>OY728126.1:934471843-939471843 GCA_963277665.1 Viscum album | reverse complement strand
GAACCAGTTTCTACTTTATTACATTGGAACTAGATAAAAGGTATCATATTTAGAAGGAATAAATAACTTATTAGTCTTATTAATTTAGATAAATACTTTAAATTCAATTTACATTATAAATATAAAATACATAGAGTGTTTTCTGGGTGAACTCCATTATTCCCCTTAGCATATCCCTACATATCAATCAAAACACATTTATTAGTATCCTAGGGAAAATAAAACATAAGAAAGGGGTGAGATTAGATTTTCAGTAATGGAATTATTACCACAGAATCTATCATGAATAAATAAGTATAAGAAATATGGTAATGTAAATAATCGAAATAGATACTATTTATTCAACAAACTAAGCATAATATGGAAGAAATAAATGATGATCAAATAAATCCATATAAATAATAAAAAAAAAATCATGATAATTATCAATTAATATTATAAATAATTGAATAATCACATGGAAATAAATGATCTCATAATGAGGGATTTCATAATGTTAGAAATCAAAAACTATCAAGACATTTCACAAGATAGTTTAAATCTTTGGGTAGAAACCCATCTAATTTTGAAAATTTATTTGTATCATGATACCTGTTGACTCATTAATGAGATATCTATAACCACCCCTACATATCACTTACTAATTCCAATGAATTACCATTATTAAAGGGGTGAAACATAATCAATATAAATATTTTTTAAAAAAAACTAATATATGAAATGTTAATACATACCCCAATAATATAAACATAATCATAGACCATCCAGGGTAATATGATGAATTGTAATAAAATTATACATCTTCAGTCAAAATGATCATAAAAAATACAAATTATGAATAAATATGATATCAAAACAACATATACCTAGTGTATAATAAGTATAATAAATGGTTTATGTCATTGATGAATAAAAGTACCATAAAAATTTCATTAAAAATATTTTTGAGGAAAATAATATTTTCACTTTGAAAATATTTATTAAAAGAAATTCAAAAAATATTTTGAAAATAAATTTATTTGAAAATAACTTTTTAAAACTTATAAAACATTCTTTAAATAATTTAGTGGTCATGATGGTGGAAAATTCTGTTTATGACGTACACTTTAAAATAAATATTCCATTCACATTTTCAGTAAAAGGAAAATATGCCTTATTTTGAAAATGAAATGAAGATTCCTTTAGTAATATTTATTAAAAAGTAAAAATGGGTAAATATTTATTTAATAAATTATTTGGAAATGTTTAAACAGATTTTTGAAGACATTTTTGGAAAATAGTCATTTTTATGCAGAAGTATTTTCAACCAAAGAGAGAAATAAAGTCAGATTTTCTTAAAAAAAATTTATCAATCATTTTAAGTAACAAAGAGTTTAATAATGGTAGTATTAATTGAAAATTTAATTAATAACCAAATTATATAAAAAATATATTTATTTTAATATATAAATATCAAATAATTCTCCCAAGGGAGACTTAAACAAAAACAATCTTGAATAATGATGAGATTGTGAAATAAACCCTTATCACTTTGGTGATTTTTTTATCATAAGTACTATGAAATAAATTACATAGAATGAAACTTTAAATATAATTAAGATAAATAGTATCATGATATATCATATATAAAGGGGAAGTATATACACCACACAAAGGAATAAGTGGTGAATATTATGTATGTCTCATGGAAGTAAAACTGAGACGAGAAACCCATACCTCATGTTCTAATTCCTTTATAGGTGTCCAAAACTCATATATAATAGATATAGGTTTATGATAAATATACTATATAACAATACTAACATATCTAACACCATTTATTATTTACTTATAGTCTTTTATCACCTATTTATTAATAATTCTTTGTTAAAATCACTATTTTAGGTGATAATTGCTTCGTTTTCCATGTATGTTTTAGTTCAGAAATTTTGGTCCTTTTTATTTTATCATGATTACATAATATAATGAATTTAAATCATGATATAAATATCATATATATCCATTATATATTTATTTAGAGTAAGCTATTAAATTTAGAGGTAAAAAATGGATTACACAGTTCATGAAGACGGTAGGCCATATGTAAGCATGAACAATGTTTCCATTTTTCACGACAGATAGAATGAGAGGAAAATAATTTTTATTCTATCATTACAGAATAATTATTATTTCATATATAGAAGTTATATTAATCAAATACAACATTATTAAAATCCATCTAAATATAAAATCAAAACAATTTCACATCGTTACGTGGAGGTGGCAGTCCACACGTATGCACGAGAGATGTTATTATTTTCCCACATATTAGAAGGTAAGAAGTTAGATGTGATATTATATTTTCATAAGTATGGTTAGATTATAAATATCACATATAATCATTAAATTTAACCTTATTACCTTTCATGTAAAGTGTACATGAAAAATGAATCACATTGCTTCTTGAGGTGACAGTACGTAGTACACACGAGCGATGTTATTGTATCCCCCAAGGAATAGAAAGTAAGAATTAATATTTGATATAATAATTAAATAAGTATAATAATTTTATAAAAATCAAATAAATATGTTATATACATCATTTTATCCTACCTTTAATGGTGGTGATGGAAAATGAATTACATTGGTTCGTGAGGCGGTAGTCCACTGTACACACAATCAATGGTTTCATTTCCCATTTGATGGAAGTGTAGATAGATATGAATAATTCCATTAAAATAATAAAATATATTTTTATAGTATATAATTTTTTATCATATTATCATATTTGAATAAGGCCTTAATGAGGTAGAATATGAATTAAAAAAACACACATTTAAGAATTTTACCTCTTTTTTAGAGAGCCACATTAGTTTTATATATAAATCCTTCATAGAAGGGATTAATAGTCAAAATAATGACTCTATGATGTTTTTATAGATGTAATTAATGGATTTGGGTAGGTATTTTGTGATCCAAAAATTCTGGAAGTGTGATGTTGGGAGGATAGGGGGGTGGCCTTTTATAAGTGGGGGAAGGTACATATATGGAATTTTTAAAATCATAAAGTGATATCCACATTATTATCATGAAAAAGCATAAAAATGGTTAATTAAAGAAACTTATAGATTAAAAGGTTGAAAAATGTCCATCTAATCTGTTTTGGAAAAGTTTTAGGTCATTTTTAACATTTATCATCTTAGTTTAAATCCTCGGTAAAACCATTTTTATCTTAACCACAGTAATTAATTTTTTTTATTTTCACTATTTATTATAGTGAAAAATTGTGTTTAACATGTTATAAAATATATATTATTCTTATTAAAAATATGAAATCCAATTTTCCAAATTAAATTAATTTAATTGGAAAAATTTAATTTTAAATTAAACTGGAGACGCGACGAAAGGGAATTTTTCCAAATAGAAAATTATGATAAGTATAGAATGTTTTGATATCAAAATTAAATATGAAATTGATTCCAATAATAATTTTTTTTTAAATTTAATATAATTTTAATAAATTTACTTTAAAACTAATTTAATATATAATTTAAAATCATAAATAATCTAAATGAAAATGAAATTTTCAATAAAAATCAGTATTTTTCACTATTCATAAAAAATTAATATTTTCAAAAAAATACCAAAAATTAAGACAAAGATAATTTTGAAAAGTATATTTATAAAATTATGTTTATTTTAAAAAATATTTTTTCTATAAAATTGGTAAAAATTAATTATAATTCTGTGCACAATGTGCGAATAAACCACCTTTTAGAAAAATAATGTTTTCAAATTACATTCCCTTCTCTTTGAAATATTTATTATTTTATTTAAAATAATTAGATAACCATTGAATTTATTTTATACATGTGTAAACATTATAATTTTCATTATTTTTTTACAATTAATTCCTATAATCTTGACATCTAGGTTATAGTGGCAATGTTTAAATAATAATATATTAATCGAGTATCACATTTTATTCAAACTCAGTGTTGCATATATTATAAGATATCGAAAAGATTAAATTTATTTAAAAATAAATATATTTCAAATTCTAGGGGTGTTACATTCTATTATATTCTTAGTGATTTGTCTCTTATACACTATTGAATATGATTTTCCTCTTTTAAAATCTTAGGGTGTTACAATTTACTTCCAAAACTACACTTTTATTGAATTATAAAAATCTAACAAATCAACCACATCCAGACTTGACTAAATATATAATTTCACCTTGAAACTCTAAAACATTTCCCCTCAGATAACCCTCTCACAATTATAAAATCCCTTTTCCATTATTAGTTAGCATAAGGCCTTCATTTCAATGAAGAATTCATAGTAAAAATTCAAGTCCCCGATGTGAGTATCCACTTCTTCTTAGTTTTTCCTTCTTAAATATTACTACACTAAACTTCAATGAGATTATTAATATAATTAATTCAGTATAATTATAATATTTAAACTTCATTACATCAATTATTAAATAATTATTCATTCTATTTCTTCCACTAATAAAAATAGAAACATCGATTGTGCATATGTGAACACTACCGCATCCATGAAGTGATGTTGATCCTTTTTCTTCACAGACTCTAAAGTCTAGTTTTAAGGATGAATTTGATGAATAAATATGTTTTATAAGTAAAAAATACAATTCTTGAATTATCATTTACTATATACCATTTTTAATCAATTCATTGTTAAATGAGATTGTTAATCATGCGTACGTTCGGACCACCACCACCAAGAACAAAGAATTTCATTTGTCATCACCACCCATTATGGATGGTTATATGAATAAATTTATTGAGGATATATGATAATAATTAAAATTTTAATATTAATAATATTTCATATTATCATTATCTAAATACATTCCCTTTCTCATAAAATCATTATAAATCATTAACCTTTGGGTCGATTTAACCACCCATTAAATGTTGTAATAATGATTATTCCATAAATGATTATGGTATGTGATATAATGGTAATATAATATTATAATTATATATTTAATATGTTTAATGATTATATAATGTTTTTTAATCTTTAAAATATTTATTAATAGATCACCTTTAGATCATTAAACACGTTGAAAACTAGTTCCTCATGATTTCCATTTTCACAAGTTATATTCATGTATTTCACCTAATGAAAATGGTACATAAAAAATAATTGATAAAAAATATTTTTATATATTGAATTATATAGGATTTATAAAATTGAAACAATATAGTGAGAATATATCACATCTTCAATACGTTTTCATGAAATAAATAATCGGATGTTCTGACACCATATAAAGAACAAAAACTATAATTTGTTAATATATTTGTAATATATGTTTAAAAAAATTTCTTAAAATGGTAGTATATTTATATTAAGTCTCTAATATAAGTGATTAATATAGTTATTTTCATTATATATGGCATTAAATCAATTCCATGTAAATCAATGTAATGGTAATGGTCTCAGTAACTCGAACTTATTCCTTTGATTTAAACATTCTCATCTTGATTTTATTCTCCCTATGTTCCCAAAATTTTCCATTTTAAATGGTGTTTTGTATTTAATTCATCGGAAAGATTTTTTATCCAAATCCATTTACATGAGAGTTTTTCTTTACTTAATTTTTTAAAAATGTATACTTTTTTAAAAGAGTCTCATACCTATTAAATTATAATGATGAGAATAAAATGTTTTCCAAAAGTTATTTTCATGATTTGTTTTTAATTATTTTCAAATGATCTATCTCCAATGGAGTAATTTTTCATGTTTCAACCTATATTTTATAAAAAATATGTGTTTATTTTGGGTGATATTTTTTTATATCAATAAATATAATTCCTGATTCTTTTTTATACTATTTTTTCGTTTCGTGAAACATATTTTCATAGGATTGTTATGATTTGATGATGACTTATTTTAATAGGAAAACATATTTTTTTATTATGATGATTTAAATCCTATATCACCCTCCAATTAATTATTTTATGATTATATCTCATGTTATTTTCATGTGTGGATATAATAAGTTTATTTACACATGCATGTGAAAGATAAGTTTCCTCACATTTTTAGGTGTGGACATAATGAATTTGATCACATAGTAATGAGAATATTTTTTTTTCACACAATTTTTTTCCTATGAATATTATTGTTCCCTATTTACATGTTGTTTATCCACTTATACCACATTTTCTAGATTCATTTAATTTCCATTAAAGTAAATTTTTTCCTAATTATTACTTATATTTAATGTATTCTACACCATTATATCATGATCAATTTTTTTTAATATTTATATGTATTTTTATCCACTTAATAACTTGTATTCTTAATTAAAAATCAAGTTATTATATTATGTTTCTATTTCATGTTTTATGATTGTCATATATGACCTTATAATCTTTTATTAACATATTTATTTCCTCCCCATGTTACCATTCATGATTATGATATGATACATTATGATGTGTTTTTCATTAAAAAGTGTATAGGATTACCCTTATCTTATTTTTTACATTACCTATATTATAATTATTATTATATAATTTGAAATGTCTTGAAAAGATTCTATAGGAGCACATTTATGGAGAAATGTTTACATGTGTTATAAAATATGATTTCTATGTAGCTAATCTTCGAGACACTAAACCTTTAGTTACTCAGGATATATGATTGTTTGTGATATGTATTACCAAAATCAAGATATTATTTTACCTTTTGAGTTATTCTTAGCTTGGGTTTCTTTGTCATGGCTCATGAAAAATAGGTTTAACGAAATGGATGGTTTGATACTCCTAGTGGATATGATTTGGTTGATCACATTCACTTTATGAATAATTATGAAGGATTGATTTCCTAATTACATTAATGGGCTTGGTTAAAAAGTGGTAGAAAAACGAACCTAAAGTTTAACCAAGTGAGTCGATTTTAAATTTGAATTCATTTTCTATTACTATTCCTTGATGATGTTAATTATTCATCACTCACGGTAATTACTTATTCATTTTAGTAATGGCTATAACTATAAGGAACTAGGTCTTCAATAGGTGCAAGAGTCATTGCGATGGTTCCCCAAATTAATAATTAAATATAATGTTAGTTGGATTACAATAACTCATAATAATTATCACTCAACTATAAAAATATATAAATAATTATGTAACCCTATTGAGATTTCAAATGCACTAGGGCTAGAGAATCATTTTATCGAGTCATCCACACTATAGACTCCTCCCTCTTTCTTTAGCTCTACAAATGAAATTATCTATGATAAATTGATCAATGTGTTGTAAAATATATTTTTTATATTCTATACTTGGAATATGATAATTTTGTTCTAGATATTTACTATTTGGAAGAAGTAGTCTACTGATGGTGGACTCTACTTAAAAATACATCAATGAAAGAGGATGTATAATCCATAGAATAAGAATCAATTAAGAATGTGTTCATTATCAAATGTTTTCCTCATACTATTCAGACAAATATATAGAGGGAATTCATAGAGTTGAAATAAAATGATGATGAATCCATTAGAAAACATGAATAAAACTTAATGATTCTTTCAATATATAACTATGGTTTTATCTCTGATCCATAAAGTGAAATCGATCATTTCTTTAGGAGTATTAAAACATAGTAATTTAAAGTATTTTTATATTAGACAGGGATATATTAATACAAGGGAGACCCTAATGGTAAGACATAATGGGGGAAGAAATTTCAACCCCCAACTTTCCAAAAGTGTAGGAGGAATAAAATGGTGAATTTCTTTCAAGGATTAAGCACGTTTTTTGAATTTTGGTAAGATAGGCCACAAAGCCCTTAACAATCGAAGAAGGGATAAGTACTTGATTAAAACAATAGTATATAATAAATTCCAATTCAATGATCTACCCACACTATAACACTTCAAGTACAAGGATTTTGGACACTATGAAAATCAATGCCCTAACCCTTGAGATAATGAAGAAAATAGGCCCCATCAGCCTCTTAAACTAATGAAATAATAAAGGGTAGTCATGAGCACTACCCTAGAGGTAGATCATGATAATAAGTAAAATTGGAGTAAAATTACTCTTTATTATAGGGATACAAGTACCTTATTTTATTCAATATGATCACATTCATTAATATCACACAATATTGTATATAATGTAGAATCACCACTGTAAGTGATGGAAGTTGAATAATTTGTGAAATCACCTAGTGGAATAAGGATCAGATCTATGATATATAAATATTTTTTGATTGATATTTATTGAAGGATAATTTGATTTGATCTATTTCTTCTCCCCTTTTATAATTTTAACAATATTATTATGGGTATAGATTGCCTATCCCTATATATATATCCCATATTAATTATCAGAAGAATGAAATATTATTTTATATTCTATATCATCCTATTCACAAGTATAAAAGTAATTATGCCTTACCATTTTAGAAAAACTCTATAATATTTGTTATAATACCCAAGAATAAGGGATTTATAGCTCAAATGATTGGAGAGGAACTTGGAATTAATGACATACCCCTTGTATGTGAATGCACTAATGTACTCCTGAATGAATTGCCTAGTCCATTATCAGAGTGTAAGGTTTAGTTATTATTTGTTCTTTTACATGGATATTTTACTATCTCAAAGAGTCCATATAGGATTGATTTTATTGATTTGTAGGAATTAATGAAGCATTTAAAAGAGAATTCAGATAAGGGTTTTATCCACCCCAGTGCTTCAATATTTAGAGCACCAATCCTCTTTTTGATTACTAAATATGAATAAATTAATCTTTGAAATGACTATGAATAAATATTATTTACTCCATAATGGTGAATTGTTCAATCAGCTCAGGGGATCTCTATACTTTTCTAACATTGACCCACAATCTAGATATCTTCAGTTAAGGGTCAAATGAGAGGATATTTTAAAGGCAAATTTCTAAACAAGGTATAGAAAATTTGAGTTTATAGTGACACCATTCATATTAACTAATGGCCCTTACATTTTCATGGATATAATAAATAGATACTTCAGAGACTATATATATTAGTTTGTGGTTTTATTCATATATAAGATTCATATTTATTCTAAGAGTGAGGTAGGGAATGTATATTATTTTTGTATTATGTTGATGATATTATGAAAAGATAATTATTGTTCTAAATTGAGAATATGTGAATTTTAGATATAAATTATATCATTATTGGGTCATGTAATTACTTATTAAGGAATATATATGGATCCTTAAATGATAAAAGTTATTTAATAGTGGATTAGACCCACCAAATTAATAGAGATTTGTTGTTTTTATGGGTTAGATGGATACTATCAATATATTTTTGAGAAATATCTCATGGATATATAATAAAATAACTAGCTAACATGGAAGTGTGTGAAGATAAATTTGATAGAGGAATGTAAATAATTATTTAAGGAACCAAAGAAGATATTTTTTACTACACCTATACATACATTACCTTGTAGTTGGATTATGTTTTTAATATACAATGATGCCTAAAAGAAATTCTTGAGATACTTAGTCATGTAAAATTAAAAGGTAATTTCTTGTACCTCATGGAAATTAAAAATTTATGAGAAAAATCACCCAATACATGATTTAGAGATATCAGTGGTGATTTTTGATTAAAAAATTGGTGGAATTATCTCAATGGTGAGAATTGTGATATCTATACCAACAATTAGAGCTTGAAATATATATTCAATCAAAAGGAGGATATGGTTTAATTGATCATATACTATAACTACACTATAAATTACCACCTTTGGATGGAAAACAAGAGGTTTAATGATTTAATATATAAATATCATTCCACCTTATCTATGATGAGGGTGGTTGATCACCTTATAAATTCAACACATTTTATTTCCATAAAATAAGTTTTATATTTTGGAAAAATAATCATCATATACATAAGGGAATTGATAAGAATGTATGGAAAAACACTATCCATTGTAACTAATAATGATCTATGGTTTACCTAAAGGTTTTATAGAAGTATTTAGAAACCCTTTCAGGCAGATTTGAGTTTCAAATCATCTTATCACCCTCAGACAGATAGTCATACCTAATGGACTATTCAAACATTAGAGGATATATTGAGATCGTGTTTTTTAGGATTACAAGGATTTTGGGATCAATATATTTCCATGATAGTGTTCTCATATAACAATACTTTACATTATAGCATTAAAATGGATCCTCATGAGGCTCTATATAAGAAGATATGTTGGAATTCAACATATTGGGTTGAAGTTGGAGAGGGGAAATCGATAGGCCCTTTCATATTCTAAGAAACTATAGAGAAGGTTCAAACAATTTTTTGGAATAAGAATGTATAAAAATTTAGATAGAATAGTTATATAGATAATAATCAATGAGATATTTTGTCTAGTGAAGTGATAGTTCTCTTAATATCTCCATTGAAGCAGGTTATTAGATTTTGTATGAAATGGAAGCTTAGACTTTGGTACATATATCCATTTAATATTATTTATTGTGTTGGGGTAGTATCTTATCAATTATAAATCCATTTAAACCTCTCCCAAGTTCATGATGTGTTCCATGTATTGATTTTGTGGAAGTAAATACCTAACCCATCACACATACTGAACTCATAATCCATAAAACTAAAACATAATCTCTTATTTGAGGAATAACTAGTGGAAATTCATGATCAAAGAGATATGGTGTTTTGGAACAAGAAAACTCATTAGGTCATGGGGAGTCCTATGTTTGAAAAATATATATGGGAAACATAGGATCTAATGAGATAAAATTACCCTCACATGTTTTAATATGAGTAATAAATTTTTTAGAATAAATTATTTTTAAGGGTGTAGAATTTAATGACCCACAATTTTAGTAAATACCAATAACTTATCTTGAATGAAAAAAAACTAAAATGAAAACCTCATTAACATAAAAATAATTATTAAGTATTATAATTATATTATTTTCATTAAATCAGTGAGTATCAATATAAGAAACCACTTTAGAAATCTATATAAAATGTTATTATAAGAAAATGGTCATTTTTACTTGGACGCATATTTATTTCTAAAATGGTTCTTAAGCTTTACATGCGGTAATATGAAAATTAAAATTTTCTCACCTTTAGAGATTTTATGTGAAAAATGAATCTATATTAGAAATCAATAGGTCCAAATTATATAAAATCCCCCTTTTTATTTTGAGGCATAAAAGTAATATTATTAAGATTAAAGTTAATTATAATTCTAGTGGAGAAATTTTTATTTTCAATGTTTTGTTTTATTAATATTATTTAATTTTTATCTAATCAATTAGATTTGTTTATATTAAAAAATTGATATAATATTATTTTTAAACACACATATAATTATATTAATATACGTTTAATAGAAAATCAATGCTAAAAAAGAGTAATGACAGATGATAGAAAAAATAATATTTTTCTTCAAAAACATTTTTCTACATATTAATTTTTTTTTATAATTTATGTTGAACATATTTATAAATTTAATATATTAAATAGATATTAAATTTATTTTTATGCCAAATTTTTTTAAGAGGGGTTATTTTATATTTTTAGAAAAACAGAAGTTACTTTGGTAAAACTAGTTACCACTATAAAAAATTTAAAAGTAAATATATAAGTTTAAATGATATTAATTATATTTAAAACTTGTGTGAAAATTCTTGGTTGAGGATTTCATAAACCTAGATCACCCCATACTCCTTTATTTTATTCTTTTGGAGTCATTAACCATTGAATAGTGTTTTGATATCTTTGAAAAGGAATGTCTATTAAACAAATTGTCCTTTTCTACATTTATGATAGGGGTTTATCACCACCCCTTTACGAAAACTGAAATAATTTAACTTCCTTATAAAAATATGTCCATTTACATTCATTTATAATCCCCTTAAACATCCTTTATCCTTAGGTGATAATAGATTGGCCAATTTCCTCCATTTCCAAGAATAACATCAAGAGAAAGTTCAAATCTCAATGTCTGTACTTATCATTCAAAAAATAATTACTTCTGTAACTTTTTCATTAAAAATTATCACAAAATTTATAACATTAAAAAATCATTATTAAATATATAATGAATTTTTTTTATGTTTATGGGATAAAACATTATCACTCTTTGTCTTTTTCTATAAGTAAAATAAGAATGATATTTGTTTGTATGTTTGGAATACTACCTCCATGAAGCATTATGTTTTTATTTAATTTACCATGTTAAATGGATATCCTAAAAAGAGAATTTAATAGATAAGTATAATATATATTACATGTTTAATATTCTTAAATAATAAAACATAGTACTCCTTTCTCCCATTCCTAAAATAATTAAATAATCATCCAAGCGTATGTGTGGACTACCACATCCACAGAAGGATGCTTCCTGTTTTTCACCAATATCTTCATAGATGGTTATAAATTATAATTTATGAGTATACATGATTTGTATGAGTAATAGATATAATTAATATGGTGATTTATGTATACCAAAACAACTCATTATCATTATAAGGAAATCCATCATTACCAATAAATAACATGAAAGTAGTTTATCACCTAATTCTTCTTCACAAAACATGACAAAACAATCATAAAATTTAATTATAACTTTATATGTAATAAAAAACATAAATTATTGTTCCTATAATGAGTTTTTAATGATGAAATTTTGGAAAATATTGTATATTGATGCTATTATTTTAAAACTAATACAATGATCAAATTATTAACACTCAATGTTAAAAATTGGTAAAAATGAACATAATTATAATTATTATAATTTAAAATCATAAATAGAAATTTATATGAATAATTTTATTAAATATTTACATAGGATTTTTATCTTTATCATACAATATGTTAAAGAAATTTTGTGGAAATCAAGAGTAAATATAAGGGATTTTGTAACTCAAATTCATTCCTTTAGGAATTATGATTTCTTTATGAACTTCATTCTATTATATTCCCTAAATTCATTTATTTTCAATATTTTATGATATTATAACTTATATATTAGGTGAAAAATATTTTATAATTCATATCAAATTACATAAATGGTTTTCATTATTTTTTAAAAAAAACAAAGGAGACTATTTGAAAAGAGACTTATATCCATGACTTTTACTTTGATGATGTAACAACCCAGACTCCTGTAGCCCGGATATGGGGGTTATATAATTAAATGGGAATAAGAAACAAGTGATCATATCCCAAAGGACTAAATATTTTATCAAATTTAAATAACTTAATACATTCATGATTCCCATTTCTATATTGAAAATAAAATATAAAACACAATAATTGAAAATAATAAAGAGTAAAAATATTTTTCACATGATAAAAGGATAAAAAATAAAAAATTATCAAACATTAAAGGTTATAAGGTAGAAATATTTCTATAAAATTTGTTTTGTAAAATTTTTATGTCATTTAAACCATTAGATTCTTAGCTTGACCCCTGGGCAAACCCGTTTTCACCTTAATTGCAACAATTATTTTTTAGTATTTTCACTCTTCATTATAGTAAAATATTAATTTGAACATATTATATAATACTAATTATTATTATTAAAAATATGAAATCCATTTTTCCAAATTCAATACACAGAATTGGAATAATTCAATTTAAAATCAAGCCTATAGAACTGTTACAAAAAGAGTTTTTTCCGAAGATTTTTTTTAAAGTATAAAATGTTATTATATAAAAACTAATCATATCATTGATTAAAATAAATCAAATGGATTAATAATAATATAATTTAATTACTATTTATTTTATAAAATATTTCAAAAAAAATTGACTTTTAAATACTTTAAATGAAAAGGTAGTTTTTAATAAAAATCAGTATTTTCATTATTTATCAAAAAATGAAACTTTCCAGAAAAATAAAAAAAATTATCATAAGATAATTTTGACAGTATGATTTTATAAATTAAGTTCATATTTTCAAATAAATTTTATAAAATTGTTAAAAATTAATTTTAAATTATGTATGGAAAGTGGGAATAAACATCCTTCTAGAAAAAATGTAGTATTTCCAAAAACATTTCCTTTTTCTTTCAAATGATTTATATTATTATTTATAATCAATATAAAACCAATGAAAATGTGTATACCATATATTTACATAAATTAACTAGTCCTATTAATAACCTCTAACTTAACTTCTAGGTTAAAACAATCACATTTTAAATAATAATATTTAATAGAGTATTTTGTTTCATCTAAACCTGGTGTTTCACACATCGCAAAATACCAAAGAGTTTAAATTTAATTGAGAAAAATAAATTTTAAAGTCTAAGTGTGTTAAATTATCTTCTATTATTGTCACTACATTTCATATATACTATCAAACATGATGTTCCTCTTTCAAAATATCAGGGTGTTATATTCTCTCCACTTTTAATAAATTGCATCCTTATGATTTAAACTTGCACTTGTAAATCAAGAGTTTGAAATTTGAAAATTAATTTGATGAAAAACCACATCATAAAATGACTAATATAACATACAATTAAGATTGGCAAAGTAAAATATGAAAGGTCATTTGGAATAACACATAACTGGGTTTCCAATTAGTAGAACATATGCGACAAGTGAAGATATGTACATAGAAGAAAAACATAATACCCAAATAATGATGGAGGGTGGTAGAGGTCTTTGATCACAAGAAAGTGAATGATTAAGAGAAATTTAACAAAAAAACTGTAAATCTATGATATGTTAAATTACCATCAATTTATCTCACATGGAGGTAATATGATAACATTTTTGTTTCATGATATTTTTCATAAAGTGGATGAATTATTTTACTGTCTATTAATAAAAGGAAATACAATATTTTACTATTTTATAAACACAATTTCATCCTTTGGTTATGATTTGATCAATTTCCACTTCATATCTTACTCCAATAAATGAATAAAAAAATGAATTATTATGCCTCAAGTACTAATATTAAATTTAAATAGATTTTATGATCCATAATAGAGTTATAAGTTAATCTACCAGCTTTTAAATATTTTCCAAAACCAATATCATTAGGAAAAGTTGTACATTAATCTATAAACCTAAATAGTAATTCAACTATTTCATCCTTAATATTTATTCATAAAATCATTTAAGTAAAAACAATTACATATTAAATAAAACATCACTTAGGCTAGTGGTAAGCACTAAACCATTATTGTTCTTTAGTTATGGGTTCAAGCCCCACATCTTTCACCAGATTTAACAGGTTGTCACCCGATTTGCATGTTTCCCCTTTTCTAAATCCATAATAGTTTAATTCTTATAACATTTCCCAATTTTGATGACCTGTAATTACCAAAACATCATAGATAAGATAAAACTTAAAGGTTACCAATACCTTTAATCTTAATTACAAAAAATATGTAAGGGAATTCTTCTCCAAATAACATTTTTATATACTAAAATAATAATTTTTATTCCCATAAATGTTTTCCAAAAATATCCTTAATCATGTTATATTCCTACCACATAAATTTTCAAAAGGGGTGTTACAACTTTGGACTTATAATCAAACTTAAACTCACAAACCCATGATTTTATCCATAACTCTTAAGTTAATAAAGGATTATATACTTATAAAATCTAACACAATCCTTATATGTTTCATTATTATTATAACCAATGTACCATTGGTAAAAAAAATAATTCTTCAATTTAATTCTTTAATCCCAATATATAGATACTTCAACCATTTTATTTCAATAAATGTCCTTCCTTAGTCTAGGTGTTAAACCTTAGATGAGGAAATTTACTTGGATAATTCCCATATTTAATATATTTAATACAATAAACTACAAATGGATCCCTAATATGAAATTTGTTTATATACTTCATACTCTTCATTTTTTCTCAGAAATTTATTAAATTATTCCCTTTGTTTACACACATAAAAATTTTTTCTATTCGTTTATGTAACTTTACTTGGTGTCTCTTTCCAAATTTCTAACATAAAGTAAATTTATCCTTATTTCCTCCTTAGTCTCTTATACCTGAGATCTTACCAAACTCCATATTTCTATTATTTGGTGAGTTTAAGAGTTGGTTAAGGTATAGGTTGTTAATCATATTTCAATATAACTAATTAGGAATAATAACTATATCTTCAACTCCTATCATCATCACATTTGGTTGCTCATAGTTACCACATTGTTCTTCATATTAAATGTTAACATGATTCTTTTAAGTTCCATCCAATGAATAAAACAAAAAAACATTGTGTGAGTAATCATAATAATAGTGGGAAAACCATATAATCATTTATAGGATATATAAATCATGACACCTTATTTTCAATTTAAGACACCATAGGTTTAAACTAAGTTATTCATTATAATAATCTATTCAAATCATTTATAATGGTTTATAAAGAAAATGTAAATTATACAATGCATATACTAGGGAGTTTCAAACTATGTGTGTATTGAGGCCCGTTGTTGTGTACTAGGTAACAGTCGATTCATGCCTGATGTGTCTTTTTTAGAGTTATTATCCGTAGGTACATCTGTTCCAAAACATCATTCACTTGTAGTATCCATACATAGATGTATTTACTGGAAAAACCAAATAATCTATACCTTTCCAAAATTTTAGGATGTTTTTATATACTTATCCTTAAAGTCTATCATAGGGTTATGATCCCTAATCGATGTTTTTCTAAATATAGTTCCTAAGGTTTCTAGTAAAATTTCTCTGATACCAACCATAATAAACCAAACCACAATAACTTGAAGTCATTGTTTGTTCCATTATATTGGCACCATATATAAGTGATTTTATCCTAAAGGAATGAATATTTTAGTAGTCTTAGTAAACTATATACATAACGAATTACCATTTTAAATTTAAATACACTAATTCAACATATTTTTTTTTCAAAAATATCATTATTTCCTCTAGCATATCCTTTCATATAATTCATAGTGCACTTCTTAGATTCCTAGGAAAGGAGGCAAAATAAAGGTGAGCTCAAATTCTTGGTAAGAGTTATGTAAAGTGGAATCTATCATGAGTAAATGAATATTTTTCTATAAGGAATAATCAAAATGTATAGGTAAATATCTAAACACACATTACATTAATCAATAACTTCACCATTAATATTAGATAAGGTATAATCAATATGAATAGTTAAATAACTAAAAACACATGCTATTTAATCTATAAATTGTGAATAAAATGCATACATAGATAATATCATTATGAAAATATCATATATAATAAAAAATTAATTCATAATGAAGTAAATTATTAATTATTTTATGTCATAATTTGAGATATGATGGTACCTATACTATCAAGACCTTTCATAAGACAATTTAAAACTGATGGGTATATATACACCAGAAACCCATTTAACTAAGGCTACCAACATGATTCATCTCATGAGACTACTGATTGATCAAGGGAATATCTATAAAAATTACCCACCCATATATTCATGTTTAATTCATTATTAATATATTTAATTATGAATTTAATTCATGAACAATATGCCTTATCAAAAAATTTCTATATCGAGCAAGGAATATGAATTAATAATAATTTATCTAGTCAATCATATAACATTCAAAGTAAAATAACTTATATATAAATTAAATATAGTTTAAGTAATAAGTATATACATGAATAATAATATGTGTATTTAGGGGAAATGTAATTTTCAATGATAACAGTAAAGTAAATATTTCAAGAGAAAGTTAAAGATTATAAAAATTAATCTAGAAAGATAATTTTAATACTTTCCCTGGTCAAACTGATCATAAACCAGCTAAAAAAATAATAAATATGGTATCAATACAACATAAATCCAATGGATCATAAGTAAAATAAATGGTTTATGTTTTTGATGAATATAAATACCATAAAAATTTCATTAAAAACACTCTTGAGGAAAATTTCCTTTTCATTTTGAAAATATTTTTTTATTCAAAATTTCAAAAAATATTTTGAAAATAATTTTATTTTAAAATAAACTTTAAAAATTATAATTTAATGTTTAAATTATTGATTGGTCATAATTTCTTGAAATTACTTTCATATCGTACATGTTAAAACAAATAATAATATAACTTTTCCAGTAAAATCCAAACTCTCCTTGTTTGGAAAACGGTATGAATATTATTTTCCTAATTTTTTTTAAAAAGTTAAAAAATGGGTAAAAATTTATTTAATAAATTATTTAATAATTTTAAAAACATTTTCAATTTTTTTTAAATCATGGATTTCAATGAAAAATTATTTTCAATCGAATAGAGAAATAAAGGTAGATTTTCATAAAAAAAATTCTCAATAATTTTAAGTAAACAAAATAGTGGGAAATAATAATATTACTTGAAAATTTCATGAATAATTATAGGAGAATAAAAATTAATTTTTTTTATAAGATAGTGATTATATAATTTATTTCAATGGAAATTCATACATAAATAATCCAGATTAAAATGAGATTTTGAAATAAACCCTTAAAAAGATCATAAAGTTGAAGTGAGAATTAATCAATGAATTTATTATGTGTATGAAATGTAATCCCATATAAAAAATTGGAAATATAACCTAAGATTTTCAAAATTATTTACACACATAATCTTATAATTTCAAATACAATGAAAAAGTAATATAACCTAATAAAAAGAAATTAAGTTATGAAATTCATTAACACATGGTAATTTTCAAGTAAAATCCCTATATATGAAATTAAAACATAAAATTAAATTAATAAGGATGTATTCATGAAATATAATAAAAAATTTGCATTATATACTCTATATAAAAGAAATTAGGTGCATAACATTACAATATGCCTTAATGAAGGGAAATTGAGATGAAGTCCCACACCTCATGCTTCCTTTTGGTTAAATTCTCTTTATCATCCAATAGAGTGGTTTTAAATATGTTATTAAATTACACCTGAACAATATTAACATTTATAATATCATGTATTATCATTTTATGACATCTTATCACCTGTTCATTAATAATATTTCATTATTAATATTATTTTGGGTGTTAACCGCCTTGTTTTATCATGTATTTTTTTAACAAGTTGAGGGTCAAGTCACCATTATTAAAAAGGAAAACAAGAGTTCCTCTTTTGAAAAAATGGGGTAAGAGTGAACCCATTATAATCACCATGGAAAAATTCCAATAAAACCAAACCTGAAGGAAAAAATGGCCCTAAGTGTCCAATGAGAGACAAACATCAAGATAAGTGTAGGATAAAATTTCACCACCCCCCACAGATAATTAAGTAGTGGAATTAGTCAAAGAAAAGATTTACCCCCTGCTAAGAATTTTTTTCATACTGGAAGCACAATGAGTCAGAGCACCCCTTCAACACAAAAAAAGTGAAGGAAGGATCATATGATATGTGCCAGCACACATATCACTCTCTCTAGCTGCCCACCTTACAATGCTTGTGAGAGATTCACAATAATAAAACCTGATAAACAAAAACAAAGAACAAAACAACCATGTAGAATCAAATATGAGTACCATCCTTCCAATAAGGGGAACATACGGATGATGATGGGTGTTAGCACACCCATCCCTATTTTGAGGTCTCCCAACCAACAATACCTGCAAGAAGCTGTACTACAATAAAATGTAATGAAACTAGATCTAGATACCATAGAGACACCTATAACCTCATCAAAAAAACCAGTCCAAAAATACCAAAGTCCTCATAAAAAGACTACTAGAAGATCAATATCAAAACAACACCCATGATTCCATGGAATCTACTGCCATCACCATTGACGCCTTAAAGAGAACAAGAAGTCGACACAACCCACCTTCCAACCACCCAAGTCTCTTACCGATGCTGTAGAACACTCTAAAACCTACTACACAAACCTTAGAACATTTTATAAACAATTATGGATGAACCATCACACATTTCCATCCGAGGTTTCCAAGCCATTTCCTAGACAACATGAACCGATGCTCGAAGATGCCAGAAAAGATAAACGACCACCACCCTAATGCCACGACACTGCTACTTGAACAGTACAAGGACCACTCGGAGAATGAAAAATGACAGAGGGAGAAACCATATCTGAAGTATATTTACAGATGAGAGAAGTTTGGGAATCTTCACATCAAAGCTAGAAGCCTATGAGGATGCAGAAGACATTGAGAAGAGGAGGGAACAATCATAACCTTCAAAGAAGTTGAATAGCCGCAACAGCCACTAGATCAATCAACACCGATATAGAGAGGTGAAGCCACTAAAGAAACATTCCATTGAGATATAAATTCCATATAGGAAATCCTATAACCCTAGGAGAGGGAGACACACCGTCTAGGGAATGGGGAGCCATCAAATAAAAATGTGAATACTGACCTCCTTGTTTTATAATGCATATTTTTACATGAAATATATGATTATTTTATATAGGATATAGATTCATAATTTAAAAAATGATATTAATGTTATAAATATCATATTTATACATTATATATATTTTTATAATCATTCTTCAATGTTGTAAATGAAAAATGAACTGCATTGTTTCATGGAGACGGTATGCCGTATGTACGCACGAGCAACAATATCATTCCATTAATGAGTGAAAGGGTTAGGAAGTGAGTGATATGTTAATATTATATAATCAATATCATTTCATATATATCAAATATATTCATTAAATTTATACTCATTAATTTCCATGAAATGTGTAAGTGAAAAATGAATCACAACACTTTGCATGACGGTGGTCCGCTGTACACATGAGCAACATTATCATATTTTAAACAAAATATAATGTAATAATGTTTATGGGATATCATAATTCCATAAGTATAATAATATTATAAATATTATATCTATACATTAAATATATCATTATATACAATCGTGTGGTTTGTTGATAGAAAACAATTAACATCGGTTCATGAGGATGTTGTCTTCCGTACACATGATCGATGATTTCATTTCCCATTCTATGGAGGAGATGGATAAATATTATTATAAAAACACAATAACATCTAATTATATGTGAGATACTATATTTATTATATTTAAAGTTTTAATACATAGTTATAGGTGGAAAATGAAGAAATAAAATGAAAGATCTTTGTTAAGATAATTATCTTCTCTTATAGAAACCTACTTCAGATACCCCCTTAAGGACCCTAGGGTTGGTATTTTGGGAATATAAATATCTATTTAATGTGGATAATGATGTTTAAAAGAGATTTTTGAATCATGTTTTTTGAGAAAATGGTCTTGAGATTCGTGAATATGTGAAGGGAGGGAGTGACCCTTTATAAGTGGGGGAGAGAACACACATGAAATTTTTGAAATGAATAATGTTTTCCACATTTTTCAGATTTCATAAGACTCTAAAATGGTTAATACGCAATAATTTGAGGTTAAAATGTCAAAATATGGCCAAAAATGGGCATTGGATAAGTTTTATGTCATTTATGACCCTTATCTTCTTAGTTTAACCCCATGTAAACCAGTTTTCACCTTAACTGTGGTAATTAATTTTTACCAGTTTCACTATTAATTATATTCATAAATTAAGTTGACCATATTAGATAAAATACATCATTATGATTCAAAATATTAAATCCATTTTTCTAAAATCAATTAAAAAAAGTGGTATAATCCAATTTAAAATTAAACCCATAGGCAAGTAAAAAAACAGGTTTTCCAAAGAAAAACTATCAAAATTATAAAAACCTTTTACATAAAAATTCATCATATAATTGATTCCAATAAATTAAATTTAATAAATAGTAATATAATTTAATAATTTTTATTTTAAATGTTTTTATAACAAAAATGGGACTTATAAATTCTTTAAATGAAAAGGTATTTTTTTATAAATAATTAGTATTTTTCACTATTCATCAAAAAATGAATCTTTTTTAGAAAAATAAAAAAAAACTCATCATAATATAATTTTTACATGATTATTTTAAAAATGAGTTAAATTTTTTAAAATAAATTTTATAAATGTGGTAAATATTAATTTTAAATTACGTGCGCAAAGCACGACTAAACCACATTTTAGAAAATATACATCTTTTTAGAAGACATTTTTTTTTCTTAAAAAATATTCTATATTTTTATTTATAATAAATATATATCCAATGAAAATTTTTAAAACATATATTTTCATAAATTATTTAGTCCTTTTAAAACCCTATATCTTAATGGCTTGGTTATAATTGACACAATTTTAATAATAATATCTTAATAGAGTATTATTTTTCATTTAAATCTGGTGTTGCATGAATTTTAAGCTATTGAAGAGGTTGAATCTATTTAAAAAGAAATATATCATATAGTATTGGGTTGTTACATTCTCTTATAATATTAGTGTTGCATTTCATATATTATATCAAACCAAATGTTACTCTTTTAAAATATCATGGTGTTACAATAAGGTGTAAATATTAAATCAGTAATAAATGAAAAAAGGATACAATAAATTCATTAGAAATGAAGGTTTCAAAGAGAAAGAATGTATTTTGATAATTAAATATGAATTTATAATAAACACATTACAAAATTAATTTCATGAATGTTTTTTTTACTTTATTATAATGGTGGTGTTATAAATATTTTCCAAAAATTCCTTAAATCTCTAAAAAAATAATTCCACATTATTTTAATGAAAAAAAATTAATAGAATAATGGAAGAATTATTTAATTCCAAAAACTATTGTAACATTTATAGAAAGAAAAATAATGAATTATAATAATGTAAGTGATAAAATATCTTGAAATAATATATGTTAAGAAAATTATTCCTTTCATAATTTTATAAAAAGTCAGAAATGACTTTATTTAACACATTAAAAAATTCATTTTAAAACATATTAAATAAAGTCAAAGGTATTATAAATTAACCATTTACAATCATTTAAATTTATATAAAATATTATATAAAATAATTTAAATAATATCTATATGGAATGGATATATTTCCAATTAAAAAAGTAAGTAATATTAAATTTTCTTATAAAAAATCCTTTCATTATTTTGAGTGTCAAAGAGTTTTAAAGCAAGATTAAATCATTGAAACCACTTAAATAAATATATGAGATAAAAATATAGGGTTTAAAAATAAATATAATATAATTCTTCCAATGAATGTTTAAAAATTAATAATCAAAATTATAGTGAGATTGTAAAATAAACTCGTATGACACTGATAACTTTTGAAAGAACCCCTTAAAAGAGAAAACATGAATTCCAATATTAAATAAAATTAATAATGTGGAATTTTTGATATAATATTTCAAAAGGGAAAAATGTACACCATATAAAATAAATTGGGCTCACAATATAAAATATGTCTCAATGGATTGGAATTGAGATAAAAAACATTTAACATAGATTCCAGCTTGATCAGAAACCTAATATTCTCCACTTATTTAGAAAACATCCTGTATCTTACACATTAATACACATAGGTTAGTATTTTGAGGAGACAAGAACTTTTAGAACATGTGGATGATAGTTGGTAAGGTATTTGGGTAGGGATTGGATATTCAAGAGTGCTTAATTATTTTGAAAATATGTTTAGAGAGAAGGTGAAATTTAATAAGTGATGGAAGTGACACTCTTGTAATTATTCATAAAATAAAAAAATTATTATTTAAGATCCTTTCCATCATAGAGTCTAATGAATGAAAAGGGAAATACGTAGTACACAAAGTGATTCATCCTTTGAAGAAACATCAAAAATCGACAAAGGCATGAACAAAGATTGCTTTGAGCATGGGTCACGCAAGTTCCAAGACGATCACGCAGGGTACCTGCGCGCCACATATTGGGTGTGTAGGTGACTTGCGTTCCCTATTGGATTTTCTCCCAGGGTCTTCAGTAGCCTATAAATACCCTTTTGGGCCCCCCATTTTGAGGACGAAAAAATCCAGAAACTCAGATTTTAGCTCTCGGCGCCCTAGTCTCTTCTTGAAGTCTTCCGAACACTTATAAGGTAATTTCTTACCTAGAATGGAAGATCTAAAGAGAGGGAACAAGTCCTAAGTGTTGAAATTCATCAACACCTGCGCACTTAAGTGTCCATCCCTTATGGGAAATGGTCACACTTGTGCGGCGCCTTATCCCTTCAACAGAACCTGTGCGCCAACCTTTCAGAAGCCTTTAGAGACGATATTAAGGGATTGAGAAAAGGCTTGCCCAAGTATTACCCTATAGGTTGACCGGCGTGCAAGTAACCAAGTGTCGCGTAGGTATACCTGCCCGACCAGGACCTGCGTGCCCAAACAGGACCTACGCGCCTACCTTTTTTTGGGTGTCCCTCTTGTCCATTCAACTCATTTCGTTAAATCCACCTCTCCTCTTCAAGATTTATCCTTCAAAACCCTCTTCAAAGTCATTTATGACATGGTTACTTTGTTGGATTCCTTATCTGAAAGGAATTCTATGGAAAATCACTCAAAACCTAGTGATTTACATATCTTTATGTCACAAAGGTTAGAGATTTCATTCATTCAACCTCATCTTTTAAAATGAGAAGATCTTTAACCAGGGCCTCCTTTTTCGGAGTAAGCCCCAGATCACAAGTCCCCTAACACATGCCTCCTTTTCAAGAGTAATATCTAGTCATAATTTCTTAACCGGGGCCTCCTTTTCAGGAGTAAGCCCCAGTTCAAGTTCCCTTAATATGGGCATCCTCTTTAAGAGTTAGCCCCAAACTCCAAATTCCTTTAACCTGGGCCTCCTTCTCAGGAGTAAGACCCATTTCTCAAGTCCCTTTAACCTGGGCATCCTTCTTATGATTAAGCCTCAAGTTCCCTAATTCTGGGCATCCTTCTTAGGAGTAATCCCCATGTCTTAAATTCCCTTAACCTGGGACTCCTTTTCAGGAGTAAGCCCCAGTCATAATTTCTCTTAACCAGTCTTATCTTCTTTTGATTTGGGATTTCTTCTCAAGAATAAAACCTAATCACAAGTCCCCTCCTAATTTGGGCGTCCTCCTCAGGAGTAATCTCCAAGTTAGAGTATCCAAATCTCTATAAAGCACATATACCTTTATGGACCTTGTTCCTGGGATTCTTCTATAAAGTAAGTCCCGGTCTTTATCTATTTGGGAAATCATATATACATAAGCCCCATATCATTCCTTGTGACTACATCTTTCGTGGCACACATTTTCAGGTTTACTAATACCTCTTTTTTCTCACACCGATCATGACTCACGTGATCTTAGAGTGTAAAAGTAACCACGACACATCTCTTTAGGCTGTTAATCATACATAAGCCCCATAATTCCCAACCAAACTACATGAACTTTGATCTATACCATAAAAGTGGAGTATGTAGGAAGCCTTTCTGAGGTTCAAGAACATCACCCATTAATTCTCATCCATCCCATATGATGTTAAACTATATCTTAATTCCAAAACTACGTGGGTTCTGATTCCTTTTATAACAAGGATACGTAGGTAGACCATCTGCGGGTATGATCCCAACTCTGAAATACTCCATGTCCTTATGAATGACAATAAACTTCAAGTTCCCCACTGAGTTGTTTTAAAACTAGTATGGTTATCATAATGACCAAGAGATATTTATATAATGTGTTGAAGGATACCATTGACTAAGAATCTCTAACAAATACAGATGATTCTCTATCGATGAAGAACCTCAAATACATATAAAAGATTCTCTAAATCTCATACATATTAATCATTGATTGTTAGATCTTAAGGAAATCTCATTTTCATACATGGTAGTGTAATAAGGATTCATGAAAATAACTTAAATATATAGAGTCCTAGAGTAGACAATAATTCCCCCAAAAAAGGTGTGATGAGTCCGACCTCCCATCCTCTCAACCAATGAAAATTCTTAAGCCTCATTGGTCCACAACTAATGAGAACCTACCTTTGTAAAGTAGGTCCAAATGGATATAGAATCATTGGATTTTTCCGATTCTACAAACAAACTCATTAGAAACCAATTGGAATGTTTGAACCTTAAGAAAACAAGGTCATCCCCATTTCCAGAGGAAACAAAAAATGGTGAACCCGACGTGAATCCTTAACCATGTTAAAAGGATGATTTACTTATTTGTTAGGCCCCTATTTAAACTCAATGAGAGGGCCAACAAAACAATAAATAACCTATGTGCTCATCTAAAAGATGTAGTGGCCGAACTTATCTTGATTATGTCTGTTATATCAGATAGGAACTCTTTTCCAAGATCTTCTATGTTACAGAAATGGCTTCTTTAAAGTTCACACCTATGAATGCCTATGCTATGAATACCTCTGCTGCTGCTCGTGCTGGATCATCGTCCGCTCAGAGGAAGACATCACATACTTAGCGTCTTCAACACTGGGTATCAAATGCACTGATTAAGGAATACCATCAACACGGTACCATTCCGACTCTGGAGGCTGCTCAACAAGCTCTCCAAGTCAATAATTCACCCTGGTTGTCCGGACAGCGACGACTAGCGATCAAGAAGCAGGTGGTTCCAACCACCGTTTCCAACCGTTTTAGGTCGTTATCCCCGGAACACAATCACCAGTACCTACCATATTATGAGGAGATGAATGAGAAGGTCACTCAAGGCCTTAATTAAAGGAGACATGAGTCCTTTCCGAGGGCTCCCACGAACAATCGCCGCCAGACTCATGCGGAAGTGCACCCTCAATATGATGAGGGTGTCCTCTCCAGGCATTCATCTCAGGTTCCTTGATCCCGAGTAAGCAAGACGAACCACCAAAGGCGACAACTGGTCAATAGTGAGTAGGTTATTATCTCTGCCATTTCCAGAGAAGTCTACCAACCTAACTTGGTGGAAATAAATGAGCGAGCACACACACATGCTCGTTCTAATCCCACTGTCTAGCAGAATAGTCTGGCAGCAACACACTAATCCCGCCAGGGAATTCTAGAGGAGTATTATAGTTAGGAATATACACTTGTTTATAAATCATCATCTAGTCAGCAGGATCATCTAACAACATACGATGAAGCCCACCAACCTAATGTGTTGAGAACTTGTAAACAAGCACATACATCTGCTTACATTCATCAATCCTGCCAGCAGCCTCGTCTGCCAGTATTGCAGGAAGTTCATCAACCACGTTCAGAGGAGTGCAATCAACAGGCACATACACCTGCTAGTATTGATCAATCCTACCAATAGTCTCATTTGGTAGCACTCGGAGAAGTCAATCAGAAAGCCCCGATGACAAAATTGGAGCAGACTCAAATCTTTTTCCCCACACATAAGAACTGTCATAACTCACTGACAGGAAAAGGAGGATAGGAGCAGGAAGACACACCTACTCCAAGTACAGAATGGATGTATATTCCTATTCTGACAGCTGAAGTCACCAAACACATTCTAACAATGGTGAAGGAGCATAAGAAAATACCTACTCATATTCTGGATGCCTACCAGGATATTATAACAGCTTCAGTAGTATCATAGAGAAAGAAATAAAAATCTATCTCTACCAGTGGAGGGACACATCAACAGTTCACTCTGGAATAGACACACACCTCTATTCTAGTCCAAGAGGGTTGTGGGACATACTCCCCCATATCATACGAACAATCAAGTCAGGCACATACACTTGATTTGAGTGGAGATAATCATACTAACTTGACTATTTCTCCTGAGCAAGCACATACACCTGCCCATAATAACCACTTTCATCAACAAGTGGTTCCCAAACTGAGTAAGAAGGCGTCTAAGAAAAAGACCCGTCTAGAACAGTCAAAAAATCAAGATCCAATCTGTAATAAGGCCTTGATCGACGTTGGAGTTCTTGATGCACTCAGACAATTATTTTTTGCAACTCAAGATTCTACACTCTCATTTCCCAATAGTCGGGACATTAATTCTAAAGATCTACATCAGACACTTCCTCATGAAGGCTTGCTTCATGACAATTTGGTCGATCTCAAAGTATCATCTTCAGATGAGAGACATGATAACCCTCTGCGTGGCCAGAAAACTAAGGAGCAAGAGTTTTCATCTTTTGTTGTAACCCACCACGGTGGTCCTCCCCATGATGATGAATTTAGCTACGAAAGTCCTCTCTGCAGTAGTAATTCACATTACCTGGAAAATTTTCCAGTGGAAAATGTAGTAACGAGAAAGCCCTCTTATCTTGAGGCACTTAAAAATGTGAATCCAATCATGTATGATGCTTTACCACTAGCAGGTGAAATAATTTCTCAATCAGAAGATAGCTCGGGGTGTAGGTCGTTCTCCGAACCGCACCAGGTTCATTCATTTTCTAATTTGGTAAATGAATTCTCTACCAATATTATTGAATCTGAAGAAGCAAAAAAGAAGCACCAACATTGGTCTAATCGGGTAGAATAATATTTATTAAATTATAAAGAGGAAGTTCTAAATATAAGAAAACAAATGGTGAAAGATGAAGTGCCAGTTATGTTTTGGCCTTTGGCTGACTCTCAGTATGACATTCCAGATATGTTGACGGAAGATTGTATTCAAGATATTCATCTCAACATGTGGAAAACTCTTTGTCAATTAAAAAATAAAATATTATCTTATGATGAATATGAAAATCATGTTAAGATAATAGAAGGGTTGCAATGCCAAATTGACTTGGCATCTCTCTCAATTTCTTGATATCCGAAGGATGAAAAGCAGTAGAGATCCCTTCAACGTTCATGCCTTGGCGCACTAAGAAGATTGCGCCAGTTAATTTCCAATTCCCCATATGGTATTCATATCAGGGGATGGGGTGTTCATGGAGAACTACATTTCACCATAATCTCCAGCCAACAAATCTTGCCAAAAATGGTCTCATGCAATGTTATTTCCCATGGCCGGTCATAGCCAATTGTCTTTGTTTGTAATCAAAGGCTCGCTCAAGAATAGACCTCAACTAGTTCTTCTCAAAATCAGGTATACAGAGAAAAAGTTGTAAAATTAATTTTGCATTAGGAAAATGAGAATATCGAACAGGATTCTCATTTAGAGAGAGTTCATCATCAACTGGAAGAGGTGTTAGAAATCATCCAATAGTCATTTGAGCCAGGTGATTTGAGTGGATGTAGTTTGATGCATCCAGCCAATTTCTGGACTAAATTCCACAAGACCAGAAGAGCTTTTAAGAAAGTCTCAGATGTAGCAGCTCAAGAACCACCCCATCTTTCTAGACTAGGGACTCTTTTAACCCAACCCTCAAAATCAACAAATAGGATTTGAGGATTTGAGCAGAAACAATAGGAACAGCCCCAGTCCACTGGACTGGGGAAGTTTTCAAATCCTCAATCTCTTCCTCAAGGAAAGTTAGTCTTCTCTCAATTATGGAAGAATCCCCAAGAGGAATGAAGAGCCGAATTATCAGGAGATTCCATCCAAATTACGGTTCATCAAGAAGTTCCTAAGGGATCAACTCAAGAGAAGGATATGTCTCATCAGGGACATAGAAGAATACAATATCTCATAAATACCGATAGAAGGGATGCAATGCATTATGCATCAATTAATGTCATCAATGCCATTGTTGCTAGTCCTCCAAAACATGAGGCTCACTCAGAGGGATTAGATAAGGAAGTTTCTACTCAAGAGGTTGTGCACACAGAAGCCAATAAAGAAGGTGTTTGTACATGAAATCAAAGGATTACTCAAAATCTAGGCATTCCTTCAAATAATCAACTTCCCCCTCCCCGAAAGGTGTCCAACAAGGGGAAAGGAAAGAATCAGGTTACATTACACCCTTCCTATGGAGAAGGTCAATCACTCTCACTAGAGAAAATATTTGCACAATAAGAGGAAGAAATGAAGGAATTAAAGAGTTTGAATGCAGAACTACTTCAAGGTAGTCTTCCTCCAAAGCGTGCTAGAGTCATTCAGCCAAGGGAATTTGTTGTGGTTACTGAGATGGATCAAGAGTATCTTACTTTACCAGTACACCCTCACTGGTATAATCCTATGGTTCAGGTGCAACAAAAACCGGTGGTGTTATCCTCAGTTGCAGTACCAGCCACCACACCTGTCCAAGCTTCAGTTATTGCAACTGCTCAGGTCCAAGCTCAACTGGATGTTTCTCAAAAGTTAATAACTACCATTGAGTCATTAACATCTCGATTGGAAGCTATATAGGGAAATCATGAACAAATTCAACCAGAAAAGAGAGCTTACCATGAATGGGTTGATGCACTTCCTCCCCCATCAAATTTTTCAAGTACCACATTCCCAATATTTAATGGTTCGGGAGACCTAGAGAAACACTTAACACATTTTTTTTCTCGTTGCGATCCTATGATGGGAACCCCTCAGCAACAAGAAGTAGTTAAGCTCATGTGTTTTGTACAGTCATTACAAGGGCCTACTTTTTTCTAGTATATAAGTTTGCAATCCCGGTCAATTACCGAGTGGGAGGATCTTCGTCAACGATTCCTTCTTCAATTAAGCTCAACTTTTCCAAGTACAATAGTTTTTTATCTTAAAAATTGTAAGCAAAGGGAGAATGAAAGGGTTTCAGATTTCATTGCTCGCTGGAAGGGATTAACATATTCCCTGAGCTTAGCACTCCCTCAAGAAGAGTTGTTGAAATCTATGTGGAAAATCTGCGTGATGAATTATACACACCATTGATCCCTGTGAAGTAAACAGGAGGGTTTCGAGAATTTACTTCAATCGCTCAATGGATTGAAGACTCTCTTACAAAGACTAAGGATAAAACTCGTGTAATTACATCAGCTCCAGGAAAGAGAATGGATAAATCAGAGACTGCTACAGTTACGCTTAAACAAGAACCTGTACCTGCTTCTACCTCAAAACCTTCATCTTATCGAAGGGATCCACCTTATGAGTGTCAACAACAGAGACTGTTTCATCAAGATGATCAAAGAGATCAAAGACAGAAACAATTTGAGGATCCAAATAGAAAAGTACACTCTTTCTGAAATGAACAAGTTCCTGGTTACTTCATGTCGGCTCTGGAAAATAATTTGGTTCAATTTCCAAGGCCCAAAAGGCCTAATAAAGAAGGATATGAAGACCTTCCCAATTATTTCCCATTTCATCAGATGTTGGGGCATCCCATTCAGGAGTGTTTTGCCTTCAAAGCTCTCATGCAAAAGATGGTGGACTCGGGACAAGTCAAACTAAAAGGTTATTTATCTTAGGTAGCATGTGTTACTGCTACAAATCCAGAGGAAGAAGGCGAGTGCAAGGAGTCAAAAACAAAAATTCCCAAAAATATGATGATTGGATGGTCAGGAAAATGATCAACCGAACTCATTCCATTTTGTGAATGCAATTGAAGAAACCAATTATGTATTCTACTATGAATTCCACAGCAAAACCCTCTTCATCAGAGGGAAAATCCTCAAAGAAACGACATAATTCAAAGAAAGAGGAACAATAAGAAGAAGATGAAATCGTGTTAAAGCCCAAGTTGTCTTTGACTATGGCAGATTTTATGCCATCTACTTCAAATCCACGGGCACCGTCCCACCAAACGGCACAACCTAAATTGGCTAATCAGACAGAGTATTCATCAGATGAAGAGTTGATCTTTGGTTCTGTTAACATGATTCATTTAACAGATCCTTATGCCAGTCACAGCTTCGATTTTGATGAGCCTGAGTTCCCTGTATCAAACAGAGGAATTAGAGGGAGTTCCAAAGGTATGGGATACAGAGGAAGACGTGGATATCCCAGAAACCACTATTCTAATTTTACCCTTGTTAGAACTGTGCATGTAGCAGAAACTCGTGGTAGATCCCTTCAGTGGGCTCAACAAGAACAAACAAATTCTTCCACACAAGGCAGATTCAGTCCTGGTACAATTATTCTGTAGGATCGGTTAGAGGTTCCATGTTATTTCTCTCAGCAAGTAAATAGACCTAGTTAGTCTAATCTTCTAAAACCAGGAGTATTTTCTAAATCCTACCCCAATACAAGATTCATCTACTTCCAAAGCATCAACTTCTAAGGAACCTGTGAAACTACATGTTCCTGTTGGGAAACACAGACCTTTGGATCAAAAATATAATTTCTTGAATCATTTGGACCAATTATCGGCCATGTTATCAATTTTTGATGCCTTGAATCTATACAAGGATCTTCAGGAGGCACTCATTGAGGATTTTTCAAGTCCTCAGGAGTTCGAAACTGATATTTTTGCGGTTGAAGTCTACCATGTAGAGATTAATTCTGTAGAATGCCATGTAGTGATATCTTTTACAGATGAAGATGAAGATGATGTCATTTATGGACATATTAGACCTTTGTACTTATCTGTAAAGGTCAATGGTGTGGACATACAAAGAGCTTTCATTGATAATGGTTTAGGAGTCAGCCTCATCCTCATTCGTACACTTCATTGATTGGGCCTCACCGAATCTGATTTATCTCCTTCTACTTTGATGTTGCAAGGATATGATAAAAATGAACAAGAACCATTGTTCAAGATTACACTCAGAAATCAGTTTGGAGACCTTGTATCCAATTCATATTTCATGGTTGTTGACCATGATACAACCTTCAATGTTTTGCTTGGAAGAACTTGGCTACATCAACATGAGGCTATCCCTTCATCATACCATCAATGCCTCAAATATTATTTCAATGGTCAAATAGGGAAATTTTATGGTGATAAATCCCCATTCAAAACACGTGAATCTAAATACATTGAGGTGGAATTCTGTCACATGGAAGGGAAGGAGAAATCCAAGACAAAGGAGGTCACCAAAATTTATGCTCCATATGGTTTGGAAAAGATTTCAGTAAACCCATTCACACATGTGAGTATAGATTATGTGTTTCCTATAACTCAAATTGATAGGATAGACTCAAATCCAAATACTCTTATGGAAACTTCCATAATGTCAATTACGACAATCAAGGAAGACAACATGGGAGAAAGTGATGATTCACCAAGCATTGATGAAATCTCAAATGGAGATGTCTTAATTTCATCCACTGAAATTCAGAAAGTCTATACTTCACCAAACTGGCCAGAAGAAGTTATAACAATGTCAGAGGTAAATGATGATGTCGATTCTTAATCCATCATCTCCTCTTTATTACCCAAGAAAGACCCTTCATCGTCAATAGGGTCAGAAATGGAAGCCAGTTCTTCAAGATGTTCAAATTTTAACATCTCTCCTGATCATGGAAATTCTGCTTCATCATCTACTATGCAAGTAGAAACAGAAGAAGTAACACATGTTGAAGAAGAAGTGGAAGATCTCAGGGATGCTCTTCCATCATTTGAAGAGGGTATCTTTACCACTACGGATGAACTTAGAGAAATAAATCTAGGTATAAAATAAGATCCACACCCCACTTTAATTATTGCGTCCATAACTCTTGAAGAGAAATAAACATATATTTCATTTTTAAAGCAAAATCAAGATATTTTTTTTTTGGAATTATACAGAGATTCCAGGTCTTGATCCTGATGTTTATACTCATCGTTTGGGCTTGCTAGAAGAACATCGAGGATTCAAGAAAGCTGCAAGAAGAACACACCCAACTTATGCTTCCAAAATTGAAGCTGAATTGGATAATCTTATCAAAGATAACTTCATCATAGAAGTTCAATATCCTAAATGGTTGGATAATATTGTCCCTGTGAAAAAGAATAATGGACAAATTAGAGTTTTCATTGATTTCAGAGATGTTAATCGGTATTGTCCTAAGGATAAATTTCCAGTTCCGATCATAGAACTCTTAATGGATGCAATGGCTGGCTATAAAGCACTTTCCTTCATGGATGGTTATTCTGGATATAATAAAATCTGAATGGCTCTAGAATATGAAGAATCTACAGCTTTTAGAGCCTCTCTGGGTGTGTTTTTCTATCAGGTAATGCCCTTTGTCCTGAAGAATGCAGGCGCAACATATCAGCGTGCCATGCATCGTTTCTTCAAACCCTTTTTAGGGAAGTTTGTTGAATGTTATGTGGGCAATTTGGTGGTTAAATCCAAAAAAAGTTCTAATCACTTGGCTTATTTGGAAGTCATATTCCAGAAACTTCGACAACACAATTTGAAGATGAACCCCTTAAAATGTGCTTTTGGGGTAACCTTAGAAATTTTTTTCGACTTTGTTGTACGCCATCGTGGTATCGAAGTCGATCATGAGAAGACAAAGTCAATCCTTGGTATACACCTCCTCGAAATTTGAAATAATTGAGAGGAATTCGAGGACACTTGGCCTATATTTGGCGTTTCATCACCAATCTGGCAGGAAAAAGTTTACCCTTCACCAAATTGATGAAGAAGGGAGTCACATACTATTGGACTGAAGAATGTAAAGAATCATTTGATATCCTTAAGAAATATCTCTTGAGTCCAACGGTATTAATGCCAACTATTTAAGGAAGACCAATTATCCTCTATGTGATATCTTTAGAGTGATCATTGGGTGCCTTCCTTTCCCAAAAGAATGATACTGGGAATGAAATAAACCTTTACTATCTCAGTCAGACTATGCTTGAAGCAAAAACCCGATATTTTAAGTATTGAAAAGTGCTTCCTAGTGTTAATCTTTACAGTTCAGAAGTTGATACACTACCTGCAACATCATGAGGTATAATTGGTATCTCGCAATAACCCGCTCAAATTCATCCTTAGTCGTCCAATGCTTACAGTACATCTAGTAAGGTGGGCAGTTATTTTACAGCAATTTGATATCCAATATGTGTCTCAAAAGGCAATAAAGGGCCAAGATCTGGATGATTTCCTTGCTGAATATACTTTAGTAGAAGATACATCTTCAGATATTGAACTTCTTGATGAGGAAGTCTTCTCTATTCAAGATAATCTTCAAACATGGGAAATGTACTTTGATGGTGCTTCTAGAAGTTCAAAAGGGAAGAAAATGGAAGATCCTAAATTCAACAAAGTTGGATTATGGATTGTACTTATTTCCCCAGAAAAGGCAGTGCTACCTTATTCCTTATTATTGTGGGAAGGAGGTACAAATAATGAAGCCGAATATCAAGCTCTTATCACAGGATTAGAGTTGGCGCTTCAAGCACAAGTGAATCACTTAAATGTGAATGGTGATTCATACATGGTAATCAAACAATTCAATGTGGATTATGCCATCAGAAAAGAAGATTTAATCCCTTTGTATGATTACGTCAGAGAGTTAATGGCGTAATTTACTTCGGAACCGACATTTTCTTATGTCCCGTGATCACAAAATGCTCAAGTTGATGCATTGGATAATATAGCCACGACTCCAGCAGATCCAAATCGGGATGAGACAATCATCAGTATTACCCACCGTCGTACAATTTTACCTTATGTTCAATCCAGAACAGAGGAAATCAATGAAATTAGTCCCATTTCTGAACCATATGGTCATACTATGGGATGAATGACACCTATCAGGGAATATCTACAAAATGGAACACTCCCACCTGATATAGCCGAGAAAGAAGAAATCCAGCGACGTGTGGTCAATTTTACTCTTTATGATAGCCTAGATCACCTTGAGAAAATTATCTACAAAAGAGGTTGTGATGGAATTATCTTCAGATGCATTGGTGGGGAAGAGAAAATGGCTATCATGAAAGAAGTACATGCATGAGTCTGTGTTGCCCATCAGTCTGTACATAGACTATCTAATCAAAATCGAAGGCATGGATACTTTTGGCCTTCAATGATACAAGATTGTGTTGATTTCACAAAGAAGTGTCATTATTTCCAAGTACATTCCAATTTCATTCATCAACCCCCAGAGTTGCTTCATATAACTAAATACTCGTGGCCATTTTCCACATGGGGAATGGATGTAGTAGGACCTTATTCTTCATCTTCATCCAAGCAGTTTAAGTACATTTTTACTGCTACTGACTTATTTTCCAAATGGACAGAGGCAATACCTCTCAAATAAGTCAATTCTAAAATCATTGTTAGCTTCATCAAGTCTAACATCATTACCAGATTTGGTGTCCCTCATACCATATTTACGGACAATGGCACCAACTTCTATTCATCTGAGGTAAGGAAGTTGTATCAAGAATACAACATCAAATCCAACCATTCCTCTCAGTATCATGCAGTGGCCAATGGCCAAATATAAGCCTTCAACAATACTCTTTCAAACATACTTCAAAATATTATGGATAAAGATAATAAATCATGGCCTGATAAACTCTTTCATGCTTTATGGGCTTATCGGACCACCACCAGCACTGCAACGTGGTCAACTCCATATTCATTGGTATATGGAATAGAAGAAGTCTTTCCCATTGAAGTTCAATTACCCTCACTCAGGGTATCCATTTTTGATCAGTTATCTATAGGTGAACAATCTCAAAAGCGATTGGATGAATTGGAATGATTAGATGAGAAATGATTGTGCACCTTGCACCACTTGGAAGTCTATAAAAATCGAATAGCACGAGCTTTTAACAAAAATGTTTATCTTCGTTCATTAATTCAGGGAGAATTGGTATTGGTTCTCAGAACTCCAATGATACCAGGATAGAAACCTCCCAAGGTTTAGCCAAAGTGGGAAGGACCTTTTTCAATAGATAAAGTATACTCCAATGGAGCTTATTCTTTAATCTCAATGGATGGAGATCTCATTACGACTCCAACCAATGTAAGATTCTTGAAGTAGTATTTTGTGTAACACAAATACCATCATACAACATGACGTTAAACTGTGGTGTCCTTGCTGAAAGACTTCAAAGTACATATTCCCTTATGTCCAACATGACGTTAAACTATGACGTCCTAGATACATGACGCTAAACTGTACAGAAGTCCCTTACGTCCAGCAAGACGTTAAACTGCATAATCGCTGATCCATGCATATTACCTTAAACTACTCACACCATAGTCCAACATGATGTTAAACTATGTCATTATCCAACATGACATTAAACTATGAAAAATACCCTAATACGTCCAACATGACGTTAAACTGTGTCCTCTTTTGTCCTTACTACATGACATTAAACTGCATAGTCCTCCTTTCGTCCAACATGACGTTAAATTGTATTGTCCCCATCATCTTAGCTACAAGACACTAAACTGTACAACACCCTTATTGTCTAACATGATGCAAAACTGTGTTCACGTCCAACATGATGTTAAACTGTGTCCCTATATTTTTCCTACATGACTTTAAACTATACTAATCATTCGTCCTACATGATATAAAACTAAACAAAGTCCCTTAATACATCCTACAGGACGTTAAACTGTATTTTGTCCATACTACATGACACTAAACTGTGCAACACCAATATTCCTCACTACAAGACTTTAAACTGCGTAGTCCCTTCATATGTCCTACATGACATTAAACTATGCATCGTTAAGGTTGTTACTACCTCTTGTTTATCACACCGAGTATGACTCACGTGAGCTTAGAGTAAACTTCAAACATAACACCCTCTCTGGGCCGCTAACCATGTGTAAGTCCCGACACCATTTTTTAGGTCGTTGTTCCCAAGAACAACTAGATCACCAAGTCATTCTTTAATAGAACTACGCGAAATTTGATCCTTGCCTTCTAGGATGGGTACGTAGGCAACCTCCTGAGGTTCAATCCCAAAATCAATGTCTTCACATTGGTTCACCTTCATCTCATACGATGTTGATTCATGAAACCGCCCCCAGAACCAATATTTTTTACATTGGTTCACCATCGTCCTTGATATATGACATTAAACTGTTCACACTTTTGTCCTTTATGAAAATAAACTACAACATTCTTTGACACCCTCACCTAAGAGGGAATCATTATTTACATTGATCTCCAATCATGTTATATTCTAAAGACTATGTGCATACATGGAAATTCCCGGACCTTTTATCTTGGGTCAAACCATCATTGTACTAAAGTCCCCTTTCACCCTTCACTTGTACGAACCAAATCTGTACAAAGGGTATTTCAAGAACTACGTGCGGCTTGATTTTCATCCTTATGGGATACGTAGGAACATTTGAGCATCCCTCGAATCCAGCACTAAGTCTTTGGGCCTAACCCTAAATTTCAATTTCAGTCCCTTGGCTGAAAAGTCCCCCTGTGAAAATATGAATGTGGTATGAAAACCCTGGTCTTTATTCACATCAAGTTTATAACAAACACACACTGTGTATTCCTTATTATGGTCCGATTTCTATGAACCTAAACTAATATCTCCTGCACTCTTGTCCCACATGACATTAAACTATATTTCAAGAATTACGTTTTTCTTAATTCCCATCCTTATGGGATACATAGTGAAGTCCATCACCTCAATTCAGGACCTAGCCACAACATGATTATGGTTAGCATTGGTATGTGTATCTCCTACATACGTTGGAAAATTCCCATTTTGGTGTGTCATAATCCTTACCTTAAATACTTCAAGATCTCCATAACCCTTTTCTTGACTTCTGGTAAAAAAATGTCTGATACCTGGGAGATATTTTTCATGACTATGCAGCATGTTCCCTTAGGCGGCCTTGCATAAACAATCTACATAACAGACCTGTCAGCCAAAAGATGCTATTATTTGACTATGCATCCAATGCCCTTAGGTGGCCCTGCATATTTTAACCCCCTAACGGGTTTTTCAAATAGTGTTAACTTCATTATTGGGAAGAAAACCTCTGTTGTCCTTAGTTGTCTTAACAATAATATGTAGGGATCCGCAAAAAATAGCCATCCTTAACATATTTGTCCCATGTTATTTTTCATGATCTGAAAGTATTCAAGCCTATGGTTTATATTTACCTTACCTACATTTGGGTCAAACCTTCGTAGGAGTGACATTCATCTAGTTCTTATACAATCTTGATTGGAAAATATCCTCCCCATATTCAAGTACCTCTCTCCATACAGCAGTCTCTATGATTTGGAAAATTTGAATCTCCATAAACTTCCACTGGATTTTTTAGCAATAGAAAAGTAAAATGTTTTAGAGTTATTTTTCTTGACTATGCAGCACGTTCCCTTAGGCGGCCTTGCATTAGTAGTCTACATAACAGACCTGTCAGCCAAAAGATGCTATTATTTGACTATGCAGCCAATGCCCTTAAGCGGCCCTACATAATTCAACCCCCTAATGGGTTTTTTAAATAATGGTAACTTCATTCTTAAGAAGTAATTCTTATAATGCCTTTTAAGCCTTTTTTCACATCATTCCTCAGATTCAAAATTTCTTAAGTCATAGTTTACATTTCCCCCCCATACTTGAATATGGTAATATTTTTTCAGATAAATTATCAAGGAATTGAGTCAATTTTAATCCATTTGGTCAAAGCTATTTCGACCTTAAACATTAGCCTTTTTATGTCTGACGTGCATGACTTTAAACTGCCCACAAAAGACAAGGTAACTCTAAAAAAAAAGTCAATTCCCAGCTCACTAAACATATGCCTTGTATGATTTAGGTAATATTGAGCAATTAAAAAGATTCAAAGTTTGTAGGGTTATTTTTTTAATCCTAGCAAAAAATAAAACTATGCTTACTAGGAACAGTGGCTTAGGTAAAAATTTAAATCCGGTAACAAAAGAATGTAGGTACAAATGATTGAAGATGAAAGTGTTTTTCATTGTTGCACAAGAGTTAGAAGAGCATCCACAGACTAGAGTCTCTTCTCTTTTTCAAGAATTACAAAAGGATTTCAACATAACTCTTCATTTGATTTACAGCATCTCGAGATTCATCATCAGCCACCTGAAGTTCATTCATTCAACTGTATATAATAAGAGATGAAATGATACCAGATCTTCTTGGAAAAATTGTAAAAGAATGTTCTTGAGTGCGGTTTGAAAAAATTTTCTGCTGATCAAATAGTGAATCTGTTTCTGTCCAAGAGACTTGGAAGATGGATACATGGATTTGAGAATGGAGCATTGGAAGTAAAGAGCCATTTGGAGAGATTACTATTTTTAGATATTGTTTCTAATGTCATGATAGTCTTCTCTCCATAAACCAGTAGTGGAAAACATATCAGCCCATGGTTTTCCATTTTCATATCTGCAAGGAAATGGCATGAAGGAAAAATTTGAATGTTCACACTATTGTTGCTGCTCTTAATGCATAACATAACTGAAATAGAGGGGTAACAATGGGACTACATCTCAGGAATATAGTTCTTTGCCTCTTGAATGTTGAATCCTTGTAGATGACCATGGCTATATAGAGGTAGGTAGATAATATATTCAAAATTATGATTATACTTCTTCAAGTACTTGGCCAAATCTGGGAGAGTGCTATCGCAGATATCATAGTAATCATGGACAAAAATGTTCATCATGTCATCGATCCGATTTATTTCTAGTTCATCAGCCATTCCAATTCTTCTAGGAGCCATTGAATCTGCACAAAGGTCAAATAATTAACTATTAAGTGAGTTGATTTTTCATAAAATTTGTGAAGAAAAGTGAAAAAATGGATAAGGCATAAAGGCACGCAGGTCCAATGTTGGTGTGCAGGTGTAACTGTGTCGCGTAGGTTTTGGTGCGTAGGTATCACCGCGCAGGTCAAAATACCTCTACAGCAGCGCGGCAATGAACAGAAGCAATGAAACCGCGGAAAATCAGCAACCTGCGTGATGAGAGAAACTTGTGCGGTGAGAGCTCAAATTGTTCAAATTCGGGTGGTTTGCGCGAGAATGGCCACATATTTATAGGCCAGGCCACACCCCTGCACTCTGAATCCTACGCGCCTCTCACCTGTGCACCCCTATCTGCACGCCCAAAACCTGCTCGCCATAACTCCTTGGTTTTCTTCTTTTACATCAGAGTCACATCCTCCTTCCTTTCAGATCCAACTCTGAGGGGGAACTTTTATTGACGCTCCTTTTCATCAGAGAGTCTAACGAATGAAAAGGGAAATACATTGTACACAAAGTGTTACATCCTTTGAAGAAATATCAAAAATCGACAAAGGCATGAACAAGGATTTATTTGAGCATGGTCCGCACAAGTTCCAAGACAGTCGCGCAGGGTACCTGCGTGCCACATATTAGGTGTATAGTTGACCTGCGCGCACTATTTGATTTTCACCCAAGGTCTTCAGTAGCCTATAAATACCCCTTGTGGGCCCCCCATTTCAAGGAGGAAAAAATCCAGAAACTCAGATTTCAGCTCTCGGCGCCCTAGTCATTTCTTGAAGTCTTCCGAACACTTATAAGATAATTTCTTACCTAGAATGGAAGATCTAAAGAGTGGGAACAATGCCTAAGTGTTTAAATTCATCAACACCTGCACGCCTAAGTGTCCAACCCTTATGGGAAATGGTCACACTTGCGTGCCACCTTATCCCTTCAACAGAACCTGCACACCACTCTTTCAGAAGCCTTTAGAGATGATACTAAGGGCTTGAGAAAAGGCTCACCCAAGTATTACCCTATGGGTTGACCGGCGTGCAAGTACCCAAGTGTCGCATAGGTATACCTGCACGACCAGGACCTGTGCGCCCAAACAGGACCTGCGCGCCTACCTTTTTTTGGGTGTCCCTCTTGTCTATTCAACTCATTTCTTCAAATCCACCTCTCCTCTTCAAGATTTATCCTTAAAAACCCTCTTCAAAGTCATTTATGACATGGTTCATTTGTTGTCTTCCTTATCTGAAAAGAATTTTGTGGAACATCTCTCAAAACCTAGTGATTTAAATATCTTTTTGTCACAAAGGTTAGAGATTTCATTCATTCAACCTCATCTTTTAAAATGAGAAGATCTTTAACCTGGGCCTCCTTTTCAGAAGTAAGCCCCAGATCACAAGTCCCCTAACCTAGGCCTCCTTTTCAGGAGTAATTCCCAGTCATAATTTCCTAGCCTAGTCCTCCTTTTCAAGAGTAATCCCCAGTTCAACTTCCCTTAATATGGGCATCCTCCTTAAAAGTAAGCCCCAAATTCCAAATTCCTTTAACCTGGGCCTCCTTCTCAGGAGTAAGCCCCAGTTCTCAAGTCCTTTTAACCTGGGAATCCTTCTTAGGAGTAAGCCTCAAGTTCCCTAATTCTGGGCATCCTTCATAGGAGTAATCCCTAAGTATTAAATTCCCTTAACCTGGTCCTCCTTTTTAGGAGTAAGACCCAGTAATAATTTCTCTTAACCAGTCTTAAATTATTTTGATTTGGGATTCCTTCTCAGGAATAAAACCCAATCACAAGTCCCCTCCTAATTTGAGCATCCTCCTCAGAAGTAATCCCCAAGTTAGAGTATCCAAATATCCATAAAGCACATATACCTTTATGGAACTTGTTCCTAGGCTTCTTCTCTAAAGTAAGTCCTGATCTTTATCTATTTGGGAAATCATACATACATAAGCCCCATATCATTCCTTTTGACCACATCTTTCATGGAACAAATTTTCAGGTTTACTGATACCTCTTGTTTCTCACACCGAGCATGACTCACATGAGATTAGAGTGTAAAAGTAACCACGACACATCTCTTTGGGGCGTTAATCATACATAATACCCACAATTCCCAACCGAACTACGTGGACTTTGATCTCTACCTTAAAAGTGGAGTATGTAGGAAGCCTTTATAAGGTTCAACCCCATCACCCATTAATTATCATCTGTCCCATATGACATTAAACTATATCTTAATTCCCAAACTACGTGGGTTCTGATTCCTTTTCTAACAAGGATACATAGGTAGCCCATCTATGGGTACGATTCCAACTCTGAAATACTCCATGTCCTTCTGAACGACAATAAACTTCAAGTGCCCCACTGAGTGGCTTTAAAACCAGTATGGTTATCATAATGACCAAGATATCTTTATATAATGTGTTGAATGATACCATTGACTAAGAATCTCTAACAAATACAGATGACTCTCTATCGATGAATAACCTCAAATACATATAAAAGATTCTCTAAATCCCATACATATTAATCATTGGTTGTCAGATCTTAAGGAAAGCTCATTTTCATACTTGGTAGTGTAATAAGGATTCACAAACATAACTTAAATCTATAAAGAGAGTCCCAGAGTTGACAATAATTTCCCCCAAAAAGGTGTGATGAGTTCGATCTCCCATCCTCTCAACCAATGAAAATTCTTAATCCTCATTAGTCCACAACTAATGAGCACCTACCTTTGGAATGTAGGTACAAATAGATATAGAATCATTGGATGTTTCCGGTTCTATGAACAAACCCGTTAGAAACCGATTGGAATGTTTGAACCTTAAGAAAACAAGGTCATCCCCATTTCCAGAGGAAACAATTATAAAAATCTTACTCATGGTCAAGAGGAACTATTTCAATAAAAGTTAAAAATTAATTTGAGAAGGATATAAATACACTTATATAATAAATATTATGATGAGATTTTGTGAACTTATCACAATGTTTTACCCTAAATTAACTTATTTTATCTTTTATAGGGGTGATAAAAATTTACTATAATTCTATTCCTTATGAAAAAAAAAATGAAATTGAACTCATTAATAATTTCAAATATCCTAATTCGAAATTTGAAATAAATTTATATTGATTCGAAAAAATCAATCTTTTAAGGAATATATTAAAAATTTACCCAAATATAAAAATAGTACTGTGAATAGAAAAATGATTTAAATTTTTTTAATGAAAATTTATTAAAGTGGCATAAAATAATTATAATATCTATACACAAAACTCTTAATTTTTTTTTGAGAAAAATGTATTCTTGATTTATAAAATTATTTTATTCTAATTTCATGCCTTGTAACAACCGTTAGATGATTTTTTGTTTATTTTATTGAATATATTATTAATACAATGCATAAAAATCATTTATTAGTAGTGATTAATTTTATTTATTCAGATAAAAATACATTTCACACTTATTTTTTTTAAAAACTATATCATTTTATTATCAAGTAATTTCATATTTATTTATAATATATTGATAATAATTATAAGTATGATCATTAATTTGTTTAAATGTATAAAAAATAAATTTTTTAATAAATATAAACGTCTAAAAAGTGAATTTTAGCTTCTAAATAAAACATATAAATTGTAAATAAAACCACATTTTATAGAAAAATTACCATTTTAAATTCAATTTTTCATAACCTTATATTATTTTATTTATTTTATTCCAAATTGGGTATTTATTTCCAAGTAATTAATCAATAAATTAGTATTATAAATAATTTTCTATATATTTTTCATAATTTGATTATTCCAACTCATATTCGCCAATCCAACTGCTAGGTTATAAAAGTCATATTTAAATAATAATATTTCTAAAGTATATCTAGATTAATTTTAGCTTGGTTTCATGTTCATAAAAATATATTATACATAGTATTCATAAAAATGTATTTGGGTGTTACACCATGAGAATTTAGAAAATATTTTTCCTTAATAAATTCAAGGTGTTTTCTTGTTTGTGATGCACACAAAACCAAACATGTGTGAATAATTACTTGTTAAAATATTAATTAAAAGAAATTATTATATTGTTAAAATAAATTAACAAAATTAATTTAATAAAACCAAGTAATAAAATTCATTTAATATTTGAGAAATGATAAGGACTATTAGCATATTTATTCTTTGCTAAACAAGAATGTTTTGTTTTCAAAAAATGTTTTTATCATATATTTTTTTAAAGTTAATATAATTTATTTTGAGTGTTAAAAATATGTAGAATTATTGTTTACACATATATAATATTTGGTTGTCATCAATAAATTTATTATTAAATGGTTAGAAATGGGGTTAAATACATTTAAATGTAAAAGAAAATGTTTTTCAAGAAACTTTTTTATCTGTGCACTATGTTTTCATGTTAATAAATTAAATTAACAAAATTTGATGAGTTATTTTAAAAATATTAATAGGTAAAATATTTAATAAAATAAATTAACATTAAATTAATGTTTTTTACCATTCAATTAATGAGAATATATATATTTTTATGCTTAAAAAGTTAATTTTATAAAAAATGTTTTCTTTGAATTTTTCATGTATTTTTGAAAATTAACCTTTTCATAATATATTAATTGAATATTGAAAAATATATTACATAATTTTAAATATAATAATGAATATTTATTAATAATTTAAACTTAATTTTTATCTATAATGATTGTTACCATGGTATAAATCTTGTCACCACAGTATGGGATACAATGGTTAAATAGGGGGTTAAACATGGAGGTATGGTGTACATTATTAATAAAAAATGTCTAAATGTAATTTCTTGATAGGATATGATTCCATAGTTATATTATAATTTAAAACATGGCCATTCTTGGCCACTTTTCCCTGAAAATAACTTTATATTATTTAAAAAAAATGAATATTTACAGGGGTGCCACTCCCCTCACTTCTAAATTAGAACTTCATATTCTCAATTATTTAAGAACTTTTAGAAATATCATTATTCCATTTACTAGATAAATACCTTCCCAATATTCCTACCCATTTCCTAGAGTTCCCAATATTATCAACAAATTATCTTTAGAGGGCTAATTGTGTATGAAAAATAAAGATACTCAAAGAACAGGTATTGGTTCTTACCAATGTTTTCCAAGTTTCCTTCATATTAAACCTCATAAAAATATTTTATATCCATTTTTATATATTTATATCATTATATTTAGTAGGAATAATTTTTTTATGTAAATTTTACAAATTATTTCTTACTCCTTTCCAAAAAATGGAAAATGAAAGTGTTCTTGATGCATACGTATGTACTACTATCTCCATAAAGAGACAATATTCATTTACCCCCACCACCTCACATAGGTGATTATATTTATGTATTTAATGAATATTTATTATATATATGTTATATTATTATTTTTCAATGATAAATTATCATTTATCTTAATTTAATTCCATTTAGGGAAAAATGAAAACATCACCCATGTGTACATGCAGACCAACATCTCCATGTAGTGATGTAATTAATTTTTCATCCCAAAAATACATGTATTTTTATAAAAATATAATTAATTAATAGATTTTATATTCATTAAATGATTAATATTATTAATTTTATGAAACCAAAACAAAAGGTGTATTGACTAAAATCTCAGAATTGGAACATGTAAGAAAAATGAAACAGTTAACACCTAGAGTATTGATTTTAGTGGAGAATTACTAATAAATATTTGATTGGAAATTATGGATGGTTAATATATGTAAATATATGTATGGATATCATTATTATATATATTTATAAAAAATATAAATTTATTATATTAGAGTTTAGTTAATTAATGAAGAAAGTTTGTACTTTAGGTAACTGTTAATGTTGCAATATCATTTTTAATCGAGATTGTTTATTTTTAAATCCACACTAAGGAAAAATTATTATATCACCCAATATCTATATTAATACCAATATATTTTAATATCCTTTGGTTATTTCTAATGTTTTCATGTATTCATTCCATTTCCCACCTCTTTGATACTCAAAAAATCGAAAGAATATTTTTTATAGTAACCAAACTTACTTTTTCTTTTAGGCCAAATATATTTCTATTTCAAGTGAAAATTATTTGAAATGTTTCAAGAATATTATTTTCCATTATAAATTTATTATTTAATGTTATTTTTTTACCATAAATTACTTTATTTTCAAAGGATAAAAATACAATCTTTATAATGTTTTCCATACAGGTAATATTAAAATTTATAGAGAAGTGTGAGAAGAATTTTTCTAACATTTATTAAATGAATGAAATTTACTACTATCACGTTAATTCATTACTAAAAATAGTTTTCAAAAGTATTTGATCTGTTAGATTATAGGAACAATCAACAATTACAATTTTTAATAATAGGCACATCATGATTTGCATTGCATCAAAGAATAATTTGATCCAAGACTGGTCCAGAGCCCCCTGTATTTTCAATGAATACCATTTCTACTTATTTTGGTGGTTTTATAATTTATAAAAGAAATGAGTTGCCCCGACCATGATTATCTGGGTTTTTTTCTATTACCCCATTCCTTTTCTTAATCTATTGATTATTAAAATGTTTGGGAATTTAGTTGGTCTATATCTATGTTCCGATAATAATACTCATGATGTTTGTCACCCCATTTCCCCACAGATTTACATTCAAGTCAATGTTTCAAGAATGAAAGTAGGGTATTTTTGGATCACGGTTGGGGAAGAGTTTTGAAATAAGAAACCAATTTTTTTTAGATGTGGTTTGATTTTTTTCCTCATGTAAGATACTGGGTAACCTTATGGAAGTGTGTAGGAGAGGACTCATAAACCACCACTAGAAGACAAATGAATATTCAGGGATAAGTCTTGGTGGAAAGGGTTTGGTGTCTATGTTAGATGTAGGTCTGAAGGAACATGTTCAAGTTTGTGATTACCTAGAACAAAGCATGATCCAACCTCTATATTCCTCTTATTTTAATGTATTGTTAACTATATATGATCCTAAATAGGAGGTTCTGATAAAGACAACAAGGGAGGAATGGCCTTTTCTTCGCTTATCTTATAGAAGATCACTACTCACAGCTGACCAGTTAGGTTCAAATGAAATGACAAAAGATAATTATATCCAGAAAGATACACACTCAGTGAATCTTGATCTGAAGGTAGTGTATATCTATGGAAGGTTGAGACATGATTTGGTTGAGCATAATTCGAGAGTGCGTGCCCCATCCGGGTTAGAAGGGATTGAGGGGGTGTGTAAATTTGGGAAGTTAGATCCAATAAATGCATCCAAGGATGTATCACATAAGAAGGAAGTGTGAACTGGAAGTGGAGATAAGCATAAGGCGGGGTTACATGTGGTAGGTGAAGAAAGTGTAAAGGATTTTATTGGTTTGAATGTAGCATTGACTCTGAGATGGGGGTTAACTGATCAAGGAGACTTTTCAAGAAAAAATTAGCTTCAAAATTGTTTTTCAACCATGAATGGAAATGAAAAAGAGAATGTTAAACCTGAAGCATAGAAAGATACATTCCAATATATAAAAGAAAGTAGGTTGTGCCAAGGTATTTTAGGGATAATAAAATGAGTGGAAAGGAATCAGACTCCCAACCAATGATGGACTATGAACATGAACCTCAATAAATAGTGATGTACTTTGAGAAGGTCCCCGTTGGGGAGATAATTGTTGTATCTATCTCAAGGAATGAAATTAAAGGTAATATTATTTCAAGAAATTCTCTAGTTCACATGGTGGGGGGGGGGGGTGTAAACAATGCCTCACAAAGATTAATCGAATTTACCAAAAACTATTGTAACCAGATCCTAGGAAAAGGAAAAGAAAAGGGACTTAAATAAGTATATTTAAATCAATAATTGTTGGATTTTTTAATTAGAATTTTGGTAATCTGATCAAGTAATATCCAAGTGAGGCTAAAAATGCGCCTAAAGTCACTATATAGGACCAAGAATTAATGCTTGCCAAAAACTTGAATTGTTCCATAGGAAAGGTGGAATGAGAAAAAGAATAATGTTTGGAGATAATTCAACACTCCAAGGTAGAAATGTAGAAGGATCCTTTTAGTTCAGTTCTCTAAAGTAGTTTTTTAAAAAATTATTTGAGAGAATGATTTGAGTTAATATTAATGTGGATCAAAGGGTGTGGATTAATAAAAAATATTGTGTTTTTTCATGAGACCTCAACAAAAGGAAGATCAATTCATATGAACATATTCATACATAATACAATATGTCCAATCAATTTTAGGATCTTATCAAGGAAGATACAGATACACAGGTAACCACACTTCAATGGTAGTTATACAGGGTGATATATTCCAATAATATTAGTTATATCTTTAATGATTTTTTGATTTCTTTTTTTTTTGATTAACACACTTATGTTTTGAATTGTTTTGTTTCCAATTTTTCCATAAATGTGATTTAGACATAAAAAATTAATTATTAGTTAGTCTATTATTATTATCTTGTAATTTTTAGTGATTTTTTTAAAAAAATAATGTATTCAAAGGAGAGAAATTTTTTCTATTAATTTTGAAATAATATTTCAAATGATTTTCAAAATGTATTTTTCATATATTTAAAAATAAATTATGTAATATTATGATTCACTAGAGATATTCCACAACGATCCCATCTATGATCATTATCTAAATGACTTATGATTACATGGTGATGAAGAATTTATGAGACCTATTTCTTTTAAACTGGTTCTTCTATGATGAAATTATGAATTTTTTGGGATCTTGAGGCACATAAATTTATGATTTTCATTATTTGATGGGTGGGACTAGAATTATATAGTCCAATAATGAATTAGGTAAATATTTATATCTTAGGAGATAATTTTAAAGTGAATAGGAATGAAACCTAATTGAATATGGCACTATGTACATAAGGAATAAAAAGTGAATAGGTAGTAAAACCAACCTATTTGGGGACTTTTCCCACTATTTTATAATGGTATATACTATAATCATTGAATAAAGAAATTATTTTATAGGATTATGACTATGCCACTTTCCGATAATGATTTTATAGGCTTATTCTCATGTTATTCTCTAATAGATCATGATTTATTATTGATGATTCCACACTCTTATGACACTCCATCCATCAAAATCAAATTTTTATTCAAAAGAGAGACCAAATAAAGTACAAGAGAGAGAAAAAAGGAATGAAAAACAGGTACAGAACTAAGGGGGCCCGAAATAGTGAAAACTGAGAGCATCCCCTCTGATTAGATTCACTCCCTCTGGTTTTTGGAAACACATAGAGAGGAGACGAGTACTAATGAATACATGGTCTGACACTACGTCCAGATGATCCGTAACCCTATTTACCTCTCTCTAAGTATGGGTTACACAGATGTTTCCACCAAGAAGGACTCTACATTTGTGAATTATGTAGGTTATGGACCAAGGAGAAGATCTTATACCATCCAAAACATCATGAAGTATCTTGGAATCGGTCTCTACATGAGTAATGTCAAGGTTCGCCTGTCTGGAAAGGGTGAGCTCGGTGAGAATCTCATTGTACTCAACCTTGAGAGAGGTACCGTTTCCATATAACAATGTGAAATCCAGAGCCACACCCCCGATCCACAGAACACACCCCCTCCACTCATGGAACCCAAGATATATGACCAATCCAAATATAGTTTAAGACCGTTGGTAGGAGGGTGCCAACAGACCTAGTTCCCTTGAGAATTGTTAAGTCTGGGATGTGAGGGAGAAATTCGAACCTGAAGAAACCTCAAAGACAAATCACCCCTCTAATCAGTGATGAGGGAGTCCAAATCCACCAGCAGGAAGTGATTCCTCACGATAATGGACCTCACTGAAGGCATGAGGCCATTGAATCTCACCTAGTTCCTGGATTTCCATAGACACCAGCACCCATCATTAAAAATCACCACACAAACCATTCATTCGATACCATAGTTCGTCAAACTATGATACCATCTGCCCACGAAAAGTGTATCCCTGAGATCACTTGAGGTGAAGACGGTGAGGCCTCCAAATAAAGTCCACACATCCTGGGACCAATCCCCTTCGAAGAAAAGATTATAAGCGCTCTCCTCCTACCCGATGCTAAAAAAAGGAACCACAATGCCAAACTCACACACACCTTCTTGATGTTCTCATATATGGAAATGGCCTGGTTCCTAATGTGACAGGATAAGAAGTTTTACTTTGCTACTATCCTGTTGCACAACACCACAACATTCCAGCTATCCATAGGATTCTATGAAGAAATCATCAGGTGAAAAGCCCTGGTAGAGAAATATCCCGAGGAAGAAGGCATGAAAACACATTTGTCTGGCTCAACATTGAACATGTTGGAATCGTGCATGCCCAGTTTATTCTCATCCAGAACTGCCTTAGTAAAAATGGGGTAAAGGATCACCTCCTTAACCATGATCAATGGTGCATGGAAACCAGGGAAGCCAAGAACAGATCCTGCCCAACTACCGCTCCAGAAGGAAATATCCCCCGTGCCCACCAGCCAATGGGAGTTCTGCTGAAGATTCTGATAGATAGGGTAGATTATTGACTAGAAATGGGAAATAGAGCCTCACACAGCCTCCACAAAACCCCCGCAGATAACTGACATTGATTTTCCTCACAACATGCACTCCTCAAGAATCTCCCATGAAATCTTAGCATGCATGCACTGAAGCATATTTTACAGTATCCTTATGTTAATCCTCCCATCGTGAATGGATATCACCAACCTATCCCATGAGGCCTAATGTCTCTTTTCTTCTGACTTAGCGTCCTAAATAAAACTACAATGAACCTTTTCAATGGTATGGATAAATCCTCATGGAACGATGATGGAAGCCAGCTCATGGATAGGCATGGCAGACATGATGCTATTAACCAGGGCAATGCATCCCCCAAATGAAAGGAAACAATTCTTCCAGCTGAGGAAATGGCTCTCAACTCTGTTCACAATTTGATCAAAGTCCCACACTCGAATCCGAACTGAGGAAATGGGAGAGCCCAGGTACTCCATGGGAAAAGATCCACACTGCATGTCGAGGTGACTGCATAGAGAGGAAACCCGTCTGGGGGCACACCTGTGAGGTATGGAGATATTACTTTTAAAATGACTGATAATTTTCCCACTCCAATAGAAGTAATAATCCAATATTTTCTTGATGCCTCACACATAACTCCTGCCTCCATTAATGAATATTACTGTATCATCTGCAAACATCATATGGGAGATCGTTGGTAGATTCATCTTCCTTATATAGGGAATAATATATCTATTTGATAGGACTTGGTTGATAAGGCGGCTAAGGGTATCCTGCACCTGGATGAAGATATTGGGAGAGATCGAATCTCCCTGCCAGAGGACCCTCATTGCCTTAAAGAAACCATGAGACTTCCCCAAGAAAGAAACTTCCATCCACGAGGAGCTAAAAATCCTGAAAAGGATGTCCACCACCCTGGCCGAGAACCCCAAAGTTGCAAGGACTATATTAATAAATCTCCATTAGATATGATCATATGATTTACACATATCCAATTTGATCACCAGGTTGGAGATGTGGGTCTTAAGATTAATATCTCACATCACCTCCTGAGCTAGATAAATAACTCCATGAATGGAGCACCCTCTAACAAACCCATGTATCTCAATGGATATACACCAAGGTATAAGTTTAGATAGTCTCTGATTAAGCACACTCTTAAGGATCTTGTAGGGGAAATTACATTAACTCACTGGATGATAGTGTGAGAGATCAGAAGGGTCCTTCCTCTTGGGGATGATAATCAGATTGGTAGCACATGAAACCAGGGGTAGACTCATACCATGAAAATAGTCCTGAATAACTTTAATTATGTCCCCCTTAACCACACCCTACACCCATGTAAAAAGAGCTCAGGAACCTGTCTGGGTTGGGTGCACTCTCATGATTAAGATTCATCGTTTCCAATTGAATTTCATCTTCATCTAGGATCGCCTCCATGCATTCATTTTCTAGGCTAGACACCACCATGGGAATCAACTCTCGGAGATCAACCATGCCACTTGGGTATCCCCTAGGCATCCTTGGGTTAGTGCTAGCAAGGAGATCCCTGAAGAATGTATGCGCCAAAATACCAACAATGTCTTTTTCCTCTATGAAAGTTCCATACTTGAGTTGAATATTGGGATTGTTTATCTTCATACTCTCACTGATACAAGCATGGAAATAACCTATGTTTATATCCCCCTCATGAATCCATTTCACCCATGATCGCTCTTGTGTGAGTCTCTCCTATTTAAGGATCAACTCCGCCCAACACACCTTCTTGTCAACCAGTTCTTAAAAAACAGAGTCACTCTAGGCTGACTCTATATTGGATTCTAGGTTTTTGATATTCTATTTCAAATTATCTCTATTCTGATCAAAAGGAGGAATCCCCTTGGACCACTTTTGAAGCTTTATTTTCACTCTCTAGAGTTTATTATGAAGCGCCACCTATGAATTCTTATGCGTAGGCTCTCCCCAAAGCTCTGCCACAATCTCTTGGTACCTAGGGCTTCGAGACCACTGCTGAAAGAACCTGAAAGACTCTGGGAAGTACTCTCTAGGAGGTAGCAAAAACAATAAAGGAGAGTGGTCTAATATACCTCAGAAAAGATGTTTAACCTTAGAATTTGGAAACATTTTGATGGAATTGGTGTTGGAAAGACACTGATCAAGCCTACTCCAGCAGTGCCTACCACACTTATGGTTGTTGAACCACGTGAAATGTGCTCATGAGTACCCTATATCGAGGAGAACTGATCCTGCCAGGAAGCTTGAAAAATATAGGCTAGCCTATTGAAGGAAGGCGCCTCTCCCTTTCTTCTCTTCATGGTTGAGGATAATGTTGAAATCTCCTACAATTACTCACAATAAATCCTCCAGATCAAAGGATCCAAGATCAGACCATAGCCTCTTCCTAGCTTGAGAATCACAGCTACCATACACTAAGGAATCAAAGAAACACTCTAATCCCCTCATGACTTTCATCGTGAAAATTTGGTCTCCTGCACCAATCAGGTCCAACGAAACCTCCTTATTCCAAAAGATCTAGATATGACGGCTGATCGAGTCTACTTGTATGGGGATATGTATTCTAACATTATGATATAACTCCCTGATCTTAGCGGGGATCTACTTATGTTTGAGGAAAACGATAATAGAGACCTTGTGTTTCTTAACATCTGAGGCTATGAAGTCGGACTTCACCCATGCACCCAGGCCACATGAATTCCAGATGATTATAGAAAACATCTAAATGATGGAGAACCCTGCTTTGGGCTCAGGCTCATCGGTCTTCATACTGAGGGAGGGGGAGCCTCCCCTAAGCTTTCTCAACTTAGCACGAGTGCACATACCTTGTCTCTTGATAGAATCTATCGAGGATAATGGAGTCAATGGAGAGGGAGCCTCAACCAAAACCCCACACAACTCCCCCGGAGAGGAGGGGGGGGGGATGGACAACCTCAGACAAAGACTGAGCCTCTGGGACGCCTAAAACATCAAATAGAACCTTACTGGAATCCTCCTTCAAATAGGCCCCTAGAAAAAGGGAAGAACATGACATTCCACCCACATCCTCCAACTCCTCATTCTCATCAGGAAGGGCCTCTAAAGAGGTTGGGAAGAATAACTGAAGATCCAGAGAGGATAGATGAAAATACAAGAACCTCTCGTGCATCCAACCTACTCTAAGCACCAAAGGAGGACTGAGAATGGATGAAAAGATGGTCAAGATCCTTCTGGATGGAACACCTGACTTGACCGCCACCAGATCCAAGCAGGGGGAAAAACCATTATCAGACGAACAGGAGGGCTGAGCCACCATCATAGGGTCAACCATGGGAGCCTGAAAAACATTCGGCAGTGGATCTAAAAACCACTGTTGGGAAAATACAACCTCGACGCCATCCGAACGGGGTGGGAAAGACCCACCACCCGAAGGGGATTTCTGCACCAAATGAGGGCCACCTTTCTTCTGATTCCTACACAAGGCCCTAGAGTAACCCTGGAGGCAGCACAAGGGAAAAAACCTAGGTAAAACTGGGAACTAAATGTCTTGATCCCAAGAAACCCCCCCTGCACCTTTAAATAAATCATTTTAGGGATCATCTGGGAGAGTTCCAAAAATACACAAAGCCGATGAACCAAAATGTCTTCACAGGAGAGGGTGAGATCATCCGCATACAGAAATACCCTAAGATAATTTTTGATGACCTTTAAAAACGCTCCATTTTGAAAAGGAAGGGGTAAGCCTAGATTACCCAACCAAACTGCATCATAGGGACTCTTTTTACCCTTGTGAACCTCCAAAGACCAAAGAGACAAGCAGAAATTCCACTTCCTAAAGGTTCTATGAGATTTTCACCACATGATGACAAAGTCTTCCTCCGAATCCATAACCATAAAAAAGGAATTCCAATGAATCTTAGAGATCCTCACATGGCTGCACAAACCCCAGGACTCCACAAACCTCCTGATAGTACCCATTATAGAATATCTTCTATTTTCTTGAAGACCAAGAACCTCCTGATTAATCTCAATCGACTCATTAAATATTAGGATGAAGCTCCCTCCTTGCAGCCTCTTCTTCATACTATGATTTCCCAACCCTTGGCTTCAAATAACCCCCAAGATATATGGGTTCTTTGGATCCCCCCTTCATGGACTCAATATCAACATGAATGGATCACGCTGCTAGGGTGTCATGAGGGTTAGTGTCATCATCTGAGACCACGATTTCTCAACCATCATTACTTTCTTGGATTTTCTTACCAGTGTAAATTCCCTTTAAGTGGATGCATATGCACTACACTTTGGCCTTATCCTATGTAATCAGAATAATATACATATTTTAGTGATCAAAATTGACTCTATTATTCTTTAGGACTCCCTTCTTAATCCTCATAATATTCCATAGAAAATATCCTACATAATTGAATGGTTCAAGTATCTCATCAATAATTACATGGTTGTTCTTCCCACATAGAGAGAAGGAAATGAGGTGGTGGACTTCCTTGCTTACAAGACTTTTCAATGGAATCTTGTTACTCTTTTCTCCAATATGGGATCCTTTCCATTGGAAGGAGTGAACCTAGTGATGGGTTATTCCATTGGCTTGGTCTACTTCAGGCCCCCATAATATGTCTTTTTTAATTTGATTCCTGGTTATTTCCTGTACCATCCCATCCTTCAAAAATAGAATAAAAATATATATTTTTCTATGAATCATGATTTATAGTCTTTGAATTTTTGGGTATGTTTTCATATGTTATGATCATGCTCCCATACCATTTTTCATTTCTTATTCTCACTTACAATATTCAATTGAATTCTACCATGTTTACCCTTACCAAGAACCAGATCTCACCCTTTCTTATTTTTTTTATTTTTCCTAGGTTACAAAGAAAGGTATTAAGTATGATATGCTCAAGAAGGGTTCTATAAGAGAAGACCATTGTAGGATACATTGGAGATATTTCATGAAATATAATTATTATGTATCAATTCTCTAAATAAAATAAACCATTAAAATTTTGGGACCTAAAATATTGTGTTACATATTATTTTTTCATTTAAAATGATAAAATATGTATTTTTATTTTTTTGTGTCACCATAGATGATATAAAAATATTATTTAGTTAATTTTCTAGTTTAGGTTATGAAGAATAAATGGAAATAACTTATAGAACTTATGATGAACTGAAAGTGATATTGGATGAAACTAATATTTCATAGGATGATAATAAGGGGTTATAATTTAGGATATCTAAGGAATTATTTTCAAGATTATATGATTCTTCATATAGATTAATGATGATTGATGCATACACTATGATTTTTGGTTTTATTTAATTTCATAAACTAGGGGGTATCATGTTAAGAATGAATATGGAGGGCAATGTAGTGAATGTCCTCATGAAAAGTCGAATGGCGTGGAGGGTAGAATGAAAAATATTAATGTTACGCTTACATAAATATATCAAGAAACAAATAATGATAATCTTAAAAAAAATCAATGGAAGGATTAATTTACTATTGATACATTCATGAGAAAATATCTACATTCTATTAGTGGGTCCTATGATCAACTAATTATTGAGAAATGTATTAGTAACACTAAAAGTATGGTTGTCATTATACTATGCTCAGAGCATGAAAATGTTTTCTTAGATGTTTATCATTCAGAAGGTGATATATATCAATAGAATCCTATTATTAAGATTATTATGAAAGATTAAAAAATAAAATCAATAAAATGGGAAGTGATTAAGATAATAATTTTAATATATACATTACCATTAATCATTTTATGAAAATGGAAAGGAAATTACTTGTGCTAATGTAAATTGACGATGAATACATTTTTACCAACAAGGAAAATCTTATAAGACTTGAAATCTATGATTCTAGACTCCTAAAATGTAATTACTCAATGATTGTATATTGAATTATCTTTGAAATATCCCAATGGTATAATGATCATATCTCAAAAACTAAAGCTCCTCTATAACACAATTTTTAGGAATGTGCATTTTGAAAATATTATAATTATACCTCTAGTTGAATTTGATGTTATTTTTTGGAATGGATTATCTATCACTATATAGACCCTATATCAATTACTTTAGAAGGTAAATAACATTTGATATTATAAATCAACTTGTGATCATCTATCAGTGTGAGTATGAACATGATCTTACAATTTATATTACTTCCATTTTATGGATCTTACCAAAACTTAATGATGGGTATTTATGTCAAAAGGTTATGGGGAAATCATGATTGATGGTATTCCTATTATTAGGGAGTTGTATAATATATTTCCAGATGATTTTCCAAGTGTTCCCCCAAATCATGAAGTTGATTTTCTATTGAAGTCATACCTGGTGCTATACTAATTTCAAAAACTCCTTATAGAATAGCCTTAATTGAGTTATAAGAATTAAAGAAGAAGCTCTATGATAATCCTAATAAGGGATTAATTCATACAAGTGCTTCTCTATGGGGTGAACCTATTCATTTTTTAAAAGAAATAAGTTTCAATGCGTCTCAATATTGATTATCATAAACTTGAGTATACCATAATCAAGAATAAGTATATACAACCCTATATTGACATTTTTCTTGATAAAATGTGGGTATATCATTAATTTAACATGATTTACCTTCTATCTAGATATATTTATTTAATGTTTAAGAGAGAGGATGTACCTAATAAAGCATTCAATATGAGGCATGGACAAAACAAAATTATAGTGATTTCATTTGGAACTTCCAATGTCCCCACAATCTTTATAGATCTAATGAATATAATCTTTATATATTACCTTGATAAAATTTTGTTAGACTTTATTAATGATTTTTGGAACCAAGGTATTTTGAGCTAGATGAATTGTGTTATGTTTTTTGTTCATTTGGTTCAGGTGTGATCTTAGATTTTGATGTATGAGGGGATGTTATTTATTAAAAAGAAGCCCAAATGTGCTCTTGGAGAATTCTAGAGAAGATGGTTTTGTTTTCAAGTATTTTCTATTTTTTTATTTAAATACATGAAAATAAGAGTTTATTGAATAAACCCTTTGGTTCACATGATCGGACAAGAATAAAACCATCACAAGATCATATAATTGAAGAAGGAGTCATGTATTGTGGTCTTATAAATCACATGAAAAAAGATGTTCTAAGAATGAAATTATAATTTTGAAGAAAGGATTACATGATAGAGCTTGATGAATCATGATGTGAAGTCTGGTGAAACACAAAAAAATGAAAATATCAGGTGATTATGTAATGAGTTAGTTTACCACATATTATTAAATGAATCAGGCAATGTGGCCACATGAATCATGTAAGGGAAGACATGTTGTAAATGATAGAGGGTTTGTACGATCATCTGATCCTAATATTTGTAAGAGTTTTCAAATGAAGTATCATGAATCATATGGGTTTGATGAGGAAATAATCTTCAATGGATCCTATAACATAGATAGAGATACTCATGATGTTGGGTTTTTAGATCAATTTATAAGAATAAAATTACATAAACACATTTAACTAGATATCCATGTAATTGAAGGAGTTAAGTTCACATGAGTCATGAGGTTAGTGGATTTAACACCTACTAATATTTTTCAGAGTTTTTTTGGTTTAAATTCATCTATAAATACCCATAATTTATCATTAAGAGATTTATTAGAGAAAATAATGGTTAACTAGAGTTAGGAGTGTTTAAGAACATTTCTATCACCTAGTCATGTGATCATGGTTACACATATGAGTTTACATGTCCAAGTTAAATGATTAGAAAAACATTTAAGAGTCACACAATCTAACTCACATGATTAGGATCAAGTGAGTTGATTCATGTTGGAATATTAGAAGAAATTTATAATGTGAAAAAATTAATTTGTACCAGGTATCATGAAGGAGATATGAACATGGGGTCATGAAAATAGGCTCTCACAATCAGAGTTATGTGCTAGTAGTCACACACCGGTGTTACACACCCAGGGTTATATGACCAATGTTTTTCATTATAGGAATTGATCAATATATGTTTCTAGTGGACTGATGTTATCACAACTAGCCTCAATATCTTGAAGGGGGGGGGGAATTTGGTTATGAAAGATTAAATCAACTACCCATTCCGATCTAGTTAAATATTTAAATGAAACACACTTCTCTCCCTTTCCCATAATAGTGTATGAGGAGAAATAAAATAATAAATGAGGCAAAAATATTTTACTTGTTTCACCTGCACTGGGATACATCGAAGGAGAATACATAGTAAATGTTTCTATATAAGAAATCAACTAAATCACACTACTGTAACAAAGTTTAGAGGGGAATCACTATCTATTATGGTTTACAATCAATCACAATTTGAAATTACATTGATCTCTCAACTAAAGTTTTCTCAATGTTCCTTTAAAATATTCCTCTTTATATCACTTTAATCAATAATATATACACCTCATTTGGTGGATAATTTTGTTCCACTTTCATCCACTCAATTAATAAAACTTTACCACAAAATTTTTGGGAAAATTATTAATATTCACATAAGATTCACTTCCATGAGACTCTAACCTCTATTTTGGGAAACTTCTAAATTAATAGCTAAAATTTTATTTTTAGGAAACCCAAAACATTCATGAAAATCACAAATATTTTAAAACACAGATCTTTTAAAAAACTTCCTCTCTTTAAAAAATAGATGTTCTTATGAAAACCTTCACATAATAAAAATCCTTTAAAAAATAATTTCTTGAATTCAGAGCCTTTGGATGTTCATTAATCCCTTTCTTAAAATAAGGGGGTAGCTTCCTATTTATACATGTTTCTAACCTTTGCAAAACTTTCAAGATCACCGCTTAATTTTCATGAAAATATTCATTCTTATTTTTGAAAGCCCCTTTCTTCATGAAACTTTAGGGAAACTTTCTGTTCGTAAAACTTCTCATAATCATGTAACTTACTGTCTTTCTTTCATGACTCATCCATCTTTTTTGAATCATTTTTCACGAATCTCAAAACCATCATGACACAAAACTTTATAAAAAATCCAATTATTCATGACTAACATGCCTTTTCCATATTTTTATGAGGTATCCTTGGGAATTCAACTTTTATAAAACTTACTTCATCCTCAAAATTTTGGACCCTACAAATTTGGTAAACACTGAGAAATGATGACACCTTATACACACAATTTTTTACACCACTTATAGAGCTTAAATACTTCTATATTGAAGCTTTATCATTATAAAAAGTCTTAAATTACCCTATAAGTCCAAAACTAACCTTCCTAACATACTATTTTAACAAACACAATTAAACCTAAAACACTACAAAGTTACCTTGAAGGATTTTTGACCACAACCACCGCCTTTGGGTTTGTTGACAACTCATCACCCTTTGATACCACTTTAAATATTCTTCCATGTTCAACCAAAATTCACTTATTATGATTGTATATAAAGATCAAATATTTTCCCAACACACACTCTAATCCCACATGATCCATGCTTGATATGAGAAATAAGAGTTGCATGCAAATTTCATCAATGAATGACCTCATCTAACACCCTGATATTTTAAAATAAGAACATATTTATTGATATTATATATGGAAAAAACACAAAAATAATAAGAAAATATAACACCTAAGAATTTATTAAATATATTTTTATATAAATTCAATCTCTTCGATAGCTTGCAGAACACACAACCCTGAGTCAAAATGAACCATAATATAGTATACTGTTATAACCTAGCTGTTAAGTTGGAGGGTATGAATAATACTAACTAAATTATGAAAATTATGTTTATTTATTTATTATAAATAAAATAATAATCATTTAAAAGAAAAATAAACATTTTCTGAACAACTATATTTTTTCTAAAAGACTTTTGTTTCATGATTTTCACAAATAATTTAAAATTAATTTTTATAAAAAATTATAAAATTAATTTTAACCAAAATTATAAAATTAATTTTTTTAAATTACAATATCAAAATTATCTTAGAGATAATTTCTGGTATTTTTCTAAACGTTTAATTCTTCGATGAACAGTGAAAAATATTGAATTTTAATTGAAAAATATGTTTTTCATTTAAATTAATTACAATGGTAAATTTTATTTAAAATTGGGTTAAAAGTAAAATTAGTTAAATAATAAATCTATTAATACAATTTAGGTCACTTTAAACATTTTTTATTGAATTTGGATATAAAAACTTTGTAAACTTTTGAACATTTTCTCCTTAAAAACCCACTTTCTCATCACATATGTGAGGTTAATTTTAAATTAAAATTTCCCACTTATGTGAATGAAATTTGGAAAAATGGTATACATATTTGGAATCATAATAATTTATATTATCTAATATTTTCAACATAATTTTTGACCAAAACGAATAGTGAAAATAGTAAAAAATAATTACCGTGGCTTTGGTAAAAATTGATTTATTGGGGGTTAAATTAAAAAGATTAGGGTTAAATTGACCTAAATATTTGTATAAAATCTATTTTATCATATTATTTTGACCCAATAATGAATAATTTTAGAAAATACTCAATTTTGGAACCTTTATGAATGTTAAAAACTTGGATACATCTTTTTCTTTCCAAAAATTACAAGTGTGCCACTCACCTCACTTATAAAACGTCACCCCCTATCCTCTTTTCTTCACACCATAAAACCCTTTTGGTTCGGCCAAAACCTACCCAAATCACTTCCTAAACTTCCTAAAATCACACTATAATCCTAATTTTAGTCAAAAATTTATCCTTGGAAGGATTTTGATGCAGAGCTAAGGTGGTTTCCTGAAGAAGTGGTAACATTCTTTAATGAGAATTTTTATATTATTTAATCCTCCAACTCCTAAAATTATTATTAAACTGTGATTATATAATAAAATCATTATTTTAAATATACTGATATGTTTTTATGTTAATTTAATGACCTAAAAACATCCCCACTTCCATCAAATGAGTTATAAAATCATCTTTCGTGTGTACAACGTTCTACCACCTCACGAACTAATGTCATTCATTTTTCTATTACCATCACTCATGGTTGGGTATGATGATGGGTATAAAATATATATATGATAAATATAACATAATTATACACATGGAGTAATTATGTATTATATAACTTTTCTAAATTTCATTTTTTATGGGATACAATAACGTCGCTATTGTGTACGACGGACTACCGCCACACGAAGTGATGTGGTTAATATTTCAATAATCCTTTAAATGATAGGAAATAAGGTTAAATTTAATGAATACATGTGATATAAATGAAATAAAAATTATCTTTATGAAATATTTAAAATTATGAAAGATAATATATCATTTTATTGCCTACACTAAAAACGATAATGTTTCTCTTATACGTGTGAACTACTACCTTCATGAAGCGTCACAACTCTCTTTTCCTCACGACACCACAAAGATGATATATATAAGTATATTTAAAGACATAATATGGTATATATATTATATTTTGATAATAATTTAATGATAAAATATTACTTAACTTATTTCCATAATGATCATTGAAAAATTGAATCATTATTCATGCGTATGTACATCCCATCGTCTCAATGATTATAACATAATTTATTTTTCATAACCATAATTCATAATATGTTTTAAAAGTATAATTTATTTAAAAATATAATAATTATTTCATGATTATTATTCTAGATATGTTTAAATAATAACTTTTTTGACCATTGTCAACCTACCGATGTCATTTTTGACACATAAGCCTAATATCCTTGAAACATCTGATGTAAAATTAATTGAATAAGTAATAATTTATAACATGGTAATAAGTTAAAAAAATTAATAATAATATTTATTAAATATATTAATAAATTAAATAATTAACATAAGTTTATTATTCCAAAATATAAAGAAGTTACGTGATGAGTCAGACCCAATGTAAGGGTTTCTTGTCTAACTTTTACTTCTCTGAGATACATGCCATATTCACCACTTATTTATTTTGTGTGGTGTATATAACATCATTTTTAGGTTATATCATGAATTAATTTAACTTAATGGTATTTAAAATATCATTTAAATTTATTTCTTTTATGGGGATTATGATTCAAAAGTTACCAAATTGGTAAGGGTTTATTTCACAATCTCATCATTAATCAGGATTTTTTAAGTCTCCCTTAGAGGAATTATTTGATATTTATATCTTAAACTAAATATATTTTATTATCCTATGGATATTAATAATGTTTTTAAGCAATAGTTCCGTTTTTTATATCTTTAGTACTTAAAATTTTTAAGAAAATGTTTTAAATAAAATCAGACTTTATTTCTCTCTCCGATCAAAAATCCTTTGTCATCAAAACCCATGTTTTCTAAGAATATTTTCAAAGTTTTAAAAATGATTTATTAAAGTCATTTTTAACAATTTTTACATTTTGAAAAATGATTTATTAAATAAAATTTTAACCATTTTTTTATTTTACAATTTTTTTGAAAGGAATATTGTTTTTGTTTTCAAAATAATACTCATTTTACTTTTATAAAAAATGTGAAAGAAATATTTTTTTAACATGTATAACAAGAAAAATATTTCTACTATCATTAAAACATAATGTTATAATTATTATCTTAAAATTTTAAAAGGTTATTTTATATTTTAAAAAATGTTTTGTGAAATTCCTATTTTAAATGGTTATTATTAAAATAAAAAGGATAATTTCCTAAAAAATGTTTTTAAATGAAATTTTTATGGAATTTCTATTCATAAATGACATCATCCCTTTAATGTAATTATTATCCAATAAGGATATGTTGTATTTATATTATTATTATTATTTATTTGGATGATTTATGATCATTTTAATTAAATATGTACAATTTTATTACTATTCGCCATTTTACTCTGAATGGTTTACGATTATGTTTATTGACTAAGGTAATTATTAACATTTCATATGTTATTTTTTCAATATGAATGTTTATGTTAATTATGTTTCTCCCCTTTCATAAGATGAATAAATTAAAATTTTTAAGTGATGGGTGAGACCCACTATATCCCCTTGATGCATCGATAGGCCTCATGAGACAAACCAGAGTAGGTTTTTTCCGGGGCCTACCAATTTATATAGATGTATTTTTACAAGCCTCGATGATATAAGATATTTTTAAACAAGACAAAAAAGTATTAGTTATCTTGGTATAAGCCTCGATGGTATGTTTTAGATGTCTAGCATTTTGCATTCCATAATTATGAATTCAATAATTGACATTCAATGTGATTATTTGATTATGTAGAATATCCATGGTTAAGTTTCAAGATTATGTGATTATTTATATGACATTATTTGATCATAATTTATTCCTACATATTATGATCAAGTTATTGATTAAATGGCATGTGTTTTAGTAATTTACCTTTCTATATTGACTGTTCCTTATTTATTCACATCTTTTGATGTACTCTTACTCTTACTGAGCACTTGAGATCACCCCTATATTATGTTTTATTTTTCCTAGGAAGCCAAGAATTATCTTGTGATTGATATTCAGAGATACACTAAGGGGAATAATTAAATTCTCAAATAAAATTCTTTTTGTATTTTATTTTTAGAAAATGTATTGTGAATTTCATGTATGTATCCATTTATAGAAGAATTATAAACTATTCAATACTTTAGGATTTTATTCCTTATATATTATGATAATGTAATAAATAAAACCCTGACTTTGGGCTACTAAGGCTAGGGTCTCTATAGTAGGTATCATATGAATTTTAGTAGAGACCTTGTGAACTAGATTTAGGAAAAAATTGACTAGGGAACATAAACTTATGATATAATTTGAGGATATATATGGAAGATCATCCTAAAGTTTTGGTAAGAAAGAGATTATGTGATTTTTCCTAAAAAATACATATCTATATAGATACTATAAGTATAAATGGTTCTATAATAGATGTACCTAGGGTTAATAATTTTGAAAAGGGAATATTAGGATTAACTGGATCATTACCTGGTGCACAAAAACGGGCCTTACTATACACCTAGTATGACACTCCTAAGGGATATTCTTAGGATAATCCAAATTTATTTACAAACTATTATGAAGGATTAGAAAAAAGGTGTATCCCCAAAGAAAACGTTTTTATAATTATGATATTAGCTATGCATAAAATTTTCAATTTCTATTTAGTATTTCACAACTTTTTGAATTATTCATTTTTTTTCATAATGTTATGATCTAATATAGTGTATGCTATTGTTGAGAAATGATTCCTAAAGGAAGGAATGAGAAACATATCAATGCACATACTCCATGTAAGGATATCCCTCCTAGGAAATATAATTAAGATGGAGTATGATATGTAGCTTGAACTAATCAAATTATAACCATACTGGGGTAGCTTACTCAATTTATGTGTAATAAAAATTCTTATATGGATTATCCTTCCAATCCACCCCATAATGAAACAATGTTAGACTGATTCATGCCTCATAAAATCCCATTATTAAATGGTACTACAAATACATTTTTAACTGAGTAATGGATAAGTTCCTTAGAGAATATATTTCAAACCATGGAAAGTAGTAAAGGTATAAAGTTATCATGGAAGTTTATTATCTATAAGGTTATGTATATGAATGGTGGTCATTGATTCAAAACACTAAGGACGAGGAGGAAATAAAAAACATGGATTAGAAATATTTCAAGTTAACATTCTTGGAAAAATATTTTCCTCATAAGGAATGAGTGGATATGGAAACACAATTCTCGAGTCTAAGATAGAAAGAAGAGGAAAATGTTTCTAAGTATTAAGACAACTTTAAAAGGTTAGCAATGCATGTTGTGGACTATGTATGTAATTAAAATAGAAATATTGTTCATTTATTTGAAGGGATTAAGATAATACTCTGAAGGGAACTAGTATCCCAAACATTATCATAATATGAGGACATAGTATTATGTGAAATAAAGGTATAAGAAGAATTATCCAACTCTTATGCCTTCGATGGAAATCAAGAGAATAAGAGGATGACATAGAAAAAAAGATAAAGGGAAGAAGGTAAATAAGTATTTTTCAATATGTGATACTTCTGGAAGGAAAATACTTGGCACATGTTTAAAATGGAAAGGATTTTGGTTCATATGTGAAGAAAATGGCCACTATGCTCATGATTGAAGGTTAATAAAGAATCTTCCAATGTAAAATACTTCCACTGTAAGGATATTGGGTACTATACTAATGAATTCCCCAAGCATTAAGAGAAAATACCTCAAAAAGAGCTAAAAGGTAAAGGTAAATATTATGCTATTGATATAACCAAAGTGGAATGATTAATGTTATTTTTTATATCGATCTCATAAATTTATTGTAAAAGTATTTTATTAATGAAATTCTCAAAATGTATAATAATTATACCATAGTAATTTTTTATTAAGGATTTTAAAGCATATATTGAAAAATTCTGATGAACAAGAAAAATGATTTAGTGTCAAGTTGAACTTCATGTAAAACACATTATATAGCGAATGATAGCCCTTAATATGATCTTAATATTGAGATAATGATGTTGGGATAATGAGGTGGTTGATATGGATAAAGTAAATTGAATATTACTAACTAACTTAGAAATGATTAATGATAAGTTCATTTTGAAAATTCTATGAAATTATTTCTAAAGTTATGGTTCTTAATGTTTTGTAAGGGTTATAAGGTTAAACATTTATAAAATATTTTAAGTTGAAATTTGGATGACGTTTTAGAGATTAATGTTTTACTTCACTATATAGAGATTCATGCATATTGGATAACCCATGCTAACCATTTTTTCATAATAATAACTTGAGATAAAAGGAAGGACTCATCATTATATTATAGATATTTCGATCCAATAAAAGTGAATTTTAGTGATCCAGGCATAAAAAATTAATTTTTGAATATTCCTTTCATAGAGTTAGAACTGAATTAGAAATTGATCAAAGCATAACCAAAGAAATAAATTATGCTTATGAAATAGAAATGTATCAAGTAAGTATATTTGCCTATAATATTAGATAGTAAAAGAATTAATCATAGTTTAGAAAAGGATATTGAAACAAAAAATTTGTCCAATTACATTAATATCTGATGAATCAGATAGTCTTTTAAATCATCATAGATATATGATTTTAAGGTCTGTAAATTTCCATTGATCATTAAATTTCTTGGTATTAATAACCTTTATCAATATATATAATTATTTTACACTTTATTCCATGTCTATGTTTTTATTTCCCACCTATATTCTCCTACTCAGAAACCAAGTTATATATTATTCAAGATAACCTTCATACTTCCATTTATATCTTATTAAGAGGATGTTTCATTAAAAAAATTATGTAAGAACCTGAGTTTTTTTATTAGGTATGGATCCTTTAAATTTTAGTCTAATTTTTTGGACCTAATATAGATTAAAAATGAGTTCATGGCTGTTTCGGGTGTGTTCGGGACTTGTTTAGAGCTAGAAACCCCGATTGGTAGAAAAATTCAATGGGATGCATGGTTACTGGAAATCATTAAATCCATTCCACACAATTTACCATAACCATGGAAGGTGTTTTAGAGTGGAAAGTAGGGTTCACAGTTTTCCCTAACCATCTGCCCAGGTCTACACACCCATATAGAGGGGTTTGTAGTTTTTAGAAGAGGCGTGCAACACGTTTGGAGCACGATTAGTTAAACCGTATGCATAAAACCATGTGGAGTCAGTCATTAGGTAGTGCCATGCACACAATTAAAACACAATTTGGACAACCATTCAGCCAAACCATGTGACCTAGATATTTTTTGTAAAAAGAACATTTCCCCCTTAAATTATATTTAAAGTAACCCCTCTTCCCATTTTCTAATTTTCTAGTGGTAGAGGATATTTTTTCTCCCATTGGAGATCCCAAATTCCATCTTCATAGATTTTGATCCTGATTCTTTGTTCGATATCAGATTCAAACACCATTTGTATCATTTGATTCATGTCAGAAAGTTCTTCAAGCATATTAAGCCTTTCTATATTGTTCTTTATCTTGATGAAGTTATTGAGGTGCAGGATCATATGCCCTATTTTTAGGGAGTTGATCTATTCTTTAATTTTTTTCTGATCTAGTATGAACTAAAAGGTGATATTGGATGATGAGAGTGATATAGGATCAAGGTGGGTTATATATGACTCATCCTTCAAGTCTCACCATCTTATAAAATGTCATCATTGTGTGAACACAAATTTCATTTGGTGTTTCCTATTAAATTCATATCCCATTATTGTAATAAATATACCCATATTCTAGAGCCCCTTATCTACATGTTCTTAAACATTGAAGGTTATGATCATAGCACTGACCACCCCAAGTAGGGTGTTTCCATAATTATTACTTAATGATCCATGTGGGTCTATCTACACCACTTTTCGGGTGTGATTTAACATGGTCTTCATAATGGTAAGTATTATAATTAAATGAATGAGTTTTTAATGATTATAACATGTATGTTTATCACATGACCCTTCTAAGGTAAGTGTTTAAAATCAATTAAATGAATCTTTAAATGGAAAATTTAAAGTATACCTATAGATAACACTTGGAATAGTAATTATAATTGTATTTAATGTGGTTGAATGTCCTTATCCCACCTTTTCATAATTATGAAAGGTAAAGGAATGAACCAAATAATTACATATGAAATAGAATTAATAATTGGTAGCATGTCCTATTTATACTTGTCACTTAGTTTGAAAGGAAATGGAATCAACCTCTTGAATTATCAAATGTAATGAGTATTACATGGATTAAATTAAATAATGAATCATGTATAAGGTAACTATTTCATATGGACCTTTTTATCTTTATAAGAGTGGTTATACTTGAGCCAACCTTGGATTACTAAGGGAATTCCTTGAGCACTTAGAGTACACCATTCCAATTCATTGAGATGGTTTAAAAGGGAGATACCCACCTTGTAACTTGGTCTTTTTCTTAATATGTTAATGCCTTAACATAGTACATATGATTCACCTAGGATCATTTCTATATTTTCAAGATACCTTGGATATGCTTCTTGGATCCATCTTGATGTCTTCAGACATGCAACGCCATGGATTTTCACCATTGGGACAAGTCATTATTATCCCATTTTACCATGGATTATATCTTTGGACTCAGTTATAACTATTTATAGTGGAATTCCTTGGGTGATACCACTTGGATTAAACACAGACCCATTTTCGAGACTGCATGTTATTATAGAGTTAGTTTTACCCTTGGGGTCTAGGATGCCTTGGATATTACCTTGGATCATCTTTCAATATTTTTGTCATTATAAGATTCCTTATCTTGCCTTGGATACTTTATTATTATAATCATTATATATTTAGTTAGTGTTTTTTTATACCTAACATGACTTATCTATATAAACTGAAGTTAAATGAATTAATTAAATGATTACATGTTCATAGATATTACTAGATGAGGCTAAAGTTGGTATTAATTATTATTATAACATTGGTTTACATTTATAAATATCAACACATTGTTAGTTTATATTCCATAGATTGGATTTGTATAGATTTCATTGGTGATGGCCTAATAAGATTTATCTCACACATTATCTAGGCTTCCATAGTACTCGGGAAAATTATATGTATATAGGCATTGATAAGGGGAAGAATCCTATTTTGGATGCATGATCTTGATTGATTTCTTAGGGTGGATCTTAGTAGAAGATGACCAAACTAGAGCTTAGGATACTGGATAGTTTTTTGGATTCTTTTTTATTCTTTTGTATAGCATGTATTACCTTCTACTATGTATACCTATTTTTCAGTTTTATAGAGACATTCCATACATTATCATCAGCTTTTGTATATGATTTAGTTTCCATATTTTAAGTATTATTATTAGTTGCTTCTGTTATTTATTAATTTTGTCTGCTTCCTCTATGGAGGTTTATTGGTCCCATTATTATAGTGTTTGTTTCCGCTGTTCAATCTATTTACATATGATTCCACTATTTTTCTATTATTTATTATATCCATTTTGATCCACTTTTACATGAGGTAATAGTATCCCCAAAGACACACACTGGGCCCTTGCTTCTATTCGGAAGCCTTTGGTGTACCAGAAGGAATAATTGAGGCCATGTGACCAACCAACTTTGGGGTACCTTTGAGTGGAACCTGGTATGGGATGTCACAAAGTGGTATCATGGTGGTTCCTTTATTACTTTAATTTTTTTAGAAAATATAAAAGAGATTAGTAATTCTTTGGAACTTCGTTATAAGCCGTGCTTGGGAGTAGCTGACCCACTTTCAATGAAAATACTAATTTTGCTGAAATAAGAATTGTTCTTATGTATTTTGTTTATTATAACTGATATACTTTCACTGTTGGGTGACACACATGCTATGTGATGATTATTATTATTATTATTTTGATTGAGAATTTCATTTATTCCTTGGTATGATGAGATGAGGGAAATGAAGAATCATTCATGTATCATTATAGGCACCTGGAATTTGTATTCCATATATATGTCATGCCATATAGGTGCATTTCACCGCTTGTATTGATTGTATTGCCTGTGATTGTTGAGTGAGCCATAACTATTTTATATATTCTTATGCTTCTAAAATACTCTAAAGGGCTGGGAGTTGGTTATTTAAAGTGTCTTTATCAACCTAAATAGTGTTTTCTTATATTGTTTTATGGTGGCATCTTAAATAGCTAGTTTCTACCCATGTTAGGTATGTACCTCTAGTTACATGAGTTGGTCTTTAGTTGAAATTGAGTGATTTCTAGTTTCAATTCCTGAGGTTTATGGACCCTCATGTGTTGGAATGGGTAATTAACCAGGTTAAGCCATCATATATTACCCATTACATTCTGAGACTAAATGTAGATAGGGTTAAATAGAAATTAAATGAATTTCAATTTTAGTGATAAGGTGTATGGTTCCTTATTCACTGGGAATGTTGATCAATTTTAATCAAAACTTTATATATGTATATAATAAAATGAAAACTATAAATGTAAATCTTGAATTTAAAAAATTAAATGGTTTCCAATAAATTATTAGGCAAAATAAAATTTACCTTTCACATACTAGAACCCTTGTAAATTGAACTTGAACACTTACCAATACCTTGTCCTTCTATGTTGGTAGTTGGGGTAGTACCTTGGGTAGTGAGGCCGTATTATTATGATATTATTTCATTAGTGATTTTGTGACTTCAAATCATGTTCTGAGGCATGTGATTAGAAATATTAGGTCCATTCCACCACAACGTCCTCCAGTAGTGTGCTAGGAGGGTGGAGATGACCATGATCTGGAGTTTGTGGTACTTGAGACACCAGTGATTCCTCATATAGTTCCACCTATGAAACCACTTTTTATACAAGATCTCATTATTGAAGCTCAGTTTCAAGTGGGTTTTCAATGTCTTCTCCAGTCCATGTAGGATGCTCCATGACCTAAACCTACCATGGTTGATCTAAATCATGAGTTCTAGTACCAATATCCTACCACCTTTTGAGGGGATGGAGGTATATAGTATACTGAGTATTTGATAGAAGACACTCTTTCTATATTTGAGCATCTGGAGATGCCTCCAAAGTGGAGGGTCAAAATTTCTACCTATATTCTTTGTGATTCAGTCAAGAATTGGTGGGTTGTGATTAACTAGGCTATTATTCATTAGGGAATGGTCTAGGATGACTTTCAAACTACCTTTGTTGATCAATTGTTCCCTCAAACACTGATAGATGACCAAGCTAGATAGTTCATGAACCTAGAGAAGGGTAATATGTATGTTGTGTACAATTCAATGCATTTGACTTAGTTGCAGCAATTTTCACTACTTCTAGATGGTGATGAGATATCTTGAGCATGAAATTTATAGGATGGGATTTGTTATTCTATCCATACTCAAGTGAACATATTTCACTAACCTACTTTTTTGGGATTATAAACAAAACACTTATCACTAAGAAAATTCTGAGGGAAGGTGATAGTTTTAGTAATAGAGGTTTTTTGATGAGGATAGGCAATAGTTCTTCTGATAGTAGGAAACATAACCTTGTGGTTTATCATTAGAGTAGTGGTGGCCATAGTATCCACACTGGTAGATTCATTATATAACTTTAGTGTGGATATTAGGGGAATATGAAGCCTTATTTTGATATAAAGATGATGGAATGTCATGCTTTTGTCCATATAGGGAATCTTCATAGATTATATCATACATTTCCACATGTTTCTAGTAGAAGGGGATCTATACCAGCTCCACCTTCAGAGGCAGGTTTGGTTGCACTGCATCAGGAAGGGAGTTAGGGTAACATCGATAGGACAAGCTAAAGAGTAGGATGTGGTTTTGGTTTCCAGACTTATGATTATCCGTTCTTGCAGAGAAAACTTGCTTAGGGTAGTCCATATGTAGCACAAGGTTGTAGATCAGGACAGATTCATGATTCATAGCTGACACCCAAGGATCACAGTGCATGACCGTATATTGTATGAGGTAGTAGCATCTACTATTCTATTTTCATTATTTGATACATTTTATTATCATTTATTTATATCTTTATCGAACGTGGACAGTCTTGAGTTGGAAATTCAGCACTACTATGGTGTTATGGCCCTAGAAAAACTACTGTGAGAGTGGTCAGATGGAATACTCTAGTGAAGGGATTTCCCCTTGAGGTAGGAAGTTATCCCTTCTTGTGGGACCTCTTAATCCTTGAGATGAAGAGCTTAAATGTCATTATTATAATGGAGTGGTTGGTACCCTATCATACCTATGTGGTTTGAAATCACCACAGGGTGTCATTTACATCACCAAAGGGTAGCGGTTATCTCCATAAGGGTGAGTGGAATGTCCAAGAAATTAGAGATGGACCAGAGCATCATGGTCTAGGTGAAGTGACCACCCAGATTACTAGTCTTTTTATGGAAGAGTAGGGATTGCCTCAAATTTATTTTCATCAAGTATTAGATCATTTCATGGACATATTTATAGATGTTTTTTCTAGATTATATCCTAAGAGAGAGGTAGAGTTTATGATCAATATAATCCTATGAGAATCTATAGTGTCAATTCCTTCTTACAATATGGAACCTACTGATATCCAAGAGCTCAAGAGACATTTGGAGGATATAGAGTCTGAAGGTTTTATATGACCCAAAATTTTTTCTTGAGGTTCACCCATTCTTTTTACCAAGAAGGTAGATGAGAACCTTTTTTATGAATGGATTACCATTGGTTGTACCATTTTATGGTTAATAATTGGTATCAATTTCTTTATATAGATGATCCTTTTGACCAACTCCAAGGATCTAAGGTGTTCTGGAAGATCGACCTAAGATCAAGCCATCGTCAGGTGTGAGTCAGGACTTTAGACATACCTCATACAACTTTCCATATTATGTATGGCCTTTATGAGTATCTCACTATTCCATTTAGTCTTATGAATTCCCTTTCCATTTTCATGGCTTTGATGAATAGAGTTTTCCACCCCTATTTGGATTTTTTTGTCATGGTCTTTGTGGATGAAATCTTGGTGTATTGTTGTACTCTTAGAAACCATGATATACACCTTGATATTGTTTTTAATTCACTGAGGGGGAATTATATTTATGAAAATATTGCTAAGTTTCACTTATGGATAAAAAAATTTCACTTCTTTTGTCATATTATCTTGTAATAGGAAGTGTATGTTAACTCGGAGAAGGTGTGTGATATGGTTTCCTAAGAGTATCCAAAGAATATGTTTGACATAAATAGTTTCTTAGGGATTGATAGATATTATAATAATTTTATACAGGACTTATAATTCCATACTTCACCTCTTACTGATCTTACAAAGAAGGTTGTGAAGTTCCTTTGGTCAGAAGCATGTGAGAACTCCTTTTTAGAGCTTTATGGAAGTCTTGTTTTGGAATCAATTCAAATTCTTCCAGATCTTGCTAGAATATATATAGTGTTTTGTGATATATCAATCATTGGCATGGGATTAGTGATGATGTAGCAGGATCTAGTCATTTTGTGTGGATCTTGGTAGTTGAGGCCTCATGAAAGGAATTACCCAATGCATGACCATGATCTACCATATTTTTTCCATGACTTACACTATTGGAGACCCTATCTAATGGGTGAGAACTTTTTGGTGCATATAGAACAAAAGATACTCAAATATATCTTTAAACAATATAAATTGAATCTTAAACAAAAAATATTGGTCAATTATCTTTAGTATTTTTACTTTGAGCTTGCCTATATGCTTGGAAAGGGCAATGTGGTAGTACATTAATTGAGTCAAAAAAATCAGGTATAGGCTATACATGAAGCTGGTGATGAATGGAAATTGATGACACTATTATCCAAGATAGATTTAGAGTTTCTTGAGAGTCATTATCAGTTTTATCTCATAGCCTTGACAGTTACCTCCTACCTCCTTGATAGGGTGAAGAGTAGACATTTTTTAGATCCTAAGGGGTTGGTTCTTTAGGAATGTATTTCTAGTGAGAACTTGCTTCTAAATAGGTCTATGGATGGAGCTAATATCCTATATGTATATGGTTTCATTTAGGATTATATATATATGATAGAGGAACTTAGGTGAGATTCCCACACTTATTAATTTCACTTTATCTAGGAATATCAAAGATGTATTGAGATATGCGACACTAGTATTTTTGGCCTAAGATGAAATGTCAAACAACATGTTTTATCACTAGGTGTTTCACCTGTTAGCAGGTAAAGGTGGAGAAATAATGACTTGATGTCTTGTTAAAGTAGCTTCTAGTTCTAGAATGGAAATGGAAAGATGTTTCCATGTAATTTTTAGTCATCTTATCGAAGTCACCTCGAGGTAGAGACATAGTTTTTTTTATCATGGATTGAATGAAAAAGGTATAAAACTTCCTTCTTATCCATAAGTCTTTCTCATTTGAATATCTGAGAATAATATATGTCTATGAGATTATACAACTACACGGTGTCCCTCATACTAAAATTTCAAATAGGGATGCTCGTTTCACATCATGGTTTTGATTGGCTTTACAGAAATATATAGGTATAGAGGTGCTTCTTAGCACACATTTTCACCCTCAGATCGATGGTCAGTTAGAACAGACGATACAAGTGGTATAGGACATGATCCAAGCATGCATCCTTAATTTTTGTAGTTTTTTGGAGAATCATATCCCTCTTATCAAGTTCTCCTGCAATAATAGCTTTTAAGTGATTGTTTAGATGGATCCTTATGAGGACTTGTATAGTAGGACATTCCATTCACCCCTTTACTGGTTAGAGGAAGGCGAGGCAGTAATACTAGGTCCTCATCTCATGAAAGAGACTTCATAAAAGGTTTATCTGATCATAAATCATATGTCTATTGCTTCGTATAGACAAAAATATTATTCCGATCACCTTCTAAGACCTCTAGAGTTTGATTTTGGGGATTATTTTTTTCCATGGGTATCTCATAGTCTTGAGAATAGATAAATACAAAGATATGGGAAGTTGTCTCCTCATTATGTCTAGCCATTTAATATTCTAGATAGAGTTGTGACAATATCCTATTGGTTGCTACAACCTCATAGGTATCGTACCATGCACAAAATATTCCATGTATCATCACTTCACCATTATCTTTTTGACCCATCTCATACTATTGATCCTGTGGAGGTTGAGTTAGATGTTGATGCTTCGTTAGAGAAGTATCTTATACACATCATTGACTGGAGCATAAAGGATCTCCAAGGATGGTCCGTCCATTTAGTATGGGTGCTTTGGTAGCATGGCTACGTATAGGATGAGACCTTAGAGTGGGAGGTTGATGTACGTGCTCAGTGGCTAGAGTTGTTATCAGATAGTGTATCATTTCCCTTAGAGGGGATGGGTTCCTTTAAGGGGAGAATGACTGTAATAACACAATATTTATTTTAGGTATAAATCCTTTAAAATTCATTCTAATTCTTTATTTTGGACCTAATATGGATTCCAAATGAGTTCATGTTTTTTGGTGTGTATGGGGATTGTTCGGAGCTCAATACTCAGGCTATTGGAAACATACACTTGGCCACACGATTAGTAGAATCTGTACAAGGTAGTCCACATAGTTTCTCCTAACTGTGTATGGAATTCCATAGGGGAAAGTAGGGTGAATAGTTTTCCCTAATAGTCCACCCTAGTCCACATGCCAATGCGGAGGTCTATGTGGTTTTTAGGAAAACATGAAGCATAGTTTGTGCATGGTTACTCAAACTGTTAATATGAAATCATGGATGGTCCCACATTTAGTAGTGATATGCACATGGTTGACACATGGTTTGGCCAAACGTGCAGCCAAACTGTGTAACCTTGATATTTTGGGTAAAATACCATTTTCCCCTTAAATTCTATTTAACCCTACCCCTATTATCATTTTATTATTTTTTATTGGAAGATGACATCTTTTCTCCCATTAGAGTTCTAAAATGACCTCTTCATATATTTTGATCTTGATATGTTGTCTGAGCTTAGATTCAAACAATGTTCATCTCATTGGATCCACATCAGTATGTTCTTAGTCATCTTGCACCTTTCTATGTTTTTATTTCTTTAAATGGAGTTATTAAGGTGAAGGCTCAAATACCCTATTTTTAGGGTTTTGATCCATCATTCATATTTATTCCCATCTAGGACAAATTAAAGGATTATATTGGATGAATAGAGTTCTATAGGATCATGGTAGGTGGTGTATGAATCATCCCTTGAGTATCACCATTTTATAAAAATCATTATTGTGCACATGACAATTTCATCCGGTGTTTACTATTAAATTCATATTCCATGCTTTTAATCAATATGCTCATATTCTAGATCCTCTTCTATATATGTTCTTCATCATTGGAGGTTATGTACACAACACTAGCCACCCCAAGTATGATGTTTTCATAATTATTCCTTGGTAGCCCATGTGGGTCTATCTATACTATTGTTCATTTGTTATTTGACATGGAATTCATAAATGTAAGTATTATAATTAAATGAATGAGTTGTTAATTCATAGAAAATGTATGGATATCACTTGACCATTCTAAGGTAAGTGCTTAAAATCAATTAAATGAATCATTAAATGGTAAATGTCAAGTATAATTATATACATAACTTTGCCTAGTAATTTTAATTAAATTTCATGTGGTTTCATGTCCTTAGATATCCTTGTCATGATTATGAAAGGAAAAGGAATGAACCAAATAGTTACATATGAAATGGAAGTAATAATTGGTTTTATGTCTCATTTAGCTTTGTCACTTAGTATGAAATGAAATGGAATGAACCTCTTGAATTATCAAATGGAATGAGTATTACACGGCCTGAATTAAATATTTAATCAGGTATAAGGTACATATAGTATATAGAAGTTTTTATCTTTATAGGAGTGTTAAAACTTATGCTAGCCTTGGATTGTTAAGGGAATGCTTTAGCCCTCAGATAATTCCATTTTGATTCATCGAGCTGGTTTCCAAGGGTGATACCCACCTTGGAACTTTATCTTTGTCTTAGTATGTGAATTTCACAAAGTAGTACCAAATATTCACCTGACATCATTTCCAGATTATTAGTATGTCTTGGATACACTCCTTGGATCCAACTTGATGTCCTTGGACATGTAGTGCCATGGATTCACCCCATTGGTCCTAGTCATTCTTAGCTCGTTTTACCTTGGATGAGATCCTTAGAGTCGGTTAGAACTATTTATAGTGTAATTAATTAGGAGAAGCCCCTTATATTACACTTAGACCATTCTTACAGACTTCATGTTATTACCGAATTGTATTAACCACTGAGGTAAAGGATTACTTAGTTATTAACTTGGATCTTATTTCATTATTTGAATCATTATCAGATTCCTTTCCATGACTTGGACTATTTATTATCATTTTCATGATATATAGTCAGTGTTTTTTATACCTCATGTGGATTATCTATATAAATTGAACTTAAATGAATTAATTAAATGATTAAATATTCAAATAGATTACCAGTTGAGGATGAAGCATGTATTGATTATCATTATAGAATTTCTTAACATTTATACATACCTAAAAACTATAAATTTATGCTTCACAGATTGGATTTTTATAGGTACTGTAGGTGGTGACCAACTGATATTTATCTCACACCCTATCCAGGCCACCATTAATACCCGAACAGATTATATGTATGTAGCTGTTGAAAAGGGGAAGCATACCACTTTGGAAACCAGATCTTGATTGATTTCTTAATATGGATCTTGGTAGAATATGACTGATATGGAGCTCAGGATATTAGATATTTGTTGGCATCCTTTGGATTCTTTTTTATAGCATATATTTCTTAATGCCATGTATACATGTTTTCTAGTTTTATAGATACATGACATACATTATCCTCAACTTTTGTATATGATTCAATTTCCAGATTTTGAGTATTATTATAAATTAGTTATATTATTTATTTAAGGTGGGATGAATGTGACACCTTTGGATTTTAAAAGAAGAAAATTGTTTTTCATAGTGTGTATGACACATAACAACATTCCTATAATAAATGATAACACCTGATACTTTATGAAATATTTCTTTTTAAATAAATTTAATATATTCTATAGCTTACGGAACACACAACCCCTAGTAAAAATGAACCATAATATTGTATACCATTTTAAACTAGAAATTAAGTTGGAAGATATGAATATTACTAATTAAATTATGAAAATAATGTATATCTAATTATTATAAATAAAATAATAATCATTTAAAATAAAGTGAAATGATTTCTAAAAATATATTTTTTTCTAAATGATGTTTTAGTCATGCTTTTCACACATAATTTAAAATTAAATTACACCACATATTTAAAATTTATTTTAAAAAATATTTTTTTAAATCATAATATCATAATTATCTTAGCAAGATTTATTGGGATTTTTCTGAAATGTTTCATTTTTCATTGAATAGTAAAAATACTGAGTTTTAATTGAAAGTGATTTTTTTTAAATTATTTAAAAAGTTAAATTATATTTTGAATTTGTTTTAATGGAAAATTAGTTAAATTATATATCTATTAATCCAACCTATTTCATTGGAATCATTTTTACATTTAATTTTGATATAAAATCTTTTAAACTTTTTATCATTTTCTCTTTGAAAACCCACTTTTTCATCAACCTTGTGGGTTAATTTTAAATTAAATTTACCAATTATGTGAATGGAATTTGGAAAAATAGATTCAATATTTGGAATCATAATAATTTATATTTTATAATAATTTTAAATTTATTTTTTGCCAAAATGAATAGTGAAAATAGTAAAAATTAATAATAGTGGTTAAGGTAAAAATGGACACACTTGGGGGATAATTTAAAAAGACAAAGGTTAAATTAACCTATTTTTTTTTGAAAATATATTTTCTTTACATATTTAAACCTTATAATGTATAATTATTTAGAATAATCCATTGTAGATCCATTTTTAATGTTAAAAATGTGGGTACATCTTTTTCATTCCAAAAATTAAAAGTGTGTCACTCACCTTAATTATAAAAGGCTACCCCCTCTCCTCTCTTGACTGAAATTTAAATTTTTATTGAAAAAAGGAATCAGGAATATAAGGAATAATAACATAGGAAAACCAAAACTTGAGGAGTTATAAAATACAAGAGACCAATAGCATCTCTATAGATAATGTATTTACATGCAATGGGTAAAGAGCCCACTCTGTTATAAATAATAAGGTTTTCATCAGCCCTCCCTTCCCAAGCTAACCCATCATCTATGAAATTTTGTTCTCTCTAAACCTATCCAATAGCACAACCGTGGTTAATTTTGAGCCTTCATTTCATAACATAGTAGACCAACTCCCAAGGAGGGTTCACTTTTACTTGAAGGATTTGGACCAAAGTTTCATAATGCACCTCAATTTCTTCCACTAAGATATCAAACCTCTCACACAAGAAAATTATAGAAAGTAGAGCTCTGATTTTAGAACCAATAGAACTAATAGGTCCATAGAATTCACTAAATATGAGAATAAACAAACCCCTACTGTCTTTAACCAACCACCCTCCCCTCATTTATCCATCCATGTACGAACAATCAATGTTGAGTTTTAGGCCTCTATATGGTCGAATCAAACTAAACCATCTACCAAGATTGCTGTTACGTGGGTCTGAACTCATTTTTAGTCTTGAGAGAAATTTTCACAGCATGGGAGAATGACACCAACCTATTATAGTAGATCCTAGCTTTGCAACCAGTGCCCTAATCCATAGATAAAGGAAAGAAGATGATTGACTGGATCCTTCTATTTCCCTGTTACGAGCCTCCCATATATTCCAACATATGACCATAAATATGAAGCTATGGGTCTTATGAATGTAATTTTGGTTTTTTTTTGTAGTGAGAAACTCATGAAAGGAACCCCCTGTGCTGATGTCTAGATTAAGACCCAATAAATCCCACAATTGTCTTTCCCATTCATTGTGAATGAAATGATGCACTGTGTATTCAAGATGTGGATTGTTGCAGCAGAATCACTGCGAATCCAAGTGCACCACTTTCCATTGAACATTTTCATCCATCAAGATGGATTGATTTCTAATTCTCTATAAAAGGAAATTCATCTTAGGGGGAAAATATTTATACCACAGTTTAGAAGCCCACTTATCCTACAGACCTTTCCCATGAAGGGTAGATATAGTCAGTGCTTCTAAAAGGCCCTAATGCTGACCATGTAAAGAAGCATTTATTATGTTCATTAACAAAGAAAATACTATCTAATATCACCTTTTTATCCTCACTGATAATAGCCTCCATCATGGGAGGATGATTGATCACCTCCTTAAAGGAGATACAAGGATTAGGGCATCCTAGAAAGTAGATCCTTTTTCCAGCCCAATTGTCCAGCCACATATTGATGTCACCTCTTCCAACCAACCAGCATGAGTGATATTGAAAGTCCTCCATGTGGTATATCACACACTTGGAAATATTGGATAATGACATGGCTTGACATGTCCTAGCCTCTCCTATATCACAATTCTTACCCTGCATGAATCTTTCCCATAATGTATTGCCTTCAATAATTTTCTAGGTGAGGTGAGATTGAATGGATTGCATGGTCTTTGTGATACTGAAAAGGCCAATGCTTCACTCCTCAATAGGCCTAGACATACACTTCCCCAAGTCCCAATGTAATATACCCACTTAGTTGGAATCCCCAAAAAAGGAAGTCATAATATTTTCTATCTTTGTGATAGTTCCCTTCAGAAGATTAATAATAGATAGGACATGCATTGGAATCAATGTTAGAACACTATTAATCAAAGTAAACCTTCATTCTAATGATAAAAAATTGTTTTTCCAATTGCATATTCTTCTCATGATCTTATTGATAAGCTCATCAAAGATGACCTTTTTTATATGACCATTATAAATGGGGGCTCTGAGATACGTCATTAAGAGGTGGTAACTTTGAATCCCCAACATCTTCTGAATTGCATCACAATGATTTCAAGAGAATTTTTTAGAAATGAAAACCTTGATCTTTTTTATATTTATGTTTTGGACACTAAATTTTCTATAAGTTTACATGGTTCCCAATAAATTGATAATGGAGTTCCACCTTCCATTGGTAAAGATAATAACATTATCAGAAAACATAATATGATAGACAATGATACTTTTTTTATTATTGGTAAATTGAATCATCCTCCCTTCCTCTAGAATTTTGTTGATACTACTTGATAGATCTTCCTACACTATAATGAATAAAAAACAATACAATGGGTCCCATACATGACACCCCTCAAATTCTTGAAGAATCCTAAGCCTTTGACCAAGAGAGATATCAAAATAAAAGTTGAAGTGTAACACCTAAAGAAGAGATCACAAAAACATTTTAAAAAACCAAGACCTCTCATAACCTGAATGATAAATCTCCATTCAAGTCTATTATAAGCCTTGTCCATATCCAATTTAATGATGACGTTGGATCCAACTGCCCTCTTGTTGATGTCCTCCATGATATCTTTGGTAATACCAATTTCCCCTGTATACCACACCCTTACACAAAATTGTGATGTTATTCTGAAGAAATTCTTGGAATAAGATTGGTCAACCTTTTGGAGATCAGGTTGGAAATGATTTTATATGAGAAATTACATAATTTTTTTTTATTGAATTTCAATAATTCCCAAGCAGCAACAAAGAAGAAACCTAGGAAGCCATCAGCACCTGGGGCACTGTCTCGCTTTAAGCTGAAGATGGTCTCTTTAATCTCCTCCTATTTAAAAAACTCCACAAAAAATTCTTTATCAGAATCCTCCCCCAACCTTTATATATAGTACAAAAAATATTCCTCCTTGATAGTACTAAGAATTTCACTATCCCTATTGAGCCTTGGGCCGGTCAAAAGAACATTAAAATTATCAAGAGCCCTTTTCCCTGCAATTTTCACATCTAAAGGGAAGGAAACATATTGAATTTGTAAATTAATTATCACATTTCTATTATTATCCTTAATACATGATTGAAAGTAGTGGAGCCTCGATCCCTCTCTTTGATACAAAACTCTCTCAACTTATACCTATAGATACTCTCAAGCTCTAATAGCTTATCTGCCAGTAAGTTCCTTTTATCATAGAGAATAGAAAACATGTCATCATCCTATCAGTCTTGAATCCATTTCTCTATATTTTCTTTTTCTTCCTTTAGGCCATCCAGTCTGATGTCCTTAGTAGTATTCTCCTTCAAACAATATTGAATATCCCTTGTTAGGCATCGAAGGTGATTATAAACACTAACCCAAGAACTCTCAATCATCCCCCTCTTCCGATATTTTTCCACCATTTTCAGGAAACCCTCCCTCTGATTCTAGATCTACGAGTAAAAGAAATGTTTATAATCATAATAACATTTCCTCAAAACCACCAATAGAGAAAAAAGGTCTGATAAAGATCTAGTCTATTGAGAGACTATGGCCAAGCTGTTGGAGTCTATTCACTCTCCTCTCTTATTAACACATTTAAACCCTTTTGGTTCAGCCAAGACCTACCCAAATCACTTTATAAAATCTCTAAAATCACCTTATAAGACTTACTTTGGGCATAAATCTAACATAGAAAATCATTTGGTGCAAACTTAAGGTGGTTACCCAAAGAAGAGGTAACATTATTCAATGAGAATTTTCATATTATTACCTCCTCCACCTACTTTAAATCTTATTAAAACATGATTATATAAAAAAATTAGTATCTTGAATATTCCTAAATGCTTTTATGTTAATTTAATGACCCAAAACCTTCCTTATTTCCATCAAATGGGTTACAAAATCATTATTCGTGTGTATGGAGGACTACCGCCTCACGAACTGATGTCGTTCATTTTTCTATTACCACCACTCACGGTTAGGTATGATGATGGATATAAATTATATATATATAATATATAATATAATTATACCTATTGATTTATTATATTATATAAATTTTTTTTTTATTTTCCATTCTGTAGGGGATATGATAACATCGCTCGTGTGTACGATGAACTACCACCTCACGAAGCGATTTGATTTGTCTTTGAATAATGCCTTATATGGAAGGTGATAAGGATAAATTTAATTAATATATGTGATATAAATGAAATAACTATGATATTCATGATATGTTTTTCATTTTTTAAAGATAATATGTCATTTTCTTTCTTACACTAAAAAATGAAAACGTCGCTCATGTACGTGTGGACCACCACCTTCACGAAGCGATGCGACTCTCTTTTCATTACCACACCACATGGATTATATATAAGTATATTTAAAGAAATAATATGGTATATATATGATTACATGACCATTTTTTAAATATAAAATATTACATACCATCTTTCTATAATGATCATTGAAAAATGGAAATGTTACTCATACGTACGTATGACCTACCATCTACATGATTGCAACGTAATTCATTTTTCATAATGATGATTCATTAATAGTTTAAAAATTATAGTTTATAAATAAATAATAATATTATTTCATGAATATTATTCTTGATAATTTTAAATAATAACATCTTTGACCATATTCAACCTACCAAAGTAGTTTTTGACACATAATCTAAATAGCATCGAACAATCAGATGTAAAATTAATTGACTAAGTAATCATATATAACATAGTAATAAGTTAAATAAAAATAATCATAAAATTGAAAAAATTTCTTAGTAAATAAAATAATTAACATAAGTTTATTATTCATGAATATAATGAATGTACATGATTAGTCAGATCCAAGGTAAGGGTTTCTAATCTCACTTTTACTTCCGCAAGACATATGCCATATTCACCACTTATTTCTTTTTTATTGTGTATATCATACCATTTTTGTATGTTATATCATGAATTAATTTAACTTCATGATATTTAAAGTTTCATTTAATGTTATTTCCTTCATGGGGATTATGATTTAAAATTTACCAAAATGTTAAGGGTTTATTTCATAATCTCATCATTATTCGGGACTGTTTTTATTAAAGTCTCCCTTGGGGTAATTATTTGATAGTTAATATTAAAATTAATATATTTTCTTATCCTGTGGTTATTCATGAACTTTTAAAGTAATAATACCATTTTTCATCTATTTGGTTCTTAAAATGACTAATAAAATGTTTTTAAGAAAATGTGACATCATTTATCTCTTTATCAGAAATCCTTTTTCATCAAAATCCATGTGTTCTAAAAAAAATTCAAAAATGTTTTTAACATTTTAAAAATGATTTATTAATAAAATTGTAAACTATTTTTACTTTTTTTAAAAAATTTATAAAGTAATCCTCATACCATTCAAATAAATTCCCATTGGGAATTTATTGAAAATGTGAAAGGAATTTTTTTTTATCGTGTATGCAATGAATTTTTTTTCCATTTTTAGGAACCCTCAATGTTATAAATATTATTTTAAAATTTTAAAAGGTTATTTTAAAAGAAATTATTTTCAATATCTTCTATGAAATTTTTGTTTTAAAATGCGATTTTCATTGTGAAAAAGACATTTTCCTCAAAAAAAATTTAAATGTCATTTTTATGGTATTTTTATTCATCAATGATATCAACCATTTAATGTAATTATTACCCACTATAAATATTTTATATTGATATCATACTTATTATTTATTTGTATGATTTATTATAATTTTAATTGAAGATGTAAATATTTTTTACCTTTCACCATTTTACTTCGAATGGTTGATGATTCTGTTTGTTGAATATCCATAGTTATGTTTCGAGCTCATGTGATTATTTATATAGAAATATTTGATCATAATTTATTCCTACTACATTGTACTATTTTTTTTGGTAAATGGGATGTGTTTATGTTATTTATCTTTCCATATAGACTATCCCTTATTTATTTATAGCATCTATTGTACGCTTACCCATACTGAGCATCTGAACTCACCCCATTCTGATGTTTTATTTTTCCCAGGATATGAAGAAGTATTTTGTGATTGATATGTAGGGATATGTTAAGGGGAATATTTATATTCTCATTTTTTTATTTTATTTTTAAAAAACGAAATGTTAATTTCAAGTATATACCTTATTTTCCAACACTACAAAACTATTTAGTCATTTAGGATGTGATTCATTGTATCTGATGCCACTATAATAATGAACACACTGGGTCCAGTCTACTAGGGTTGGGGTCATTACATATCACTCCAAAAAAGTCAATTTCATTCATCACAAACCCCACATGTTATAATATAAAACCTTTGATCGATCATCTTTAGCATCATTAGATTTTAAAACCCCCCCTATCAAATTCTCCCCTATCTTGATCAAGATACTTCCTTCACCTTTCTCAAAAAACCCAAAGGTCACTCCTTTATGGTTGCAACATGGTAAAGAACATATATTATCACATAAGGTAAAAACATTCCATACCTCAGGGAGGGGAGGGGGTCCCATGTTCACACTTGTTCAATTATAGGAATTTAACATAACTCCAAGATCCATTCAATGTCATTAAAACACTTCTTTGGTTAAGGCCTTTATTATAATATCTTTAACTTGTAGTTCTGTATGAACACACTCTAACTTCCCAATCCCATTCTCTAACTTTTCCTTGATAAAATGATACTGAATTTCAATATTCTTCATCCATGAATGATGAAATAGATTTTTTATAAGATTTTTAATACTTTAATTATCACAATGAATTCCGATCAGAGACCTCACTTCAATTCCCATATCATAAAGCTATTGCTTCATCCACAATAACTGCATGGAAGCTTGAGTAGCCTCAATATATTCAACTTATGTGGTGATCAATGGAATGAAATTTTTTTTCTTGATTAACCAAAATATAGATAATCTACCAAGATAGAATTTACCACATGACATTGATTTTCTATCATATGTTGAACCAGACTAATAAATCTTGCTGATATTTTTCATTATAAAACAAACCAAAATCCACCATGCCTTTGATATACTGAATTATTATTTTTATATAAATCAAGTGTATTTATTTGGGATTTATTTAATACTGATAAAATTCATATATGGAAAAAACAATATCAGGTCACGTGGATATTAAATATAGTAGATTACCAAAGATCTACCTATATTATATGATATTAACCACTTTTCCTTCATCATATCATGATAGTTTTAATTGGGTAGCCACCAGTGTAGTAATTTTTTTTGAATCATCCCTTCCAAATATTCTCAAAACATCTATGGAATATTTTTATTGAGAAATAAATGTTCCATTTATTCTTTTCATCACCTATAAACCAAGGGAAAATGTTAGTTTTCCAATCATTAACATTTTGAACTCACTTTTCATGAATTCTATGAATTATTTTCACTGTGATTCATCTAATACACCAAATATTATGTCTTCAATATACACAATCACCATCATAATTTGAAAATAGTCATTATTGACATAGATATTGTAATCACCACCACACACTAAAAACCAAGCTTCTTCAAAAACTGATCAAATCTGTAATACCATAATCTAGGTGCTTTCTTCAACCCACATAGCACATTATTCTTCCAATAAACTATTTTCTCATCTTTATGAATGAGAAAACCAAAAGGATTCTTAATAATCACTTCTTCTTCTTCTAGGAACCCATTTAGAAATGCTGAATTGACATCCATTTAAAAAAATTAGAATTTCATTTTCACTGCTATGGAGAAGAATAGTTGAATCATGTCTTGAGTATTTGAATATGTGTAAATGTCTCATTAAAATCAATTCAATTTATTTGGGAGTATTCTATACACACTTTTCATAATTTTTTTCAAATTACTAATCCATATTAATTTCATTTTTTTCAGATGACTCATTTGGTCCTGATGACATTATTATCTACCAGTCTCGAAATAATCTCCCATGTATTTTTATTCTCAACATTTTCAAGCTCTTAATTTATAAACTAAACCTAGTTTTCATCTCCAGATACTTATTTAAAACATTTAGGCTCTACATGAGATAGAAAGGTTTCCTGATATCCATGTTTGAACTGGCTATGGTTGATCATCAATGATGTTTTTCCTATCAATTTGAGCTTGAATCTATGACTTTTGTATATATATATTGTTGGAACCATGTTCTTCTATGCATGATTTGGAGTGTGGTTTGTGTTTGTTGTCAATCATCAATGGAAGTTCGGATCGTGTACCAGCAAAGAGATCATACTATTCAAGAACACAACAGTATTGAAGGTGGCGCCATTTCCCAGTGTTTGCCAAATTTTTGGGGTCCAAAATTTGGAATTTGGTGAGCATCGCGAAAATAGGATTTCCATGAAGATCATGATTTAATATGGCAAAGGCATGAATTTCGTGAAGATAGGATTCATGGTTTGGAAATCGTGAAGACCAGAAGAATGGAGGCGGTGAGTCTTCGTGATTACGTCAAGCTTCGCGAATGAAAGAGGCTGAAGCGCATCGCGGCGGAGAGGGGCTTTGCGAGGGAGCTTCGCGGCGAAGGTGCGAAGGAATGTTGACGGTGATTATACGCGATTACGTCAAGCTCCGCGAACGGAAAATTCCCGTGGTGCGTCGCGATTTGGACAGAATTCCGGTGGGATCTTCGGAGCTTTGCGATTTGAGATGACGTGGCGCTGACTTCGCGCGGAAGGGTCGAGGGTCGGTGTAATTGCCTATAAATAGAGGCCGACCCCCTCAAGAGAAGGATAGAGAATTTCAGAGAAAGTCTTTTTCTCTCGGTTCGTAAAGGTCTCTCACGAAGGCAGTGGGATTCGCAAAAGAGGAGCTCCGCGACGGCTATTCTAGCTCCGCGAAAGACGTGCGCCCCACGTTGGCTCAGTGAGCTTCGCGAAGAGGCAGGAGATTCGCGATAGCCAAGCATTGCGAAGGCCGGAGCATCGCGAGAGTGCTTCGCGATTGAGCTTCGCAAAATGACAGGGGCTCTGCGAAGGCTTGTTTGAGCTTTGCAAAATTGGGAGCCTTGCGAAGTAGGGTACTTTGCGAAGGCCTTTTCCAAAGGTTGTTTTCCCAGTGGACAAGGGAAAAGGGGGTATTCATCAGTGGTTGGAATTTGGACTTTAACAGAGCATTAACTCAGGACTCTGATGCAAGAAAAGTCTCATGCGGAACAGGAGACGATGAACTTCATGTCTATCTATTGAAGAGACCTTCACATCTATAAACTGAGTGTGACTTCACCAACGGTAGTGAGCCAGGGGGAGTCAACGGGAGTGACCCGAGGGAAGCAGTGAGCTTTCCCTGAACCTTTGTAAAGGCAGCGAGCTTAGGACAGAGTGACTATGCCTGAACATTTGTATTCTCCAGGTAGTGAAGCATAGTGGATTTTGGTATGACCGACAACTTGTCGGCGTATGATCCTTGGACGTAGCCCTTAGTGGTGAACCAAGTAAAAAGGGCTGTGTCTTCTCTATGCATGTGCATGTTTTCTTTCTGATCTTTTTCATCATACAGGTTCAACAAGTTCCTACCAACGTGGGAACTAGATCTATCACATTAGAAGAAAAAGTTTTCACCCTGATTCACCCCTCCCCTCTCAGGGTGTCCCGGGGTCCTTCAAGTGGTATCAGAGGGTAAAGGTTGCTGGTGTTGAATTTGACCTTTTTCATCATGGAAAACACGGTCAATGTCAGGGGAGTCCCTCCCTTCGATGGAAGCAATTTCCAGATCTGGAAGAATAGAATGAGATCTCATCTAAGATCTCTTGGAATGGAAGTTCTCTTTTCTACTATGCAAAGAATACAATTCACTGATCCAACAGGCCTAGCTATGACTGAAACAGACAGGAAACTTTTTGATGCAGATGCTAAAGCACAAAATGCACTCACTGCAGCCCTTTCTGATTAGATCTACCTAAAGGTGATGAATTGCACCTCAGTAAAATCTATGTGGGATAAACTTGAGAATATTTATTAAGGAGATAGCAAAGTGAAGGACGCGAAACTACAGGTGCTGCACAATCGGTTTGATGATCTGAATATGCATCCAGACGAGAATGCAGACTCATTCTTCAATCGAATTACTGAAGTAGTTGGAGCAATTCGGGGTCTAGGAGAAGAAATCAAAGACATTGATATTGTAAAGAAAATATTGAGAAGACTTCCACCTCTGTATAATGCGAAGGTGTCAGCCCTTGAGTAAAGAGATCTTTCCAAACTTTCTCTAGATGATCTACTGGGCAGCTTGGTAGCATATGAAATGAGAGTCAAACTAGAAGATGCTACGACTCGGGTGAGCAAGGAAATGGCATTCAAGGCCATGGATAAACTGAAAATATCAAAGTATAGTAGCGGTGAAGATGACGAAGAAAAAGAAATTCTTTCTCTCATTGCAAAGAAGTTTCAGAAGGGGAAAGGGAAATTCAAAGGGAAGTTACCTCTCGTGTGTTTCCGTTGTGGAAAAGTTGGGCACATTGCCTCTCAGTGCTTAAAAATGATAAATGATGAAGACAGTGAGGATGAAAGCCTCAAGAAGCCTCAGAGAAGGTTCTTAAAAAAGGGAGACTTCAAATCTGGTAAGAAAATGCAAAGGAAGAGTTTTGTCTGTGAAGAGGAAGAAGATGATAATGAATTTTGTGATGAAGAAGAACCAGAATTCAAAACTGGGAACCATGCTTCGATGATGGACACTGTTGAAAATCTAGATGATAATGAAGAAGAAAAACAACTGAGAACATGTGTAGATCCTGAGATACAACTTAAGGATGCGGTTAGTAAGATCAAGATTAAATATAAGAGCTGCAATAAGTGGAAATCAATTGTAGAAGAATAAACTGAATACGTTGATCAACTTGAAGCTAAAATTGAATGACTAGAAGAATTTGTGAAGGTACAGTCTAAAATAATTGAAAGTAATGACGGTGTATTAGATCTGAAGCTGAGAATTGAAGAGCAGGAAAAGGTCATCAATGACCTCACCTCCAGACTGGATGAAAAATCCAAGACTACTGATGGTCTTGAGGAGGAAGTAGTTACTCTAAGGAGCAAACTGGAGACTAAATCAGTTCCAAAAGAATCGAGGAAGAAAATACAGTTTGGAAGATTCTCAGATGCAGAATTACTAGCAAGAGCCAAGTGTGGTTCAGATGGGGTTGGAAAAATCTTGAGTAATCAAAGACCCGCTTGCATGGGAAAGAGTGGAATTGGATGTGAGGCTGATACATCAACTGCTGGAAGTGAAAAGAACCAAAAGAAAGAGAAGATGAAAGTTGAACATGTTGAAACGTTGCCTAGAGTCTCGAAAAAGGAACCCTCAATCCAAACTAAAAGGGGACCTAAAAATTATCCTCAAACATTCAGAAATGATAGAAAGTATTACTATTCTCCCATGGAAGAAGGTATGAGGAGAAATTCAAGTGAGAAGTCATTTCCTCTCATGAAGTTTTAGTTCTGTGGCTATATGGGCCATACCATGTCATATTGTGAAGAGGCAAGAAGCTATCTGAATGGAGAAGATATAGAATCTTAACAAAGGAGAAAAATTTCGTATCCTAATTCTTATAGAAGAAATAATTTCTATGGATATTGTTTTTGTTGTTCTAACATTGGTCATAAGGCCGCTAATTGCAGGCAGATAAGGGACATGGACACCTCATACCGAAGTTCAAGACAAGTCAAGTCTCGTCAGCAAGACAGTGTTGCTCTTTCAAACAGGTTTTCACCTCTCAAAGAAGACTTTGACTATGAAGAACCTGGGTATGCGGAAGAGATAATTGATAGAACATCAGTTCTCTATACTCGATCTAATGTCTCATGGAAGGAAAGGAAGAAGATTGAGAAATCCAACCTTGCAGAGGTGGCCCTCAAAGCTACAAAGAACAACAGTACCTAGATTCTGGATAGCGGTTGTTCATCTCATATGACAGGTAATGCCGGCCTACTAACGAATATCATAAGGAATGTCGATGGTACAGTAAGATTTGGTAATGATGGGGCTCTGAAAATCAAAGGGAGTGGAAGTACCAAATTATCTAATGGAGAGCTAAAGAAGACTGAAGTCCTTTACGTATATGGACTACGTCATAATCTCCTCAGTGTGAGTCAACTCTGCGACTCAGGACTTATAGTCACGTTTAATCAGAAAGGCTGCACTATCAAGGGAAATACTGGAAATTCACTTATGAAGGGATGCAGAACAGAAGGCAACTTGTATCAGGTTGATAGTGAAGAAAATGTATGTTACATGACTATTGAAGAAGAAAACAATTTGTGGCATCGGAGACTGGGACACATTAATCAACAAGACATGGAGAAAATATCAAAATTGAGAATTGTCATGGACATTCCCAACCTGAAGCATGAGCGTGAAAAATCTTGTGATGCTTGTATTCATGGGAAGATGGTATGCAGTTCATATCGGCCAAAGAAGAAAAGAGTGTCTCACCTTCTTGATCTAATTCATACAGATGTTTGTGGGCCAATAAATGTTGCCGGAACTCATGGAGAAAGGTACTTTGTCCTTTTCATAGATGATTACAGTAGAATGGCATGTGTGATGGTCATTCACAGGAAATGACAAGTCCTTGACTGCATGAAAACATATCGACGAATCTTTGAGAATGATACTGGACGAAAAATCAAAGTGTTGCGATCTGACAATGGAGGAGAATACACGTCCATTGAATTTGAGAATTATCTGGAGAAGCATGGGATACAGCATGAGGTAGCTGCTGTGAGAACTCCACAAAAAAATGGAGTTGTTGAACGTAGGAATCGACAGGTGAACAACATGGCACGAACTATGCTAATTGAGAGTCGTATTCCACGACATTACTAGAAAGAGGCTGTTCAAGCTGCAGTGTACATTCAGAATCGAACATGACTTTATATGGGTGAGACGAAGAGACCATATGAATTGTGGCATGGATGGAAGCCTTCTCTAAAATACTTTCATGTCTTTGGAAGTAAATGCTTCATCAGGAACAAAGAAGGAAATCAAGGGAAATATGGTGACAATGCAGATAAAGGAATTTTCCTCGGTTACTCAATGAACAAAAAAGCCTACAAATGTTTCAACAAGCATTTGGGAAGGATTGTGGAAAGCAACGATGTTAATATAATTGAAGAGAAAACCACAAATGCTTTAAGGACGTCATATGATGATGTGATAGAAGGTCAGGAAGAATGTGAATGTGAAGAAAATACAAATGCAGAAATAGAGGAAGCTGTTCAAAACACTCAGCAGTCACATCAAGATGTTGACTCAGAAGAAGAATCTGAAGAAGAAACTATGGATGAAGAGAATACTACTGAACCTCGCAGGAGAAATTGAAGAGCTGAGATTGATCCATCCAATATAATTGGGGACAGGAGTGCAACCACTCAAACAAGAAGGATGAGGAATACCACGCAATCTGCATTTCTATCAGTTGTAGAGCCATCCTCATTCGAAGAAGCTGCAAAAGATAAATCTTGGGTGAAAGCCATGAATGATGAATTAGATCAGATTGACAAGAATCAGACATGGGATCTTGTCTAGAGACCCGAAGGTCACAATGTGATTGGTACCAAATGGATCTTCAAAAATAAGTTTGATGAGCATGGAAGTGTCATCAGAAACAAGGCACGACTGGTATGTAAAGGATACTCCCAGATTGAAGGCATTGATGTTGAAGAAACCTTTGCTCCAGTGGCTAGACTGGAGTCAATCAGGATTTTCCTTGCCATGGCACTCCAAAGAGGATATAAAGTATATCAAATGGATGTCAAGACAACATTCTTGAATGGTGTACTCGAAGAAGAAGTCTACATTGAACAACCAGTGGGATTTGTTTTGGGTACTGATGAAACAAAGGTCTATAAACTGAAGAAAGCTCTATATGGTTTGAAGCAGGCACCACGGGCATGGTACTCACGGCTGGACTCATATCTCAAGAAGTTGGAATTCAGAAGATGAGGAGTTGATCACAATCTCTATGTGAAGAATTCTCCAAAAGATCAATTCATGGTTCTTGTCTACGTTGATGATATCATATTTGGTGGCACCAGGCAGAAATCAGTGGATGAATTTTCCAACCACATGAAATCAGAATTTGAAATGTCTATGATTGGGGAGCTCACATATTTCTTGGGGCTGCAAGTGATTCAAAAGAAGGAATACACTTTCATTTCTCAGGAAAAATATGCAAGAGAGTTGCTGAAGAAGTTCAATATGCAAGACTCCAAACCAATGTCAACTCCGATTGCAGTTGGAACTAAACTTGGAAAGCATGAGGATGGGAACTCTGTTGATCCCACCATGTACAGGAGGATCATTGGAAGCCTACTATACCTGATAGTGACAAGGCCAGATATTGTCTTTGCAACATGCCTTGCGGCCCGCTTTCAGAGTAATCCAAAGGAGGAACATATGGCAACAGTAAAAAGAATCATGAGGTACATTAAAGGAACACATAACTTTGGGTTATTTTTTGCTGAAGGCAGGGACAATGAATTATCAGCGTTTTATGATGCTGACTAGGATGGTGATGTAGTAGACAGAAAGTCCACTAGTGGTGGAGCTTTCTATATTGGGCAGAAATGTGTTGGCTGGTTGAGCAAGAAACAAGAAAGTACTTCTCTTAGTACTTCTGAAGCTGAGTATATCTCCGCCACAAAGGCATTCACTCAACTACTATGGATGCAGTAGCAATTAACTGACATTGGCGATGAGGTGACACAACCAATGGTGATTTACTGTGACAATAAGAGCACAATTGATCTTATAAAGAATCCTGTTCAGCATTCTCATACAAAACACATTTAAATCAGGTATCACTTTATCAAAGAGAAAGTTGAGCAAAGCATGATTAGATTGGATCATGTGGGAACAGATGAGCAAGTGGCTGATATCCTGACAAAGCCACTGTCAGCGGCTGTGTCTGAGAAGCATCGGTTGAATCTCGGTGTTCGACCACCTCCCAGTGCATAAGGAGGATACAGAATAACCCTCTCCCCATTTGTTTTAAATGTTTTAATCTGTTTATGGATATGATACAGGTTTATGGGGGAGATACTATCCAGGGGGAGTATGGTTTGAGATGAACGTGAAAAATTTTTACTGGTCATTGGATTTATTGTCAATGGGGGAGAAAGGAGAAGGAATAAATTCAGGCAACTTCTGTGATGAGAAGAATGAAAAGGAAAACAGTGGAACCCAATTCAAGCCTCCTCTCTTGTTTTCTACACCGAGCATTGCTCACGTAGACTTAGAGTGTTGGCTAGGTTGATTCCTGCATTTTTTGGTTTTCACATAGATGGAGATCTATTGAATTTTTCTTCTGATTGCCAACAAACCCAAAGGGGGAGATTGTTGGAACCATGGTCTTCTATGCATGATTTGGAGTGTGGTTTGTGTTTGTTGTCAATCATCAATGGAAGTTCGGATCGTGTACCAGCAAATAGATCATACCGTTCAAGAACACAACAGTATTAAAGGTGGTGCCGTTTCCCAGTGTTTGCCAAATTTTTGGGGTCCAAAATTTGGAATTTGGTGAGCATCGCGAAAATAGGATTTCAATGAAGATCATGATTTAATATGGAAAAGGCATGAATTTCGCGAAGATAGGATTCATGGTTTGGAAATCGTGAAGACCAGAAGAGAAAGTCATTTGCTCTCGGTTCGCAAAGGTCTCTCGCGAAGGCAGTGGGCTTCGCGAAAGAGGAGCTTCGCGGCGGCTATTCTAGCTCTGCGAAAGACGTGCGCCCCACAGTTGGCTTAGTGAGCTTCGCGAAGAGGCAGGAGCTTCACGATAGCCAAGCATTGCGAAGGATGGAGCATTGCGAGAGTGCTTCGCGATTGAGCTTCGCGAAATGACAGGGGCTCTGCGAAGGCTTGTTTGAGCTTTGCAAAATTGGGAGCCTTGCGAAGTAGGGTACTTTGCGAAGGCCTTTTCTAAAGGTTGTTTTCCCAGTGGACAAGGGAAAAGGGGGTATTCATCAGTGGTTGGAATTTGGACTTTAACAGAGCATTAACTCAGGACTCTGATGCAAGCAAAGTCTCATGCTGAATAGGAGACGATGAACTTCATGTCTATCTATTGAAGAGACCTTCACGTCTATAAACTGAGTGTGACTTCACCAACGGTAGTGATCCAGGGGGAGTCAACGGGAGTGACCCGAGGGAAGTAGTGAGCTTTCCCTGAACCTTTGTAAAGGCAGTGAGCTTGGGACAGAGTGACTGTGCCCGAACATTTGTATTCTCCAGCTAGTGAAGCATAGTGGATTTTGGTACGACCGACAACTTGTCGACGTATGATCCTTGGACGTAGCCCTTAGTGGTGAACCAAGTAAAAAGGGCTGTGTCTTCTCTATGCATGTGCATGTTTTCTTTCTGATCTTTTTCATCATACAGGTTCAACAAGTTCCTACCAACGTGGGAACAAGATCTATCACATTAGAAGAAAAAGTTGTCACCCTGATTCACCCCTCCCCTCTCAGGGTGTCCCGGGGTCCTTCATATATATATTTGAATTCCTCTCACTCATCATCAGTATCTTCACTTGAATGAAATTTTCACACTTCTACTCCCCCTGGGCTACTTACTTTCTCATCACTGTCAATAAGGAACTATTTATTGTGTTATTTAAGATTATGTTCATTTTATACAATAGTAACATCATTAAATTTAGCCACTTTTTCGAGCCACTGGTTGAAGAATTTATATGATTTTATTTTTCATGAATATCTAAGGAATATCCCATCATATCCATGAGATTTAAATTTTCTATGTTCCTCCTTATTGATAATAAAACACTTAATTCCAAATATTCAAAAGAATTTCAATGTTGGATTCTTTTCATACCATAGATCGTATGGAGCCTTTTATTCTTCTAAAAAAAATCCATATTGGATATGTAGACTGATGCCAAGACCTCTTGATTCTAGAATTTCTCTAGTAGGTAATTTTCAATAAGTATCATTCTAGACATGTTTTTTATGATCCAATTTATCCTCTAAAACAGTTCATTTTTTGAGGAGTTTTCACTTCGAAAACTTGTTTCCTTATCCCATGTTTCTCGATATAATCCTCCACTTAGATATTTTTTAATTCCATACCATTATTAGTTATAAACTTCATAATCTTTTATCCAAGCATCATTTAAGCATCCCTATGATATTGTGTCATGAAAATAAACCTATTAGACTTCTAGGAAATGAAAAATATCCATGCCATTCCATTGAAATTATTAATAAAAAGAATATAATGCCACTTCCCATCAATGGATCTTCATGAGATAGGTCTACACACATCCGAATGTACCAATTAAAGTACACAAGTTGACTTTTAGTCTTTTTCATTATATGATATTATAATAATATTAACTTGTTGGCAAGAATCACAGGTGTGAGTACGATCAAGTGATATCTTGGAGATATATCGAGATGCATCACATTTGACCCAATATTACAGGGTGGTTGGCATATATGGACAATAAATTTATGCCATAATATATTTTATTTCTCTATATATGGAAAGAATATATATTCTTCTCTACTCAGAAGGTATAGATTTTCCTTTGTGTTCTTTCCCTATAAAACAACTATACCATATTTTACCTTGATGATATAAAACTTCTTGGTAAAGCTTATAGCAGGACCCAAGTCACATAATTGACTGATATTTAGAAATTTATTAATGATACCTTCATCAAATACTACATCATCACATATCATATCTTTTTCCCCAAATTTTGATTTTCTCAAACCAATAATCTTCAGGAATTCATTATTTTCAAATTTTATAACCCCTCCCTTTTCATTTTTAAACATATAACATGATTCTTATTTCCCATCATATAGGATGTGCATCCACTATTAATGATCCATACATTAGTATAGTATGATTTTCTAAGGGAAATATCTACAAACACTATCTACTCATCACTTTCCTTTTTGATCTATATTATTGACTTCTTACCTATTTTGGATTGATATTCTTGATCTTACTCATAGTATGATGGAACAAATTTATATTGTGTAGATGAAAACTAAATTTACATTTTTAGGACATTGGAATATTATTTGAGCTATTTCTTATGAGAACTTTGGGTCTACATCAGAATGTTAATCTATATTGTTTATGAGCAACATTAATCAATTTTTCAAATCCTCTACACTAGAAATAATGAAAATTTTAAAATCATTCTTGGAATATTGAACTCTATGTGGACACCATTACGTCACTTGTTCCTTTTAGTACCTTTTGGATATGGAACATACATTTTAGTAATGTACCATCTTTCTATATCAATAACACCTAATACAAGGTGAATTCCAAATAGTCATTATTTTAGGACTGGTTATTCCATCGATTCTCAAAACATTCTGATTTGGATTTATACCCAAATTAATTTTCAACCTCATAGTGAATTTTTGTGGTATGATATCAATCATACAAAATTTCTATTTGATATCAGGGCCCATACTAGAATTGTCATTTTAAATGACTATTGATTTTATTTTTCTAGACCTATATGCTACACTTCCATATTTTCTATCACTTGAGTGATCTTCTATCCCAATGTCATATCGGGAGTCAAGAGTCTCTCTTGTTCTTCATATTTTCTTCAAAATTTGACAAGTTAATCTTCAATTTCTTCAATACATTTGATTTTATCCATTTATATGGTAGTCAAACCATTAATCACCCCTTTACATTATTTAATTTTGAGATTGTACTCAATGACCTTTTTTGAGTTCTCTAGCATTGAAGACATATGTTTGTAAATTTATTCCTTTAGCTCAAACTTCTTATAACACCCTGAGATTTTGTGAAATATATTTTTTCAAATATATTTAATCTTTTAAATATTTTACATTACATGGAACACTAAATTTATCTTACATTACACGCAACACTATGTTTATCTTGTTTTACACACAATATCAAGTTTATCTTGCATTACATGTAACACTAAGTTTAAAAGAAACATGACAAAATAGTAAAATATTATTATTTAATATGATAGTTGTTACCTAATAATTGGAATGACATGTACAAATAGGATAAATGAAACTTAGAAAATATATGGTTTTCACATGTAAGGACTTAAAATTTATTCCAAGTAAAAATCTTTGTAATTTCATCCTAATTCTTTATTATGTACTCAAAATGGATTCCTAATGAGTTTATGAAGGATTCAGGGGTGTTTGAGGCTTACTCAGATCCCGAAACCCCGACCGGTGGAAAAAATAGATTGTCCACATAGTTAGGGAAACCATGAGACATAGGTTGCATGGTTATACCTAACCGTGTAGGGATGGACACAGGAGAAGGCATGACACACAATTTTCCCTAACCGTGCGGTAGATGCCACATGCCCATGCGAAATGTCTACAATTTTTAACAGAGGAGGTTTTCATAGTTGGTGTTCAATTTATCTAACCATGTGGCCTAACTGCATGGGTGCCCTCATTAAGTACTGGGAGGTGCATGATTGGAACATGGTTTTGGCCAACCGTGCAACCAAACCATGCAACCCACATATTTTGGAAAAAATCACTAAATTCCTCTTAATGATATAATTAAACTTACCTTTCCTATCATTTATTCTCCAGTGGATAGGAGAAGGCTTATTCCCCCATTTGAGATCCCAAATCCCTCTTTGATCGAATTTGATCATGTTCATCTGTTTTGTGTCCAATTAAAGCATAGTCAGTCTCTTTGGGTAGCCACTGATAAGATCTCAATTCCTTCTTAGTTGTTCTTCATTTCTCTTCTCCTCGACAAAGTTTTTGAGGTGCAGGATCATATGCCCTATTTTTAGGGTGTTCATCCATTATTGAAATTTATTCTTCACCCAGATGAAAAAAGTCCAATACTAGATGAGGAGAGTCATATCAGTATGAGGTAGGTGGTCTATAATTTATTCCCCAAGTTTTTATGTTTTATAATATGTTCCATTTTTCCGCATGCTGGTTTCAAAAAACCTTTCTCCTAAATTTTAATTTACTTAAATTGGTTTCCCTTATTGGAACCTAAAAACTTGGTATAACCCAACCTCTTATTTAGATGGATAACTTAGGAGTGATCCATCGCTTTGGGTGTGCTCATCAATATAACTCATTTCCCTTAAGCTCTTATGCCCAAAACACCAAATTATGTGTTTGTCCTTCAATTAAAATGATGATACCATGTTGATATGGAATGAAAGTAGTGGTATAGCATGGATAGTTACCTTTACAATTATAAATAATTGAATTGATTATAGGTGGGTGTTAATCCCATGTCACCTAATTGAATTGAACAATGGTTATACCCTTATTGGTTATTAAATGTAAATTAATTATGAATTATGACTTGGCTCACACTAAAGCCAATGGATATTATTGATAAAGATGTGTGGGAATGGAGACCCTCTTTGATTATGTAATATGGGAATGATAACCCTTATGTACGTTATAAATGAAGGTGTATGGTGTCCCTTTTTTAAATTTTATGGGAATGATGACCCGCAAACATGTTATATTAATATGGGCATGGATACCCTCATATAAATGTGTTATTATAGGGGTATAGAATGCCTTGTGATACTACATGGGAATGGAATCCCTTATGATACTATATGGGAATAGCATCCCTTGTGATAATATATAGGCATGGAATCCCTTGTGATACTATATGGGCAATGAATCCTTTACCATGATACTAGGCATGGAGACCCTATACATGATACTGAGCAAGGAATCGCTATTATGTGATACAAGGAATGACACCCCCTATACTACTATTATAATGGGAATGGTGTCCCTTATAGATGTGATACCAGGCATTGAGACACTTGATACTTATTCAGAGTTATTTTGGCATGGGCCGAAACAGGTAGTGTCAGCCTAGTTTCTTTTCAGGAACTAGAGCCAACCCATTTACAATTTTTATCACTTATTTACATTGTTATACTTGTACACTACCATATAGTATACATAGATTGGATATTTATATATGTTGTTGGTTGTGGCCTACTGATATTTAACTCACACCCTATCGGAACCACCTATGGAACCTGGGAATACTTCATGCTTGTAGGTGTAGATAAGGGGAAGCATCCTATTATGGATTCATGACATTTTGTCATGTATTAGGATGAAGTTTTTTAGTAGATGACTAGACTGGAGATTAGGATATTGGAGATAATTATTGACCTTTTTGTATCTTTTTGTATAGTAATATTTCATGCTTCCCACTTCCTGCATCCATATTTTCCTGATTTATAGATACATGACATGCATTATCATCCTTCTGTATATGGATCAGTTTACTATTTTGATTATTATTCCATGCTTGGTTACCCATGTCTATTTATGTTGATTATTCATTGTTATAATGATTTCTCTATTTATCAGTTGATTATACCACTGTTCTACTTTGGTAGTGAGGGAATAGTCTCCCCATAGACACACCCAACGCCCTCCTTGATAGTCGGAAACCTCTGACATTTAAAGATATGGGCTTGATTCCATATGTCCAACTGGGATCAGGGCACCATTCAATGGCATCCGGTTCTAGGACATCACAAATTGATATCATAGTTCTTTTTTTATTTATTATTTTGATATAATAGATATGATATTAAGAAGGTTGTGGGGTTGGTCAATGAGTTGTTCCTGGGAGTAGCTAACCCATGTACAGAGAAAAGCCAAATTACCTTGAATAGAACTTACTGTTTACTTTTTTTTTCTTATTACATTTTATTTTATTCCACCATTGGGTGATACATTTGAATTGTGATATTAATATTGATATTATTGTGTTCTATCTTATATCCTTGGCCCAATGAGATGAGGTAATGGAATCATTGAGCATGCATCATATTAGGCACTTTATTAGAAATTCACATGCCATGCATATGCCATGCCATATGGGAGCATTGTATGATTTTTATTTCCTGTGATTTCCATGAGTTCTTTGATTTATATAAATAGAATTGCTATTGGTTAACTATTCTTGTAGGTAATTAATAAAAAACATAGTTGGTACTTAGATTTTCATCCATAACCTAACAATGTTTTCCGGCATAGGATATATATGGGAATCTAAGAAGTCAACTATGGCATGTTTATTTGTAATATACTGATGTTATACTAGTACATACCATTTATTTTTTTTGATTTATTTCTTTAAAAGGACCTTAAAATGATGCATGAGAGGTTAAAAGAGGATTCAAGGGGTGTTTGGGTCTCATTTGAAGCCTAGACCTTGAGAAAGGATAAATCAAAATGGGTCGTACAATTTAAATAACTATGTGACCTAGGTTTCATGCTTGTGTGGTCTGTTGTAGGTTCCAAGTAGTGTAAAGACATTTGGTTTGTTCACGGTTATTTAAATCATGCACTTTTCCCATGCGTAGAGCATTGTTTGTAGAAAAAATAAATAAGTGTTTTTTTCTATTATTTTTTCTCTTTTATTTTCACCTTTTCCTTTTCTTTCCTCTCTGTTTTTTTCTATCCACACATGTTCCTCCTCTAATCCATGCAGCTTGCGTGAATCCCATATTTTCCCAATGTGGCACTTGAACCCCCCATCCTCCTTTGGGGTTTTAGATCTTGTACCCCTTGATTATCAACTTTTCCTTCACCTTCGGATGCATTGGAAATATCTCAATACACTCTCTCTCCTACACCCATCAATTTCAAGTTTCCTCCATCATCCATTACACTATCTTCGAGTGATAATTTTTTACCCATATTTTGGGGTTTTTTCTAAATCACTTGATTGCATCTGTTTTAGGTTGAATCAAGGATTTTTTTCAGATGTGTGGAGTACCATGACCATGAGGTAGGGTGATTTCACCTTTTTCTCATTGTTTCATTTTTTTAAACATCGCCGCATTGTGACGCTTGTTATAACCTTCCAACGAATCATGATATCATGTATTAAATTTATTTAAATGCTTTGTAGTGTCCTTAGTGACCCTCACTTGTAGATAAACCCATTCATGGGGTGTTCACTTCACCTCCAGCCAACCCTTTTGGGTGCACCATCCATTTTGTCCTAAAGTTTCTATTTACTTGAGCGGTGATTCACCATGGGTTGATGTTTTAAATTTATAAATGGTTTAGAATGAGTAATGGACCATGAATTGGGATACTTTGATAATGAAAATGATTATTTATACATAATTGGGCTTGAGTAATTCCTTGTACCCTTGGAATACTTGAGGTCTCTCTAAATATCAAATGCCTTACATTCTATATTTCTATTTTCAAGTTACATGAATACCTTTCCTTATGCTAAATGCATATAATTGTTATATTATTCCCTACTTAGTTGTATTTCATTCAAGTCTTCACAATTAATTCCTTATGTACTATGTTAATGCCTTATGTCATGATTTAAGACTTGAATTGTATTTCTTAGTAATATTCTTGGCTTGTGGGATTAAAATGTCATTGATGACATATTGGTAAGAGGCATGCTAATGCCATTATGCCTATGTTTCTTTTCTCTGTTTAAGGCTTATGACTTTTTTATGCCTCTTTCCATTTGATCTTATTAATTTTTTTTCCTTGTATTTAAATAGCAATGAATTATGATTATGGAATAAATGTTCAAACATGCATAAATAAATTTTTGATGAATAATGTCACAGTTTTGTAATAAAACCCCTCCGATGGAGGTGCACTGTCTTCTAAACTAAAAGTGGTGACTTGTGTTATTAGACATTCTTGGTTTCCTTAATATATAAACTACACCAATTGTTGTTTGGATTAAATTTCAAAGATTCATTAAATGTTATGCTTGTTAGATTATTATGTTAAGTTTCATGTGATGACATGAAATTATTTAAATGTGGTTCTTGTTGTGTATACCCTACTTATGATAATGTTTATTGCCTTTAAATATAAATTGTTCCATTGTTGATTGGATTAAATTTCACATCTCAATTAAATGGTAAGCATGTGATATTGATATGCTTCTTTGTTGGCATGAAATTATAAATGTATTTCCATTTGTTATATATATTTCTTGATAAGGATCATTTGATGTGGGATGGGATAGAATATGGATCTCGAGTTAAGGATTTACTGGATGGAATCGTCGTGATTGGTTGTTTATGACATGAAGTTTCGGGGGAGACACTTTGGTATTCCAGGTACAAGCTCACTGGGTGGTTTATAATAACTCATGTGTGAGGTCGGTTCCCTAGGGGAGAAATTGTGGATGGACCTATTGAAAAGATGGTTATTCCATGCCTTAGGTGAGACTAGGTCCTCTATGTGAGATATTTGGCACATAGTTAGAGTCACCATCCCTAAGTGATACAAGGGACGCTGTCTGGGTTTCCTTGGAGAAACTCAAGGTATTGGGTTATAAGGGATGTTTCCATTTCAACCTTTGGGATTTTGATATGATATCCAAGGAAAGGCATGGAACTCCACCTTGGTTTTGATGGACTGTTTGAATTGCATTGATTATTTCAAGATTTATTTCTTACTCATATGACCTGCTTCCTTTATTATTTTTTTGAGCAAGATAATGCACTTGTGTCACTCCTACTCTTCTTTTTAGCAGTCTTGTATGTAGACTTAGAGGTGAGATCCCAAGCCAAAGAAAAAGCTTGGGGGTTTCTTTGATTACTTTCCCCTCATATACCTAAATATATATTTATAAATATATTATATATGTGTATTCTTCCTTACATAGGTACTTTATTCAGACTCCCGAATTAGGCCGAAGAAGGTGGAATGGAACAGGTGTCCGCTATTGAAAACAGAACAAGTTGTAATTATTTTATTTATTTAACTGATGTAATATTATTATATATTGGCACATTGCTTTTGTTTATTGCATGAAATGGAAAGGTCTAGGCACTGTGGGTGCCAACCTATTGAGATTTATATCTCAATACCAACTCAGGCATCATTTGGTACCTAAGTAGACTTTATGATCATAGGTACGGATAAAGGGAAGCATGTGAATTTTTATACTTGAGTGTTTTTTTCTTCTTAGGATAGAGATTGGGGGAATTAGACCAAGACTATGCTCGAGATGCTATTATAGCATTTATTTTTATTTTTTTTATTTTTGATAGCCAGCTATTTATTCTTGTACCCCATCTTCCCCTGCACTTCTATGTTTGTGTACACTCATGAAATCTTTATCATCATTTTTGTATCCAATATTATTATTTAGCTTTTGTAGTTATCTGGTTATTTTTATTAGGTTATTTATTTTCTTATTCTACTGGATACTAATTATTATTCTTCTACTACTTATTATATATATTTTTTCACTATGTTATACCTAATCCTATGAGTCTACAGTCTCCCCATAGACACTTTTAATGCCCATGCTGGTATTCATCAGCCTCTAGAATTCAGGGAGAAATGAGTAAGGTCTTGTGGCCCACCATATTGGGGCCCAGTTCAGTGGCACTTGGGGAAGGACACTACAAAATGGTATTAGTGCTATTTTCATTTTGTCTTACTCTTTAGGCTAGACAGAAGAACTTGACATAGAAATTTGGAATTTACCCTATGCTTCGTCATAGCTAACCAATGTATAGGGGAATGACAAATTGCATGGGATGGGAATTACTATTATTGATTATGATTTTATCGTTGATAAGACTTCACCATTGGGTGACACAGTTGTTTTATGTTGATAGTTTTTTTGGTATTATTGAGATGATGATTTATACTATATCAGCCTGATGAAACGTGGGGGTTTCGTAACATACATCATATAAGGAATAGTAGGGATTAAAATTTCTTTCAGATTACCATTTCATATCTATTTTCTGTGTAATTTGGCTATTTTCATGTGATTTTTTTCATACCTAGTTGTTATATCATGCAGTTCCTTCTTTTTTTTATATATTGAAATTCTCTAGTTTATCTTGTAGAGACATGTTGTCATTTGGGTTAAGTGGACACCCAATTTAAGTTTATAAGGCATATGGACCCTTATAAAGTGGAATGGTGATCCAACTAATTCAATCAGTTTAAAGGGAAAATAAATGAATAAATTAAATTTAATAATTAACTCTCCTTTAAAAATGAAATGTCCACCTATTGTGAGACATTGACGGTGACTTTACCTGGGAAAAGGGAAGTAGGATGCATGTCACAGTGATCCTTATATGGTATTTCTTCTTATCTAGAACTAGCTCTTGGAGTAGGCTATATGTAGTGTTATGCTCAGACGTAGGCTATATACCTATATTCTTTATTGATTTATTATCTTCTTTCCTTATCTATTACTTTACCTTCTTACCCTATCTATTATAAATCTCTTATATGAGGTGTGTTCCTGGTAATATTATATCTATAAATCCATGAAATCCTCATATTGTGTGCCAAGATAGTGGCAATGATAACAATCTTGAGGTAGTAGTCCCTAAGCTAACCATAGTACCTCTTATAGTTCCTCATGTGGAACCTCCTATTGATCTTACACTGGGAACCGATTCTTAGATAAGGTATAGTATTCTTTGGTATGTAGTTAGTTCAGAGTGATCCCAATCCTGACTCAACTATGGTAAAGCTTACACGAGACTTCTAATAGCAACATCCTCCCACCTTCTCAGGGGATGGAGGTCCTTATGCTGTAGAGTCATGGATAGAAGCTATGATATCCATCTTTGGCCATCTTGAGATGTGTCTAGAGTGGAGGGTAAATATTGATGTTTATATGCTTTATGACTCCACCAAATGTTGGAGGGATGTCGTTTCTCAGTAATAGTATTGTCGATACATGGTTTGGGAAGACTTCCATATGACTTTATATGATCATTTATTTTTTCAAACTCTGAGAGTGGATCATGCCAGGGAGTTCTTACACCTTTAGTAGGGTTCCATGACAGTGATCGAATATTATGCTCATTTCAACGAGCTTCAGTGTTTTTATCCATCTCCAACTCACAATGAGTTAGAAACTACAAGGAATTTTGAGGATCTGCTTGAGCATGCTGTCTACTCATTAGTGAACGTCTTTCAGTTGATAACCATTATGGTGAAATAGAACCAGGCCTAAATTATAGATCAAAATCTAAGAGAAGCTAGTCATTTGAGCCAGGTCAGTTCCGTTCCACATTAGGTGGATGTTTCTTCTGGTAGTAAGAAGCACCATTTTGAAGGTACATGAGGGGGGAGTTCTAGATAAGTGACACAAACTGATCCCATAGTGTGTCACCAGTGTATTAGTCCAGGCCATAAGAAGCCCCAATGCATTAGGAACCCAATATAATGTCAATATTACAATAAGATGAGTCATATTCAGTGATCCTATCTTATTTTCCTCCAACGACTGATGTGAGGGGATCTGTGGAAGAAACTTTACCAGGTATCAGATTTGTGGATCCACGTTGGGATGGGAGTTTGTCTTCTATTAGCTGATTAGGCTGAGAAATTATTATCCATGTCCAAGGTTGAAAGGACCCATAGTCTCAATGTCAACAATATTAGTTTGCTCGGGCTGGCTAGGCAGCACCTCAGGGCTATAGTTCGGGCCATGTATATGCAGTGAAACTAACACCATATGAGCAGAGTTAAGAGATATATATGTTTATAGGTACTATCATGGTCATCTCTACTTTATTTTCTACCTTCTTAAATAGTGTTCTTGATCTAATCATTTTTTGGGTAGCTTAAACCCTTTCAGTGTTTTCTTGAGTTTTTCCTTAAAAATGGAACACGGTCATTTCCATAGATCTATTTCTTCATTTCTCTGAATCTAAATGATAATACTTGAGCCCATTTTCCTTGGTGGGAATGACCTTGTTTTTGGTTAATCTATCATTAACATTAGATACTTAAATTCATATGGCTGGTAAACCTATGGATAATATCAAGGACATGTCTTCTTCTTATGTAATCACTGGGTATTATGCATTAATATACAAGGTACCCATCATCTTTATTAATGATGCATCAAACCATATTAATTAAGTGTTAATAATTTAGTATTATGTTAAGGAAACCCCTAAGGTGGGTAGTTTCATATATGTTCTGGTTAGGAGTGTACTTCAAGTAGAAGGCACATAAATAAGAAAGAAATTTTGAAATGGTCGGTTGTATTTCGAAATTCCATTTTTTTTATAATCTTTTCGTTCAACCTATAGTGGTTTGACAGACTTTTTTAGTAGGTTTGTTTTGAATTGTGTGGTATAATTCGCCTTCTTTATGGTAAGATTGTCTCAGATCCTTTTGATGACCATTCAATTTATCTTAGTGTACTCTAGGATTAAGGATGACTATATAACCTATCTTGGTATCATCTGGGTACACTGAGAGAGAGAGAGAGAGTTGTTAATACACCATGCTAACATTTAAAAAATCCATTAGGCTTGTTCTAGTGGTTTTGATTAAGTCGCGCTCCGGAAGCATGGTTGTTCTAAAGGTATGGTTGATCCTGAATGATACCTGGTCTTTTTCCAAAGTAGGAATGCCTAGGATGAATTCATGGGCACTAGCTATTATCCTCTTGAATTTACTTATAGGTTATTGTTTCTTTGGTTTTAGTCAATATTCTTGAGGTAACGAATTCATCCTATACCAATATCTCGATCATAAGCACTAAATGTGGTTTTTTTGGATGATCTCCTTGGATTACGGTTATTGACTCTGAGGTTACCCTAGTTTTCTAATGGGATCAGAAGGGGGTATTTTAACCATGATGGTCCAAATGATTTGAACCAATGTGGTGTTTCTATGATCACATCAAGAACTACAGACTATGCATCCTTTTGGATAGATACATCACTAGAAGCAAGTTTCTATCCTTAGTGAGTGTGATCTGAGAAAATTACAAGATACTTTTGTTTAAAATGCTTCGATTTTAACTTTTAGTATGCACCATCCATAAAAACTGAGAGTTCAGGTAGTGGCTTGACCTATCTTCCTCTGGTTTCATTTAAAATAGGTCATCTTTGAATAAAACATTTGATCAGTTATTATTTCATGTTCTATGCCATGAGTGTCGTTGGAATATTGTATGCACATGTTAAAATACAATTTTGATAGTGAGGATACTATGGTTCAGAATTGGCCTCTAATTCTAGAACCTTTGGTGAAGCGCCATATGTCAGTTTGATGAGGAGACGATGATTTTATCATGTCTCTAGTTTGAATAAATTGAAAAAGATCTATCTCCTTGATTAGTTTGGAGTTTGGGTGTTGGTTTTAGTTCTATGGATTAGGATCTGTGTGTTAAGGTGAAGATTGAAGTTTCATTGGGTGTTTGGAAATGTAACACGACCATTTGAACAAAACTTCATGACCCTAGTAAGTTGGGCGATGTTTTCATTGTTCCCAAAGGCTTCTCGATGATAATAATTTATAATGAGGGGAGATTGTAATGTCCCAAATTTATCCTCATATGAAACATTTAATTTTTTGATTTATTTCCATAAAAGGACCTTAAAATTATGTTTGAGTGGTTAAAGTAGGACCCGAGGGGGGGGGGGGGGGTCTGGGGATCATTTGAAGCTTGGGAACCGAGAAAGGAGAAAGTAAAATGGACCACACAATTTAAATAACCGCGAGACCCAAGGTGTGTGCTCATGTGGTCTGTTTCAGGTTTTGGACAGTGGGAAGATGAGTGGTTTTCATAGGATTATTTAAACCATGCACCTTTCCCGTGCACAAAGCATTGTGTATAGAAAAATAAAATAGAATTTTTACCTTTATTTTATTTTTATTTTTTTGTATCTTCTTTACCTTTTTTATCTTTTCCCTTTTCCTTCCTCTCTTTTTTCCATCCATGCATGTTCCTCCTCTCCTTCAGGAGGCTGGCGCGCCTCCTTACTCCTCCTAGAATGGCGCTTGAACCCCCTCCCCATTTGAGGTTTTTGATGTTTCACCCCTTGATTCTCATCTGTTTCCTTCACCATTGGATGTGCTGGAAGGTCCTTAGTACACTCTCTCTCTGGAACCCATATACATTGAGTTTCCTCCATCATCTGTTGCACTATCTTCAAGCAACATATTTTTTTTCTATATTTTGGGGTTTCCACTAAATCTCTTGATTGTATCTGTTTTAGGTTGAATCAAGGCTTGTTTCCAAACATGTGGAGCACCACAACCATGAGGTAGGGTGCCTAAAACTTTTTACCATTATTTCATTACTTTTTAAACATCGTACTATTTTGCATCTTGTTGAAACCATCTAGAAAAGCTTGATATAACATATTAAGTTAATTGAAATGCTTTTAAGTGTCCATAGTTACCCTCGCTTGCGGTTAAACCCATTAATTTGGCATTCTCTTCTCCTTCAACCACCAATTTTGGGGTCTCTATCCATTTTGGCCTAAATTTACTATTTCCTTGAGTGCTTCTGGACCATGGGTTGATGTTTTAAATTTATAAATGGTTTAGAATGTGTAATGAACCATGAATTGGGATCCTTTGACAATGAAAATTATTATTTATAAATAATTGGGATTGAGTAATACCAAATTCCCTTGGCATTATTAAGATCTCTCTGAATATCAAATTCCTTACATTCTATATTTTTATTTTCAAGTTACATGAATACCGTGCCTTATGATCAATGCTTATACTTATTGAAATGTTCTTTCTTAGTTGTATTACATTCAAATGTGCATAATTAATTAATTTTGTACTATGTTAATGACTTATGTCATGATTAAAGACTTGAATTTTATTTTTTGGCATGATTCTTGGCTTGTGGTATTAAAATGTCATTGATGACATATTGGTAAGAGGCATGGTAATTCCATTATGGCTAGGTTTCTTTTATTTTTTTAAAGATTATGTCTCATTGCTTATTCCTCTTTCCATGCCTTGATCTAATTAAATTCAATTTTCCTTACATTTAAATAGTGCTGAATTATGATTCTGTAATAAAGGTTTTAAATATTAATAAATAAATATATGAATAATATTGTCATGATTTTGTAATAAAACCCCTCCAAAGGGGGTGCACTATATTCAAAACTAAAATTAGTGACTTGTGATATTATACTTTATTTATTTACTTACTATATAAACTATGCCAATTATAGTTTGGATTAAATTAAAAAGATTTATTAAATGGTAATCTTGTTGGGTTTTTATATTAAGTTGCATGTGATGACATGAAATTATTTAAATGTTGGGCTTGTTGTGTATTACCTTCTTATTATAATGTTTATTTCATTATAATATAAATTGTTCCATTGTTTATTGGATTAAATTTCATAGCTACATTAAATGGTTAGCCTATGATATTACGATTCTTCTCTTTAGCATTCAATTATAAATGAATTTCCATGTGTTATATGCCTTGATTAATATGGTTCATTCGATGCAGTCCGAGAGAGAACATGGATCTCGAGTTAAGGATTTCTTGGATTGAATCAATATGATTGGGTTGTTATGAAAAGATGTGCCACAAAAGACCCTTTGTATTTCTAGGTACGGGCTCACCATATAGTTTATGATAACTTCTGAGTGAGGTCGATTCCCTAGGGGAGTAGCCATGGATAAAACTATTGGAAAGATGGTGATGCCATGCCTTAGGTGATACTTGGTCCCTGATGTGAGATATTTGGCACAAACTCAGAGTCACTATCCTTGAGTGATACAAGGGACATCGTATGGATTTCCTTACATGAACTCAAGTTATTGGGTGCTGTAAACCTTGGGATTTAGTTATGATCGCCAAGGATGGGTGTAGAACACCACCATAGTTTTGATGGATTATTTGAATTACATTTATTGTTTCTTGATTTATTGCTTAATCATATGAGTTGCTTCCTTTATTATTATTTTTGAGCATGCTTATGCACCTATATCAATCCTACTCTTCTTGTTAGAACTCTTGTATGTAGACTAGGAGGTGATATCCCAAGATAAAGCATAATATTGGGGGTGCCCTTGTTTACTTGGCCCTACTATACCTATATATATAAATATATTATATATATGCATTCTACCTTGAACATGTACTTTATGGAGAATCTCATCTTATGCCAAAACAGGTGGTATGGGATGGGTGTTGAGTATGATACCTGGACCAGGTTGCAGTTATATTGTTTATTTAACTGCTTAAATTTAATATATATTGGTACACTAATTTTGTTTATAGTATAAAATGGAACATTCTAGGAACTATGGGTTCCGAACTACTGGGATTTATATCTCACACCATGTTTGGGAACCTTTTGGTACCTGAGTGGACTTTATGCTCACAGGTATGGATAAAGGGATGTGTGATGATTCTGATGCTTGAGTATTTTCTTGCTGTTTAGGATGGAGATTGGGGGAAGAGGAATGATCCTATACTTGAGATGATGTTGTAGGAGTTTTTACCAATTTTATAGTTCTGATAGAATTTTGTTTATTCTTGTACCCATTTTCCCATGTACTCCTATGTTTGTATAGAATCATGACATCATTATCATCATTGTTATATCCAGCATTATTATTCAGCTTCCGTAGTTATTTGGTTACTCTTATTGAGTAATTTATTTTCTTATGTTTCTTCCTACTTATTATTATTATTCTACTAATTATTATATATTGTTTACTATTGTGTTATACCTAGTACTTTAAGGGAATAGTCTCCCCACATACACATATATGGCCCTCACTGCTAGTTATAAGCCTCTCGTATTCAAGTAGATGCACTTGAGGTATTGTTTCCCACCATATCAGGGCCCAGTTTAGTGGCACTCGGTGCATGACACTACATGAGTCATGGAACATTGGTTGCATGGAATGAAACATGTTATGGTATGGATTGATTAGACACAAAATTTTAGTTCAAAAGGTGTATGGTCCCTTATGGTTTGGAATTGGTGAACCATTTTTTTCAATCATTTAGAATTGAAATGTAAATATGAATTTAAAATAAAATTTTAATTCAAAAAACACAGATCTGGACCCAGTCCTAGCCTTAGTAGTGGGTAGTAGGTAGCATCTTTATTGTTTTATATAAATGCTATATCACCCAGACCTGACTCTTTGAGTTGGAAGAGGGGTGTGACTATGACATAGAAATGATTTTTACTTGTTCTATTTCTAAATTTTTGTATTATTCCATTATAGAATCCTATATGAGGTGGGTATTTGAAAATTATAAACCAATTCCACCATGATGTCTTCTGGTCCTACGCTAGGATGGCGGTGAAGACCATGCCTCAAAGTTGGTGGAATCTGAGCCACCAATTATAAATCTCGTAGTGCCTATCATGGAACCTATTTCTGTTCCCAATGAGGGTGATGATTCATGGTTTTTAGGAGATTTCCTATGGCTTATGTAGATGATTTAGGGAGATATTCGCTCTGCCCATTCTGTGGGAGAGTTGACTAGGGAGTTCCAACTACAACATCCACCCACATTTTTAGGGGATGACAGACCACATGCTATAGGGTTAGGTATTGAGACTATTATTTATATATTCAAGCATCTAGAGACACCTCCTGATAGGAGAGTGAAACTGACTTCTTATATGATGAGAGTATCCACCATGCTCTGGTGGGATATTCTAAATCAGGATGGTCAGTATTGTGAAGTGATGTGATGGTACTTCCGATCAAGTTTCTTTGATTATTTATTTCTAGAGACCCTGAAGTCCAATCGTGCTGGGGATTTAAAGAACCTAAAGTAGGGTTCAATGACACTTATGGACTATTCTACTTGTTTTACAAAGATTCAATATAACAAACCATACATTTCATACACATATTTTACTTATAAATAGAATAATATTCACTAAAAAACAAAACAAAAACACACCAGGACCATATAGGTTTTGTTTCTTTAGAAACTAGGAAACATAAAAAATTGGTTCATGTAATATCTATATCATCTCATGCTTATTACTTCATATCTAGAACCCTGTTTGACACATATTACTTAATACCGTTATTCATATCCTAGGGAAAAGAAACATAATAAAGGGTGATCTTAGATGCTCAGTAAGGGTAAACAAGGTAGATATCAATCATATCATAATCATGAGATATAAGAACATAAACATATAATTTAAAAATTAAATCCAGTATATCAAAGATCATGATATCTTTTCATGGAATAAATCATAGATGTTCATCAAAGAACATATTCCTAGAGAGAATAACATAAGACATGGAATTTGTGTCATATAAATAAACGCATAAAATCATTTCCATATTATTCATGGATCTTTTCCAAGACCATCATAGTGGAAAAATTACTTTATTGAACTGAGTTCACTTCTCATTCCAGCACTATGTTACTGAACCGGGTTTACTTCTAATTCCAGCCCTGTATTACTAAACCAAGATATTACCCATTCCAATACTATATATCTCATGAGATATAAATCATTACCCAATGTATTGGAGGGAGATATAGGTCCCATAATTCACATAATAAAAACCACACATATGTGTTCCGTGTTAACATAAATAATAACTAATGAAAAATAAATGGGTTTCATAAACATTTCATCATAACATAACTCATTGAAAAGAAATGGAATTCATAAAAATCATTCCATCATAAACACAAAACATTTAGGGAATGAATAATAATGGTATCATTGGATCATATCCCCAATAAAATATAAGTAACATAAAATAATGTTATCATAGATGGAAAATAATTTTGTGATATTTCTTGAAAATAATTCTTGAGGAGAGAATCCTTTTTTTCTTTAAAAACATTTTATTTACATGAAATACAGAACAATTTTAAAAGAAAATATTTTATTTGGAAATAAACTTGTAATATTTTAAGGGAAGATTAAAGTAATTAGGTTTTCATGGAATCATAAAAATCCATTCATGCTGTATAAGCTTTTTTTAAAACTGTCCTCATACTTTTCTCAAATAAGTCAAGATGTATATCATTAGGAAAATGACAAAAGATTCCTTTCAAACCATTTAGTAAAAATTAAAAAATGGGTAAAAATGAATATAAAAAATTTTAAAAAGAATATTACAAATATTTTGGAATATATTTTTAAGAGACATAGACATAGAATATAAATATACCCTAGTACATACTTATGTATAAACAATCTCAGATAATAATGAGATTGTAAAATTAACCCTTACCTTAGGCATGATTTCCTCAATACATATCTTAAATTATTGTATAATGGATTAAATAATGTTATTAAATTATCATAGAACCATATTAAAATTTATTATATCATATATGATCATATTATCACCCATTTGTTAATAATATTTCAATATTACTCTTCTTTCAGGTGTTAACTGCTTCTTTTTCTTATGCATGTTTTATTGTATAAGTATCAATTCATGTGAATAGGATATAATTATGTCATTTAATGAATGATATTAAGATAATATATATCATATTATTCATTTTATACATTTATATAATCATTATTTAATGGTTATCATGGAGAATGAATCACATCATGTCGTGGAGACGGTAGGTCATACGTATACACGAGTGACGACATCATTGCCTTAATTATGAAATGGTATGGAAGTGGATGATGTAAATATTTTTCCAGAATAAATATAATTTTATAATTATTATATATATTCATCATTTACATCATTATACCCATCCAAGTAAAGTGGCAATGAAAAACAAATTACACCACGACGTGGAGACGGTTGGCCGTACGTACGCACACATGGTGATCTCATTTTTTGTAGGATGGATAAAATATGGAATTTGGTTGTTACATGATAATAATAACATCTCATAATATATGTTATACTATATTTATTACTTTATAATAATAAAAACACATGAATAGGAAGTAGAAGAAGAAATAATCTTGAAAGAGTCGGTGAAGGAGATTACCTCTTCTTCAGCTCTCTCTAGATCTCATATTAGGGATACTAGAGTTGGTATTTTGAGATGGAAAAATATCTATAATGTTACTAGGTAAGTTTATAAGGTAAATGGTTAGGGTATGGATGATATTTAAGGCTTGATTTTATGTGAATAAGTGTAAGAGGAGGTTCCGTTTTATAATTGAGGTGAGGGGAACTTTCAGAATTTCAAAAAATATTAATTTATAATAAATTCAATATCAATCGAAATACCTATAAAACCAAATGGATTAGAATATAAGACGATATAATACTATAATCTCATCAAAAAATAATTTTTTGGAAAGTTTTTATTTTATTTTTTTAAACTATATCATTTTGATTAACCCTTATTTAACATATTTTAATTTTAATTAAGGTAAAAAAAATAAATATTAAAAGAGTGTAATTTTTATTTATTTGATGTACATTAGACCATAAATGAACAATTTAGAAAAATTTTAGACCATATAAAAATTATTTGGTATTTTTTAAAAATTTCATGTTGTTTAAATAATTTCATAAAATATTAATTTGATAAAATATCAAGTGTCAATTTTGACACTATTCATTTCTTAGATTTTTGAAAATATAAAGAAAACAATTTATCTTCGAACCAAAAATTTTATTATATACCTAAGGGGTTAAGGTTATCTACAAAATTATTTTATCACATTAATTATCTAAAATTAAATTTATTTTAACATTTTTAATAACATTTATTGGATATTTCCATTAATAAAAAAATTACCACATCATCATTTTATAATAATTTAATGAAAATATTTATTTCCTAAAAATTAAAAATAAATTACCATGATAAAGGAAAACATTTTATATTTTAAATTACTATTTATAGTTTAATTTATCTTTTATATAACATTATATTAAAAAAGATAAAGTTATTAAAAATATGAGTATGACATCCTTAAAATTTCGTTAAATAAAATACAATAAATGTAATATTCTCATCCAAGTGGCTCAAAAATGATATAATTTTGACCTAAGGATTATTTTGGTCAACAAAACTCATCCAATGAAATTAGTATATGTGTTAGGGAAATTTTATAACATTATTTTTACCGTTAATTACCTGATTTATCTTTTACTGTATTCATAAAAATTTACTAAAGTTACTATTCATAATGCCAAAAAATAAAAGAACCTATTTACATAATTTGGACCCAAAGATTCCAAAAATGGAATAGAATTTTCAAAATTCAAAACATATAAGTTATAGTAATTAATTTTAAATTAACCCCATTGATGGGGTGAGAAAACATGTTATTAAAGTTAAAATATGAAAAAGATTGAAATGTTTTTATATCTAAATTAAATTTAAAATTTATTCGAATAACCAGATAAATTTTTTATCGAATTATAATTTAAAACCAATAAAAAATATAATTTAACTATATAAATTATTTGTATGAAAGAAGTTGTTTTCAATTAAAATTTATATTCTTAACTATTCTTCAAAACATGAAATTTATCAGATACCAAAAATTCCACCAAAGTAATTTTTTATAATACACTTTAAATAAAAATGATTATTTTTTTTCAAATTTGATATATAGATGTGTAATTTTTTTATTTAAAATAGGCTCTCCATTTAAAGGTGGTAAAACTGCCTTCAGAAAAATATAGGTTTTTATGCGTAAAATTGGGTTTCTTAAAATCCTATGACAATAAAATATATTTGAAAAATATCAAAAATATTTTATTGAATAAATAACATATATATTTCATTAATATCATTAACCTATTGTAATTAATTTAATATATTATGAAAAAAACCTTTGGGAACATAAAATAGGAATTTTTTTTAATATTAAATTAGTTTATATTTTTATTTCTAATTAACCAATGAATTCAAAATATATCTTCATAAGTTATTTTTTCATATTTATTCCCACCAATTTAATAGCTAGGTTATAATGATCATTTTATAATGTCTTTTAGTTTGTTTAAACTCATGATCGTTTGCAATGCAAACTATTAGAGAATTAAAATCATTTAACGAGAAATATTTATTAAAATATCAAGGTGTTAAATTCTACCCCCCTTAAAATGAATTTTGCCCTTGAAATTCATCACTTGGATACAAACAGACAAGGACACTACTACCTCGTCACATCCTAAAGTTCCTATGTATCTTCTTCAAATTAGTAGTTCTACCATAATACCTTAACCAAATGAGTGGTCTTGTTTCATTGAACTTTTTCACTACAATCTAGAATCTATATTGGTTTTTCTTCATAAGAAAGATATTTATCTAATGGAATAACTTATGAGTTTATTACATGTGAAGAATAAAGTATTTACTTTCTCAGGAGAGATACATGTAACACATCATGAACTTGAGAGAGATTTGGTGGGAGAACCAATCTATAAGCTACCTTCCCAACACAATTAGGAATTTTAAAATGACCTATATACCTAGGGATAAGCTTGAACTTTTGTCATATATAATATGATATTATGTGCTATTGAATTGATCTAATATTCTATAGAATTTCCTCAACAATATCTGGTCTGAGTTGATTTCTTTCCCCAACTTTATCCCAGTATGTTGGAGTCCTACATCTCTTACCATAGAGGGCTTCATAAGGAGGCATATAAATAATAGAGTGAAATATATTATTGTAATAAAATTCTACCAATGGTAGTTTTTGACCCCAACCACCTTTGAAATCCATAGAGTAAGCTCTCAACATGTCTTCTAGAGTTTTAATTGTCCTCTTAGACTAACCATATGTTTGAGGATGATAAACAGTGTTGAAAATTAACCATGTATCCAGATCCTGCTAAAGAATTATCCAACACTTCGAGGTAAACCTTGAATCTCAATCAGATATAATGTAAAATGGTACTCCATTAAATCTTACAAATTTCTTTATATATAACCTGGAAAGTTGTTCAAGAGAGAAAACTTCTCTAATTGCAATGAATTGTGATGAATTTGTAAGGTGATGAACTACAACCCATATAAAATTATGGACTTTAAATGTTTTGGGAATTCCAATGAAAAAAGTCCATGGTGATGTTTTATTATTTCCATTATAGTATGGGAAATGGTTGTAACATACCCATAGAATTCTATCTCTCATCCTTTACTTGCTGACACACCAAGCACCAAGAAACATATTCTGCAATATCTCTCTTCATTCCATCCCACCAAAAATACTCCTTTAGGTCCTTGTACATCTTTGTGCTTCCAGGATGAATAAAGAATGATGAACTATGAGCCTCATATAATAGATCTATCTTTAATTCCGGTATGGGAGGAATACAAACATAGTTCTTGAATCTTATTATTCCATCACAATCATGGTTGAAATCCATAATATTTTTCACCTTCTTTTGTAGTTCCATATCTTCATTTTGCAGTTCATTAATCTTCACATGTATAAATGGTTGAACATTATTTTGAATAATATATGATTCCCCCTTCTTTAAAAATTTCTAGATTAATCCTCTGAAATCCATAATACTCATTATGGATAGTATAATATGATCCTTTCAAATCAAAACATCTTTCACCTTGTTTACTTTCTAAGAGTGGTAATGTATTGAGTAGTCTTAATCTTTAATAAACTTCAACCATCTCCTTTGGGGAATATTAAAATCATTTGGAGTGAAAATATACTTTAAAATTTTATGATCAGTATGTATATCAAATCTTTCTCCATAAACATAATTCCTCCATATCTTTAATGCAAAGATTATTGCAACTAACTCCAAATCAGAAGTTGGGTATTTTTTTCTCATGGATTTTCAATTGTCATAAGTCATAAGCTATCCCCAAATCATTTTCATGAGAACACATCCCAACCCCTTCTTGGATGCATCATTATAGATTAAAATCCTCTCTCCATTATAGGTTAGTGTGATCACAGATGCACTGACTAAACTTCTATTCAGCTCTTTGAAATTCTATTCACATTCTTATTTCCTTATGAACACAACTCTTTTCCAAGTTAACTTGGCGAGTAGATTAGAAAATCATGAAAAATATTTCACAAAACATTAATAATATCCATCCAAACCAAGTAAAATTTGAATCTTACTTACCATTGTTGATTTAGGCCAACGTTCAATAACTTCTATCCTTTTTGGATCAAAAAATATCCCCTCTCTTGAGATTATGTGACCAAAAAATGAAACTTTTTAAATCCAAAATTCACACTTTGTAAATTTTTAATAAAGATTCTCCTTTATTAGGGTATTCAATAAAGTCCACAATTGATCTTCATTTTCTTTCCTTCTCTTTGAATATAAAATAATATCATCTATAAAGACTACCACAAACTAATCAAGATAGTCTCTAAAGTCTCTATTCATTAAATGCATGAAGATAACAGGGGAATTTGTAAGATCAAAATGAATCACTATAAACTCAGAGTGTACATAAATTATATGGAATTTAATATTGTGTATATCATTATTCTTTACCCTTAATTGATGATATCCATAATGAATATCAATCTTATAAAAGTATTGATCTTTTCATAGTTGGTTGAATAAGTCATCAATACAAGGGAGGTGTTATTTTTTCTTGATAGTGATCTTGTTAAGTTCTCTATAATCAATTAAGATCCTCATTGATCCATCTTTATTCTTAAAAAACAGAACAAGTGCACCCCAAGGTGATTCAATAGGGAATATGAATCCCTTGTAAAGATTCTCTTATAGTTGATTATTCAATTTGTATAACTGAATTGGGTCAATTTTATAAGGATTCTTTGAAATAGGCACAACACCATGTATGGGTTCTATTGAAATATTAACTTCATGATTCAAAGGAAGACCTAGAAATTAATTTAGAAAGACATCAACAAACTCCTATAAAATAAGTGTATCCATAATGGTGAGTTTAACCCCAACCATCTAAGATAGATAACCTTCATTTATAGGAAACAAGACCCATAAGGTGGAAGTAATTTCCACTGGATGTTCATATTCATCCTTGAATCAATATATGGTCATAGATTCATTTAGAATATGAAATGTGACTTACCTTTCATGTAAATTGATATGATATTCATATAGAGAAATCCAATCATTGCTAATAATCACATTGAATTCCACTAAAGGAAGGATCACAATAATTTTATGAAGCACTTTCCCAAAAACTTCAACTAGATAAGAATTATAAACATATGATGCAACCATTGTTCCATTAAGAATTTTCACAGCCAACCCAACATCTAATTTCTGAGGTAATATAGTGATACTTTTAGAAAATTCTTTAGAAATAAAAGAGTGGGTGTATCCAGAATGAAATAAATCATTTTCTACTTTAGAGTAGATAATAAGTGTTCCTTTCACCACTTCATTATCATAAACCACATCTCCAATAGTGATCGCATGTGATTTACCTTTGTCTTTGGCCTTAAGAGGTCATTGATGTCTATCATCATAAAAAACCCTTAGATTAGGGATTTTTTTTATCATAATTACCCATTTCCATTCACTTGTAACATTGAAGTGTGGGAGGTGAATCATGTGTATTATTCTCTCTATTGACATAATTAGATATATTTTTCTCATCAATTAGGTAGTAAATTTCTTGAGGGAATTCCTTTCCATACTTAAAAAATTTATTAGTCCCTTTAAGACAGTTTCCTCCATGTTTATTTACACACTTATAGAATAAAGGAAATCTTATCTTTTTTTCACTATGGTTTTAAGATTTTCCCTTGAATTCCATTTTTCTATTCTTACCAACCCATAGGAATGATGTGTTACTCCAATCTCCATATCAACTTTGAGAGCACATCGAATGATTTCCTCATAGCTATTGAAGTCTCTTATGGATAATGACCGTTAGTGAATTTGTTTTAAGTCACTAAAGAATCAAAAAATATTATTCTCAGGTTGGTGATAATTCTAGAATTGTAACTTTCAAGTATTGTAAAATTTACTTCATAGGTACCAAAAGATTCATCATCCTTTTTCTTAAGCTCAAAGAACTACTTATCTATATTTATTTGAAGAATGCAAGGAAAATACTTATTGAAAAATAAGTTCTTGAATGTGTACCACTCTATAAAGTCAATTTCATATCATTACCTCATATTCTTGATAATATTACACCATTTATATGCTTCACATTCTAAATGATAGACTTCCCAGATGAATTTATCAAGTTATTAAACATTGGAAAAATGAAAATATCTTTTCTATGGTACTGATCCATTTTTCATCCACTAGTGGATTAGAAGACCCACTAAAAGAAGGTGTAATATTCCTTATGAAGGACTCAACAGGATGTTTTTACCTCTATTTCTCATTTGTAAGTCTGACATGATTCATATCTTGAGAAAGTTGTGCGAGAAAGGAAACAAGATTTTTCATTCCAACTCCATTACATTTTGTTACTCAGGAGGACAATTTTTGCATTTCCTATCGCATTCAGCATTAACATGGTTCATTCAAGTTCCATCCATTGACTAAAACCAAGAAGCATAGTGTGATAAATAATAATCATAATGGGAAAACCACATAATCAAGATAAATTACTTATAAAATTTCAATTCAAGACACCTTAGGGTTTATCCTAGGTTACTCATGATCATCACCAAAACCCTAGGATTGTAACCCATACTTATACTTATCTTTAGGGTTCTTACTATGGTTTTTTCATCCTATTTTCCAAAGGGTAACTAAACCTTTGATCTGATACCAACTGTAACATACCTGAAATTTCATATATATATATATATATATTAATTATAAATAGAAAAATATTCATTACAGAACATAATAAAACAATTCCAAGACCATATTGGTTTAGTTTCTTTAGAAACTAGGAAACATAAAAAACTGGTTCATAAAACATCTACATTATCTCCTACTTATTCATTCACATCTAGAACACTTTTTGATACATCTTACTTAATACCATTCTTCATATCCTTGGGAAAAGAAACATAAGAAAGGATGAGCTTAGATGCTCAATAAGGGTAAAAAAAGAGGTATAAAACATATCATAATAATAAGACATAAGAACATAGAAATATCATTTAAAAATTAAATCCTACATATCAAATATCATGATATAATATCATGAGATAAATCATAGAAGTTTATCAAAAAACATATTCCCAGAGAGTATAACATAATACATAGAATTTGTGGGATACACATAATCATAAAACATCATTTACATATTAGTCAAGGCTCATTTACAAGATCATTATAGTGGAAAAAAATACTTTAATAAACTGAGTTCACTCCTTGCTCTAACTATGTGTTACTAAACCGAGTTTACTTCTTGTTCCATCCCTATGTTACTGAACCAAGATTATTTCTCATTCCAGTCTTATCTATATAATGAGATATAAATCTTTACACAATGAATTTTAGGGAGATATAGGTACCACCCATAACATAATGAAATCCATAAATATGCATTACATGTTAACATAAATCATAACCCATGGAAAAGAAATGGGTTTCATAAAAATTTGATCACAACATAACTCGTTGAAAAGAAATGGAATTCATAAACATAATTCCATCATAAACATAAACCATTCAGTGCATGAAAATAATAGTATCATTGGATCATATCCTTAGTAAAACATAAGTAACATCAAATAATTTTATTATAGATGGAAAATAATTTTGATAGATAACTTAAAAATAATTCTTTAAAAAATATACTTTTTTATTTACAAAAAAATTCTTTAATTGAAATGCTACACAATTTTAGAAGAAAAAATTTCTCCAAAAAATTACCTTGTAATATTTTAAGATAAGATTAAAGGAATTAGGGTGTCATGTAAGCATAAAAATACATTAATTACATATAAGTTAAGAAAAAAAATTCCCCTCATACGTTTTCCAGATATGTCAAAAAGTACCTCGTTAGGGAAGCGATAAAAGATCCCTTTCAAATAATTTAGTAAAAATTCACAAATGGGTAAAAAAGGCTTTAAAAAACTATAAAAATAATATTAAGAATATTTTTGAATATATTTTTAAGATACATATAAATGGAATATAAATATACACCAGTAAATACTTATGTATATAGAATCTCAGAAAATAATGAGATTTGGAAATTAACCCTTACCTTAGGTATGATTTTCTTCATATGTATATGAAATTTCAATATAATGGATTAAATAATGTTATAAAATTATTATAAAACCATTTTAATATTTATTATATCGTATATGATCAAATTATCACCCATTTTTCAACAATATTTCATTATTACTCTTCTTTTGGGTGTTGGCTTCTTCCTTTTCGTATGCATGTTTTGTCATATAAGTTTCAGTTCATGTGAATAAGATATAGTTATTTCATTTATATAATGATATTAAGGTAATATATATCATATTATTAATTATATATATATATATATATTTATATAATCATTCTTTAAAGGTTATCATGGAGAATGAATCACATCGCATTATGGAGATGGTAGGCCGCACGTATGCACGAGCGACGATACGATTCCCTTAATTGTGAAATGGTATGGAAGTGTATGGTTTATATATCTATCCAAAAAAAATATCACGTTATAATAAGTATATATATTCATTATTTAGATCATTATACCCATCCAAGTAAAGTGGTTATGAAAAACATATTACACCACGATGTGGAGATGGTACGCCGTACGAATGAACTTGTGGTGATTTCGTTTTTCATAGGATGGATAAAATAGGGAATTTGGTTGTTACATAATCATAAAAAAATTTAATAATATATTTTATACTATATTTATTACTTTATTATGGAAAAAACACATGAATATAAAGTTGAATAATAAATAATATTGAAAGAGTTGGTGTAGAAGATTACCTCTTCTTCGATGAACTCCCTCTAGATCTCCTCATAGGGACACTAGAGTTGGAATTTTGAGAAGACAAGAACCTTTAGAATGTGGCTAGGGAAGTTGATAATGGAAATGCATATGGTTTTTTTGATCATTAAGGCTCATGTTGATGTGTAGAGGTAAGGGAGGAGGCACCCTTTTATAATTGAGGTGATGGGAACTTTTAGAATTTTGAAAAATATTAATTTATAATAAATTTAATATAAATATAAATAAAACTTAAAGGACATTAATTAAAATATAAGATGAGATAATATTTTAATATGATAAACCAATATATTTTTAAAAAGTTTTAATTTTTTTTAAACCTTATCATTTTGATTAACCCTTTGTTGACATATTTTAATTTATATTAAGGTAACAAAAGTTTCAATATTAAAAGAGTGTAATTTTTATTTATTTTATGTGAATTAGACCATAAATAAAAAATATAGAATATTTTTTATCATATAATAATTATTCTGTATTTTTTAAAAAAATGTTTTAATAATTTTCAATAATTTAATAAAACATTTTTTCGATAAAATATCAATAGTGTCAATTTTGACACTATTCATTTCATGGATTTTTAAAAATATCAAGAGAACAAGTTAACTTAAAAATAATTATTTTATTATATCCCTAAGACTTCAACATAATCTATAAATTTATTTTATTATATTAAATATCACAAATTAAATTTATTTTAATAGTTTTAATAACATTTATTTGATATTCCTATTAATGAAATAATTAATACATCATCATTATATAAGAATTTAAGGTAATTAATTATTTCCTAAAATTTATAAATGAATTACAATGATAAATAAAAATATTTTATCTTTCAAATTACTATTTATAGTTTAATTTATCTTCTTTATATCCTTATATTAAAAATGATAAAGTTATTAAAAATATGAGAATGACATCCTTTAACTTTTCATTAAATAAAATATAATAAATGTCATATTCTCATCCAAGTGGATTCCAAAGGATATAATTTATACCCAATGATTATTTTGGTAGAAAAAAACTCATCCAATGAAATTAAGACAAGTGTTAGGGTAATTTTATAATATTATTTTTACGCTCAACTACTCGATTTTACTTTTATCGTATTAATAAAAATTTACTAAAATTACTATTCATAATACCTAAAAATAAAAGAAAACTATTTAAATAATTTGGACCACTGATTCCAAATATGGAATCCATTTTTCATAATTTAAAACACATAAGTTTCATTATTTAATTTAAAATTAATTCCATTTATGGGGTGATAAAACAAGTTATTAAAGTTAAAACTGGTAAAAGATTAAAATTATTATATATCTAAATTAAATGTAAAATTGGGGAAGATATCCTGATAAAAATTTCATCTAATTATAATTTAAAAAAAATAAAAATATAATTTAACATTCTACGTTATTTTGATGAAAAATTTATTTTCAATTAAAATTTAGTATTTTTAATTATTCTTCAAAATAAGAAACTTATCAGAAAAATAAAAAAGACAACCAAAGTTAATTTTTATATTTCAATTTAAAATAAAAAGTTTATTTTTTCTAATATAATATATAAATGTGTAAAAATTTGTATTTTCAAAAGGTTCGGCATTAAAAGGTGGTGAAATTGATTTCAAAAAAATATCAGTTTTTATACATAAAATTGGGTTTGTTTATATCTTATGACTATAAAATCTATTAGACAAATATCAAAAATATTTTATTAAATATATGAAATATATATTTTATTAATATCATTCACTAATTTTAGTTAATTTAATCTATCAGGAAAAAACACCTTTGGGAGATTAAAATAGGAGTATTTCTTTTACCTTTAATTGGATTATATTTTAATTTTTAATTAATTAAAGAATTCACAATATATTTTAATAAGTTAGTTATCCATATTCCAATTTTAACGACTAGGTCATAATGGTCATTTAATACTGTCTCATGCTTCATTTAAACTCATGATTACGTGAAATATTAAAGAATTTAAATTATTTAAAGAGAAATATTTATTAAAATATTAGGGTGTTATGTTCGGTGGTTCGTGCCTATCTATACTACTTATGGGCCAACTTAAGTGAGATTATTTGTGGATGGTTTGAGGAATCCTATCCATTATTAGGTAAATGTTTTTTGTCTGACTATTATATTTGAAATAATTAACCAGACCCTTATCATAGAGAAAAAACTGAGGGAAGTAGACAGTGTGAGGTAGGGTGGTTCGAAACCTATAAAGAGTTTTGGTTCTACTAAAGGTTGAATGTGAAACATTGAGACTGCATACGTGAGTAGAAGTGACCAGATTACACCCACAGATAGTTACGTGGTACGTTACTTATATTAGAAGACTATGTATAAATGGCCCTTGTATCCAAGAGATCATGTCGAGTGCTGAGGCCACATGAAATTCAGGCATCTATAATGATTCTATAGGACCTTCCCAACCGTGCCGGGTGGGAGAGGATCCTTTCTAGATCGACCTTCCAGGGAAGTTTTAGTAGCACATCATTGGGCAAGTAGCTGGAGTACTAAATGACATATAAGTGGAGGATGAGGTCATGTACATGGTATTAAGGCTTTATATTTACAAAGCTAGTAGAGTATAACTACTCCCGTTAGTCGGGTTATAGTACATATATGTGGATTATACCATATCTATTTAGTTTAGCCTATACCGATGAAGCAGGATTCTAGGAAATCTATAGTTTGAGGTAATATTCTAATATTCTATACTATAATTTTTTCCTTTTTAAATAAAGGTGCATCACACCCCTTCATATCTATGCCTGGTGGGGAGAGTATCAAAAATCATTTTGAGTACTCTTATAGCATGATGATGATTAATAAAACTTTGGGTATATGATTAGAAAACATACACCAGTGCAAGGAACATCCTATAGAAGTAGAAATCCATCATTTCTTATGAAAACTCTTCTTCCTTAATATTTCAATCTTTGAAGTCATTCTCGAGATGGACTGGTTGGTTCCCTGTCATGCCTATGTAGATTTTTATCACTAGAGGGTGTCATTAAAATCACTATAGGGAAACACATATATTTATAAGTGATAGTGGAATTTCCTGGCTGGTAGAGATGGACTAGAGAATCTTGAGATAGGTGGAGTGACCACCTAGATTTCTATCCTTTATATGAAAGATCAAGGGATATAATAAACTAATTCCCCTTTATAGCTGATCGATTTTGGGATGTATTCCTTGATGATTTTTTGGACTATCTCCAGAGAGAGAGGTAGAATTTGTTATCGAGCTAGTTCCAAAAGCTTTACTAGTATCCATTCCTTCTCATAGGATAGATACTACTAAGTTTTAGGAGCTCAAGAGGCAGCTAGGGGACTTATAGTCCATGTGTTTTATATGGAATAGTAGTTATCCCTAGGGTTCATTGGTCCTTACAACCAAGAAGGCATATGGAAACCTCAGGATTTTCATGGATTATCAAAAGTTTCATCATCTTAAACTGAAAAAATGATATCCTTTACCTTGAATAGATGATATTTTTTACCAGTTTAGAGGAGTGAGGATTTACTTGAATATCAAACTTATATTGGGATATCATTAGGTTTGAGTTAGGACATTAGATATTCCATGGATTACTTTCCATAGTCGGTACAACTTATATGAGTATCTCATGATGACTTTCAGTCTTACAAATTCACCTATCTTCTTCATGGATTTGATGGATAAGGTTTTCCATCTCTACCTAGATTCCTTTTTATGGTATTATAGATGAAATATTAGTGATTTATCATACTTGGAATTACCATGATACTCAACTTGAGATTGTTTTAAATACACTAAGAGATAACCAGCTATATGATTAGATTAGTAAATGTCATTTCTATATCAACAAGGTTCACTTCCTAGGTCACATTATCTCAGAGGCAAGAGTTTCAGTTGACCTAGAGAAGGTGAGAGTTGTGGTTACCTGGGAGAAACCCAAAAACATATTTGATATTAGGAGTTTCTTGGGGATAACTTGTTACTACATGAATTTTATTCAATACTTCCCACACTTAGAAACACCTCTTACTAGATTTACTAACATGGGTGTGAAGCTTCTATTATATGAATCCTATGAAACAAAATTTTAGGAACTGAAGAGAAGATTGACTGCAACATTGATCTTGATTCTTCCAAATCCAGGAAGAATCTATATGATATATTATGGAAGATTAGGTTTCAATCTAGGAGTAGTTATGATGTAGGAAGATATAGTCATTGTGTATGACTCATGATAGTTGAGGCCTCATGAGAGGAATTTCCCAACATATGATCTTGAGTTGGTAGTTGTAGTACATGGCTTATGTTGTTGGAGGAATTAACTACTGGGAGAACATTTTTTATTTTTAAGGGACCAAAGGATCCTCAGGTATATATTTACATAGTGATACTTACATTTCAGGCAGTGAAGATGGGTAGAATATCTACACTCCTTTAACTTCGAGAAATCTTATTTGTCTGAGAAAGGAAATGATGTTGTAGATGATCTAGGTAGGAGTACATAGACACCTATGGTTCATGAGGACAATAATGGATGGTATCTTATGGATATATTTTATGATATTAATGTAGAGGTTTAGGACCATCGTGTACAGTCCATACTTGCATCGCTATCAGTGACCTATTCACTTCTATAGAGGGTAAAGACGATGTAGTTTTTTTTATCATGATGGATTGGTCCTATGAGAGGGTATTTTAGGTCAGAACCCACCTTCATATTGGACTATCTATGATGATGAAATCCTACGTATACGTGGGAATATCTGGGTTACCACATATACGAGAGAGGAGCTGATACATGAGTCACATTATTCCCAATGGGCAGTTCACCAAGGTGTCTCCAAGATGTATCATGATATGCATCAATATTATTGGTGGCTAGGGATGAAGCTTCAGATAACTTCTTTTCTTACGTGGTGTTCCACCTATCAGTAGATAAAGGTGAAACACTAGCAACCTACAAGATTATCACAGGTATTTCTGGTCCTATAATGGAAATGAGAGGATTTTGCAAAGGATTTTTTTATCAACTTACCGAGGTCACCATGATGTAGCGATACAGTCTGGGAAGTCATGGAGCGATTGAAGAAATTATCCTACTTCCTTCCTATCCAGAAGACTTTCTTAGTTGATGATCTGTGAATATTATATGTCCGTGAGAATATTCAACTACACAGGGTTCCTCGTACTATAATTTTAGATAGGGATGCTCTCTTACATTGAGGTTTTGGAAAGGGTTGTAGAATTCTATGGGTACACAGGTGCTTCTGAGAACAACCTTTCACCCTCATACTGATGGCCAGTCAGAACAGACTATATATGTTCTAGAAGACATGCTATGATCATGCATCCTTTATTTCAATGGTTCTTTGGAGAAGCATGTCCCTCTCATCAAGTTCACTTAAAATAACAATTATCAGGAGGCGATACATATGGATCCCTATGAGTCCCTATACGGTAGGTATTTCTACTCACCCATGTACTAGTTAAAGGTAGGAGAGGTAGAGTTCCTGGGTCCTCATCTCATTCAGGAGACTTTAGAGTAGGTTTATCTGATCAAGAAGAAAATGTCTATAACTTATTCTAAAAAGAAATCTTATAGACATCTCCATCAAAGACCTTTGAAGTTCGAGGTCAGGGATCATGTATTCATGTGGGAATCACCTAGACTTGGACATATATTGATATAAAGGAAAGTGAAGATATATCAGTGCTTTGTTGGGATGTTTGAGATTTTAGAGAGAGTCTGGCAGATAGCCTATCAGTTTCTATTACCTTAGTGGTACTATTCCATGTACGTTGTCTTCCATGTTTCATAGCTTTGTCATTATCATGCCTCCCCATCTCATACATTTGATCTTGAGGATGTTGAGCTAGATGTTTATGCCTCTATTGAGAAGTATCCTATACACATCATTGACTAGAGCTTAAAGGATCTCTGAGGCCAGTCTATGTCTTTAGTATGGGTTCTATGGCAGCATGGTTGGGCTTAGGATGAGACTTGAAAGTAGGAGGCCAACGTACGTTCATAGTGTCCAGAGTTATTATTAGATGAAATTTTCCTCCCTCGTAAGGTTAACTTAGGTATGAGTTCTTTTAAGTGGGTAAGACTATACGAACCTGATATTAATTCTATGTATAGATACTTATAATTTCGTTATAATTATTTATTGTGGAATTAAAACACACACATAATGAGTTCATAGTGATTTTAGGGGTGTTTGGGGATTTTTCAGAGCCCAAAACCACGACCGGTGGGAAAATAAATGGCTGCACAGTTAAAGAAACCATTTGGGGAAGTCCGTATGGTTATCCCTGACCATGTAGGGATATAAAGAGGAGAAAGTAGGGTGCACGGTTTTTCATAACCAAGTGCAAGGGTCTACACAGCCGTGTGAAATGTCTGTAGTTTTTAACAGATGAGATTGACATGTTTGGTGAATGGTTTCTCGAACCGTGCCACCTAACCATTAAGGTTCCCTCCATAAGCAGTGGGAGGTGCATGGTTGGTACACAATTTTTCCAGCCATACAGTTAAACTGTGCGACCTAGATATTTTGGAAAAAATTAATAAATTTCCCTTAATGATGTAATTAAACTTACCTTTCCCATTATTTGTTCTCTAGAGGAAGACAACGGGATTATTCTCCCATTTTGAGATCCCAAATCCCTCTTTGATAGACTTTTATCTTATTCTTCTATCCAATGTTTGATTAAAGTGATGTTAGTCTCGTTGGATAGAAACTGATAAGGTCTCAATATCTTTTTAGTGGTTCCTCATTTCTCTTCTCCTTGAAAAAGTTATTGAGGTGCCAGATCGTATGCCCCATTTTTTGGTTGTTTATCCATTATTCAGATTTATTCCAATTGAGGTCGAACTAAAGGAAGATACTATATTAGGAGAGTCATATGAGTATGAGGTAGGTGGTCTATAATTTATTCCTCAAATTTTTATGTTTTATAATATTTTTTGTTGTGCTTTATGCTGGTTTCATCGTGTATTTATCCTAAATTGTAATTAATTTAAATTGGTTTCCTTGATTGCACCTAAATACTTTTTATAATACAACCTTTTATTGAGATGGATAAACTAGGAGTGAGCCATACCTATGAATGTTCCCTCCAATATTCTTAGTTGAACTTAATCTCTTATTCCCAAAACCCCAAATGGTGTGTTTGGACTTAAATTAAAATGATTAATCCATGTTCATATGGAATGAAATTAGTGTCATAGCATGGATAGTGCCATTAAAAATTGTATAGAACTGAATCAATCAAAGGGAGTGGTAATCCCATGTCACCTAATTGAATGGATTGATGGCCACACCCTTATTGATTATTAAATTAAAAGGAATTATGAATTATTCCTTGGATCATGCTAAAGACAATGAATATTATTTATAAGGATGGGTGGGAATGGAGACCCTATTTAATTATGTAATGTGAGCTTGATGAACCTTATAAATGTTATAATGAGGGGGAATGGTATCCCTCCTACTTTATATTAAATTGTCATGATGACCCTTAAACATTTTATATTAATATAGGCATGGTGACCCTCATATAAATATTATACTATATGAGAATGGAATCCCTTATGTTACTATATAGGCATGGAATCCCTTATGATACTATACACACATGGAATCCCTTGTGATAATATACAATAATGGTGTCCCTTGTGATACCATTTAGGCACGGAATCCATTACTATGATATTGGGCATGGAAAAACTATATGTGATACTAGGCATGGAAACCCTATTATGTGATATCAGGCATGGCGTCACCTATACTACTGTGATACTAGTCATGGAGTCCCTAATAAATGTGATATCTGGCTTTGTGATCCTTGATACTTATTCAGAGTTATTCTAGCATGTGCTAAAGTTGGTAGTGTTAGCCTAGTTTTGATTCTAGGAACCAGAGACAACCCATTTAGTGTTTTTATTACTACTTTACATTGTTATACCTACACACTTCCATATTGTATACATATAATGGATATTTATAGACACCATTGGTGGGTGCATACTGAGATTTATTTCACACCCTATACGGGACGCCTATAGCACCCAGGAAAACTTTATTATAGCATGTGTAGATAAGGGGAAGAGTCCTTTTACAGATGCAAGACATTTTTTCATGACTTAGGATGGAGCTTGGTAGAAGATGGACAAGCTAGAGCTTAGGATGTTGGATAGAATTTTTGGGTTTTTATACCTTTTTGTATAGTCTTTCTCAAATTTCCTAGAATCCAATGTAATTTTTTTAAATTATATGAGATTATTTCAAGACCAAGTTCTAAGACAGTGTGCGATTCTGAGGCCCGGAGTGCCCAAAATGATCCATCAAAAAATGTTAAGCCTTAAATAGAGTGTGTGATATATTTTTATAAAAAAGTGGAATAACTCTTAAACTAGTGCCCAGATCAAAAATATGAGCGCACCATTGTGTTCAAGATGGTGGGTTTACCCTAGGCATGACTTAATTTTAGTCGGCACGAGCCTCTAGTGAGAAAACCAGAAAATAGAATAACTATAAATAAAATAATTAAATAAAATTATTTTATTTTTGAAATCCTTATAACTCATGAACGGTGACTCAAATTGAAAATCTGAGACCACTATTGAGCTCGTGAGGTTTTGATTTCCTTAGACAGAGCCTAACATTGGCCAGTGTGAGCCAATTGTGGAAGTTAGTTTTTGGCCGTAAATAAATAATAATTAAGTAACAATTATTTTATTTTAAAATCCTTATAACTCCTAAATGGAATCTGAGGGTCTTTATTTCTATAATCTAGATTATAACTACATGAGATGGCAGTACCATGTGCATACCTTCTTTTGTGGTTCTTTATAGAAGCGTACCTTAGTGGATATACATATGATCGTACCTCAGTGGTTAAACAAATGAGGGAACTCATTGGTCTAATAGACGAGAAGACCTTAGTGTATCATCAGGTATGAGTCCCTCAGAAGTACAAGATGATTCAGATCTAGGACTGATAAATCTTATTTTCCATATTTTTAGTTATAACTGCTGTGAGCTATCTTGGATGTTTGATTTTTCCATGATATCTTGCTATGTGGTCTTTATTTTCCATCTTTCCTTTGTGGTTTTGGGTCCCTACTGAGTATCGTGTTACTCGCCCCTACACGGGCTTCGCCTATGCATGTCGTGCCCCGTGAAGGTGATCGACGCTTCAATGGAGACATTAGTGGTCCGAGACCAGGTGGTGCCCAGTGAGATGGGAAAGACAGGACGTACTTATACATATTTTTACAGGAACTTTATGCCTACCCTACAGGTGGGGTTCTTTTTCAGATGTCTTACAGAGGTCTTTTTTTTACATTTTATTTTTTAGTTTGTATTTTGTTGAGTTTGTATTCTTTCCCATTTGACTTACAACTTGTAACTTTACTCAGTGGTTGTTTTGTGGCATGCATGTTTTCCTTTGTAGATATTTTGGGATGTGGTTATGTGTGTGTGTGTGCATACAGATAATCAGGGAAATGCCTCCCACTCGTAGGATAATGTATTTGTTGCTAGTCGCGAGCCCCTGTCCTTTGGGAGGCAGGTTTGGGGTAGTCACGACACGGGCCCCGGGGGATGGGTCATGAAAAAGTGGCATCAGAGGTGGTCATTTCTACCATAAGAACTAAGAGTCTGTAATTTTTGATGGGGAAATAGTGTTAAGTGATTAGAGTTCGACTTTCAGGCCAGGGAGTCCAATGTTAGTGTGGCAGCTGACATATCCTTACACCAAAACCCTCAATTCTATTATCTGACCCGATACATGAAAAAACTAGTTGCATGCATCTTGTAATGTTTTCTCATGATCTTTATGAGTAATATTATGCTCAAAAGGTATAACCTATTAATATTGATTCATCTTGATAACTTTAAAGATTCCTCCACGCAGAAAACCATATAGGATTCTAGTGTGTGACCACAAGCATGGTCCACAAAGTGACGAGGCTTCGGTACAAGGACCGTTTCCTAAGATGGCACCTTCAGGAGGTGTCCCAGCTTTACCATTTCCCATTGGTCATCAATTACTATATGTGCTACCGGTAGAGGATGTATTTAGGCTCAGTTACTTACATGAGTTTTAGTGACAGATACCCCTCAGGTTCCATGGAAAGCCTGACTCACAGGAGGCTAAGGACTGGCTTGTGGTGGTGACTGAGTTTTCCATCTAGTTAGGGAAACATTAGATCAGATGATAGTCTTGGCACTGAGCCTTCTACGTGGATCATCATAGCGGTGATGGGGTTTATATTACCCAATCTTACAATGACATTACATTTCAGTAGACAGATCTTGAGAACCTCTCTCCAAGAAGGGGCTATTTCCATAAAAGCTAAGGGCTATTCATGCCCAAGAGCTTCTATATCTTTGGAGGGATAACATGTCGATATGTGAGTATTCATCGAGGCATACCGACCCTTCTAAGAACTTGATTAATACGATGCAACCAGTACTTTAAGTCTTGGAACTCCGATCGAGATGTTTTTAGGGACATCCAAGTCAGCACTATTGCTCAGTACATCCCTACTTATGTCTGAAAGTTCTTCAGCTAAGAAGATAAAGCCAGTGGATGTTAGTAGTGGGAAATCAGGAAACTGACATCAGTCTCAGAGACTTGGACGAGTATGAGGACTTCTTTCCAAAGAATTTCCTAAGACTAACTACTCATAAAGAGGTAGATTTATGCATTGATATATACCCTGTGATGACACTGATATCTACAGCAGAATATCATATGGCTCCCACAGAGCTTCGGGAGATGAGGGTACATTTGGAGTAATTGTATAGGATTGGGTTTTTAAGGCCCAAAATTTCACCATGGGAAGCCCTAATATTGTTTTCCAAGAAGGATGATGGATGATTAAGGTTATGTGTGGACTTCTTGTGCTTGAACCTGTTTAACGTGAAGAACAAGTGTCCTCTATCAAGGATTAATGACATCTTATTATATTTAGAATCTAAGTAGGAGTACATGATACACCTGAGGATAGTTCTGCACATACTCCAAGAGAATTATCTTTATGAAAATCCCTTAAAGAGTGAGTTCTGGGTACAATGGGTCCTTTTCTTGGGATATTTCATCTCAGTGGATGGATTTTCAAAGGATCCAGTGAAGATCGAGTTGGTGCTTCCTTGGGAACCAGCCACGAGAGTTACTGAGGTGTAGAGTTTCCTTGGGTTGGATGGTTATTATATGAGGTTTGTACCCAACTTCTCTAGAGTGGCAGCACCCATGACAACATTGATGAAGAAGGGAAACCCTTTCGTGTGGGTAGAAGGATTCCATTAGAGCTTTCAGTAGCTGACGAGTTCACCTATCTTGAATTTTTTAGAGTTGGGAGCTAACTATATGGTGTACTGTGATGCATCAGGAACTGACATGAGTTCTGTCCTGATACAGGAGTGAGTAGTGATCGCCTACGGTTCACGGAAGTTGAGGCAGTATGAGTAGAAATATATGACCCAAGACCTAGATTTATCAGTAGTAGTCTTTTCTATGAAGATGCGGCAACACTACTTGGTGGGTGAATGGTTCACTATCTACTCTGACCACAAGAGTCTCAGGTATATCTTCTCATTGAAGGACACAAACTTGACTTATCAGTGATGGCTAGAGTTCCTACAAGACTATGAGTTCGAGATAGTCTATACTCATTGGAAGGGGAACGTGGTGGATTACACACTCAGTAGGAGATCCGATTTGTAGCTGTTGAGTGAGGCGATAGAGCAGCTAGTCATGATACAGATATCCTTCATGGATGATGATGGAGAAGCTTACCTTCAACTGATGAATATCACTCCCCCACTCTTATAGTGAGTTAGGGAGGCACAACTTGTGGATGTTAACTGCGAGGCCTGGCATTCTCATTTATTTTCAAGACAGGCTCCTGATGGATTTTCGATTGGTGGGGATCAAATCATCCTTTTTAGAGGGTGAAAAATAGTACCAGTGGTGTTGCGAGAGAAGATTTTGAGGGAGTTCCATACCCCCCCCTTAGCAGTACATCCAGAAATGGAAAATATGTACCAGGACCTAAGATGTTAGTACTTGTGTCCAGGGATGATGAAGGATGTGGCAGAGTTTGTCACAAAATGCATCTCTTGTCAGCAAGTGAAGGCTGAGCACTAGGTTCCAGTAGGTTTGATACAACCCCTTGAGGTACCATAGTGGAAGTGGGATAGAATATCTTTGGACTTTGTGATAGGATTACCATATACTTCTAGGGGACACAATTCTATCTCGGTGATCATTGGCCAACTCACCAAGTAGGATCACTTCCTACCCATATGGGAGTAGGGATCGGTAGAGGGCTTGAGATGCCTATACATTTAGGAGATAGTGCGACTTCATGGGGATATTTCGATGATCTTCTCAGAATGTGATGTTTGTTTTACATCCTAACTATGGAAGGGATTACAAGAGGCATTTGGGACTCAGCTATGCTTAAGTATAGGTTTTCACCCATAGACTGATGGTCAGATGTAGCAGACCATAAAAACCTTGGAGGACATGCTTCTTACTTGCATACTTGATTTTGGTTATAGTTGGGAGGACCACCTACCACTGGTAGAGTTTTCATACAACAAAAACTATCACTCCATAATTTGCATGACACCATTCTAGGATTTGTATGGGCGGCCTTGAAGATCACCTCTATGCTGGAAGAACAAGGGGAGTCAGCACTCATGGGTCCATAATTGGTATGGGCTATCACTAATAAGGTGAAGATCATCCAGGAGGGGATGATAACTGCATAGAGAAGGTATAAATCTTATGGAGATAGGATATAGAGGCCCTTGAAGATTGAGGAGGGAGACCATGTGTTCCTTAGGGTCTCACCCCGATGGGGATTGTAGAGATTTCGATGGGGTGGAAAGTTATCTCCAAGGTTCATCAGAACTTTCCATATTCTAAGCAGAGTTGGTGAGGTAGTGTACCACCTAGCTCTCCCCCCATAGATGCACTGAGTGCATGATGTTTTCTACATGTTGCAGCTGAGGAGGCACATTCATGATCAATCACAAATCATCGACTAGGGTGAGCTGAGCATTGATGATGGGGTGACGTTTTTAGAGTTCTCGGTAGAGATATGGGATCAAAAGAAGTGTTCCCTTCAAGGGTGGTTGATTTCTCTAGTATGCATTTGACAGTAGTACGAGAATATCTAGGAGCGAACATGAGAGAGGGATCCATAGATTCATGATCAGTACCCTCATTTGTTTATTTAGCCCTTATTTTGGTTTATGAGGACATAAAGCCCTAAAAGTGGGGGGTAATGTAATGTCCCAGAATTCCAGGTATTTTTTTAAAATTTTATTGGATTATTTCAAGACCAAGCACTGAGACAGCATGCGATTCTGCGGCCCGGAGTGCCTAGAATGTTTCATCGAAAAATGTAAATTTTTAAATAGCATGAATGAGCAGTTTCACAAAAAAAGTGGAATAAATATTAAACGAGTTCCCAGATTAGAAATCTAAGGGCACCATTGCATTCAGAATGGTGGGTTTACCCTAGGTTGGACTTATGTTTAGTCAGCATGGGCCTCTAGTAAGAAAAACCGAAAATGGAATAACCGTAAATAAAATATTAACATAAAATAATTTTATTTTTCAAATACTTATAACTCAAAAACGGTGAATCAGATTGAAAATCCAAGACCACTATTGATATTATGAGGGTATTCTTTCCTTAGGTAGAGCCTAACATTAGCCAACACATGCCAATTGTGGAAGTTAGTTTTTGGCGGTAAATAAAATAATTAAGTAACAATTATTTAATTTTAAAATCTTTATAACTCATAAACTATAATTAAGATTAAAAATATGATAGTATTTTTGATCTTGTGAGGGCGTGTTTCCCTTAGGCGGAGCTTAACTTTGACCATCACGGGTCGAGGGTGAAAAATAGTTTTTGAACTTTTTTTAGGAAAATTAAAATGGAAAGCTTGGGAAATTTTGGAAAATTCTAAATAGATGCCCATATTATAAATCTAAGCGAACAGTCGCATCCGGAATGACGACATTACATAAGAATGGACCTAACCTCAACTGGAATGGGTGGAGGGAAAAAGCTAATATTCAGATATTTTTCGAAAAATAAAATAAACTTAAAATGTTTATTTTATTCGAAACTTGTTTCACTGTGATGCAGTGATGATCCAAATGTTATATTAGATAAATATAGCAGTTAAATGACTCATTAAATGAAGAATAACTGATATTCTATTTCATAAATGAAACTATGTAATGATGCAACGATGAAATGTAACAGAAATGTTGTGACACATTTCTCTTTTAATGGATTAATGGGGTTGGAGAAATAGAACCAAAAATGTGGAACTCCTATGATGAATCGATGGAAAGGGATCCTCTCCAATGAACGCCGATGAATCATCAGTGACATTGACGCAACATGATGAATGGTACTAGTGAGTAACCAACAGTAGTAGCTTTGAACTCTTGAATCTTTGCGGACGAATCACCACCAACAATGAGCTTCCCTCTGACATGAGTCTATACCAGGTAGGGGTTATTATTATTATGAGTTTCCCTATTATTCATTCTAAAACAATGAATTCGGATCAACCCCCAAAAAGTTTGATCCGCATATCACTTGTTGTTGTGGGAGGGTGATTCTACTCAGGGTTTTCATCGGGGTTACCTTTTTGTTATAATCTTGAGCCTCCCCCTTGTTTTAAACTCTAACATGGAGGGTGTAGGATGACATGAATAAGGCCTGATCCCATCCAACCTTGTGCGTTCTTCGTGGCTGAACCTCCAAGTTGATGTCAAGGAGTTATCGATACCATAGCAGGGGATATGGCAACCCATGGTGGCCAGGCCACTGGGTGGCCTGGGTTGGGAACAAACCGGCCTGCCTATTGCAGGCTGAGCTGGATGGAACTGGGTCACTGGGTGACCTGGTGGGAGAGAATGATGACCGAATTAGACCGATTCTAGCAAGGCCCAATCGTCTTTTCCCAGCGGCTAGGTTAGACCAGTCTGACCCATACCTGAACTAGGTCAAGTCGGATAAGTCAAACTAGGTCGAGGCATGTATGGCCCCTGGGATGGGTTGGTCGGGTCGGTCTGACCGGGTCAGACTGGGCCCAGATAGGACCGAACCCTAATTACTAAAATGTCAATATCTTTCTGACCAAGCATCCAATTGATGATCCATTTATGGAATTGGTACCCTTGCGACGAGACATTTTTTTGGAATACTCTAAGGAGGTTTTCATGGAATTTGAAATGTGATGAATGGATTAAGGATAAATTTCTCCTGGAATCAAGCGCACTACATGTGGGAATCCTACGGCTAACTGAGGCCCAAATACTGATGAAAAGAGACCCGATGTGGATCAGCTACAAGAAACTCAGTGTGGATAAGCTTCGATGGCCTAGTGGGAAGCGACATTATGTGACCTGGTTGGTCCATGGTGGGGAGAATCTCTATATGACCCAAAAGACCCATGATACTCATTAGGGATGAGTACCTTGGTACGATGACCAAGGTGGGAAGAAGCTCTATGTGACCCAGCAAGACCACAGTGGGGAGTGACTCTGTGTGACCCAATATACCCACGGTAATCATCAGGGATGAGTACCCCAGAAGTACAAGGTGATAAATGTCGCGTCTGATGGTATTTATTTATATAATATAGATTATACCTGTGTTAGATGACAATACCATGTTCGTACCTTCGTTTGTGGTTCTATATATGAGTGTACCTTATTATTTCTATATAAGAGCGGAACTTAGTGGTTCAACAAATGAGTGGCCCTCAGTGGTCCATCTGGGAAGAAGACCTCAGTGGATCATTAATGATGAGCCCCTCAACATTACAATATGATTCATCTTTATGACTGATAAATCATGCTTTCTATATTTTGAGTTATAAATAGTGTGAGTTATCTTGGTTGTGTGATTTTACCATGTGATCTTGCTTTGTGGTATTGCTTTGTTGTCTATCCTTTTTGGTTTGGGGTCCCTACTGAGTATCATGTTACTAACCCCTACATCGGCTTCACCTACACGTGTTGTGTCCTGTGTAGGTGATTGATGATTCAACAAAGACCTTGGTGGCATGGGACCAGGTGGTTCCTGATGATATGGGACAAACATGACGTACTTCTATAGGTTCTGATAGCCACTCCTTGCCTACCCTATAGGTGGGGTTATTATGTGGATATCTTATATAGATATTTTTTACATTATGGTTTTCAGTTTGTCTTTTTTTGGTTTTGTATTCTGAACCACTTGACTCACAACTTGTACCTTTAATCAGTGGTTGTTTTGTGGCATGCATGTTTTTCTTTTCAACTGTTCTGGGACATGGTTGTGTGTGTGTGTGCATGCTTATTGGTAATCAGGAAAATGCCTCTCACTCATGGGATAATGCCTTCAATGCTAGTCACCTACCCCTAGCCATTGTGAGGCATTCTTGGGGTAGTCATGACATGAGCCCTGAGGTATGAGTCGTGAAAATTTCTTCCTACTTTCTATATCCATGTTTTCCTGCTTTATAGTTACATGACATACATTATCATCCTTTTCTATATGAATCCGTTTACAAATTTTGATTATTATTCAGGGGTGGGTTATTAATGTCTATTTCCACTACTTATTCAATGTCATACTTCTTCCACTATTTATCAGTTGACTGTATCTATGTCCTACTCTAGTAATAAGGGAATAGTCTCCCAATGAACACACCCAAGGCCCTCACTGCTAGTTGGCAGCCTCTGACATTAAGGGAGTTTCACTTGAGGCCATGTGGCCAATCAGGCTCAGGGTTCCATTCAGTGGAATTCAAGTCTAGTACATCACAACACATGTATAAATAATGAATTCATTAGTGAAGAATTAATCATAAATGAAAATGAAAACCTTTTGAGAATAAATGAAATCATTTTCTCAAAAACTATTTTTATGTAAAAAACATGTTTTACATCAATAAACTAAAAAACACTTTTTATGAATGATTATAATGAAATTTTTATATATAATTTTCAATAAAATTTTTAATATTCATCTTATGTTTTTTCTAGATAATAGATAAGAATAAATCGAATTTTATGCTTAAAACTGTATTTTTCTAAAAGGAAGTTTTGTCGCCTCTGGTGCACTTATTTTAAAATTATTTTTTAGTAATTTTTTAAAATTTATTTTAAAAAAATAAATTCATTTTTAAAATCAGAATATTAAAATTATCTTTGGGTAAATTTTTTGTATTTTTCTAAAATGTTTCATTTTTTGATGAGTCGTGAAAAAAATAATTGTAATTGAAAAATGCCTTTTTCTATAAATAATATATAATGTTAAATTATAGTTTGAATTTTTTAAAGTATAATTAGTTAAATTTTATTTAATTTAATATAATACATGTCATTGTTATCAATTTCATATTTAATTTTGATATAATATCATTCTAAACACTTAAGAATTTGCTATTTAGAAACCCACTTTTTCATCATCTTTGTGGGAAGAATTTTTAAATTAAAATTTTACAATTATATTAATTGAATTTGGAAATATGGATTTCATATTTTGAGTCATTTTAATTTATATTTTATAATAAGTTAAATTTAATTTTTGACCAAAATTTGTTGTTAAAATAGTAAAAATCATCTACCATGATTAAGGTAAAAACTGATTTACCCAAGGGAGGGTTAAACTAAGTGGATAAGGGTAAAAATGAAAGAAAAAATTATCAAAAACTCAATTTATGGACATATTTTGACCTTAAATCTTCTAGGTTTGATAATTACCCATTTTGGAGGCTTGTGTCATGATAAAACTATGGTTACGATATAACCTTTTCAAAAAATTACAAGTGTGCGAATCACCCCACATACACAAGGCCACCCCCATATCCTCCATACTTCACTCATTCAAAGAGTTTTTGTTCATAAAATTAATACCCAAATAACTACCCAAATCCACTCCTTTAATTCTATAACCACCTCTACTTCCATCAAATTGGTTACAAAATCATCATTCGTGTGTACGACAGACTACCATCTTGTGAAATGGTGTCATTTTTTTCAACATTACCACCTCTTAAGGCTATAAATAATGATGGATTTATTATTTATATTTTAATTTTATGATGTTATTATTATTATTATATAAATATTATATCACACATACCTCTATACTCACTATTTTATGGGAATATGATAACGTCGCTCATTTACGGTGGACTACTACCTTGCGAAGAGATGTGATTTGTTCACACTTTACATGGAAGGTATTAAGGATGATATTAATAAAAATATGTGATATATATAACATAAAAAGTATTCTATAATGATAATATATATCATTTACCTTTATTTATTTCAATTTGATAAGAAAATAGAGACAATGTTCATGTGTACGTATAACCTACAGTCTATATGAATGATGTATTACACTTTCTATCAATAAATTTTGTAGATTACTCTAAATACATATATATTGAATATATATTATATTTATATCATGGTTTAAATTTTTAATATTATGAAACAATGATATAAGTAAGAGGACCAAAAAATAACAAATTAAAGCATACATGAAAAATAATGTAGTTATTGCATGAAACATGACCTCAACTTCGAATTGGTAATAAAAAGGTAATAAATTGTCATAAAAAAATAAAATATTTTATGATATATATATACAAAAAAAAGTTATATAATAGCTGTATAATAAAATTATATTTATTATACTGAATGTTTGAATGTGTATGATGGAAGTCAAGACTTTAGGTAAGGGATATCTAGTATCTCTTTTATTTATGAGAGACATATAAAAATTCACCACTCACTTATTTTGTGTGGTTTATATACTTCCAATTTGACATGTTATATCATGAATATCATTTTTTTAATTTTTTTAATTTTTTAATTTTATTTAATTCTTTATTGAGACTTATAATTCAAAAGATCATTAAAGTGGTAAGGGATTTTTATCCCAATTTTCCTTCTTTGAGCCAAATGTTATGTTATACACCTCTATTATTTTATGATGTGTATATAAATACCCTTTGAAATTTAATATAATAAATTTATATATTATCATTATATTTTAAGTTTCATTTTATGTTATTCCTTTACAGGGCTTACAATTCAAAGTTACCATAGTGGTAATGTTATTATGCTACAATCTCATCATTTATCAGGATTGTATATGGTTTTCTTTCTGATGATAAAATATTATAATCCATATCTCACGAAACTCATTAATTTTCATATTCTCTTTTTATATATGATATATTCAAGTAATAATACCATTTTACACTGTTTGGTACTTAAAATAATGGAGAAAAGTATTTTAAGAAAATCTGATATTATTTCTCCCTCTCATCGGAAAACCATTTTCTTCCAAAACCATGTTTTAAAAACATGTTTCTAAAAATGTTTTAGTGTTATCATATGATTATTAAGAGGAATTTTACCCCTGTTTTATTATTTTCAAAATGTTTTGAAATGAATCCTTATGTAATTTTTAGAAAAAAATGGCTATTAGGATATTATCAAAAATGTGAACTGAATATCTATTTTAAACATGCACAACATGAAATTTATTTCCCAATTCCATGATGACTGAATGATTTCAATATTACCTTACAATTTTTCAAAGATCTTTTCAATGAAAATGTTTTCCTTAATATTTGTAAAAATTTTAGATTTTAAATAAATTATTGTATTGTTAAAATAATTTTTAAAAAGTTATAAGTTTTTAAAAATTATTTTCAAAGCAGAAAGTATATTTTCATGAATATTTTTTAAATTATTTATATAGATTATTTTATAAGTTTTAAAAGTTGTTTTTAAATAAAATAATGTTTAAAATGTTTTATGTTTTAAATAAAAGTGTTTTTAAAAGTGTAATGGATATTTTACTCAATAAATGTTTTAAATGATGTTTCAAAATCATTATCCATAGACGATGAAATCCATTGATGTTACCTATTACTTACTAAGGATATGATCCAAGGATAATATTCTAATTATTTCTCTGAATGGTTTATGTTTATGATGAAAGATTTTTATGAAACATATTTCTATTCCTAGGGTTATCCCATGATATAATTCTTATGAAACCCGTTTCTTTTTTCACGAGTCATGATATGATGAAATGATTCAAAAACCTATCCCTTTTTCAAAGGTTATGAAAAGATGAATTGTTTATGAACCCCATTCCATTTCATTGGTTATGATAATATTATTTTTTAGGATCTTCTAGCACACATATGTATTATTTTTCATTATATAAAGGGTGAGACTTATATTTCTATCCAATTCATTACGTAATGATAAATGTTATATCATCTTAGATGGTACACTGGTGGTTAGACCATGCCAGAAAGAAGGGTACATAGGTGGTTATCCCAAGCTAGAAAGTAGGGTACACGAGTTATTATCCCAAGCCTGACATGTTATGAATGTCTTATTGGGTATCCATGATATAAGGTTTTCTATGTTTATGTCAATAAAGCAAATAAATGTATTATTCCAATGTTATTCTACCATGGATCATGATATTTTATTCCCTTATGAGTCATGGATTCTTAACTACCATTATTTTTTCATGACTCAAGATTATGATCTTTGATATGAAGGGTATAGTTTTCAAATGTTATGAACATGTTCTCATAGCCTTATGTTTATGTTATGATTATATATCTCCATTGTTTACCCTTACTAAGAAATTGAGTTCACCCTTTATGATGTTTCCTTTCCCATGGTTATAAAGATATGAATTATGTATTATATGACTAATAATGGTTCTAGTTTTTAAAATCATAATGGGAGATTATGTATCTCACTTATGGTCTAGTTGTTTATGTTTCCATTTTTCCAAAGGCACTAAAATATTACTATCCTTAGGCATGTTCTTGTGCAATGTAATGAATATTTATCTAAAATTATGTAATATACATGCATGAGAAAGTTTTGTTTCTATAATTGGTATCAGAGGAAAGGTTTAGTTAAATTTTGGAAACTAGGATGAGAGAAATTCAGTGATATATCTGGGGATATTTTAAAGGATATTTCTAGGGGTGTCTCTAAGGATATGTCTAAGAATGATTCAATGTATAGGATAATGTCCTAGAATTTTGGTAAAGGATAGATAAAGTGATTTCTAAGAAATTAAATACCTTTATAGACACTAAAAATGCTTGTGTCTCTTGCATGGAGGTACGTTGGGTTAATAAACTCAAAAGGGCATGTTGTGCTAGAATTTAGCATCACATGATGCATGAAAAAGAGTCTATAATACACCTAGTTTGAAATTCTCAGGGGATATGATTTATAAATACACGATTTATTTATGATCCATCATGAAGGATTTAAACTGATGAAGACTATTAATGACCTAAGATAAATCTATGGTTTCATAGATTAAAAAATTGTCATGATTTAGACATCCAATATGTGATTTTTTATTATTATATTGTTTTCCACTCTGATTATTGTTTCTTAAAATATAATTTTTAGGTTTTAGTTAATGGAGGGAACTTGATGGAACTGGTTTAACATTAAATTTTATGGAACATCTGCAGATGTGAAGCCAAATGGGATAATGAATGGAGTAAAGGATGTTAGGATTATGCATAATTTGTTATCACAGAACATCATTAAAAATGTTCACCCAAACCAACTCTCAGACTCACCAAAGAAGATATGGATTAAGTTTTCTGAGATTTTGGGTAGTGGATACCATGGATGAAAGAATATTCCTTTTTATATATGATGATAATGTGTAAAGAGGCACTCAAGGGGATGTTTTAGAGGGATAAGAAGATGTTTTGGGTATGGAAAAGAAATAAACAAAGAATGTAATTACAAAGGAAAAATAAAATTTTCAGTTAATGCAATGGATGTGAAAAATATACTACTTAAGTTATCATATATGGTTGAATTTTTCAATTTTGGAATGTATGGTAATTATGAAAATCATTTTTTTAATGGGAAATCTCATGAAGACAATTAGAAAGGTTTTAGAAGTAATGATTTTTTTATTGACGATGATGAGACAACAAATAGAATTTGAAAGGAAAGTGGTATTAAGGAATAAGATTATAAAGCATAATTAATATCTTGAGAGGGAAGTGAGATTATAAAAGTATTTAAATAATTTAATTCAAAGATTATGTTATATGAATCATGAAATTTTCAAGGATTTTTCATAATAAATTTTTTGTTAAGTATTTTCAACATTATGTTAAATGGTATTGATGGACTAAAAATGTGATTTAATGGTAATATGATATTTTGATTAAGGAAATAAAACCATTAATATGTTCTGTATATTGAGATGATGATTTTTAGATAAAGAGATGTTAGTTATGAATAAAGTAATTTGGATAGTACTAATTACCTTGTAACTGCTTAATGATTTGTTGAAAAAGTGTTTTATTCTCTCATGGATGGAGTTTAAAAGATTTTTAGATTTAAGGAATATATAAATTACTCCATGTTTTATATAAGTAATGATGAATCATGTGTGTTTTGAATATGTTTTTATGGAAATCCAGGTTATTACCAAGTTTAAAGAAAATACATTATAAAGGTATTCACAGGTTTGGTATGTGAAAAATAAAGGTCCACATTATGATATATGGGGGATTAATTTTAAGTTGATTTTGAGAAATTTAGTGACCATTTTTATAAATTCTGAATTTGATAGGGGTTATAAAGTTATCCATTTAAGGAATGGTTCAAGTTGAACTTTGGATGAGGTTTTAGATGTTAATATATTATTTCACCATAGGAATATTTATTCACAACTTTTTCTAACCATTTTTTTGTGATGATAACTGAAGATATAATAAATTAATTATTATACTATTATAGATCTTATTTAGCACTTAAGAACTAAAAATACTTCATCTATTAAAGTAATATATGAAGTGGAAATTGATCAAGGAACAACCAAATGATGAAATTGCACATATGAAATAAAAATATATCAATTATATAAATATCCATATGTTCTTAGTCTAGATGAAAAATAAAATCCCCAATATTAAAAAAATGATATTGAAATAAAAAGTTGTCCTATTATAATTATTTTTGATGATATCTATTAAAAATTTCATTCCAATTTGGTTTATGGTTTTTTGGTCATTAACCTTCCCTGGAATACCCACTTTATTGTGATCAATGTTCTATATCAATCTTCATTAGTATTTGGCTATTATTTTTCTCTTTTATGTGCATATTTTAACTCCACACGTATGTTATCATAATTAAAAACCTATATTGTGTTATTATAGATTAATTTCACATATATATTTATCTTTTTGATGAGGATGTTTTATTAACCCATTTTATGATGTGGGTTTCTATGAATAAATTTTAAAATGTCAAACCTTTGATGATTGAGATGAATTTTGAGGGAGCAATTCATTTCATGGGGGACGAATGGAACACCCTGAGATCTTGTGAAATATATTTTTCATATATATTTTACATTTTTGATATTTTATGTTACAAGAAACCCTAGGTTTTTTTATGTCACATACAAAACTAACTTTTTCTTGTGTTACACACAATATTGAGTTTATCTTACATTACACGCAACACTGAGTTTAAAAAATGTGTCATACTATTAAAATATTATTATTTTTTATGATTGTTATCACCTAGATGTTGGAATGGTGGGTATAAAGAGGATACACTAAATTATAAAAATATATGGTTTACACATGTAAATATAATTAGTTCATTGGTGGATAATTAATTATAAATTAAAATAAAAACATTTTTAAAATAGAAGAAAAAATATTTTGAAAAACTATTTTTATAAAAAAACACATTTTACATTAATAAACTACTAAAATAACTTTTAAATAATGATGTTCATGAAATTTATATATTATATAATCAACCAAATTTTTATTATTCATATTATCTTTTTTCTAGACAAGATATAAGAATAAATCCAATTTTATTCTTAAAACTATATTTTTCTAAAATGTAATTTTGTCTCTATTAATACACTAATATTAAAATTAATATTTATAATGTTTATAAAATTTATTTTTTATATGATAATATCAAGATTATCCAAGGGTAATATTTTGATATTTTTTTCTGAAATGTTTCATTTTTTAATGAATAATTAAAAATATTGAATTTTAATTCAAAACTACCTTTTCATTTAAATAATTTATACTGTTAAATTATATTTTGAATTGGTTTTATAGTAAATATAGTTAGAATTTATATCAATTAATCCAAATTATATCATTGGTATAATTTTCATATTGAATTTTGATGTTAAAACTCTATAAACTTTTGAACATTTTCTATTTAAAAACCTGATTTCTCATCATGGATGAGTGATTCATATTAAATTAAAATTTTCTAATTTGGTTAAATGAATTTGGAAAAATGGAATTCATATTTTGAATCATCATAATTTATAATTTCTAATAAGGTCAAATTAATTTTTGACCAAAATGAATAGTGAAAATAGTAAAAATTATTAATGGCCATTAAGGTAAAAATTGATTTATCAGGGAGTTAAACATAAAGGATAAGTATTAAAAATGACCAAACATATTCTATAAAGTAGTCGTCTATGGTTACCACTTCTCCAAAAAAGTATATTTTATGAAAATAACAAAAAAATTTATTTGGTGATAATTACACAACACCAACTGTGTAATGACCCGAACTTTTATAAAAAAAATTCCTCTTAAAATTTAATTAAATGTATTATTATGTATTATGGTTATAGAATCAAATGAACTTATTTGTTTTTATTATATCATATTTAAAATATATTTAAGAATATCTATCATTGATAATGTAGCCGTTGAATAGTGATCACATGATTTGTATAAATATTGGATTTTAACAAATCCAATTGACACACACAAAGGATGTGGAGGCATCAACTAGTAGGATTCTACTTTATGAATCCCATTTATCAGTGATTCTGATGGATATAACATTAGTAGGATTTTTCCTTGACCAAGACCAAGCTGATATCTAATAACTTAAGCATGAGCAGAACCGTTTACAGAAGAGGTTCAAGCTTATCGAGATCACAAACCAAACCATGTTCACCAAACCAGCCCATGAAAGTCTCATAGTTGTGAACCTTAACCTTATGGAATTTTCTAATTTATTAAAGTTATATTTATTAAGAATATAATAAAATGAATATTTTTATTGTATTTTCAATATAATTGTGTTTATATTTTCTTCTTATCTTTAATTTATAAACGATTTAATTTTTTATATAATAAAACACAAATTTTATTTTTATTTAGTGTTCAAATTCAATTAAGGAATTTATTTTCCTGAATTAATGTATTTTTAATAAAATATTATTCTAAAATAATTTTAATTAAATATAAACGATTAAATAATTTTTATGAATTCAAATATAATTTTTATAAAGGTTCGAAAAATATTATTATCAAAAACATGATATTTCTCAATAAATATCAATTATTATCTTAAAAGTAAAAGTACAAATTTTTATAAAATTATTTTGATAAAATAATAATTATTTTCTTAATTATAATGTTAAAATTATCTAATGGAGAATTTTTCATAATTTTCTGAGACAGTCGATTTTTTTGGTAAAAATTAAATACCGTTTAAGTATACAATGTGTATTATGACATCATAATGTACCAAAAGTAATGTAATAAATACTAAAAAGGGTATAAAAGGAAAATATATAATTTCCCTTTAAAATAATGTTATTTAACTTTTATTTGAATAATTTTATAAATACATTATGAATCCTCCAAAAGCATTAATATATTTTAAGGTTATAAAATCATTTCCTTAGAGTATGACTCACCTCCACATAAGAAAGGGAATTATTTTATTAATTTAGGACCTTGGACTTATAAAATAATGAGAAAAAATCCCATTTGTAAGATATCATGTGAAAAACCCATGTGGAATTTTGTGGTTTTGATTATTTTATTATATAGAGTCCAAAACCTATGTTTGAGAAATATTAAAGAAATACCCACTAATTTCCTATATAAACCCACCCAAAATACCATTTCTCTTCACTCAAAATATTTGGAACACAACCTTACTCTTCCCTCCCCACTCTAGAGTCCCCAAATGGACCCAAATCTCTAAATAAGCTCCTCCCAATAATTTAGAGTCACACACTCAAGTAAGGGATATCCCTCTCTTCTTTTTACTCAAGCGCCTCTTTTATATTATACCTTTTAATTACCATTTTTTCATGTGGGTATATATTCTTCCACATCAACTTACTGTCATTTTTATGTCTAAAATCTGAGATACCCTCTTTATATCTCATTATATCCCTCCAATTAACCTTTATGTACACCAGTTACCATGCTGAAATTTAGGAAGGTCTTATTGCCTTCTCTTCTTTGTTAATGTTTATTTATTTTCTTATGCCTTTTATTTTAATTTCATAATGTTGGGATATTTATTTCCATGTACCGATTACTGAACATTTTATGTTCAAATTATGAGAGACCCCTTTTTCTCTCATCAAACCATTTTATAAATTTTTAAGTGACATCGTTATGCTGTCTAAATTTCACCATGATTTTCCATGCCAAAAAAATTATATAGTGAATACCATACCCATTCACTATCAAGGGTGTTAACCTTTAAAAACATATAGTTATTGATTTGGTACTTAAAATTTTGTATTCTGAACTCCTCAATCATGGAATAAAATATAATGATGAATGAATATGTGTTATATGATCTCTGTGGAACACTTAAGCATAAAAATAAAATGAATGTGATAGGTGCACATAGAATTATATAGTGCTCTAATGCATAGGGTAATGTTTTGTCTCATGAGATGTCTTATTGGTCCAAGGAGTGAACTTGATTACTTTATGGGACTTTATCCATCATGGTGTCTTGGTATTTGTCCTTGAGATATCTTTATGATGCAATGTTTTAAGATTTTCTACATTTCTCATGTTTTCTTTATGATTATCATGATATATCATGCCTTAGTGTTCATGTTTATGATTATACCACCTTTTATGAACCATTTATATATATATTGTATGACATATACTAATTTCTTCATGTTTTTCCTTATTTATACCCTTTTTGGGATTTATATCTCACCCCTTTTTTTATGAATGTCCCTTGGTTATCCCATGTAGTTTTAAGTTTGGGGGAATATTATGATCAGGTTAAAGAAGTTTTCAATAATGATGACATATTTCCTATATTAAGTTTTTATGTAACGTACCTAATTATAAAATACACTATAATTCTTAATCTATTGGGTTGTATTATGTGTAATGTTATGTAATAAATCACAAATTAATGTGTAATATAGAGAAGTGTTGGTATAGTTGGAATCAAAGGAAATGTTTAGTTATTTTTGGGTTTAGGATTAGAAAACTCTAGAAAAAGCCTTAGGGATAAGAATAAGTATAAGAAAACATCCCTAAATTTTGTTAAGTATAGAGTAATTAGTTTATGAAGAAAATATATCCCTGTCCCGATACTACAAGTGGATGTGGCTCTAGCAAAAATCTATATAGGGGTAAAACTTGAAAACACCGCATTGAGCTAGAATCGACCGAGAACTAGTGCATGAAAATGGGCCTTGATGCACACTTGGTTTGACTCTCCCAGGGGATATGCTTTAGTAAGTTCATAATATCATTACGAACCATTATTAAGGGAACAAAAAATGTCCATAAGAGTATATGTTAGGAAATAGATCATGGATAATATAGATTAAAACCTAGAAATTCATATGTTGAGAAATAAATGTAATTTATAAGTTATACCTTTATTTTTATTGGATTACCCAATCATGTGTTCAATAGTTTACAAATAATCATCCCTAATTTTCCTTTTATTCTATTTAATGTCTAGAAATAGGAGGAATTAGGTAAACAATCAATGTGACGGGCAATGTGATGACTGCCCCAATGAAATTCTCAACCTGGTGGGAGAAGGAATATCAAACTTTATGATGATAATATCTTAGATGAATCAGGTTTTGAATAGAAAAATAGATCCTAAGGAGTTTAAAAATGCCCCTAAGTGAGAAAAATCTGCGATTGAGACCTTTATGCAACAAAATCCTCTTACTTTCAATGGATAATCATATCCCTTAATCACGAAAAAATGGACCAACTCCATTGAGAAGATCTTCCCCTTGCTTAAATATTCCAAATAATAGAAGGTTATACTAGAGGTTTATCATATAGAGAAAAAATCTAATCAACGGTGGAAATTGATTAATAATATAAATCCTAAGGTAGATATCGAAGTGATGGGGTGAATGAATTTTGGAAAATGTTTTTTGATAAATATTTACTCACACTCTACTAATTAAAATGGAAAGGGATTTCCTTTCCCTCAAGTAAAATGATTATGAATCTATCTAAGTGTATAAGGAAAACTTCACAATACTTTCAGGACATGCCTCTGGATTCTTTGTTACCAATGAGTGAAAATTTGACTGCTTCTTTAGTGGGATAAAACCTAGTATATAAAAATCCCTAGTTATCTAAGACTTTGATAGCTATGAGGAAATTATCTGATGTTCCCTCAAAGTCAAAATGGAGATTGGTGAATCTCAAGGGTATCATGAGGTTAAGAACTATAAAGTTGATTTAAATTTTGGAGGTTTTACGAAAAATTATAACGGTGATAAGAAATATCAATATCCCATGCATCATAGGTGCAGAAAAAAGCACCCGGGAACTTGCCTAAGGGGGATGAGGAGATAATTTAGGTGAGGGAAGGAAGGAAAATTTTCTAGTGATTACCGATAGGAGAAACCAACTAATGTGTTCGAGGAAATAAATTATCTTGTAAACCCTTAACACAATTTTCCTTGATTAAAATAGAAAAAACCCAGGCACTTTGAAAACCAATGCACTAAGTCAAGGGATTTCAGTGATAACCCCTAATCTCCAAGGAAGCAAAGGTGAGATTTTTCCATCACAACCACTAAGGTGGATTATGAAAATTATATGGTGATAGATATGTTATTAATTCATTAAATAATAGAAACATACTTTTTGATTCTATTTCTACGTATTTTATTCATATCATGATAGTTTAGTAAAACTATTCAAACACCACCACAAAGCATGGAAGTAGAGTTGTTGGTGAAAATGAACTATCAAAATTTATGGGATGAACTTCCTAGATAATATTTTCATACTCTCTTTAGTGTAATTTTATGCAATTATGGACATTTATTTTTTTTATCTATATATATCCTACATAAATAGAAGTGTGAAAGAAATCACTCTCTATATCCTGAATCGACCCTCGATTCTGCAAAAGTGAGAGGAAGGGGATGGATATTCTTTATAACCAACATCTCAAGAATGTATATTATTTCCATATGAGAAATAATATATATCTCAAATGATTTAGTATATTTAAATAATCATCCTTGAAGATATTTCTATTATGAGGGAATACACTGACGTGTTTCCTGAAGAATTTCCTGGTCTTCCTCATAGTTGAGAGGATGAATTTTCAATCAAGATTATAACTGAGGAATTTCCATTATCAAAGAATTCATATAGAATGGATATTATAGAACTTGAGGAGATAAAGAAACAACTACATGAGAATCTAGATAAAGGTTTCATACACCCATGTTCTTCACCATCTAGTGCACATGTTCTCTTCATTAAGAAGAAGGACCAGTCAATGCTATAACGCCCCAGATTCACCCAAAGGTACATACCATTAAAGTTTTGGTTTAATTACATAAAAGGACATAGTAATGATTCCTAATAGGTTAAAGTAGGTCCCAGGTGTGTTTGGGGACCATTTTAATCCTAGAGCACTGAAAAGGGGGAAACAGACTAGGGTGCACAGTTTGTATGAAACCGTGCGACCCAGGGTGCACGACCATGCGACGTCGGGTGCACAACTATGTGAGTGATTTGAGTTTGGGTAAAATGATATTTTTTATGGTTTTCACATGGTTAGTCAAACCACATACCTAACTATGCGATGTGACCCCTACAGTAGCAAAGGGAGAACAGTTGGCGCAAGTTTTTCCCAAATCTTGCATAGTTTAAAAAGTGGGTGAAATACCCATTTTCAGTTAATGAAATGTTTTAACCCAATTTATCCCCCATATCATTTTCAATGGGTTTTTCCGCCTCCCATGGTGTGTGGAGCTCTCTTCCTCCTATTCATGGGGTTTTGACCTAGCTCCTTCATCCATGGTCCATATCCTTTTCCATCAGAGGCTACAAAAATCCCTCAATAATCTCTACCTTCTATACTCATCTATTTATAGGTTTATCTTCTATTCATTGAACTATTTTGGTGTGACATAATTTTTTCTTATTTTCATGGTTTTGAAAAATCCATCGATTTCTTCCATTTTATGTTGAATCAAACCTCCATAACAGATGAGTGGAGTGACACGATGTTGAGGTAGGGGGTCTATGGTCTTTCTTGTCATTTTTTCATGGTTAAAATTCATATTGTTGTGCCACTTTCTGGAACCTTCTAACGGGGCCTCATCTTTTTTTATTAAATTGTTTTAACAATTTTTTTCATGCCTGTAGTGATTTTAGCTTATGGTGAAACCCATACATAGGGTGTTCACCTTGTCTTTAGACACCCCTTTGGGTGTAACCATCCCTAATGGCCTATTTTCCCATGTTGTACTTTGAGAATTACCTTGGGTGTGTGTGCTGACCATGGTTTAGTTCCGAAAACCTGATAAATGGATTAAGATAAGTGGTTAAACTTGATATTTTCCTTTTAACTACATGCCTCTCACCTAATATTTAAATTACCATAATAGATGATTCATATTTAAATTATTATGCCTTATGTTAATTTCATATCCCAGTGGATTAAATGATTATAATTCAGATCTTAAGCCATTCCTTGATTTTAAGCTATGACATGTTCCATGTACCCTATGCCACACATTATTCTTATTGCTTTGTGCCATAAGTTAATGACCTAAATTGAATGTATTTCTTGGGCAAGCTTATTAGCTTGGTTTATTTAAATTTTATGTATGAAATGTGTTTAGAAATTTGTAAATTCAACATAATTAAGATTTTATTCCACTTTTTATGTTTATTTATGATTTCCTAGTGTTCCTGCCTTGAATCCTTGAGCTTGCTTTTGTGATAAATGCCTTATGCCATGTTGATGTCTTGAATTGTATTATTTGGATAGCTTCATAGCAAGGGATCTTTCCATGCCCTTGATGGAATGTGATTATAAATATATACCTTGTCTTATGATGTTACTTGTTTGATATAGCTCACTTACTATGGTCCAGGAGTGATCATGGGTCTTGATTTAAGGATTCCATGGATGGAATCACCATGCTCAGTGGGATAATCTTGTTGCACCGAGAGTGATACTTCGTCTTTCTAGGTATGGTCTCACTGGGCGAATTTACTTATACTTGTGAGTGATGTTAGTTATATGGGGGATTAACCAAGGACAGATCCATTAGAAAGATGGATATTCCATTCCCTATGTGATACCCAGTCTCCTATGTGAGATACTTGGTACGGATTCAGAATCACCATGTTATGAGTGATACAAGGGATGCCTTGTATGAAATCGATGACATTGGTTATATTGGATGTTCCACAACAACCCTTGTGATTCTTCTTAGATCACCTTGGATGGACTTGAACTCCACCCTTGGAATTGATGGATTAATTTTTTTTTCTATGTCCATATGTGATTCATCTCTTATTCTTATTATTATTGTGAGTTCACTTGTTTGGTGACATGAAAATGAGACCCCAAGGAAAAGCACATGATTGTGATTTTCCCTCTTATATATTTTTTTACTTTGGCCCTTGTATACATATTATTCATTGAATATGTACCTCTTTTAAGAGATTCGACATAGTCCAAAGTAGGTGGTATAGGGTGGGTGTCCATTTTAGAACCCAAACCAAGTGGTTATTATTTATTTAATTATTTATCTACATTTATTATTTTTGAAAAATAGATTATATATTTATTGTATAAAATGGATCAACCTAGACACAATGGGTGATAGCCTATTGATATTATATTTCACATCCTTCTCGGGTGCCATTTGGTACCTGATTAGACTTTATGATCATATGGATGGATAAAGAGAATCCTACTACTTTTGATGTGTGATTTCTTTGCTGCTTAGGATAGAGTTGGAAGCTGGGGACCGAGCCTATACTCGAGATACTATGTTGAATTTTTTCCTTTATTAGTTTTTTATAGAATTAAGTATATTATTGTACCCCTATTTCCCCCACTCATCCATTTTTTGTATAGAATCGTGACATGACATTATTATCATTGTCTTTATAATTGATATTTCGCTTCTTCCAATTATCTATTTCTCTTGTTTGGATTATTTCATTACTTCTGCTTCTGTTTTATTATTCTTATTATTATATTTTTTATCTACTATTTACCACTATGTATAATCTTATATAAGAGGTAATAATATCCCCAGGGACACACCATAAGGCCTCGCTTATAGTCATAATCCAATGGTGTTTGGGGAGATGCGCTTGAGGTCATGTGCCGACTGTATCAGGGAACTGTTGAGTCACATCTGGGGCGGGACATTAAAAAGTGACATTAGATCTATTTTCCTTTTCTTCTAAATATTTGGGTTTCAATAGGATAGTAGGACATAGTGTTTTTAAATTAATATTGTTATCGGATGTAGCTGACCCATGTACAGGGGAAACCCACATTTCCTCGGTTGGGAATTCCAATTATTGATTATGCCATTTATGGTTGATACGACTTCACTATTGGGTGACACACTTGTTTTATAGTATTTTTAATATTGTGTGATTGGAATGATGATTTCTATTGATTTAGACCAAGGATATGAGGGAATATTAAAATCATGCATCATACTAGGCACAATAGCACTTGAAATTTCATGCCTTATTTCCATGCCATGTCTACTTTCAGCTTTTATTTTCCTATTTTCATGTGACTGCAATTGTGCCTTGTCCTATTAAGTATTATAGTTCCTAATTTGTTAGATTTATAAAAATGTTCCAATCTACCTTTCAAGAAAACGTTATAAATTAGATTAATTAGACTCCCAATATCAATTTATATAGTGTATAGGCCCTTATAAATTGGAATGGCGATATACCTAATTATATCATTTAAAAAGGGGTTAAAAACATGAATAAATCAAAGAGAATACCGCATTTAAAATGCAATGGACACCATATATAACAATGCGAGACCTTAACTTGAATTTACCTTGGAAATGGGTTATAGACCGTGTCTCTTTTGATCCTCATGAGGCATTTTCCTTCTTATCTAGACCTAGATCTAGGAGCAGGTTTTCAATTGTGTTATGATAATAAGAAGGCTTTGTACCTATCCTTATTATCATTTTCTTACATGCTTTCCTTATCTGTTATAAAAAATTGTCTGAGGTGCGCGCTTGGAAGTTGTAGTGTTATGCTACCGTGAAGTCCTCATGCTACACACCAAGAGAGTGGAGATGATCAAACTTCGTAGGTGGTGTGGCCTAAAACACCCTCTATAACTCCTGTAGTTCCACCAGCGACACCTCCTACTAATCTTCCACTTGGAACCGATGCTCAGTTTCATGATAGATTCTATAGGATTATGTATTGTATTTATAGTGTTCCCAGTCCTCCCCTTACTATGGCATAACTGATAGGGGACTTTCACAAGAAGCACCCTACCACCTTCTCAGGGGATGGTAGACTTCATGCTAAAGAGTAATGGTTAGAGGATGTGTTTTCTATCTTTGACCATCTTGAGAATCATACTGAGTGGAGGGTAAATCTCTCTACCTACATGTTGCATGACACCACCAAGCATTGGTGGGATGTCATATATCAATTAGAGCGCTACTGATGTATGATATGGGAAGACTTCTAGACAGATTTCTATGATAATTTCTTTCCAAAAACATTGAGAGAGAATAATTATAGGGATTTCATACATATTTAATAGGGATCTATGATAGCACTAGAGTATTCTGATTAATTCACCGAGCTCCATAAATTTTCTACTTCTCTGACCGGTGATGAATTTATCACTATAAGTCACTTCGAGGATGGGATTCTGAATTCCGTTTACTCACAGGTGAAAATATTTTGGATGATTACCATTAGAAAGATAGTGAACCAAGCATTAATTATGGAATGAAATATTAGAGAAGGTGGAAATGTGATCCAGGGTAGTTCAGTTTTGTGATAGGATGATGGTTATTTTGGAAGTAGAAAGCGCCAATTTAGAAGTTTATGTGGGTGTGGTGTAATCTAGGGGACACAAAATGACTCTATAGTGTGTCACCCCTATGGAAGGACAATAAATAAGAAGCATCAATGCATGTGGAACCCGATTGAATGCTAATATTATAGAAGGATGGGTCACCTTCAGTAGTTCTTCCATTCTTTTCCACTAGCATCCAGTGGAAGGGGATCTGTGGCTATGGATGTGGCTGTCAGTCCCCAAAGCTTCAGCATCAGCAGAGTGGTTCTACTTAGTCTAGTTAGATGTAATCTCATGGTCATGGTTCAATCCATATCTATTCAATGCTTCCATCTCCATAAGAGTAGAGTCTAGGTCCATCTATGGTTTGAGGTACTATTTTAGTAGCCTCTACTTTAGTTTCTTCCCTTTTTGATATAGGTGCATCACACTCTTTTATATCTGTTGCGATTGTGGATAGGATTGGTCTTGAAATAAAGTACTTTTGTGGAATCACGTCTCTCGACACTCTACTAGGGGTTAGAACTAAGGGAATATGTTAGTGTTAGGAATTTTCTTGAGATAGGTGGGTACCATTTCTTATGGAGTTTCTTTATACTTGAGATGACCAACTTTGACATCATTATCAATATGGACTGGCTTGTACCTTATCATGACCAAGTAGATGCCAATCACCATAGAGTGTCCTTCACATCAACCAAGCGAATCATGTATATGCATAAGGTAGAAAGGTAAATCCAATCATATCGAGATGGACCCTAGAGAACTAGGCTTGGAAGAGTGAAAATCAGTAGGAATGTTTCTTTATAAGAGATTAGGGAATAATGTTAGTGAATTTACCTCTTATATTGGATCATTTCGAGGACATATTCCTTGAAGATTTATCAAGATTACCTCCTAAGAGATAGGTTGAGTTTACCATTGATCTAGTTACAGGTGAAACACTTGTGTTCATTCCTATGTATTGGGTAAAACCTATAGAGCTCTAGGAACTAAAAAAGTATCTTGAATACTTAGAGGCTATGAGTTTTATCCGACCCAACACATCTACATGGGGTTAACCAATCTTTTTTTCCAAGAAGGTGTATAGTACCCATATATTTTATATGGATTACATCCGACTAAACTAGCTTATGGTGAATAATAGGTATCCACTACCTCACATTGAAGACCTCTAAAACCTGTTCGGAGGAGAAATTTATTTCTCCAAGATCGATATGAGGTAGGGATAACATAAGGTGAGTGTGATACCATTAGACATACCATGTAAAATACTCCAAAGTAGGTATGACTTGTACGAGTATCTAGTTATTACCTTCAGTCTAATGAATGAACCAGTAGTCTTCATGGCCTTGATGAATCAGGTTTTCCACCTGTACCTTGATTCCTTCATGGTAGTCTTCATAGATGAGGTATTGGTGTAATCACTCTCCAGATAAGACCATGAAACCCATCTCGAGATCATGCTGATTACACTGAGAGATAACCATCTTTATGTGAATATTAGTAAATTACACTATTTGATTAGTAAGGTTCACTTACTAGGTCATATCATATCAGAGGCAGGCATATTAGTTGAACTAGAGATGGTGAGAATTGTGGTTTCCTGGGACCAGGACAAGAATTATTTTAATATATATTGTTTCATAGGGATGGATGGTTATTAAAAGAAATTAATTTAGGAATTATATATCTTAACCATACCTCTAACAACATTTATTAAAAAGGTAATGCAGTTCTTGTGGTCTAAATATTGTAAAAAGGATTTTCAAGACCTAAAAGAGAGACTCACTTCAGCTCTAATTATGATTCTTTGTGAGCTAGGAAGAAGTTATACAGTCTACTATGATGCTTTAGTGATCATAATGGGTTTAGTTTTGATGTAAGGTGATATGGTTGTTCATATGGATCTCTCTAGCTCAGGCCTCACAAGTGGAACCATCCTAAACATGACCTCAAGCTAGCAGTCGTGGTTCATGTGGTGGGATGTTGGATGAATTATCTATTGGGTAAGAGGTTATTTGTTTACACCAATCATAAAAGTATCCAATATATATCCACTTAGTAGGAATTGAATTTTACATAGTGTAGGTGGGTGGAATACCTACATTCCTTTGACTTTGAGCATGCTCACACACCTGGAATGTTTAATTCTTTAGCTGATGCCTTAACTCGGAAAATGTAGATGAAAGTTGTTAAAGTGTACAACACTGAGTGGTAGATGATGGATATTTTTTTTTGGGGTTGCATCTTCAGGTAAAAAAACAACATGGGAATCCAAACATAGTAGCTCCTGTAGTGAAGTACTCTCTTCTTAAATGGGTTCAGATGTGTCAGTTATCTGATTCCAAGGGCTTCATTCTAAGGGAGAGGGTCATAGGAGAGAACACACATTTGGGTTGGGTTATTGATGGTAGTGAGACCTTGTTCTACCAAGGTAATGTTCAAATTCATTATGATATATGGGAAGAGATGATAAGGTAATCTCATGCCTCTTTTTAGGAAATTCATCATAGGCTTACCAAGATGTATAGAGATATGAATCGTCAGTACTGATGGCTAGGAATGAAGAAGAAGCTAGAAGTATTCTTCACTCGGTGATACACCTATCATTAGATGAAGGTAGAGCACTATAAACCTATTTTAATTCTACAACCTCTATCAATTCTTAAGTAGAAATGGAACAACATGAACATATAATTTTTGAAAATCCTATAAAGATCTCCTTGAGGAAGCGATGCAATATGGTTGATTGTTGACAGCTTGACCAAGGTCGCACACTTCCTACTAATATGTGTGCCCTTATCTATTGATGATTTAGAAAGACTCTATATCCAATAGATAGTGACACTTCATGGTGTACCCCATTCTATCATTTTGGACTGAGATACCCACTTTACATTGTAGTTCTGGTAAGGTTTAAAAAGGTAATTGAGTTTAAAAGTGCTATTGAGTATGATATATCACCCTCAGACAAACTGAGAGTATGAATGAACCATAAGAGTTCTAGAGGATAATATTCGATCCTATATCCTTGATTTTAGAGGATCCTAGGGAAAGAATATTCCTTGGGAAGAATTTTCCTACAATAACAACTTTCAATAAACAGTTTAGATGGATCCATATGAGGATCTCTATGGTAGATCATGCCATTCACCTTTATAATATCTTGAGGTGGGTAATGCAACTCTACTAGGTCCTCATCTCATTCAAGATACTTTAGATAACATCTAATTTATTCAGAAGTGTATGGATACAAATCAGTCCAAGCAGAAGTCCTATACCAAACATCAATTTAGATCACTGGAGTTTGAGGTGGGACATCAAGTCTTTCTACGTGTTTCACCTAGTTTGGTTCATAAACAAATCAGGATACATGGAAAGTTGTATATATGATATGTTGTGTATTTAAAGAAAGTAGAGAGAGATGGGCTGATAGCCTATCAGTTATTTTTACCTCATATATACAATTTCATTCATTGTGTCATCCACTTATCTCACCTTTAATTATATCATCCCAACCTGTCTCATTCCATTGATCATAATCATATCGAGTTGGAGGTGGATGCTTCCTTTGATGAGAATCTGATACATATCTTTGATCATATCCTGAAGGTTCTCTGAGGAAGGTTAGCTCCTTGGGTTCGGGTGTTATGGTAGCACAAACATGCACATGATGAGACCTATGAGCGAAAGGTTTATGTACATGCATAGTGGCCAAATATTTTCTTAGATGATTTTTTACCACCCTTGAAAGGGTAACATAGGGACAAGTTGTTTTAAATAGGGTAAGTTTAATGTCTTGACATTACCAAAAGGCACTAAACTTTGAAGTCTTGGTTTAATTTGTTAAAATAGAACTATTAATGATGCCCACGAGGTAAGTAGGTCACAGGTGTGTCGAGGGATCATTTTAAGCTCAGAGCATCGAAAAGAGGGAAACATACTGGGTTGTAAAGTTTGTATAATACCATGTAACCCATTGAGAATGACTATTAGAGTGTTGTAGGTTTATGTATTATCACGAACTAACCTGGGTCGACCTTGAGCCGGTCACCCGAGTCGATCTGTGACATGGCCCGAAGTGCGTTCCCGATCCCCACGGGCTGAAAACTAGTGTCTGGCATCAACAAAGTACACAAATGGAATGATTTCACCCAAAAATAAATAAGTAAATTGAATAATGTAAAGAAACCAAATATCCCAATACATAAACAATACCAAACTAAACATATTTTATGTAAGGCTTTAAGTTACAATAACTACATAATGAAACCAACCAAACAAGGTGAATACACAATCTTTTTGTGACCCTATGGGTCACTCTCAAAAACAAAGACCAACCATCACACAAGGCGATCAAACTCAAGCTAAAACCTACACTAAAGGCTAAAAATAATAAGAAACTATACGTGTGAGTATTAAAAATCAGTAGGTAATCGAGATAATATATTACCAATTAACTTCCTTTAAAATAAAATAAATATCAACTTCAAGTGCGAAATACAATATTTAAAGTAATCTTTCTCCACATTTTACTTGAAAACAGACTACATTCAATTTCCCGACTTAATTTCAAAACCAGATTCGTTTCTAATAGTGAGAGATTGACATTTTCAAGGGGGAAAGTGATGTTTCCATTTTCAAATATCTCAATAGAATATAAAATACTTTTACTTTAAAAACATTTTTTATAAAACATTTGGAATCCAACACATCACTTTCCAAGAAAGGAACCACACATTAGAGCACTATAATAATAATATATTGAGGGGAATAGAAATAAAAATACAAGAGTAACCAAGTTTCTAAAACATTACTGCATGAAGTTAAGTGATAATAGACATGGGTGAACCTAGGATATCATGAATAATCAATAACAAACTAATACATGAGACCCATCCCTAAAAGCATGCCTTAAATGATGAAATCAAATATCCCTAAATAGTCTTGACCCCCTAACTTAGGATAGACCGAGGAAAAAATCCCACAATAATAAAACTCAATATATGCTCATGTTATGGGCCACCAACTAGTGTGTAACCTAGCCAATGAAGGAATTGTTCTCAGAAAATTCTCTCATTATGCCAGGTTCCCATGTCTCATGTATAAATGGGGTGAGAAAATTGATGCCAATGAGGAATCCAATCACATGTATATATAATATTAATCCAAACAATAGGCATCACCCCGAGTCACCCCAAGGATCAATCACATTCTATAGAAAAAATAGATCCCAAGGAGTCCATACGAAGGATCTCCCTTTCTTATAATGGATCACAATTATTCCACAACAAGTACATACCATCCATTAAACATAAACAAGAAAAGAGAATCATCTAATGGTGGTTTTCATAATAAATACTTTCACCACTTTCAAAAAAGTACCAAACGGGCTCAAGATCCTTTCACAAAACCATCATTTTTAGAAGAAACAAACCATATTTCCAAAATGTGAAAACACACTACTTTCCATTTAACAACCATTTATAAAAACATTCATTTTAATCACTCATATGACATTTACAAACCAAATCCATTTTTATTAAAATACCAAATGGGCCAGAATCCATCATCACATGTTAAACCACTTTCAAAATCCAAATACACAATTATTTTAAACTTAAAAACCCTTGAAACTATTTCAATAAACACGAACTTATCATTTCACATGCATCGTATTAATTAAAAAAGACAAACCATGATTTATATACCACAAGTTACTCAAAAAATTCAATTAGGAATTTCATCGAACACTTGGTGTGAAATATTTAACAAAATAAGGCTATATACTTTAAAAAATAATGAAATCATCACATTTCACACCAAAAAACCAATACAAAGATCATACATCATTATTTATCATGTATTGAAGGTGATAAAGCATGAAATAATTGAATATTAAATCACAAAGGAAAGTGAAGTGGGAAACCTACCACAAATTCAGTGTGGATCATCTTTTATGGCCTAGTGGGAAGTGACATTATGTGACCTGGTTGGTCCATGGTGGGGAGCATATCTATGTGACCCAATAGACCCATGATACTCATTAGGGATGAGTACCTCAGTATGATGGCCAAGGTGGGAAGAAGCTCTATGTGACCCAGCATGACCATAGTGGGGAGCGGCTCTGTGTGACCAAACATACCCACTATACTCATCAGGGATGAGTACCCCAGTAGTCCAAGGTGATCAATGTCACGTATGATGGCATTTCTTTATATACTCTAGATTATACATGCGTGAGATGACATTACCATGTTCTTACCTTCTTTTGTGGTTCTGTATATGAGTGTACCTTATTGGTTCTATATAAGAGCGGACCTTAGTGGTTCAACAAATGAGTGGCCCTCAGTGGTCCATCTTGGAAGAAGAACTCAGTGGATCATTAATGATGAGCCCCTCAACAGTACAATATGATTCATCTTTATGACTGATAAATCATGCTTTCCATATTTTGAGTTATAACTAGTGTGAGTTGTCTTGGCTGTGTGATTTTTCCATGTGATCTTGCTTTGTGGTATTGCTTTGTTTTCTATCCTTTTTGGTTTGGGGTACCTACTGAGTATCATGTTACTCACCCCTACATGGGATTCACCCACACGTGTTGTGTCTTGTGTAGGTGATTGATGCTTCAACAAAGACCTTGGTGGCACGGGACCAAGTGGTTCCCGATGAGATGGGATAAACATGACGTACTTCTATAGCTTCTGATAGCCACTCCATGCCTACCCTACATGTGGGGTTATTATGTGGATATCTTATATAGATATTTTTTACTTTATGGTTTTCAGTTTGTCTTTTTTTAGCTTTGTATTCTGAACCATTTGACTCAAAAATTGTACCTTTAATTAGTGGTTGTTTTGTGGCATGCATGTTTTTCTTTTCAAATGTTCTGGGACATTGTTGTGTGTGTGTGTGCCTATATATAAGTAATAAAAAAATGCCTCCAACTCATGGGATAATGCCTTTAGTTCTTGTCACCTACCCCTAGCCTTTGGGAGGCATGCTTGGGGTAGTCACGACATGAGCTCGGAGGTATGATTCATGACAATTGCTTCTTACTTCTTATATCCATATTTTCCTGCTTTATAGTTACATGACATACATTACCATCCTTTTCTATATGACTTAGTTTACAACATTTGATTATTATTCAGGGGTTGGTTATTCATTTCTTTTTCCACTACTTATTCAATGTTATACTTCTTCCACTATTTATCAGTTGACTGTATCGATGTCCTAATCTAGTAATGAGGGAATAGTCTCCCCATGAACACACCCAAGGCCCTCGCTGCTAGTTGGTAGCCTTTGGCATTAAGGGAGTTTCACTTGAGGCCATGTGGCCAATCAGGCTCTGGGTTCCATTCAGTGGAATTCAATTCTAGTACATCACAACACATGTATATATAATGAATTCATTAGTGACGAATTAATCATAAATGAAAATGAAAACCTTTTGAGAATAAATGAAATCATTTTCTCAAAAACTATTTTTATGTAAAAAACATGTTTTACATCAATAAACTAAAAAAACACTTTTTATGAATGATTATAATGAAATTTTTATATTTAATTTTCAATAAAATGTTTAATATTCATCTTATGTTTTTTCTAGATAATAGATAAGAATAAATCGAATTTTATGGTTAAAACTGTATTTTTTCTAAAAGGAAGTTTTATCGCCTCTAGTGCACTTATTTTAAAATTATTTTGTAGTAATTTTATAAAATTTATTTTAAAAAAATAAATTCATTTTTAAAATCAGAATATTTAAATTATCTTTGGGTAAATTTTTGGTATTTTTCTGAAATGTTTCATTTTTTGATGAGTCATGAAAAAAAATAATTTTAATTGAAAAATGCCTTTTTCTATAAATAATATATAATGTTAAATTATAGTTGGATTTTTTTAAAGTATAATTAGTTAAATTGTATTTCATTTAATATAATATATGTCATTTGAATCAATTTCATATTTAATTTTGATATAAAATCTTTCTAAACACTTAAGCATTTTCTATTTAGAAACCCACTTTTTTATCATCTTTGTGGGATGAATTTTTAAATTATAATTTTACAATTATATTAATTGAATTTGGAAATATGGATTTCATATTTTGAGTCATTTTAATTTATAATTTATAATAAGGTAAATTTAATTTTTGACCAAAATTTGTTGTTAAAATAGTAAAAATTATTTACCATGATTAAGGTAAAAACTGATTTACCCAGGGGAGGGTTAAACTAAGTGGATAAGGGTAAAAATGAAAGAAAAACTTATCAAAAACTCAATTTCGTTACATATTTTGACCTTAAATCTTCTAGGATTGATAATTACCCATTTTGGAGGCTTGTGTCATGATAAAACTGTGGTTACGATATAATCTTTTCAAAAAATTACAAGTGTGCGACTCACCCCACAAACAAAAGGCCACCCCCATCTCCTCCATACTTCACTCATTAAAACAGTTTTTGTTCATAAAATTAATACCCAAATAACTTCCCAAATCCCCTCCTTTAATTCTATAACCACCTCTACTTACATCAAATTGGTTACAAAATCATCATTCGTGTGTACGACAGACTACCATCTTGTGAAATAATGTCATTTTTTTTAACATTACCACCTCTTAAGGATATAAATAATGATGGATTTATTATATATATTTTAATTTTATGATGTTATTATTATTATATAAATATTATATCACACATACCTCTATACTCTCCATTTTATGGGAATATGATAACGTCGCTCATTTTACGGTGGACTACTGCCTTGCGAAGCGATGTGATTTGTTCACACTTTACATGGAAGGTATTAAGGATGATATTAATAAAAATATGTGATATATATAACATAAAAATTATTCTATAATGATAATATATATCATTTACCTTTATTTATTTCAATTTTATAAGAAAATAGAAATAATGTTCATGTGTACGTACCACCCACGGTCTATATGAATGATGTATTACACTTTCTATCAATAAATTTTGTAGATTACTATAAATACATATATATTGAATATATATTATATTTATATCATGGTTTATATTTTTTATATGATGAAACAATGATATAAGTAAGAGGACCAAAAAAATAACAAATTCAAGCATACATGAAAAATAATGTAGTTATTGCCTTAAACATGACTTCAACTTAGAATTGGTAATAAAAAGGTAATAAATTGTCATAAGAAAATAATATATTTTATGATATATATATATACACACAAAAGATATATAATATCTGTATAATAAACTTATATTTATTATACTGAATGTTTGAATGTGTATGATGTAAGTCAAGACTTAAGGTAAGGGATATCTAGTATATCTTTTATTTATAAGAGACATATGAAAATTCACCACTCACTTATTTTTTGTGGTTTATATACTCCCAATTTGACATGTTATATCATGAATATCATTTTTTAATTTTATTTAATTCTTTATTGAGACTTATAATTCAAAAGATCACTAAAGTGGTAAGGGACTTTTATCTCAATTTTCCTTCTTTGAGACAAATGTTATGTTATACACCTGTATTCTTTTATGATGTGTATATAAATACCATCTGAAATGTAATATAATAAATTTATTTATTATCATTATATATTAAGTTTCATTTTATGTTATTCCTTTATAAGGCTTAAAATTCAAAGTTGCCATAGTGGTAATGTTATTATGCTACAATCTCATCATTTGTCAGGATTGTATATGGTTTTCTTTCTGATGACAAAATATTATAATCCATATCTCACGAAACACATTAATTTTCATATTCTCTTGTTATTTATGATATCTTCAAGTAATAATATCATTTTACAATACTTGGTACTTAATATAATGGAGAAAATTATTTTAAGAAAACCTGACATTATTTCTCTCTTTCGTCGGAAAACCATTTTCTTCTAAAACCATGTTTTAAAAAAATGTTTCTGAAAATGTTTTAGTGTTATCATATGATTATTAAGAGGAATTTTACCCCTGTTTTATTTTTTTTTAAAATGTTCTTAAATGAATCCTTATGTAATTTTTAGAAAAAAATTTCTATTAGGATATTATCAAAAATGTGAACTGAATCTCTATTTTAAACTTGCACAACCTGAACTGTATTTCCCAATTCCATGATAACTAAATGATTTCAAGATCACCTTAAAATTTTTCAAAGATATTTTCAAAGAAAATGTTTTCCTTAATATTTGTAAAAATTTTATATTTTAAATAAATTATTGTATAGTTAAAATAATTTTTAAAAAGTTATAAGTTTTTAAAAATTATTTTCAAAGCAAAAAGTATATTTTCATGAATATTTTTTAAATGATTTATATAGATTCTTTTATAAGTTTTCAAAGTTGTTTTTAAAGAAAATAATGTTAAAATGTTTTATGTTTTAAATAAAAGTGTTTCTAAAAGTGTAATGGATATTTTACTAAATAAATGTTTTAAATGATGTTTCAAAATCATTATCCATAGAAGATGAAATCCATTGATGTTACCTATTACTTACTAAGGATATTATCCAAGGATAATATTCTAATTATTTCTCTGAATGGTTTATGTTTATGATGAAAATATATTTATGAAACATATTTCTATTCCAAGGTTTATACCATGATATAATTCTTATGAAACCCGTTTCTTTTTTCATGAGTCATGATATAATGAAAAGATTCTAAAACCTATCCCTTTTTAAAAGGTTATGATAAGATGAATTGTTTATGAACCCCATTCCATTTAATTGGTTATGATAATATTATTTTTTATGATCTTCTGGCACACATATGTATTATTTTTCATTATATAAAGGGTGATACCTATATCGCTATCCAATTAATTATGTAATGATAAATTTTATATCATCTTAGACGGTACACTGGTGGTTAGACCATTCCAGAAAGAAGGGTACATAGGTGGTTAGCCCAAGCTAGAAAGTAGGGTACACGAGTAATTATCCCAAGCCTGACATGTTATGAATGTCTTATTGGGTATCCACGATATAAGGTTTTCTATGTTTATGTCAATGAAACAAATCAATGTCTTATTCCAATGTTATTCTACCATGGATCATGATATTTTATTCCCTTATGAGTCATAGATTCTTAACTACCATTATTTTTCCATGACTCAAGATTATGATCTTTGATATGAAGGGTATAGTTTTCAAATGTTATGAACATGTTCTCATACCCTTATGTTTATGTTATGATTATATATCTCCATTGTTTACCCTTATTGAGAAATTGAGTTCACCCTTTATCATGTTTCCTTTCCCATGGTTATAAAGATATGAATTATGTATTATATGACTAATAATGGTTCTAGTTTTGAAAATCATAATGGGATATTATGTATCTCAGTTATGGTCTAGTTGTTTATGTTTCCATTTTTCTAAAGGCACTAAAATATTACTATCCTTAGGCATGTTCTTATGCAATGTAATGAATATTTATCTAAAATTATGTAATATACATGCATGAGAAGGTTGTGTTTCTATAGATGGTATCAGAGGAAAGGTTTAGTTGAATTTTGGAAACTAGGATGAGAGAAATTTAGTGATATCTCTGTGGATATTTTAAAGGATATGTCTAGGGGTGTCTCTAAGGATATGTCTAAGAATGATTCAATGTATAGAAGAATGTCCTAGAATTTTGGTAAAGGATAGATAAAGTGATTTCCAAGAAATTAAATACCTTTATAGACACTAAAAATGTTTGTGGCTCTAGCATGGGGGTACGTAGGGTTAATAAACTCAAAAGGTCATGTTGTGCTAGAATTTAGCATCACCTAATGCATGAAAATGAGTCTATAATACACCTGTTTTGAAACTCTCCGGGGATATGCTTTAGAAATACACAATTTATTTATGATCCATCATGAAGGATTTAAACCGATGAAGACTATTAATGACCTAAGATAAATCTCTGGTTTCATAGATTAAAAAATTGTCATGATTTAGACATCCAATATGTGATTTTTTATTATTATATAGTTTTCCACTCTGATTATTGTTTCTTAAAATATAATTTTTTAGGTTTTAGTTAATGGAGGGAACCTGATGGAACTGGTTTAACATTAAATGTGATGGAACATCTGCAGATGTGAAGCCAAATGGGATGATGACTGGAGTAAAGGATGTTAGGATTATGCCTAATTTGTTATCACATAACATCATTAAAAATGTTCACCCAAACCAACTCTCAGACTCACCAAAGAAGATATGGATAAAGTTTTATGAGATTTTAGGTAGTGGATACCATGGATGAAAGAATATTCCTTTTTCTATATGATGATAATGTGTAAAGAGGCACTCAAGGGGATGTCTTAGAGGGATAAGAAGATGTTTTGGGTGTGGAAAAGAAATAAACAAAGCATGTAATTACAAAGGAAAAATAAAATTTTCAGTTAATGCAATGGATGTGAAAGATAGACTACTTGAGTTATCATCGATGGTTGAATGTTTCAATTATTGAATGTATGGTAATTATGAAAATCATTTTCCTAATGGGAAATCTCATGAAGATAATTAGAAAGGTTTTAGAAGTAATGATTTTTTTATTGACGATGATGAGACAACAAATGAAAATTGGAAGGAAAGTGGTATTAAGGAATAAGATTATAAATCATAGTGAATATCTTGAGAGGGAAGTGAGATTATAAAAGTATTTAAATAATTTAATTCAAGGATTATTTTATATGAATCATGAAATTTTCAAGGATTGTTCATAATAATTTTTTTGTTAAGTATTTTCAACATTATGTTAAATGGTATTGATGGACTAAAAATGTGATTTAATGGTAATGTGATATTTTGATTAAGGAAAGAAAACCCTTAATATGTTCTGTATGTTGGGATGATGATTTTGAGATAAAGAGATTTCAGTTATGAATAAAGTAATTTGGATAGTACTAATTACCTTGTAACTGATTAATGATTTGTTGAAAAAGTGTTTTATTCTTTCATGGATGGAGTTTAAAACATTTTTAGATTTAAGGAATATATCAATTAATCCATGTTTTATATAAGTAATGATGAATCGTGTATGTTTTGAATATGTTTTTATGGAAATTCAGGTTATTACCAAGTTTAAAGAAAATACATTATAAAGGTATTCACAGGTTTGGTATGTGACCAATAAAGGTCCACATTATGATATATGGGGGATTAATTTTAAGATGATTTTGAGAAATTTAGTGACCATTTTTATAAATTCTGAATTTGAGAGGGGTTATAAAGTTATCCATTTAAGGAATGGTTCATGTGGAACTTTGGATGAGGTTTTAGATGTTAATATATTATTTCACCATATATTCACAACTTTTTCTAACCATTTTTTTATGATGATAACTGAAGATATAATAAATTAATTATTATTCTATTATGGATCTTATTTAGTACTTAAGAACTGAAAAAACTTCATCTCTTAAAGTAATATATGAAGTGGAAATTGATCAAGGAACAACCAAATGATGAAATTTCACATATGAAATAAAAATATATCAAGTAAGTAAACATCCATATGTTATTAGTCTAGATGAAAAATAAATTCCCCAATATTAAGAAAATGATATGGAAATAAAAAGTGGTCCTATTATCATCATTTTTGATGATATGAATTAAAAATTTCATTCCAATTTGGTTTATGGTTTTTTGGTCATTAACCTTCTCTGGAATACCCACTTTATTGTGACCAATGTTCTATATCAATCTTCATTAGTATTTGGCTATTATTTTTCTCTTATATGTGCATATTTTAACTCCACATGTATGTTCTCCTAATTAAAAACCTAGATTGAGTTATTATAGATTAATTTCACATATATCTTTATCTTTTTGATGAGGATGTTTTATTAACCAATTTTATGATGTGGGTTTCTATGAATAAATTTTAAAATGTTAAACCTTTTATGATTGAAATGAATTTAGAGGGAGCAATTCATTTCAAGGGGGTCGAATGGAACACCCTGAGATCTTGTGAAATAAATTTTTTCCAATATATTTTACATTTTTTATATTTTATGTTACAAGAAACCATGGGTTTTTCTTATGTCACATACAAAACTAACTTTTTCTTGTGTTACACACAATATTGAGTTTATCTTGCATTACACGCAACACTGAGTTTAAAAAAATGTGTCATACTATTAAAATATTATTATTTTTTATGATTGTTATCACCTAGATGTTGGAATGGTGGGTATGAATAGGATACACTAAATTATAAAAATATATGGTTTACACATGTATATATAATTAGTTCATTGGTGGATAATTAATTATAAATTAAAATAAAAACTTTTTGAAAATAGAGGAAATCATATTTTGAAAAAATATTTTTATAAAAAAACACATTTTACCTTAATTAATTACTAAAATAACTTTTAAATAATGATGTTCGTGAAATTTATATATTATATACTCAACCAAATTTTTATTATTCATATTATCTGTTTTCTAGACAAGATATAAGAATAAATCCAATTTTATTCTTAAAACTATATTTTTCTAAAATGCAATTTTGTCTCTATTGATACACTGATATTAAAATTAATTTTTATAAGGTTTATAAAATTTATTTTTTATATAGGAATATCAAAATTATCTAAGGGTAATATTTTGATATTTTTTCTGAAATGTTTCATTTTTTAATGAATAATAAAAAATATTGAATTTTAATTCAAAACTACCTTTTCATTTAAATAATTTATACTATTAAATTATAGTTTTAATTGGTTTTATAGTAAATATAGTTAGACTTTATATCAATTAATCCAAATTATGTCATTGGTATAATTTTTATATTTAATTTTGATATTAAAACTCTATAAACTTTTGAACATTTTCTATTTAAAAACCTGATTTCTCATCATGGCTGAGTGATTAATATTAAATTAAAATTTTCTAATTAGGTTAAATGAATTTGGAAAAATGGAATTCATATTTTGAATCAGCATAATTTATAATTTCTAATAAGTCAAATTAATTTTTGACCAAAATAAATAGTGAAAATAGTAAAAATTATTAATGGACATTTAGGTAAAAACTGATTTATCAGGGGGTTAAACTAAAAGGATAAGTGTTAAAAATGAACAAAAATATTCTATAATGTAGTCTTCTGTTGTTACCACTTCTCCCTAAAAGTATATTTTATGAAAATAACAAAAAAATTGATTTGGTGATAATTATACAACACCAACTGTGTAACAACCTGAACTTTTATAAATAAAATTCCTCTTAAAATTTAATTAAATGTATTATTATGTATTATGGTTATAGAATCAAATGAAATTATTTGTTTTTATTATATCATATTTAAAATATATTTAAGAACATTTATCATTGATAATGTAGCCGTTGAGTAGTGATCACATGATTAGTATAAATATTGGATTTTAACAAATCCAATTGACACACACAAAGGATGTGGAGGCCTCAACTAGTAGGATTGTACTTTATGAAGCCCATTTTTCAGTGATTCTGATGGATATAACATTAGTAGGATTTTTCCTTGACCAAGACCAAGCTGATATCTAATAACATAAGCATGAACAGAACCGTTTACAGAAGAGGTTCAAGCTTATCGAGATCACAAACCAAACCATGTTCACCAAACCACCCCATGAAAGTCTCACAGTTGTGAACCTTAACCTTATGGAATTTTATAATTTATTAAAGTTATATTTATTAAGAATATAATAAAATGAATATTTTTATTGTATTTTCAATATAATTGTGTTTATATTTTCTTCTTATCGTTAATTTATAAACAATTTGGTTTTTTATATAATAAGACACAAATTTTATTTTTATTTAGTGTTCAAATTCAATTAAGGAATTTATTTTCCTTAATTAATGGATTTTTGATAAAATATTATTATAAAATAATTTTAATTAAATGTAAATGATTAAATAATTTTTATGAATTCAAATATAATTTTTATTAAGGTTCGAAAAATATTATTGTCAAAAACATGATATTTCTCAATAAATATCGATTATTATCTTAAAAGTAAAAGTACAAATTTTTATAAAATAATTTTGATAAAATAATAATTATTTTCTGAATTATAATGTTAAAATTATCTAATGTAGAATTTTTCATAATTTTCTGAGACAGTCGAATTTTCTGGTAAAAATTAAATACCGTATAAGTATACAGGGTGTATTTGTTGGATCTGAATCTACGGATTACACACAAGAGGGGGGGGGGGTGAATTGTGTCTTTTCAAAATTATTACAATCTCTTCAATTTAGACAAATTCTGTCCACTATGCTTTAGCACGATTAAAAATGCAGCGGAAAAAGTAAAAGCATGAATACACGGATGTATAGTGGTTCGGGGAACAGAAGGCCCCTAGTCCACTCCACCAACGCTCAAATCCACAAGCTTGGCGATTTTCACTATCTGGTCCTCGTTTCCACAGACCTGTTCACAACTGAGTACAGGCAGTTGACACCTTTACAAGTTTCAGGCAAACACAGCCTTCCTGGTTCAAACACGAACCCACACAGCTTAGAACGAGAAGCTGATCACTCAAAAATAAAAAGGGTTTCGATAAAGAAAACACTTCTCCAGTTGTTCTTCACAATTGCAACAGAATTCAATTGACAGTAGATAGATCGTCATCTTCAGAAAATAAAGATCTGTAATCAAAACAGTTCTGAGTCGATCCAGTTGCAATAGATATTACAAGAAACTTCACAACTTCAGCAGCAGTAGATTCACAACAGATAGTCGATGTAGAACACGTGAATCTGCTATCAAGATCTTCCTTCGGTAATAAAGGTTTTACACTTCTTCTCGAACACCAGAAAAGAACGCCTTCACACAGTCTCTGTTTCTTGCTTGTTAAAAGATCAATCTATATATTTCATACACTTTCCTGTGTATATATATATCCGAAGTTTCCAAGATAGAACATATATATTCAAATCTGAGAAAATCTTTCGCATAAATAGATCCATGAAAATCTCCTTTAGATTCGCGATAAAAAAAATGAAATAACGGAGCCGTTGTAACTCCCCTGAAGAATCGGCATAAAAAGCTCCGTTTAAATCAATCATTAATCCGTTGAAAATCGCCTTTGATTCAGTCAAAGTCGTACTTAAGAATCGGCTCGAAATCCGCTTAATAATCCGCCTGTTTGACCAATGCAAAAGGAAATATCGTCTGTCAAAAATATCCCGACGCCAAACGTAGGGTTGATGACGTGGCTCCAAACGTAGGGTTCACAAACGTAAGGTTTACAAACGTAAGGTTCAGAACGTAAGGTTCAGAACGTAAGGTTCAGAACGTAAGGTTCAGAACGTAAGGTTCAGAACGTACATACTTTCTCTTCAGCATTCAAACGTAAGGTTGATCATCCATACTTTGTCTTGCTTCAACTCTCCAAAGAACGTACGGTTGATTATAAAAGTAAGGTTGATGATCCATACTTTTGAGAAACAAACTCAACACTGAAAACTAACGTACGGTTTCTCTTCCATACTTGTCCAACAACAAAAACGTAAGGTTCCTTCCAAACGTAATGTTCTTCTTCCATACTTTTCAACAACGTAAGGTTCATTAACCATACGTTTCAAAATAACGTAAGGTTCCTTAACCATACGTTTCTTTTAACATAAAAAGTAAACTTTTCATCCATACGTTACGTTCATCAATGTAGGGTATGAACAGTGATTCCAGTACGCGCTAAAACTGATCTCGCGCTACAGTGATTCCAGAACGCGCTAAAATTGATCTCGCGCTACAGTGATTCCAGAACGCGCTAAAATTGATCTCAGAATAAATGAAGTATGAAATCTCGTTATATGAAATAAATAAATAAAATAAATTCCTGAAAAATACTCAACGAAATAATTATTAAATAATTAAGGGTATTTGTGAGCATCAAAATCATCATAAAGAGACAGAGTATTATTTAAAATAATCTCCCCCTTTAAAAAACATTATTTTTAATTGTTTGAAAACAATACATTGCTCAACAATCTCCCCCTTTTTGATGATCACAAAACCCATAAAATAATAGAACTAATTTAATTGAAATCTTTATTGAAAAATTAGTTTTATAAAATTTTAGAATTTTGAAAGGATTAAAACAATATTTAACTATAATAAAATTTCTCCCCCATAAAAATAAATTTTCAGCTAAAAATAGATAAAAGATAAATGTCGTATATATCCAAATTCTCCCATATATCCAAATTTCTTCATAGGAAACAAATGAATTTAAATGTTGTGTTTATCCAAATTCTCCCCCTTTTTGTGATATCAAAAAGAATGAAAAATTACGGATTTGAACACATTCAATATTGCACTGAACTATAAGTAAATGCTATAATTAACTGTGTATGAATAAGTGAATTTGTTATACTGGCTAACTCAATCATAAATCAATAAACAACAAAACAAAAAAGAAGTAAGAAAAGAATTTTCATTCACAAGCTGTTATATATAAACGATTGTGATATACAGAGGAATCAAGGGTCATAGATAAGACAGGGAAAAAGGTGTCTATCTCCTTTGAATCGCGGTCTTTATCTCTGTAAACTGTTCTCTGAGCCTCTTCATCATCCCATCTCCTAACTTGATGATAAGATCTCTGTTCTCTTGAGTCATATGAATATCTTCAATCAAATTAACTCTGAAAAACTCATGCATTGTTTCTTCTTTTTCAACAAAAAGAGCCAGTTTTTCTGATAACTGATTCAAAAGAATCCTAATCGGTTTCTCTCCAGATGTCAACTGATCCACTAAAAATCTCTGATTATCTAGCAAAACTGACAAAGGGGCACTATTACACTGAAGATCGTGTAATCTGTCACTCATATTGCTCATTGCTGCAGTAATTGCTTGAAATTTCCGAATCAAATCAGGTGAAGAGCCTGATCCACTCACAGCACTGTTTGCAACAGACTCAAATTTATTCTCCATGTAAATCTTCAACTCAGACAAATAATCTTTCTTTACCATCTCCGATTTTAACTGATCAACAGCATGAAGCATATCAGTCTTAAACAAATCTACTTCCTGTCTTGAAACAGTACATTCTTTCAGCTTCTGAAACTTCAACTGCTCTAAGTTCAGAGAATTTCTAAGACTAACATTCTCAGATTCTAACTGAGAGATACGCTTGTACAACTCAACAACTTCTTCTTTTCTCGAATCAGGGGCACCCTGTGCTCGATTCTCATGTCCAGAATTAGGTTGATGAAGCAGGGCAAGTGGTAAGGAATCTGCATCTGACTGTTCTTTGTCCTTGTTCTGACAAGGTTGATCCACTGAACTATCTTTTGAAGCCTGAAACTCTTCCACTGAAAAATCTTCCTGAAGTACCTCTGTATTAGCTTCACAAGTATGTTCATCACGAACAGTAGTCTCTCTGACTTCTACTGATTGGTCAAGAACAATATTTTCATGTAAATCTTGAGGTCGGGCCACTTCTTCACCAGGCACTACCTCCATAAGTTGTTCTTGTTGAATTACTTTTTCAACAGCCACAACAGCAGATTGAGGTTCTTTTTTAGTTTCTATTTGAGCTGCTGGTTCCTCTATCGGTGCAGTCTGCTCCACAACAGCTTCTCTCACAAATGAATAAGAAAATAACGGTTCAGAGGATTTCAAGGCAGGAGAGATAATTTCTTCATCAATTGACCTCTTCCTTCTAGATTGAAGTCCTTCTTGACTTCTCTCTTCCTCAACTTCCTCCATCTCAAAACGAATTCTCCTTGACACTGTACTAACTCTTGATTCTGCTTGTCCCTCCTTGGACTTAGCCGGTTGAGCCTGAGCACTCTCCGAGTTTTCCTCAGCTCCAACAGGTAAGAGTTTTCCTTTAATTGTGCTCCAGAAGTATCCTACTTTCCTCAAAGTTCCAGCATTAAAAACATTACTGTGGTGACATTTCACCCCAGCATCTACCAATCTGATCATTCCTCTTTTAAACAAAAACAAAGAAATGAAACTTCCATAAGGGAAAAAGGTCATTCTTGCTTCACTCTGACAGCAGTAACTCAGATATCTTATCATAAACCGAGGAAAATTAAACTTAATATCACACATCAGAAGATACATTATGTACATGTCCGGGTATAGGATTTTCTCCATTTCAGCCATTCTTGGTGCTAAACCAGTCTGAACAAATTTTACCAAAATTTTCTGATCGGGCTCCAAATCCTTAATAAACATCTTCTTTATCACTCTGGTTCCAAATAGAAAAGACATAATGTCTTCAGACTTATGTACAGAATCTCCAATATTCCGTAAATCGAAATGAAAAACTCCTTCATGAGGGCAGTTAAGAATTTTACTTATCTCTACAGATGATATTGAAAAGTCCTTATCCTCTATTTGAGCCAATAAACTATCCTCTGTATCTCCAAGGCTAAACTGAACAGTTCTAAAGAAATGTCTCATTTCTGCCTCATATAGAAACTCAGAATTTTCACTATTAAAAGCTTGCTCAAGGCTTTGAAACGACAATGCTTGCTTCAACAGTAAATTAGTTTCAAACAGCCACTCTAAATCTATGACTTTACCTTGCAGTATTTTCCAACTAACTACCTTAGGTTTCTTTGCAGCACTGCTCTCGGCTTCATCTGGACGCTTAGTCTTTGCCATTCCAACAACGATTTCTGAAGGTTCATAAGTTTAGGGTTTGAAGATTCAGAAAAGGGTTTTGGAGCAGATGTGCGGTTTTAGGTTTTCGAAAGGGTTTCCGAAAAAGGTGAAGCAGTTTAGAAGGTGAAACGGTTCTGACAGCCTTGATTCCCGTGTAATCACTAATCATTACTTTTATTTAAAACAAAATAAAATTACTTATAGCGGGAAAAAGAAATTAAGCAGAATTCGAAAACAGAATAAGATTTAAAAAAAAACTATTTAAAATTAAATAAACCTAACTCCCCCTTAATAAATTCAATCCTTGCCGTGGGAAGTGGTTTAGTAAAAATATATGCTAATTGATTTTCTGTATTTACAAATTCTAAAAATATATCCTTTTTAAACACATGATCTCTTAAAAAGTGATGTCTTATATCAATGTGCTTAGTTCTAGAATGACTAATAGGATTTTTTGAAATATTAATTGCACTAGTATTATCACATAAAATAGGTGTATTATTGAAATTTAATCCAAAGTCCATAAGAGTGTTTTTCATCCACAACACCTGTGCACAGCAACTACCTGCAGACACATATTCTGCCTCGGCTGTTGACAGGGCAACTGAGTGTTGTTTCTTACTAGACCATGATACTAAAGACTTCCCTAAAAAGTGACATGTTCCTGAAGTACTCTTCCTATCTAATCTACAGCTTCCAAAGTCAGCATCTGAATATGAAATTAAATTAAAATCAGAGGTTTTTGGATAAAGCAGAGATTGATAAATAGTACCTTTTAAATATCTAAAAATTCTTTTAACAGCAGTTAAATGGGATTCTTTGGGATTTGATTGAAATCGAGCACAAAGACATACTGAATACATTATATCTGGTCTACTAGCAGTAAGATATAACAAACTACCAATCATACCTCTATATAACTTGTTGTCCACTGATTTTCCAGTTTCATCCAAATCAAGTTTTATATTAGTACACATAGGAGTTGTAAATGGCTTGCTGTTTTCAAGTCCAAATTTCTTAAGTAAATCAGTAATGTATTTGCATTGATTTAAAACATTTCCAAAATCTTTTTGAAATATTTGAAGACCCAAAAAGAAATTTAATTCTCCCATCATACTCATTTCAAATTCTTTTTGCATTAATTCTTAAAATTCCTGAAAAAGAATTTTATTGGTTGATCCAAAAATTACATCATCAACATAAATTTGAACCAACAAAACATTATTTTTCACAGTTTTCTTAAAGAGTGTTGGATCTGCCAGTCCAACAGTAAAATCATTTTTCAAAAGAAAAGAACTTAGTCTTTCATACCAAGCTCTAGGTGCTTGTTTAAGGCCATAAAGAGCTTTAGTAAGTTTGAAAACAGAATCTGGTTTTTGAGAATTTTCAAAACCAGGAGGTTGCTCAACATAAACTTCCTCCATTAAATAACCATTTAAAAAGGCATATTTAACATCCATCTAAAATAATTTAAAATTAATATAAGATGCATAGGCTAAAAGGATTCTAATGGCTTCTAACCTGGCTACAGGTGCAAAGGTCTCATCATAATCTATTCCTTCTTCTTGATTATATCCTTTAGCTACTAATCTTGCTTTATTTCTAGTTATTATCCCTTGATCATCCTGTTTATTCCTAAAGACCCATTTAGTTCCTATTACTGGATAATCATGTGGTCTTTCAACTAATTCCCAAACCTTATTTCTCTTGAACTGGTTCAATTCATCCTGCATTGCTATTACCCAGCTCTCATCATCTAAGGCTTATTCTATGGTCTTAGGTTCTTGTTGGGATAGGAAAGCAGATAATTCAACTATATTTCCAAGGTTTCTTCTAGTTTGAATACCAGTCTCTAAGTCACCTATCACAGATTCTAAAGGGTGATTCTTTAAGGTTCTAGACTGTCTAGGCATTACATTCAAAGGTTCTTCAGTGTCATGTTCTTCTGAACTGGACTGAATTTCTTTTATATCATTTTCAAAATCATTCTTTAAATTCTCAAGTCTCATGTTTTCATTAGAATCAGGTTCATCTATTTGTTCTATCCTTTTCTCAAAAGGATCAGATTCATCAAATTTCACATGAACTGATTCTTCAACAATCCTTGACTTTTTATTATAGACTCTATAAGCTTTGGAGGTTGCAGAATATCCTAAGAAAATACCTTTATCATATTTTGGATCAAATTTACCAAGATTATCTTTGGTATTCAAGATGTAAACCTTGCATCCAAAAACTTTAAAGTAATTTACTTTAGGTTTTCTGTTATTCCATAGTTCATAGGGTGTCTTTTTCAAAATAGGTCTTATTAAAATTCTATTCATTATATAACAAGCTGTATTAACAGCTTCTGCCCAGAAATATATAGGTAGGCTATATTCATTTAACATAGTTCTAGCCATTTCTTGAATAGTTCTATTTCTTCTTTCTACAATCCCATTCTGTGGAGGTGTTCTTGGAGCAGAGAAGGTGTGTTTAATACCCATGTTTGAGCAAAAGGAATTAAATTCCTGGTTCTCAAATTCTCCACCATGATCACTTCTCAATGAGATTATATTAAAACCTTTTTCATTTTGAATAGATTTACAAAAACCTTCAAATAAACTAAAAGCTTCACTTTTAAATTTCAAAAAGAAAATCCAAGTAAATCTAGAATAATCATCAACTAATACATAAACATATAATTTACCAGCTAAACTTGCTACTCTTGAAGGTCCAAACAAATCCATATGGATAAGTTCTAGAGGTTTAGTTGTAGCAACTTTATTAACATATTTGAATGATGATTTGTGTTGCTTGCCAAGCTGACATGCATCACAGAATCTGTCATTTTCAAATTTGAGACTAGGAAAATCAGAAACTAGATGTTTCTTAGATAATTTATGTAAAGCATATATATTGCAATGACCAAGTCTTCTATGCCAGATCCAGGATTCACTTATATTAGCAGTTAAGCAGTTTACTTGTTGTTTACACAAGGAATACAAATCCAAAGTATAAACATTATCAGTTCTGGGTGCTCTAAACTTAAAAAGTTTATCTTTATAAATAGTACAACTATTGTTAGTAAAATCAACAGTGTATCCATCATCACAGAGTTGAGAGATACTTATCAGATTGTGTTTTAACCCTTGTACATAAAGTACTTTGTTGATTGAGACTGTCTTTGGATCTCCAACTGTTCCAATACCAATAATCTTTCCTTTAGCATTGTCACCAAAGGTGACAAGTCCTCCTTCCTTTCGAGTAAGAGAAGAGAAATTAGCTGAAGTTCCACTCATGTGTCTTGAGCAGCCACTGTCCATATACCATATTTCTTTCTTTCTTTGGTGACCTGCTACCTGCAAAGACATTCAAACAAATTGCTTTGGTACCCATATTTTGTTGGGTCCAGGAGTGTTAGCAAGCAGTGATCTGGGTATCCAGATTTGCTTTGTTTTATTAAAATTGATTGAATCATATAGATCATTGGAAATATAAGCTTTCTTAATTCCACATATTTGAGGTTGTCTTAGAAAACAGTTTTTAGCTATATGACCTTTTGTTCCACAGAAGTTACAAATAACCTGTTTAGTGCTAGGAACAAAATAATTTTTGTATAACTTAGGTTTTTCTGCTTTTCTTCCAATTCCAAACCTTTCCTTTTTAATTACAGTTTTTCCAAGTATCTCATTTAAGGCGTTTTCTCCTTTTGTAAAAACTAATGCAGCCTTTTTATAAGATTCTACTTCATCCTGTAGAGTTTTTATTTTTGATTCAAAATTTATTTTATTTGAATCAGCAGAGTTGTATTTGTCAATTAATTCCTTATGTTGTTTTAGCAAAGTATTTCTCTCATCTGAAATAGCTTTATGCAAGTTCTTTATAGATTTATATTTTTTAAATAATGAGTCATACTTTTCTTCAAGCATATTGCAGTAAGCTGTAAGTTTTTTATTTGAGAAGCTTGTTTCAGAGTTTGATTCATTATTTGAGTCAGAGGAGTAGTATGAGTGTACCTCATCAGTTTCAGCCATGAAACACATATTTGATTTTAAATTGTCTTCCTCCTTCTCTGAGCTTGATTCAGAAGAATTACTTGAGTCTTCAGAAACACTCCAAGTAGCTTTCATAGCTTTCTTGTCTTTCTGCTCATAATCATCTATTTTGATGAATTTCTTCTTCTTTGCATCTTTCAATTTTGGGAAATCCGGTCTGATATGTCCCATCTTTTTGCATTCATAACATCTCACTTCCTTGCTATCCTTCTTGAAGGATTTCTTGAAGTCTTTCTTCTTACTGTAGAACTTTCTGAATTTTCTGGCTAGCTGAGCCAGTTCTTCATCCGAATTTGAAGAATCAGAGCTTTCTGATTTAGCACTTACTTATCTGTTCTTCATCTTTCTATCCTTTTGTTGAGAAGTCACTTTCAAAGCAGTATTTTCCCTTTTTATGTATACTTTATGCTCATTTACCTCATCTTGCATTTCAGCCTCGTACATCATCAATGTACCAATCAGCTCTCTCATAGTTAGATCTTTAACAGAAGTTGATTGTCTGATTGCTGTAGAGATTCCATTCCATCGAGTAGGAAGTACTCTCAGTACCTTTAACGCTTGATCAGCCTGCTTGATTGGTTCTCCTAGAGCTGTTATATTATTGACAATTTCTGTCAATCTTCCATTCATCTGAGTGATGCTCTCTCCTTCAATCATTCTGAAAGTATCGAATTTTAATTTAGCAGTTGCATATCTCATCTGTCTTACATTATCTGTTCCTTCATAAGCAACAACTATTGTTTGCCACATTTCATATGCAGTAGGGCATTGAGATACTCTGTTAAATTCATCCGGTCCTAGACCACAGATGATTGCATTCATAGCTTTTGAATTCATGTCATACTCAGCCTCTGTAGCAGCACTCCATGTATCGAGATTTTCAGGAATTTCATAGGGAGTCAGAATCTTTGAATAGACTTTGTAACCAAGATTTTTCAGATAAATAATCATACTTGATTTCCAGCAGCCATAATTATCTCCATTAAAGTAAGGTGCTCTGACCATTGACATTCCCTCTCTCGTATCAGCCATGATACACTATGTATAATCTTTAAATACTTCTAGCTTGACAAGACTTTAAAAATAAGAAGCTCCTCCTCTGATACCAATTGTTGGATCTGAATCTACGGATTACACACAAGAGGGGGGGGGGGTGAATTGTGTCTTTTCAAAATTATTACAATCTCTTCAATTTAGACAAATTCTGTCCACTATGCTTTAGCACGATTAAATATGCAGCGGAAAAAGTAAAAGCATGAATACACGGATGTATAGTGGTCCGAGGAACAGAAGGACCCTAGTCCACTCCACCAACGCTCAAATCCACGAGCTTGGCGATTTTCACTATCTGGTCCTCGTTTCCACAGACCTGTTCACAACTGAGTACAGGCAGTTGACACCTTTACAAGTTTCAGGCAAACACATCCTTCCTGGTTCAAACACGAACCCACACAGCTTAGAACGAGAAGCTGATCACTCAAAAATAAAAAGGGTTTCGAAAAAGAAAACACTTCTCCAGTTGTTCTTCACAATTGCAACAGAATGCAATTGACAGTAGATAGATCGTCGTCTTCAGAAAATAAAGATCTGTAATCAAAACAGTTCTGAGTCGATCCAGTTGCAATAGATATTACAAGAAACTTCACAACTTCAGCAGAAGTAGATTCACAACAGATAGTCGATGTAGAACACGTGAATCTGCTATCAAGATCTTCCTTCGGTAATAAAGGTTTTACACTTCTTCTCGAACACCAGAAAAGAACGCCTTCACACAGTCTCTGTTTCTTGCTCGTTAAAAGATCAATCTATATATTTCATACACTTTCCTGTGTATATATATATCTGAAGTTTCCAAGATAGAACATATATATTCAAATCTGAGAAAATCTTCCGCATAAATAGATCCATGAAAATCTCCTTTAGATTCGCGATAAAAAAAAATGAAATAACAGAGCCGTTGTAACTCCCCTGAAGAATCGGCATAAAAATCTCCGTTTAAATCAATCATTAATCCGTTGAAAATCGTCTTTGATTCAGTCATAGTCGTACTTAAGAATCGGCTCGAAATCCGCTTAATAATCCGCCTGTTTGACCAATGCAAAAGGAAATATCGTCTGTCAAAAATATCCCGACGCCAAACGTAGGGTTGATGACGTGGCTCCAAACGTAGGGTTCACAAACGTAAGGTTCACAAACGTAAGGTTCAGAACGTAAGGTTCAGAACGTAAGGTTCAGAACGTAAGGTTTAGAACGTACATACTTTCTCTTCAGCATTCAAACGTAGGGTTGATCATCCATACTTTGTCTTGCTTCAACTCTCTAAAGAACGTACGGTTGATTATAAAAGTAAGGTTGATGATCCATACTTTTGAGAAACAAACTCAACACTGAAAACTAACGTACGGTTTCTCTTCCATACTTGTCCAACAACAAAAACGTAAGGTTCCTTCAAAACGTAATGTTCTTCTTCCATACTTTTCAACAACGTAAGGTTCATTAACCATACGTTTCAAAATAACGTAAGGTTCCTTAACCATACGTTTCTTTTAACATAAAAAGTAAACTTTTCATCCATACGTTACGTTCATCAACGTAGGGTATGAACAGTGATTCTAGTACGCGCTAAAACTGATCTCGCGCTACAGTGATTCCAGAACGCGCTAAAATTGATCTCGCGCTACAGTGATTCCAGAACGCGCTAAAATTGATCTCGGAATAAATGAAGTATGAAATCTCGTTATATGAAATAAATAAATAAAATAAATTCCTGCAAAATACTCAACGAAATAATTAGTAAATAATTAAGGGTATTTGTGAGCATCAAAATCATCATAAAGAGACAAAGTATTATTTAAAATAATCTCCCCCTTTAAAAAACATTATTTTGAATTGTTTGAAAACAATACATTGCTCAACAGTATTATGGCATCATAATGTACCAAAATTAAAGTAATAAATAATAAAAAGGGTATAAAAGGAAAAATATATTATTTCCCTTTAAAATAATGTTATTTAACTTTTATTTCACTAATTTTATAAATACATTATGAATCCTCCAAAACCATTAATATATTTTAAGGTTATAAAATAATTTCTTTAAGAGTATGACTCACCTCCACATAAGAAAGGGAATTATTTTATTAATTTAGGACCTTGGACTTATAAAATAATGAGAAAAAAATCCCATTTTTAAGATATCATGTGAAAAACCCATGTGAAAGTTTTTGGTTTTGATTATTTTATTATATAGAGTCCAAAACCTAGGTTTGAGAAATATTAAAGAAATACCCACTAATTTCCTATATAAACCCGCCCAAAATACCATTTCTCTTCACTCAAAATATTTGGAACACAACCTTACTCTTCCCTCCCCTATCTAGAGTCCCCAAATGAACCCAAATATTTAACGAAGGTCCTCCCAATCATTTAGAGTCACACACTCAAGTAAGGGATATCCATCTCTTATTTTTACTCAAGTGCCTCTTTTATATTATGCCTTTTAATTACCATTTTTTCATGTCGGTATATATTCTTACACAACACCTAACTATAATTTTTACGTCTAAAATCTGAGATACCCTCTTTCTATCTCATTATATCCCTCCAATTAACCTTTATATACCCCAGTTACCATGTTGAAATTTAGGAAGGGGTTATTTCCTTCTCTTATTTATTAATGTTTATTTATTTTCTTATGCCTTATATTTTAAATTCATAATGTTGGGATATTTATTTCCATGTACCGATTATTGACCATTTTATTTTCAAATTATGAGAAATGCTTTTTTCACTCATCAAACTATTTTATGAATTTTTAAGTGACATCGTTATGCTGTCGAAATTTCACCATGATTTTCCATGCCAAAAAATTGTGTAGTGAATACCATACCCATTCACTATTAAGGGTGTTAACCTTTAAAAACATATAGTTATTGATTTGTTACATAAAATTATGTATTCTGAACTCCTCAATCATGGAATAAAATATGATGATAAATGAATCTGTGTTGTATGGTCTATGTGGAACACTTAAGCATGAGAATGAAATGAATGTGATGGGTGCACATAGAATTATATAGTGCTCTAATGCATAGGGTAATGTTTTGTCTCATGAGATGTCTTATTTTTCCAAGGAGTAAACTTGATTACTTTAGGCGAATTTATCCATCATGGTTTTTAGTAGTTGTCCTTGATCTATCTTTATGATGCAATGTTTTATGATTTTCCACATTTCTCATGTTTTCTTTATGATTATCATGATATATCATGCCTTATTGTTCATGTTTATGATTATACCACCTTTTATGAACCATTTATATATCTATTTTATGACATGTACTAATTTATTCATGTTTTTCCTTATTTATTCCCTTATTGGGATTTATATCTCACCCATTTATTATGTATGTCCCTTTGTTATCCCATGTAGTTTTATGTTCGGTGGAATATTATGATCAGGTTAAAGAAGTTTTTAATAAAGATGACATATTTCCTATATTAAGTTGTTATGTAACGTACCTAATTCTAAAATACACTATAATTCTTAATCTATTGGGTTGTATTATGTGTAATATTATGTAATAAATCACAAATTAATGTGTAATATAGAGAAGTGTTGGTATTGTTGGCATCAAAGGAAAAATTTATTTATTTTTGGGTTTAAGATTATAAAACAATAGAGAAAGCCTTAGGGATAAGAATAAGTATAAGAAAACATCCCTAAATTTTGTTAAGTATAAAGTAATCTGTTTATGAAGAAAATATATCCCTGTCCTAATACTATAAGTGGATGTGGCTCTAGAAAAAATCTATATAGGGGTAAAACCCAAAAACACCGCATTGATCTAGAATCGACTGAGAACTAGTGCATGAAAATGAGCCTTTCTGCACACTTGGTTCGACACTCCCAGGGGATATGCTTTGGTATGTTCATAATATCATTACGAACCATTATTAAGGGAACAAAAAATTTCCATAAGAGTATATGTTAGGAAATAGATCATGGATAATATAGATTAAAACCTAGAAATTCATAAGTTGGGAAATAAATGTAATTTATAAGTTATAACTTTATTTTTATTGGATTACCCAATCATGTGTTCAATAGTTTACAAATAATCATCCCTAATTTTCCTTTTATTCTATCCAATGTCTAGAAATAAGAGGAATTAGGTAAACAATCAATGTGACGGGCAACGTGATGACTGCCCCAATGAAATTCTCAACCTGGTGGGAGAAGGAATATCGAACTTTATGATGATAATATCTTAGATGAATCAGGTTTTTAATAGAAAAATGGATCCGAAGGAGTTTAAAAATAACCCTAAGAGAGAAAAATCTGTGATTGAGACCTTTATTAAACAAAATCCTCTTACTTTAAATGGATAATCACATCCCTTAATCATGAAAAATGGATCAACTCCATTGAGAAGATCTTCCCCATCCATAAATATTCCAAAAAATAGAAGGTTATACTAGAGGTTTATCATATAGAGAAAAAATCTAATCAACGATGGACATTGATTAATAATATGAATCCTAAGGTAGATATCGAAGTGATGGGGTGAATGAATTTTGGAAAATGTTTTTTGATAAATATTTACTCACACTCTCCTAATTAAAATGGAAAGGGATTTCCTTTCCCTCAAGTAAAAATATAAAGAATCTATCTAAGTGTATAAGGAAAACTTCATAATACTTTCATGACATGCCTCTGGATTCTGTGTTACCAAGGAGTGAAAATTTGACTGCTTCTTTAGTGGGATAAAATCTAGTATATTAAAATCCCTTGTGATCTAAGACTTTGATAGCTATGAGGAAATTATCCAATGTTCCCTCAAAGTGAAAACGTAGATTGATGAATCTCAAGGGTATCATGAGGTTAATAAGTATAATGTTGAGTTAAATTTTGGAGGTTTTAGGAAAAAAATATAATAGTGATAAGAAATATCAATATCCCACGCATCAGAGGTGAAGAAAAAAGAACCCTGGAAATTGCCGAAGGGGGATGAGGAGATAATTTAGGTGAGGGAAGGAAGGAAAATTTTCTAGTGATTACCGATAGGAGAAACCAACTAATGTGTTGGAGGAAATAAATTCTCCAGTAAACCCTTAACACAATTTTCATTGATTAAAATAGAAAAAACCCAGGAACTTTGGAAACCAATGCACTAAGTCAAGGGATTTCAATGACAACCCCTAATCTCCAAGGAAGAAAAGGTGAGATTTTTCCATCACAACCACTGAGGTAGATTATGAAAATTATATGGTGATAGATATGTTAGTAATTCATTAAATAATAAAAACATACTTCTTGATTCTATTTCTACGTATTTCATTCATATCATGATAGTTTAGTAGAACTATTCAAACACCACCACAAAGCATGGAAGTAGAGTTGTCGGTGAAAATGACCTATCAAAATTTATGGGATGAACATCCCAGATAATATTTTCATACTCCCTTTAGTGTAATTTTATGCAATTATGGACATTTATTATTTTCCCTATATATATCTGACATAAATATAAGTGAGAAAGAAATCACTCTCTGTATCTTGAATCGACCCTCGATTCTGGAAAATTGAGAGGAAGGGGATGAAGCTTATTTATAACCAACATCTCAAGAATTTATATTATTTACATATGAGAAATAATATATATCTCAAATGATTTATTATATGTAAATAATCATCCTTGAAGATATTCCTATTATGAGGGAATACACTGAAATGTTTCCCAAAGAATTTCCTGGCCTTCCTCATAGTTGAGAGGATGAATTTTCAATCAAGATTATAACTGAGGAATTTCCATTATCAAAGAATTCATATAGAATGGATATTATAGAACTTGAGGAGATTAATAAACAACTACATGAGAATCTAGATAAAGGGTTCATACACCCAAGTGCTTCACCATCTAATGCACCTGTTCTTTTCATTAAAAAAAAGGACCAGTCAATGCTATAACGCCCTAGATTTACCCAAAGGTACATACCATTAAATTTTTGGTTTAATTACATAAAATGACATAATAATTATGAATAATAGGTTAAAGGAGGTCCCGGGTGTGTCTGGGGACAATTTTAATCCTAGATCACCGAAAAGGGGGAAACAGACTAGGGTGCACAGTTTATATGAAACCGTGCGACCCAGGGTGCACGACCATGCGACGTCGGGTGCAAAACTATGTGAATGATTTGAGTTTGGGTAAAATGATATTTTTATGGTTTTCATATGGTTAGTCAAACCACATACCTAACTACATGATGTGACCCTTATAGTAGCAAAGGGCGAATAGTTGGCGCAAGTTTTTCCCAAATCTTGTGTAGTTTAAAATGTGGGTGAAAGACCCATTTTCACTTAATGAAATGTTTTAACCCAATTTATTCCCCCTATCATTTTCAATGGGTTTTTCCTCCTCCCATGGTGTGTGGAGCTCTCTTCCTCCTGTTCATGGGGTTTTGACCTAGCTCCTTCATCCATGGTCCATATCCTTTGCCATCAGAGGCTACAAAAATACCTAGATAATCTTTACCTTCTACACTCATCTATTTATAGGTTTATCCTCTATTCATTGAACTATTTTGGTGTGACATAATTTTTTCCTATTTTCATGGTTTTGAAAAATCCATCGATTTCTTCCATTTTAGGTTGAATCAAACCTCCATAACAGATGTGTGGAGTGACACGATGTTGAGGTAGGGGGTCTATGGTCTTTCCTGTCATTTTTTCATAGTTAAAATTTCATATTGTTGTGCCACTTTCTGGAACCCTATGATGAGGCCTCATCTTTTTTATTAAATTTTTTTAACAATTTTTTTCATGCCTGTAGTGATTTTAGCATATGGTGAAACCCATATATAGGGTTTTCACCTTGTCTTTGGCCACCCCTTTGGGTGTAACCTTCCCTAATGGCCTATTTTCCCATGTTGTACTTTGAGAATTACCTTGGGTGTGTGTGCTAACCATGGTTTAGTTCCTAAAACCTAATAAATGGATTAAGATAAGTGGTGAACCATGAGATTTTCCTTTTAACTACATGCCTCTCACCTAATATTTAAATTACCATAATGGATGATTCATATTTAAATTATTATGCCTTATGTTAATTTCATATGCAAGTTGATTAAAAGATTATAATTCACATCTTATGACATTTCTTGATTTTAAGCTATGACTTGTTCCATGTACCCTATGCCACACATTATGCTTATTGCTTTGTGCCATAAGTTAATGACTTAAATTGAATGTATTCTTTGGCAAGCTTATTATCTTGGTATATTTAAATTTTATAGATGAAATGTGTTTAGAAATGTGTAAATTCAACGTGATTAATCTTTTATTACACTTTTTATGTTTATTTATTATTTACTAGTGATCCTGCCTTGGATCCTTGAGCTTACTTTTGTAATAAATTCATTATGCCAGGTTGATGTCTTGAATTTTATTATTTGGATAGCTTCATAGCAATGGATCCTTCCATGCCCTTGATGGCATGTGATTATAAATATATACCTTGTCTTATGATGTTACTTGTTTGATATAGCTAACTTACTATGGTCTAGGAGTGATCATGGGTCTTGATTTAAGGATTCCATGGAAGGAATCACCATGCTCAGTGGGATAATCTTATTACACCGAGAGTGATACTTTGCCTTTCTAGGTATGGTCTCACCAGGAAAATTTACTTATACTTGTGAGTGATGTTAGTTCTCTGGGGGATTAACTAAGGACAGATCCATTAGAAAGATGGATATGCCATTCCCTAGGTGATACCCGGTCTCCTATGTGAGATACTTGGTACGGACTCAGAATCATTGTGTTATGAGTGATGTAAGGGATGCCTTGTACAAAATCGATGACATTGGTTATATTGGATGTTCCACAGCAACCCTTGGAATTCTTCTTAGATCACCTTAGATGGACTTGAACTCCACCCTTGGAAGTGATGGATTAATTTTTTTCTATGTCCATATGTGATTCATCTATTATTCTTATTATTATTGTGAGTTTACTTGTTTGGTGACATGGAAAATGATACCCCAAGGAAAAGCACATGATTGTGATTTTCCCTCTTATATTTTCTTTTTTTTACTTTGGCCCTTGTATACATATTATGCATTGAATAGGTACCTATTTTAAGAGATTTGACATAGGCCAATGTAGGTGGTATAGGGTGGGTGTCCATTTTAGAACCCAAACCAAGTGGTTATTATTTATTTAATTATTTATCTACATTTATTATTTTTGGCAAATAGATTATATATTTATTTTATGAAATGGATTAACCTAGACACATTGGGAGCTAGCCTGTTGATATTATATTTCACATCCTTCTCGGGTTCCATTTGGTACCTAATTAGACTTTATGATCATATGAATGGATAAAGAGAATCCTACTGCTTCTGATGTGTGATTTCTTTGCTGCTTAGGATAGAGTTGGAAGCTGGGGACCAAGCCTATACTCGAGATACTATGTAGCATTTTTTCCTTTTTAGTTTTGTATAGAATTAAGTATATTATTGTACCCCTATTTCCACCACTCATCCATTTTTTGTATAGAATCGTGACATGAAATTATATCATTGTCTTTATAATTGATATTCCGCTTCTTCCAATTATCTATTTCTCTTGTTTGGATCATTTCATTACTTCTGCTTCTGTTTTATTATTCTTATTATTATATTTCTTATCAACTATTTACCACTATGTATAATCTTATATAAGAGGTAATAGTCTCCCCATGGACACACCATAAGGCCTCGCTTATAGTCAGAATCCAATGGCATTCGGGGAGATACGCTTGAGTTCATGTGCCCACTGTATCAGGGAACTGTTGAGTAACATCTTGGGTGGGACACTACAAAGTGACATTAGATCTATTTTCCTTTCCTTCTAACTGTTTGGGTTTTGATAGGATAATAGGACATAGGGTTTTTAAACTAACATTGTTCTTGGATGTAGCTGACCCATGTACAGGGGAAACCCACATTTTCTAGGTTGGGAATTGAAATTATTGATTATTCCATTTATGGTTGATACGACTTCACTATTGGGTGACACACTTGATTTATAGTATTGTTAATATTGTGTGATTGGAATGATGATTTCTATTGATTTAGACCAAGGATATGAGGGAATATTAAAATCATGCGTCATACTAGGAACAATAGCACTTGAAATTTCATGCCTTATTTCCATGCCATATCTAATTTTAGCTTTTATTTTCCTATTTTCATGTGACTGCAATTGTGCCTTTTCCTATTAAGAATTATAGTTCCTAATTTTTTAGATTTATAAAAATGTTCCAATCTACCTTTTAGGAACATGTTATAAATTAGATTAATTTGACTCCCAATTTCAATTTATACAGTGTATAGGCCCTTATAAATTGGAATGGTGATCTACCTAATTATATCATTTAAAAAAGGGTTAAAAACATGAATAAATCAAAGAGAATACCACATTTAAAATGAAATGGACACCATATATAACAATGTGAGACCTTAACTTGACTTTACCTTGGAAATGGGTTATAGAACGTGTCTCTTGTGATACTCATGAGGCATTTTCCTTCTTATCTAGACCTAGATCTAGGACCAGGTTTTCAATTCTGTTATGATTATAAGCAGAATTTGTACCTATCCTTATTATCATTTTCTTACATGCTTTCCTTATCTGTTATAAAAAATTGTCTGAGGTGCGCACTTGGAAGTTGTAGTGTTATGCTACCGTGAATTCCTCATGCTACACACTAAGAGAGTGGAGATGATCACACTTCGTAGGTGGTGTGGCCTGAACCACCCTCTATACCTCCTGTATTTCCACCAGAGGCACCTCCTACTGATCTTACACTAGGAACCGATGCTCAGTTTCATGATAGATTCCAAAGGATTATATAGTGTATTCATGGTGTTCCCAGTCCTCCCCTTACTATGGAATAGATGACAGGGGACTTTCACAAGAAGCACCCTCCCACCTTCTCAGGGGATGGTAGACTTCATGCTAAAGAGTAATGGTTAGAGGATATGTTTTCTATCTTTGACCATCTTGAGAATCATAGTGAGTGGAGGGTAAATCTCTCTACCTACATGTTTCATGACACCACCAAGCATTGGTGGGATGTCATATATCAATTAGAGCGTTACCTATTTATGATATGTGAAGACTTATAGACATATTTCTATGATAATTTATTTCCACAAATATTTAGAGAGAATAATTATATGGAGTTCATACATATTTAATAGGGATCTATGATAACACTTGAGTATTCTGATTAATTCACCGAGCTCCATAAATTTTCTACTTCTCTGACCGGTGATGAATTTATCACTATAAGTCACATTCAGGATGGGATTCTGAATGCCATTTACTCACAGGTGAAAATATTTTGGTTGATTACCATTAGAAAGATAGTGAACCAAGCATTAATTATGGAATGAAATATTAGAGAAGGTGGAAATGTGAGCCAGGGTAGTTCAGTTTTGTGGTAGGATGATGGTAATTTTGGAAGTAGAAAGCGCCGATTTAGAGGTGCATGTGGGTGTGGTGTAATCTAGGGGACACAAAATGACTCTATAGTGTGTCACCCCTATGGAAGGTCAATCAATAAGAAGCATAAATGCATGTGGAACCCGATTGAATGCTAATATTATAGAAGGATGGGTCACCTTCAGAAGTTCTTCTATTCTTTTCCTCTAGCATCCAGTGGAAGGGGATCTGTGGCTATGGATGTGGCAGTCAGTCCCCAAAGCTTCAGCATCAGCAGAGTGGTTCTACTTAGTCTAGTTAGATGTAATCTCTTGGTCATAGTTCAATCCATATCTATTCAATGCTTCCATCTCCACAAGAGTAGAGTCTAGGTCTATCTATGGTTTGAGGTACTATTTTAGTAGCCTCTACTTTAGTTTCTTCCCTTTTTGATATAGGTGCATCAAACTCTTTTATATCTATTATGATTTTGGATATAATTGGTCTTGAAATAAAGTACTTTTGTGGAATCACGTCTCTTGACACTCTACTAGGGGTTAGAACTGAGGGAATATGTTAGTGTTAGGAATTTCCTTGAGATAGGTGGGTACCATTTCTTATGCAGTTTCTCTATACTTGAGATGACCAAGTTTGACATCATTCTCAATATGGACTGTCTTGTACATTATCATGACCAAGTGGATTCCAATCACCGTAGAGTGTCCTTCACATCACCCTAGAGAATCATGTATACGCATAAGGTAGAAAGAGAAATCCAGTCATATCGAGATGGACCCTAGAGAACTAGGCTTGTAAGAGTGACAAATCAGTAGGAATGTTTCTTTATAAGAGATTAGGGAATAATGTTAGTGAATTTACCTCTTATATTGGATCATTTTGAGGAAATATTCCTTTAAGATTTATCTAGATTACCTCCTGAGAGATAGGTTGAGTTCACCATTGAGCTAGTTACAGGTGAAACACTTGTGTTCATTCCTATGTATAGGGTAAAACCTATAGAGCTCTAGGAACTAAAAAAGTATCTTGAATACTTAGTGGCTACATGATTTATCAGACCCAACACATCTCCATGGGGTTAACCAATCTTTTTTTCCAAGAAGGTGGATAGTACCCATATATTTTATATGGATTAAAGCCGACTAAACTAGCTTATGGTGAATAATAGGTATCCACTACCTCACATTGAAGACCTCTTCAACCTGTTCTGAGGAGAAATTTCATTCTACAAGATCGATCTGAGGTAGGGATAACATCAAGTGAGTGTGATACCATCAGACATACCATGTACAGTGCTCCAAAGTAGGTATGACTTGTACGAGTATCTAGTTATTACATTCAGTCTAATGAAAGAACCAGTAGTCTTCATGGCATTGATGAATCGGGTTTTCCACCTGTATCTTGATTCCTTCATGGTAGTCTTCATAGAGGAGGTATTAGTGTACTTGCTCTCCAGATAAGACCATGAAACCCATCTCGAGATCATGCTGAGTACACTGAGAGATAACCATCTTTATGTGAATCTTATTCAATTACACTATTGTATTAGTAAGGTTTACTTACTAGGTCATGTCATATCAGAGGCAGGCATAACAGTTGAACTAGAGAAGGTGAGAATTGTGGTTTCCTGCGACCAGGCCAAGAATTATTTTAATATATATAGTTTCATATTGATGTATGGTTATTAAAATAAATTAATTTAGGAATTATATATCTTAACCACAACTATAACACCAATTATTAATAAGTTAATGTTGTTCTTGTGGTCTAAATACTGTAAAAAGGATTTTCAAGACCTAAAAGAGAGACTCACTTCAGCTCCAATTATGATTATTTCTGAGCTAATAAGAAGTTATACAGTCTACTATGATGCTTTAGTGATCATAATGGGTGTAGTTTTAATGTAAGGTGATATGGTTTTATCATATGGATCTCTCTAGATCAGGCCTCACAAGTGGAACCATCCTAAACATGACCTCAAGCTAGCAGTCGTGGTTCATGTGATGGGATGTTGGATGAATTATCTATTGGGTAAGAGGTTATTTGTATACACCAATCATGAAAGTATCAAATATATATCCACTTAGCAGGAATTGAATTTGACACAGTGTAGGTGGGTGGAATACCAACAGTCCTTTTAATTTGAGCATTCTCACACACCTGGAATGTTTAATTTGGTAGCTGATGCCTTAAATCGGAAAATGTAGATGAAAGTTGTTAAAGTTTCCAACACTTAGTGGTAGATGATGGATATATATTTTTTTAGTTGAATCTTCAGGTTCAAGAACAACATGGGAATCCAAACATAGTAGCTCTTGCAGTGAAGTACTCTCTTCTTAAATGGGTTTAGATGTGTCAGTTATCTAATTCCAAGGGCTTCATTATGAGGGATAGGGTCATAGGAGATAACACACCTATGGGTTGGGTTATTGATGGCAGTTAGACCTTGATATACCAAGGGCTTGTTCAGATTCCTTATGATATATGGGAAGAGATGATAAGGGAATCTCATGCCTCTTTTTAGGAAATTCATCATAGGCTTACCAAGATGTATAGAGATATGAATCGTCAGTACTGATGGCCAGGAATGAAGAAGTATATAGAAGGATTCTTCACTCAGTGATACACCTATCATTAGGTGAAGTTAGAGCACTATAGAACTATTGTAATTCTACAACCTCTATCAATTCCTAAGTTGAAATGGAACAACATGACCATATAATTTTTTGAAAATCCTATGAATATCTCCTTGAGGCAGCGATGCAATATGGTTGATTGTTGACAACTTGACCAAGGTCGCACACTTCTTACTAATCAGTGTGTCCTTCTCTATTGATGATTTAGAAAGACTCTATATCCAATAGATAGTGATACTTCATGGTTTACCCCATTCTATCATTTTGGACCGAGATACCCACTTTACGTTGTAGTTATGGTAAGGGTTACAAAGGTACTTGAGTTTAAAAGTGCTATTGAGTATGATATATCACCCTCAGACAAACCGAGAGTATCAATGAACAATAAGAGTGCTAGAGGATAAGATTCGATCCTATATCCTTGATTTTAGAGGATCCTAGGGAAAGCATATTCCTTGGGCAGAATTGTCATACAATAACAACTTTCAATAAACAATTTAGATGGCTCCATATGAGGATCTCTATGGTATATCATGCCATTCACCTTTATGATATCTTGAGGTGGGTAATGCAACTCTACTAGGTCCTCATCTCATTCAAGATACTTCAGATAACATCTAATTTATTCATAAGTGTATGGATACAAATTAGTCCAAGCACAAGTCCTATACCAAACATCAATTTAGATCACTGGATTTTGAGATGGGACGTCAAGTTTTCTACGTGTTTCACCTAGTTTGGTTCATAAACAAATTAGGATACATGGAAAGTTGTCTCTATGATATGTTGTGTATTTCAAGAAAGTAGAGAGAGTTGGGCTGATAACCTATCAGTTATTATTACCTCATATATAAAATTTCATTCATTGTGTCATCCACATATCTCAGCTTTACTTATATCATCCCAACTTATCTCATTCCTTTAATCCTAATCATATCGAGTTGGAGGTGGATGCTTCCTTTGAGGAGAATCTGATACGTATCTTTGATTGTATCATGAAGGTTCTCTGAGGAAGGTTAGTTCCTTGGGTTCGAGTGTTATGGTAGCACAAACATGCACATGATGAGACCTATGAGCGAAAGGTTTATGTACGTTTATAGTGGCCAAATATTTTCTTAGAAGATTTTTTACCACACTTGAAAGGGTAACATAGGGACAAGTTGTTTTAAATAGGGTAAGTTTAATGTCTTGACATTACCAAAAGGCACTAAACTTTGAATTCATGGTTTAATTTGTTAAAATATAACTATTAATGATGCCCACAAGGTATGTAGGTCACAGGTGTGTCGAGGGCTCATTTGAAGCTCATAACATCGAAAAGAGGGAAACATACTGGGTTGTACAGTTTGTCTAATACAGTGTAACCCATTCCGCAAGACTATTAGAGTGTTGTAGGTTTATGTATTATCATGAAATAACCAGGGTCGACCTTGAGCTGGTCACCCGAGTCGATCTGCGACATGGCCCGAAGTGCGTTCCTGATCCCCACGGGCTGAAAACTAGTGTCTGGCACCAACAAAGTATACAAATGGAATGATTTCACCCAAAAATAAATAAGTAAATTGAATAATGGAAAGAAACCAAATATCCCAATATATAAAAAATACCAAACTAAACATATTTTATGTAAGGATTTAAGTTACAATAACTACATAATAAAACCAACCAAACAAGGTGACTACACAGTCTCTTTGTGACCCCATGGGTCACTCTAAAAAACAAAGACCAACCATTACACAAGGTGATCAAACTCAAGCTAAAACCTACACTAAAGGCTAAAAATAATAAGAAACTATACGTGTGAGTATTAAAAATTAGTAGGTAATCTTGATAATATATTACCAATTAACTTCCTTTAAAATAAAATAAATATCAACTTCAAGTGCAAAATACAATATTTAAAGTAATATTTCTCCACATTTTACTTGAAAACAGACTACATTCAATTTCCTGACTTAATTTCAAAACCATGTTCGTTTCTAATAGTGAGACATTGACATTTTCAAGGGGGAAAGTGATGTTTCCATTTTCAAATATCTCAAGAGAATATAAAATAATTTTAATTTAAAAACATTTTTCATAAAACATTTGGAAGCCAACACATCACTTTCCAAGAAAGGAACCACACATTAGAGCACTATAATAATAATATATTGAGGGAAATAGAAATAAACATACAAGATTAACCAAGTTTCTAAATCATTACTACAAGAATCTAAGTGAAAATAGACATGGGTGAACCTAGGAGATCATGAATAATCAATAACAAACTAATACATGAGACCCATCCCTGAAAGCATGCCTCAAATGATGAAATCAAAGATCCCTAAATACTCTTGACCACCCTATCTTAGGAGAGACTGAGGAAAAAATCCCACAATAATAAAACTCAATATATCCTTGTGTTATGGGCCACCAACTAGTGTGTAACCTAGCCGATGCAGCAATTGTTCTCAGAAAATTCTCTCACTATGTCAGGTTCCCATGTCTCATGTATAAAGGGGGTGAGAAAACTGATGCCAACGAGGCATCCAATCACATGTATATATAATATTAATCCCAACAATAGGCATCACCCCGAGTCACCCCAAGGATAAATCTCATTCTATAGAAAAAATAGATCTCAAGGAGTCTGTACGAAGGATCTCCCTTTCTTATAATGGATCGTAATGATTCTACAACAAGTACATATGATCCATTAAACATAAAAAAGAAAAGAGAATCATCTAATGGTGGTTTTCATAATAAATACTTTCAACACTTTCAAAAAAGTACCAAACGGGCTCAAGATCCTTTCACAAAACCATCATTTTTAGAAGAAACAAACCATATTTCCAAAATGTGAAAACACACCACTTTCCATTTAACAACCATTTATAAAAAAAATCATTTAAATCACTCATATGACATTTACAAACCAAATCCATTTTTATTAAAATGCCAAATGGGACAGAATCCATCATCACATGTTAAACCACTTTCAAAAGCCAAATACACAATTATTTTAAACATAAAACCCCTTTAAACTCTTTCAAGAAATACAAACTTATCATTTCACATGCATCATATTAATTAAAAAACACAAACCATGATATATATACCACAAGTTACTCAAAAAATTCAATTAGGAATTTCATCGAACACTTGGTGTGAAATATTTAACAAAATAAGGCTATATACTTTAAAAAAATAATGAAATAATCACATTTCACACCAAAAAATCAATAAAAAGATCATACATCATTATTTATCATGTAGTGAAGGTGATAAAACATGAAACAATTGAATATTAAATCACAAAGGAAAGTTAAAATGGAAACCTACCTCAAATTCACGGAACATCAATGACACACACTCGAAAACACACCACTAGGGTTAGAGGATAAAAAATAATGGAAGAAAAACATATGAGAAAGAGAGGGGATACCTAAAATTTCAAACCAGATGAAAATTCACCATGAAACCACCTTCAAATTCCCTTAGAGGAGCTTGGAGGAGCCAAAAACCACCATGAGAGGTGTTCTAATTATAGGTTTTGAATGGTGGAGGCTAATGGAAGAATCACCAATTAAAATATGGAGAAAATTCCAAAATAACCTTTCCCAAGTGGGTTGCACGGTTCGATCGCATGGTTTAAAAAACTATGTGAAAACCATGAAATTAGTTGATTTATAGTGCTTTATGGGCTACACACTAGTTTGTGTGGCTAGTTAACCCATTCACAAACTGTACGACCCCTTTCACACTTAAATGCATGATTAAACTAACCATGTACCTTAACCATTTGACCTAGAAAATGATAAAAAAATCACCATTTTCACCCCAAAACTCATCTAACTCAAGGTGATAAACCATAAAAAAATCATAACACAAAAAAATGTTCCACTAGGAGCGTTATAAACTCATTTTCCAAGACACACCCTCCTTATACATTTCACACTAACCAAGAATAGGTCCAAAAAACAAACAAAACCTCCAAAACATAAAATTTAAATATGGAACACCTGAAACATGAGAGAAAAACCAAGATCCAAATGTTACTCTGAAACAAAGGATGAAAAAAATATAAGTGTGATAGGGATAGTGATATTTTTCCTGATTTGTGTATGGTTAGTCAAACTGTGTGCCTAACCGTGTGATGTTTCTCTTATAGTAGTGATGGGTGAACAATTGGTGCAAAGTTTGGCCAAACTGTGTGGAAAAACAATGAACATAGTAAAATGTTGGTGAAATAACCATTTTACACTTCATTAATTTTTTTACCCAATTTATATTCCTCCTCTATCATTTCTAGTGGGATTCTCTTAGTCCCATGGTGCATGGAGGTCTCTTCCTTCAATCCATGGGTTTTGACTTAGCTCCTTCATCTATGGTACAAATTCTTCACCATAAGAAGATATAGAAAGCACTCAGTAATATCTACCATAAATACTCATACATTTATAGGTTTTTCCTTTATCTATTTCAATATTTTGGTGTGACATACTTTTCCCCTATTTTTGGGGTTTTGAAAAATCCTTTGATTTATTTTGTTTTAGGTCGAATCAAACCTTGACTATGAATGAGTGGAGGAAAATGATGTTGAGTTAGGGGTTCTATCCTCTTTCCCATCACTTATTCATGTTTAAAATTTCATTCCATTGTGCCTCTTTCTAGAACCTTCTAGTGAGGCCCCTTCTTTGTTTATTAAATTGTTTTATTGGTTTTTGTATACTCGTATTAAATTTAGCTTATGAAAAACCCATACATAGGGTATTCATCTTGTCTTTGGTCACCCCTTTGAGTGTTTCCATCCTTAATATCCTATTTCCCCATGTTGTAATTTGAGAATTACCTTGGGTGGGTGGGTTGCCTATGGGTTTGTGCCTTAATCCTAAGATATGGATTAAGATAAGTGGTGAACCCTGATATTTTCCTTTTAAATACATTCCTCTCACCATATATTTAAATTCTCATGAAGGAATATTCATATTTAAATCCTTATGCCTTATGTTAATCAATTATAAAAGTCAATCAAATTCTTATACTTCACACATTAAGACAATGCTTTCTTTTATGCTTTAACATGTGTCTTGTACCCTATGCCACACATTATTCATATTACTCTGTTCCATAAGTGAATGTATTAAATTGAATTCTATACATTGTTGTGATTGTTATCATGGATTATTTAAATATCATGGATTAAATGTGTTTATAAATGTGTAAATTCCATGTGCTTATTCTTGTATTCCACTGCTTATGTTTATTGATTATTGCCTAGTGATCCTGCCCTAGAGCCTTAAGCTTACTTTTGAGCTAAATTTCTTATTTCATATTGATGGATTGAATTTTATTATTTGGATACACTACTATAAATTTAAGCTATAGCCACGGATCTATAGCCACATTTTTATAGACCCATGTCTATAGCTTATTTATAGCCACAATATAGTATATACTACCGTGGCTAAAAAATTGCGCTGTCTTTTTTTTTTCAAATCCCGTCAGGTTCCTCCTTTATTCTCCCCCAATCGCTTTGTTTTTCAAATCTCATCGGGATCCTCCTCCATCCTCCCGCAATCGTGACCCTCTGAACTCTGTCTCTCATGGAGGAAACCCTACGAACCCTGGATTTCTCTCACTGTGCACGACCCTCCTTCCCCGACCCATCGTGACCTCTCCTCTCCCCGATCCTCATCCACTGACAGTGCTCCTCACGACCGTCGAAACCCTCGACATCTCCCACAGTGGCGCCCTCCTCCCCGATACCCACTGTACACGACCCTCCTTCCCCGACCCATCACGACCTCTCCTATCCCCAATCCTCCCCCACTGACGGTGGCCCTCACGATGGTTCCATCGCTGACACCGAACAAGGAAACCCCACCGCGAGCCACTACCACAGAACGCGGGACACTTCACCTCCCCCACTGATGTTACTCCTAGGTGGCCTCCCCACCTCTTCTGGCGTGCCTCCGATGTGGACAACCCCCTCCAGGTGATCTTCCTCCTCCTTGTTATGAATAATTATGTGTTCGTTATTTTTTTATCAGTGTGTTGAATTAAACTGGAATAGTTTCACATGTTTGAGTATGGTAAAGAGGTTTTTGAATTAGATACATTATTCTAATTATAATTGATATGTGTGGAGGGAGGGACAAGTGGTTTTCGGTGAATAACCAATTAGTCTAGATTGGGTATCTGCATGGTGGAGTTGTGGACAATTGGAATCGATAAAAAGTGATGGTATCATATTTTTATGGTTAAATTGGGAATCATGGGATTATCCTGGATGATTATCAAGGATTGAAATTGTTATTGTTGTGAGTTTTTAATGACCCACACAATTAGAGGGTTGGTAATTTTAGTGGAAATTTGATTTTTTTCCTAAAGAAGGGAGATTTTTTAGAATAGTGATATGAATTGAAATTTCAAAAGTTAATACATCTTTGGGACGTGTTTTAATTTGAGGCTAATGGTTATTTAGAGGGTTGGTTTCCAAATAGTACAGTGGTGGCTAACCGAAAAAAACTAAATTAGTTATTGGGTATTCAATTGGGAGGCACTAGGTGCCTCTTAATGGGTTTCTGAAAAACCACAGCCTTTATAAGGTACCTGATAGAGGGGTGCCAGGTACTCGGTGGGCTGGAAAGTGTAGTGGACCTTTTATAAGGGCCATCAGGTACATAGTGGAGGTGGATTGGTTACCCAGTAGAGATGGGTGTTGTTTTTTAAGGACAACAAAATAGTTATTCTAGATTCCACCTCTAAAAATGCCTTATGGGATTCTTCTACTTTAAATGGATAGAGGTAAATAATACTCTTCTACCTCCATTATTCTTTCATATTTATATCTTTTAATATTTAGTTTTTTAGGGTATGGTTTGTGTCATATTTTACCATGACTTATTGTGCACATGAGAATGTGACGTTTCCAAGATTTATTTATCCATGGACTAAATACTATGGCACATGGAAACATTGTTTTCTTTTTCTCATTATGTTAGACACTCCAATTATTTCTTATTTATTAATGTTATCCTTGATGAAATCATTACATTATTACCATTCCCTCATAGAATGTGGTGCAATGACATTAAACTTCCACATTCTCATCTTTAACCAAGATTTCATGTGATTTTATTATTTCTTATATTTTGATATATTTACCCAAAAAAAATACCAATTGATATAGTATATGTTTACTAGCATGATTATTATTTATCATGGTTGATTCCCTGCATAAATATTCACACAACAATGTTTCTTATAGATTATATGTTAATAATATTCTAATATTTCTTGGATTCAGGTATGAGAAAACATGACCAAGATGTATCATGATAAGATTATGGTGTTATATTTAAAAATATATATGTTCTAGAATCATCCCCAATCTAAAGGTGAGCTCATGGAATTTATGGATCTATCCTATAGTGATAAAATCGAATATTTAACCACTTATTATTCTTTGGTGGTTCACTATTATTAGATTTAAAATTCTCAACAGTGATAATGAAGTTACCATCATTGAAGCTACTATGTGATGACATGGGCCTAATGATATTCTTCCCACTAGGAAAATTTTAAATGTTACATCTTCCTCTTTACCTGTAGTTATCAAGAATAATATATATTTTTTTTTCTAAAAGCAATAAGTAATTTCATAATTCTGAAACTAAACCTCTAAACATATCAGAGTGAATTGAGGTTCTTCAACATGTTAAATTTACTAATTTCATAAATATTATTGAAAGAAAACATAGTGAAGACATGGTATCTACTAACTATACTAATCCTGGGTTCCTCTCCATTCTATGTGTCTATCATTCAGAAACCCATATTTCTTCTCTGTTTGACTTCCATGAACCTTCTTCGCATCAATCCCTTCCTCTCCCTCCCTCCATCTTCAGAATGTGGTTTACCTCAGAATCTCCTCCAGCTCGGGGCTCATATATTATCGAACTAGGGTTCTTTGTATTCCTCTGCGTCATACCATTTCATTTACCTCACTACCTCTTCTGCACGTGGTTTCCCTCAGTTTCTCCCAATGCTAGAACTTTTTCTCCTGTCGACCTATGGTCCCCGCAGACCCCAGTCGTCGTCTTCCTCTTAATATCTGTTCCTATCCACTCCTCTGATTCCTGCACACTATTTCCACTATCGTACTCCAATACCATCCTTCACATCAATCCACCCTAATTCTCTCTATTAACTATGACACCATCTTCCTTTTCTGGATCCGGAATTTGTTCACATCAACGCCGAGTATCATTTTCCCTCGGTTTCTCCTCCCGCTCGATTATCACCTCCTGTCGAGCTAGAGTTCCTACCTACCCTGGTCAACATCTCCCTCCATCACCCAGTCCCCCTACACTCCTACAGGTGTTCCCAGTATTATCTGTCTCCTATGATATCTACCTTGGTGAAGCACGCCCTGTACTCACTTCGCATTTCCATTCACCATCACCGAAACATGACACTTTCTTCAAAAATCTATCTTACTATTGCATTGTAGAAATGGATGAGAGGGTAGATATGTTCCCTAAGCACATATTCATCCATCTCCTGATGAATCATGCATATGGTATTTTCTCTTCTGTAGCATCTCAGTATCATTTTTCTCTACTCTATAGTTTCACATTTCACTATGTTCATACTAATTTTGCAGGGTGTAATACAATATAGTGCGTCACAAATGGTGGGTTCTCATAATTTTCTAGAAAAAATTTCAATTCTATCCAAGATTTAGTTTTTCTAGATAAATATGGATTTTTCAAACATCAATACAATATATCTCCTGTTTTGATTCACCAATTACTACTTGTACTTCTTTTTCTCTATCAATATTTTTTTATCTAACATTTATTCCATGGTTTATCAACTTATAAGTTATTAGGATTTTTTCTCAACAATGAAAAACTTTTATTTGTAGCTCAAAAGTGTTTGATTTTCTTTGTGCTTTCTTATTTCTCACATTCTAAACATTTATGTTGAGGAAACATGGTTTTATCTTCTTTCACATGTTTATTATTGTTTGAAAATTTCATATTCACTTGAAAAATTAGATAACTCTCAATGTTTTTCGTTTTTTTGGTTTATCCTTTTATATCTCATCAGAATATATGATCAAACATTCTTTCTTATCATGTTTAACCTTCTTCATAGGTGTGGATCAATTTTTTGTTATGATATATTCTATTTGATTAGAAATTTTCTCCTCTAGTAAACTTTTATTATCAGGTGGGATAAAAAATTGTATCGAAAACAACCAAATTAAGTTAAAACTCGAGCCAAACTAATTATATACCATTAACAAGAAGAATAATTGTTAATTAATAGGAATGTACTATTTAATAGTATCATTTTGAAATATGGATCTATTTCCCCTTGCTTGCAGGAACATGATTTGACCCATGGGGCATTGTGGTTCTTATATGTTGGGCGCTGACATGTATAGTCATATGAGACAGGTCTGTTTTAGTTAGTTTTTATTTTATTTTCTTTATCACATTGGCCACTTAGGTCTTTTACTTCTTTTTGTGGACAAAGGGTAATTATATTCTGTGAAGGGGGGAAAATGGGGTTCAGATTGATTCAGTCAACCAACTTTGATCTGAGGTAAGATTATATGGTTACTACTTGTCTCACACCTCATTTATTTGGGGATTTCAGTGTTTTTGACTCCATATTATGTTTTTCAGTAGGGCTTTGGATCATTTTGTGTTGGTTCGGTTGGATTTGGTTCTCCCAATCAAGGTAAGACTTTAATGCCATTGGTTGGTTTCTCACTGGTTATGTAGCATCCTTTATGTGTTTTAATGTTCCTAATATCCTTTATATAGTGCGTTGATCCCTGTTCGATGGTTTCGAGTGGCCAAGTTAAGGGTGACTCGCCTGTGTGTGCATAGGTAATAAAGTATATGGATGTGGGTTCCCCCATTACGTGTATAGTCAACCATGGAAGTGATTATGCACGTATGGGGCTATGTGTTCCCATGTATATATATATAAATGCATATTCAGGTGAGTGGCGACTGGTATATTCATATAAGCATATGTGCAAGGATCCCCATTGCACATGCTTATGGCCATACGGGTGTGTTCATAGGGGATAGGTGTCCTTTCATGTGTGTGAAGGTTCATATACATAGTGGGGGAGAAGCAAATTTTAGTTAGAAAGCTCCAAGAGATGAAGTGGACGATTTGGTTCCACCTTGAGGTAGGATCCCTCTTCTAGCCTCTTCAATTCAAGAATGATTTAAATTGAATTTACCTTTATTAATTCAGCATAATTATATTTAATTCCATATATTGAATAAGTGTTATTTAATATAATTGTTTCATTTGATAAATAAAGTAATGTTATTATAATAAAACCCCTCCAACAGAGGTGTGATGTCTGCGAAAACTCACAGTGATCGTTATGTTGATCTAGTTTCTTAAATTATTTCATTTGATTTATGCTGAATGAGTTTTAGAATAAATGTTAAATATAATTAAATGAATTGTGTAATAAAGTAAAGGCATGCTTTTATAATAAAACCCCTCCAACGGAGGGGCGGTGTATTCTAAATTAAAGAGTAGTGATAGTTATTTGTATCATGTTTAGATTTGGTTTGATTCTTCCATATGCCTCTTTTTAGTGTTTGTTTTGTGGCTAGTTAGTTTTTGTTTTCTTTGAATAATATAAATTGGTATATCAAACTCATTTAACTCAAATGACATTTCCCGAGTAGGCATATGACTTGACCATGACACTTTCCTTTTCATGCTTTGAATATTATAAATAAAATTTCCACGTTTAGGAAAAGTGAATGAATTTGTAAATGGTTTGTGTAGGGTGTATGGTACTTTTCCATCATTTTTTTGCCCTTTAGACATTTCATCATTATGCCGCTCACTACAACATTCTCTGGAGATCCCTTTTTATAACATATTAAACAGTTGATCTATTATATCATCCGTCGGTGGGGTAACGACCAGAATGTTGCCCCGCCTCCTCCTGCTCCCTTCGCTCTTGGCCAGAAGACACTGCCCTGTGGATGTTTCTGGACCAGGCCAACACGTCGCGGTCATGCCGTGGTCATACCATGGTCACTTTGTGGTCACACCACAATAATTCCGTGATTTGGCCCTACTCCAGCCACATCCCGACCACACCATCCCCCTTCCACCTTCATTTCATCCCATTTCCACCAGCATTCTAGCCCGCAACAGCCCCCCCCCCCCCCCCCCCCTGCCACCTTCGAATCAGCTTGCACCATCCCCCTAGCACCTGCAACCTGCCCCATTCCACCAGCATTCCGGCCTCCTCCCACTCCCTTCACTCCTAGCCAGAAGATGCTGCCCTGCGGATGTCGGTAGACCAGGCCAACATGCCGCGGTCACGCCGCGGTCACGTCGCGGTCATGCCATGGTCACGCCGCAGTAAAGAGCTTATCATGAACTATGTCCCAGTAGAACTTAAAGAATTAATTTGTGAACCCATCAGGACCAGCCACACTCTCAAGATTTAGAGAAAAAAGGGCAATCTTAACCTCCTTCTCATCAAGGGATTCAACAAGGGAGATTGTTGGATTTGTGTAGCCCGATTTGGTTGGGCCGAATGCTTGTGGCCCGCAACTGTCACGGGTCGAGCTGACCAACCGACAATGACAGACATTGTAGCATTACGGACTTCGAAGTTAATAGGATTGTAGCACTTTTGACCAAGGTGACCACTACTCACTGTAGCAATGTGGACTTACTTTTCAGAATAGTGATCATCTTATTCATATTATAGCCCATTTTCGGGCTAGGTTTATGACTAAGAAAACTCTATAATTTTTTGCTCCCAAATTAGTGAAGTTCCGACTCTCCGTGGATGTAGGGTTATTCCTGGACCATGTAAATTTGTGTGTCCTATGTCTATTTTTTTCTTTCTATATTCTTCTTTCATTTCTCGTTTCTATCATTGAATCTCCTGACGATTCCGCAACAATTGAATCCCCAATCCCCTTCCCATTCCCTCTCATTCTTTTTATGGTACCATCAAAAAGTCTGTCATCATACCAAACAGATCCTAGTATTCAGATAATATTGGTTAACCATTCTCAATCAAAGGCTTAAATTTAAGCTCGGAAAGCTCACTTAGGATCCGTTACTTCTTACATCACTTATCACTTAAGATAAGTGCTTCTATATAAGTGGTTCCAAATTTCTTATTGAAAATTTTTATTCTGACATTTATTTGAGTGGTTTTGTTCTAGAATTGGAAGTGTAAATCTTTTTCAGAAACAGAATGCCATGAATTTTTTTAAATTCTTTATCATAAGTCATTAGGACTCTGGCCTAACAAGTAGTCGCACACCATAACTCAGTAGAATTAAATGAAAAACAAATCAATGTGTTTTATTTCTGTAGGAGTAAGTAGAATTATAGAGATATCATATCATATATGGCTGCATCACTCTTCGAAATGTGCTGTTAAACCCTTTTCTCAAAACCTAGTGCTGGATCACTTCACCAAAAATCATAGCCAGTCCATATCGCCGTCCTACTAATGTTGGAAACTTCAAAAGATCATTCATACCCACCAAAAAGTTGAGAAAAATAAATTCTTGTGAAAGATGCATATTCAGCTGCGTCTATATTGGCCAAAACCAGGGGCATCTTTGTTTCCGAAATCACATCCTGATAATTATTCCAAGAAATCATGCCACCCTTTGCTGTCAAGAGGCCAACAAAAATATTCATAAAACTAACATCTTTAGGACTGGTTTCAGTCCTTTCCTTGACAAATATATACTGACACTGAAGCTTCATTATTTTCTTTATAGAAGCCTGCCACTCTCTTTGTCCTATGCTTGTTAATGATAAAAAGTGTCCTTGTAATACCTGGTCTATCTATCAATAAGAATGGTCCAATTTTTAAAAACAATCTAGGTGCAAGAACAAGAAGTTTATTCAAGAAAATTGGATCAAGACGAGCAACAACAATTAAGGTTTTCATCTCTGCATCTGAAACTTCCTCCCTAGCTAAACCACCAACCTTCAAACACAACGTGATGGAAACCATCGCTCCCTTGAGGAGACTATTCCAGTACCATTTATAGATCCTATTTTGCAAATTCATCCTTAGAAAAATAATACAGTTCCTACATGAAAAAAACACAGTAAACTTACCCACATATACTAGCCTTAGTAGCAATATATCCAAGATCTATCTTTCCAAATTGAATAAACTGAAACCTGTCTTTTAGAAAATTCTAAGTGCAAAATAACTTGCTTCCAGTGAGGAAGAAGACTTTCCATCCCTCATGCCCTGAGTCCACAATAGACTCATGAGCATTCATGTCCATCGCTATTAGTATACCGTGATTGCAAAAAAGTTTTAGCAACCAGTCGGTACTTGGAAAAGCATTGACCAAGATCCATTGAACAATAAACAGTAGGAATAACTCCATTAGAATTTCAGCAGTTGTCCCAGGGAATCCACATTGTAATGTCAGCTGTGGCATTACACCATCATGCCACCAACCTGTTGCCAACTCCCTCACTTCCTCCACTTCTTTAGTATTCAAAACACAATGAGTCTCCTTTCAGTGCAAGGTTTCCTGATCCCCTATTCCTTCCCTCTTTAAGAAGCATTTTGTATCTTACTTTTGCAACCTTTTGAGCTATTCGTATCCCCAAACATTCTCCCTCAGCACTAATTTCAACTCTTTTCAACATTCTAATCACAAATTGTATACAAACTGAAACCACTAGCATTTTGTGTCCACCTTAACCTTGACCTTCCTTTGATTTCCTACTCTCACATTTACTCAGATAATCTATGGGTGCCTCTCTTTGTCCTCCAGTTTTTGAACTGTGTTCCACCTACAGCTCTAGACCTTTAATTATCTTTATTGTGTGCTCTTCTAAATCACATAACTTGAGCGATGCGTTTTTCACAGTTTCTTACATCTATTCATCTAGTAGAACAAATATGTAGTCATTCCACACTACATCAATATTTCCCTGACCAATCCGGAACAATTCCAAACTTACTGCCTCCAATTTTTCCCTCTCCCAAAATATAATCTTCAAAAACTTGACGATCTTGTGAAACTTGTGTTATTCTCAAGTTCGCTACTTCTTCCACCCCAATCAAATCCAATTCTTCTTCAATACGTTCTTCAAACTCTGGACCAGACCAATTCCAGTCCTTGTAACCTAGATTTATAGGACTAATCTCTACTAACACAGGAAGTTTTTACACCAATGTTGCAGCAGTTTGGTGTACTGATTTCAATGGTTGTGCATTGATTTGACAAGGCTGTTGGTGCACAACCTCCTCTTTCCCGAGATCTACTGTAATATTTTTAGCACTACATACTTGTTCTTTCACACATAATGAATGAAATTCCGGTTCAAATTGCTTATCCATACCACATCCTAGTAATTGCGGATGCTGCTACCACTCAATATTATTTTCCCGCCTTTCCACTCTATTACTCAGGTTAACAATTACCTTTCCCTCCTATTCCAAAGTGAAAACAAACTGGTCCTCCAATGCACTAGGTTGCTGAAATGGTTCCTTCTCCATCGGCTTCCCATACTTGTCCATTAGAGCTGGTTTAAACATTTCCCATGACAATTTCGGCATTATACCGTACCAGGACAAAAACTAGTATAGTGTGGTACCAACCATGCAAAGTTGCGCCTAGTTTAATTTTATGTCCTCTGTCATCCGAAAAAATTGAAATACCTTTCTTCTTTGATGAACCCACCATATGGATAATCTCCCATAAAATCTGGTAGCACAACTCTTTTCATCCAATTTGTATGGATGTTAATAACACAACATAATTATTCTGTCTTTTGTTTTTACTTCTCGTCCATTTATAGTTCCATGGATTCCTTCCATAGTTTTTCCCTCTCTTTTTGTCCATCTACAGTGCTAGCGTCGGACGCTAACCACGGAAAAATGTTCTCCCAGTCGCAAATGTCCTCCGTTTTCTCACTCAATATCTTTGGCAGCGATCCTTCCTTTTATTCTAGTTCAATATCTATCATCTATGATGAAATAGTAGAGGACAAAGGAAGATTTAGAATTCAGGAGTATGTGGGAATCAGGTGTTGATTCTATGAAATTCTCAGGGAATGTGTTAGATTTTTCGGTGCTGGTTCATTTAGATAGTGGATCAAGTGAAAAATTTATTTCTAAAAATCTTTCCAAGGTTTCCAATGTAGTCGCCAGGCCAACCAAGCAATTCATAATTGGGTTGGGAGACGAAAATTTACAGTACTCTAAGGGGTTTGTACGAGTGTTTAGGTGACTATGAAGAATGTTTTTCACTTATAAGGATCACATGTTTGACACAGGTGGACCATATTTGATTCTTTGAATGACTTGGGAAATAATTTTGTTTATATTTTTCAAAAATTAGAAACATAAATCAATGGAGTTCATGTGGTATGGCTTAGTGGTGAAATTACATGGGGAGACAAGCAGATACAAATACAATTGGAACTAAAAAAAATTCTTCCCTTGGATTCTTCTTTTAGAGTTTTGATTTTGGAAAACTAAATATAAATGTTTTGTTACCAAGAAAAACCATCCTTGGGAAGAAAACCAGTAGAAAATGGAATACGTTATTTTTGAATTTCATTACATATTTTATGAACAAAGAGATTTAACACCTGAGTCAGAGATCATTTTATTACTATAATTCATGGTGAAACACCAATGAATATATAAGAACATATAAGATAGATCCTTTATTGAATGAAGAGGATGGAAAACAATTATCTGGAAGGGGGGATACTGGTGGGGGGGGGGGGATGCAGGTGGGGTGTCTAGGAGGGTTGTCTAGGGGGGGATGTAGGGCAGGGGGAGGGTGTAGGTGTGGTGTAAGGGGGGTGTCCTGGTGGGGGGGGGCAGGGGGGTCTGCAGGGCAGGGGGGAGGGTGCAGGTGCGGTGCAAGGGGGGTGTCCAGGAGGGGGGGAACTAGCAGGGGGGATACTGGTGGGGGTGGGGGGCAGGGCAGTGGGGAGGGTGCAAGGGGGTGTCCAGGAGGGGGGGGGGGACCTGGCAGGGGGGGTCTCCATGGGGGGGGGGGGGATGATGTCTTACATCAATGTCCATCCGTCGAGTGATTTGTCAAATTCTTAGATATACACTAATGACAATAGTGTTATAATACATGATCAGAACATGTGTATGTGTGAAACCATTATCTAGCCCTTTGGAAATACCCTAGGATTCTGATGAGTTCTCTTTCAACAGCAAGGACTGCTCTCAGTTCTCTAGCTATTTGCAAAGACTATTCAATACACCCCTTGGCTGCCTAATACCAATTCAATAGCTCATTTCCTAGTCCAAAAGAGATAGGTAACTGGGTAGTTTTTCCACACCCAAGCTGTAAACATTTGTTGAAAAATCTGGAGAAATCCCCGTGCTACATCAACCAAGCCATCTTTTTCTATATTTCTAGAAACCTTTGATGCACCTGGGGGGGGGGGGGGTGTAGGGTGGTCTGCTTGTCCAGGGTCTGTCAGGGGGGGGGGGTCTATGGGGTGTGTCTAGAGGGGAGTGAGGGGTGTCTAGGAGGTGTCTAGGGGGAGGGGGTGTCCTATGGGAGTGAAAGGGGGCTATCTAATGGGGTGCATGGGGGCATCCAGTGGGGTGCAGCGGGAATGGGGGTTCGGGGGGGCATGGGGGTCCAGGGGGCATGGGGGACTAGGGGGGGCATGGGGGTGCAAGGGGGGGGGGGGGGGGTTTAAGGGGGCTGTCCACAGGGGTGCAAGGGGGTGCAAGAGGGCTATCATGGGGGCTGTCCAGGGGGGGAATGGGGGTGCAAGGGGGAAGTCCAGGGGGGTGCAAGGGGGGTCTGCTTGTCCAGGGTCTGTCTGGGGGGGGGGGAATGGGGGGTCTCTAGGGGATAGGGAGGGGTTTCCAGGGGGGGTGTCTAGGGGTGGAGGGGGTGTCCAGTGGGGGTGCAAGGGGGATGTCTTGGGGGGGGGGCATGGGGGCTATCCAGTGGGGTGCAGAGGGGCATGCGGGTCCAGGGGGCATGGGGGTGAAGGGGGGGGGGGTGTTCAAGGGGGTTGTCTAGGGGGTGCAAGGGGGTGCAAGAGGGCTGTCAAGGGGGCTGTCCAGGGGGTGTTCAAGGGGGCTGTCCAGGGGGGCATGAGGGTCCAATGGGGGTTGTCCCGAGGGGTGCAAGGGGGTTGTCCAGGGGGCATGGGGGTGTGGGGGGATGTTCAAGGGGGGTGCATGGGGATTTCCATGTGATGCATGGGGGTGCGAGGGGGGGGGGATGTTCAAGGGGGTGTAGGGGGACTATCCAGGCGGGGCATGGGGGTGTGTGGGGGGGGGGGGGGTGCTCAAGGGGGGGATTTGGGGTTTTTTATGAAATTGGAAGGCCTACAACCACAATTTCAAACTATGTATGTAGGTCTATTGCCATAGTTTTAAATCGTGGATAAAACTATATAGCCACGGTTTTGAAACGTGGAAATAGGACCTGTATGGCTTACTATTCTGCCACATTTTAAAATAGTGGCTATAGTTTTTTAACCATGGTTTGGATTGTGGCTATAGCCCTTTAGCCACAGTTTGAACTGTGGATATAGGCCTTCAGCTACAGTTTGAAACCGTGGCTATAGGTATTGCCCTTTAGCCACGCCAATACCATCCACAATTCATTGAACCGTGGCTATAACCTATAGCCATGGTTTTTGGGCTTATATCCATGGTTGGAAACCATAGCTATAGCCTGAATTTCAAGTAGTTCTAGATTTGTAGCATGGGATATTTCCATGCCCTTGATGTCATGTGATTATAAATATATGCCTTGTCTTATGTTGTGCCTTGTTTGATATGGATCACTTTGTATGAGCTAGGAGTGAAACTAAGTCCTGAGTTTAGGATTCCATGGATGAACTCACTCTTCTCGATTTGATACACTTTATGTGCCGTAATGATACTTTGGCATGCCTGGTGCAGGATCACTGTGTGATGAACAAAACTGTAATAAATAAAATTATATTTTTTAATTAAATGTCTTATTAAGTTATATGGTTATAGAAAAAATATGAAATTATTATTTTTATTATATCCAATTGGATTTAAATGAACATTAATTATCATCACAGTTGATAAGATAGTCCGTGAATAGTGATCACTTGATTAGTATAATTATAGGATTTTAACAAATCCAATTGAAATAGATAAATGAAGTTAAGACCTCATCCAGTAATATGTTACCTTATGAATCCCATTTATTAGAGCTTCTAAGGGATATAACATTACATGTATTTTTCCTTGAAGAATCCCTAGATTAGATACAAGAATTAATTATGACTAAAACCATTTATGGGAGAAGTTAAAGCTCATCAAGATCATGATCAAAACCATGTTCACCAAACCACCCCATGAATGTCCCACCATCACACACATTACTCTTGGGGTGTTTTCTGGTGTATTAATGGGATATTTATCAAGATCATATAAAACTGATTATGTACATAATAATGAATATATTTTCATCCTATTATTTATATTTTGTAAATGGTTTTAATATTGATACAATAAAGAACCAATTGTATTTTTGGTTAATATTAAAATTCAATTAATGAATTTAAGAATTAATGGATTTTTGAAATAAGTAGTTTTTTTTAAAAATATTATTATTAAATAATTATAATCAAATATAAATTATCATATAATTTTTATGAAGTCAAATGTAATTTTTAAGGGTTCTAAAAGTGTTATTGTCAAAAAACCCAGCATTTCTTAACAAATGTCAATTTTTTAAAATTGAAAATTAAATTATTTAGAAGTTTATTTAGATAAAAAGTATATTACTTTTGGAATTAGAATGTACAAATCATCCAATAGGAAATTTTTCAAAATTTTATGAGACAGTCAAATTTTTGTGTAAAAATTAAATATCGTATAAATATACTATGTGTATTATTACTTCATAATGACCCAAAAGTGATGTAATAAATACTATAAATTGTATCAACGACAAAATATATGTTTTCCCTTTAAAATTATTCGATTTTATGTTTTTTTATTTATTTTAAAAAGGCATTATGAATCCTCCAAAGCTTATAATAAATTTTAATGTTTTAAAATCATTTCTTTAATAGTATGACTCACTTACACATAATAAAGGGTATTATTTTATTTATTTAAGCAATTGGACTTATAAAATAATGATAACCACTCCCATTTTGTATAAACCATGGGAAATATCAATCTTTTGGTCTATCATTTTGGTAAATTTATTACGCAGAGTCCATAACCTAAATAATAAAGAAATCCCCCTATTTTCCTATATAAACCCACCCAAGATCCCATTTATATTCACTAAAACTATTTTTAGAATTTCCATACACTTACATTAACTCTATAGAGTCCTCTCAAGGTTCCCTAAGCTCTCAAGAATCCCCTACCATGCATTTGGAGTCACACACTCAAGTAAGGGATCTACCACTCTCATATTTTTATCAAGGACTTATTTTTGTTATGTCTCTTAATTTCCATTTTATTATGTGGGGATATTTTACTAAATATTCCCCTTACTTTAAATTTTATGAATAAATAATTAGATACTCCTTTCACACTCATTAAGCCTCCCATGATCCTTTTTGTACACCCGTTACCATTCTGAAAATTTTAAGGGATTTATATCTTCTCTTTTCTATTCAAGCACTTATTTTATGTTATGTATATTAAATTAAATTTTATTTTCTTGGGATATGTTATTCCATAATCCCCTTAATTTCCATTTAATTTATAACTGATGATACCCCTTTAACACTAATATATCCTCGCATGATCCTTTTTGCACTCTCGTTATTATGCTGAAATATAGTTAGGATTATTTTCTTTATTCAAGTTTCTTAAATATATTATGGATTTTATTATCAATTTATAATGTTGTGATATGTTTTTACATTTACCTATCAAATTAAATTTTCATTCTATGGGATGAGAGACCCATTTCTCTCTCTTAACCCCATCTTTATGTATTATTAAGGGACGTCGTCATTCTTTCTAAATTTCACAGTGATTTTCCATGCCAAAACAATTATGTAGTGAATACCATACATATTTACTATCAAGGGTGTTAACATTTATTAACATATAGTTTTTATTGGGGAATTACAAGTATGTATTCCACACTCTTTAATCATGGAATAAAATATGATGATGAATGAATCCATGTTGTATGATCTATGTGGCACACTTAAGCATGAGAATGAAATGAATGTGATGGGCACCGATAATTATATAGCACTGCAATGAATTGGGTAATTTTTAGTATACTGATACACCATATTGGGATAGAGAGTGAACATGATTCCTTTATTGTACTTTTCTACTATGATATTTTGGCAGTTTATCCTTGACCTATAATTATGATTCAATGTTTGTGTTGTTTCTACATTTCCCATGTTATGATTATCATGCTATATCATATCTCATTGTTCATAGTTTCTATTATTACTCTTTTTATGCCCCATTGATATGTCTATTGTCTATCATGTACCACCTTATTCCATGTTTATTCCATTTCTGGGATTTATAGATCACCCATTTTTTATGTTTTTCCATTGGTTAATCTATAAAGTTCTAAAAGAAATGGAATTTTAGAAGTATGTTATAGAATTTTTCTATAATGTTGTTGTATCCTATGTTCAAAATGTCATGATATGTACCAAATTCACAAATACAGTAGACTTATCAATATTATTGGTTGTAATTTGTTTAATTTTATGTAATAAATCATGTATTAATGTAGAACAAATAACATGGTTGTTATAGTTGGAATCAGAGAAAAAGTTTAGTTATTTTTGGGATTAGGATTAGAAAACTCTAAAAAAACATCAGGGATAATAATAAGTATAAGAAAACATCCCTAAATTCTGGTTAGTATAGAGTATGTTTTTGTATCCAAAAAATAAATCCCCGTCTGGATACTACATGTGGGCATGGTTCTGGTACAGTCATACATAGGAGTAAAAACTCCAACAAGGTTTGTCGAGCCTAACTCTGGGTAACATGGTACACGACAACATGCCTTACTATGAACCAAGATTGACACTCCTAGGTGATATGCTTTGGTAAATTCATAAAATCAGTATGAACCATTATTAAGGTAACAAAAATAATACCCATAAGAATATGTGTTAGGAAGCAGATCTTAGATAACATAGACTGAAGTCTATAAATTCATAAGTTATGGAAATAAATGTAATTTATAAGTTTTCCATTTAATTCCATTGGATTCCCCTTTATGTGTTTAATAGTTTTAAATAATATTCCATAATTTTCATTTTATTCTATCCAATGGATGAGAATAGGAGGAATAGAGTAAGAAATCAATGTGATGAGCAATGTGATGATCAGCCCAACAAGATTCACAACCCATTGGGAGTCAAACTTGAAAACTTTGTCATCATACTCTCTCAGCTGAATTAGGTTCTGAATATAAACTTCGATCAGAAGGGGCATCTAAATCTACCTAAGATAGAACAAGCTACGATTAAGAACTTTATATGAAAAAGGCCTCCAACATTCAATGGATCATCTGATCCCTTAATCATGGAACAATGTATCAACTCCATTTATAAGATCTTTTGTATCCTTTATTGTTTTGAGAAAGAAAAGGTTCTTCTAGATATTTATTATATGGAGGGAGAAGCTGATCATTGGTGTATATTGATCAAGAATACTAAGCCTGGGGAAGATATTAAAGCACTAGAGTGGAAGGAATTCTAGAAAATGATTTTCAATAAATATTTTCCTTACACTCTCCAACTTAAAATATAAAGGGATTTATTTATTACAAGCAGAAAGATAATGAATCTATGAGGATGTTTGAAGAAAAATTCAAAATACATACACGATATGCATCCATCGTTGTTGTTACCTCTTAATTCTAGGTTGAATGTTTCTTTGGTGCGATAAAACTTTGTGTACAAAAATCACCAGAAATCAATAACTTTGATAGCTATGATGAAATTGAATGATGTGACCTCAAAATCAAAATAGAGATCGGTGAATCTCAAAGGTATCATGGTGATAATATGCATAAAGTGGAGTTTAATTTTGGCAGTCTGATAGAGAAATCAAATGGTACTAATAAATTTCAACATCCCACTTATAAATGGTGTGGGAAGAAGCACCCTAGAAATTTCATAATGGGAACAAATAAATTCTTTAGATGTGGGAAGAAAGGAAACCTAGCTACCAATTTCCAATAGAATAAACCCACTAATGTGATAGAGGAAAGTAATTCTCTGGTAAACCCTCAAAGGATTGTCCATTTATTCAACTATAAGGAACCGGGGCACATTACAAACCAATATACTAAGCCAAGGGTTTTTGGAGACAACCAATAACCTCCAAGGAAGTAAGGGTGAGATTTTTCCATCACTACTACTGAAGTGGATCCCAAAAATAAAGTGGTGAAAGGTACACTAGTTAATTATTCAAGAATAATTAATGTAATTTTAGATTTTGGTTCTATTAATTCCTTTATATCACGAAAGTTTAGTAAAACTATTAAAATACCACCAAAAATCATGAAAGTAGAGATGTCAGTGAAAATAGAAAATGGGGAAATTATTTCAACCCAAGTATATAAACCCCCTATCAAAATTTGTGGGATGAAATTTCTAGAGAACTTTGTAATAATTCCTTTGGTGTAATTTGATGCAATTTTCAGTATTGATTTGCTTTCCTTATATAGAGACTATATAAATTACTATGAGAAGGAAATCACTCTTTGTATTGTGAATTGACCCCAAATTATGTACAAGTAAAAGTAGGGGAATGGATATTATTTAAAACCAACATCTCAAGTGTGGATATTATTTCCCTACAAATAATAATCTCTTTCTCAAATGATTGATTCTAAGGAAAAAACTATGCTCAAAGACATGCCTATTGTGAGGAAATACACTAATGTGTTTCTTGAGAAATCTCTTGGTCTTCCTCCTAGTTGAGAGGTTGAATTTTCAATCTATATTATACATGGGGAATTTACATTATCTAAGAATATTTTAATAATGGATATTATAAAACTTGAGGATATGAATAAAAAACTATAGGAGAATTTGGATAAAGGGTTCATACAACCAAGTGCTACACTATGGGGTGAACCCAACATCTTCATTAAGAAGAAGGATAGGTCAATGTTCCTTTCCATTGATTATCATGAGCTCAAAAATATCATGATAAAGAACAAGTATCCTCTTCCATATATTTATTACTTGTTCAATCATCTATGTGGAGTACAATACTTTACCAAGGTGGATCTTCAGTTACGATATTATCAAGTAAGGGTGAAGATGAAAGATATCCCCATGAACTCTTTTCGTACAAGGTACAAACACTATAAGTACATATTAATTCTATTATGAATCATTAATGATCCATAATTATTCGTGTAATTGATGAATAGAGTCTTTATAGATTACCGTGACAAATTTCTGGTAGTCCTTAAAGATAATAATTTAATATAATCCAAAATTAAAGAGGAGAATGATGAGAATATGAAAACAGGGTAAAATACCCTACAAAAGGAGAAAATTTATTCCAAGTAAAAAAATGTGAGTTTTGGTTAAATAAAGTTTCTTTATTAGGTTATATCATCATAAGAAATGAGATATCTATGGACCCTTCAAATATGGAAGCAATTGAAGGATGGATAATTCCAACATTTATGCCAGATATCAATAGTTTCTTTGGGTTAGCTGGGTATTATCACTGATTTGTGAGAAATTTCTCATGATTGTCATACCCTCTTACCAAGATAACTCAAATGGGAGTAAAGTTTTTATGGGTGATATAATTTGAGGAAATATTTAAGGAACTAAAAATGAGGCTTATCACTACAATATTTCTTACACTACTAAAAAATAGGGAACTCTTTGTGGTATACAATGATGATTCAAAGAATGTATTAGGCTGTGTATTGATTCAAAATAACTATGTGATAGCCCACACATCAAGGTAGTTGATAATACATGAGGGAAACCTTCCCACACATGATTTGGAGTGGGAAGATGCGATCTTTGCATTGAAAATCTGGAAATATTATCTCAATGGAGAGAAGTGTGAGATATATATTGGTCACAAGAGATCGATATATATATATATATATATATATATATATATTCACACAGAAACAACTAAATATGCACAAAAAAAAATGGTTATATCTCATTAAGGATTAAGACTGCTTAATCCACTACCACCCCGATGAAGCAAATAAGGTGGTGGATGCTCTATGTAAAAAAGATCCTTCATCTTTATCAATGATGAGAATTAAGAAGGATCCAATATTATTAGACCTAAAAAGGATGAAAATGGGAATCATTAAGTAACGAACATCATCAAACCTTTATCAAATTATTTCTCAACCATCCTTCATGTTGAAAATAAAGGATGATCAAAGAAATGATGTGGAAATTCATAAGAAGGCATAATCCATGAGAAAGGGGAAATCCTCAGACATTAAAATTGATGAAGAAGGAATTGTGAGATTTGGGTCAAGAATATGTGTTCCATAAAATCATTAGTTAAAGAAGTAACTATTGGATGATGAAAATTGTTCAAATTTATCCATTCATCCAGGTAGTAAAAAAGATGTATTGAGATCTCTGTGAGCATTATTGGTGGGGAAATATGAATAAATAGATATATGAATATACATCAATGTTTATGGTATTATATAAAGTAAATTATAACTATCAATAGTATAAGGGGATGATTCAACAATTACATATACCAACATGGAAATAGGAGAACATCACCATGTAATTTTTCATTGGACATCCGAAGAAATCCATGCGAAATAATGTTGTATCAGTTATTAAGGATAATATTTACAAAGATAGATCACCTTTTCTCAATTAGAGAGAACTTATTAGTGGATCAAATTTCATTGATATACATTAGAAAAGTGGTAGGGATTCATGTAAAACCACTATCGATTGTATCCAATTGAGATTCATGATTCATTTCCATGTTCTAGAAAGTCTATAGAATGCTCTAAACACTGATATGTACGTTAGTGTGTCCTATAAACATAAAACTAATTGAAAATTTAAGGTTAAAATTCAGACACTTGAAGAAATTTATCAAGCATGTTCTATGGACTTCAAAGGAGGATAAAACCAAGATCTTTCTTTAGTAGAGTTCTCTTACAATAATAGTTTCCACTCAAGCATCCAAATGGATCCCTATGAATCCATTTATGTGAAGAGGTACAGAACACCTAAATTATGGGATGAAGTTCATGAATGAAAATTTTTAGGTCCTAAAATGGTCAAGGAAATGGTGGAAAAGGTTAAGACCACTCAACAACACATCAAAACTGCTCAAAGTCGGCATAAGAGATATGATGAAAATCATCAATGAGACCTATAGTTTTATGTTGGAGACATGGAATTACTCTTAATATATCCATGGAATAAATTGATGAGATTTTGGAAGAAGGGAAAGATATGTCCAAGAAACATGAGCCCCTTTGAGATCTTGATTATATTAGAGCGGTTGACTATTGAATAGAACTCCCACCAAAACTACCGCAAGAACATGATGTATTCTATGTATCCATATTATGAATATATATACCAGACCCCTCACATGTACTCAGAACAACGATAATACCATTTTATAATGACCTTTCCTATGAGGAGTAGTTAGTGAATATCATATATTATAGAGAAAAAGTTATAAAAAATAAGATAATTCATCTTGTCAAAGTGTTGCAGAGAAACCAAAAGTTTGAAGAAAAACTATAGCATTGAAATAATGGTGTTGATGCTCAAATTAAATGGGGGGGGGGGTGTATTGAAAGTTTAAAAACATTTGTCTTTAACCTTAATGAAAACTATGTTTTTCAAATTTAAACAAGGTAAATTCACAATACACCTTTTAGTTCTACTAAACCAACTTGCTAGGTTTTGGAAATATGGTTCCGAAAATGAAACTTAAGGAAAGTTTACAAGGTTCTAGAAATATTGTTCTGGAAATGAAACTTAAGGAAAGATTACAAGGAAAATATTCTACCTTAAAGTGTATAGAATCTTACTTATTCGTGTATGAAAAATTACAAGAAAGTATAAGAAAGTTATTCTTTCTTCCTTTTTCAAAATACAATAGAAATAAAATTGAAACAAAAAAAATAACAAGTATGAAATATTTTAACCTAAAGAGTAGGGTATCCAGCAACCTTGGATAAAGTTCCCTTGATTTATACTTTCAAGAACGTCTAAATTACCCACACCAGGGTAATCCCTAGATAGAAATATCAGAATCTATCTTGCTATCCCTGCAATCTCTCAAACTTTATGGTAGTCAGAACCTCTATCTTCCTATCCTCGGAAGCCCTCAATTGTACACATCATCAATTGGAGATGCACAAGGATGTTTGAACAAGATGTTCATAACTGCACAAATCATGAGAGTTTCTCTCTCTAGAAATAACTTCAAAAACATGTAATCTCTAGGGTGATTGAACAGTTGTGTGCTCATTAAAATGAGCTCATATTTATAGGCACTTCTCCAACAGTCGTCTCCCACCTCCAATGGTCATATTTTTCCTTGAATCTCAGAGGGACCTATACACATGTCACTCAAACAACCATTATTTAGAAACATATTGTACGACATCATTTCATAACAAGTGTAAAGAAAATGAATAATCTTAACCAAATCTATTTTTCAGAGTCTAAGGAAAAATAAAGTTTAGAGTCTAATCAAATAAACATTCAAAGACTATAAATCATGGATATTTGGATTCTATTTTCCACGGAATTTAGAACTCAAATTCTATAGATTTTGAAACCTGAATTTCAATGAATTCGGTATCAAAGTTATGAGTAATTCAGAGTTTGAATTTTGAGGAATTCGGAGTCTCAATTCTCAGGAATTGAGAGTCGAAATTATAATGAATTCAGAGTAAAAATTCTAAGGAATTAAGATTTTGAAATGTAATGCCCCGACCCCAAAATCCCGGAGTCGGTGCATTATTACGTATCATTGGATTGGTCACAAAAGATCAAGTCTCGAAAGAAAAATTAGTTCAGTACCCTTGGAAATACTAGATACATTAATAAGGTTTATATTACATCATAAAATGGAAAACTACAATAACATTGTTTCTATATACAACACTGAGATCCCATAAACTATACCTACAGGTCAGTCATAATATACTTCTTCACATCCTGGTAAAAATAAAACATAGAAAGGGGTGATCATATATGCTCAGTAAGGATAACAATATAGCAGAAACTTTCATAAATAAGAATAAAAAATTAAGGCAATTTATAAGACCAAAAAAAGACTTCTAAACTTGAACTTCAGAATAATATGGCAAAGATAAAATCAAAATAATGCCATTTACTTACTCACATGGATATTATACTAGTCAAAAAATCACATGCAATATCAATATCCACTTTCATAATGATGGAATGCATAATGACAGACTTTCATAACCACATAGTCAACGCCTTGTGCCGAGACTACAAATAAGATTTTGTCAAGACCTTGTGCAAAGACAACAGTTTGTCTCATGAGAAATACCGATGCATCAAGGATCTATAACGCACTCCACCCGTCACTTACTAAGTCCAATGCATTCATCATATAAAAAGGTTTAAAAATAACATAAACATTTGTATTAAAACTATCATACGAAATGTCAATACTTTATCCATAAACCATGAATGATGTAAAAATAACACATCCACTATCAAACATATCACAAAAACTTCAATACAATATGGAAGTTTTGTATCATAATAAATCAACTTTAAATAATCTTAAAATCCATCAAAGGATGTTGACATAGATGAAATCAAAACCTTTTTTGAGAAAAATATCTTTCTATTTTGAAATCATTTAAGAAAAAATTACATTTTGAAATATTCTTATAATATTTTAAGGGAAGCTTCAACGATGTTATAATGGTAGAAAATAGCCACACCCACCGTATAAGTTAAAAAGGCCTTCTTACCTTAATTTTGTCGAAAAGGTTATAAAAAACATTGTTTAGAAAACGAAAAAAACATTCATTTATAAACATATTTTAAAAGTCAAATAAGGGTATAAATGATGTTAACCCATTTTCTATAAAATAATAAGAATGTTTTGAAATACATTTTTAAGAAACATGGATGTGGATGATAAAGAGGTCCCAGTAGATAATTACGTATAAACAACCTTAGATAATGAAGAGATTGTAGAATTAACCCTTACCTTGTTCTTTTCCTTGGTCTAGGGTAGGTTAAATTACAGTATAATGGTGAAATAATTTTTATTAAATTATAAAAGGACCATATACATTAATATGATATCATATATTATCTTATAATATTGTTTTGTTAATGCTATTTAATTAGTATCATCATTTTAGGTGTTACTAGATTCATTTTCCTTTATATTATTTGTTACGTAAGTTAATGTTTTTTGTGGATATGATGTATCATATTAATATTCAGAATTATATTAAGTCTTTAAACATTATTTTTAATCATAAAATGAAAATTAGTCTTGAATGGATACAATGAGAAATGAATCTCATCGCGTTCGTGGAGACGGTAATCTGTACGTACGCACGAGCGACAATATCATTATTTTGATATTAAAATAATATATAATTGGATGGTATATCATATATAAAGAATAATTATCATGTTAAATTTATTATTTACATCAATTATATATCATTATTATACCCATATGAATAATAATGTATTGAATAACAACTACAACACGACGTGGAGACGATAAGCCGTATGTATGCACGTATGGTGACATGTCATTCAAAGGATGGATAGAATAATGAATATGGTTGTACCATATTTATAATAACATCATAGTATATAGAATATACTGGAGTTATTATTTTATAATGGAAACCACAAAGAAATAAGAAGTGGAAGAAGAAAGGAACTTGAAAGCGGAGATGAAATATTTACCTCTTCTTCAGGTTCTTCCATTTGATTTGATCAAAAAGAATCCTTAGGTTGTATTTACGACTAAATTAAATCCTATAGGATGAAGGGAGGACAGTTGAGAGAGAATTTGGGCAGGGTTTGGCCAAACCAAAAAGCTTTGAAGGTGTAAATTTTAGGTAAGGGGGAGTGACCTTTTATAAGAGGTGTGTGGGGAACATGTGGAAAATCTAGAAATATTATTTTATAATAAAATACTTTTCGGTTTATAATGGCTCCAAAATAAATTATTTAAAGTAGAAGTTGGGTAAGGGTTGAAAAACACTCAACCAATAGGTTTTAGACAGGTTTGGGTCACTATATTAAACTCATCTTTTAGATTTAACTCTTACTTAATTAGTTTGACATTTACCATGTCTCTTTGTATTTTTGTATTATATGGTTAATAAACTTACTATAAACTTAAAAGAGAACCTCAAGTGGTTAATTAATGACATATATAATATTATTTAAGACATTTGGTAGAACATTATATTTTTATAAATATAATATCAATTAATAATATAATATTTGTTTTAAAAACTCTTTTATGTCAATTTTGACACTATTTGTTATTTTGTATTTTTTAAATTCATAACAGCATTATTACTTCGAAAAAAATTCATTTAATCAACCCTAACATGTAATATTAACCTATAAAATTATTTTAATTCATAAAAAGTCTCAAATTACATTTATTTGGATATTTATAATATCAATTAATTTAATATTTCATTAATAAGGTAATTACTGCATCATCATTGTGTCCTAAATATATTAAATTATTTAATGTATAAAAAATATAAATAAAATACCATTATGTAGGAAATAGTTTTATCCATCCAATGAATATTTATAGTTGAAATTATAACTTATATAACCCCATGTAAAAATTTATTTATTAAAAGATATTTGTTTATGTCATTTTTGCCTTTACCTTATGTTAATTAAAATAAAGTGTCATTATCATTCATAAGTGGCTTCATGGGGTCCCAAAATCGACCCAAGTATGACCATGGTCGGCCATAATTCATCTAATAAGTTTAGGACAAGTGTTAAAGTAATTGTTTATTATTATAATATTCTTTTTACTTTGAATTACCCTATTTACCTTTAACTATGGAAAATAAAAGTCAAAAGTTACTGTTCACCAAAAATTATTTTAATCTTATTGAACCAAATTTTAATTAATGATATAAACTGTGTCCTTATGATGTTTTAAATTCAATTCACAGAAGCTGTAAAATTATGTTTTATGCAAATTTGCAAATGCTCCTAAGAGGTGGGTAAAAGACAGTAAAAAGTTTGATAAAATTTTTATATATCTAAAATTATTATAAACTGACTCCAATAAATTAAATTGAACTTACATAGGTATTATGTATCTATTTTTACATAAAATTAATTTAAATAAAATAAATAATTATTTAAATTAAAAGTCGGTTTTAAACTATAACAAAGAGTTTTTCACTATTCATCAAAAATTGAATGTTTTCAGAAAAATACCAAAAAGTCACCCCGAGCTAATTTTGATATTCCAAATTCATAAATGAATTCTATTTTGACAATTTCAAAACATATAAGTTTCATTAATTAATTTAAAATTAATTCCTGTTGTCAAAACCAAAAGGCGTATTTTTAAGAAATAATAACTATCAAAAGATTGACACTTGTTTATGTCCAATTTCAAAGTGAAATTACTTACAATGACCATTAATGGATTAAATAGTAAAAATATAATCTAATTATACTTCAAAAGCATTAAAATGTATAATTCAACACTATCAATTATTTTTATTAAAAAATTTATTTTCAGTTAAAATATAGTATTTTTCACTATTCACCAAAATATGAAAGTTATCAGAAAAACACCAAAAATTTATTGAAACGAAATTATTATGTCCCGATTATAAAGAAGAAGTTTATTTTTTCAAATTTAATATATAAAAGTTTCAAATATTGGATTTAAAAAGGGTTCACCAATAAAAGGCGGTAAAATTACATTTTTTAAAAAATACTTCTTTTATTTGAAAAAATGAATTTGTTATTAAATTATGTCTAAGAAACTCATAATATTTATTATAAAATTATAAGTATTATATAATGTTCAAAATTACTTTAATAATATTCATAACTGCTTTTGAACGGCTAGTTTGGTAAGTCATGGTGCGCTTGAACTTAGTGTTGCGTGGAGTACAAGTTCTTGAATTACTTTGAAGAAATAACGTACTGTGAAATCTTGGGATGTTACATTCTTCCCTAATTCAATAAATTTTATCCTCATAAATTGTATTTGATCTTCAAAAATAAGAGGTTGAAAATATAAAATACTTTAGTGGGAAAACCCACATCAGAAATTGGGTTAAAAAATTTAGTCTTAATAAGAGGAAAAGGGGAATGAAAAATTCACCACCAAATTATGATCTCGATTAGGAAAACATTGGTGGAAATTAAATAAACATAATTAGAGGAAAACTTAAATATTTATAGGTAGTGATTGAGGTCATCAGTCATAAATAATTTCAGAATTGAGGGCCTCAAATCCATCAATCTATGATGATTTAAAATATCATTGGTTCTACAAAACATAAGGTATGAGGATAACACATTTTTAGTTTTAAGATCCCTTACCTAAATTTTAAGAATTAATTTCTTCGTAGAATAATAGAAGAAAACAATATATACTTGACAAGTAGAGTTCCATCATTTAACTAATTTCTACCAAAACCTCATCTTTCACTCTAAAAGATAATAGAACTTAAAAAAATATTCTATTTATCCTATTCATATAGTGTTCCAAAAAAACGAATTTATAATTCATTTGACAGTACTTTTAAAAAAATTACATTATTCAATCTAGGACATCACATGGGGTAGTGGTAAGTGATACACCCTTGTCTCCCTTTGGATGCAGGTTCAAGTCTCGCGGCCTTGCCGGACGCGACGGGTTGCCGCTCGACCTACGAGTTGTCCTTTTTTATGGCAATCCAAAAATAATATCAAACTAGAATTATCCAAAATACTTCTGTCCAAACTCACAATAAAAAATTTATAAGGAAGGTAAACACAATAAAGATCATTTTTTCCACGTAATAACATGTGAACACCTTCATCATGTATTCTTTTAAAACACTGCTACACCCTAAATTACCATAAAACCTTATTGACTACATTCATGCTCCCTTATTCCTTATAGAATATTGGATATACTCCATCTATCCAAAAATATTGTAAAATCTAACAATGATGGAATATACAAATCATTAATCAGTTTCAAGGTAGTCAATAATATACAATATAATTTATCCAAATAAATAATTTATTATTCCAAAATCACTACCTCGGTATCAGAACCATATTATGGTTTATATTTCTCTCAACCATATATTTTCCAAAAATTTAACCTACTATTGAGTCACTTTTCTTGGTCCCACACAATCTCAAGTCCTTAATGAAATAGTACTACAATATAATCCTTATATACTCTATAATTATTATAACATGTACATCATTAATGCAATTCTAAAATGACACAATACTTTAATAACAACTTAAAAAATATAATCATTCCTCTTCATCTTCGGTAGTATCATAACTTTATTATTATCCAATAGCATCATTTAGGGTATACTATAATGATTTAGACATTGATTCACGTAGTTTCCCAACTCCTTACAGATAAAGCATTGTACATTTGAAACTTTTTTCTAGCCCTTGAAATTATGTACTTGGTGTCCTTTTTCTCCACACTTACAAAAAACTCTCATTCCCTTCAAGCATTTACCAAGGTGATTCTTTCCACAGTTATCACATATGGGAAAATCCTTCTTTTCCCTCTTCCATTTATCCATATTTCTATCTTACATCCATTTATTTTTTTTCTTCCCCTCAAAGCCATAGGACTCAGAGAATTCATTACTTATCTTATTAACACATGATACTATTTATTCATATATTGAGAATACATGGGAGAATATTTCCCTTCAAAATGTTGGCTTAATACCGTGAAAGATATGATCCTTCTTACTCTTTGGATCATACGTATTTCTAGAGTTCACATTCCTTCTACTAGGTTCCATTTCTATAAAATGGAATACACTAGGTTAGTTTATGAATTGCAATGAATAATTCCAAACTTGTAAAATACCTAACGTAAATTGAACAGCTTATGCATATAATCCATAATCATAAAAATATTTTCTTTGAGGAGGTATATACTCATAAATCCTTCATAATGATTTGTAAATAAAATGAGAATTATCCTAAGCATATGCCCCAGGATTTTCATAACCAAGAGTGCAACAATGCCTGTTGTCATGCACCAGTTCCCATTCAAGTCTATCTCAAAGCGGTGTTTTTGGGTTTTACCCCTAGGTACATCTTTGCCAGAGCTGCCTCTACCTGCTCGTATCCAAACAGGGATGTATTTGCTTGGAAAACTCACAAAAACTCAATATTACCAAAATTCTAGGAAGTTATTCTATATTAATCATCAAATTCTATCTTAGGGTAATGTTCTCTAATTAGAGTTTATCAAAATCTATATTCTAAGGTTTGTACTAAACTTCCTCTAATATCAACTGTAACGCCCCGACCCCAGAAGCCCAAAGTGGGTGCATTATTACGTATCATTGACATGATCACAAAAGATCATGCCTCTAAAGACTAATTAGTTTAGTATCCTTGGAAGTAATTGATACATTTATAAGGTTTACATTACATCATAAAATAGAAAACTACAACAACATTGTTTCCATGGAAAACACTGAGATCCCATAAACTATCCATGAAGGTCAGTCTTAATATACTTCTTTGCATCCTAGGAAAAATAAAACATAGAAAGGGGTGAGATCAGATGCTTAGTAAGGATAACAATATAGTGGAAACTTTCATAAATAAGCATAAAAAATTAAGGAAATGTATAAGACTAAAACAAAGGCCTTTTAAACTTGAACTTCAGTATAATATGGAAAAGATAAAATCAAAATAATGGCATTTACTTACTCACATGGATATTCTACCAGTCGAATAATCACATGCAATATCAATAGCCCCTTTCATAATGATGGAATGCATAATGCTAGACTTTCATAACCACATAGTCAAGGCCTTGTGCCAAAAATAAAAATAAGATTTTTTCAAGGCCTTGTTCCAAGACACTAATTTGTCTCATGAGACCTACCGATGCATCGAAGAGCTATAGCGGGCTCCACCCGTCACTTACTAAGACCAATGCATTCCTCATATGAAAAGGTTTAAACATAACATAAACATTCGTATAAAAACTAGCATACAAAATGTCAATACTTTATCCATAATAAAACATATCACAAAACCTTCAATAGAATATAGAAGTTTTGTTTCATAATAAATCAACTTCAAATAAGCTTAAAATCCATCAAAGGATGTTGACATAGATGAAATCAAAACCTTTTTTAGAGAAATATATCTTTCTATTTTGAAATCATTTAATAAAAAATTTATTTTGGAAATATTATTATAAGCTTGTAAGGGAAGCTTCGACAATGTTATAACAGCGGAAAATAGCCGCACCCACCGTATAAGTTTAAAAAAATACATTCTTACCTTAATTTTGTTGAAAAGGTTATAAAGGACCTTATTTGGAAAACAAATGAAAAATTCCTTTATAAAAATCTTATAAAATTCAAAAAAGGGTATAAATTACTTTATCCCATAGTCTATAAAATAGTAATAATGTTTTGAAATACATTTTCAATAAACATGGATGTGGATGATAAAGGGGTCCCAATAGATAATTACGTATAAACAACCTCAGATAATGAAGAGATTGTAGAATTAAACCTTAACTTGTTGTTTTCCTTGGTTGAGGTTAGGTTAACCTCAAGTTTAATGGTGAAATAATTATTATTAAATTATAAAATAACCATATACATTAATATGATATCATATATGATCTTCTAATATTGTTTTGTTAATGATATTTCAGTAGTATCATCGTTTCGGGTGTTAACTGATTCTTTTTCCTTTATATGCTTTGTTACGTAAGTAATTTTTGTTGTGGATATGATGTATATTAATCATATTCATAATTATATTAAGTCTTTAAACATTATTTTTAATCATCAAATGAAAATTAGTCTTGAATGGATACAATGGGGAATGAATCTCATCGCGTTCATGGACACGGTAATCCATACGTACGTAGGAGCGACAATATCATTCTTTTGATATTAAAATAATATATAATAGGATGTTATATCATATATACATAATAATTATCATGTTATATTTATTATTTACATCAATTATACATCATTATTACACCCAACTGAATAATAATGTATTGAATAACGACTACACTACGACGTGGAGACGGTAAGCCGTACGTACGCACGTATGGAGACATGTCATTCAAAGGATGGATAGAATAATGAATATGGTTGCAAAATATTTATAATAACATCACAGTATATAGAATATACTAGAGTTATTATATTAGAAAGGAAACAACAAAGAAAGAGGAAGTGGAAGAAGAAAGGAACTTGAAAGAGGTGATGAAATATTTACCTCTTATTCAGGTTCTTCCTTTTTATTTGATCAAAAGGGATCCATAGGTTATATTTATGACTAAAGAAAGGCCTCTATGATGAAGGGAGTATAGTTTAGAGGGTATTTAAGTAGGTTTTTTCCAATACAAAAGGCTTTGAAGGTGTGAATTTGAGGGAAGGGTGAGTGCCCTTTTATAAGAGGGGTGAGGGACACCTTAGGAAAAGCTAGAAATATTATTTTATAATAAAATCATTTTCGGTTTATAATGTCTCCAAAATGAATTATTTAAAGTATAAGGTGGGTATGGGTATAAAACCACTCAACCGATAGTTTTTAGATAGGTTTGGGTCACTATAATAACCTCATCTTTTAGATTTAACTCTTAGTTAATTTGTTTGACATTTACCATGTCTCTTTGTATTTTTATATTACATGGTTAATAGAATTACAATAAACATCCAAGAGAACCTAAAGTGGTTCATTAATGACATATATAATATTTTTTAAGACCTTTGGCTGATCCTTATATTTTTAGGAACAGAATATCAAATAATAATATAATATTTATTTTAAAAACTATTTTATGTCAATTTTGACAAAATTTTCTATTTTGTTTTTGTTAAATTCATAAAAACTTTATTACTTCAAAAAAAATTAATTTAATCAAACATATAATGTCATATTAACCTAAAAAATTAGTGTAATTCATAAAAAAGTCTCAAATTACATTTATTTGGATATTAATAATATCAATTATTTTAATATTTCATTAATAATGTAATTACTATATCATCATTCTGTCATAAATAAATTAATTTATTTAATGTCTAAAAAATATAAATAAAATACCATTATGTAGGAAATATTTTAATATTTCCAGTGAATATTTATAGTCGAAACAATAACTTATATAACCACATGTAAAAATTTATTTACTAAAAGATATTTGTTTCTATCGTTTTTGCCTTTACTTTAAGTTAATTGAAATAAAGTGTCATTATCATTCATAAGTGGATCCATGGGGTCAAAAAATTGACTCAAAGATGTCCATGGTTGGACATAACTCATCCAACAATGTTAGGAAAAGGGTTAAGATAATTTTGTATTATTATAATATTATTTTTACCTTGAATTACCCTATTTACCTTTAACTGCGGTAAATAAAAGTCTAAAGTTTGTATTCACCAAAAATTATTTTCATCTTGTTGAACCACATGTTACTTATTGATATCAATCATGTATCTTAGATTTTTTAAATTCAATTCACATAAGTGGTAAAATTATGTTTTATGCAAATTTGCAAATGCTCCTAGGAGGTGGGTAAAAGACGGTAAAAAGTTCGATAAAATTTTTATATATCTAAAATTATTATAAACTAACTCCAATTAATTACACTGAAATTATATAGCTATTATGTATCTATTTTTACCTAAAATTAATTTAAATAAAATAAATAATTATTTAAATAAAAAGTCGATTTTAAACATTAACTCAGTGCTTTTCACTATTTACTAAAAATTGAATGTTTTCAGAAAAATACCAACAATTCAACCTAAGCTAATTTTGATATTCAGAATTTAAAAAGGAATTATATTTTACCAATTTCAAAACATATAAGTTTCATTAATTAATTTAAAATTAATTCCCGTTGTCAAAACCAAAAAAATATTTTTAAGAAATAATAACTTTCAAAAGATTGACACTTGTTTATGTCCAATTTCAAAGTGAAATTACTTACAATGACCATCATTGGATTAAATGGTAAAAATATAATCTAATTATACTTCAATATCATTAAAATGTATAATTCAACACTATAAATTATTTTGATTAAAAAAGTTTTATTTAGTTAAAATATAGTATTTTTCACTATTCACCCAAATATGAAAGTTATCAGAAAAAACCAAAAATTTATTGAAACTAAATTCTTATGTCCCAATTATAAATAAGAAGTTTATTTTTTCAAATTAAATATATAAAATTTTCGAATATTGAATTTAAAAAAGCTTCTCCATTAAAAGGCGATAAAATTGGATTTTTTGAAAAATACTTCTTTTATCTGAAAAAATAATGAATTTGTTCTTAAATTATGTCTAAGAAACTCATAATATGGATTCCAAAATTATAATGATTATATAAAGTTCATAATTAAGTTAATACTATTCATAAACACTTTTTAATGGATAGTTTGGTAAGTCGTGGTGCGCTTGAATTCAGCGTTGCGTGTAATGCAAGTTATTGAATTACTTTGAAGAAATAATGTACTATGAAATCTTGGGGAGTTACATAAAATCTAAGGAATTTGGAGTCTGAATTTTAAGGAATTTGGAGTCTGAATTTTGAGGAATTCAGAGTCAAAATTTCATAGAATTCGGAACTTAAATTTCAGATAATTCAGAACTTGAAAACAAAATACTCTATATCTAAGTATTTATTGGATTTTGAGGTTTTCAGAAGTGAAGAAAAAATTTTCTTTTTTAATAATATGATTTATATTTAGAAAGGTTATAAAAAGAACAATGAAAACAATGTTAAGAATAGAAAATTACATAGATACTAGAAATTTTCCTTATGAGAATAATCCTTATGGAAAATCTAATTTTCCTTAAGATAAAGTGTTTGTGATTTTCAAAACATAGAGAAATGGAAAAGTCATAAGGAAACCTCATTGACTCAACAATATCCCCCTTTTTGGAAAGTACAAACATCCTTACAAAATATAATATAAGGACTTAGAATTTTTCTTTATGAATATAAAAGAGAAACTTATCTCCCTTTACTTATGAATCATGGTGAATATGACTAACTCCCCCTTAGGTTTTGAAATTCTTAAGGATCATATTCTTGACATCCTTAAAGAGATTTTTATTTTTTTTCATAAGGAAATCTTCTTAGATAAAACTCCCCCTTATATAGACCCCCCTTACTTAGAGAATTATCTTATTTAATTAGTATTATTTTTATCATTCCTTTATCCCCCTTTGTTATTTTCAAAAAGGAATAAAGGGAATGAAAAAAATGGTACCTGAAATAATAGTACTATACAACAAAACATATGAAGAACAACCAAAATTTCATTACGATTGAATGAATTTGTACAAGGAAGGAAATACAACAGCATATCAGAGTTAGGGAAAAAATAATCCTTTTTTTCTTCAGCATAAGCTTCTTTAAAATGGTCTTGATCTTTTTAATCTCTTTATGATCTTCTTCAAAGTGCTTGAGCAGCTGATCCTGATATTTATTTTTATTCTCCAGAGCTTTGATTTTTTATTCTTGAGCCATAGGAATTTCTACTTGAGTCTTCAAAAGCTCTTCTTGCTTCTAAGACTTTCTTTGAACTCAATTCTGACATCTCTTTCCTTTTTTCAATTCAAAGTGACTAACTTAAGATTACCATTCAGATCTTTGACTTCCTTCTTCTAGGTTGTTTATTCGAGACTGAACTTCTCATCAAAACTTGTTGTGAGATCTTTGATCTTGTTATATTTGGTATTAAACACATCCTTCACATTATCTTTAAATTCATCAAAGACTCTCAGATCTTTAATTTTCTTCCGTGACCACTTTGTGATTTCCTTGCATAACCTCTTCCAAGCTTTATACCCAATGAAGAAAGATTTTAAATCAGTCTCAATCCTGACAAACTTATCTATAAGCATAGTAATTGAATCCAATTTCTGATTAAACGAGTACTGAAGCATCTTACACCTCGAGTCTATACTCAGAAACAAGGGAATGGTATCAACCAACTTATTCAATGATTGAACCAAAAAGTCATTTCCCAGAGAGGATGATTCTAAATCAGATTGTTTTGTTGGTGAATATTCTCTCTATATTTCTTTATATTTTCTCTTTGACGATCCACTAACATCTTTCTTTTCCACCCTGTCTTTTCTCAGTGTATCAACCAAATTCTATTTTTCCTTAACAGTTCTCAGAATGATCTTTGCTACTTTTGGTGGCTCATGTTCACTATCTGATAGTTAAGATATTTTATCTTCCTCAAATTTTTATTTTTCTTCATCTTCCACTAGTTCTTTTGGTTGAACAAAATCATAATTTCTGCTTTCATCACCATATGGTTTATTCACTTCTTCCTACTCTTCATCCAATTTTCCTTATGAATGAATTTTTGTTGATTCATCCTGAGAAGTTCAGATTGTCAATTTTTCAGAAGGACACTTCTTCTCATGATATTCTTCCACTTGCCTTACCATATCATCGGTATCATCACTTCCTTCATCTTTTTCTTCTTCTTCCACTTCTTATTCTTTCACAAATTGAGCTTCTTCATTAGGTTCTAGAATCAACATCTTCTTTCCTAGAGTCTCTATGGGTACTAGTTCATTGATAGAAGTTTTCGGTACCTGAAGCTGTTTAGAAGCTTTCTCAGTAGCCTTCAGAAGATATTTAACAATCTCAGCTTCAGAAACCTTCTTCTTTTTCTTCTTCTCTTTTTCTTACTTCTCAAATTCCTCAGCATCCTTAATCTTAAAGGCTTTAGTTTTAGTAGGTTCCAAGAAAAAACTAGGCTCCCCTTACTTCCTAATCTTCTTGTATTTTCTCCATTTGACAACCACTTCGTCCGAATAAGTCTTTTTCTTCTTATGTTTTGGAGGTGTGGATTGGGTTTCTTGAACTGCATGAGTTTTTTCATTCACTTCTGATTCCATCACCTTTCTCTTCTTTCCACCTTTCATGGATGTCTTAGACACTTCCGGTTTCTTTGATAAAGCTTCGATTTTTTATTCTGAAAAATCCTATAATTCTCTAGATTGACTTGAGAAACCAACCTTCATTCTTTTCAGTGTATCATCACTCAATAACATAACTTTGAAATTCTTTAGCTCAGAACTACAAGGTATTTTGAACGATTCTAGACAAAGGACTATAATATTAGAAATAAAAACTGAATACATGATAATTTGTGATTTGAGAGTCCCATTCTTGATATTCATGATTGTAATCAAGACATAATTTATCAAATTAATATTCCTGAGCTTTACCAAAAAATCCAGAATATAGATATCACTCTTCTTTAAGGATTCATTGTCTCCTTTTCTCAAAATAAGAAAACCCTAAAATCATAACTCAAGAATATGAAAATTTGTAGAGAGATGGAAAATCTTCAGAGTATTCACTTCTATCAATCCAAGGCACTCAAAAAAACCTTCTCCTTATCAAATGAACCTGATACATTTGGTAGCTTATGGGTACAAAACTCAGCTTCACCCTCATATAAAATTCCAATTAACATTGCAACCATACTATTGAAAAGAGAATAGGTTTTTACCTAACTCTTAAATGAAAACTTGTCTCCCTAATTTATTAAAGAAACTTATAGACTCATAGAATTATACCAGCAACTCCAAATAAACTGGATCCTGTGCCTTCAGTTTGGATACAAAAATGATCTCCCAACCATTCAACTTAATATTCCTCAAAATAATAGAGTCATACTTAACAAATAAATTTGGATCTACTAACCTTTCTCTGTAGATCTTCCATTCATTAGTTTCCTTGATTAACAACATTTCTTTCTAAGGAGAAGCTTCCAAAGACATTCAAAATTGGGAAAACCAAGAAATTCGGAACATTCCTTTATTAAAGAAGTAGTGTTTCAACATGCTATATCTTGATAAATGATGTGGGACAACCATCAGAGGAATTTATATAGGCATTTGTGGTGATGATTCATATTCAAAAAAGATCCAACAGTTTAAATATTCGTGATCTAATCTAATGGTTGAGATGAAAGTTGAAGAAGGATTTTGGTAGGTTCTGATCTTTTGAGGTTTTTAAGGTAAATTATTCAGATTTAAGGAAAGTGAATAAAAAAAATCACTTAAAACAAGAGAAAAATTCCAACAATTAAAAAATTGATTAAGATAATTTAAGTAAGGAAATATAACTTTTGGATTGCTAGGAAAATTATCAGTGATGAGGAAAATTATTCTTGAAGAACTTTAGATTCTAGAAAATTTTATTAAAGAAGGACAATTTCAAATTTGGAAAATTTATCAAATAAGGAAAATAGATTCTAGAAATTTATGTTTTGAAATTTTTTTAAAAACAAAAAACATAATATAATGATTACAAAATATTTTGATTACGAAGAAAAAAAATGATTGCAAAAATTTTGACTATGAAAAGTTTTACTAACAAGCAAATATAATCCCCCTATGAAAAGGAGTTTCTTACTATAAGGAGATAAGTTTCAAAAAAAAGTTAATATAGAAGAATACCTTATGGTTATCATTCCTAAATTTTGTTTAATGTATTCAAATCTATCAGAAGGAAATTACTTTTTGAAAATATCAATAATTTTATCTTGCATTTCGATAAATTGAAGAATGATATCTCCTTTTTTTTGTGTGATCCCTAAGAAAGTGATGCCTAATATCTTTGTGTTTTGCACGAGAGTGATTTGTATGGTTTTTTATTATATAAATGACACAAGTATTATCAGAAAATATTTGTGTTTTGGAAAAACTTATACCATATTATATGAGTGTGTGTTGAATCCACAACACTTGGGTACACTTGAAAAAATGTTAACTCACCCTTCATACTCATTTCAAAATCAGATTTCATTATATTTGAAAACAAATCAGTTAAATATTACTAATTTGAACCAAATATAATTTCATCAACATAAATTTGAATGATAAAAATATTTTTCTTATCTTTCTTTATAAAAAGGGTTGGATCAGCAGTTCCCTTAACATAGTTGTTTTGTAACAAAAATCATATAAGTCTATCATACCCAGCTCTAGGGGCTTGTTTAAGTCCATATAAATCTTTGGTATGTTTGAAAATATGTTCAGGATGTTTTTTGTCTTCAAAACCCGGAGGTTGTTCAACAAAAACTTCCTCTTGAACATATCTATTAAGGAAAGAACATTTTACATCCATTTGAAAAAAATTTATATTAAAAAATGTTGCAAAGGAAAATAAAATACGAATAGATTCAAGTCTAGATACATGAGCATAGGTTTCTTCATAGTCTATTCCTTCTTGTTGATTATAGCCTTTAGCATCTAATCTATCCTTATTTCATACAATGATTCCATTTTCATCACACTTATTTATGAAGACCCGTTTTACTCCAATAACAGAAGTTTCCTTAGGTCTTTCAACCAAGGTCCATATTTTATTGCTTTTGAATTCATTTATCTTATCTTGCATGGCTTTAATCCAATCATCACCACCTAAATATTCATCAGTGATTTTTGGTTCTAATTGGAAAAAGGAATACTAGATGTTCTACTTCATTTCTTAAGAAACTTCTAGTCCTCATAGGTTGATTTACATCACAATTGATACAATCACTGGGGTGATTCTTAAGAAACAACTAATTTGGGTTTTGTAAAACCTGTTCATGAACATATGGTAGAAAATATTCTGGGGTAAATACTTCATAAATATTTTCTTGAAAATTTTTCTTATCATAAGGATCTTCTATCAAGGGTTGATAATCAGTTTTTTAAAACACATCCGAAGATGTAGGTTGAGGTTGTTTAAAAACATAAGGATTAGTTTCATCAAATTTAACTTGTACTATTTCTTCAATAGTACACGTATTTTTATTAAAAACCTTATAAGATTTAAAAGTTTTGGAGTAGACTAAGAATATTCCTTCATCAGATTTGGGTGCAAATTTATGTAGATTATCTTTAGTGTTCAGAATGAATAGTGTGAAACCAAATACCTTGAAGTAAGAAAGTATAGGTTTTCTACCATTACAAAATTTGTAAGGGGTTTTGTTAAGAAAATGTAAAATCAAAACATGATTTATTGTATAACAATCAGTACTTATAGCTTCAAACCAAAAGAGTTTAGCTATAGAATATTCACTCAACATGGTTCTAGTTATCTCTTGAAGAATTTTATTTCTTCTTTCAACAACACCATTTTGTTGAGGAGTTCTTGGATCTGAGTAGTTATGAGTAATTCCTTTTCTACTACAAAAAGTTTTCAAAATCAAAATTTTGAAATTATCCTCAATGATAACTATGAAGAGTTATCAATGGAATATTTTTATCATTTTTAACTTGGGATCTAAAAACATTGAGATAAGAAAAAGATTTAGTTTTTTTAGAAAATAGAACCACATAAATCTATTGTAATCATCAACTAGGACAAATACATAATATTTTCCGCTAATACATCCAGTTTTTATTGGACCAAAAAGATCTATATGTACTAACTGTAATGTATCAAAAGTTGAAACTTTAATTATTGATTTAAAACTTGATTTATGTTTCTTTACAAATTGATAAGGATCATAAACTTTTGAATAATCAAACCTAAGCTTTAGTAGATCCTTAATAAGTCTTTTCTTTGAGAGTTTACATAGGTTCCTAAGGTTACAGTGCCCTAATATTCTATGTCATAACCGATATTGATCTTATATTACACTAAGGAAAGGTAAATCTTATCTCCTAAGGTCCTCTAAGTTTAGTGTTTATACATTATCTTTCTTGTGGGAAAAAATAATAAATTCTTCCTTGGAATTGTGTACTAAGAACTTATCATTCCTAAAATTCACAAGGTAACCTTCATCACATAATGGACTTATTCTAATGAGGTCATGTTTAAGAAACTTAACAAATAAAACATTTTAAATCAATTTTTTTTCAAGAATAATAATGTTACCTATACCAACAATTTCTCCATGAGCATTATATCTGAAATTTACTTTTCCTCCTTTCATCTTGATAATCTTTTCAAAGAAGTTTTTGTTACCAGTCATATACCGGGAACATCCACTATCCGTGTACTATGTTTTTCTATTGATAATTTCTTTATTTTATTGAAAATAAGAGAGTTAAACTTTAGGAATCAAAAATTTCTTAGATCTCAAAATTTCAGAAAGCAAGATTTTAGGTATCCATATTTTCTTAGAAAAATAAGCTTTATGAAAACCTAAAGACTAGGTTTTTTTAAATAAATTTTTCCCCAATTTCCACCACACTAACATTTAGTGTAGAATGAATCACTTTGAGGAAAAATAGTTGTTACTGAAAACCGGTTTAGAGTGGGTATAACCAAATCCAGAACAATTCCTTAAAGGTCAAATTTGGGAATACATTTTGTCAAAATTTTCTTTACCAGAGGTAATTTTTAACAAACACTTACTTAAGGAAAATATGTCTAACTTTAGTTTTATAACCAAATTTTTATCCTAAAAAAATTAGTTTTAGTACTAGAGTTAGTCTCTAAAATATTTTTAGAAAATACATTTTCAATATCTTTAAAACGTTTATCCTTCTCAGAATTAGCTTCCTCAAGTTTTTTGGAAATACTTTGAAAATAAAAAATTTTCTTATCAAGATCTTTATAAAGATCTAATATTTCATTAGTCAAGATAGAAATTCTAGAATTTTACTTATCAAGTTTTTTCTTGAGTTTATAATTTTCATTCTCAAGGAGTTTAGAAATCCTAGACACTTCTTTCTGTAAAGTTAATGTATTATCTTCATCCAAAGAAGATTCTTCATCTAAAGACTTATAATATTTATTATCAGTATAATTTTCATTCAAATATACATTAGTGACAAATTCAGAAATATGTACCTTGGCCATTAGACAATGATTTTCAATGTGTAGTTTGGCTAGTAGACCAAGATTCTTATGACCAAAAGTTTCATACTCTGAGGATTCATCAGAATATTCACCGCCACTGGCACTCAAAGTGTCATTGGATTTAAAAGCATTATTATCTTTATACTTATAATAATTCTTTCTATTCCTCTCAAAATTATTTTCCTTTCTATCCTTTTTTAAGAATAGGACAATTTGGCCTTATATGCCCTGCTCTTTTGCATTCATAGAAAGTGATTTCCAAGTCTTTCATGTACTTTTTTTCTTTTTTCTTATATCTATACTGAAAGTTTTCATTCCAACTATCTTATTCATCCTTCAAGAATGATTATCTACCTCATTCTCACTATGTTCACATTCACTAGATTAAGATAAAATAGTAACTTTCTTAGACGTGGATCTTGTAACCCTTTCAGGAGTCTTGTATTTAGTATTTTTAAAGGCTACAGTTCAATTACCATTCTTCATATTACTAAAATTAGTATCTCGTTTCATTCTTGTTTCATGTTGAAGAAGGGTTCCACAAATCTCATCAAGAGTAATTTGAGACAACTTCCTATTCTCATCAATAACTGTTCTCTTAGATTCCTACTCAGTTGGAATGCTATCTATAATCTTTCCCACAAGAGCTTAATTATATAAAACTTTATTACCCATATATTTTAAACTATTGAGAATAGTCATAAATATTTGTTTCACCTTGCAAACTAGTTCACCATAGGGAAATAGAAATCCATGATATTATGCTCTAAGCATAGATCCTCTAGTCTCAATCACTTTGGATGTACCAAAATGTGTAACTTCTAATTCCTTCTAGATATAGTTGGCGGCTTCACAAAAAAAATTTGACTATATATATTCCTAGGCAAGGAACACAACAAAGTATTACGTACCTTATAGTTTAGTTGATATTCTGACTTTTCCTGGTTGGGGATGTTCTTGACTTCCTTATCAGGAATCTTGTAATATCTAGTAAGCACAACAAAATTGTCCACTACAATATTAATAAAAAAAGTATTCATATGATATTTCCAATACATATAATCATTACCAACAAATATTGGTGGTCTAGTAATATTTAGATTTTCAATCTAACCAAAATTGATTCCTGCCATCTTAAAAAGAACTTCTTTCCACAAAAACATGTTAATAGAAAATTTTGTAAACAAAGATAAAAATACCCAAAAAATGAAAAATTTAGAATAATGAAAACTTGAGAAAGAAAAATTATATGTAAATATATGTATTTCATAGACCCGATCTGATACCAAATGTAGGATCTAAATGATGATTTAGATTCTCAAATACAAGAGGGGGGGGGGGGGGGGGTGAATTGTATGTTTAAAAACCTTCATTTTTAAGCTTAATGAAAACTATGTTTAACAAAATTAAATAATGTAAATTCACAAGACCTATTTTAGTTCTACTAAGAAAAATTTCTAGGTTATGGAAATATGGTTCAGGAAATGAAACTTATGGAAAGTTTACAAGGAAAAGATTTTACCTTGAAGCATATAGAATCTTACTTATTAGGGTAAGAAAAATTACAAGAAAGTATAAGAAAGTTATAATTTCTTTATTTGTCAAAATACAGTGGAAATAAAATTGAAACAAAAAAACTAACAAGTATAAAATCTTTTAACCCAAAGACTAGGGTATCTAAGAACCTTGGATAAAGGACCCTTGATCTATACTTTCAAGAAAGTCTGTCTTACCCACACCAGGGTAAGGCCTCGATAAAAATATTGGAATCTATCTTGCTATCCTTAAAAACCCTTGAATTTTAAGGTAGTCAGAACCTCTGTATTTCTATACCCATAAGCCCTCGATTATACACAGCATCAATTAGAGTCGCACGAGGCTGTCTGAAAAAAATGTTCAGAACCACACAAAGCAAGAGAGTCTCTCTCTCTAGAAATCACTTCAACATCATGTAATCTCTAGGGTGATTGAATAGTTATGAGATCATTCGAATTAGCTCATATTTATAGTAACTTCTCTAATAGTAGGATCCCACCTCCAAATGGTCATATTGTTCCCCGAATCTTGGAGGGACCTATACACATGTCACTCAAACAATGGTTAGTTAGAAACAGATTGTACGACATCATTTCATAAAAAGTGTAAGTAAAATGAATAAGATTATCCAAATATATTTTTCGGATTCTAAGGAATAATAAAGTTTAGCATCTAATCAAATAAATATTCAGAGACTATAAATCCTGGATATTCAGATTTTGTTTTCCATGGAATTCAACACCTAAATTTTATATATTTCAATGTCTGAATTCTAATGAATTCAGAATCTGAATTCTGAGAAATTTAGAGTATGAATTATAAGGAATTCAGAGTATTAATTATGAGAAATTTGGAGTTTTAATTATAAGGAATTTAGAGTCTAAATTATAAGGGATTCGGAGTATGAATTTTATGTAATTCAGAGTCATAATTTCAAGTAATTTGGAACTGGAATTTCAAATAATTCAGAACCTAAAAATAGAATAATTTATATTTAAGTACTTATTGGATTCTGAGGTTTTTAGAATTGAAAAAAAATATTTCATTAGTAATAAAATGAGTTATATTTATAAAAGTTATAAAGAGAAAAATGAGAACAAAGGTAAGAATGAAAAATTTTATGGAAATTTTTCTTATGATAATAATCCTTAGAGAAAATCTAATTTTTCTTAAGATAAAGTGTTTGTGATTTTCAAAATGTAGAGAAATGGAAAAGTCATAAAGAAAATTTATTGACTCAATAGAAACATGATATAATTCGGAGGCGATGAAGTAGAGTTACCCTCATCTGTTTTAGTGTGGGAAATAAAAATGTTAAAGGTGAAGTTTCTTAAGTGGGGCATATTATAATGACATGAACTTTTATAAATAAAATTTCCCTTTTTTGTTTTAATTAAATGTCTTTTTATGTAATATGGTCATATAAAACACATATAGTTTTTTTGTTTTATTATATAAAATTTTATTTAAAATGTAACACCCCAATATTTCATGGTACATTTTCTTTTTAAATAAATTTAATAGTTTTCACTACACGCAACACCAAGTTCGAACGCATCGTGATTTATTAATAAGTGATTATTAAAACCAAGCCATTAAAATATATAGAATGAATAGTACTAATAATATTATAAAATTTATATATTTAATATTCATTTAAAATATTTCATAGACCTAAGAAATGAATAAATCCAATTTTATGCATTAAAAGACTATATTTTTATAAAGGTAGTTTTACTGCCTTTTCGATGGCACACCAATTTTAAATATAGTTTTTTACACTTTTAAAAATTATATTTGAGAAAAATAAACTTCTTATTTGAAATATTAATATAAAAATTTATTCTGGCTTAATATTTTGTATTTTTATGATAGGTTTCATGTTTTTATGAATAGTGAAAAATACTAAATTTTAATTAAAAAAAAACATTTTTCATTAAAATAATTTATAATGTTAAATTATATAATTGAATGGTTTTAAAGTATAACTATATTATTTTTTTTATCATTTAATAAAATTTAGGTCATTGTAATCAATTTTACATTGATTTTAGATGTAAAAACATTTCAATCTTTTTCATGTTTAAAGTTTAATAACCAGTTTCTCACCCCATCGACATGACTAATTTTAAATTACTTACTAAAACTTCTGTGTTTTGAATTTTAAAAATGGATTACATATTTGGATAAGTTGGTTTTGATTAGAATCAATATTTGGCTAAAATGATGACCCTTTTTAATCCACCTTTGTCAAATTATGACATTTATTATATTTTATTTAAAGAAAAGTTAAATAAGTCATACTCAAATTTTAATAATTACACCATTTTTAATATAGGGTTATACATAAGATAAATTAGATTATAAATAGTCATTTGAAATATAATAAATTTAAAATTCATCATGATAATTTATTTTTAATTTTTAAAGATGAAATAATATAATTAAAGGCATTCATAATAGTGATGGAGTAGTTATTTAATTAATGGAAATATCAAATAAATGTTATCAAAAATATAAAAATAAATAAAAATTTACACAATAAATTACATACATGAATTTTATAGACAACATAGACATTTTAGAGATATATTATAAATATTTGTTTGAATTTATCATATTTTTAGGATATCCTGGTAAAAGACAAATAATGAATAGTATCAAAATTAACATAAATGATACTTTAAAATAAATAATATTTTATTAAATGATATAAAATTCATAAAAATATAAAATTCAACTGAATAAATTTAATAAAGTTAAATATGTCATAAATAATCTATTTGGGGTCATTTTAGAATTTTATGGAAAAATATATTAACTTTTAAGTAGTAAAAGCACATGTTTTATGGTAAGAGTTAAAAAGATTAAATAAGGGTTTAAGCAAAAAGATAAGAATAAGTATTTGAACTAAACTCACCAAAAAATAATATGTTGAGATGATTTATACTCATCCTCATATTATATTTTGAAATAAATCACTTGGGAACTATTTGTAATTTAAAATTAATTTATATTAATTTAATATTTTGAGAGTTTCAAAAAGTGACCCTCACCTCAATTATAAAAGGGAACCTCCTCCCTCACTTCCTCAAACCACTTTGAGACTTATTTCTAGACCAAAACCTACCCAGTTTCTTTATCAACTTTCCTAGACACATCCTAGTTGTTCTCGTTCTCTCAAAAGACCAACCCTAGTGTCCCTAAGAGGATATCCAAAGGAGGTTCTCTAAAGAAGAGGTAATCGTCTTTACCAAATCCTTCAAATTATTTCTTATTATACTTAAAATTCCTATGTTGTTTCCATACCAAAGTTACAAATCAAATATAATATAAATTATTATATGTTATAATTATTATGGGACAACCATATTCGTCTTTTTATCCATCCTAGGAAAGATAATATCACCATACATGCGTATGTACGACTTACCGTCTCCACGATGTGGTGTAATTTTTTTCATCACCACTTTATTTGGATGGGTATAATTATGAATATAATGGATATAAATAATAAATAATAAATGATATTTATTCTTTATAATTAATATACCATCCAATTCTGTTTCACTTTACCATTAAGGTAATGATATCGCCACCCTTGCATACGCATAGTCTACCATCTCCATGACGTGATGAGACTCATTCTCCATGTTATCCATTCAAGAATGATTATGAAAATGTATATTATGAGTTACTATAATATTTATGAACTTAATATCAATATTTATTTTAAAAATATATAATCTATTCATAATAAACAATACTTACATGACAAAACAAATATAATAAAATGAAGTAGTTAATACCCGAGACAACGGTAATAATGAAATATTATTAACAAAAGGTTATAAAAGAATCATATATAATATCATAATTAGGGATATATTTATGGTATAATTTAATATCATAATTTAACCATTATAAATAATGTTAATTCACCATCAACTAATGGAAAGTTCAAGGTAAGTGTTAATTTCAAAATCTCATTTTTTATTCTGGATTGTTTATACATAAGAATCTATTGGGGAATATTTATCACCCATGTCCATTTTTATGAAATATTGCTTCCAAAACAATTTTATAATTATCCTAAAAATGTTTAATGTCTTATTTTATAATTTTTTAACTTTTAAAAAAATGGTTTGAAAGGAATATTGTTTTATTTTCTAAATGAAGTACTTTATGAATTTTTTGATGGAATGAATGTTATTTTACTTAAACAACGTGAGAATCTTTCTATGCCATAGTAACACATTAATATTTTGAAGATTACCATATAAGTTTATAAGGTTATTTTCAAAGGAAATTTTTTATTTTATAATTGTTCGTATTTTAAATGATTTCAATGTAAAAAAAGGGAATTTATCTCAATATTTTTTAATGTTTTTATTAGAGAATTTTTTATCAATGCCAACACCAATTATTGGATTTTATGATTAATTGAGGTTGATTTATTATGAAATAATCTACCATATTATATTTAATGTTTTATGATATGGTTGAATATATATGTTCTATTTTTATACCAGTCATGGTTTATGGTTAATGTATTAACATTTCTTATGCTAGTTTTAATATGAATGTTTATGTTGGTTATGTTTCACCCTTTTCATAAGAGGAATGCATTGGACTTCATAAGTGTTGGGTGGGGCCTTTTATGGACCCTTGATGCTTCAATAGGTCTTGTGAGACAAATATGTTTGGGGTTTGGATAAATTCATACCCAATTATGTATGGTGTCTTTGGTTAAACCATGATGGCATGTTTAAGATGTCCCACATTATGCATTCATTATTTATGAGATTAGTTATTGATATTCGATGAGATTATTTGACTAGTATAATATCCATGGTTAAGTATCTTTTATAAGTGATTATTTATATGGAGTTATTTTATAAGTTTCTATTCCTTCCATATTATACTTAAGATTATGTTTCAATGATATGTGTTTTTAGTTATTAACATTTCCTTATTATGTTTATTTAGGATAGCTTCCACTATATTGTTATCCATTACTAAGCATCTGAGCTCACCCATTTATTATGTTTCATTTCCCCCCAAGATGTGATGATTAATTCTACGACTAACTTATAGGGATAATCTTAGGTAATAATAGAGTTTTTAAAAGATTTACTATGTTGTTTTCATTTCAATATGTAATGTAAAACTTATGTTGTATCTAGTTTAAAAAAAAATACTAAAATAATCATTCCTTTAGGATTCGAATCTTGTATTTATGCCAATTTAACCAAGTAAGGCACCAACTATGGGATACTAGGTCAGGGTATTTATAGTTGGTATTAGAATATGTTTTTTATGAACCTTGGTACCTAGATTTAGAATATATATATTAGTAAATATAACCCTAAGATAGACTTTGAGAATAAGCATAGAAAAAAATCCTAGAATTTTGGTAAGGAATAAATTATGTGGGTATTACTAGAAATAAATTTTTGTTTAGATACTAAAACTGGACGTGGTTCTGGCACATATATACCTAAGGGAAAAAACTCTGACAAGATGTCTCAGACCTAACTTGGGGTAACCTGGTATAAGACAATGAGCCTTACTGTGCACCTAGTTTGAAATTTCCAAGGGACATGATTAGGATAATTCACATTTTATTTAAAATCAATTATATAAGATTTAAAATTAAATATTTACGTAAAGAAACCATGTTTATAATTATGAGATTAGCCATGTATAAATTTTTAATTTATGTTAAGTATATTACTAGTTTGAAATTATGAATTATGATTCATAACCTGATATAATGTGTTCCATTGTATATAAATGGAACCTAGTGAAAGTAATGAAATCCATATAAATGCATGTAATACATTTAGGTATTTATCTCTTATTAAAGATAATGATGCTAAAGATGGAGCTACAACTGGTGATGAACAACTTATAACTATACCGGGATAGCTGACAAAAGTTATGAACTATATCCTTACCTATATGGAGCACCCTAATCCCCAACATGGAGGAAAAAAGTTAATCCTCTTCATGAGAAAACAATATTCATCATTCAATGGGACCAAAAATCTATTTGTAGTAGATAAATGGATATTTCCCTTAGAGAAGAAATTTATTGCTTTGGGAAGTAAAAAAAAGGAGAAGGTTTTCATGGAAATTTATCACCTCTCGGGAGATGTGAATCAATGGTGGGCACATATTCAAACAAAAAAGGAAGAGAAGTAAATAGAAAACATGGAATGGAGGGAATTTAAAGAATTATTCTTAAAAAAATACTTTATCCATGAACAATGAGTAGATATGGGGAGGAAATTTCTATGTTTGAGGAAAAAGGATAATGATAATGTTGCAAAGTATGAGGCTAACATCACAAGTTAAGCAAGACATGCTTCAGATTATATACGTAATTCAAAAGAATGATTAATCAATTAATTGATGGGTTAAAACCATTTATCTTAAGGGAAATAGTAACCCAAAATTTATCATCATATAAAGATATATTCTCATGTGATATCAAGATAGAGAAATAATTCTATAAGTATTATTTATTTAAGGGGAATAAAGAGAAGATGAGTGATGCTGGGAATTCTGAAAAAAGAAACAGGGTAAAGGGAAAGAATTAAAAATTTTATTTTCCATCCTATAATAAATGTGGAAATATACATTTTGGAACATGCCTATTGGGAACATGATATTGTTTCAAGTTTGGAGAAAAAGGCCACCTGTCCCATGATTTCATGGGGCAAAAAGAAGAAAGTAATGTGAAATGCTTCATTTATAATAATATGGGATACTATGCACATGAATGTCCTATGCACTAAGGAAACTTTCCCAAAAAAATGTATAAGAGAACAATCCCATGCTTATGAGATTATAATTGACGAGGTTGAAGTTCCTGATGATGGGGTGGCAGCTACATTAATTATCTCTGCAAACTTAGCCAATGCTTTATTTGATTCTGGATCATCGCATTATTTTATATCTACCCAATTTTCCCAAAAAATTAGACATTTACCTTTTTATTTAACAAGGGAGTTGTAAGTCAAAACTCTTAAGGGAAGTATCATCACAATAAAGATATGTCTAAAATTACATTTATTACATATACACATACTTTAGTTGCTGAGATTTTCATCATACCTATGATTGAATTTGATATAATCCTCAACATGGAATGACTATATAAATATGATGTTAAAATTTATTGTAAGAAGATGGAAATTATGATTTGTGAGGAAGAAGAAGAATCCCTTATCTTTAAAGTAGAAACCTCATCACTTTATTCTTATCTAGACCCACCTAGTAGCTTTTCTAAATGAAATTCTTGAAGAGGAAGAGAAAAAACATGTAGTGATGAAGAAAATAATGTTGAAATTGATAATGTACCCATTGTAAAGGAATAAATTGATGTATTTCCTAAGTGATTACCAGGAATCCCCCCCAGATCATGAAGTTGAGTTTTATATTGGTTTAGTCCCTGATTCAAGATCAATATTAAAGAATACATATTGAATGGATATAGTGGAATTAGTGAAGTTGAAGAAACAAATTGAAGAGTTGGGTAAAAAGGGATTTATTCTCCCTAGTGTTTCTACATGGGGATCCCCTATCATATTTTTCAATAAGAAATATGTATCCATGAGTTTGTGTATTGATTATAAGGAAATAAATTCTATTAAAATAAAGAACATGTTTCCTATGCCTCGTATTGATGATTTATTTGATCAACTTCATGGAGCTAAATTATTCTTAAAGATTTAACTTTATTCTGGATATCATCAATTGTGAGTGAAAAAAGAAGATATTCCAAATACAACTTCTTTGAAAAGGTATGAACATTAATAATTTACCATAATTCTATTTGGATTGACTAATTCACCCTTGGGTTTTATGGATCTAATGAACCAAATATTGAAGGAATATCTTGATTATTTTTTCATGGTATTCATTGATGATATTTTGGTGTATTCAAAAAATTATGAATACCATGAGAATCACTTGCAGATCATCCTTAAGAATCACATAAGGGAAGAGTTAAATGTTAAATTTTGAAAGTTTGAATTCTGGATTTAGTAATTTTATTTCTTGGCCATATTGTCTTTAAGGATGGAATATCTGTTGATCCTACAAGGGAAAATTAAATATAATAATGGCCTTCACTAATGAGTATGACCTAGGTACATAGATTTATTAGTTTTCCAGGTTACTATCGGTGTTTCATTTATAATGTTTCATGATTGGATAACCCATTAACTAGGATCACATGAAAATGAGTTAAATTCATATTGAGAAAAGAATGTGAAGAATGTTTTAAGGAATTGAAGAGAATATTATTCAATGATCTTATCTTCAATTTACCATTTGGAAATGATGGCTTTGTGATTTATAGTGATGCATCAAGGAAATGACATGGTTGTTTCCTTATACATAATGATAGAGTTATTATATATGCATCAAGGTAGTTAAAACTAATGAATAGAACTATCCAACTCATGATATTGAGTTAGAAATGGTAATATTTTCTATGAATATATAGAGACACTAGCTCTATAGTGGACTATATTAGATATATACAGATCAAAAGAGTTTGATATATATATTTTCTCATATAAAGAACTCAATATGTGGAAAAGTAGTTGGATCAAGCAACTCAAGGATTATGATTTTGCTATAAACTAACGACAAGGGATGGAAAATAAAGTGGAAGATTCTTTAAGTAGTAAGGACCATGGATTTATGAAAAAAACGAGAATTGAAAGGGTTTATATGTTCATAGAACTAGTAAAGATGTATATGGGAATTATCAAGGAAGGTGGAACATCACCACTTTTTCAAATCATTTTCAAACCATCTTTACTACAATGGATAAAAAGTTCTCAGAACAATGATGAATATTTTTATAAGAAAATTAAAGTTGTGAATGAAGGGAAACTAATAGAATTCATATATTAAGATGGATTTTTTAAATTTGGGAAGATACTTTGTGTTCCCTATATACATGTTCTAACAAATATAATTACTGGATGATGCTCATAGTTCAAATTTCTCTCTACAACCTCGTAGCACCAAGATGTATAGTGATTTGAAGGAATATTTTTGTTGGGACAATATGAAGTGTGGAATTTTTGAATATGTATCAATATTTCTGGTTATTCAACAAACATTTAAAGACAACATCAAAGAGGAGTCATTAAACCTATTCCTAGACCTATGTGTAAATGGGATGATATTATGATGGAATTTTTCATGGGGCTACCAAAGACTCCTAGAAGGAATGATGCGATATAAGTTATTGATGACCATCTTACCAAATTTTTACATTTTCTTTCTATAAGAGATGAAATACCTCTTGAATGTTTATAAAGAATTTATATTACTAATGTTTTAATACTTCATGGTGTACCTATATCTATTATTTTTAATTGTGATTCCTATTTTACATCAAAATTATATAAAATTATTTAGAATTCCCTAGATAATGAACATCATTTGAGCACTGCCTATCACCCTCAAACTGATGAAAAATTGGAGAGGAATATTCAAACATTAGAATACATGTTGAGATCCTTCTCACTTGACTTTCAAGGTATGTGGGATCAATATTTACCTTTCGTATAATTTTCCTATAATAGTAGCTTACATTGAAGTATTCATATGGAACCTTACGAAGAGTTATATGGAAATAGGTGTCATATACAAACTTTTTGGGATGATGTTGGTGAAAGGAAACTTGTAGGACTTGAACTTATTGAAGAAATAAAAGAAAATGTGAAAAATATTCAAACCCATATCAAAACAGATTAAGGTAGGAAGAGGATATTTACCAACAATCGATAACAGGATTTGGAATTTCAAGTGGGAGATCATGTTTTCTTAAAGCTATCACCATGGAAGGGTGTTATAAGATTTAGTAAGAAAGGAAAATTAAATCCCAATTAAATCAAACCTTTTGAAATTCTGGAACGAATTAAAGCTGTAGATTACTATTTAGCAATTCTGCCAAGTCTCTCCAAAGTTCATGATGTGTTCCACATATCACTCTTAAGAAAATACATGACAGAACCTATTCATGTACTCAATTATAAAGATATATATTTGGAACTTGATCTGTATTATTGTGAAGAGCCTATCAATATTATTGACACTATAGAACAAGTGTTAAGGAATCAGACAAATCGATTGATAATTATTCTTTAGAGAAACCATAAAATGGAATATAGGACATGGTAATCTATATAAATTATGATGAAGAACAACCCAAATCTTTTTATGAGGTTATATTTTGTAAATTTTCAGGATTAAAATTTTTAAAGGAGTTAATAATGTAACACCCCAAAATTTCATGGTACGTTTTCTTTTTAAATAAATTTAATACCTTGCATTGCACGTAACACCAAGTTCAAACAAATCATGATATATCAATAAGTGATTATTATAACCTAGCCATTAAAAATAGTGGGAATGAATAGTATTAACAACACTACGAAATTTATATATTTAATATTATTTCAAATTATTTTATATAAATAAGAAATAAATGAATCCAATTTTACACATTAAAATGATATATTTTTATAAAGTAATTTTTACCAACTTTTGATGGAGAACCTGTTTTAAATATAGTTTTTGACACTTTTATAAATTATATTTTACAAAATAAACATCTTATTTGAAATATCAATATCAAAATTTATGATGGTGTAATTTTTGGTATTTTTATGATAAGTTTCATATTTTTATGAATAATAAAAATACTAAATTATAATTGAAAACAAAATTTTTCATAGAAATAATTTATAGTGTTAACTATATTATTGAACAATTTTAAAGTATAAATAGATTATTTTTTATCATTTATTTCAATATAGGTCATTTATATAAATTTTAAATTAAATTTAGATATAAAAACATTTTAATCTTTTGCATGTTTAAACTTTAATAACCAGTTTTCTCACCCTGTCAAAAAGATTAATTTTAAATTAATTACTATAAATTCTATGATTTTAATTTTAAAAAATTGATTCTATGTTTGTAATTAATGGTCCCAAATTATTTAAATAGGTTTGTTTTATTTTTGGGTATATGAATAGAAACTTTTGTAAATTTTTATTTACCATGGGTGATAGTTAATTAGGTAATTAAATGTAAGAATAATATTATAATATTATAAAATTACTCTAAAACTTCTCCTAATTAAATTTTATATGTTGTTTTCAACCAATATAAATCTCCTTACAAAATTATAACCTTTTTTAAACCACTTGTGTTACATTATGACATTTATTATATTTTATTTAAAGAAGAGTTAAAGATATCATACTCAAATTTTAATTACTATACCATTTTTAATATAGGGTTATAAATATGATAAATTAGAATATAAATACTCATTTTAAGGATAATAAATTCATATTAATATTGATTTTTTTAAATTTTTAGAGAATAAATAATTTAAGTAAATACATGTATAACAATGATGCAATAAGTGTTTAATTAATAAAAATATCAAATAAATGTTATTAAAGATAATAAAATAAATAAAATTTGAAACAATTAATGAAATAAACGTATTTTATAGATAAATTAGACATGTTAGCGATATATTATATGTTTTGGTTTGAAGTTGTCATATTTTTTTTAAAAAAAAATAAGTATCAAAATTGATATAAATGATACTTTAAAATAAACAATGTTTTATTAAATTATATAAGATTATTCAAAATATAAAAATTGGAAAAAAAACTATAATAATATTAAATATTCCATCAATGATCCATTTTAGGATTGTTTTTCATTTTATAGTAACTATATTAACTATAAATTAGTAAAAACACATGTTTCGCGATAAGAGTTAAAAAGATTAAATAAGGGTTAAAGAAAAAAGATAAGGTAAAGTATGTGACCTAAAATTGTCTCAAAATTATTTTTTGTGTGTATTTATACCCATAATAATATGAAATTATAAATAAATAACTTTGGTTCTATTTATAATTCTAAATTAATTTATATTAATTTAATATTTTGAGATTTTCCAAAAGTGACCCTCACGTCAATTATAAAAGGGAACCTCCTCTCTCACTTCCCAACACCAATTTGAGCCTTCCTTCTTGAAAAATCCAACCTAGTTTCTCTATCAACTTCCTTATAAACATCCTTGTGGTTCTTTTCTTCTCAAAATACCAACCGTAGTGTCCCTAAGAGAAGATCTATAAGAGGTTCTCTAAAGAAGAGGTAATCGTCTTTACTGACTCCTTCAAATTATTTATTCTTCTACTTCATCTTACTATATTGTTTCCATAAGAATGTAATAAATAAATTATCATATATATTATATGATTTTATTATGATTTTAGGACAACTATATTCCTCCTTTTATCTATCCAATGAAAAACAATATCACTATGTGTGCGTATGTATGACATATAGTCTCCACATTGTTGTGTAATTTGTCTTTCATCACCACTTTGTTTTTATGGGTATAATGATGAATATAATGGATATAAATAATAAATATTACATTATATTATTATTTATAATTAATATACCATCCAATTCTTTACCATTTTACCATTAAGGGAATGATACTATTGCTCGTGCGTATGTATGGTCTACCATCTCCACGATGCGATGATATTCATTATCCAAGTTAAACATTAAAAAATTATTATAAAAATGTATATGGCGAGTGGATATATTATTTATGAACGAAATATATTTCTGTATATGAATAAAATACATCCTTTTTATAATAAACATGACTTACACGACAAAAAAAACAGAAGAAAATGAAGCAGTTAGCACACGAGACAATAGTAATAATGAAGTATTATTAACAAAACAACATAAGAGAATTGTATATGATATCATAAAAATGTATATAGTTCCGGTATAATTTAATAACATACTTTAATAATTATACATGAGGTTAATTCACCCTTACCTAAAGGAAAGTACAAGGTAAGGGTTAAATTTTCAATCTCATTTTTATTCGGGATTGTTTATACGTAAGTATCTACTAGGGAATATTTATAATCCATTTTAATGTTTCCTAAAAAAAATTCCAAAAAAATTCTATTATTATGCTAAATGTTTTTAATGTATTATTTACCCATGACTAGATTTTTATAAAATTGTTTGAAATGAATCTTTTTTCATTTTCGAAACTAGGTACTTTGCGACTCTTTCCATAAAAGGAATGTTTTTTTAACTTGTACATTGTGAGTGGATTTTTCCACCTTCAATAATCCTTAATGTTTTGAAGATTCCCTTATAATATTACAAGGATATTTTTAGAGGAAATGTTTTCTTTTATAGTTGTGTGACTTTTAAATTATTTAAAACTAAAAAAGGGTAATTTCTATAAAGGAAATTTTAATGATTTTATTTGATTATTTTTCATCTATGTCAACATCCTTTGTTTTATTTTATTCTTACTTGAGTTAGATTTATTATGACACAATATACCATATTTTATTGAAGGGTTTATGATATGATTAACTGTGTATGTGCTATTTTAATACTATTCAGGGTTTATAGTTAATTTATTAACATTTTTATGCTAGTTTTAATATGAAAGTTTATATTGCTTATGTTTCACCCTTTCTGTAAGAGGAATGCATTGAACCTTATAAGCATCAGGTGGAGCCAACTATAGCTCCTTTATGCATCAGTAGGTCTCATGAGACAAATATGTTTGTGTTTTTTCTAACATCTTACCTGACTATGTATGATGTCTTAGACGAAGCCTTAACAGTATGTTTAAGATGTCCTACATTATGCATTCCTTCTTTATGAGATTAGTTATTGATGATCCATGATATTATTAGACTAGTAGATTATCTAGTGTTAGGATTTTTTCTTAATTTATTATTGATATATAATTATATTATCAGTTTCTATTACTTCCATACTATACTTAAGATTATGTTTCAGTGGAAAGTATTTTTAGTTATTCACCTTGCCTTATTATGTTTATTTATGACAGCTTCTGTTGTACTACTTACTCTTACTGAGCATCTAAGATCACCCCTTTCTTATGTTTCATTTTTTCCCAGCATGAGAATATGCATATTATGACTAACTTTATGGGACAATCTAATGGAATAATATTTTTTTCAAAGGAGTTACTATGTTTTTTTTCATTTCATGATTTAATTTAAAACTTATATTGTATATAGCTTTTCCAAAACTACTAAACTAATCGGTCCTTTGGGATTAAAATCTTGTATCTATTCCAATGTAATAAAGTAAGTAATAAGATCTATTCTACTAGGGTTTTGGTCCTTAAATAAAGTAACATTAAGTATCATTACCATTGATAGTAGATCTATTTAATAGTGATCACTTGAATAGTGAAAATATAGGCTTTTAACAAATCCAATTGCCACAAAAAGGAAGTTATGACCTCAACTAGTAATATCATACCATATGAATCCCATTTATCAAAGATTCCAAGGGATATAGCGTTATTGGTCTTTCCCATAGACTAAGACCAAGTTGAGATCTCACAACTTTAAGTATGTGTGAAACCGTTTATGGGAGAAGTTCAAGCTTATCTAGATCACGACCCAAACCATGTTCACCAAACCACCCCATGAAATTACCACCATCGCACACATTACTCTTAAAGTATTTTCTGGTGTATTAAATGAATATGTATCAAGACCCTAGAAAATTGAGTTTGTTAATAATAATGAATATATTTTAATCTTATTATTGTGACTTTGTAAATGAATTTTATTTTGATATAATAAGGCACAAATTTTATTTTTGGTTAATATTCAAATTCAATAAATGAATTTATGAATTAACGGATTTTTGAAATAAATAATATTTTAATAAACTATTATTATTATATTTATCAAATATAAATGATCATATAATTTTTATTAAGACAAATGTAATTTTTTGTAAGTGTTCGAAAACAGTTATTGTAAAAAAATCATCCATTTCTTAATAAATGTTTATTTTATTTTAAATGTTAAAATTCACATATTTATAAAATTATTTAAATAAAATGAATATTAGTTTTTGAATATGAACATGTAAATTATCCAATGGTCAATATTTCCTAATTTTCAGAGACAACCAATTTTTTTGGGTAAAAATTAAATATCCTATAAATATACTTTGTGTATTATGACAACATAATGACCCAAAAGTGATTTAATAAATAATATAAAGGGAATAAATGACCAAATGAATGTTTTATATTAAAAATAATGTGATTTTAATTTTATTTGATTTATTTTATAAAGTCATTATGAATCCTCCAAAGCATATAATATATTTGAAGGTTTTAAAATCATTTATTTAAGAGTATGACTCACTTCCACACAAGAAAGGGTATTATTTTATTTAGTTAAGACCTTTAACATATAAAATAATTAGAAAAACTTATATTTTTCAATAATTATTGGAAAAAACTATGGGATGGTTTGTGGTTTTGGTTGTTTTATTATGTAGAGTCTAGATCCTAAATAATATAGAAATCCCCCTATTTTCCTATGAAAACCCACCAAGCTCTCATTTAACTTCACTAAAACTCCTTTTAGCACGTACATACAATATTATCCACTCTCTACATTCCTCCCAAGGTTCCCCCAAAATCTCAATAATCCCCTACCAAGCATTTCAAGTCACACACTCAAGTAAGGGATCTACCACTCTTATTTTTATCAAGCACTTCTTTTTGTTATGACTCTCAATTTTCATCTGATTATGTTGGGATATGTTATTAAATATTACCCTTAATATCAATTTTATTATTAAATAATGATATAATCCTTTAACTCTCATTAATACTCCCACGATCCTTTATGTACACCCGTTACCATGCCCAAATTTAGTAAGGGATTTCTCTCTTATTTTTTCCATTAAAGCACTTATTTTATGTTATGTCTCTTAAATTACATTTTATTATGTTGTAATATGTTATTACATAATCCACATACTTTAAATTTATTTTATAATTAATGATATCATCCTTTTACTCTCATTAATCCCCCCATGATCCTTTATGTACTCTTGTTACCATGCCGAAATATAGTTAGGAGTATTTTCTTTATTCCAGATTCTTCATTATATTATGTATTATATTTACACTTTATAATGTTGGGATATGTTTTTACATGTACCTATAAATTACAATTTTATTTCTATGTGATGAGATACCCCTTTCACTCTCATCAACAATTTTTTATGAATCATTAAGTGATTCCATCATGCTTTTGAAATTTCACCAGGATTTTCCATGCCAAAATAATTATGGTGTGAATACCATACCAATTTCCTATCAAGGGTGTTAAAATTTAGGCACATATACTTTTTATTGGGGGATGACATGTATTTATTCCACACTCCTTAATCGTGGAATAAATTATGATGAATAATGAATCCATGTTGTATGATCAATGTGGCACACTTAAGTGTAGGATTGAAATGAATGTGATGGGTGCTCCTATAATTATATAGATTTATAATGAATTGGGTAATGTTTAGTGTCATGATTTGTAATGTTGGGATAGGAAGTGAACCTGATTTATTTATGGGACTTTTTACACCACAATGTCTTATTGGGTTATCCTTGACCTATGTTTATGATGAAGTGTTTTAAGTTGTTGCCACATTTCCCATGTTATGATTATCATGCTATATCTTGTCTAATTGTTCATGTTTATGATTCCTACTATTTCCGTACCCCATTTATATGTCTATTGTCTATCATATATTACCTTATGCCTTATTTTTTCCCTTATAGGATTTATAGTTCACCCACTTCTTATGTTTGTACATAGGTTATCCCGTGTAGTTTTAAAAGTCATGAAATTTTAGAATAATGTTAAGGAAGTTTTCAATAATGTTATTGTATACCATGTTCAAAATGTTATGATATGTAACTAATTCACAAGTAAGCAAGGATTACTAATCTATTGTATTGTATTTAGTGTAAATTTAAGTAATAAATAATGTATTAACATTAAATAAAGAAAAGTGTTTTTATACACCTGGTATATTTACTTATACTCATGAGCGATGTTGGTTCCCTAGGGTGGAAACTGAGGATGGATCCATTGTCAAGATGGGTACACCATGTCATGGTTGATAATCAATTCCTTATGTGAGATACTTGGTACAGACTCAGATTCACCATGTCATGTGTGATATAATGGACACATTATGGGTTTCCTTGGACAGGCTCAATGACATTGGTTATATTGGATGTTTCGTAGATACCCTGGATTATACTTAGATTGCCTTGGATGGTATCAGAATCCACCCTTATAATTGAAGGTTTGTTTTTTTGATGTTTCCATAGGTGATGAATCTCTTGTTCTTAATATTATTGTGAGTTTACTTGTTTTACGACATGGAAAATGAGGCCCCAAGACAAAGCAAAATCTAGGAGGTTTTCCCTATTGTGTTTCCTTGTTTAATTTGAACCTCGTATACATATTATTCGTTGGAAATGTACCTATTTTTAGAGATATTTCTTAGTATGACACATGTGGTATAGGTTAGGTGTCCATTTTTTAACTTGTACCAAGTGGTTACTATTTATTTACTTATTTCAATGCATTTATTATTTTTGGCACACATCTTCTCTATTTATTGTATGAAATAGATCATCCTACACAATGTGGGTTCTAGAAAATAGAGATTATATCTCACACCCTACTCAATCAACATTTCATACCCAATTAGACTTTATGATCATAGGTATGGATAAAGGGAATCATGTAGCTTCCAATTCTTGATTTCTTTGGTGTTTAGAAAGGACTTGGGGGTAGAGGACCGAGCATATTCTTGAGATGAAGTGTAGTAGTTTTTTGAATTTTTATAGTTTTGTATAGCATGCAGTATATTATTGTACCCCTATTTACCTTGAACTTCCATGTTTTATAGACTCATGACATGCCATTATTATAATTGTATTTATAATTGATATTCAAATTTATATAGTTATCTTTTTCTTTTGTTTGGCTCATTTCATTACTTATGCTGCTATTTTATTATTATTATACTTATTCTATTTATTATATACTATTTAACTCTATGTATACTATTATCTATGAGGGAATAGTCTCCCCAAAGACACAACATATGCCCTCGCTGCTATTCAGTATCCTCTAACATTCGGGGAGATGCGCTTGAGGTTATATGTCCCACCGTCTCAGGGAATTGTTGAGTGAAATCCAGGGCAGGATTCTAAAAATTTATATTTTCATTGATTATCACGAGATTAACTAGATCAAAATAAAGAACAAGTATCCTATTCAAGTTATTGATTACTTTTTTGACCAACTACATGGAGCACAATACTTCTCCAAGGTGGATCTGTTTTCGGGATACTAACAGTTTAGGGTGAAGGAGGAGGATATCCCGAAAACTACTTTTCATACAAGGTACATGCACTATGAGTTCATAGTAATACCATTCATAATCACTAATTCTCTAGAAATATTTATATAATTGATGAATAGAGTCTTTAGATATTTCCTTGAAAAATTTGTGGTATTCTTATTATATGATATTATAATATTCTCCAAAACCAAGGAGGATCACGAGGAGTATATGAGCATTGTGTTAAAGACCATGTGGAAGGAGAACCTTTATGAAAAATATAGAAAATGTGAGTTCTAGTTGAATAAAGTATCATTATTAGTGCATATCATCACGTGCAATGGGATATCTGTTGCTGCTTCAAAGAAAAAAATAAATTGAAGGTTGGCTGATGCCAACATCAATGATAGAAATTCCATAGTTTCCTTAGATTAGCTGGGTATGGTCATTAATTTGTGAAGAATTTCTAAAGATTTTCAAAGCCTCTAACCAAGATAACCCGTAAGGGAGTCAAGTTTTCTTGGAATGATGAATGTGAAGAGAGTTTCAAGTAGCTAAAAGGAGGATTATCACTGCACCTGTACTCACACTACCCATAAGTGTGGAGAATGTTTTGTGGTATTCAACAATGATTTGAAGATGGGATTTAGTTATGTGTTAATACAGAATTAAATTGTCATATCCTATTCTTTAGGGAAGTTTGAAGTTCATAAAAACAACTACACAACACATGATCTGGAGTTAGCGACAATGATATTCATATTGAAAATCTAGTGGAATTATCTCATCAAGGAGATGTTTAAAATATATACGGATCACAAAAGCCTCAACTATATATTCACATAGAAAGAGATTAATATTCACCAATGAAGATGGTTAGATATGATCAAGGATACTGATTTCTCAATCCACTAACATCCTAGAAAATTGAATAAAGTGGAAGATGCTCAAAGTTGAAGGGATCCGAAAATTCTATTATTGATGAGAATAGAGAAGGATCAAATATTCATAGAATTAAAAAGGATTGACATGGGAATCATAAAGGAAGGAACATCATCAATAATTTCACAAATGATTACTCAAACCAACATTCTAGATAAGATAAAGGAATCTCAAAAATATGATGTGGGAATTTAAATGAATGAGGAAGATTATAAGAAAAAGGAAATCCTCAGAGATCAATGTTCATGAAGAAGGTGTTGTGAGTTTTGGTTCACAACTATGTGAACCATCAAATTTTTAATTAATAATGGATCTGTTGGATGATTCACATAGATCAACCTTCTCTATCTATCTAGGAATCATAATGATTTATCGAGATCTTCATTAGACCTATTAGTGGGACAATATGAATAAAGAGATCACACAATATACATAAATATTTATGGTATGTCCATAACTGAAAGTGGAAAGGCCAAAATATAAGGGGATTATGCAACCATTACCCAAGCCTACATGGAAATGGGAAAACATCACCATGAAATTTGTCACTATTCTTCTGAATAAATTAATAGGAAATAATGATATATGTGTTATGGAAAATCATCTTACAATGACTGCCCATTTCATTGAAATTCAAGAGGAATTATCACTCGATAAAATTTTAAGGATGTAGATTAGACAAATGTAGAGGTTTCAAGGAACACCCCTATAGATTTTATATGATCGAAACCCCCAATTTACTTCCAAGTTTTTTAAGAGTAACCAATATGCTCTAAATACTACGTTGAACTTCAACAAAACATATCACCCCTAGAATAATGGCCAATCTAAGCAGAAAATCTAGACACTTGAGTACATGTTGAGAGCATTCTCAATTGACTTCGAAGGAGCATGTGATCAACATATTCCTTTGGTCAAGTTCTCATACAATAACAGTTTCTACTTAAGAATACAAATGGATCCCTACAAATCCCTTAATGGAAAGAGGTTCATAACACCTACATGTTGTGATGAAGTTAAAGAAAGAAAACATCTAGGTCCTTAAATGGTCATAGAAATAGTGGAGAAGGTTAATACCATTCAGCAGCATGTCAAGGCTGCTCAGAGTAGATAGAAAATCTATGCAGATAATCATCTATGAGGCATAGAGTTTGATGTTGGAGACATGATATTCCTCTACATATCTCTTTGGATGAAAGTGATGAGATTTGGGAAGAAGGTAAAACTTAGTCCAAGATACATCAGTCCCTTTGAAATCCTTGATCACATCAGAGTAGTGGTCAATCAACTAGCACTCCCACCTAACCTATATCAAGTACATGATGTATTCCATATATCCATCTTGAGTAAGTACATACCAAACCCATCACATGTACTCAGTCTAGAGGTGGTACTATTAGAGAATGATATTTCTTATGAATAGAATCCATTGAAAATCTTAGATTATAGAGACAATTTTCTACAAAATAATACAATGCACCTGGTCAAAGTGCTATAGATAAACCACAAGTTTGAACAAGAAATTTGGGAACCAGAGGAGGTGATGAAACATAGTTACCCTAATATCTTTTAGTGTTGAAAATAAAAATTTTTAGGGAGAAATTTGTGAAGGGGGGAATATTGTAATGAACCGAACATTTAAAAATAAAATTCCCATTGCAATTTAATTAAATGTATTATTATGTATTATGTTTATAGAAAACATATTAATTTATTTGATTTTATTATCTCATATTTAAAATACCGTTAAGAATATTTACCCTTGATTATATATACATTTCACAGTGATCACATGATTATTGTAGTACCCTTGGTTTCAGGTACATAACCCATTTCCTCATGTTTTTTAATTGGTGTGTCTAAAATAGAGAGTTTCCATAAAATAGAGAGTTTCCATAATGTTGGATGTTTCCATAATGTTGGTTTTTTCTATAAAGTGGGTTGTTTCCATAAAGTGGGGTGTTTTTATAAAGTGGGTTGTTTCCAAAAAGTGTGGTTTTTCCATAAAGTGGGGTGTTTCCATAAAGTGGGGTGTTTCCAGAAAGTGGGATGTTTCTATAAAAAATGTGTTTCCATAAAAAGAGTAAGTGTGAAGTATGGGAGAGTTTGGGGGTTTTATAGGGAGTATTTTGATGAAAAGGAAGGTTGCACGATCCATACATGGCAAGCCCAAACCTTGTGGTCAAACCTTGCGTAGAGGTCAAATCTAGATCCAATTTTCTATGAGCTTACTCGTTTTTTCCCTATATATTTTGTTTTGTCTTAAAAATTCCCCTATTTCTATATTAATCTCCATATAAGGGTGGATAATAGTCCCCAAACGAGTTGCAGCCAACCTAAATCCCCCCTTGGTGATTTCGAGTCCGATTCTTGAGGTATGCCACCATTCTTTCCGGATTTGTCATGTTTTCTTAGATATGCTTAGATCTACTTCTCCGATCTATATTATTTCTCAGATATAAACCTATAGTGGGTAGATCTATGTTTTTGGATGCCATGTAATTCAATTTTGAGTCATGATCTTTCTAGGATAAGATAACTAAGTTCGTTCTTAGAGAATCAACCCTCTTTCTTGTGTGTTCTTCATCATTTGTCAATGTTTCATCAAAACATTCAAGGTAGGTGTCTTCACTCTCATCTCCTCTTTGCAGAATTGATTGTATTAGATTAAAATTGGTTTATTGATTATGAAATTCATGGAAAAATCTCAATTTGTGATGATTTATGGTTTTTATGAAATTACATGATCTTGGTGAATATTTGTGAAAAAGGGGGTTTAGTTTCATGAATTTAAAATAATGATTTTAAATTATGGATTTTCTGGAATTACTAAATGGTAGATGAAAAAGATATATTCAATATAAATGGTTTTAAATAAAAGTAGAATTTTATTGAAATGGTTTAGAATAGAAATTGTTTGGCATTGAAATGGTTTTGATGGAAATAGTTTTCAATAAAAATGTGTTTTTATTGAATGGGTTGTTTTGGAAAGATCGTTGGGAATATTTGGCATGTGTTCATGTTGCATATATGGGGGCTTGGTTGAAATATGACCTTGTGCTCATTTCCAAAGGTTTAATGGCACATGGGAATTTCATACACGGGGCTTGGTTGAAAAATGACCTTGTGCTTAGTGCCAAAGGGTTAATGGAACATGGGAAACAATTACCTTGTGAAGACTTGGTAGATCGACGAGAAACTGCTCATGAGTATGTAACTATTATAAATTATCATGCATGGTTTGTTTCATGGGTTTGAGGAGTGGTTGGGTATGTTGATAAAGGGATATTGTTAAATGGTTGTAACGATTGTTTAGTTATTTTTCAGGAAAAATATATTGCTGGGAAAATTGGTTTCAATTGCACTTGTATGCTTTTGGTAATAAATGGTTTTGAGAACTAGTTTCATATACATTGTTTTTATATAGTTGTTTCTAACTCTTCTATCCTAGTGGAGTGAGTAAGGAAGTCATTGGTGAAAACCTAATGAGTTTTATACTCACACCTTATTTGGAACTTTGGTGTTTTTGCAGATGATATCTTTCGGGACAAGGGAAAAGGTAATGTTTCACCTGTCTTTAACACTACATCATTATGTTTGAGAATGTTTAGAGATTTTGGAGCTTGGATCTTGTGGATCATGGAGTCTTGAGTTCTTTAGATATTCTTGTGTAGTCTATCTGCAGTGTATTTTGATACTTGGTTATTCTTCTGTTTTTTCTTACTTTGATGCAATTTTGAGATACATGAAGTTGTTGAGTTGTATTCCATTTGTTCATGTGTCATATAATGAATGTTTAGTTATGGTTGGTAGGTTTATTGGTTTATTTCATGAAGTTTAAATTGTATCCCACTTGTATTTGAAAACCTTCCGCATTTATTTCCGGTCTTTGATATCTTGGGGATGTCGCTTAAGGCCTAGTAATGACTTGTTGTAGTCTCAAGCCAATGAAAATTGGCGGGTCATTACAAATGGTATCAGCTTGTTCAATCCTTTCCTAACAAGTAGTCATTGATGTTCCTAGTTTTGGAGATGAAGTCCATTATTGTTTATTCCTTGGGAGGGAATCTTAGAAAGGAGTAGGATTGTCAGAACATGAAATGTATAGCATAAAAGGACGTAGCTAACACTTTTATGGTGAACTTCAAGTTACTAGGGAGTTGGGTAAATAAGTGTTTAGAGACACTTCTAGAATTTTGAAATCTCATTGTCATGGGTTTAGCCAATGAGAGGATCATGACATGTATTGTAGAGAAATGAATTCCCACTAGGAGTGCATAAATAATTTATAGGAATGATTCATGTTGTAAAAAAAATGAAGTGTTAATTTTTGAAAAAGAATGGAATTGGTTTTCAAATGAAAGATTTTGAAAAAGTGAATGTTTATCATATTTTGAAAATGGTTTAATTTTCAAAAGTGTGTGAATTGTTTTAAAAAATGGTTGAACATGGGAAAAAGTTTGTTTTGGAAAACAATGTTGTGATAGTTGATATGGTAGAATTTGAAATGCTAAACCAACGGTTTCTAGAGAGTGAGATTAATGGAGTTTGTTGTTAGTCTAGAAAATCGCACCTAGTAGGCGTCGTCGAAACCAACTTGAAGAAGCTGCAGAGAATGTGGTTTCACCTGAACCACATGTGAACCAAGATATGGTTTAGAGTATTTTCCAAGATTTTCAATCTATGGACACATGGAACCGAAGGAATGAGTCACAACATGTTGATCATACAGTCGAGTTCATGAAGTAGAATCCATCTAATTTCAGGATGATTTTGAACATGGGAAGGTGATGGTGTGGCTATGTAGGATGAATTGTATCTTCGACTCCATCAGAACACCGATAGATCTAAAGGTCAAACTGGCGATGTATATGCTCTAGGATCTTGCACGTGGGTGGTGGGATTTAGCGGTGCATGCTAAATTGGATAAAGGACTTACCTTGGAGGATTTTGAGGAATTGTCCAAAAAACAATTATATCCTCACACATTCAATATCCAGAAAATAATAGACTTCTTCAGCCTAAAACAAGAGAGTCTCTTGTTCATAGAGTATGTGGCTAAGTTCATGAACTTAGTATGCTTTGCACCAAAATTTTCAGTAAGTGCCTTTTTGAAAGCACACATCATTAAATTAGGGATACAATAGAATATTGGATAAAAGATTGTAGTATTTTGTATTACAGATTATATAGAGATAGAAAGTAGAGAGACTTTGGATGAATGTGATATCTCAGGATCTATAGGAGGCATGATGATACCAACAGAAAATGGTGGGAACTCATCCACTAGGAATAAGTGGAAAAGGGAAACCTATTTCCAAGTGGTTAGTGGAAATAAGAACCAGACGGCTAGATCAGTAAACCTTCCCCCACGACCCTAGATCTAAGCAGGTTGTTTTCAATGTGGTTCTCTTGACCATATAAAGCAAGACTGTATGACACAACTTAGAGTATGTCAAAATCGCAACAATATGGGACATATTCTGTGCTATTGTCATAGTGCTCCAAGGTCAGGTGCTCGAGACACTTCTCAGGTGTCACAAGCATCATATGAATCGACTGGATGATGAAAACAGAATAAGTCTCATCAGCATAGAAAATCTATCCATGATGATTCTATAAATACCATGACTTCTCAACCAAGGCAACCTCAAGAAGGAAACAAGGAGAACATTGTAGTAAAGAAACAATTTTATGGAGCTGAGTAGATGATTGTTGATGATCAGGCTAGACTATATATAGTGATATTTATGATTCTTTTGAATTATACCTTTGTTCATGTGTTTTTTGATACTGGTGCATCCCATTCTTTCATTTCTTCTCATGCTATTTACTTTCTATGTTAAAAACAGAAAATGATGCCTTTTGTTTTGAAACTGCAAACTCCTCTCAGTGAAAGAGAATGTCAAGCATTTGTATGTAGATCATCTACTATAACTGTTTATGGAGATGAGATAAAATCGGACTTCTCGATGTTAGATATGGATGTCTATGACGTAATCCTGGGTATGGATTGTCCAACAACATTCAAGGCTCAAATCGACTGTTATAGGAGAACAGTTAGTTTCATGAATGGGGAGGACATCAAGCATCTCTTAAGAGGAGAGAGGATTGTAAACAAGGGTGAAAAGAGCTTATTGGAACCAATGGTGGGAACAATATCTTACCAATTGGCAGTGTTGAATTTGGAATCAATGGAAGAGATCGAGGAAAATAGTTTTTCAGCTGTTTTGGATTAATTTCCAGATGTCTTTCCAAAGAACTTCTTAAGGTTACCACCTCTAAGGGAAGTGGAGTTTACGATTGATCTCCTTACAGGGACCAGTACTATTTCCCTTCTGTATTATAGGATGGAACCAATAGAGTTAAAAGAATTGAATGTGTAGTTAGAAGAGTTGGAAATCAAGGGTTTCATTCGACCAAGTACGTCCCCATGGGCTGCACCGGTTTGTTTCGTGAAGAAGGCAGATGGAAATATTCTATTGTGTATTGATTATCATAAGCTTAACCAAGTTATTATAAATAACAGATATCCACATCCACACATTGATGATGTATTTGATCAATTAAGGGGAGATTAGTGGTTATCCAAGATTAAGTTGCGATTAGGATATCACCAATTGAGTGTTCAAAAAGGGGATATTCTAAAGACAATTATCATCAGTAGATATGGCCTCTATGAATATATAGTCATGCCTTTCAGTCTAACAAATGCACCAGTGGTATTCATGGAATTGATGAATTAGATATTTCAACAATATTTGGATTCTTTTTTTTGTGGTTTTTGTGGATGAAATTTTGGTCTATTCAAAGACAAGGGATGATCATGAGGTGCACCTGGAAACAATGTTACAAATCCTGAGAGATTATCATTTGTATGCCAAATTATCAAAGTGTGATTTTTGGATATAATAATTACATTTTCTTTGGCATGTCATTTTTGAGAAAGGTGTTTCTGTTCATCCTAAAAAGATTGAATTCATAAACTATTGGAAACCACTGAATAATGTTTTCTAGATACAAAGTTTTCTTGGTCTAGCTGGTTACTACATACGCTTTGTGTGTGATTTCTCATGACTATCTTCACCAATGATAGCTCTGAAAAAGAAGAATGCTCCATTCCAATGGATGGGGGAATGTCAGAAGCCTTTCTAGGAAATGAAATTTCAACTTACATAGGCACCTATATTGATCTTTCCAGAATCAGGACAGGGGTATATGGTGTATTGTGATGCTTTAGGATCAGGTTTGGGCTGTGTTATTAGGAGATGAGATCATGTGGTTTCTTATGTTTCAAGGTAGTTGAGGGTTCATGAGAATAATTACCTAACACATTATTTGGAGTTAGCTGCAGTCATCCATGATTTGAAAACATGGAGAAATTATCTCTTTGGTGAAAAATTTACTGTGTTTACAGATTACAAAATCTTGAATCACATTTTTTCACAGCGATATTTGAATATGAGGCAAAGGAGATGGATGGATTATCTCCAAATGTTTGACTTTAACTTGATCTACACATTGGGGAAATGAAATTTAGTGGCAGATGCATTGAGTAGAATGTTATATTCTCAGTTGACGAAAGAACCTTCATATGAATGGCATTTGATGTCAATCTTAGCCGACATGCATGTGGAATTTGAAGACCGAGCTGATTTTGAGGTTTTCTTTCCAGCTATGATTGTTCCTGATTTAGTAAAAATGATCAAAGAGGCATAAGCATCTGGTGCAGAATGTCTGGTTTTATGTTCAAAACACAATGGTTGGGAGGCCATTGAGGTATGGAAACTTGATGGGGGTTTAGTTTTGTGTTCAAAGATCAGATGGTTGTACCTATGGTTTTTTAGGAACAAATCCTTAATTCTTACCACTATTTGAGATGGGATTTACACCCAGGTACATAGAAGATGTGTAAGGCATTGAAGGCACATTTTTTGTTGAGCGGCATGAAAAGGAAGGTGGACGAGTTCGTCTCACAGTGCTTAAATTTGGAGTAGGTTAAAGCAGAGCATCCGAGACCAGCTGGAATGTTTCAATCTTTGCCCATCCCAGTGTGGAAATGGGATTGAATAAAAATGGATTTTGTTACAGGTCTTCCAAGAACGGTCCAGAAACACAATTCAATTTGGGTGATAGTGGATCATCTAACCAAGTTGGCCCATTTAATACGTATTCGTGAAACTCATACGGTAGAGGATCATTCAAAAATATATATCTGAGAAGTGGTAGAGAGTCATGTTGTACCAGTGTCAATAGTCTCAGATAGAGATCTGAGGTTCACATATGGTTTCTGGAAATCCTTACAGCAAGACCTTGGGACTCAGTTGACTATGAACACGATGTTTTATCCTCAGACGGATGGGAAATCCGAGCATATGGTACACATGTTGGAATACATGCTTCAGGCTTGTGTAATGGATTTTGGTGGCTCATGGTAGGAGCATATACCCTTAGTGGATTCCTCATATAATAACAGCTATCAGGCCTCGATACACATGGCTCCCTTTGATGCATTGTACGGGCGTCCTTGTCGATTTCCACTATGCTGGGTGGAAACAGGTGAAACATCACTAGTCAGGCCAAGCCTTTTCCAAGAAACAACGTAGAATATCCAGTTGATTAGAAAGAGGATGGAGATGGATCAGAGTCATCAGAAATCTTATGCAGATCACCGTCGAATACCGTTGTCGTTCGTTGTGGGTGATCATGTCTTCTTGAGGATCTATCCAAGGCTTGGACATTATCACTTTGGGAAGCATGTCAAGTTGTCTCTTAGATACATTGGAACTTTTGAAATACTGGAATGGGTTAGAGAGGTGGGATATCAGTTGGAATTTCCACCATAGTTTAGTTTAGTGCATAATGTGTTCCATGTATCCCAGTTGAAAAATTATCACCCTGATCCTGACCATGTGATCAAATGGGATCAAATTAAGCTAGAACTAGATGAAACATTGATAAATATCCCATTTCAGATCATGGATAGACAAGAGAAGGTCTTTCATGGGAAAATCATCAGCTTAGTGTCGGTTTTATTGAAACATGGTCAGATTTAGAAAGAGACTTAGGAACGTGAAAAGGAAATAAAAGAGCATTGGCCAGAACTCTTGGCCAGTGATGGTTTTGTACTTTCCAAGGATAGAAAGACCAATGGTGGAGAGAATTTAGTACCCCCAGTTTTGGGTACATAACCCCTTTACTGAGATTTTTTTAATTGGTGTGTTTAAAATAGAGAGTTTCCATAAAATAGAGAGTTTCCATAATGTTGTGTGTTTCCATAATGTTGGTTTTTTTATAAAGTAGGTTACTTCCATAAATTTGGGTGTTTCTATAATGTTGTTTGTTTCCATAAAGTGGGATGTTTCCATAAATTGGGGTGCTTCCCTAAAGTGGGTTGTTTCCATAATGTGGGGTGTTTCTATTAAGTGGGTTGTTTCCATAAGGTGGGGTGTTTCCATAAAGTGGGATGTTCCCATAAAAATTGTGTTTCTATAAAAAGGGTAAAGGTAAAAAATGGGAGAGTTTGGGGGTTTTATAAAGAGTTTTGGGACTAAAAGGAAGGTCACACAATTTATACACGTTTGGCCCAAACTGTGTGGTCAAACCTTGTGTAGAGGTAAAATCTAGATCCTATTTTCTATGAGCATACTCGTTTTTGCTCTATATATTTCGTTTTGTCTAAAAAACACACCTATTTCGATATTAATCTCCATTGAAGGTTGGATAACCCTTACCACATGATTTGGAGCCAACCTAGAGCCTTCCCTTGGTGATTTTGAGTCTGATTCTTGAGGTCTGTCACCATTCTTTTCGGATTTGTCATGTTTTCTTAGATATGCTTAGATCTACTTCTCCAATCTCCATTATTTTTCATATATAAACCTATAGTGGGTGTTTCTATGTTTTTGGATTCCAAATAATTCAATTTTGAGTCGTGATCTTACTAGGACAAGAGAACTAAGGCTATTCTTGGAGAATCAACCTGCGTTCTTGTACGTTCTTTGTCTATTGTCAAAGTTTTTTCAAAAACTTCGAGGTAGGTGGCTTCACTCTCATCTCCTTTTTCTAGAATTTATTGGATTAGATTAAAATTGGTTTATTTATTGTAAAATTCATGGAAAAATATTCATTTGTGACGATTTATGGTTTTTGTGAAATTGTGTGATCTTGGTGAATAGTTATACAAAAGGGGGTTTAGTTTCATGAATTTTAAATGATGAATTTAAATTATGTATTTTCTCGAATTGATAAATGGTTGATGAAAAATATATTTTCAATTGAAATTGTTTTAAATAAAAATGGAGTTTTATTGAAATGGTTTTGAATTGAAATGGTTTTGCATTGAAATGGTTTTGACGGAAATGGTTTTCAATTAAAAGTTGTTTTTATTGAAGTCATTGTTTTGGCATGATAGTTGGGAATATGTGGTGTGTGTTCATGTTGAATATATGGTGCTTGGTTGAAATATGATGTTGTGCTCAGTTCCAAAGGATTAATAGCACATGGTAATTTCAAACACGGGGCTTGGTTGAAAAATGACCTTGTACTCAGTGCCAAAGGGTTAATGGAATATGGGAAAAAATTACCTTATGATGACTTGGTAGATCGACAAGAAATCGCTCATGAGTATGGAACTATCATAATGTAGCATTCATGGTTGGTTTCACGAGTTTGATGAATGTTTTGGTATACTGATAAAGGGATATTGTGAAATGGTTGTAAATATTGTTTAGTTATTTTTCTGGAAAAGTATCTTGCTAGAAAAATTTGTTTCAATTTCACTTGTATGATTTTGGTAATGAATGGTTTTGAGAAATTTTTTTATATAAACTATTTTATATAATTGTTTCTAACTCTTCTATCCCAGTGGCATGAGTAAGGAAGTCATTGGGGGAAAACAAACTGAGTTTTATACTCACCCCTCCTTGGGCACTTTGGTGCTTTTACAGATGTTATCTTTCAGGACAAGGGAAAAGGTAATGTTCCACACCTGTTTAGCACTACCTCATAATGTTTGGGTTGTTCGGAGATTTTGGAGCTTGGAGCTTTTGGAGCATGGAGTCTTGAGGTCTTTGGAGAGTCTTGTGTTTTCTATCTCATATGTACTTTGATACTTGGTTATTCTTTTGTTGTTTCTTAGTTTGATGTGAATTTGAGATACATGCTGCTTTTGAGTTGTCTTCCATCTGTTCATGCATCATATAGTGAATGTTTGGTTATGGTTGGTAGGTTTATTGGTTTATTTCTTAAAGGGTAAATCATACCCCATTTGTATTTGAAACCCTTCGGCATTTATTGCCAGCCTTTGGCGTCTTGGGGATGTCACTTAAGGCCTAGTAATGACTCATTGTACTCTCAAGCCAATGAGAATTGGTGGGTCGTTACAATTATTATAAATATAGGGTTTTGATAAATCCAATTGATATAAAAAAGGAATTGATGGCCTTAACTAATAGGATCATACCCTATAAAGACAATTTATCAGAGCTTCTGAGGGTGATATCATCATTGGTATTTGAACTGAATAAATCCCAAGATGATATCCAATAACTAATTAATGAGAGAAACCATTTATAGGAGAAGTTTATTCTCATCAAGATCACAACCCAAACCATGTTCGTCAAACCAACCCATAAATGTCTCACAATTGCGCACCCTACCCTTAGAGAGTTTTCTTGTGTATTAAAGGTATTTTTATCAAGATCATGATAATTTTAATATATATATATATATATATTATTTTCAGTAGAATATTGTTTATTTTTTCTTCTTATCATTTGTTTATAAATGATTCTAATTTTTATACAATAAAACACAAATTGTAATTTTAATTAGTATTCAAATTCAATTAAGGAACTTATTTTCATGAATAAATAGATTTTTGAAATAAATAATATTCTAATAAAATATTATTACGAATTAATTTTAATTAAATATAAATGATCATTTGATTTTTATGAAGTCAAATTTTATTTTCATAAGGGTTAAAAAACTGTTATTGTCAAAAAAACCAGAATTTCTCAATAAATGTCAATTATTATTTTAAAAGTGAAAATGAACATATTTAGAAAATTATTTTGATAAAATTAATATTATTTTTGGAATAATAATTTCAAAATTTTGAAACATTGAAATTTTCATTATTTTCTAAGACAGTCGAGTTTTCAGGTAAAAATTAACTAATATATAAATATTTGGTGTGCATTATGTTATCATAATAACCAAAAAGTGATGTAATAAATACTATAAAGTGTATCCATGAAAAAATATATGTTTTCTGTTTAAAATAAGGTTATTTTATTTTTATTTGATTAATTTTATAAATACCTTATAAATCCTCCAAAACCATTAATATATTTTAAGGTTTTAAAATTATTTATTTAAGAGTATGACTCACCTCCACATAAGCAAGTACATTATTTTATTAAGTTAGGAACATGGCCTTATAAAATAATAAAACCACTACCATTTTATATAAACCATGGTAAATTTTTTTTGTAAGGTTTGTTTTTTTTATTTTATTATATAGAGTCCAAAACCTATGTTTGAGAAATATTAATGAAATCCCCACTTATTTCCTATATAAAACAACCAAGGCTCCCATTTATCTTCAATAAAAATACTTAGAGCATTTTCATAATCTTCCCTTCCATATCTACAGTCTTCCAAATGTTACCCAATCTCTCAAGAAGCTCCTCCCAATCATTTTGAGTCACACACTCAAGTAAGGGATCTCTCCCTCTCCTTTTTTATTTTAAGCACCCCTTTTATATTATTCCTTTTAATTAACATTTTTTCATGTTGAGATATGTTCTTAATTATCCCACTTACTATCCATTTTATGTATAAATTAAGATATACCCCTTTATTTCTCATTAAATCCCTCCCATGAACCTTTATATACACATGTTACCATGCCAAAATATAATAAGGGATCAATTCATTCTCTTCTTTATTAAAGTTTCTCTATTATATTATGGATTCTATTTAACCACAAATAAATATTTTATTTTATTTCATAATGGGAACCCAAAGTAGTAAAAATTAGGGTGTCTTGAAGAAATGAAGGCCGAGAGCATCACTGATAACATGGGACGCCCCACAAGGGGGAAGGGACCCAAGGGAACAAAACTCGATGAGGGGACATTCCAGAGTAGTAAATGGGGTCAAGAAGCCAGCCACCTGATTACCCTCATTCCACGTATGGAGGATCTCCATGCCACCGGAGAGGAGGACCTTGCAATTTTGAATCAAGTAAGTAATTTTCCAAGGAGAGGAAGAGGTACCAATGAGAAAGCTCCACACAATCCTGGAATTTGTCTCAACAGTGGATAAGGTAATATTTTTGGAGCGGCAAAGAGAGAGGGCACTGAGCAATGCCATCACCTCTTCTATAGAAGAATTAATTGGTCCATAGAAATCACTAATGGCTAGAATAACCGAGCCCACTGAGTCACATACCATGTCGCCTCTGCACATGATACCAAAGTTGAAGGCTCTATTGACGTTGAGCTTCAGGTACGATTTGGGGGGAATCCAGCAGACCCATATCCCCTGATGCCTGGGTCTGATGCGATCTAGAGGGGTAGGCCTGGAGGTGAAGTGATTGAGGGAAGGCACTGAATCGTGATGGGGGAGGAGGCCGACCAGCTCCAAGGCGAGACACTTTGCTATGTCCAACACAACAAGAGCAGAGCAGCGACCCCCATGGCATGCCTGGTTGCGCCCCTGCCATATGCACCCGTAGCCTGCCTATAAAAGGGTAGCCTGGGATGAGATCTCGTGGCTTTTATTCAATATGCCACTCAACCAGCTCAAGAGGAATTCCTCAGGGGAGGTCGTAGCGCTATGAGGTTGAAGAGACTATCCCAGTGCAGCCCATATCCGCACAGCCCAATCTATTTGGAAGAAGAGATGAAACATGGATTCCTCGGTGGTAGATGAAAAACAAACGTGCCTGGAGGCAAGCTGGACCCCCGTCCTTTTAATCTCCAAATCCAAGGGGATAGCCTGATGTCTAATTCTCCAATGTAGGAAGGAAAATTTAATTGGGATGGCTCTGCACCAAAGACACCTCCCCCACTGATCTCTCTCTGGCTGAGCAATTGTACACTGAAGATATTATTTGGCTGAGAACATCCCTATTGAGGAGCCAGTGAAGATGCAGTTGTCTGGGGATCCAGCGAAGATGATGTCGTCAAAAATGGACTTTTTTGTGGGAGAAAGAACTTTCTAGATAAAGGAAGAGTGAGCACTGGCTTCTAGTAATGTAATAGTTGGTGTAGGGTAACCCCGGAAGTCCATAAGACCACCCCTAGTCACACTAACAAAAATTGAGATCCCCCATCCCAGTACCCACTGAGAGTGGAACATGAGCATGTGGAAATGAACCCGGAGAGATCTCCAGAGGCTTGAGGGTGATTTTACATTCTCCCAGAGTCTGAAGCCATACTTCCCTCGAATCAATTGGCTCCACAAGGAGTGTCCCTCAATAACCTCCCAAGCGAGCCTGCCTTGGAGGAAGTACATGGTATGACCCACATCTCTAGCCCAAATACCACCCAACTCCACTAGCTTGGAAATCTTGCTCCAAGAGGACCACCACCATCTCCCCTATCCTTGGCTATCCCAAATTAATCCGTTCAAGATCTTCTCAATCTGGGAAATGATATACTTGGGAGCCTTAAGGGTGGGAAAACATGCATTGGAATAGATGAGAGGAAACAATTGATGAGGGTGATCCTGCCTCCAAGGGACAAGAACATGTTCTTCTAGTTGAGGATTCGATTAGTGATTCTTCTGAATAGACCATCAAAGAAATGGGCCCAAATTATTCCAAGGGAAATGGGAGCTCCAAGATAAAGCATAGGAAAGTTTTTCTCTGAATGCCTAGGATAGAAAAAATATTGAACTTTCTTCTGCCCGGGAAAGAGAAGGGAAAGTAAACCCTCCTCTTATCCATGTTCATCATTTTTCCACTCCAAAAAGCATAATCTATGATTCTAATAAATCCCCTGATTGAGGCTCTACCCCTATTAATGAATAAAACCATATCATCCGTGAAGAAAATATGTGACACTCCGGGAACACAGGCCCCGCAGTGATAAGGAAGGACATAAGAAATTTTCATAGAGGATGTGACTTACTTACTCAGGACATCCTGAAACATAATGAAGCTATTGGGAGAAATAGGGTCACCTTGTCTGAGACCTCTGACTAGTTTCAAGAAGCCGCATTTCCTCCCCATAAAAAGAAAATTGATCCATGACGAGCTGTAGCAATGAAACAAGAGGTCACTGACCCATTCGGAGAACCCAATGCTCCCTATGGAACAAATGATAAACCCCCACTCCAATATGTCATAGTCCTTTTACTTATCAACCTTGATCATGATGTTGGATCCTTGAAGCTTCATTTTCATCTCCCCAATCATCTCCTGTGCAATAGCCATTTCCCCCTGAATAGACCTCCCTTGGATAAAGGCATGTTTTTATTTTTCAAACCAACTGTGAAGAAACTAAGAGAGTTTTCCTGTTGATGAGATTCTCCAACACCTCTTATGAAAAGTTTCACATGCTGATAGGCTGATACTGCGCAATGAAGGTAGGATCACTAACCTTGGGGATAAGGACAAGGGTAGTAGCGAAGACAACCCACGACAGCCCACCTCCATAAATGAAGTTCCAAATAGAAAATGTAAGCTCCACCTTGATGATAATCCAAGAGCTAACAGAGAAGGAACCTGTGAAACCATCTGGACCCAGTGCACTCTACTAATTCAGAGAGATAATAGAATCCCACACCTCCTTCTCCTCTGGAACAAGTTCGAGAACCTCATTGATGTGAGCGAAGACCACCCTTGGGACTGAGCTAAAAAGGTCTGTCTGACCCTAGGGGTACCCATTCTGCCATTGGGGGTTAGGATTACAGAGGAGAGAAGTAAAATGAGAGCTAACCATACCACTGATGACATCCAAGTCGCTAGTAAAGGAACCCTCTTTATGCTGAATATTCAGATCCCTCCACCACTGTTTATCCCTTATACAAGCATGAAAATAGGCTGACTTGCGGTGTCCCTCCTTGAGCCAGGTGGCCCGAGAATGCTTGCAAAGGAAACTTTATTGTTCCAGCAAACTCTTACTAAAAAGATGCTTCTTGAGGCTGAGAGAGAAAAAAATGTCTCATCCCAGAGAGCTTCCCAGCAGGCCTTGCCCTCTCAATATCCTTCTTCATGACCTTTAGAGTGGGATGCATAGTAGAGAGGGAGTCCGACCAGCCTCTAAGGAAAATATTTAAGCACTAAATATTGTTGTGGAGATGGGAACATGACCCCCCATGGCATGGGGCCTCCCAAGAAGAAGAAACCAGCTCTAGAAAGCCGGGGAGGGCTGTCTAGGATTTGCAGAAAAAGAAGGGATGAGAAGGGGTGAGTGATATGACAGTGCGCAGGTCAAGTGAATGAACTTTGATTTGGGGAAGTCAGAGATAGCATGAATATTCCCAAATCATCAATCCAATCTTCACTATGTCCTACGAACTCCCCTTCGGTTGTTGCACCAAGTGAAGCAGTCACCTGAAAAACCCAGATCAAGAATCCCTTCCAGAGCCACAAAGGAGGAGAATTGGGCCCTATCACTCTAAGGGAGAGTACTTCCCCCCTTCTTTTCCGACGAGGCCAAGATGAAATTGAAGACACCCCTGACCATCCAAGGTTCATCCCCAGGATTAAAAGAACTGAGATCTGCCCATAATTGATCACGGAGCCACGCCTCACATTTGGCATATAAAAAGGAGAAAAAAAATTCACTGTCCAGAGTCCACCTTGACCGAGAGATGCTGGTCAGAAGTGACCATCTTGTCCACCAGGATAGGATCTTTAAAAATAACCCATATGTGATGATTTTCCGGCTTTCCATTCAAAAAGGACTGCATCCCTGCTCTCCTAGCACACTCCCCAATCCTAGAAGAGCTAACCTTAGGCTCAAGAATAACCACAATCGATGATTTATTCTTAACCACCTCATTAGAGATAAAGTATTTCTTGACACGTGAACCTAAGCCCCGGTCATTCCAAATTAGCAGAGAAAGCATTAAAAAGAGGGGATCACGTTCCTTCCCCATGAGAAGGTCCGCTAAGGGGCTCCCTAGATGTGAGGAGAAGAGACTTCTCTACAGAGTGAGTGCACATCCTGGAGGGGGGGGGGGCAGAGTGGAGTTTGCCGCTAGGGTAGGGGAAAAAATGGCACACCTAGAGACTGACCTGCTCGAGGAGGAAGGCCGAGAAGAAGGGCTGGGCAGGGAAGCATACTGAGGACCAGACCTTGGTGGGGAGGATCCAGAGGCAGTTCCAGTCAGGAGGAAGGATGTAGGGTTTCCATAAATTGGTTGGAAATATTTATACATTACTTATTTTATGTTTTATAACGTCTCTTTATGGAAGATTTCAGAATGATAAAAATATGTCTACGATTTATTCTTTTTAAAAAAAATTCTAAAGCGTCACTCATGCCACTTATAAAAGGCCACCACCTCTCCACCCTTATTCAAACCTTCAAGATCATTGGTTTCACCAAACAAGCATAAATCAATTACAAAATCCCCTAATATAATTATATAATCCTTATTTTCAATATAAATCTACCCTAGGAAGGATTTGGTTCAAATTTAAGGAAGATACTCATATAAGAGGTAATGTTCTTCAGAGAACATTTTTATTTTATTTATTTTTCCACCTCATTAAATTATTATTCAACTATGATGATATAAAAAAGTATATTCCTTAAAATTGGATGTTTTTATAAAACTTTCATGACCTAAAACACTTCCTCTTCCATCAAATGGGTTACGAAATCATTGTTTGTATGTACGACGGACTACCACCTCGTGAACTGATGTCATTCATTTCTCCATTACCACCTATCAAGAATAGACATAAAAATGGATTTAATATTTATATATTATATTTATGATATTATTATTAATATTGAATTATTATATCACACATACCTTTAGAGCCTCCATTTTATGAGAATATGATAACATCACTCATGTGTAATGTAGACTACTACCTCGAGAAGTGATGTGATTCATTCACGCTTAACATAGAAGGTATTAAAGATGGGATTAATAGAAATTTGTGATATATATAACATTAAAGTTATTATTTAATGATAGTATATATCATTTAACTATTCTTATTTCAATCTGTCAGTAAAATGGAAACATCGTTCATTCGTACGCATGACCTACTATTTCAGTGAAATGTGTATTTCACTTTATATCACTAAATTTTATAGATTAATATAAATAAAAATATAATAAAAATATATGATATTTATATCATGGTTTAAATTTTGGATATGATTAAATCATGATTAAATTAAGAGGACCAATAAAATAAAAAACCAAAGCATACAAAAAAAATCATTTTTCTCAAAACATGACTTTAACACTGAATTTTTAATAAGAGGGTAATAAAAGGTCATAATAAAATCATATGTAGTATGATATATATATATTTATGTTTATATAATATATGTATAATAAACTTATATTTATTATATTTGAGTTTTGAACATGTATGACTGATTTCACGACTTAATGTAAGGGATTTCTAGAATCTCTTTTATTTCAGGGGAGAAATGAAATTTCACCACTCATTTATTTTGTGTGGTGTATATAATTCCCATTTTACATGTTATATCATGAATATACTACATTTCATGATAATAAATTTTTCATTTGATGTTATTCTCTATTGGTGCTTATGATTCAGGAGACTACTAATGTGGTAAGGGATTTTGTCTCAATTTGAGTTCTATGAGACACATGTTATGTTATATACATATCTTCTTTTATAAGGTGTATATAATATCCATTTAAAATGTAATATCATGAATTTACTTATTCTCATGATATTTTATCTTTTAGTTTATGTTATTATTTCATGGTGCTTACCATTCAAACTTACCAAAGTGGTAATGGTTTTATGTTTCAATCTCATCATTTATTAGGGTGATTTATAATTATGTTTCTGATGATAAAATATTATGATCCATATCTCAGTAAACTCATGAATTTTCTTATACTCTATTTATTCATGATATTTTCAAGTAATATTACCATTTCCCACTCTTTGGTACTTAAAATAATTGAGAAAATTATTTTAGGAAAATTCGACATTATTTCTCTCTTCAGTTGGAAAACTATTTTCTTCTAAGACAATATTTTCAAAAAAAAAATGTTTTAATATTATATTATGATTATTAAAATACATTTTTACCAATGTTTTAATTTTTAAAATTTATTTAAAGGATGTTCATGTTGTTTTTCAAAAATAATTCCCATTTAGATTTTATTGAAAATGTAAAAGGAATATTGGTTTTAAACATGCATGAAACAAACATTATTTCCCAATGTCATGCCCACTAAATGATTTAAATAATCCCTTACAAGTTTTCAATGTAATTTTTAAAGAAAATATTTTCCTTAATATTTTGGAAATTTTTATATTTTAAGTAAATAATTTCAATGTGAAAATGATTTTGAAATGATTTTATGTTTTTATAAATTATTTTCAAAGTGGAAATGATATTTTCTTCAAGATATGTATTAAATTTTTTTATAGATTAAATTATAATTTTTAAAGGTTATTTTCAATGAAAATATTTTTTAAAATATTTTATGTTTTACAGAAAAGTATTTTTTAAAGTGGAAAGTAAAATTTTCCCCAAGATATGTTTTGAATGATCTTTTGAAATTATTTTCCATCTAAAATGAAATCATTTGATGTTAATTATGACTTAATAGGGATATGATCCAAGGATACCATTGCTATTACCTCTATTAATGGGGTTTTATGATGAAAAGATATTTATAAAACCCTTTTCTATTCCATAGGATATACGATGATAAAATTATTATGAAACCTTCATTTTTTCCATGTGTTGTGCAATCATGAAATGATGAAATGAGTATAAAACGTATCCCTTTTTAATAGGTTATGATACGATGAAATGATTATGAAACTCATTTAATTTCATGGGTTATGATAATATTAGAGTTTTATAATATCTTGGAACACATATATAAGATTTTCATTATTTGAAGGGTGGTACCTATATCTCCCTTCAATGCATTGGGTAATTATAAATGTTATATGATATCATAGGCAACATGGGTGGTTATAACAACCCCAAAAGGATGGTACATAAGTAGTTAACCCAAGAATGAAAAGAAGGGTACATAAGTGGTATTCCCAAGAGTGAAAACATGGTACACTGGTGGTTATCCCAACCTTGAAGAAGGTACATGGGTGGTTATCCCAATCATAACATGTTATAAATATATTTCTGGGTATCCTTGACTTAATGTTTTATATTCTTATGTATATTCCACAAATCTATGTCTTATGAAAATTTCATTCTCTCATGGATCATATTATTTTATTCCCTTACAGTTCATATCCTATGAACTACTAATCTTTATGTTAAGACTCAAGATTATGATATTTTATTTCTACGATATTGTTTACAAAATTTATGCTCATGTTATCATACATTTTTGTTCATGTTTTTATACACATCTCCCTTGTTTACCCTTACTGAGTATCTATGTTCATACTTTATTATATTTCTTTTACCCATGTTATGATAATATGTATTATGTATGATATTTCAAATAATGGTTCTTATTATAAAGATTATAGTGGGAGATTATGTAGCTCACTTATTGACTAGTTATATATATTTCCATGTTTCTAAAGGAACTAAACTATTATGTTCCCAAGGTGTTTGTTTGTGTAATATAATTAATATTCATCTAAATTGATGTAATACCCATGTATAGGAAACTTAGGTCTCTATAATTCTATTTTTTCTCCTACTGCATATAGAGTTCTGCATTACAAACAACTATGTTGGATTTGTTAATTTTGGATCTCTGGACATCCATCTTTTCAATGGTGGATTCTAATTAATCATAGCGATCAACCCATCCTTATATTTACACTTCATAATTATCTCTTTCCTCCCTTGTCTAAGAGTTATCTAAAACTACCAAAATAGATTTTTCTTCATGATCATATCGGTCCTCCATCTCTTATACCTTAGCTTCATTAGAACTATCATTATATTATAAAATTAAGTTTTTTTCTAAATTATATATCACATTTTTATTAACTTTCACATAGGATTAAGAGTTAATCTTGGTAATTTAAACATCATCCTCATCATTGTCTTGGAACATCTTGGGGAACCTTGCTGCAAGATATCCATCCTTTCCACATCAAAAGAAATATAGAGTATGTTTTCCATTAAAATTTCCATTTCATCTTCATAAATTTGAGGAAAGGAATGACATGACCTCATATATCTATTATTATTCCTATACATCAACAATAATGATCATCTTAATGTAATTGAATTAAAAATATTTAGATATTACTTTTTTTTACAAAAAATCATCATCATAATTTCACAACTCATATGTGACAAGAGTACAATGAAAAATATCTAATATCATATACTTTGGATATCTATCTTCTATTACAAAGAATATTAGATTTAATCAAGGTGTAATTCTTCCCATGATGAACTTAATGAAATTTACATCATCAATAATTTCTTTGGGACCACATATATCTTCCACAACAACATTCACCCAGTCAAAGAATGCATCTGATGACTCATTGGGGTGCATTCTAAGGTCCTTATATTAGATGCATGAAACATTTAATTTTTATTCTTGTAATTTTGAATTGTATTAATAGATATTTACCATATTTTCCCATAAGGAATTCGTTTACTTACATGAAATCACTTTCATGTAGATTTTTTCAGATAAATCCCCTCCTAAGGAATTGATTACTTTGGAATTAGTATATAATTATCTTAACTCTACTTTGGATAATTATAAACTAATAAAACTTATAGAAATAACATGAATCATAGTTATAAATACATCCATGTCTAATGATTGGATGTAGTGCTACACCTGATTCTTCCACAACTGAATTTTTTCCATTTGAAATTAGAACCCCTTTGTGATTAATAACCACTATTGAAACCACTGAGTATGAAACATTGATTTTAACCTTTAGATATAATAAATATTGTTTCCCCAACTAAGTTAAATACCCTAGGGGTGGGGGGGGGGGGGGGGTTAATTAGGGTTTGAAATATTATAACAACTTCTCATTCAGATCTTGTTTCATCATTAAATGAAACACTTTTTTCATCCTTTCATATAGAAATGTACGAGAAGAAATTAAATCATGCATGATAAAAAAAAATATTACTTGGTTCACCCAAAATGGGATATGTCCATGGATAATATATAGTAATGAGTCCATATACCTAATCTACTAAATAAAGCTAATGTTGCAATTTTCTTAGTGAAATTAATGCCCCTCTTTATTTACAACAAATCATAATTTGAAAGCTCATTGCAATCTCAATCAAAGTGGGATCACTTCTCATTTAGAAGATATTTATTTTTATCACTTTAACCAATATGTTATACACCTAATTTTTTTCATCATTAAGTTCCATTTTTATCTAATTGATGAATACTATTTTACCACAAAAGTTTTGGGAAAAATATTTTTATTCACTTAAGATTCACTTACATGATACTGCATCCACAATTTCACAAAACATATCAATTCATCATAAAAATTTTAGTTTCTAAAACATTTATGAAATAAAAATATTTCAAGAAGAAGGGGGAGTGACCCTTTTGTTAGGGGTGAGAAAAATAATGTATTGTAAAGGTAGTGTTTTTAAAATGATTTAACCATGGATAATGTCTCCAATAAATAAATACTAGGGAAGTAATGCAGATTATTTTCTCATCAAAACATTGATGGGTTTTCCTTGGAAATATTCAATTGTGGTGAACCTAGTGTAATTTTACATGTTCTATTTTTAACGTCACTCATTTTTTTCTCTTGTAAATTTTCTTCTTGACCTAATATATTTAATGAAACCCTACATCATTGATAAAAGATAATATTATTAAAATGAAAAATATGACACCTTGATTAACAGATCACCTCTCAGGTTGTCCTAGGGTGCTATAAGTTAGATCAGAGTGAGGATTAGGTGTTAAATCTATCTTAAATTGTTTGATAATATGGATACTTCAACAAATAATTAGAGGTAATCATATTTTAATGGATTTAAATATAAGATATGGAATAATATAATGAGATCTTATATATACTATCCTTGGATTTATATTCACTTTACCACATTCAATATGATTCATGTTAGTTATGCAGTAGGACTATATCTAATTAAAAATAATAATAAATCTCTTAACATTGATGAAAAATACCATAATACCATTATTAAATCATTAATAGATTAGATATACAAGAAAGCGATGAGTGGTACAATTGTTTATGCCATGTAGGAGAAAATGGATAATATATATTAAGGGGATAGAAAATTGAAGTAACCTATGCTCCAAGTGATTCACAATAAACTTAATGATCTTATTATGTCACCATATATTGGTAACAATAATTTATTCAACTAAATCACTACAACTATTTGGACTATTCAAGGACTTGGAGAGGAGATAAAAGATGTCTAAATTTTTAAGTATATAATTCAATGAATTCCAATTATATATAGTAAAAAATTTTATACTCATAAATAGGAATATTTATCCACATTGTCTCTTAGTGATTTTATAAGAAGTTTGTTGGTATATGATATGTTTGTTAAGATAGAAAAATCATCGATACACAAAAGTATGTATATGGAGTTCAATTCTATTAAAAACGATGAAATTAAAAATGGTTGTAATGATTACAAGGATGTGAAAAATTAAATATTATTAGTTTTTATAGAAAAAGAAGGAGACAATAGGGAATATTTGAAGATAAGTGTTATGTCCCAGACTTGGTTCACTTAATAGTAACTAAAATCAGTTGTCCAAATGACCTCAGGAGAACCTCCCCATATACTAGAGGTTTCCGACTAGTAGTGAGGGTCCATGGTGGAACAATGGGGAGAATATAACATCATGATTAGAGTATAACATAGTGGTATAATAATATATATTAATAGAGGAATCATAAGAATAAATGATAAGTGGAAGAATAAATATCCATCATATAATAGCCAGGTAAAAACATCCATCAATGTTATATATAAAATGATGATCATAGGATTCTATAAAAAATACAGGTAATAAATGGAAATATGAATCCAGTATAATACATGTATCAAAAATAAAAAATACCAAAAACAAACTATTCCCAAATAGAATCACAAGACATAGCCTAGTACTATTCTCCCCATCTTCTATGAAAGAATCAATCAACCATAAGAAATCAGGCTCTTACCTCTATCCTAACATGCATCCATTAAGTATATCTGAGTACCATAAAGGTAGCTCGATCAGGGTGTGAGATAAACTCATTAGGACACCACCAATGATGTCTAATGTCATCCTATTCGTGAATATATAATAAATAGTGTGCAGGTAATAAATAATCTGTTTAAATGAGGTTTGGTATATAAATAACCCACATATTTTTAGGTTTCCATGGAACACCTGTCCTTCACTACATGTTTCGACTTTAGGCAGACCACCTCTGAATAATAATTTAGTAATCATTTAATTAATAGTGAAATTTCAGGATCTTGATCATATATTAATCATTCCCCATGTATCAAACCCACAATATTTGTATAATAAGACCTTCAATAAAATTTAAGGCTCTGACCAACTCCAAGCTTGTGATTTATCTTGAAAGGCATATCGTATAATAATTTAATTATTATTTAATTTGATAGTAAACTTATCCCATCCTTCACATTCCAAATTTGGTACCTAGGTATCACTCCAAGTAAAATAAACCCATCACATTATAATCCAATATATGGAAATCATCATAGGAACCCATATGTCACTCTAAGTGTGGTATAACATTACCAACCTCTGAGTCTGTTCTTGGTGATCCACAAAGGGAACTCAAGTTTTACTCCATAATATATAATGATCTCCCCTTTGAGTTCATCATTGGTATTACATAAGGGATTCCAAGTATCACTCATGGAAAAATAATTGTAATCCCATTGATTCTACCATTGGCAGTTTATAAAGATTCTAAGTATAACTCTGGCATAAATGAACTAGTTTCCAAATGATTCTATCTAAAAAATTCGCAAACTAACCCATGTATCACCTAAGGTACACAATAAATAATCATTTAAAATCATTTAATTAATAAAACTCGATGATACTTTCAATGGTGATACTGAATTGGAACCTACTTCTCACTCTCGAAAAGTCAAAAGGAATGGCCATGGTCCCATAGTCTAACCATACCATATAAGCACACATTTTAATCCAATTATTCATCACCATTATAATTAATTAACTCACCTTAGAAGGTGGTTTAAATAGCATCATATTCTTATAAGTCCTAGCATCAAATGAATCCATCCATTAATTTTAATTGTTTATTTTAACTATCAAAGATAACTAAATCCTATGCGAGCAAGGTCAATGGATGATGGACTAGGGACATTGTCTTCCATCCACTCATTCCATTAATTCAAATTATTAATTAATAAAATAATTTGAAACCCTTTAATAATGGTGAACAAGGTCACACCTCAAAAGTTAATTCATTCACAAGGTCCACCCATGGTGGTTCATCTTAATTTAAAAAATCACCCAAGGGGTGGTTCAAGTTCGAGGTCATTAACCTTTAACCACACCTCAAAGGGTATCAAGTTTCATTCCCATGAATTTAATTTAGTATAATACTATTTAATAAGAATCAACCAGAAAAATACAGTGTGAACCACAATAATATTATATAAAACACCATACATTTAAGGGAAACGCATGATACCACCTACATTACCTTCGTAGAGGAACATTCATCCAGTCTTAGCCTCTAATTTGATCCAGATCAAAATAAAATAAAAGAATGGATGAATATCCTAAAATTAGGTTGTAAGATCCTTCAAAAAATTAACTCAACTAAGAGGGATACAAATGATGAAATACACAAATTGAATAGAGAGATCTTATACATGCATACAATGAGATCAACGATGAGTGATTTGGGGTACGAATAAAGAAGACATAGAAAATCCTAGGCCAGGATTCCATGGGATATTAAATTGTGAGAAGAAGAAATACATTGAAGAAGAAATAATTAAAGGGAGAGAGGGGTTAAGTATTTAAGGTATTAATGAAAAAATAGTCATTTCACTATTATAAAATACATTTAATGGTTTGGTTGTATTATTGGATAAACCATGCACAATATGTGCACCATTCATTGCCTCAATACCTAACCCCTCACATGGTCATTGAACAGGGTTAGACAAATCATACATTATCCATGCATTTATCCTTTGTTAAGAATATGTAGCATTTATATGGGAGTGTTTCCTAGGTTTCATTGTTAGGGAAAGTCATGCACCATCTTTTTTGCTCTAAAATACCCCTCACGGTTTACTCAAACCATGTGGCCAAGGAGGAATGGTTTCTACTAACCTTGTGTCATAGATACCTCATCCAAAATCTCAGGCTCCAAGCTCCGTACAAGACATGGATACCCCTGTTTCCCCTGTAACCCCACTAGGAACTCCCATAAGTATAAAATCATAGAATGTAATAGAAATTTAATGTTTCCATACATCATTCAAAATTTGAGTTCTTAAAGTATTCTATGTAAGGCATGATTTATATTTTGAATAGTTAGACAAATTGGTGTGAGATATTTGAGAAAGTTTGATGAATAATAATGTGAATAAGAAATCACTAAAAACCCTCATTAGAGATATTCTGCAAGGAAAGACTGTAAAATTAGAAATACAACCACAATAAATATTCCAAATAAATGAATTGTACATAAATATTATTATACTGAAAAAGAGATTCTATAGGAATATGGAACAGAGTTTATATGAGATAAAGAATATTCTAGGATGGTTACTATTTAAAAAGGGAATAAGGGAAATGTATGTGAATAAGAAACCGAAGGTTTTGTTTATTTAAAGGTGAATTTTAGAGGATATATTTATGGTAATGTAATTGAAAGGAAGAAAAATAAAATTATTTTTGGGTTTATGAAATATACTCAATGTGTGTTGATTATCTTGAAGATGGAATTAATTGGTTATTTGAATAACTAAAAAATAAACTCTTAACAATGAAGCTATATATGGACTGGTAGAATTTAAACACAAAAATGAATAAAAATAAAATTTTGTTAATTATATTAATCCCTTATAATAGCTGAGATCTAAGATGTTTTAATATCATGATTTTTTTTCTACTCTTAGAAAGAGGTTAGAACCAAAAGTAAAATTGAGTAAACCCAAAAATGAGCTATGAATTAGATGAATATAAAATACAGACTTTTATAAAGGTAAAGTATATTATGAAAGTGTATTGAAAAAATTCTGAGTGATTATAGGCCTATATAATTTGATAAAAGAGGAGTAGGCCATGATTTAAATACATCAATGGATATTTTAGTGATTAAAAAACGTAAGTAAAGAAGAAATTAGATGATGTGAGTTTCAACGCTAAGTAAGTAGACTTTCATTTATGGAATTTATAAATAAAGGGAAATAGAGACAATCCAAAACTATTAATAAATAACCCACAATAAATATGGTTATCAATGGAAGTATACATGTGGAAAATTACTAGTGAAATGATATTCCCACTGATGAAGTGTCATCTCAATGGCTATCTGGGATGAACCATGTCTTATTTTGACAAATATTGAAGCTATTTAAGTGGACACACTCTTGTAATCTAACACAAATTAATGATATTTGATCTTACTTTTTGAAGATGAAATTAATTTTATCTATATTCCATTAATGTTCTAAAATTATTCAAAAAGACATCAACTACATCGAAACATGGGATGAAAAAATATTTAAATAATTTGAAGAAATTATTATCATAAAGGTTAAAGGTAAGAAAATGCAATGAAAATCAACTAGATAACTTTAGGAAATAGGTATTCACTATTGGGTGGAGAAGATGAATTTCATTACATTGACTATACAGATTTGGAAGAGGGATGACCATCCAATGCCTCAAAACTACTAGGATTCTCTTGGAATGAAAGAAAGAAGATGGATAAGGATTATTTAGCTAAAATTACACTAAAAAAATTTAAAAAATAACAACACTTGTATACTGTACAATGAATTCTCATCTAATATAACCATAAAATAAAATCTTCTAAAAAATGTGACAGAAAAAGTCAATTACGCCATGATTTTTAGAAATGATGGATCATTAAAAATAATGAGACGTGGGAATAAGAATATTTTGGAGGGTAAAGTCCTGAATATTAATGTTCCCTATGTTGATGGAATTAGAAACAACATTTTATGTGTGAATTAACTATATTAATCTAGTCCTAGGGAATCTTTTGACTAAAAAAATGTTTAATAAAAAACCAGGTACATACTTATTAATGGAAAATGTACAAAGGAAAATATATTCTACATGTATAGTCATGATAATACATTCCTTATAAATATTATAGAAGAAAATATTTTTTTCATATTGGAGATAAATCCACATACATCAACAGATCATGAGTGATTCATCAAAACTCATAACTGTATTTTACAATTGAATTCATAAGAGAGATCAAGATAAGTGGAGTGATATGTGCGTGTGTGGTAAAGAGTATGAAACCTATATCGATCAAAGAAAAAAAGGGCATTAGATTTTTTAACAATATACACACTGATGTGTGCGGTAAAATGAATTTTCTTGGAACATATGAAAAAATGTATTTCATTATTTTCATCAATAACTATATTAGGAAGTCATATGACATGTTCATAAAAAATAAGAGATAATTAATGACATTCATGAAGAAGTTTATATGTAGAATTGAAATTGATACCCATCATACAATAAAAAAATTAGGACATGAGAGTATAAATGAATGTAAATGCATTAAATTTTAGAATAATCATGAAATACATTGAATAAAAAATGTAGTGTCTTTAGTAATTACCCCATAAGAAAATAGTATTATTGACATAATAAATCAAATAGTGTATAATATGTTTAAAACCACTCTTATAGAAGGTGTATTCACTCTCCATTTATCGAAAAAATGTTTATTAAGTGGTAGTGTACACATTGAATTTGGATTTACATAGACTTTGTGAAGAGATAATACTATAAAATATGTTTTTTATAAGGATTACCTCACTTAAACATCTTTTAATGTTCAATAGTAGATGCTAAATCCAAAATAAGGATGAAAATCATGGAATATATGTCGACACAACTAATGAAAGAATTTTATTAGGCTCATCATCATAGAGTAAGGCATATAAATGTTTCACCAAATTACTAGGTATGATAGTGGAAAACAATTATGTTAACATTATTAAAGAAAGAAAATTAAAGAACCCTATAAGTTCAAACGCTGATGTTTACATAAATATTAAAAATAAGGAATATAAAATAAAAAAAATTATGATATAGTGAAATATTATTTGAATAATGAAGAATCTAAATAAAAATTATAAGAGGAATCAATATTTGAAGAAGAAAAAATTTTACCTTATAGGATAAATAAATAGTTGAATTGGATCATTCAAAAATAATAAGATCTATATCTACACCAAAGTAGAAAAGGGGAGTGGGAATTATTAAGAATAAAAATATAATATTTCTAGTAGAAAAATACTTATATGATTATATATCAAAAGATGACTCATGGTTTAAATCCATAAATGGGGAGTTGGATTAAATTGAGGAAATAGTACATGAGAGATTGTTTATTGGACATAACATCACAAAATCAAAGAAAAAAAGGATATATTACAGAACAAATTTTATGAGTATGATTTGGTTTTCAGAAACATGGAACACATGTTGTATAAAGGCTATATGAAAATTTAAGGAGTTAACATAGAAGAAACAATTAAATTGATGGATCAACTAGAATTAATATCATAATTTTATTCCATGGTAATCCAAAAGGAATAATAAGACTATCAAACCAATGTAAAAATAGTACTCTTGAATGATTTTCTTGAAAAGGATTTATATATTGAACAACTAATGGGATTTCTAATTGGATATTATGAATTAAAGGTATTCTAGTTGGATAAGGACCTATATATACAAATAGGCACTATGTTCATGGTATGAATGATTGGATTCTTTTGTATTTAGATAATATGATCTTCAATGGAACCACGCATAAATTTGTATAAGATTTTGGATGTCTTATGATCATAAAGTTTCAAATGTCTATGATGAATGAAGTTACATATTTCAATAGGAAATCAGTGATCTAGATTTTTTGATACACCTTTATCTCTTAGTATATCTATTTTAGAAAACTTCTAATTAATTTTGACATGAATGACTCAATGCCAAAGTTAATTCCAAATGAATTTAGAACCAAGTTTGAAAAAAGGGGATAGTAAATATATGGATCCCATATTTTAAAAAATAATTAATTTTATTCTATTATATATAATTTCTATTTTGCTGGATATTTTCTATGAAACATGTTTGTCAAAATATTTTTTTACATCAAAGGAATGATAATGGAAAACAGTGAAATGAATCGTGAGATATGTTTTAGGTACACTGGATTATGAATTGATATATAGTGCATGAAATAATCATAACATATTAGTCTACTATACTGTAGACTGGGTTAGAGATATAGAAGTATGGAAGCTCACATGTGGTGGTACATTCTTCATTGGTGAAAAATGTGTTGGGTGGATGAGTAATAAATAGTAAAGAACAACTTAAATCATAATGAAATAAAGATATATTTACTTATAAAGAAACGAAGATTTAAACTACGTATAAATAAATGACTAGAGGATATTGGTGATAATGTGTAACAACCAATGATGATTCTATATTATAATAAGAGTAATATCAAACTCTTAAGGATTCATATGAAATACTCTCACACTATTCCTATTAAACACAAGTATCATTTTATATGGAGTTTGTTGGACCAAATCAAAATGTAAAATATATATTAACTATAACTTTATCCACTACCATGTTTCAAGGAAATTGTTTATATCTCATTGTTCCACCAAATCCCATAAATTGAGGATGTATTTTTATCACCACTCCACAATGTATATATTAATTTAACTATTTGTTTTTTTAGAGCATCAAATCAATTTCGGTATATTAGAAAAGTGGGATACATTTTTTTGTGAAACTAAAATATTCTCTATCAATGGGAGTTTCTCAGTAGTAAAAAAAATCTTATTTATGGGGGGATTTAGAAAATATATTTAATGTTGAAGATAAGGGAGATACTATCCATCATGATGGTTTTGAAGGTATGTGAGCATGAAGATAGGGGGAGTTTCATAAATTTCTGTGGAATAGAATTATCTATAAAACACTTTTTTTTCTATACAGATCTTCACTCGAATGTAATTAGAGTTCTTCATGACATATTCATTGTCTATCTAGAGGATTATCAGATCAAAATTTCACATTTAATTTCCAATAAAACAAAAATGAGGAAATATTGGAACTAAGGTGTTTTGAGTTCGAGGACTTGTGTCGCATTTTTTGTCTATCCAATTAAGGTGTGATCCAAAATTATGATGTTTATAGAGGATGTTGTTTGTGAAAAAGATATCCAGATATTTTATTAAATAATTTTCAAGATGAAGGAGTTTTTTATACAGTTTTCTAAATTTTTAACCTTTAAATTCAGGGAAATGAAGATATTTTCATATACACCCTTAAGAGTAAAGTGATATCATAAGAATAAAATCTTCACATGATATCATATTGGATGAAAAGGTTAGGTTTCATAGTTATGATAATAAAATAAAGGATGGTTTTTTAAAAATGATAGAAATATTTAATTATAATGGATTATGTGATTGAACTCAGTGAATCAGGAGGTGATGTTAATTGGTGAATGCAACCATTAAAGGATCACATGATCACGCAATGAGTCAGATAACTACATATTTTTTAATGAATCAGGGTACATGGTCATGAAAATCATATAATTTATGTTATGTTGTAAATTAAAGTGTATTCTATGATCTTGTATTCCAAATATTGATAGAAGTTTTCTAAGTAAGTATCGTAATTCACATGATTTTGATGAGTGCAGAAGCTTAGTGGTGTTTTTGTGAGAAAGACATACATACCCACAATGAAGGTTTCATTCGAATGATATTTACATGATGGGTGTCATGAAACCTGTATTTGATGGAAGATAAATATGATAAAAGGATAGCGATGTGAATTATTGTTGATGTAGGGTGAATGAATTCTAGAGTGTATTTTTTAGAGTAAAAAAGATGGAAAATCAGCTATAAATACCCATTGTTCATCATTTATAGAGTTATAAGAGTGTTAAAATGTGTTAACTAGATATGGGAGTCTTTATGAGTTTTACATCACCAATTCACCTGAATGGGGATAAAAAAAGAGTTTATTAGCTCAGTTATGTTACCATTGAGACATTCAAGAGTTACACATTAAAACTCATGAGATCTAGATCACATGAGTTTATTCACAGGGATGGAATTGAAAACAGTTCACACATGAAATAGTTCATCTCGAGTTGGTATTTAAAAGGAGATACATGAAAAGGGGTTTTCCATAGTCTCTCCTGATATGATTTTCTTGAAAATAATCATGTGTTGGAGTTATGCACCCTAACATACACACCTAGGGTTATGCAACCAGGGTTTTGTGTTAGAGGAATCATTCGACCTTTATTTTTTATTAACTGATAATTAAAAGGTTAATAAAACTAAATAACATGGTTTATGTAGGGTTATGTATTGATCAGTGATATATCTTATCATTTTAAATATATTATATAATAACCTCATGTCTCTAAAAACATTCATTCAACCAAAGAAGTGCACAAAGGTGAATAAGAGGGAGTGACCCTTGGGTGAGAAGTGACCGACCCATAAACGTTGTAAAGGTAGTTTCCCAAACATGGAGTGACCATGGAATAAATCCATAATCCAAAAAACTAGTGAAGTATGGAAGATTTTGGGAGATTGACACATTTTTGGCGTTTTCTCCTTAGACTAGACCTTTATGGTGGATAAAGTAAAATTTACTATGTTTTATTTTTCAATTATTTTATTTGTTTTTTATTATATATTTTCATCATGATTAGTCAGTTTAAAATAATCCCAAATATCAAGGGTACAAGATCCTTTGATTAAAAAGAAAATTTTTGACACCTTGATTCACCCCTCCTATGTCACAGTGTTCTGGGGTTTTATAATGGTATTCTTATTAATTATATAGGAAATTAAGTGCATAAAGATCACTTGGGGACTATATTGATGATCTAAAAAATGGATATGATTTACCACAAATTTAAAATAACTGAAATTGGATATAAAAAGTGTAATTATTTGGTCATTTAATTGAGTGAAGAGGAATATCAGTGGATCCTTCATAGATTGTTTTTGTTGAAAAATGACCAAGAATAACCATTATAGACATGATCCGGAGTTTTATTTTTAATGACCCGAGACTATAGTGATATATTCCCAGATAAATAATTATTATGTTTGATATATTTCTCCTTATATAAAAAAAACCTGAAAACCCACACCTATTTTTTATAAAATAGATATTGACCAATGTATGGTAGTCGTTGAGTAAGAGGGTATAAACAATTATAACCAACTCATAAAAATAATGGTCTATTTTAATACTTTTTTATCAAGTGGATATATAAAGGTAATAAAATATTTTTTTCTTTAAGTAGATTTTATAAAATGTATATTTCCCATGTTTTATATATATGTGATTAATACTAACTACATAAAAACATATAAAATACTTAAAATGATTAACTATAAAAAAAAGTCCACAATATTTAATGATATTAATTTAAAGATAAATTCATAATTTTTATAATTTGAATTTGAAAAAATAAATTAATTTTTGAAATTATCATAAAAACATGAACTTAAGAATATTTTTTTGTGATTTTAAAAAAAATGTTTATTTTTATGTGAATAGTGAAAAATATAGTTTTTACAAATAACATGGAATTTTTCAAATTATTTGATTATAAGTATGAATATAAAATCTATTAAACCATTTTATAAGAATAATTTTGAATTTTAGAAGTGAATTTATAATTTAAAAAATGTTGGTTTTAATTTTCAAACCCATATTTCAAGCATTAAGCATATATTAATTTTGAAAACCCTAATAACTTCAATGAAAATCAATTGGGGTAAAAATGTTTTAACCGAGATGGAAAGAGTAAAAAATTGTTTAATTTTTTTTGGAAATTGTTGTTTGAGGACTTTATCAACCTTATCCCTTATAATCTCGATTATTTCTCAATTTCAGATATATTTTCCTTGATGGTGACTTCCCATTATTAATTTTTTTGGGTATTGAAATAAATTTCATCCCTTTATAATTATAAATGGGTAACTCCACTACTCACTTTCCCTAAGAAACATCCACTTATATTGGGAAAAAAATCCCCCCAAACCACTCTTAATAATTCTTATCCACCATTAAGATGTTTTTTATTCTTAAAATAACATCTCTAAAAGGCCTAACTCCTTTTATAGAGGTGAAAATAAAAAAAGAGAGGTATAATATTATAACTATATTTTCCAAATTTTAATTTATTTATATGCAATTTTTCTAAATAAAATTACATTACATCATCATAAAATGATAAAAGTTATATAATTATAATAATTTTATTTTAATATGATGATGGTACAAGCATTAAATACCATTAGACCTTACTTTAATAAAAATGAAATCTTGAATTGTTTGTATATAAAGACTAATGCCTCCATGAAGAAACATATTTTTTTTCCTTCACTGCATAACCAGGATAGTATAAATGTGGAGTTAAATAAATATTTCTGATATATATAATATTCAATCTCACTAAATTATAATCAATGTTTCTTTCTTACTTATACCTTATAAAAAATTGAATCATTTTCTATGTGTATAGGTGGACTACCACCACTATATAACCATGCATTCCATTTTTTAGTTTGTATTTGATGAGTATATATGGTATATAGAATTAATAAATTTCATTAATATGGTTTCTTATGAATAACATAAATTTTAATGATTATTATAGGTTAATCCCTTAATATCATTAAATAACCCAAAATGAGTTCATCACTATTTTCATCTAAATGAAACAAAAATAAAACTCCAATGTAATGGAATTATAACACCTTAGGTATTAATAAAACATTAATTACAGTATATTTAATGGTATTTAAATGTTGAGATTTGGGAGAAGAAGGATGATTGACATCGCTTTTATGATCCTAGTTCAAAATGGTCAAGATTATTAACACCCGATGTTTAAAAGAGTTTATAACAATAAAATATAGGAGGTGAATTGTTATTATTGTATGGTATAATGGAAAATTCATATAAATAAGGATATGAAATAGGTTATTATTTTTTAATAATTATGATACCAGATGTTAAAAAACTTATGTGGAAATCAATGTTAATGGTAAAGGAATTGTCAACTCAAACTCATTTAATTGATTATAAAAAATTCTTATTGATATTATCTTTTACAAGACATTTCATTTTTAATGATTTCATATCTTATATTTCTTGGGATAAAGTTTTTTTATCCAAATTTGTTTTATAGAAATGTCTCCTTTTGACTTTTTTTGTGAAAACATAGTATTTTTTTAAAAGAGTATCATGACTATGATTTTTACATCAAAGTGTACAAATTGTTTTCAAGAAATCTATTTTCATGATTTAGTTTATATTTTAAAATATATATTAAAAATGTTATACCTCAATTTTTTTTATTCTTCATATTTCACACTATATATTTTTTAATATGAAATTATTTTGGGTGATCATGTTTTAGATATTAAATGACTTAATTAATGATTTAATTTTATACCATTTGGTTTTTTTTAAGAAACCTATATTATTTCCATAGGTTCTTTAGAAAATGTAAATGAATCCCACATGCATTTTTTATGAACCCCCTTTTATTTCCCTTGGTTATTTATAAAATGATAATTATTTTCATTTAGATGTTTTATGAACCCCATTTTATTTCCATTGTTTCTTTATGATTAGAAATGTGAATGATTTTTTGCGGAACACATATGTATAAATGAATGGAAGGTTGGGTCCTTTATCACCCTATAATGATTTTTTTAATATTTTATATATTATAAGATATGTATTTGATAGTATATTTTAGTTCTCATTATAATGGACTTAAATGGTGTGTGGCTCAAGAAATTAAATTTTCCCTATGATAATGCTTGTGCTATTGTTAATGGATATTATTCATTATGATCCTTTGTTTTAAATATTCAAGGATTATGTGAAATTTCTTAAATCCATGTTATAATTATTATGATTCAACGTTGATATTATATTTATTTATATTCCTATACTATTTACTTTATAGCCCACTTATGTCTTATTTTTATCCCTTATGATGTTATGATATTTCTATTAAACTCAATTTTTACATATTATTTTGATCTTATACATGATGAAATGTTCATTCATCTCTTACCGACATTTTGAGCTCACTAAAATCCTATTTTTAATTACCTAGGTTTTTAGGATGAGTCATACTGGTGAGATATATATTTTATTGTGTACTATGGATCCATTAAAGAGAATGATTGTGGGTTTTGTAAAATAATCTTAATATATAGATGGCCTCCAATGGCACCAAACCTAGCATTCCATGGTGTATTATTATTTATGAAATATATCATTATAAAATATTTAAAAGATATATAATTATTTCAATTTTAGATTGGGTTTCTATAGACTGTATTAGAGAAATGGTATATTTTTTTTGGAGATTAGTTTAGAGAACTTTAGCAAAAACCCTAGGGATATGTCTAAGGGAAAAGTCTAAGTATATGATAACATCATGATGTTTTAATAAAGTAGTGATTTTTTACTTCTCCTATAAATTATACCTCTTTATAGACACTACATGTCTATATAGGCTCTATAATTGAGGTAATTAGGGGTCATGAAAATGAAAAGGGAGGATTGGGTATTATCATGATCGTCACCTGTGTAATGACATGAAATTTTAGACCTTGAAAAATTGATTTTATTTTCAATAAAATGAGTTACACAATACACCCATTATAAATAAACCAAATTTATTCTAAAATATAATTAATAAATCTATAAAAAATCTGTGATGACAAACCCTTAAAATATATTACCTTTTAAAGATAAATAAATAAAATGAGTTAATATTAAAGAAAGCTATATTCCATAAAATTCATTTACATTATATTATGTATTTTATTTTCGAATGTAAATTAAAAAAATTTATAATTTAAATTTTATCACATAGAATTAATTTTTTAATTCCTCAAAAAAATTAATTAGTATGAAATTTTGAATTTCTCAGAAAATATTTCAACTTACTGGAAAATATTCTTTTTATGATAAATATTTTTTTTTGATTTTATCATAATGAAATATTATCCTTAAAGTTAAAAAATACTTTTAAGTTTTAAAAATATTATTTTATTAAAAAAAATTTACATTTTAATATATTCTTTGAACTTATAAATCCTATATACAACATTTTTAGAACTAAATTAAACTTCTAGATTAATAACAATTATTTTTAATCATTTCATTAAATAAAGTATTTTCATGGTGATATTTTATTTCTAAATTACACGAATAACTAATATATTTTATTTTGTTTATTATAAAACATGTTATTTCATTAGTATTTATAATTTTAGCGAGTATGTATTACACATAAATTTAATCCTTAAAAACACAGTTTTTCTAAATAATATTTTCTAAGTTATTTATGATAATCTTAAAATTTTGTTTTCAAACCTATAGATAATTGTTTTTATAACATGATTAAAATATTGATTTTTTTTAAATTATGTAAAATTTTCAATATTTAATTTTGTTATTAAAAAGAATCACGACAGTCAAAAAATTCATTACCATGGTAATAATAAACTATGGTAAAAGTTAAAAATTTAAATAGAGAAGACCAAAAACATTGAGGGTTGTATAAAAAATTAGTGTTTGAGGATATGTTAGATATATAATAACTTTTTAATCCAATTTTTTCAAATTTTATCTACTAAACCATAAATAGTAACTTTACATTATTAAAAATTTATGGGTCACTTAAAAAACTACACTTCTATTTACTTATAAAAATAAAATACTTCTACTACTTCAAGAAATACCTTACCTTATAATTTCCACCTGAAAATTTGAGAAATTAATCCAAGAAGAACCCTATCCCACTTCCCAAATCCTATGGTCACTATTATTTATCATAATTCCATGAATTCAAATGAAAATTCCTTCTGAAAAACTAAGTCCTTCATATGAGTGTCCACTTCATCTTCATGTTTCATTCTTAATTCTTATAACCCTAAAATTATATAAAATTTTAATATAATTAATTTTTTATCATTAGAATACATATATGTAATTATATTAATTTAAAAATAATTATTCAATACATTTACTCAATTAATAAATACCAAAACATTGATCATACACACATGTTGACTACCACCTCCATAGAGCGATGTTGTTCATTTTTTATCACTACCTACCATGTAAGTTAAAAATGATGGAGTTGGTGAATAAATATGTTATATATATAAAAAATTAAATTCCTAAATGATCATTTACAATATAACATCTTTGTGTCCATTCATTTGGATATTATATCATTAATAGTGTGTATATGTAGACTATCACCTCAACTAATAAGGAATTTTGTTTTTCAGCACCACACAACTTCAATGATTATAAGAATGGATTTAATAAGGATATATGATAATAATTAATTTTTCACAATTCTTAAAATTTCATTTTATAATTATCTTAGGAAACTCCCTTCCTCATGAAAACATTATAAAACGTTATAATTTGAGTCGATTTAACCACACATGTAAAAGATATTATAAATATTATGTCATAAGTAAATATGGTCTATGATATAATGTTAATGTGATGTATTATTAATATTTTTAATATGTTTGAATTAATATCTATTGGTATTGTTCATATTTAACACATTTATTAATATATCACCTCTCAGTCGTTAAATACAAGGAAAACTTGTTCATCTTGTTTTCCATTTTCACCAGCAGTATTCATGCATCTCAGATAATGTAAATACAATATAATTAATCATTAGAAATTTTTTTTCTATAATGAATTTTTAAGGAGTTATTTACATGAATTAACATACTGAGACTCCATATTGTCTTCATTATGTTTATACTAAATAGAAAACTAGAAGTTATAACACCTGATAATGAAAAAAACAACAATTAGTAATTTATTTAATATATGATTAAAAAATATTTATTAAATGTGAAATATATTTATATTATAGTTATGATATAAGTGATAAAGATATTTATTTTCATTATATAGAATATTAATACACTTCCATGAAAATCGAGGTTAATGGTAAGGGACATAGAAATCAAGGTTAAAGGTAAGGGACATGGAAAGCCAAACCTATTACTTTGAGTTATACATTTTCTTCCTGACTTTTATTCCCCTATGTTCTCTAAATTTCCTATTTGAACTGATGTTCTCCCATTATTTATAAGAAAATAAATTTTTAACCAAATAAAATTCCATGAAATGTTATCTTTTTTTTTATAACAATTAAGGAGTAATATTGAATTGAGACTCATAATTATGAATTTCACATTGATGAATGAAAAATGATTTCCAAAATCACTCTTCATGATTTTGTATTCATTATCATTATTGGATCTATCTCTAATGTAGGTATATTTTATTTTCATCCTCTATTATCATTATTTAAATGATTATTTTGGGTGATCATGATTTTGGAATCAAATGATTTATTTCAGGATGCTATTTTATAACATTTGGATATTTTATAAAACCCATATTATTTCCATGGGTTCTTTATGAAAAGAAAATGTTTTCCATTTTGTTATCTAAGAAACCTATTCTTTTTTACATGGGTTATTTAAGATATAAATATGATTAATTTTGTTATTGAACATATGTATGGATGACTATGATGGGGGGGGGGCTTTATCTCCCTATAATTAATTTTTTAATGTTTATATCTCATGGGATAATTAGAAATGTACATAAGGATTTTTATCACATAGGAATGGGCTTGATAGGTTAGATCACTTTTTCCTGTGTTCACATAATAAGATTATTAAAAATGTATCTACATAATAGGTTTACTCAAAAAGGTTTTCCTAAGCTCATAGTTTTTTTATATTTCCCTATTGTTTATCTGGTAATGAAACAATTTAAAGATGAGTTTCATTTCAATAAAATGAGAGTAATCATTAATATGTCTAATTTTTACATTATCCCACACCTTTATATAGTTTTCACAAGTTTTATCATTATAGATATATATTTTGATCCACATCATAACTGTTATGCTTCCTTAAAAATATTATTATGATATCATGTTTCTTTATCATGTTTTATGATTACATTTTATGGTCTTATAATCTTTTGTTATGATATTTATATATTTATCATGTTATATTTTATGGATATGATCTAATACATTATGATATTTTTTTCCTTACTATGTTTATGAAATTAAATTTTCTTATTCTCTCTACCCCATAGGCTATGAATTTGATTATATCATATGATATGTATATATAATCATTTAAAGGAGCATGTTTTTGGATAAATGTTTTTAATTATTTTAAAATAAAATTATAATGTAGATAATCTATAAGGCCAAAAACATTTAGGTCCTTGGGTTTTGTGAATGTTTTAAGATGTATTATTTTAATCTTGAGGTTATTATAATTTTGAATTTATATTTATCTTATATCACATTAGTTCATATCAGAGTAAGGTTTATCTGTTTAAGATTATTTTAGATACATTTTTTATTTAATTTATAGAACCTTAGAAAAAACCATAGATATTAGTCAATTTATTGGATAATATCTTGAAATTTTGGTAGGGTAGATATTATACGGTTCTCTTATAATTATATCCCTATCTGGATACTACATGTTAATGGAGGATCTACAAAAAATCTACCTAGGCTAATAAACTTGAAAATTGAGGATTATGTATCAAATCAATAGACATCTGGAGAATTAAAAAGAGGACTAACTACACACATTTTTTGACACTCATAGGGGATCCTCTTTATTTAATCACATTAATTTTATAAAAACCATAATGAAGTGTTTGAGTATGCTGATAACTAATTAGGTTATAGAACATAAATTCAAAATGATCTTGGATAACCTAGATTGAAACATATATATATTTATTGGATACGGTATGAATTCCATTTATGATGTCCGCATTCTATGTTTATAATTTCCTTAAATTCACGTTAATTCATTTAAGTATACTCAATACAATTTTTTATTTATTTATTAAAATGAAAAATCCCGAATGAACTGATTTAACAATGTGTGAAGTGGAAAATTTGGATATTTTCTTAATGATTAAACTAATGAGTTTGGGGATGGATTACAAAACCTCATTGAAATTATTACCCAGTTGTTTAAATATTTGGGAAAAAATCTAAATCTTATTGATCCACTAAAAGCAATAAAGATGAAGAATATTTCTATAGATTAATTTATGAGACAATGACTACCCTATTTTAGTGGGTATTTTAGTCAACTTGTTGCTGAGTAGAGGGTAAATTAAAAAAAAATATTTTTCATTTTCCAGTTCTTAGACCATGAGAAGTTCATTTTAGTAGTCTATTATAGAATGTGTTGTCATGAAATGTCAAATTGATTATGATTTTAAGGTTGATTTTTAGTATAGGGAAGACCCTAGGTTATCTCTCAAGGATATTTCGTGGGTATAGAGTGTGCGTTTTTAATAAGAAATACCAAAAGAGGAGTGGTTTTAAAATAGTTTAAAGAAAATGAATTGATTTAAGGAGTTTAATAGTTGATAAATAAAAGTTTTGTTTTAGAATTATGAGATAATGATATCATTTAAAGTTCACTACAAATCTTGGTGAGTTCATAATTATAAAAAATACACATGGTTTAATGGAATCCTTTGGTTAAGGGTTGTCAAGATATCAGCTTCATTATTTCCTCTTAAACGATGCTCAAAGAAACAACCCTTAACAAAACAATCATGCTGTAAAGGTTTGGGTATCAAGCATATAGAATAAAGGCTACCAAATAATACTGACATATTATGTATGTGTGAGATAAATAGGACTCTTGTATTGTCCAATCAGAACAACCCAAGATTCCCACTTGAAATCTCAACCCAATCAGTGTTGAAATAAAAAGTCTTTCAATTAATCTTTACAATATAAATGAAATCAGAGGAGAATCATGTCAATATATGAAATAAGTGAAATATTTATTACAAAAATTACACAAAACCAGTAGAATAACAAGTGTTGGAACTTCCTCCCAAGTGTGTATAACTCCCTTGAAATGTCTGTCCACCATTTAGCTTGACATCGGGAGGAGGAGGAAGATCTGGTGGAACTTCGCCTTCATCCTTGACCCCCCTATGAAGATAGGGCCCTCCAAAACTCCTTGGATTATGAGAGGAATACTTTGGGTCTCTAAAATACCAAAAATTTTCCTCTTTTCCAATCTTTCAAATGAGGATCCCAATCTTCCATTTTATAGGCAAAGTGGAAGGTGGTTGTGGGCACACAGATTGTGTAAAACCACTTGTCCCATGGTTTTAAACCACTTGAAAGCTAAATATCACTTTGGAAAAAACTAGAAACATGTTTGCCCATGTATTTACTGTCTCCACCAAAAAAATTGGCACAATTTGGACAACTATAACTCAAGATGTTGATAAATTATATAACTCCACATTTGAATTTGTGCAGATTTGATTATTTGGACAGATCTATTCGGATGGGAATGGTAGATGTCGAATGAGTCTTGGGTTCCTTAATTTGAAATTTATCCCATTAAATGTTGGACCAGCCTACAAAATTTCACCTCATTTGGATTCACTATTTAGTATAAATATGCGGTTGAGTCCACTAGTGTACATGGAATATGCACAGTTTGACCCATTTTTCTTAGACATCATCATGGGCCCTCCAAATCACCTCTACCTTCAATGAAATTATCAAAAAAGTGACATTTACCTTTTTAAATGTAATAAATAAAAAATAATTGAATCAAACATGAAGTGAATTTTTTTATTATTTTTATGATTTTCAATACAAAACTAGTTTAGCACAGTCATGTAAGGGTGAAAATGAAACAATGAATTGTATTATGATCACACCCCAACAGATAAAAATTTTCACTCCTAGGAAAAGTAATAATTCCAAAAATTATTCATGTAAATATTTGCAACTTAATAAATATTTAACATTCAATTAAAATTTAATTCTTGATAGCAATGTGATCAAAGAAAAAATTACACCGAGGAGTTATTCTCAATGATAATTGAAAAAGACACCTAAAAAATTGTATCCAAATGAGATTCCAAGAGATGCATGATACCAATCAAATAAAATAATTCAAAAGTTAATTATGTCACTAATTTTCCACATGTGGTTGTGACAACCATTTCATGCTATTCTTTCCAATTTCTATTGAGTAAATATATGTTATTTAAATAATTGTATACTTACAAGATCCTTTATACCGAACTTTCCCCACATCCTTTGCAATAAAATTTCAAGACCCACTCACTTAAGCTTTCCCAGAAGTCAAATACTAAACTCCTAACCAAGATATCCCCATATGTTGTACATTTCATCACTCCCCTCATTTATTATATTTTTTTTCAAAAGTTTCACTTGGAACAAATCTCACACTCTTCTACCAACCTATGTTTGATCTCCTCAAAACACTAATTTTAATAGTTACAATAAGATCAAAGGTTGAGAAAGGGTGGTTTTTGAACTTCCCAATATAAAATCCTTTTTTAGGGCATACAACAGTTAGATAACATGTACAAATGTATAGGTCAATCAGGTATAGTAATGAAATAGATCAGATAAGGACCAAATGTATGGAAAATGATTTTGGAAAGAGAGAAAAATCATACTAACTTAAATTTACCTTCTATTAAGTAAGAAATTTTAACACATCATGGTCGGGTGAAAAAAATGTGTATAGAGATTAAGTGACATAATTTTCCTTTAAACTATTACTAAAAAGGGCTCCATACTTCTCAAAGGTTTCAAAATGATACAACCATTTATATCATCAAACAAGTACTAAATCTCAAAATAAATTCACACCGCAAAGTTCAATTCTCACTAAAATGCACATTTTATCAAATTTTTTGGAATGTTAAAACAATAAGAAATATAGGCATTCTTTTTGAATTTTCGATAACTTCCATGATTAAACGAAAATCATTTTCCATGATAAAGTGGGAATGAAAAAGAGTAATATTCCAGCACAAAGGTGAGTGGGAGGGAAAGGGGGGAAAGTAACATTACTATTAAGCAAGCGAAAAAAGAGGAAGGGGGAGTAATAGTACTATTTAGCAAGCTAAAAAGAGAAAAAGAATAAAGATGATGGAAATTCCAAAATAACCCAGGATATACCCACCCACACACCTAGAGTGTGCAATTTCCTCATTGTAATAAAATAGAATGTGGTAAGGAAGGATAAAACCTGGGGGGTGTTATTTGTAGACTGCTTCTTGAACATGGATTTCCTCCATCAGGGACTCGAGAAGGGATTCCCGGAAGTGCTTCAGCCGCTGCCCATTGATAGTGAAGGTTTTCTTGGTTTCTTCATTTTGAACATGGAAAAAACAAAATGGTGAGATGTTAGTAATAGTGAATGGTCCAAACCAGCAGGAACGAAGCTTACTTGGATGAAACTTCAACCTTGAATTATAGAGGAGGACATTCTGCCCAATGTGGAACTGATGATGAAGGATGAAACGGTCGTGGGGAGCCTTGGTTTGCTCCTTATAAATCCTGGAGTTCTCATATGCATCTCTTCCCATTTCTTCCAGCTCCTAAATCTATAACTTCCCATGAGAACCTGAACTATAAAGGTTATAATTGAATTTTTTAATGGCATAATAGGCCCAGTGCTCAATCTCAATAGGTAGGTGACAACAATTTCCAAACACAAGCCCATAAGTTGACATTCTAATGGGAGTTTTCAAAGCAGTATGGTAGTCCCATAATAAATCATCAAGTCAAAGACTCCAATATTTTCTATTGGGTTGAACCAATTTTTTCTGTAATTTGTTTTACTTCTCTATTTGACACTTCATATTGACCATTGGTTTGTGGCTGATATGCAGTAGACACTCGATGCCCGACCACATACCGGCACAAAAGTGATTGCATTATTCGGTTGCAAAAATGAGAACCCAGGTCACTAATGATGAACCTAGGTAATCCAAACCTACAAAATATCTGTGTTATCAAACATTGAACAACTACTTTGGAATCATCTATCCTTGTGGCTTGGGCCTCTACCCATTTTGACACATAATCGACTGCTAGAATAATGTACAAGTTTCCAAAGGAATTGGGAAATGGATCCATAAATTTAACACCCCAAACATAAAAAATGTCATAAAAGAGGAACAATATTTATGGAATTTCATTTCTTTTAGATTCATTCCCCATTCTTTTACAATGAGGCAAAGATGTGAAAAAAATCAAGGGTATCCCAAAAAAGTGTTGGCCAAAAGAGACCATAATCAAGGAACCTGTGAGTAGTCCATTAGGGACCAAAGTTTCCCATGCAAGCATGAGTGTGGTAGAATCTAAGAACAGAATGAAACTCCCTATTAGGAACACAACACCTAAGGAATTAATCACTACAGGTGTGCCAAAGGTAGGGGTCACCAAAAATTTACTAACGAGACTCATGTTTTAGACGGTCGACCGAGTTTCTGTTGAGATCAGTAGGAATGCAAGATGCTACCAAATAATTTACAATTTTATCATAATAAGGGATACCATCTTACACTCGGTACAATTGTTCATCACGAAACATATCATTAATAGGAATACAGGGGGATGAGTCAATTTCCAAGGACGTGGGAATCCTACTGATATAGTCGGTCACCACATTCTATGATCCTTTTTTATCACTAATTTCTAGATTGAATTCTTAAAGGAGGAGAATCTAATTAATGAGATGTGGTTTGGCTTCTGGTTTCTTTAAAAGATACCGGAGGTCTGCATGGTCTGAGAACACAATGACTTTGGACCCCAAAAGGTATGACCTGAATTTTTCCAAGTAAAAAACAATGGAAAGGAATTATTTTTCAGTTGTGGTTTAGTTTTCTTGGGCAAATTATAGTGTACGTGAGGAATAAGTAATGACATGTGGAGCTCGATTGACCCATTATGACTAGACTGCCCCAACTGCATAGTTAGAGGCATCACACATGAGCTCAAATGGTAAATCCCACCTAGGTGGTTGGATTACTAGTGGTGATGTGAGACTCCATTTTAAATTATTAAAAGATTCCTCACATTATTTATCAAAAACAAATTATTTTTCTTTTTGGAGTAACCAGGAGAGTGGAAGTGAAATCTTACTAAAGTCACGAATGAAACGATAGTAAAATGCAACATGAAATAGGAAAGACCGCACATCCTGTACTTTTTTTGGGAAATGGTAATGGAGAAATGAAATCCACTTTTGATTTATCTACTTGGATACCATCCCCAAAAATGACATTCCCCAAAACTATAACTTGTCGCACCATGAAAAGGAATTTCTCATAATTTAATACAAGATTATTTTCAATATAGCAACATAGGACTGAACCAAGACTACTTAAACAATCATCAAAAGAGGATACATAAATAGTGAAATCATCCATGAATACTTCCATAAAATTCTCTAGTTAATCCAAAAAAATTAAAACCATGCATCTTTGTAATGTACCTGGAGCATTGGACAGACTGAATGGCATCCTCCTATATGAAAATGTGTCAAAGGGACAAGTGAAGGTAGTATTTTCCTGGTCCTCAGGGGAAATATGGATATGAAAGTATACATAATACCCATCAAGGAAACAATAGTAAGAATTACCCACTAGCCTCTCTAGCATTTGGTCAATGAATGTAAAAGGGAAATGGTCCTTCCAAGTGTATTGGTTTAGTCAGCAATAGTCTATGCAGACACACCAACAATTATGCACATGAGTTGGAACCAATTCATTTTTTTCATTTTTAATTAATATAAGGCTAGTTTTTTTAGGAACGGCATGAATGGGACTGACCCATTTGATGTCAGATATGGGGTAAATGATTCTAGAAAACAATAATTTAGCTACCACCTTTTTCAGAACTTCTAGGAGGTTTGGGTTTAGTCGACATTGTGGCTACCTCACAGGTTTATCCTTATCATTTAATAAAATATGATGTGTGCAAATTGATGGGATAATACAATGAATGTCCGCAATTTTCCATCCCAAATCTTGTTTGTACTCCATCAAAGGTTCAAGCAGTCATAATTCATGCTCAAGAGGGAGTGAACTAGAAAGGATGATGGGAAACTTGTTTCCATTCTCAAGATATGAGTATTTTAAATCTTGTGGCAGTTGTTTTGGTTCAAATTTAGGTGGATTCTTGATTGATGGAAGTGTGTGTGAAAGTGAGAGGTCACTGATCTCATCTAAATGCTCAATGGTATCATCTTCAATAGAGGAATGAGCTCTTACAATCTTAGCAGTATCGTCGATGGTCATTGGATCCTCAGTGTTTAGGAAATTATAAATTAATAAACATGCATGATAATTTTCTATACCACTAAAACAATCAATGCATGATTAATTACCAAAAATTTCAATCAATGATGAAAAATCATAAAGGGGATCAGGGGAATGAAAAGAAGTATTTTAAGAAGAAGGGAGTGCATCAATCGAATCTACTAAGAGAGATGAATGTTCTTTTAAGGGGAATTTCATGGCATCAAGGATATTGAAATGGACTATGTCACCACCAAATTCTATAGATAATGTACCATTATGAACATTAATTATGGTTTTGGCAGTTTTCAAGAAGGGTATCCCAAATATAATCAGGGCATGTCTATTCATCCTATCATCCTCCGTTTTTAGCACATAAAAGTCTGCAGAAAAAATTAGTATTTTAACCCTCAAAAGAACATCCTCTAACACACCAGAGGAGTGTGCGGACTCCAGTTAGCTAGTTGAACAACAATTCCAGTGGGCTCCAATTCCCTGACCTAAAATGTAGAGTAAATGGAGCGAGGCATCACCTTTATAGAAGAACCTAAATAAAGCATAACATTATAAAAAGTATACTCCCCTATGGGGAATGAGATTGAGAATGTTCCAAGATCATTGAACTTGATGGGAATTTATTTCTCTATCAATGATAAAACATTCCTCCCCAAGCTCAACTTTTCATCACCTCGAAGTCGACTTCAGTGTGTACAAATCTCTTTTAGAAACTTGGAATATCGTGGAATTTTCTTCATGAAATCAATCAAGGGGATGTTAACCTGTAGTTTTTTGAAAGTTTCCAATATTTCCTTATCAAGTTCAGTTTCTTTTTTTTCTAGTTTGAGTGGAACATTGGGGAAATTGAAGAGTAATGGTTGGGATAGAAGAATTATCTACATATACACACTTTCCTTTGGATGGAATTCTCTTAGGACAAGGATTTTTATCTCTTGGATCATTTTTAGTAGTGGTTGGGATGGTGGTTTCCTTAGGAGGGTATGAATCTATTAGAGGGGTCATTTGGATTTGATGATGAGTGACACTCCTAAGCGTGATGGCACTAACATTTCCTTTATCCCTAGGTTTAACGACTGGTTGAGAGGGTACTTTACCCGACCCATGACTTTGAATCTCCACCACCGAGTTAACTATTTGAACTAATTTGGTTTTGAGGTCTTGTAAAGAAGATTCAGTGGTTTGTAGGATTTATAGATTTTTAGAAGACATTTGTTTCATCATATCTTCTAGGCTAGGCTTGGGTTTGGGAGGGGTGGTTGGAAATGCCTTTGGGGTGGTTTAGGATTTATGGGTGGTGGTGGTGGATGACTACTATGACCCTGTGGGTTCCTTGGTTGATGACACAGGTTTGAATACCCCCTTACCTATAAGATTAGTTTTATTTACACCCAGAGTTGGATAGATAGTATGGTTCTTTCCTAAAGGGTTGGTTATATGGGTGTTTGGGGAAGATTACCTCACAACTCTCAGAATTTTCTCTCAATTGGGGGAATTGGTCAGAATAATGGGTGTCAGAAGATCAGATTACACAATGGATGGGTGTAGGAGACTGAGATTTCTATTGGGAGAGATCAAGTTGTCGTTGAAGGTTACTTACCTTCTCAAACTTCTTGTACACCGTCTTCTTGAATTCGGTACTTTTCACCTCATGGACACCTCGAATGGGTACGCAGGACCCTGTACCGAATTGTTGAGTGTTTTGTGCCAGGTTCTCAATCAGGGTTCTTGCCGCGATTGGGGTTTTATCTACTAGTGCACCACCTGTAGCAAAATCAATCATGTTATGATCAATTGGAATTAAACCTTCATAAAAATACTGAATTAAAAGTCAATCGCTTATTTGGTGGTGTGGACAACTTGAACATAATATTTTAAATTTGTCCCAATATTCATGAAGTGTTTTCGCTTGAGATTTTATTATCCCACAAATTTCTTTCCTTATTGTTGCAGTTTGAGGGGCTGAGAAATATTTTTCAAGGAAAAGGAGTTTCTTGTTTGCCTAGCCTCTTATTGGTGAATTAACATAGTACAACCAATATTTTGCAGTGTCTTCTAAAGAAAATGGAAATGATCTATGATTTACTTGTTCCTCATCCTCATTAGTAGGCATTAATGTTGAAAAAATAGTATGAAATTCTTTTAAGAGCTTATGTGGATCCTCTCTAGAAAGTCTCTATAATCTTGGTAATAGATGAATTAAACCAAATTTTAGTTCAAAATTTGGTGCCTCACCTTGTAATTGAATATATGTGGGTTGGATATCAACATTAGGTGAGGTTAGTTCTTTTAGTGTTATTTTGTTTTCATTCCTGTTATTCACATTAATTTCAGTTTTAATGTGGGTTCCCGAAGAAGAAGAAGAATAAGGATCAAGATAAGTGTTGATATTTTGTGCGTCCTCCTTCAAAGGTTCCTCTTGTGTATATCGGGGTTGCCGATGTAGGATCCTCTTCGGTTCAGGTTCTTAAGGGTGTAAATATCCTAGAGTAGAACACATCATACAATGAACCTAAACAAGAAATAAATTATAACACTAAAAAAATGTAAAGTTATATGATAAAACAAACAAACATTCACAAAATTTATAAAACGTTTTATAAAAAACACACACTAAAACCAAAGAGCTCCCTGAAAATAGTGCCCAAATTTGAACACGTTGTCATGACACGTCAAATTGATTATGATTTTAAGGTTGATTTTTATTCTAGGGCAGACCCTAGGTCATATCTCAAGGAGATTATGTGGGTTTAGGGTGTGCATTTTTAATAAGAAGTACTAAAAGAGGGGTGGTTTTAAAACAGTTTAAAGAAAATTACTTGATTTAAAGAGTTTAATAGTTGATAAAGAAAAGTTAGGTTTTAGAATTATGGGATAAGGATATCATTTCAAGTTCACTACAAATCTTTGTTATTTCATCATTCTAAAAAATACAAATGGTTTAATGGAATCCTTTGGTTGAGGGTTGTCAAGATCTCAACTACCCTCTTGCCTCTTAAACGATGCTCAAAGAACCACCCCTTGAAATAACAATTGTGTTGTCAAGGTTTGGGTATCAAGAATAGAGAATAAAGGCTACCAAATTATACTAAAACCTTATGTATGTGTTAGATAAATAGGACTCTTTTCTTGTCCAATCAAAACAACCCATGATTCCCACTTGAAATCTCAACCAATCAGTGTTGAAATAAAAAGTGTTTCACTTAATTTTAACAATAGAAATGAAATCAGATGAGAATCATGTCAAGATAAGAAAAAAGTGAAATATTTATCACACAAATTACAAAAAAAATAATATAATAACAAGTTATGGAACTCCCTACCAAGTGTGTGTAGCACCCTAGAAATGATTGTCCACTGTTTAGCTCGACATTGGGAGGAGGAGGAAGCTTGGGTGGAACTTCACCTTCATCCTTGATCCCCCTATGAGGATATGGGAATCAAAAAATAATTGAATGATGAGATGACTCCTTTGGGTCTCCATAATACCAGATATTTTCCTCCTAGATGAACTTGCAAATAAGGATCCCAAGCTTCCATTTTATAGGCAAAGTGGAAGGTGGTTTTAGGCGCACAGATTGTGTAAAACCACTTGACCTATATCTTTAAACCACTTAAAAGTAGAATATAGCTTTGGAAAAAATTAGAAACATGTTTCCACACATCATTACTGTCTCCACTGAATTTTTGGAACAATTTAGACAAGTACAACTCGAGATATTGATAAAATACAGAACACTACATTTGACTTTGTGTAGATTTGATTATTTGGATAGATCCATTCAGATGGGAATTTTAGATGCCGAATGAGGCTTCGGTTCCTTCATATAAAATTTATCCCATTATTTTAGGTACCAGACCCCAAAAAATCAGCCCATTGTAATTTCTTGTTTACTAGAAATTTTCGGTTGATTACAGTAGTGTGCATTGATCATATGCAGTTTGGCACATTTTTCTTGGACATCATCATGGTCCCTCCAAGTCACCTCCACCTTCAATGAAATTATCAAAAAAAGTATCATTTCCATTTTTAAAAGTAATAAATTATTTTTAATGAAACATGAAGTTCAATTTTTTTTTATTTTTATAATTTTCAATACAAAACTAGTTTAGAACAATCATGTATGGGTGAAAATGAAACAGTGAATTGTAGTGCGATCAGTTATCTTGAAAGTGATCAGTACAATGGAGAAAGAGAAAGTATATTTTTTTAAATGTTAAGAGTTCAAGAAGATATTTTCTATTCATTAATTTCCTTAAATACTTCACAAAAAAAATAGAGCATGAATTTTTAGAAATAAATAAAAGTAGGATGATTCTATTGGATCACATGTAGAAAATTTCACAATAATCCCAAGGTATGACTCTAGTGTCATCACAGATATTGAGAGAAAAATGGATTGATTTTTTAATGGATCAAGTACTAGTATTTTATGATATTATTCATAAGATACTTCAGTAGATACGAAGAGATTTTCTGAGGTGATATTAATGTAGAGATAGAAACCAGAACCTCCCAATATTCTAGGGAAACATAAATCAAAATGGATTATCACTATAGTATAAATGATAATATTTTTTTTGAAGAAATTAAAATTTCTTATATGCAATTAATGTGGGAGAAATAACTTCTGTTATTTCCTCATGGGATCATGGAAGTGTTTTAATTGTGGTAAAGTAAGACTCTAAGAACACAACTATCAAACTGAGGTTAAGAGGAAAATTAGTGAAATAAAAGTTACTTATGTCCCAAAAAATACTCCAAAAACATTAAAATGTTTCATGTATAAGGAGTTCAAAAATTATGTGAATAAATTCTCATAACCATGTGATAATAAATAAAATGGGCCTCATCACTTTCCAAAAACTAGGAAAAAATGAATCACATTCATGATCAATACTATGATGCTAGCTCATGATAATTAATTGAAACAATATACACATGATCACTTTTCTAGATATGTTAATACCATTTCAAATTATTTTTCATCACATTATTTTATATTAAACATGTTTTTATGAATTTAAAATCACCAGACTATGTAATTGATATTAAACTCTTAGTGAAATCTGTTGGTGGTAAAATAAATGAATCTCATATTTATAAATCTCCTCCGATTGATATTTGTGGAAGTATAAATATAAAAAACCAAATTATTCTTACTTTGGATGAATTCTACATTATATTAGGTATATATTGGATTTCCCTTCATAATAAACATTTCAACTATCTAGATAATGAGGACTCATTTCATATCCCAAATCATTATATTACCATGTATCAATGCTAGTATGATTATGAACTTCTTTTGGAATAAAACTCAATAATATTTGATATTATAGCCAATAAAAAAGGGGTTTTGGCTCAAATTTCAAGGGTGGAAGTAAAAATTTATGACATGCCTATTATATGGGAAATACTGATGTATTTATAGATAAACATCCATGTCTTCACATAGATCATGAAGTTTACTTTTCCTTGATACTCATAAATGGATCCATGATTATCTCAAATAGTCCATATAGAATGGAACCCTTTCAATTATAGGACTTAAATTAGAAACTTCAAGAAAATTTGTACTAGGATTTTATATTCCTTAATGCTTCACTTTGAGGAGCACTAATCCTATTTTCCAAAAATTATGTTAGATAAACATTTATTTACATTGATTATTTGTATATAAATAAATTATTTATCATGAAATAGTATCCACTACCCCTAATTAATGATAAATTAGATAAACTTGAAGGATCTTTATAATTCTCAAAGAATTACCTTCAATATAGATATCATCAGTTAAGGAAAAAACTAGAGGATCTTTCTGATAAATCATTCCATATTAGATATGGACACTATAAACATATTATGATATTATTTGGACATATAATGTTTACACTATCATTATGTATATAATTAATAGTTTCTTTAAGGACTACCTAGATTATCTTGTGGTTGTTTTCATAGATGAAATTATTATTTATTATTAGAAAAAATAGTAGCATGATGATAATTTAAGGATTTTGTTGATTACCTTAACAATGGAGAAGTTGTATTAAAAATTTATCAAGTGTGAATTCTCACTATAGAATGTGTAACTCTTAGTTTACATAATCACTAGATAGGGAACATCCTTAGGTTATAAAAGATATATGTTATTGAGAAATGTCGCAAACTAACCATTTTAACAAAGATCAATAGTTTTCATAGATTTGTAGGATATTATTAACACTTTTTAAGAAATTTATCTCAGATATAAAATCCACTAATCAAGTTAAAATATAATTTTATGATGTAATTTTTCATATAAGAACATAAATAAAGTTGTAGGAAACTAAAAAGAGGTTGGTCAATGATTTTATACTAACATTATCCTATAGTGGGGAAGGGTTTGTAATATATTAGGATGCGTTAAAAATATTTAGTTGCATCCTCTTACATAATGATAATTTAATTTCTTATTCCTCATTCTAGTTAAAGTCTCATGGGAAAAAATATCTGACACATTATTTCAAGCTAAAAGTAGTGATATTTTCATTAATTAATTTTTGAAATTATCTCTTTAGAGAAAATTGTGATATATATACTGATAAAAAGAGCATGAAATATATTTTCATAGAAAAGTAATTTAATATTCTCCAATGGATATATTGTAAATTGATAAAATATTATGATTTCTAAATACATTACCACCTAGGGAATAAAAACATGGTGGCTGATGCTCCATGAAGGAAGGACCATACTACTCTATCAATGGAAATGATTGAAAAGAACACAATAATAATGGATTTAAAATTGATGAATCTATAAGTCAAAATAAGAGGATAAAAATCAAATCCATCCCAATTGGTGCTCAATATTACATCAACATGAAGAACAAAAAATCCTATAATGATTACGTAGAGATACAAAAAATGGTGGTGAATATTCAAAATTTTAACTTTTGTAAAGATGGAGTTTTATGGTTTGAAACCAAAATAAGTGTCTCATAAAAGATGGAATTGAATAAGGAAAATTTTTATGATGCACATATATTATCCTTATCTATACATAGAGTAAGTATCATGATTTATATAGATCTAATACAAATCATATGGTGTGTTATAATGAAGAGAGAAATTAGAAAATATGTATATCGATGCTTAGTATGCCAAAAAGTAAATAATTAATGAAAAAAATTTAAGGGTATACTAAAACAATTGACTATAATAGTATGGAAATTAGATAGCATAAACATGGAATTATTCATTGGCCCAATAAAACATATAAAGTCTGTAATTATATTTAGGTTTTTGTTGATCACCTTACAAAATAAATGAATTTTATTTCAATAAAAAAGATATATTTTATAACCAAATATGTAATATATATATATAAGGGTAGTGGTTAAGAAACATGGAGTAAAAAAATCCATTTTAAATGATTATGATATGATTTTTACCTCAAGGTTCTTGAGAAAATTTCATAAAACATTGTAGATAGAGTTGAGTTTTACCACTATTTATCATCCTTTGATAAATGGTCAGTCTAAGAGGATAATTCAAACTCTATAATATTTGTTTATATATTGTTTTATGGATTTAAAATTATATCGGGATCGAAACCTTCACTATGTATATTTATTATAAAATTAAAATTTTTATTATAGTACTCATTGGGAACCATAAGAGGCTCTATATGAGAAGAAATTCAGGACTCCAACAAGGTTGGATGAAGTTGGAGAGAAGAATCTAATAGGCCTTGAACTTATCGCGAAATAAAGGATAAAGCTCAAACCATTAAGAGAAATATGAAGGCACAATAATTTTTAAAATATGGGTATGTATATAATAAATTTGGGGATCTATATTTTGATATTAGTTATAAGGTTTTATTCTGAATATCTCTATGGAAACAGGTTATGAGATTTTGGAAGAAAGGTAATATGAGCCCTAGATACATCAATCCCATCATGAACCAGATATGGTCCCCATAAAAACTGGAAGCCAACCCAGTCTATGGAAAGGCCCTAGGGGAATTCCATATCGCCAAAATCTTTAACAAGTTCCCATGTATCATGAATAATGGTTTGGGAATGATTTACCTTTTTTAATAAGCATTAAACAACCAAAAACATTAAATAAATTGAATCTAAAAATTTATCCCAAAAAAGATTGTAATAAAATTCATAACTGAAATACCTGGTTTTAGACAATGCCCAAGATGTCTAAAACTCAAAATTAGTAGAAACTAAAACTCTAGAACCACCACACACTAAGGGGACATCATCCCCAAGCCTTCTTCACAACACTCTATCAAGGATGAAGCTAATAACCCAAACCACTATCTCCAAGGACCTTGCCCTTACCTCTATCAAACATAACCAATTGTAATTACACCTAGAGGTGTAAGTAGGGTGAAAGACTAATCCCAATAAGATGCCACCCAAAAATATTCCATGTGTAAATATTTTAAGACATTTAAATCATGCAAGGCTTATAAACAAGAAATGCTAGTAATAATTTTAAAAGGATGCAACTTCAAATGAAAATATTTTTTAATAAATAAAATTTAATAAATGAACACTGTTAAAGAAAATATCCATGATAATGAATTTCCCATCCAATTGCACCATATATTGATGGTAAGTACAATATATTTGATGACCACTAATCACGGGAACACTTCTAGGCACTAGCTAGTTGTGGGACCTAGGTGCATTGTATCTTGGTGTAAAAGAAACTATAATCAATATCCTTCTTTGGATCACACCACTAAGAGGGGTGAACCCAATTTCCTAGTGGTCCCCAACATCATCAAAGATTAGTTAGTTTTTTCATCTTCAAACTTAAAAAGTGAAACAAGGATGATACCACTCTAGATCACTAACATACTATTCATAGTCCACCCACCTAGATACTAGGGTTACCCTCTTTGTGCTCAAAAAATTTCCACATGTTAAATAATACATTTTTCACATAAAAATATCATTTTTTTTAACATAAAACCACCAAAAAGTTCCCAACACGCATTTTCAATCTTGGTGTAACTTACTAAACCATTCAAAACTTTCATAAAACAGCTTCAAGTAGTAAAACAAGGTTTTGCACACCAAACACATTTAAAAACCATCTTTCACGGAAAATTTTACACCAATACCATAACCAACCAGATTTTTTATCCCAAAAAACATTTAATACAACAATTTCATGGATCACCAAATAACCCCAATTGATACAATTTTTAATACACATGAAAACACCCATTTTCATGTCAAAAATGCAACATTAAAATTAAAAACTCAATCAAAACTAAAAAAATGACTTTTTCACCAAAAAAAAAGGATAGAAAACCATATAAAAAGGTTAAAAAAGAAATATAAATTAATCCAATAATTTCTACACATGGAATCACTACCTTATATGTCAAAAACCCTAAATCCTTCTACGAAACTTCAACCGCACCACCACCGAACCATAAGGGAGTGAAAACAAACCTAAATACACAATATTAGACAAAAAATCTCAAATTTATACTATATGTATGAATACCTAGTTTCTATATAAATGGAACTTCAAGAAATATGGAATAAACCCTAAGGGGAATGAAATAAACAAGAGAGGTAATCACTTACTTGAAACATCATGAAGTTTTCCCACCAAAATCCCCATCAAAAATAGGTTCCAAGATATGTTGAGGTATCTTGTGAGCCATAAATGGATGATAGGGTTTAATGGGGGAATAAATTAGTGAGATAAGTTTAATTATTGAAGGTAATAGTTGGAATTATAAAACATTTTTTAATGAGCTAGACTACTGTGCACGGTTTTCCTGCACGGTTTAGTAAACTGTGAGGCCAAACCATGGGCCTAGTCCTGTCCACCCAAAACATGTCTAAATTCTTCCATATTCAAGGGTGGACTTAGGGAAACATAGGTAGGGAATTTATGACAATAATAGAAGATAAATATTACCTTAAAAGAAATATATGGATGTGACAATTCCCCCCACCATGAAAACTTTCCACCCTAAAAAGTCAACCCAAAGCTTGATCGGAAGACAAGAATGGGTACTCATGCTAAACCCATGAATTATACTCCCAAGTATCATAAAAATCATTACTATGATACCAAAGGACCCAGAATAGTGTAATAAACTTCCATTTAAGCAAATTCTCTTGAGAATCTACCATTCACACTGGCCGCTCAAACACCGATAAATCAGGCTCAATCTCTATCTCTTCCCAATTCAGCACATGAGACAGATCTAGATTCTATATCTTCAACTGGGATACTTGGAATACATAATGAATAGATGTAAACTGAGAGGTAAAATCCAAATTTTATTCCACCTTTACAATGCGGTCTGGGATCTCAAAAGGTATGATATACCTGAGCGTTAGCTTTCCCTGCTTTCCCAAATGATTGTGACCCAGACAATGGGACACTTTTAAGAATACCCAATAACCCATATAAAACTATAAATCTTGATTATTATAGTAATAATATGTTTTTTGGTGACTCTGAGCATTCAAAAACAATTTCCTAATCAACTTGACCTTCTCAGATGTCTCTTACACAAGGCTCGACCCCAACAGTGAGGTCTCACCTACCTCAACCCAACACAGGGGGGACTGAAAAGGGAAATCGTAGAGTGCCACCAAAGTATCAATTTTAATCAATTATTAGTAATTATTATTATAATAAAACTCAATAAATCCTAAATTGATATCCCAAAAACTACCGAAGTCCAAGACACATTCATGGAGCATGTATTATAGAATCTGATTTTTTCGCTCTGTCTGACCATCCATCTGAGGATGGTATGTCAGGATCATCTTAATTTGTGACCACAAAGCCTTCTAAATGAGTTACCAAAACTGAGAGGTGAATAGGGGTTCACTATCTTACACATCTACTGATGGGACACCATGAAGCCTTATCACCTCTTAAACATACAATTAGACCAACTCATCTACTTTAGATGTATATAAGATCAGAATGAAGTGAGATGATTTGGTTATATGATCAATCACTACCTAGATGGAATTCTTACCCTAAGGTGTATGAGGTAAGATGATGATGAAGTACTTATCGACCTCATACCACATCCAAGCAGTAATGGGTAACAGATAAAGCAAAAAAGAGGTCCTTTTATACTCTTCTTTCACCTGTGGACTTATATAGCATCTCAACATGAAATCAGCTATATCAGGCCTCATAACTCACCAAAAAACTACCGATAGATATCATAGTACATTTTGGTATCTCTAGGATTAATTTCCCACTGAGACCGGTGGCTATCCTACATCAACACCTTCCTCAGATACAGTGGTACCACTAAACGACCCTTGAAGCACAAGATGCCCTTGGGAGACAAAGACCAATCAGAAGTCGTATCCCCACCATGAAGGAACTATATTGACCATTGACATAGCTCACCACTAGGATAATACAACTAAATCAACTCAAAAACATAATGAGTCAATTTAATTCTTTCAAATATCACACCTCCATTGTTCTACTTAGTCTCCACATGCTTCTAATAAAAGAGCCCCACCAGAGTCCACTCATCACCGAACTTCCTCAAAGAATGGAATTGTACTATTATGTTCAAGGAATCAGCCAACACAATACCCTTTCCTAGGGTATATATGATATTGAAGTCAAACCCCTACATATATTCAATCCAACAACATTGCCTCAAATTAAGATACTTCTATGAGAAAACATATACTAAACTATTATGATTAGAGTAGATCATAAAATTCTCCACAAAGGGGTAGTGATGCCAAATATTCAAAGAATGCATAACATCTTCTAATTCCAAGTCATGGGTTGGGTAATTATTTTCATGTGGCTGGAGTTTGTGAGAGCCACACGCCACCATGTGATCACCCTGCATAATCACACACTTGAGAATCATACCTGAAGCATCAAAATACACCACATAGCCCTTTCCATTTTCTACAAACAACAACACAAGGGTGGTATTAATCTATCACTTCAGATCCTCAAAGGATGCCTAAAATTCTAGGGGCCATTTAAACTTCACACCTTGTCGGGTGAGCGCGTTCATGGCTGAAGTAAGGAAAGAGAAATCCTGAATAAACCATCTGTAATAACATGTCAAGCCAAGGAAACTTTTGATATCAAACCCATTCCTCAGCTCATCTTATGAAATAACTTCACTGTTCTTCTCATGGTACACTATAACCCCATGCTTCGAGATCACATAGCTTGGAAACTTCACTTCCATGATCCAGAAGGTGATCTTGAACAACTTTTTATAAAGGCAATGATCTCATAGATTACACAACATAATCCTAAAGTTATTTTTATGATCTTACTCAAATCCAAAGTAAACCAGGATTTCATCAAAAAATACCATGATTAAAGAGTTGAGATATAGGCAGAACACCCTATTCATGAGTTCCATAAATACCACTGGATAATTCATTAATCCTAAAGGTATGAACATGTACTCAAAGTGGATGTACCTACTTCGGAAGTCTATCTTCAGGATATCCCCTTCTATCACCCAAGCATGGTGGTAACTTGAGCGTAAGTCTATTTTAGAAAAACACTTTTCCCCCTTTATTTGGTCAAACATTTCATCTATTCGTGGTAAAGGATACTTGTTCTTGATGGTTACCTTATTCAGCTTCTAGTAATCGATGCACAACCGAAGGGATCTATCAGCCTTCTTCAAAAAAACAACACGAGTGGCCTAAGGAGAGATGATTGGTCGAATTAATCATTTAGATTACTAATAATATAGTTGTATCTTTAATATATCAACTCAGTGGGGGACATATGATATGAGGTAATAGATTTCAGCTATGTTCCTGATGCCAAATCAATCGCGAACTCCGTGTCCCTCTCTAGGAGAAGGCTTGAAAAGTCAGCTTTAAATACTGTCAGAAATTCATCCACTAAATGATATTATCCACCCTCAATAGCATGAAAAAAATCCTATAGAATGAGTGATGATAACTGAAAAATAAGATTCCCCAACTCCAGGAGTGGATGTCCCACACGACCTGACTAAGGATCCCATTCCCTACGAAAAAACTAAGGACTCCCATTAGGTTCTATGAAACTGACCCACAACCAATAGCAATCGATATGAGCCAAAAAGTGAACCAAACAATCCATGGTGAGGATTACATCGAATAAATCCAAATATAATACCAGAAGGTCCCACTCAATCTCAAACCATGACATGGAAAGCACACACGATAGACACCTAAGACTTTTCTCCATCTTCTTTCCCAACTGCATCACCAAGTCCATCCCGAAAGACAATAGCTAGGTTGGAATATTAAGAATATTTAAAATATGGGACAAGATGAAAGAAAAAGAAGCACCAATATAAATGAGAAAAATATCTATAGAAGATGATATCAAAACAGTACCTCGAACTATCGAAGGCCCTCTATACGACCCCGCTGGTGCATGATCCACCACATAAAGATTACTAGACTCTGACTGAGAATATACAGTCACCCGTGGCTCTGAACGAAACTGGATCTGCCTAGAAGATGATCTGGCCCTGCTTTTATAACCACCAAACTTAGATCCCAACTTTCTTGATGGCTCCGACTGAACTAACACTTCCTTAGAAGCCACATATCCTGCCCCAATCTGGAGTGGACGTGCCACCTTGAAAAAGTGTTGCAAGTATCCCATTACTCCACAATAATAAAAAGGATTTGAAGGATATCTACATGATTTTCAGGTGTTCCCTGACCTCCCACACTAGTGTCACACAATATAACTTGCATGAGAAGACATAGATGGGAACTGTCTGGGAGGATGTCCTGAACTACTACCTCTCTTCTTCCCCTCCCCCTCTCTCTTCATTTTTTTCTCAGATGATCTACCACTGCCTGTATCTGTCACCACTCTATAAAACCTATAATTTCCTTTTGGATCATCCTTGACCATACAATCTAGATTGGCCACCTCATCAGAAGTTTCCATCTTTAACAAGAAGACATGAGAGTAAATTTCTTATCGCAACCCCTTCTCAAACTTCTGATATTTTAGAGACTCATTAAAAACAATCTTTAACAAAGACTGCACTAGAAAAAAAATGGTTTGAATATTCTGTCACTAACTGATCTCCTTAGGAAATATCTGTAAAACCCCATGATTTCATAGTATGTTATCTCTTCAATGTATTTCAATAACTTGCGCTACACGCAACTCCGAGTTCGAGCACACCATGATTTACCAAACTAGCCATTAAAAAAATACGTTATGAATATTATTAACCAAATTTTAAATTTTATATATCCTATATAATTTTACCATTTATATTTTGTGATTATTAAAAATAATATATGAAAAAATTATTTTTAAGATAAAAGAGGTATTTTTCAAAAAATGTGGTTTTGTGCCTTTTAATGGAGACCTCTTTTTAAATATAATATTTGACACTTTTATATATTCAATTTAGTGAAATTAAAATAATATTTTGAAGAGTTACATAATAATTTAGTTTGGATAAATTTTGGGTACTTTTCTGATAACTTTCATATCTTGATGAATAGTGAAAAAATACTAAATTTTAATTAAAAACAAATTTTTTAATCGAAATAATTTGTAGTGTTAAATTGTACATTTTAATGGTTTTTAAGTATAATTAGATTATATTTTTATCATTTAATATAATTTAGTTCATTGGATGTAATTTCACATTTAAATTGTACATAAACATGTGTCAATCTTTTGATAGTTATTATTTCTTAAAAACAAGATTTTTGTTTTGACAATGAGAATTAATTTTAAATTAATTTATGCCACTTATGTGTTTTGAATTAGAAAAAATGGATTCCATAGTTGAAATAAGGAGGTAAAAATTGTGTAAATAGGCAACTTTTATTTTTAGACATTAGGAATAATTACTTCGGTAAATATTTTACTTACCATGGTTAAAGGGAAAATCTGATAAATATGGGTAATGAAATAATATTAAAATAAAATAAAACTAACCTAAAAAGTGTCCTAAACCTATTGGATGATACATTTCCGACCATGGAAATCCTTGGGTAGATTTTTGGATCCCATGGAGCCACTTGGGAGTGATAATGACATTTTATATTAATTAATCAAAAGTAAAGACAAAAATAACAAAAGCATGCATCTTTTAGTAAAAAATTTTTATATGGGGTTATATAATTCATCTATTCAACTATAAATAATCATATGAAAGATAAAAATATTTCCTACATGATAATATTTTATTTATATATTTTAGATATAAAATAAATATATTTATTTATGACACAATAATGATTTTATATTTTTCTTATTAATTAAAGAATCAAATAAATGATATTGTTAATATTAAAATAAATATAATTACAAAGTTTTTAGGTCATACATGAATTTTCTAGGTGAATATTACATGTTATTATTGATTCAATTTATTTGTTTCGAAGTAATCAAGTTGTGATGACTTTCACAAAAACCAAATATTAAATAGTGCCAAAATTGACATAAATTAGTTTCTAAAACAAATACTATATTATTGGTTGATATAATATTCCAAAAAATCTAAGGTTCTGAAAAAAGGGCTTAAATAATATTATATATATCATTAAAATACCACTTGAGGTTATCTTGTAAGTTTTGAGTAAGTTTATTAAACATATAGTGTAAGAATACAAGAAGACACGTTAAATGTTAAACTCTTTAACTAAGAGTTAAATCTAAAATATAAGGTTAAAATGGTAACCTAAACTTGTTTAAAACCTATTGGTTGATATTATTTCAACCCATAACCACCTATGTCTAGAAATAAATTCATTTGGAGAGATATAAACCAAATATTATTGTATAATAAATTGATATTTTAATCTTTTCCTAAAGTGACCCTCACCCCCTTATAAAAGGGCACTTCCCCTTATCATAATTTAATACCTCCAATGCCATTTGTCTTGGACAAACCTGGAAAAAATACCTTCTAACATATCGTCCATTCAACCTATAGGCCTTAATTTTATCCGAAAGAAAACCTATGGAGCCCTTTTGATCAACTCAAAAGGAAACACCCGAAGAAGAGGTAATAATTTCACCACCCTCTTTCAAGTTCTTTTCTTCTCCCACACCCTCTTTCATTGTTTTTTCCATAAAACAATAATAACTCCGATACCTTATATATACTGTGATGTTATTATAAATATTGTACAACCATATTCATTAGTCTATTAATCCTATAATTACAAAGTCACCATACGTGTGTACGTACGGCTTACCGTCTCCACGTCGTGCTGTAGTTTGTTTTTCAAACACTTCATTATTTGGACGGGTATAATAATGAGTATAACTAATTTAAATAATAAATATAAAATGTTAATAATTATTTATATATGATATAACATTCAATTACATATGATTTCATCATCAATATAATGATATTGTGGCTCGTGCGTACGTACGGATTACCGTCTCCAGGACGCGATGAGATTCATTTCCATGTTGACCATTAAATGATGATTATAAAAATATATATTAATAATATGTATTTAATATATGACATTATAATTCTACTGTATATATATATTCATATACTTACATATATCTTACTCACTTACTTCCGTTCAATGCGATATGAAAACAGAAACAACGTTTATGGGTACATACGACCTACCGTCTCCATAAACGGTGCCTCCCATTTCATATATATATCTATTATGAATATTTATATTATAAAAATATATGATATATAAATCAAATTATATATTTTTTATGTATTTAAATCATGATCTAACTGATACGATCAATAATAAAAAGTTAAAACATGTATGATAATGAAACCGATTATTACATGAAATGTTAATTTAACATGGAAATCATTATTAAATGGGTAGTATAAAGTCATAAAAGAATAATGTATAATATAATAAATATGAATATGGTTTTGGTATAATTTAATAACATACTATGGTCATTATACCGGAGGTTAAATGTACCCTCGACCAAAGGAAAGTGCATGGTAAGGGTTAATTCTACAATCTCTTCATTATTCGAGGTTGTTTTTACGTGAGTATCTACTGTGACCCCTTTATAATTGACATCCTCTTTTCATAAAAATATTTTCATAAGGAATATTTTATGAATTTATGGAAGATAATCTTTAAATGGATCATCATTTTAAATGGTGTTAATATTTATTCTTCTAAATCATTATCATTAATGTTCGTGTTTTCAAAATGGTTTTTAAGGATTTATTTATAAGGAAATGAATGTTTTTAAATTGTTAATTCCTTTAAAAAGTTTCAAAGTTGTGTGGGAAACTTTGATTAAAAATGTCTTTAAATGTATTCCTTTATAAATTGTGTGACTTTTAAATGTTTTCATGGAAAAGTGAAATTTCTCTCAAAGAGTTTTACAAATAATTTTCATCCATGTCAACATCCCTTGATGGATTTTAAACTTGTTTGAAGATGATTTATTATGATAGAAATATTCCATATTGTATTGAAGGTTTTGTGTTATGTTTTACTATGGATGTTTTATATTTATACCATTGATGGTTTATGGATAAATTATTGACATTTCACATGCTAGTTTTAATACAAATGTTTATGTTATATTTAAACCTTTTCATATGAGGAATGAATTAGACTTAGTGAGTGATTGGTGGAGCCCACTATAGTTCCTCGATGCATCAGTAGGTCTCATTAGACAAAATAGTTTCTTGGCATAAGGCCTTGACAAAATATTATTTGTAGTCTTGGAATAAGGCCTTGACTATGTGGTTATGGAGTCTAAAATTATGAATTCCAAAATTATGAAATTGGATATTGATATTACATGTGATTATTCGACTAGTAGAATATACATGTGAATAAGTAAATGGAATTATTTGATTAAGTTTAAGTTTAAAAGGATTTTTTTAGTCTTATACATTGCCTTAAATGTTTATGTTTATTTATTAAAGTTTCCACTATATTGTTATCCTTACTGAGCATCTGAGCTGACCCCTTTCTATGTTTTATTTTCCCCAAGATTTCAAGAAGTGTATTATGACTGATAATAAGGGTTAAGCTATGGGATTAATGTAATTCTCAAAGGATCATTTATTTTTTGTTTTATTTTATAATGTGTAATGTAACATTAATATATGTAATCTAATTTCCAAGACTGGTAAACCAATCAGTCTTTTGAGACATAATTCCTTGTAATCATGCCAAAATATTAAAATAATGCACAGACGCTGGGCTTCTGGGGTTGGGGCATTATAGTTGGTATTAGAGGAAGTTTAGAAACAACCTTGGAAATATATTTATATAAACTCTAATTAGATAACATTACCTTAAGATAGGCATTGAGGATTAATATAGAATAACATTCTGGAATTTTGGTAATGTAGTGATTTTGTGTATTTTCTATGAAATACATCCCTGTCTGGATACGAGTAGGTATAGGCGGCTCTGGCATAGATGTAACTAAGAGTAAAAACTCTGACAAGGAGTTTTGGGCTTGACTTAGGGTATCCTGGTACATGAAAACAGGCCTTGCTACACTCTTGGTTAGGAAACTCCTTGGGGATATGCTTAGGATAATTCACATTTTCATTACAATCCATTATAAAGGATTTAAGATTAATACTTCCTCAGAGAATTTTTTTTATGATTATAGATTTTATGTATAATCTTTTCGATTTACATTAGGTATTTTAAAATTTTGGAATTATGCGTTGTGATTCATAAACTAACCTAGTGTATGCCATTGTTTAGAAATGGTTCCTAGTAGAAGGAATGATAATTCAAGTAATACACATGATAAAAATATTAATAAGGATCATTAATTGTATTAATCCAACATTTAAAAGGGAAATAGTCTCCCTCATATTCTCATCATATGAAGAAATTGTATCATGTGTTAATAAGATAAGTAAAAAAAATTCTATGAGTCATATGGCTTTGAAGGGAAGCAAGATAAAAAAAGGATGGAAGAGAGAAAGATAGATAAAGGGAAGAGGGGAAAGAAGGATTTTCCCATATGTGATAACTGTGGAAAGAATCACCTTGGTAAATTATTGAACGGAATGGGAGTTTGTTATAAGTGTGGAGAAAAAGGACACCACGTACCTGATTACAAGGGTAAGAAAAAGGTTTCAAATGTACGATGCTTCATCTGCAAGGAGTTGGGACACTATGCGAGTCAATGTCCAAATCATCAGAGTATACCCCAAATGCTGCTATTGGATAATAATCAAGTAATGATACTACCGAAGATGAAGAGGAATGATTAGAGCTCTTATGTTGTTATTAAAGTATTGTGTCATTTGAGTATTGTATTAATGATGTACATGTTATAAGAATTATAGAGTAAATAAGGATTGTACTACAGTTCTATTTCATTAAGGACTTGAGATTGTGTGGAACCAATAAAAGTGACTCAATAGCAGGTTAATTGTTTTTGGAAAACATATGGTTGCGATAAAGATAAACCATAATATGGTTCTAATACTGAGGTATTGATTTTGGAATAATATATGATTAATTTGGATAAATTATATTGGATATTTTTGACTACCTTGAAACAAATAAATGATTTTTTTTATTCCATCATTGTTGGAGTTTAAAACATTTTTGAATATAAGGAGTATATCCAGTATTAAATAAATAATAAGGTAACATGAATGTAATAAATATGGTTTTATGGAAATTTAGGGTGTTAATGTGTTTTAAAAGAATACATGATGAATGTATTCATATGTTATTATGTGGAAAAGAGAATCTTCATTGTGTTCACCTTCCATATAAATATTTGAATGTGAATTTGGACAGAATTATTTGGGGTAAGTCTAAAGGTTGGAATGAATTAAGTTTGAAATTGGATACTATTATTAAGGTTAAATCATTTCTTAAGATTATTTTTGGATTGTTATGAAAAGGACAACCCGGAGGTCGGGCAACAACCCATCACGTTTGGAAAGGCCATGAGACTTGAACCCACAACCAAAGGGCGACAAGGTTGGATCACCTACTACTAGCATACGTGATGTCCGAGTTTGTATAATGTAGTTTTTTTAAATAGTCTGACAAATGAATTATAAATTCATTATTTTTTGAACCCTATATATTAGGATATATATAATATTTTTCAATTCTATTAACATTTGTAGTGAAAGATGATATTATGGTAAGGATTAGTTGAAGGATAAAACTCTACTTGTCATGTATATTTTCTTCTTCTTATTCTATGAATAAATTAAGTCTTAAACTTTAGGGAAGGGATCTTCAAACCAAAAATGTGTTATCCTAATACCTTTTGTTTTGTTGAACCAATGATATTTAAAATCATCATAGATTTATGGAATTAAGGCCCTCAATTTTATACTTGTTTATGATTGATTAAATCAATCACTCCCTATAAATATTTACATTTTCCCTCCAATTATGTGTCTCTAATTTCCACCAATGTTCTCCTAATCTATATCATAATTTGGTGGTGAATTTTTTATTTCCCTTTCTCTCTTATTGAGATTAAATTTATTTAACCCAATTTTCAATGTGGGTTTTCCACAAAGGTATTTTTTTTATTTTCAAAAAACTATTTAAAATTGTGAGGATGCAATTTATTGAAGTAGGGGAGAATATAAAACCCAAATATTTCATAGTATGTTATCTCTTCGAGGTATTTCAATAACTTGTGATACACGCAACATCGGGTTCGATCACACCACGACTTACCAAACTAGCCATTAAAAAAAGATATTATGAACAGTATTAAACACATTTTAAATTTTATAAATCCTATATAATTTTAACATTTATATTTTGTTCTTCTTTGACATAATATAAGAAAATTTTGATTTTAAGATAAAAGAGGTATTTTTAAAAAAATGCGATTTAATGCCTTTTAATGGAGAACCCTATTTAAATCCATTATTTGAAACTTTTATATATTCAATTTAGTGAAATTAAATTCATATTTAGAAGAGGGACATAAAAATTTAGTTTGGATAATTTTTGGTACTTTTTTGATTACTTTTAAATTTTGATGAATAGTTAAACAAATACTAAATTTTAATTAAAAACAATTTTTTGAATAGAAACAATTTATAGTTTTAAATTATAAATTTGAATGGTTTTAAATATAATTATATTATATTTTTATCATTTAATATAATTTAGGTCATTAGATGTAATTTTACATTTAAATTGGACAAAAAAATATCAGTCTTTTGATAGTTATTATTTCTTAAAAAGAAACTTTTTTTGACAACAAGAATTAATTTTAAATTAATTTATTCCAACTTTGTGTTTTGAATTTGAAAAAATATATTCCATATTTGGAATCAGGAGTTCCAAATTGTGTAAATAGGTAACTTTTACTTTTAGACATTATGAATAATTACTTCAGTTAATATTTTATTTACCATTGTTAAAGGGTAAATCCGGTAAATATGGGTAAATAAATAATTTTAAAAAAATATTAAATTACCCTAACATGTGTCCTAACTATATTTGATGATATATTTCTGACCATGGGGATCCCTGGGTCTATTTTAGGACCTCATAGAGCCACTTTGGAGTGATAATGACATTTTATATTAATTAATCTAAAGTAAAGACAAAAATAACAAAAGCATGTATATTTTAGTGAAACAATTATATAGGGTTATATAATTGATATATTCAACAATAAATATTCATATGAAATATAAAAATATTTCCTACATGATTATATTCTATTTATAATTTTTAAACATAAAATAAATATATTTATTTATGACATAATAATGATGCAGTATTTTCTTTATTAATAAAAGAATCAAATAAATGATATTGTAAATATTAAAATAAATACAATTTGAAAGTTTTGATGACATAAAAAAATTTTCTATGTCAATACGACATGTTACTATTTATTCAATGTATTTGTTTTGAAGTAATCAAGTTGTGATGACTTTCAAAAAAACAAATACTAAATAGTGTCAAAATTGACATAAATTAGTTTTCAAAACATATACTATATTATTGGTAGATATAATATTCCAAAAATTATAATTTTATGAAAAAGGGCTTAAATAATATTATATATTTCATTAATGAACCAATTGAGATTCTTTTTGAAGTTTATTATATGTTTATTAACCATATAGTGTAAGAATACAAGAAGACACTGTAAAATATAAACTATTTAACTAAAGTTAAATATAAAAGATAAGGATAAAATGGAAACCTAAACTTGTCTAAAACCTATTGGTTGAGATTATTTCGACTTTTAACCACCTAATACTCGAAATAAATTCATTTAGAGCCATTATAAACCTAATATGATTGTATAATAAAATAATATTTTAATCTTTTCCTAAAGTGACCCTCACCCCCCTTATAAAAGGGTGTTGTACCTCTCGTATCCCCTCGTGGTTTAATTTTCATGATCACAATCACTTTCATGTTTAACTAATTGTGTTTTAAGTGTTTTTTGTTGATAGGAAATTGATTGCCAAAGGATTGGCCCAAGAAAGAACATCAAGTGGACTGAAACTCAGTCCACCGGCCAACCGGTGTGATAGCACCGGCCAGCCGGTGGACCTGGCAGAGGCATTGCCCACTGCCAGGCTCCACCGGTCAGCCGGTGGCTTGACCACCGGCCAGCCGGTGGCACCCAGCCCAAATAGTGTTTTCTACTGTCTTTCCACCGGCCAACCGGTGGCCTCACCACCGGACAGCCGGTGGAGTCTGGACAGAAGCATCCACCTTTTCCAAGGCACCGGCCAGCCGGTGGAGCTGTACCGGCCAGCCGGTAGCCCAGTCAAACTAGCCGTTGGCTTTGACCAGTCAACCCTCTTTTGGCCTCCAACGGCTCCGAAGACCTCTCCAACGGCTCCGAAGACTCCCCAAGGGTTCCATGCCTATAAATAAAGGCCAAGGAAGCCCCGGACACCACCCGGATCATATACAAAGCCACCGTACACATTTTACATCTTTGGCGTACCTCCGGCGGACTTCCTTCAAAGGAACCCACCTTGCTCCAACAACTTCCACATCCAAGGAGCTCCTCCAAAGAAGCTTGGAAGCGGCCTTCAACATCTCCAATCAATCAAAGGCGCCCAAGGCTTCTCAACATACGGTTTTTATTGTTTTATTTATTTTGAGCTTAAAATTGGGTTTGTGCCTACAAACCCCAACACCTTTTCTCATCCCCCTTTCTTTTGGGTTTCACATCACCATTAAGGTGTGAAGAGGTTTCTTCAAGCCTTTCCTTTTAAAAGGCTTGTGTCACCGGTGAGCTAGCCTTCACCCGTTAAAAAGGCTAGTGGGTTCTTGCTATTCCATTGAAAGCAAGTGGGTTCTTGCTAAACCAATAAAAGCAAGCTGTAATAGGTCCTAGTGCTACCTCAAAGCCTAGTGGGTTTCTTGCTAAAACCATTGAAAAGCAAGCGGTAGGAATCTCTCAACGGTTGAGTTGGGAGCAGAGACGTAGGCCGGGTTGTTGGCCGAACTCCGTTATCAATTTTGTGTGTCTTGCCTCTTTTATTTCCGCTGCACTTTCACTTTGATTTTTAATTTGTTAATCATTTTTTAAAAGGCAATTCACCCCCTCTCTTGCCATCCTTCCCGTTATTGTTCCGACCCAACAATTGGTATCAGAGGGATAATTTGAGTAATACCTTAAACGGTTTCAAATTCAAAGATCCATTGTGATGGCATCCACTTCTTTCGCCCCCGAAGGCTTTTCTTTGGGTCGGGCTCCATTTTTTGATGGGTCCGACTATAATTATTGGAAAACCCGCATGACCACTTTTCTTAGAAGTATAGGATATCCCATTTACAAAATAGTCATGCAAGGTTACACTTTGTCTACCCCCGACGAATCCAAATGGACCCAAGCCGACATTAGAAATTTTGAGCTTGATGGCAAAGCCATGAATGCTCTTCATTGGGGCCTTGACCGAAATGAGTTCAATCGAGTTTCCACATGCACCTCCGCACATGAAATCTGGAAACTTTTGGAGGTTACCCATGAGGGGACCAACAAAGTAAAGGATACTCGATTGGACATGTACCGTCAGGATTTTGAGTCTTTTTCTATGCATCCAAATGAATCTATTTCTGAAATGTTTACTATATTTACTGATGTGTGCAATGGGAGAAAGTCCCTTGGTGATGATGTTTCAGCTGAAACAATGTTCAAAAAGATTCTATGGGTCCTTCCGAGGTCATGGGCACCTAAGGTGACAACTATCCAAGAAGCTAAGGATGTAAAGAACATGCCGGTCGAGGAACTCATTGGATCCCTAATGACCTACGAGATCACGATGAGGAGGCAAGCTCAAAAGGAGGGCACACCAATCAAGACCCCAAAGAACATCGCCCTCAAGGTACAAAAAGAAGTAAGCTCCTCCTCCTCCTCATCATCTTCATCTTCTTCATCTTCAAGCGGCGACTCGGAAATGGAGAATCTCGCCCGCCAAATGCACAAGTTTATGAAGAAGCACAAGAAGAAGAAATCCCGCAAGCACCGAAAGCAAGAACCCACCGAAAAATCCAAGCCCAAGGTAAAATGCTACGGGTGCGGCGAAAAGGGCCATTACAAGCCCGATTGCCCACTCAACAAAAAACGGGCTAAGGAAAAAGGAAAGAAAAAGGTCCTCAAGGCGACATGGAGTGACACCTCCTCATCATCCTCCTCCTCCTCCTCCTCGAGCGACCAAGGTACAAAATGCCTAATGGCATTTCATGAGGTAACTTCTTCCGACTCCTATTCCTCTTGTTCTTCAAATTCCAATTCTTTAAATCATCTATCTTATGAAGAACTCTCACACGCTAGAGACCAACTAGAAAAAGGTTTTCATGAGCTTTCTTCAAAATTTGTTGCTTTAAAAAAGTCTTTCAAAAAACTTTCCTCCGAAAAAGACCAACTTCTCAAAGAGAAGGAGGAACTCACCCTTAAAATCCAAAATTTCCCAAATGTTGATTCTATGGAATCAACCATCAAAGACCTAAGGGAGACCCTAGCTAAGTTCACCCAAGGGGAACAAAATTTGAACAATTTGCTTGGTTCTCAAAGGGTTTCTAGGACCACTCAAGGACTTGGCTATACCAACCAAGCCTCCTCGTCCCATGCACCCACTATTTTTGTAAGGGGGAGCTCCCAATACAAATTTTGTAACTATTGTAAAAAACCTGGACACCTCATTTATGAATGTAATTGTAAAAACGCCCGGTATGGTCAACCCAAAAGTATTTTCTTTGCGGACGAGTTTTATAGGAGAAGACCCGCTACAAGACAAGTATGGATTGAAAAATCCCTTCTAGCAAGTCTCTCCGGACCTAAAATTGTCTCTTTTCAAGATCCCTCTCCCCGGTGATTTATTGTTTTTATTTAGGTGGAGTTAAGATCTTTTAAGCTTTTTTGTGTATTCAAAATTTTTCATTTCAAACTCAATTTCAAAATGTTCGATTCCAACTTTCAATTTCAACATTTGGTATCCAAAATTTTTATTTCAAATTTCAATTGGATTTTGATTCAAAACTTTCAATTCAAACTGTTATTCAATTTTTCATTTCAATTTAAAAAATCTCAATTGATTTTCAAATCTCAAATCTTGTTTTTCAAATCTCCGTTCCCTCAATCAAGTTTTATGCCCCACGCTATTTTGATAATCACAAAGGGGGAGAAATTTCTTGATTGATTGGGGGAGAATCTTTTTCATCATGCTTAGCATTTCCTTTCAATTTCAGTATTTTACATTAATTGTTTTGGTGATTGTGATCATCAAAATAGGGGGAGATTGTTGTACCTCTCGTATCCCCTCGTGGTTTAATTTTCATGATCACAATCACTTTCATGTTTAACTAATTGTGTTTTAAGTGTTTTTTGTTGATAGGAAATTGATTTCCAAAGGATTGGACCAAGAAAGAACATCAAGTGGACTGAAACTCAGTCCACCGGCCAACCGGTGTGATAGCACCGGCCAGCCGGTGGACCTGGCAGAGGCATTGCCCACTGCCAGGCTCCACCGGGCAGCCGGTGGCACCCAGCCCAAATAGTGTTTGCTACTGTCTTGCCACCGGCCAACCGGTAGCCTCACCACCGGCCAGCCGGTGGAGTCTGGACAGAAGCATCCACCTTTTCCAAGGCACCGGCCAGCCGGTGGAGCTGTACCGGCCAGCCGGTAGCCCAGTCAAACTAGCCGTTGGCTTTGACCAGTCAACCCTCTTTTGGCCTCCAACGGCTCCAAAGATCTCTCCAACGGCTCCGAAGACTCCCCAATGGTTCCATGCCTATAAATAAAGGCCAAGGAAGCCCCGGACACCACCCGGATCATATACAAAGCCACCGTACACATTTTACATCTTTGGCGTACCTCTGGCGGACTTCCTTCAAAGGAACCCACCTTGCTCCAACAACTTCCACATCCAAGGAGCTCCTCCAAAGAAGCTTGGAAGCGGCCTTCAACATCTCCAATCAATCAAAGGCGCCCAAGGCTTCTCAACATACAGTTTTTATTGTTTTATTTATTTTGAGCTTAAAATTGGGTTTGTGCCTACAAACCCCAACACCTTTTCTCATCCCCCTTTCTTTTGGGTTTCACATCACCATTAAGGTGTGAAGAGGTTTCTTCAAGCCTTTCCTTTTAAAAGGCTTGTGTCACCGGTGAGCTAGCCTTCACCCGTTAAAAAGGCTAGTGGGTTCTTGCTATTCCATTGAAAGCAAGTGGGTTCTTGCTAAACCAATAAAAGCAAGCTGTAATAGGTCCTAGTGCTACCTCAAAGCCTAGTGGGTTTCTTGCTAAAACCATTGAAAAGAAAGCGGTAGGAATCTCTCAACGGTTGAGTTGGGAGCGGAGACGTAGGCCGGGTTGTTGGCCGAACTCCGTTATCAATTTTGTGTGTCTTGCCTCTTTTATTTCCGCTGCACTTTCACTTTGATTTTTAATTTGTTAATCATTTTTTAAAAGGCAATTCACCCCCCCTCTTGCCATCCTTCCCGTTTTTTTTTTCCGACCCAACAATGGGAACTTCCCCTTCTCATAATTTCACACCACGAAATCCATTTGGACTGGCCAAACCCAACCCAAATACCTTCTCAACTATACTACTTTAAAGATAGAGGCCTTACTTTTATCATAATTACAACCTATGGAGCCCTTTTGATCAACTCAAAAGGAAACCCCCGAAGAAGAGGTAATAATTTCACCACCCTTTTTCAAGTTCTTTTCTTCTCCCACATTCTCTTTATTTGTTGTTTCCATACTAAAATTATTACTCCAGTACCTTATATATACTGCGATGTTATTATAAATATGGTACAACAATATTATTTATTCTATCCATCCTATAATGACAAAGTCACCATACGTGTGTACGTACGGATTACCATCTCCACATCGTGGTGTAGTTTGTTATTCAAACACTTCATTATTTGGATGGGTATAATAATGAGTATAACTAATGTAAATAAAAAATATAACATGTTAATGATTCGTTATATATGATATAAAGTCCAATTAAATATGATTTCACCATCAATATAATGATACTTTCTCTCATGCGTTCGTACGGATTACCGTCTCCACAACGCGATGAGATTCATTTCCACGTTCACCATTCAACGATGATTATAAAAATATATATTATTAATAAGTATGTAATATATTAAATAATAATTCTATTGGAGATATATAGATTTATGTATAAATATTTATGCAGATACTTACATATATCTTATTCACTTACTTCCGTTCAATACGATATGAAAACGGAAACAACGTTTATTCGTACGTACGACCTACCGTCTCCATAATTTGTGCCTTCAATTTCATATATCTATCTATTATAAATATTTTTATTCTAAATATATATGATATATAAATCAAAATTTATATTCTTGATGTATTTAAATCAGGATCTCAATGATACGATCAAGAATAACAAGTTAAAACACGTATGATAAAGAAAGTGACTGTTACACGAAATGTTAATTTGACATGGAAATAATTATTAAATGGGTAGTATAAAGTGAAAAAAGAATCATGTATGATATAATAAATATGAATATGGTTCCAGTATAATTTAATAACTTACTATGGTCATTATACAGGAGGTTAAATGTACCCTTGCCAAAGTAAAGTGAAAGGTAAGGGTTAATTCTACAATCTCTTCATTATCCGAGGTTGTTTTTACGTGAATATCTACTGGGACCTCTTTATCATCCACATCCATGATTCATAATTTTTTTTCAAAAGGAATATTTTAAGATTTTATAGAAGTAACTATTTAACAAGATCATCATTTTAAATGGTTTAAATATTTATTTTTCTAAATCATTCTCATTAATGTGTATGTTTTCAAAATGGGTTTTAAGGATTCATTTATATGGACATAAATGTTTTTAGAATTTTAATTCCTTTAAAAAGTTTCAAATTGGTGTGGGAAACTTTGATTAAAAAAATTCTTTAAATGTATTCCTTTTTAAATTGTGTGAATTTTAAATGTTTTCATGAAAAGGGATATTTCTCTCAAAGAGTTTTACAAATCATTTTCATCTATGTCAACATACCTTGATGGATTTTAAACTGGTTTGAAGTTGATTTATTATGATACAAATCTTCCATATTGTTTTGAAGGTTTTGTGATATGTTTGAACATAGATGTGTTATTTTTATTTCATTCATGGTTTATGGATAAAGTATTGACATTTCATATGCTAGTTTCAATACGAATGTTTATTTTATGTGTAGAACTTTTCATTTGAGGAATGCATTGGACTTAGTAAGTGACAGGTGGAGATTTCTATAGCTCCTCGATGCATCGGTAGGTTTCATGAGACAAAATAGTGTCTTAGCACAAGGCCTTGAAAGAATCTTATTTTTAGTCCTGGCATAAGGCCTTGACTATGTGGTTATGAAGTCTGGCATTATGCATTCCAAAATTATGAAATTGGATATTGATATTACATGTGATTATTCAACTAGTAGAATATACATGTGAATCAGTAAATGGAATTATTTTATTAATTTTATGTTTAAACAGATTTTGTTTTAATCTTATACATTTCCTTAAATTTTTATATTTATTTATGAAAGTTTCCACTATATTGTTGTCCTTACTAAGCATCTGAGCTCACCCCTTTATATGTTTTATTTTTCCCAGGATTCCAAGAAGTGTATTATGATTGATAAGTCATGTTAAGCTATGTGATTAATTGCATTCTTAAAGGATCATTTATGTTGTGTTTTATTTTATAATGTGTAATTTAATGTTCATGTATGTAATATAATTTCCAAGACTACTAAACCGACCGGTCTTTCAGGACTTGATTCTTGGAAATCATGCCAATCTATTAAAGTAATGCACCGACTCTGGGCTTCTGGGATTGGGGAATTACAATATACATGAACTCTCAGGATGTAGAATTGGCTAGGACCTTGGTACAATACTAATCATTGAAGATGGTCTTGAAATCCTTCTATCTAATATGGTCATTCTTTTCAGTTTGAAGCACTGATTACCACCACCAACGACTGGGACCCTCTAGAAAAAATGAGTCACATATTACCCTGACCTCCTCAGGTGTTTCCAAGAACTCTAACATACACCCTATCTTATCAATCCATTCCTCTAACTCTTAAGGTTTTGAGCTACCTCAGAATGAAGGGGGCTTTATTCTCCATGAACTCCTAGGATTTATCCTTATTGGGAATAGACTCATATTATATGGCTAGATTAGGATAAGGATACACTCCATGTCCTAGAGCTTGTATAGTATGAACCACAGCTTCTACCATCCTCTGATCTAGCGGCAAGGGAGAAATCTATCTGGCTTCCTCCTGTGGGTGAAAGGGAGGTCTTCGGGTAGGAATGTTTCTACAAAAAACAACAATCACCAAAGAAAACATTAGTACAACATTTTTTATAATTTTTAGCAATAACATCAAATATAAATAAATCAATCTCGTCATAATAAGGAAATAAAAAACTACTTCACACCCAACCAATGTCCACATGCAGTTTGCAGCCCACATGTCTTACTTGGAAGTGAAGTTAAACAAAAATACAAACATCCCATGGAGACTCAAGGTCTATCACGAGAGGTACGACCCATTTACCCTACTAACAACTAGAAATCAGTGCCTTGACTTTCTTTTCTCCTATCTAACCAGACTCATCCCATATAATAACATAACACAAGGAGCTTAACCATGCTCTAATACTATTTTTTCGTGAACCAGATCTTGTCTCCCTCAAAATCAGTACCTGATCCTATCTATGGCAATGCCTGAAGGGTGTTCCCTATCCCCACGGGCTAGAAAAAGTGTCTGAGTACCATGGATAACATGGTTTGAATGATTTACCTGAGTTAAGAAGAATTAAACAACCCAAAATAATAAATAAAATGAATCTGAAAAATTTAGTCCAAACAAGCCTGTAATAAAATTGAAAACCAAAATAAATGGTTTTATACAAATACCAAGAGGGAGAAAACTCAAAATTAGCAGCAAATACAACTCTATAACCACCACATGGTAAGGGACCATCATCCCCAAGCTTTCTCTACAACACCACATCATGGATTTAAGCTAAAAAATCGAACCACCCTCTCCTAGGACCTTTCCCTTACATCTGTCAAACATAGCCAAGTCTACTTACACCCAAAGGTGTAAGTAGGATGTGAGCCAAATCCCAATAGGATTCCAACAAAAAATATTTCATGTAATAAACATTTTAAGACAAATAAATCTTTCAAGTCTTATAAACAAGAAATTTTATTAATAATTTTAAAATTATGCAACTTCAAATGAAAATAGTTTTTAAGGAAGAAACCATAAGAAATGAACAATTTTAAAGAAAATTTCTATGCTACTAAATTTCCCACACAATCACACCATATTCCAATGGTAAGTACAATATATTCGATGAGCACTAATCAAGGCAACACCCCTAAGAACTAGCTGGTTGTGGGACCTAGGTACACCATATCTCAGCTTAAAAGCAACCATAATCAATATCTTCATCACGTACGAGGCACTAGTATGGGAAAACCCATTGGCCTATTGGTCCCAAACATCATAAAAGTTTAGTTACTATTTTCATCTTTAAACTTGCTAAGTGAAATAGGGACGATACCTCTCCGGAACACGATCATAGTAGTCCTAGTCCACCCACCTAAATACCCGAGTTTCCCTATTTTTTCTCAAACAAGTCCCGCATGTTAAGGAATACCATATACACATAATAATAACTTTTATGTAACACAAACACATGAAACATTACCCAATATGTCTTTTTACCCTTTGTGTAACTCAATAAACCATTCAAAATTATCATAAAAATTCATGTAGTAAAATAAGGTTTTGCACACCACATCCATTTAAAACCCATATTTCAAGGAGAATTATAAATAAATAACATAAAAAACCTGAATTTTAATCACAAAAAACATTTAATAAAACAATTTCATGGATCACTAAATAACCCTAATTGATACAACATTAAATACCCATGAAAAACACCCATTTTCATGTCAAAATGAAAATTGAAATTAAACCCTCAATCAATGCTACCAAAAATGACTTTCACAACATAAAAAAGGATAAGAAACTTTATAAACAAGTTAAATAATCAATATTAACTCATTAAATAATTTCTATACTTGGAATCACCTACCTTATATGTCAAAAACCCCAAATCCTTGTGTGAAACATAAACCACACCACCGCTGCACCACAAGGGAGTGAAAAGAACCACAATCCACAAGATTAGACCAATAAACACAAAATCAAACACTAGGTAAGAATCCCTAGCTAATGGATAAGTGTAATTTAAAAATAGAGTGAATAAAACCTAAGGATAATGAAAGAAACTTACTTGAAATATCTAAATGTTTCCCCACCAATGTCCCCTAAAAATGGGTTCTAAGATTGGTTGATGAATCTTGGGAGCCTTCCATGATTACTATGGTAAAATGGGGGAAGAAATGGGAAATATAGGTTTTATTCTATATGGGAAAAGTTATAATTACAAAACATTTTTAATGAGCTGGACAGATGAGCACGGTTTTCCTACATGGTTTAGTAAACTATGTGGCCAAACTGTGCACCCAATTATTTCCACTAAAAACATGTCTAAATTCTTCCAAATTAAAGTGGGGAATAGGGGAAACACATGGATGGAAGTTAGGTCATGAATAAAATAGAAAAAAGTACCTTAAAATAAGGATATGGATGTTCCTAATCCCTTTAAGATCCACGATCATGTCAGGGTCATAGACTATTATATAAAAAGAACTCCAGGAATCTCCCATGAACATGATGTGTTCCACATATTTTTTTGAGGAAGTACATACATGATCCATCACATGTAATTATGTCAGATTCATTACAACTGGAATATAAAATTTCATATGAAGAACAACCTTTGGAAATAATTGATTGAAGAGAAAAGGTTTTGAGAAACACTACCAATAATTTTTTCCAGGTTCTATAGTTGAACCATAATCTTGAGGAATTTATGTTGGAACATGAAGATGTAATGAGGACGAAGTATCCTCAATTTTTTCAAATATATAATAAAATTTTGAGGATGAAATTTTATTAAGTGGGTATAATGAAATGAATAAAAATTAAACACCATATAGAATTTATGTTATGTTCGATAACATTTGATACACACAACAACAAATGTAAATGAACCAAAAAATATAAGAAGAAAATTAATAGTAAATCAATAATAAGCATCGTGATGGTCACCCATTAAAAAACATTACCATTGAAAGATAAAATATTAACATGAGCTAATATTGAAAAATGTTATTTTAAATGTAATCCTTTTTATTTATATTATATATTTCGATTTAAGAAGTAAATTTATAATTATGAAAAAGGAGTTTTTTCTCTCTAACCTTTTTGAAAAATCCCACTCCCTTCAAGAAAATACTAGGGAGTTTCTTTCCACAATTATCATATATGGGAAAACTATTCTTTCCCATACCCCAGTTTACTTTTTCCCTACTATCCTCTTATTCTCTTACCTCCCTTTGAAGACATTATACTTAGAGAATTATTGATCTATTTTGATTGTATATAATATTATGTCCTCATAAGATAAGAATGTTTGAGAGACTAATTCTATTCAAATGATTGCCTTAATCCCATCAATGAAACAATTATTTTTTACTCTATATGTTATATTCAATGATATAGTTTCCATTCCTTCTAGAAAGTCCCATTTATAAATAATTTAATAAAATAGATTAAGTCATATCATTATATATCATAATTTATCATCCTAAAACTAGGAAATAATTAAATTAAATATAAAAATTTATGTATGGATAATCTCATAATCATAAACACTGTTTCTGTGAGAAAGCTTTCAAATAGTAAAAATATTTTCAAATACTTCATGATGTTTTTTAAATAAAATGTGAACTATTATAATAATATCCCCCAGGAGTGTCAACATTGGTGTATAGTAAGGCCATTTTTTATGTATTAGGTAACACTCGAGTCATGCCTGATATTCCTTTTATAAATTTATTACCCCTAGGTTCTTCTATTCCAGAACAATATCAAATTGTAGTATATAGATAGATATGTATTTATAGAAAAAATAAAATGACATATATCTAACTAAATCTTTAGAATGTTATTTTATAATTATTATAAATTTTATCATAGGGTTATGTTACATAATATATGTTTTTTTAAATCTAGTTCCTTAGTTTTTATAATAAACTTCCTCTGATACAAACTATAATGAAAATGACTACAGTAACCCAGAGATGGTGTCTACTTTATTAAATTGGAACTAGATATAAGGTATCATATCCCGAAAGAATAAATAGTTTATTATTCTTGGTAATATGGATACATACTTACAATTCACATTAAATTTTAAAAATAAAATTCACAAAGTGTTTTCTTTGTGAATGACATTATTTCCCTTAAAATATCCCAACATATCAATCACAAAACACTTCTTAGTATCATAGGGAATATAAAATCTAAGATAGGGGTGAGAACAAATGTTTAGTAAGGCTATATTTATAATGGAATCTGTCATGATTAAATAAGAATAATCAATATGTCAAGGTAAATAACAGAAACACATTCCATTTAATCGATAAACTGGGACTAATAAAGTAGAAATAAATTATAATAATATAAATCCATATAAATAATCACATTATATTGAAAATTATCTATGGATATTCTAACTAAACAAATAATAAAATGTAAATAAATCATCTCATAATGAGGGAATTTATAATGTTGGAAATCTAAAAATTTCAATACATTTCACAAGATAGTTTAAATCTATGGTTGGAAATACATCTAATTTGGATAACTGATTTGTCTCCTGATACCTATTAATGTATCAAGGGGATATCTATAACTGAGCTCCACCTATCTCATACTAAGTCTAATACATTACTCAAATGATAGGGGAGAAAACTAATCAACATAAAAATTGATATTGAAAAACTAACCTATGAAATGTTAATACTTACCCCAATGAATAAATATAATCATAAACTATCTAGAGTGATATTTTGAATGGTAATAAATTTGTACATCCTTAGTAAAAATGATTATAAAACATATGAATAAAGAATAAATATGATATAAATACAACATATCCTCAGTGTATTATAATTACTATAAAGGCATTATCTCAATAATAGAAATAACATAAAAATGTCATTAAAAACATTTTTGATGAAAATAAACTTTTCAATTTTTAAATATTAAAAAAATAGTTTAATAAATATTTTGGAAATTATTTTCTTTAAAAATTGCCTATGAATGATTTTAAAATAATAATTATAACATTGAGTGGTCATGAAGCCATAAAAGCCCATTAATTTCGTTCATGGTAAAACAAATATTCCTTCCTATTTTTTTAAATGCCAAATGAGAATTATTTTGAAAATGATAGGAATAATCTTTTAATTTTTTTTTGTAAAAATAAAAAATGGGAAAATATGTCATTAATAAATAAATTTTAATAGGTTAAAAACAAATTTTAATTTTTTTTACAAACCATGGATTTCGATAAAAAAATATTTTTTACTAAAGAGGGAAATAAATTCACAATTTGTTTAAAAAGAATTATATATCATTTTAAGAAAAAAAGAGTGAAAAAATATAACTATTAATATAAAAATTTCATGGGTAACTCAAGAAGAATAAAATATATATTTCTTAATAATCAAATAATTCCCCCAAGGGATACATAAACCAATATAATTTTGAATAATTATGGTATTGTGACATAAATCCTTACCACTTTAGTAATTTTTGAATCTTATTCCCCATGAATGAAATTACATAAAATGAAACTTTAAATACAATGAATTTAAACAGTATCCTGATATGACACATAAAAAGGTTCATTATATATTCCACACAATGGAATAAGTTTTGAATTTGATGTATGTGTTACAGAAGTAAAAGTGAGACGGGAAGCCCTTACCTCAAGTTTGACTTTGTTAAAATATGTCTAAAACTCCTATATAATAAATATTGGTTTATTAATAAAATATTTTAGGACCATAATAATATAACTCATACCATATATTATTTACATATATCCTTTTATCACTCGTTTTTCGATAATTTTTTTGTTAAAATCACTGTTTCAAGTGGAAATTGCTTCATTTTTCTTGTATGTTTTAGTTTACTAATTTCGATAATTTTAATTTGATCATGGTTGAATTATCTCCATAATTTTAAATATGATATAAATATCAAATAAATTCATTATATATGTATTTATACAAATCTATTAATGTTATATTTAAAAAATGGATTATAGTGTCCATGGAGACGGTAGGCTGTAGACACACAAGAACATTGTTTTTATTTTTCTCTATGGATGGAGAGAAAGGAAAATAAATATTAATTAATTTTTAAAAAATAAATATTATTTAATTTATATAATTTATATTAATTAAACACCTCATTATTTCCACCCATTTAAAATTAAAATTTAAAACATTTCACATCAGTATGTGGAGGCAGTAGTCTACACATACTCATAAGAAACACTATTATTTTCCAAAGGATTATAAGGTAAGAAGATAAATGTGGTATTATTTTTCCGGAAGTTTTTTAGATAAAAAATATAAAAAATATTCATTAACATTAAAAACACTACCTTTAATTTAAATCACATGTGAAAAATGAATTGGATCATTTCATGATGCAGCAGTACACAATACACACGAGTGACATTATCATATCCAGGAAATAATGAAAAGTAAGAAATTATATGCTATATAATAATTATAGAGGATGGATATTTTAATAAATATCATATAATTATCTTATATCCATCATTATTTCAAGACATTAAATGTTGTTATGGAAAATTAATTTCATCAGTTTTTGTGGCAGTAGTCTGTCGTACACATGATCGAAAGATTCATTTACCATCTGGTGGAAGTGGAGATGAATATGATAAATTACATTATCATAATAACATAAATGTATATAGGATATAATATTTTTGGTATATTATCATATTTGATGAAGGATTTAGGGAGGTTGAATAAGAAATAAAATAAATACACATGTTTTGGGTTTTTACCTCTTCTTCGGAGAGCTCTTTAGGTTTATACCTAAATCCCTCTGATGAGGGATTCATAATAAAAATTATACCTATATTATATGGTGAGTAATGTAAGTAAGTAATTAAGACATGTATTTTTATAAAAAAATGGTTTTGTAAAGTGTGAATAGGTGAGGTGATGTGGTGGTATTTTATATGTGGGGGAAAGGACACACATGGAATTCTTAAATAGATAAAGTGATATCCATGTTTTTATCATGAAAAAGCATCCGAATAACATTATTTTGGAACCTTATATATTATAGTGTCAAAATATGTCTTTATAAAGGGTTTTTGGAAAATATTTAGGTCACTCTTAACCCTTATCTTCTTAGTTTAAGCCCTATAAAACAATTTTCAACTTAAATGAGGATATAACTTTTTACGATTTTCATTATTAATTATGGAAAATAATTAAGTAAATCTTAAATTATGGTTTTTATAAAAATGGAATTATTTTTTTCTAAATTCAATTCATTTAATAGGAAGCATTCAATTTAAAATTAAACCATAGGCATGAAAAAAGAGTGGTTTTCCAAAGGGAAAATTATCGTAATTATAGAATGATGTAATATAAAAATTGAACCAGAAATTTATTATAAAAAAATAAATTAGTTAAATTATAATATAATTTAACTAATAATACTTTAAAACTAAATTATATTATGATATATTTTTAAAATAAATTAAATAAAAGGCAGTTTTCAATAAAAATCAACATCTTTCACTATTCATCAAAAAATTATATTTTAAGAAAAATAAAAAAATCACCCCATGATATCTTTGAAATAGATATTTAAAAAATTAATTTTATCTTATAAAATAAAATTTCTATGAGTTTTATAAAATAATTTAAATTATGTGTGCAATTGAATATATACCACCTTTAAAAAACTACAGTTTATAAAAACATCTCTTTCTATTTAAAAAGGTTCTTATATTATTCATAATTAATATATAACCCTTTAATTTATTATATATATATATATTAACCATATATTATTAATAATTTAGTTATTAATATTCATACACACCATCATAATGGCTAGGTTATAATGGTCATGTTTGAATAATAATATTTTAATAGAGTATCGTGTTTCGTTAAAAAATAGTGTTGTGAGAATTGAATGTTTTCAAAGAGATTGAACTAAGATAAAAATAAATTTATTTTTTTATTATATGGGTGTTAAGTTATTTTATAAGCTTGGTGTTGTGTGTCACATATTCTATCAAATATGTTTCTCCTCTTTTAATGTATCGAGGTATTACATTCTACCACGTTAAATAAATTTCCTACTCGCAATTTAATATTTATCTCAATAATAAAGGGTTTTAAATTTTAATATACCTCTCTTGAAATCACAAATCATGATGGAGGGTGATATAGGTAAATGATAAAAATAATTTTATTGATAAATATAAATTCAACAACCATAAAAACATAAATATGTAATGAGTTAAGGCATCATTTTATTCAATGAAAATGAAGGAACTAAAATAACATTTTTGTTTCAAGTTCATTTTACTAGAGTACAAAATTAATTTACCATCTAGAATGAGAATATATGAAAATATACTTATTTGATATTGTTATATTTTAATATTCACAATTTTATCTTTTGGCTATGCTTCAATCAATACCCACTTCACTTACTACTCTAAGATATGTATATCCAAAAATAATTTTCATGTCTCAAGTACATTTAACAATCATTAGAATAAAAATTCATTCTTCCTATATCTAGATAATTTCTGAACCCAAAATAGTATGAAAAATATATCTAATAACACCCAATGTTCAAAATTATCATTTCCTAATATAGTTAACCTTTAGAATCACCTAAAATATGTCTATACAAATTAAATGTGTAAAATTCTTAAAGGTTTCAGTAAATTAATATCGTATTCCCTAGATAATATACAGTGGATATTACTATCTCATTATAAATAGGTGAATACCTTGATGAACATAAAACCTTTATCAACCCATGTATGGTTATAAAACAATCCTAGGGTGTGGAATATTTTCTATAAAAAAACATGTAGTAAACTCAAGAAAATATAATATAAACCATGAAACATAAAACCAATTTCATTGTCAAAAACACTATCCCATAAATTTATTATTATTACATCAACCTTGGTCACATATTAATGGAAATCTCTCAATAATAATGTGTTTTAAAAGAGGTTCAACTTTTCACAGATTCAATTTTCAAGGTCATCGGTACCATTAAACATATACTCTCAAATCTTTTAAGAAATAGTATTGCAGTACAATATTTATTCATTTAATGAATCTTATAACCGTAATATCTTTGATAAAATACTCCTATATCATAATTATTAAATCCAAACACAATAATATTAATCATTTCAATTTATCTATGGTAATAACATAATCTTGACCATTATACCTTAGTTTTTTTGAGGTATATTCCCTTGACGTCTGGGGCATTCATTTTTATAGTTCCCCATATCCTTATAGTTGAAGAATTGAAAGTTGGAAATTTTATTCTCACCCTTGAAATTATGATCATGGAGGAAATCATATGCAAAACTATAGAAAACACTAATTACATTAAAAAATACCAGGGTATTTCTTTCAACAATTATCACATTGGGGAAAACCCCTCTTTTACTTCTTCCCCTTATCCATTTTTTATCTACCATCATCTTCTTCCCTTAATTACCTTAAATTAAAATATACATAGACAATTTTTTTTATTTATAGCAAATGATATTATATTCTCATATGATGGTAATGTTTGGGAGACTAGTTAACTTCAAAATATTGTCTTATGCTCATCAAAGAAATGTATATTCTTAATCTATGGATTAAGTGCATTGATATGATTCTCATTAATTTTATGCTAGGTTACATATCTAATCAATGACATACAAGATATTAGATCATAAAATTATTTATTATAATATAAAATCATAAAACCATTGCATTAATTTATATAAATTTAAATTTTTTTGCGTGGATAATGTAATAGTCATAAAATGTTATCTTTTGAAATGTTTCCAAATACAAAAAATATTTCCAAATACTTAATTATGTTTTCTAAAGAAAAATTTAATTATCCTAATAATATACCCCTGGAGTGTCAAACTAGGAACACAATAAGTCCCATTATCATGTATCAAGAAACACTCGAGTGAATCCCAACATTCCTTTTCCAGAGTTATTACCCGTAAGTACGTTTATTCTATAAAAACATACACTTGTAGTATATAGACAAGGATGTATTGATTTGAAAAACCATATTATATCTATCTTACCAAAATTTTGGTTGTTCTTTTCTACTCATCCCCAATGTCTATCATAGGGTTATGTTTCCTGATCTAAATTTTACGAAATATAGATCTTATGGTATCTACTAAACTTCCTCTAAATCAAACTGAAAGGATCCTTCCTGTAAACTAGAGCCGGTGTCTAATTTATTACACAAGAACTAGATACATGGTATCATATTTCAAATAATGAATAATTTATTAGTCTGGGTAAACTGAATACATAAGTGAAATTCACATTACATTTTGAACATAAAATAAACAAAGTGTTTTTTTATGAAATATGTTATTCCCCTTAGTATATCCCCACATATCAATCACAAAACATTTCATTGTATCCTAGGAAAAATAAAACATAATAAATGGGTTATTTATGATACTCAATAATGGTATGTATATAAAATAAGCTACCATTTATAAATAATCCTAAGAAATATGGTAAGGCTAAATAATAGAAACACATGCTACTTTTTCAGTAAACTAAGACTAATATGGAATAAATAAATGATGATAAAATAAAGAAATATAAATAATAAAAAAGGCTTGATAAATATCTATTAATATTCTAAATAATAAAATAATCACATAGAATTAAATTATCTAATAATTAGGTAATGTATAATTTTAGACATCAAAAACTATCAATACATTTCACAATATATTTTAAACATGTGGTTAGAAACCCATCTAATTTGTCCAATTGATTTGTCTCATGATACCTGTTGATTCATTAAGAGGATATCTATAACTGGGGCCCAAAAATCACTTACTAATTATAATTCATTCCTCATATTCAAGGGATGAAACATAATAAATATAAACATTTGTATTTAAAATTAATATACAAAATTTTAATACATGCCACAATAAAATAAACCGAATCATAAACCATCTAGGGTAATATGGTGAAAGGTAATAAAATTGTATATCTCCAGTAAAAATGATCATAAAAATACAAATAATGAATAAGTATGATATAAATACAATATATACCCAGTGGATCATAAGTGTAATAAAGGGTTTATTTCATTTATGAATAGAAGTACTATAAAAATTTCATTAAAAACATTTTTGAGGAATATAATCTTTTCACTTTGAAAGTATTTTTTTTTAAATTACAATATATATTTAAAATAATTTTATTTGAAAATAACCTTTTAAAACCTATAAAACATTATTTAAAACATTAAGTGTTCATGATGGTGGAAAATTTAGTTCATAATATACATGTTAAAAAAATATTCCTTTAAAATTTTTGTTAAAAGGAAATTGAGCCTTATTTTGAAAATGACATGAATATTCCTTTCAATAATTTTTATAAAAAGTAAAAATGAATAAAAATTTCTTTAATAAATCATTTTTATAATTTTAAACAAAATTTTGAAGACGTTCTTGAAAATAGTAATTTTTATGAAAATGTATTTTTGACTAAAGAGAGAAATATGCCGGATTATCTTAAAAACATTTTATCAATAATTTTATGTACCAAAGAGATTAAAAATGGTAGTATTACATAAAATTTACATTAATGAACATATTATAAGAATAATATATTGATTTTAAGATACAAATATTAAAGAATTCCCTCAAGGAATACTTAAACCAAAATAATCTTGGATAATGATGAGATTGGGAAATAAACCCTTATCACTTTAGTGACTTAGGATTCATAAGTCCCATGAATGAAATAACATCAAATGAAATTTTAAATAAAAATTAAGAGAAATTGGATCCTGATATAACACACCTAAAGGGTCTGTATATACAACACATAATGGAATAAGTTGTGAATCTGTTGTATATCTCATGAAAGTCAAAGTGAGACAAGAAAACCTCACCTCATGTTTGACTTCCTTCATATGTGTCCGAACCTACTATATACTAAGTAATGTTTTATTATAATTATATTATATAACCACATTAATATATATCATTCTGTATGTTATTTACTTATATTCTTTTATCACCATTTTATTAGCAATTCTTTGTTAAAATCACTATTACAGGTGATAATTTCTTCATTTTTCATGTATATTTTAGATTAGTAACTTTGGACATTTTTATATGATCATGATTACATAATATAATTAATTTAAATCATTATAAAAATATTATATATATCCATTATATATTTATTTATAATAATCTAATAAATTTATAGGTAAAAAATGGATTTCACTTTTCATGAAGACGGTATGTCGTATGTAAGAAAAAATAGTGCATTCATTTATCATGAATGCTGTATTAAAAGAGAAATAATTTCCAATTCATCATTTAAGAATCATTATTAAGTCATATATATAATTTATATTAATAAAATATATCCTTATTACCATCCCAAAAAAATATAATGAAAACAATTTCACATCGCTATGTGGAGGCGGTAGACCACATATATGCATGAGTGACATTATTATTTTCCAACATATTAGAAGGTAATAATTTATATGAGATATTATATTTCTAGAAGTATGTTTATATCATTAATATCACATATACACATTAAATTTAACGTTAATTCCTTTCATGTAAAGTGTAAATGAAAAATGAATCACATCACTTCATGAGGTGGTAGTCCGCCGTACACACGAGCAACATTATCGTATCCCCACAGAATAGAAATTAAGAAGTTATATTTGATATAATAATTCCATAATTATAATAATTTGATAAAAATAATATAAATATGTTAAATAGAACATTAAATCCCTCCTTTAATGGTGGTGATGGAAAAGGAATTTCATTGGTTTATGAGGGGGTAGTCCTCCGTACACACAATCGATGGATTCATTTACCATTTAATTGAAGTGTAGATTTATTTTCATCATTAAATTAACATAATAAAATCTATGTATATTGGTTATATATATATTTTTTATATAATCATATTTTAATATTTCCTTAAGGAGGTAAAAGAATAATTAAAAATAACATAGATTTTAGAATTTTACATCTTCTTCTGAGAGCCACTTTAGTTTTATTTGTATAGACTTCACAAAAGGGATTAATAGTAAAAATAAGGACTCTAAGATATTATTAAGTATGTTATTAAGGGATTTGGGTAGTTATTTTATGATCCAAATGTGTTTTGAAGTGTGATGTTGGGAGGATAGTGGGTGGATTTTTATAATTAGGAGAAGGGTCACAAATGGAAAGTTTAAAATTATAAAGTGATATCCATAGTATTATAAAAAAAGAAAATAAATGGATCATTATTTAAGATTATATATTATATGGTTGAAATATGTCCATTAAATGATATTTGGACAAGTTTTAGGTCATTTTTAACATGTATCTTCTTATGTTAAACCCTTGGGAAAACCATTTTTATCTTAAATATAATAATTATTTTTTCTATTTTAAATAATAAATAATGTAATAAAAATATTTTTAAATATTGGATAATATATAATATTTTTATTAGAAATATGGAATCAATTTTTCTAAATTAAATTCACTGAATTTGTAGAATTTAATTTAAAATTAAACAAGAGATGGGATGAAAGACCAGTTTCCCAAAGGGAAAATTATCATAATTATATAATGTCTTGATATCCAAATTCAATATGAAATTGATTACAATAACAAATTTTTTTAAATTTTAATATAATTTAAATAATTTTAATTTTAAACCAATTTAATATATAATTTAACATCATAAATAATCTAAATGAAAATATTGTTTTCAATAAAAATCAATATTTTTCTCTATTCATAAAAAACTTATTTTCAGAAAAGTCCCAAAAATAATTCCCAAGATAATTTTGATATGTATATGTAAAAAATTATATTTATTTTATAAAATAATATTTCTAAAATTGTTTAAAATTAATTTTAAATTCTGTTCACAATGTGTGAATAAACCAATTTTTAGAAAATTAATGTTTTTAAGAAAACATTTCTTTCTCTTTAAAAAAGTTCTTATTTTATTTAAAATCAATATATAACCATTGAAGTTATTTTATACATGTTTAAACCTTATAATTTTTGTTATTTATTTTTTATTATTCATACCACAATCTTAACATCTAACTTATAGTGGTCATGTTTAAATAATAATATATTAATAGAGTGTCAAATTTTGTTCCAACTCAGTGTTGTGTGCATTGAAGGCTATCGAAAAGACTGAATTTATTTAATATATATATATATATATTCAATTATATAGGTTCTATATTTACTTATATTCCTGGTTTTATGTATGATATAATATATAGAATATGATGTTCCTCATTTTTAATCTCAGGGTGTTATCAGTTACTTACAAACCCACAATTTTTTTGACTTATAAAAAGAAAACAGCTAAACCACATAAATACTCACCTTAATATATAATTTCACCTTAAAACTAAAAACAATTCCCCCAAAATAACCCTCTACCAATTCTAAAATGATTTTTTTATTATCAGTTAGCATAAGGCCAGCATTTCAATGAATAATTCATATTGTAAATTCAAGTTCTCGACATGATTATCCACTTCTTGTTAGTATTCCTTATTAAATATTACTACACTATACTTCTATGATATTATTTATATAATTATTTAAGTATCATTATAATACTAAAATTTCATTACATTAATTTAAAAATAATTATTCATTCCTTTTCTTCCACTAATAATAATCAAAACATCAATTGTACATGTGTGAACACTACTACATCCATGATGTGATGTTGATCATTTTTCATCAATGAATCCAAAAACTAGTATTAAAGGTGGATTTTATGAATAAATAATTTTTATAAATAAAAAATAAAATTCTTAAATGATTATTTTCTATATACCATTGTTTAATAAAATCTTTGATAAATGAGATTGGTAATCATGCGTACACACGGACTCCCAGCTCTACAAACAAAGAATTTCATTTTTCATCACCACCCATTATGGATGGTTATATGAAGGAATTTATTGAGTATATATTAAAATAATTAAAATTTTAATATTAATTATATTTTATAATATCATTATCTAAATACAACCAATTTCTCAAAAAACATTATGAAACATTACCCTTTGGGTCGTTTTAACAACCTAATATACAATGTAATAATTATTATACCATAAATAATTTTGGGATATGATATAATGGTAATATCATATCCTAATGATATATTTAATTTATTTTAATTATTATATAATTGTTTTTTATCTTTAAATCATTTATTAATATGTCATGTTTCGATCATTAAACCAATTTATAACTTGTTCATCATGATTTCTATTTTTACATGTTGTATTCATGTATTTCACCTAATGAAAATGGTTAATTAGAAATAATTGATAAAAAATAATTTTTATATCTTTAATGATACAGTAATGATGAAATAGAAACAACATTGTGAGAATATATCACATCTTAAATATGTTTTTATGAAATAAAAAACTGATTATTTCCATACCAGATAATGAAAATAAACTATAATTTTTTAATATATTTGCAATATATGATTAAAAAATATGTATAAAAGGGTATTATATTTATATTAAGTCTCTAATATAAGTGATTAATATACTTTTTTTCCATATATATAATGTTAAATTACTTACATGGAAATCAATTTTAAAGTTAAGGGTCTTGGTAACTCAAACTTATTCGTTTGATTTATAATTTTCATTTTGATTTTATTTTTCCTATGTTCCAAAAATTTTCCATTTTAAAAAATTTTCATATTAAATTATTCTGAATTATTATTTTTATACAAATCCAATTCCATGAATGTTTTTCTTTTAACTTATTTTTTTAAAAATGGATACTATTTTTAAAAGAGTCTTGTATCTTTGAATTTACAATGATGAGAACAAAATATTTTTAAAAAGATATTTTCATGATTTGGTTTTCATTAGTTTCAACTCATCTATCCCCAATTGATTAATGTTTTATTTTTCAACATATATTCTTTTATAATTATGTGTTTATTTCGGGTATTTTTTTGTTATTAATAAATTTAGTTCATGATTCTTTTTTATAACATTTGGTTGTTTCATGAAATCCAATTTTTTTCCTTATTATCTTTATGATTTAATGATGACTGATTTTAAGAGGCACACATATTTATGGATGATGATGAGAGGAATCATATATAATACTCCAATTCATTGTTTTATGATTATATCTCATATGATTTTCATGTGTGCATATAATATGTTTTTTACATAATCAGGTGCAAGATAGGTTTGCTCACATTTTTAGGTGTGACTATAATGAATTTGATCACATAGGAATGGGAATAATTGGTTTTGACACAATATTTTTCCTATGTATATTTTTTTCCCCACTTCCATGTTGTTTATCCACTTATACCAAATTTTACAGAGGTATTTTATTTCCATGAAATGATAATTTTTCATGATTAAAACATATCTTTAATGTATTCAGCACCATTATATCATGCTCAAATATGTTGTTATTATTGATATGCATTTATATCCACATCATAACTTGTATTATTCCTAATAATAATTTAATGATCCTATGTTTCTTTATCATGTTTTATGATTATCATCTATGGAATTATGATCTTTTATTAATATATTTATTTCCTCTTCATGTCATCATTCATGATTATAATATGATACCTTATGATATTATTTTTCCTTACTGATTGTCTAGTATCACCCTTATCTTATTTTTTCTATTACCTATATTGTAATTATTTTTATATAATTTTATATGTCTTGAAAAGTTTATATATGAGCACATTTATGGAGAAATGTTTTCATGTGTTATAAAATAATATTTCTATATAGATAATATCAAAGATGAAAAACCTTTAGTTCTTTGGGATATACGATTGTTTTTATATGTATTACCAAAATCAAGAGACTATTTTACTTTTTGATTTATTAATATATTGGGTTTCTTTATCATGGTTCCTAAAAAATAGGCCTAATAGCATGGCTGGTTTGATTCCCCTAGTGGGTATGCTTTGGTTAATCACATTCTCATTATGAATAATTATGAGGGATAGATTTTCTGATTACATTAATGGATTTGGTTAACTAGTGGGAGAAAACCCAACCTAAAATCTAACCAAGTTAGTTGTTTTAAAGTTGATTTCATTTCATGTTACTATTTCTGGATGATGTTAATTGTTCATCACCCATGGTAACTTCTTATTCATTTTAGTGTGGCTGGAACTAGAATAAATTCATTCTTCAATGGGTGCAAGAGGTATTACGATGGTTCGCCAAATAAAAAATGACATAAAATTTTATTTGGATTAAAATTCCTCATAAAAACTATCACTAAACAATAAAAATAAATGAATAATAAAGTAACCCTATTGAGACATTAAACACGCTAGGGTGAGAGAAGCATTTTATCGAGTCATCCATACTGGAGCCTCCTACCTCTTTCTGTGGCTCCTAAAATACACTTATCTATGAGAAATATATCAATGTGTTGTAAAATTTATTTTATATTATCTAGTGCTTGAAATATGATAATTGTTTCTAGATATTTACTATTTAGAAGAAGTAGACTACCAATAGAGACAATAATTTAAAATACTTTGATGAAAGAGGAAGTAGAATCCATAGAATATGAAGTGATTAAGAATGTTTTCATTATCAAATGTTTTCCAATTACTCTTCACAAAAATATGTATAGGGAAGTCATCGAGTTGAAAGAAAAGGAGGATGAATACATTAGAAAATATGAAGAAAACATCATGATGTTTTGTAAGATATAACACTAGTTGTAACTCTGATCTATAAATTAAAAACAATCATTTATTTAGGGACTTAAAACTTATACATTTTATAAAAAATTATAGGAGTGGGATGAAGGAATACTAGGGAAAAACTAATTTTAAGGAACAATGGGGGAAGAAATTTCAATCCCCAACATTCCAAAAGTGTGGGAGGAATCCAATGGGGAATTTTCTTAATGGATCAAGGAAGGTTTCTTAAGTGTGGTGATATAGTCCATGAAGCCCTCAATTATAAAAGAAGGGATAAGTGGCTGATTATCAAAACAATGAGAATAAGGTACCATTTTACTATATACCCTCACTATTAAACGTCATGTCCAATGAGTTTGGACACTATAAAAATCAATGCCCTAACCCTTGTGCTAATAAATAATATAGGCCCCAACAGCCTCCGAAACTAATGGAATAATAAAGGATAGTCACTAACACTACCCCTAAGGTAGTTCATGATAATAAATCAAATTGGAGTACAAGTAATCATTATTAAAAAGCTACAAGTACATTATTTGATGAAATAATATCACATTCATTCATATCACACAATATTTTGAGGAATGTAGAATCACCACTGTAATTGATGGAAATTCAACAATTTTTGAAATCACATAATGGCACAATGATCCCATCTATGACATATAAATATTATCTATTTGATATCTGTTTAAGTATATTTATATATGATCTAATTCTTATCTCCTTGGATAATTTTTACATTATTATGAGTGTAGATTTCCCAACCATAAATATTTATATCCTGTATTAGTTACCAAGAGAATGAGTTCTTATTTCATATCATGGATCATCCTATTGGCATGTATAAAAATAAGGACGAGCTCCAATTTTAGAAAAATTCCAAAATATGGGTTCTAAAACCCTATAATAATGGATTTATAGTTCAAATGATTAGAGAGGAAGTTTTCATTAATGACATAGCCCTTGTAGGTGAATACACTAATGTAATATTAAATGAACTACCTAGTCCACCCTCAGAGTGTGAGGGTGAGTTCTTAGTTTTACTTACACATGGATCTTTTCATATCTCAAAGAGTCCATATATGATGTATTTTATTGAGTTGGAGGAATTAAGGATTCATCTAAAGGAGAATTTGTATAAGGGTTATATCAATCCCAGTTCTTCACCATTAGGAGCACCAATCCTATTTGTGATTATGAAATATGGATCATTTAATCTTTGTAAAGACTATTTTGAGCTTAAAAATATCAAAATTATGAATAAATTTTATTTACCCCATAAAAACGACTTGTTCGATCAACTCAGGGGAGATCTATAATTTCCTAATATTGAACTATGATCTGGATATCTTTAGTTATGGGTCAAAAAAGAAGGATACTTCAGAGGAAAATTTCTAAAAAAGATTTGGGCAATTTTAGTTTATAGTGACACCATTAATATTAACTAATGGCCATTACAACTTCATGGATATAAAAAATAGAGTCTCTAGAGAGTATATAGATTATTTTTTGGTTTTCTTTATAGATGATATTCATATTTATTTTAGGAGCATGGTAGAGAATGATTATTATTTTTCGATTCTGTTGGTGATATTATAAAAGGATAGTTCTCATGCTAAACTAATCTTATGTGAATTCTAGATATAAATTTTGTAATTATTGGGTTATGTAATGAATTATTAGGGAATATATATGTATAATTCAATTATATATGTTATTAAATTCTGGATAAGACCCAACAATGTAATAGATATCTGTTTTTTTCATGGGTTAGCTGGATACTATCAAAATTTGGTGAGAAATACTTTATAGATATATAATCCAATAACTAGTTATCATGGAAGAGTGTGAAGTTAAATTAGAGGGTGGAATGAATATAATGATTTAAGGAACTGGAGAAGATATTTTTCATCACACCTATACATACTTTAACTTGTACTTGGACTGTGTTGTTAATATACAACAATGCCTCAAATATGTTCTTGGGATATTTCCTCATGTAACATTAAAAGGAAATTTCTTGTACCTCATATATATTAAAAATTACTAAGAAAAAATTACCCAATGTATTATTTGGAGCTATCAACAGTGATCATTTGATTAAAAAATTAGTGCCAGTATCTCAATTGTGTGAATTGTGATATTTTTACCAACAATTAGAGTTTGAAATATATATTCAATGAAAAGGAGGATATGGTTTGAATTGATCATAGAATATAATTTCACCATACATTACTACCCTATTATTTAGAAAATATGGATAATTATTTAATATATAATGATCATTCTACCTTTTTAATTATGAGGGTACTTGATCACCTTAAAAATACAACACATATTATTTACATCAAATATGTTTTCTCTCTCAGGAAACAAATCATCATATACATAAGGGCAGTGGTAAGGATATATGGAGTACCAATATACATTGTAACTAATCAATATAAATGGTTTACCAAAAGTTTTTAGAGAAATATAAATAAATCCTTTGAGATATAGTTGAGTTTCAAAACATCTTATCACACTCAGAAAGATAGTAATACCTAATAGTATATTCAATCATTGGAGGATATGTTGAGATCATGGTTGATGGGTTTCCAAGGATGATGGATCAATACCTTACCATGTTATTGTTCTCATATAACAATAATTTCAATTCTATCATTCAAATGGATCCATATAAGGCACTATTTGGGAAGATATGTAGGACTCCAACATGTTGTGTTGAATTTGAAGAGAGAAAATAGATAGGTAATTTCCAATTCCAAGAATTTATGGGGATAGGTGAAATTATATCATAGAATTATAATGTAGAAAAAATAATATATATATATATATATATATTGATGAGATATGGTGTATAGTGAAATTTAATTCCACATGATATCTCCATGGAAGCAGGTTACGAGATTTGTTATGAAATGGAAGCTTATCCTTAGGTACATCAGTCACTTTGATATTACATATTGTGTTGGGGACAATGGATTATCAATTAGAACTCCATTTATACCTATCAAAAGTACATGATGTTTCCATTTTTGATTTTATGGAATTAAGTACCCAACCCATCACATGTACTAAAATCATAATCCATAAAACCAGAACATTATCTCTCAACTTAGGAATAACTAGTGGGAATTCAAGATCAAAGAGATACGGTGTTCTGGAACAAGAACACTAATCAAGTCATGGGGAGTCCTATTCTTTAGAAATATATATGGGAACCATAGGATATAACAAGAAAAAAGTACCCTCACATGTATTAATATGAGTGATAAAATTTTGAGGAAGAAATTATGTTTATGGGTGTAGAATTTAATGAACCATAATTTTATAAAAAACTAATAGCTTGTATTGAATGCAGCATTATACTAAAATGAAAACCCCATTAACTTAAAAATAATTATTAAGTACTATCAATATATTATTTACATAAAATCAGTGAGTATAAATATAATAAACAACTTTATAAAAACTGTATAAAAATTTATTATAAAAAGGGTCATTTTATACATGGACATACATTTATTTCCAAAACGATTCTTAAGTATTACATGTGGTAATATGAAAATTAAATTTTTATCAACTTTATTAATTTTGTGTATAAAACAAACTCTATATTAGGATTAAATAGGTCCAAGTTATATAAAACCCCCTTTTTATTTTGAAGGATAAAAGTAAGATTACTATGATTAAAATTAGATACAATGATAATGGAGAAATTTTAATTTTCAACGATATGTATTATTAAAATTATGTAATATTTATGTAATAATATAATTAATTTATATTAAATAGTGGATATAAATTTTTTTAAACACACATATAATTATATTAATATATATTAATAGGAAATCAGAGATAAAAAAGAGTAATGAAACATGATGGCCAAAGTAATATATTTCTACATATAACATTTTTATTTAAAATTAATTTAAACATATTTATAAATTTAATAGATTAAATAGTGATTAACCTTATTTTTTTCACAAAAATATTTTTAAGAGGGGTTAATTTATATTTAATAAAAACATAAGTTACTTTATTAAAAAACCCTTTACCCTTTTAAAAACAAAAAAAAAAGGTAAAATTAAATATATAAGTGTAATTTATATGAATTATATTTAAATTTTTTTTCAAAATTCTTGGTTGAGTGTTTCATATACCCAAATCACCCCATACTATTTTATTTTATTTTTGGAGTCATTAATTATTGAATACTGTATTAATATCATTAAAAAGTAATGTGTATTAAAAACTGGCCTTTTTTACATTTATAATAGAGTTCTATCACCACCACTTCATGAACACTCAAAGTATATAGTTTCCACACAAAAATATTCCCATTTCCATTCATTTATAATCCCATTACACATCCTTTATTATATGGAGATAAGATATTATCCAATTTTCTCCATTTCAATGAAGAACATCAATAGAAAGTTCAAATCAATATTTGTAATTATCATTTATAAATAATTCCTTCTATGTATTTATCATTAAAAATTATGAAAAAATTTATAACATGAAAGAATCCTTATTAAATATATAATGAATTTCTTTATGTTTATGGTATAAAACATTAACAATATTTATATTTTTCTATAAGTAAAACAAGAATGATATTTGTGTGCGTGTGTGGAATACTACCTCCACAAAGCATTAGGTTTTGATTTCCTTCACCATATTACATGGATATAATAAAAATAGAATTTAATAGATTAGTATAATATATATGACATGTTTAATATTATTAAATATTTTAAAATATTACTCCTTTCTCCCATTCCTAAAAAAATTAAATAATCATCCATGCGTATGTGTGGATTACCACCTCCTAGAAGGATTCATCTTGATTATCAACACTACCATAATAGATGGTTATAAATTATAATTTATGAGTATATATGATATATATGATTAATAAATATATTTAATTTGGTTATTTAGGTATAACTTGATAATTCATTATCCTTATAATGTAATCCATCAGTACCAATAAATAACTTGAAACTAGCTCATCACCTAATTATTATTTACAAAACATGAAAAAACAATCATGAAATTGAATTATAACTTTATATGTAATAAAAAAACACAAATTATAGTTCCTATAATGGTTTGGTAATGATTAAATTTTGGAAAATGTTGTATATCAACACCATTATTGTAAAACTAGAACAAAGATCAAATTATAAACACCCAATGTTAAAAAGAGGTAAAAATGAACATGATTAGAATTATTATAATTTAAAAGTATAAATAGAAATATATATGGATAATATTATTAAATAATAACTTTGGATGTTTATATTTATCAGACAACATGTTAAAGAAATTTTGTGGAAATCAAGAGTAAATATAATAGATTTTATAACTCAAAATCATTCTTTTTAGAATTAGGATTTCTTCCTAAAAATTATTCTACTACATTTACTACATTAATTTATTTTCCATTTTTTATGATTTTATCACTTATGGATTAGGATAAAAATATTTTATAATTCAAATCAAATTACATATTTTTTTCATAATTTAAAAAAAATAAAGTACAGATTTTGAAAAGAGAGTCATATTTATGACTTTCACATCGATGATGTAATAACCCCAACTCCAATAGGCCGTAGATGGGGGTTATATTATTATAGAGGAATAATATACTAGTGATTATATCCTAAAGGAACAAATATATTAACAGTTTTAATGAGCTTGATACATTCAAGATTCTAATTTCTACATTACAAATAAAATATAAAACACAGTAATTCAAAACATTCTGCAACATTGAAGTCATTAAAAGATTGATTATTCATATCACGACGAAGAGAAAAAATAAAAGGGTGAGCTAAAATTCTCAATAAGGGTTATATAGTGTGCTATAAGTCATGTATAAATAATGAATAATCAATATACAAAGGTAAATAACTAGAAAAATACATCATTTAGTCAATAAAATTAGAATAAAATGCATCCATGGATAATATAAATTCAATTTTCTAGTGGATAATGATAACGAAATTATCAATGAAGGAAATGTGTAATATTGGAAATCATGATCTCAAACATAATGATATCATTAACATCAAAGGATTGTGCCAAGATAGTTTAATCTATTTGTAAGAATTCAAAAAAAAACTCATTTAATAATCTAACCTATTAGTTCATCTCATGAGACCGATTGATGCATATATGTTCCATCTATAACAAGCTCCACCTTTCACTCCATGTCTAATGAATTCGTTATATATTTAATGATCAATTTAATTCAAAAATCAATAAGCCTCATCAAAAATATCTATATTGAGAAAATAATAGTTAATATTAATATTTTCATAGTTAATAAAATAACATTGAATGTAAAACACCACATGTATAAATTTTTTATAGTTTATGCATTAATTATATCTAGGATATAAATAAAATTAATATTTTGAATAAATGTAATGTCCAATTAAAAATGGCTCAAATAATTTTAATTTTTTGAGATAATGTTAATTACCCCATAATTAATAAGAGACAAAAGATGGCCATCATTTCATTAGAAATATAGGTTATGTTTAAAATCAAGTCCTTTAGAAAAATAAATTGAATGAAAGAAAAACATTTAAATAATATTCCATTAATTTTTTTTATTTGTCAAACCATTAAATGTTTTTTTAAAGATGCTCAATTTTTTAAATTTTTTATTATGGTGGAATAGTTCATTAATTTTATATACATTAATAATAAAACATTCATTTTAAATTTTATAAAGAAATTTTAAAATGACCCTTTAGGAAAAACATTATAAAGATTTGTTGGTCGGAGTAGCACATTCAAGGGGTGGGGGAATTGAGTTCCTATAATAATTCTGTTTAAAAAACATGTCTAAAAGATCCACAATTTGAAATAAAAAATGGACCAATTAAAAAAAATGATTAGATTTATAGAAGTTTTGATCTTTTAAAATATTTCTCAAAGAGTTATTAGTTCTCAGTTAAAACAATATATATTATTTTTTTAACTTTTGAAATCAATATAATAAATCAAATTCTAATATAAACACTATATAAGATTAACTTTAAAAGTAAAGTGATGTTTTTTTATTTAATAAACATAGTAAAGAAAAATAAAATATAAATAACACATTGGAAATAAAACAAGAGTTCCAGTCTCAAGAATAGAATTAAAGATCTCCACTTGGTGATCACCTACTATCAAGAAGTTCATATAAATAATCTATGATCCACACCCTAGATTGGTGTAAAAAACTTTATACACACTGTCTTGGTTAATAAGACCTCTTCCATAGTTTTTGGGGGAGAGATAAAACAAATAGGCCATGCAAGGAACTCTTCCATAGTTATCTGTGGGAGTGTAAAGTTTATAAAGATGGTTTCAAAAGATATTAGTGTATTTTCTAGTTTGGAACATGAGGAAGTGTGTGTTTATAAAATATAGATACACACACTTCTCATAAATTAAAAATAGTAATCAATCAGTGCAATACCCCTGATTTCTAGTATGTAACCCTTTCATGATGCTTTCCTTGGTTTTAAAGTTATGGAGGAGGAATGGGAGACTCAGGAGAACTTGGGATATAGATGGAGGCAAAGGGTAAGTCGCACGGTCAGCGCACGGGTTGCCCAAACCGTGCGACTAAAACGTGCTTAGAAATCCTTGGTGGTAGTGGCTTCAGCACGGTCGGCGCACAGTTTGTCTAACTGTGCAGCCAAACTATTCAAGAAGGGTGACTGAGGCAGTAGCTAATTCACGGTTAGTGCACGGTTTGTCAAACCGCGTGGACTAACCGTGTAGTCACTTAAAATTAGATCCTTAAATTATGGATCAAACTCGTTTTGCCTCTAATTTCCTCATTAAAGATCCTAAGCAGCCATAAATCGCGATTTTGGTTCTCCTGAGGTCAAAGAGGGTTCTCCCATTGTTATGGAGGTGATCTGAAGGCTTATCTTGGCGAATCAAAGCCGGATTATTGAGGTATGTGATCGTTCTCCTTTGTTCTTAATCGTTTTCTTAGATCTACTCGTATCTACTTCTCGTCTTCTCTTAGTTTCTTAGATTTACGCCCTTTATGGGTAGATCTAAGTGTGTGGATGCCAAATATGATGAGATTTGGTCTTGTTTGTGTTAGGAGAAGAGATCTAAGGTGGGTTTTTGGATTTTTGACTCGGTGTTCTTGAGCATTCTTCGTCCGTTGCTTGGTTTCACATTTTTGCTGAGGTAGGTGGATTCACTCTCGATTCCTCTTTCTTATAAATTGAAGGCTTAGTTTCAATCTGTTTTCCTTGATTGAAATGGTTTGTTTATCTACTATTAAAGAATGGTTGGAACCCCTTTTTAGTAACAAGTGATGAAAATGGTTTGTTTTTGAAAAGTGGTTGTTGATGTAAATTTAAAATGGGGATTTTAAATTGGCTATGGTTTTACTGCTAGAATGAAATGGTTTTCAATCAAAGGGTGATGCTTTATTGAAAGGTTTTGAACACACCTGGTTTTGGGAATGGATTTCATGGGTTGTGGTGTGTGTTCATATTCATTGGGATGGATAAGGGCATGAAGTACCCCCATCAAAAGGTTGGGATGGATAAGGGCAGTAAGTCCCACCATAAATAGGTTAGGACGTATAAGGTTGTGATTTACCCTCATCAAGGTAGTCCACTAAGTGACGACTTAGTGGAAGGATAACTCACCACTCGCGAGTATAGGGAGGTCCAGGTTGCATGCATGGTTGGTTGTGTGGATTGGTGAAATGGAACAGATGTTCCAAATGGAAGTGTGAATGGAATTGGGAGCTTTGCTTGATTTCTTTTCTTTGAGAAAGATGGGTTTTGTTGGGAAATGGTTTTGACATGAAACATGTTATATTGTGAACTGTTTTTGGAATTTTTTCATATAAACTGTTTTATATAATTATGCTAACATGTTTTATCCTAGAGGCATGGGTTGGGAAGTCATCGGGGAAAACCTACTGAGTTTCATTACTCACCCCCTGCTTTGGCACATTGGTGCTTTTGTGGATGTCATGTACCGAGATTTTGGCAAGGGTAAAGTATTCCATACTGCTTCGTGATGCTTGGGCTGGTTTGTGATGTTGGAGCCTGGAGCTTGTGGAGCATGGAGTTGGGTTGTTGTCTTGTGGTCTTTGAGTTTATCTTTCTACTGTTTACTCTGTTTTAGTATTAGTTTTCGCGATGGTAATATTGGATGGTTTTTGATAAAATAAATGGTTGAGTTGTCTTAGTTTTTATCATGCATCATTTAGTAGATTCGTTTGGTTATGGTTGTTGGCTCTGTGGTATTTTCTTAAAGGGTAAATAGTCCCCCACTTGTTTTGAAACCCTTCAGCATTTATTGCCAGCCTTTGGAGCCTTGGGGATGTCTCTTAAGGCCTAGTAATGATTTGTGAGCTCTCAAGCCAATGAGAATTGGCAGGTCATTACAAATGGTATCATCTTGTTCGGTCTTTTCCTAAAAAGTGGTCATCGATGTTCTTGGTCTTGGAGTTGAAATTACTCCTTTTCTATTCCTTGGGTGGTCATCTTAGACAAGAGTAGAATTTTCGAGACTTGAAATGTATAGCATAAAAGGACGTAGCTAACCCATTTATTCTGAACTTCAAGTTACCAGGGAGTTGGGTACATAAGTGTTTTGGAGACACTTATAGGATAAAAAATATCATTGTCATTGGTTTAGCCAATGAGATGAGAATGACATGAATTAGAGGAATGAATTCCCACGAGGATGGCATATCTCATTGAGAATCATGATTTATGATTTTGGGAAAGGTTCAAATTTTTGAAAAATGAAAAAATTGATTTTCAAATGAAAGTTTTTGAAAAGTGGATATTTGGTATATTTTGAAAATGGGTGGATTTTAAAAAAGCACGTGGGATGTTTTCAAAAATGGTTGAACATGTGGAAAAACATGATGGATGGAAAACAATGATGTGATAGTTGATGTGATAGAAATTGAAATGCTAAGCCTTCAGTTGCTAGGAAGTGGGACTAACAGCGTGCATTGTTTGAATAGAAAATGGCACCCGTTAGGTGTTGTAGAAACCAACCTGAAGAAGCTATAGAGAATGTGGTTGCACATGAACCCCGTGTGAACCAAGAGCTGGTTCAGAGTATTGTTCAAGCATTCCAGGCTGTGGACATTGGGAATCAGAGGGATGAGTCAAGGTATGTAGACCATTCCATCCAATTCCAGAAGAAAAATCCACCCATCTTCCGGGGTGATTTAGAATCAGAAAGAACAGAGGTGTGGCTAAGTAGGATGAATCGTATCTTCGATTTCATCAGCACACTAGAAGAACTGAAAGTAAAGTTGGCGACATATATGCTGGAGGATCTTGCACGACTGTGGTGGGAACTAGTGGTGCAGGCTAAGGTGGATCAAGGCCTGGGCTGGGAGGAATTTGAGGAGTTGTTCAATAAATAATTCTATCCTCACAAGTTCAAGATCCATAGGACGATAGACTTTTTCAGCCTAAAGTAGTAGAATCTCTCTGTCACGGAATATGTGGCTAAATTCATGAATTTAGTGCACTTTGCACTGGAAGTTACTGCATGTGAATCGCTGAAGGCACACATCTTTGAATAAAGGTTGCGACAGGAGATTCGCTCGAAGATAACTATGCTCTATATTACGGATTATACGGAAATGGTAAACAGAGCAACAATAGCTGAAAGAGACATCTCGGCAGTTATTAAAGGATGAATTATGATGATACCCATGTGAACGAGTGGGAATTCTAGTACTGGGAGCAAGCGGAAGAGGGACTCCTACTTCTAAGGTTGGAGTGCGAATCAAAATCAGACGGCTGGATCAGTGAATCTTCCTCCACGACCCATGATGAAAGCCGAGTGTTTTCAATGTGGATCAACTGATCACATAAAGCGATAGTGTACGGCGCAACCTAGACAATTTCACAATTGCAAGAAGATTGGGCATCTACAGTGCTACTGTAGAAATACTCCGAGGTCGAGTGCATGTGACACTTCCCAGGTGTTGCAAGCATCGTGTGCTTCGACAGGTCGAGGAAAACAGAGTCAGTCTTTTTAGTATAATAGAGCTATCCATGGTGATTCTAAAAATACCATGACTCCTCAACCAGGGCAATTTTATCAAGGCAACAATGAAGAGAGTGCAGCGATGAAGCAACTATATGGAGCTGAGCAGATGATTATTAATGATCAGGATGGACCATAAATAGTAAGAGGTATGATTCTATTGAATTCTACCTTTGTGCAAGTGTTGTTTGATAATGGTGCATCACATTCCTTCATTTCTTCTTGTGTTGTTGACTAGCTATGTTCAAAACTGGAAATGATGCCTTCTATGTTGAAACTGCAAACTCCTCTTGGTGAAAGATAATGTCAAGCCTTAGTGTGTCGAGCATGCGCTATAACTGTTGATGGAGCTGAGCTATAATGGGACTTCTCCATGTTGGATATGGATGTCTATGATGTAATCCTGGGTATGGATTGGTTGACAAGGTTTAAGGCTCAAATTGATTGTTATAGGAGAACAGTTAGTTTCATGACTGAGGACGACATCGACCATCTCTTTAGAGGAGGAGCTTGTTGGAACCGATGGTGGGAACAATTTCTTACCAATTGGCATCTTGGACTTTGGCATCATTGGAAGAGATTGTGGAAAATAGTTTTCCAGCCATGGCGGATCAATTTCCTGATGTTTTTCCTGAAAACTTCTCAGGGTTACCACCTATAAGAGAAGTGGAGTTTGTGATTAATCTCCTTCCAAGGACCAGTCCTATCTCACTTACATCTTATATAATGGCACAAACAGAGTTACATGAATTGAAATTGTAGACAGAGGAGCTGGAAAGCAAGGGTTTCATTCAGCCAAGCGTGTCTCTATGGGCAGCACTAGTTTTGTTTGTAAAGAAAGCAGATGGAAGTTTGAGGCTATGTGTGGATTATCGTAAAATTAACCAAGTTACGATAATGAATAGATATCCACTTCCACACATTGATGACCTGTTTGATCAATTGAGGGGAGCTCAATGGTTCACTAAAATTGACTTGCGGTCAGGATATCTCCAGTTGTGAGTTCGGAAGGAGGATATTCCGAATACAGCCTTCATAAGCAGATATGGATAGTAAGAATATGTAGTCATACCTTTTGGTCTTACGGATGCACCAACAGTATTTATGGAATTCATGAATCAGATATTTCAGCGATATCTATATTCTTTGGTTGTGGTGTTTGTGGACGACATATTGGTGTATTCAAGAACAATGGCTGAGCATGAGCAACACTTGATGATAGTATTGGAAATATTGAGAGACCATCATTTGTATGCCAAATTATCAAAGTGCAATTTTTGGATACAAGATGTACGCTTTCTAGACCATGTTGTTTCTGAGAAAGGTATCTTAGTGGATCCATAAAAGATAGAAGCTGTTCTTTCTTGGCAACCACTGAAGAATTTATTTGAAATACGATTTTTTTTTGTCTAGATGGTTTTTACCGATGCTTTATCCATGATTTCTCATTACTAGCTTCTCCTATGACAGCATTGACAAAGAAGAACATTGAATTTAAATGGATTGAGGAATGTCAGAGATATTTTCAAGAGTTGAAAGTTCACCTTACATTAGCACCTATCTTGATCTTTCCAAAATCAGGGCAAGGATACGTGGTGTATTGTGATTCTTCGGGATCAGGGTTGGGATGCGTTCTCATGCAAGGAGACCATGTTGTTGCTTATGGTTCAAGTCAGTTGAGGGTTCATGATAATAATTACCCAACACATGATTTGGAGTTTAATTGCAGTCATCTATGCTTTGAAAACATGGAGACACTATCTCTTTAGTGAGAAATTTACTGTGTTTACAGATCACAAAATCTTGAAACATATTTTCTCACAATGAGATTTTAACATGAGGTAGAGGAGATGGATTGGGTACCTTCAAATGTTCGACATTGACTTAATTTATACACCAGGTAAGGGAAATTCAGTGGCCAATGCATTAAGAAAGAACTCGTATGCTCATTTGTAAAAGGAAGCTTCAGACGAATGGCAGTTGATGTTTGTCTTAGACGACATGCATGTGGAATGTGAAAATCGAGGTGATTTTGCAGTTTTATTTTTAGCTATGATTTTTCCGGATCTGGTAAAACTGGTCAAAGAGACACAAACATCTGATGTGGAATTTCTGGTAATGAGTTCAAAACTCAATGGTGGGGAGACCATTGATGGTTGGAAACTAGAAGTGGGTTCAGTTTTGTGTTTCAGAGATCGAATGGTTGTACCTATAGTTTTTCAGGAATAACTCCTTAATGCTAACGACCACACCAGATGGGCTTTACATACAGGTACACAGAAAAGGTATAAGGCGTTAAAGGCACAGTTTTAGTGGAGCGGTATGAAAATGAAGGTAGTCGAGTTTGTCTCGTGATGCTTAACTTTTCAGCAGGTTAAGGTAGAGCATTAGAGACCAGCTGGTATGTTACAGTCTTTATCTATCCCAGTGTAGAAATGAGAGAAAATAAAAATGGATTTTGTATAGGTCTTCCAATAACGGTCTATAAACACGATGCCATTTGGGTGATAGTGGATTGCCTAACCAAGTCGGCCCATTTCATCTCTATTCGTGAAACCCATTTGGTTGAAAAACATTCAAAAATCTATATCCAGGAAGTGGTAAAGATACGTGGTGTACCGATGTCTATTTTCTCAGATAGATATCCAAGGATCACATCTTGTTTCTGGAAATCCTTACAACAAGCCCTGGGGACTCAGTTGACGATGAGCACGACATATCATCCTCAGACAGAAGGGAAATCCGAGATGATGATACAAACGTTGGAAGACATGTTGCGGGCTTGTGTAATGGACTTTGGTGGCTCATGGGAGGAGCATATAACCTTAGTGTAGTTCTCATACAATAATAGTTATCAATCCTCAATACACATGGCTTCGTTTGAAGCATTGTATGGGCGTCCTTGTCATTCTCCACTATGCTGGGTGAAAACTGGTGAAACTTCACTAGTCGGGCCTTGCCTCATCCAAGAAACAATGGAGAAGATTCAGTTCATTCGATAGAGGATGGAGACATCTCAGACTCATCAGAAATCTTATGCAGATCACCATCGAAGACCATTGTCATTCGTAGTGGGTGATCTTGTCTTTTTGAGAATCTCTCCAAGGCTTGGACATCATTGTTTTGTGAAGAAGGGAAAATTATCTCCTCGATATATAGGCCCTTTTGAGATACTGGAACGAGTTAGAGAGGTGGCATATCAGTTGGCATTACCACCATGGTTCAGTTTGGTGCACAATGTGTTCCATTTATCTCAGTTAAAGAAGTATCAACCTGATCCTAACCATGTGATTATATGGGATCACGTTGACTTAGAGCTAGATTCTTCGTTGGTACACATCCCGGTGCAGATTGTGGATAGGCAGGATAAAGTCTTGCATGGGAAAAACATCGGTCTAGGGCGGGTTTTGTGGCAACATGGTAAGATTCAAGAAGAGACTTGGGAATGTGAGAAGGAAATTAAAGAGCAGTGGCTGGAACTCTTTTAGTTGGTTGAAGGTTTTCAACTTTCTGGGGATGGAAATGCCAATGGTGGGGAGAATTTAGTACCCCCGGTTTCAATTATATAACCCTTTCTTGATTTTTTTCTTGGTTTTATAGTTAATGAGGTGGAATGGGAGACTCAAGAGATCTTGGGATAAAGATAGAAGAAAAGGGTAAGTCGCACAATCAGCGCACGGGTTGTCCAAACTGTGTGTAGAAAACCATGGTGGCAATGGCTTCTGCATGGTCGGAACATGGTTTCTCTAACCGTGTGGCCAAACCATGCACGAAGGGTGACCGAGGCAGTATATAACTCATGGTTAGCACACGATTTATCAAACTGTGAGGACTAATCGTGTGGTCACTTAAAATTACATCCTTCAATTTTGGATCTAACTCGTTTTTCCTATAATTGCCTCACTAAAGCTCTTAAGCGGCCCTAACTCGGGATTTTGGTTCTCCTAAGGTCAAAGAGGGTTCTCCCATAGTTTCGGAGGCGATCCAAAGGCTTCTCTTGGCGAATCGAAGCTGGATTCTTGTGGTATGTGATCGTTCTCCTTCGTTCTTGATCGTTTTCATAGATCTAGTCAGATCTACTTCTCGTCTTCTCTCGATTTCTTAGATTTATGCCCATTATGGGTACATCTAAGTGTGTGGATGCCAAATATCATGATATTTGGTCTTGGTTTTGTTAGGAGAAGAGATCTAAGGTGGGTTTTAGGAGATTTGACCTGGCGTTCTTGAGTGTTCTTCTTCCATTGCTTGGTTTCACCTGTTTGTTGAGGTAGGTGGCTTCACTCTCGATTCATCTTTCTTAGAACTTGAAGGATTAGTTTCAATTTGTTTTCCGTGATGAAATGGTTTTTTATCTGCTGTGAAAGAATGGTTGGAACCCCTTTTTAGTAACTGGTGATGAAAATTGTGTGTTTTTGGAAAGTGGTTGTTGAAGTAAATTTAAAATGGTGATTTTAAAGTGGCTATGGTTTTACTGCTAGAATGAAATGGTTTTCAATAAAAGGGTGATGCTTTATTGAAAGGTTTTGAAAACACTTGGTTTTGGGCATGGATTGCGTGGGTTGTGGTGTTTGTTCGTATGCATTGGGATGGATATGGGCGAGATGTACCCCCATGAAAAGGTTGGGATGGATAAGGGTGAGAAGTCCCCCCATCAATAGGTTAAGACAAATAAGGTTGTGAAGTACCCCCGTCATGGTAGTCCACTAAGTGACGACTTAGTGGAAGGATAACTCACCACTCGTGAGTATAGGGAGGTCCAGGTGGAATGAATGGTTGGTTGTGTGGATTGGTGAGATGGAACGAATGTGACAAATAGAAGTGTGAATGGAATTGGGAACTTTGCTTGATTTTTTTCTTTGAGAAAGATGGGGTTTGTTGGGAAATGGTTTTGACATGGAACTTGTTATATTGTGAACTATTTTTGGAATTGTTTCATAAAAATTGTTTTATATAAATGTGTTAACATGTTTTATCCTAGAGGAATGGGTTGAGAAGTCATTGGGGAAAATCTACTGAGTTTCATTACTCACCCCCTGCTTTGGCACGTTGGTGCTTTTGCAGATGTCATGTACCGAGATGTTGGAAAAGGTAAAGCGTTGCATACTGCTTTGTGATTCTTGGACTGGTTCGTGATGTTGGATCTTGGAGCTTATGGAGCATGGAGTTGGGTTGTTGTCTTGTGGTCTTTGAGTTTGTCTTTCCACTGTTTACTCTGTTTTAGTGTTGGTTTCCGCTGTAGTAATTTTGGTTGGTTTTTGATAAAATAAATGGTTGAGTTATCTTAGTTTTTATCATCCATCGTTTAGTAGATTCATTTGGTTATGGTTGTTGGCTATGTGGTATTTTCTTAAAGGGTAAATCGTCCCCCACTTGTTTTGAAACCCTTCGGCATTTATTTCCAGCCTTTGGCGCCTTTGGGATGTCACTTAAGGCCTAGTAATGATTCGTTGAGCTCTCAAGCCAATGAGAATTGGCGGGTCATTACAATCAGAGCCCAATATAAAGAGAATATAGTTATAAGACTTTTTTTTAATTGATATGAATCTTTTGACTCTTGGAAGATGTCTTGAAATACTACTTGAGTTAACTTCTAGAAATAGGTACCAAAATAGAGTGTCGTGATATCTTCTATCTACTATTTTCTAGTGAGGTTGTAGTCTGATCAAGTAGTGATTCTCCTCTCTTTTATTTATTGCTAAAATATTATATTTGGTTTATGCTCTCAACAATATATTTATGTTTTATTAGTTTTCAATTCTTGAGGTCTTTCTCAGACACATGAGCAACTCGACTCCACTCACAGACTTTTGATCAGATATCCCCTTTATATAGTACATCTGACAATAAAAATGTTCTCTATTACTTTGTACCTCATACTAATCTCTGACATGGATATTAATATTATCTAAAAATTTCCGAAAATGTTATTAAAATAAATATTATAACTAACTTTCACTTATATGACTATTAGAATAAATTTTAATTTAAATGAAAAAGTAACAGTTTACGATGTCTCTAGAAGGGTTTGTCAAGTAGCGGTGTCATAGAACCAATATATTAGACTTAGATCATTCTATAATTTGGAATGGTGAGTCGATTATTGAAGACTTAGGAATAGTAGGTCACTCTAACAGTAGGTCAAATTGATGGTGACTCAGCTATTCGTATCTCATACCGGTAACTCATACTTAGCAAAAATTAGGATGCAATCGGTAACTCATTCTGTCAGTAAGTTGATGTAACAATGACTTAGCGATCAGTAGCTTGAGTGATGGTGTCTCACCCTTGGTTAGAATTCACTATTTCTTCTAATAGTGAGATAGATAACTATGAGACATATTATTGTTAAGTCCATGTCAATAGTAGCATATACTTAGCAGTTTTTCTCTGATCAGTAGGATGTCCATCAATGAGTCCACCTTAATGGTGACTCGTACTTAGCCAAATATGAGAAACCTATCTTATGATATTAAATAGTAATAGAATAGATTAATATGATAAGTAAACACAAGTACACATAATTTAACATAACTAGAATTAATTAAGCATGAATTGTGAGCATTAATCCTAGAGGAGGAAAACAATCTCCCCCCATTTGATGATCACAAATAATGGAATTAATAATAAATTCATAATGATCAAAATAAAAAAGAACAATTATTCTTAACATGTCATAAAGATCATGAGAAATTAAATTATAGGATAAAAAAAATCAAATACAATTAAATTCCATCTAAATAAAAATCAAATAAAATTAAATTCCATCTCATATTTATCCTTTTTTATTTAATGCCATATTAATTCTCCTACTTTTTGGTTATAAAAAAGAGAGAAAATAAAAGAAGATTAAGCGACATAAAATATAAGAAAATAGATAATATATTTTATGATAAAAATAGAGTACATTGGATGTGAAAAATCCAAAAATTACATCCCTATCAAAGATCATCCTAGAATAAAATCTTAACTAAATAAGGATCCATCACTACTTTTCCCTTATCAGTAGAAGTAGGTGGAGGAATAGATGGTACAGAAGGGGATGATGCATACAACTAATGAAAGAGAACTCAAGAGGGTATAGTAGGGTTTTGCATATAATAATTAGGTTTTGTAAGTTCTCTATAGATCACATGCCTTAGACGACTAAGATCCTGATTAGGAGACATGTGAAATGGTGGAAGGGTTGCATGAGAAAAAGAACAATTGTTTCGAGTAACAACAGATCTAAATTTATGATCCACATAATAGTAGATGGAGCCTAAAGAAAGGTTCTAAATTATATGTTGAATAATGAATTCCTCTAGTGGTACAATATCAATACTATGGACATGCAGATATGGATTTAATAGGTTGATAAAATCCTTTATTATCTTCCCACCTTTATCCGGAACCTTGGTAAAATCATCTTTGTTCCCCATAAACATTTTATGTGTAGGTGTAAGCTCCTTGAGCTATTTGACATGTTCCTTGAGGGCTTGTGTAATAGAAGGTATGATCAAATTATTTACCAAATATTTGAAATGAATATCCAACTGGTATTTTTTATAGATCCTTTTAAAGTAGAAATGTACCTTCTTTGGGATATCCTCTTGAGCATTAGTGGGCCCTTTCACATAAAACCTTACCATATACTACACATGGTCACTGTTCTATTTTATTTCTCTTAGGTTCTTCTGATCTGAACTACCCATCATGGTATGAAGTTATTATCTTTTAACTGATCTAATCATATCACTGTTAGAAGACTATGCAAGAGCAGAGAAGTTTGAGGCTTAATTTAATGTATATTTGACTACAAATCCCAAAATAGTAAGATCATGATTTGGAGGAGGAGTATCATCCTCAGAAGATGTATCTTTAATAATTTTCGCAACTTTTTCAAGGATACTGTATAATTAGATGACACCCATTTCACAATAGGAATGATTATGACCAACACATCTCTTAATCATTTATTTTTCATCCTCACTTCTTGAAGTTATAAAATCATTTGAGTTTGAAGTTGTGAAACAACCGTTTCTGAAATTTTGGAAATAATGAGTTTCACTAAGACTAGAAACTATTATAGGTTGAGGTTGAATGATTTTTCTAATAGTTGACCACAATTCCTCTTTAAAAACATTGAAGTCATGCTGACTCACATAATCTGTAGGAACATGTGCAACCAATTTCATAGAAGCATGAGAAATTTCAACTTGGACCTCTCTGATTATTAACTACTCTTTCAGTCAAGGATACCTTATGATCAATTGTATCATCATCTGAATCAGGATAATCAAAGACTAAAGTGATATATTCCTGGTAATTCCCCCATTCATCTACTATTACATCAAAATGAATAAGGGTAAAAACATTAAATCATTAAGACTGATTCTCTCTATAAACAGGTGCTTCCCTCTAAACAGGTTCTTTCATTATAGAATAAACGAGTTATTTCACTTGAGAAACTGGAGCTAATTCTTCATATAAAACTAATTCAGGAGTTCTGAGAGGTTCCACCATATGTTTTTTATCGAGTAAAAAAATTTTAGCAGGTGTTTTATATTCTTCAAAAGGTCCTTTATCCCTAACAGTAGGATCTAATTTCCCAAAAACATCCCAATTATTTCTATCACTCTATTAATTTTTTCCTTTTCTTCTTCATTTGTATCACTTCCACCTTCTTATTTAGAATCTTATTCGTTAAGCTCTTATTCATCCTCTTCATCCTCTTCTTTTTATTTCTCTTCTTAATTCATCTTCCTCATCATCATTTTCAAAATTCTTTTTCTCTTATTCACTTCTAATTTCACATTCACTGCCACTAGCATACTTAACATTTTCAGATTCCTCTGTCTCTACATCAGAATCATCATTTAGGATACATTCTTTGTTAGGAAGCCTTTTTGGAGGGAGAAAAGTTCCAAAAGTGATTATTTTAGGGATTTCAACAATATCTAGATCACTCCTATCATTAATAGGATATCCTATTTCTTTATTTTCCTTATATACTTGTTCTTCCTCATCTAATTACTTAACCACTTCATATGCCCATAGACCGGGGTCAACCATATATTTCAGTCTGATGGGATGTTGAAAAAGATCAATATCTTTAAAACAATTCTCATTATTCTCATCCCACTACCATTTCTTGAGATTATAGCTAATTCTCATTATTTTTCACATGCCTCTGGTAATGTGAAAACCATCACGATTAGTCACAATTTCTTCTATTTTATTTTCAACTCCTCTAGATTTCAGCATTGTAGAAATCAACATAAAATAAAATGGGGAAGTTGACATGGATTGAGGTTTAATCATACCAGTCATGTGGACCATGAGGTATCTGAAAAAATTGATCATGTGTCCTTCCTTCATCAGATAAAACAAATATACATCATGATATTTCAAGGAAGAAAATTCCCCTTTCCTGGGACACAGTTGATGCTAAATAAACCGAAATAACAATATACATTAACCATATATCTCAGTTTCAATTGGTATTCTTAGAATACCATCACTGGTCAACTCAGTTAGGGATATGTCATAAATGAAAATATCACTTGGAGGAGGAGGATTGCCTTGGTACTTATAAAAAATACATTGATGAGGTACCTTCAAGAATTCATCAAAAATTTTAGAGGAGATTTATATCCATTTTCCACCTATTATGGACTTGATCCATAATTCCTCAGTTCCTTCAAGAATAAACTCGACATACATATAAAATTCATGCACTAGTTTCAGATAAAGAGGTCGCGTGTTATTAGAGACCCACTCAAACCAACCTTGTTCTGTCAACACTTTCAAAACAAGATATTTACATGACAAAAACCATTCTTCCTGAACTTCCCTTTCAGGTATGACTATTCTACTGACTAGATCTAGATTAAAAGGTTTGAACTTTAGAGCACTTGATTCCTCTTCTTGTTTCTTTGAAGGATGAGATTTATCCATAAACATCACAGTCAAAATATTTACTCGATCCATTTGAAGGATTCCAAAGGTTCGGTATGAGGAGGAAGGTGGTAAAGGTTCAAGAGATAATGATTCGTTTTTGGGAGGGTGAGTGAGTGAGAAATGATTATGGATCTATTTGATATTTATCATTTATGGATTTTAAAATCTTAAAACGAAAAAGAGGTATAAAAAAACAAAATAAATAAAAAAATGATTTTTTTTCAAGAAAGAAAAACGACTAACTAATTTCCAATGGTAATGCACGATGGTGAGTGATAATGGTGAGATTTCAATGGTGAGTCATCAATGGAGAGTCATCAATGGTGAGTCATCAATAGCGAGTCATAAACAGCTAGTCATCAATAGCAAGTCACTCAAAATTGATCATCCCCAAATCATGTCTGATGTATGTCATTATCTCATTATTTAAAGTCTTAGTAAAAACATCCACAATATGAGGTTCAATTCCAATAAATTAAAGAGTTATATCACCTATTTGATAATGATATCTCAAAAAGTGATGTCTTACATCAATATTCTTTTTCCTTGAATGAAATTCTAGATTATTAGAAATTTTAATAGCACTTGTGTTTTCAAAATTTATAGGGACATGCCTAAATTGATATCCATAGTCTAGTAATGTGTGTTTTGTTAAAAAAATTTGAGCAAAAAAACTACCAGAAGCTATGTATTGAGCTTCAGTAGTAGATAAATGCAATAGAATTTTTTTTCTTACTACACCATGAAACTATAGACATGCCCAAAAAGTGACATGTTCCCTAGGTTCTTTTTTCTGTCTAACTTGCATCCACCAAATTTCGCATCAGAATAACTAAGTCAAATGGATTTCATATACGATAGAATAGTCCTAGGTTGTTAGTATATTTGAATTATTTGAAAATTATTTTAACAGTAATATGATGTGACTCTATTTGATTTTCTTGAAAATGATTGCACATACACACACTAAACATAATATCAGATCGATATGAATTTAAGTAGAAATGACTTCCAATCATACATATGTAATGTGTTTAATCCACTGATTTTACATCATTATCATGTTCCAATATATAGGTGGTGATCATAGGAATATCACTACTTTTAGTGATATCTAGATTAATTTTTTTAAAGATATTTAGTATATTTACTTTAATTTTAAATAATACCATCATTATTTAAAAAAAATGAAATCTAATAAATAATTTGAGTTCATCCATTAAACTAATTTTGAACTCATTTTGCATCATTTTTGAAAAGTCAACACATAAATAAATTTTTTGAATATCCAAAAATAATTTCATCAACATATAATTGAACAACTAAAACATCTTTAGAAATTCATTCTATGAAAATATAATGATTAACAGTACCTTTTGAAAAACCATTATAAATATGAAAAGTGATGAACCTATCATACCAATCTCTTGGAGCCTATTTCAAACCAAATAATTATTTTTGTTAATTTAAAAACATGATTTGGAAAATAAGGATTCGAAAAACTAGGGGGTTGTTAAACAAAAATATACTCAACTATATAACCATTTAGGAAAACAATTTTTACATCTATTTAATAAATTTTGAAATTTATCTATTCTATATAATCTAGAAGTATTCTAATGGATTCAATTAGGGCCACAGGTACAAAGATTTACTCATAGTCCATTCCTTCCACTTGACTATAACCTTGTGCAACTAGTCTGGCTTTATTTCTTACTATTATACCAGCTTCATTCGCTTTGTTTCTATGAACTCAATTAGTACCTATTTTCAAGGTGTTTTTGGGTCGATTAATTAGTTTCCATACATTTTTTTCTTTCAAACGGGTTTAATTCTTCCTGCATATTCATCTTCCATTATTCATCTTTGATGTTTTTAGGTTCATGTTGTTAAAAAAATGCTTGATGTTCAACCTGGTTTCTTAGATAAGATCTAGTGTGTGTTCCTTTGTCTAAGTATACAACCAAATCATCTAAAGGATGTGTTCTAAGGGTTTTAACAGACCTAGAAATTGAAGGGTTGGTCACTTATGGTTGACCTACAAGTTTTGGTTCATTTTGATCACAATATGGAGAGTTTCACGAATCGGGGTTTGCTGCTTATTTATCAATAGAATAAAAAATCTTAGTATTTATCTCTAGACTGGACATATTATCTTCAAGATTTTCCAGGGAGGTTTTGGACTCATGTGGATATGTTTCATCAAACTTTACATGCACATATTCTTCAACACATTTGATTCTATCATTAATTACTATATAATATTTTTTAGAGATTGAATAACCTAGGAAAATTACTTCATCATTCTTGGAGGAAATATTTTCAAGATTATCTTTTGTATTGAGAAAATAGACATTGAAACCAAAAAATTTGAAGTAATTAACCTTAGTTTTCTTATTATTCCACAACTCATAGGGATTTTTCTTTAGGATAGGTCTAATTAAAACTCTATTTATTATATAGCCAGCTGTATTTACAGCTTCTACTAAAAAATAAATAGGTAAATCATATTCATTAAGCATATTTTGGGATATCTCTTGTAATGTTTTATTTCTCCTTATTAAAACTCCATTATACTAGGGTGTCCAAGGAGCAAAGAAGTTATTAATATATCTTTTTTTATTAAAAAGATTCAAATTATTGATTTTCAAACACACAACCAAGGTCACTACTTAAGGTTTTGATCAAATACCACTTAAATGTTATATTGACCTAGCATACATGGTGAAATAAGAGAAAGCCTAACTTTTATGAGGTAAAAAAAATTCCAAGTATACTTAGAAAATTCATCTTCTAGAACATACGCATAGTGCTTCCCATTTAAACATGAAACTATAGATGGTCAAAACAAATCCATGTGAACTAAATTAAGAAGTTGAGAAGTTGAAACTTCTTTCTTAGGGTTGAAAGATATTTTATGCTTTTTTACTTTTTGAAAATGATTACAAACTTTATCATTTCAAAACTCTAGTTTTGGTAGATCTTTGACTAATATTTCTTTAGAAATATTTAAAAGAGAGTAAATGTTATAGTGGAATAGTCTTTTATGATAGAGACAATACTATTTATGAAACACATTTAAGCAAGAAACATTCTGTGAAACTTAGGAATCCAAATTAAAAACCTATATATTTTCATTTCAAAAATAATTAAATACCAAATAATTCTTAGAATTGAAAACATTAAAAGTATAATTTTAAAAATTTAACAGGAAATCCATCATCACAAAACTATGAAATGATAAAAATATTGTACTTAAGACCATCAACATAAATAAAATTATAAATTAAACTGAGTTAATATTATTTATTTGGAAAAGTCCATTAATTTCCTCTTTTTCATTGTCACTAAAGGCGACATGTCCACCATAAATCTTTATGAGGTTCATGAAGAAAGGGTAGTCCCATGTCATGTTCCTTGAACACCCACTATACATGTACGATAATTTTTCATAGGAACTCTTCAAACAAATTTCATACAAAAATAGTTTAAGCAAGAATTGACTTTGGTACCCAGATTTTCTTGGGTCCAGTAATATTTGTAACTAAAGCTTTAGGAACTGACACTTTCTTCATGGGTTTCCTCTAAGTAGTTTTTAAAGAATTTTAAAAATAAACCTTATTAGGTCCATAAGAGATATAAGTAGAAAAAGATGTTCCACTACTGGAACATATATAAAATTTTCTAGAACTGGGCATAAAACCGAATTTTCTAGATTTTAATACAAAATTGGTTTTAACAAAATTTATTTTCCCAGGTTGATAAACAATACTAGTAGAATAATTATGAGTGAATTGTTTTCTATGAATTTTAACTAAGTTATCTTTTCCATTTTTGAATATTTATAAATCCTTTTTAATTGATCATTATAAAGTTGAAGTTCAATTCTCTCATTGAGTAGTTAATCAATATCCTCTTTTCCTACAGTGAGTTCAGAATTGACTATAGCAGAAAGAGAATGTTGTTTCTTAAGATATTTTTATTTATCTTTCAGCTCATTGAAGGTATCCTCAAGCATTTATAAATATTCAAAAATTTCATCATTAGTCATATTTTCAGAATTGTTAGATTTATATTATTATCCATAATAATAAACATTTTGTGTAGGAGATACTAAATTTACCTCCGATTAATTTTTCATAAAACACATATTGGATTTTTCATCCTTTTCATCATGAGATGATTCAGATTCACTAGAGCTATCCTCATAATCACTTCAGGTAGCCTTCATAGCCTTTATATACATTCTTTCCTTTTCCTCATACTTATTATTGTTATTTAGTTCGGACAGTCATCCTTCAAATTTCTTCTTATTTTGCATTCATAGTAGACCATCCCATTGGTAATATAATTTATTTTCAAATAATTTTTCTAGTTAAATTTATTTTCATACTTCCCTCTATATCTTGGATTTCAAAATAAATTCTTCTTTCTATAAAACTTAGTAAATCTCCTAGCTAATTGATCCATTTCTTAATCATTATCACATGATGTATCTTCATTTCTGTAACTTTCAGAAGGAACTTGAATTTTCTCTTTTTTTGGATGTAGTGTGTAATAACCTGATATTTTATAAGATATATTCTTCTTAATTTCTTTCATATATTATGTTGTACGATACACCAAGATTATCTTGCGCTATACGCAACACCGTATTAGCTTGCAGTATACGCAACACTAATCTTGGATCTTGTTTACACACAATTTCATGTTTGTTTGATAGTAGTTATTCTACGAAACATTGAGTATATATATATATATATTCAATGTATTTTGTTATACATAGCAACAAAGGAGTCGTGCACTACACGCAACCCTGACTTGGCTTGCATTACACGCAATCACGACCTTCCTCAATAGCATGTGTTGTACGCAATACCGAGTTTTACTAAACAACGATATATTATTATAATATTATTACGAACTATCCATTATGAATAGTATTAACTAAATTTTGAATTTTATTACATTATTATTCATCTTAAACATTTTCTAGATCATGGTATAAGAACAAAATAAATTTTTTGGGTAAAATAAGTATTTTTAAAAAAATGCAGTTTTGCCACCTTTTGATGGCGCACCCACTTTAAATCTAGTTTTTGACATGTTTATAAGTTTAATTTTACAAAATAAAATTATTCTTTGGAATCATGATATAAAATTTTACCTTGGATAAATTTTTCATATTATTCTGAAAACTTTCATATTTTAATGAATAGTATAAACACGGTATATTTTAATTAAAAACAACTTTTTTCATCGTAATAACTTATGTGGTTAAATTATAATATTGAATGGTTTAAAGTATAAATAGAATATATTTTTACCATTTAATATAATGTATGTCATTAGCATTGATTTTACATTGAATTCGTAGGTTAAATCAATTCAATCTTTTGCAATGTTTTAAACAAAAACCTGTTTTCATTCGACAACAGGATTAATTTTAATTTAATTAATGAAACTTCTGTGTACTGAATTTGAAAAAATGGATTCCATATTTGGAATCAGTGGGTCCAAATTATGTTAATAGGCTAATTTTTATTTTTTGGGAATTATGAATAGTAACTACGGTAAATTTTATTTACAATAGTTAAAGGTAAATCGCGTAATTAAGGGTGAATATAATATTATAAAATTACCCTAACACATGAAAAAATTCTATTGGATGACTAAAAGTCGACCCATATCACCTAAGGGTCGGATTAGATTCATTTTATGGACTTTTGACCATGAAAATAATTTAATTATTATTAAAACCAAAGAAAGTAAAAACATGCACTACTACAACCTGGCCCTTTATCAGCGCTAAAAACCAGCATTAACAGTGCTAGAAAAGCGCTGTTAATGCTGGCGTAGATAAAGGGGGGGGTCCCCTTTATCAGTGCTCCTCTAGCACTATTAAAGGTGTCCTTTATCAGGGCTAAAAAAGCGCTGATAGATGCCCCATCGCCTGCACTTACAAAATAGTACCTGCACACCTGCACACCAGAATACCTGCACAATGTAGCACATGTACACCTGCACACCATATCACCCGCACCCAATATTTTGACCGAAAACTGTATATACATTTACTTAACATCATGAATACAAAAAAAGGCATCGCTATATACATTTCAAACATTGTTTTACATGGTTACATTTACAATTATTCAACAACAGTTATAAACATTCATGTTTCATCCTTTGATATCCGTGATCCGCTCTCGATGGTATTTGTTGCTGAACAAAGCATCCGAACTCAAGGAAAAAAATTCACCTATATAAGAAAACAAATATTATGTTAGTAATGAAATAATGAAAGAAATCAAAAAAGTAATATGAAGGAATACATTAATATGGAAATGTGAAACTAAAATATGAAATTTTAAACTCAAAAGTTTTCATTTTCATGACAATGAAAGGGAATAATGTAAAATCAATATGGTTTTGATTGATTTATCTCATTTAATAAATACTGATTCATTATATAATGAAAATAATTACCAGTCACACCATGCATCAGTCAGATTGAGGTGTGGTCGATTCGTACATGTCACAAATGACTCGTGGATCGTTGTCCTAAAGTATCAAAACAATCCGAACACGTTTTCTCGGTTTGGCGTATGTCACTGGTGTTGTTCTCTAATGTTTATCTCAATTTGAAACTGATATCAGACACTTTTAGCCATACCGGTCACACCGTGCGTTGGGTTGAGGTGAGGTCGATTCGTACATGTCACAAATGACTCGTGGATCGTTTTACTAAAGTATCAAAACAATCCGAACGCGTTTGCTCAGTTTGACGTATGTCATTGGTGTTGTTTTCCAAAGTTTATCTCAATTTGAAACTGATATCAGACACTTTTATCCATACCGGTCACACCATGTGTCTGATTGAGGTGCGGTAAATTTTTACACGTCACAAATGACTTGTGGATCGTTGTCCTAAAATATCAAAACAATCAGAACGCATTTTCTCGGTTTGGAGTATGTCATTGGTGTTGTTTTCCAAAATTTATCTCAATTTGAAACTGATATCAGACACTTCTAGCCGTACCGGTCACACTGTGCATCGGATTAAGGTGCGGTCGATTCGTACACATCAAAAATGACTCGTAGATCGTTTTCTTAAAGTATCAAACCATTCTGAACGCATTTCCTTGGTTTGGCGTATGTCATTGGTGTTGTTTTCCAAAGTTTATCTCAATTTGAAACTGATATCAGACACTTTTAGCCATACTGGTCACACCAGGCGTCAGTCAGATTGAGGTGCGGTCAATTCGTACACGTCAAAAATGACTTGTGGTTCGTTTTCCTAAAGTATCAAAACAATCCGAATGCGTTTTTTCGGTTTGGTGTATGTCATTGGTGTTGTTTTCCAATGTTTATCTCAATTTGAAACTGATATCAAACACTTTTAGCCATACCGGTCACACCGTGCGTCGGATTGAGGAGCGGTCAATTCGTACACGTCAAAAATGACTCATGGATCATTTTCCTAAAGTATCAAAACAATCCGAACGTGTTTCCTTGGTTTTCCGTATGTCATTGGTGTTGTTTTCCAAATTTTATCTCAATTTGAAACTGATATCAGACACTTTTAGCCATACCGGTCACACCGTGCGTCAGATTGAGATGCGGTCGATTCGTACACATCACAAATGATTCGTGGATCTTTTTCCTAAAGTATCAAAACAATCCGAACACGTTTCCTCGGTTTGGTTTATGTCATTGGTGTTGTTTTCCAAAGTTTATCTCAATTTGAAACTGAAATCAGACACTTTTAGCCATACCGGTCACACCGTGCATTGGATTGAGGTGCGGTCAATTTGTACACGTCACAAATGACTCGTGCATGATTTTCCTAATGTATCAAAACAATCCAAATGCGTTTGCTCGGTTTGGCATATGTCACTGGTGTTGTTTTCCAAAGATTATCTCAATTTGAAACTGATATCAGACACTTTTAGCCATACCGTTCACACCATGTGTCGGATTGAGGTTCGGTCGATTCGTACACATCACAAATGACTCGTGTATTTTTTTCCTAAAGTATAAAAACAATACGAATGTGTTTTCTTAGTTTGGCGTATGTCATTGGTGTTGTTTTCCAAAGTTTATCTCAAATTGAAACTGATATCAGACACTTTTAGCCATACCATTCACACTGTGCGTCGGATTGAGGTGAGGTCAATTTGTACACGTCAAAAATGACTCGTGGATCATTGTACTAAAGTATCAAGACAATCCAAATGTGTTTTCTCGGTTTGGTGTATGTCATTGGTGTTGTTTTCCAAAGTTTATCTCAATTTGAAACTGATATCAGACACTTTTATCCATACCGGTAACACCGTGCATCGGATTGAGGTGCGGTCGATTCGTACACGTCACAAATCACTCGTGGATCATTTTAATAAAGTATCAAAACAATCCTAATGTGTTTCCTCGGTTTGGCATATGTCATTGGTGTTGTTTTCCAAAGTTTATCTCAATTTGAAACTGATATCAGACACTTTTAGCCATACCGGTCACACCGTGTGTCAGATTGAGGTACAGTCAATTCGTACACGTCAAAAATGACTCGTGGATCGTTGTCCTAAAGTATAAAAACAATCTAAAGGCGTTTCCTCAGTTTGGAATATGCAATTGGTGTTGTTTTCCAAAGTTTATCTCAATTTGAAACTGATATCAGACACTTTTAGCCATACTGGTCACACCATGCGTCGGATTGAGGTGCAGTCAATTCATACACGTCACAAATGACTCGTGGATCATTTTCTTAAATTATCAAAATAATCCAAACAAATTTGATCGGTTTGGCGTATGTCATTGGTGTTGTTTTCCAAAGTTTATCTCAATCTGAAACTGATATCAAACACTTTTAGCCATACCAGTCACACCGTGCGTCCGATTGAGGTGCGGTCGATTCGTACACGTCAAAAATGACTCATGGATCATTTTCCTAAAGTATCAAAACAATCCGAACGTGTTTCCTTGGTTTTCCGTATGTCATTGGTGTTGTTTTCCAAAGTTTATCTCAATTTGAAACTGATATCAGACACTTTTCGCCATACCGGTCACACCGTGCGTCAGATTGAGGTGCGGTCGATTCGTACACGTCACAAATGACTCGTGGATATTTTTCCTAAAGTATCAAAACAATCCGAACGTGTTTGCTCGGTTTTCTGTTTACCATTGGTGTGGTTTTCCAAAGTTTATCTCAATTTGAAACTGATATCAGACACTTTTATCCATACCGGTCACACCGTGCATCGGATTGAGGTGAGGTTAATTTTTACACATCAAAAATGACTCGTGGAACGTTTTCCTAAAGTATCAAAACAATATGAACGTGTTTGATCGGTTTGGCGTATGTCATTGGTGTTGCTTTCCAAAGTTTATCTCAATTTGAAACTGATATCAGACACTTTTAGCCATACCGGTCACACTGTGCATCAGATTGAGGTGCGGTCGATTCGTACACTTCACAAATGACTCTTGGAATATTTTTCTAAAGTATCAAAACAATCTGAATGCATTTGCTCGGTTTGGCGTATGTCATTGGTGTTGTTTTCCAAAGTTTATCTCAATTTGAAACTGATATCAGACACTTTTATCCATACCGGTCACACTATGTATCAGATTGAGGTGCGGTCAATTCGTACATGTCACAAATGACTCGTGTATCATTTTCCTAAAGTATAAATGCAATCCTAATGCGTTTCCTTGGTTGGCGTATGCCATTGGTGTTGTTTTCCAAAGTTTATCTCAATTTGAAACTGATATCAGACACTTTTAGCCATACCAGTCACACCGTGTGTCGGATTGAGGTGTGGTCGATTCTTACACGTCACAAATGACTCGTGGATCATTGTCCTAAAGTATCAAAACAATCCGAACACTTTTCTTTGGTTTGGTGTATGTCATTGGTGTTTTTTCCAAAGTTTAACTCAATTTGAAACTAAGTAGTAGGAATTCACTAATCTAAGGATATGAAACATAATAAAGAGAGATCATATATTCTCAATAAGTGTAAAGGGAGATATCAATGACCATATAAAGATAACATAAGTATTAGGAATTCAACTTCATTATCCTATTTGTTTACATTCTTCCATCAGGTACGATGCCCATTCGTTTCTAAAGACATTTATATCATCTTCTGAATAAGAGTTTTTGCGACAGTCATAGTAGTACTGATAAAATAAAAATACACAAAGGATTAATAATTATTTTTAATAAAGTAGTAATTATTTTCAAAAATACCTCTTCATGGATGCTAGTTTGTTCATGAAATATGATCTATTTCATAAATTTACAAACATAATAATTGTAGTCCTTGTCATTTGTTTGTTTCGGACACTGCAGAAACATCGAGAAAAATAAGTAATTTGTTTTGATATGTATTTGGATAGTGAAATATAATTATATATACCCAAATACTTCTCCATTTGTAGATCTTGTGGGCATTTTCGTCCTTATTCCCTGGATTCATTCCAGCCTTTAGACGATATTCATACACCGCCCTATCATAACAAAATCCTCATTAAAAGATAATATAAATTATATAACTAGATATTTAGTTCTAAAATGTTGGATCTAGTGTATTATAAATTGAAAATTGCCATCATCTATGGTCGGTTAGTTAGATATCCATGCAGTGAATCCAGAAAATAAATCTTTGGAGTATCCAAATTGACTGCAATGAGCATCCAATGTTCCCTAAAAAAACAAAAAGAAATAAGTAATGATAGAAATGAAAATATAATTGATATGATTAAAATGTAGAGTTTTACCCTTGCATCGTTGGTATTAAAAAGATCCTGTCATTCGTAATTCTTCTTTGAAACGTTCTGAGGAGATTTGACATCAATTCAGCCTGAAAATTAGAATCTATTTCTATTCATTATGTAGAAATGGTGTGAGGACTAACGAGTCCAAATTTCTATTCATGGGAAAATAACTTCAATTGTTTTTTATATATACGTCTGTGAAAAATATGAGATGTATTTATCCATAATTATCAAAGTATATCAGCTTCTGTAAAATTAAATCATGAAAACATACCTTATGTATACATTTATAACTGAGGCGCCTAGCCAGGCGTATGTGATGATCTCAGAAACAGCGTCTGCACTAACTAAATCTATTGTTTCCTCTCCGTACATATCTTTTTCACAAAAAATTGTATGACTCTTGCCATCTTTCATTTTCGTATCCACATGAGCTTGCAATGATATTAAATGTGGATATAGAACGGGTAGGGTGAACGCACTATCAGTAGATCGTTTTGATCGGTTGGTTGATCCAATGTTGGAGCTGCTCTTTCGTTTTAGCTTCTCTATTTTATACTTCTGTAATAACATTCATCAGTTTATCCATTTTCTAATTTAATGTTAAAGGTTCTGCTTGAAAAATGAACTGGAAATGAATACCTCCTGCTCGACATGTTTTTTTACAAGATTCGATGGCCATGCAATGAATGTTGCAATAGTTTTTCCACCATATGAATTTCGTCATCTTCATTTGGCATGGGTAGCTCGGCGCTTGGCTCATGAGGTACGTTAATCGACACTTTGACATGACTGGTTGGAAGTGGTCTAGAGTGTAGCGTGTCATTCTGCATATTGAACACCGTAGCCCTCGCTAGAAGGCGATGGGTGGGAGTTGACATATATAAATCACAATCATTTTCACCCTATAAAATATCATTACATGAAAGCTATCAGTGTCTATGTGATTCACATCTCACAAAAACTTATATTATAACATTGATTACCTCGGTTAAGTCAGGTCTTCGAGGGGAATGGCTCGCCTCAAAGCTGGTGAGGGGTGGATCTTCTCACGGGTGTTGTTCTTGAGTTGTTTGTTCTCTTCGCCTCTCCTCCATCAAACTCTTTAGAATCTCTCCCTGAGTTTGGATTAGTTCTTCAAGGGTAGCTACTTTATCTCTCATTACATGAAATTCTCTAGTTTGTTCATCCTCTTGTTTTTTTTTCTGAAAATATGTCCGGGGTGACACCCCAAAACCCACACCTCTGATGCGACCATAGTGTTCTGGCTGTTTCAAGGCCATTGAAAGTATGTCTGCATCCGATGCGGGTGTTGTTGATTCTTGTGACTATGTCAAATAAAAAATATGAAAAAATAAGTAAGCATCATTATGTAATAGTGAATTAAAGAAAAATATGTTTATATTATGTCATACTTACACATGTTTCCCACACTTTTTGTGTGTTTTCATCTATCAGTTTCCCCTCTTTATTAACACGAGCCTCCTTCCATAGCACATGGCATGGAATGGAAGTCACTTGAGATTTTGCTTCATCAATCTACATATAAACAGAGAAACATGGTTACAGTGTTGTTTTATGTCACATAAAATTATTACAGTACTTTTAAAAAACATACCAATTGTTTTTCAACTGAAGCGTACCCCAACCTTGCTTTACGGTAGGGGTACACTGGTTTTGCTGCCCGTTCTTTATTTTCAGCACTCAGTTGCTGTTTCATAAATAAAAACCTATCAATCAACGTGATGAATACAAGAAATGTTACACAACGTGTAACCAAACACAATGTACCTAAAAATTCTGTTCCGCACGACGGTTGCAAAACTCATCCCACGTTCCTTGGGATATCAAGTGTGCATAAAGAGGAGGCAGGTGCGGCTTGATTTTCCCTTTGGCAACTTTCAGATGATGTTTCGTTAAAATGGTGCGAAAGCTTCTATGAATCCTTCATGCCAGTCTGAAAACATATTCTTTGTGCGAAACATCTACTATAAATCCACTCTGCAAGAGATGATGAAGGGTTAGTCAATATTTCAATATTTAATTTTATTTTAATAAATTAAATAGATGATATCATAATTTTACAGTAATCTCTTCCCACATTAATGTTTTCAACCCGCTGACAACATGGTCCCACGACTCTACTTTAATCGGCACGCGTTTTCGAGTAACGATTCCAATATAGCTACTAAACATGGCTTTGTTGGGGTTTACATGCTGACCTAGCTTATTCCATCCCACCTCATATTTGATTCCTTTTGATTTTTCCTTAAAGATTTTTGCTAAAACTGTCAAACTACGGCGCACCTGTTTTTTTGTGTCGCTGGGGTTTCATCGCCTACCATTTCTTCAGTTTCTACATCATCAATATGTTTCTCCGAAGCGCTACTATCAACACTGACACCTGCTGCAACAGGTTGAGAGACCTATTGTACGTTAGCTGTGGGACCAGCTGCAACAGGTTGAGAGACCTGTTGTCTCTCAGCAGTGGGATCAGCTGCAACAGGTTGAGAGACATGTTGTGTCTCGGGATTGGGTGCATCAGCAGGTGAAGAAGTCATTATCTACAGAACTGGTTTAAAATTTAATTTAGATCACATAAAAGCAGCAGCGAATAGATAATAACATAATGTAACACAATCTATATTACAATAAAAATCAATAACCTGATTATTGAACTCCCTTTTTTTAAAAGGCTGAAGGGATTTGACCCCTCTATAAACTATCCATATCCCTTCATTGTGGTCTCGTCTGACATACAAAACGTCATCTACATTGGGACCACTGTGAAATGATTGCGAAGTCCCAATGAAAGGGTCATCTTTCATTGAATTTTCATCTGACCCTTCAGCTGTTTTGGTCGATAACAGAACAATTGACCAGTTTCGGTTTGCGGGATCTGGAACATAAAATACTTGCACTGCCTGTGATGCCATTATAAATGGTTCGTCTTTCTCCCCTTCCTTACTGAAATCAATTTTCATGAATCCCAAATCATCTATTTTAACAGCACTCCTGTTATCAACCCACTTGCATTGAAATATCGGAACATGAAATTCCGTATAATCCAACTCCCATATTTGTTTGATGATGCCAAAGTATGACATATTCGCATAAATTGGATTTCTATCCTTAGCACCGGAAACATGTATCGCTTCAGCCACAAGTGTAACCCCGCTATTCTGCACGGTACTGTCTTCATCATGTTCATTAGTATAAAATGTATAACCATTAACTACATAAGCATTGTAAGATAATGCATACACACTTGGTCTACTGGCTAGCCATCGAAGTCATTCCGAAATTGACTTTGGATTTTCATCTGACTTCTTAAAAATATGATCTTGAAACCATCCTATAAATTGTCTATTATGTGTATCTAATATCCATTTTCATCCCTTGATGGATTCAAATGCCTAAGAATTTATTTGTGGATTTCAACATATGGGTCAACGTCGAAACTATTATGCAAAACATAAAGGTGGGCCTGCTCCCGATCTGTAATATTGATTGTGACAACCTTTATTCTAGAAATTCCTTCACCCTCAAGCTGCCCAGTGTGACAAGATTTCGGTAAGCCAATGCTTTCCACACCAGACAAGTATTCGGTACAGAATTCAACAACTTCCTCAACAATATATCGATCTGCAATACAACCCTCTGGCCGACTTCGATTTTTGACATACCCTTTCAAAATCTTCATATATCGTTCAATGGGGTACATCCATCTGTAATGTACATGACCACATAGTCAAATATCTCTCAACAAGTGGACCATCAAATGAACCATCATATCAAAAAATGAAGGCGGGAAGAACATTTCTAATTCACATAATATGACGGCAATTTCTTTTTCCATAGCTGGCAATTTTGCCGCGTCTATAACTTTGCTGCATATAGATTTGAAGAAGAAACATAGTTTCGTTAATGTATGGTGAACATTCTTGGAAAAAATGCAACGTAAAGCAATTGGAATGAGATTTTGCATCAAAACATGACATTCATGTGATTTCAGATCTTTTAACTTCAAGTCGCTCATTGCCACAAGGTTACTGATATTTTACGAATACCCCTCTGGAACCTTTACATCATTCAAGAAGTTGAAAAACTGATATCTCTCCTGCCTAGAAAGAGTGTAAGAAGTAGGAGGAAGAAATGTTCATTTTTCACCATTCACTAGTGCCAACTCTTCTCGTATTCCCATATCTACCATGTCCAACCTAGCCTCAATTCCATGTTTTGTTTTGCCAGATGTATTTAGCAACATGCCAATAACACTGTCAAATACATTTTTTTCTATAAGAATAAAATCAATAAAATGTCTTACATACAGACAATTCTAGTATTGTAATTAAAAAAAATTGATCTCTTTTTCCAACCGATTTTCGTAAGGTTTTTCGAAGCCGGTTTACCAAAAGTAGTGTCCACATTTTTAACTTTCTCAAAAAATTGATCACCTGTTAGTGGAGACGGTGCTGTATGTTCTTCTGAACTTCCATCGAATGATGTCTTCCAAGAATGATACTTTTGTCATCACGGTAGAAATCTGGAATGTCCTAGAAACATGGTTTTCGATGAATGTTTCAACCTAATTGATTGTGTACCTTCTTCGTAAACGGGACAGCCTTGAGTCCTTTAATGATATATCCTGACAAATTTCCATAAGCAGGGAAGTCATTTATCGTCCCATACAACATGACTCTCAAAGTGAAATCTTCCTTTCTATAAGCATCATACAATGTAACACCTAAATCCCACAATAATTTCAAATCTTCGATCAATGGTGCTAAATAGACATCAATATCATTACCCGGTTGTTTTGGTCTTGATATAAGCATAGATAACATGATGTATTTTCGTTTCATGCATAACCACAGTGGTAAGTTATAATTTATCAACATAACCGGCCATGTACTGTGACTGTTGCTTTGAAAACCAAAAGGATTCACTCCATCTGTAGATAACGCAAGACGAAGGTTTCTCGACTCGTTTCCAAATTCTGGATACTCATGATCGATTCTCTTCCACTGAGGAGAGTCTGCCGGTTGACGTAGTATCCCATCTTTAATTCTTGTATCTGCATGCCATGTTAATTGTTCTGCAGTCTCCTCACTTCCATATAGGCATCTAAACCTTGGAATGATTGGAAAGTACCATACAACTTTAGTAGGACTGGATTCATATTTCTTGTATAGAGAAGCACCACACTTTGGGCATTCTTTAAGTTATTTGTGGTCCTTTAGAAATAGTATACAGTCATTCGGGTAGGCGTGTATTCTTTCAGAGATCATACCCATAGAGCGTAGCATTCATTTGACATCATATGTTCGGCTCGGGAGCTCATTGTCTTCTGGGAGCATGTCATTCAAGAGGGCAAGTAGTTTCGTAAAACTATCGTCACTCCACCCGTTATCTGCTTTCAAATTATACAGCTTCAGTACGGCTGACAATGCTGTATATTTAGTGCAACCAGTATACAATGACGTCTTTGCACAACTTTTTAACTTCTCAAACAATTTTGGCCAATCACGAAGTTCATCTTCGAAGGTTCTTGTCATTTTCTCAATACGATCTTCATCATCATTCACATCTGTAATCACATCCTCCATACAGTCATCTTCATTGTTCATGTTTGTAATCATATCAGATGATCCATAAAACGCAGTGTCACCCCATTCACTACCTACATTCGTTGTTTCCCCATGTTTATTCCAACATGTATAACTTTGATCTATTCCGTGACAGATCAAGTGTACTTCCAACTCATCTGGACTAATTTGTTTTGAATAACAACAGCGTAAACACGGACAAAGGATTTGAGAAGAGTCACATGCATGATCTTTTGAAAACTTGATAAATTCTTGCACGCCTTCTCCATACTCTTTTGTCAACCGATTGGAATTCATCCATTTTTTATTTATATTCATCCTATTTGAAATCCGTAGGATGAGTATATAGGTTAGAGGAGAAGGAATATGAGTATAATTTAGATAAAAAACAAGATACTTCAAGGAAATAATGTTACCATGAAATGACTAAGTCTAGAATGTTGTGGATCTTGAATACATTCTTTGACTGATTTGGAGAAATGACTTCTAGAACCTTTTCGGGATAACCTAGAACTCCTTCCAATGAAATAATGTGACCATGAAACAATACTTCTTAAACAAAATATGGGGAATTTATAATACCGTAATAAAGACAAAGCTCTCTAAAAACACCCAAAACAACCTCCAGATTATCAGAGTACTCCTCCTATATATTGTAATACACCAAGAAGTATTCTAAAAAAATGAAAATGGAGGTGTCTAGAAAGATATTAAATATCTAGTTCATTAGTTCCATGAAATAGATAGAGCATTGGTGATCCCAAATGGAATTCATAAATACTTTAAATTTCCATATCGACTTTAAAAATCTATCTTTTGAGCATCCTCTTCCCAAACCCTCAACTGTTGGTACCCTGATCTCTAGAAAATATTCAAAAACCAATAGAACCTTATAAGATGGTCATACAAATCATCAATTATAGGCAATATTTAAGTATTCATTACTGTCACCTGGCTATGACTACGATAGACTGTTAAAATTAATAGGCTATGATATGACTTTATTGAAAACAGAATTGGAAAATCCCATAGTGACATGATCATATATATAGAACCATTTCCCTAAAGATCTTCTAGCTGATCTTTTAGCTCCTCTAAATCGGCCATAGTCTTATGATGTGATGGAGTGGAAAATGGGATCATCCTGTGAAGCAAATAGATAGAAAACGCAAACACTCATTGGGGAGGTTATCCCATGCAGTCCTCTAGAAATGATTTTGTGTACTTTTCCATGACCACTGGAATTTCACATGAAGAACACTTCTCAACAACCCTAAGGAAAACCTTGGAAAAATGACATGATATGAACCATAACGTAGAAGCAACTTGTCATACCCTCTATGGTTATAGATCACAATATCCATAAAAAACATGGAATATCCTGTTAAGAGTAAGTAACTGAACCCAATGGGGATAATAGTTATCTAGTGCACTAAATCCAATACAAAAATCCAAGAAGATAATGAGGTCGGAAAAGACCAGGTCCAAAACATGGAATTCCGAAATTTCCTCCATGCCAAGTACCACAACACAACTCTCAAAGAACATGAAACCATGACCATTTTTCCTACCCAAAAGGGTTAGGCAATACATGAAATAATTCATAAACTCTGCCATCATAACCAAGTAATAAAAAAATATGTGAAATTAATGACTACGATTCACCATTTTGAAATGAAACCAATACTATAGAAGAATTTAAAAAAATTCACCTTGAATTGTGGTTGGCCAAGATTATGAGTCCTCATGAATGACCTCTACTGCATTGATTTTTTCTGGATTAGACTCGTATATCTATTATTTCCCTATTAATAATCCCCCTTTCTTTTAGGATGTGATCCTCCACCATTTGAAGCCTCTTATTTTAACTAAGAGCCCTTAAAAAAGTGAAGCCTACACCACTCCCATTAGAAGCCAATTGAAAAAATCACAAGATATTCCCCGGCTACCCAAATAGGTGGAACGCCCCCAGAGTCTCTGGTAAAATCGTCCAGATGTTTCCCACATTTCTAATCTGACAAAAAAATAGGTCCATTGTCCATATAATCCACATAATCTGTTCATAAAGACTACTCAAATCCCTTTCCACTACTTCTCTAAGACTCATCGTGCTTTAGATTTTATCCTCAAAATTAACTATGGATACCACCCATTAATGGAACACCATTGAGACCAATATTTCAATTAAAATATGCCTCTCACATCAATACCTTGGGAAAAACCTAAAAATTGGTTGGTAGACTTAGAACAATAAGAATAAATCTGATATATTTCCTCAAACCCATCTCAAAATTAATAGCCATAAGATAATCGTTCGTGGGGAGATAAAGAGATACAAGAACCAAATTACGGAATCTAGTGGAATAATCCATGACTAAATGACCACCATACTCTAGATTTAAAAACACATAGTCATTCATCAATCTCAAGGTATCTAGGTAGAACCTCTGAAGAAATACCACATGGAAAGTGGTAAAAGTGAGATCCTCTCTATTCCTAGAAAGAATCATTGATTCACACCACATTAAAATAAATTCTTTTAAAAAGGAACCAAAAAATAACACTTTATATGTCTTAGGGGTTTTCAAAAACTCTAAGATCTACTTGATACAGTCCAACTACTCCTTAAATTACTTGGTTTTCTTTTCAGTAAGGAAAAAATCTGAATTATTCTTTGAAAATTCTTGAGTGTGGTCCATAGTTCATGTCTTATGATGGATACCAATTTAACCCACGTTTTTGAAATTATAAATCATTGAATCAAAATTTTTTTTATCAATGGGATGGTTCCTCTTTGGGGTACTCTGGTTCACACTATTTATGCTTCTACATGGTCTTTCTAGGAGGTATTGTCTACAAGAAACATGAACAACCTCCATCAAGGAAAAACCAACATCAAATCACAACAAAAGAACTAAATGAGAACACCAAAAAATAATAATAACTAAAAAAATCTAATGAAGTAGTGGGAAATCATAAAAACAACCCATAGTCAGGATCAAAACATAACCACAATCCCAAACCACCCATGGAAACTGAAGATTCAACATGAAGAATAGTTGGCCAAACACTTACCAATTACAAACATAATTAATTCATGAAAATTAAATTTGAATCACCTTAAGGAGGAGGACCCGGTGGCGGAGGAGAAGGAGGTGTCGACAGCGGAGGCACCAGAGGCAACATAGGCAGCGCGGAGGCAGCGCGGAGGCAGGGCGGAGGCAGCAGAGGCAGCAGAGGAGGAGGAGGAGGAAGAGGAGGAGGAGGCCGCGGTGGAGGAGGAGGCAGCAGAGTTAGAAGAGGAGGAGGAGGAGGAGGCGCCAGTGGAGGAGGAGGAGGATGAGGCCGCGAACTAGGAGGAGGAGGAGGAAGCGCCAGTGGAGGAGGAGGAGGATGAGGCCGCAGTGCAGGAGGAGGAAGAGGAGGAGGAGCAGAGGAGGAGGAGGAGGAGGCGGCCGGAGGAGGAGGAGGTGGCGACCGGAGGAGGAGGAGATGGAGGAGGTGGCGGCCGCAGAGGAGGAGGAGGAGGCGGAGGCAGCTGCGCAGAGGAGGGCTTCCGCGAGAGCTTGACTGGGTGTAGGGAGGAGGAAGAGGACCCGCGGGTTTTTAACAACTCCGCGTGAGCCTTTATCAGCGCTAGTAAAAAGCGTTGATAAAGGGTGTATTTATCAGCGCTAAAAGGAGAAGTGCTGATAAATACAACCTTTATCAGTGATTTTTTAGCGCTGATATGTAAGCCCTTTATCAGCGCTAAAAAAAGCGCTGATAAAGGGGCAAACCTTTATCAGCGCTAAAAAAGCGCTGATAAAGGGTACACCTTTATCAGCATTAAAAAAAGCGCTGATAATGGGTACACCTTTATCAGTGCTTTCTTTAGCGCTGATAAAGTGGACCTTTATCAGCGTTTTTGTTAGCGCTGATAAATGCCCTGCCCTTTATCAGTGCTTTACTGTTAGCGCTGATAAAGGCAGGCGCATGCCTTTCCAGGTTTTGTGGTAGTGATGTCACTGTCTTAAATCTTATAAGTATAATAATTTTAATTTAGTGATAAACATCATAAAACTTCAAACATGAAAAGTCTACAGAAAGATAATAAAATTATCTACATAATGATAGTTTATTTAGATTTTTTAGGGATTAAATAATTATCATTAATGGTGATACATTAATGATGGAGAAATTATCTATTAAGTGAAAAATCAGTAATATAGTTTTTAATGAAATAATAATAACCATTAAAAGGCCCAAAAACCTGACAAAAACTTATTTTTAGTGTATATATATACCATAATCATCTAATGACCTAATATATAACCTCTTAGAGTCTTATCAAAGTGATTATGACACTTATATTATTTTATTTAAAATGATGCCAAAGTTGTCACCTTCATAATTTAATAAATATAACAATTTAAATATTGTTATTTTAAGATTATAAATTCAAGTAAAAGTATTATTTTGAAATTTAATAGATTTATCTTCATCATAGGATTTTATTTTTAATTTTTATGCAACAAATAAGTATGTTAAATAATTATACAAAAATGTCATAGTAATTATTTTATTAAGAGATAAACCAAATAAATGGTTCTAAAAATAATAAAATAAATATTATATGAACTATTTAATGTTATCCACTAATTTTATAGATACATATGGCCTTTTATAAATCTATTAAAGCTTTTAGTTCGAACATATCTTCTGTATATGTTTTTTTTAAATTCATATAAATGAATAGTGTCAAAATTGACACTATTGTTATTTTATAAATATAACATATTATAAAATTGTTTAAAAATCACAAAAAATATTTAAAAATTATAAATTTAAATTTATATGGTCTAAAAGGTTTTAAATTATCCAATTACAGAAAATTCACAACAAATAAGTAATTCTTTGTTATAATTTAAAATTTAGAATTTTATTACCACAAATAAAATTAAATTGATTAAGTAAGGATAAATCAAGTTGATAATGTTTAAAATAATTTCCTAACATGTATAAATTTTATTTTTTGATGATATTACAACCCTATATCATCTTATATTCGAATATGTGTCATTTTTGGAGGTTTATAAGTGGGGTTAGATTTATTATAAATTAATATTTTTTAAGATTTCCAAAGGTTCCCCTCTGCTCCCTTATAAATGGGAACCTCCTCCCTCTCTTCCTCACACCAATTTGAGCCTTTAATATTGTCCAAACCCTGCCCATTTCCCTTATAAACTTATCTAGAAACATCCTAGAGGTCCTGGTATTCTTCAAAGACCAATTTTAGTACCCTAAGAGGAGGATTCAAAGAGGCGTGTCAAAGAAGAGGTAATATCCGTTACCGATTCTTTCAATTTTCATTCTTCTTCAACTTCTTCTTATTTAGTTGTTTCATTATGAAGTAATAAAATCATTTTCACTCATATAATGATATGTTATTATAAGTATGAAACAACCATATTTCACCATCTATCCATCCTATGGAAAATGAAATCACCGCGCGTGCGTATGTAAGGAATACCTTCTCCACGCCATGGTGTAATCTATTTTCCACCACCACCTTACTTGGATGGGTATAACGGTGAAAGTAATGAATATATATGATTATTGTAAAGTGATATTGATTCTGTAATATTATACATACACTTTAATACAATTCGACGATCATGGGAATGATATCATCGCTTGTGCGTACGTACGGAATACCGTCTCCACGACGCGATGAGATTCACTCTCCATGATTACCATTCAAGAATGATTATAAAGTACATATAATAAGTAATCATAAAATATATGACATAATAATGCTACCGGATTTATGTATATATATATTTATTTATTCCATCTACTTAATTCCATTCAATTCAATAAGGAAACGACAACAACGTTCATGCGTATGTACGGCCTACCATCTCCATGAACGGTGTATTTCTTTCTATTTATAGATCTATTATATATATGTATATTATGAATATATATTATATATAAATCATGTTTTATATTCTTAAATTAATTAAAAATGATCTAAGTAATCATATGAATAATTACAAGTCAAAACACGGACGACAAATAAAACGATTTTACCCAAAACACTCTTTAGCATGGAATTTACAAAAGAACGGGTAATATAAAGTCATAAGTGAACCATATATGATATAATAACAATGAATATTATTCTATAATAATTCAATGACATTATTTAAATCATTATACATGAGGTTTGGATACGTACGAAGCATATCGGACCTAAGGTAAGGGATAATTGTGGAAATCTCATTTTTATCCGAGATTGCTTATTCGTAAGTATTTACTGGGGTTATTTATATCATCCATGTACATGTTTTATAAAATTGTTTTCATGTATGTTTAAAGTCCTTTTTACCCATTTTTTACTTTTACTACATGGTATGTAAATAATCTTTCTTTTTTTTTTACGTTACGAGGTACTTTTTTGAGTTTTCCGACAAAAGTACGAGGAGAATGTTATTTTTAACTTATACGGCGTAAACAGAATTTTAAGGGTTCATAATGCCTAATTTTCATGAAGCTTACTCTACATGATTTTATGACTATTTTCAACAAAATACTTTTATTTTAAAAGTTCATGGCATTTTTTGAAAAGAAAATGATTTTGATGAAGAAAGGATATTTTCATCAAGAATTCATTTCAAATGTTTTATCAAAACCATTTTCCATCTAAGATGACATTATTTGATATGTGTATGTTTCAAGTTTAATGTCTCTATGATTTACATTGTTCACTTTTCTTATGATGAAATGTCCGTTTGTTTTATATGGATTATGAAATGATGGGATGATGTTTATGAAACCCATTTTATTCTTTGGGTTATGATGAATGTTTTAAGTTTATTTTGTGGCACAAGTAAGAATGATTTCACTATGAGATGTGTGGGACCTATATCTCCCTCCAATGCATTGGGTAAAGATTTTAAATCTCATGAGATAGACATGGCTGGAACGACAAGTTAAACCGGTTCAGTAATACATGACTGGAACGAGGAGTGAACTCGATTCCGAAAGGGACTTTGTCCACTAAGATGGTCTTGGCAGCAATGCCTTGGCTAATATGGAAATCATATCATGTTCTGAATGGTTTCCACAATTACATGTTTTATTCCCATGCTATTTTATCATTCTTAATGTTTCTTTATGATCTATGCCATACGTACTTCCATGTTTTATGTCATTTCTCAAGCTTTTGATGTTTAAACATTATGTTCATGGTTTAAGTTCAAATTTATATGGTATGTTTTATTTTATCCCTGCTTACCCTTACTGAGAATTTGAGCTCACCCTTTTTATGTTTTCTTTTCCCCAGTATATAAAGAAAGGTTTTAGGTATGAAAAAAAGGGGAAGATCTTTATGGGAGATGTTGAAGATCTTTCACCACGATTAGAAGATTACGTTCCATGTTTCCAAAGACACTAAAATATTACGGTCCTTGTGTGTGTGTTTTTGTTATGTATTAAGTATTCCACAAAAGTAATGTAATGTCCATGTACGTCAAGCTTCAGGTCTCTACATTTGGTATCAGAGGAAAGGTTTAGTCAACCTTTGGAAACTAGTATGCGAAAACGTTAGTGAGATCCCTATAGATATTTCTAAGGTATGTCTAGGGATATCCCTAAGGATAAGTATACATAGAGGATATAGTCCTAGAACTACGGTAATAATCAAAGAATTTAACCTAAGATGTTAGATATTGAGGGTACTTCCCCTTTACTATGTTATTTTCCCTAGCATGATTTTTGCCTCTCACACTATTCTTTTTGGGTTTTAGAAAATGGATGGAAACAGGAAGATTCACGATAATGGAGGATATGACAGACAATGGAATGATATTCTTCATGAGCAACCAAATGAAATGGGATTTGGAAGTCCAAACATCATTATTATGCCTAATCAGAAATCTTATAATATGATCAATAATCTCAACTTTGGTAAGTTTCACGAATCAGATAATAAGAGAAAGATGGAGTTTCATGATGATCATAGAGGAAAGAAAGTTCAATTTCCCTCATGTAAGTCATGTGGGAAGAGGCATCAAGGGGAATGTTTCAAAGGAACTGGAAGATGCTTTGGGTGTGGGAAAGAAGGACACAAAGCCAGTAATTTCAAAGGAAAAGGTTCAGTTCACACCATGGACAAGGATAATGGTATTTCTAAGACATCAACAACAGTTCAATGTTTTAAATGTGGAATGTATGGGCATTATGCAAACCAATTCCCTAAGGGAAAATCTCATGAAGAGAATCAACATGGTAATATGGGTAGTATTTATGTGGATAATGATGAAGAGACTAAAAATGAAATATGAGATGAAATAAATGATGATGCTCAGCTAGTGGTTTAAGAAGTTATTGGAATGATTGTATGTTTATAAAGAATAATGTATGGTACTATGGAATAAAGAATCATCTAAGGATTTTTACACTATTGTTTTTCCTAAAGTATATGAAATTATATGTTGAATGGTACCGGTAACCATGTAAGGTTATTCAGATATTTTTGGAAAGTAGATGATATGCGCATAATGAAGGGATAAGAAGATAATGAGATGTTTGATTGTATTCATGAGCTCATGACTGATATAAGGACTAAGTGATATTATGGTTTGATTATATAGAAATTTTGGGATTTTGGTATGTAGAAAGAGTTAACTTTTGACAGCATTTATATTATCACTAAGGTTAAATGGGTATTCATTTTTCAAGAGAATACATGATTAATGTATTCACATGTTTATAATTTGACCAATAAGATATATCTTATGATATATGAGGGATAAATGATGGAATTCACATGATTGTTATGTGACATTTCAAGTAATCATTTTCTTTATACTATGAGCTTGGACCGAAGTATTTTAGATAAGCCTAAAGATTGGAATGGATTATGTTGGAAATAAGTTAGTATTGTTTAAGGATAGAACTTTTTTCGATATTATTGATGGGATGTTGTAGTAATATAGTTTTAGAAAAAGGAAAACCTGCCGGACTGGCGACATCCCATCAGGTCGGATGAGGCTGTGTGAATCGAACCCATAACCGAAGTGCAACTGGCCTTTATCGCTTACCTCTAGCCTACAGGAAGTCCCTGGTTAGTAGAAAGTAGTTTTATTTTATTAAGTGGTATGATATATGAAGTATAAGTTCATTTTTGGAACCATATACGATTAATCTAACCATATGATGGACTTATAACTTTTGCTAACCTTTTGTTTGAAACAGATGGAATGACCCATCATTCTATCACAAGATCTGCTAACACATCACGAATAACAAATTCAACTTCATTTCATTAAGGGATGAAGTGGAAATTGTTCAATTCACAAAAAATAGTGATATTGTACCAAAATCAGGTATGTATTTCTTTTAATTCATCAACTTTAGGGAAATGATCTTGAAAACCAAAAATGTTGTCTTAGTGACCTTATATCCGATGAATCAGATGGTACCTTAGATCATCACAAATCTATGGCTTTGTGATTTTTTACTTTTTCATAGCCTTGTTCTCTACCACTCTCTATCAGAACATGATGGTTAGATTTCTATTCCATATCCATATTTTCAGCTATGTTATCCTATGTGGAAACCCAATGATTATTTTAATTGGGTAACTGTTACGTTTCATACTTTAGTTTATAAAGATAAGTTTTGGTATTCCTTTTTACGATGTGGGTTTCAATTAAAGAAACATTCAAGTAGAAAACCATTTATAACCCCGACGAATTTCGAGGGCGAAATTCATTTTAAGGGGGGTAGAATGTAATAACCCGATATTTTATAAGATATATTCTTTTTAATTTCTTTCATATCTTCTGTCGTACGGTACACCAAGATTATATTGCACTATACGCAACACCGTATTACCTTGCAGTATACGCAACACTAATCCAAGATCGTGTTACACACAATTTCATGTTTGTTTGATAGTAGTTATTCTACGAAACATTGAGTATATATATATATATTCAATGTATTTCGTTATACGTAGAAACAAAGGAGTCATGCACTACATGTAACCCTGACCTGGCTTGCATTACACGTAATCACGACCTTTCTCGATAGCGTGTGTTGTACGCAATACCGAGTTTTACTAAACAACGATATATTATTATAATATTATTACGAACAAGCCGTTATGAATAGTATTAACTAAATTTTTAATTTTATAACATTATTATTCATCTTACTCATTTTCTATAACATGGTATAAGAGCAAAATAAATTTTTCGGGTAAAATAAGTATTTTTTAAAAAATGTAGTTTTGCCGCCTTTTGATGGCACACCCACATTAAATCTAGTTTTTGACATGTTTATAAGTTCAATTTTACAAAATAAAATTATTCTTTGGAATCGGTATATAAAATTTTACCTTGGATAAATGTTTCATATTATGCTGATAACTTTCATATTTTAATGAATAGTAAAAATAGGCTATATTTTAATTAAAAACAACTTTTTTCATCGTAATAACTTATGTTGTTAAATTATAATATTGAATGGTTTTCAAGAATAAATAGAATATATTTTTATCATTTAATATAATGGATGTCGTTATCATTGATTTTACATTGAATTTGTAGGTTGAATAGATTCAATCTTTTGCAATGTTTTAAACAAAAACCCATTTTCATTCGACAACAGGATAAATTTTAATTTAATTTCTGAAACTTCTGTGTATTGAATTTGAAAAAATTGATTCCATATTTGGAATCAGTGGGTCCAAATTATGTTAATAGGCTACGTTTTATTTTTGGGAATTATGAATAGTAACTACGGTAAATTTTATTTACCATAGTTAAAGGTAAATCACGTAATTAAGGGTGAATATAATATTATAAAATTATCCTAACACATGCCAAAATTATATTGGATGACTAATGGTTGACCCATATCACCTAACTGTCGGATTAGATTCATTTTATGGACTTTTGACCATGAAAATAATTTAATTATTATTAAAACCAAAGAAAGTGACAACATGTCACTCTCTTAAATCTTATAAGTATAATAATTTTAATTTAGTGATAAACATAATAAAACTTCAATCATGAATATTCTCCAGAAATATAATAAAATTATATACATCATGATAATTTATTTATATTCTTTTAGGGATTAAATAATTATCATTAATGGTGATACATTAATGATGCAGAAATTATTTATTAAGTGAAAAATCAGTAATATAGTTTTTATTGAAATAATAATACCCATTAAAAGGTTCAAAAACCTGACAAAAACTTATTGTTAGTGTATATATATACCACAAGAATCTAATTACCTAATATATAACTGCTTGGAGTCTTATAAAAGTGATTATGACACTTATATTATTTTATTTTAAATGATGTCAAAGTTGTCACCTTCATAATTTAATAAATATAACAATTTAAATATTGTTATTTTAATATTATAAATTCGAGTAAAAGTATTATTGTGAAAGGTAATATATTTATCTTCATCATAGGAATTTATTTTTAATTTTTATGCAACAAATAAGTATATTAAATAATTATACAAAAATGTTGTAGTAATAATTTTATTAAGAGATAAACCAAATAAAGGTTTTTAAAAATAATAAAATAAATATTATATAAACTATTTAATGTGATCCACTAATTATCTATATTCATATGTCATTTTATTAATCTATTAAATCTTTTAGTTCGAACATATCTTCTGTATATATTTTATTTAAATTCATATAAAAAATAGTGTCAAAATTGACACTATTGTTATTTTATAAAAATAACATATTATAAAAATGTTTAAAAATCACAAAAAATATTTAAAAATTAAAAATTTAAATTTATGTCGTATAAAAGGTTATAAAATATCCAATTATGGAAAATCTACAACAAATAAGTAATTTTTTGTTATAATTTAAAATTTACAATGTTATTATCACAAATAAAATTAAATTGATTAAGGATAAATCAAGTTGATATTGTTTAAAATAATTTACTAAAATGTCTAAATTTTATTGGTTGAAGATATTACAAACCTATCTCATCATATATTCTAATATGAGTCATTTTTGGAGGTTTTTAAGTGGGGTTAGATTTATTATAAATTAATATTTTTTAATATTTCCAAAGGTGCCCCTCTCCTCCCTTATAAAAGGGAACCTCCTCCCTCTCTTCCTCACACCAATTTGAGCCTTTAGGCTCGGCCAAAACCTGTCCATTTCCCTTATAAACTTCCCCAGAAACATTATAGAGGTCCTGGTCTTCTTCAAAGACCAATTTTAGAACCCTAAGAGGAGGATTCAAAGAGGCGTGTCAAAGAAGAGGTAATATCCGTTACCGATTCTTTCAATTTTCATTCTTCTTCAACTTATTCTTATTTAGTTGTTTCATTATGAAGTAATAAAATCAGTATAAATCATATACTGATATGTTGTTATATGTATGAAACAACCATATTTCACAATCTATCCATCCTATGGAAAATAAAATCACCGCACGTGCATACGTACGGAATACCGTCTCCACGCCGTGGTGTAATCTATTTTCCACCACCACCTTACTTGGATGGGTATAACAGTGAAAGTAATGAATATTAAGGATTATTGTAAAGTGATATTGATTCTGTAATATTACACATACACTTTAATACAATTCGACGATCATGTGACTGATATCATCGCTCGTGCGTACGTACGGAATACCATCTCCACGACGCGATGAGATTCACTCTCCATGATAACCATTCAAGAATGATTATAAAGTATATATAATAAGTAATAATAAAATATATGACATAATAATGCTGCTGGATTTATGTATATATATATATTTATGTCATCTACTTAATTCCATTCAATTCAATAAGGAAACGAAAACAGCGTTCATGCGTACGTACGACTTACCGTCTCCATGAACGATGTATTTATTTCCATTTATCGATCAATTATATATATGTATATTATGAATATATATTATATATAAATCATGTTTTATATTCTGGAATTATGTAATCATGATCTAAGTAATCATATGAATAATTACAAGTCAAAACACGAATGACAAATGAAACGATTTTACCCAAAACACTCTTTAACATGAAATTTACAAAAGAACGGCTAATATAAAGTCATAAGTGAACAATATATGATATAATAACAATAAATATGATTCTGTAATAAGTAAATGATATTATTTAAATCATTATACAGGAGGTTTGGATACGTACGAATCATATCGGATCTAAGGCAAGGGAGAATTTTTCAAATCTCATTTTTATCCGAGATTGCTTATTCGTAAGTATTTACTGGGGTTATTTATATCATCCATGTCCATGTTTTATAAAAGTGTTTTCATGTATGTTTAAAGTCCTTTTTACCCATTTTTGACTTTTACTACATGGTATGTAAGGAATATTTCTTTTGTTTACGTTACGAGGTACTTTTTTGACTTTTCCGACAAAAGTATGAGGAGAATGTTATTTTTAACTTATACGGCGTGAACGGATTTTTACGGTTTAATAATGCCTAATTTTCATGAAGCTTACCCTATTTGATTTTATGACTATTTTCAACAAAATACTTTTATTTTAAAAGTTCATTGCATTTTTTGAAAAGAAAATTATTATGAAGAAGAAAGGATATTTTCCTCAGGAATTCATTTCAAATGTTTTATCAAAACCATTTTCCATCTAAGATGACATTATTTGATATGTGTATGTTTCAAGTTTAATGTCTCTATGATTTACATGGTTCACTTTTCTTATAATGAAATGTCTATTTGTTTTATATGGATTATGAAATGATGGGATGATGTTTATGAAACCCATTTTATTCTTTAGGTTATGATGAATGTTTTAAGTTTATTTTGTGGCACAAGTAAGAATGATTTCACTATGAGATGGGTGGGACTTATATCTCCCTCAAATGCATTGGGTAAAGATTTTATATCTCATGAGATAGACATGGCTGGAACAACAAGTTAAACCAGTTCAGTAATACATGACTAGAACGAGGAGTGTGCTCAATTCAGAAAGGGACTTTGTCCACTAAGATGGTCTTGGAAGCAATTCCTTGGATAATATGGAAATCATATCATGTGCTTAATGGTTTCCACAATTACATGCTTTATTCCCATGCTATTTTATCATTCTTAGTGTTTCTTTATGATCTATTCCATACGTACTTCCATGTTTTATGTCATTGCTCAAGCTTTTGATGTTTAAACATTATGTTCATGTTTTTAAGTTCAAATGTATATGTTATGTTTTATTTTATCCATGCCTAACCTTACTGAGAATTTGAGCACACCCTTTTTATGTTTTCTTTTCCCCAGGATATAAAGAAAGGTTTTAGGTAAGAAAAAAAAGGGGAAGATCTTTATGGGAGATGTTGAAGATCATTCACCACGATTAGAATATTACGTTGCAAGTTTCCAAAGACACTAAACTATTACGCTCCTTGTGTTTCTATTTTTGTTATGTATTAAGTATTCCGCAAATGTAATGTAATGTTCATGTACGTCATGCTTCGGGTCTCTACATAGTGGTTTTGAAATCCACTAAATTTATTTTAGGTTCATCATCTTATTCTCTATTGACATTAATATATTATTTGTACATAATCCTTCTTCCAATATTCTCCAATATAGGTAGTTCATCGATTTTAGAAGATTATCAAATTGATACTGAGGTCCCTCTCCACCTTTCTGGTAGACATATGAAGATCCTCTTGATCTACTCTTTTGCAGTGACTAATTTCCCCAGTGAGATCATAGTATTTAAAATCTCATTGAAACTGAGATACATGTTAGAGATAGGCTTATTAGGATTAATTTTAAAATTATCATATTTAATAGTATATGTGTTAAGCCTCATTTCTTTAACATTGGTGGTTCGTTCGTTCATGTGAAACAACTAATGTAACCCAAATTTTGATGTTTATTTTATATGCATAAATCGTATTGAATTCTTTATCACCTAGAGATTAATATAACACATTCATGAATTTTTAATTATTATTGTATGATTCCATAGTTGGTTCATCCCAAATGTTTCTTGAAGTAGTTGGAATCTTATATTAATCAACTATATAAGACTAGATTTCAAATCCTCTGCATTCAAAATGAATTTTAATAATGAGTTTGCACTAAGCATAATTTGTGCCATTAAAGTAGGGAGGTATGCTGGTAGAAGAAATTTCGTATCTATTATCTGTGTTAATTTTTTTTTAAAGAACTATAAATTTGGAACTGATTTTTTTGAGATATTTAGAACACAACTAAAATAACAGTTGAAAATATTTTGAAACTTTTCAACTTTTAAACTCGAAAACAAAGAAAATGTAATACCTCGACCCTAGTTACCTAGAGTTGGTGCACTATTACATAACATTGGAATGATCACAAAAGATCAAGTCTCAAAGGACTGATTAGTATAGTATCCTTTGAAGTACTAGATATATACAAAAGTTTCATATTAAATCATGAAAAAAACCACATTTTTTCCCCTTTGAACACACTCATATCCCTAAGACTATCCCTACAGGTCAAACATAATAAACTTCTTCACACCTTGGGAAAATGAAAACATAATAAATGGGTGAGCTCATATGCTTAGTAAGGATAACAATATAGTAGAAACATTCATAAATAAGCTTAAAAATTTAAGGCAATTTATAAGATAAAAACAAAATCCTTTTAAACATAAACTACAATATAATATGGAAAATATAAATAAAAAAATTCCATTTACTTATTGACATGGATATTCTTCTAGTCGAATAATCATATATAATATCAATAGCTATTTTCACAATGATGGAATGCATAATGTTGGGCATCATAACCACGTAGTCAAGGCCTCGTGCTGAGACTACAAATAATATTTTTTCAAGACCTTATACCAAGACACTTTTTTGTATCATGAGACCTACCGATGCATCGAGGAGATATAGCGGGCTCCACCTGTCACTTAATAATTCCAATGCATTCCTCATTTGAAAAGGTTGAAACTAAATATATACATTTATATTAAAACTAGCATACGAAATGTCCACAAACCATGAATGTTATAAAAATAGCATATCCACAGTCAATCATAACTCATTAAATACAATATAAAATATTTTATTATAATAAATCAACCTCAGTTAAGAATAATGAAGGATATTGACATAGGTGAAAATAATCAATAAAACTATTTGAGAGAAATATATCCTTTTTTCTTTGAAACATTTAAAAGTCTCAATATTTACTAAGAATCCATTTAAAAGAGAGTTTTAAATCAAAAGTGTCCCATTCCACTTTAAAACTTTTAAAAAGAATTCTAATTTTAAAACATTCATGTCCATATAAATAAATCCTTAAAACTATTTTTAAAACATGGTCATTAATGATAAAGATTTAGATGAATAAATATTTAAAACATTTAAAATGATATTTTAGTTAGAGTTCCTAACAAAATGAGAGAAGCTTGAATACAAATAATTGAGGTAATAAAAACATTATAATATCATGAGAATAAAGGAATTTCTGATATATAGTGTCAAAGTACAATATATACACTATATAAAAGTGAATTGGCACATAATAACTATAAAGTCTCAATGGAATGTTAATTGAGATGAAATCTATTATAAAGATTGTATCCTTAGATTAAGGATAAATAAATGAAATAACTATGTGTGACAGATATAAATACACTCAATATGATTAGATATTTAGTGTAAATAAATCAAAGGACATTCACATATATTCTTAGAAAAACAAACCAATGACTTGGATGTTTAAATCATTGAATGGAAATTTATTTAAGATTAATCTTATCAAGTACATATCAATGACTTGAGAATTCATTAATGGAGTGACTATGTGTATCACAATTATATCCCCCAAAAAGGGACTGGAAATTTCTTCATAAATAAATAAATAGTGATTTCACACATAATCATGGAGTAAAATAATCAATGAAACTTTCGTAAAACCCAATGAGTGGAAATTGAAATTAGAAATTTCCTTACCGGTTTGGTAACTTATGAAACATACACCCCATGAAAAAAGTATCATTCAATGAACATGTAAATAACCATAAATTAAGTTATATTACACAAATAATACAATCATGGGCTGTACATACACCGCACAAAATGAAATAATGGAAATTATAGTAAGAATCTCATAGGAATAGAAAGAGAGATGAAAACCTCTTACCTTGTACATTGACTTAGTAGAGGATAGGTTAAACTCATGTATAATGGTGAAATAATTGTTATTAAATTATACAATAACCTCATACATAAATATGTAATCATATATTATCTTCTAATATTTCTATGTTAATGATATTTCACTAGTATCATTGATTTGGGTGTTAACTAGTTTGTTTTCCTTTATATATTTTGTTATGTAAGTCATGTTTGTTATGGATAGGATGTATTTGATTCATATCCATAATTATACTAAGTTCAAAAATATTATTTTTAATTATAAAATGAAAATTATTCTTGAATGGTTATAAAGGGGAACAAAATCTCATCGCGTTGTGGACACGGTAAGCCATACGTACGCACGAGAGAAAATATCTTTATATTAGTGGTGAAATCGTATGTAATTGGATGGTATATTATATATAAAGAATAATTAACATGTCATATTTATTATTTAAATTATTTATAATCATTAATATACCCATCCAAATAATGAAGTGTTAAATAACAAACTACACCATGACGGGGAGACTGTAAGCCATACGTACGCACGTATGGTGACTTTTTCATTCATAGGATGGATAGAATAATGAAAATGGTTGTATCATATTTATAATAACACCACTTTATGTATAAGGTACTAGAGTTATTATTTTGTTATGTAAACAACAAAAAAGAATAAGTTGAATAAGAAAATAACTTTTAAAGAGGCGATGAAATTACTACAGCTTCTTCGGGTGCTTCCTTTTGATTTGACTAAAATGGATCCTTTGATTGGATTTTTTTTATCAAAGTAAGGCCTTTATATTCAAGGGAGGGTAGTTAAGAGGATATTTGATAATGGTTTGGCTGATAAAAATGACTTTGGAGGTGTGATTTTGAGAGAAGTGGAAGTACCCTTTTATAAGAGAGGTGAGGGTCACTTTAGGAAAAGCTTGAAATATTTTTTTTATTATAAAATCATTTTGGGTTTATAATGGCTAAAAATGGATTTATTTCAACAATAAGGTGGGTATGGTTCGAAATTATCTAAACCAATAGGTTTTAGAAATGTTTAGGTCACCATATTAACCTTATTTTTAGATTTAATTATTTGTTAAATAGTTTAACTTTTACCATGTCTTCTTGTATTTTTATATTACATGGTTAATTAACTTACTATAAAATTTAATGAGAACATAAAGTGGGTAATTAATGACATATATATCATTATATAATTCCTTTGTATGAAAATTATATTTTTAGTAATAATATATCATTTAATAATATAGTATTAGTTTTAAATACTCATTTATGTCAGTTTTGACTCTATTTAGTATTTGGTTTTTTTAAAGTAAAAAAACATTATTAATTCAAAAAATATACATTAAATCAACCCTAAAATTTCATATTAACCTAGAAATTTTTTTTAATGCAATAAAAGTCTCAATTTACATTTATTTTCATATTTATAATATCAATTATTTTAATCTTTCATTAATAAGGAAATTACTGCATCATCATTGTGTCATAAATAAATTAAATTATTTAATGTCTAAAAACTATAAATAAAATAACATGATTTAAGAAATAGTTTTATATTTCTAATGAGTATTTATATTAGAATTTATCTTATTTATAAGACTATATTAAAAATGGTTTAGTCATTAAACATTGAATTTAACACTTTTAACTATTCTTTAAATAAAATAATAATAAATGTCCTAATATAATACTAGTGGATAAAAAAGGACCATATTTTATTCCTAAGGTTGATTTTGGTCGAAATACACTTATCCAATTGAGTTAAGACATGTGTTGGGGTAATTATAATATCATTTTTACCTTTAATCACCATATTTACTTTTAACCATGGTAAATAAAATTCAAAAGATACTATTCCCCATAAAATATTTTAATCTTATTGAACCACATTTTACTTAATGATTTCAACCGTATCACATGGATTTTTGAAATTAAATTCACAAAAGTGGTAAAATTACATTTTAGGTGAATTTTCAAATGTGCCTAGAAGGTGGGTAAAATACGGTAAAAAGTTCAATAAAATTCTATATATCAAATCATATTATAAAAAGACTTCAATTAATTAAATTGGAAGAATATTGGTATTATATATCTATTTTTACTTTAAAATAAATTTAAATTTAAAAAAAAATTTAAATAAAAATTTGGATTTAAACATTAACACATTGTTTTTCAATATTCATTAAAAATTGAAAGTTTTTAGAAAAATATAAAAAATCACCCCAAGATAATTTTTACATTCCAAATTCAAAAATGATGTTTATTTGAAAAAATTAAAAACATATAAATTCTATTAACTTAAAAAAATATTCACATTGTCAAAACTAGAAAGTGAGTTTTTGAGTAGTAAAAACTATCAAAATATTGATATGTGTTTATGTCCAATTTAAATGTCAAATTACTTCCAATGAACAAAATTGGATTAAATGATAAAAATATAATCTGATTATACTTAAAAACCATTCAAATGTATAATTTAACACTATAAATTATTTTTATTAAAAAAAAAATTTCAATTAAAATATAGTATTTTTCACAATTCATCAAAATATGAATGTTATCAGAAAAGCACAGAAAATTTATCCAAAATAAATTTTTATGTCCCTATTCTAAATAAGACATTTATTTTGTCAAATTGAATATATAAAAGTGTCAAATATTGAATTAAAAAATGGTTCACCATTAAAAGGCGGTAAAATTATAATTTTTGAAAAATACTTATTTTGTCTAAAAATTTGAATTTGTTCATATATTATGTCTAAGAAACACATAATATGGATGTTAAAATTATATGGAGTATATAAAATTCAAAATGAAGTTAATACTATTCATAACTATTTTTTGAATGGCTATTTTGGTAAGTCGTGGTGTGCTCGAACTCGGTGTTGCGTGTAGCGCAAGCTATTGAATTACATTATGGAAAATAACATACTATGATATCTTGGGGTGTTACATTTTTCCACCCTTTGGGAAATTTCATCCTCTAAATTTTTAAAATTGGGCCTGGGAACTTCATTGAAAGTCCTACATCAGAAAAAGGAGTCAACAAAACTATCACTATAAAAGAAAGAAAGAGGAGTACAAAGGTCACCCGAGATAACCCATACCAGGATTACATGTAGGTAAACATGGATACAAAAGATAATCTAAGTGTCACGTTTTTATGGAGAGTGATATAAAACATGATCTGGAGAAAGTTAACCATAATAAAACCAAAAACATGAGATTGGTTAAACGGTCATTATTTTCCTAGTAGGAAAAGTAAAAGAAAAGTGTTTTTGTTTTAAGTTTTATTTCATAAAGTTGAGGAATTTATTTTTGAGATTGACTAATAACATAATGAGATATACTTACTTTTCAAATTGAGTTTCATCTTTTAAAAAATTTCTACCACTAACTCATCTTTTCTCCAAACGATGAGTATTCAAGATGACTTGGTCACACCTAAAGCACTAGAATCAACATATAGAGAATCACATAATATAAAAAGGGTGAAATATATATTTCCCTTGTCTTTGGATATTAACTAAAACCAAATGGCTAGTACAAGATCAAATGATCCCCAAAATGGATAATACTTTATTGAAAGAAATAATAATATTAATTTCAAAAATTAAACAATTGCTAAAGTTCAATAAATACCTTTCAATAAAAAATTGTACTTAAAATCCTTCAATATAATCCAAACTAATATTAAAACACAAAACTCAGAAGAATTTAATCACACAGTCTTTCATAGTAAATATTATTATTTATCTCCAAATAACATCAAATACTCTTAATGTCTTATACAGAAGTGTTATTAACCAAATCACATATTCCCTATGATAGGTAAATCTTTTCCATTATTAACCTAAATATCTATAAAAAACATAGATTCTTCCAAAATAAAAAAAAACCACCATAACTTCTCAAATTAAATCACATAGTATTCTATTTTTTTAGGCATATAGTGTTCCCAACAGAGCGAAAGTCTTCCCAAATAACATTTATCACATAATCACCAAATCATTTTCCTATAATAAGGATATAAATTTGATAAAACATAAGATCCCAAATCAACTTATTATTGATCAATAAAACCATTTAACTAAAAAGAATTAGTCACACTAACCAGGAACATCACGTAGCCCCGCGGTAGGTGATAAATCTCCGTCACACTTTAGTTGTGGGTTCGATTCCCGTAGCTTTGTCCAATACGATGGGGTTTCCCATGGTCTACGTGTTGTCCTTTTTCAAAAAATATATTTTTTAGCATTCCCAAAATGAGATAAAACCCTCCAAATAACCATAACATATTTTAACCACAAATTTTATCTCATACCTCATATTTTCATCCCAAAAATTAATAACCTGTAATTGCCTCAAATTCAAGGATCATATAATCCCAAATGGTTCTTTATAACTTTGTCCACAAAAGATAAGATAATTCTTCCTCAAATAGAATTTTCACATAACAAACTGCAGAGTTACACATACAAGAGAAAAGTATTCCAATGTAATCCCATCAACAAAGAGCATTAACACTTTTAAAAATGTCATCATCCATTTATTTTCACATAAGTTATTCCTTGACATAGTGGCTATCCTATATAATAGGGAATTAACTTGGATAATTCCAAGGTCTCCTAATTTTTTTGAAAATGACTATAAATGGATTATTAGGATAATTTTTATTTTCTTCCATAATACTCTTCATTTGTCATCAGTAATTCTTTATTTTATGTCCTTATTTACCACACATAAAGAATTTTTTATTCCATTGAGACACTTTCCTGGGTGTCTCCTTCCACATTTCCTGAATAATAGAAATTGGGCTTTCTTTTCTCCATGGTCTCCACTACTGGATCTCTTTTAATTTTCTTCCTTTCTCTTCATTGTTGAGTTTGGGAGTTGGTTAATGTATATATTACTGATCATATTTTTGGAAACCTTGTTTGGAATGAACATGATATATTTTATTACTATCAATATTCCATCTAGTTTATCATTTCCACCATCATTCCAACCTTGTACATCATTTTCAATGTTACTATGACTTCCTTGGAATCCAACCATTGAATAAAAACAGAAAGCATAGTGTGTGTCATACAATCATTTAAGAATATCATGACACCTTATTATCAATTTAAAACACCATAGGATTAACCAAGGTTATTTATTATCATCTTGTATTAAAATCCTTCAAATTTAGTTTTAAGGAAAATTTTAATTATCCTAAGAATATCCCCCAAGAGTTTTGTAACCAAGAGTGCAATAAGGATCGTTGTCGTGAACCTATTCCCATTTGAGTCTAGCTCAAAGCGGTGTTTTTGGGTTTTACCCCTAGGTATATCTATACCAGATCCACCTCTACCTACTTGTATCAAGACATGGATGTATATCTTGGAAAACCCACATAATATTTACATTAAATTTTTTTTGGATGTTCTTCTATACTAATCCTCAAATTCTATCTTACGATAGTATTTTCTAATCAGCGATTTTCTAAATCATGCTTTCAAGGTTTGTACTGAAATTTCTATAATAGCAAATGTAATGACCGAACCCTAGTTACCCAGAGTTGGTGCATTATTACATAACATTGGAATTATCACAAGAGATCAAGTCTCTAAAGACCGATTAGTTTAGTTGCCTTGGAAGTACTAGATACATACACAAGTTTTACATTACATCATGAAAAAAACAACAACATTATGTCCTCTTTGAACAAACTCATATCCCTTAGCCTGTCCCTATAGTTTATACATAATATAAATCTTTACATCATGGTAAAAATAAAAAACAATAAAGGGGTGATCTCAGATTCTCATTAAGGATAATAATATAGCAGAAATATTCATAAATAATCATTAAAATTTATTGAAATGTATAAGACTAAAATACAAGCCTTTTAGACTTAAACATCAGTATAATATGGAAAATATAGTTCAAATAATTCCATTTAATTATTAACTTGGATATTATATAAGTCAAATAATCACATGCAATATCAATAGCTAATTTCATAATGATAGAATTCATAATGTCGGACATCATAACAACATAGTCAAGGCCCCATGCCAGGACTACAAATAAGATTTTGTCAAGACCTTATGCCAAGAAACTAGTTTGTCTCATGAGACCTACCAATTCATAGAGGAGATATATTAGGCTCCAACCATCACTTACTAAGTCCAATTCATTCCTCATATGAAAATTTTGAAACATAATCTGTATTAAAACTAGCATACAAAATTTTCAAAAACCATGAATGGTATAAAAATAGAACATCCAAATTAAAATATAACTCATTCAATAAAATGTAAAGGATTGTATTATAACAAATCAAACTCAATAAAGAATAATTAAGGATATTGACATAGATGAAAATAATCAGTAAAACTATTTGAGAGAAATATATCCTTTTTCTTTGAAACATTTAAAAGTATCACTATTTATCAAGTAACCATTTAAAAGAGACTTTTGAATCAATAGTTTCCCAAAACACTTTGAAACTTTTAAAAATAATTTTAATTTTACAACATTCATGTCCATATAAACGAATCCTAAAAACTGTTTTTAAAACATCGACTTTAATGAGAAATATTTAGATGAATAAAATTTTAAAATATTTAAAATGATATTTTAGTTATAGTTCCTAACCAAATGAGAGATGCTTGAATACAAATAATTGAGGTAATAAAAAAATTATAATATAATGAGAATAAAATTATTCATGATATACTATGTCAAAGTACATTATATGCACCATATAAAAGTGAATTGTCACATAATAATAAAAAAGACTCAATGGAATGTAAATTGAGATCAAATCAATTATAAAGATTGTATGCTTAGATTAAGGATATATAAATTACATAATTATGTTTGAAAAATATAAATTCACTCAATATGATTGGATGTTCAGTTTAAATTAATCATAGGAAATTCACACATATTCCTGTAAAAGCAACACCAATGACTTGGATGTTTAACTCAATGAATGGGAATTCAGTTAAGATTACTCTTATCAAGTTCATATCGATGAATTGAGAATTTATCAATAGAGTGATTACGTGAATCAAAATTATATCCACAAAAGGTTAGTGGAAAATTCTACATAAATAAATTAATAGTGATTTCACATATAATGTGGGTGTAAAATAATCAATTATGTTTACGTAAAACCCAATGAGTTGAAATTGAAATTTGAAATTCCATTACTGATTTGGTAACTTACGAAACAAACACCCCATGAAAGAATTATCATACAATGAAGATGTAAATACCCATAAATTAAAGTATATTACACCAAGAATATAATCATGGGTTGTATATACACCACAAAAAAGAAAATAGTGGCAAATATAGCATGAATCTCACAGTAATAAAAAGTGAGATGAAAACACCTTACCATGTACTTTTCCTTAGTAGATGGTAGGTTAAACTCCCATATAATGGTGAAATAATTATTATTAAATTATAAAAGAACCACATACATAAATATGATATCATATATGATCTTCTAATATTACTTTGTTAATGATATTTCAGTAGTATCATTGTTCTGTGTGTTAACTGATTCATTTTCCTTTATATGTTTTGTTATGTAAGTCATGATTGTTATGGATTGTATGTATTTGATTCATATAAATAATTATATTAAGTTCTTAATCATAATATTTAACTATCAAATGAATGTTATTCATGAATTGTTATGGCGAGGAACAAAATCTCATCGCGTCGTGGAGACGGTAAGCCATACGTATGCACGAGAAAAAATATCATTCTATTAGTGGTGAAATCATATATAAGTGGATGGTATATTATATGTAAAGAATAATTAATATGTAATATTTATTATTTAAATCATTTATACTCATTATTATACCCATCCAAATAATGAAGTGTTGAATGACAAACTACACAATGACGTGGAGATGATAAGCTGTATGTACACATGTATGGTGACTTTTTCATTCATAGGATGGATAGAATAATGAATATGGTGGAACTATATTTATAAAAAATCATATTATATAAAAGGTAATGGATTTATTATTTTGGTATGGAAACAACAATGAAAGAGTAAGTGGAAGAAGAAAAGTACTTTGAAAGACGTGATGAAATTATTACCTCTTTTCAGGTGCTTCCTTTTGATTTGATCAAAAGGGCTCATTAGGTTGACTTTATGATCAAAGTAATGCCTCTAGGTTAAATTGAGAGTAGTTGGGAAGATATTTGAGCATGGTTTGGCCTAGAAAAATGACTTTGGAGGTGTTATTTCAGAGAAGGGGAAGTACCCTTTTATAAGAGAGGTGAGGGTCACTTTAGGAAATGCTTGAAATATTATTTTATTAAGAAATTATTTTCGGTTTATAGTGGCTCCAAATGAATTTATTTATAGGATCAGGTGGGGATGAGTATAATTATTCTAAAAAAATAGGTTTTATACAAATTTAGGTCACCATATTAACCTTATCGTTCAGATTTAATTCTTAGTTAAATAGTTTAACTTTTACCATGTCTTCTTGTATTTTTATATTACATGGTTAATAAACTTACTATAAAATTCCAATAGAACTTCAAGTGGTTAATTAATGACATATATATAATTATATATATCATTTGGCTTAATATTATATTTTTAGGAATATTATATGATTTAATAATATAGTAATTGTTTTAAAAACTCATTTATGTCAATTTGGACACTATTTAGTATTTGGTTTTTGTGAAAGTCAAAAAACTTGCTTACTTATAAGAAAATACATTAGTTCAACCCTAACATGTCATATTAACCTTTAAAATTCGTTTAATTGATAAAAAGTCTAAATTTAATTTTTTTTATATTTATAATATCAATTATTATAATCTTTCATTAATATGGTAATTATTGCATCATCATTGTGTCATAACTAAATTTAATTATTTAATGTCTAAAAATTTTAAATAAAATACCATCATGTAGGAAATTTTTTTATATTTTTAGTGAATATTTATATTTGAATTTATCTCATGTATAACCCTATTTTAAAAATGGTTTAGTTATTAAACATTGAATTTAACACTTTTAACTATTCTTTAAATAAAAATAAATAAATGTCCTAATCTAATACAAGGGGATAAAAAAGGATAATATTTTATTAATAAATTTTATTTTCGTCTAAATTAACTTATCAAATAGAATTAGGACATGTGTTGGGATAATTATAATATAATATTTACCTTTTATTACACTATTTACTTTTAACCGTGGTAAATAAAATTCAAAAGTTACTATTCACCAAAAATTACTTTCATCTTATTGAACAAAGTTTTAATTAATTTTGTAAAATTTTTCTCTTGGAACTTTTAAATTCAATTCATAGAAGCGAAAAATTATGTATTATGCAAATTTGAAAATGTGACTAAAAGGTGGGTAAAATACGGTAAAAAGTTCAATAAAATTTTATATATCTTATAAAATTATTAAATGAATTAAATGAAATTAATTGGAATAATATAGGTATTATATATCTATTTTTTACTTTAAAATAAATTTAAATTAAAAATTATTATTTAAATTAAAATTTGGCTTTAAACAATAACACATTATTTTTCACTATTCATTAAAAACTGAAAGTTTTTAGAAAATTTCTAAAAATTCACCAAAGCTAATTTTGATATACCAATTTCAAAAATGATTTTTATTTTACAGAATTTAAAACATAGAAATTTTATTAATTAACTTAAAAAAATATTCATGTTGTCAAAACAAGAAATCGGGTTTTTGAGATGTAAAAACTATCAAAAGATTGATATGTGTTTATATCCAATTTAAATGTAAAATTACTTCTAATGACAAAAATTGGATTAAATGATAGAAATATAATCTAATTATACTGAAAAACAATTCAAATTTATAATTTACACTATAAATTATTTTTATTAAAAAAAAAATTTCCATTAAAATTTAGTATTTTTCACTATTCATCAAAATATGAAAGTTATTAGAGAATCACTAAAAATTTATCCAAACTAGTTTTTTTACATCTTGAATCAAAATAAGAAGTTTATTTAGTCAAATTGAATATACAAAAGTGTCAAATATTGGTTTTAAAATGGTTCTCCATTAAAAGGTGGTAAAATTGAAATTATTTAAAAATACTTCTTCAATCTGAAAAATTGAAATTGTTCTTATATTATGTATAAGAAACACATAATATGGATGTTAAAATTATATGTATTATATAAAATTCCAAATTTTGTTAATAATATTCATAACTATTTTTTGAACGGTTGGTTTGGTAAGTTATGGTGTGCTCGAACTCGGTGTTGCGTGTAGTGCAAGCTATTGAATTACATTAAAGAAAATAACTTACTATGATATATTGGGGTGTTACCGAAAACCTTTGATACCAAATGTTGGTCAGAGTTGGACACTCAAGAGGGTGTTTAATTGAGGTCCTATAAAAATTTATTTCTAAAACACTTGTTTAAAATTTCATCAATTTAGAATAAAAAATGACCCAATTACCCAAAGTAGTAGATTTATAAAAGTTTTGATCTTTTAAATGATTTCTCAAAGAGTGAATAGTTCACAGTTATAACAATATAGATTATTTTTTTAACTTTTTAAATTAATCTACTAAATCAAATTCTAATATATACACTATATAAGATTAACTATCAAAGTAAAGTGATGTATTTTGTTTGAAAAACACAGCAAAGAAAACTAAACTTGAAATAACTTAGAGGAAATAAAATAAGAGTTTCAGTCTCAAGAATATAAATAATCCTATCCACATAGAGATCACTTTAAACTAAGAAGTTTATATAAATAAATTTTGATACACACCCGATGTCGAGGTAAACAACAGTATACACACTATCAAGGTCAACAAGACCTCTTCCACAGTTTTTGTGGGGGAGATAAAATAAATAGGCCACATCAGGACCTCTTCCACTTTTATCTGTGGGAGTGTAAGGTTCAAAAAATGGATTGTGTGTATATTGATGTATATTCTAGTTTGGAATAGGTTTCAGTGAGTGTTTATAAAACTGAGATACACACACTACTCATAAAGTAAAAACAGTACACAATATGAGCATAATCTAAAGAGATAGAGTTAGAAGCCTATTTATGAATTAATATGCAACTTTTGACTCTTGGAAGATGTCTTGAAATTCATATCGAGTCATCTTCCAGAAATAGAAACCAAAATAGGGTGTTGTGAGATATTCTATATATTATTTTCTAGTAAGGTTTTAGTTTGATCCATTAGTGCGTCTCCCCTCTTTTTTTTTGTTTCTGTTTGTTGTTCTTTGGTTTAAGATCTCAGTAGTATATTTTCATTTCTATAGTTTTCAGTTCTAGAGGTTTTTCTCTGGTGCACAAGAAACTTGACCCCACTTACATAATTTTGATTAGATATTCCATTTATATAGTGTATTCGACAATAAGCATGTTCTCTGGTACCTCGTACCTCATACTTGTCTTTGACATCGATATTAGTATTGTATTCAAAAGTTATAAAAAGTTATTAAAATGAATAACATAACTAAGTTTGACTAATATGGCTGTCAAAATATATTTTAATTTAAATGAAAAAATAAGAGTTTATAGTTTCTCATGAATAGTATGTTAGGTAGTGGTGTCTTAGAACCAATGTGTCTGACTTAAAGAATTCTGAAATCTGGAACGGTGAGTCGAGTATTTGTGACTCAGGAATAGTAGGTTGCTCCGACGATAGGTCTACTTGATGGTGACTCATCTATCAGTAGCTCGTATCGGTAACTCATACTTAGCGAAAATTATGATGCCATCGGTAAGTCATTCTGTCAGTAGGCTAATGCCACTATGACTTAGCTATTAGTATCTTGAGTGATGTTGTCTCATCCTTTTTAAAAATCCAGAATTTGTGTTGACGGTGAGACAAAGAACAGTGCGGCATATTATCAGTAAGTCCATTTAAATAGTAGCTCATACTTAACCATTTTTATTGGATCAATAGGATGTCTAATAGTGAGTCCACCTTAACGGTGAATCATACTAAGTATAATATGGAAAACCTATTTTATGAGGTGAAATAGTAACCGAATAGATTAATATGATAATTAAACATGAGTTCACATAATTCAACTTAATTGAAATTAATTAAGACTGATTTATGAGCACTAAAACGAGAGGGGAGAAACAATATCCCCTTTATTGATGATAAAAAATCTTGGAATTAATAATCCATTCATAATGATAAAAATAAAAAAGGACTATTCTGCTTAAAATTTCTTACAGATCATGAGAGATTAAATTATAGGATATATAAAATCAAATAAAATTAAACTCCATCACATAGAAAAAATAAGATAAAATAAAATTAAATCTCATATTTCATATTTTTCTTTTAATACCATAATAATTACTCCCCTTTGGGGTTATAAAAAATATAGAAAATTAGAAAAGATACCGAGAAATAAAATAAAGGAAAATATATAATATATTTCATAATAAAAAAGAGAGTATATTGGATGTGAAAAACCCAAAAAATATATATCCCTATCAAATATCAACCCAGAATCAACTCTTCTCCAAAGAAGGATCCATAACTGATTTTCCCTTATTAGTAGTACTAGGTGGAGGAACAGAAGGTAAATAAGAGGCTGATGTATATAGCTGATGAATGGAAACTATAGATGGTACAATATGGGTTTGAGTAGAAGCAGTAAGGGTTATAAGTTCTCTATAGATCATAGGCCTTAGATGACTAATATCCTAAGCAGAAGACATGTGAAATTGTTGAAGGGTTATATGCAGAGGAGAAAAACAGTTTCGAGTTACATCAACTCTGAATTGAGGATCTACAGATTAGTAGATGGATTTTAAAAGAAGGTTCTTAGTTACATGTTGAATAGAGAATTCTTCTAGTGATACAATAATTTTACATGAGACATGTAGGTATGGATTCAATTGGTTTATAAAATCCATGATTGTCTTCCCACCTTTCTTTATAGCCTTGGTAAAATCATCCTTTTTCTCCATAAACATCTAAAGTGTAGGTGTAAGCTCCTTGAGCTGTTTGACTTTTTCCTTGAAGGCTTGTGTAATAGGATATAAGCACAAATCCTTAAAAAAATATTTGAAATGAATGTCTGACTGGTGTTTGGTATAAATCCTTTTAAATTAGAAATATACTCTCTTTTTTATCTACACTTGAGCAATATTGGACCATTTCGTGTAAAACCTAACCATATAATGAATATAGTCACTGTTATATTTTATGTTTCTTGGGATATTTTGATCTGAACTACCAATAATAGTCTAAATTTCTTCTCTTATCACTGATCTGATCATATCACTATTAGAATACTAAGCATGAGTAACAGAGGTTGAGGCTTCATTTACTGCATCTTTCAACCCTAATCTCAAAATATTCAGGCCAAGAATTGGACGAGGAGGAGTATCATCCTCATAATATATATCTTCAATAATTTTTTCATATTTTTTCAAGGATACTGCATACTTAGATGAAATCCCTTTCAATATAGGAACTAGTACAACCAAATCATCACTTAATTTTTTATTTTCCATCATCACTTATCAAAGTTATAAAAGCATTTGAGTTTGAAGTTTTGAAACAAACTTATCTGAAATTTTGGAAACATCAGTTTCACTATGACTAGAAACTATTATAGGATAATGTGGAAGGATGTTTCAAACAGTTGGGAACAATTCCTCTTTAAAAACATTGAAGTCATTCTAGGTCACATAATCTGAAGGAACATGTGCAACCAAAGTAGTAGAAGAAAGAGTAATTTTAACTGGAGCTCTCAGAGAATTAACCTCTTTTTTAGCTAACGAACCCTTAGGATCAAATGTATCATCCTCTAAATCTAGAAAATACAATCCTAATGTTATATATCTAGGTAACTTTTCCCATTCATCTACTATTACATCAAAATGAATAAGGGTGGAAACTTTAACTCTTTGAGACTGATTCTCCCCCTCAATAGGTGATTCCATCTTTATAGTTGCTTTATTTATAGAATAAACTAGTTCAAGCACTTGAGAAAGTATAGCTACATTTTAATTTAAAACTGACTCAAGATCCCTTTGAGGTTCCACTACTTGTTCCTTTTCCACAAAAACATTTTTTGTAGGAGTCTTAGATTCTTCGACAAGTTCTTGATGTAACGGACCAAAATTTTATTAATAAAACTTACTATTGATCTATTTAAAGATATTATTATGTAAAATGGTTATATAAAACAAATTCACATCCTTGGTTTTATGTTTTTTTTATTTTAAATTACTATTAATAAATGTTATCGTTGCTAATATATCCATTGAACAGTGATCACATGATTAGTATAAATATAGGGCTTTAACAAATCCAATTTACTCAGAAAATTGAAGCGATGACCATATCCATTATAATTTCTCCATTAGAATCCCATTTGTTGAGATTGGGAAAGAGGTAGTGTCACTGGGCTTCACTCTTGACCAAGCCCAAGATGATCATCAACAAGTTAATATTGAACAGATTCACCTATGGGATAAGTGGAAGTTAATAGTGATTACCACTCGAGTGATGTTATCCGAGCCACCCCAAGAGTCTGTCACTATCTCTCACATTACCCTTAGGTATTATGTGGGTGTTATAAGGGGTTATGTAACAATACCCTAGCACTATGATTTTGTTCTTTATTTTTTGTATAATCAATATACATTCATTTTATTATTTTTTTACTTTGTAAATGGTTTTTAAAGAACAAATATTATTTTTAGTTAATATTGAATTAAGGAATCTATTTTGATGAATTAATGGATTTATTGAATTAATTAATATTTTAATAAAATATTTTTATTAATAAATTACTTTTTATTAATTATAAATTATCGTATAATTTTTATGAATACAATTGTAATTTTTATTAAGGTTTGAAAACTATTTTTATCAAAACCCATGAATTTTAAATAAATGTGAGTTTATATTTTAAAAGTAAAAATGCACATATTTAGAAAATTATTTATATACTATGAATATTATTTTTAGAATCAGGATGTCAAAATTATCCAATGGTGAATTTTTCATAATTTTCTTAGACAATCGAATTTTTGGGTAAAAATTAAATACCATTTAAATATATAATGTGTTTTATGACATTATAATGAACTAATAGTGATGTAATAAAATATTATAAAATTATTTTTCTATAAATATATGTTATAAATTTAAAATAATGTGATTTTAGATTTGTTTTATTTATTTTACAAAGCCTTAGTGGATCATCCAAGACTTATAAAATATTTTAACATTTTAAAATCATTTCCTTGAGAGTGTGACTCACCTCCACATAAGAAATCCTGATATTTTAATAAGTTAGGCCATTGGCCTTATTAAATAATGTTTTACACTCTAATTTTTCAAAATCCATGAGATGGTTTGTGGTTTTGATTAGTTTAATGCGTAGTTTCCAAAACCCAAATAATAAAAAATTCCCTCTCCTTTTCTATATAAACCCACTCAATCTCCCACTTCTCTTCACTCAAACAATTTTAATCTCAACCAAAATATTTCATTTTCTCTCTATAATCCTCACAATTCTCCTCAAGCTCCAAATAAGCCTCTCTCATTCTTCTCTCAAGCCTTTTAGATCACACTTCCAAGTAAGGGATTTCTTCCATTCTAATTTTTGTCCAAATTTCATTGTATTTTTGTACCCTTTTGTTTTCAATTAAAAATTCTGTGGTATTATTTCTCACCTCCCCCATACTTCTCTAAATATGTTTGAATTATGATATACCTCTTTCTCTGTCATTAATTCCTCCCTTGTACTCCCATTACCATGACGAAATTCCATAAGAAATTTCTCTCTTCTCATTTACATTTAAGAAATTCTTTTATACTATGCATCTAAATTCCACTACATATGTTGGGACATGTATCTATATGACCCACTTACTTTCCATTTGGGGTAAATATGATGAGATAACACTTTTTCTATCATAAACCATTTTTATGGATTATTATGTCACATCGTTATACAGTATAAATTACTCCATGATTTTCCAAGCCAAAGTCATTGTATAGTGAATACCATGCCCATTTCGCTATCAAGGGTATTCACCTTTACAAAAATTTAATTATTGATTACATAGTTTAATGTATGTATTCCACATTTTTTATCAAGGAATAAATGATGACGTTGAATGATTCCATGTTGTATGATCCATGTGGCACACTTATGCATAAAATGAAATGATTAAGAAGGGTGCGCCATGATAGCACTCTAATGAATTGGGAAAAAAATAGTGTCATGATACATCAAGTGAAATGAAGGTTTAGTAATTATAATTCATGTGTAATGAGGGTTTACTCATGCTTCATGTGCAATGAGTCTTGGATCATGCTAATACCATGTTAAATATTGATGCCACATTTCCATGTAATGATAATCATTTTATATCATTACTTTATGTTAATGTTTCTCTTATGATCCATTGATATGACTATTTCCTAACATGTACTATATTATTCATTTTATTCCTTGTTTACTACCTTATTGGGCTTTATAGATCACCTTTTTCAAATACATGTCCTCAGGTTATCCCATGCAATTCTAACTACAAAGGAATGTGTGTGGTCATGTAAAAGAATTTTTTAATAGAAATGAGTATTTCATGTTTTTAAGTTGTTATGTGATGTTCCCAAGTCCCAAATAGACTAGACCACTCAATCATATATACTGTATCAAGTGAATATTTTATGTTATAATTTATGATTAAGTGTGAAATAAAGAGAAGGGTTGTTGTAGTTGGTATCAGAGGATAGGTTTAGTTATTTTGGGATTTTGATTAAAAAACCCTAGTGAAATCCTTATGGATAAAAATACGTATGATAAAAACATACCTAAATTTTTTTAAGTATTTAGTAAGTGGATTATCATAAAAATACATCCTTGTCTGGATACGAGTTGGTAGAGTAAGCTCTAGCATAGATGTATCTAGGGGTAAACCTCGAAAACACCGCTTTGAGCTAGACTCGAATGGGAACTGGTGCACGACAACGAGCCTTGTTTCACTATTGGTTATTACACCCTTTGGGGATATGATTTTGTAAATTCATAAGAATATTATGAACCATTATTAAGGTAATTAAAAAAAATCCCCCTAAGAAAATATGTTGGGAATTATATCATAGATAACGTAGATAAGTTAAGGAAATAAATTTAATTTATAAGTTAACCCTTTTTTTCCTTGGATTCCCCATTATGTGTTACCTCTATCTTTCCTTTTATTCCAGACAATGGCTGGTAATAGGAGGACTTAGGCTAAAAATTGAGGGGAAGATCAATGTGATGACTGTTCTAATGAGATAACCAATCCAATGGGAGCGGGAATTGAAAAATTTGTCCCGATACTATATCAGTTAACTCAAGTTTGGAATAGAAACATGGGTCAAGAGGAACATCCACCCCCACCCCCTAATAAATAACAAACCACAATCGAGAGCATCATGATAAAAAGGCCTCCTAATTTTAATGGATCATATGATCCCTCAATCACCGAACAATGGATCAAATCCTTTGAAAATATATTCTCCATCCTTCAATGTTCTAAAAAAGAGAAGGGTCTTCTAGATGCTTATCATATGAAGGGTGAAGCTGATCAATGGTGTAAATATGAATCCTAAAGAAGAGATCGAGGCCATAGAATTGAAGGATTTCCAGAGAATGTTTTTCAATAAATATTTTCTACACAGACTCTGACATAAGATATTTAGGGACTTAATTTCCCTCAAGAAAAAATAATGAATCCATAAAAGCGTTTGATGAAAACTTCACAAGTCTTGAACGATATGCCTACAGATTTGTTGTTACCCTCGAATGTAAGGTTGACCGCTTATTTGGTAGGTTAAAACCTAGCCTATGGAAAGCCCTAGTGATCCATGACATCAATAGATATGATTAAATTGTCCGATGTGCCCTCAAAGTTGAAATGGAGATTAAATAATCCCAGGGGTATCATGGAGATAAGAAGCGTAAGAAGGACTTTAATTCTAGCAGTCCGATGGACAAATCCAATGGTACTAAGGCAATAAGGGTGATCTTTTTCCATCACTACTTGTTGAAGTGAAACCTCACAACAAAGTGGTGACAAGTACACTAGTTATTAATTCAATAACAGTGGACATACTTTTTGATTATGGTTCTATGAATTCTTTTATATACCTAAAGATTAGTAGAACAATCCCAACACCAACACAAATCATGGAAGTAAAGATTTCGTTGAGAATGGAAAATGGGAGAATCATTACATCCCATGAATATAACTCCTCCCCTGTCATAATTTTTGGACTAAAATTCCTGGTAAACCTCATCATACTCCCTTTGGTATAATTTTATGCAATTCTTGGAATGGATTCGATTTCCTTATATATAGCCGACATAAATTTCCATGAGAGGGAAATCACTCTCCATATGGAGAATCGACCCATGATTCTGTACAAGTGCAAGGAGGAGGATGAATCTTATTTAGTAGCCTCTTCTCTAGAATGGATATTACTTCCGTATGAGCACACATATCTTGTCTAGATAAATGAGTCTAAGGAAGAAAACATTCTTGAATACATACCTATTTTGAGTGAATTTACTAAAGTGTTTCCCATGGAATTTCCTGGTCTATCTCCTAAAAGAGATGTTTAATTATCAATTGATCTTACACCTGAGGTATTTACAATATCCAAGAATCTGTGTAGAATAGGTGTTTTAGAGATTGAGGAGCTGAATAAACAACTATAGGAGAATCTCGATTAAGGGTTTATATGCCTAAGTGCTTCACCATGGGTTCACAAGTCCTCTTCTTCAAGAATAAGGATGGGTCAATGTGCCTTTACCCTGATTATCGTGAGCTTAAAAAAATCACGATAAAGAAAAAGTATCCTCTTCCATGAATTGATGACTTGTTCGATCTGATATATGGAGCACAGTACTTCTCTATGGTAGATCTATCTTTGGGATATTATCAAGTAAGGGTGAAGAAGGATGATATCCCAAGACTGATTTTTGTACCAGATACAGGCACTATGAATTCATAGTAATGCCTTTTAGAATCACTAATGATCCAGAAATATTCATGGAATTTATGAATAGATTCTTTTGAGATTACCTTGACAAATTTGTGGTTGTATATATAGACAATATTCTAATATACTCCAAAACTAAGGAGGATAATGAGGATAATCTAAGCACTTTACTAGAGACCTTACAAAAAGAGAAGCTCTATGAAAAGTACAAAAAGTGTGAGTAATGGTTAAAGGAGGTCTCATTCTTGGGTCATATCATCACAAGCAATGGGATATCTATGGATCCCTCAAAGACAGCTTCAATTGAGGGATGTTAGAGACCAACATTTGTAAAAGATATCTGTATCTTCCTGGGGTTAGCAAGATATTATCACGGATTTGATAGAAACATCTCATGATTGTCTAAACCTCTTACCAATCTAACTTAAAAGGGAATGAATTTTTCATGGAGTGATGAATATGAAGATAGCTTCCTGGAGTTGAAAAGTGGGCTTATCACTACACCAGTGCTCACACTACCCACAAGTTGAGAATTTTTTGTGGTATTGAGTGATTCTTAGAAGAAGGGAATGGGTTTTGTGTCAATAAAAAATGAAAAATTCATTGCCTATGATTCAAGGAAATTGAAAGTTCATGATAAAAACAATCCAACACATGATCTGGAGTTGGCTGTAGTAATCTTTGCTTTAAGAATTTGGTTACATTACCTATATGCAGAGAAGTGTGAAATATATAGGAATCAAAAAAGCATCAAGTATATATTCACACATAAAGAGTTGAATATGAACCAAAAAAAGATAGTTATAGCTGATCAAAGACTAATAATTCTCAATCTATTACCACACTAGGAAAGTGAACAAGGTGGAAGATTCTCTAAAGGACCCAATAATTCAATCATTAACAGAATTGAAAGGTATCTAATCTTTTTTGATTTGATGAAGATGGAATTTGGAATTATAAAGAAGGTAACATCATCAATCCTTTCACAAATGATTGCTCAATAGTCTCTTTTGGAAATTTTAAAAGATGATCAAAAGGATGATATGGGAATTTAGAAGAAAGTGGAAACTATCAAAAAAGGGAAATCTCTAGTTTTCAATGTTAATGAAGAATGAATTTTGAGATTTGGGACAAGACTATGTGTTCCATGAAATCTAGAGTTAAAGAATGAAATTTTTGTATGAAGCACATAGTTCAAATTTCTCCATTCACCCAGGTTACACAATGATGTATCAAGATCTTAGAGAGTATTATTGGAGAGATAACATGAAGAAGGAGATCACTGAGTACACATCAAAGTGCCTAGTATGTCAGAAAATAAAGGGTGAGAGGAGATGCCTAAGGGGATGAGGCAATCATTACCCATACCCACATGGAAATGGGATAACATCACCTTGTACTTTTTCACCGTTCTTTCGAAGACATCCAAAGGAAACAATGATATATGGGATTTTGTGGATCGTTTTATAAAGACTTCACACTTCATTGCAATACGAGAGGATTTCTAATTGGAACAACTGGCATGGATATATATCTGAGAAGTGGTATGACTGCATGGAGTACCCCTATCTTTTGTATCCAATTGAGATCCAAGATTCACATCTATGTTTTGGAAGTGTCTTCAACATGATTTGAATACTCAGCTGAACTTCAGTACGAGTTATCATCCTCAAACTAATGGCTAATCAGATTGGACTATCCAAAAACTTGAGGAAATGTTGAGAAAATGCTCAATGGACTTAAAAGGAAGATGGGATCAACGTCTTCCTCTTGTTGAGTTCTCTGAAAATAATAGTTTCCTCTCAAGCATCCATATGGATCCCTATGAAGTCCTTTATGGTAAGAGGTGCAGAAACACAGACATGTTTGGATGAAGTTGAGGAGAAAAAAATCTTAGGTCCAGAAATTGTTGAAGAAATGATTGATATGGTTAACACCATCTGGTAGAACATTAATGATACTCAGAGTCAACAAAAGGGATATGATAATAATCATAAAAAAATATATAGAGTTTGATGTCAGAGATATGGTATTACTCCATATATCACCATGGAAGGTGGTTATGAGATTTGGAAATTGCAGAAATATTAGTCCATGGTACATCGTCCCTTTTGAGATCCTTGATCGCATTGGAGTAGGGTCTTATCAATTACCAGTCCCACAGAACCTATCTCAAGTACATGATGTATTCTATGTATCACTATTGAGGAAGTACATACCAGACCCATAAAATGTACTAAATTTAGAGGTGGTACCATTGGAGAGTGAACTCTCCTATAAAGAGAAGCTAGTGAAAATATTAGATCATAAATAAAAAGTTCAAAAAAATCTGACAATTCCCCTCGTCATGGTGTTGTGGTGAAAAAAAAGTTTGAAGAGGAAACCTAGGAATCAAAGGAAGTGATGACACAGAGTTACCCACATCTATTTTAGTGTGGGAAAAGGAAATTTTGAGGGTGAAATTTCTTAAGGGTGGAAGATTGTAATCACTTAAACTTTTATTAATTAAATTTTCTCTTAATATATTTAAATGTCTTATTATGTAAAATGGTTATATGAAACATATGCACTTCCTTGGTTTTATGCTTTTGGATTTTAAATTAATTTTAATATATGTTACCATTGCTAATATAGTCATTGAATAGTGATCACAAGATTAGTATAAATATAGGTCTTTAACACATCCTATTTACTTAGAAAATGGAAGTGATGGCCTCATCTAGTATAATTACTCCATATAAAGCCCATTTGTCAGAGCTTGGAATGGAGGTAGCATCATTGGGATTCACTCTTGACCAATCCCATTCATAGCTTAAACAGATTAAGCTTGAAAAAATCGCATATGGGAGAAGTGGATGTTAATAGAGATTACCACTCGAGCGATATTATCCGAGCCACCCCAAAAGTCTGTCACTATCACAAACCTTACCCTTAGGCCTTATATGAGTGTTATAAGGGGTAGGATATGTTTAGACTGGACATAATATCTTCAATATTTTCTCAGGAGGGTTTAGACTCATGTGGATATGTTTCATTAAACATGACATTCACATATTCTTCCACAAATTTTGTTTTCTTGTTAATAACTCTATAGTATTATCTAGAGATCAAATAACTTAGAAGCATTACTCATTATACTTGGAGGAAACTTTCTCAAGATTATTTTTATATTGAGGATAAAGGCATTAAAACCAAAAACATTGAAGTAATAAACCTTAGGTTTCCTGTTATTTCATAGCTCATAGGGAGTCTTCTTTTTTTGATAGGTATAATTAATACTATATTGATTATATATAAATCTATATTCACATGTTTTACCCAAAAATATATAGGTAAATAATATTCATTAAACATAGTTCCGACTATCTCTTGTGAGGTTATATTTCTGATTTATATAACTCCATTGTGTTGGGGTGTCCTGGGACCAGAGAAGTTATGTCTATATCCATTTTTTGAGAAACCAGAACCAAATTATTTATTTTCAAACTCATATCCATGGTCACTTCCTATGTTTTCGATCCTAAGTCCACTTAACTTTTATACAAACCTATAATACCTGGTTAAATAAGAGAAAGACTCACTTTTGTGAGCTAAAAATAAAGTCCAAGTATACTTAGAAAGGTCATCTACTAGAACATAGACATAGTGATTCCTATTTAATATTAAAAATCTATAAGTTCTAAACAAATACATGTGAACCAAATAAAGAGGTTGACAAGTTAAAATTTCATTTTTGGTTTGGAATATATTTTCTTCTCTTTTCCATTTTGAAAAGGATTATAGACTTTATCATTTGGAAACTCCAGTTTGGGTAGATCCTTGACTAATAATTTTCTAGTAACATTTTTAAGATAGTGAATGTTATAGTGGGATAGTCTTTTATGACAGATCCAATACCCTTTATGAAAGGAACTTAAGAAAGAAACATTCCATGAAACTAAGGAATCCAAATTAACAGTATATACATTTTCATTTCTAAAATCAGTAATGAATAAATAATTCTTATAATTTAAAACATTACGGGAATAATTTTCAAATTTAACATAAAATCTATCATATGATAAATATGAAATTCTAAGAAGATTTTACTTAATACCATCATCATAAATATCATTTGAAATTAAAACTGAGTTAGTGTAATTTATTTGGAAAAGGCCAATAATTTCTCCCTTTCTATTTTCTCCAAAGGTGACATGTCCACCATCAATATTTATGAGGTTAATAAAGCTGGAGTAGTCCCCTATCATGTGTATTGATAATCCACTATCCATGTACCATCAGAATATATTAGAACTATTAACACAACTTTCCTGTTAAAATAGTTTAACCAAGAAATGACTTTGGTACTCAGATTTTTTTGGGTCCAGTAATATTAGTAATTAAATATTTAGGAATTGACACATGATTCATGTGTTTCCTGTAAGTAGTTTGTAACATTTTGAAAAAAACTCTATTAAGTCCAAAATATCTATAATTATTAAATTATCTTTCACTGTAGGAACTTGTATAGAATTTTCTAGAACTAGGAATAAAACCAAATTTTCCAGATTTGAATAAAAAATTGGGTTTAACAAAATTTATCTTTCCATCTTGATAACAAATACTAGTAGCATACTTAGGAGTGAGTTGTTTTATAAGAACTTGAACTAAGGTATCTGTACCATTTTCAAATATTTTTGAATCATTTTTAATTTCCCATTAAAAATTTTAAGTTCAGTGTTCTCATTGATTAGTTGACCATTATTATAATTTTTTTCAACAATGATTTCAGATTTATCTGTAGTAGAAAGAGCATGTTGTTTATTTAGATATTTTCATTTTTATTTTAGTTCATTGGAGGTATCCTCAAGCATTTGAAAATATTAGAACATTTCCTAATTAGTTATATTTTCAGAATTTTCTGATTTAGATTCTTTTCTAGAATAATAACCACTTTGTACAGGATATACTAAAATCACATCAGATGTGTTTTTCCGAAAACAAATATTGTATTTGTCAGCGTTTTCATCATGAGATGATTCAAATTCTATGAAGATGTCCTCATAAGCACTATAGGTAACATTTATATCCTTCTTACACTTTCTATCCTTATCATCATACTTCTTATTGTAATTTAGTCTCGTAGAGTCATCCTTCACATGTCCTCTTCTTTTACATTCATAGCAGATTATCTTATTCGTATTATCATTTATTTTCCAATCCTTTTACATGTTACCATTATTTTTTCATTTCACTCTATTGCTAGGATTTCAAAATAAATATTTATTTCTATAAAACATCTTAAATCTCCTAGATAATTGAGTCATTTCCTTATCAAAATCACTTTATGTTTATTCACTAAAGGAACTTTCAACCGAAACATTAATTTTCTTCTTTTCTATGGATGTAGTGGTTTTTAAATACACTAAATTAATTTTAGTTTTATCATATTATTATCTATTGATCTTAAACACCTCCTCAAACATAATGAATTTTCCCATCAACTTCATTACAAGTAGTGAATATATTTCACAAGATTATGGAATTGATACTAAGGTCCCTCTCCACCTTTTTGGAAGACATCTCAAGATCCTCATTATCTATTCTTTTGAAGTGACTATTTTTTCTAGTGAGATCATTGTATTTTCAATCTCATTGAAATAGAGATACATGTCAGAGATAGTATTATAATTATTATTTTTAAATTATCATATTTAATATTATGTGTTTTAATCCTCATTTCCTTTACATTAGTGGTTCCTTCATATGAAATAACTAAAGTATCCCAAATTTCAAAGGTTATATTATATAAAGAAATCCTATTGAATTCTACCTCACCTAGAACTTAGTATAAGTCATTTTTAGATTTTTAATTATTATGGTAGGATCCCTTAGTTGGTTCATCCCAAGTGTTTATAGTAGTAGAAGGAATCTTATAGTCACCAACTATAGATGACTAGATATCAAAGATAATACAATCAAAATGAATTTTCATCTTGAGTTTCCACAGAGGAGAATTTATTTCATTAACGTAGGGATGTCTATTAGTAGAATAACCTTATTATCTATTATCCTTGTTAAAGAATAATTTTTTTTTAAATAACTATAAATTTTGAACTGAAAAAAGTTTTGAGATCTTTAGAACATAACTAAAATCACAGTTGAAAATATTTAAAAACATTGAAAAATTTGAAACTAAGAAACAAAGAAAACATTTTATACCAAATATTGGTAAGAGTAAGACCCTCAAGAAGAGTTTGAATTGAGTTCATATAAAAATTTTCATCTAAAAACCTTATTTAAAAGTTCCCCAATTTGAAAAACAAAACATACCAGTTAACCAAGGTAGTAGATTTATAAAAGTTTTGATGTTTTAATAGATTTCTCAATGAGTGATTAGTTCTTAGTTAAAATAATATAGATTATTATTTTTAAATTTTTTAATTTATATACTAAATAAAATTCTAATGTAAACACTATCTAATATTATCTATTAAAGTAAAGTGATGTTTTTTGATTGAATAAACACATCATAGGATACTAAACTTGAAATAACAAAACAGAAATAAAACAAGAGGTTCAGTATCAAGAAGAGAGATAATTCTATATAATGTGTGATAACCTACCACTAATAAATTCATATAAGTAAACATTGACCCACACACTAGATCAAGGTAAAAAATAGTATACACACTGTCCAGTTCAACAAGGTTTGTTCCATAATTTTTGTGGGAGAGCTAAAATAAACATGCTATGTAGGGACCTCTTCCACTGTTATCTATGCAAGTGTCAGGTTTAAAAATATGGTTTGTGAAGATATCAACATTTCTTATATTTTGGCACAAGAGTCGGTGTGTGTTTATAAAATATAGATACACACACTACTCATAATGTAATAACAGTACCCAGTCAGAGCATATACTAAAGAGAATATAGTTATAAGGCTATGTGTGATTTGATATGAAGCTTAATAATCATGGAAGATGTCTTAAAATGTATCTTTAGTCAAATTACGAAAATAGACAAAAAAATAGTGTGTCATTAGATATTCTGTCTACTATTTCTAATGATGTTGTAATTTGATAGATTAGTGATTGTCCTTTCTTTTGTTTATTACTACAAGATGATATTTGGTTTAAGATCTCAACAGTATATTTTTGTTTTTATATTTTGTAGTTCTAGAGGTTTTTCTTAGGTGCATGAGAAGATCAACTCCACTTAAATCCTTTTGATTGGATATTCCCTTTATATAGTGCAATCGACAAAAAATATGTTCTCTGGTACCTCGTACCTCATACTGGTCTCTGACATCGATATTAATGTCGTTTGAAAAAGATAGAAAAAGTTATTTAAAAAAATAGTAGCACTAAGTTTCACTGATATTAAAATTATAATAAATTTTAATTTAATTAAAAATTAAAAGTTGAAGGTGTCTTAGGAACATTTCGTCATGTAACAGTATCTTATAACCAGTGTCTCAGATATAGAGCATTCTCCAATCTGAAAAGGTGAGTCAAGTATCAGTGAATCAAGAATGGTAGGTCGACATGAAACTCACTCAGTTATTGGTATCTCATACCAGTAACTCATAATTAGTGAAAATTATGATGCCACTTGTAAGTCATTCTGTCAGTTGGTTGATGCAACAATGACTTATCTATCAGTAGCTTGAATGATAGTATCTCATACTTTATAAGAATTTAGCATTTGTGCTAATAGTGAGATAGTTAACTATGATACATATTATCGGTAATTCCATGTTTATGATAGCTCATACTTTTCCACTTTTCTATCTTCAGTAGGACGTTCAACTATGAGCCCACCTTAACGGCGACTCATACATAGTAAAATATGGGAAACATGTCTTATGATGTGAAATTCTAACATGATAGATTAATATGATAAGTAAACATGAGTAAACATAATTTAACTTAATTGAACTTAATTAAGCATTATTTTCAAGCATTAAAACTAGATGATACCAACACGATTCATTTAAAATAAATTAATAATTAATAGATAAGATCAAATTTACTTAAAAAATAATTTTATTTAATAAAAAGTATTTTGTAAAATAATTTTTAAAAATATGGGCCTGGAAGATAAATATACTTGATCAAAAACAAAATAAGGTATAAATTTTTATTTTACATAATTATTTTCTTGAAAAAATTAAAAATTAGGGGAATTCAGGAAGAAAATATATAAATTCCTTAAATATTCTATGAATAAGAATATATATATAGTTTTTGAAGGAAATATAAGTTAGTTTTAAATTCAAAATGCATCCATAGTGAGTTATTTAAAATATAAGATGTGTATAAGTATAAATACTCTAATAAAATATTTTTTATACAAGTTTAGGTCACATTATTACCCTTTTCATTTGGTTTTATCCCTTATTTAAATACTTTAACTCTTACCATGACAACATGTGTTTATGTTCTTTGAAGGTTAATGTAGTTACTATAAAATGACTAAATGACCAAAAATTAGTATTTTACTACCTTTTCATATTTATTAAAATCATTTGAAATAGTTTTATTTTTTTATGATTTTTATTTCATTTAATAAAATATTATTTATTTTTAAATATCATTAATGTCAATTTTGATACTACCCATTACATTGAATTTTAAAAAATACCAATACATAATATAAAATTTAAATAAAACCATTTATACACCTGTAATATATATATATATATAATATAAAATTAGTTTATGAAATTAATTATCCAAAATTATATTTATTTTAATATATTTAATATCAATTTTTTTATATTCCCATTAATTTAAAAATTATCGAATCATCATTGTTTAAGCCTTTAGAGTAATTATTTATTTACTAAAATTTAAAAATTAATTACCATTAGGAAGATAATAATTTTAAATTTCAAGTTAATATTTATAGTTTTATGTATCTTCTGAATAACCACATATTATAAATTCAATAGTAATTAAAAATATGAGTATGACATATTTGACTTTCCTTAGAATAAAATTCTATAAAATTATCAAAGTCATCCATGTGGATACAAGAGTCCATAATATTAGATCAGAGATGGTTTTGGATAACACTCACTAATAAAATAAAATTAGGACAAGTGTTATGGTAATTTTATAATATTATTCCTACCCTTAATTACCCGATTTACTCTTAACCTTGGTAATTACAAAATTATTAAAGTACTATTCATATTTTCTGAAAATAAAAGGTAACTAATTAATAAATTTGTACCATCTAATTCCAAATATGTAACACATTTTTCAAAATTCAATTCATAGAAGTTGGAAAAATTAATTTAAAGTTAATCCCATAGACGGGATGAAACAATGGTTTCTTAATGTAAAAAATATTCAGAAGTTTGAAATGTTTTTATATCCAATTTCAACGTGAAATTGATTAAAATGAAATAAATTAGATTAAATGATATAAAAATATATCTAACATAACATTAAAACAAGTCAAAAATAGAATTTAACTATATAAATAAATTTAAAAAATATGATTTTAAATTAACATGAAATAATGTTTTACCATTTCTAAATAAAAAAACATATAAAAAAAAACAAAAATTAATCCCAAGTAAATTTTGATATTCAAATTTCAAATAATAAGTTTATTTTTTGAAATAAAATTTATAAAGGTTTCAAAAATTAGATATAAAGCAAGTGCTCCATCAAAATGATAAAAAACAACCTTTTGAAAAAATATAGCATTTTATGCATAAAAATCGAATTTATTATTATCTTATGGCAATAATAAATATTTGATGAATTTAAAAAAAAATTATTGAATATATAATACATAAATTTAATAATTTTTTTAATACCATTTATTCCTCCTATTTAACTTCTAGGTTTTAATCAAATTTCATTATTTACTTAAGTAGTGTGTTGCGAGCAACGTAAGCTATCAAAGAGAATATCTTTAAAAAGACACATACCTTAAAATTTTGGTGTGTTATAATTAATATATAGTAATAAGTCATAAATTATTATATTAATAGGAATTTAAATATTGAGTGTGATAATCAAACATCCATTGATTTTTCAAGGAAACTTATTCAACAATCCAAATCCAAGAATATTAATATAAAATATAATTTGGTCAAGGAAAATGTTTCTAAAACAATTTTTAGGGTAATATATGTCTCAAAAAATGATTATATTATTTATATGATTACAAAATAAATTTTGATGAGTGATTTATGATGGTTTGGAAAAAATTTCTGGAAAAAATTTCCACTCTTAGTTGATATTGTGAGGAGATCCACTCCAATCATGTTTTGGATTATGTTTCCTAATAGAGATATAATTGGACCCCCAACTTTTATGAATGAATTTTATCCAACTCTTTCATCATTTTTTGAATATATGGTTGTCATTATTGTTAATAAATGGGATTTAGTTTCAACAATTATATGGTTTGAGGGGATATGAGGTTACCCAAGAATAACGTACATACATATATAATCAATTTAGAGGAAAAAAGAATATATAACATAATAATTCCGGACCCATAACCACAAAGGTTTAGTTTCTTTTTAGCCTTGATACCTAATTTAATTACTTTAAAGAATGTCATCATCATATCCCACAATAATTTCCATACATGGTAACCTTCTTAGAAATATCATTCATAGAATATTTCTTCATATCCTTGGAAAAATATAAACATAAGAAAGAGTGATCTCAGAATGTTAGTAAGTATAAAAATGGGAGATATAAATTGAATATCACATATGAGCATAATATAATAATAAGGGTATAATATCATTATAAAAAAATTATGAAAACATTCCCAATAAGACATAGACCATAAATACTGATCAATGGAATAATGTTTTTGATAAAAAAGACTTGAGTTTTATGAGTACAAAATCATTTATAATCAATCATGATCCAAGAGAGAATATCATAATCATAATTACATGTATTCAGAATTTGGAATAATCATAAGAATATAAAATTATTTCATTATTTAAGGATAACTTACAAAACCATCATATTATAGTAGAAATAGTCCTATAATGGATTGGGTTCATCCCCATTCCTATTTCATTTATAGTGGATAGAGTCCTATATTGGATCTGGTTCACTCTCCATTTCCTTTCTTTTTATATTCTGAGATATCAATCATTATCCAATGAATTATAGGGATCTATAATTTGGGGCCCCCTAATCATATAATTAAAATTATTAAATGTGTACAAGAATATTATAAAAACATTCAAAATTTCGACATATAATAACACCAAGAAAAGAAATGAGTTTCATAAATGTTTTTTCATCACATAATTATAATTCATCTAAATAAAGAAGAATTTTTTTTATTTTATTAGATAATATCTCAAGTAAAGGATATTTTTCATTACTAGATGATGATAAGGGTAAAGAAATACTTTTTAAAAATAAGTTGAAATATTCTTAAAAAAATATGAGAAAAAATCCTCGTCATTGAGTATTTAAAAAAATAAGTAAAATTTTACAACAAGTCAAGAGTATTATTTTTATCAAACCTTGGAAACAAATAAAAAATAATTAGAAAAGGTAATAAATATAATGGATGGAAAATTAACACATTCATAAAATGTTAATAAAACATTCTTTTCACACTTTTATAAAAAGTAAATTATTACCCCTATAGAAAACATTACAAATATTCCATCTTTAAAACAATTAAATGAAAGTAAAATATATTTTAAAATTACATTACACAATCATTGGTTTTTAGAAAATAAATTTATTGAAAAATTTCAATGAATATAGACATAGAAGAATAAAATTTGTGACCAAGAAGATGAAAATATATTTTTTCTTAAAAACATTCATTTAGTAATTTGAGTAAAAAAGTGTGAAATTTCTAAATAATACATGAAAAAATAGAAATAAATATCAAAGAATAAAATATATGGAATTTAAGAGAGATAGAGAATAAAATTTCCCAAATGGATATTTAAATAGAAACAATTATAATTAAATATGAAATTTCTACATAAACCCCTAACTCAAGTACTGATTTGCTTCATAGATGATATAATCTCTTAAATAATAAATTTATATAAATTATAAATATATAAATAATAATAATATTCTCACTTATATTACTATATTTTATTCATTTCTATTTTACAAACACCTATTTAATAATAATTATCTATGGAAATCAATATTCCATGTGTGAACTATTTTATTATTCATGAATGCTTCAATTTAGATATATTTGTACATGCTATTTTTTCATGGTTTCATCATCTAAATAATCATAATATATTTATAAATATAACATTTAGTCATTATTTAAAATTCTTGAATAATTTATGCAATGTGGTTATGAATAACAAATTATATAACTTCATAGAGATGATAGTCCATAAGTATTCACATTAGATGTTATCATTTTTCAATGGATCAGAATAAAGTAAGGTAAATGATAATTACACTTCATATAAAAAATTATATCATAAATATAGTATATTAATATATATATATATATATATATTCAAAAAATAAATCAATATTACCATCCATGTGAGGTGTTGATGAAAAAAGAAACAAGTCACTTCATATATGATGATAGCCTTTACATATATATATGAAACACGCTCATTTTCCATTGAATGGAAAATATATAGGAAACTGATGTACCAATAACATAAAAAAATTATTTATAGTAAATATAATTATATTAATTTTTTTGTAGAAGATTACAAATGAGTTTTAGGAATAATAGAACAAGAAAAATTCCAGTAATAACATATACATCTTATAAGAGTATCTTTCAATCGTTTACACCGTATGCATTCATAGGATTGTATTTTGGTGATACCACTACCTCTAGAATGTAAGGAGTAATATTGGTAAGATATTTTTTATGATATTTTTTGAAATATAGTTATAAATGTGTGTGACAAAGTAAGAAGAGGAAGTTCCATTTATTTGGTGATGGGAGTAGAGCCCTCGTAAAAATTTAGTGTTTTTAAATGGTATAATGTAATTTTTATTTTCATAGTGAAACAATTGAAAAAATATAAAATATAAGATAAATAATGGATGAAAACCAATTTTAAAAAAATATATTTACATATTATTTAGTGATAATTGAAGCCTTATCTCTTAGTTTAACACCTTGTTAACCCTTTTAACCCTTACTCCGATGAAAATACTTTTACATGGTGACTATTCTTTATGGATATTTTTTTACTATATTAACTAATATTTATTATGATGATTTAAAATATTTATTCCATTTTCACGATTCAATTCCTAGTTTTGGTATAAAATAATTTTTAAAAAAGCATGCAAAATGTAATGAAAATAGTTTTCAAAATTTTATTTTTAAGTATAAAAATAAAGTCATTCTAATTAAATGTCTGTTAAGAACCATTAGATGAATTTTATGATATTTTATTAACTATATTATCTTAAAATTTCATATAAATCATCAATAAATAGTAATTATTTTAATTTATTACCATAAATAAAATATTACCTGAATAAAAATAGTACTATGAAAAATATCTATTTTTACCATCACATTTTTTTATCATCATTTTCAGAAAATATATAATCATTGTATGAATGATCTGAAATTTTTATACATTTGAAAAAATAATTAATCACAATTTTTTTTAAAAACAAAAATAATTTTTTACAAAAACAAAAAATAGAAACAATGTCTAAAAAATATTTATGTTTAGCAAAGAATTACTAAAATAAAATTCTTTATCATTTCTAACCTATTTCATGAATGATATTAAATTATTTTATCAATTTAAAATTTTCAATTTATTATAAATATCTATTTATATCATTAATTTTAAATTATAATAATACATTATTAACTTATGATTCCTATTTCATTCATCACAAGCTATTAAACATATGAAATTTACTGAATTGAAATTTATTCTTAAATGTTATAGTGTTATATTATAAAACCACTATAAGAATATTCCCCTTGAAATTCCATTACATCAATGAAAACAAATGATGGGTTCCTATAGAGCTTCATTGAATTTATGTTTCCTCCTTCGAACCTTAACCAGGTGAGGGGCCTTATTTTTTTAAAAATCATCTCTTTGATCTACTATATACTAATATTATTAACTATAAGAACAATCATGATACTATGTTATAACTATTTAATTATATATATGTGATATATCATGTAGTTACTTACTCAAATGATATACATTGAACACATCAATAACTTGTGAATGGTTTTATGGAAGTTACAATAGATAAACAACCATCCCAATTCGATCTATATTCTCAATAATAAAATGTATGTGGGGTTTAGTTTCTACTTCTTTCCGAATATCATAACCTACACTAATTTATTTATCCAAAAGATTATATTCTCTCTGAAATAAAACTCTATATCCTATAATTGGTTATGGGAAAATTCATCAATCTACTATGATATTCTGTAATGCGTTGGTGAATGAATTTTTCATTCCCTTCTATTTCCTCATCTACTTCCGGATGCAAAAGTTTTAATTATCTAATTTTATTCTAGGTGTTTTTTGTTCTTCACTTATTTCTATATATAGATTCATACTGATCCATAAGAATGTTGAGTGAAAGATATTGTAATAATAAATTTTAACTAGAGGAAGGTGTTCATCCCAACCTCCTTTGAAATAAATGGAGATTACTCTTATCATATCATCAAGGGTTTAAATACTTATTTAATAATAAACATGTTCATGTGGATGACATGTAGTGTTAAGGATCAGTTCTATAGTCAATATATGCAAAATAATTCTTCATATCATCAAGGTAAACCTCATATCTCAATCAAATATGATTGAAAGTGGTACTCTATGAAACCTTACTAATTCCTTAATGTATATCTAATCATAATGGTCAAGGGATAAATCATCCCTAAGAGTATTAAAATATGACAACTTCATACAGATATAAACTACAAACAAAATATTTTTATGTTTATTAGATTTCATGGGGAGTCTTATAGTGAAATTCATAGTGGTGTTATCTAATTTATATATATGTATGGGTAATATTGGAACCATCTATATAATCTTCTCACATTCAGTCTTAACTTTCTAACATACCAGGAATAAAGATATTTATTAGACAATAATACTCTTTATGTTATCCCATAAAAATTATCTTTGAGATATATCTGTATCTTTGTACTCCAAGTATTGATATAAAATTATGATCTATGTTATTTCTCCAATATCTCATTCTTTAATTCTTATACACAAGGGAAACATATTTAGTTCATGAATTTTCTCATCCAATTATGTTCAAGTTTGAAATCTAGAACATTCCTTTACTTTTTTTTAAATATATTTCCTACGTTTAAATAAAAATACTCATCACATGGATGTATCGTTGAACATTCATATAAGAAATATATGATTAATCTCATTTAATCTATGTTTAAAGACTCATCAAATGAAAATCCATGAATATAGGTTCAATTTCTATCTTCATAATAGAGAAGTTGGAATAGTACTTTTGACCCAATGCATCGTCCACCTTATTTTCCTTTATAGATAGTCAATATATTGAGATAACATAATATTTAATCAACTACAACCATTTTCTTTGGAACATATATAAATATTTATATGTGAATATATACTCGGAGAATTTATGATCAACATATATATCACACATTTCACCATAAATAAAATGAATCTATATGTTTAAATAAATAACTATTTAATCCTAATCCAAATAAAAATTTGGGAAATTATTCTCATGAAACATAAATTGGAATGTGGCATACATTACCACCATATCATTTTTCATGTGAAAAAATCATTATCCCTTCTTGGAAGAAATATATTATTGAAAAACCCTTCTCTACTATAGGGTAGTTTGATTATAGTATCACTGTCCAAAATTATCTTTAGGTACCTAAAACCATATTCATGTTCTTTAGTATAAAAGAACTTGGGTCTCTTTTATGTCATATTTGTTATTATATTTTATACCCATGAGAAATTTCTAAAAAAACATTGAATCTATCTATCTAATATGTGAGTATAGAAACCCAAGAAAATAATTTATTTATTTTACATTATTTACATGATATAGAGCATTAAATATAATAAATAATAATATTTTGTTGACAAACAGGTTCATTTTTTTTGAAGACGAACTACAAAAAATGATTATTTTTAAAAATACATGATCTTTTGTCCTTAAATGAACCATACTGATGAATATTATAGACATATCTATAGTAGGACTAATTCTCAAAACCTAGGGAATTAAAAAAAGGAAATCGGTGAGGCAAAATGATTACTAGGGGATAATTAAACAATTCCTTAAAAATTAGATCACAAGAATTTTTAAAATTTAAAACAAAAGAAAAATATCATAACATAATGAGTGATAACCATAATATATAATTGAGCTTTAAAGTACAAGGAATTAGAAAATAAATCCTTAAAATATCAACAGGTAATAATAAAATATATAGCATGGCTTAAAATCATTTAACATATACCTTGATTCATGAGAGTATAAGATAACAATGAATAAAATATTTTAACTTCTACATAATTATTATCCTAGGGAAACATTACGTTCATGAGTTACACCATCAGTATCCATGCTTATGAGTAATTAAAATGTACTCATGAATGAATATATCATGAGATATAAATTCTTAACCAATGAATTAGAGGGAGATATATGACCCTTCATATAATTCATCATCACTAATATGTGCCATATAAATATCATTATAATTTCATATCATAAAGATACCACAAAAATAAATTGGGTTTCAAAAAACATCGAAATAAAAATAATTCTCTTTTCATAAAAAAACCATTGAAATGAAATTGTTTTCATTAAACAATGAAATAGAAATAATTTAACTTTAAAAAAAACTCATGGAAAAAATGGGTTTCATAAAACATTTAAATGGAATCAAATATAATGATGAATATAATCAATTAATATCATAATAATGATAAAAAATATTCACATAATAAAATAAAAACATATGGTCAAACAGGATACAAAACTCAAATAGAGATAGATTAGTTTGAAGATAGAGTTGGAAGTTATAACTAAATCATGATTTTTTTTTCATGAATTTTTTTTATTCTTATATGTAAAATCCATATTTATGAGTATCCATTCAGAAGGTATAATTATTTGTAAATATAAGGGAAAATAAATTCTTTCATGGAAATTGATTTAGATAAAAAAATATTTTCCACTTAAAATAAAAGCGGAATCATTATTTAAAATGTATTTTTTGGAAGAATGAAGTTCACTATGAAATTTATATAAGTCAAAGAAAAGAGTTTGAGTTACCAAGTTCCTTAAATTTACACTTGATTTACATGAATGTGATTTATCCTCTTGAATAATAATGGTAAATTTATTATTTACATATTTCAAAATCTTATTCAAATATAATTTCATTTATACTATTAATTAATAATATTTATCTTGATGTGTCAGAATGTTATACTCCCTTTTTAACATCTAGTGTTAAAAATATTCAATAATTTAAACTATGATCCATAAAATAGTGAATATCATCCTTCATTTAAATTGTTTCCTTTACCAACCATTAAAGGTACTATAATTAATATTTTATAATTCCATATTCCATTATAATTCCATTACATGGATTTTTTTGTGTTTTGTTATGATGAGAATGGTGATGAACGTTTTTTTGGGTTATTCACAGATATTGTTGGATTACGATATAAAAATAATCAAATATTTTGTTTTCAATAATAAAACATATTAATGTTATATATTTACTATATATATATATATATTATATTCATAAAATATAAACTAAGCATATCCTTGAAAGTGGTAGTGAAAAATATAATGACTTGTTTTGTGGAAGTGTTAGCCCACACACACATATATGATGATTTAATTTTTTCAAATAGAGGAAAAAATAAGTAACATGATTTATTTTATTAAGAAAATAAATATGATATATATATCATATATATTCACCTAATTAACTTTTTGTACTTCCCAAGTTAAGAAATAAAAAAAACAAAACATGTTTCTTCCTAGAGGTGGTAGTTGACACAAACACACAATTCAAGTATTCATTTTTTATAAAAGAATATGGAAATGAGGGTAATGATTGTAGAATAATAATAAAAAAATAATTGCATACTAATGACACATTTTTTTATCATATTAACATGATTTTTCATAACTTTAGGTTGAATAAGTGACATAAAGAAATAAAAAATAGAAAAGGTGGTTATAAATTTATACCTCAATTCTTGGATTATCTCCTATGTAGAAGGGGTTAAGCCTTTAAAGGATGTACTTTTGAGAATAAAAGCTCCTCTTGATGGTGTATTGTATTTTAAAAAAGATTTTTGGGTAGAACTTGGTCTATACTAATTTGTTTCTATTGTTAGGGGAAGTGAGGAGGGTAGTTACCCATATATAAATGAAAAGGGATGCCTTTTTTAAATAAAAAAATTTAACAATTTTATGTCACTCTCATGGATAATAACATAAAAATTGAAAAATAACAGAGAGTGGAAGGGATAAGGTTGATAAGGGCATCGACCATCCATTCCAACTAAAATTTTAAACTTTTTTGGGTTTTCCTCTTTGTTAAACCATTTTTACCACTTTTGATTTTGTTATCAAGATAACTAGTTTTTATAAAATTAGTTTATACATAATTATTTCAAATAAAAAAATCCCTAATTACATTATTTTTAAAAAATAAATAAAAATTTTAAGTATTTTTTTATTAATTTCCTAAAAATTATAAAAAAAATTATTTTATTACTTGAAATGAATAATGTGTTAATATATTTTTTAGAAATATAATTTATCTTCTAAATTTTCAAATATGGATCTTTAATCTAAAACAAAATTTTTTAAAATTGTAAATTAACAAATAAAAATTATTTTTTCTTAGAAAAAGGTTTCAGGGATTTCCAATTCATACTTATATACTAATAATTTCATTAAATTATTATTATTTGTTAAATATGTATCTTTAAATGTTCAACTAAAAATGAATATTTGTAAAAAAAACTAAAAAAATTAATATATTATTTTTATTATAAGTTAAAAGACAAATTTAATTTTTTTAATTTTTCTATATTATATTTATAAAGTAAAATTAAAATTAAAATCATAAAATAATGTGAAAATATTTTTTTATAGGAAACCATTTCCCATTTAATAAAGGTTTACTAAAAATGAGTTCTAATCATTAATATATCAATTAGCAAATGTATCTATTTTATAAAATAAATTTAAATTTTTAAAATTTATTTTATTTTTTCCTTATCCACACTTGATGAAATTGTATTAAAATAGACATTTATTTCAAAAGTTTTTTATAACTATTTGTACCCACATACTAATCAATTATTATACATTGGTAAATAACAATTTTATTAAAAAAGAGATGGGATCTTTAGGGTTTGGGCATTTCATATGGAGAAAAATATCCATCAAAATACATATTTAAAGAAAAATATATCACTAAAATTTTCGGTAGTTAAATTCTACCTTGTTAAAGGAATTTAATCCTCTATTTTTTTAATTGGAGGAAATCAAGTGATGGTAGTATGTCTCATTTCATCGATGGGTTCCCTTATGGATGCCTAAATCTTTTTGTTCCTATAAAAAATTTTGCTAGATGAGTTTTCTTATTCTGTGGAACATTATCTGCCCAATCTAGAATCTCCACTGGTTATTCATCTTACAAGAGATCATGATCATATTGCAAGAATTACTTTCTCATCAAAAGTGAATGGTTTATTATATACATTATCAAATTTTATACATGGAATATATCATGAACTTGAGGGAGGTTTGGTGGGAGTGTTCCATGGTATGATTTTTCCTGATGTGGTTACTCTTCTCTGTTTATTTTGAGTTGATGTAGACCTTCTTTCCAAAGGCAGGTGACCGATTGGATTTCTCCAATATGACCTTAAAAAGAATTTGGGCTGAGAGGATGTGGTTTCAGGATCATTACACCATTTTTGGGGGATTTATTTCCTAAAATGGGACTCTCTTATAGATATAAGATGTGTTCATTAATCCTTTATTGAATCCTAAGTATAGAACATGCCGCCTCTATGTTAACAATTTTAGCATGTGTTGACTTTAGAGTCATCTTTATGTATTTGAGTTCTTCATCGATGGAGACATATATATGTATCCAAGGTTCTCTATCAATGGTATCCCTTGGTGAGAATATTATATCTTCTTATATCATTTATTATAGATATCCTAGTTTTAAGACACTTAGTTGGGTGATTGTGAATTTAATATCATTTGGGAAGGAGGAAGTTGTTTTGATGGAAGGATCGGGCCCATGAAATAGGCTTACTAGATATCCCCATGAAAGGAATCAGAAACCACATATTTCAATACCATCAAATAGAACACATCATACCTTTTAAGGTCATGTAATGATAACCAAAATGTGATGTTTAATGTCATGGGGCAAGGATTTTGACGATAAGGGTGCCTTGTCAAGGTTTGTGTGGGAGTTATGTTGAATCGGGATGAAGAACCTGGAAGGGATACAGTCTCCCAGGGGGTTACATGATCTTACTAGGAATGTATTGCAATAATGATGCTAATAAAAGGTGTCTAGATGGAATATACCCCTCTGGGATTGATGTGACCCTACATGGGATATGTCTTAGAGAACATTAGGGTGAATTTTGGGTGTTGGTTTTGGACCTCAAGGATGCTTCCTACATATCTCATTTGGTTGAGAATGAAGTCCCACATAGTTCAGTTGACTGAGGTTTACACCTAGGAGGATTCCAAAGGTTGGGGTTTATACAAAAATAGGATTCCCAAGGGTTGGGGACATGTTGAGTATATAATCCCAGGGTAATTTATAAGTATGGATGAAACTTACGCCTAGGAGGATGCCAAAGGTTGGTAAATATGATGAAATAGGATGCCCATTCTAAGTGAGAGGAAAATATGAAGAAGAAATATCCTCCTAAGAAAGATATGTGATCATGTGGGTGTCATGATCATCACTAGCGTCTAAGACCACATGATTCATGCATTATGTGATAAATAATAGTAAGTCCAGGATTTAACAAACCACACTATCTCCTTCATCTTATGGTGGATGGGACTGGGGAGATGAGAGGGTGAAAGGGAATTAAATGTGATCGTTTCTTCCTTTATTTTCATAAAAAGGATATGAAAATATGGCTACCCATCTAGCTAAGGTCCTTAAGAAAGGACACAAGCTTACTCGGGGAGGGATTCCCTACTCCTGATTTCAGATAGAATGAGAGGAGGTTATGGCATTATCTCTCATCAATGGAAAAATAAAGAGGTTCCCCTCCATATATTAAATTGGGATGTCCTAAGAACTAACTCCTGGGTTATGACCCTTATTACCATATGAATATATGATTGAGAACATTTTTAGGATCCCCCTTACAAGGTAGCATGCTAATAGGACGTCATTTACCATGGGACTGTATGATCGAGACTGCATATAGGTGTTTCCTATACTGTGATTATACATATATGCAGGATTTGGAAGAGGAATTATCATGGTTCTTCATGAAGGGGAACACTTGGGGCCTACCACTTCATGATATAGGATGAAATAGACAGTTTTTGGGAGAATTATTAAAGGGGATGTGGTAAGGATGAACACTACATGGAAGGGTATCAATATTGAAAGACCCCATCCGGCATATTGTTTTATGTGTGGTATAGTGGTCTATAATGATTTAATATTCATGATGTTTCCATAATGGATGTCCATGAAAGACCTTTATCTTTGTGGATGGTCGCCCATAAATGAGTTTTTTTCTATCTGGACCACTTCTTTTTCTATACGAACCATCCCTTATTCCATATTTCACTTTGTGATATTTGGTGAATGTTTTCCTTATTAAATTTCATGCTTAGAATTTTTATATATTTCCATTTTTCTCTTTAACTTTATATCACACACTAGATAATATCACCACCACCCCCATTAGTCTTTTGGTGGGGCTTTTTATAGGGTTACAAATATGACCACTCAACCGCTTATCAAAAAATATTTTACTTCACGAGAGGCCATCCCACCCCTCAAAAGGGGGAGATTTGTTTGTGTGGGGATTGAAAATAACACCTCACCCCACATAGAGTTTTTTTTGTGTGGTTTTGGAAATAACACCTTTCCTCAAAGAATGATATTTCATTTCTAGGGGGGATTAAAAAATATGCCTCCCCCAAAGGGAAATATCATTTTTTAGAAAAAAATTCATTATATTCCCTAAAAACAAAATTCTTTTTTGGGTAAACTATATAGAGCCACTCTACGAAGCAACAACTTTCATCACAAGCATGCTATATAGAATGTGAGGTTCCCTTACGGCTCAAGGTACTTTCACATTTTAATATTTATGAAATAGATCCATTAATTTTAATCCATCCATTCCAAAAAATCATAATATAATTTTGATCTTACATGAAAGCTTTCCCAGACCCAACAAATTTTTCCCATTTGAATGGGGTCTGATTGGTAGAAGATGAGTCCATTCTGAGAAACAAATAGGTTTGGTTTAATGATTTACAGGGTGAATGTTGACCTAGAGAAGGAACCACACCTATAAAAGTTATAATTATCTATTAATTTGTAACTTTATGAATCAAGAACTTTGTGGTCGGTTAGAGATCTCTATGTATAACACCCTTCTTCACATAGAATTTCCTTTGTGAATGGCTTCTTCTGCATATCAAAATATATTTTTTGTGAACTGGTATTTTCAAAAAATTGTTTAATATAATTTTTATTTTAATATTAACATATATTAATAATGTGTTCCTCATATCTACTTAAGTTCTTCATGGTCTTTAGATCATCTATGTGAGGTTTCTTTCCATTTTGATGAGTCTAAAACATCTTTGACAATTTCTTTTACCCAAAGGAGAGAAAATGGACCCTAAGAAACAAGATATGTCTTCGATGGCTTCTTCCGTGAATACGATTGATAGAATAAATTCAATTTCCATGAACATTTAAATAGATCTTCAACATCATATCATTCCTCTAGTGTATTATAAATAGTCTTATTTCAATAGAGATTTCAAATTATCTATTGTCTAAAAGATTATCACTGTACAACTTTAGACTCCAAGATGATCCTCCAATCCCAATTTCTGATCAAAACCTTAGATTTTATATAAAGAACCAGAAATTACATGTAATTTTTTTTAATTATATGGGAATTTTATGTGTCCCCAAAAATTGACAGCGCATGATTCCGAGGCCCGGTGTTCCCTGAATGAATTTTTGAACTTTTTTTAAGTACATTCAGTAAACATATGAGTGGGTTTTTGTAACTTTTGAACCGGTGCTCGGAATTGAAATCTGAGGGCACTGTTGAACTTGTAGCACCGATATTCACTTAATAAGACCCTCACCTCAACCACAGTTGGATGAGGGTGAAAGTTAGTTTTCATGTTTTTTGTGGAAATAAAAATAAAATAAATAATAACTTTTATTTTATTTTTGAACACCCATTTGAATGCTCGGTGGTGGTGACCACCTGAGCTGGAACCCCCCCACCAATTAGAAATTAATGGTGGTGACCACCCGACCCTTGAACTCCCTCTTTAATGAGAGAGGTGACTCTTTGTTATCTCTTAATTAATTGTTCCACCATCTATTAATTTATTATACCAACATGAACTTAATTAATAGCCAACACAAAATTAAATTAATAAAACATAATTTAATAAGTTGGGTATTTCATTTGGGTGGAATTGGGGGGATGTGTTGGAAAAGGGAAGAACTTTGGAGAAACACCTTTCTCTAACGAAGAATGCATTCTCCAATGATGAACTACATCGAAGGATCACCAACATGGAACATTTTCAACGATGACGAACCGACGTCCGTCTTTCCTCTCTCTTCACCAACATCAATGAACATTCAAGGTAGGGTTTGTTATTTTTATACCCCTTATCCCATTCTTGACGTTCTTCACGATTCAAGAATAAAATAGCCACTTGCTACCGTTCTAACGTAGAGGGTTCAGGCCAAATGAACACGGCCCAAACTATCCACAACCTTTGTGAAATTGGATGGTCTTGAAATGATGGAGACATCCCGAGACATGTGTGGAAGTCTTTGGATTGAAGAACGGGCCACCGGGGTGTGCCTGGTGACCAGAGGAACATCGCTGGCGACCGACACTGAAGGGACTTGGGAACGGTGGTCGATACTCCGGTCGGCCGCGACGAAGGCAGTGGCCCGACCGCACCACCGAAGAAGGGCCGCGACCTGTCTACCACGACGGATCAAGGGTGCCGGACGACCGCATGACGGTGCGGTGACTGACCGCACGAAGCGGCGACGGTGCGTATCCACACCACATAGCGTGCAATATTCGCAACACGAGGCCGCGACGGTGAAGTAGGGCAGCCGACTTGTAACTCCCCATCCCTATATTCCTAGAGTCGGTGAATTATTTTAATACATTTGAATTATTACACGGAATCAAGTACCAAAAGACTGATCAATTTAGTAGTCTTGGAAAATAGATTACATGCATGAACGTTACATTAGACTTTCTAACATACAACAAAAAAATAATCCTTCCAAAATGACATTGTTCCCTTAGATTAACCCTACATCTCAAACATAAAACACTTCTTGGGAACCTGGGAAAATAAAACATAAGAAAGGGGTGAGATAAAATGCTCAGTAAGGATAAAAATATAGCAGAAACTTTCATAAATAGGCATAGAAATTTAAGGCAATGTATAAAACTAAAATAAAATACTTTTCAATATAAACTACATCATAATATGGAAAATATAAATCAAAATAATTCCATTTACTTACTCACATGGATATTATACTAGTTGAATAAACACATTCAATATCAATATCCACTTTCATAATGATGGAATGCATAATGCCAGACTTTCATAACCACATAGTCAATGACTTGTGCCAAGACTAAAAAACGATTTTGGCAAGGCCTTGTACCAAGACACTAGTTTGTCTAATGAGACCTACCAATGAATCAAAGAGATATAGTAGAATCCACCTGTCAGTTACTAAGTCCAATTCGTTCCTCATATGAAAAGGTTTAAAAATAACATAAACATTTGTATTAAAACTAGCATAATAAATGTGAATAATTTATCCATAAATCATGAACAGTATAAAAATAACATATCCACAATCAAAAATATTAAAAATCCTTTAATAAAATATGGAATTTTTGTATCATAAAAAATCAACTTCAAAAAAGTTTAAAATCCATAAAATGATGTTGACATAGATGAAAATGATTTGTAAAACTCTTTGAGAGAAATATACATTTTTCATGAAAACATTTAAAATTCACACAATTTAGAAAGGAAGAAATTTAAATAATTTTTTGAATAAAAGTGTGATGTTTTAGTAAAAAGTACCTTAAAATTATCCATTTGAATACTCTTTCATGAAACATGGACATTGATAATAAATATGTCCCAGTAGATACTTATGTAAAAACAACCTCAGATAATAAAGAGATTGTGAAATTAACCCTTACCTTGCACTTATCTTTGGTCAAGGGTATGTTTAACCTCATGTATAATGACTATAGTATGTTATTAAATTATACCAGAACCATATTCATATTTATTATATCATACAAGATTCATTTATGACTTTATACTACACATTTAATAATGAGTTCCATGTTAAATTAACATTTTGGGTAATAATTTCGTTCTTTATCGTACATGTTTTAACTTATTATTCTTGATAATATCATTTAGATAATGATTTAAATATTTCCAGAATATAAACCTTGATTTATATATCAAATATATTGAGAATATAAGTATTTATAATAGATAGATATATGAAGTCGAGAACACCATTTATGGAGACGGTAGGCCGTACGTACGCATAAGCGAAGTTTCTATTTTCATATCGTATTGAACGGAAGTATGTGAATAAGATATATGTAAGTAAATAAATAAACACATATATATGTATATATATATCTCCAGTATCATTATTATTTCATATATTACATACTTATTAGTAATATATATTTTTATAATCATCGATGAATGGTGAACATGGAAATGAATCTCATCGTGTCGTGGAGACGGTAATCCGTACGTACGCACGACCGACAATATAATTTCCTTAAAGATGTGGAATTGGATGGTATATTAATTTTAAATAGACATTACCATATTATTTTAATTATTCATATACATATTACTCATCATTATATCCACCCAAATAACATAGTGTCGAATAACAAATGACACCACAACGTGGAGACGGTAAGTTGTACGTACTCACGCATGGTGACATTATCATTCATAGGATGGATAGAATAATGAATATGGTTGTGCCATATTTATAATAACATCAATGTAAATATAAGGTACTGGATTTATTTTTTTGGTATGGTAATAACAAATAAATAGTAAATGGAATAAGAAAAGAACTTGAAAGAGGGTGGTGAAATCATTACCTCTTCTTCAGCTTCATCCTTTGGATTTGATCAAATGTTCTCTTTATATTGGATTTATGACCAAAGTAAGTCCTCTAAGATGAATGTAGGATAGTTGGGAGGATATTTGGGTAGTTTTTGGTCAATCCATATGACTTTGGAGGTGTGCATTTGAGATAAGGGGAAGTTCCTTTTTATAAGAAGGGTGAGAGTCACCTTAGGAAAATATTAAAATATTATTTTATAATAAAATACTTTTAGGTTTATAATGGCTAAAAAATAAAATATTTAATGGATAATGTGGGGATGGGTCGACAACCACTCGACCAATAGGTTTTAGACATGTTTGGGTCACCATATTAACCTTTTCTTTTATATTTAACTCTTAGTTAAATAGTTTGACATTTACCACGTCTCGGTGTATTCTTATATTATATTGTTAATAAACATACTATAAACATTAAAAAGAACCCCAAGTTGTTCATTAATGACATATATAACAGTATTTAAGCCCTTTATCCGAAACTTATATTTTTAGTAATAGAATACCAATTAATAATATAATATTTTTTTTAAAAACTCTTTTTTGTCAATTTTGACAGTATTTGGTATTTTGTTTTATCTAAATTCATAATAGAATTATTAATTATAAAAAAATTAATTTAATCAACACTATCATTTCATATTAACCTATAAAATTATTTTAATTCATAAAAAGTCTCAAATTACATTTATTTGGGTATTTATAATATCAATTATTTTAATATTTCATTAATAATGTAATTACTGCATCATCATTGTGTCATAAATAAATTGAATTATTTAATTTCAAAAAAATATAAATAAAATACCATTATGTAGGAAATTTTTTTATATTTCTAATGAATATTTATAGTCTAATTTATCTTATGTGTAACCCTATATTAAAAATGGTTTAGTTATTAAAATTTGAATTTAACACTTTTAATTTTTTTTGAATTAAATAATAATAAATGTATTAATCTAATAAAATTGGACCTAAAGGATCATATTTTATTCCTAAGGTTGTTTTTGGTCGAATTACACTTGTCCAATAGATTTAGGACATGTGTTATTGTAATTATGATATCATTTTTACTCTTAATTACCATATTTACTTTAAACTGTGGTAAATAAAAGTCAAAAGTTACTATCCACCAAAAATTATTTTCATCTTATTGAACCAAATTTTACTTACTGATATCAACCATTTCTCTTTGAATTTGAAATTCAACTCACATAAACGGTTAAATTATGTTTTATGCAAATTTTCAAATGCTCATAGGAGGTGGGTAAAATACGGTTAAACGTTCAATAAAACTTTATACATCTAATTTTGTTATAAAACGACTCCAATGAATTAAATTAAACTTATATAGGTATTATATATGTATTTTGACTTAAAATAAATTTAAATAAAATAAATAATTATTTAAATAAAAGTCAGTTTTAAATAATAACACAGTGTTTTTCACTATTTACCAAAAATTGAATGTTTTCAGAAAAATACCAAAATTTTACCCTAAGAAAATTTTGATATTATGAATTCAAAAATGGAGTCCAATTTAACAAATTAAAAAAATATAATCTGCATTTATTTGTTTAAAATTAATTTCTATTGTCAAAACCAAAAAGCTTATTTTTAAGAAATAATAACTATCAAAAGATTAACACATGTTAATGTCCAATTTCAAAGTGAAATTACTCACAATGAACATAATTGGATTAAATGGTAAAAATATAATCTATTTATACTTCCAAACCACTAAAAATTATAATTTAACACTATAACTTATTTTGATTAAAAAAGTTGTTGTCAGTTAAAATATAGCATTTTCACTATTCACCCAAATATGAATGTTATCAGAAAAACACCAAAAATTTATTGAAACTAAATTATTATATACTAATTCTATAGAATAAGTTTATTTTTTCAAATTAAATATATAAAAGTTTCAAATATTGGATTTAAAGAGGGTTCACCATTAAAAGGCGGTAAAATTGCATTAAAAAAATATGTTTTTTATCTAAAAAATGAATTTGTTCTTAAATTATGTCCAAGAAACACAAAATATGAATTTTAAAATTATAAGGATTTTTTAAAGTTCAAAATTCTATTAATACTATTCATAACCACTGTTGAATGGCTAGTTTGGTAAGTCATGGTGCGTTAGAACTCAGTGTTGCGTGTAGTGCAATTTATGGAATTACTTTGAAGAAATAACATACTATGAAATATTGGGGTGTTACATTATTACCTCCTTCAATAAATTTCATACTCACAATTTGAAATTGTTTTTTCAAAAATAAAAGGATTAAAATAGAAAATACTTTTGTGGGAAAAGCCACATCAGAAATTGGGTTAATAAAATTTAGTCTTAATAAGAGGAAATGGGAAATGAAAGGGTCACCACCAAATTATGATCTTGATTAAGAGAACATCGGTGGAAATTAGAGACACATAATTATAGGAAAAATGTAAATATAAATATGGAGTGATTGAGGTCATCATTCACAAACAAGTGTAAAATTGAGGGCCTTAAATCCATCAATCTATGATGATTTAAAATAGAATCGGTTCAACAAAACATAAGGTATTAGGATAACACATTTTTGGTTTTACGATCCCTTCAATAATGTTTAAGAATTAATTTACCCATATAATAAGAGGAAAAAAATTATATATATATATACATATATACACTTTACAAGTAGAGTTTTATCCTTCAACTAATTCCTACCACAAACTAGTCATTCACTCCAAAAGATTTAAAAACAATATTCTATTTATCCTTATCGTATAGGGTTCCAAAAATAATAATGAATTTATAGTTCACCTATAAGACCCTTTAAAAAACTATATTATACAATCCAAAGACTTCACGTAGTCTAGTGGTACGTGATAAATCCCAATCGCACTATGGTTGTAGGTTCTATTCCCATAGCTTTGTCCGACGCGATAGATTGTCACACGGTCTGCGTGTTGTCCTTTTTATAACAATCATAAAATAACCTTAAAAATTGTATCCAATTTCAAACTTAATCCATTCCAACTTTTATACTTATCCAAAATACTTCTATCCAAACTCACAAAATTTATAAGTAAGTTAAACACAATTAAGATCCTTTTTTCCACGTAATAACATGTGAACACCTTCGTCATATATTATTTTAAAACATGGTGACACCTTGAATTACTATAAAAACTTATTGATTACAATCATGATCCCTTATCCTTTATATAATACTGTTTATATTCCTTATAGCCAAATTTATTTAATATTCCAACAATGATGAAATAAACAAAATATTAATCAGTTCCAAGGAAGTCAAGAATATCCAATATATTTTATCCAAATCAAACATCTCTTATTCAAAAATCACTACCTCATTATCAAGACCATATTAAGGATTAACTTTCCTTAAGCCATGTATTTTCTAAAAAGTGTAGCTAACTATTAAGTCACTTTTCTTAAAACCATATAATCTCAAATACTCAATAAAATAGTACTGCGGTACAATCCTTATTTATCTTCGTAATTCATATAACCAGTATATTGTTGATACAACACTCAAATGAAATAATTCAATAATTACAACATAAGAACACTAGTCATTACTCTTCACCTGAGGTAGTATCAGGACTTGATTATTATCCAATAGCATCATTTGAGGTATACTCTGATGACTGGGACATTGATTCGTGTAGTGTCTCTATGCCTTGCAGATGAATAATTTTACATTTGAAACCTTTTTCATACCCTTGAAATCACGTACTTGGTGTCCTTTTTCTCCACACTTATAACTAACTCTCATTCCCTTCAAGCATTTACTAAGGTGATTATTTCCACATTTATCAGATATGGAAAAATCCTTCTTTCCCTTCTTCCCTTTATCCTTATTTTTCTCTACCATCCTTTTCTTCTCTTGCTTCCCTTTGAAGCCCTAGGACTCGAAGAATTATTTACATATCATATTAACCCATGATACAATTTATTTATATGTTGAGAATACGTGGGAGACTATTTCTCTTCTAAATTTTGGATTAATACCAGGAAATATATGACCCCTTTTTACTTTTTGGATTAAACGTATTACTGGAGTTCTCATTTCTTATACTAGGCTCCATTTCTTAACAATGGAATACACTAGGCCAGTTTATGAATCACAATTCATAATTCCAAACTTGTAAAATACCTAACGTTAATTGAGCAGTTTATGGATATAATCCATAATCATAAAAATGTTTTCTTTGAGGAATTATTTACTCCTAAATCTTTCATAATGTATTGTAATGAAAATTTGAATTATCCTATGCATATCCCCTAGGAGTGTCATAACCAAGAGCGCTGCAAGACCCACTGTCGTGCAGTAGTTCACGTTTGTGTCTGGCTCAAAGTGGTGTATTCAGGTTTTACCCCTAGGTACATCTGTGTCAGAGCCACCTCTACCTAATCATATCCAGACAGGGATGTATTGCATGGAAAACTCACAAAATCTCTACCTTAGCAAAATTATAGGAAGTTCTTATATACTAATCGTCCAAATCTATCTTAGGGTAATGTGCTATAATCAGAGTTTATCTAAATTTAGTTTCCAAGGTTATTGAGAAACCTCCTCTAATACCAAATGTAATTCCCTGACCCTATATTCCCAAAGTAGGTGCATTATTTTAATACATTGGCATGATTACAAGGAATCAAGTCCCGAAAGGACGATCAATTTAGCATTATTGGAAAATATATTACATGCATGAACATTACATTACACTTTCTAACATACCACACAAAAAAAAAATCCTTTGAGAATGCCATTGTTCCCTTAGCTTAACCCTGCATCTAAAACATAAAACACTTCTTGGGATCCGTGGAAAATAAAACATAAGAAATGGGTGAGCTAAAAAACTCAGTAAGGATAACAATATAATGGAAAAGTTTATAAATAAGCATAAACATTTACGGTAATTTATAAAACTAAAACAAAATCTTTTTCAACATAAACATCATCATAATATGTAAAATGTAAATCAAAATAATTCCATTTACTTAATCACATGGATATTCTACTAGTCGAATAATCACATGCAATATAAATAGCCACTTTCATAATGATGTAATGCATAATGCCATACTTTTATAACCACATAGTCAAGGCCTTATTCCAAGACTAAAAATAAGATTTTTTCAAGGCCTTGTTCCAAGACACTAGTTTGTCTCATGAGACCTACCGATGCATCGAGGAGCTATAATGGGCTCCACTCGTCACTTACTATGTCAAATGTATTCCCCATATGAAAAGGTTTAAACATAACATAAACATTCGTATTAAAACTAACATAAAAAATGTCAATACTTTATCTATAAACCATGAATGGTATAAAAATAACACATGCATATTCAAACATATCACAAAAAATTCTATACAATATGGAAGATTTTTATCATAACAAATCAACTTCAAACAAGTTTAAAATCCATCAAAGGATGTTGACATAGATGAAAATGATTTATAAAACTCTTTGAGATAAATATACCTGTGTCATGAAAAAATTTAAAAGTCACACAATTTAGAAAGGAAGACATTTAAAGATATTTATGAATCAAATTGTCCCACACCACTTTGAATTTTTTTAAAGGAATTAATATTTTAAATACATTCATATCCATATTGATAAATCCTTAAAACCCATTATGAAAACATGGACATTAATGGGAATGATTTAGAGGAATAAATATTTAAAACATTTAAAATGATGTTTCAGTAAAAATTACATTAAAGTAATCCATTTGAAATATCTTTCATGAAACATGTACATGGATAATAAATATGTCCCAGTATATACATACGTAAAAACAACCTCGGATAATAAAGAGATTGTGAAATTAACCCTTACCTTGCACTTTCTTTTGGCCGAGGGTGCGTTTAACCAACTGTATAATGACCATAGTATGTTATTAAATTATAAAATAACAATATTATTATTTATAATATCATACATGATTCATTTATGACTTTATAATACCCATATAATAAAGATTTCAAAGTTTAATTAACATTTCTGGTAATAATTGCTTTCATTATCATACATGTTTTAACTTGTTATTCTTGATCGTATCATTTAGATAATGATTTAAATACTTAAAGAATATAAAACATGATTTATATATAATATATATTTAGAATATAAATATTTATAATAGATAAATATATTAAATGTAAAACATCGTTTATGGAGATGGTAGGCCGTAAGTACGCATAAACACTGTTTCTGTTTTCATATCATATTGAACGGAAGTAAGTGAATAAGATATATGTAAGTACATAAGTACATATATATATATAAATATATATCTCCATTATCATTATTATTTTATATATTACCTACTTATTAGTAATATATATTTTTATAATCAACGATGAATGGTGAACATGGAAATGAATCTCATCACGGTGTGGAGACGGTAATCCGTACATACGCACGAGCGACAATATCATTTCACTTAAGGTTTGTAATTGGATGGTATATTAATTTTACATATAAATTAGCATGTTATTTTAATTATTTATATACATATTACTCATCAATATATCCATCCAAATAACATAGTGTTGAAGAACAAATTACACCACGGTGTGGAGACGGTAAGCCATACGTACGCACACATGGTGACATTATCATTCAGAGGATTGATATAACAATGAATATGGTTGTTCCATATTTATAATAACATCACATTTTATATAAGGTACTGGATTTATTATTTTGGTATGGTAATAACCAAGAAAGAGTAAATGGAAGAAGAAATGAACTTGGAAGAGGGTGGTGAAATCATTAACTCTTCTTCAGGTTAGTCCTTTTGATTTGATCAAAAGTGCTCTTTATGTTGGCTTTCTGACCGAAGTAAGGCCTCTAAGATTAATTTAGAATATTTTTTAGGATATTTGGGTAGGTTTTAGCTGATCCAAATGGTTTTGGAGGTGTGAATTGGAGAGAAGGGGAGATTTCGTTTTATAAGAATGGTGAGGGGCACCTTAGGAAAATCATAAAATATTATTTTATAATAAAATCATTTTCCTTTTGTAATTTCTCCAAAATGAATAATTTAAAGGATAAATAGGGTATGGGTCGAAAACCTTTCAACCAATATGTTTTAGACAGGTTTGGTCACTGTATTAACCTTATCTTTTATATTTTACTCTTAGTTAAATAGTTTGACATTTACGATGTGTCTTTGTATTTTTATTTTATATGGTTAACAAACTTACTATAAACTTCCACAACAAACCCAAATGGTTCATTAATAACATATATAATAGTATTTAATCCCTTTGGCCGAACCATAGATTTTTAGTAATAGAATACCAATTAATAATATAATATTTGTTTTAAAAACTATTTTTTTCAATTTTGACACTATTTGGTATTTTGTTTTTTATAAATTAATAAAAACATTATTAATTAAAAAAAAATTCATTAAATCAACCCTAACATGTCATATTTACCTAGAAAATTATTTTAATTCATAAAAAGTCTCAAATTACATTTATTTGGGTATTTATAATATCAATTATTTTAATATTTCATTAATAAGGTAATTACTGCATCATCATTGTGTCATAAATTAATTAACTTATTTAGTGTCTAAAATATATACAAAAATACCATTAAGTAGGAAATGGTTTTATATTTCTAATGAATATTTATAGTCAAATTTATCTTATGTGTAACCCTATATTTAAAATGGTTTATTTATTAAACTTTGAATTTAACACTTTTAACTCTTCTTTGAATTAAATAATAATAAAAGTCCTAATCGAATCCACGTGGACCTAAAGGATCATATTTTATTTCTAAGGTTGTTTTTGGTCGAATTACACTTGTCCAATAGAATTAGGACATCTTTTAGCGTAATTATGATATCATTTTCACCCTTAATTACCGTATTTACTTTAAACCGTGGTAAATAAAAGTCAAAAGTTACTATTCACCAAAAATTATTTTCATCTTATTGAATCACATTTTAATTACTGATATCAACCATGTCTCTCAAATTTTTTAAATTCAACTCACAGAAGTTGTAAAATTATGTTTTATGCAAATTTTCAAATGCTTCTAAGAGGTGGGTAAAAGATGGTAAACGTTCGATAAAGTTTTATACATATAATTTTATTATAAAATGACTCCAATGAATTGAATTGAAATTATATAGGTATTATATATATATATTTTACATAAAATAAATTTAAATAACATAAATAATTATTTAAATAAAAATTCAGTTTTAAATAATAACACAGTGTTTTTCACTATTCATCAAAAATTGAATGTTTTCAGAAAAATACCAAAATTTTACCCTAAGCTAATTTGGATATTATGAATTAAAAAATGAATTGAATTTTACCAAATTAAAAACATAGAAGCAGCATTTATTAATTTAAAATTAATTCATGTTGTCAAAACCAAAAAGAGTATTTTTAAGAAATAATAACTATCAAAAGATTGGCACTTGTTTATGTCCAATTTCAAAGTGAAATTACTTACAATGACCATAATTGGATTAAATGGTAAAAATATAATCTATTTATACTTCCAAACCAGTAAAATGTATAATTTAACACTATAAATTATTTTGATTAAAAAATTTGTTTTCTGTTAAAATATAGTATTTTTCACTATTCACCCAAATATGAAAGTTATCAGAAAAACACCAAAAAATTATTGAAACTAAATTATTATATAATGATTCTATAGAAGAAGTTTATTTTTTCAAATTGAATATATAAAAGTTTCAAATATTGGATTTAAAGAGGGTCCACCGTTAAAAGGCGGTAAAATTTCATTTTTTTTGAAAAATACCTTTTTACCTAAAAAATTGAATTTGTTCTAAAATTATGTCGAAGAAACTCAAAATACGGATTCTAAAATTATATGAATTATATAGTGTTCAAAATTCTGTTAATACTATTCATAACCACTTTTGAATGGCTAGTTTGGTAAGTCATGGTGCACTAGAAATCAGTGTTGCATATAGTGCAAGTTATTGAATTACTTTGAAGATTTACCGTATTATGAAATATTGGGGTGTTACATGGCTAACTACTGGCCATCGGTGATGGCACGGAGCATGACTGCACTGCGCGGAGGAGGCTGGCCATCTGGCCAGCCGGGGAGCCGAGCAGGCCGCCCATCACGGGCCACCCATTGGGCTGCACTGTGGGCCACCCAGTGGGCTGGATAGGACCTATCAGGCTGGGTGGGACCCAGGGTCAGTCCCGTGTCGGGCTGGGTTGAGCCGAACCGGGTGGGGTTGGCCCGGGCGGGGTCGGGCCAGGTCCGACCCGACCCATACTAGTTTCGACCCTTTCCACTCTTTCGACTATATCTTGTTGTACAAGATTCCGTTTGATGAACCATTTGCGGTGACAGAATCCTTGGATCAAGGAGGTCCTTTTGGTATACCCCACTTGAGTTTTGGATAATGTTGGGGTACAGCCAGGTTGGATCTAACACAAATCCAACCAGGCCCTCGGGACTAAAATTCCAATAACTTATAGACCGAGCATCTGATTGACGCACCGTCTATTGCATTGATATCCCCATTACATGGAGGTCCTTTGAGATACTTATTCATGGGACTTAGTGGTAGTTTGAGTATCGACCTGTGGCTTGAGGAGCGGACACTCCCAGAATCAAGCGAGCTTAGTGCGGGAACCCTGGAGCTGGTTGTATCATGAGAATGGGATCCTACGTGGGTCTGTGATTTGGGATCCTTTGTGGGTCTGTGATTTGGGATCCTATGTGGGTCTGTGCTTTGGGATCCTAAGTGGGTCTATGTTTGAGAGTCCCGCTTGGATCCGATCTAGGAATCCACATGGAACTACTCTAGGATCTTTCATGGGTCTGCTGTACTAGGATCCAACGTGGGTCTGATGATTTAGGATCCTTCGTGGGTCTGCCTCTTAACCGAGTAACATGATTCAGTAGTTACATATAATCATCTTTACTATCATACCTAAGTTATATGTGTGTGATCTGAATCTTTACCTTTGTGGTAATCTTCTGTTTAGCGTACCTTTTTGATACTTACCTTCGTGGTAATGCCTTTGTGGTATTATTCTGTGTGATGTAACATTATGGTACATACATTTGTGATGATACCATTATGGTATTATTATGTGCAGCATTACGTTTTTGGATTCAACCATTGTGGTGTTACCTTTGTGGTATCCTTTCCTTTATTGAATAGATGAGCTTTGGACTAATGAGTTTGGCCTTGTGGTTTCCTCATGAATGAGATGAGTATACTTGATAACTTACGTATATGTATGGGAATATCCCTAAGTAGAGTTATCAGGTTTTTTCATGCTTCGTAGTTTATCCTTTGTGGATTTTTTGAGACCTTTGAGGGTCTCGGGGTCCCTACTGAGTTTCATTATATTCACCCCTACACAGGCAATGCCCGCACCTTGTTGTGTTTGGTATATATGGCAGACAACGCTGACTGAGGATGAGGGTCCAGGAATGGAGATATCATGGAGGTGGAAATTAGATGAGGCATACCACATAGATGGCCACTCGAGAGCTATACCTACCCTTCAAGTAGGATCATTGGAGAGAGTTCACTAGAGCTGTTTTTGTTACTTATACTTTTCAGTTTTCTTGTACTTTCCAATTGGGCTTCTATTCTGGCCCCTTTTTCCAACTGTACACAATCTTTTTCTATACAGTTTACTTGTGTTCGCATCTTTATGTGTGCTTGGTTGTGTGTGTTTATAGGTTATAAAGGAAATGCCTTCCCAGTTTTGGAAATACGCATTTCGGTGGTTGTCGCCAGCCCCTAGCCTATGGAAGGCGGGCATGGTGTAGTGATGAAACAGGCCCCAGGGGATGGGTCATGAAAAATTGGTATTAGAGCAGTCGGATCTACTATAGAACGTTGGACTCTAATATTTTCATTAAATGGAAATAGTTCTAAGTGAAGTGAGTGTGGTTAACAGTTTAGGGAATCCCGTGTTTGTGCGGCGACTGACGTATCCATACACCAGGACCCTGACTTCTGATTTCTGACTCAATGCATGAAAACAATGATTGTTTGTGTGTTTTAAAAAGTTTTCTTGGTGATATTTTTGAGTCATATCCCCATGTATAAATTATTGACCATGGAACACCTCTTTCTTTTCAGTATTCCTCCACGCAGACAGCAACCAACTAGGGTTCCATGTATAGTATGTGATGATAGCCCACCAAGTGACGAGGGCTTGGTGCAGGACCCTTTATCAGTATGGGCACCAGCGAAGGCACCTATGGTACCATTACCCGTTGGGCCACTGATGCCACCAGCCCTAGAAGTAGAGAGTACATGCCATTTGATCACGTTGCACAAGTTCCAGCACCAGAGGCCACCCAGGTTCAGGGGTGAGACGAACCCACATACAGCTGATGGTTGGTTGGAGGTTGTGGTGAGAGTCTTCCAACTGGTAGGGGCACCGACTATTCTCATGGTGATCCTTGTTGTAAGTATTCTTCAGGCCGCAGTAGACAGAAGGTGGAGCTTGATGCTCCAGGTTCACGATGAGGTGACACTTCTCTGGGAATACTTTGAGAGCCTGTTTCGAGCAGAGTTTTCCCAGTGACCCTTCACGCAGTGTGCATACAAGAGCTTCTTCATCTGCAGCAAGGTAGCATGACTGTGGATTAGTACTCATCTAGGTTCACCGACCTCTCACATTACTCTACTAAAATGGTGTGAAACTCATTATTTAGGGCCCAGACCTTCGATCAGGGACTCAGGTGGGAGATCAGGGCTTCGATGATTTCCCTCAGCATCCCATCATAGGAAGGGGTGTTAGAGAGAGCCCTCTTAGTGGAGAGTTTTCTTGCTAAGCAGAAACCAGTAGTGAGACCCACCACCAGACGTCATGTAGTGGAGTCTTCTGCAGCTGGTAGCCGATAGATGTCACAGAGGTCAAAGAGGATCATACCTACAGGAGGATGACCGCATGATTTAGGGTCAGTTGTGTGGGGCACCAGATATAGAGCTAGTCATACGAGGAGTATGCAGTGTTACACATGCGGTGGGTAGGGTCACATGGATAATGAATACCAGACCCGTTGTACAAATGATCAGTAGATTGTCGAAGGACCACCCATGAAGATACAAAGGTTCGACCAAGGAGTTCTGCATGGAGCAGGAGGACGTGGCAGAGGAGCTAGATGTGAAACTGACGGTGGGCGATGATTTGGTATGTTGCTGCCACCACCACCAGATGGTCCACCCCGACCACATGGAGTAGGTTGACAGGGGTGATCTTATCTCCAGGAAATTGAGGCCTACGACCATGGCACTCCTGAGATGATACGAGGTACAATTTATGTCTAATACACCTTAGCTGTAGTACTTATAGACAAAGGCGACATTCATTCTTTTATTTCCACTGCCCTCATTCAGAGCTCGGAGATTCTGGTGGAGCCGTTGGCTCGATTCTTATGGCTAGATAATCTTATGGGATATGATTCAATGATTAGACATTGGTGCCGGTAGTGTGAGCTTACTCTAGGAGGCGAGAGCTTCGGCTGGGATCTCCTAGTAGTAGCGTCAAGGCATTAGGTTGTCATCTTGGTTATTTACTGGTTATATATAGTACATTCTCATATTGGCTGTATCAGGTGAAAAGTGTGTTGTGTCCACACTAATGGGACTAGGTTTACCTTCACCGATGAAAAGGGAGCCTTTGTAGCATAGAATGGACTAACCCAGAGGAGAGTACAACTGATCACTCATCAGTTGGCTAGCCTTACCCTTGGAGTGGTTGATGTGGAGAGTCTGAGTTATCCTATAGTGGTGGACCAATACACGAATGTCTTCCTTGATAATGTTTTGGGTCAACCTCCTTTCAGATAGGTTGAATTTTACATTGACTTGTACCCTGAGACGATACCGATATCTACACCACCGTATCGGATGGCACCCATGGAGCTTCGTGAGCTATAGGTACAGCTAGAGGACTAACAGTTGAAGGGGTTCATCCAGCCAAGTGTTTCTCCTCATGCAGGCCCGATTTTGTTTTCCAAGAAGGCATATGGGAGCTTGAGACTTTGTGTTGACTATCGGCACCTGAACCAGGTGACTGTGAAGAAAAATACCCTCTCTTAGGGATTGTCAACCACTTTGATCAGCTGAATGGAGAACATGTGTTCTTGATGATAGAACTCAGATTAGGCTATCACCATCTCAGAGTATGGGATGAGGACATGCAGAATATGTCTATCAGATGTCGGTATGGCCACTACAAGTTATTGGTTATGCCATTCGGCATGACCAATTCCCCAACAGTTTTCATGGGACTCATGAACCTGATCTTTCAAAAATACCTTGATCGCTTTATAGTAGTCTTGATCGATGAAATTCTGATCTACTCGGCTACTGAGGTGGAGCATGCCAATTATTTGGAGATAGTTCTGGACACACTCCAAGAGCCCCAGATTTATTGTAAGCTCCCAAAGTACCAGCTCGGAATCTGAGAGGTTCACTTTCTTGGACATGTCATCTCGTAGGCAGGAGATTTAGTGCATCCATCGAAGATTGAGGTGGTACTTTCTTGAGAGCCACCCAGAAGTGTGACGGAGGTATGGAGTTTCCTGGGTTTGGCCAGATACTATTGGAGATTTGTGCCAGATTTCTCAGGAGTTGCATCACCTTTATCATTTCTGATGAAGAAGGTGCAAAACATCATGTGGTCAGAGAGATTCCAACAAAATTTTTAAGAGCTGAGGCATAGGCTGACTACTTCCCCCATATTGAGGCTATCAGAGGAAGGAATTAGGTATGTAGTTTTTTATGACACATCAAGGACTGGGCTCGGATGTGTCCTGATGAAGGAGAGATAATTTATCACATATGGTTCTCGACAGATGAGACAACATGGGAAGAACTACGCTACCCATGATATGGAGTTAGCGGTAGTGGTCTTCTCCTTGAAGATGTGGAGACATTACTTGATGGGCAAGCGTTTTATGGTTTACTCTGATCACAGGAGTCTTAGGTATATGTTCTATCAGACGGATCTGAACCTGAGACAACGACGTTGGCTTGAGTTCCTCTTGGACTATGACTTCTAGATAGTCTATACTATGGGGAAGAGGAATGTTATAGCAGATGCACTAAACAATAGATCTAGAAAACGTATTCTAGGTGTGGCGACAGAGTAGCTGGACGCTTTACGAATATCCTTTGTGGAACGAGATGGAGTAGCTTTCCTTCAGTATCTTATAGTCACTCCCCCACTTCTTCAGTGATTCAGGGAGACGAAGCGTGGGGATTCTGACTATGAGGCTCAAAATGTTCAAATATCCATAGGACATGCACCTGATGAATTTTCTGAAGGTGGGGAGCACATCATTCTCTTCATAGAACGTACCATGGTACCAGTGTCTTTTCAGGAGGTAATGTTGAGGTAGTTCCACACATCATCTCTAGGAGTAAATCTATGATTGGAAAGGATCTCCAAAGATAGCACAGGTAGCTGGAAATGATGAAAGCAATAGCAGAGTTTGTCTCTTGGTGCCTCACTTGTCAGCAAGTGAAGGCGGAGCATCAGGTACTAGCAAGCTTAGTTCAGCCTTTAGAGGTCCCATAATGGAAGTGGGATGGGATATCCATGGAATTTATGATAGGACTTCCACATACATCTAGGGTTTATGATTCTATTTGGGTGATCGTCAACCTACTCACCCAGTCCACCCACTTCCTACCGATCAGAGAGCAGGGTTCAGTAGAGAGCTTGGGACACCTCTATGGGTAGGATATTGTGCGGCTACATGGAGTAACCTCGATGATTGTCTCTGATCGTGATTCACATTTAACTTCTTGGATTTGGAAGGGGTTGTAGGGATATTTTGGGATGCACATTTGTTTAAGCACCACCTTCCATCCTCAGACGGATGGACAGACTGAGCGGACCATTCAGACCCTCAAGGACATGCTGCGTGCTTGTGTCCTCGACTTCAGTCCCAGCTGGCAGGATCAATTTCCCTTGGTAGAGTCTTCATAAAACAAAATCTATCACTCCACCATTTGGATGGAACCTTTAGAGGCATTGTACGTCCGAACTTATAGATCACCTTTGTGCTGGACTGACCTAGGGGAGTCAGTACTCCTGGGATCAGAGATGGAATGGGATATCACATAGAAGGTGTAGATCATCCAGGAGTGGATGAAGACTACAAAGACCTGATAGAAGGCTTATGCCGACAGGAGATGGAGACCTATGGAGTTCAAGGATGGTGACAACATCTTTCTACAGGTCTCACCCCGACAAGGTTTGTGGAGATTTGGCTGGGGCAGCAAGTTATCTCCGAGGTTCATCATACCCTTTCAAGTACTCAACAGAGTTGGCGAGGTGGCTTACCACTTAGCTCTTCCCCCTCAGTTGCACTGGGTTCATGGCATCTTCCACATATCTCAGCTGAGGAGATACGTGCATGACCCTTCCCAGAATCATGCAAGCATAGTGAGAGAACCCTGTAGCTGGCTGTATCATGAGAAAGGGATCTTATGTGGGTCTATGCTTTGGGATCCTATGTTGTTCTTTGTTCGAGATTCCTTCTTGGATATTCTCTAGGAATCCACGTGAAAGTACTCTAAGATCCTATGTGGGTATGCTGTACTAGGATCCTACGTGGGTCTGATGATTTAGGATCCTTCGTAGGTCTACCTCTTAAATGACTAAGATGATTCAATAGTTACATATAATCATCTTTACTACCGTACCTAAGTTATATTTGTGTGAGCTGAGTCTTTACCTTTGTGGTAATATTCTGTGTGGTGTACCTTTGTGGTACATACATTCGTGGTGATACCTTTGTGGTATTCTTTTGTGTGATGTACCATTATAGTACATACCTTCTTGGTGATACCTTTGGGGTATTCTTCAGTGTGGCATTACCTTTGTGGTTCTTACCTTTTTGGTGTTGCCTTCGTGGTATCCTTTCCTTCATGGAACAGATGAGCTTTGGGCTAATGAGTTGGGCCTTGTGTTTCCTCATGAATGAGATGAGTTTACTTGATAACTTAGGTATATGTATGGGAATATACCTAAGTAGAGTTATCATTTTTTTTCATGCTTATTGGTTTATTCTTTGTGGATTTTGTGAGACCTTCGAGGGTCTCAGGGTCTCTATTGAGTATCATTATACTCACCCCTACACGGGCTATGCCTGCACATTATTGTGTTTGGTGGATATAACAGACAACGTTGACTGAGGACGGGGGTACCAGGACTGGAGATAACTAATAAGTGGACATTAGACGAGGCATACCACAGTGATGACCACTTGATAGTTGTACCTACCCTTCAGGTAGGATCCTTTGTGGGTGTTCACTGGAGCTGTTTCAGTTACTTGTACTTTTCATTTTTCTTGTACTTTCCAGTTGGGATTATATTCTGGCCCGTTTTTCTTACTGTACACACTCTTTTACAATACATTTTACTTGGTTTGTATCTTGTCGTGTTCTTGGTTGTGTGTGTTTAAAGGTTATAAAGGCAATGCCTTCTCGGTTTAGGAAATATGCCTTTCGGTGCTATTCACCAGACCCTGACCTATTGAAGGCGGGCTTGGTGTAGTCACGACACGGGTCCCAGAGGACGGGTCATGACATCTTCCTAGTTTGAGGCATCCTTGGATCATGTTCAAGTGAACATTTCCACTATAGGAAACTTCATTTCTAAATTGGTTCAAGAGAATTTCTTCACTCTAAATGGTTTTTGTGGACTCAGAGTAATCAAAAATTTCATGATATTTCTTTTTATTCCTCCATTAAGGATTACCCATCATTATTAACCTCTCACAAGGAGATACCAATAGAGGGTGAAGTTCTAAGTGGGATTTTCTTTCTATAGGGAGTTTTTTTTGATAAATGGGCATTGGTATTTTTGGTGCACTAGAATTTCGTGAAGTTTCCCAAGCGGTTATAGGTTGTTGGATTACATCAAGTGACATGGATTTAACCTTTTGAAGTGTATTCTCCAACATATATTTTTCCTGCATTAATAATATGTTAATTTTCAGGCACTAAAAACATCCACATATCATATGGTGAAGTTGGAATCTGTTTGTGGGATATCTACCAATTATGAACAATTGACATTATTGGTAAGATGTATGATGAATTCCTTCTTGCATCTTACATTTTGAAAGATACCAAACAATTTTATCTATTATAATGAGTCTTACTTATTGAGTAAGAGAAACTATTGGTTCAACCCCTTCACACTCATTCACTTATTCTTTTCAGTGACTGTATAATGCCGTTTTTCAAGCTAGTGGTCCTAGGATTAAGGTTGGGTGCACTATGAACCATCCGACTCAACAATTTTCAGGTGTATGTAGTTCATATTGGGAAAATCTTGAGGTAGGCTAACACACTTAATGGGGATAAAGGATTTAGAAATATATATATCCAGACTTTGGGTTGGAAGGACTTTTCCCTATGTTTCTGAGTGGATGGGTGTTTCAATGTCATGATGCTTATACTGGTGTTAGAGTCTACACAGTAATTATCACAACCATAATAGAAGAAGGATAACCTATCAACCTATTTGTACTCAACCTTGAACATATTTATAAGTCTTTGTGTCATATACGGGTGGGGAAATCCCCACATCGCTTTAGCGGACCATTTCAATTTTTATATGGTCCAATGACATACCACTTTGGGTGTTATGAATATAATTAACCACAATGATCCCTCATTAAATATTTCTCACCACACTACTCAAAATTTATTTCGTTCTCTCAACATCCATGGATTTTGACAATTCTATTGAGTGGTTAAATGATCTTTTCCAATTTCTTTTAATCCCTCATTCAGAACCTTTTAGAATAGTGATAGATAATGATAGAGGGACTTCAGAAGAAAGAGAATAAAATATCTTATTACGATATGGGATTATGATAGCTATGGTAGATGGGGTGTCTTTTTGTTTTCTTTATGCTTCTTATAGATTCTCACAAACATTTAGGTTTATGTATCGAGTTTCATATTAACCCTTTATTGGTTTTAAAAGGGAATCATACCCAGTCATCCTTTTCCAATTATGGTTAGCGATGATGCATGAATATTCCTGCCTGGAGATTTATTTACCCTCTATAAAAAATCCAATTAACATATCATGGGGAAATTCAAAAACATTTGTGGATTACTATCTAGATGTTATATCATAGAAAATGATCTAATGGGTGTAAAAACCATTAAAATCCAACATTTCATGTATTTCATGTTTTAATCACCAATTTATATGGAAGAAATACGTACATACTTATGTTATAATAATTCCAGGGTAATTTCATCTTCAAGTTCCCCTTTTATCAGCAGTGTGCATACCCACCATTTTTCTATTGAAACCGTTTGCAATCCTACTAACCTTTGTCCTAACAAAATGGTGTTAGTAATTCCACTGATTGACACCAAAATTTCTAGTTCAGTCCCTAAAATTAAATATGAGGCAATGATAGAGGAATTTACTAATTAGGTGTCACAGTATAGGGCATGAAAATACATAGAAAATGTGATCCAAGATTATATACCCATAAAAGAGGATGAATAGGGCTAGGATTATAGTTTTTCCATTAAACATTAGGCTATACACACATGAGATTGGATCCAATTTTATACTATCATCACATAGACTCTTTTAGAGAATATTTTTGATAAAATAATCAACCTTTGTCAACTTTAACTTGTATTAGGTTTACATGGGTTTAATTACCAACACTTTCATAGCCTTATTCATCATGATATCATTTCTTGATAGGATTTATCCACTTGTGAATGTGATCTTATATAGTTGAATCATTCAAATCATAATGCTGAATCTTTAAAGGATACTACTACTAAGATGCATCACTTAGCTACATTGGAAGTGTGATTTCATGATTAGATTACTGTATAGACTGCAAAGTTTTTATAATATGACACTCACATGGCTAGGATAAGGGTACAACTATTGTTTAAAAATATGTGACCAAAATCCATTAGACTGAAGGGTGAGGATCTATATTCCTTTATTAAGAAAATGCATCTGTTAGCTGAATTTGAGGATGTTTCGAGAACCAATATGAAGTAGGACCTTAATGCTTTACATTATATATTAGTTGAAATATTGAATAATGCTATCCATGATTTAATTAAGCCACTTAATTTACTTCTCATTATCCAATAATTACAAGGAGAGACTCCAGGATGTGGATACCCCTCCAAATTGTTTCCAATGAATAAAAATTTTGAGGTTATCAATCATTTGTATCTTTATTTAAAAATTACATTTGAAATTTTATCAATAATACTTGGGTTGATTCTCTTATTAGAATGCCCATGTATTAAAGAATTTTTGATACAATAATTTGGATAATAAAATTCACTAAATTATGTAGTTTAGGGTCTTACATGACCCATAAAATTAGCTAGTGTTTTAGGATGAACATATTTGACCAATAGTTGTGATATTAATAATATAAAACTATATTTGAAAGCAATGAATATGAATCTAACTACATAGATTTGACTCATATGTAGGGAGATGGTAATTTTATTCATAGCATGTATCCCTGAAGTAGATAACTTGTTTCAAAATATTTTGTGAAGATCAAAATAATACATACGAAATGGGGTATAATATTATGAGGAAGCAATGGTTAATTTTACAAATACTTCTACATAGATCAAGATCTTATTTTGTAAAGTCCCGACTGGGGTGCCACACACTATTACCTCGAGCCAGCTAGTCACATGACCTCAAGCACGCCTCCCCATAAACTAGAGGCTTCCGAATCATAGTGTGGGTCTAATATTGATCATGGGGAGACTATAACCACACTATCAACATATAAAAAAAAGGAAATAAATAAGAATAAAAAAATCATATAACCAACAACCAAACCAAACTAGTATCACATGATAAACAAAACATGAAAACAATATCCCAAACTAAATTGTAGATATGTCATTCCAAATACGGTTCAAGATTAAAAATTAAAACCAAAAGAACGAAAATGACACACCCACGTGGGTCCCAACACAATGTTAGGTTCCCTCATCTACGAACTATCCCGACTAACCCATATAACATGGGTATCTTACCCTTATCCTATCCTAAAAACATGATACCTATTCAACTACCGATCCAACTGCCCATGTAGGGTGTGCGTAAAAATCATAAGGCCAAAACTAACAATGTCTAAAATAATATCTAGCCAGTATTAGTGTATACAGTTTCATAAGGAATAAGTACAAGCAATATAGTAATAAGTTTACATTTATTCAATTAGTCTTTTTTGTTCACATAACTCTCAGGTTCCCTTACACACCATAACACTCAATTCCTACTTCATCCCATTCTAGAGTTTGAACTATCCCCTAGGGATATCATATATTTTAATTCCATTGTACAATTCATAATCTCAATTCATATATGAATTCCATTGTTACCCTTCATCATCTCAATCCATATCTGAATTCTATTATTACCATATATTATTTCAATTCATATCTGAATACTATTGTTACCATTCATCATCTCGATTCATATCTAAATCCCATTGTTACAATTCATCATCTCAATTCATATCTGAATTCCATTGATACCACTCATCATCTCAATTATTATCTAAATTCAACTGTTTTCATTAATTATCTCACAGTATTTATCACTATGGGATTTTGATGTAGTAGACCATGTCCCACACATGATTATCACATGTAACATAATATCACAATTTCACATGTATCACAGTATTATAATTTCATACATATAAAAATATCATAATTTCACATAATTCCATTAATTAATTAAAGAATTAATTAATCAAATCAATTCTGTTAATTAATTAAACAATTAATTAATCACATAAACTCCATTAATTAAATCAATAATTAATTAATCACATACATTCCTTTAATTAATTAAAATTATAATTAATCACTTCAATTCCATTAATTAATTAAAAAATTATTGAATCACATCAATTCCATTAATTAATTCAACAATTAATTAATAACATTAATTCAATTAATTAATTGAACAATTAATTAAACATAGTTTCAAAATCCCAATATCCCCATAATTAATTATCCTAATCCAATCAATTCGATGTCTATAATTTCACAATACCATAATTAATTAATTTCCAAATTATTTAATTCAATTTAAGAAACTAAATTTCTAATTATGTAATAGAAATGATAAAATTAAAAAAATTGTAATTTAAATCAAGACTTTGGGATTCGAATAATAGACCACATACCTCATGTGTTATGATGATTGGTCACCAATAGATATACCCAATTTGAAGTGGGACAACCGAAATCACAACGAAGAACATGATCAAGATCTGAAACTAACATCCAAGACCAAAAAAATCAAGATCTATATTTAGAACCATCAGTGGATAAGAATCCATTTTTCTCTAAAGAGAGGAGCATGAGAGAGAGAGATATATATATCTAAATGGGAAGAAAACACATACCCAAGGTGGTGCATATCTTCAATACGCCCTTCAATTCGCCAAGACTAGAGGTCAGAAAACCTAGGAAAACATCTAAGAGCCTAAAAAAATGATAGGAATAGGTTAGGGTTGAGCTGGGGTTGATTTTGGGATAATATGGGGGTTTGGTTATTTTTTAAACAAATTTTACTATTATTTAAATATTCACACACAATTTCCTATATAGGGTTGCATGGTTTTCCAAAACTTGCACCTTAACTGTACACCTCTTCTAGGGGTTAATAGTTTCTTCTAAAAGGTTGCATGGTTTGAAAAACCATGTTCCATCTCTGCAATACCTCTCTGTCTAGGGTTGAATTGTCTGCTAGTCTATGGCCCACAGTTTGGGAAAACCATTCACTAACTGTACACTTTCCCTATTCCTTCGTAAATTCTCAATTTTCAACCAAACACACCCCAATGAACAACCCAAAAGAATTACTAAAAACTAGGAAAAATATTACCTATAATGTTCCTAATACATATCCATATATGTTCGGAATTTTACACATTTTGGAATGAAATTGGTCATTATAAATACACCACAGGGCATGGTTTCCTGCTAATCAAAATGACTCTACGGATCCTCTAATCCCACATGAGTCATGCTCTGTGTGAGTAACAAGATGAAACATGGGAAATCTATTAAATCCACATGTGTGTGTATAGAAAAGAACATGTGGATATATTTTAACCTCAATCCGATTTCATTTCTAATGTCTATGAAATCTCATGGTTGGGAATGATAACCATGATCAATGAATCTTTCAGAAAGGATAGGACCCCTATATAGATTTAATTATATTATAGGGAAGGTAATTTACATATTTCATTATTTCATAGTATTGGAATAATGTGAGTCACCAAATATAGTACAAGATACCTTTTCATGGATCTAATTCTCATGAAGTTAATAGGTCATTCATAATTTACTATGTATCATGCAGTTTAATGTCATGCTATGAGGACATAGATTCTCTATAGTTTAGATTCATGTGATGAGGACCTTTCCTTACAATTTAATTTCATATGTCCTGGATGAGTGTCATAGATTTTAATGTCAATGTGAAAAGCACATGATATGAATAGTTTAACATCATGTTGTGGGGATGTATGATTGTTTTGGATTAAGGTCATATGGATTCAAGAAAAAGGTTAATGATTTTATATTCCATGTTATTCTGAATGAGAATATTCCATTACCCTTCAATCATAAAATTAGAGATTGTATGTTGTAATCTAGGGATTTCAAAATCTAGAAAGTGATATGGGACAAGTATTCAAGGAATAATTATGGACTATGTTTGAAAAGTGGTTTCTAGAAGAAATTTCTCATGGAATACGGGGAAAGAATAGGTCTTTACTAAGAAAGAATATTCCTACGATTGACATTACTTTTGAAGGTGACTTACATAGATCCCAACAAGGGAACAATATGAATAGTCAAAACAAAAATTTCATCTGGAATATGAAATTCTAGTGCTTATGGTCAAGGAATGATTATAGAGATTTATATTTTCATAGAAATATATTTTTACTTGTTTAAGGATGGTGATTGAATGTGGAAGGATAATTTCATGTTAAAATCATTAAAAAATGGGGACAAATATGTCCTATGAAGATTGGAACCATATGTAGGGGGATAATATTTATTTTTATTATAGCTGAGATCAAGACATAGGGTTTAGGAATATCTGAGTATCTCTTAAAAGAGAGAATCAATCCATATGTAGCTTGTGTTAAGAGAAAGGAATGATTGCAGACCAGGTTTAGAAAGTGGTTTCCATAATAATGACTCCCCATAATTGATTAGTTTTTATGTGGGGATGGGGATTTTTTTGAATACGTGCACACAAGTAGGGTGAGAACTAGTATTGGAACCTAATATATAGATCTATCTCATGAATAAAATATTGGATGTATTTTTAAATTTTCCTTAGAAAAATATGTAGTATTTGAGTATCAGTATAAGTATCATAAGGCCGAGAATCAATCCATACATAGTTCTTGAAATGAGGGGTGGTGGGAGACCAACACCAAGTATTGTGGTCCTCTCAGTAAAGGGCCATATAAATCATATGGGGGAAGTTATCCATTTATTTTTTTGTCATGTAGAAAAGATTTTTGGAATAACCTTTGAGGTTGTGCATCAAGGAATTTGTAAACCATGATATGAACTGATACTCCTTGATCACGTGGAGAAAAAATTTACCCAAACTCTTAAGCCCACATGAACTATTATTGGTGTGAGGAAAATGGAATAGAAATGTTCAATTTCATAACATGGAGGAAATTAAAAGAAATGATAGGGGATTTTTTTTCATATGGTAGCTAGGTTAGGATATTGGATCGGGGAATTGTTATGTATCCTTTATAGACAAGAATCACAAATTTCGTAATTCATGGAAACCATGCGATTTAAGGTCACACGTCAAGGATGAAGGTTTCTTGGTTTCATGAAAATAATGAGTGTTATAGGGAATATCAAGCTACGGATGTTTTGTCCTGATTCCAACATGAACGAGGAAATTTTAAACAAAAATAGTTGGAGTTCTCAGATTAGAAGAGGTTATACGGAAGAAGTACGCTAGGAGTGACCACAGTCCATGTTCAAAAAAAAGTTTCAATCACGATGTTATGAAGTATTATGTAGTTATATGAGGTCTCTTCTGATGGTTAATATACCTCTAATTTATGGGACTTCATGGAGAGGCTTAGACATAGCCAAACTCAGACATGTTATGCATAGTCAAAACAAAGGTGTCCTTAGGAAACTAAAATTATTTTACTAATGGCTAAGGATAGATTATGAAGATTTGAGTTTTACCAGAATATGGTTTATTCCATATGTAATTAATTCATTTAATAAGAAAGAAAACATTTGAAATAGAATAATAAATCGGTTATGGAGTTCCCTAAACATATCTGACTCATATGTAGAAAAGAGGATTTTTTTGGTTTCCATGATGGGATCTTGAATGAGGGAACCCAATTAAGATCTCTTATATAAATTTTGTTTTGTATGAAAGAGGGAGGTATTTTTCTTAATTAATGGTTGGGAATAGGTCATAGAACTGAGAATCATTATATATCTAAACGAGGTGAGAATAAAGAAACATGTAGTAATTGAATGGGAAATCCTAGTGTAGGTCTGTCCCATACATAGTGTAGGGGGACATTTTTATGTTATATCTTGACCCATGATTAGATATTCAGAAATCACTAAGTATCATGTGATGAATTAAATAAAGACATACATATTCCGTAAATGAAGGGAAGGTAAGAGTGAAACACCTAGTTTAGTGATCTGCACAAGAATGGATTGAAATGAATTTTAGTTTTATGTCATGCAATGAAGAAATCAACCATTTAGTTTTATTTCTTACAGAAAGGTCAGGGTCATAAAGATTAACATCTTGCAACTAGAATGTAATAGTTTATTCCATTTAGATCCATGTGAAAATGATTTTTATGCAGGTTAATGTCATATAGAAATAAATAGTGTTATCTTGTAGTTCTAAGTAGTATTCCTAGGACCAATAGTTGTGGAAATATTATTTTTGGACCAACAAGAAATTGAACCACCATGAAGAGAGGCCTCAAGATAAAATGGATGGTGACAAACATATTTGGAAGGGGTAAATTTGTAGATGGGCCTAATATATAAGGTCTAGGTGTCACTACATATCCTGTTTAGATAGGATTCGAGACACACATAGTTCTATGATGCGGTCTGGTGAGAGACAAACACTAGGAGCATGGAATCCTATCTAATAAGGATCCATGGAATCATGTTGTTTTAAATAATGTGATGTATCATGTACCGTATAGTTTAACATCTTGAGGAAAGTATGTTAGGGTGAAAATATGTTCTTTAAAACCAATAACCAACTAAACTGATGTGAAGAGAGGCCTTAAAGGAAAAGGTTAGTGAAACTGATCTTTTAAATTAGTAGATTTGAGACTGAGTCTACGAAATGAGGACTATGCATCACTATGTATCCTATTTATATAGAAATAAAGCCATATGTAGTTCTAGAAAATATGTATGGTAGGAGACCAATGTTAGTATTGAGGACCTCTTAGGTGAGGACCAAAGTTTTAAGAAGTTTATATCATAAAACGGAGATGTAAACCATGTAGTTTAATTTTATACAATAAGACCATAGTTCTTGGGTCTTAAACCTATATATGAGGCCCATGGTTATATTTTATAGAGTTAAAAAACATAGATGATGGTTTCTTGTAGTTTTAGGACTTATGACAAGGACAACTATATAGTTTAAAGTCATGCAAAAATAACTATTCATGGATTTTAGTTTTTAGGTTGTATGTTAAGGACCATATGTTTTTAATCAGACAAAATATTTCTTGATAAACATGGAATTGGTAGGGAGAATAGTGAATTCTCCATCCATTATGATTAACGAGTAATACCCATTAGATCATAACTTATGTATGATATAAGTTCCCTCCCACTCTAGTTCAAGATTTGGGGGTTTCTTCCCCAGTATGGTTGGGGTTATGAGGATCAGTATCAAATCTCCTTGGAGGAATGAGTGGAGCCAAACCTTCTTGTTATAATACCATGCTATCTGAATATGGTATATCTTCAAATGATTCATGGTATACAAACTTTTCTAATCAAGTCTCTGTAACTCATCAAATAACTTATGTGATTATAATTATCTAAGTGTTGTTCACGAGTATCTATTCTATGTGAGGGTAATTAGACCTCGATGTGTAACACTTCTTTTATTCTATAAATTAATTAATATGGGGATGACAGAGTCGTAGTGCAGGTTATAGTTCAGTAGGTCCACTATATGTGAGTAATATGTTTGGGACTTGATTTATTTTCTTTATCCACAATGTTCTAGAGAATGTTCTATATAGTTTTATTGAAAGTCTCTATCTATCCATTCGTTTCATCATGATTACTGGAATACTTGATGGATTTTATGTTTTACTCCTGTTATAAATTCATCCATTTGGAGGACTAGAATTTGGTTCCATTTTCCACCAGTATTGTGTGAGGGACACCAAATATGGAAATGTTGTTTGAGTTCATGAAATTGATGATACTTTTCGTTCCAACATTCTTATGGGGTATCACCTCATCCCATTTAGAGAAGAATATAGTAGTAGTAAGGATATATTTTTAACTACTTGGCCATTGCTAGAGGGTTTGTGTGACATCTTGAGATGGGTTTCACACAGCGGTGCCCCGATTTGGTTTTCAACATGACCTCAAGTGCACATCCCCATATGCTATAGGCTGCTGAATAGCTACAATGGTTGATATAAATAACATTGGGTGACTATAATCTCTTTATCAAAGTAGCACACCATCATAAATAAAAAACCTATAACCAAATGACATAACCAATAACCAGAATAATACCATAACCAATATAGGCTAGTATCACATGATAAACCAAAACTAGAAAAAAATTCATGTACTAAATTATTATATATTTAATTCCATATATGTTTCAAGTGTTAATATGAAAAACCTAAAATAAAGACACACTAACAACTCCTAAGAAAGTTCTGACACCATGTTTGGTTCCCTCATTCATGATCCATCGAAACTCAACCATATAATATAGGGTTGTGGCCCTTACCCTATCTTGTAAACATAAATTCAATTCAGGTACCAATCAGGTAGCCTAAGTAGGGAATTATTACATCTCAGTAGGCCACCACCAATGATGTCTAAAATAATATCCATTCAATAATAGTGTATGTAGTTATATAAATAATAAATATAATAAACATGGTAAACAATTTTTAGAATTCCTTATTCTTTAATTAACCACATAATTTACTCAGGTTTGCAATGATACATGAACCATAAAAACCAACTTTGGCCCATGCTGAAGCATGATCCATATATCACCAGGAACCAAAAGTCATTAAAATGTGGGTTTTTATCAATTATTTAGTTTCAATTAATATTATAGCTATATGAAATCATAGTTAAATTCCAACATTTCAGGTCTAGAATTTATGTCTAGCACCCTGTGGGTATTTGAAGGATTGATCCATGTCCTAAAATCCTGTTATCGATTAATCAAATATGGTCTTCTAAATCATCAGTCCATGTTTGGCACTTATATATCACATGCATGCATTTGGGCCTAGAACATCATGTCCTTCACCCCATGTGTATTTGTAGCATTAGTACATGTCACACAACCCATTTATCAAATCATCACATAATTCAAATATATCTCATTAATCAATGTTAATCATTATTAACCCTCTTATCAACATTTCACATCATGGAATAACATTCCATTTTTAGAAAACATTATTGGTTTATCACATTAATCACATAGAATAATATGAATAATTCACTATTAAATCATTTTTAAACATTTAATCATATAAACCATTAACCCTTCAAGTTCTTGTAAACTAACCCTTAAATCCCATTATTAATAAATTCATAATCACATTAACCATAAATTATATAACCACAATTAACAGATTCAGTTTCTCAAGCCCAACCCATTCCATTATCGCATGGCAATCTAAGTATTCAATTCCATGATTAAATTAATTAATTTATCCAACAAAAGGTTCAATTTATAATCTTGTAAATTGAAATTACACTACACATACATGAAATTGTAATTAAATACAATGGAAATTTATATTTACACCACCTGCCTCATGATCATTGGAAAAAGTTTTTTTACAAGAAATCCAAAAATTGAAGTGGAACGTTCAATTACACAGTGAAGAATGAGATCTTGAACCAAAACCTAGATCTAATATCAAACAGATTAAGATCCATAGAATCTTAGATCTAAACCCTCACCAATATAAGAAATCAACCATCTGATATATGAGAGAAATATAAGAGAGAATATTTAAACCACTCTCGGAAGAAGAAACTTACCAATGGAGAGATGATCCTTTGAATGACACTTTTAATTATCAAGAACAAAGTTCAAGGGGCCATGAAACCCTCTCAAGATCTTCAAAATTTGGAGGAATTGGTTTAGGCTTGGAATTGGGTTTTTAGGGGTAATAAATGGTGGTTTTGGGATTTGAATTAAATATTTAGGAGGATTAAATACCACATGAATGGTTTCCTAGGCAGGGGTGCACGATTTTTCGAACTGTGTGACCTAAATGTGCACATATCATAGGGGGTCGCACAATTGATAGTATAAGGGAACATAGTTTGAAAAACCATGCACCAACAATGGAATCTCCCTCTACCCGAGGTTGAAATATTTGTTGTGGATAGACACATATCTTAGGAAAACGGTGTGCCAACTGTGCACTGCCCCTTTTCTTTAAAAATTCCCAAATTTCTCTTGAAACAACCCTGAAAAAAATAAAACATGATATAAAAAAAAGATAAAAGATATCCTAAAAATGAGAATGGTCATGATCTAGAAATGGTTGAGGTCATAAAATATCCTCACCTTATAACAACTCATCTTTGATCTTTACTACCTAGAATATCTAAGATTTAGAGGTAAAAAGATTGGGCCACTAAGCCCTCATATATGTTTCTCTATCAGATGTTTCCTCCTGAACTTGACCATATTTTAACAATACTTGAACCATCAATGTTGTCTCTTCCCAAAACACTTTATCACTATTATCTGACACATGTATTTGATTCTCCTTAAAGGATGCATCAATATCAAGCTCAAAATCATCCTCATCGATCAAATGAGAAGGGTCGAGGTGATGCCACTGAAGCAGTGAAACATGAGACACATCAAGCATAAAATTGTACCTCTATGTTATATCTAATCAATATTACATAGTCCTAATTAAATACACAAACTCAAAAAATTCAATAAACCTAGGCACCAACTTGACCCGTCTTTGAATTCGATGGTGATCTAATCTAGGTGACACCCAAAGGAACACAAGATCACCTACTCTAAATTCAAGGTGTAATTGATTTATATCAACATACAAATTATACCTACTCAGATGCATATCCATGTGTTTCTAAATCAACTAAACCTTCTCCAATGTATCCTGCATGAAAATCAGTCCAAATAGTTCCGAATCACCTTCCACTATCAAAAATAAAGGTAATCTGCATGTCCTACCATAGAGTGCATCATATGGTTCCCTCTGAATAGTTTTTTGATAATTATTATTATAGGTGAGCTTAACGAGCACTATATTTTTCTCTCAATACCTACCAAATGGAAGAATGCATTCTCGTAGCATATACTCATGTACATTAATAGCATGTATTGACTATCAATTTTCTTATGGGTGGAATACCATACTCAAAAATACCTATGTATTAAGAATATTCTATAAGCCTTTCTAGAAATGTGAGATAAAAAATTATTCATGGTCTAAAACTATGCTCTATGGAACCCCGAGTAGTTGGAATATTATCCCAAACATACATATCCCCCAACTGGTCTACTGAGAAAGTCTCCCATATATGCAAGGAATGAGATACATTAGTTAATTGGTCTAGAATCACCCAAATAGATTTATTCTTCCAAGGTGTCCAGAAGATCCACCACAACATCCATGGAAACATCTTCTGAATTCTATTATTGAATAGGAAGTGAATGTAGAAAACCACTAGGTCATTGATGCTCTACCTCCACCTGTTGAAAGGTGTTGCCTTATGTCACGAACCTTTCAATCTCTTTTTTCATGCTTGACTTCCAATACTGTTGACGTAGGTCATAAGAAACATTGTTCAAACCCAAATGTACTGGACACATTGAGGCATAAAACTCACACATAATTTTCTCTCACATAATGATAGGAAAAAAAATGCAGGTTTAGACATAGATGATCTCATCCTCATATATGGTCCAATATGAAGGTGAATCAACACCTTAAAGGATTTCCATCAAGTCTAAACACTTTGAATGATCATTCTATCTCTCTCAGATCCAACACAAAAGTGTAAACTCAATTGATACTGATATGAGGGTCATCTTCTCCTGGCCCTCATAAACCACTACAAGCATATTATCCAATACAATAATCATCTTCCACTCAGAACTGGACTCCTAAACTATTCCAGAATCCTTCTTCTAGATTAAAGAATTAACAACATTGTTTCCCTTTATCGGTTCATATGCTATCTCAAAATCAATTTAATTCTTATACTCAACCCATATCCACCACTAGATATTCACGTCCCATTGATAAAATATATACTTCAAGCTCTTTTGATCTGTATACATAGTAATTGTTTTCCCAATAGATAATTCATCCAACACTTCAAGGTATAAACCACTTCAACTAACTCAATGTCAAGTGTCGGGTAATTTTGTTCATGTGGCCTCAACTTCTATGACCCATATGGCACAACTCAATCCTCCAACATTAAAACTACTCAATTTTATATTTCTAAATCATCACAAAACACTGTATACTCATCTCCTAACATAGGTAGGATCAGGATCAGTGTAGTAGTCAACCACTTCACCAATATCTATAAGGAATTATCACATGATCTATACCATCCAAAATTAATTCCCTTATTGGTCAAGCCTAAAAGTAGTTCTTCAAAGTAGGATAAGTCCTGGATGAACCTCTGATAATAGCCCGCCAAACACAGAAAGCTATGGATATCAAAGACATTATTGGGATAATCCAAAGAAACAACCACATGTACCTTCAGTTGGTCCACTAACACACCATCCCATGAGATTATGTGACCAATTAAATGTAATTGATCGATCCAGAATGGACACCTAAATAGATTTTGGTATATTCGTTGCTCTCCTAGTGTACATAGGGATATGACAAGATGTTTGACATGATCATCAGAAGTGTTGGAGTTCACTAATATTTCATCCACAAAACAACCAAAACCCAATCTAGGTATGGGTGTAAGATTTGGTTTATCAAGGATATAAACATGGCTGTTGAATTTTTTAGGTTGAAAAGAATCAAAATGAACTCTTAAATGCAGTTATTTTTTCTCAAAGAGTCTGACGTATATCAGAATGCTGAACTCTCAATTGAAGATTCCCTGATCTCAAATCGATCTTGGGGAAACCACATGATCCTCTCATCTAGTCAAAAAGATCATCAATACACAGAATATGATACCAGATCATCACTATCATATAGTTCAACTTTCAGTAATCAACACATAAGTGCAGAGCCCTATTAGACTTCTTGGTAAAAAAATAGAGAAACTCAAGGTGACATACTCAGATAGATAAAATACATATCCATAAACTCTTCCAGCTGAGTCTTGATCTCTTAAATATATGCTGGTACCATTATAAATAGTGGAATGGAAAATGTATTAGCCCTAGGAATTAGCTCAATTGTACATTACACATCTATCTCTGGTGGAAGGATTGAGAAGTATTTCAGAAACACATCCCAAAACCAGTCCACAGTGGGTGTAAAGATATCCTACTTTACACTACCATCATCCAAAAACAAACTAGAAACATAGGTGGGGATCCCCCCTGTTGCTAATGAACTGGAAATGCATGGCCCACCTTGATATACCACTCTTAACGATGGACACAATTGTTATCCTCATGAGACAGAAAGGTCACACTCCTATGGTAGTAATCTATATGGGCATAGTAGGCTACCAATGATTCCATACCCATAATAAAGTTGATGCTTCACATATTAAGGATGTAAAGATCCCAAAAAAATGATACTCCCCAATCCCAAGATATAATCCCTTCCATAAGTAGATATCTCCCAACCGTACCCCAAAGGTGTATCGATAATCATAACCCCACTAAAAAACTCCACCATCAAACTGAACCTTTAAAAATTTGTGCAGATATAAATGAATGAGAGTCTCCTGTATTAAACAATTAATTATAAAAAAATAAAGCTATAAGAATTCTACCTATAACTATCGATGACCTAGCCAAGATATCCATATGTGTAGGATGAACTGCATGCAATTATCCTTCCCTCTTACCTATGATACAGTCTAAGTCCCTTTAGGTGAACCACTCCCCTGATATTGGTGATTTTTATTAGAAGCACAACATCCACTACCTAGACCACCATAACCAGTAAAACTGAAACTACTAGACTAATATGGGGTATAACATTCCCTTCAAGAAATCTGATTCTTCTTAGTTTATTCATCACTAACCATATATCATGGGTTACCAAAGAACCCTTGAAGTTGTCCAATACTACCACAGACATGGTAATTTACTAGTGGTTAACAAAAATACCTAAAAACATGCCACAAGATACAAAACTAGTGGTAATTCACTCATGTAAGGTATTGAGTAATTGACCCTTCCCCATGACCTCTCAGCTTGATATATCCTTCAATGAAATTCTCAAAAGAACCCTTCCTTCCCAAAGAATATGTACCTTTGGGTCATCCAACAGAAACCACATTTATCTCACTATAATCCTCCTTTAGGTCTCCCTCATAAATGAGATCTTGATTCACCACATATAAAAACATTTTCAGACTAAATATGTTATCCTAGGACATAATTTCATATTTAATCCTACCCTAAAAGCGCTTAACTAATGTATCCTCATCGACTTAAAACTGTAGAACAAAGCACTAAAAATCCATAAAGTGACCATTATAGTCCACCACATAAATACTACCCTGATTCAACCTTATAAACTTATCTGATCTCTCCTACATGATAATATTAGGGTAAAAGTTCTCCAAAAACTTCTATGTAAATTTCTTCCATACCATATTATCCAGTTGTCCACCTCGAGTCTAAATGTCCCACCAATGCTTCTCTTGACCACATAACATATAATTAGCTAGTTTGACTCCCTTTTGAGTAGGAGCCTCTAAGTGGTCAAGGATCTTTTGGATAGATTCAATCCAAAAATCAGATGGCTTAGGTCCACACCCTCCAATAAGATTCAGAGGGTGCTACAACTGGAAATCCCTTGTCAAGTTGGACATACTTTTCACAACCTTATCCAGGTACCTTTCCATAAAGTACATAAATAATGGAAAGTTCTAATAGAACTTCTCTCCAGCTTCCTCAATTGAAACTATCTGAGCCTCATGTTCAACCACTGGAGGCACATTTCTAGCCATACCCTCCCGTGCTCCTATCAACAAGTGTCATTGTGGAGGCATAACTCTATATTACAAAAAACACATCTTCAGATACATAACACACCAAATACACATTTAACAAGAGGGAATAATATAAATCCATTACAAGTGATACCCCATTTCTTGCAACACAGTTAAAACCAAGTCTCTATCACTACCCTCAACCATCCCTCTTCTATGTTATGGTTAACAAAAAGGTTAAACACTTTCACAATTAATAATTCTCACTAGACATCCATTTTCCATATTTTTTTTATAATTTTAAAATTTTAAATTTCAAATCAGGAACATTTATCAGTTCAATTACATAAGAAATGAAATATATTACAATTCCAACAACTTACAGAAAACATGATTTTTCATACCTACCTAAAAATGATTCATGTAACAATAATTATTGAGTGGATAGAATTATTCATGCACAATCAACTCTCATGAAATACCAGGCCATGAGTCAAATCTCATGAAATATCAAAGAGAAATAATATCACATAACAAGTACATCACTCAAGGTGAAATAATATCCAACTAAAACAACAAACCTTAATAACAAAAATCCAACTTTAGGTACATGGTTTACCCTGGTACATTGGTTAGCTACTCCCATGACTGAGATCATAAAAAAGGATTGAATCCTCCTAAAAAACTTTCTACCATTCCCAAATAGTAATACAAAAGAAAAGAAAAGAAAACATCCTCTAATACCACTTTGGGATCTCCCGACCTAGGTGCCACACACAGGTGCTCCGAGCCAGTTTTCCAAATGACATCAAGCCTGCCTCCCCATATTCCAGAGGCTTAAGAAAATAACAAGGATCTATTAATATAACATGGGAAGACTATTACATCTTTATCAAAGCAGCACAATAGAAAAAATTAATAAATAATAACCAAATGACATAACTAGTAACCAGAATAATACCGTAACCAATATGGATCAGTATCACATGATAAACCAAAATAAGAAAATAACATCCAAACTAAAGTAGTAGAAATGTCATGCCATATCAATATTAAAAAACCCAAATAAATACACACTAAGAACTCCCAAGAAGGTCCTGATGCGAAGTATTGTTCTCTAATCCATGCTGAAACCCAAATCAACTATCTAACATAGGGATCTTACCCCTATCTTATCTGGAAAACATTATGTCTATTCGGGTACCGATCAGACAACCCAAATAGGGTGAAATTACAACTCATTAGGACACCACCAATGTCATCTAAAATAATATCGAATCAATAATAGTGTATGTAGTTGTGTAAATAATGAATACAAAAAACAATGTAACCAATTTTTATAATTCCTTATTCTTTAATTAACAATATAATTTACCTGGGTCAATGATGACACCTAAACCATCAATACCTACTTTGTCCTATTTTAGAGTTTGAACCACATATCATGGGGAACCAAAATTCCTTAAGACATGGATTTTTAACAATCATTTAATTTCAATTTATAGTACAGACACTTGGAACCATAGTCCAATGCCAAAATTTTGGGCCAATAATTCCATGTCTACGACCCCATTGGTATTTGAAGTATCAATCCATTCCCCACAACCCAGTTATAAATGAATCACATATGGAATTTTGAAAAATTAGTCAATGTCCCACAACTATATATCACATTCATGAATTTGGGCCTAGAACGTCATATCTATCACCCCATGGGTATTTAAAGCATCAGTCTATGATCCAAATCCCATTTATCAATCCTTCACAAAAGTCACATATATCACATTTATCATGGTTAATAATCATTAACCATCTTATCAACATTTCACATTATGTTATACCATCCCAAATTGACAAAAAAATCATAGGTCATCATTTTAATGAGATGAAATAATATGAACAATTCACTATTATACTATTTTCCAACATTTAATCATATAAACCACTAACCCTTCAAGGTCAAGTCAACCATCCCATAATTCCTATTTATATTAAATTCATAATCACATTAACCATCAATTTCATGAAAACAATTACCAAATTCAATTTCCCAAGCCCAACCCATTCCATTATCACAAGGAAATTTTGGTTACTTGATTCCAAGATTCCATTAATTAATCAATAAATAAATTAATTTAATTAAAAGTCCAATATCAAAATGTGGAAATTGAAATTATACAAAAAATACACAAAATTATGATTCAATAATATTTTAATTTAAATTTATACCACCTACTTCAAGATCTCTAGTGAGTGTTCTCCAAACCAGAAATCCCCAAATTGAAGAGGAAAATTTAATTGTACAACAAATAATGAGATCTATACCCAAAACCTAGATCCAAGATCAAAGGGATTAAGATCCAAATAAACCTAGATATAAACCCTCTAAAATGAAGGAAATCATCCATCCAAAATATAAGAGAAATATAAGAGATAAAAAAGAAACCACTCGGGGGAGAAAACACTGATAGAGAGGTAATCCTTTGATTGAACCTTTGATTCATAATGAATGGGGTTCTAGGAGCCCTAGAAACCTCATGAGAGCCTAAACATTTATAGTAATTCGTTTATACCTGAGATAGGGTGTTTTGTGATAATAACTGGGGGGTTTGGTATTTTAATTAATTTTTTGGAGGATTAAAAATGGCAAGCACAATTTCCTATATAGGGGTTCACGGTATTCCAAATCATGTTCCCTAACCATATGCATATACTAGGGGTCACATAGTTTTTAATAAGAGGAAAAACTATTTAAAAAAATGTGTAATGATCATAAAATTCCCCTCCATCTGGGGTTTCATGGTTTGCTTGGGCATGGCGCATGGTTTGAGAAAATCATACACCAACCGTGGACTATCCTTTTTTCATCCAAAATTCCCCAATTTAACCAAAAAAATCCTTGAAAAAAAACCAACAAAAATATATCCAAACAAGAAAAAATATTACATAAAAAATAGCATGAGTCATCTCTAGAAAAGATTGGGATCTTATAGTGTGACCCAACAACATCCATTCCCCATATAGAAAATTTCTATGAGTATTTATATTTATTCAACAACTCTGGGGGATGATGGTTGAAGTTGGATTGAACTAGGAATGAATGATACAATTTTAAAAAATGTGTGCATTCATGCATCATTGAAGTCCACAAATATCTAATAATCATGATTTAGTGAAAAATATTAGTTCCTAATTTATGGACACCACATGCACCATCATGAAAATATTCTATGGTGGACAGCATTTCATTTCTGTCAATGGATCTGAGGAGAATTCCATCGACGATTTACTTGTAAATAAATTTCTAATGACTCGAGATATCTAAAGAGAGAAATTTACTATCCTTAATTGTATATGTTATTTTCTAGATATATATGGTGAAAGGGTCCCATTTTTAAGATATTCCCAGATGGGAATCATCCAACCCTTTACAGAATTGTCTGATTCAAGGGTAGAATCAATCTTATTGATCTCTTTCATGCCACTTTGAACAAAATAACCCTATTCTATAATGGGAAATACTTATGACTATTTATCCCAATCTATATCTACCAAGGCTAAATCAAAATTTTATAATTCATCTTCTTCATCATTTTTTGAATGAGAGACATGAGTTAGTATTTAATTTTAAGGGAATTACTCCATCAACCCTAAAATGGGATAAGTTAGAGGGATTATATATTCTTTTCTGATGGTGTAATCACCATTTATCTTCTTAATTACCAACTCAAGTAACCTTTTATTCTCATATGGGTCACCGATATCTTTAAATCTAGTTCCAATCCTATAATGAGGGTTTGATATTTAGCCTCATTATTGGTAAAACCATTTGATAGAAGAGATGAGTAAGGTAGAACATCCGTTTTTAGTGAAATGAGGATGATTACCAATATGAATTTTTTTGATGTTGGATTATTTTATTCTCTTTTCAATTGGTATTCTGGATCCACAATTGAAATAAATTTCCCAAATTCAGGCAGAGTCCTGAATGGAAAATATTTCTTCATCTAGAAGTTTGGTACTGAGGGATATTTTATCCAAAAAGGTTCGTTCCACTAAGAATTTTTTTAAGGATCATACTTTTATCACCTTATTTTGTATGTACCAGATTTAGAATGATTTTAGAATGAGAACCCATCATTCAAAATTTCTTTCACACATTAGATGATTGATGATATATTTGAATGGGTTGATTTGAGAGATCAAATAGACCTTATAGTGATGTAGGTAATGTGTAACACCCCGAGATTTTATGAGAAGTATTTTTTTTTAATTTATCTGATTTATTGTAGTGTATGATACACTAATATTATCATGCCCTATACGCAACACCATATTACCTTGCAGTATACACAACACTATTCTTGGATCGTGTTACAGAAAATTTAAACTTCGGTAGATAGAAGTTATTCTACGCAACACTGAGTGTATATATATATATATATTCAATGTATAAATGAAATATGGTTGGATTATATTATACACAACAACAAAGAAATATTTCACTACACGCAACCTTGACTTGGCTTTCATTAAATGCAATCATGACCTTTCTCGATAGCGTGTGTTGTACGCAATACCAGGTTTCACTAAACAAAGATATGTTATATAAACTAGCTGTTATGAATAGTAATACCCACGTTTTGAAATTTTATAAATTTTATCTTTCAAAATGGACTTCATTTTTGGATTCATAATATCGAAATTAGCCTAGGGTTATTTTTTGGTATTTTTCTGAAAACTTTCAATTTTTGTTGAATAGTGAAAAACACCGAGTTATAGTTTAAAATCGAATTTTTATTTAAATAATTATTTATTTTATTTAAATTTATTTTAGGTCAAAATTGATATATAATACCTATATAAGTTCAATTAAATTCATTGGAGTCATTTTATAATAATTTTAGATATATAAAAATTTTATTGAACTTTTCACCAACTTTTACCCACCTCCTAGGAGAATTTGGTAATTTACATAAAACATAATTTTATCACTTATGTGAGTGGAATTTCGAAAATCCGAGAGAAACGATTAATATAAAGGAGTAAAATGCGGTTCAATAAGATAAAAATAATTTTTGGTGAGTAATAACTTTTTACTTTTATTTACCACGGTTAAAAGTAAATAGGGTTTAAGGGTAAAAATGATATTATTATTACCCTAACACATCTCTTAATTATATTGGATAAGTTTAATTAGAAGGAAAAAAATCTTAGGAATAAAATATTACCCTTTAGGTCCACTTGGATTATATTAGGACATTTATTATTATTTTATTTAAAAAAGAGTTAAAATAGTTAAAATCAATGTTTAATAACTAATACATTTTTAATTTAGGGTTATACATAAGATAAATTCTACTATAAGTATTAATTTGAAAGATAAAACTATTTCCTACTTAATGGTATTTTATTTATAATTTTTAGAAACTAAATAATATAATTTATTTATGAAACAATGGTGATGCAGTAATTACCTAAATAATGAAATATTAAAATAATTGATATTACAAATACACAAATAAATGTATTTTCAGACCTTTTATGAATTCCAATAATTTTCTAAGTTAATATGACATGTTAGTATTGATTTAATTAACTTTTTTCGAACTAATCATTCTTTTATGATTTTCAAAAAAAATGAATTACCAAATAGTGTCAAAATTGACATAAAATAGTTTTTAAATAAAATATTATATTATTAATTGTTATTATATTCATAAAAATCTAAGGTTCGTCCAAATGACTTAGCTAAGGTTATATATATTAACAATGAACCACTTGATGTTCGTTTGTCTTGTTATAGTAAGTTTATTAACCATATAGTGTAAGAAAATAAGAAGACACAGTAAAGGTTAAATTATTTAACTCATAGTTAAATCTAAATGATAAGGTTAAAATAGTAACATAAACTTGTCTAAAACCTATTGGTTGAGAGGATTTAGACTCATACCCACTTTATCTTCAAAATAAATCAATTTGGAGCTATTATACACCGAATATGACTTCATTATAAAATAATATTATAAGTTTTTCCAAAGGTGCCCCTCTCCTCCCTTATAAAAGGGAACCCATTCCCTCTTCTCTTCACACCCTATTGAGCCTTGAAGCTTGGCCAACCCCTGCCAATTCCTCTTCTCAAACTCTCTAGTTATATCATTGAGGTTCTGGTATTCTCAAAAGACCAACTCTAGTTCCCTACGAAGACGTTTAAAGGAGGTGCATCGAGGAAGAGGAGGCTCGAATACGTACGAAGCATATCGGACTTAAGGTAACAGATAACTTTTCCAATATCGTTTTTATCCAAGATTGTCTATTCGTAAATATTTACTGGGGTTATATTTTTCATCCATGTCCATAAAAATTGTTTTTCATAAATTGTTTAATATTCTTCCATGTATGTTTAAATTCATGTTTACACCTATTTGACTCTTAATTTGTGTTATGGAAGGAAACTTTCTTTTGTTTACCATTTGTGGTACTTTTTTACTTTTCCATTAAAAGTACAAGGAAAATGTTTTTTTTTAACTTTTACAGAATGAACAGATTTTTACGGTTTTATAATTCCTTATTTTCATGAAGTTTACTCTATATGTTTTTATGACTATTATCAACAAAATCCTTTTCTTTTAAAATTTCATCGCATTTTGTGAAAAGAAAATGATTTTTAATTAGAAAGGATATTTTCCTCAAGAATTCATTTCAAGTGTTCTATAAAAACCATTTCCCATCTAAGATGAAATTATTTAATATGTGTATGTTTCAAGAATAATGTCTCTATTATTTATATGGTTTAACTTTTCTTATGATGAAATTATATCCATTTTTTATATGGATTATGTGATGATGGGATGATGTTTATGAAACCCATTTTATTCTTTTAGTTATGATGAATGTTTTAAGTTTATTTTGTGGCACAAGTAAGAATGATTTCATTATGAGATGGGTGGGACCTATATCTCCCTCCAATTCATTGGGTAAAGATTTATATCTCATGAGATAGACATGGATGGAACGGTAAGTTAATCCGGTTTAGTGTTACGGGACTAGAATGAGGAGTGAACTCGATTCAGAAAGGGATTATGTCCACTAATATGGTCTTGGTAGGAATGCCTTGGCTACTATGGAAATCATATCATGTGCTTAATGGTTGTCACAATTACATGTTTTATCCCCATGCTAATATATCATGATTTATGTATCTATGCCTTATGTACTGCTATGTTTTATGTCATTGCTCAAGATTTTGATGTTTAAACATTATGTTCATGTTTTTAAGTTAAAATATATATATTTTGTTTTATTTTCTCCATGATTACCCTTACTGAGCATTTGAGACACCCTTTATATGTTTTCTTTTCCCCATGATATAAATAAATGTTTTAGGTAAGAAAACCAAAGGGGAAGATCTTTATGGGAGATGTTGAAGCACTTTTACAACGATTAGAATATTTTGTTTTGAGTTTCCAAAGACACTAAAATATTATGATCCTTGAGTGTTTATTTTTATTATGTATTAAGTATTCCGAAAAAGTAATGTAATGTCCTTGTATGCCAAGATTTGTGTCTCTATAGTTGGTATTAGTGGAAAGGATTAGTCAACCTTTGGAAACTAGGATGCAAGAACTTTATTGAGACCCCCAGAGATATTTCTGAGAAATGTCTAGGGATGTCCCTAAGGTTAAGTATACGTATAGGTTATAGTCCTATAATTATGGTAATGATATTATAATTAAACCTAAGATGTTATATATTGAAGGTACTCCCCCTTTATTATGTTTTTTCCTAGAATTATTTTTTCCACTCATACTGGTCTTTTTGGGTTTTAGAAAATGGTCGGAAATAGGAAGATTCACGATAATAGAGGATATGGTGGACAATGGAATGATATTATTCTTGAGCAACCAAATGAAACAAGATTTGGAAGTCAAAACATCATTATTATGCCTAATCAGCAATCTCACAATATGATCAATAATCTCAACTTTTGTAAGTATCCCGACTCATCTAATAAGAGAAAGATGGAGTTTCATGATGATCATAGAGGAAAGAAAGTTTAATTTACCTCATGTAAATAATGTGGGAAGAGGCATCAAGGAGAATTTTTCAAAAGAACTGGTAGATGCTTTGGGTGCGGAATGGAAGGACACAAATCCAGTAAGTGCAAAGGAAAAGGTTTAGTTAACACCATGGACAAGGATAATGGCATTGCTACGACATCAACAATGATTAAATGTATTAAATGTGGAATGTATGGGCATTACACAAACAAATGACCTAAGGGAAAGTCTCATGAAAAAGATAAGCATGGTCGTATGGGTAGTATTTATGTTGATGATGATGAAGAGACTAAAAATGATATGTGAGATGAAAAAATTGTTCAAGATCGGTCAATGGTTTAAGAAAGAAGTGGAATGATTACATGTTTATCAAGCGTAATGTTGTATAAGTAATCCCATGGTACTATGGAATAATGAGACATCTAAGGAATGTTACACTATTGTTTTTCCTTATGATTTTGAAAGTATATGTTGAATGGTACCGGTAACCATGGAAGGTTATTCAGATATTTTTGGAAATCACCTAATATGCGCATAAAGAAGGGATAAGGAGATAATGAAATGTTTGATAGTGTTAATGATCTCATGACTGATATAAGGACAAAGTGATATCATGGATTGAGTAAATATAATTTTTGGGATTTTGGTATGTGGAAAGAGTTACCTTTTGACAGAATTCATGATTTCACTATGGTTCTATTATAATTTATGTTTCAATAGAATAAATGACTAAGGTATTCACATGTTTGGAATGCAATCAACAAGATATATATTATGATATATGGGGGATAAATGATGGTATTCACTTGCTTATTATGTGACCTTTCCAGTAATCATTTTCTTTATACTATGATCTTGGACCGAAGTATTTTGGATAAGCCTAAATATTGGAATTAATTAAGTTAGACATAAGATATTATTGTTTAAGGATAGAACTTTTTTTCGATATGATTTCTGAAGTGTTATAATAATGTTGTTTTAGAAAAAGGAAAACCTGCATGACGGGTGACAACCTATCGCGTCGGACAAGGCTGTGGGAATCAAACCCACAAATGAAGTGTGACAGGCCTTTATCACCTACCACTGGTTTACAGGAAGTCCTTGGTTAGTAGAAACTAGTTTTATTATATTAAGCGGTATGATATATGAAGTATAAGTCCAATCTCACTATAGATGGACTTATGTATATTTAATAACTTTTACTATCCTTTTGTTTGAGATTGATGGAATGAACTATCATTCTATCGCATGATCTGCTAACACTTCTCGGAAGACAAATTAAACTTCATTTATTTAAGAGATGAAGTGTAAATTTTTTCAAGGCACAAACAATAGAAATATTATACCAAAAATCAACTAAATATTTCATTTAATTCAATAATTCTTCAAATTTAGGGAAATGATCTTGAAAACAAATTTTTTTTTGTCCTAGTGTCCTTATATCCGATGAATCGGATGGTACCTTAAATCATCACAAATTTACGGATTTGTGATTGTTGGATTTTTTATAGCCATGTCCCCTACCACTCTCCATCAGAACTTGATGGTTAGATTTCTCTTTCATATCTATATTTTCACTTATGTTTTCCTATGTGGAAACCTAGTGATGAGTTAATTTGGGTAACCGTTATATTTCGTACTTCACTTTTTAAAAATAATTTTTAGTGTTCCTTTTTACGATGTGGGTTTATATAAAATAAACTTTCAAGTAGTAAACCATTTATAACCCCGACGAATTTCGAGGGCGAAATTCATTTTAAGGGGGTAGAATGTAACACCCCGAGATTTTATGAGAAGTATTATTTTTAATTAATTTGATGTCTTGTAGTGTATGATACACTAATATTATCGTGCACTATACACAACACCGTATTAGCTTGCAGTATACGAAACACTAATCTTGTATTGTGTTACACAAAATTTCAATTTCGTTTGATAGATGTTATTCTACGCAACATTGAGTATATATATATATATATTCAATGTATAAATGAAATATGTTTGGATTATATTATACACAACAATAAAGTAATCTTGTACAACCCGCAACCTTGACTTGGCTTGCATTATACGTAATCGCGACCTTTCTCGATAGCGTGTGTTGTACGCAATACTGGGTTTCACTAAACAATGATATGTTATATAAACAAGCCGTTATGAGTTGTAATACCCACATTTTTAAATTTTATAAATTTTATCATTCAAAATAGACTTCATTTTTAGATTCGGAGTATTGAAATTATCCTAGGGTGAATTTTTGGTATTTTTCTGAAAACATTAAATTTTTGATGAATAGTAAAAAACACCGAGTTATAGTTTAAAACCAAATTTTTATTTAAATTTTTATTTATTTTATTTAAATTTATTTCAGGTCAAAATTTATATATAATACCTATATATATTCAATGTAATTCATTGGAGTGATTTTATAATAATTTTAGATATATAAAAATGTTATTGATCTTTTCACCGTCTTTTACCGACCTCCTAGGAGAATTTAAAAATTTACATAAATCTTAATTTTACCACTTCTATGAGTGGAATTTCAAAAATCTGAGAGACACGGTTAATATAAAGGAGTAAAATGTGGTTCAATAAGATAAAAATAATTTTGGTGAATAGTAACTTTTTACTTTTATTTACCACGGTTAAATGTAAATAGGGTAATTAAGGGTAAAAATGATATTTTTATTACCCTAACACATTTTCATAATTCTATTGGATAAGTTTAATTCGACCAAAAAATCTTAGGAATAAAATATTACCCTTTTGGTCAACTTGGATTAGATTAGGACATTTATTATTATTTTATTTAAAAAAGAGTTAAAATAGTTAAAATCAATGTTTAATAACTAAAACATTTTTGATATTAGGTTATACATAAAATAAATTCGACTATAAATATTGATTTGAAAGATAAAAATATTTCCTACCTAATTGTATTTTATTTATAATTTTTAGACATTAAATTTTTTAGTTTATTTATGACACAATGGTGATGCAGTAATTACCTAAATAATGAAATATTAAAATAATTGATATTATAAATACCCAAATAAATGTAATTTGAGACTTTTTATGAATTCCACTTATTTTATAAGTTAATATGGCATGTTAGTATTGATTTAATTAACTGTTTTGGAACTAATCATTCTGTTATGATTTTCAAAAAAATCAATTACCAAATAGTGTCAAAATTTACATAAAATAGTTTTTAAAACAAATATTATATTATTAATTGTTATTTTAATCCTAAAAATTTATGGTTCGTCCAAATGACTTAGATAAGATTATATATATTAATGATGAACCAATTGGGGTTTATTTGTCTTGTTATAGTAAGTTTATTAACCATATAGTGTAAGAAAACAAGAAGACATGGTAATGGTTAAATTATTTAACATAGACTTAAATCTAAATGATAAGGTTAAAATAGTAACCTCAACTTGTATAAAACCTATTGGTTGAGAGGATTTTTACCCATACCTACTTTAGCTTCAAAATAAATCAATTTGGAGGTATTATAAACCTAATATGACTTTATTATAAAATAAATATTTATGTTATTTCCAAGGTTCCACTTTCCTCCCTTATAAAAGGGCACCCCATCCCTCTTCTCTTCACACCCTTTTTAGCCTTGAAGATAGGCCAACCCATGCCAATTCCTCTTCTCAAACTCTCTAGTTATATCATTGAGGTTCTTGTCTTCTCAAAAGAATAACTCTAGTTCCCTAAGAAGAAGTTTAAAGGAGGTGTGCCGAGGAAGAGGAGGTTTGGATATGTACGAAGCATATCGGACTTAAGGTAAGGGATAACTTTTCCAATCACATTGTTATCCGAGATTGTCTATTCGTAAGTTTTAAATGGGGTTATATTTTTCATCCATGTCCATATTTTTTTTTCATAAAGTGTTTAATATTATTCCCTGTATTTTTAAAGTCATTTTTACCCCTCTTTAACTCTTACTTTGTGTTATAGAAGGAATCTTTCTTTTGTTTACCATATGTGTTACTTTTTGACTTTTGCATTAAAAGTACGAAGAAAATGTTTTTTTAACTTATACGGCATGAACAGATTTGTAGGGTTTTATAATGCCTTATTTTCATGAATCTTACTCTACAATATTTCATGAATATTTTCAACAAAATCCTTTTCTTTTAAAATTTCATGGCATTTTGTGAAAAGAAAATGATTTTGAAGAAGAAATGATATTTTTTCTCAAGAATTCATTTCAAGTGTTTTATAAAAACCATTTTCCATCTAAGATGAAATTATTTAATATGTGTATGTTTCAAGTATAATGTCTTTATTATTTACATGGTTTCACTTTTCTTATGAGGAAATGATATCCATTTGTTTTATATGGATTATGTGATAATGGGAAGATGTTTATGAAACCCATTTTATTCTTTGGGTTATGATGATTGTTTTAATTTTATTCTGTGGCACAAATAAGAATTATTTCATTATGAGATGGGTGGGACCTATATCTCCCTCCAATGCATTGGCTAAAGATTTATATCTCATGAGATAGACACGGTTGGAATTGTAAGTTAATCCGGTTCAGTGTTACAGGGCTGGAACGAGGAGTGAACTCGATTCAGAAAGGGTCTTTTTCCACTAAGATGGTCTTGGAAGAAATGTCTTAGCTACTATGGAAATAATATCATGTTCTTAATGGTTTCCACAATTACATGTTTTATTCACATGCTATTTATCATGATTGATGTATCTATGCCTTATGTACTGCTATGTTTTATGTCATTGCTCATGATTTTGATGTTTATACATTATGTTCATGTTTTTAAGTTCAAATGTATATGGTTTGTTTTATTCTCTACATGCTTACGCTTACTGAGAATTTGAGCTCACCCTTTATATGTTTTATTTTCCCCAAGATATAAAGAAAATTTTTAGGTAATAAAACCAAAGGGGAAGATCTTTATGGGAGAAGTTTAAGATCTTTCACAACTATTAAATGATTTTGTTCTGAGTTTCCAAAGACACTAAACTATTACGATCCTTTGGTGTTGCTTTTCTTATGTATTAAGTATTCCACAAAAGTAATGTAATGTCCTTGTACGCCATGATTTTGGTCTCTACATAATTCCCCAATTTTTCAATTGTAAAAATAAATTCCAAAAAATTCATTCTAATACCTAAATATTGAGTCTTAGTGTCAATCATGGAATAAATGTTATAGTAAAAGAAATTTTCACTACATGCATTATTTTTCTATCTAGGAAAGGCATCTAGAGACCTTTATATGGCCATCACATACAATATGAACAATTTTCCTTCGACTAGAGATATCAAGACCTGTGGGATGAAGAGATATTTTTTTTGATATTGTTAAATGATTCTTGGAGTCATCATCTCACTAAAAAATTATTCCATTATTTATTAGTTTGTTGAAGGGAAATAATTTTATTATATGGTTTTATATGAAAAATAAAATGTTGGAAATGTGTCCTTATTGTCCCTTAAACCTAATGAGGTTTAGAGGACAAGACATACCCAAAATTTCATTAATATTCTTAGGGTAATCATTAATTCCATTATGGTTCATGAAGAAGATGATAATTTTTCTTAAATAAATATTTAAAATACATTTTAACAGATTCAAATTCAATATATGTTATATAATATTGTTGACAATGATAATTTAATCAGTAATATGATCATAATGGTTCAATGATTTTTCCACAAAATCATTGACATAACACTTGACTAATTTTTTGAAGAAGGGTTTGAATATTTGATGCATGACACATTGATATATTTCACTAGTATTATTTTAACCGAAGTGCATCACCCAATAGTAGAATACTCCCTGGGGGAATTGAATGTGGTGGATTCTTCATATTTTGGTCTATCCATATTTAATTGTACATTGAATATCCATTCAAGAAGGATAAGTCTTGTTGGCTATTCACTACATCAGTTATATGTTTTTGGATTGGAATATGAAATTATTTTTTCAGGAAATGCTGATTGAGGTCTCTAAAATTGATACAAAACATGATCTTCTTATTATTTTTCTAGACAAGGAATATGTTGGTGAGATATTTTAGGTATTTTAATTATTTAATGAAGTTGGAATTTACGAGATTTTCAACATCATCTTTAAATTTTGTAGCATGAGTTGGATGTGTTCTTCAAGCTTCCTTCTTGTAACCACGATGGTCGTTTGGCAGTCTTAGGTGATGGTAGCCAAATTAGGATCCAAGACTAAAATATCAGTTTAATTACAAGAAAAGACATCCTAATGTTTGTTAATAATGTGGTATAAATATATAGTTCATTGAGGGGCATGAGTTCACTAAGAAATGTTGGTCACAAATCCTCCTCTATACCCAGATTTATCTGCTGATGTTCTTCGATAGTGGTAGAGATTCATTCATCGAATGGTGGAGGAGAATCCTTATGGTTATTTTCTTCATAATTTTATTTTCCCTCTTCCTATTCCTGTATTCCCATTTTAGGATGGATGATAGATGAATGTAAATAATTAAAGTCATGAGAAAGGTTAGTGTCTTGTGAGATGGCCTCTAACAGTTATATCAAGACTTTTGCAGATCTAGTAGATAAATTCATGGATTTTCGAGATTCTGAAGACATGGTTGGAAAATTTCCTTATACAGTATGACTAATAATGTAATAATTATATAGTTTAGAAACACATTCAGGTTCAACTGGCATTGATGATGTCATGAGGACTAGTGAGCATGTCTCTAAATCCAAACTAATATCTTCGACCTAACTAATGGGTAGCACATATTCAATACTAATGTATTTGAATGGGTTAGATGGGGTTACTTCCAAACGATTTGGAGCTGTAACCCGTGTGAAATTGTAAGATATGTGTTTATTCCCTTATCTCATATATATTCTTGCTTCAATATACTTAGATTCGCAAGACTCGAACACAGATTTTTAACCATGTAACGTCCCAATTTTCCAATTACTGGAGTGTTTATGGTATTGATGGTATGATAAAGGTATTTATACATGTTGGTGAAACCAATTACTTTTTAGAAAGACATTGAAAACTGTGTCTTATCGAATGACCAAGAACATGGTGTTGGAATCAAGATCCCCGAACTAAGCTCTCTGCTTAATGTGGCTGAAGGGTTTCTAATTTCTTTTATGATACCCTTAGAGTGTTAGAGTATAAGTGATGGATCAAATTTATTGAATAATAGTCAGTGAGGTTTTATGAGTGAAATAATTTTTAATCCTAAAGAATTTTTAATTAAATATCTATGGATGTCACTGTCATCTAATCTACCATATACATACACGGTCTTTAAGTGTCCCTGTATGCCATCCTTCCTTTCATCCTTAGTGAATGAGATAGGAATATGAAATTATTGAGGGAAAAAGTACTCATGATATACATCAGTGGAAGAAAATTTAGCTTCAAATTCTTTAGGGAACAACAAAGCCTCAAAAATTTATCCCCACATATCCTTTTACAGATTGAGGTCTTCTTGAATTGAAATCCTAGCTATAAATGTGGAAAATTTCTTCAAAATTTTTAAAATTTGGGGTCAAAGGAATACATTTTTTGATCGGGAAATTTTTCCATTAATTCATTTTTGGAGCTAATGTGCTTGGGGTAGTTGATCTAGGTTGTTGACCATATTTGGAGGGAATATTTTATTTGGTTGAATTGGGCCACCTTGGCCTTCCTATTTTTATAGGCTAGTCATGTTATCACATATTCATCAGTAAAAACTACAAAATGATTGGTTTAAAATAAATTTTAACTTGTGTGGAGGAATTTTTATACTCTTTATGGGACTGTTGAAGGTTTTCCCGATGAGTTTCAACATAATAGACATCTCTAGTAGTGATGCAGCTAGTATATTATATTTGGCTATGTTTGTACCTCCCTGTATTTTCATGACTCCTTTGACCTTAATTCATTTATCCCCAATTTGAAATGGGATGGCTTTGTTTATAATAACTCTCATAATCAATTAGGGGGTCCATTAAATGAATGACATTAATAGATCTAAAGATCAATTCTTCATATGATGAACACTCTATTTAATGGGTTGGTTCTCATTGTACCATTTAGTGGGGTGGCACCCATTCTATTGGAAATGAAGGCATGCAGTATAATTGATTCATGGATAACCATGGAATTTTATTGGATAATATTTCTATGTTTTTTTCTTTCCTTTTGGTCATGATATTTCTTGGAATATTGGTTTTTTAAGGGTTGTGGTGTTTCTAGAGTCAGTTGTGCATTAACAGAAGTGACTAGGGTAGCATTAGTTGTTTTAACTTTTACATGAGGATATTTTGAGTTTATTGGATCATATTTTAATTCATCCAATCCATAAAATTCTTCTCAATATTTCTTTTAACCTTATACCATTCCCCTTCTTCCTCTATAGAAAAGGAAGAAACACATGGAACTTGTTCTGAGGGTTTTCTCTGCTTCACTTTCCCCAAATCAACCATATATTTATAAATTTACATGAAAATGTAACAATACTAGATGGTGTGACCCAAAATTTGGTGAAAGGATAAAAAATTTGGGTGGTCATCAAGAATGAATTGGTTAGGTTTTCTGGGTTATGGCAGAGTTCGTATGTTGTTCTAAAAAGCTACTAAGAAGTATCCAAGATCTTACTCATATCGCAATGAGTAGGTTCTATTCTTCAATTCTTCAAAATAAAAGAGTGTTGGCTCTCTCCATTATTCTCAATGATTTTTTTAATTTTTTTGTTTCTTCCATAGAGGGGGTTCCACATGATGATGTGAAATCTTTGGAGTAGGAGCCGATATTAAAGCAGGTTTGAAAGTAATATTTGTAGTTTATTCTTTTCCTATCCTCTTTAATTAGTCTACAAATACAGATATGTATTTGTATTTGGTTCACAAGATATATTTCTACAATATTTATGAAAATGAACCAAATTATCATAACCCACCCATGTACTTTATTGTAATGATTTATGTTCAAAACTCATTATATAAGTTTTCTATCAAAATCCCCAAAAACAATTATAGTAGAAATTGTAAATTTTGGGAGTAAGTTAATCCCTTACACCTAAAAAGATTTCTGAGAGTCTCTCATTTTCCTAATGTTGTTAGTTTTAGAGGTCGTGGAATATTTCATTTCAAAGTGTTAAATTGAATTTGGAAAGATATTTTCATAAGAGGTCTTCCCATACATTGATGGAACCTACTGGTATACCAGTGTCCTAGATAAAGTCTGGAGCTTTCATGGTTTGAAAGAATCACTAGACTTTGGTAGATTCTTATTACAAACAATTTCCCATCACGTGGCTACACCAAGATACATAATTCATCAGATACTATTCTAGGTCTCTTGAACTATCGAATGTTAGAAACATATGATTTTCAAAATTATGAGGTTGAAGGGTCACATATACCCATTCAGGGTAGGGTTTTATTGCTGATTTTAGTGGTGCAATTTGTCACTCTATAACATCAAACTGGACTGTCAATGACTATATAATGTCAAAAATTCCTATGGGAAAAACAATATGTGATGGAATGGAGAAGGGGGCACAACGTGCTAACATTGATGTGTTAGATCATTATACACTTGTGCTTGGGCTGGCCTGTTATAACTTGACTGAGATTTGCCTAATTTTGTGGACAATAGAAGGAATTCTTAATATTTTTATACTTTTAGTTCCAAATAGATTGGTTTCCTTATTCTAGAATTGGGAGAATATTTTGAATCTATTTTCACTGGTACAAAAGGCTTATCTTGTAGAGGGATATCAACTAGAGGAGTGAAATGAGGTTGTTTTGGATGAACATATCTAGTAAGAATATGACTCCTTAGTAATTAAATATTAAGATTTATTAGTTATCTCATATTTATCTCATATTAATCCATTTTTTCCTCAAGTGTAAGGGGTTCATCACTTTTAGGTAACTGCTGGGATTGAATTGTATCCATAACCTTTTTTTCTGATGTATATCAAGGGGTAAATAGGTCATTCATAGGATCAACAAAATCAAGGGAATTACTCTAATTTATGGTATAAACATCTTATTTGGAAGTTTCAGTGTGGAAAATATTTTTAATGGATGTATTATCCTTTTGTTTGCCTATATTGGCTTGATGTTCTGCAATATTATCAAATGTGAGGATGACATTTTCTAGTGTGAAATACATTTCAGGTATTTTATCAGTCTCTAAATAATGAGATAATTGGTTACTCTAGGTGAATCAACTCAAAGATCTATAATTACTAAGAGAGGTTGCGATCTTCTTAGGTCTTTTTTTTGATACCATCGGGGGATCTCATCATTTCATTCTAGGACCCCATCAAAACCATTTTTTGAAGGGATGTCTGAAGGGAAACTACATATAATTTTATTTCCTGCATCACTAAAAGAGAAACTGCATCATGGGATGGGATGAAATGAGATGATTTATTTTGCAGAACATCTCCCAACCAAGGAAATATTGAATTTCATTCAAGTTGAGGTAAAAATTCCCCATCCCAATGGGATGTGGGTACTGCCATTCCACTTTCACAAAATTTGGGGAATGATTTTTTATTTATGAGGGTTGTGTAAAAAAATAACCCCATCCACAAAGATGGGGTTTCTCATATACCTCCCCAGCTATAATTGATGTGATGAGTCTTATAATTTTATAGATCATTGTTTGGATATGTGTTCGATGATTGGTATGACCTATGCCTGAGCTACCTACTATCAAATACATTTGTGACAATTGTTTCATTTCTAATATCTAACCATTGAATTCTCGTATGTGGGATACTTGCTTGATATTTCTCAGATTCCTAAAAAAAATTCTTTTGATGATTTTCTATCTTTTTGTCCAACATCTAAGATAACTATTTTCGGTCAGTTCTTACTGATTATAACATTTATTGTTAGCATGGATTGTTTCTGGAACCCGACCTGGGGAAATAACAATACATGGCATCAATCATGGTGGTTTTTATTTATTGGGGGGAGAGTTAAAATGAAATACCACATTCTAACCCCATTTTCTGATATAAACATAGTATGAGGTGTCATAAATTAGCTAACACAATCCATTTAATGCATCAATACATGCACTTTGAAGGGATCCTTGTTGTTTTCCACATTTTGGGAGCTGTGAAACTAGGAGGGTCACTAAGTTGACTTGGTGGTGCATCTATTATATTAAATTGAACAGATTTTTTATTCATAAAAAGGAAAGATTTTTTATTTCAATTGAGAAATACTAGTCTTTATAATTTGGTGTATTTCGCGCACTCCATCATTTGAAAATGCCTCTAGAATACTAATGTAGGGAGTGGCTAAGGGACAAAACATTACCAGCATGTGATCCTTCACTAATTATATCAACATAATTAACAAGTCTTCTTTATCTAATATGAGAGGTTCCTCATCTATATCTGAATAAATTTATGGTTTTCCCATTTCATTATTGTAATAAAAGTGGGTGATAGAGATTTTACTCTATTTCAATAGAAGGAAGGTGGTCAAAGGAGGTCTTGGGGAATAACCATTACCATGGGCCATATTCTCCTTGAGAAATAATATCAATTATTAATGATGATACATTAGGCATGACTTTCATCATTTTCCTAGGAAACTCATGATAGGAGGGCTTTCTCATACTTGATTCATCAAGGGGAGGAACTTATTTATGAGATGGAACATTTCTAGGGGGAGGACCTTCACAAATAATTCCATCATGGCGAGGACTACCATCATGGAGTGATGTCCAAATACATGGAGAAAGTCTATAGTATATATCCCAGGGAAGACTCTCAAGGTGGATGATAGAATGGGGAGGAAATTCTTAATACATGATCATTTAGACATGCAGAGGTCTACCATGACACTCTTCAGAATATGGGATATCATGATTGATTAGATCTTGACATTTGATTAAGTATTCATGGTATGATGTATAGGGAAGACCTCTAGAATTGATGGTTGTGAAATTTTAGGGAGGACCCTCACAATTTCCCCTAATATCTCCGTAATTTGGTTGTAGAGAAGTATAATCTTGATCCTTCGAAGATAGAAATCGTAGGGATTCAAGAACACTAGCATTTAGTTGAGCAAGGTCATGGAACAACTCTTCATTTTCCAAAAATCCTTGGTGAGGCTTCTTTTTCAATGTTTTCCCCTAGGAGATTAAAGTTTCCTACAGTGCATGATAGATTTCATATACGAATGTCTATTTTATTTTCTCCCGTGTCACTACTGGAATTTTATAGAAAGTCTTCGGAATTTTGGTATGGATATTTTCCTTCCCTAGAGTGGACATTATGATGGACCGATGACCTCCAATTAAAATTGGAATATGGAAACAATCCGTTTTTCCATTTATCATGGGATGGACACGACCCTCATGCCTAGGAGTAGGAATATGCATATTCTCCCTATAAAATATTGAGTTATTAAACTAAGTCACTTCCAATACATAGGTGGGTAGTGTGTACAACTCCTAGTCAGAACTGATACTATCATTATATCTTGGAAAAATTGTAGAATGTGAACTGTAATAGTATCCTATCCTATTATCATATTCAGGATATAAGGAGTGACTTCATTAGCTAGAACAATAATATATTACAATTATGTAGCTGTATCAAAAATTTATTCCTTCTCTTTTCCACCATTTACTACCTGGATATGATGATAATAAGCTGGTGTGGGAGTAGAAAATTGGGTCTGGACCCTCTTGGTAGCTAAGATATACCAACTTTTTTATCTGGGTGCCACAAAACTATGCTAGAGGGATTGATAAATACGTGTACTTATGTGTGGTTTCACACAATTTTCCTTCGAATTAGATTGGTGGGATTCTTTGGATGTTTCCAAAACACGCTAGAATGCTTGGCTAGTGCGGGAAGGTGTCAGTGTCAACTCTTGATTTACCACTAATTGTTTCTTGGAGGGATTCTTTGGATGGAATAGAGGTACAAACCTACTCCCTGATAACTGGTTGCTACTCTATATGGGTTGTCCTACATTCCCAAGTATGAGTGGCATGCAATGTAATCCCAATCAAAATGAACCTATCATATTGTGGGATTGGTTCCACTTGATGTTGGCAGTAATGATTGTTGGTAGGATTCCTTTGGTGGGATTCTTATGGTGTCTAGATGAGGCCATACGTGACCTCTAAATCGACCTCCCTAGGTTATGGGATGGATTTATCATATCATTCAGGGGATAGGATCTGCAAACTATTTGACATGGAAACTAGTGTCATTTTCTTTTGGACCACCAGCCATCGTTTAAGGGATGGCTAGTGGGATTTCATGTGCTGGAGGGATTATCGATCTACCACCATGTTCTGGACGCTACCATTTTGGTGGTACCGCTAAAAGAATATGTTTTGGACCTGGACTTAAAGACACATGGTGGGTTATGGTGTCCTTTTAGTTAATGAGGACCCAAAAGAAGATGAAAAACTCAATTTGGATAAAATGATTCTATTGGATTGGAGCAAAGAGAGTTTTTATGAAAAAGTGCCTTCAATACATGTGACAAACATAAACAAAAATACATGTGTCACAAACCGACCTCGGGTCCCGTGCCGTGGCTACCCCATGCCCGCCTCCCATAGGCCAGGGGCTGACGACTAGCACCAAAAGCGTAATTCCTGAAAAAGGAGAAGGCATTGCCTTTAGAAAGTAAACAAACACCACAAAGTACGCAAGATGAAGTAAACACCGAGTAAACTGAGAACAAAAGTAAGTGCTGGAAAGTAAAAGGGCCAGAATACAAACCCAACTATAAGTAAAGTACAACTGAAATGAAAGTACAACAACTAAAAAGTAAAGATGCGAGTCTGATCCATCCTCTAGAAATCCCACCTGAAGGGTGGGTACAGATAGTCCCCTCTGCTCCTTGGCTCTAGTCGTCCGATCTGAGTACGTCCCGTCCAGTGATCCAGCTCCAGGTACGATCCAACTCCACGATCTCGCACCTCGATCAGTGCTATCCTTCGGCTGCATCCAATAAAACGAAGTGAGGGCATAGCTCGTGCAGGGGTGAGTATACGCTACTCAGTAGGGACCCCGAGACCCCCGAAGGTCTCCCAGAATCCACGAAGGTTAAACCACAAAGGAAAGATACAATAACGAAGTAACAAGTAAATCTACTTAGGTATATGCCCATACATATACCTAAGTCATCAATTCTAGCTCGGCTCCAGCACATGAGCCCAAGTACAACCCAATCCACACAGGAAAACATAACCAATTCCACATAGGAAATCACAACCCAATCCACACAGGAAAGCACAACAATCATATCAATGATAATGATTGCAAGTCAAGACTTAGCTCACACAGGTATCCATTTATGAAAAAGGGTAGAGATGATTAGATGTAGCCGCTGAATCATTTCCTCTAGCAAACCCATGTAGGATCCAAGTATAGTAGTCATCATCATCGAATCCACAGAGGATTCCAGCAGGGTAGTCATCCTCGTCGAACCCACGGAGGATCCCAGTACGGTAGTCGTCCTCGTCAAATCCATAGAGGATCCTTGTATAGTAGTCATCCACGTCAAACCCACGGAGAATCACAGTATGGTAGTCGTCCTCATAGAACCCACAGAGTATCCCAGTATGGTAGTCTTCCTCGTTGAACCCAGGGAGGATCCTAGTACGGTAGTCATCCTCGTCACAGCCAGCTATAGGGTTCCCACACACAGCATGCTCGATTCCTAGAGGGTCCACTCCATGATCCATAAGGTTCGATACGTCAACTGACACGAAGTCTAGAGTTGATGTATCACAAAAGTTCTGTCTCGTCAAAAGGAACTCAACGTGACTGATAGTGCGTAAATCGGACGCCCGGTCTGAGAGTTATTTGCTTTTTTCGTCCGAGGAGCCCGGATGGTTTTTAAGTCAATACCAAACCGATCATACTCCAGCTGCGTCCAAACCTCAAGTGGAGTAATCCAAAAGAACCGTATCACTAAGAAAAATCCATAAAAAGTCAACGGCACATCAATCAGACGTCCAGAGCTCTAGATATAAGTGTTTCCGCTCCGAGGGCCCATTTAGTTTCATGTTCGAACCAAACTAGACATACACAAAGTTATCCGAAAACCAGATTGTAATATACAAAAACAACCATTTCGATCAAAAGATCTCTACTTGACTAACGGTACGTCGTTCGGATGTCCGTAGCCCATGTTATGGGCATTTGAACGGGTCTGTCCAGAAATTGGGGGTTTGGGCCCGGTCCGACCCGACCCAATATCCCCTGGGTTGGCTCGAACCGGGTCGACCTGACCCGGTACCAGCCCGGTTGGGCATGGCCCGACCCGATTGGGTGTGGCCTGGACTGCCTGGAGCAGCCCGACCCAGCGTGGGGGTTCGGCCCGACGCGGGCGGTCTGGCCCAGCGTGGGCGGTCTAACCCGGTGCAACCTGGGTGCTCGCATGCTAAGTGGACGCGGGGGGGAGGGGGGGGGGGGCACTGTCCCCCATTGATTTGTAAACGACCGGACATGTATGGCTGACCTTAATTGAGGCACGGGACCCGGGGGGTCCCTTCTACACCTGGCGCCAGCGGCCGGCTCAGCCGGCCGCTTCTCAGAACCGCCGCTGCTGGACCTTCTGGTCCCGCCTCCTGGAGCGATGGAGACCGAAATGCCTGGTCGCCCCTTGCTGCACCGCCGCGGCCAAAGGGCGCGGCCCTTGTCCGACCTGCGCGGCGTGGCGGCACCGCACCCCTCCGCCACGGCCCGCCGCGGCCGTGATCCTCTATGGTTCTTCGGCGCGGTGCGATGGCGCCGCGCACCTTCACCGCGATTTACCTCGTTTCCGCACAGTTCCATTGCACCGCGCCGCCTCCATTCCAAGACACAAGATGTTGAACAAAAAAAGGGGAGGAGGTTTGGCCGTGTTCATGCGGTCCGACCTACTCCGTTATTTTGATAACAGGCGGCCAAAGAACTAACAGAACACGTCAATTATTTCAGAACGTAAAATCAACCCCTACCTCAAAGAAGTTTGTAGAACCCAGCATCATGGAAAATGGTGTCGCAGGATGAAGCTCTGTATATGTCGAGGAGAACATCCGAGGAGGAAGCGGCGTCTCCCATTATTTGATGTGGAGAGAATATGGGACGACATACATGCAAGAATGGAACGTCATCACACACCGGATGCAGAGAGAAGAGACGGCTCGTCGATCTCTCCTTGCAGTGACGACGTTCTTCGTTGAAGTCTTGGTGTTCTTCGCATTCTTCAAACTTATAGTATCCTCTCCCAAAGGTCTCTCACAACAAAACCAACCCCAAATAAAATAAGGTGCATCCTTATTTTATTAACCCATGTGATGAATTCCAAATATTCAAAATTAAAACTCTCAATTAAATTAATTGAATAGATTTAATCAAATAATTTAATGTGAGAGTTGACCTACATTAAGGAGGGGAAGAGGATGAGTTAAAAAAATAAAATCAAGAGGTGGGTTTAAAGGGGTGTTAGGGAAATTTAAGGAGGTGGGGGATCATGTGGGCCCCACCCCAACTTCCTCACAACTTTCTTTCCCATAACACTTAAACCATCAATGGTGTAATAAAAATATAATTGTAAAACAACTATATTTTTTTTCTTCACATTTTTAACAACTCCTCTCGAGAAAACGAACATTCGGAAAAGGTGTTCCTAGGCAATTTCTGGCACTGCGGTTTCATTGATGCCCTCAAATTTCGATTCCGAGCACCGGTTCAAAAGTTAGAAAAACCCGCTTGTTCGTTCACTGAACATACCTGAGCCTAAATTTTGAAATTGATTTCGGGCACACCGGGCCTTGGAATCAGGTGCCTTCAGAAACTGCGTACTCGTAAAATCCCAAAGAAATTAAAAAACAAAACTCCCTTGAAATTTAGGGGTCTTTACAACATGTCACAACATCATCTCAATGAATAAACACATGCATAATTAATTTTTTTATCTACATTTTGGGAAAACTTTAATTTTGTGTAAAGGGTCCTGGATTGTGGAAAACATAGTCATTTATTTAAGGATTCATTTCGAGTTAACCACCTTTTGTTCATGATGTTGTTATATTTCTATTCTCATTTTGAGTTAATGTGGACTTGATTTTCAAAGGCAGAAGACCAGATGGATTTATATAATGAGTATATAAAAAGAATATGGGATAAGATGATGGGGGTCAGGCTCATCAAACCATTTTAGGAGGAATTATTTCCTAATCTAGGACTCACTTACAGATTTAGAATGTATTCTTGAATCCTATATTGAATCCCACGTATGGAACAAGTCACCTCCATGTTAACAATTAGTATCATGTGTCGACTTTTTAATCATCTATATGTATCTAATATTCTTCATCAATGAAGCCATATATATTTATCTAAGGTTCTATATTGATGGTATCATTTTATATGAAGATTAGAGATTCTTATACCATTTATTATCAAGAAGATGATTTTAAGGCACATTGTTGGGTGCTCAGAAATTTATTGTCATCTATGAAGAAAAAAACTTATTTTGATGGTGAGACCATTCCCATGGGATGGTCTTCATACATATCCTCATGAAATTAATTATAACCCACACACATCAGATCAACCTAACATGACATATCATACCTTCTAAGGTCATGTGACAATGACTAAACCATGTTGTATATCGTCAATTGAAAAAGACATCTAGTTGAAGGTTTCCTAGTCAAGGATGGTGTCAGACTTACACCAAAGCACCCAAAAGGACCTAGAAGGGAAATGGGATCCTAGGTGGGGACATGATCTTAATGATAATATAGTCCAATATGGATGGTAAAAAGGGTCCCGAAAGTAATATTGACCTCTAGGTTTGATTAGACCCAACTGAAGATATATACCAGAGAACATTAGGGTGAATTTGGTGTGTTAGGTTTGAACCAGAGAGTGGATTCCTACATATCCCATTTAGTTGAGAATAAAATCCCTTTTACTATGGATGGTTAGGGATTACACATATGAGTATTCCTATGGTTGGGAGTTATATTGAAGTAATATTACCAAGGGTTGGGTCTGTGAGGAGTACATTAGCTCATGGTGATTTAGATGTTTGGTTTGGGATTGCACCTATGAGGATACCCATGGCTATGGATTATACTGAAATAGGATACCCATGCGAAGGTGAGAGGAAAATCCAAAGAGGGGATCTCCTCTAAATGAAAATATGTGATCATGCGGGTGTCGTGGTCATCAATATCCTATAAAAACATGATTAATGATTTTTGTGGGAAACAAGAGGAATTCAATGAACTTATAAACCAATTTTTTTTCTCCCATTGGTGGATGTGGCTGGGGCGATGGGAGTGTAAAAGGGAATTGAATGTGATTATCTTATATTTTATTTTCATAACCAGGATATGCACATCTATCTACCCATATGACTATTACACATAAAAAAGTCCAGATGTGTACTCCATGAGGGCTTCCCTACTTCTGATTTCCTAGATAATGAGAAGAGGATATGACATTATATCTCATCAAAGGGATAACCAAGAAATCCCCCTAACTATCTAAAATTGGAAGGTCCTTGGAACTTCCTCCAAGTTTTGGATCCTCATTATCAAAGCAATGTATGATTGAGATAATTCTGAGGATCCCCCTTGTTAGGCAGGTTACCAATAGGACCTCATTTACTGGGGGAATGTATGATCGAGAGGTCATACTGGTGTGTCATATACTCTAATAAAATGTATTTAGAGGATTTGGAAGAGGTCATGGTGTGGATATTTTTGAATGGGTGCACTTGGGGAATACCTATTTGTGTGAGAGGTTTATGGAGAGAGTTTTTTGGATAGTTCATGAAGGGACTGTGGAAAGGGAGGGTGCTATGAGGAAGGGTTCTGAGACTTAAGGAACCATCTCACATACTACTTTCTATATAGAATTTTAGTCCACAAATATTTCATAAACATGTGTTTTACGATATTGTGGTGGAAAAATAACATTTCCCCATGCATATGGATACCCAAAAAAGAGTTTATTTACTATACATACAACTTATTATTCTATGAAGACAAACTATTATGCACTTTTTTACTTTGCAAAATGTGTTAAATGGTTACCTACTGAAATCATTTTCTTGGACCATCTCTCTATATCTATTTGTCTATTATACTCTATATCATGCAAAAAATTCAAACCACACCCATCAGTGTGTGTCTAGGGGTTCTTATAGGGGTAATGATATAACTACTCAACCACTATGCATAATTTTTTTTTTCAAGTAGATGTTTTGTCCTATAAAGGGGGGATATTCATTTTTCGGGGTTGAAAATAACACCCCACCCTATATAGTGAATTTCATTTATAGGGGACTGGAAATAATTCCTCCCCCCCACAAAGAAATTTTCCAATTTCATGAGGGCCTAAAAAATATTTCACACCCTGTAAAGAAAATTCATGTTTGTGGGTGATAAAAATTCATGCCTCACCCTACAAAAGAAATTTATTTATGGGGGAACTATGTAGAGGTGCTTTGAAGAGAATCAAAAGGCATAGAGATAACACTATGAGGAAAGTTTGGATCTTTTGTGGATCATGGAACTTTACCATTTTGATCTTCATGAAATTTTCAGTTAATTTTAATACGTCCATTCCAAAATGCATAAAAACCTTCTGATATTTCATGAAAACTTTCTCTGATCTAATAATGATATAACCCCAACCCGATAAATGATCTATAAATTAAGGATATACTATAGGAATATCTATAATTCCTTAAAAAATATCATAATTCACTTCTAAATATACATTTTATGGAACACCTTGTCACCATATTTGAAAATTATATCCAATCAACTGTTATATACATAACTTCTTCATATGTTTTTTTTCTTTCCTTTGAAATTGAAATGTATAGACCTTCTCTATCATTTTTTGAAAAAGGATAGGTCTTATCATCTTAATTTCTCCAAATTCATCCTAACTTTTAGCATCCCTCTATCTCTTACCATATATATCATAATATGGTTCTATTTTAATAATAAAATAGAAAACAAATTGTATGAGAACACTATGTGGAGAATTATTGGATCCTAACATCCTTGAAAATATTTTTAATAGGATATTAGTATTCCCCTAAGTGTTTTGATGGTCCTATTAGGATAACTATTGGTCTAAGGTTGATACAAAATATTTAATCTTAGTTTTTTCTCTAACACTGTATGAAGAAATCCTCAAAACCACAATGTAATCATTGAATCTCGATAATATACTTTATATAGTTGTATTGCATTAAAATATACCACATCTAATATATATATATATATATATATATCCTACCATTTTTTTCAAGATTGAAATATTCTTCCATAGAAACAAGATACACTTAATTCTTATGTCAATTGACTACAGTGAAAAAAACATTATGGAGTTTAGACATTTTGGGGAGTTATATAATGCAATTCATGGTGAATTTTTCCGATTTAAATACTATTATTATTAATTGTGGAAACATACACTTAGTATTTTTTTCATTTATCCTTAACTTTCTAGAATACCAACAATTGATATACACATTATACAATTTCTCTCTTCATGTTGTCCCACCATATGGTTTGTTTTATTTCTCTATAAATATTCATTATTTTATGGTGAATAGATAATGATGATCTATGTGTATCATCCATTCAATACCACTTCAGTTTTTCTTTTTATGGGTTACATATCCCAACTCTTTACCTTATAACTCCATTAATAACAATGTTTAACTTCATAATATTATCTTTTTTTATATCTATACATAATCTCTCTTGGATTATTTTATCACCACATATATGGATAGTTGAGCTTTTATACTGGTATAGGTAATGGTTGCAACATAAGATTGTAATTATTTCATTTAGCCTTATCTTTTTGGTATACTAACCTAAAATACATGTATTGTATGATATCCTACTTTATGTTCTCCATTAAGATGATAATATTTTGATTTATGTACATCTTCACACATCCTTGATAAATAGATAAGTATGAGATATGTATATAAATAAAAGGACCCATTTTATATCCTTGCTTTAATGGGAGACATATATCTATTAAAAATTATTATCCCATCCTTATCAATTATAAACTCTAAAATAGTTTATACCTTCTCAAGTATCAAAGAATCACCACTCTAAACTTCCATGAACATCTTGTTGATAGAAGGTTGAGTATTTATATGGGAATGAAATGATTTATATATACTCATTATTACATAAATATTCATTCTATGAAAACCAATAAGTATTGGGTATTTTCTAGTCCTCATCATGGATATAGTAGAATTATTTTCCCCATATATAACATCGACATCCTCATTTGCGTTTCACAGTTGGTAATGTATTGAGAAATAATAATCTTCTAGCAACTCTGCTCATCTCCTTTGGCATTGGTGAACTCTTTATATGTGAAAATATATTTAAATCTCTTATTTTTAGTGTATATATGATACCTATCACCCAAGAGATAATATATCCAAACCATTAATTCAAAGATCAATGGTTTTATCTCAACATCCTGTATTAGGAAATTTTTTGCATGACTCCAAAGTGAGGAAAAATCAACTGCGTTATCATTATATATTGGGATTCATCCTAATTCCTTTTAATGAATCACTATATATTAAAAACCCTTAAAACATATGGGTAAATTTGAGTAGATGTGAAGCTATATACATCTTCCTTAGTACAATGAAAACTTCTTCACATTCGTATATAATGAGAGGGTGTCATTAATTCGAACAGGGATATTGAATTTAAAAATTTATAATGCATGAAACTCAAACTCTCTAAATATAAATTATGATGCATTAGATATTGAATTCCCAGAGGTAGACTCCACAGGTATGAGTTTGGTGAAAATGAAAACACAATAATGAGGAAATAAACTAGGCATGATTATAAAAATTGAAAATGTAATACTTGAGACGATACTATAAAAGGTAAATACTATATCTTAAAACTATTACTAAAATATGAAATTTAAAGAAACATTATTCAAGAATTTAATTAAATTTAAAAAAAAATTAGTCAATATTTTCTTTAATAAATCAATTTTTTAATTCAATATATCAAATGTAAATGAGGATGTAATTTTGATATTTTTATAATATAATTAATTTGTGTATGTGCATAGTAAAAAATAATGACATGGCTAATATTGTCACTTATATATGACTTATATTTTTTTACGACAATATATATATACTAAATTTTTATCTATAAAGTTATATAAATCCCTTATAAATACTCATTCAATTTATAAAACCCAATAATATCATTTTTGATAATCAAGTAATATTTTATTGAAACTATATTACATATGTTTCTTTAATTAAATTTATCCATGGGGAAATTGGGTATTGAATTTATTTTAATGTCATGAAAATATTTCTCAATCAATTAAATATTTTTAATATCATTATAATTAATGAAAATAATAAATTTATCTTATACACAAACATTATTCTTAGAAAAACACTTTTCTATATAATGGGTATTTATATGCTATGTTTGGGATCAATTTCCCTACACATAAAAAGTTAATTTGATAAAATGATTCCTATAGTTGAAAAAATAATGTATGTATTATTTAATATAGAAATTACATTTTTGTTTATAGAGTTTTGATTTTTTGGATTAATTCTAATTACCACAATAATAGTAAAATAATTATTATATAACCATTTTTTAATAATATCAAGTGATTTATATCAAATAAATTAATATAAATAAATTAAATATTTAATATAATATTAATAATAAATAAATTAATATATTAATATATTAACTATCACATATTTTCTAATCAATAAAAAATATGATTTTGAATCCCTAATGGTAAAAATGTATTTTTTTTTAAAAAAAAATTTGTTTCTAAATGTTAAATATTGTAATTTATTTGATAATTTTATAATATTTATAATTTAAAATAGGTAAAAAAAATTAAAATTTGGTTCTAGAATTTTTAAATTTGGTTTTAAAGGTTATGTGATATTTAAAAATAAAATAAAATAACTTAGTTATAAACTAGTTACTTGGTTCAAAAAGGAAAAGAGTAAAATAGAAAAACCTAATGGTAAAACCTTGATAACAGGTTTAAAACATGTTTTGGAATCCTTTATTGAGTCCTTCATGACCAAAATACACCCAAAACTACATTATTTTTAAACTTTTTCTCCCTTGACCTTGGATTAATTTCATGTAATTATTATAATATAAAGATTGTTTCAAAAAGTTCCCCTTTCCTCAATAAGAAAATGTGATCACTTAATGCCTTTAAAATATACACCTAAAATTATAAATTTCATTAAAAATCAACCCAAATATCTATTCCTATAAGTCCCTCACACTTTATAAATGCCTTAGTGTCTCTATATTAGCATAAATCCATTAACTCTAAGGAGTTTTCCAAGGAAAGATCATGTATCCAACCTAAGTATTATCTCTTTTGTAGGTTTGTCTCCTTAATCATCCTTAAAAAATTTCATATATTAATAAACATATAATAATATTAATATAATAATTATATTTATATGTTGTTATATTAATTCAATAAACATTATTTATTCCTCTCCACCCGTTACAAAAAAGTGTAGTTAGGGAGTTGCACGGACTACCACCTCTAAAAAATATTGTCTTCCAATTTGGTTTACACCACCATTAATGGATGATAAATAGGATTCAATGGATCAATAAATATGATCTATATAATATATATATTATTGTGAAATATAAAATTATCATTTACATTATTCCCCACTCATTAATTGAGAAATGGAAACATTTATCATTTGTACATGAGAACTATCGCATCCATGAGCAATAAGTTTCATTTGTATTCTCCATCCATAATGGTTAGATTTAAAAATATATTTAATATAATTTTTTCCCGTGACTCTATTTTTTTTTATGTGATGGAACTATTTTAAAATGATTTCTACCATGTTCAACATCAAAAATAACTTACAAAAAAATTACTAAATAAAGTCTTATAACTGACATAAGAAATAAAACTATTTGAAGAATAAATATTATATAATAACAAATAGTCTGTATTAAATTAAATGAATAGGAAAAATTATCGAAATATGTTATCTAATAATCCAAACATGATTATTTAAGATGATAAGTGTGTGCCCAAAATAAATATCGAACAAGTTAAGGGTTTTTATCTCAAATTCCTATCTTTAAGATATATTTTATATTATTCACCTAATTCCATTTATGTAGTTAATATACTACCTATTTTAGATGTTATATCATGAAATTTCTTTATTAATGGTGTTTTAAGACCATTTTAAGCCTTCAATTCAAAGAGAAGATTATTTAATTTCAACCCAATACAGAAGCTGGGTTTTCCATATGAATTTTCTTTCTCTAAGACTCACGTAACCAGAATCTTATTTTTTGTATTTTCAAATGACAATTTTAAGGGATAAGTGTGAACCATGATAATTTTAGTGAATTAAAACATTAAAAGGAAATTAATCCCAGATAGGGACTATATGAAACAACCATCACTAGTGACTACATTATTATGTCAAGCCTCCACCATCACATGACCGTTTAACTAGCTCTCACGTGCATGGTTGAACGAGCCTAGTACCGATGGAAAAATCCATACCCTCTCGTTCATCCAAATCTGGATGGCCAAGATATGGTGAATGCTTTTTTTCTTTGAATCCTCATCAGAAGTTGTTCCTTGTAGAGTGTATAGATACTTTCACATTCCAGAATAAAAATATCACCAAAGACCAACATGTTTTTGCAAACTATGATAGGATCAACCAGAAAAACACTTCCAACAAGTTAAAATAAAATTTAAAATTCAAAATCAGAAGGACCATAATTTTTTACTCGATTCATGATTTAAACTCATTAGAAACCTAGGAATATTTCATCAGGATCCAACAATGATAGATCCAACACAAGGCACCGATAGTCTCTCACCTTAACATCCCAAAGCCCAGTGGGGACCACCACTCAGATCCGCCTCAGAGAGAGTGGAGGAATCCTAGAGTAATAGTAGAGGAATGATTTGACACATCCCTTCAATAGAGAACATCTTAATAACCCCCCAATGATAATGGTGACGATACCAGATTAGGGAGAAACTCAATCAATCAACAATAAAAAAAAACTAGAAAAAAACAAACCAAATTCATCCATAAAACAATAAGAAAAGAAACAAACAGGGGCCCATCAGGGAAACACTTCTCTAGGAAACCTTTGGCCACTCAAATTTCCAATCCTAAAACCTCCTAGGAGAGAACCACACTAGATAAAGTCGGAAGGGAGCAGTGTACTGGGATGTTAGAGTAGTCTTTAGAGGATGAAATCTTGATAGAGGTCCACACCTCCCTTTGTACACCCAAAAAATGAATCTGCGAACCAAAAATCAACATTCAAAATCCATCCTACCAAAAAAGAACCATCTTTATAAAGAACCACAAAAACCATAATCACACCAGACAAACACTATCATATGAGCTGTAAAGATGTAAAAGAACCCTCATAGAAGCACCAAAAGCCAAGATTAGAGAATCCACGAATGAATATGGAACAGAATCCATTGAAGAAGAACAACTTTAAAACCCATACAATGTTGTTTCATGGAATCCAGATCCTACCCCATACCACCAAAAATTAATCCCGAAGGGTTCCAAAATGAAACACCTGAAGAACCCTAGCCATAACAAAATCCATTTCTACAGAGAATAGATCTGCTCGAAACTTGAATAGAAGTCGATGAAGTAAAACTATATTCCACATGAAGATGATTAAAAAAATCTAGATCTGAATCTCACCTCAACGAATGAAGTTTACATCCATCTGAAACATGATGCCCGGATAACCCTAGCAAAGGAGATACCACCGCTATGGAGAAAAGATGCACAGGAAAAAACCATACTCATGTTATAATGAAAAACTATTTTCTTTTTTGTGGGGTATACATTACCATGGAAGAATTTATTCAATTTACACATGAAATTTAATATATTTAAACATATATATTTTTATTCCACTATCATATTATTTTGATTCAAAAGTTACATTTTATATAGCAAAAAAAGCATCATATGTTTTGGAAGGGTAAAATTAGGTGTATATTCTATGTTATTTATCCATCTCTGGATATTGGCTAGTGCATGTGATTATAAAAAATAAGAATCTAGGAGTAATCATCTTGAAAAGGGAAGGGTTTTCCTAGACTAAATCATGACCCTAATGAATAGTGTATGTGACTAAGATTGCACACTGTGGGAGGTAATCCTGAGGGATATGATTTAGAATATTAACATTGTATTAATAAACCAAGGTAATAGATTTTTCCTTCCATTACATATTTTTCATAATAATTCAAACTATTGAATACAATTTCTATCTTCTATGGATTTCCCAACACATTTTATGTATACTTAAAACTATATTTATTTGATTATTGTAATTCATGTTACTTATATGGAACCCTATGGATTTAATGTTGATTAAGGGATATCCCACAATATATCAATATTATTCTACTTAATGGGGAATAATATTATTTTTATATTTCTCAATATATTGATACCCATATTTTTTTTATAACAGGTTCCAGAGGGAATGGTATGAGAGGTATTGATGACTCTTATGGTAAATATAAAAGGACCTGATCCTTTTTCAACCAATAGTTTAATTTTTTGATAGTAATTCACTTTAATTAATTTTTATGTTGTTTTCTGGTTTAGAGTTTTAGATAATTAGGTCATAACTCTTAAATTAGAAACTCATACAATACATGTGGGACACTTTGTCTTGGTATCCATTCTTTTCATAATAAAAAACTCTTAAAAAGAAATAAGTTATCTTTTAATGGAAAATATTTAATGTTGTCAACTTTATTTTTTCTTTGTTCCTAAGCATCTTTAAAACCTATTAAAAAATTTAAAAATAATTCATGGGAAAAAATCTCAGTAAGGTACATAAAAATAAAATAAAACTTCTTTTCCATTATAAAACGAAGAGATCATAAAAGGATTTTTTCCATTAACTTAAAAGACATTGATCTCAAATAATCCTTTACCAATAAATGAAATTAGATTTAATAGAAATTTTTTTTCATAAAAAAAATCTTAATAAATCATAAAGTCAATATCATAATCATTATGGTTTCTTAGAAAACATGAGAAACCATGAATTTTTTTTCCTTGTAACATACATTTTACCCTATAAGGGCACTATCCATCCTTTAAAAAGATCATTATCATAATATTTGAAATCAAATAATTTCAATTAAAATTATTTATTGAGAATTTTAAATTCATATATGTGCCTTGGGAAATCATATTTAAAGATCCTTTCCATTGGAATAATGTAATAGTTGAATTCCAATATAATTATATAAAAGAACATATTTATTACCCAATGCATAGGTGTGTTATAATAAGATCACCTAATTTTAAAAAATGTCTAAGGACAATAATTTTCATAAAATATATAAAATTTTTCATTTACATATTCAAAATCATAAACATATCCTTTTGAATCCATGATTCAATCATTTTTATATGTCGATATATTTCTTTCCTCTAAAACCAAATTTCTAAAACTAAAATTCTCAGAACAAACAAAAATATGGGTTTTATTTGAAGAAAACCTAGAATAATATAAAGGATGAAAATGAAATATTTTTCTATGGTGGATGGTAAATTAATTGGAGCCGTATCTGTTAAAATATAATACTAGTTTTTTATTTTGAAAATGAAGAAAAATTATTTTTATTGGTCGGAGTGGACACTCAAGAGGGGGGTGAATTGAGTTCCAATTACAATTTCTGTTTCAAAACATTGTCTTAAAATCCCCCAAATAGAACAATGAATTAAACTGTTGTGAAATTATTTCAAAATAAAGGTTCTGTTAGGTTATCAAAGGATTGATTATTTCCCAGTTATGCAAATTATAATAATTGATTAACTTTTGAAACTAACTTACTGATTTACAACTAATATAAACACTTGCGAGTTTAATTAATAAAGTGAATTTAAAATAGTTTTGATTTTAAAGTAGTTTGCAGCGGAATAAAAATAACTTTGAAAATAAATAAGCACAACAAATTTAACCAAGAGGTTCAGTCTCAAGCTGAGACTTAGTCCTCTCAAAACTTTATATAAAACTGATCCACACCCTGGATCGGGGTTTACAACAGTATATAACTGTCCAGGTCCAATACCTCTACCACTGTTATTCTTGGGAAACAAAACAACAACAACCAGCTGTCCAGGTCACACCCGACCTCTACCACTGTTATTCGTGGGAACAAAAACAACAGCTCCAGTTGTCCAGGCCACACACGACCTCTGCCACTGTTATTCGTAGGAAACAAACACAACAGAAAACCAGCTGTTCAGGTCACGGACGACCTCTACCACTATCCTAGTGGGAAATAAAGGATGTAAAAGTTTGAGTGAGGATTTACAGATCCTCCTGTTAAAGTACAGGAGACAGTGTGGGTGTAAAATACAATAGATGACACACACTGCTCAAAATGTAAAAATTAAATCACAGAGGAAAATATTTAGAGTTTAGAAATGGCTCTAGTGATTGCAGTGTAGCTCTGGACTCATTTGGATTGATCAGAATTGGTTCTTAGTCCTCTTCTGGTTTTTGTCTGAAAACAGAGTGTCGTCTGCTTCCTTGACTTCCAGGTTCAGAGATAGAAAAAAAAGTCGATGAAGTTCTTCTGTGGATGTTCTTGTTCTCATCTCTTCAATGGTATGAAGAAATGAATGAGTTCTTCGTGTATGTTCAGTTGTCTCTTTGCATTCACACTTGGTTGTTCTTCCAGCACACCTCGTGGTATGTATGTCTGTGTATTATTCTATGCATTCCTCTCTCAGCATCAGCACATCCTTCTTTCATTTAAAGCACGAACTCCGGCAAAAGAAATGATTTATTTTCGCAGGTACGAGGTATGGTTCCCTGGCATCCAACAACACACATTAAATAAATGTCAATGTATTAAAATAAACCTGAAATGACCGTTGGTTCGATTAAATAATGATAAAGAAATTAAAGTAGTGTCGGATTCTCTAGAATGGTAGGTTTGGGTATCGGTAGCCTTGGTAGCGGTAGCCTTGAGTAACGATAGCCTTGAGTAATGGTAACCTTGAGTAACGGTAGACTCGAGTAACGGTAGCCTTGAGTAACGGTATCCTTGATTGTAATGGTAGACTTCATGTATCGGTATGCTTGCTTGTATCAGTGGGCTTTCACATATCGGTAGGCTTTTCCTAATGGTGACCTTTCTGTATCGGTAGCCTTTTCGTATCGGTAGGCTTGTCTGACGGTAACCTTCTTATATCGGTAAGCTTAGTATATCGGTAAGCTTGTCTGACGGTGAAATTCTTATATCGGTAATCTTAGTATATCGGTAATCTTGTCTGAAGGTAACCTTCTTATACCAGTAAGCTTAGTATATCGGTAAACTTTCGCGTATCGGTAGACTTGTTCTATAATGGTGACCTTTTGCCTGTTTAAGTATTCTATTGGCAGAATGAGTTAAGTTAGAATATATTCCTCCAGTAACAATATTCCTTGAAGATAATATAAATAATATAATAAATGAATATGGGCATGATGTTCATAAATACCGAAATAATAAATTTAACCATTTATCAATATTGGAACTACCAAACTATAATTGATCATAATTGGGATTATCAAAAAACGATTGAGAATAGTTGATATTATGGAAATATGAGTTCAACTAATTTTCCCAGAGGGTTCAACAATCTCCCCCTTTTTGATAATCAGCTGCCCGCAGGTGATCACGAACAAAACTACTAACTTCCCTAGTGGTAGCAAGAATCTGAGTATCTGATGCACCACTGGGACTAGACTTAGCCAATTCTTCCTAAAAAATAGTGCGGATCTGGTCAAGGTTCATACTTGTGCTAAATGAGGGAAGAGGTTTTATTTAGAAGGCCACTGTCTCCTTGAAGGATTGAGTCAGACTACTAACTACATTATGAACAAGTGCATCCTGGCTATTCAGATGTTTTTTGACTGAATTCTTAAATGCCTCAAAAACTTTCACAAATTGCTTGACCACTTCTTTGATATATCGAATGTCAGAGTTTACTTGAGTTTGAGAGCTATGCATGGTAGTAAGAGAGGCAATTGATTGTCTCAAAGCAACTACAGCTCCTGTCCAACTCTCAATCTGAGTGTGGCACACTTTAATTTCATCCATCATTTCTTTCACAGGACTGGATACACCATATCCAACGGATAACTCAAGGGATTGCTCCACGGTTTTTATCTCTTCAACCATACTTTTCTTCATATCTTCCACTTATTCCCTTATTGTTTCTTTCAATTCAGCTTTTAAGGACTCAATGTCCTCCTTGGTTGCCACATTTTCAGCCATAATGGGTAGGGTAACTGATTCCTTTTGGGGTTGGTCTTCCTCATCAGAATCTCCATAAGAAAGTCCAAGAATCATATATCCTGGATCTGATGTCCAACCTTCAATGTCATATAGCACTGATACTGATCCAAGATTCTCCCCCTCACTTGGAACATTCTCCTGAGGTATCTCTTCCAACTGTTCTTCCTGAGGTAAATATGCAATTTCCTCTACAACTGCAGCAGATTCAATAGCCATTTTCTCTGATGGCTCAAGAACTTCCTCAACAACAGATGCTACTTCTGCTTCCTGATCAGGTACTATTTTGACTGTAATGTCTATAAGAGGGCTCAAACTAAGATCTTCTTCTTCATTTTCCTCATCATTTGCTTCACCAGAAGCCTGCTTTTCTCCATTAACATCATGATCTGATTCGGTTGCCTCATACTCCTTAGAGGTTTCCTTGAAAACATACTGGTATGCTTCTTCTCCTTCTTTTGTAGTCTCTGTTTCACTTTCCTTCAAGATAGTTTCTCTCTTTGTTAGTTCTTTTAGAGGGCTATCTGCTCCATAAGAAATAACTTGATGCACAGGACTAGGGGGTAAGTCTGGGTCTCCTCCATCCTCTACTGATGACTCTTCCTCGTCATATTCAGCTTCACTGTAGAATGGTTCTGGCTCATCTGGTCCAAGACTAGGATCTCTCACATTCTTCGGTCTAGAGGGATGATCCACAGGAGTATACTTGTCATAGATTTTCCCATCATCATTAATCCATGATTTCTTCCAAGGGTTCCAGCTGACTTTCATAATCTTACACACAGTCCTGGTGAGGAAAAAATTATCCTTAACTACAACAGTTTCATCTTGATGTCCAACTACCTCCTTTGTCTTTAACATAATAGAAATTAACTTCTAGAAGAACAATGCATTTGACTTAGACTTTAGTCTAGTCATATCCTCAAACAGAGTAATGATAAATCTATACAGATTTACCTTAACTCCATGCTTCAATAGATGTGGAAAATAAATGTCCTGGAATCTCAGTGTAGTAAATTCTCCTCTCCTTGGACTAATTACATGTTGAATAAATTTGAAAAGAAATTTTTCCCCCCTGCCATATCTGCAACAATGACCTTTCGAGGGGTTCCATTTCCTGTCATCTCTAACAAACCATCTTCATACTTAAACACATCACTGGTTGAGGGAACAGATTTTGAATATAAAGCACAATCTCCTTCATGCGGAACTCTTAAGTTCCCAGCCCATTCCACTGAAGTAAAAGAAACTTCATGTTCATTCACATAAGAAACCATTCAACTTTATTCCTCAGACTTTTCAAAACGAACGAATTCGTAGAATTGTTTCACCAGTCCTGGATAATAAGGTCCATTGTTGTTCGCGAAGCACTCAGTCCAACCTTGATCTTCTAAAACCTTAAGAACCAAGGACTTTCTCTCCATGAGCCATTCTGTACACAATTCTTTCTCAACGACAATCTCTCACCTTGAGAGATGCGGGTTTACTGGATTCCATCGAGCTACACTTCTACTTATACTTCCACTGGTACTAGCATTCGTTACTTTCTGTCTTTTCTCTTGCGGCTCATCACTCCCATCTGTAACCTGGGGTCTCTTGACGCGATCCATTACAGATTCTAGGTTTAGGGTTTTGTGACTTGAGAGGTTTAGGATGGAGGGATTTGAACAGACGAGTTCGCGGTGAGATTGAGTGAAGTCTAATATCGGGTTTTAATATCATTTAGGATTCACAAATAAAATAAATCCTTAAAAAAACTTTCGAAGTCTCGGCCTTACATACAGAAGTTTAAAACAACACGAGATGCACCAATGGTGAGGTCTACTAATGGTGAGGTCTCTTAACAGTGAGGTTTCTCTAATGGTTATAAGAATAATTTATCATTCCTAATTCATGTCTAATGAATCTTAATCTTTCTGAACATAAAGGATTAGTGAAAATATCAGCTAATTGGAGTCCAGTGCCTATAAATTCAAGAGTTATATCACCTCTTTGATAATGATCTCTTAGAAAGTGGTGTCTAACATCAATGTGTTTAGTTCTAGAGTGAGACACAAGGTTCTTAGAGATTTTGATCGCACTAGTGTTGTCACAGTTGATTGAAACATGTTTAAAATTAAATCCATAGTCCAATAAAGTGTGTTTCATCCACAGAATCTGTGCACAACAACTACTAGCAGCTATATACTCTGCTTTAGCAGTAGACAATGCAACTGAGTTCTGTTTCTTAGTACACCATGATACTAGGGATTTTCAATGTAAATGACATGTTCAAGATGTGCTCTTTCTATCTAAATTTCATCCAACAAATTCAGCATCTGAATAACTTATTAAATCAAATGATTGTTCTTTTGGGTAGAACAGTCCCAAATTAGCAGTACTTTTAAGATATTTGAAAATCTTTTTAACAGCAAGTAAGTGTGACTCTTTAGGGTTATCTTGAAATCTAGCACACATACATACACTAAACATAATATCAGGTCGACTAGCAGTAAGATAATGTAGACTCCCAATCATACCTCTATAATTAGTTTGATCAACTAGTTTACCAGTTTCATCAATATCCAATATACAGGTGGTACTCATAGGTGTATTACTTCCCTTAATACTATCCAAACCAATACGTTTTAATAAATCTTTAGTATATTTACTTTGATTTGAAATAATACCATCTTTAGTTTGAAAGATTTGAAATCCAAGAAAGTATTTAAGGTCTCCCATTAAGCTCATTTCAAACTCATTCTGCATAACATTTGAAAAACCAGTCCATAAATAATTTTTCGAAGATCCAAAAATAATATCATCAACATAGATTTGTACTATTAAAACATCTTTTGAAATTATTTTTATAAAAAATGAGGGATCAAAAATTCCTTTTCAAAATCATTTTGATAAAGAAAATTTGTAATTCTTTCATACTAAGCTCTTGGAGCTTGTGTTAAACCATATAAAGTTTAGAATGTTTAAAAAGATGATTTTGAAAGTGAGGATTTTAAAAACCAGGTTGTTGTTCTACAAAAACATCTTCAACAACAAAACCATTTAAAAAACCACTTTTCACATCCATTTGATATAACTTGAAATTCATATGTGATGAAAAAGCACGTAAGATCTTAATATCCTCTAATCTAGCTACAAGAGCAAATTTTTCCTCATAGTCAATTCCTTATTCTTGATTGTAACCTTGTGCAACTAGTCTAGCTTTGTTTCTAATGATGTTTCCAGATTCATCAACTTTGTTTCTAAACAGCCACTTTGTGCCTATGATCAAAGTGTCTTTAGGTCTTTCTACTAATTCCCAGACTTTATTTCATTAAAATTGATTTAGTTCTTCTTGCATAGATATTACCCAGAATTCATCATTGATAGCATCATTGATATTTTTAGGTTCTAACTGTGAAAGAAAAGATTGATGTTCAACCTGATTTCTTAGAGAAGCTCTAGTCTGTGTTCCTCTATCTAGATTACCTACAACAATATCTAAAGGATGGTTCTTTAGAGTCCTAGTTGGTCTCGAAAATTTAGGACTAGAGATTTCAGGTTCATCAACAGGTTGGGAGTCAACAGAAGAAGGTTCTGGAAAATTTCCAGAACTGGATGTTTTAACTATGGGATCACTGTCTTTATCATTAAGGTTCAAAACAGAGAGATCATCTTCAAGATTTTCGAGAGATGTCTTAGGTTCATGTGGATCAGTTTCATCAAATTTGATGTGAACAGATTCCTCCACACATTTGGTCCTTTTATTGAAAACTCTATAGGCTTTACTAGAAGTAGAGTAACCTAGGAAAATTACTTCATCACTCTTGGATGCAAACCTGTCAAGATTGTCTTTGGTATTGAGAATAAAGACTTTGCAACCAAAAACTCTGAAGTAGTTAACCATAGGTTTCCTATGGTTCCACAAATCATAAGGGGTCTTCTTAAGAACAGGTCTGATTAAGACTCTATTGATAATATAACAATATGTATTGACAGCTTCAGCCCAAAAATAAATAGGTAGGTCATAATCATTGAGCATGGTTCTGGAAATTTCATGAAGGGTTCTATTTCTCCTTTCTACTACACCATTTTGCTGAGGTGTCCTAGGGGAAGACAAATTGTGACTATAGCCACTATGTGAGAAGTAGGATTCAAACTCATGATTTTAAAACTCACGACCATGATCACTTCTCAAGGTTTTGATCTTAAGTCCCCTAAGATTTTATATAGACTTGGAATATATAACAATGTAAGAACATGCTTCACTTTTTTGAGCTAGAAAATATACCCAAGTATATCTAGAATAGTCATCTACTATAACATAGACAGAGTGCTTCTCATTTAAACTAGAAACTCTAGAAGGTCCAAACAAATCCATGTGAACCAACTCGAGAGGTTGAGAAGTTGACACTTATTTCATTGATTTGAAAGAAACTTTATGTTTCTTTCCCTTTTGACGGGGATTACAAACTTTATCTGCTGGGAATTCATGTTTTGGTAGGTCTCTAACTAAGTTCTTCCTAGTATGTTTTCTAAGTGAATGTACATTGCAGTATCTTAATCTACTGTGCCAAAGCCAAGACTCTTTATGAAAATCATTTAAACAAGTAATATTTTTCTTTTCTAAAGAATTCATATCTACAGCATAAACATTTTCATTTCTTAAGGCAGATAATACTAAAACATTTTTATAATTAAAAACATTACAAGAATCATTTTCAAATTTAACATAAAAATCATCATCACATAACTGAGAAATACTTAACAAATTATATTTAAGCCCATCAACAAATAGAACTTTAGAAATTAATACTAAGTCAGTGTTACCAATCTGGACTAAGCCGATGATTTTTCATTTTGAGTTATCACCAAAAGTGACAAACCCTCCATCAAATTTTACTAGACTCTTGAAGCATAAAAAGTCTCCTAACATATGTCTTGAACAACCACTGTCCATGTACCAGGTCTTTCTATAGGTTCTCTTTAAGCAGGTTCCCTACAAAACAGATTTAGAAAGGAAATGATTTTGGTACCCAAATTTTCTTGGGTCCAGACAGGTTAGCCAACAAAACTTTAGGTAGCCAGATTTGTCTAATGGGTCTCATTAAATTTGTAGAATCAACAGATTTTGAAAGATAAACTTTATTAGATCTGTAACTATAAATATAACTAGTTGAAGCATTTGAACTTCCAGAACTAGAACTAGCAACATTCTGTCCAGATTTAGGAATGAATTTAGTTTTGGTAAATTTTCTCTGTCCTGGTTGGTATCCTATACCAGTAGTGTATCTAGGTGCTATTTTCTTACCTAGAATTTGAGTAAGAGAATCTTTACCATTTGTAAACTTTTATAAGTCTTTATTAAGTTGCTCATTAGATAATTTTAGTTTAGTATTATCTTTAAGAAACTGAGCATTCTTTTCTATTTCAATATCAAAATCAGATTTATGTTTAACAGTTAAAGAATACTGTTTCTTTAAACCTTTGTATTTGTCTTTCAGCTCATTACAGGTTTCTTCTAACATATCACAATATTCAAATAGTTCATATTTTGACATGTTTTATGAGTCTGAATCATCTCCAGAATAATATTAATTTAAAGCAGGAGTTTCAGATGTTACCTCAGATGTGTTTTCCATGAAACACATATTTGCCTTATTTTTGAGTTCAGTTTCAGAAATTTCAGACTCACTGGAGCTATCCTCAGAAGCACTCCATTTAGCCTTCATGGATTTCTTATAATTATTGTCCTTGTATTAATACATCTTCTTGTACATCAGCTTCGGAAAGTCTGATTTTATATTCCCTTTTCTTTTGCACTCATAGCAGACAACTTCATCACTTTTATCTGGCTTTTTACAATCCTTCTTTAAATGACCCTTGTTGTCATACTTACCTTTATAATTTGATTTTCTGAAAAACATCTTCTTCCTATAAAATTTATTAAACCTTATGGAAATGTGGTCCATCTCATCATCACTGTCAAAAACACTTTCACAGTCTTCATAGCTTGAAATCTCATTTATAGCTTGAAGTTTCTCCTTATCCTTGTTCTTTGAGGTTGAAGATTTGAAAGAAACAGACTTTCATCTAGGTTCATCTTCTTCTTATTTGTTAACCTTAAGTTATTCTTCATACATTATAAATTTTTCAATTAGTTCCTTGACTGGCAATTCACCTATATCACATGATTCTCTAATTGAGACAGAAGTTCCTCTCCATCTTTCAGGTAGACATCTCAGAATTCTCAGAATTTGTTCCTTTGATGGAACATTTTTTCCCAGTGAGATCATTGTGTTGACAATTTCGTTGAACCTGAGATACATGTCAAAAATGGGTTCATCAGGCTTCATCTTAAAATTATCATACTTAATAGTATAAGTGTTCAATCTCATTTCCTTAACATTAGTTGTTCCTTCATGAGAAACAACTAAGGTATCCCAAATTTCATAAGCAGTTTTACAAGAAGATATTCTATTAAATTCGTCATCTCCTAAAGAACAGTACAGAGCATTCATGGCTTTATAATTATTATTGTAGGATATCTTAGTAGCTTCATTCTAAGTAGATCTAACAGTAGTAGGTATTTTATATTCTGATTCTACAGCAGTCCAAATATCAAAACCCATGCTCTCTAAATGAATTTTCTTCTTGATTTTCAACTGAGTATAGTTAGTGCCATTGAAAAAGGGTGGTCTATTGGTAGCAACACCTTTAAGTATTTTATCCATGATAACTTACTTAAAGAAAATATTTTAAAGAATTTTTTTTAGAAATAACAGAAATTTTAAGAACTTTAAAATACAACTAAAATCACAGTTGAAAAACAGAGTACTGTAGACAATATTTAAACAGCCTCTGATACCAAATGTTGGTCAGAGTGGACACTCAAGAGGGGGGTGAATTGAGTTCCAATTAAAATTTCTGTTTAAAAACATTGTCTTAAAATCCCCCAAATAGAACACAGAATTAAACTATAGTGAATTTATATCAAAATAAAGGTTCTGTTAGGTTCTCAAAAGATTGATTATTTCCCAGTTAATTAAATCAGAAGAATTGATTAAATTTTGAAAATAACTTACTGATTTTCAACTAATATAAACACTTTCCAGTTTAATTATCAAAGTGACTTTAAAACAGTTTTGGTTTTAAAGTAGTTTGTAGCGGAATAAAAATAACTTTGTAAATAAATAAGCACAATAGATTTAACCAAGAGGTTCAGTCTCAAGCTGAGACTTAGTCCTCTCAAAACTTTATATAAAAGTGATCCACACCCTGGATCGGGGTTTACAATAGTATATAACTGTCCAGGTCCAAGACCTCTACCACTGTTATTCGTGGGAAACAAAACAACAACAACCAACTATCCAGGTCACACATGACCTCTACCACTATTACTCGTGGGAACAAAAACAACAGCTCTAGCTGTCCAGGTCACACACGACCTCTACCACTGTTACTCGTGGGAAACAAACACAATAGGAAACCAGATGTTCAGGTCATGCACGACCTCTACCACTATCCTAGTGGGAAATAAAGTATGTAAGAGTTTGAGTGAAGATTTACAGATCCTCCAGTTTAAGTACATGAGACAATGTGTGTGTAAAATATAGCAGATGACACACACTGCTCAAAATGTAAAAAGTAAATCACAAAGGCAAAGATTTAGAGTTTAGAAATGGCTCTAGTGATTTCAGTGCAGCTCCGGACTAATTTGTATTGATCCGAATTGGCTCTTAGTCCTCTTCTACTTTTTTCCTAAAAACAGAGTGTCGTCTGCTTCCTTGACTTCCATGTTTAGAGATAGAAAAAAAGTCGATGAAGTTCTTGTGTGGATGTTCTCATTCTCAGATCTTTACTGGTATGCATTAATAAATGAGTTGTTCGTGTAAGTTCAGTCATCTCTTTGCATTCACACTCGGTTGTTCTTCCAGCACACCTCGTGGTATGTATGTCTGTGTATTAGTCTATGCATTCCTATCTCAGTAGCAGCATATCCTTTTTTCATTTAAAGCATGAGCTCCGGAAAAAGAAATGATTTCTTTTCACAGGTACGAGGTATGGTTCCCTGACATCCAACAACACACATTAAATAAATGTTAGTGTATTAAAACATACCTGATATGACCATTGGTTCAATTAAATAATGATAAAGAAACTAAAGTAGTGTCGAATTCTCTAGAATGGTAGGTTTGGGTATCGGTAGCCTTGGTAGCGGTAGCCTTGAGTAAAGGTAGCCTTGAGTAACGGTAGCCTTGAGTAACGGTAGCCTCGAGTAACGGTAGCCTTGTGTAACGGTAGCCTTGAGTGTAACAGTAGACTTCATGTATCGGTAGGCTTGCTTGTATCAGTGGGCTTTTGCATACCTGTAGGCTTTGCATAACGGTGACATTTCTGTATCGGTAGCCTTTTCATATCGGTAGGCTTGTCTGACGGTAACCTTCTTATATCGGTAAGCTTAGTATATCAGTAATCTTGTCTTGTGGTAACCCTCTTATATCGGTAAGCTTAGTATATCGGTAATCTTGTCTGGCGGTAACCTTCTTATATCGGTAAGCTTAGTATATCGGTAACCTTCCGTGTATCAGTAGACTTGTTCTGTAACGGTGACCTTTTTCCTGTTTATGTATTCTATTGGCAGAATGAGTTAAGTTAGAATATATTCCTCCAATAACCGTATTCCTTGAAGATAATATAAATAATATAATAAATGAATATGTGCATGATGTTCATAAATACCAAAATAATTAATTTAACCATTAATCAATATAGGAACTACCAAACTATAATTGATCATAATTGGGATTATCAAAATACGATTGAGCATAGTTGATATTATGGAAATATGAGTTCAACTAATTTTCCCAGAGGGTTAATCAATTTTGTATAAAATACTTAAAAATATTATTTTTAAAAACCATATAAAGAATTTTAAAAGAGATATAAAATGAAATTTCTAATTCTATTATAATAATAGAAATATATATAAAATTTATTCTTTAGAACATATAAAAGGAAAAGAAATATTAAAAAAAATTAAAAAATATTTAAAATGGGGGTTTTAAAGAAAAGTATCCCTTACCTCGACAACCACTAGCCATGTACCTTATTTATCATCTTGAATAAAAAACAATGTTAATTATTTACTTGAATAAAAACCATTTTGAGGGTTATTATTAATTTTAATTTATGTATTATATTTTTATATTCAATTACTTGATCATTTTATATTCAATTACTTAATCATTTTAGTTCATGTTGGATATTTTAACAATATCCATCTCATATGTCTAAAATGACATTAGTAGGTTATGAATGCTGAAAGAGGTCATTATTTAATCATCTATTGTATAATATTCATAAAACTATAATAAAATTTATTCATAAATTATAATTTTAAAATCAACCATCATATGTGGTTATAAAAATGAGCTACATTTTAACCATAGAGATGGTACGACGCACATATGCATGGGAAACGATTCTAATTTTCAGAAATAATGATGGATATAACATATTATTTTATCTATACATTATTATTATTATATTATAAATATTATATAATTTTTTTAAAACACACACATATATAATAATTATGTGATTGGTCATGAAATTTTTTTTATATCACGTCGTGGAGGTGGTAGTCCACACGTATGCACAAAGGACGTTATCATTTTTCAATGGATGGAATTTTTATAAAATATAAGATATATTATATTTATGGAATTATAAATATATAATTAATATCATATATAATCATAAAATCTATCATTATAACCATTTGTGAGAGTCGATAATGGAAAAAACAAATTACATCAATTTGCAATGCGGTAGTCTGCCATACACAAAAATGATGGTCTCATTTTCCATTTGATTGAAGAAGGAGAAGAAAATATTTTATTACATTAATATATTAAGATATAATTATATGGGGTATAAAAATATTATTATATCAACATTTTTAAAGAATATACGAAGTAGGTGGAAGAAGAAATACAACTAAAAAATTCGGTTAAGAGCCATACATATTATTCGGAAAACCATGTTTGGTTTATATCTCAATCCCTATAAGTTTTTTTATTTTTTCTAAACCAAAACCTCTATAATAAATTTATTAATTATAATAATGTTTTAAGGTATTTTAATAAATAATAGAATTTTTAAGTGTGAACAAATGAGGAGATGATATGACATTTAAAATGGGAGGGAAGGGGCACTCTTGGAATTATATAAATTATTAAATTAATAAAAATAAATTCCTTCATTAAAATGGTTACATATTGAGAAAATTAAATTTTAAAATTATTATGATTATAAATAATCCGATATAATAAAAATAAGGATTATATAAGTTATTTTAACACCATTATCTTTTTATTTAAACCTTTGTTAACACTTTTTGATGATTACTGCAATAACAATGTTTTTTATTCTTTGGGGTGTCATGAGAGTTTCTATAAAAGGAAAAATGAAACATAAATGGAACATGTAAGATTTAATAAAACATATCCCAATCACGTGGATGAATATTTTATCTATAGGTATTTCAAATAATTTAAAAAAAATACAATTTATTATAAAATATCATTAATTTCATTTTTGAAACTATTCATTTAATTTAATTTTAAAAACTATATGAAAACAATATAAATTTAATATAATAACTTTGAACAGTCCTATAGTTTTACATTTACCTAAAATTTCATTGATCACAATAATTTAATAAAATTATATTTCTTTCAAAAAACTAAAAATCATTTATTTTTTTCCTATTAATTGAGAAAACCATGTTGGAATTGTGTAAGCATTTATAGTAAGTATTTTATAAATAAATATTATAAATATATTAAGATGATAAAAAATAATCTATATTACATATAAATCATTATAATATTATATAATTTTCTTATTCCCTATCAAAAATTATTATAAAAATTAAAAACAATAAAGAGACCATTCTCACATTATCATTTACTTAAATAATATGAAGGATTATATCAAAGAAATATTGAAACAAGATTACTTATTTTTGAAACTTTCAGGGAAATGGATTGAATACACTAATAGATTATGATAATTTAATGTGTTAATGTCATTTTTTAGTTCTTATCAAATTATTTTTAACTTCAATTACACTATGTACCCATACAACAACGACAATTATTTAATACAGTTATAATTCATAATAATAAAAGAAAAAGAGAACTATTTACTAAATATGGAACTCCTAATTCACAATAGAGAATCAATTTTTGGAAGATTCAATTTATATTTGTTGTATAATTTAATTAAAAATTAAACTAGTAAAATGAGATGAAAATCTATTTTTTAGAAAAATTCCATTTTAAGTATAAAATGTTTTTATACCCAATGAAAGTATAAAATTCATTCCAAAGACCATAATTAAATTATGTTATCTATAAATTAGTCAATTATTATTTATAACTAATTAAAAATTTAATTTTTAATTATAAATAAATGAAATTAAAATATTATTTTTAATAAAAAATATATTTTAATTATTCACTGAAAATCAATATTTTCATAAAAATATCAAAAGTTCACCCAAAGGTAATTATGATATGATTATTTAAAATTTTAATTTTAATATTTACAATTAAAATCCAATAAATCATAAACAAAACTTTTTTATTAAACCATATAATGCATGAAAACCTAATTTGGTAATAAATATTTTTTTTCATTTTTGATTAAAAAACTAGCTAATATTATAATAATAATTATAACTCTACAAAAAATATGTAATTAATATTAATAAGACATGAAAATTATTTATCTTTTCCATAATCATGTGGTTTAATTACCCCACCCCCTTTTGAAATTATGTATTCACAATTATATTCACATATTAAACAAGTGGGGATATTTTTCCTTTTAATAATTTTTAGATTACCATGTTTCTTCATCAAATATATGGTTTTCTAAAAAACCAGCAAAATAATTAAATAATATATTTTAATACACTTTATCTCCATGTTCAAAAATATTTACTAGTTTTTCTTTATAAAAATGGTTATATTCCAATAGAACTACTTCAGGGCTAAAAAATGAGATGAATCTAGCACACATTTTCATAACCTCGAAACATACGTTATGCATCTGGGATAAAATTGGAGGCATGACTAATTGGTAGGAAATTAATCCTTATTTCTCAAAGATTTTATAGGTTTTAATAAACCCCAAACATGTATTCCTCTTTTATGAAAACACAAAACAATTTTCCATGTAGATACTTTAAGAAAAATATGGTCACCTACATCAAAAGGATGATTTTCCTCTAGTTATCCACATAATATTTCAGCCCTCTATGATCCATCCTCATATGTTCCCAAATATTATTCACCTTATAAATAATTTATTATACCAACTCTAGTCCCAAAAACGTCATTTATCCTACATCATCTCTAAAAGGTGGAGTCTGACACCACCTTCCATACAATTCCTCCAAATGATCCATCTATATAATGTAATTAAAAATGTTATTATATGAATTAAATCTTTTGAAATATGATTATCCCAATAACCCAGGTAATCTATTTTACTTAAATGAATAATGCCTTCCATTTTCTAAATCATTCACTTAGAATGTTCGTCATATTTAAGATAAAAATATGCTCACAGATTTAATTATACACCCAATGACTTCTAATTTCCTTTAAAGAAACTACAAGTGAAATTGAGAGCATGATCATATAAAATATAGTGTAAAACTCCATGTGTCATTACTATTTCCTTGAGGTAGAATCAAGAAATCTAATATAAAGACATGGTACCTTGAATGGGAAGTAAATGATAAGATACTGTTAATAGATCATTAATTTATTAAATTTAATTGTTACCATGAGATGCCTTTGTGGATCCCATTATGAAATCCTTGGATATAATTTTCTATTGTCACTTCAACACCAAAAAATTATAAATAATCCCCTTCAGTAATTATCATTATTCTATAACTAGTTGATAAGAGAAACATATAATTGTGGAGTGTGTATTATATATTTTCAATCCATTCCCATGTTAATATTCTTGAAGGTATCTATATATCATATTGTTGACACGATGAATGGAGAATGGCGATCTATGATATTGAATCAAAATTTATATCCTCATTCGGGAATCATAATGAACATATAATCTTTTTATCAATATGATGAAACATTGTTCGTCAAAATTAAATTTTAGAGACTAACTACTCTTATCATATTATAACCATTGTTATAAAACATTATCATACTTTTAATATTTCTTATTTATTTCTAATTGAGACGATTTTACTGATAAATGAAACAAAATGGTGGAAGTTTCAACATGGAAAGTTTTTAAGCCAAATTTCATCAAATCACTAACCAAAATTTCATTTTCTAAACATATCATGGATAAAGTATAGTTATCATTCTTACTCAAATAATAAACTTCATTGTATGAATTCTTAGGATGGTAATGTATCATGAAGTCATAATACTTAATCAATTATAGCCATCTTATCTATCACATGTTTAACACTTTTTGAGTTAATATATACTCCCTAATTTTATTATTAGTTTATATATCACACATTAACCCTTATAAATCATGTCTCTAGTTATTTAAAGAAAAAACTATAGTAGTTAATTCCATATCCTGAGTTGATTAAATTAAATTATAAGGTTTTAGTTGATGTGAATCATAAGAAATTGATGAAAAATTATCTATTTATATAGGTTAGGTCCAAAGCTAGATCCTTCACTAATCATCTTTTCAATTATTATAAGAACCAATGAAAATATTTTTTCTAAATAGATTTAACTCATTTTATAGTTAACAATGTCAATTTACTAGAAAAATAAGTAATTTTTTTAGAAAAACTCTGGTAGTGACCCATTAATAAATGAAAACTTCATATATTTGTGAAATTTGTAGGTCTTAACCATTCTTCAAATACTTTTTTTAGGGTCTATATTTATGATAACTTCATAAAAAATATTCCCAAGGAATGAATTTTATTGCAACCAAAATTTACAGATCCTTTATTTTCCATATTTTTTTATTTTATGTTTAAAAAAATAAATCAATAGTTGTATTTCATGATCCTCATATGTTTTAGAATGTATAAATATATCATAAATACATCCAAAAACTCATCTAAATTATTCTGGAGAAATATATTCATATGACATGTGAATAAAAATTGTGAATTAGATAACCAAAAGGGAATAAATGCATATTTTTAATGTGTATATCTTGTATAAAACAATTTCATTGGAATATCATCCTCCAACACCGTAAAATAATGTTATCCTAACCTAAGATCAGTATTTTAACAATACTATGCCCCTTGTAGATGATCAAACAAATCATCGATATGAGGAAAAGATACCCGTTCTTAAAAGAGATGTTATTCAGGGATCTACAATTAAGGAATAGTCTCATTGAGTGATATTTCATTTTATAAAATAATTTATGATAACCCCATTATGAAGTAATATGATGAATGAAACCATTTCTAGGAACTCCTATATCTTCTTTTTCAATTCCAAAAGATATATATGAAGCATTCAAAAAGTTAATTTGAAATTGGATCAGTATTAGGAACTAATTCAAATGTAAATTCAACCTCTTAATTAGGAATAACCTAGGGATAATAATTAGTAAATACATACACTTGTCAATTTACTTATAATAAATCACAAATATGATCAATTAATAACTTCTCAAAAATAGGATCTAGGTAACATTCACTACTATCTCTAATCAATTTATGAGCTTCTTTGTAGGCCATCAAATTCATGAAATCATTAAATTAAACATTCTTAACTCTAAAATCTATCCTAGAATGATAAGTTGAAATCCAATCCTTATATAGATTAACACCAAATTCTAATATGGGTAGTTTGATAAGATTGGTAGGTAATCTCATCACACTAATAATAATAGGAAGATTCCTATAAATCTTTATTTCATTAATTTTTCATCCCAGACTATTCACTTAAAGTTATATCCTCTTTTTATGATGTGATACTACCATTTTATATGAAAATTTATTGTAAATGAAGGAATGTGATGATCAAAATTCAAAACGGGTACGTGCATAATTCGATTAAATAGTAACACACTTATATCCACATCATTAGAAGGCCGAACATCAAATATAGTAGTTTCAAATGATTTTTCCATAGATTTTATATAGTGACCTATGATTTTCATACATAGATATTATATATTTTTAGATTAATATTCAATACATTACACAAAAACATGACTAAGGACAATAAAATATTAGTGTCTTTAGAGACCAGGAACACAATCTTATTATTTGGTGAAACATATTTAACTTCACCCATAATGATCTTCCCCTTCGGTACTCATCACAGAAAAACCCTACAAAAACCATTCTTCATAACTTGGGGAACAAAAACATATGTAAGGGTGAGATAAAATGTTTAGTAAGGGTAAAAAAGGGAGATAATTAAGAATAACTTGATCAGAAGGTAATGATAACATGGTCATTTCATTTTAAAACCAAACCCAGCATATCTAATATCATAATATTGAGTCATGGCGTACAGATCGAAGTTTATAAGACATGAATCATAAGAGAATTAGAGAACATGATCAATGAGAGATTTACATAGGCATTAAAAATAAAAGTAATACATAAAAATATGGATATAAAATCATTTATATAGTGGTCAAGGATCACTTCTATGGATATCATAGTGTAATGGGATCACTCCCCAAACCATTATTGTAGTCAAGGTTCACTCCCAAGATCATCATAGTGGAAATGTCCCTTACTGAACCAAGTTCACTCCCTATTATAGTCCTCCCTATCTCATGATATATAATTATTTACCTAATTATTTTTAGGAAATATATATCCCACCCATTACATAAGGAATATAATACATATATGTTCCCTAAGATCATAAAGCACCCACCATATCATGACCCGTGAAATTAATTGGGTTGCATGGAAATTTAATCATATTATAACCTATGGAAAAGATACCAATTTTATAAAAATTTCACTATTTAATAATATAATAACTCTTGAAAATAAGTTCTTTTCATAACAATTTCATCATCGTATAAAATATAATAAGAATCGGGTCTTATTTTAATTTCATCAAGGTTTAACCTGTGGAAGAGAAATGGGGTTTCTAAACATCTTGTCATCATAAAAATAAATCATTCCAAAAATAATAATAATGGTATCCTTGGATAAAATCATCAATAAATTGAAAGTCTCATTAAAGGAAGTCAGATTATATATACAATTATTTTTGAAGACAAATCACATTGAACAATTCTTGAGAAAAAAAACCATTCATTGAAAATCCATTTTAAAACTAAAAACTCATAATACATTTTTGAAATGATTTTATTTGAAATAAAATTTTAAAATAATAAAGGAATCCATAAAATTAATTTAATAAATTTCTTGAGGACATATTATTTCCACATTGAAAACACTTTTTAAAACATAAAACATTTTGAAAATATTTTATAGTGAAAATAACATTGAAAATATATAAAAGATTCTTTAAAAATAATTTAAAACATTCCATGAGGGAAATATCATTTATTCATTAAAAAAATTTAAACAATTTTTTTAAATAGTTTTCTTTTTAAATATACTTAAAAAATATAATACAATATTAAAATAAAATAATAATCATAACAGAACATTCTTGCTGTACACATTAAAATAAATATTTCATTCACATTTTTTATAAAATTCAAACATGAATTGTCTGAAAAAAGAAATGAAGATTCATTTAATAAAATATTTTAAAATTTAAAACATGGGTAATCATTTCTTCAATAAATATTTTTTATTAATTTTAAAAACCTTTTTGAAAACCTGTTTAGAAAACATGGTTTTAGAAGTAAAAGGGTTTTCATCCAAATAGAGAAATAAAGAAGATTTTTATTAAAAACATTAATTTGAATTATTGAGTAAATATAGAGAGTAAAATTTAGAAAAACCATTTATTCTCATTATAAGACTCTAGGATAATAAAATTCATGATTTTATTATTATATAGATTACAATATTTGATAATTGGATGAATAATGATAAACATTCATAAAAAACGATGAGATTGCAATATAAAACTCTTACTAATTTGGTAATAATGAATCATAATCCTAAAGAAAAAATAACCTTAAATGAAACATTTAATATCATGAAAATAATTATATTCATGATATAACATTTTATAGGGGTGGTATATACACTTCATATAACAATATAGGTTCATAACAAAATTTATTCCCCAAAAAAATAAAACTGAGACAATAATCCCATATCATATTGGTAACTTTTTAACCATAAACCCCATGAATGTGGGATCATAAAATGGATATTTAAACTATAAATATTTTCAGGATAGTCATTATAAAAAAATTATTTAAATTATATAAACCACAAAATATAAATAGGTTGTGAATATGGCACATGTCTTAAAAAGTAAAAACTGAGACCAAAATCCCTTATCACCATAGTAATCCTTTGAATAATTTAAACAAAAAAAATGTGAAATAAAAATAAATATTAGATAAAATGAAAATTAAGATATTTTTTTTATAAAATATCAAATATGAATTATATACACCACATAAAATAATTGAGTGGTGAATTCTCATATGTCTTTTAAAAATAAAAGAGACTAGAAATCTCTTAACTTAAGTCTTGATTTCCTTCACACACATTCAAACCTACTGTATAATAAAAATAACATTAATATAAATATATTATTTAACTATAATTATATAAATTATACCATATATGAATTAATTATGACCATTTATTACATTCTTATTAACAATTCTTTGTCAAAATCACATTTTAGGCAATAATCGCTTTTTTGTATATATTTTGATTTATTATTTTCAGTCTGATTACTATGATCATAGTTCAATAATATACAGAATAATAGTAAATCATAATTATAATATTTATACATCAATAATAATTTAAAGACTAATCATGAATGTTTTTTTTTACAATTTAAGTATAATAAGATCTTAGAGATGGTAGTTGTACGAACATCTGAGTAACGTTTCCATTTTCCAATGATAATTATGAAGAAGGGGGAACATTATATTTCATATTTAAAAAATGATAATAACATAATAAATACAATATTATTTTTTAAATAAATTTATACAAATCATCTGTGTGGTGTGGTGATGAAAGGAGAATGTCATGTCATTTTGTGAATACAGCTGTCCACACGTAAGCGAACGACATTATCATATTTCAATGAGTGAAATGTTAAGAAAAAAATGATATATTATCTTTTCATAATGATAAATATTACATTAATATAATAATTTTTTTTGACTTATATCACATATATTCCTCAAATTTATCCTTATTTTCTACTTGTAACTCATTAGTAAAAAATGAAACACATCTCTTTGGGAGATGGTTGTCCACCGTACATATGAGTGTCATTATTGTATCCACTATAGAATGGAGAGTAAAAAATTATATATATGATATAATTACTCCAGAGATATAATAATGTTATAAATATAATACATATACTTTATATCCATCCCCATACCCAATGGTGATGGGTGGTAATGGAAAATTTAATGGCATCAGTTCGTTAGGTGAAAGTCTGTTGTACACACAAATGATTATTTTAAAATAAATTTGATAAGTGGGGATGGTTTAAGTCATGGACATAAAACAAAAAAAAATCTTAGTATATTTAATATACTGATGTTATCATATAAACATAGTTTGATCATAATTTTAGGATGTCGGGGAAGAAATAAAATAATAATTATCATTGAAGAACGTTATCTATTCTTAGTGTAACCTCATCCATTTTGCAGGAAAATTCTTCAAAAGTTAGATTTATACCAAATTTAAGGTTCCTAGGATTATATGAGGTAACTTTATAAGTTATATGGTCTATTATTTGCTGAAAAAATTGTTTTAATATGTGAACATGAGAGGATAGGGGGAGACCATTTATAATTGAGGTGACTGACACACTTACAATTTTTGAAAAGAAAAAGGTGTACCAATTATTTTCACTTTAAAAAGTGGTCCAAAATTGATTACTATTGATAATTATACACAAAAGGGTGATATATTAATCTCTAAAATATTTGATAAATGTGTTTATCTCATTATAACTCTTATATTATTAGTTAAACCCTTAGGGAAACCCATGATTACCATAACAATGGTAAATAATTTTTAATGTTTTTACTATTTATTATTGTCAAAAATTAAGTTGCAATTATTATATAATATAAATTATTCTCATTCCAAATAAAGAATCCATTTTTCAAAATTTTAACCATAGAAGTAAAAAATTTCAATTTCAAATTAATCACATAGGCGTGATGAGAAAGCGGTTTTTCAAAGACAAAATGTTCAAATGTTTACAATGTTTTTATATCATTGTTAAAAAAATAATGGATTATAATGAAATAAATTATATTAATAGATATATAATTGAAATAATTTTAATTAAAACTAACTTAAATTATAAATTATCTTTATAAATAATTTAAATGAAAATGTATTTTTCATTTAACATTTATTATTTTTCAATACTAATTAAAAATAATAATCCTTTGAAAAATATTTCAGAAATCCATCCAACAATAATTTTTACATGATGAATTAAAAAATAATTTTTTTATATATACTTTAAAAAAGTGTTAAAAATTATATTTAAAATAAGTGTGCAAAAGGTGAAAAAAATTACTTTTTATAAAAATATTTTTCTTATGCATAAAATTTGATTTATTCTTATCTATTATCTAGAAAACAAATAAGATGAATTTTAGATAGTTTATTGAATATATAATATACACATTTCATGAAACTGATTCAACTAAAAGTTATTTTTTAATCTATTAATGTAAACATGTTTTTATTCCTAAAAGAATTTTTTGGAAAATTATTTCATTTAATTTTGAATAGTTTTTATTTTCAAGTTTAATTAATTTTTCATAAAATAATTAATTTTATATACATGAGAAAAAAATATATTTTCTTAATTTATTTAATAATATTCATACTCTCTATTCCAATGTCTTTTGTATAACCATCTTTTTAATTAATAATATTTTAATAGCTTGTCACATTTCATTTAAATCTAGTGTTGTCTGTAAAACAAGACAAACTTAGTGTTTCATGTAACACATTCTAAAATTGATGTAGTGTGTAATTAAAGATATTGAAATGATTATGTTTATATGAAAACATACTTCAGAAAATACACTGAAGTTAAATTCTACCCCTTTAAAATAAAATTCTCCATCAAAATTCATTGCCTTAATACTAATAATCGAGTATAATTCGACCAAATTACATCCTTAGGTTCTTATATAGGTTCCTCAAGATGGTGGTTTTTCCAAAAAAAAAACATTAATTAGGTAATTGATATTGTTTCATAGAAACATATATATTTGATTCATATTCTCCACAGGTTATTCCCCATAAGTAATATCATGCTCTATTGGTAAACCTCTGAGTTCAGTACATGTGACAGATCATGTATGTACGCTTTCAGTATAGATACATGGATCAAATTTTGAAATTGAGAGAGGTTTAGTGGGAGTGTTAATCGATAGGATATCATCCGGATATGAACAAAAATTCTAAAGGGATCGATATTCATAGGGATTATATTTCACTTGTATCATAATAAAAATTTCCTCCTTTGGTTGTGCTTTGATAAAATTTCACTTCATCTCTTACTCTAAGAAATGAAGATGATTTTTTATGCCTGAAGCACTAATAGATCAAAAGATCCATAATTTAATGATATGTCATTACTTCTATCTATATTTTAATAAATGGTTTTCATTGGTTATCTAATATAGTCAAATATTTATATGGTGAAGTAGTATAATAATATTTAAAACCCCATCCAAAGTTCATCATACACTATTCTATAAAAGCATAATATTATAAACCTTCCAAAATTAAAAAATTAGAAATAAGTTCACTAAATTTATTCAAAATCATCTTAACATTAATCCCCTATATATTAAAAAGTGGATCTAGATTTTCACATACAAATAATGTGAATACCTTCATCACGAATTCTATTGAAACATGGTAATAACCTGAATTAGAATAATAACTTATTGAGAACACAAATCCTTCCTCATTATTTATATAAAATATTTATTATTGGATATATTCATTAAATTGAAAAAAATCTATAAACATCATCAATGATAACATTCAACACTTTTCAATAAATCATTAATCGTTTCAAATGTAATCAATAATATCAAATTTTCTTTACTAATATCCAACTTATATTTATCCCTACATCTTTATCACATAGTCCAGAACATATTAAGGGTTTTCAAAATATCACTTTGACATTAAACCACTTTTCTAGTCGATCAATACCATATATCCTATTTTTTTAATCCTTAATGAAAAATTTTTACAGAAAAATCCTTATATATTAAATATTTAATATAAAATAATCCTTGAATTCCAATACATAAAAACTTTCATCAACCCACTTCACTCTCAAACCATTAACTATGATTTATCATCTTATTATTTAACACATAATTCCTTTTATATATTACTATGGTCTCTTCATCATCTGCAATATAACCATTACTCTTAAAACCTTGCTGATTATCATCATGGTCTTTCCCCTTAGGCCATCGATTTTCATAGTACCCAAAATTTCCTCATTTATAATAGAGAAAAGTCAATGATACCTTAGGGAGACCATTATCCTTATCCATTTTGTTAACCACACTTTTCATTTTTCATTTTAAATTGCTTTCTATGTGTAATTATATTAAACACCCAAAACATATTTATATTCCTCTAAGTCATACACTTAGGTTCTTATTCCCACATTCTCAACATATAGTAAATTGAATCATCTTTCCCCCAAGTTCTATGATAACAAGATTAGGCAAAATAAAAAAATCCTTCACTCCATTCATCATACCATTTGATTTTTTATCATAAAATTATATATCATATTAAATGTTATCCCAATTACTTCTAGATCCCACCATTGACTAAAACCAAAAATCATAGAGTGAGAAAAACTAATCAGTGTAAAAACACATAATCATGAAAAAATAACATATATGAATCCTAAATCTCAAGAAAAACTTCTTTTAATATTTGACACCTTATATTTATCCTAGTTCATTCATAGTCATAATCTATTTAAACCCATCATGATGGTTCATTAATAGTTTTTGAACTTCCAAAGCATATCCCCTGGGAGTGTCAAACAAGTTGTGTATTAAGGACTATTATCATAAAATAGGTGATGATAGAGTCCATATAAATGTACCCTTTTTATAGTTATTACCCCAATTTACTTCTATTCTGAGAGACACATCCACTTATAATATCTAGACAATGTTTTATTTGATTAGAAACCACTCACTATATCATTTATCAAAATTTTAGGACAATTTCCTACAATTTAACTTATAATTTTAATTAATATTAGATATATCACTATAAATATCTTTATAAATACACCTATGTATTTAACTGTTATTTTCTCATCCTATTTTTCAAAGGTTAACTAAACCATTCATTTCATACAAAATAAAGTGACCCTGGATTTTCCTATTAATATATTTCATCTTTTTAGATGAATTTTTGATACATGACACAAACACACACCAAAGAAACATAATACTTTAGTTTTATTGGATATTAGGTATAGAATCATCTAATTTGGTGAATGATAATCAACATCACCCATAAATATATTTCCCATTATTACTCTTCACAAACATACCCTACTCAAAACCTTTCTCCATGACATGGGGAAATGAAACATAATAAAGGATGAGCTCACATTATTAGTAAAGATAAAATGATATATTTGAAATCATAATATGAGTATAAGGTTTTGACAATATGAGAATAAAATTTTAAAAACATACCTTGAATATCAATGATCATAATCAGGAGTAGTGGAATAAACATTGGCAGTTCATAAGACAATAATCATAAGGGAATCAAAAAACCTGATCCATGTGAGAATAACATTGGTATAAAAAATAAAACTGTGGAATAAACATAATCAAAGAAAATAATTTCAATAATTTTCAAGGATCACTTCTAAGGCTATCGTAGTGGAATGAGTTAACTCCTGAAACCATCATAGTAGTAAACGTTCACACTCAAGACCATCATAGTAGAAAAATTACCGTATTGAACTAGGTTCACTCCCTATTCTAGGCCTATCAATATCGGTAGGTATAAATATTTACCAAATTATTTGGATGTAGATATAGATCCCACCCATCACATAATAAAAATCATAAATTCTTATTCCATTAGGTCATAAATCATTCATTATATCATGAACCATAAAATTAAATTGGTTTCATAAAAATTTAATCATATCATAACCTATGGAAACGATACAGGTTTTATAACAATTTTATCATTTCATCAAACTATAAATCATGAAAATAAGTAGGTTTCATAAGAACGTCATGGAGTAACTTGTGGAAAGATGTTGGTTTCATAATCATTTAATCGTGGTTAAACTAATGGAAGAGAAACATGTTTCATAAAAATCAGGTCATCGTAAACATAATACATTAATTGAAATAATAAAAATGGTATACTTGGATCATATCCCTAGAAAAGAAAAGTTACATCTAAGGATGTTTTCTTAGATGGAAAATTACTTTTAAATTTAAATCACTAGGAACATTAGAATAAAAAACGTATTTTTTTGAAAATACCTTTTAAAAAATAAAAATTTAAAAATAATTATGGAAATTAATTTATTTGAAAATAAACATTAAAATGTATAAATAAAACCTTAAAAATCAATTAAAAATTTTCATTGGGAAATAATACTTTTCAATTTGAAAACACTTTTTAAAATATTGGACATTTTGAAAATACTTTCATATTAAAATAAACATGAAAACATATAAAGGATACTTCAAAAACATTTTAAAACATTTCTCGAGGAAAATATACTTTCCCATTTGATTTTTTTTAAAACATAAAAATATTGTAAAATAATTATCATTAAAAATATAATTGGAATCATATCAATTAATCTTCAAAGAAAATATTGTGGAGGATGGCTTAAAATTCCATTCATGTCATACATGATAAAACAAACATTCCACTAAAATTCTCAATCAAAGGCAAATGAGTGTTGTCTGAAAAATGACATGAATATTACATTCAAACCCGTTTCTAACAATTAAAATATGGGTAAAATAATTTTAATAAAGATTTTATTGTTTTTGAAAAAAAACTTGAATAAATTTTTAGAAAACATGGATTTGGATAATAAACTAATTTTCGATTATAGAGAAAAATAAAGATTATTTTTCATAATAACATTATTTGGAACTGTTGAGTACATAAAGAGAGTAAAATTAAGGTAAACACTGTATTATCATGAAATAACTAGAGTATAATTAAATTAATGATATATATATATATATATATTAATATTTCATAATTTCAAGCATAATCATTTAAAATCCTAACAAATGATGAGATGGTAACATAAAACCCTTTCCACTTTGGTAACTTTGAATAATAATACCCATAAAAGAATAACATTAAATGAAACATATAATGTCATAAAAATTAGTATGTTAATTACATAAAATTTAAAATGGGTTGTATATACACATCATAGAATAATATAGATGCAAAGAAAAATATTTATCCTAAATAATGAAAATTTAAACAAAAACCCCTTACCATTTTGGCAATTTTAATTCCAAAAACCCCATGGGAGAGATATAGTAACATGGAAATGTATATTCCAATATTTTTTTGGAGAAAAAATCAATAAATAAATTCATATGTAGTATATACACCATATAAATTAAAAAGGTGGTGAATATGGTATGTGTCTCAATGTAGTAAAAAGTGAGAGGGGAATCCCTTACCGCATTAGTAATATTTTGAATAATATTACCCAATAAATAATAAAATAAAATGTAAATTTAACTATCCTAAAAAATATTATATTCAATATATAACATGTAAAAGGGGTAGTATATACACCATACAATGGAAATGAGTTTGGATTTTTCATATATTACCCAAAAAGATACTAGAAATCACTTACCATAAGTCTTTCCATCCTTTATGAACATTAAATCATCTTATAAAATAAAAATAAGATTATTATTAATCTATTATATAACAATAATTATATATATTATACCCTATATCAATCACTTATGAACATTTTTTACCTATTTCAAAAAATTATTGCTAAAATAATATGTCGAGTAATAACTACTTTGTCTTTTTATATATGATTTCATTTTTTATTTTTAATTCTATTACATTGATCATAGTTCCATAATATATAAAATAATAATAATTAAAAAATTATCATATTTATATATAAATTTTTCTATTAATACCAATAATAAGTGATGGTTTTTGAGAAATAAATTACGTTACAATCTTGGAGATGGTAGGTCGTTCATATGCATGAGTAATATTTCCATTTTTCAATGATCATTATGAAAACGAGGTAAGTAATATTTTATCTATAAATAATTATTATAAAATAATAAATAAAATAAAATATTTTAAATATACTTATACATATCATCCATGTGATTTGGTGAATAATAGATTGATTCACATCGTTTCATGAAGGCGGTAGTCCACACGTACATGCATCAGACTATTATCATTCAGTGAGTGAAAAAGGTAAGAAATAAAATGATATATTATCTTTTAATAGTGATAAATATTTAATTAATATAAAAATAACATCATAAAAATAACATATCTTCCATAACTTTATCCTTATTATATTTCATGTATGAATTAATGAAAAAAATGAATCCCATCACTTTGCAATGGAGTAGTCCACCCTATATATGAGCAATGATATGGTATCTCATAAATAATGGAATGAAAGAAATTATATATTATATAATGAATAAATAAGTATAATTATTTTATAAATATCATATATATAAATTATATCCAGCATTATATGAAACCATGATAGGTGGTAATGAAAGAACGAGTGACAACGATTCATGAGGCAGTAGTCTTATGTATACATGAATAATGATTTCATAACAAATTTGAGGGAAGTGGAGATGGTTAAAGGTCATGAAATTAAAATAATAAAATAATAAAATATGAAATATATCGATTAATTTATATAATCATTTTTGAATAATAATTTATGAGGTGGAGGAATAAATAAAATAAGAATGCTCATTGAAGAACCTTACCCCTTCTTTAGGTAATATCCTAAGGTTTGCACCAAAATTTTTCCTAGATTATGTTTATTCCAAAAATTATTCTTATAGGATGAGATAAGGTAATTTTTTATGTGATTTTGGCAGTTAATTAATGAAAAAAGGTTTGAAGGTTTAATGAGGAGAGGAGAGGGGGTGGTCTTTTATATGTTTAGTGGGTGTCACAATTGTAATTTTTAAAATGAAGAAGGTGTAAACACGTCATTTACATGACATAATGGTCCAAAATGGATTATTATAGATTTATATACATTATATGGTATATATATCGATATAAAATAAATATTATACAACTTTTTATATCATTTTAACACTTGTCCATTTAGTTTAACTTCTCTGTAAACTCATTTTCACCATAACCACAATAAATAAATTTATTATTTTTACTATTAATTTTAGTAAAAAAATAATATTTACTTATTAGATAATATAATTAATTATTATTACAAATATTTAATCTATTTTTTATAATTCCATTCATATTAATGGAAAAATTGAATTTCATATTAATCTCATAGATGTGATGAGAAGCTGGTTTTCATAGAGAAAATGATCAAAATATTACAATGTTTTTAAATCAAAATTTAACAAGAAAATGATTCTAACTCCCAAAATTATATTAATATAGATTTCTATAATTGTAATATTTTTAATTTAAAACCAACTTAAAAATTATTCTATTTTTAGAACTAATATAAATGAAAAGGTAGTTTTCAATTAAAAATCATTTTTTCTCTATTCATTAGAATTTCAATACTTTTTGAAAATTATCAAAAATTCATATTAATATATTCTAAACATGATGAATTCAGAAATAAAATTTATTTTTTCGAATAAACTATTTATAAGTTTCAAAAATTAGTTTCAAACTAAGTGCATAAAAATGTGAAAAAACTACTTTTTTGAAAAATATAGTTTTAAGTATAAAATTTGATTTATTCTAATCTATTTCTTAGAAAAAATATAATATAAATTTTAAATTATTGGTTGAATATTATATATATATATAAAGTGGTTTTATTAATTTATTAAGGTTAAAAACGTTTGTTTACTTAAAAATACTTTTCTAAAAATGTATTTATTATATTTTAAAATAGTTTTTTTTTCATTTTTAATTAATTGGTAGAAAAATATTAATTTTACAGAGTTTTTTAAACCATATATTTTTATAATTTAGTTAAAAATATCCATAACCACCATTCTAATGACTAGAAGATAACAATAATTTCAAATAAAAATATTTTAAGTGTTTGTCACGTTTTATTTAAACTCAGTGTTGCATGTAACACAAGCTAAATTCAGTGTTTCCTGTAAAATAAGATAAAACAAAAGTTAAATGTAATGAAAAATAATGAAATAATTATATATATTTGAAAAAAATATTTAAATAAATCATTGGGTGTTATATTTCTCTTTTAATTTTCATGATTTTCACTATGAGTGACTAATAATGGACATATATTAGCAGAATGGATATACTCATTTCAAATAAATCATCATACCATTAGACTTTCATTACTTGTCTCATAAATTTATTTACTATTATGAGACAAATGTATAAAATTTAAACATCCATAATACTTCCCATATTTTAGAATATATTCTCCAGTATGACTTTATTACAGTTATCACAACAGGGTTAAATGATTTTCTTTCTTTCATATATATTTTACAGATGATTCCCCATCATATTCCAACTAGACCATACTTTTTTTCTTATTGTCATAGAATACATGATCATAACGAAAAACTATTTCTAAATTCTCTACACATAAATAAATTTTCTCATAACATTTGAATTTTCTGGAATGAAATTACCTTATACAATTATGCTTAAATCTAGTGTAAAACTGATTAATTTTACTATCATGATAACTGATAAAAATTGGTGAATATAAAGCCAATTAGGTGAAGTTTTTTTCAAACATGGATATTAAATCTTCCTCCATGTATATCAATTTCAATAATTATTTTTACATCCTAACTCAAATATCCTTCAAAAAGCATATGTCAAGGAAAAAATTCTAAAGTTCACATCTCTAAAGGCATAAATATCTTCTCTTTTTATGATATTATTAGTCATTAATCACTATTGATTGGATTCACCTTCAAAATGGAAAACATAAAGAGTTACCTTTTAGTGATCTAAGCAACTCATGGCTTTCAATATCTTCTCCAGTGCACTAATACATACCTCAAATACCATAGGGTATACTAATCCACTGAATGCAGAAGGGTGGTATTTTCAAAAATTATTAACTAAATTATTTTTCCTTTTTGTGAACAATGTTACTCTCTTGAATGGGTGGAACCAAAATTTGTAGCCTATGCCAACTCAGCTACTATAATGACTAACTATTCTATTCCCATTCCAACCCTTTAAGTTTGTAGATTTCGAAGGATATCACCATATTTATTTTTTTATACATAGTATCCATGTTTCCTATATGGTAAATTATTCTAGATAGACATTTTTTGATGAATCAAAATCGTAATATTAAAATAATATATTTTGATAATAATAAATTATATTCTTGTAATTATATTTACCTTCAATATCCCAAACAAATTTTTTTCTAAACTGACCACTAATACCAACTATAAGGGCCTTATCCTTATATAACCCATAATTTTATTTTTATACAAGAATTAAACTTATTTTAATTAATGTATTTTTTCATGATAATAGTTTTATATTTTTTGGACAAATTTCATAGGTGAAAAAACAATAACATACACCTTGGACACTTTCTCTTTTTATTTCTTTCGTTAATAAAAACACAAAAAATATAAGATTCCTTTTTAGGGAATATCATTATGATTTTAAAATTGATTTATTATTTTTTCATAGTCATCCTTAAAACTTCTGGAAAAATTTAAAAATGCTGGATGTACATAAAGAAGATCAAGAAGGGTAAACAAAAAAAAGAACCTATTATTCCTTTTTAAAACCATGAGATCATAATAATATTTTCATTTTACATAAAAACTCTTTGAGATAAAATAATCATTTAACAACACATGAAATAAATTATACATACTATATTTTTTATCATAAAACACTTTATAAGAACCATAAAAGCTAAATAGAAATCATGAGGGTTTCATAGAAAACATGAGAACTCATAAAATATGTTTTCATAACAACCTACCATTTTAACATATAAGGGAATAATACTTCTTTTAAAAAGATAATTATATTATCTTCGTAAATAAAAATATTTCAATGAAAAATGATTAGAAAGAACAAAAAATTCATGCAAGTTTCATGAAACATCATCTTTATAGAACCCTTGCAAGAACCATTACAAGAACCATTACCATTGGAATAACCATACAATCGACTTCCAATATAATTCTCCAGAGAACATAATCATTACCCAATGAATTTGAGATATATACTAGGCTAAGATAACCACAAAAAATTATAATGACCATAACATGTATGAAATTCATAAAATATTTCATTTCAATACTCAAACTCATAAAAATATCCTTTTAATCCTATGAGTAAAAAAATTTAGATACAAATATATATCCCTTCCCCTTAAAACCCAATTAAACTAAAATTACTTGGAAAAAGGGAAGGATAATTTTTATTTTAGGAAAAAAATAAATCATTATAAAGAAATAAATAAATATAAAACTATGTTTAAGGTGATTGGAAAAGATTTTTATGTAGTATATGTTGAACTAAAATGTTCTTTTCCCTTTTTTAATAAAAGTAAAATTGTTCCATGTAAAATAGGTATAATGTTTCATTTTAAAAAACCATTAATTGAAATATATAAGGGAAATTAAAAATAATTTCTTATTTATTCATGTCTATATAAATATATATAAAATGATTTTTTTTGAATATGTACTTGGAAGGAAAATATTTAGAAATAAATATATAATATATATTAAATGATATTTTTAAAGTGATGTGTCCCTTACATTGAGTATGAATCGTCCCATATGTTATTTATCATAATGAATAATACACATATTTTAATTAATTAATTTCTTAAGATCCTTATTCATGATTACAATTCCTATTTTTTTTAATTATCATGTTACATTCAATTAATTTTTCATTTTGGTTCATGTTATAAATTTTGATGATATTTGGGACATATGTCCAAAATGACTTCATTCAGTTAACCATGGTCAAAGAAGTCATTACATCATCATCTCTATAATGATAATCCGGACACAATTATGAAATTTATCAATAAATTATACTTTTAATTTCAATTATTATTTATAGTAACGAAAAATTTACTATATTACAATCATGAAGATGGTAAGTTGTACATGCAGATGAGTAATGATTCCATTTATCAAAGATTTTGAAAAAAAAGTGTATGAATTAATTTATATTTATATAATTATTATTATATCATAAATTTAATATAATTTCCACAATATATATACATACTATTCATTTGACATGGTCATGAAAACCGAATCACATCAAATCATGAAAATGGTATCCCACATGTATGGATGGAAAACGACATAATTTTTGAATTGATGGAATGGTAAAGAAATATATGATATAATATCACTAAATTATGATATATATGTCATTAATATCTCATATATACATTAAATCTATCATTATACACATCTTCACGAGGAATTTATGGGAAACAAATAAAATCCGTTTGTGAGGCTGTAGTCCGATAAACACACGAACAATTTTATTATTTCCTATTTGATGGGATAATGAGAAATATATAGGACATACCATTAATAAAAAAATATTATTATATGTTATATTCCTAGGTTATCATATAATCATGGTTTAATAAGATTTTAAGGCGGTGAAAGAAGAAATAAAACAAAAATATTTGGTAAAAATCTATCCTCTTCTTCATATAACCACCATTGATGAACACTTTAATCCCTACAATGTAGGTATTTTACCTAATAAAATACCTATATATAAAGGGTTGGGATTATATTAATTCATTTTTGATGGTCACAGATGAATTAAAAGAGAGTATGTAATAGAGGATAAGAGTTGGCCTTTTATAAGAGGAGAGGTGCACACTTGGAATTACATAAAATATTAAATTAATATAAGTTATATTTCAAGTTAAAAGGTATCTAAATTGATATAATTACATTATAAGATTAATATGGGTATAATTTATTTAATATAATAAAAACGAGACATGTTTATGTGATTTTATCAACCTTATTTTTTTTGTTTTAACATGTGTTGACCATTTTTTATGATTACTAAGGTAACAATGTTTTTGTGACAACTCGGTCCCGGTGGTAGAAAAAACACCTCGCCATAACATGGCCATCAAGTCCTGACCCACCAAGTACCACCGGTTTCCCTGCAGACACGTCGTCCCCACCCTAGGGCCCATCCACGTGCCCAAACAGGTCATCTGCGTAATGAAAGTACCCACAGGCCAACACATGTCCTTTCCAGTGTGCTTTGTCCTCACTCACACCCATTAGGGGAGACTTCCCAGATGGTCACCCATCCTGGGAAAACTTCCTATAAGGTCACCCATCTTGATCAGTACTTGAGGCCAAGCACGCTTAACTATGGCGTTCTAATCAAGTAGGCTCCCAAAAAAAAGGTGCACCATGTTTTCATTAGTTATATCATATATTCATTTAACCCTTTATAATTCTCGGGTGTTAAATTCACCCCCTTTTTGAACACAGCGTCCTTGATGATCACTACTTCAGGCCAAACCGACTTAACCGTGGAGTTCAAATCTGTTAGGATTTCGAAAAGGAAGGTGCATCTTGTTGACATTAGTCATATCATTTAGTCATTTAACCCTCCCAGTGTGATTTGTCCTCACTCACACCCATCCTGAGAAACATCCTAAAAGGTCACCTATCCGGATCACTACTCCATGCCAATCATGTTTAACTGTGGAGTTATAATCAGGTAGGCTTTCAAAAAGGAAGTATCTCCATGTTTTCATTAATAATATCATTTAGTCATTTAACCCTTTATCATTATGTGGTGTTACATTCACCCCCCTTTAGATCACAACATCCTCGTGGACCACTACTCTATGCCAAGAACACTTAATTGTTGACTTCTAATCACGTAGGCTCTTGAAAAGGAAGGTGAAACTTGTTGACATTAGTCATGTCATTTCATCATTTAACCCTTTATCATTATGCGGTGTTACATTCACCCCCATTTAGAGCACAACTTCCTCATTGTGAACCATACATCTCAACCCATGCAGTGTACCACACTTAAGGTTGGGTACCACCTCTTACACGAAATGTGAAAACTGGGTCCTGGTTATTGCACAATCACCCTACTATAAAATGGTCATTAGGTCCTGGCCTACCAAGTACCACCAGTTGCACTATAGACAAGTGGTCCCCAACCTAGGGCCCACCTATATGCTTAAACGAGTCATCTAACTAATGACAGTCGCCACAGGCCAACACATGTACTTTTTAGTGTGCTTTGTCCTCACTCACACCCATCATGGGAAACTTCTTAGAAGGTCACCCATCCTAATCACTACTCCAGGCCAAGAATGCTTAATTATGGAGTTCTAATCAGACAAACTGTCGAAAGGAAAGGTGTTCCTTGTTGACATGATTCATATCATTTAGTCATTTAACCCTTTATCATTCTAGGGTGTTACGGTTTTTATTCCCTAGGTGTCAATATAGTGAAATTAAAAGTAAATTGGAACTAAAATAGACCATGGTTTGAATTTTCAAACACATACCAATCACTTGAAAAATATAAGTTCTTTATGAATTTCAAATCATTTAGAAAAATATTATTTATTATAAAATATCATAAATAGATTTTTTTAAACTGTTCATTTAATTTGGAAATGAAAATTACATGAAAACAATGGAATTTGAATAGAATACATTCAAAAATACATAACACATTATATTTATCTAAAATATGTTGGAAAAAAACAACTCATTAAAATTATAAAACATTCAATATTTTTTGAATCATTTATCTTTTTCTAGTAATTGACTAAATATTTTGTCAACCTTTCATAAGCATTTTCAGAAAAAATTTCAACAATAAATAATAAAATTAGATTAAAACAATAAAAAATAATATCTATTTCAAATAACTATTTTAAAATAAAATATATTTTTTAATAAGTATCATTGAATACTTTAGTTATTAAAAGATAGAAAGTGACATTTTGTACTATATCTTTTATTTATATATTATAATAGATAAAATCAAAGAAATATAGCACAAAGATGACATATTTTAGAAAATTATTTTGATATGGAAGAACTATAGTCATACAATAAGATAAATTCAAGCGTCATGGTCATTTATTTAGTACTTATCATATTTTTTCTAATCTTTATTTCTTATTTTACCCATACCATAATGACAGTTATTTACTAAGGTAACTATTTATAATGAATAAAATAAAGGTTTACTATTTAAAAAGTATAGAACTAGTGAATCAGAATATGAAATAAATTTTCAATATTTAATTTATATAAGTTACAGAATTTAAATTAAAATTATACCCGTAAAACGTGAGGAAAATCATTTTTTCTGAAAAATGAAATTTTATGTATAAAAACGTTCTTATAACAAATTCAAGTAAAAAATTAATTCTAAATAAAATAAATGGATTTTTTCGATAATAATTTACTAATTTTTTTTTAAATCCAATGTAGCCTATAATTTTATTATATAAATCTATGAAATGAAAATACAATTTTCGATAAAAAATCAATATTTTTCACTCTTCATCAAAAAATCAATATTTTCCAAAAAATATAAAAATTTAACCCTAAGATAATTTCTATAAAATAATTTAAAAAATTTGATTATTTTTTTCAAAATAAAATTATATAATTCATAAATAAATATTTTAAATAACACCATATAATGTATGAAAATCCAATATGGTTAAAAATAAATATTTTTCAATTTGACTAAAAATTTCCTATAATTCATACAATAATTAAAAATCAATAATATAAAATTAACTAATATTAAAAATACCTGAAAATGATTTATCTTAGCCAAACATAGGTTGTTACAGAATTCATCGGACCTAATCTTGTAATGGGTGGAGCCCAAAATTATATTTCCCCTTGATGCATATACATGTCTTATGAGAAAAAAAACATAGGTTTTGGAGTTTTCCTTTTACCATGAAATTAAATTTTCATTAATATAGAACATGGAAGTAGGTTTTTGATATCTATTAATACTCATTCCATCATTATGAGATCAATGATTATTGTTATCCATGTTTTAATTTATTGACATGGATTTGACATGCTCTGAGTTTTAGTTCATCATGGATTCATGTAATTCATTGATTCATTCCATAACACTTATTCCATGTTTATGTTATATAAGAATCCAATATATAACATTACTAATTGAACATATTATCTCACCATATTTGTTTTCATTTACCTGGGTCACCTAGAAGAGGAATATGCGTAATTTTCAATGATATTCTTTATGGGATATTCAAGCTCTCTTTATATAATCACATTGTGTATTAAGTTTTGAATTGAATTTTATGTATGAATCTAGTTTTCAAAGACTAATATTATGATATATCATTTGGGAACTATTTTACCTTGTACCAGTATTTCAATATAACTACATGATCTTGATTTATAGGGTCTAAGATGTTACAAATTCTACACTACCCATCCAATGGATTTTAAGATATGTAGAGTGATAATATGAAAAACGTGACGAGTAATATAAAATCAGAGTGAATGAAAGAATAAATAATAGTAAAATACATAGAAAATATTTTTTTAATCGGGTTTATGAAATTCCCATGGTCTGGGTAAACACTATATATCTCATGAATCTTCTTTTCCAATGGTTATGTATATCAAATAATTTAGATATATGTAAACCAAATTAATTTAATAACATAAGATAATTAGTAAAATGGTCATGGAAAAAACTCTCTAAAACTTAATAAAATAAATATGAACCCTCTCACTCACCTATAAATCAATTTTCATGCATCATGAATTGATAGGGAAAGAGAATTTAAAAAAGTGATGAATGAAAAACCCCTATAATGTATTATTTATTCAGTATCAAATAACCATTACATCAACAAAACCTCTTCAAATTCAACTAAAAATTAATGAAATTCCCCTATAATTCTAGTCATGAGAGGGTTATAAATGAATAAAATTAAGTTCCTAGATAAATTATGGAGATTACCTGTTGAAGTACTCTCAAATAGAGTTGCGTAGCACTATAGGATTCGGTCTCCATATCCATATTTATTTATTATAATAATCTCCCATTCTATTTATAGGAATAGATCTATCCTTGTGATGGAATTTTGTGACAAGAATAAGGTTTTTAATTTTATAGGATTGATCCCAAGAGTCCTCGAACAAAGTGTCATGATATCCTAATGAGATAATAAAAAATCATTTTTTTATTTTTTTATTGCCATAGTTTCATAGAGTGAAAAGTGGTGTCCTGATGTGATTTTGAGGGATGATCTCCTAGAGAACATTTCTTATGAAAATATCATAATTTTAAATTTTTTTATTAATATCCACATGGAACATGAGTTTCATTGCATGAAATTTATTTCTCATTGTTCCTTCACTTTTGTTTCGCTTTTTTTTTTCTGGTGTCACACTGTGGAACTTCATGTCATATAAAAAATTCACTACAACACTTCAATTTAATTTCTCTGGGTAAAATTTCCACTATATTTAACTAAAATGTGTTATTCCAGGAAATTAATTAAAAAAAAATTATAAAAAATTATAACTTTTTTTAAAAACCGAATGGCTTTTATACTCACAATTGAATATATGAAATTTTTCCATCAAATACCCCCACATAAGAATTTATGATTATCCTCAATTATAAAATCTCAATATATATCGCAAAAAAATAGAACATTTCTAATATTTTTTCTTTATTGTCCATAAACAAAAAGTTATTCAAGTGGGAATAAAAATTTTAAGCCTCAAATGATATGATGTATTAAAAATTTAACATTTAAATGAAATAGTTCAAAAATATATTTTAATATTTATATTTTTAAATGATATGTATTCTATATTTTCAATTCATATTTATCAATTCATTATTAATTTTAATTATAATTTTAAATCACCTCAGTTTGATTTCATTTCACTTATTACTCAAGGTATGAAAAAATGTAGTTATTGTAATAACTAAAATCATACTCCTTAACATCATTTTAAAAATACTCTCAAATATCCACCTCACAGAATATAAAATAAAAAAATCCCCAAGAGATTATTAATAAGGATCATAGTTATTTTAGGATTTGAGTAGGAATGTAATTTCTATAGAAATAATTACTATTAAAAAAGGAGGTTCTTCCCTGTTAAATTTATCATTATAATAGAAAAACATGATGAATTTTTTTCTATAGAAATTAAATCTCCCATTTTCACAAATAACCAAGGAATGTTTATGTCAAAATAAATTACTGTGAATGATATACACAATTTTTTATTTTATTTTTAGTTTGGTTTTTTTGTATTATCCATTTTTTTCCAAAATAATTTCTTGAAATAAATCATACATCTATCACTTAATCACATAAGATAATATTATGGGCCCCTTAATTTTTTTGACTCTCCAAAGGCACAACCAATTATTTTATTTCACTTTATTTGAAGAGGGTTAATAATGAATACAAATATAGAATAATCTTAAACCTATTCCCATGTATATCACAAGAAAAACAAAAAACTTCTTTATGGTATGAATCATCCCATCTACCAGGTGAAACCCCTACCCAACACACCAATAATTGAATATCATATAAAATCTAAAGAATAGTGAAGGAAAGGATACAATAAACGTATAGTGTAGATATTGACAATCAATGAGTATTAATGGATTGTATTATAAAAATGGCTGAAGAATTTCATGGTTAATCCAAGTATAAAGGGTTAAAAAATTCATCAATCATATTAAATGTTAATATGTACAATCATATCTTTGATGAGATAAAAATAATATAATAGAAACAATCATTTGTATGTCTCTCAAGAAATTTGATAAAGTATAGAATGCAAATATTAGTCATAAAATTCTATAAAAAATGGTAACATATGGATTCATTCAATAATGCATATCATATAAACTAACAATAAACCAATTAAGACAATTTTTTGAAATTCAAAATATAGCTAATATAAGAAGAATTACATCAGTCAAAATTACCCAGTATCCCTAAATTATTAATTCTAAAATTTGTTTTCCATTTTTATTTAGAATAATGAAATCCCCATCCAACTCATTAAATCCCATCAGAAAATAATTATATAGAATTACATGATTTTTACAGTATGTGAAAATTTTCTCTATGATTGATGAAATTCCAAGAAATTTAATTTCAAGGCATATATTATTAGTAAAAATCTGAAAAAATTAATTTCAAAATAATATAGGGGATTCTAAAAAAATTTAAAACTGTTACCCTAGTTCTGGCATGGTGTATGGGATGAACTGGTAAACAATGACGATTTAATTATCATTTACTCTTCTGTAATAGTTTACAACATGAAATCACCCTGAAGCACATGAAATATATCAATTAAATCTCAATAAAATAATTTCCTACAAAATAAATACTTCTAATTAATTTCTAATATAGGTGACCTAAATATTGAACAATAAAAACAAAGAACACGTCAACAATTAAGGTATATTTAATAATTGAAAAAAAGTATATTTGGAATTACACGTAAATATATATATAAAACTAAAATAATTCCATGTAATTTAATAAAAACTAAGGTACAGTAAATCAAAATAAAATTAATATCTCCATATATAAGAAGTTATTTTTAAGTCTATTTAGCTCGACCATTACCTTCTTTAGCAGATACAAGTGTGGTACAAATATAACCACATTATGTTTACCAAATTTTGACAATATATCACATCCGACATATCTCTCATATTAATTTTCATTGAAATAAAATAAAAAACAAGAGGAGGTGATAAAAAACATTACAACTTGAAGGTTTGTAGAATGAATTTATAATGTTTCATAACCTTGTAGGGATTTTTATTTACTACTTTTGGATTAATTTTTTTAGATTCTAAATGGATCCCTTCATGTTATTTATCCACATCCTCAACCACCAATACTACTAATTTTTCATGTGTTTCCTGTTCAAAATCATAATATTACATTCTTATTTCAACAGTTTATCTCTCTTTCTCTTACTCTTGTGGAGTTATATGATTTTCAAGGAACCTATTTGAAATATCATTAGCCAATGACACATATTTTTCTTTTTATTTCTAGTTCTTCATACTATAATATATATTTTTCATTTAAAATATTAGATTCAAATACTATATCTCCCATTTATTCCTCTTCTTCTTCTTAAGATGCATTGCTAAGGTTACCTTCTATTAAAAAAAATTCTTTGGCAGTGGAAAATACCCCATCTAATGTTTCCATACTTTCAAGATAATGAAACACCTCTTAAAAATATGATTTAAGGTCATGGAGTGTCACTACATAATTTCTCAGGTATGTTAATGGACATCTTTATTCATTAGAGTTAAACATTTCTTTGAGTTAATCAATTAGTTTTTAAATGGTATATGATCCTAATAAAAGTGTGTCTTTGTCTGTCAGTAATGATTGAAGTCTCTCCACCACAATAAAACATTCCCTAGTATAGTAAAATTAATAAAAAACACTAAAATTATTAAATTGAAAGATATGAGAAAATACTTTTTAAAAACTATTAAACTAATTTATTCTCAACACCTTTTCCCTAAAAATGACACCAAAAATTTTATACCACCTGAGGGATTAATTAATTCCATTACTTATACTAAATTTAGATATATATAATGCCCCAAAATGGAACCCACTAAATCTAAAATTAAATTTTATTTGATAATTAATGTCCCATGGCTTATCCCATGAGGATGTGGTTAGAGAGAACAATAAAGTATCAATTGTTTTGACATTATTCATGATTATAGAAATATATTATAAACTAACGAGCATGTGGTTTTTAATATAGATAGGCTAAAAAATAACAAAAAATATGAGTAATTACAAATATAGATGCATTAAATATAAAAACATAAAATAATGAATGAATAATAACATTTTATTAGAATAATGGTAATGTTAATCCACTGGTCTTGGAAGAAAATCTATATCTCAAGACATTCCATTTCCTATGGTTATGTTATTTGAATAATCAAAATATTGGTAACTCGAATTTTTTTAATCATAAAATATAATTATTCCAATGATCGTGGTAAAAAATCTCTACTCGTTTATTAATTTAAATAGATCCTACACAATCACCTATAAAACAACGGTCATGTGGCATATAATCATAAAGAAATACATTTTGAGAATATAAATTAACGTAAAACCCACAACATAAATTATTTAATAACATTAATATACTTATTTTATCAATTATACATCATTGGAATCACTCTAGTATGAACATAATCTCCCCTAAATCTATAAATGAGATAGTGAGAAAGGAATAAAATTAAAATCCTCAAGTGGTTGTGGAGATAGATTGTTGGTGGAATATATAGACACATAAAAAATCCCCTAGGCATTGCTCTTCGTATCCATATCTATTTTATAGAATGAAACCCCTTATATTTATATGGAATTTTTATGCCTTTTATCATCCATTTGAGTTGAAAATTAGTATATTAATTCATATAGGTCTTTCCCAGGATTCCCTAGTCAATGTGTTTTGGAATTCGGTAGACATCAAGAAAAAACATTTTTAATTTTTTTACTTGATTTGATAGTATGACAAGAGGTGGAACACCATGATTTTACAGGCTATAACCCTGGAGGGTATTTTTTTTGAAAATATTTGGACATGATCTTTGAACATCATTAATTTCCTGAATATGAGTTATATGGTTGGAAATGACTTTCACCCAATTCATTCCCTTCATTTATAATTAATTTTCATAGTTTTGTGGTTCTATATATTATGTTACAGCATGAAATAAACACATATTGTCAATTTTATATGTTCTTATTTAATTTACCATAGATTGAATTAAAATTAATCCAACTTCAAAATGAATAAAACAAAAATTAAATTTTAAATAATAACCACTTTTATTTACAAAATCAATTAATCTTATATTAAACAATGCACGTATTAAATGTTTCCATCACATATTTATTTCCAAAGAAACATAAAACATAATTTGATAAATGGTTAATGTTTTTCATAGTAGTAAAAAATTATGTAAATGAATCTATAAGATCAATCTACCATGATAAAACTATGGATATTAGTTATTGTGTATAGTTTGGTGCATTTCTTAATAAATTCTATCATTAAAAGATATACACATATTTACTTACTAGTGATTAAATGTCCCATGAATGATAAATTCTATAGTTAGAATCCAAAATTTCGAAATATGGAATATAGTTTCTCCTTTCATGTGGTTTTGAACATAATTTTCAAATAATATCAAATAACTTCATTTCATATGAAATATATGTGAATATTATCTATAAAAACTATAATAAAGGGATTATTTTAGTCTCTAAAAGCTTTATTCATAAAATCCATGTGTACAGTGGCTGAATTCATATGTTCACATGGAATCACAATAAATTCATAGTATCCACATATCATATGCAAATATGTATTGGAAATACCCTCTACATTGAACCTTCACAGATGATATCTAGATCGATATTCTTTCATTAAAAAGTAATGAACTATTCTAAGGTGATCAAACATATCATTGATTTAGGGTAGAGGAAAATTGTTCATGATTGTGATTTTATTAATCCCATGAAAATTAATGAAAATACTAATATATCAATCCATATTTTTTAAAAAGTGGTCTCGTGATCCCCATGATGAAGAACTCAAGCATTCAAAGTTGTTATCCAAATTCAATTAAAGTTTATTAATTATTACACAAATTAAATATTGTCCATTCAATATGGATACTTTGATATAGGGATTGATCTAGGTATAAGTTCAATAAAAAACTCAACCTCATGCTCTATGTGGAGACTAGACAACTCATATAGAAATACAATAGTATATTCTCATAAAAAATAATGCCTTAAATAGTGAATTCCTCTCCCATCATTTGAGCTAGAGATCCCTATTTTTAAGTTTTATAGACATATATTATATAATATTTATCCAAGGGGTGTTACTCATTATTCCCATTATAATTTACTAGAATATATCTGATTTTTTAATTATATATAATTATTTCGAGACCACACGCCTTGACGACACATGATTCTGAGGCCCAGGGTGCCCAGAATGTAATTTTGAACTTATTTTAATGTATATTGAGTAATCATGTGAGCAGGTTTTTCTAAATTTTTAGCTGGTGCTTAGATCAGAAATCTAAGGGCACCGTTGAACTTGGAACACTGGGATTCTTCTAGAAAGGACATAACATCGATCAGAAAGGGTCGGACGGAAAATTTAATTTTCAGACTTTTCAGAAAATAATAAAATACCCTAGAAAATGTTATTTTTTTTCTCACCGTTGAGCAGTGGATGGAGGCACTGCAGTGAAATAATGAGGTGAAGATGAGACGCATTAAATGAGGATCCTTAATGGATCATTTGTGAAAGCGTAACACCTTGGTTGTTTTATAAATGAAGCATCCAAATGATTAAGTGATGCACCGTAATATAAATGTTGAGACGTGTTCCATTTTTTGTTTAGATAATGCATTAGAGAGTTGAGAATTAAACATTGGGGATTCACCAATGAATCTATAAGGGGATTCCTCTCCAAAGAAGAAGGAAAAATTCCAGTGGAATGTTATCAAATTCATCGTAACTCGAAGAAAGAATTAGGGAAGCGATGAATGATGTTGACCTATTGAACCCTCAAGTAAAGAATGCTACGACAACAAACATAAAATGAGGTAGGGGTTATGATTTCATTGTGATTTCTGTTATTTCCCCATTCTTCATTCTAAAACAATGAATGTGGACTAACCCACAAATAGGTTGATCTGTGGATCATGTGTTTTCTCTAGAGGGTGACTTGTTTTGGGATTTCTCTATCCGGGATTAAATTATTACTTGTTTTGATTGAACTACAATCCTTATACCTCCCCATGTTTTTAAACATAAAACATGGAGGGTACAGGCTAACACAATCAAGGAATGGGTCCCTATTCCTATTTTTTCTTCGTGACCAATTTTTCTATGTGACAGAAAGGTGTATCTAAGGTCATCACAGTGAAGAGGGTGTCCCCCCAGTGGCCATAGGCGCAAGAGGCGTGAGTAACGGACCATCGAAGTGTGTCTAGTGTTCTAGAAACGTTCTTGTCGGTTGTGGTGGTGCGAGCTGTGTGTTTGGTGAGGTAGTAGGGAAGCCGGTTGTGCCGACGACAGATATAAACCGCGCACCCCGGTGGCACACCGAGTGGCGGAGACTGCAGCCACCACGACTATGATGCTAGAGACCCCTGGTGCCATGCTTGCAACACGTTGATGAGTCAACCCACAAACTTCGTCCACAGTTGATGTGGAAGGGGTGGCCTGCATCTACGCCACTCAGATGTGCTAGAGGCACGTTGTCTGTCCACCACATGTGGGAGGAAAATGGTTGGCTAGGATGGATGGAAGAAGATGTGGTTATGCCACGTCTGACATGAAGAAAATGGACCATTGTGCGGGTAGGGACAAGGGAGAAGGGACTGGGCCTCTATGGGAGCCCTAGAAGGAGGAAACAGGCCTACGAGGTGGGTCGGGTAGTCCAGACAAAGGTGGGATGAGCCCACGACATGTGGGCTGGACCCATAGTGCAGTGGCCTAGACCCGCAACCAAATGGGTTGAACCCAGGCCCAGTAGGACCTCAGGTTAGAAATTGATTGCCCGCCAGTGCGGGTTGTGCTGGAAAATTTCGGGTCACTTGGTGACCTGATTGGCTAGAGCCACGACCAACCTAGTATAGGTCCACTAAGGCCCAATGGTCTAGGATGATGAGATATATAGACAATCATGCTTCATACATGACCCAAGTCTGGGAGTGGTCAGGTCGGTCCTACCGAGTCGGACCGGGCCCAGACGCAACAGTCCCCTGTATACAAAAACAATGATATCTCCCAAATTTAGTATTTGATTGACATGCCTTCTATGGAACAAGGATCCTTAAGATGAGGCAGTCCTTCTGAAAGAATCTATGTGAGTTTTGAATGAGTTTGGGATATGGCAGGGTCAGATCGGACTTGAATCCAACTGAGACCTTTTTATAGAAATACCAATATTTTATAGACCGGGCATCCGTTCAATGCGTCCTCTGTTGATTTGGGACCCTTACGACAAGACTGTCCTTTGGGTTACTCCATGTGAGACTTCATGGTGGTTAAGTCACAAACAATTAATTGAGGAGAAGATCCTCCAGAATTCAATCGTGCTATGTACGGGAATCCAGTGGCCGGTTGTGATGTGAAGAATGAAGAGAGACCCTTTGGGGACCAACATAAGAGTGACCCTTCATGGAGCAGCATATGAGAGAACATTCATGGATAATCATATGAGTGACCTTATATAGATCAACCTAATAGTGGGACTTCATTGATCAATATAAGAGAGACCCTTCTTGGATCATCATGAGATAGACCCTTCATGGATCAACAATAGCACGACCTGTTATGGATTGGACGTAGAGACACCCATCGTGGATTAGCAGAAGAGAGACCCTTTATGGATCAGTAGTAGAACGAACCTTCTTGGATCAGCAATAGAGCCTCTTAACACAATAAGATGATCTATATTTACGACAAATCATCTTTACTTTTGTACTTAAGTTATACCTGTTGTGAGATGCGTCTTTTTCTTTATTCTTTACTTCAGATCTCGAATTGTAGCATCTTCCTTTGTGGATTAATGTGAGATCCGAGTTGTTCTTGAGGTCCCTACTGAGTATTTTTATACTAACCCCAACATGGGATTCACCCATACCTCATGTGTCTTGTGAAGATGAAAAACAAATTTGACTGGGACTTAGGGGAGGTGGGTCTAGACAGTGCTCGGAGGTGGATCGATAGACGTGGGGTGCTGTAGTGACATATGATAGTGAGTTGTACATACCCTTCAAGTAGGATCCATGGTAGAAAACCTCATAATCTTGTACTTCCTTTTTTGTACATTCTTTTCAGTTGGGCTGGTATTTTCACCGTTTTTTTCAGTTTACAGCTTTTTTACACTTAGTGGTGGTACTTTGTGGTGGTTATAACACATTTTTTCTTTTGTGTTTTTTTGAAGTATTCCATGTCTGTGAGTGTATATGTTTAAAGGAAATGCTTTTCCATTTAGGTATATGCCTTTTTGGTGCTAGTCACCAGCCCCTGGCCTATAAAAGGCGGGCTTGGGTTAGTCACGACATGATTCCCGGGGGATGGGTTGCAAAAAGGTGGTATCAGAGGGATATTGGTTCTACCAGAAGAACTATAAGTATTTATTTTTGATGAGACAATAGTGTTAAGTGTTTTGAGTTCAGATTTTATGTTAGGGAGTCAATTGTTTGAGTGGTGGCTGCTGTATCTATACACTAGGACCCTGAATTCTATTTTCTGACTTAATATATGAAAACACTGGTTTCATGTGTTTTGGAAATGTTTTTTTTCTCTTGATCTCTTTTGAGTCAGCTCACCAGGTATAACTTATTGATTGTGGAAAATCTATCTACCTTTATGATGCCTCCGCGAAGATAGCCAGCCAGGATTCGAGTGTAGGATCATGACGATGACCCACCAAGCAATGAGGTGTCAGTGTAGGGACCACTTACAACGATATCACCTTCAGGTGGTGTACAAACAACACCACAAATCGTAGATGAACAGTTTCTACCATCCCCACCAGTGGAAAATGCATGCCAACCGAGCGAGATGCACGAGTTCTAGAGATAGAGGCCCCCAAGGTTTCGAGCTGTGAAAGATCTTCAGAAAGATGAGGATTGGCTGGAGGTAGTTACTTGGGTTTTTCGCCTAGTAAAGACACCTACAGACCATATTGTGGTCCTAGAAACTAGAATTTTTTATGGAACAGTAGGGAGGTTGTGGGGCTTGATGCTCCAGACACACGAGGAGGCGGCCCTTGCCTGGTTAGACTTAAAGAGCCTCTTTAGGGCAGAGTTCATACCAGTGACACTACAATCAGAGTGTATTCAGGAGCTACTGCACCAATAGCAGGGTAGCCAGACTGTGGACTAGTAATTAACAAGGTTTATTGACCTGTACTGATACTCAACCGACATGGTAGGAGAATATTTTTTTAGGAACTAGAATTTGGAGAAGGGTCTTCGATGGGAGATCATGGCATCGATAATTTTTCTCACCATCCCGATGATGGCTAGAGTGCTATAGTGATCTTCATTGGTGGAGAGCTTTCTAGACGAGCAGGCACCAATGGTGAGGGCCACCACCATACGACACATGGTTGAGTCATATATAATAGGTAGTAGGCAGATGAGGTAGTGGCCCAAAAGGTCTAGAACTTCTAGAGGATGACCTAAGGATGTAAGATCGGAGGTGTGGAGCTCATGAGGAAAAAAAGGATAGCTAAGCTCTAGGGTTTGTTACTCTTTTGGAGGGTAGGGACACATGGCTCATGACTACCCGAACCACCGCATAGATGACGAGAAGATGGTCGAGGGGCTACTGAGGATGAGGATCAAATAGGGTGGTCTGCAAAGTGGAAGATGAGGTATAAGAGTGGGACGAATGAATGTAGGTGGGAATAGATAAGATGTACTCCCACCACCACACCCAGGCAGTCCACCATTTCGTTTCCCTGGTCCTTGTTCGGATCTTGGAGATTATGATAGAGCCATTGGATTGATCCTTATGAATACAGACTCCCATGGAAGATGATTTAGTGATCACACACTAATGCCAACATTGTGAGCATACTCTAGAAGGTGAGAGATTCAGTTGGGATCTTCTAGTAGCAGCATCGAGGCCTTACAACGTCATTATAGGTATGGACAACAACAATTCGTGATCAGATTTACTATTTTAGGAACCCAATGTGGTGTATCCACAGATATGGGAAATTGTTTTACTATGTCATCAAGAAGGAAAATGGGGCAATGCAGGATGGAATCTCACAAAGGAAGATATAGCGGATCACTTTTCAGTCAGATACCTTGACACTTGGTGCGGTGATGAGATGAGTCCATGATTTCATGAAGTGGTGGATGAACAAAAAGACATATTAGTGATGTTGGTTGGAAGGATGAACACCCCAACAGTATTCATGAGACTCATGAGAAGGATCTTCCAGCATTAATTATACCAGTTTTCAGTGGTCTTCATGTTGACATCTTGGTTTATTCTGAATCTGAGGCCGACCATGCAATGCACTTGAGGATGGTTCTAGACACACACTGAGAGCACCAACTTTACGAAAATATGTTGATGTGTGAGCTCTAGATATGAATGGGTTTTTTCCTTGGACACATCATCTCTGTGGATGGTGTTTTAGTAGATCCAGTGAAGATAAAGGTAGTTCTTACTTGGGATCCACCCAGGAGAGTGACTAAGGTGTGGAGTTTTTTGGGGTTGGTTGGGTACTACCAGAGGTTCGTATCGAAATTTTCAAGATTATCAGCACCCTTGTCAACATTGAAAAAGAATAGAGAAACCTTCTTATAGATGGAGAGATTCCATCAGAGTTTTCAAGAGCTAAGGCGGAGACTTAAGAGTGCCCCCTTCTTAGGACTACTAGAAAAAGGCATTGGGTAAGTATTATTCTACGATGCATCAGGGGATGGACTGAGTTTTGTACTGATGCAAGAGTGAGGAGTGATCTCCTACGACACACGATTGTGGAGGAATCATGAGTAGAACTACGCGAACCATGACCTAGAGTTAACAATAGTGGTCTTTTCCTTGAATATGTGGTGGCACTACTTGATAGGTGAATAGTTTACGGTCTACTCCTATCACAAGATTCTCAGGTATATCTTCTCACAGAATGACCTAAACATGAGAAAATGATGTTGGCTAGAGTTTCTTCAGGACTATTACTTTGAGATATTCTATACTCCTAGGAAGGGGAATGTGGTGGTTGATGTGATCATCAGGAGGTCTGTGGCTATCACTTCGGCACTCCATTAGTGAGTTAGGGATGAACAACTTTTGGATGTTGATTATGAGGCCTGACATTCTTAGATATCCTCAGGACAGACTCTTGACGGATTTTTGATAGGTGGGGAGCATGTCATCCTTTTCAGAGGACACACCATGGTACCCGTGATGTTATGGGAGGAGGTGTTGAGGGAGTTACATTAATATCCTTTAGCAGTACATCTTGGTGTGGCGAAGATGTAACAAAAACTCTAACATCAGTACTGGTATCTAGGGATAAATAAAGTAGTGGTAGAGTTCATTTCAAGATTCCTAAATTTTCAGCAAGTGAAGGCTGAGCATCAGGTCCCAGCAGGATTGACACAACCACTTGAGGTACCAGAGAGGAAGTGGGATGGTATCTCCATGGGCTTTGTGATGGGGATACCCAACACATTCAGAAGCCACGATTCTATCTAGGCGATCATTGACTGAATCACCAAGTAGTCTCACTTTCTAACCATCCGAGAGTGGGGATCAATAGAGTTCTTAGGGTGACACTAAGTCTAGGAGATTGTATGGCTTTACGGGGTGCCTCCGACAATCATCTCAGACTATGATGCACGCTTTAAATCCTTGTTGTGGAAGGGATTACAGGAAGCCTTCAGGACTCAGCTATGCTTGAGCATAAATTCTCACCACAAGATAGATGGTCAGATGAAGCAAACCATACAGACCTTGGAGGACATGCTTCATGCTTGTGTACTTGATTTTGGTCATATTTGGGAGGACCAACTATCACTGGTGGAGTTTGTGTACAATAATAGCTATCAGGAGACCATTGGCATGACACCGTTTGAGGCCTTGTACGAGCGTCCATGTAGATCACCTCTATTCTATACTAACCTAAGAGAGTCAACACTCATGGGTTAAAAGTTGGAACATGCTACTACTAAGAAGGTTCGAATCATTCTTGAGTAGGTGAGGACTACACAGTGCAGGAATAAGTCTTATGCTGATAGGAGGCGAAGACCCATGATGTTTGACCAGAGAGACCATGTGTTCCTTTGGGTCTCACCCTGATGAGGACTATAGAGATTTTGCTGGGGTGGTAAGTTATCTCTGAGGATTATTAGGCCTTTCAAGATTCTTAGCAGAGTTGGAAAGGTGGCATACTGCCTAGATATTCTCCAATTGATGAATTGGGTGCATGATGTTTTCCATGTGTCACGGCCGAGGAGGTACGTGCATGATCCATCGCATGTCATCGACTGAGGAGAGATGGACATTAATGAAGGGGTGATGTTTGTAGAGTTCATGGTGGAGATAGAGGATCAACAAGAGTGAGTCCTTCATGGATGATCAATTCCTCTAGTGCACGTTCGGTGGTAGCACAATAATCTCTAGGAGATCCGATTAGAGAATGAGGATTAGATTCGTTCTTAGTACCCCCATTTGTTTGATTATCCTTTCTTTTTGACTTTTAGGGACATAAATATCTAAGTTAAAGAGAATTTAATGTCCCATAATTTCATGGTAATTATGTTTTAAATTATATGGAATAATTTCAAGACTACACGCTTTGACGACCTGTGATTTTGAGGCTTGGGGGGCCCAGAATCTAATTTTGATGTTATTTTAAATTATGTTCAGTACTCGTGCAAGAAGTTTTTGCTAAAATTTGAACTAGTTATCAAATCAAAAATACAAGGGCACAATTGAACTGGGAATGAAGGGATTTAACTAGAAATGATATAAATTTTACCAGCAAGGGTCAGGTAGAAAAGTTAATTTTCATACTTTTTGGAAAATAATAAAATAACATGGAAAAAGTTATTTTATTTTTTCTTTCGCAACATTTAGTGGTAGATATTGGTGTTGTGGTGTGGAGATGAGGAAATAATGAGGCCCATTAAATGAGGATCCTTTATGGCTCATTTGTACAAGTGTAACTACTATGATTTTATATAAATGAAACAGCATAACAATGCAACATCGTAGCACAATAGAAAAGTTGTGACGTGTTCCCTTTTTTATTTAGCTAACATTATGGAGAGTTGAGAATTAAACCCTAGCTATTCTATAATGATCCTATAGAGGAATTCCTCTCTAGTGAAGAATGAAAAACACCGGAGGAATGTCATAGACTTCGACGTACCTCAAGGAACGAATCTGGGAAGTGATGAACGACGTCAGACTCTTGAAACCTCAAGGATGGAACCCTACAACAAAGAATGTCAAACGAGGTAGGGGTTATTATTTCATTGTGATTGTTGTTGTTTATCCGTTCTTCATTCAAACTAAATGAATGTGGACCAACCCATGAATAGGTTGATTCGCGGATCGTGTGTCCTTGAGGGAGGGTGACTTCTTTTTGGATTTATCTATCTGGGATTTAATAATCACTTATTTTGATTGAACTATAATACTCAGACCTCCCCATGTTTTTATGATTTTAACTCAAAGGGAATGGACCAACACGAACAAGGACTGATTCCCTCCACATGTACATTTTTTGAAAAGAATGTTTTATTGTGGTGGAAAGGTGCATCCGAGGCCATTGTAGTGAAGAGGGTGTTCCCTGAAGGCTGTAGGTGAAAGAAGTGAAAAGAAAAGACCACCTAAGAAGGTCCGATGGTCCTCCAATGTTCTTAACGGGCAGCGTCGGCCGCGTGCCAGATGGCGGGGTAGTAGGCCCACTGACCGTGCGGGCGGCTAATGGATACGAAAAACCCTGGAGGCGAGCCGAGCATCAGAGTCCACGACCACCATAAACATGGTGCTAGAGACTCGTGGTGCCACACTGGCACCGCATTGACGAGTCAATCCACGGACTTGGTTCGCAGTGACGTGGAAGGGGTGGCCTCTGTCCGGGCCACTCAGATTCACTAGAGGCATACGGTCAGTCGACCACTTGTGGGATTGAATTGGTCAACCACTTTCTGGCTGGGATGGATGAAAATGGGCGCAGCTCTGCTGGGTCCGGCTGGACATAATTGGCCCACTGTGTGGGCTGGGTCGGGGGAGAAGGGACCAGGCGATTGGGGTGGCCCGAGCTATAGGATAATGTCCCTCCAAGTGGGATGAGTGGTGCGAACGGAGGTGTGATGGACCCACAACACAAAGGTCTGGGCTTGTGACCAAATGGGCTAGGCCCAGGACAATGAGCTAGTCCCAGGCCAAGCCAGACCCCAAGTCAGAAATTGACCATCCCACTAGTGCTGGCCGAGTTGGATAATTTTGGATCACTTGGTGACATGGAGGGCTAGAGCCATAACTAACCTAGGATGGGTCTAGTAAGGCCCAATGGGATGGGTTGATGGGCCAAAATGACAAGGATGGTTCATGCGGGACCCCGTTCCAAGATTGGTTGGGTCGGTCCAACCGAGTCAGACCGGGTCTAAACACAATCGGCCCATATTTACAAAAATGATGATATCTCAAAAACTGGGAGTCCAATTGAAGTGTATTCTATATCACAAGGAACATTGCAATGAGGCAGTCATTCTGTGATACTCTACTTTAGTTTGTAAGAGGTTTCCATATGGACAAGTTGGATCGAACTCAAACCGAACTAGGCCCTTTTAAAAAAATGCCCATATCCTATAGACCGGGTGTCTATTTGATGTGTTGTGTGTAGCTTTGGGACCCTTATAATGAGACAGTCATTTGGGTTACTCTATATAGGAAATCACAAAAATTAAGGGATAATAAATGGATTAAGGAGAAGATCCTAGAGAAATCAAGTATGATAAGTGTGGGAATCCAGTGGCTAGTTGTGACATGAAAAATGAAGAGTGACCCTTCATGGATCACCATAAGAGCGACCATTTCCATATCAGCATAAGAGAGACCCTTCATGGATCAGAATAAGAGTGACCCTTGGTGGTTCAATATAAGAGGGGCCCTTAGGGAATCATCATAAGAGTGACCCTTCATGGATCAGTATGAGAGAAACCCTTTGTGGATTAGCAGTAGTGCGACCTGCTGTGGATCAGCCGTAGAACGACTCATTGCAGATCAATTGTAGAGTGACCCATCATGAATCAACAATAGAGAGACCCTTCATGGATCACCCGTGGAGGCTCTTAACATAATAAGATTATTTATATTTATGACTAATCATCTTTACTTTGGTACTTATGTTATACCTGGTGTGGGCTGTTTCTTTTTCTTTGTGATTTTCTAGAGATCTTGCTTTAGGGTATTTTCCATTAGGGATTACTATGAGACCTGAGTTGGGCTCAAGGTCCCTAATTATTATTGTTATAATCACCCCTACATGGTCTTTTCTCACAGCTATAGTGTCTTGTGCATATGACAGACAAATTTGAATGGGAATTTGGGGAGCCAGGGCTAGAGAGTGGTTAGAGGTGGATCAATAGACATGGTGTGTTGTGGTGACATCAGACAGTGAGTTGTAATTAATCTTCAGGTAGAATCCCTAGAAGACGCCATCTAGAGATTTTACTTTATTTTTAGTACTTTTCTTTCAGTTGGGCTTGTATTCTGGATCTTTACTTTCAGTTTAGACCTTTTTACTCTCTACTGTGGTACTTTGTGTTGGTTGGACTACTTTATTTTCTTTGTGGTTTGTTTTATGAAATATTCATGATCAGTATGTGTATAGGTTTATAAGAAATTCATTACTTTTTTGGGATATTCATTTCTAGTATTAGTCACCATCCCCTGGACAATAGAACATGGGCTTGGGGTAGTCATGGCATGGGCCTTAGGGATGGGTTGTGACATCCATATTGATAATTTATAATAGAATGATTCAGAATCTGAAATCATATATCTTTTTCCTAATAGTTATTATGTGACTTATTTAGGGAAATACAATCAATACCCTATATTATTTCTAATTTGATCAAATAATTAAAAATAAGATATGATGGATGTATCCTCCCACATATCTTCTTCAGAAAAAATTTATATATATTAGACATGATCATTATGCCTCCAAGTGTTTTTATAGGTTTCTCCATATCCATTACATGGGATGGTGATTCAACATTCTATGAAAATTTATATGAAATAAATAAATGTGATGAACCAAAATCAACTAAAATTTAGAAAATCTTAAATAGATATCAAGTGTACGTAAAATAAATTCATTTCCATGATCCAACTTAGTGTTAGTGATCTGGAATAAAATTCTTAGTTCACATGGATTGGGAGGTTTTCTAGGACCATTTTCATTACTATCTAATGTTTTGGCTCATTGATTCACATACTATCCAACTACTTGTAGTTGAAGAATTGCAGTGTGGGTATATCATTTGTTGGGTATATCTTTTTCAATATTAAATTAATCTTACTCTTAGGAAAACAATGATATTTTTGGACTTATTCACCCCCATTACCATAAAAAACTTCCTTGATCCCCTGTGTAAATTACATATATTCATATTCACACAATTTTCATGTATTGGGGTTTGAAATTTTTTCCACACATGTGGCTTACCATAAAGTTTCCCTTGGTAATATTATTTACTTTCTAAAAATCATTAATACTAAGAATCAAAAGATTCTATCATCACCTGTAGCGATATCAAAAGATATCTTCATATATCCTAATTTCCCTTATGAATAACAAATTTTAACATAATGGATTCAATACACAAATGAAATGCAAATTTTATTTTATGGATAAGAGATAAAATCAATAGAGTATATTGGGATACTCATGATGTTTTCTTCATATGTTCTTAATGATTTATCCTCATTTGGTTTCAACTCAAAGAATTCCCCCTCTATCTTCATGTAAAGAGATCGAAGAAAATATTTGGTAATGAACAAGTTAATAATCCAACTCCATTATTTAGAGTCCATGTATTCTTTTTTCATTGTATTCTTAATGATATCCCACCATTAGTGAGCCTCTCTATTTATAAGATAAATAGAAAAGAACCATCTCATGTTTTGAGAACTGGGAATGGAAACAATCTTTTCCATTATATTGAAACATTATTTAATGACAAGTGGATTTGAATATCCACAATATTAGGTTAGTAATTTCTACATGCATGACTGTATTGTATGTCACTCCATCCTTGGTTCTTTACTTAGTGTAACATGGTTTTTTAAATTATTCTTAGTTTTTACTATCAGGTGATCGTTTTTTTGAATTCTTGTACAACAGATCTTATCCATTTTCTATCTCATTGGGATAATCATTGCACTTCCCATCATATGAATTGTTCACATATTTTCTCATTACCCATCCATTTAATAAATAAATATATGTTGCGGATAATAAAACATATCTAAAAAAATTTAGAATTGATGTCATGAATCATAACTGACATGAGTTCCATAACTTATAAATTTTAAGGCTTCAATATGGATTATTCAATGTATTCTTCCTATAATGATATTGAAATATACAACAATAATGTCCTAAAAACATTTTTAATAGTTTATAAATGGAATTTAAGTCACTAAATAATTTCCCCTAGGAGTGTGTATCTAGGTGTGAATGTAACATACTAATTTTTAATAGAGAAACACTATGTTCAGCAGCGTACATGATACGCTACATTGAGTATAAATGAACAACTAAATATTATTATTTTAATGTTACCATTATAACCTTGCTGTTGGAATGTTAAGAATGAAAAATATTAAATTATTTATGAGAATATAGTTTACACATGTTTATAATTACTCCTTTTGTGAACAAATATTTATAAATTAAAATAATACTCTTTTTAAAAGAAATGTTTTTATTAAAAAATATTTGAATGAAAATAAGTGAGTATATAAAATAATAAAACAAATCATGATGGATTTTATTAATTAATTATATATTTAATATATTTAATGGGATGTTTAAAAATCAAAATATATGTTTTTTATAAAATATATAAGAACAAAATGAATTTAAAGCATAAAAGAAGTATTTTTCAAAAAAGACATTTTTACTATCTTTTGATAGAGAACCCATTTTAAATATAGTTTATGACACTTTTATAAGTTATATCTTACAAAATAAACTTCTTATTTGGAATATTTATATAAAAAATTTATTTGGTTGAAATGTTGTTATTTTTCTGAAAAAATTCATATTTTAATGAATATTTAAAAATACTGCGTTTTAATTTAATACTTATTTTTCATATAATTTTTTTGTTTAGTTATATTGATATTTTAATTGGTTTTAAAATTTTATTGGATTATTTTTTTGTCATTTAATCTAATTTTTATCATTTAAGTTAATTATAAATTGAAATTTGATATAAACACATGTCAATCATTTGATGGTTTTTACATTTAAAACCCCTTTTTTGTTTTGACAACGAGAATAAATTTTAAATTAATTACTACATATTTTGTGTTTTTATTTTAGAAAAATGAAATCAATATTTGTAATCATATGTTCCAATTTTTTTAAATAGGTACCTTTTTTTAGATATTATAAATAGTAACTTTAGAAATTATTTTTATTTACCAGAGTTAGAGGGTAAATCAAGTAAATAAGGATAAAAATTAGATTATAATAATATAAAAATATCAAAAAACGTGTCATAATACAACTTCATGACATATTCTAGACCAATAAAACCCTTGGGACGAAAATTTATCATTTGGAATCCACTTGGGTGTGATTATGACACTTAAAAATTTTAATTTAAAGTAAAGGAAAATATATTATAAGTATGATTCTTCTTACTAAAACAATTTTAATATGGGATTACATATATGATCTCTTAGACTATAAATATTTATTATAAAGATGAAAATATTCCATACCTCCTGGTATTTTATTTATAATATCTATACTTTAAATAAATAAATTTAACTATTACACAGTGGGGATGTACTGATTACTTCCTTAATAAAGGATTCAAATAAATGATATTATAAATGTTAAAATAATTATTATTTGAAATATTTGTTACCATACAAGAATTTTATGGATGACTATGACATGTTAGTATTGAGATAATGTATTTTTTTCAAAGGATTCAAGTTTTTATAAATCATTTGAAAAAGTGAAGTATGAATAGTGTCAAAATTGACATAATTCATATCTGAAAATATTAAATAGATTGTTAAATGTTATAAAATTCCACAAAATATAAGATTAGAAAACAATTAGTATTAGTAATAATATGTCATAAATGAGAGCTTTATTGTAATTTTGATATGTTATGCGAATTACATTAACACACAAAGTGTAAATAACACATTATCATGTTAAGATTAAAAAAAGGTAAAATAATGGTAAAAACATTATAAGGATTAAAAAATGTTCCAAACATGTATAATATTATTTTAATAATGGGGATACAACCCAAAATAATATTATTTTTTAAATAAATTACTTTCGGGCCATTATAAACCTAAAATAAATTTATAATAAATTAATATTTCAAGACTTTCTTAAAGTGACCCTCATATCTCATATGAAAGGGAACTCCTAATTCTATTTTATTCACAATTCAAAAGCCTTTTGGTTCAGCCAAGATCTATCCAAACATATTTCTATAATACTTCCCCACATTACTAAAGCCCCAGTTTGGTAAGAACACCATTCTTCGTGTTTTTAATGTGTTCTTCAAAGGTGATCAACTGAAGAAGTGGTATCAATTTCATTAAGTGTTTCTAATTTATTTATTCTTCCACTTACATAAAATCTCATCCAAAAATGATGAGATAATAAATCCAATAACTTTAGTATACTAAGAATTTTTAATTTTAATACCATCAGTAAAATCCATCTCTACTTCCATTAAATGGAAAAGGAATTAATCGCTCGTGCGTACGTGTAAACTATCATCTCCACGAACTGATCTAGTTTGTTTTCCATAACCGTATCTCATATTGGTTAGAATAATGGAATTAATTTTGATATGTTATATTAATGAAATATTAATAATTATAAAATAATAATATATAAATTATTTTCTTAATTCCATTTTCATAAAAATGACAATGTTGTTCATGTGTACGTGTGAACTGTCACCTCCATGAAGCAGTGTGACTCATTTTGATTCATTATATAGCATGTATGACATATATAAGTATTTTTAAATTATTATTATGATTTTAATAATATCATAATAATTCTAGAAATATAAAATTATAATTACCTTGTTTTCATAATGATCAATGAGAAATGGAAACGTTACTCATGCGTACGTACGACCTACAGTCACCATGATTATAATATTGTTCATTTTTCATAACCATACATAATGATTTAAATTAAAAGTTATGATTAATTTATAAAATTATAGAATATATCATGAATAATATTCTTGAGATTATTGACTTATGACCACATTGACAAATTACATCATACCATGTTCATTTTTGACTCAAGTACAAAATATCGACAAAACGTCCGACATGAACTCAAAGAATTAACTAATTTATATAACATGGTAATAAGTGATATAATGGGAATAAAAATAATTTAAAATGGTTCTAAATTAATTAAAAATTAACCTATGTTTATTATTCATGAATATAAAAAATTAACAAGATAATTAGGACTCAAGGTAAGGGAATTCCTAACTCAATCTCTATTCATTGAGTGAATTATCTATGTCATTGGTTATGTTCTTATAAGAATATGTATGAATGAAAACTGATTATTTTATATGTAATATCTACCCATTTTAGGTGGATTTATATTTTTCACAAATAATTATTTCATTGATTTATCCTTAATATAATGATACAATCTTTGTAAGGGGATTCATCTCAATCTCCTTTCATTAAGGCATATATTGATGTAACTTTACTTTATTATCCAATATGGTATATATAAAATCCTTTTGAAAAGTTATATCATGAATTATTATATTATCATGATATTTAATGTTTTTTTATCATTATTACTTAATTATTTTTAATCAAGTTTTTCTCAAGTGGAAAGAGACACTTTAACTAAAACAACGTTCTAAATGTTTTAAAGATTTATTATTCTAAATCCTTATATTTTTTGTCCATGTTTTCAGATTTTTTTTATGGATTTACTTATATAGAAATTAATGTTTTAAAATGTCAATTAATTTCATAAGATTCAAAGTGGTATGAGACACTTTGATTCAAAAGTCTCTTTATTAAATTTTTTAAATGATTTTGGAAATGGATTGAATATTTCAATATCTTGAAATGATTTATTATGATTGAAAATGAAATTTTATCTTTTATGTGTTATGATTATATAATGGTACATAGAAATTTTATGGGTGGTTATAGTATAAAACGAAGATAGGCGGTTACATGATAAACCAAATATGGGTGGTTCCGTGATAAACCAAGGATGGGTTGTTACATTATAACCTCAAATGAATTAGGTATGAAAGTCGGTCGTATGACTGTTTAATTTAGTGATATGTGTGGAAGTTGACTATATGGTTATTCCATTTAAATATGATTATGTCCCAAGTTACCTTTATATGTTATATATTTTATTTTACGGGTTTTATGGTAATCTTTTAATTACAAAAAAGGGTAAGCAATGAACATATACTCAATGAAGTGTATTTTACTACTTATTAAAGGTGAAATGTATTACTTTGTGATAAATTATTCATGTTTTACATGTTTTTTCAAGACTAATATTCTACCTTCATTATGTATCCCTTACTAAATTTTTATGCTCATACCATGATTTGAAATTTTCTTCATCGGTTTTAAATAATAATAGATTAAATGACGGGATCAATGAAAATTTATGTTTTAACATGAAAAGAAACCACCTTTATTTTTAAAAGTTTTTGTTTTATAGAAGAAATGGATACATTTGGAAGTGTTCAATTTTTATTTATATGGTTTTTATGTATGAGTTATGAACTAATTCTATAGAACTCTAATCTTGAAAATATTCTCAATGTGAATTCTTGACTTATCTCAATATTAATTAATTTTTACAGCCGGGTCCTTATAGTTGGTATTAGAGGATGGTTTAGACAACATTGGAGATTATGATGTTATCTTAATAGTTAAGGATATCATCATGGTTTTTTAATTTAAGGTTTATCATATGTTCAATTTCATGGAAAACCATTTTGATTCTCTAATATTTGAAATATTAAGGTTAATAATGGTATTTTTGGGGACATTCACCTTTGGGGAATGTATGGGTTATTTGTTTTTTGGATGAAAAATTTGAGGAATGAAATAACCTTTGAGGTTTGAATGATTTTATGCGCAACACCCCAAGATTTTATGAGATATATTAATTTTAATTTCTTTTATGTATTTTGTTTTATGCTACATGAATATTATCTTTTACTATACACAACACCATATTAGCTTGCAGTATACGCAACACTATTCTTGGCTTGTGTGTCACATAATTTCAAGATATTTTGATAGAAGTAATTTCATGCAAAACTATGTATAGATTTTTTTCAATGTATAAATGAAATATGTTTTGATTATGTTATACGCAACACCAAGGTATGCTTTCACTACATACAACAATTACTTGTCTTGCGCAGGAGAGACATTCCCTGATAGCTTGTGTTATACGCAATATCGAGTTCCACTAAACAACGATATATTAATGAATATTATTATTTAATAGGATATAAACAAGAAATTATGAATATTATTAACTACATTTTGAATTTTATATCATTGTTATTCCGCCAACACATTTCCCGGAACATGATATGAGAACAAAATCAATTTTTTGGATAAAAGAAGTATATTTCAAAAAAATGCATCTTTTCCACCTTTTTACGTCACACCAATTTTAAATCTATTTTTGACAATTTTATAAGTTTAATATGGAAATATGAACTTCTTATTTTTAATTAAGATTTAAAAATTTATGTTGGGCAAATTCTGGATATTTTTCTAATAACTTTCATATTTTGATGAATAGTAAAAATATGTTACATTTTATGTTGAAACAACTAATTTCTCATTGAGATAATTTATATGGTTAAATTATAATATTGAATGGTTTTAATGTATAAATAGAATATATGTTTACAATTTAATATAATGTATGTCATTATCAATCATTTTTCATTGAATTCATAGGTAACAAGCATTTCAATCTTTTGCAATGTTTTAACTTTTAAAACATGTTTTCACAACAATGGGATTAATTGTAAATTAATTACTGAAACTGTTGTGTTTCAAATTTTAATAACTGTATTCCTTATTTGGAATCATTATGTTTAAATTATTTTAATAGGCTACTTTTATTTTTAGGCATTATGAATAGTTTTTTGGTAATTATTTTTATTACCATAGTTAAAGGTAAATTAGGTAATTAAGGGTGAAAATAATATTATAAAATTAACTTCACACCTGAAAAAATTCTATTGGATGAATAATAGTCAAATCATATCACATAAGGTTTGGAATAGATTCATTTCATGGACCTTTTTCTATGAAAATGATGTAATTATTATTAAGACAAAAGAAAGTGACAACATTTCACTCTCTTATATCTTATAAGTGTAATACTTTTAATATTGTGATAAATTTCATAAAAAATAGAATGTAAATATTAACTAGAAATGAAATGAAATTATATACATAATGGGTTTTTATTTTGAATTTTTAAGGGTTATATAATTACCATAAATATTGACACAATAGTGATACATTAATTATCTTATTGAGAGAAATATAAAATAAATTATAATATCAATACAAAAATATATATAATTTGAGTGAATTAATTTCATCCACTAATTTTATGGATGGATTTGACATTTTATTTATGATTTAAATTAGTTTTTTTCGAACAAATATATGTGTTATGATATTTCTAAAAAGTCAACTATTGAATAGTGTCAAAATTGACACTATTGATTTTTTAAAATAAATAATATTTTATTAAATTATATAAAATTCATAAAATTATAAAATTCAGCCAAATATTTGAGATAAAGTTAAATATGTCACCAATGGTCCATTTACGGATCCTTTTTCATTTTAGAGTGACTATATTAACTCTTATTAAACAAAAAGACATGTTGTCATGGTAAGAGTTAAAGGAATTAATTAAAGGTAAATCAAAATTATAATTTTTAAAATAAAACCTGAAAATGGACAAACAAATTATTGGATGAATAATATTCAATAATAATCACAATATGAACTATTTTGAGTTGTTTAATGGATAATTTTACATTAAAATATATTTTATATTAATTAAATCAAAGATAGTTTCAAAATATCACTATCTTGTATTTTAATATATTTTATGTGTCCACAAAGTGAAAAAATAAATATATGAATTAATCTAAATGTATATTTTTATAAAAATGAATCTATTTTCATTGTATTAATTTATTTTTAATTTTTATAAGTTATATAATTACCTTAAAAATCTCTTCAATTCCTAAACAAAATTTATTCAATTATCATAAAAATAGAATAAATGATTTTAATAATATTAATTTTGTAATATTTTGGATTATTTAATGTGTATAAAAAATTTGAAAGATTTATAAGATATATTATAGATGTTTTAAATAAATATATTCTAATTACCGATTTTTATTATTGTATTTTTAGTTAAATTAATTGAATAGTATTATATTTGGCAGTAATAATATCTTATTGAATTAATATATTATTAAATTATTTAAAAATCAGAAAAATTTAAATAATAATTAGGGGAAAATATATAGTCCAAATTTTATTATAAATTTTATTAATGGTAAATTTTTTATTATTTACATCTAGAACCGTCTTATTATATTTTAATATTTTGATAGTTTCCTAAAGTACCCTCCTCCTCTCTTATAAAAAGAAATCTCCTCCCACATTTCTTCACACCTTATTGAGGCTTCTATATCAAAAAACCCCTGACCATTTATCTTATAAAAATCCCAAGTAACATTATAGAGGTTCTGTTCTTCTCAAAAGACCTACTCTAGTTCCCTAAGAGAAAATTTAATGGAGGTTTTTCGAGGAAGAGGTAATTTCTTCTTACCAATTCTTTCAAATTTACTTCTTATAATACTTAAACTTATTTAGTTGTTTCATTATAAAGTAATGAAATAAGTATAAATCATATACTGATATGTTATTATAAATATGAAACAACCCTATTTTATCTTCTATCAATTTTACGAAAAATGAAAACACCGCGCATGCGTACGTACAGAATACCATCTGTACATCACGGTGTAATCTGTTTTTCCCCACAACATTACATGGATGGGTATAATGGTGTAAAAAACTAAAATATATATTTATTATAACATGGTACTAATTTTTGGATATTATACACCATCTACTTCAATATTGTTCAACAATTATGGGAACGATATCGTCGCTCGTGCATACGTACGGCTTGCCGTCTCCGCAACGTGATGAGATTCATTCTCCATGATAACCATTAAATAATGATTATATTATATATATAATAAATAATCATGAAATAAATGACTAATAATGCTACTGGATTTATTTATATATATGATATTTACTTACTTCCATTCAATTTAACAAGGAAACAAAAACAACATTCATGCGCACGTACGATCTATAGTCTCCATAAATGATGTATTCAATTCCATTTATCGATCTATTATATATATTTATATGATGAATATATATGATATATAAATAATTTTTTTACATATGTAAGTATGTAAATCATGATCTAAGTAATCATATCAATAATAACAAGTCCAAACATGTACAATAAATGATACGATTAATACCCAGAATGTTGCTTTAACATGGAATTTAAAAATCAACGGGTAATATAAAGTCGTATGTGAATTATATATGATATAATAATTATTGATATGGTTCTATTAAAAGTTAATAATATTTTTAAACCCATTATTATGGAGTTTTAGATATATATAGAAGAAATTGAACCTAAGGTAAGGGATAACTTTTCTAATATCGTTTTATCTGAAATTATTTATTCGTAAGTATCTACTGGGTATATATTTATCATTCATGTCCATGTTTTCTAAAAATATTCTCATGAAATGTGTATAATTATTCCCTGTATTATTAAATTAATTTTTATCCATTTTTACTTTTACTACATGATATGGAATGAATCTTTTTTTGTTTACCATACGTGGTACCTTTTGACTTTTCTGATAAAAGTATGAGGTGAATGTTTTTTATCCAATACAGCATGGACATATTTTTATGTATTCTTAATGATTTCGTTCCATGAATCTTGCTCTACAATATTTCAATTTTATTTTCAACTAAAAAAATTTCTTTTAAAATTGATTGTAATTTTGAGAAAAGAAAATGTTTTTGACGAAGAAGGGATATTTTACTCAAGAACTAAGATCATGTGGTTTATCAAAATTATTTTTACTATAAGATGACATGGGGTTATGTTTATATCCATATTATTCATTTTATTTGAATCTTTTTATGGTGTAATTATTTTTATAAAATCCATTTATCTTGTATGGATTATGTTACAATGAAATATTGTTAAATAAACCCATTTTATTTCATGGGTTATGTTATGGTGAATTTTTTTATGGTTTGTGGAACATCTAAGAATGATTTCACTATGAGATGGGTGAGACCTATATCTCCCTCAAATATATTAGGTAACGATTTATATCTAATGAGATATTCATGAATGGAACATAAAGTAAACCCAATTCAGAAATTGACTTTATCCACTGTGATGTTATTAGAAGCATTTCCTTGGACACTATGGAAATAATATTATGTTCTTAATGGTTTGACACAATTAATTTTTTTATACCAATGTAATTATATCATGGTTAATGTTCCTTTATGATCTATTCCTTAAAAACTGCAAAGATTTAGTTCATGACTGATGATTTTTATGTTTAAATTTTATATTCATGTTGGTTTTTACATTAAATTTTATGGTTTGTTTAATATTCACCATGTTTACCCTTACTGAGCATTTGAGATCACCCTTTTTAAGGTTTTATTTTCCCAAGGATATAGATACATGTTTTAGGTATTAAAACAAATGGGAAAGATCTTTATGGGAGAAGTTGAGGATCTTTCACCATGATTAGAAGATTATGTTCCATGTTTCCAAAGACAATAAACTAGTACGGTCTTTGGGTGTCTTTTTGTGTCATGTATTTAAGTATTACACAAAAGAAATGTAATGTCCATGTACTTTGTGCTCAGTTCACTAAAAATGGTATCAGAGAAAAGGTTTAGTCAACTTTTGGAAAATAAGACATGAAAAATTTAGTGACATCCCTATATATATTTGTAAGGTATGTCAAGGGATATAACAAAGGTTAAGTATAAATATAGGTTACTGTCTGAGAATTATGGTAACGATCATAAATAATCTTGGATTAAACCTAATATTTCCTAGATTGAATGTACTCCCCCTTGATTATGTTGTTTTTTAGAATTATTTTTACTCTCACGCTATTTGTTTTGTGTTTTATTCAATGGAGGGGACAAGAAGGAATTGGGGAAACATTGAATCTGATGAAAAAATTGGCGACTATGAGCAACGAAATTGTGTAATTACTAGAGTGAATTATATAATGATTATGCCAAATCAGTCATCGCAATATATGATTAACAAGGTGAACTTTAGTGGTATTCCAAATTCATATAATAAGACGAAGATAGACTTTTATGAATGTTCCCATGGTGAGGAAGATAGTGGAAAAAAGAGTAAGATTCCTACATATCAAGAAAAATAGAAGAAGAACCTTGATGAATACCTCAAATGGAGGGGAATATGTTATCTCTACGGAAAAAGGGTCATAGAGTGAAAAATTGTTATGGAGTTCAATGTCTCATTTGTGGAAAACATTGGCATTACCCAACTCAATGCCCAGACAAAAGGATTTACTTCAAAGACAAGGAAGGACTTATTCTATGCTTACCATTAAAGTATATGGATTGAAATATGTATGTATTTGATTCTATAAAAGATGAATGGTGAATTATATAAGAGTTATTGTTTTATGTTTTTCGCTAAGGATTTTAAAGAATATGTTGTATAGTTATAATGGATAAGAAAAGTGATTTAATGAAATGTGATATTCCTAAGAAACAAATGTCTAAGGGATATATAACCCTTAATATGAGAATTATGTTAAGATAATGATATTTGTATTAATATTTGTTGGACGATAATAGTTACCTTGGAACTGGTTAGGGTTTTGTTGAAATGCGGGTTATGTTGTCACGACTGAAGTATACAACTTTTCAGGACATAAGGAATATATCAAATAAGGCATATAATAAGGAAACATGCATTTTTTCAATAAGTATATATAGTAACTACCATGACTCAGTTGAATGCATGATGAAGTCATTACAATGTTTGGAATGTGGCCAACAAAATATCTTATGATATATTGGGGGATAAATGATGGTATTCACATTCTTGTTATATGAACATTCTGGAAATTATTTTCATTGTATTGTGAGATTGGACAAAAGTATTTTGGATAAGCCTAAAGGTTGGAATGGATTAGTTTGGAAACCAGATGGAACTGGTTAAGGATAGAACTTTGTTCTGGACTGTTATAATAGTATAGTTTTAGAAAGAGGACAACCCACAGGACGAGCAACAACTCATCGTGTAGAACAAGGCTGTGAGAATCAAACCCATAACCAAAGTGAGACAAGACTTTATTTCCTACCATGGTCCTATGAGAAGTCCCTAGATAGTAGAAATTTGTTTTTTTATTAAACGGTATGATAGATGAAGTATAAGCCCTTTTTTGGAACCATATATGATTAATATCACCATAGATGGACTTATGTATATTTAATAACTTGTGCTAACCTGTTTGTGAAAGAGACAGATAAAATTACCTATCATTCAATCACATGATCTGAAAACACTTCAAGAATAAAAAACTAAACTTCATTTCCTTAAGTAATAGATAAATTGGAAATTGTTCAAGGCACAAAAAGTTTGAGATTGTACCAAAATCAAGTAAGTATTTATTCCCTTGAAAAATTATTCAACTTTAGGGAAAGGATCGTGAAAACAGAAAATGTTATCCTAGTAACTTATTGTATGATGAATCAGATGGTCCCTTAAATCATCGTAGATTTATGGATTTCCTATAATTAACTTTCTCCCAACCTTATTCTCTATCACCGTGCATCATAATTTGATGGTTAGATTTCTATTCCATATCCAGGTTTTCACTTCCTACCTATTTTATTCTATGTGGAAACCCAGTGAATAGTTAATTTGGGTAACCGTTATGTTTCTAACATTATTTTTTGAAATGCAGTGTTAGTATTCCTTTGAAGTTGTGTGTTTTCATGAAATAAACTTTCATGTAGAAAACCATTTATAAACCCAATGATTTTTAGGGAGAAATTCATTTTAAGGGGTTAGAATATAACAACCTAATATTTTATGAGATATATTCATTTTAATTTCTTTTATGTCTTGTGTTTTATGATACACCATGATTAGCTTGAGCTATACACAACACCATATTAACTTGTAGTATACGCAACACTATTCTTGGCTTGTGTATCACATAATTTCAAGATATTTTGATAGAATTTATTTCACACAACACTGAGTACAGATTTTGTTCAATTTATAAATGAACTAATATTTTATTTGGTTATATAAAACCCCAATTTAATTTTTCACTACACTCAACACTGACTTGGCATGCGCAACAGCGACCTTGGTCAATAGTTTGTGTTGTACACAATACCGAGTTTCACTAACAAACGATATATTTTTAAATACTATTATTTAATAGGATATAAAATAGTTGTTATGAATTTTATTAACCAAAATTTTAATTTTATATCAGTGGTATTCATCCTAAACATTTTCTATAACATGATATGAGAACAAAATCATTTTTTCAGATTAAAGAAGTATTTTAAAAAAAATGCAGTTTTACTACCTTTTGATAGTCCACCCATTTTAATTCTAGTTTTTGACAGGTTAATAAGTTAAATTAAAAAAAAACATCTTCTTTTGAATCAGGATATAAAAATTTACATTGTATATATTTATCGTATTTTTTGATGACTTTCATATTTTGGTGAATAGAAAAATACGCTAAATTTTTCTTAAAAACAACTTTTTTTCATCAAGATAATTTATATAGTTAAATTATAATATTGAGTGGTTTTAAAGTATAAATAGAATATATTTTTACCATTTAATATAATTTATGTCATTATAATTAATTTTACATTGAATTCATAGGTAAAAACATTTCAATCTTTTGTAATGTTTTAACTTTTAAAACACATTTTCTCAACAACATGATTAATTTTAAATTAATAACTGAAATTTCTGTGTTTTGAAATTTAAAAAATAGATTCTATATTGAGAATTATCAGGTACAAATAATTTTAATAGGATACTTTTATTTTTGGAAATTATGAATAGTAAATTTGTAATTAATTTTATTACCATAGTTAAAGGTAAATCGGGTAATTAAGGGTAAAAATAATATTATAAAATTAAACTAACACCAAAAAAAAATTGTATTGGATGATTAAAAGTTTACCCATATCACCTAAGGGTCGGAATAGATTCATTTCATGGAACTTTGTCTATGAAAATGATCGTAATTATTATTAAAACAAAAGAAAGTGACAACAAGTTACTCTTATATCTTATAAGTGTAATATTGTTAATTTTGTGATAAACTTCATAAAACATAGACAGTAAATAGTAAATAGAATGTTAATGAAATTATATACATAAATGGATTTTATTTTTAATATTTAGAGGTTATATAATTACCATAAATATTGACACAATAGAGATACATTGATTATTTTATTAAGAGAAATATCAAATAAATTACATTACCAATAAACAAATAAATATAATTTGAGTGAATTAATGCGATCCACTAATTTTATGGATGAATTTGACTTGTTATTTATGGTCTAAATAATTTTTTTTCAAACATATATCTTTGTTATGATATTTCTAAAAAGTCAACTATTTAATAGTGTCAAAACTGACACTATTGATATTTTAAAGTAAATAATATTTTCTTAAATTATATAAAATTTATAAAATTATAACATTCGGAAAAATATTTGGTGTAAAGTTAAATATTTCACCAATGGTCCATTTATGGATCCTTTGGCATTTTAGAGTGATTACATTAACTCTTAGTAAATAAAAATACATGTTGTAATGGTAAGGTTTAAAGGAATCAATTAAGGGTAAATCAAAATAATAATGTTTAAAATAAAACCAAAAAATGTCCAAACAAATTATTGGATTAATATGATTCAATAATTATCACAATATGATCGATTTTGAGTTGTTTAAAGGACACTTGTACACGAAAATAAATTATATATTATTTAAATCAAGGATAGATACAAAATATCAGTTAGAATGGCCCGACGGCCTTCATTTTTTTATGATTTTTGATAATCCAACTTTCAAGGGGCGAGGTGGAACCCCTACAAGGCCCGAAGTCTTAGAGGAAATTACATGACCCATAGGTCTTAGAGGGAATCACCCCGACAAGACCACTTGGAACTGCTCCTCCCCAACATATGTCATGATATCAACACTCCACCTTCATAGGGCTGGTCGGCTAGTTGTCCTATGCAAAGCTGCACAAGATTGGTACCGATGGAAAAGTCATACTCTCTCATTCTTCCAAATCCGATTATATATGATCTAGTGAATGCGCCTGCCCTGAATCCTCATCCGAATACTTTGTTCCTTGTATCCAAACTGGTACATCTGAATTCAAATGACCCAAAGGCCTTGGGGTGTCCCTAAGGCCTTATGGTGGCTCGAAGGCCTTGAGAATCAACTGGCCTGAAGGCTTTGGGTGGCATGAAAGCCTTGCAGGACTTGAGACCCAAACCAGTGGTCCAAAGGCCCAAATGGAAGAATAGTTCCAACTGCTACAATACTAAACATCACATGCTATAGTGCTACTACAGTCCCCCAGAAACACGCCTCCACCCAGATTTGATCTCGAGTTTCTTGGATGCACCAACTTAGTCCTCACCAACTGGGCTGAGCCTCATGTGCTACAAAATATCAATATCTTGTATTTTAATATCTTTTGTGTGTCTACAAAGGTCCAAAATCAATATATAAATGAATCTAAATGTCTATTATAATAAAAATGAAATAATGTTAATTATATGAAATCATTTTGAATTTTTAGAAGTTATATAATTTCCTTAAAAGTCATCTCAATTCTAAAAAAATATTTATTTAATTAACAAAAAAATAAAATAAATGATTTCAATAATTTTTTTATATGTCAGATTATTTAATGTGTCTAACAAATTTAAAAGATATATAAGATATATTATAGTTGTTTTAAATAATTATATTCAAATTTCCACTTTTCCTTATTGTATTTTAAGTCATATTAATTGAATAGTATTAAATTTGGAAATAATAATATCTTATTGAATTAATATATTATTAAATTATTTAAAAGTCAAAAAAATTTAAATAATCAAAAGGGGATAAAATTTGGTCCAAATTGTATTATAAAGTTCATTTATGGTCCATTTTGAATTATTTAGATCTAGAATATTCTTATTATATTTTAATATTTTGAGAGTTTCCTAAAGTGCCCCCTCCTCTCTTATAAAAAGGCATCTCCTCCCACATTTCCTCACACCTCCATGAGAATTATAGCATGACAAAACCATAACCATTTATCTTCTTAACATCCCTAGTACCTGTATAGAGGTTTGGGTCTTCTCAAAATACCATCTCTGGTTCCGAAAGAAGAAATTTAAAGCAGGCACATCGAGGAAGAGGTAATTTCTTTTACAGAGTCCTTCAATTTTTTTTTATTCTTATACATCCTATTCATTAGTTGTTTCATTATGAAGTAATAACATAAGTATAACTAATATATGGACATGTTATTATAAATATTAAACAACCATATTTCACATTATATCCATCCTATAAAAAATGAAATCACCGCACGTGCGTACGTATGGATTACCATCTCCACGCCGTGGTGTAATCTGTTTTTCAACACCACCTTACTTAGATGGGTATAATGGGGGAAAAAAAGTATATATGGTTATTATAACATGATACTAATTCTGAGATACTATACACTATCCACTTTAAAACCATTCCACAATTATGGGAACAATATCGTCGCTCGTGCGTACGTACAACTTACCATCTCCAGGACGCGATGAGATTCATTCTCCATCATAACAATTTAAGAATGATTATAAAGTATATATAATAAATAATCATTAAATATATGACATAATAATGCTACTAGAATTTTTTAATATATATTTAATTTACTTACTTCCATTCAATTTAATAAGGAAACGAAAACAGCATTCATGCGTACGTACAACATACCACCTCCATGAACGGTGTATTCCATTCCATTTATCGATCTATTATATATATTTATATAATGAGTTTATATGATATATAAATCATGTTTTATAGTATATAAGTAAGTAAATCATGATCTATGTAATCATATCAATAATAACAAGTTAAACATGTATGATAAATGAAACAATTATTAACAAGAACGTTGCATTAACATGGAATTTTCAAAATAATGGGTAATATAATGTTGTAAGTGAATTATATATGATATAATAATTATTACTATGGTTCTATTACAAGTTAATAAAATGTTTAAACCAACTATATAGGATTTTCATACACATACAGAAGAAATCGAACCAAATGTAAGGGATAACTTTTCTAATCTCATTTTATCCAAGAATGTTTATTCGTAAGTATCTCCTATGTATATATTTATCATTATAGTCCATGTTTTCTAAAAATATTATCATGAAATGTGTACTATTCTCCCATTTATGTTTAATGTAATTTTTACTCATTTTTATTTTTACTACATTGTATGGAAGAAATCTTTCTTTAGTTTACCATACAGGGTATTATTTTGACTTTTCCAGTAAAAGTATGAGGAGAATGTTTTTATCTTATATAAAATGAACAGATTGTTATGTCTTATTAACACTTTCTTCCCATGAAGCTTCCTATACACTATTTTATGTTTATTTTCGACTAAATTCTTCTCTTTTAAAATTTCATAGCATTTTGCGAAAAGAAAATGTTTTTTAAGAAGAAAGGATATTTTCCTCAAGACCTAAGTTCAAGTGGTTTAACAAAATTATTTTCCATATAAGATGACATGGGGTAATGTTTATATCCCTATTATTAATTGTATTTGATTCTGTTTAATATGGAATTATTTTCATTAAATCCATTTATCTTATATGGATTATGTTATGATGAAATTATGTTAAAGAAACCCATTTTATTTCATGGGTTTTGTTATATAGTGAATGTTTATAATGTTTTGTGGCACATGTAATAATGATATAACTATGATATGGGTGGGAACTATATCTACTTAAAATTAATTGGGTAAATATTTATATCTCATGAGATATACATGACTAAAACATCAATTAAACTCGGTTCGGTAATTGACATCATCTACTATGATGGTCTTGGAAGCAAATCATTGGATTCTATGGAAGTTATATTATATTATTAATGGTCTGATACAATTACATGTTTAATGCCAATGATATTCTATCATGGTTAATGTTCTGTTATGACCAATGGCTTAAAAACTACCAAGATTAATTCATGAATCAATATTTTGATGTTTAAATTTTTTGTTCATGTTTTTATACTTTCAAATCATTATGGCTGGTTTTATATTCCCCATGTTTACCCTTACCGATCATTTGAGCTCAACCATTTTATGTTTTCCTTTCCCTAGGATATAAAGAAATGTAATATGTAGGAAAAAAGTGAAAGATCTTTGTGGGAGATGTTGAGGATCTTTCACCATGATTAGAATATTATGTTCTGAGTTTCCAAAGACACTAAACTAATACGCTATTTGGGTGATTTTTGTGTCATGTATTTATGTATTCCACAAAAGAAATGTAATGTCCATGTACGTCAAGCTCGTGTCTTTATAGTTGGTATCAGAGTGATGTTTTAGTCAACTTTTAGGAACTAGGATGTGAAAACTTCAATGAGATCCCTAGAGATATTTCTAAGGTATTTCTAGGGATGTAACAATGTATAAGTATAACTATAGTTTATAGTCTAAGAATTATGGTAACGATCATAAATAAGCTAGTATTAAACCTAATTTTTTAGATATTGAAAGTACCTACCCTTTATTATGTTGTTTTCTTAGAATTATTTTTTCCTCTCAAACAATTCTTTTTGTGTTTTAGTCAATGGAGGGAACTAGATGGAATTGGGTAAACATTAAATCTAATGAAAAAATTGATGACTATTAGAAATGAAATTGTGTAATGACTAGACTGAATGATATGGTTATTATGCCGAATCAGTCATCGTAGTATATGATTAACAAGGTGAACTTTAGTGGTATTCCGAATTCATCTAATAAGAGGAAGATGGACTTTTATGCATGTTCCCATGCTGATGAACATAGAGTAAAAAAGATTAAGCTTCCTACATATCAAGAAGAAGAGAATAAGAACCTTGATGAATACATCTAATAGAGGAGACGATGTTATATATGTTGGAAAAAGGGTCCATGGATGATGAATTGTTATGGATTTCAATGTATCATCTGTAGAAAACATGGGTGATACCAAACTCAATGTCGAGAGATAATGATCTACTTCTAAGACATGGAATGAATTATTCCATACCTACCATTAATGTATAGGTGTTTAGTTATTTATGTATTTGAATACACAAATTATTAATGGTGAATTATATAAGAGTTATCGATTTATGTTTCTCTCTAAGGATTTTCAAAAATATGGTGTATATTTATAATGGATATGAAAAGGGATTTAGTGAAAATGTGATATTCATAAGAAACACATGATTAAGGGAAGGATAACCCATTATATGAGCTTGATTTTGAGATAATTATATTTTTATGAATATATGTTGGATGATATTAGTTACTTTGGAACTGGTTAAGGTTTTCTGGAAATGCAGGTTATGTTGTCACGAGTGAAGTATACAACTTTTCATGACTTAATGAATATATCCAATAATTTATGGAATAAGGAAACATGAATTTTTTAAATAAGGATATATTATAATTACCTTGACTCAAGATAATTTATGATGAAGTCATTCAAATGTTTGGAATGTGACCAACAAAATATATACTACGATATATTGGCCGACAAATGATGATATTCACATGATTGTAACATGACCTTTCTGGTAATTGTTTTCTTTTTACTATGAAATTTAACAGAGGTATTTTTGATAAGCATAAAGGTAGAAACGGATTAAGTTCGACATCAGATAATATTGTTTAAGGTTAGAACTTTTTTCTGGAATTTTACAATAGTATAGTTTTAGAAAGAGGACAACCCGCAGGACGGGCGACAACCAGTCGTGTCAGACAAGGCTGCGAGAATCAAACCCACAAATGAAGTGAGCGATGCCTTTATCACCTACCACTAGCCTACTTTAAGTCCCTGGTTAGTATAAATTAGTTTTATTTTATTAAGTGGTATGATAGATGAAGTATAAGACCATTTATGGAACCATATATGATTAATCTCACCACAGATGGACTTATGTATATTTAATAACTTGTGGTAGCCTTTTTGTGAAAGAGATTGATGGAATGACCTATAATTATATCTCATAATCTAAAAACACTTCAATAATGAAAAATTAGAATTCATTTATTTTAATAAGAGATGAGGTCGAAATTGTTCAAGGAACGAACAACAGTGTGATTGTACCAAAATCAAGTAAGTGTTTATTCTCATGAAAATTTATTCTACCTTAGGGAAAAAAATCTTGAAAACCAAAAATGTTATCCTAGTACCTTATTATCTGATGAATAATATGGTCCCTTAAATCATCACAGATTTATGTCTTTCTAGTAGTTAATTTTTTCCCAACCTTATTCTTTATCACTATTCATCATATCTTGATGGTTAGATTTCTCTTCCAAATCCATGTTTTCAATTCCTACCTACTTTCTTATTTGTTGAAGCCTAGTTAATAGTTAATTTGGGTAACTTTTATGCATATAAATTTCCTTTTTAAAAGGAAGTTTTATAATTACATTTATGACGTGGTTTTCCATGAAATAAACTTTCAAGTAGAAAACCATTTATAACCTTGACGAATTTCGAGGGAGAAATTCATTTTAAGGGGTGTAGAATGTAACACATAGATATTTTATGAGATATATTCTTTTTCATTTCTTTGATTTCTTTTTATTTATGCTACACTAAGATTAGTTTGCGCTATACGCAACACCGTATTAGCTTGCAGTATATGAAACACTATTCTTGGCTTGTGTTACACATAATTTAAAGATCTTTTGATAGAATTCATTTCACACAACACTATGTATAGATTTTGTTCAATGTATAATTGAACTATGTTTTGACTATGTTATGAACAAAATGAAAGGAAGATTTCACTACATGCAACACTGACTTGTCTTGTGCAAGAGCGGCCTTCCTCGATAGCTTGTGTTCTACTCAATACTGAGATTCACTAAAAAATGATATATTATTATATATTATTATTTAATAGGATAAAAACTAGCCATTATGAATAATATTAACTAAATTTTGAATTTTATATCCTTTTTATTCATACTAAACATTTTCTAGAACATGATATGAGAATAAAATCATTTTTTCAGATAAAAGAAGATTTTTTTTAAAAAAATGTAGTTTTACTGTCTTCTGATGGTGCACCCATTTTATATATATTTTTTTGACAAGTTTATAAGTTCACATGGAAAAATAATTTTTTTAATCATGATATAAAAATTTAAATTGGATAAATTTTTGATATTTTTCTCATAACTTTCATATTATGATGAATATTAAAAATACGCTAAATTTTACTTAAAAAAAACTTTTTTTCATCGATATAATTTATATGGTTAAATTATAATATTGAATTGTTTTAAAGTATAAATTGAATATATTTTTCCCATTTAATTTAATTTATGTAATTATCATTAATTTTAAAATCATTTCATAGGTAAAAACATTTCAATCTTTTGCAATGTTTTAACTTTTAAAACACATTTTCTCAATAACGGGATTAATTTTAAATTAATTACCGATACTTCTATGTTTTGAATATTAAAAAATGGTTTCCATATTTGGAATCATTAGGTCCAAATTATGTTAATAGGGTACTTTTATTTTTGGTCATTATGAATAGTATCTTTGGTAATTATTTTTATTACAAAAGTTAAAGGTAAATCGGGAAATTAAAGGTAAAAACAATATTATAAAATTAACCTAACACCTGTAAAAATTAGATTGGATGAATAAAAGTACACCCATATCACTTAAGGGTCGGAATATATTCTTTTAATGGACCTTTTTACATAAAAATAATATCATTATTATCAGAACAAAAGAAAGTCACAACATGTCACTCTCTTATATCTTATAAGTGTAATTATTTAATTTAGTGAAAAGATTCATAAAAATTCAAAAGAAAAAATTTCAGTAGAAAGAGAACAAAATTATACACCAAATGGTATTTTATTTTTTATTTTTAGAGGTTAAATAATTACAAAAAATATTGACACAATAGTGATACATTAATTATTTTATTAAGAGAAATATCAAATAAATTACATTAGAAATAAAAAATTAAATATAATTTTAGGGAATTAATGTCATACACTAATTTTATGGATTAATTTTACATGTTATTTATGGTTTAAATTATTTTTTTGAACATATATCTATGTTATGATATTTCTAAAAAGTAAACTACTGAATAGTGTCAAACTTGAAACTATTGATATTTTAAAATAACTAATATTTTATTAAATTTTATAAAATTCATAAAATTATAAATTTCAGCCAAATATTTGTGATAAAGTTAAATAGGTCACAAATGGTCCATTTATGGATATTTTGGCATTTTATAGTGACTATATTAACTCTTAGTAAATAAAAATACATGTTGCCATAGTAAGAGTTCAAGGAATTATTTAAGTGTAAATTAAAATTATAATTTATAAAATAAAACCCAAACATGTCCAAAAAAATTATTGGATGAATAAGATTCCATAATTATCACAATATGATCGATTTTTAGTATTTTAATGGACACTTTTACAAAAAAAATAAATTATATATTTTTTAAATCAAAGATAGTTACAAAAATATCACTATATTGTATTTTAATATATTTTTTGGGTCAATAAAGGGCCAAAGTAAATATATGAACGATTCAAAATGTATATTTTGGTATGTAAAGAAACTATTTTCATTAGATGAATTTGTTTTTAATTTTTAGAAGTTATTTAATTACCTTAAAACTCTCTTCAATTCTAAAATAATATTTCTTAAATTAATATAAAAATTGAATAAATGATTTCAATAATATTAATTTTGTTATATTTTGGATTTGTTAATGTGTATAAAAAATTTAGAAGATCTATACGATATATTATAGATTTTTTCAAGAATTATATTTGAATTCCCACCTTTTTATTATTGTATTTTAAGTCGAATTAATTGAATAGTATTACATTTTGCAATAATAATATCTTATTGAATTAATATATTATTTAATTATTTAAAAATCACCAAAATTTTAAGTAATCACTAAGGGATAGGTTATGTCGAAATTGTATTATATGTTTTATTTATGGGCCATTTTTAATTATTTGAATCTATTATAGTCTTATTATATTGTAATATTTTGAGAGTTTCCTAAAGTGCCCCTTCTCTCTTATAAAAGGCATGGCCTCCCACATTTCCTCACACCTTATTGAGACTTATATCTCAACCAAAAACTAACCATTTCTCTTACAAAAATTTCTAGTAAAAATATAGAGGTGATTATCTTCTTAAAAGACAAACTCTAGTGCCCTAAGAGGAAATTTAAAGGAGGCACGTCGAGGAAGAGGTAATTTCTTCTATCGATTATTCCAAATTTATTTCTTCTTCTAATTTCTCTTCTTTAGTTGTTTCATTATAAAGTAATAACATCAGTATCACTCATATACTGATATGTTATTATAAATATGAAACAACCCAATTTCAAATCTATCTATCATAAGAAAAACAAAACCACCACGCCTGTGTACGTACGGATTACCATCTCCACGCTGTGATGTAATCTTTTTTTCACCACCACCTTACTTGGATGAGTATAATGGTGCAAAAAATACCAATATATTATTATTATTATACCATAATAATAATTCTGATATATTATACATTTTGCACTTCAATACACTTCAACAATTATGGGAACAATATCATCTCTCATTCGTACGTAAGGCATACCGTCTCAATGACGTGATGAGATTTATTATCCATGTTAACCATTAAACAATGACTATAATGTATATATAATAAATAAACATAAAATATATAAAATTATAATTCTATTAGATTTATGTATATATATTTATTTCATTTACTTACTTTCATTCAATTTAATAAGGAAATGAAAAACAACGTTCATGCATACGTATGTCCTACTGTCTCCATGAACGGTGTATTCCATTCCATTTATCGATCTGTTACATATATTTTTATACTGAATATATATGATATATAAATCACGTTTTACATTCTAGAGGTAAGTAAATCATGATCAAAGTAATAATATCAAGAATAACAGGTCCAACTATGTACGATAAATGAAACTATTATTACCCAGAATGTTGCTTTAATATAGAATTAACAAATAAACGAGTAATATAAAGTCATATGTGAATTAAATATGATATCATAATTATTACTATGGTTCTGTTACAAGTTAATAATATGTTTAAACCCACTATTCAGGAGTCTCGGACACATATAGAAGAAATTGGACCTATGGTAAGGGATAACTTTTCCAATATCGTTTTATTCGAAATTTTTTATTTGTAAGTATCTATTGGGTATGTATTTATCATTCATGACCATGTTTTATACAAATATTATCATGAAATATGTTCTATTATTCCATGTATGTTTAATGTAATTTTCACCCATTTTTTAGTTTTACTACATGGTATGGAAGGAATATTTCTTTTGTTTACCACACGAGGTACTTTTACATTTCTTGTAAAAGTATGAGGATAATGATTTCATCTTATATGGAATGAATATATTTTTATGTCTTCTTAACTCATTATTTACATTAATTTTCCTCTAGAATATTTCAAGTTTCTTTTTAAATAAATTCTTGTCTTTTAAAATTGCGCGACATTTTGAGAAAAAGAAAATATTTTTGAAGAAGAAAGGATATTTTCCTCATGAACTATTTTAAGTGGTTTATAAATTTTTTTTCCATATAAGATTACATGGGGTTATGTTTATATACATATTATTACTTTTATTTTATTGTACTTATTATGGAAGTATTTTTATGAAACCCATTTATCTTATATGGATTATTTTATGATGAAATGATGTTAAAGAAACCAATTTTATTTCTTGGGTTATGCTATAGTGATTTTTTTTTTCTGTTTTGTGTCACAGATAAGAATGATTTCACTATGAGATGGGCAGGACCTATATCACCCTCTAATGAATTGGGTAAATATTTATATCTCATGAGATAGAAAAGACTGGAATGAAATGTAAACTCGGTTTATTAATGGACTTCATCCTATATGATGGTCTTGGGAACAATACATTGGCTAATATTGAAATCATATTATGTGCTTAACGGTTTTCCACAATTACAAGTTTTATTCAAATGATATTATATCGTGGTTAATGTTCTGTTATGATCTATGCCTTACAAACTACCAATATTTTGTTCATGACTCAAGATTTTGATGTTTAATTTTTATGTTCATGTTTTTTTACGTTCAAATGTTTATGGTTTGTTTCATATTCTCCATGTTTACCCTTATTGAGCATTTTATTTCACCCTTTTTATGCTTTCTTTTCCCCAGTATATAAAGAAATATTTTGGGTAGGAAAAAAAGGGAATGATCTTTATGGGATACATTGAAGATCTTTCCCCATGATTAAAAGATTATGTTCTGAGTTTCCAAAGACACTAAACTAATATGATCATTGGGAATCATTTTGTGTCATTTATTTAAGTACTCCGAAAAAGAAATGTAATGTCCATTTATTCAATGCTCGAGTCTCTACAATTTGGTTATTTTTGATTTCATTATAAAATTTTGTGAACATTATAAGAATTATATTGTTTTAGAAAAAGGAAAACTCATAGGATGGGTGACAAACCAATGCGTCCGGCAAGGCCATTGGGATCAAACCCACAACCTAAGGGCGATAAGGGCATATCACCTATGATAGGACTGCTCGAGGTTTATGGTTAGTATGACATTAAATTTTTATTAAATGATTTTATGGATTAAGAATACGTTTATTTGGGAGACATATAATTTATCTAATAGATAAACATTGGATTGTAAAATGATTTTGGGATTAAGTGATAAATTTAATTTTGGAATAAGTTCATTATTTTGGAAACATTTTATGATTAAGGTGAGTAGAATAATATAAGATTTTATTGGAGGAATAAAGGTTGAATTTTTTTTAGAGAAATATTATATTTAAATATTGACTTATGGGAATTTGGGTAATTTATATATGTGATTTACCTATCTTAGAGATTATGTGATTTTAGAAATTACTTTTTGTTATGATTAATTAAGAGTGTTTGATAATATTTGGAAATAAATGTTATTATTTATCCTGGAAGACTATGTTATCGAATTCTTATTATTTTTGATTTTCAATCATAGTTTTTTTAATTTGAGGAATTTTTTGGACAATTATTTGTCAAATAGTATTTGATGAACATTGGATATTAGTATAGAATTTTAGAGATTAAAAAGCGGTTTTCTTCAATTAATGCTTTATTAATTTAGGGGAATTATCCTATTTTATCATAACATCTTTTGGTTTTGGTTAATATTTCAAGAAATTATTAACTGATATTAAATCTTTTGGGGATTATGTGATTCTCTTGATTTTAATTCTAGTGCTTCAAGTGTGACCAAGTCATCTTGAATACTCATCATTTAGAGAAAAGATGAGTTTGTGGTAGAAATTTATTAAAGGATGAAAATATACATTACAAGTAAGTATTTTTCTGTATGTTCATAGTCAAGATCATAAATAGATTTCTCAACATTATGAAAAAGATATTAAAACAAAAAGGTTTTCTATTTACTTTTCTTACTACAAAATCAAAGATCATTTTACCCAGTACAAGTTTGTGGTTTTTTGATTGTTAACATTATACTAATCTTGTTTTCTATCACTCTCTATCAGAATAAAATGGTTAGTTTTTCTTCTATATCTATATTTTCCATCATGTAATCCTAGTATGTGTTATCTCGTATGACCTATGTAATTATCTTTCTTTATTTTTGGGTCATAATTTTATTAGTGCTTTTTCTGATGTGGGTTTGTAATAAAGGTATGTTGAAAAGTCATACCCTATTTACTGACCCAAAGTTCAAAATGTGAGGAAGAAATTTATTAAATATGTGTAGGATGTAACATCCCTAGTTTTTAAAAATGTTGAGTAGCATACATGATACACAACATCTAGCTTAAACAAACAACTAAATATTATTATTTAATTACTATGGTTATAAACTATCCATTTGAAAGGAGGGAATGAACAATGTTAATTTATTTTTGAAAATATTTTTTACACTTCTATATAACTAATTATTTTGTGAACAATTATTTACAAATGAAAATAACACCCTTTTTTAAAAGAAATGTTTTATTAAAATCTATTTAAATGAAAATATGTGAGTTTTTTAAATAATAAAACCACTATTGACAGATTTTATTAATTAAATATATATTTAATATATCCAATATGATGTTAAAAATTTATATTATATTAATTACAGACATGATATAAGAAAAAAATTCAATTTTATGCATAAAAGAAGTTTTTTTTTCATAAAAGGTATTTTATGGCCTTTTGATGGATTAATCATTTTAATCTAGTTTTTGAGACTTTTATAAGTTATATTTGATGAAATACACTTATTATTTTGTATAAATACAACAAAAATTTACACTTCTTTTTAATTTTGGTATTTTTATGACATAATTCACAATTTAATGAATAGTGAAAAATACAACATTTTAATTCAATACTGCATTTTCATCTAAATTTTTTATATAGTTATATTTTTATTTTAATTGGTTTTAATGTGTAATTGGATTATCTTTTTATCATTTAATCTAATTTTGTTCATAAAAAGTAATTAAAAATAAAATTTGATATAAAAACATGTCAATCTTTTGATGATTTTTACTTTTAAAACCCATTTTTTCGTTTTGACAACAAGAATTAATTTTAAGTTAATTACTGCAACTTCTATGTTTTGAATTTTTAAAATTGGATTCCATATTTCAATCATAAGTTCCAATTTTTTTAAATATGTCCCTTTTATTTTAGTACATTATGAATATAAACTTCAGTAATTATTTTTATTTAATGTTGTTAAAGGGTAAATTAGGTAAATAAGGGTAAAAATAATATTATTTTAAAACAAAACTACCCTAAAACATGTCATAAACATATTTTATAACATATTTCCAACCACGAAAACCCTTGTGATGAAAATTTATAATTTTTAATCCACTTGGGTGTGATTATGACACTTATAACTTTAAATTTAAAGTAAAGGAAAATATGTTATAAAGATGAATCTTCATAATAAAATAATTTTAATATGGGTTTAGATAAATTTTATCTTTGGATACAAATATTTATTAGAAAGACAAAAATATTTTGTATATCATTGTATTTTATTTACAATTTTGTACATTAAATAAATACATTTAATTATGACACAATTGTGATGCAATGATTAATTCATTAAACAAATATTAAAATAAATGATATTATAAATGATAAAATGAAAATTATTTGAAATATATAAAATCTTCCAAGAATTTTATGGATGAATATTCCATGTTAGGATTCATTTGTTTTTTTATGGAATAAAGTTGTTATGAATTTTTGAAAAAGTCAAGTATGAATAGTGTCAAAATTGACATAATTCATAACATAAAATATTAAATTGTTTATTAAAAGTTATATAATTTCAAAAAAAATATAACATTTGACCCTACAGTTAGGATAATTCATAACATGTCATAAATTACACTTTTTTTGAACTTTTGACTTGTTATGGTAATTACATTGACACACAAAGTGTAAATAACAAGTTATCATGGTACGATTTAAAAAGGTAAAATAAGTGTCAAACCAAAAAGATAAGGATTAAAATTATTCAAAACTTGTCTATTTTTAAATTTATAACATGTATATGACCCAAAATAATCTTATATATGAAATAAATGAGTTTGAGACAATTATAAATCTAAATAAATTATAATAAATTAATATTCCAAGACATTCCTAAAGTGACCCTCATCTCTCCTATAAAAGGGAACTTCTCCTCCTTTATTCACACTTCCAAATACTTTTGGTTTGTCCAATATCAGTCCAAAAATATTCCTAGAATCACTCGCATCATTCCTTAAGAGTTATTTTAGGTATAACACCCTTACTAGAGGTATTAAGGCATTATTTAAAGGTTATCAACCGAAGAAGAGGTATCATTTTCTTTAAGTGTTTCTATTTTATTTCTTCTTCCAATTACTTCAAATCTTTTCCAACCATGATGAGCATATAAATACAGAATAATTAATATACTGAGATGTTATTTTGATAATACCATCACCTAAATTCATCTTCACTTCCATGAAATTGGAAAGGAATTAATTGTTTGTGCTTATATGTGAACTATCACCTCCACAAATAGATCTAATTCATTTTCCATAACCGTCTCTAAAAATGGTTAAAATAGTGGAATTAATGTTTATATTTGATATTAATGAAATATTAATCATTATAAAATAATAATATATCAATTATGTTCTTAATTCCATGTGCATAAAAATGATAATGTCGTTCGTGCATATGTGTGAAATATCACCCCCACGAAGTGGTGTAACTTATTTTGAATCATTATATAAATTGTATGGTATATATAAATATATGTAAATTATTATTATTATTATTATGTTAAAAATATCATGATAATTCTGGAAATATAAAATTATAATTACCTTATTTCCATAATGATCAATGAAAAAATGGAAATGTTACTCATGGATACAGACGACCTACCATCTCCAAGATTATAACATTATTAATTTTCATTAACATAATTAATGGTTTGATTTAGAAAGTATGATTAATTTATAAAATATATGACTAAATCTTGAATAATATTCCAGAGATGATAGACTGATGACCACGTGGACAAATTACATCATACCATGTTCATTTCAAGTACCGAATATCGACAAAACGTCTGACATGAACTCAATGAATTAAATAATTTATATAACATGGTAATAAGTGATATAAAGTGAATAAAAAAAGATTATAAAGGTTATAATGAAATTAGAAATTAACCAATGTTTATTATTCAGGAATATAAATAATAATCAATACAATTTGGTCTCAAGGGAAGGGAAAAATTAACCCAATCTCCATTTTTTGAGTTTAATATCTATGTCATTTTTTATATTCTTCTATGAATATGTGTGAATAACCACTGATTTTTTATACTAAATATCCAATTATATTGGGTGTATTTATATTTATAAAACATATTTATGTCATTTATTTATCCTTAATATAAAGATAAGATCTTTGTAAGGGTCTTCGTCTCAATATCATTTCATTGAGGCATATATTGATGTTATGAACCATTATTGTCTTATATGGTGTATATAAAAACCATTGTACATGTTATATCATGAATTAGTATATTATCCTGATATTTAATGTGTTTCTTAATTTTATTCCTTAATTATTTTTATTCAAGTTTTTCTCATGTGGAAAGAGACTCTTTAACTAAAAAATCATTCTAAATGTCTTAATGATTTATTCTTTTAAAACATTATATTTCATGTCCATTTTTTTCAAAATTATTTTTTTGGATTTATTTAAATGGACATGAATGTTTTAAAATGCCATTTCCTTTCAAAAGATTCAAATTTCTATAGTAAAAGTTTATTCAAAAGACTCTTTGTTAAATGTATTAAATGGTTTTGTAAATGGATTGAATATTTCGCAATCTTGAATAGATTTCATGTGATTTCAAAGGAAATTTTATCTTTTATATGTTCTGATTATATAATAGTGATTGAAATTTTTTTGGGTGGTTATGTGATATACCAAATATGGGAGGTTATGTGATAACCCAAGATGGGTGGTTCTGAGATAAACCAAGAATGGTTGGTTACGTTATAACCTCTAATGCATTGGGTATGGAAGTCGGCTATATGGAAATTCCATTAAGTGATATGTGTGGAAGTCAACCGCATAGTTATTAAATTTAATTATGATTATGTCCCAAGTTACCTTTATATGTTATATGTTACATTCTATATCTTTTATGGTAATATTTAGATTACGAAAAAGGGTTAGTAATGATATTATATTCAGTGAAGTGTATTTTAATACTTATTAAAGGTGAATGTAATTACATTATGATAATTTAGTCATATTTTACATGTTTTTGAAAGAAAAAAAATTTCCCTTCTTTTTGTATCCCTTACTGAGATTTTTATGCTCATACTAAGATTTGAAATGTTTATCCAAGGTTTTAAATAATAATTGATTCAAGGATTTGATCAAGGAAAAGTTATTATTTTACATGAAAAGAAACCATGTTTCTTTTTAAAAGTTTTTGTTTTATGGAATTAATAGATATTGTTGGAAGTGTCCAATTTGTATTTTTATTATTATTTTTTATTAGTTATGGAATAATTCTCTAAAAATATAAACATGAAAAGTTCCTTATTGTAAATTCTTAATTTATCTCAAGATTAAGTAATATTTAAGGCCGAGTCCTTATAGTTGGTATTAGAGGATGGTTTTAAAAACATTGGTGATATGGATGTTTTCATAATAGTTAGGTATATCATCATGCGTTTATAATTTTATGGTTGAACATATGTTCAATTTCCTAGAAACCCCTTTTTAGGCGATATGATCTAAAATACTAAGGTGAATAACGGTATTTTTTGAGATATTCATCTTTGACGAAATTATGGGTTATTAGTTTTTAGGATGTAAAATGCAAGGTAAGAAATAAAATTTGAGGTTTCAAACATGTTATGGTAATTTTTGAGTTTTTCTAATATTTTTGTACAATTATAATAATTTTATTGTTTCAGAAAAAGGACAACCCACATGACGAGTGACAACCCGTTGTGTCCGACAAGGCCATATGGATCAAACCCAAAACCGAATGGCAACAAGGGTGTATCACATACCAAAAAACTACATGAAGTCCATGGTCAGTATGACTTATTCTCTTTAGCTAAATTATTTTATGGATTAATAATATGTTGATTTGGGATACAAGTATTTTATCGAATTGATAAACATGGGATTAGAAAATGATTTTGGGGATTAAGTGATAAATGTAATTTTTGAAGATGTTCACTATTTTGGGAAGTTCATATGATTAAGTTAAATATAATAATAAGGGATTTTATTTGTAGAATAAAGGTTGAATTATTTTTGGAGAAATTATTTATTTAATTAAGGACTTATGTCTATTTGGGTTTTTTATGGAGGTGATTAACCTATCATAGAGAATATGTGATTTTGGAAATTAATTTTTTTTACTATCCATTAAGAGTGTTTAATGCTATTGGGAGATTAATGTTACAATTTATCTTGGAATTATATGTTGTCAAATCCTTATAATTTTTGGGTTTAAATCTTAGTTTTCATTTTTTTGAGGAATTTTAAGGAGAATTATTTATCAAATTTTCTTTGTTGAACTTTTTATATTACTGATAAATTTTGGAGATTAAAAGGCATATTTTCTTCATAAAATGGTTTATTATTTTGGGGGAATTACATGATTATATCTTAAGATTTTTGGTTTTGGTTAATATTTCAATACATAATAGATAAATTTCTGATCCTTTTTGGATTATGTGATTCTCTAGAAGTTTATTCTAGTGCTTCAGGTGTGACCATGTCATCTTTAATAATGATCGTTTGGTGAAAAGATGTTTTTGTGGTAGAAATTTATAAAGGATAAAACTATAGTTGGGAACTAAGTAGTTTTAATTATGTTCTTAATCAATCTCTTCAATAAATTACTCATCTTTATAAAAAGGATATTAAAACAAAAAAAATTATCTTTTCTTTTCCTACTGTGAAATCAAAGATCGTTTAACCCATCACAAGTTTGTGGTTTTTTGATTGTTATCTTTCTCCTGATCATGTTTTATATCATAGTACATCAGAAAAATGTGGTTATTTTTTCTTTTATATACATGTTTTCTTACATGTAATCCTAGTATGTGTTATCGTGGGTGACCTTTTTACTTCTATTTCTTTCTTTTAAAGTTATAGTTTTATTAACCCTTTTTCCGATGTGGTTTTCAATAAAGGTATTTTGAAAATTCATACCCTAGTTTCCGAACCCAAATTCAAATTTTAAGGATGAAATTTATTAAAGGTGTGTAGGATCTAACATCCATATTTTTAAGAAAGAAACACTATGTTCAGTAGCGTACATGATATGCTACATCGAGCTTAAACGAACAACTATATATTATTCTCTAAATTTTATCATTATAACTTAGCCATTGGAATTAATTAAATGGAAAGTATTAGTTTATTTATGAAAATATTGTTTGAACATGTATATAAATAATTCTTTTGTGAACAGTTATTTATAAAGGAAAATAAAACCCTTTTTTAAAGGAAGCATTTTTATTAAAAAGTATTTGAATGAAAATAAGTGAGTTTATAAAATAATAAAACCACTATTGATGGATTTTATTAATTAAATTTATATTTAAGAGAATAAATTTGATTTTTAAAATTCTTATTATATGTTTTCTAGGAAATATATATGAAGAAAATTAATTTTAGACATAACAGAAGTATTAAAAAAATCATTTTTTCGCCTTTTGATGAAAAAACATTTTAAATCTAGTTTTTTGAAAATTTTATAAGTTATATTTGACAAAATAAAAATATTATTTATAATAGAGACATCCAAATTTACTTTGGTTGACGTTTTGGTATTTTCCTGCTAAAATTCATATTGTAATGAATATTGAAAATACTGCATTTTAATTCAGTACTACCTTTTTGTCTAACTTTTTTATATATTTAGATTGAACATTTAATTCGTTTTAAAATCTAATTGGATTAGTTTTTTATCATTTAATCCAATTTTGGTCATTATAAGTAATTACACCATGAATTGTTTTATAAACCCATGTCAGTCTTTTGATGGGTTTTACTTTTAAATCTCATTTTGTCATTTTAACAACAAGAATTAATTTAAAATTAACTAATACAAGTTATGTGTTTTGAATTTGGAAAAGTGGATTCCAAATTTTGAATCACATGGTCCAAATTTTGTAAATAGTTCACTTTTATTTTTTGAAAATTATAAATAGTAACTTTAGTTATTTTTATTTACCATGGTTAAAGGGTAAATCAGGGAACTAAAGGAAAAGATAAAATTATAATAATATAAAGATACCATATCACATTTCATAATCCTATTTTATGAAATATGGACAATATATAGAACCCTTGGGATGAAATTTTAGCAGTTTTAATCTAGTTGGTTGTGATTATGAAACTTATAACTTTTAATTTAAAGTAAAGGAAAATATGTTATAAACATGAATCTTATTACCAGAACAATTTAAATATGGGTTTATATAGATGAAAGTTTTTACTATAAATATTAATTAGAATAATAGAAATATTTCCTACATCATGGTATTTTGTTTATAAATTTTATACATTAAATAAATAAATTTAATTATGAAATAATGGTGATGTAGTGATTACATTTTTTTGTAAAGGTTGGGGCCAAAGCCTCATTTTTATTATTAAAGTAAAGAAAATACCACTTTTAACTGGGTAGAGGGAAACCCATTACATAGCTCGAAGTCCAAATGGGCTTGTAGCCCATTACATAGCCCTTAGGCCCAAATTTTTGGCCCAATTTCCATTCTGTGAATAGTCGTTATGAATTTTTGAAAATGTCGAGTATGAATAATGTCAAAATTGACATAATTCATATCTTAAATATTAAATAGTTTATTAAATGCTATGAAATTACTAAAAATATAATATTAGAGAAAATGGTTAGTATATGTCCTAATAGTTCATAAATGAAACATTTTTGTACGTTTAACATGTTATGATAATTACATTTAAACACAAAGTGTAAATGAAAAATTCTCATAGTGAGATTAAAAAAGGTCAAATATGTGTTAAACCCAAAATATAAGGATTTATAAATATTCATAACATGTCTAATTTTAATTTTATAATTGTTATATGACCCAAAATAATATTATATTTGAAATAAATGAGTTTTGGACCTTTATAAACATAAAATAAATTTATAATAAATAAATATTTTATGACTTTCCTAAAGTGCCCCTCATCTATCCTATAAAATGGATTTTCTCCATATCTTTTATTCACACTTCCAAAGACTTTTTTTCAGCCAATATCTATCCAAAACGTTTTCTAGAATCACTACCCACATTCTTACATCCTATGTTTATGAATACCACCATTCTTAAAGGTGTGAAGGTGTTATTCAAAGGAGATCAACCGAAGAAGAGGTATCATTTTATTTAAGTGTTTCCGTTTTATTTCTTATTAAAATTCACTTAAATATCCTCCAAATTTGATTATATAATAACTAAAATATAATTAATATTCTAATATTTCATTATGTTAATACCATATCCTAAATCCATCTCCACTTCCATTAAAAGGAAAAGGAAATAATCGTTCGTGCGTCCATGTGATCAATCACCTCCATGAACCGATCTAATTTTTTTTAATAACCATATCTCTTCACTGGTAATAATTATGTAATTAAAATTCATATGTTATATTAATGATATATAAATCATTGTAAAATAATAATATATCAATTACATTCTTACTTATGTGTTCATAAAAATGTTAATGTCATTCATGTGTATGTGAGAACTATCCCCTCCACGAAGCGGTGTGACTCATTTTGATTCATTATATAACTTTTATGATATATATAAGTATATTTAAATGATTAATTTTATGATAATAATATAATTATAATTTTTGAAAGATAAAATTATAATTACCATATTTCCATAATGATCGGGGAAAATGGAAATGTCACTCATGCGTACGTATGACGTACCGTCTCCATAATTATAAAGTTGTTCATTTATCATAAAAATAATTAATAGTTTCATTTAAAAAATATATTTAATTTATAAAAGTAATTATTTTTTCATGAATACTATTCTGAAGATGATGGAATTATGACCACATTGAAAATTTAAATCATACCATATTCATTTTCGACTCAAGTACCGAATATCGAAAAAACTTCCGACAAGAACTCAAAGAATTAACTAAATTATATAACATGGTAATTAGTGATATAAAGGGACTAAAAAACTTGAAAAAGGTTCTAAATAAAGTATATATTTTCCAAAATTTATTATTGAGGATGATAAATAATGAACATGACAATTTAGACTCAAGGTAAGGGAAATCTTTGCTCAATCTCCATTCATTGAGTTAAATATATATGTCATTAGTTATGTTCTTATATGAATATATATGAATGAACCATGATTGATTTATGCTAAATATAAAATTATTTTGGGTAGATTTATATTTTTTACACATAATTATGTAATTTATTTATCCTTTATCTAATGATATGATCTTTGTAAGCGTCTTCGTTTAAGTCTCTATTCATTGAGGCACATCTTGATGTTATACACCTTTATTATCCTATATGGTTTATATAAAACCATTTTTTACATGTTATATTATGAAATATTATATTATAATTATATTTAAAAAATTTTAATGTTATTCTTTAATGATTTTTGTTCAAGTATTTCTCAAGTGGTAATAATCTCTTTAACTAAAACAACACTCTAAATGCTTTAAGGATTTATTCTTATAAAACCTTCTATTTAATGTCTGTGTTTTCAAAATGTTTTTATTGATTTATTTATATAGACATGAATGTTTTAAAATGTCAATTAGTTTCAAAAGTTTCAAAGTGGTATGGGAAAAATTTATTCAAAAGTTAATTTAGTAAATGCTTTAAATTGTTTAGGAAATGGATTGAATATTTCAATATCATGAAATGATTTCTTGTGATTGAAAATGAAATTTTATCTTTTATGTGTTTTTATTATATAATGTCACTTGGAAATTTTATGGGGGCTACGTGATTAACCAAATACAGGTGGTTATATGATAAACAAAATATGGGTGGTTCTGTGATAAAAAAATATGGAGGGTTACGTTATAACCTCCAATGCATTGGGTATGGAAGTCGGTCATATGGCTATTCTATTTGGGGATATGTGTGAAAGTAAACATCATGGATATTCAACTTAAGTATAATTATGTACCATGTTTTCTTTATATGTTATATGTTACATTCAATTGGTTTTATGGTAATCTTTTGATTATAAAAAAAGTGTAATTAATGATCTTATATTCAGGGATATCTATTTTATTACTTCTTAAAGGTTAAAAGTATTACTTTATGATAAAGTATTCATGGTTTACATGTTTTCGAAAGTCTAATTTTTATCCTTTTTTATGTATCCATTACTAATATTTTTATTCCCATCCCATGTTTTTAAAAAATATACATAGGTTTTAAATAAGAATAGAGTCAAGGATGGGATCAAAGAAAAGATATGATTTAACATGAAAATAGACCACATTTTTTTATAAAAGATTTTGTATTATGGAAGAAATGGATACTTTTAGAAGTGACCACTTTGTATATATATGTTTTTTTATGTTTGAGTTATGGAGTAATTCTCTAAAACCCTAAACTTTAAAAGATACTCATTGTGAATTCTTTACTTATCTCAAAATTAAGTAATGTTTAAGGATGTGTTGTTACAGTTGGTATTAGAGGATGGTTTTGAAAAGATTAGTCTATTTCCTTTATTTTTATGGATATCATCATGGGTTTATAATTTTAAGGTTGATAATATGTTAAATGTCTTAGAAACCCATTTTGAGGTTATATGATCTGAAATATTAAGGTGACTAATGGTATTTTTTGGGACATTCACCTCTGAGGAAATTACGGGTTATTAGTTTTTGGGATGAAAATTGTGAGGTATGAAATAACCTCTGAGGTTTGAAACTTTTTGTGGTTATTTTTGAGTAATTTATAATATTTTTTTTAATATTATAAGAATTATATTGCTTTATAGAAAGTAAAACCCACAGGATGGGTGACAAACCATCGTGTCCAACAAGGCCTTAGGGATTGAACCCACAATCGATGGGCGATAAGGGTTTATCGCCTACCACATGCCAACATGAATTCCATGGTTAGTATGAATTATTTTTTAGTTAAATGATTTTATGGATTCATAATAAGTTTATTTGGGAGACATATATTGTATCGAATAGGTAAACATGAGATTCGAAAATTATTTTGGGACTAAGTGATAAATGTAATTTTGGAATACACTCACTGTTTTGGATACTTTATGTAATTAAGGTAAATAGAATAATATGGGATTTTATTTGAGTAATAATAGTTGATTTATTTTAAGAGAAATATTTTATTTAATTATGGACATATAACGACTAGGGTTACTTATGGAAGTGGTTAACCTATTATATAGAATATGTGATTTTGGAAATTACTTTTTGGTATGAGACATTAAGAGAATTTGATATTAATTGGAGATAAATTTTACAATTTAGCATGGAAGTATATGTTATCAAATACATAAAATTTTTGGGTTTCAATCTTAGTTTTGATTATTTTGATGAATTTTAAGGACAATTATTTATCAAATGGTCTTTATTAAAAATTTTATATTACTGGTTAATTTTGGAGACTTAAAAGTAGTTTTTTTTTTCATAAAATGGTTGATTATTTAAGATGAAATAACTGATTTTCTCCAAAACATTTTGGTTTTGGTTAATATTTCCATATATTTCAAATAAATAGTTAATCTTTTTTTGATCATGTAATTTTATTGATGTTGATTATAGTGATTCAGGTGTGACCAAGTCATCTTGAATACTCATCACTTAGAGAAAATATGAGTTTGTGGAAGAAATTTATTAAAGGATAAAACTTTAATTAACATGTAATTATTTTTTCATAGGTTCTTATTCAATATTGTAAATAAATTCCTCAACTTCATATAAATGATATTAAAACAAAAATGTTTTCCACTTCATTTTCCTACTGCGAAATCAAAGATTGTTTAACCCATCATAGGTTTGTGGTTTTATGACTGTTAACTTTCTCCTGATCATGTTTTCTATCACTCTCCATCAGAACAATATGGTTAGTTTTTCTTCCATATCCATGTTTTCCTACATGGATTCCTTGTATGTGTTATCTCTGCTGATGTTTGTACTTCTCTTTATTTCTTTTAATGTTGTAGTTTTATTAACCCTTTTTCCAATATGGGTATGCAATAAAGGTATTTTGAAAAGTCAAACCCTAGTTACCAAACCCAAATTTAAATTCCAAGGAAACCATTTATTAAATATAGGGAGGATGTAAAATCCTGATGTTTAAGAAAGAAACACTATTTTCAATAGCGTATATGATATGCTACATCGAGCATAAACAAAAAACTAAATATTATTATTTATATTTTACCTTTATAACCTAGTCATTAGAATGGAGGTAATGGAAAATATTAATTTATTTATGAATTTTTTACACATTTATATAACTAAATATTTTGTAAATATATATTTATGAATGAAAATAAAACAATTTTTAAAGGAAATGAATTTATTAAAAATTATTAGAATGAAAATGAGTGAGTCTATAAAATAATAAAACCACTCATGATATATTTTATTAATAAAATATATATGTAATATATTCAATGTGATTTTTAAAATTCATATTAGATTTCTTATAAAAATATATAAGAACAAAATCAGTTTTAATCCTAAAAAGAGTATTTAAAAAAAAGGAATTTTTACCACCTTTTAATGGAGAACCCATTTTAAATCTATTTTTTACTCTTTTATAAGTTATACTTGAAGAAATAAACTTTTTATTTGGAATAGGGACACAAAAATTTAATTTGGCTGAAATTTTGGTATCTTTCTGATAAAATTCATATTATTTTGAATTGAGAAAAATACTGTATTTTAATTCAACATTGCCTTTTCATTTAATTTTTTTATATATTTAGATTTTTCTTTTAATTTGTTTTAATGTTTAATTGGATTAATTTTTTTATAATTTATTCCAATTTTTTTCATTTTAAGTAAATTCACATTGAAATTTGATATAAACAGATGTCAATATTTTTTATGGTTTTTACATTTAAATCCCATTTTTTCATTTTGACAACAAGAATTAATTTTAAATTAATTACTACAAGTTATATGTTTATAATTTGGAAGAATGGATTCCAAATTTGGATTATTAAGGTCCAAATTTTCTAAATAGGTCTCTTTTATTCTTGGACATTATGAATAGTAACATTAGTAATTATTTTTATTTACCACGGTTAAAGGGTAAATAATGTAAATAAGGGTAAAAATAATATTATAATAATATAAAACTATCTTAACAGGTGTCATAATCCTATTTGAATACATATGTCCGACCAAGATAACCCTTAGGATGAAAATATATCTTTTGGAATACACTTGGGTTTGATTATGACACTTATAACTTTTAATTTAAAGTAAAGGCCAGTTTGATATAAACATGAATCTTTTTACTAAAAAAATTTTTATATGGGTTAATATAAATTATTTTCTTAAACTATAAAAATATTTCCTACATCATGGAATTTTATTTATACTTTTTATACATTTAATAAATAAAATTAATTAAGACACAATAGTAATGTGGCAATTAATTAATTAATAAAAGATTCAATTAAATGATTTTATAAATGATAAATTAAATATCATTTGAAATATTTTATTCCATAAATGAATTTTTTGGATTACGATTACATATTAGGATTGATTTAATGTATTTTTTCGATGTTATAAAGCTGTAATAATTTTTTGAAAAAGTCAAGTATGAATTGTGTCAAAATTGACATAATTCATAACTTAAAATATTAAATAGTTTATTAAATGTTATAAAACTATTATTAATATAATATTTGATAAAATGGTTATTATATGTCCTAATTTGTCACAAATGACACTTTTAATGTACTTTTAACATGTTATGGTAATTACCTTAACATACAAAGTGTTAATAACAAGTTACCAAGGTAAGATTAAAAAGGTAAGATAAGGGTTAAACCAAAAGGATAAGGATTAGAAAATATGAAAAAATTGTATCATTTTAATCTTATAATTATTATACTACAAAAAATCATCTTATCATTGAAATAAATGAGTTTTCGATCATTAAAAACCTAAAATAAATTTATAATAAATTAATATTTCAAGATTTTCCTAAACTACCCCTCATCTCTCTTATAAAATGGAATTTCTCCTTCTCTATTATTAACACATAAGAATCCTTTTGGTTCAGAAACTCTATGTAAAAACCTCTTCCTAGAATCCCTCTACACATTATTAAAGAATTGTTTTAGGCATAACATCCTTCTTAGAGCTGATAATGTGCTCTCTAAAGGCGATCAACTATAGAAGAGGTATCACTTTCTTTAAATGATTCTATTTTATTTCTTATTCCTCTTCATTAAAATATCATCCAAACACAATGATATAATGACTCTTGTATCCTTAATATACTAATATGTTATTATTTTAATAAAATCACCTAAATACATCTCTACTTTCATTAAATGAGAAAGGAATTAATCGTTCGTCTGTACACGTGAACTATCACCTCTACAAACCAATCCAATTTTTTTCCATAATGACCTCTCATGACAAGTTATAATAGTGTAATTTATAATCATATGTTATGTTCATGACTTATTAAGCATTATAGAATAATAATATATCAATTACATTCTTACTTCCATGTGAATAAAAATGATAATGTTGTTCGTGCGTACGCGTGAACTATCACCTCCACGAAGCCGTACGACTCATTTTGACTCATTATAAAACATTAATGATATATATAAGTATATTTAAATTATTATGATTATGTTAATAATATAATGATTATTAATTAAAGATAAAATTACAAATAGTTCATTTCCATAATGATCAATGAAAAATTGAAACATTACTCATGCGTACGTACGACCTATTGTATCCATGATTATAAAATTTTTCATTATTCATTAACAGAATTAATGGTTTGATTTAAAAAGTTTTATTAACTTATAAAATTGATGAATATTTCATGAATAATATTCTAGGGATGATTGAATTTTGACGACATGGAAAAATTACATCATACAATGTTCATTTTTAACTCAAGTATTGAATATCGAAAAAACGTTCGACAAGAACTCAAAGAATTAAATAATATATATAACATGGTAATAAGTGATATAAAGGGAAAAAGACTTGAAAAGGGTTCTGAAGAAAGTATAAATTATCCTATGTTTATTATTTATGAAGATAATGAATGAATAATACAAGTCAAACTCAAGGTATGGGAAATCTTAAGTCAATCTCCATTCATTGAGTTAAATATCTATGTCATTGGTTATGTTATTCTATGAATATATGTGAATGATCCATGATTATTTTATACTAAATTTAAAATAATATTGGGTGGGTTTATATTTATCACACATAATTATGACCTTGATTTTTTCCTTAATCTAATGATACGATCTTTGTAAGGGGCTTCAACTCAATATCCATTCATTAAGGAATATCTTAATGTTATGGAACTTTATTATCTAACATGGTGTATATAAAACAATTTTGATACTTTATTTCATGAATTAGTTTATTATCATGATATTTAATGTTTTGTTTAATGTTATTCCTTAATGATTTTTATTCAAATGTTTATCAAGTGGTAAAATTCTTTTACTAAAAAAACATTCTAAATGTTTTAATGATTTATTCTTCTAAAAACTTATATTTGATGACCATGTTTTCAAAATGGGTTTTATAGATTTATTTATATGTACATGAATGTTTTATAATGTCAATTTTATTCTTAAGTTTCAATGTGGTAAGGGACACTTTGATTCAAAATTCCCTTTATTAAATGGTTTTGGAAATGGATTAAATATTTCAATATCATTAATTGATTTATTGTGATTTCAAATGAAAATTTATCTTTTATGTGTTATGATTATATAATGGAACTTGTAAATTTTATGGGTGTCTATATGATAAACCAAATACAGGTGGTTCAGTTATAAACCAAAGATGGGTGGTTACGTTATAACCTCCAATGCATTGCCTATAGAAGTAAGTCGTATGGCTATTTAATTTAGTGATATGTGTGAAAGTCAACCGTTTGGTTATTCTAATTAAGTATGATTATATCCCTAGTTACCATTATATTTTATATGTTACTTTGTAGGGTTTTTATGGTAATCTTTTGATAACAAAAAGGGCTAAGCAGTTAACTTATATTCAGTGAAGTGTATTTTACTACTTTTTTAAGGTGAAAAGTATTACTTTGTGATAAAGTATTCATGGTTTACGTGTTTTGGTAGGACTAATAGTTTTCCTTATTTATTTATCCCTTACCGATCTTTTTATGCTCATCCCATGTTTTGAAATGTTTTCACAAGTTGTAAAGAAGAATAGAGTGAAGGATGGGATCACGAAAAAGTTATGATTTAACATGAAAATAAACCACATTTACTTTAAAAAGTTTTTGTTTTATGTAATAAATCAAAACTATTGGAAGTATATACATTGTATTTCTATGGTTTTTTTATGTATGATTTGTGGAATAATTTTCTAAAACTATAAACTTTAAAAGATCTTAAATGTGAATTCTTAAATTATCTCAAGATTAAGTAATGTTTAAGTCTGGGTCCTTAAAGTGAAACACTAGGGTCAGTCATCATGCACTAAGATGAATATTGAGTTGACACTCAAATTGAATTTTTATGGTTATTAACCCTAGGATCATCTATGAAATTACCATAATCATTTTTCAGTTTACAAACAAGGATGTTATTACCATAAAAAACATCACAATATCTATTTCACAATTTTTTCTTTACATATACTTATTCCTAAGGTTCTCGTGAAATTTTTCTAAAATACACACCAAAATGACTAAACCCTACTCTGATAACCAATATAGAAACCCAATCCAAATAAACACATATATGTAATTTTTTTACAAGAATAAACATTCCAACTCACATACAGTTTTAATATAATAGAACAGAAGGTTTAATGTCTTTGACTATTATCAATATAAAAAAGTAATTTTATAAAATAATCAATATTAATTTATAAATAAATAACTATAACCCACTTCTAATCTAATGACATGTACTACCCACCTTAAAATATAGGGAAATGAAAACATAAAAAATTAGTGAGCACAAACTCTAAGTAAGGGAAAAAATCAACATGTCTTCAAGGGTGAGATCAAAAGAATTTGAGAAAATATGAACACGGGATAAATATCATATAAACATGAGTGATAAAGGAATAAATGTTCCACATGGAAATATAACAACTATAACGAGGCTTATAAATATTTTTCATATATAATTAATGCAGATAGTATAATATTAGAATAAATAACATCATTTAGTTATGGAACTAACATTATTATAGGTAACATTACATTCACGAGGCTCACCATCAGAAAACACTATTAAGAGAACCTAAAATTTACTTTTGAATAAATATATCATGGGATATAAAAATTTAACCAATGCATGGGAGGTTGATATTGGATCCCATCAATAACTAATCATTACTTATGTGTGAAATGTGAAAATAAATCACTTATCACATCATAAATAATCCACAAAAATAAAATTAATTTGATTAAAAATTTAAATTATATTATCTAACCTTTTATAAATTACTCATCGATAAAGAAATGGCCTTTATAACATTTCAAAATGATATAAAATAATAACATGAATTAAATTCATTGACACTAAAATCTCGGTCATGAAACAATAATCATATAATAACAAAAAAATGGTGGGTGAAAATTTTGAAAAAAATCCATTGAGATAAATAATTTTTGAAATAGAGAGAAAACTATAAACGAAATCACATAATTTCATTCCATGAAAAAACATATTTCAATCATATATTTAAAAGTTATTGTTACGTGTCTATTTTATAAGATTATCCATCATTTTATTTTTTAAAAGTGGAAATTAAAACAATTGGGGATGTTTATTTTAATTAAGAAATCCTTTTCTAATGATACATAAGATTGAATATAATTTAAAATGTAAAAGTAAATAATTGTTGTGAATATGAGTTAAATAAGTTATAGAAGAAACCATATAACCCAATGTAATGAGTTTAAGTTACAAAATCCCTTACCATCGAAAATTATTTACATGGAAGTGATTTGAGATTATGTATAATGAATGTAAAAAATGAATTAACTATTTCATAACATTATTCAAATACATTTCCATTTATACTCTTAATTTTTAATAATTTTTTTCATCGTTATTTTTATATATTTTTAACATTGGGTGTTTATAATTAATCATTATAACAATTTCATGATAGAAGTAATGATATAACTTATTCTACAAAATTTCAAATTTAAAATCCCATTAATGTTATATTAATTGATTTTTATGGTGACCTATAGTGTTTTAATTTTATGTAATGATAGTTTTTTTTGTTTGGTGAAGGTGAATTCAGTGACAAACTAATTTTTTGTTATTTATTAGTATCGATAGATTACCATATAAAAATCATTAATTTTTATATTATGTATCAAGAATAATATTCATTATATCTATTACTCCAATATATCATATATTATAATGAATTATAATTTTTTACCATCCATGAATTCAGTGGGGAAAAATAGAATTCATCATTCCAAAAAGCTGATAGTCCATATGCATTCATGGATGATGATTTAATTTTTAGATGAATAATAGAATAGATTATTATGGTTAATTATTCTAGAATAATAAAAATTTCACAAATATCATTAAAATTTATTAAATTAATTTTTTTAACTAGTATTGTATAGATTTTATCGAATGAAAAAATGATGGTTCGTGGAGGCCATTATCTCTATATACACAAAAATGAACTTCTCATTTTCCTTATGGAGAAACTAAAAGGATTGTGATGATTTTCATATAAATAAAAAAAATAATTATATTGTTAACAATTTTTTTATCATGATATAATTTTTGTAACATGTTTGTATGATAATTTTATTAAAGGATAATGTTTAAAACATGATAATTACATACTTTGAGATTTGATCTTTTTCTTTACATTCTTCTTATAAATGGGGGAATTTTGACAATCTCATTTAAATAGTATCTCATGGATGGTGAAGAGAATTATAAATAAATTTAATGTGTAGATATTCAGTTTGATACTAAATTATTTGAATGGCAATGGATTTTTAGTGAGATTCTCCATTTATAAGTGAATAAATGGTAACTTTTTTGTATACCCTTTTCTTATAAATGATATCATTGCACTATTCACAGGTCAATGAATCCCAAAATATGAATGGATTTCAGAGTGATCCTAGTTTGATAAAATTTAAACCAATAATTCACACACATTTTTTAGACATGTTTCATGTCATTTAGTATTATATTTTTAAATTTAATATTTTTGGTGCTAAAGGGGGTAACAAGTAATTACCCATGTAAATTATGGTTTACTAAATATTGGAAATATCCCCTATTAAATTAAATGGTTATGATTAACCAAAATCAATTTTCAATTTAATAAAATAATATTCTTAAATATGTAAAAATTGTATTATAAATTAAATAATTATATATATAGAAAATAGTTTTTCAGAAAAAAAATTATTTACCCATCCTGAATTCTTAATATTATTCACAATTTATTTTTATTAACTGAGTGGTAAAATAATTTTTTTAACATCATATTATATTTTCTATTTAAAATACATTTATTTAATTAAATATATAAATATTATAAAATAGTAATAATAAAAAATCATTGAAAAGAAGAGTTTCACAATTATCACTGTAATAAACATTAATCATCAAATATAATATATTTTTATAAAAAATAGAAATTTGTAAAAAATTTAGGCCTACTAATTGAAAATATGAAAAAAAATTCAATATTAAATTTTTAAATATGAGAAAAATGTCATTATCATATTTGCATAGTGAATGCATAAAAAATTTAGAATTTTGTTATCTCTAAGAATACAATGTCCTTTTTTTTATTAAAAATTATATATAATTTTTATAAATTGGATACCTTAATGGATTCCTTTCAATTTAATGTCCATTATATAATTTCTATATTAAATTGTTTTACTTGGGTAACATGGTTTCCATTTTATTTCATTGTTTTGTGTAAGAAAATCTAATCAACTGGTTTTTAATTATTAAAATGTGTTTAATAAAGTTGTGGGTAATTACAATAAACATATATTTAAAAATATTATATAATCACACAATATCTGATTTATGATTTATAAAGTTCACATTGGTCATTTAGTTGAACTCATTAGTGGTTGTCATAATGTATAAATATCATCTATTTGAGTACCGTCTCATTGGTCCATAGAAATTATAATGAATGAGCTTAAGTGACCTTGTGTACTGAATTTATAACCATTTTGTACATCTATGCAAAAAAATCCCCTTTTGAATAGTGTCATAGATAAATTCTATTTCTCCTATAAATTTTAGAATTTCATTAACCACATATTTTATTTAGTCATTAATCAATTATTTTTGAAAAAGATGTCGATGTATTTTGTGATGTAGGTTATTTTATTCTCTAGTACTCAAGTAATAATAATTTCATAGATCATTTATTTTGGATAGGTTTCAACCTATTAATTATACCTTGGTGAAAATTATCTTATATTTTTAGATGTTGATGATGAAAGAAGTTTCCTCAAAAATAAATTTATTTTCATAATCAGTGATATGAGTCCAACTTAATAGACTACGATTAAGAAATATTATAAAAAAACCTTTGATTTTAGAGTATAATATTCAATATCATTAGTACCAAATCTATTGAATTTTTATAGATTTTTATTTTAAAAATAAACAGCCCCACCATCATGTTATTCTACATTCTAAAATATCTTTTCATTCCCTATTCATATGACTGTAACAGATAGTATCAGGAACCATTGAGTTATGTTTATAGAAATATTTTATAGAAACATTAATAATGAGTGATTTTTCTTATTATTATTTTCTAAACCATATTAGGTTATTTATATTATGTAAACATCTTTTGGACTAATATTATATACTCTTCCATTTAAAACTATTATTAAAACATATTCAGATATTGATATATCCCTACCATTTAAAACCAAATTTATAAAACAAATATTCCTTGAAAAAAGGGATGGGGGTTTTCTATATTAAATAAAATAAATTATTATAAAGAATGAAAATAATATAAAATAATATTTAAGATTGTGGGAAAATCAAATTGTGTTTTATATGTTAAAATACAACATTCTTTTTTCTTTTTTATAGAAATTTAGATAGGTCTAGCTAAAATAAGGAAAAAAATCTTCCTTTTGAAACCCATTAAATGAAGGTCACATGGGTCATTATGTTTACTTTATTATTCATTTTTTTCGTATATATGCATAAATTTTTTTTAAGAAAAAGGATATAGAATAAAAATATTTATAAATAATTATTTAAAACATTTAAAATGATATTTTTAATATAATGTATCCCTTACATTGATTATGATTCGTTACATAAGTTATTTATCATACTAAATAATAAACACAATTTAATTAATTAATTTCTTAAGAACCTTTTTCATCTTATGAATTCCTTTTAATAAATTAACCATAAAGTTGTAATCAATTAATTTTTTATTTTGGTTCATGTTGGATGTTTTGATGATATTCAGGTTATATGTCCAAATTGAATTCATTCAGTTGAAAATGGTAAATGAATTCATTATTTCAATATCTATTGAACAATAGTCATGAAATTTTAAAAATTTACTCATCAATTATACTTTTAATATCAACCATGATTTAAGGTTTTCAAAAAAGAACTATGTTATAATAATGAAGACAGTAATCCATACACACAGATGAGTAACCGTTCCTTTTTTCAAAAAAATTGGATAGTAATTGTGACATCTTGGACCAAGATTCCACTAAACTAGTGCTCTGATTTTAGTTGAACAATAGGCTTCAAGTGAATATCCATGAAATCCAAAGTTTGAAAGATAGTTGTAAGGGACTAGGGTGTGTCCATGGGGAGACAATTCCATCATTACCATAGTGTAACATAACAGATCAATATCAATCATAGGTAAATAGTGAAAGTCATATAAATAAAAAGAATCCCCAATAGAGGAAAACTGATATATAATAATAATATAGAGAAGCTGATAATAATAATAATAATAATAATAAGTTGATATTGATATATGTTATATATCTAGAAAGATGAAAAACATGAATGCAAGAAAAATATCATAAATGAAATAAAAAAGAAGAAAAACTAAACAAAAAATATATAAGAATCTCAATATCTTACTCAATAATCTACTACTAGAACCTCCTAAACAATCATGAAATCAAGAGATTGAAGTGGTACACTTCCCTTTATCAACACCTATATACTTGTAATATTACCAGGTACTAGAGGCACCTAGATAATATCTGAGATAAATCTTAGTAGGCCCCCACCAATGGTTTCTATAATATCTTTTCATTCAAATATAAATTGAAATAGTTCTAAATCATACATATATAAAAATAAATCAATTCAATAACATAAATACCCAAGTACCGACTTTATCCCTTAGCTAGTTTCTGAACATATAGCCATTTCATTAATTTATTAAGATCCAGTTTATATATTTAAGCCATGTGAGTCATGACAACTACTAACATCACCACATGATAGTAATAGTAAGGGTTCTATGATGTAATAGGGAAACGATGATGATTACATTATTTAAGAGGTTCCAAGGTAATAACCAAGGAATCCTATACCTCAAGGGTCTCCAAATTTGTATTAATTACAACCTTGCTAATGGAAAAGAGTGTAATCTAAGGAGAGTATTCCAAGACATTACAAAATAATTATTATCTAACCAAGTCTATGAAATACATCCAAGGTAAAATGGGAAAAGTAATGGCTATGCCCAAGGATGTAACCGGGGAACCTGATGTCTCTAGAAATGGTACTGGATCCATGCAGTGTATCCAAGGAATCCTATAATAGTTAATAAGGGATCATATGGTTTCATACCATGAATCCACTAATAGAAGTGGATTGGGTTTTAGTTTGGGTCACAACCATGGAAACCGATATCCTTGAATCAGAATGGCACCCACGATTGTTCAAGTAATTCCCTTGGGAATCCAAAATCTCACTAGTGTCTAACCACCACTATATATATTACAAGGTATATATATATAATTTGGCATGTTAAATTTAATTTATATCATTTAAAAAATAAGGCCAGGTGATAGTCTTTCCATTTGATAAGTTATAGTTCAAGATGTTTCCTTTCATTAGTTTGATGAGGCTAATTGGAAAAGAAACTATTTATGATATTTCATATTTAATTACTTGGTTCCCTCCTTTAACATTTATAAAATGAGAAGGATAGGATAAGGATGAAACACCACATGGGATCCATTTAATATAAAATAGAAGAAGTCATATTTATACCATATACTTTCAAATATACCATTTAACATTGACTAATCAAGTTGAAACACTATCCTTTGGTAGGTGAAGTGATTAAAATACAAGTACTTTCCATAATAAATTCAAAATTCAAAAATCATTTAATCATGTATTGGATTACCATTAGAATTGTCAATCCCAAGCACACCCAAATGGTGGCACAAATTAACATAACAACCTTCTAGGCAGAAACAATGGTAACACACTACATGGGGTGGATTAAGTTATGGACGTAACTGCCAATATTGAATGAAATATATGAAATGGGTCTTATAAAATAGCTCTAAATACTTCAATATTGGAATATAAATTAAACTAACGACACCTGGTGAAATAATCACGACCACACAACAATTTATAAAATGATGAAACATGAGGGATGAGTTATAGATCACATACTTCATACTCCTTTGACTATACTTGTACATTATCATCCTCTAGTTTAGCCTGTATTGGAAGAGATCTAAAGAACAATCCTATGACCTAAAAATAGGGCATATGAGCTTACATCTAAATAAAATTTTTTATATGAAGAATAATGATTAAATATTAAAAAGAAATTAAGAATGTACTAATATAGATCCAATGAGATGAACAATGGTTGAATCAGAATCTATAATGGTGATAGATCTTAAATCCTAGATTAGGAAAAAAATCTTCAAAAGGGACAGGAGAAGGATTTCTGTCTACTCAACAGGAAAAGAAAGAGAGTATTGAGGTTTCATTAGACCATTAAAGGGTAAATAGTCATTTCAACCAAATTTTGAATTTACACGGTTTGGCCGCAAGGTTTTTCCAAACTGTGCGAAAACCATGAATAAGAAGATAAAAGAAGCGGCATACCACATGGTTAGGCCACATAGTTAGGGAAAAGCGTTGCAAACAAGAATAATTCCTTAAAATTTGTATATACTATTTTTCACCTCAGTGTGGATCTAATTTCATGGTTTCGAAAAATGGTGCACTGCATATCATCCCATTACCCAGCCTCACATGGTTATAAATAACCATGTGGCCATCCTCACATGGTTTCCTCTAACCATGATGCATGCCTTTTTCTCCCAAGAAATCATAGTTACTAGCTCCAAAAAAATCCACAGACACCCCCTGATACCTTTAGTAATCATTTGGCATCCATATTATGTCCATAAAATAAAATCAGACCAAAATTTAAAGAATCCATACCAGATGATGATATATGTCAAGTATCGTGAAATCTGAAAACACGGATACAAGAAATTAATCATAAATTCTATAAAAATTATCAAAATGAAACCAAAAACTATCCAATCATCTTGAGCTCATGATCAGTCATCTACTACTAGGGTCATCATAATAAATCAAGCAAAAAAATTGTATGAAGCCCTATGATTCACTTTGTAAACACCTATATAAATGTAATCTGTCTAGGTACTCGAGGCACACAGATTGGGTATGAGATAAATCTTAGTATTCCACCACCAATGGTGTCTATAACATCATGTTAGTTTAATATAAACTGAAATAACATGCAATCATGTATATATAAAAGTAAATGAGTATAATAATGTAAATAACCAAGATCCTACATTAGCCCTCGGCTAGTGTCTGAACATATAACGAGTTCATCAATTTATTACGGTATATTATATACATTTAGGTCATGTGAGGATAATCCCACAATGACATCACCTCGTGATAGTAATAGAAAGGGTTCCATGATGTAACATGGTAACCATGATGATTATATAAATTAACAGGTTCCACAGTAATAACCAAGGAAACCTAGACCTCATGGGTCACGAACTTAGTAGTAAATACATCTTGGAGAATGGGTAAGAGTGTAATATATGGAGAATTATCCAAGTAATTCCATAATAATTATGATATAATCAATTCTATGGAATATATTCAAGGTAAAATGAGATAAGCAATGATTATTACAGAGGATATAACCAAGGCACCTCATATCCGTAGAAGCCATGTTGGATCCAAGGAGTGTATCCAAGGAATATTGTAATTGTAAAGAAGGGATTGTAGAGTGTGATACCGATAATCCACTCATAGTCGAGGATAGTGTTATAAGGCAGGTCTCATCAAGGCAACCTATATATTTGAATCAGAATGGTGTCCACGAGTGCTCAAGTAATTCCCTCCAGAATCCAAAAACTAAATCAAGCATGACCACCCCGATAAATATGTTAAGGTACATATATATATAATTATCAACCTTACAATTAATTTACTTCATTAATTATTAATTCTATGTGATATTATTTCAATTTTATATGTCAAAGTTCAATCCATTGCCTTTCATTAGTTTGACAAGGATAATTATGAATGAAATCATTTTAGTAATTTCAAATTTAATTAAATGGTTCTATCATTTAAATTTCATAACATGAGAAGGATGGTTTAAGGATTTTAAGCCACATGGAATTAATTTAATATAATCTAGGTCAAGTTATATTTATACCATATACTTTCCCATTTACTATTTAAAATTGATTAATCATGTTGAAATACTTTCCTTAGGTGGGTCAATTGATTAAAAAACATGGAAATTTCCATGATAAATTCAAAATTCAAAAATAATTTAATTAAGGACAGGATTACCATTAAAATGGTCAAGCACAAGCACACTCGAATGGTTCCACATACACACATAACAAACTCAAATGAATAACCCATGCTAACTACCAACATGGGGTGGATGATGTTGGAGACATAACCGCCAACGTTGAATAAGAAATATGGAATGGTTATTAGAAAATCGTTCTAATGACTATAATAAAGGAATATAAATTAATTAAATGAAATCCAATTAATTCATCATGCCCACATAGAAATATATAAAATGATGAAACATGGGGGATGAGTAATAGACCACCAACCTCATACTCATAGACTCTCCCCCTCTAGTATCATTCTATTGTTTGGCCTGGATTGTAAGAGATATAAAGAAAATTACCATGTCCTAAAAATATGGTATATGAGACTGAATATAAATATCACAATTTATACGAATAATAATGATGAATGATTAAAAATTAATTAAGAATAAACTAATGCAAAACCAATGAGATAAAAGATGGTCAAATTAGACTCTGGGTGGGTGCTAAATCTAAAATCCTAAATTAGGCGTGAAAAGAGAATAAAAATAGAGATGAGAAGGGTTTCTTCTACTAGAGTGTAAAATAAATATAGGGGTGAGGATTAATTATATCATTAAGGAAAAAACCCTCATTTCACCAAAATTTGGCCTTTACATGATTTGGCTTCACTTTTTTTCCATACCATGAAAAAATAATGCATATAAAACTATAGAATGGGGATAACTAAATAGTTAGGAAACACGATCAAGGAACCATGTGATGACCATGAAAAATGCCTCTCCAATTTTTTTGCAGCATTTTTCAGGCCTGTGCAGCCCAAATCGCATGATTTAAGAAAAGAGTACACCCCATATCCTCCCAATTTCAATCCTCTCATGGATAAAAATAACCATGCGACCTACCTCGTATGGTTTTCTATAACCATGTGACATGATGTTTACTCCCAAAAATCTAGGTTATAGGCTTTGAACAAGCCATTGACACACTTAAAACCTTAACTAACTCAGTAGGGATCTAAATTAGGTACAAAAAATAAAATTAGACCGAAATATAAAGGATCTTTAGGAGAGTAAAAACTAGGTTCTTATAAAAATAAGGTAAGTATTATTTTATATTTCAATAATAATTATTATATCATAAATATAATTTCATTTCTTCAATATATATATATATATAATAATCATGTGATGTGGCCATGAAAATTGAATCACATCACATCATAGAGGTGATAGTCTACATGTACTCATGATCTACATTCTAATTTTTGAATTGATGGAATGTTAAGAAGTTATATGATATAATATCACTCCATAATGATAAATATATCCTGGATATTGGATATATACATTATACATATATTTATACGCATCTATGAGAGGTAGGGATGAAAAATGAATTACATCGGTTTATGAGGCAGTAGTCTGCTGTATACAAGAATGATTGTTTTATTTCCCTTTTTATCAGAGAATGAGATATATATAAGTTATACCATTAATATAATAAAATATAAGTATATGTAAAATTATGATTTTAACCTATTATCATGGTTTAATAATATTTATATGGGGTGAAAGAAGAAATAAAACAAAAACAATTGGTTAAAATCTATACCTCTTCTTCGTACAACCACCAATATAGGACTCTTTAATCCCTATAAGGTCGGTATTCTGCCTAATCCATGACCACTATAATGAGGATTGGGATTATATTAATGGATTTGGGATGGTATTTTAAAAATAAAAATGCTATTGGAGAGTGAGTTATAGAAGAGAGGAGATGGTATTTTATAAGAGAGGGGAGGGGCACACATGGAATTTCATAAAAATATTAAATTCATATAAATTACTTTTCAACTTAAAATGGATCCAAATTGATACAAATGAACTATAAGATGAAAATTAGTATAAATCATCCAATAAATAAAAATTGGACATTTTTATGTGATTTTTTGGCCTATTATTTTTATTTTGACATGTATTGACCAATTGTTATGATTACTGAAATAACAATTTCTTTTACTCTCTAGGTGCCAACATAGTTACTATATATGTAAAATATTAAAAAAATAAACCATGGTTGAAAATTTCAACAATATCTCAATCACATAAAGAAACAAAGGATTTCTAGGTATTATAAACTATTTGGTAAAATATTATTTATTATAAAATATCATTAATGAAAATTTTGAACCTATTCTTTTATTTTGACATTTACAACTACATGAAAACAATGGAATTGGAATATAATTCATTAAAAATTAACTAACAAATTATATTCTTTTATGAAATTCTGGGAATAGAAAAACTCTTTAAAATTATATAACAGTCAATATTTTTAGAATGTTCTATTTTTTATAGTAATTGAATAAATATTGTGACGGATTTGCATAAGAATTTAAGGTAATTTTCCTAGAAAAATTAAAATTATATTACCATAAAAAAATAATACATCTTTAAAATAACTATTTACAACCACAAATATAATTTTTAATAACTATCATGGAATATTTTTATTATTTAAAGCATGAAAGTGACTTTTTTTACTTTATATTGTCATTATATATTATAAAGGATAAAATCAAAGAAATATTGAACCATGATGACATATTTTTTAGACTTGTTATGAAACGGAAGAAATATAACCATATAATAGTAAAAATTCATGTTGTATGGTCATTTATTTAGTACTTAAAATATTATTTTTATCCTTAATTTCACAATTTACTCATACCATGATGAAAATTATTTGATGAGTATACTATTCATAATGAAAAAAAGGTTCTCTATTTCCCAAATATAGAACCCTTGATTCCAAATATGGAATAAATTTTCAAGAATCAATTTATAAAAGTGTAATAATTTAATTTAAAATTATAACAAGAAAATACAATGAAGATCATTAGTTTAGACAAATGACATTTTATCTATAAAAACATTTTTATACCAAATTCATGTATAAAATTCATTCTAAATACCTTAATTCGATTTTTATTCAATATTTATTTTCCATTTTATTTTTAAAACAATTGAAAAATATATTTTATTTTGTAAATACTTGAAATAAAAATACCATTTTCAATAAAAATATCTATTTTTTCTATTCATTAAAAAATAAATATTTTCCTAAAAAACCAAAATTTCATTAAAAGATAATTTTTATATTATTATTTCATAAATAATGATAATTTTTTCAAATTAAAATTTGATTATTAAAAAGTAAATATTTTAAATAACACTAAAATAAGGCATGGAAACCCAATTTGGTGAGAAGTAAATAACTTTCATTTTTGATGGAAAATTACCTCATATTCAAATAAAAATTAAAACTCGAAAATATATAGTTAATGAATATTAATAATAAATAGAATTGGTTTATCTTAGTCATAGTTAGGTTTTTACAGAATGCATTAGACCTAATAAAGAGATGTGTAGAGCCTTGAATTATATAGCCCCTCAATGCATAGACATGCATGATTCAAAAAACATTGGTTTTCGTACATGCCTATTCCCATGATAGGAATGTTTCATGAAATAAGGCCTTGAATGTATGTTTGTGATGTCTAGAATTACTGATTACATCTGTATAAGATCAATGATTATTATTATCCATGTTTTAATTTTTTGACATGAATATAACATTCCATCAGTTTCAGTTGATTTTGGATTCATGTAATTAATTGATTAATGCCATATCACTTATGAACTGTTTATTTTATATAAGAATACAATATATACTACTCTAATCTAACATCTTAGAGCACTAATATTGGTTTCCATTTTACTAGGTAAACTATAGTAGTACAATGAGTAATTTTCAATGATATGATGGATAAGATATTCAAGCTCTCGTTATATTATCATGTTGTATCTTATGTTTTGAATTGAATTGTATATATGTGTCTAGTTTTTAAATAGTACTATACTATTCTATCATTTGGTAACTCTTTTAATTTGTACCAACATTATAATATAACAACATCATCTCAGTTTCTGGAGTTTGAGATTTTAGAAATTCTATATTACCGATCCCATGTATTTTAAGATATATAGAGAGATTAGATGAAAAACGTGATGAGTAATTTCAAATCTACGTTCATGAAATAATAAAGATAAAATAATTAAATAAAAATAAATTTATTTTTTGAATTGGGTTGAGGAAAGTCCCATTGTCTGGATAAAAATTATATATCTCATGAATCTTATTTTTACCTATGGTTATGTATAATGAATACTCCAAAGATATATAACCTAATTTTTTTAAACATAGAAGATAATTTAATGGTCTTCTTAAAAACATTCTACTATGAAATTAATTAAATATGAACCCTCTTAGTCACCTATAAAATTATTTTTATGGATCATAAAATGAGAGATAATAAGAATTTAATAAATAGATGAATTTATAAAACCCCATAATGAATTATTTATTCAATATAAAAAAATTATTACATTAACAAAACCTATTTGAAATCACCACAGCATGAATTAAATTCACCATAATTTTATTAATGAGCAGGTCAAAATCAAATAAAATTAAAATCCTATATAAATTGTGGAGATTTTCCATTGAAGTAATCTATAGTAGAGTAACACCTCACTCTAGGATACAATCTCTATCTCTATCTCTATTTATTATAGCAATATCCAATTATATTTATTGGAATATATCTATCTCTATGATGAAATATTTTTTCAATAATAATTTTATGAAATTTCTAGGGTCAATCACGGGAGCCCTCGGTCATACTGTTAGGATATCTTAGGGTGATCATTAAAAATCATATTTTTATTTTTCTATTTCCATTGTTTCACAATGTGAAATGTTATTTGATGTTACGATTTTGTGGGATGTTCTCGCAGGGGATATTTCATTTGAAAATATTATAATTTCATCTATAATTTTAATAAAATTCTAGAATATGTGTTTTATTATATGAAATGTTTTTCTCATAGTTCCTCCACTTATGTTACACTTAATTTTTCTGGTTTCACCTTGTGACACTTCTTGTCATACCATGAAATCTCTATAATACCTTAGTTTCATTTATTGGGGATTAATTTCTACAATATTTAATTGAAATTTATTGTTCTATAAAATGAATTTAAAAATAAATAAATTTGAAATAATAATAGTTTTTATTTAAAAACCCGGTGGATTTTATATTTAAAATTGCATGTATGAAATTTTTCCATAAAATATGCCCACAAAAGAATTTCTGCTTATCCTCAAGTATAAAATCTGAATATGTATCACCAAGGAAAACCACCTTACTGATATTTAAACTTAATTTTCCAAAACTAAAAATAGATTCAATTGTTAATAAAACTTTTAAGCATCAAATGGTATGATGTATTGAAATTCCCACTTTTCAATGAAATATGTCAATAATATATTTCACTATTTCTATTTTCAGATGATATATCATCTCCATTTTCCATTTTTACTTATCAATTCATTATTAATTTTAATTATAATTTTATGTTACCTCACTTTTATTTTATTTCACTCATTACTTGGGGAACAAATATAAATTTAGTTATTCTATTAACAGAAATCAGAGTCTTTAACATAGTGTTAAAAAACATCTTAACCCTAAACCTCATAGAAGAAAAATTAAAAAATAACCCCAAGGTATTAATAACAAGGTTCAAATGTATTTGATGATTTGTGAAGGATGTTAATTTATGTAAAAAAATGTTAAAAAAGGGGTTTCTTCCATATTTCATTTTTCATGATAGTCAAAAGAACATAATTAAATTAAATCTATTGAAATAGCATCTCCCGTTTTCCCAAAAACCCATGTCAAGGTCAGGAAGAAATAAATTACAATGAATGATAAACTGTATTTATTTTTTTCATTTTCTAATTATTTTGTTTTATATTATTCATTTTTTCCAAAATTATTTCTTGATAAAATGATATATACATCACATAACCCCATAATATAATATTATTGGCCTCATAATGAATTTTTAACTCTATAAATACACAACCCATTCTTTTCTTTTAATTATTTTCTAGAGGTGTAATAATGAATACAAAGATAGAATAATCATAAAATTTCTCCCTTGTATCTAATGAGCAAACCCCAAAATATTATTCATAGTACAAATCATCCCATCCACCATGTGAAATGCCTACACAACACATCAAAAATTCAATAAAATATAAAATAAATTTAATAACAAAGGAAAGGATAGCATAAAATTAATGTGTATCACTTGAATATCAAAGGTTATTCAAGGTAAGAATTATAAAAAATGATGAAATATGTTATGGTTAGTCCATGTATGAAGGGATAAAAAAATGACTCAATCATATTAAATGTGAATAAATACAATAATATATTTTATGAGATGCGAAGTATGTAATATAAAAAATCATTCATGAGCCTCTCTAAGAATACAATAATGTTTAGAATAAAAATATTAGTCTTAGAATTCTATCCAAAATGGGTACATATAAATTGAGTCAATAATTAATTTCATAGAAACTAACAATAATCAAATTAACACAAATCTATGAAATTCAAAACATGGACATTCTAAGATGAATTTAATCAATAAAAATTAAACAATATCCCTAAACTATTAATTATAAAATCCATTTCCATTGTTTATCTCAAATCACTCAATCCTCATCATAGTAATTATATCCCATTAAAATTTAAATCTAAATAATTGCATGATTGTAATAGAAAGGGACTATTTTATCCATGATTGATGATATTTGAAGAAATTTAATTACGAGGAATATATTTTTATGTGAAAATCCCAAAAAATCAATTTCAAAATATTATAAAGGAGGCTTAAAAAATATTAAAACTATTATGCCAATTTTGGAATGGTGGTTGGGGGAATTGGTAAACAATGATAATTTACTATTCATTTACTCTTCTATGATATTTCACAACATGAAATTACCATGAAGAATATTAAACCTTTTCAATTAAATTCCAATGAAAACATAACGTAAAATAAAGCAACCTATAATCAATTTCTAATCTGTGTGACATTAATATGGGACTATAAAATAAATAACACAACAAATATTAAGGTATATTTAATAATTGTAAAAAAAAAGTATGTGGAATTAAAACTAAATAAATATATAAAACAAAACTAATTCTGAGGAATGTAATAAATACTTGGGTCCAATAAATCAGATTAAAATTCACATTTCCTTCTAGAAGCAGCTAATTTTTAGCCCCATTTAGCTCAATCATTACCTTATTTAGCTGATAAGACTATAGTACAAATATAACCATCTTAGGATTACAAAATTGTGAAAATGTAGCACATCTGATGCAACTATAGTATTTATTCTAATCGAAATTGACTAAAAATAAGAGAAGTTGACCAGAAAATTGATAGCTTTAAGATTTATAAAATGAATTTATAAATTTTCATAACTTGGTAATGATTTTTCTTTACAACTTTTGGCTACATTTTCTCAAATTCTAGAAGGATCCCTTGATTTTAGGAATCCATTTACCCAACCTCCACTATTTATACATTTTCTTGTGGTTTTTGTTCTAAATCATCATAGTGAGTTCATATTTCAACAGGTTATCTCTCTTGATCTACCTCTTGTAGTGGTCTATGATTTTCAAGGAATCAATGTGAAATTTCATTATCCAATACCCACACTTTTTTTCTTGTTCTTGATACTATAATGAAAATATTTCATTTATCAATGTTACATTAACAAATATATCTCCCACTTCATCCTCTTATTCTTCTTCACAAGATACAATGGCGAGGGTACCATCTTTAAGAAACAAATTCGGATTTTGAGGTGTACAATACCTCATTAATAGTGACCATACATTCAAGCTCAATAAATTAATCTTAAAAATTTTATTGAAGGTAATGTAATGTCACCTCATTATTTCTATGGTATTGTTATTGACAAATTTCTTCTTTTGAGTGGACCTTTTATTTGAGTTCTTTGGTTTGTATTTAAATTGCCATTAATCCAAATGTAATAATGTTTATCTATATAAATAATGTTTGAATTGTCAACATCATAATAAAAAATTTCTTATTATAGTAAAATATAACAAAATATAAAAAATAACACGAAAATTAGAAAATTTAAAGAGATGAGAAATAATTTTTAAAAATTATTAAACTAATGTAATCTCAATACCTTATCCACGAAAATAGATTAAAAAATTTGATACCACATGAGGTATTCATTAATTGCATTAGGGATACCTAATATAGATATATATAATGAAAAAAATATAACTAACTAAATCTAAAATTAATTATTAATGGATATTTAATGTCCCAAGGTCAATCCTTAGAGAATTTGAATATGGGAAACAATAAGGTAACAATTTTTATGACATTATGCATGATTACTGAAATATAGTATAAAAACACAAACATGTTTTTTTTGAATATATAGAGAATAAAATAATAATAAAAGTGATGAGTAATTATAAATAAATTTCCATTAAATATAAAAACATAAAATAATAAGGAAATAATCAATTAATTATTAGAAAAATTGTCATGTGTATCTACTGGTCTTGGTAAAAACTCAATATCCCCTGATTTTCGATTTACAATGGTTATGTTATTTGAATATTCAAAATATAGGTAACCCAAAACAATTGTTAATAAAAGTTTATAACTAGTCCAATGTTCATGGTATACGATCTATATTATTAAATTTATTAAAAATTATCCCACTCACTCACCTATAAGGAAATGGTAATGCCTCATAGAATTATATAAAATGAAATTTGAGAGTATTGATTAATGTAAGACCCCCAAAATTTATTTTTTATTAGAAATAAAATACTTATTACATTGATTATTCACCATTTATATCAATCTATTATGAATGTAATCACCCATCATGCTATCAATGAGATAATAATATAGGAATAAAATTAAAATCTGAGAGAAATTGTGGAGATAGATTGTTGATGGATTTGACACTGCATAGGTACTATGCAAGGCTTTGTTCTCTGTATCCATATCAATTTTCTATAATGACCCCTTCTATTTATAGGGAATGATAGTTCCTCATGTCACCCATTTGAGCCAAAAATTAGGTTTTGAATTCATATAGGTCTTTCCAAGGAGTCCGTTGTCAATGCGGCCTAAAATCTAGTATAGATCCTAGAAAATAATCATTTAGTTTGGTTCATTACTTGATTTAACATGGTGACAGGACATGGAATGTTGGGATTTTAAAGGATATCTTCTCGAAGGGTCATTTTTTTAAAATATTTTGACACCGTCTTATAAATTCATTCATTTCATGAATATTAGTTATATGGCAGGAAATGACTTTCACCCAGTTATTTCCCTTCATTTATTCTTCATTTTCTCTGGGTAATGCTTCACAACTTCATTCTGAAACATGAAATACCCACATATTCTCAATTTCATCTATTTCAATTTAATTTACCCTATATTTAATTCAAATGAATCTAGAATTAAAATGTATAAAACAAAAAATAAATTTGAAATAATAATCATTTTTATTTACAATGCTAATTATTTTATAATAAAAATAATGGATGAAATGTTTCCATCACATTCCACTCTCCAAAGAAAATTTATACCATTATGTGATAACATGGTTTTTAAATGTCATATATATGAAACATTTCTCACAAATCATCTATAATATCATGAAACCATGATAAAAATATAGATATTTATTACTGTGTTCAGTCTTCGAAACTTATTAATAACTTCTATCATTATAAGATCTATAAATATTCTCATATTAGTGATTAAATGTCCCAAGAATGATAAATTATGTCACTATAAATCATAATTTCTGGACATGGAATATAGCTTCCCCTTTCATAAAGTTTTGATAATAGTTTCAAATAATCTATTTGACCTTCCTTTCATATAAAATATATGATAATATCACCTATAAAGACTAAAATAAGTTGATTAATATTGTATTTAAAGACTCTATTAATAATATCCATGTAGATAGTATGATAATTCATAAGTTCAAATATAATCACTATAAATTCTTAGTGTCTATACCTCATATAGTAATATGTCTTGGAAATAACCTCTCCTTTAAGCCTTCAAATATGATATCCAGATCCAGATTTAATCATTATGAAGTACTAAACTATTCTAATGTGATCAAACATATAATTGATTTAGGGTAAAGGTTAATTTATCTTGATTTTGATTTAATTAAGCACATGATAATCACCAAAAGGACTAATATATCAATCCCTATTTTTGAAAATGCAGTCTAGTGATCCCCATGATGAATCACTCAAGTATACAAAACTTTTATCCAAATTCAATAGAAGTTTATTTATTATTATATTAAGTAAATATATTACATTCTATATAGAAACATTGATATAGGTATATATCCATATATGAGCTCAACCAAAAACTCAACCTCATGCTCTTTGGGAATACTAGATATTTCATCTAGAAATACATTAGTATATTCTCACAAAAAAATTTCTTCAATAGTGACTTTACCTCCCATCATTTTTGATAGAGATCCCTATTTTTTCATTCAAGCCCTATATTATTGAATTTTTATACAAAGGGTGTTGTTTATTATTCATATATTGATAATTTCTAATAGAATGATTCAAAATATGAAATAAGATATCCTTTACCTAATTATTGACAAGTGATTTATTTAGGTAAATTCAATCTATACCAAATATTATGTAAAATTTAACCAAAGAATTGAAAATTAGATATACTATATGTATCATCTCATATATTTTAATAGAAAAATATTTAAATATATTAAAAATGTTCATCGTGCTTCTAGGTGTTTTTATAGGTTGTTTAATATCCATTAAATGAGGTGGTGATTCAACATATAAGAAAAAATATATGAAATAAATGACTGTGATGAACCAAAATCAACTAATATTTAGAAATTCATAAATAAATATCATGTGTACCTAACATTAATTCATTTTCATGATCAAACTTAGTGGTCTTATTTGGGAATAACATTCCATGTTTAATTGGGTGTTAAGGTCTAGTGGGCCTATTTTCTTTATTATCCCATGGTTTTGGTAATTCATTCAAATACTATTCAAACTCATTGTAGATAAATAATTATAGTGTGGGAAGATCATTAGTTGGTTACATCTTATCTATTATTTCACTAATCATACTCTTTAACCAAATTCAATAGCTATGGACTTAGTGGCCCCCATTACCAAAAAAGAACTTCTTTGATTACTTATTCCCATAATTTTTGGGTTTAAGGGGTTGATATTTATTCCACACAAGTGACATAACATTAGTTATCCCTTGATAATATTCTTTACATTATCCCTCTCAATACTACAATGAATCCCAAAATAATATCAGCACCTTCTGTGACATCGAAAGATATCTTCATAGATTCTAATTTCCTTTATAGATAATTCATTTTGAAGTCATTGATTTAATCCACCAATGAAAGGATATATTTAAATTTATGGATAAGAGATAAAATTAATATAGTATTCTGGGATACTGAGGATATTTTATTCATATGTTCTTATGGATTTATCCTCCTTTTGTTTAAAATCTAATAATTCCCCCTCTATTTTCATGTAAAGAAGTTTAGGGAAAATATGTGGTAATGAACATATTCATAATCCCACTCCATTATACAGATTCCATGTAATTTTTCTTCACTTTACTTTTAGTGAGATCCCATCATTGGTGAGCCTCTTTATATATAATATAAATAGAACAAACAACAATCTCATGTTCTGAGAAATGGGGAATGAAAAAAATAGTTTCCATAGAATTGGTCAATTATTTAACGATAAGTGGATTTGAGAATCCACTAAATTAGGTTGGTAATTATTTAATGAGTATATATATTTCATATCGCACCTTCCTTGTTTCCAACAAGATCACATTATGGTTTGTAATATTATTCATATCTTATTACTATTGGGTGGGGATTTTTATGAATTTTTCTACATTGGATCTTATCCCTTTGTCATCTCATTGGTACAATCATTGAATTTTCCTTCACATGCATTATTTAAATAGTTTCTCCTTTTTACATAAATATCATAAATAAATATGAGTTAGGGATAAGAAAACATATTCTAAAAATAATGTTTTTAAAATAGATGGAATGAATAAAAAATGAAACATTTTTCTTAACTTATAAATGTAAATGATCCAGTCTATGTTTATTCAATGTATACTTCTTATAAGGATCCATAAATATACAATAATAATGTCCCCAGAAAATTATTAATAGTTCATAATGAAAATTTAAATCACTAAAAAATATCCTCATGGAGTTTATATCTAGGTGTGCAGTCCTAGGCCCACTCATCACACACCAATGTGAAGACTGATTTTTCACACAGCTAGTCTTTTTATGGTGAGTAAACATATGTGAATCTTTTCAACAGTAATAATAATTCTACTAAATACAAACAGGGTTTCTATTTTTTGGAAAACAAAACAATCTCTATTTCACTAAAAAATAGGTTATTTTTCTATACATAGATTTATTATTAAGGTTCTCACTAATTTTTTCTAAAACACTCACTAAAATAAGTAAACCCTCCTTTAATACCAATATATAGACCCCATACAAATAAACACATTTATGTAATTATTTTACATAAATAAATAGTCCATCTCACTAATAGTTGAAAAATCATAGAATTGATGGTTCAATCCCTTTACCTTAAAAAAATAGAATTGATGGTTCAATGTCTTGGAAGAAAAACTATATAAGAAACTGATTTTATAATAATAATAAATATTTATCTATAACAAAATTACTATAATTCACTTATAAACATCTATCATGTACTACCCATCTAAAACTATAGGGAAATTAAAACATTATAAATGAATGTTCTCAAATATTATGTATGGGAAAAATATCTAACTGGCATCAAGGGTGAGATCATAAGGATATAAGACAGTTTTACCATGGGAGAAATATCATAAAAACATTAGTGATAAATGAAATAATGTTCCACATTTAATCATAATAGCTACAACAAGGATTAGAAATATTTAAACAAAATAATGAATCATTATAGTATAAGATAATAATATAGAACAAATTAAAGTATAAAACAAGAATTATTATAGGGAATAATACTTCCATGAGCCACACCATCAATGAGAACACTTATAAGAACATAAAATGTACTTTTGAATACATATATCATGATATATTAACATTTATCCATTTAATTGTAGTTCGATATATAAACCCATCATTAATTCATCCATACTTATGCTTGCTACTTTAAAATAAATCACTTATCACATCATAAATAACACATAGAAATAAAATTGATTTTATTAAACATCTAAAATAGATCATTTCACTTTTAATAAATTACACATTTAAAAGATAATTGTCTTTATAAAATTTCCAAATGACATTAAATCACAACATGAATTAAGTCAATTTACAAAAAAAACATGATCACCCTATAATAATCACATAATAACAAAAACATAGTTGGTGAAAATTTAAACAAAACTCCATTGGAGACGAATAATTTTGATAATATAGAGGAATATGTAAACCAAATCACATAGAGTCATTTCTTGAAAGACATATTTGAATTATTGATGTACAAGTTAATGTTACATGTCTCTTTTCAAAAAGTATCATTTTTTATTTTAAACAATTGAAATGTAAATCATTCATTGAAGTGGATTTTAATTAAGAACTCTTTTTCCCTTGTTATATAAGAATGAAAATTTAAAATGTAATAATAAATAATAGTAGTTAATATAATTGAAATAAGTTTAATAAGAAACCATATAACCTAAGGTAATGAGATTATGTTACAAAATCCCTTACCATTAAACATTATTTCCATGGAAGTTATTTAAAACCATGTGTCATAAATATAAAATCTAAATTACCTATTTCATAATACTATTCACATACATTTCCATTTATAATCTTAATTTATAATAATTTCCTTCAGGGTTCTTTTTATCTATTATTAACATTGGGTGTTTATAATTAATTCATTATACCAGTTTCATGATAGAAGTAATGATATACCCTATTCTACTAAAGCTCATATTAAAACCCTATAAAAGGTACAATAATTGATTTTTATGATGACCTATAATGTTTTAATTCCATGTAATTAAAGTTTTTTATGTTTTGTGAATGTGAATTCAGTGATGAAGTAATTTCATTTCATTTACTAGTATTTATATATTACCATATAAAAATCATTAATTTTTGTGTTATCTATTGAGAAAAATATAAAATGTATTTATAAATACCTTATATCATATATTATAATCAATTATAATTATTAACCATCCAAAAAGGAAGTGGTTAAATATACAATTCAATAATCCTTGAAGGTGATAGTCCACATTTATGGATGGATGATGATTTAATTTTGAAAGGAATGAGAGAAAAGATTAATATGGTTCATTATTTTAGAATCTTAAACATTTTATATGTATGATTAATATTTATTAAATTTCCTTTTTAGTCAATTCATTTATGGAAGTGAAGGAATGTAAAAAATTACATTTCATGGAGGCCATTGTACGGACATACACAAAAATATCCTTCTCATTTTTCTTATGGAGAAACCAAATGGTGTATAATTTATATCCCAAAAATAAAAAATAGTATATAGTTAAAAAATTTTTATCATGATATTATGTTTGTAACATGTTTGAATTAGAATGATATTGAAGGATAGAGTTTAGAAAATGATAATTATTTACATTGAGATTTGAAATTTCTCTCATTGTTCTTCTTGTGAATGGGGGAATTTGGACAATCTATTTTAAGAATAATCTCATGGATGGTAATGATTTTTTAGTGAGATTCACCTTTTATAAGTGAATAAATGGGATCTTTTGTGAATACCCTTTACTTATCAATGATATCATTACACTATTAAAGGGATAATGACTCCAAATATAAAAAATAATCAATTTTGGGGTTATCTTACTTGATCAAACCTAAACCAATAATTCACACACATGTTTCATGTCATTTAGATTTATAATTTTAAATTTTACATTTTTTTAAAGGGGGTAACTAGTTACTACCAATGTAATCTATGTTTTACTAAAAATATAAAATAACCCCTATTAAATAATTTGGGTATGATTAATCAAAATAATTTTTCCATTTAATATAATCCAATTTATAAATATCAAAAAAATTAAAATTTCAATTAAAAAATTTTTTATATAGAAAAATATTATGTAGAAAAACTATGTTTTAACCCCCATGCCTTCTTAATAATATATATCAACTATTTTTAATTAAATTTATGTAAATATAATTATTTATTTGTTTGAACATAATATTATATTTTCTATATAAAATAAATTTATTTAATTAATTAGATAAAATTATAGAATATTAATAGTAATGAATCATAAAAAATTATACTTGCACAATAATTACTATGAAAAACTTTATTAATTAAATATATATCTTTAAAAAAAGATAAAATGTTTACATAATTTGGATGTACTGTTTGTAAATATAGAATAAAAGTTTCAATATAATAATTCAAAATCTCAATCAAATTTCATTTTAATGTTAGTGTAGTTAACACGTAAAATAAATTTTTAGAAATAGGGTATCTCTAAGTATATAACAACCTTTGTTTTATTAAACATTATATATAATTTTTTTAAATTGGTTACATTAATGGATGCCTTCCAATTTAATGGATATAATATAATTCCAATATTAAGGTCTTTTATTACAAAAAGATGGTTTTTATTTTAATTCATTGTTTGATGCAAGAAAGTATAATCAACTAGTTTTTAATTATGGAACTGTGTTTAATAAAATTGTAGGCCATTACAATAAACATATCTTAAAAAATATTATGCAATCACACTATATATGATTTATTATTTAAAAAAATAACCTTGATCATCAAGTTTAGTTTATTATTGGAAATCACAATGTATAAATATCCTCTATTTTATTACTGTCTCATAGGTCCTTAGAAATTATAATGAATGATTTTAAGTGTAATAGTGTACTGAATCAACAACCATTTGAGACTTCTATGCACAGTTTCCCACTTTCAAAAAGATTCATAAATGTATTCTATTTATCCCATAATTTGGAGAATTTAAATAACAAAATATTTTATTTAAATTTTACTCAATTGTTTTTGAAAAAGATGGAAAATACATTGGTATGTAACTTATTTTCATTTCTTGAACTCAAATAATAATATGTTATTAGATTGTTAATTATAGATAGTTTTTTAAGATTATTCTACTATAGTGATTATTCTATTATATTTTTATATTTTAATGACAAATGATGTTTACATTAATATTACTTTATTTTCATAATCATAGAGATGAATATGAGTTAATGTATTCTGATTAATCCATGTTATAAATATAAAATCCTTTGATTTTAGATTTTTGAGATTCAATCACACCAGTACCAACTCGATTTATTTTTAGAGATTTTTATTTTTTAAATGACACTACCCTACCATAATATTATTCTATATTCTAAAATGTAATTTAATTATCCATTCATATGAGAGTAACAAACAGTGTTAAGAACCCTCAAGTTATATTTATTGCAACATTATATAGAAACATAAATAAAGAGTGATTTTTTCTTATTATTATTTTCTAAACTGTGTTATATTATTTAGGAAATGTAAACTACTTTGGAAATGATGTAAGACACTCTTCAACATAATATAAAAGTTATTCACATCTACCATATATTTCTTCTATCCATTAAAATATTTTATATGTTGAAAGTCCTCAAAAATTTAGCCTTTTATTTTTCATTCCATAAATTACAAAGCCTCATCCCAAAGTTGGTTCTATTCATTTCACTAATTCCCCATGAGTCATGATTATCCAAAATAAATTTCATTATATTCCGAAATGAATTGAAATTGTCTCCATAACATTTATAACAAAATAAATATCTCATAAATTTTAACTTTACATATTGATAGTAATTACATCTAGAAAAATTAATATTATTATCCTGTCATATTTTTTGAATCCATCAATCTAAATGAGGAAATATATCATGATATATTTTTTTATTCAATTGATATAGATGATTTAAAATAATATTTATTTGCCCAAACATTCCCAGTTTTAGAAAAAGATTATACACTACCATAAATGACATATTTTTATTTAATTTTAATATGTTTAGATTTTACATTCACACATTGACATTGATTTTTAAAAAAATGAGGCTCAGGTTTTTCATACACCACCAAGTTGAAATATCCATCTATATTCTTTTGAGATTTTTCAACTTCATTATTGCATGATTACATCATATTTAATATTTATTCGATTAAATATTATATCCTATCAATACCATTCACCATGTTTCCTCTACAAAACCATTTAGCTTTAATTTCCTAATTTTCTCAGTGTAACTAGTTTATCTTTCGAGAATCATTACTTTTCATAATTATTTGTTCCATAATCATTCTTCAATAGTCCAATATCCTTCTTGATATTATTTTTATACTAAATAAATTCCTCATTTTCATCCTTAAACATGTGTTTGATATATGATTTGTTACCTTATTCATCACTACATATATTTTATTTGTATTAAAAAACATGATACCTGATGTTTAAGTTTTTTTAGGAATATATTCAATTGAATTTATACATAATATTGGGTAAACATCTTCTAATTTTCTCATGAAAATTATCATTTCCTTTAATATTTTTTAGGTTCTGATTATATTTTTAATTTCCCTTTTTATTTGACCTCATTTATTCCTTGGTTGATTTTATTCAAGATCATCATATACATATTCACTACCCTTCCCCTAAAAGATTATAGATCAAGGAAAATCAATTACTAAAATTATTATGAAAAATTTAATATATGATATTTGTCATTATAAGGGGTTTAAAAAGTTTGGAGTGTGACTCACCCTGCATACCCACATGAATTAGTGACTACCATTATTCTCGGATCTTGAAGGAACACTTTGAGGTCATCTCTATAATTGGTCTCTTTAACAAAACATTCATAACTTGGTTGGCCTCTCTATATGCATGTGACACCATCTAGTTGAGATTTTTGATTTCTTGAAGACATTTATTACAATGAGGTAGCACATGTTAGGGTAGTATACTTGTTTTCGACCATCGAGCTTCAATTGTTAGCTTTAAATATGATTCAATCTAATGGTTATTACATGCATGGAGAAAGTATTCTTCATAGCGTAGTTCATGGCCTAATGATCATCCACCAAAGAAATTTCATTTCCAACGTAATGAGAGAAACATCCTATGAATTTACCAAGATGGGTGAAAAAGATACAGCAATACCCCCAAGGGACTTGGATTACAGAATACACACCATCAATGTTCATCATGATCCACATAATAGTCTAGGGAATCCAAGAAATATATTTCAGAACAAGTGGCCTTTATTTCCAAGATTGTACACCAATCATCCATAATATGTTGAGGTTGGAAGAATATTTTTTCATGGAAACTATTTTAATTTAGGATTTATAAATGATGATCTTATCTTACCCATAATTATCAAGTTAAGTGAGGGGGCTTGATTATCAATGATCATCACAATTATGGTTGTCTAGGTATGTGAAATAGTAGAACCAATAGTTTCAAGCATTACATTTTATACATTTTCAGGGTGTATAGTAGTCATTATGGAGATAATACATTAAAAAACATTATCTATTATAAATATATTCATTCTAATATGTCTATTAATTTACTTTCCATGCCTAGAGGTTAACTTATAATTCCTCAAAATATTTTTATTTTTTTAACATCCCAATGCATAGGTGGAAGAATGAGGCCATATAGATCCTCTCCCCTTTCATTTGGTCATGTGTAGGTAGATGGAAATTACATATTTTTAGAAGAGTATTACATGTATATGATATATGAAAGGATCCCTAAATTTTAGTATCCATGGAGTGGTTTTCTAATTACATTCATAATTTTATTTGTAGATACCTTTGGAATTGATGTGACCATTATTATTTGGAGTGTATATGATATTTTCCATATCCATGAAGCAACACCTCTATATATAAATGGATATAAAATGAGGGGTTATCTTATTATGTCTATTGATAATAAATAAAAACATAGAAATATAGAGTTGTTTCTTATTGGGAGGGACTATAGTAATTTTATCCATATGCTTGTCAAGAAAATAGGTGCTCCAATAATTATGGTTAGGATACTTTAAATCCATCCCTTTAGTATTTCTCATTATTCCATTGAAAGGGTGCTTGAAGGTAGGCCAAATAAATGAGACAAGGTACTGTGTATACCAATTTAACGAATTTATGATAATCCTGTTGAAAAGAAACTCAATAGAATAATACTTAGATTTTATGTGATGCCATGTGAATTTAATGGGAAGGGAATCATTAAAAATTTGGTATATTTGATGCTACGGACCCCTTATATGTGGGTTTGATGTATTCATTTCTTAAAACATAAATGTGTTTCCTTTCATTAAGGGATATAGTGAAAAGAATATGATCATACCTTTAATGATCTTGTGGATTCCTGTAATAAATCTATACAAAGGGAAGGCATAGAAAAATTTAGTGGTGATAAGGGAGTTGAACAAGAATAATTTCCCTACATGGGTAATATAATTTCCTTTCCACCTAACCAAATAGTTCCAAATTATAATTAAAATATCCACAAGGTAACAACTTTTGACATTACACCAGAATAAGGGGACACCAAGGTATGTGAACCAAAGGCCCCCTCATCACTCAAAGGGTCCCCAAAATCCTATTTTTTTTCTTGTCATTGAGACTCCAACCAATGAAGGATTTATTCAATCTGATATACTTACCACCAACTTCCACATAGTATCTATATATGTACTTGATTATAGAAATGGTTTCTTTGAGGACTGCCCATGAAAAATAATATCAACAACATTTAGAAGATGATAGGGTTTAAACATACATATAATCCCATTGATCAATTTTAAGGGAAATATTGATAATGTAATTAATGAATATTCTCATTTAGTCTTCAACCACGGAAAAAAGAAGTTATGAGACAGGATTTACGTTTCTAATTCCACAGAGAATTAAGAATAATCTTCTTAGGATTCTAATAATAAGAATGGAATTTCTAACAATGCTATTATTGTTTCTAATTATTATAATAAAGTTGTAGAGAATCCATATTATAGGAGGATGATAATAATGAAACCCCATTTTAGGGTGTAAAAATATTTAGAGATGTCACTTTTGAGAGAGAATTTATGAACCATTTATTTATTTTTCAATAAGTTGAAACTCTTTAAAGTGAAGATGTTTTTTTGGGTTCTCATGTCCGGGATAAACCCAAACTAATTTGGGGAGATGATTTACCTTACTAATCCTCCCATTCTAGCCACAATAATTTTTTAATGACTTTTTTTCTAGTGTTCCCAATTACAACTAGTTTGTAGTACTTTATATTAATTTGATTCTCTTTAATGGATGTAAGGAAAATTAATTCAGAGTGGAATCCATAATGTATAGATGCATGGTTATAGAATTACCTAATAAAATTCATCACACTGTCATGTATGATGTCTTAGAATAACACAAAAATTTATTAATGAACCCATCTAGATTTGATTAAATGTCAATGTTGAGTGAGAAGAATTTTGTATAAGATTATTCTTCAGATTAATCCAAGATGAGACCTTAGTTTTGGTGGAGTCAAAGCATGTTGGGATGTTATCAATAATTATGTGCGTCTTTACATACCCATAATAATGATAATTTTGATGAAATAAACCACAGTAATGGAAATTTCATTTTTATATGTGAAAAGGTAGTTATTAATTCAAAGGGAACTATTTTACCCCGGTTATTTTTTTCATGCATGCACTGAAGGAGTTTGGTTTTTATGTTCACATCTTGTAACCATATGAAATTTAGTTGATTTATTATAAGACTCTATTTAATTATTAATAAAACATATAGATTTTATAGATATTTAAATTCATTACTTGATTCAGTGTCATGGGTTGGGATTGTATTATGGATGCATGAAATGTGATTTCTAGAAGCCCTTATGTCATCATCATGTATATAATGGGATATTTACTCGACCTCCTTAATAGAAGAGTGATGTTTTTCATTTATTAACATGACTATGAAGAGGGACCCTAGGGGATCCCATTTTATAGGCCACCTAAATAGTTTCCTAATATATTGGAGTTCCTATCCACCCATTATTGAATTTTAAGGGAAGAAGGGATTAAATTTAATGCTACATGAATATATCACTAATGATGGCATTATGGAATGAGTGATACCTTAGTGGGTGAAGATATGTACCCTATGGAAGCAATTGCATCATTACATTTGAATAATAATGTATGAAGCTTACTATACCTCCTTCCATCTTGTGTGTATATTCTCTATGTGAATTTAACTCCAAAAATTGGTCTGTTAACGGGGTTTCATTGGAAAATTCATATTGAAATAACATGTTAAGATAACCTATTGATGATATATCCATTAATTTCCTCATCCCCCAAGAAATAATTTAAATCCCCAATAATATTCCCCTTTGGGATCATGTTTTTAGACATGATTCTCAATTACCTTTAGAATTATATTTTATTAATTTAAGAGGTGGAATCATTTATGAAGGTGAGAGTGTGAGTGGGTTCCTTTAATTTAAAGGACTCCAAGATACTCATTGGTCCTTTAATAAATAAATAGAGGTTAATATTTTCATTCATATGGATTAATAGGTAATACATGTCATTGTATTGGGAATTGTAAAAGATAATGATGTATCTAAGGGATTCCAAATTGAATGCCTTCCACTTGTCTGAAATCATCATTGGTTCAAAAACCCAAATTAATTGGATAATGTAAGTCACATTAAAATGAATAAGGGATATAACCTTGGCAGAATTCCCAAGCCTATGATATTTTTAGTAAATAATACTCATTGTTTAAGGAATATTCCTCTTACTAGAGGCCCTCCCTATTGTGGCGTGACTATTTGAGCATTCCCTATTTTTTTCTTTTACTTTTTTTTCTTCCTTCCCTTGAGGGTATTATACTACACTATTATTCCAATAACTTTAGGTGATATGTTCCATCTTGATTGTGTTCAAAAGGATTAAAACCCTCAACATCATCAGCCTAAAAAGTACCATACATAGGGGTTAATTTTTTATTGGATTGTACTAAATCATTGGGTTTCCTTTCAATATCTTTCATTTGGAATCTATAAATGAATATGCCTATATGAAAGGTATCTCATGTTTAGTATGAGTGTATTGACCCTTATAGTAGGTATCCTTTATCATGGTAGTATATCCAAATGGGAGGGTGGGTTATCATATACGCAGTCATATACATACCCTTAGGGTACAACTCTTCTTCCAAAGTTCTACTATCCCTACCAGTCTTACATGAAGGTTCCTTATCTATATCTATCCCAAGCTTGGATTATACCACCTAACTTAGAATGGGAAAAACATACATTAAGTCTATCTATTTATTATTATCCATTAATAGGTCATCTAAAGAGGTGGAATTCTCTTGTTTTGAGTGAAGGGATTTTGTACCCACCTCATCTAAAATAATCCAAATTAGGGAAAATATGTCACTTAACATATACTTCACCACAACATTAGGAGTTATGTATGGCTTTATAGAGTCCTTTTTGTCAAGGGTGTGATATCTTTATGGGAAATCCATTTAGATATTCCCTTAATGTACAACCACATTTGATGGTCCCTAATTTCCATCTATTTTAGAGGAGGACACATTGTCTATTTTTGAAGGTAAATTATATGCCCATATATTATCCATCTATTTATTCCTTTGATATGAAGAGTCATAAGGACCAATTATTTTATAGAAGATGTAGGCCTCTTTCCTATTACAATCAAATAATATATGAGAAAAGAAACTAAATTTCAAGAATAATTTATAATTCCTGTCATATTATGTTTCAAGATAATTTATATCATCTTTGGATGCTAGAAAAAATTGTTCATCTAGTGTGGTAGACATGAAAACTCCAACAAAATCCTAGAATAATTAAAATACAACGGGTTGTCTATTTGACTATCCATCCTGATAGGGATTCCAATTAAAGAGTCTATTTTATAAAGAATTAATAGTTACCAATGCTAGAAATTGATATGGTATATGTATATAAAAACATAAATATGGGTGTTCTTGATATAGGTAGGGTTTATGTTCTTGATCCCATTTTTTATTCTCAGGATACCAGGTTACCAGGAGACATACACAAATCTCCACGCCTGATTATTTCATGAAGCTTAGAGAAATAAATAATTTTAGTAAAATATCCCAAAACATGTTACCTTTCAATCATCAAATCCATAATTATTTTCAATTAATCAAGTGGGGTCACTGAAAATATGGATTATTTTCCCATTCTATGTGAGTACCCTCATAATAATGGATAATTTTCATAGATTCACACTTTCTTAGATAGCATCCATGTTGGATGTGATGTGAGAAGTATTCACCTTATTGATGAACATTTCTAGGGATGTGATATAAATATAAAAAATTTAAGTCAAGTAGCTTACATTATCACATTTGTGATGTTCGTCCTTTGACCAAAAGTTTCAGGGGTGCAGGAACATTGCACCACAGTTGATTTTCTTGTCACATGGAATCAGAAAATCTCATTTCGTCCAACAAAATTGAGCTATGAAATGTGAAGATAAATAGTGGATATAAATTTATAGATTTTATTCTATACACTATATCCCTGTCTTGGTATATGTTCCTCTATTTTCTCCCATTATCATCCATATTTATCGCAGTTCACCACCTATCAAATTTTGATATTTTATCACAAATTATCTAACTCTATATTGAAATCATTTCATAAAATGTTTTAATCTATACATTACTTATAATTTTGTAATGATCATTGATATATGTTCTATAATATTCTTATGGTATTCATACATTTATTTAATGGCCTGAAATTCACTTGAGAGGGAATCTTCTAATTTTATGATTTTGAGTTTCCTCATAGATTTAAATTCAATTTCCTCCTTGACCATCTTGTTGAATGATAGAGGGTTCATAATATCATAATAAATAATAATGTAATGTAATTAATCAATGTTATTATAATGGAAACCCATTCACTTTTCTTCAATATAAATTTTGGTTCATTACAAACCTACATTCCAAATAAAGTCAATTAAGGGAATTTTATCATTTACACTATGGATAGTGTGTTTCTCTAGAGGATGGGAGATCAGAATCATCAAAACCCATTTGACTGGGAATTATTTCATTATCCGTGTATGCATAATAGATTATATAATGTTCATGAACCCATACCAAATCCTAGTTTTGGACTTATTACCACTACTCTAGAAGCTGACCATCGACATAAATCAACATGAAAATATTTTTGTATTAAAAGTTCTTTATTATAGTGATTATTTTTTCATGTTAGAGTCTCTCGGTCAGTGAGATAATTTATATATATATATATATATATATATATTTAAACCCCCACCCCCACATTTATCTAGTAATTTGGATGATTATTCTATGATTTAATATCATTCAGGTGGATGCTCTGGTGTTTATCTCAATCCATAGAAGTAGTATCTGTTATAGGGTATGGATTTAGACCATGAATCTTGATTCTTGTATATAAAAGTGAGTATAATTAGAGATTATGTATGGTAGTTCAACATAATAAGACATGTCTTTCATTTTTTAGTCATGGGGAAAGGTCCATCATGGTTCATTTTAAAGTCATGCATCCATGAAAATTTATTTTCATTTTAAGGTCTTTCACCAGGGAAACATAAACATATAGGTGAATGATTCCCAACAATGGTGGGTGATGGACCCAATCCTAAGTTGCATTTTTCTAGTGATTATTATATAAAACATTTCCCTTTGTAGATAGGTTATATTTAATAGAATATGGCCTATTAAAGAAGGATTATATGGATTAAAGGAGATATATCCCAATGAGGAATGGTTATATCATATAAAATATGACCCTTTGAAGGCTGTATATATGGATCATTGGAAATAATTTCCAATGAGTTATAGTATTACTCAAAAGGAATGTGGACATAAGAGGATAAGACTATGATGGGAATATAACATAGTGGGAAAAGGTCATAAATATTTGGTTTGAACCATTAAGAGGAAACCCACATATTCTAGTTATTAGGGTTCAATTCCTGGGATGTTCGCATGTTATGGTTTAAGTTGATGTGATAGGATCACAACATGTAGTTTTTCTCCATACTATCAGGATTTTTTCATGTAGTTTTACATCATGTGACTAGTAATCTGGAACACTGTTTTACATTTTTTTGACTAATACATTCTCATGTTGTTTTACATCCAACAACCAAGTAGTCGGTATTTTGAATGGGGAAAATGATGGAATGAGTGTGGCTTATGCATTTTTTCTTCCAATATTTTTTTTTCATAAATCTTATCCTTCTGACATAGTAGAATATTGGGAAATTGAACTTTCTAAAATGAATTTGGGATTTCATCTATCAATTGGAGGCCCATATATATAGACATCCATATCCCATATATTAATTGTAGGATAATGACTATTGAATGGTAACATGGGGAACATGTAATATTTTGTATTTGTTTGGGATTACACATGACCATGATTTTAAGAACTTATTTATTACCAACCAATGCTCAAAAAAAGGTCACCAGACATATGGGGATATTTATATTTTTAGAAGGAATTGGGGCTTACCCACATGTTTCTAAGATTTATCTTAGAATAAAGATCCATTGACACATACCAAATACCATTTTATCTACTATTTAAAATGATGAATCATTGTCATGAAATCATCAAGGGTAATATAAATTGAGCTTACACACAATGTGGAGGATCTAGTATACTTAGATCATCGAGTGGACGAAATTATCTAAGTATATATCTTGTTATCAATAATAAAAAGATAATCTAAATGAGGTTTTACTATTTTCCCCATGATTTTATCTCTCAATATAAAGTTGATACATTATTTTACACCATATTAGGTCCTTATCAGGTATGGAGGACTTTTTGAAAATACAATTTTTAGGTAATACAAGATTTAATGGGGGGAACAGTGATGTGGAAATCAAGACTGTAACATCCCCAACCTAGAACCCATTAAACGGATGCTCTGAACAAGGTGGTTACATGAACATAAGCATGCCTCCGCGTACACCAATGGTTGTTGACTAGTATTGGGAGTCTAAATAGTCAATTGGGGAGACAATACACTCTTTTTATCAGAGTAAGACACAACAGAAAATAATAAAAATAGAAAAAAAAATCAATATTACAAGAGAATGCACAAACAAACATTCCCAAACATGGTACAACCACGTACAATAGTAAACATGACATGCCATGCTACAAATGAAAAAGTAAACGAAACCCAAAATAAAGAAAAACTATAAAATCCCCATAATAGCCCGACACCAAGTCTGGGTCCTGCTCCATATACACCCACGCCAACCCAACTGCCTAGCAAGGGCCTTTTCCCTTCTCCTGACCCAAGAACACGAAGTCTGCTCAGTTAGCCAATGGTGGACCGAGTAGGGTGTCAGTATAACTCAGTAGTCAACCACTAATGGTGTCTAAAAATTATCTGGTATAAACAATTGTACATGAAAAATGGAAATTAATAACAAATGAAATGGAAAGATTATGTGATCTTATCTATTTTAGGTCCCTTACCAAAAATTAATACAGTTTCCACATCTTACCACTTCATTCCATTTCCCATTACACACCATTTCAAACACATTGATAATGGGTTCATAAATACAATAAGTTACATGGGATAAAAGTACACAATAACATACATGAGAAAAAACAAACAGTTTTCTGATCTCACTAGGACCAACATCCTCATTTCAACGATATCCTCACCTCGAAGCATCAATTCGGGTGGATGAAACTGATATGGAACCAAAGAATCAGTCCTATACCAACCTAGTGCATTATGGGTGGAGTTTAGAGCCCCATTTTAACTCTACCCATGGGTATAGAACATCAGTCAATACCCCACACTACTAGGATATGTGCACATGGTATGCATACATATGTAACCATTAACCATTTACACAACATCACAACCATTGTCCAAGGAAAACATAAACCATAACAATAACATGAGGGTTAATACCATGACTTAACCCATTAACACATTTACCACATTTCACATCATATAACCATTTAACCAAATTCGATTTTATTATGATTATCTCACTAAAAATTCATTCATTATTCCAATCTCACTAGGCTTGGTTCATTATGCCTAATTCACTGGGCTTCATTACCATGCTCATAACCCATTCCATTGTGGTATTTAATCATTTCTACATATTAACCCAATATCGCTTAGGATATTATCAACAATATGTGCATGACCTAGCTTCTAACCTAACACAAATAGTAACATTAACATGTTTATCAATGTATGTACATGGTAACACAATAATCTCACTTGTTCTGCACAAATCCCTAGGTATGGAAGGTTTGGATCACCACATGGGTAGCCCTAAATTAGTTTCATTATCTTCGATGCTTCCCATGTGAATCGTGAGGGTATCCATTTACCTTTCTAAAAACCATTTTACCAAAACATTCCATGGGTCATCAAAACATACCAAGAGTCACCCAAGAACAAAACCACACATGCACAAATCTTCATATATACCATGGGATATAACTTGTAGACCACCTACCTCGATTCTGCGGGTGAACACACTCTTAATCATGCCCTTATATTCAACTTCAACTAGACATTGAAGTTTAAACCTAAAACTCACCCAAGGAGTAGGGTTTAGAGCTTTGGGAAGAGAGGAGAATAAAATGCAAACCCTAAACTCAAATGAGAAGAATGGATGGGATTAGCCCTACACGGAGCTTCGATCCGCAACCAAAAACACAAAAACCGCCTTATAAATGAGGGAGATTGATCTCTTGAATCACATGGGAGATTTTTTTCATCCCTAGGGTGAAGAGAGGAGAAATGGTATAAATTTTTGATTTGGGGTTAAAAATCTCAGAGTGGAAAAATTGTAAATTTTTAGAAGTTTCTAGGCTGCACGGTTTACCAACACGGTTTTCCAAACCGCACGCAAACTATGAGGATGCTTCTATCCCAAAAGACTCCCTTTCATATGATCCCATGCTTATATTAAAATATTTCATAAGTTTCATGCTTTGGATATCATTATGTTATGCCTCTTAATTCATGTGCTTGATGTGTATCCTTAGGTTCATTCCCTTATTGGGCATTCTTAGCTCATCCCTTTGTTCATGTGTTCCCTAGGGTACCCTATGCAGATGTAAGGGCTCAAAGGAAGTGAGGAGCTCATTATGGAGATTAAATAAAAATGTTTTTTTTATCCCCATGTTTTATGTTATATGTACCTAGTCTTCCAAGACACTAGACTTAACGATCCTTGGCTTGTACTCTGATGGTTATTTATGCTTGAAATAATGAATTGTTTTATGTAAAAGTGTTGGGTTGCTATAGTTGGTATCAGGGGATGGTCTAGTTATTATTGGAGATTAGGAATAGAGAACATTAGTGAGAACCTTAAGGATGAGACCAAGTAAAAGAAAACAGTCCTAAATTTTGGTGAGTATAAAGTAAGTGGTTTATCAAGAAAATACATCCCAGTCTAGATATTAGCAGGTAGAGGTGGCTTTGGAACAGATGTATCTAGGGGTAAAACATGAAAACACCGATTTGAGCTAGACTCGAAGGGGAACTGGTGCACGAAAACGGGCCTTGCCTTACTCTTGGATATGACACTCCTGTCGGATATGCTTTGGTACATTCACAAGATTAGTACAAACCATTATTAAGGAACAAAAATAAGAACATGAGAATATAAGTTAAGAAATAGATCGAGGATAAGCTATATATAAACCTAAGGAATCACAAGTCTGGATATACTTTTTCTTTATATGTTCATACTTTTATGATCACATTTTTTTTATGCTCAATATCTATGTATTAAAGTCCTCTAATTATACGTTATTTTTCTTAGTTAATGGTAGGAAATAGAAGAACACGTTCCAACAACCAATGTGAGAGGCAATGTAATGATTTCCCTAATGACATGCCTGAGGTGATGGAAGTGGGTGCTCCAAAATTTATTGCATTACTTGCTCAGCTGGCTTGAGTTATGAATAATAACATGAATTAGGTTGAACGTCCCCCTCCTCCAATGAAAGAGCAAGTTGTCGTAGAATCCTTCATGCGGAAAAGGCCTCCCATGTTTAGCGGGTCTTCTTGTCCCCTCCTCGCAGAATAGTGGATTAACTCCATTGAAAAGATTTTCTCTATCCTCCAGTGCTCGAAAGAAGAGAAATTTGTACTGGAAGTATATCATTTTGATGGGGAATCTGATCAGTGGTGGACACTGATCAAGAATATGATGTCCCAAGAGGAAATTAATTCCATATACTGGGAGGAATTCAAGTGGATGAGTTTTAACAAATATTTTCCTCAAACCCTCCATATCAAGATATAAAGAGAGTACCTTGGACTCAAGAAGAAGGAAGATGAGTCCATTAGGGCATATGAAGTGAAATTTATAAGTCTTGCAAGGTAAACCTCTAGATTTTTCCTGAACACCGAAATCAAGGTAGATCGCTTCATTAGCGGACTAAATTCGAGTCTATGAAAAGTGTTGTAAATTCAAGACTTCTAGAGTTATGAAGAGATTGTCCATTGTTCCCTCAAGGTTGAAATGGATATTGGAGACTCTCTGTGGTCTCTTGGGCCTAGTGACAGGAAGTAGAAAATGGAGAAAAACATGGTTGGTTCATCATAAAAAATCCCATGATAGAAAGAAGCCTCACTTTCCCCTTTGCAAGAATTGTGGGAAGAAGCATCTTGGTGACTGTCTCAAGGGAACTAGGAATTGCTACAAATGTGGAAAGTTTGGTCATATGGCCAAGAACTGCTGAAGGGATATGAAAAATCCCACTAATGTTGAAGTAGAAATGAAGGTTCAGATCAACACTCAGCCTGTAGTGCAGTGTTATAACTGCAAGGATATTGGGAATTATGAGAACAATTGTCCTAAGCCCAGGGTTATTGGATGCAATCAAAAACAACCTCCAAGGAAACAAGTAAGGGATTATGCTATCACTGCTACTGAGGTGGAGCTAGAAAACGTTGTGGTGATAGGTACTCTTGTTATTCATTCAAGAATAGTGAACTTTCTATTTGATTCTGTATCTACGTATTCTTTCATATCTTGTAAGTTTAGTATAACTATTCAAACACCACCTCAAAATTTGAAGGAAAATTTATCTGTGAGAATAGAGAATGGGGAAATTATTGCATCCATGGCTTATAACTCTTCCCCGGTTAATTTTTATGGATTGAACCTCCCATCAAATCTTGTCATACTCTAGTGGAGTTTGAGGCTATCTTGGGCATGGATTGGCTATCTTTGTACACGGACAACATCAATTGTTGGATAAGGGAGATTACTCTTCACATCCCAAATCATCCTCCGATTCGTTACAAGTGCAAGGAGGAAGATGAGTCTCCATTAGAATCTTTGTCTCATGTTTGGATATTGCTTCCTTCTGAGCATGCATACCTCATTCAAATGATTGAGATAAAGGAGAGAATCATGTTTGAAATCATTCCCATCATGAGGTATTACACTTATGTATTCCTCAAAGAGTTTTTGGGTCTTCCCCCTGACTGAGAGGTTGAGTTATCAATTGAAATTATACCTGGATCTCTACCAATCTTAATGAAACCTTACAGAATGGCCACTATAGAGCTAGAAGAGCTGAAGAAGCAGTTATAAGAATATATGGAGAAGGGTTTTATATGCTCGAGTGCTTCACCGTGGGGTGATCTAGTCCTCTTCTTCAAGAATAAGGATGGATCAATTCTCCTCTACATTGATTATCTTGAGCTCAATAAAATCACTGCAAAGAAAAAGTATCCCCTTCCACGGATAGAAGACTTGTTTGATCAGCTTCGTGGGGCCAGTTATTTCCCAAAGGTGGACCTTCGGTCAGGATATCACCAAATAAAGGTGAGGAAGGAATATATTCCCAAGACTGCCTTTTAAATGAGGTAAGGACACTATGAGTTCATAGTGATTCCCTTCGGACTCACTGATGCTCCAGAAATTTTCATGGATTTAATGAATAGAGTCTTTAGAGATTACCTCGACAAATTTGTGGTGGTCTTTATTGATGATATTATGATACACTCCAAGAGAAAGGAAGAACATGAGGAGCATTTGGAAACTATGTTAAAGACTTTGTGAAGGGAGAATTTGAATGAAAAGTATAGAAAATGTGAGTTCCAGATGGAGGAAATAACATTCTTAGGGCATGCTATCACCAAGAAAGGGATATCTATGGACCCTTACAAGATGAAGGAAATTGGAGAGTGGCTGAGGTCAACTTCTGTAACGGAGATCCGCATATTTTTAGGTCTAGATATGTATTGTTGACGATTCGTGAAGAATTTTTCACGATTGTCAAACCCAATGACCAAGATGACACAGAAGGGAGGAAAGTTCGTCTAGACACAGGAATGTGTAGAATGTTTTACGGAGTTGAAAAAGTGCTTATCACTACACCGGTGCTCACACCCCCTTAAAGTGGAGAACTCTTTGTGGTCTATTGTGATGCTTCTAAGAAAGGCTTAGGCTGTGTGCTAATGAAAAATGATAAAGTTATAGCCTATGACTCAAGTCAGCAAAAAATGAAAGAGCAAAAATATACCACACATGATCTGGAGTTGGCGGCTGTGATCTTTGCATTGAAAATCTAGTGGCATTACCTTTATGGGAAAAAATGTGATATATATGCTGACCAAAAGAGTCACAGATATATATTCACATAGAAATAACTTGATATGTGCCAACGAATTTTGATAGAGCTCATCAAGGATTATTACAGCTCAATCCACTACCAACCTGGTAAGGAAAACAAGGTGGTAGATGATCTAGGTAGAAAAGATCCTGCATCATTATCAATGATGAGAATTAAAAAGGATCCGATCATCTTAGATTTTAAAAGGATGTACATGGGAATAATTACGGGAGGAACATCATTAGTCCTTTCTCAAATGATTACTCAACCATCCCTTTTAGAGAAAATAAAGGTTTCTCAAAGAAAGGATGTGGAAATTCAGAAAATGGTCGAAGCTGTTAAAAATTGGAAAACCTAAAATTTCAAAATTGATGAGGAAAGAGTTGTAAGATTTGGGACACGATTATGTGTACCATATGATCTAGAGATAAATAAGGATCTATTGAATTATGCACATAGCTCGACCTTCTCTATCCATCCTGGGAGTATGAAAATGTCCTGTGATCTCTGAGAACACTTCTGGTGGGATAACATGAAGAAAAATATTGCAGAATATATATCAAGGTTCTTGGTATGTCAGGAAGTTAAAGATGAGAGACAAAAGTCCAAAGGAATGGTGAAGCCATTGCCTATACCCATGTGGAAATGGGAAAATGTTAGTATGGAATTTTTTAGGGGTCTCCCGAATATGTCGAAGGGAAATAATGCGATATGGGTTGTGGTTGACCGACTCACCATGACTTCCCATTTATTCGCTATTTGGGAAGATCTCTCGCTTGAACAACTTGAAAAGTTATTTGTGATGGAAATAGTGAGACTACATGGTGTTCCACTCTGAATTGTCTCTGACCATGATCCAAGGTTCACATCTAAATTCTGGAGGAGCCTTCAACATTCTTTGAGTACTGAATTAAATTTCAGCATGGCCTATCACCCCCAAACTGATGGGCAGTCTGAAAGAACTATTCAGACACTTGAAGATATTCTTAGAGCCTGCTCTCTATAATTCAAAGGTGGATGGTATCAGCATCTCCCAATAGTTTTGTGCTCATACAAGAAAAACATCCACTCGAGTATTCAGATGGCTCCATATGAAGCTCTGTATGAAAATCGATGTAGAACTCCAACCTGTTAGGATGAAGTTGGAGAAAGAAAGCTACATTGACCCGATCTTGTTCAAGAGATGATAGAGAAGGTTCAAGTCATCCAGAAACACATCAAAGATGCTCAATGTTGGCGAAAGAGCTATGCTGACAATCATCGAAGGGACTTGGAGTTCGACGATGGAGATAAAGACTTCCTTTGAATATCTCCATGGAAGAGAGACATGCGATTCGGGAAGAAAGGGAAGCCAAGACCAAGGTATATTAGCCCCTTTGAGATCCTTGACCGCATAGGATCCATGGACTATCAGCTTTCACTTACACCAAATATTGCTCAAGTTCATGTTTTTTCCATATATTAATCTTGAGGAAGTACATACCTGATCTTTCACATGTACTAAACTAATAGGTGGTGCAGTTGGAAGATGATCTCTCCTCTGAGGAGCAGCCAGTAATGATTCTAGATCGGAGAGATAAGGTTCTATGCAACAAGACAAACCATCTTGTCAAAGTGTTGTGGAGGAACCATACCTTTGAGGAAGAAACATGGGAACTAGAGGAATCAATGAAGGAAAAGTACCCACATCTGTTTTTGGCCTAGAATGTAAAATGAAATTTCAAGGGATAAATTTCTTAAGGGGGGGGGGGGAGAATGTAACGACCCAAAGTTTTTCAATGGAAATTCACTTCTTATATATATGTCATAAAATCACATTCAAACACAACATAATGAACTACTAAGTGATAAGAGACCTTTAAACACAAGTTTTTCACTTTTGTGTTGGGAATTTTGAAAATCCTCCATACACGGTTGTGTTCAAGATATTTTTTGGTGTCTAATAAAACAAAAATAATTTTTGGTGAATAGTAATCTACCCTAATGAATATTAACATACCCTTATTAATAGTGATATACCCTAATAAATAGTAACCTCACCTATGGGGGTATAAAAATAATATTCATGTTGGAAGTACGATATACCTATAGTTTAGAATGAGTTAATGAATGTTTTAAAACTGGTTTTGATAATAAATTATTATTTTAATTAAATAATAAGATAATCATATTTAGAAAATTATTTTTGAAAAATGGAATTCATTTTTGGATTCTACACATTGAAAAATGGTTAGGTTGGATTTTTGAGATTTTTCTGAAATACTAGAATTTTTTATGAATAGTAAAATATGGTAATTTACCGTATATATATATATATATAATAAGCTAAATAAACTATTCCTAGCCTCATTGATGATGTCACCAGCCATGGATCAAATTAACATGACCCATTTACTATTCTTGGTCATGGGATACTTACTATTCTTTGTCTTTGGATGAAATAATAAATTAATGATTATTATATTATGAAAGCCATCCTCTCCTCCAATATAAAAACCCCCCTTCAATCCCTCTTCTCTCCACTCCTCTCAAGATCCAAGACATCTCTAAATTCTTCCCAAATATCTCTCCAAGGTCTTCCCCCACGTCCAAAAGCTCTCAGCCTCCTCAAAATCCCAAAACCTCTCCCCTTAAGAGGTTCTGAAAGGAGGAAGTCTCAAGAGGTAAATTCCACTTCCCGAATTTCTTATTTTCTTTGATGTTTTTTTTAATTTTTTCCCCACCTCCCTTCACCATAATAGTATGATAAATCCAGTAGCATAAGTGTAATGTAATATCTTCATGATAGTGGTATATTCAATTATCTTTTCTCTTTTCCCCACCATTTTATTTGATAGAAATGAAAGCACCGTTTGAGATGTGCTAATTTAGCACATTCAAGGACAACAGTTTATCAATTTCTGTTATTATCTTTAATTCTGGTCATGAAACCATTTATGTTATGGTTGAACCAGATTATTAAATATGTAATATATCCTATTTTTTGTTCTGTAATCTTTTTGTACAAATGTAATTATGTTATAAATCAAAACACATTCTTTGTAATCAAACCCACCGAATAACAAAATCAGTTATCACTAATGTTATATATGTAATAATTCAACCTCACTCTAAGTAGACTAATTAAAATTAAAACCATGTAATCTCTTGGATATAAACTAAAGAATATAACTTCAATTCTCAACAACCACTTTCATCTAGAATATAATTCAAACTTGAATATAATTGAACCGATCTTTAAAGCCAAGTAAACAAATGAGCTCGAACAATGAAATTGAACCTTATAACTAATAAAAAATGCTTTGAATGAAATAAAGAGGGTTATAATAAATAAATTACATATATAATAGGTTATGGACTTATGAATTAATAATCCTAATTTTTTTATTCATGTCATTAATAACAAGTGGAGAACACCACCAGATTTAGGGTAAGGGATCCTCCCCATTTCACTATTAATCAAGATTGTTCTCTATGCTATGTTTTTTTGTAATAACAAGTGATGGGGTATGTTTATACACCATAAAAATACTTCCCTAATGTTTATAAGTGATGAGAAGGCCCTTTTATCTCTCATCAATCCCTCTTGGTCACACCCGACACCATGCCGATAAAATCATAACCAATTCTACCCAAACCTTCTTTGTTCTAAAGGGTTTCCTTATCTTTCTTTCAAAATGGTGTTATCTTATCTATTTATTTGAGTCTTATGACTTATGGTTAGTTTTAAATTATTCTTATATCAAGACCCTTTCATCACACTCTTTCAGGGATATACATGATTTTGAAATATTCCCTCCTTAGAACTTTCTGATAACCAAACTGATTTTAAGGTGACTTCCCAAATTTTTACCCAATTTTCAAGGGCACTCTATCCTATGTTTTTAAACACCATTGTATTTATAAAATCAGTATTTTTATTATTAAAACCTTCTTGGTTCAATTCTGTTTTTATATAAAAGAATGTCCTTTGTTCTATTTGAAAAGATCGAGAGTGTTTTCCTTAAAACCGCACAAAAATGTTTTAATGCTAATGTCTCTAAAATAAATTTTTTATGTTGTCACTTATATTTGACACCACATACCACGTTATATGCCTATTTTACCCTATTAATTTCCATGTATGTTCTAATCGTTTACTTTCTTGGACACCTTTGTGATACACCCATGGGATATGTTATGTCATGATTCTGGTACCCAATTCTTTCCATGTGTACCCTTATATCTATGTATGGTTGATTATGTATGATTATTTCTGTGGAAAGATTATTTATGTGGAAAGAATATTAATGAATATATTGAGATGGGTGCGCCTAGATAGTTATCCAATGACTTGGGTAATTTTATGTCTCATGAGATGCGATGTGAAATGGGATTGGCCGTTAGCCTTGACCCGTACTAAAATGGGAAACGAGATTGGCGGTTAGCCTTGACCCATACTAATGATATGATTTAAGAATCTTCCACATTTATTTGATTCCATGTTTAAATGATCACATTGTTATATTAAATTATTTCATAAGTTTCATGCTTTGAATATCATTATGTCATGCCTCTTAATTCATTTGCTTGATGTGTATCCTTATGTTCATTCCCTTACTGGGCATTCTTAGCTCATCCCTTTGTTCATGTGTTCCATAGGGTACCCTATGCAGATGTAAGGGCTCTAAGGAAGTTAGGAGCTCATTATGGAGATTAAATAAAGAAGTGTTTTTTAGCCCCATGTTATATGTTATATGTACCTAGTCTTCCAAGACACTAAACTTAATGATCCTTGGCTTGTACTATGATGGTTATTTATTCTTGAAATAATAAAATGTTTTATGTAAAAGGCTTGGGTTGCTATATTTAGTTCACATAGCTAGTTTAGGTCTATTAACACCAATTATTACCATTTCCACATCTTACCACTTTATTCAATTTTTTATTACTTACAATTACTAACACATTTTCATTGATTCATCAACAAAACAAGTTACACTGGATCAATGTACACAATTACATACACATGAAAAGACACATAGTTCTGCTATCTCACTAGGAACAACTTCATCATGTCAACCGTATCCTCACCTCGAAGCACCAGTCCGGGTGGATGTAACCTATAGGGAAACAAAGGATCCGTCATATCCCTACCTCGTGCATTAGGGGTGGAGTTTAGAGCCTCAGTCCCACTCGACCTATGGGCATAGAACCTCAATCAATACCTCACACTACCAATATATCTTCAGATGGTATAAATATATGTAACCATTAACCATTTACAAAACATCAAAACCATTTCCCAAGGAAAAGATAAACCATAATAATAACATGAGGGTTAATACCATGCCTTAACCTATTAACACATATGACACATTTCACATCGTTTAACCATTTATCCCAATTCCATTTTATTATTCTTATATTACTATGCATTTATTCATTATTCCTATCTCACTTGGCTTGGTTAATTATGCCTAATTAACTAAGCTTCATTACCATTCTCATAACCAATTTCGTTATGGTCTTTAATCATTGAAATATTAACCCAATATCCCATAAGTTATCATCAATACTAGGTGCAACACCTAGCTTCTAACCCAACACATATAGTCACATCAACAAGTTTGTCAATGTCTATACATGATAATATAACAATATCACTTATTCTTCACAAATACCTAGTTCTGGAAGGGTCGTCTCACCCCGTGGGTAGCCCAATATTAGTTCCATTACCATCGATGCATCCCATGTGGATCGTGAGGGTATTCATTTGCCTTTTTAATAACCATTTTTCTGAAACATGCCATGGGTGATCAAAACATACCAAAGACACCTAAGAACAAAACCACACATTCAAAAATCCTCAAATGAACTATGGGATATAACTTGTAGACCACCTACCTCTATTATGTGGGTGAACACAATCTTAATCAAGCCATTATATTCCACTTAAACAAACCTTTGAAACTTCAACCTAAAACTAACCCAAGGAGTAGGTTTTTAGAGCTTTGTAAAGAGAGGAGAAGAAGATACAAACCATAAACTCAAAAGAGAAGAAATGATGGGATTAGCTTTACCCGGAGCTTTGATCCGTAGCCTATGACACCATAAATGACTTTTAAATGAGGGATATTGATATATTGGAGCTCTTGGGATATTTGGTTCATCCCTAGGGTGAAGAGAGGGGAAATGGGAGGAATTCCTAAGTTAGGGTAAAATATCCCAGAGTGGAAAAATTGTAATTTTTTAGAATTTTCTAGGTCGCACGGTTTACCCGAACGATTTTCCAAACCATTCTCAAACTGTGTTGATGCATCTATCCCAAAAAACACCCCCCTCTCATGGTTTACCCACATGTTTTTTCAAATAGTGTAAAACCCATGCATAATCCTCTTTCCAAAAACACACTTCCTACATGGTTTCCAAGGCTTTCCACATAGTTAGCACTAACCATGCACAGACCATGCGATATACCCAGAAAACCCCTTTTTCTCCACTTTTTGTGTCTTGAACCCTCAGAACACCCCCAATCCTCCTATAGGACTTGGGTAAGCAATTAATTAACCAAAACAAGGGATTCAAACCAGAAATTAAATGAGAACATACGTTTCCAAGATCTAGGATCTTACACTAACCACGTATCTTTGGCACACATGGATAATTACAATAAGTAATTAAATGGTCTAGTCCTTTAAGCATATATAAAGTAATTTGGGAAAATATTTTACCATATTTTAGATACCTGAGTGGACTAGGCATCTGAGAGATTTTTGAATAGTATTAAAAATTCAATAGGGAATCATGGAAGAAGTGTCACCCAAACAAGAGGGTATGGTTAATGTTGGTTACTATTAGAGGACCAGAGTGAATTGTCTCTTTAATGGGGGGGGGGGGGTGGAAAGAAAATATGGGGTACCCTAGAAAAACACAATGGCAATGTCTTCCCCAAGAGGAATTTTGGGTGGAATTTTTTTATAATGATTCCTTGTGTGAAGTTTCACCCAAGTTGAGGCTTTGTAAAAGTGTAACATTAGTGGAAGAATATGGTGAAATAGAAACTGAGTTATAGAGTATAGGGATGTTTTCACTCAGGTATAAAACCAGTCAAAGTGGTCACTTAGGGATAGGTTTGTGTGAAGTGGTCACCTTGGAATTAGGCCAGAATAAATGGAAACCAATCTATATGTTTTGGAAAATTGGTCACCCAAGTATAAGTATAGGTAAATTATTCATCATGGAATGCATATTGGGATCATTCTGGATATACTATCCAATCAAGATATACATTATCTATTAACATTAATATGATAATACCATTTCCAGAACATCAAAATCCCCCATGTTTTCATTGATAATATTGATAAAATAAGTTATACATTATCGATATCAACTTATATTAATGTCATATAGGAATTTCAATCACTAATCATGACCAAAAGGTGATCGTAATCAGGAATATTAAGCCTTTGTATATATCTAGAAAATATAATAATATTATCTTCTGATGAGATGCAATAAATAATAGTTTTAAAATAAATATCAAAGCCATCCAAAAAAATTCCATTTTTTTAAAAAGGATGAAATATATCCCTTAACATAAAAATTCTAGCATATGAAAAAACTGACCATAATAAACAGGTAAGGATCAGATAAATATATCAGTTACCGGATCATATGTATGAATCTAGATTTAGGATAGTTTACAAAGAAAAAATATTCAATGAAATTATTATAAATCCATTTCTCTATATGTATATGGAATTTATATAATTATATAATCCAGGTCCAAAATAACTTATAATTGGAAATTTTATTATGTGTGTAGTGATAATTCCCCATTAAAATAGAATTACTCAAAATATATTAATGTATGTTTTTATACAAGGGAGGAAATGTGATTGATTTTTGATAATTACATCTAGGTTAATACTCTAAATGGTTTATAAATGGATAATATCAACCTATAGAATGAACACTATATAAAACACTATGATACTAGCTAGTCAATAGAAGTAAGGAATCAATTAATTTGTCAAGAAATAACCAGTTCATACACATCACCTTTAGAAGATCAGATCATCATGGAACATTTTATGCCTAAGATCATTATATTAAATGTTTCAACTAAACAATTCCATGTTATATAAATATGTTATGGTGATAAAGTCAAATAAACACCTAATAAAAAATGACCACCAACATATTTCAAAATTCTAGAGACCCATATATAATCATCTTTACTATACGTACCTCTTCATGAAATTTGAAGCCTAAAAATACCAATTGGTCCCCTCCTATAAAAAATTAAACAATTATTATAACCTTGAAGATAGTTTTGAGAAATGGGAAAATATCAATGATTACATTGATACAAGTTTCCATACATCAATACTGTTAGAATATATATATATATATATTAATCATTTATAAGAGTTAAAAATGTGTCCATAATGTATTCTATTACCCCAAATTCCATGTCAACTTAAAATTTATACAATAATGAGGAATATGAATAAGTTAAATATCATCTTAGATTTTTCTGAAAATTATTAGATGATTTAATATGAATAAATATATATGTGATCAAGCAAGTTAATCTTGTTATATTGGATGATATTTTATAAAATTATAATTATATCCAAGTCCTTGAAGGAACATGAGACATATGAATCCTTAATTAAGAAACATATTGTTGTATTAATTGGGAAATATAAATGTAATACCCATATGATCCATGTTTTGCCACCAATTATTGTGTTCAACAACTAAATCATGAAGGTTACAAGAAAGCGTCGAAGAGGATTCATCCCACCAAAACCACTAATGTTTTATTTTAAGTTGATATAAACATAAAATAATTCATTGTTAAATAATTATACCAGATTAAATAGATATCCAATATATTCTACATTACAAAAAATATGAATTTTATAGTATTCATTGACATTAAGAATATCAATTGGCCATTTATAAATGATTATTTCCCAAAATTGATCATCGATATTCTTATCAATGAAATTAATGGATTCATATACCTCTTTATAATAGAAATATATTAATGATATAAAAATATTAAAAATTCCAAAATATTATATATTTCATATCCTTTAGGGTAAATTAAATGGTATAACACTATCAATAGGTTTTACTTTTTCTAGAAGTTTTTTCACATAATATATTAATGTCCCATATACCATATCATCAAACATTGAAATTGAATGATTTTGAAATTATATTTTTAGGACTTAGTAGTAAATTAATTATTTTTTATTTTAATATTTCTATCCATATCATAGTTTGTCATAAATTTTTTAAACACATAATAAATATTAGTTACATGAAATGTACTTTCAGGGTAATCTGAATGTTTTTCTTCTCCACTTTGGTTTTCCATTAGGATATAAATTTCAACTGTGAGTATACTAGAGAAATAAATGTTATTCCCTGTATATAAAATATCCTATAAATAATGTGAATCTGGGGATGGTTTTTTATATTAGTAGTTTCAAATCCAACCTTTGGGGAATGTGTCTTGCATTAGAAATATTAAGTAGGTGTGACCTATAAATGAGATTATTATTTTTAGAGATATTTTGATTCACTCAAAAAATATATTCATCACCCACCAGTGATTATACTACCCATATGAGGTATTAGACACATTATATAGGCGCAATAAATCCATTATTATCTCAACCAAATTATTATGTATGTAAATACTTAATACATAGATATTCTGATGAATTTATTAGAACTGATTATGTTGGTGAAAAATGATGAGGAAATAAATACAACACCATGAGGTCAATATACTAGCAGGAATTTACATAATAATCTATAGAGATATTTTTATGATTCAAACCATGAGTTAATAATTTTGGAAGATTATTCGATATAAAAATAACATTTTATTTTTACTCAAAACGCTATAAAAGGTTATGCATTGGATGGTTTATTATAGTGCACAATGCACCAAAATGTGTGACAGTAATTAAATATATCCTAATTGATGTGTTTTATATCATTCAATAGTCTTCTTAAATATGAGAGATTAATTTTTATGATTCCTCCAAGAGCCCCACCATAGGAAGGATGGTAAACAAATGAATAACTGGGGTTTATTGGGGGATTTTATTACATTTATAGTGAATGAGATCATTGAATAATACATCCTTGAATCATAGGGAATAATAATAAATTATTTGAATATGATGATATCATTATATTCAATTAGATATCCTAATAAATATCAGTGTCCCATATAAACATTAAGGGTTACTGAAAAAAGTAATCATGATGATCAATGAGGAATATTAAATAGTGAATGTGTTATTAATCTATTGTATTTATTATGTAAGATTGTTAATTATGAAATTCTCTATTATGATAGTGTTATATCATATTCAATATTTTTAAAAGTTCTTAATTTTTCAATTTTCTTATATATCTATAGATCAAAAATATCACTATTGGAATGAAATATTAATTTGAATCATGCACTACATGGAGGTATCATTAGTCATTAGAAATTATTTGTGGATAATCAACAAAGAAATCAGTAACCCTAATAAAGGAGATATTATATACATGAAAAATAATATCACTATTGGATATATGTCCTCTATTATAGAAAAATTGTAAAATAAATATTATGTTATAACGATATATGAATGTATAGATATGAAGGGGGGGAAATAATTCCATCATCATTATGACATAAATTAGTAAACTTTACTCCTTAAAATATGCTTTTATGGAGTCATACATAGATTCATTAATTGAGGAGTGACCTTAAATGTTATGTTGGAGGTCTAGGGGGATCATGTAATGATCATAAATTTTTAGAAAACATCTCTTATCAAATCATGATGATGGGTTATATCATGAAATAAATGAAAATTGACTTTTTGAGACTATAAGGATATTCTATTCATTGAAGATGCACAACTATTTCATCCCTTAATCATTAGAGATACTACATATCAGAAAATACTCATGGATATTTTTCATATAGGGGATATATATTATTAGTAAATATACTCTTGTTATATAATGTCCTTTCTGTTCATCATTTCAACCATATATTTATTGTTAGAATGGGATGAGGCAATCTCGAACAAGGTAATTGGTAGAAATGGATATGAAAAAATCATGAAAAATATATAATCATCTGATATTAGTCCCCTAAAATCATATTTGTTAAAAATGGATCTAAATTTTTGTCTTATGAATTAAAAATTCTTTATTAGGAATATAACATCTAGTCCTCCCACTCACCTCACTACCTTGTAGTGGTGAATGAAGTGATAAAAAATTAAAAAAAATCATCTAACATCCTTTACAGTAATATAGATAAGGTAATAATATCATGTTTGATTAAACTCTTTCATAACTTGTGGGAATATCTATGCATGTCCCATAATAATACATATGAAAAATAAATTTTTTATACATGAGTCAAATGTTGTCATACCCATCAATGACCAACTAACTTAACCACGTGTTTCCATTTCTAATAAACAATACAAGTATTATTTTTTATATATATGAGTGGATTAATTGAAACGGTATAATGAGAGAAGGATTTTTGTATTAAACAACATAAAAATCTATCAGAATTAGTTTCCACTTTTAGTAAATATGTAATTTCACCTTTTATTATTCCTATAAGGAGTTATATTTATAGCTATGATAACTCCAATGGTATATGGGAAAATTATCAAATACCCAAGATGATGTTTTAGGGACCTTATCCCATACATATAGTCTAATCTTATGGATCCGAATCTATTATCACAATAGATATATATAATATTATTCAAGACAACAAGGGAATGATTCATAATATGTACATTATGTAAGATCATAACGGTTCCACATTACATACTTATTGAATGATTTAACAGTACATGAAAAATTAAAATTATCATGTTGTAAAAACTCATTTCATTATCCTAGAAATATGAAATTAATGTTCAATGTACGAAATTTAAAACTATATAAATTTAAACAATTATGAAATTTGTTTAATGCACATGATCGTAAAATACTTCACATTAGTCCATGTAGATGGACCCTAAACATCAATAATCATATTCACCCTTAATTTTTTTTCTAATATGATATTTGGGATCTTTCAACTACATATTTTTTCTCACATCGAGAACGAATAACATAAGCAAAGAGGATTGGGAAGTTACATTGATTAGAACAAATTGAAATGCATTATATATGTATTAACATCCATGATTAATGATGTTTAATTATATGAGGTTGATTATATCATAGGTGAAATTAATCTGAATAGAGATATAGATTTTATGTGGCCTCATCTCCCTATATGAGATCATGATTATTGTTGGAGTTATCAGTGTATAATTTCATCATTCAATTAACCAACAACATAGTGAAATCAACTACCTATATGAGATATCAATTAATATATAGATAATAACATTTGATCCATTTATTTATTGATTCTATTTTTTTAATATATATATTGATGTATTGATATCCTATCTCAGTCTTAACTACAAATTCAATTCACTGTAGTTTTTCCCTGGTGGTGAGAACATTACAAATTCAAACCAATTTTCAACATTAATTATCATGGTAGGAAATTAATGTCTTTCGTCCATGTTCTATAGTACACAAGATAAATCATTGTAGTGGTAGCTAAAAGTACTATTTATTTCTTTATTAATATTATTTTGGATACAAAATATTGCATGGATATCTTGTCGTGTGTTTTGAATCACATATACATCACTCTCAATCCTATTTTATGAACAGTAAAAGTATGTTCAAGTTATCATTTCATATAGTTTAATATAGATCAAATTATAAAGAGAACAAAAACACCTCATTGAATTCACATCCTTGATTTAAGATATTAAACAACATATTCAATTCCCATATCATATTTTCTTAAAATAAATGTTCTATTTATCATAATTTCATAGTGATTATAAATATTACATAATGTAACACTATACCTAGCCTCAAAAAATTTTTGGGATGATCTATTTATGATACCCATATTCCATACATGACATCTAGATCTATGTAATAATTCAAAGTGCATTTATATATCATCACTAATTAATTTTTTCTGACAATTTTTATGAATAATATGTTGATTTATTTATAATGTTTGAGGCTTTGTAATGCTTCCTAGATCACTCAACACAAGACCATCTATGTATTACATTGTATTAAACCTCTTTTATATGAGGTATCTTCACATTGAAATTGGATAAGAAAACATTAGACACTACATTGATATGATATATCCTTTTTATATAAAAATATATATGTATTGATTCTAGATTATTCATGACACATAATTATTCATATAATAATGAATGTGTGAACAATCAAAAAATCTTAGAATGTCCAAGATATATCATGATTTTTGAGTCCATTAATTTATATAGAAAATCTATCAATGGGTTAAATAGTGAGATATATTTTTGTAATTGAACATATTAGTAAGACTAAAATTGGTCCCATTGATTTTTCTTTCATCCATAACCAAACTAAGATGATAAAATTCACCCAATTCATTAGTTTATAGTAACTCCAAAAACGCATATTTTTTTTTCTTAAAATAGATTTCGTGGTTAAGGGTGAGTAAAAAAATAATATATATAACTAAATTCACCATATGAAATGAAAAATATTAAATATTCAAACACAAGACTATAAAATAAAAAATTCAAATGAAAGAAAATAGTTTAAACCTTCTTGTTGGTACCTATTCCAACACCCCATTCAGTATTTGGTTTCAAAACCATACCGAAAAATTTAAATGTTGTCTCCATTTAATGAATTTTTCCATTGCCATCATCGCAATCACCTACACCAATGGAATGAACATCTCCATTCATTTTAAAAAATAATGGACAGATTATCAATTTCTTACCGTCGCCACAAAACCACCTTAAAAAATGTAAGAGAAATCCATAAAAATTTAATGAAAAGTTTTATATAGAATATAGAAAAATATGATGCGATTAGAAAGCACAGAAAAATAAGAACCAATAACATTTGGATAAAAAACCATGAAAAAAAATAATAGACCCTAACTAACACTATTTAATAAATTAGAGAACCATCAAAACAATAATGAACATTGAAACTGGAACCACCATCTTCATTGAAGATGAGTGGAAAAAATCCTGAAATCTTCGAAAAATTTGAATATGAGTAAGAAAACACCATAATAAATCTAGAATATTTTAATGATGATCACTCCAACAGTTTTTTCCTTGATCGAATTAAAAACACATAACAAGACATCAATATAAAGCACCACACCACACTAAAAATCGAGTGGGTGAAATAGCATAAATCCATAGATGATTTTTTGAAGGGAAATATAAACATAAGTTAACTAAAACCATTTATAGAATATAATTTCCTTACCATAGGAAACACATAAAGTAATCTTACAATAATATTCCAAAACACCTAGATACAAAAAATAAAAAATGAATCAAACTACTCACCAAACCAAAACAACTAATTTCAGATCATGAGATACTTGTATAGAGAGAATGATGATTCCACATTTTGAAACTCCCATACCAACCTGACAACCTAGTTCAGATAATTAGGATCATTTAGAAAAAAAATTAAAGTAAGATAAAATAAATAAATGAAATAAAATTAAATAAGGAGTAACAATTATACACGACATTACATTAAATTATAATCATGTCATAGGTTCATGACTGTATGTTTCATAACATATTGTCTTTTACACATGATGATAAACTAAAAATGTGTGGTCCACACTATAAAAAAATAATCAATATCATGTATCCATCCTCATATTATCTATGATACTTAAATAAGATATATATTTATATCATAACTATTCAATGGAATGGATCCATATCAATGATTATATCATTAAATATAAATCCCCTAATATGTATAATAAAAAAATAAGAAGGATCATATATCATAGAAAACTACATCCATAAACCTATATATACAATGAATTCTTATTTTATCAAGATCATCCACAACCTTTAATGTCTAAATATTTTTGGTGATTATATATTAATGGATTCATGAAATTCTCTTGATGTTGTGTTCCCCCGACTATATGATTATAATGATATCCCATATGATTATATCTATGTGTGAAATGATTTATATATTTTGGGTTTTTTCGTAATCCCTTAAATTAAAATTCATTATTCCTAAATAAATAATACTTGTTTCCCCATGTAATCATATATTTTATTATTCAAATATGGTTTCCTATATTCATCCTTCAATGAGGTATAACTGTTAATAAATTCCACAACACATGATCTTGATCGATGTATATATTTAATAAGAAATAAATTTTTGATTCATAAATGTTTACTATACATTGCATTAAACTACTAGGAATAGTTCTTAATAATGAAAACCTAAACTATAGAACTCATCTTTCTTCATCACATGATGCAAAAAAACATGACATTAGAGTTACCATATATTATGACCTAAATATTTTTTTATACTTTGATAGTGGGACCATTTATGCTCACATGAGACCTAGAACCCTGAAGGAGATATTAGTGAATGATTTCTCAATTTTATAAGATGTTAAATCATAAAAGTTTCCCCCTCCTAGACATGTATCTCCTGGATCCCCTAACCAAAGTTCAACCACCCATTCTAATCAAACCCCACCATATATCATTTTTTGACTCTTATATTGAGATCTTCATCCAATTAATGGACTAGGATGAGGGTATCTTGTTTTTATCAAGATATAAATAGTCATAGTATATCTATATGGAGTCCATGTAAATGATATTTTATGAACAAAAAAATTTGATCAATTAATTTTTTGTTTAATGACTCCATGATGTGTATTCCTCCCAATATGGCCTCCAACTGGATAGAAAAATCCATTCCATTCATCCTATCTTATTTTTATGAGCTAGATCTTCATAATTAACCCAAAATATAATTATGTATACAAAATGATATACTAAATACAATTCCCATTATGTTCAGGAGATAAATATTATTATAGGATCATTTTATTCACATTAAATTTTTCTTGACAGGTTCACCATATGGATATAACTGCTCTATTATTTTTAGCATGATTCAAATTATTTTAATATTTTATAAAAATATTGGTCAATAATATTTTAAAATAAAATATATATTGATTTACACTTGATTTCGTGATGATAAGCAACATGTTTTATAGTCTATCATGTAATTTTAAAAAATTATTGGAGTGATCCATTCCACATTAACTAGTTACACTACATATGAGATAGAACCATGTCTGATTACATGATATACAAGACTGCTTAGTATAAATAAGATTATCATATATTCATTAAATCCCTAGTTTTTGGAATCAATATATCAATGTTTGGATATGCACCAAATCATTTTACTACACACAATAATAATTCTTATTCAACTTTTAATCCCATACCATAATAAGAAACTACCCATACTATGCATCTTTTATAGATTGGTACTGGTGTTATCCATTATGTTAAAATTTGGTGGAACTAATTTTGGTTATTTGATGATACATATTGATATATGAAAAATATTTTTTGAGTCCAACCACAAAACCACATCAATTCCCACTCAGTTTTAAGGAGTCATTATGAGTCAACATAGTTCAAGAAAAAAAATGCTTATCCACTTTTTAAAAAATTATTTTCTTCCAATAAAAAAATATTCATTATGTTTATTTATCTTTAAATCATTTCAAGGATAGTATTAATGATCAAAATTATATCCATGGGATACCTCAAATCAGCTACAAAAAAACTGTCAATATGGTTTTCATACACCCCCATAGTATATCATAGAAACCAAATGCATATTCCACTATTATAGGGAAGATATTTTAATACCTATAATCTTATAAAAATATAGAAGTGAAAGCATTAATTAAAAAAATGGATAAATATGATCTTCAAGTTAATTGTTTCATTATATATTTTTAATTTCTATACCTCATAACATTACTCACATATTTTGTATTTTCCATTAAAACATGTTAACACAACCATATCCCTTAAATTTCATATTTCTTATCATATCAAACCATATCCATATAGTCAAAGAATAACGAATATAATTTATGTGCTCCAACATATAAGAAGATCTATACAAGGATTGGGGTCCTCATTTCATTTATTATTTTGATTTTCCCTGGATAGATAAATTATATAACATTTTGGTCCAAGACCTATGACATTAAAATACATGAACCTTTCCATTACATTGAATAAATTTGTATATTTACGATACCATTCATTTTGGATCAACCATCTTAATTCATGATAGATAGACTAAATTATATTTCAATGTTTTCTGATCATAAATATGAGTATTTTTTTTGAAAAATCTATATGACCATAAAATAAAACCCTCAATAATCCAAAATTATAAAACCCAAAAATAAATGCGAAAGAGACTGAAAACTAGTTAAATAAAAATATAAATGATGAATTCAGGAAATGTAATTTTTTACTCCATAATTCATTCTATTTCATGAAAAAAACATTATAGTGTATGATCAATAAAAACCAATAATGTAGGGTGAACATTATAGAAATAAAATAATTCAATATGTGTTCACTGAAAAAATATGTTTAAGAAAAAATTAGAGTAGTATCATCATATATACTAGAGAAATAATGTGTTTTATATATACAATGGAATATAATTTAGTTTTTACCAAACCCTTATTTATGAAACTGAAGACAGTTTTTCTGTATTAGTATTCAGTGTTACCATATTCTAATATGCCAATCGGAGGCATTATTCATTTGAAAACAATATTTCCTATTTTTAATACCCCCTAAAAAGAACATATTATAATAAATCATTAAAATATGATATGTTTTTGTACCTTGTTTATTGCTTCCAAAATTATCATAACCTGATTAAAATTTCATGAGTTATTATTTTAATAAAATAATAACTAAATGATTACAGTGATATGATACAGTTGATTTTTAAATTTTTTTTCATCGTAATAATTTCTAAATAAAACATATGAAATACTATTAATTAACCATTTATGAACCTCATTAAATTATCCCAATGAACATGAAAAAATTATTCTATAACTATGTACATAAATTGTGTATAATGATCCATGTAATCATCTACATTTGCCTTGGGCTCGAAATTCACATTAGTTTCTCTGACCCTGGATCAATACAATATCTCATTCCATTGGTCCTATTTTCTAACCTTATTATTATGAACCCTATAATATATTTTAATTGAACATAATCTATATTCAATTATATATTATGTTATATGTGATAGCGGAATGTATTATATATCCATAGTTAATTCATCTCTTGTTTAAAACAAAATAGAATGCCTCACCTGTGGTTCTTTGTTTCCAAACTAAATCACTATATTCCATAGTCTAAATTTTATAAACATAAAATATCCATAAAATATGATGTAAGAAATTCTAGGATGAAATTCCATGAAGGGAGACCAAAGAAGTAGTCATGTTTATACTATCTACGAAGTCGCCTTTCATGGATGAGGAAAGATTGCTCAATTTATGAATATGGAAGATATTTGAAATATTATAATTTAAAATCCATAAAAGGTTTGTATGAAAAATGATTATTTTATATATAGTAGATATCCCATACTCGAGACAAAATTAAAACGTGGGTATATTATAGGACATAAAAGTAATGGTTATGTAGTCAACTATTTGACCTTATTAAAAGTTGTCCTATACTCAGTATATCACTTCACTGAGAAACAATATTCAACATCTTCATGTTCCTCTAAAATACTAATTCAGGTGACATATTTGGAACTCATTAAGAAAAAATTTTATTATAGTAAAACCATTTTTAGATAACAAAATACATCATATAATGAAGATGCATTTGTCACTCTTACTAGGTGACCACTATCTAACTATGTGTAAACTCTCAATAAGATACAATTTTGTGACATATCATATCTAAATACTCAACATTTTGTGTGGATATGGTTTATATTCCACCATATTCCTCATATATATATATATCCAAAATCATGTGACTAAAATATGTTCAATTTATTCATATTTCATTATTGTTAAAGTATTTAGAGAAAATGATTTGATGTTTTTAAAAACATATTCCCTTATAAATACTAATTAATACTATAGATTATCATATATTAGAAATCATGGTTAAAAAAAAGATAAACTAGAGTTTATATATAATCCACTACATTTTAGTACAATAAAGAAGTAGAAGTGAATCATCCACATATTTCATTATATCTATATTATTATATGTAGTGGAAAAAATATAAAATAAAATACAACTTAATCTAGTTTGGAAGTATTTACTAGTCAATCAATGCCTAAGGGGAGATATTAATTGGTTATTTATGATTTTGAATAAAATTCCCCCATAAATTTCTTGGTGAGTGGTATCATAATTCTACATGGGGAACTATTAGTTTCCTTAAATGGTGTCTTTAAGATCAATTTTTATTGATGGTATTAGTTATATTTTATTATATAATTAATCATTGCATTATATTACACCCAATGTGAGGGTATCTACATAGATTTAATTATATGTATTCTTAGTATCATGATATGTCCACTATAGGGTGACTCATTCCCCTTGTACATTGTTTTGGTTAGTACACTATTGATTTCTAAGATCATTATCTTGAATATTTAGTTACTTCATGGTACCCATTATTTGATAGTTGATTGACTATATATCATAATCACAATATACTCATTTCACAATACTAATAAATAATTGATATTAGTTGTTTGGTTATATCTTTTGTTAAGAAATCAGATTCTGGGAAATATAGGGATCATGTTTTTTGAATACATTTCACTTTTCAGTCAGTTCATGGAAGTAGCCGATTCATCTGAAAAACATCATACTCATTAATTAAAATATATTCAGGGCTAAATTATCATATTCTAAATGTCTATACTATTCATATTGACTTCATAAGAAATGAATATTTGGATTCTTTGATAATAAAATACTTCCTTGAGGATGTCTGGTTAGCAATGGATCCATATACATCATAGGTAAAAGGAACCTCTAGAGATTAATCATTAATATCATCTTCTGGTGAATCATATATCCATACATCCCATGTGGGTTGTTGTTCCATCTTCAAGAATTATATTGGTCAGAACATTGGTTTGTTCTATGATAGCCATGGCATTGATTCCTCAATGGAATCTCAAATGATGGGTATGATTCATGCCATCATTTTTTCTAAACAACATGGTTAGAAAAAACTATAGATTTGGAGTGACTAGACCACCATTGTAGAAGAATTTTTGATTTGTGTGATACATAATGTGTGGCCGATCACCACCCATTAGATGGACTGCAACCATGCCCTTCTCGACATCAAATACATCATCACAGATATATATCATGAAGCTAACATGGTTTCTGATGGTCTTGTGAACAAGGGATTCAGTCAATACATTACATGGATTGATGAAATTTCTGCTGACTTACTTCTTTTTCATAATAACGATTTTAATATGTTTATGTCTTTTTGACTCTTGTAATACTTTTCCTTTATAATAATTGTGACTTGGTTTTCTGGACAGGCTCTATTTTATTGAAAAAAATATCCTAACACCACCACTGATGGATAGGGAATCTCCTCCTCCATCTAAGGATTCTGTCAAAATGATTTGATCACCCTATATGTAATTATCATAGGTCTCTGATCTAACTGAAATGGTTGATAAATGCATTTAAAAATTTATCCCCCTTACAACCATAGTATATAGATTTTTGACCCAAGATTGGTTATACATTAAATAAATAATAATTCCCTAATCATCTTGTGTTAGGGTGATTGGGTAACCACTATTAAAAATAATTTTAAATAGTAGTAAATATAGTAGTATCATTGGGTACTTCCCTCCACATAGTCCATAGTAGGGAGACAAGTTCACTTTCTTAAATCTCTAACACTAGATTTTAGAATTCATGAAATTAATTATTTCTTAATTGTGACCCTATCAATAACATTCATGTTTGAGATATCTTATAATTCAGTATTATTTTAATGAACTGTTATTGAATCATTGATTATATCCACAAGAATGAGAACCTGGGCTTCATGGGGAGTAAGAAAATTGGTTTTTTTCCAAAGGACATGATAAGAGATAGTGAATCCAGGATTTGAGATTATATACTATTGGTTTCAAGTAATATGGATTAGTGAAAAAATTGAGAATGCAAAACTTTTTGCCTTTGGACATAACCACCAAGTTCTATTACTATTTATCCATGTCATAATAGGAGTGGGACACAAGTCAGGAGATTTAAACCATTAACCTTAATGTTGGAAATTATAAATTCAATCTCTTATCTATTTGTTAATATTCAATAATAAAATAGTTTCCTGTTTTCAATGAATAATGTGAGTGGTTATCCTTACGTAGGTATGATAATATTGTTCTTACACCACCCACCCACTAAGGAACATGGCTATATTACATTCTAATTAAAACTAACAAGTAGATATGGTTATGATTGGAATCCCCATGTTGTTTATTATTTTTCATCAAAGATAGTATAGTAAGTATTTTGGGACCCTCTAGAATGAAATATTAGTCCATTTATTTGCCTCTTCCCTTGAATCCTGATTCAGGTGGAAGGAAAAATATATTGATCAATTTACTAAAAGGAAGACTTTTGGATGGGTGGAATTCCATCCATTTATCTCTCAAAGCCAATATAAGTAGGTCAATTAATAAAAAATGAATTTTAGTAAAATTATTAAAGATTATACGGGGGTATATAATCATGTTATGTAGACCAATAATGAATTTGATTCCCTTTATCAAAGTGAATTTATAGATAATGACACAAAATTTCACGTGTAACAACAAAATGGTTTTTATTATAACATCACTAAATGATTAGATCATTTTTGAGATCATGACAATGATTAATTAAAAATTTATAATTCCATATTTACATAAAATATCATATATCCCAAATATGGTCCTCAAATTTCTAAAGACTATAGACCACTCATGTGTTTCATGAACACTCCCTTTATTTTATTCCTTTATGATTATGGTCTAATTGAAATATCATTTCTCGATACTGACCTTAAATTTGATGTGTTATAATATTTATATATGAATGAAGCTTGTCTTTGATATATTCAAAGAAATGTACTATGTATTGGGACACCCCACTGCTGGAGTCATTTATTATCTACAAATTGAGAGAATTGTTTTAACATATAATTCCATTATCTGATTAGATTTACAGAAAAGATGGACTAGAGATTGGTAATATAGAGAAAAAAGAGGATGAATCCCCAAAAAAATATTGTTCTAGGATTTAGTTATGTAATGATATATTAGAAGGACCTGTAGGTTTTGGGGGTATGGAATTTAAATATTCATGAATTCGGACTCAATATCATTAATTATCTCTTTGATCCAGACAGTGACATCAACATTCCAATTGGTGACTAATGTAAAATACATTCATAGCATATATGAATGAATTAAATATATATAAGTTGGATTAAGAAGAAAAAACATATATAATTATATTTATTTTCCTTACCCATTTGATTTACCATTGTACATCACCCAATGGATTCACAATAGATCTTTGAAAATAGTAAGTTCTAAAATCAATGTATTTAGACAAATATTTTATATCCTAGATAAGAAAAGAATACTGAAATTTAGTATCAAATAATAGAGTGGATGTCTAGTGAAAAGAGAATTTCAAATCTATAATAATAATTCGTATCAAATAGTTTGAAGAAACTCTTGGAACCATATATATATAGTTGAGTTATAATTCATGTTTAGTCACTATCATAAAATGAGAAATTAGCCAATAGTAAAAAAAAGATTTCATGTATCCCTCACATAGTGGTGACCACAATTATAAAATCATTTTCATTAAAATATTACATATACTATTGAATGTTTAATTTTATTATTATAATTGAATCTACTTTTGATTTGGGGGATTTATTGGTGATACACTTTTAAATGTAGAAATTAAATGTGGGTAATTCATCAATGATATATGTTGGACAACATCGATATGTCCACCAACGTCATCACTATCAACTATTAAAAAAAATATTAGTTTTGGTTCATCACTACCTAGCCACATTAAAAATTATTCTTTACACATCCTTGGTTGGGTATCTAACTAATAGTCGTGTAGTTCACCCGTATTCCCATGTCTTGATCCATAGACACCAATGTGATGATCATTTTTTACCAACCACTATAAACCTATTTTCACAAATTTTATTATAAAAAATACACCATGTTCCCCATTTTCTACCTTTTAGAAAATTAAAGATTCCCAAAATCCCAATTCACCTTGGTCTTGTTAATTTATATCATGTTAGTTATTAACCCTAAAAAAGGTTAAAAAACATAATATGGGACTAATTTTGTTAATAAAATGTAAAATACATTTAACATTTTTCTAAGACCACCTTATACACAATCATTTAAAAATAGTGTAGAGGCCCCCATACTAGGTGATGTAGTGGAAAGATACTTACAAATTATATACCAAGGTTCCCTTCCCAAAATTGGTAACACGTATCCAGGATCACTCTTTATCACAACAAAACTCTATAGTTTTCTGTTAGGGAAATCTAACATCCCACCCCTTAGTTGTGTGGTCCTATTCTACACCATATATACCATTCTGACCAAATTACATAAACTACACATGGGTGACCACTTATCACATACATATTCTTTATTTACCACTTCTCATAGCCCATTATCAAGGAAACCACCTCACCTAGACCTATCCCAGGGTGGAAAATTTACATAATGATATTCATAAGTTCTAACATCACCGTACACTATATCATAGTGTCCACTTCACTATAGTCTCCAAATAGTGTGGAACAATCCCCATGAATCAACTAGTTTGAAAATTCACACATGACTTCATTTTAGAATCAATTATCTCTAACTTTTACATCGAGTATACATCACCTTGATGTATTCTAGTGTTCCCCACATTTCCCTAATCCCCCACTCAAGAGTCACTTTTTTCTAGAACTATACTAGATAACAACATTTAATCACGATTTCTATTTGAGTTCCACTTTACACAAGTTTCCCAATTGATAATCTAATACTATTTTAAACTTTCCTGATAACCTGGTCCACTTAGGTTTCCAAAATTCGGAAATAGTAGTATCCCATAAGTCCTTAGGTATGATTAATGGACTAGACAATTTTATTAACTAGTGAAATTATCCATGGATACCTGAGATACATGATCATGATTTTCACATCAATAGTCCCCCATTCGATCATGTATTATATAGATTAAAGTTGTTTTTTTATTGTCCAATATGTAATGAAGGGCCCTAAGTCGATCTCAAATAATATATCACTTTGATAATGATGGTCACAATCATTGGGACATAAGTGAATCCGCCTTGGTACTAGGTTATTTATCATATAATTTGATATGATTACAAATATAATTTAGGGCACTCAACTATCTATATGGACTAGATCCTCCACCACAGCTGTAAGAAAAAGTAACGTTACCCTTTATTATTTAATTTTTATGAATCATAATATGATTCTGGAGAGGGAAATTTCTTTGGTATGAGTTTATGGATAATTATTATATTATTAATCCAAGAATCATTCATTTATTCCCCAAATCCATATATAATAATGAATATCGAACATATGAGGAGAAATTTTTTTTAGACCATTATCTAGTAAGATGTATGATCTTAAAATAATTTTCTGATTACACCCCTAATAGAAAACATTATCCAATTTTACACATGATAACATTCATTCTTCATGATCTAACAAAAAATTTATGGGATATAGATACCAAAATATATGGTCCTGCTATTGAGGATTGAAATCCACAATAAATTTCTCAATGGGATTTATTCCTCGTAAGATATTCCATAAAAAAAGAAAATGTAATATGAGAATCATATATTGGTAAGACCAATTCCTAATCCAATATCATACAATTATTTATCATCCATTCATAAAAGCATATTTATAGACAACTGATATAAAACTACATATGTATTCATTAGTCACAGAATTTAATACTATATTCCATATTCCTAGTCACAAAATGTAATAATATATGTATACTTTCCTATATTATAGTGATAAACGTCATGATATAGTCCTATCACATGACCTTAAACCATGAGACACAAACTTTGTTGTATTTGAATCCTATTACCCAGGATATATGTTATTCCCCTTTATCATTCAATCCCAACTTTAATAACATTATTCACACTATTTTATATTACCTATAGAATTATATCCTCTGGTGTCCATATTCATTTTTAGTCATCCCATTTCTTATTGAAAAATATTACCCATGAGCTATATAATATTCCATTAAAGGGTTAAATTATATATGATATAATGAATCCCCATAGGGATATATCCCCTATGACCAAAAAAACCATTCATCAATTATACATATTTCCTTCAAGATAACCTATCATAAAAGGGAACTAATTCACGTGAAAATAAAAAGAAAAATGGAACATATGGATTTTTACATATCCTATATTTTTTGTAATTGTTAAACAAGATGTTTATCAGTCCTTAAAAAATAATTTTTTTTAGAGAAGGATGAAGTAAATAGGATTAATTAAGGGATTTTACCCAGGTTCATAAAATGATTGATGTTTCATATTGAGTTGAACTGAAATGGGTGGGATCTAATTCCCATCACTAGAATATATAAGATTCATGTTTTATGGGATAAATTCATACACTATAATAACTTATACTAGTATAGATAGATATAAACTCCAGAGAAACCAATTAATTGAAATTAACTAATTTATTAATCATTAAACATACTAGGGAGATATGGATATACTCTAATATATTTGAAAATTCTCTAATTGAATATGATACTCTAATATGTAAAAATAAAAACTATAACAGATATAATTTAAAACATATAAATTTTCATATTGATGCATGTTGAATATTGATTAATAGTTAAGGGGGAATTAGTCAAACATTAGGATTTGGGATGGGTTCAATAAAATGATATAGTATATTATAGATACATGGAGTAAGAAATAATTCCCCCTAAATATATGTAGATGATCCCAACCTCTCGACCTCAACACCAACACGCTATCCACAATGTTACGATTATATTTCTCATAATCATCTTTATTTGTAAATTAGGTTTGTAATAACTCAAAATGTAATGGAAATAAATCATGAATGGGTTATTAATATAAAAACATTGATAAATTAAATGACATTATTAATTATTATTATATGATAAATTCTATAGAATAAAATAATATGACCATGTAGGAAATGAATTTTGAATACACGAGAAAACTCAATATAAAGAAATCGGAATATTAACTCTCAGCCGAATCTAATGACATTGAATAAATGGATGAAGATCGTAAGAGGATTGTAGATCTTATGTTAATGAAAATTTGAAAAGTATACGTAATTTATATATTAAAAAATATTAATAAATTATTCAAATACATAGGATTTATAAAACATGAGATTAAGTATCTAAATCTAAAATGTTGTCAACTGTGATAAAAATAGAAGAGAAAGAGAATGGTTAGGAACATATACCATGTTGGGTAGCCTATAGCAAAACTATCTTTACATACATGGTTATCAAATAATTTTAGATGAATATTATAAACATCAGAAAATAACATGCTAGAGGATCATAGTAGTTTAGTGTCTTTAGAAATGTGGATCATAATATTTTAACATGGTGAAATATCTTAAATGTTTCCAAAAAATATCTTTCCATTTATTACCATTAATTTAAAATTTTATTTATAACCTAGGAAATGAAACATATAAAAGGGTTAGCTTAATTCTTATTAATGGTTACTAAAGGAGATACATTAGAATAGCATGAATATAAGGGTATGAGACTATTTTAATAATATATTAAGACCATTCCTTGCATATCTATGATCATATAAATGAATCATGGCATAAATTTTGTGAGATAATAAGAAATGAATCATAAGGGAATAAATGAATATGAACCTTGAAAGAATAACATTTCTATAATAAATAAACTTATGGTATACAAATCCTATTATATCATTGTGAACACATATAAAAAGAACAGGTCACCCATAATGATATAGACATGAAATAATGCGCTTGTAGTTATTTATAGATATGAAACTAGGCCCACACACAAAATTTTATACATGTAAAAAGGTTTGTGTATAACATTGTGAATATGCAATCAGTTTCATGTATAGGCAGTAGTATCACCTAGGTAGGAAGCACCACCATCCTTAGAAGAATCCCTATCATACAGTACCATGTTCTCTTCCTTATCCATCCATGTACATCTTATGAGATATATAAATCATTACACAATTCATTAGAGCACTGTCTTTGTGAACTCATCATGTAATCTACAATAGGATCACATATTTCAATCTGAGAATCCCCATTTTATAATATGTAATTGTCTTACACAGTTATATATTGATTGAACCATAATATAATCTATAACAGGCTTACTGAATACCATATTTTCCACCCTCTCATATAAGTTATATCAAAGATTAATAAAATTAAAAAAGAATAATGATCTTGCATATCGTCATAAAAATCATAAAAAATTATTATACATTTGTAACATGATTAAACAATAGAAAATAAATGTGTTTCATTTCAATATATTTGAATCAATATTTACCCATGTAAAGGAAATTGGTTTCATAATCATATCATTTGATCGTTATTGACCCATGGAAAAGAAATGAGCCACATAAACATAATTTTATCAGAAGAAAAACCATTCAGAAAATGAATATGAATGTATCCCCTGATCATATCCCTAGAAATTCATTGGAAATGTGAATGGAATAAATATTATATTGAAAATTATCTTGAAATATTTTTTAATATGTTTCTTTAGAAAAATATACTTTCCACTTTGATAAATTCTTTTTAATTCTTAAAACTTTTTAAAAACCATTTTCATTGAGAAAAAAATTGAAAAAATTTAATGGAATATTTTAAAAACATTTATACACATTTTAAAAAATAAAACATCTATTAAATACTTTTCCATGAAAATGAGATTAAAATACCATTTAAAAACATTTTGAAATCTTTTTTATAAAAAATTATTTTTAAAGAACAATGATTTATGATCAAAGATATATTTAAAGTTGGATTCTATTAAAAACATTTTCTAAAGTATATTAAATACTAATGTGTGGTTAAATTATACCTTTAGATGAATATATCAATAATAATTATATTATAATTATATTATTGATAATTCTTGACGTATATATCAGGATAACATTACATTGGAATCATAATCGTAAACAATCCTAAAAAATGATGAGAGTGTAATAATAAATCATTTCACATTTAGTATCCTAGAATCGTATGCCCCATAAACAAATAACATTAAAAGATATGTAAAATATAACTAGGATTGATAAAATAATTATATTATATGTAAAATGGATTTTGTTTACACCTTCTTAAATAACATATGTGCATATCATAGGATACGTCTAAAAATTGTAAATTGTTACAGATTTTCATTATCAATTTATAAAATTTTGAACCATAAACCCCATGATAGAGAGATCCTAAAATGGATATGTAAATATATGAAATTTTAGGTCGAATAATCATAATATATTTTAGTGGAAATTATATACATCACATAAATGAAATTTGTGGTAAATATGACATATTTCTCATAAAATTATAATGTGTGATAAAAATACCTTTCTACATGTGTTGACATCCTTTGAGGATGTTTAAACCTATTGTATAATAAATATATGTTTGTTATACATATACCATATAATAATAATCAAATATATCATACCATATATTATTTAATTTTGACAATATATAACTAGTTTATTAACAATTCCGTGGTATAGTTTCTTTTAGGTAGCAACGAATTTATTTTTCATGTATGTTTTGACTTTATATTTTTTGTCCTATAAATTTAATAATGATTAAGACATTTTAAAAAAAGTAATACATGATATTAAAATAATATATATTCAGTATATATTTATTTAAAATAATTGAAAAAACATTTATATATGAAATGAAATAAAGCATTCATTGAGACAGTAGGTCATACGTACACCTGAATATGGAAACTATTTTATTATCACATTAAAAGAAATAAATTTAAATAATATATATATATATTATCATTTAATTATGATTATTATGTAATATGTACCACATATTCTTTTTAAACATATCCTTAATACATTCCATGTAACGTGTGAATTAATCACCTCGCTAAGAGAGGCGGTAATCCTCCATATAGAAGAACGAAATTATCGTATTCTTACAAAATGAAATGAATAATGGTTTGTGTTAATTAATAATTATATTATCATTAATACATAATAGATATCATAAATATTATATATTAAAGATCATTTTAATTATTATTCCTAAACATATGAGGATGTAATCAAAAAAATGTCTTCAATTCGCAAGGTGGTAGTCCTTCGTACATAAGAACGATGAATTCATTTCATATTTGATTTTTGTATGTGTGATTCTAGGTCATACCCTTAACATTTTAAAATATATTTATATTGAAGATAATTATAATATTATATATTAATTGTATAAAACTAATTCAATTCATTTGTGGAAGAAATAAAAAAACATTTGTCGATGAATGTTACCACTTCTTCAGTCTTATCCTTTTGGTTTCCAACAAAGAAATTCCATTAATAGATTTAGGGCCAAATAATGGATTATAAGATGAATGGATGGATTTTTAAATGTGATATTGTATGGCTTTGGTCCACCCAAATTTTTTGATTGGTTTGAATAAGATGGAAGAGTGAATTCCCTTTTATATTGGAGGAAGAGTGGTATTCTTGTAAATACCAAAAAGTATTCACTATTGGGTGGTCTCCCTTACCTCAAGAGCCTCCATAAAAGCACAATAATACATAATAGGGTTGAAATGGCAGAAAAATAAATATGATAGAAAAAAATTATCAATTGATTCTTTAGTCAGTAGGTTTTTTCAATTTTAACTTTAATGTTTTTACTTTGCTAACCTGAATATATTTATTGACAATGGAAATATACCTATTGAGATTAAAAATTAAAATATAATTTTTATATAATTTATACCCACTTATTATATATATAATTTTCAATTTATTAAATAAAAATTCCCAGTCTCTATATGTTTAATTTAAATACAAATGAATGTAATGTGCAAACCCTCATTTTAACCTTAATCACATTAATTAATTTTAATTATTTTCAACAATCATTATGTTAAAAAAATATTTTTTTTAATTATTATATAATATAAATTATAAATATTTAAAATACTTTATCTATTTTTATAAATTCCATTCTCTTAAGTAGTGAAATTAAATTTAAAAATAAACCCATAGATGTAATTGGAAAGCAGGTTTTTAAAATGAATATGTTTAAAAGATTAAATATATATATATATATATATTCAATATTAAATTGATTAAAATTGACTATATATTATTAATATATGAATAATTTAATAAATAATACTTTAAAATATATTAAAATTTTATTTATCTATATAAATAATTTAGAAAAGGAAGTTTTTAATTAAAATTCTCTATATTTCACTATTCCTCAAAAAATGAATCTTTTTAGAAATATAATAAAAATAACCCTATGATAATATTAATTTATGAATATAAAAATTGAAGTTTATTTTTTCAAATATAATTTATAAAAGTTCAGAAATTAATTTTTAAATAATTTCTTCATTAAAAGTCATTAAAACCACCTTTTAGAAAAAAAATATCTTTTTATGTGTAAAATTAGATTTATTCAAATCACTTTTTTGAATAACACAAAAGATTAATGTTAAATAGTTTATTAAATATGTAATATATTTACATATTTATAATCATTAATCGTATTTTTTCTTGTTAATTAATTGAGATAAAAAATCTTTATGTATAAAAAAAATTTAAAAAGGAATTTCTTTATTTTAAAATACTTGTTACTTTAATTTATAACAAATTGGATTCAAAATTATTAATTTTAGTATAATTCCTAAAAATATTTTCATAATTTGATTAATATTTTTCATACCCTCCATTACGTTGGATATGTGATAAATGTGATATTAAATAATAATACTAATATATAATATAGTTCATTAAAATTATGTATAGTGTGTAACAAAAGCCAAAAACAGTGTTTCATGTACCACAAGATTAACCCAGTGTTTCATTTAGGATAAATATTACTTGGTGTTATGTTTTTTGAAATATTAACATGGTTTAGTGTGTAATTCAAGACTTCTAATAATTTTATTTTATTACCAAAATAATAATTTATAAAAACTTGGGGTGTTACATTCTACCACCAAAAAATTGAATCCGTCCCTAAAAATTCTTCTACATCATGAATGGTATAAAATTTGAAAATTACTTCATAGAATCCAACATCATATAAAAATGAATAATAAAATATTCAGTGACAGAAATAAATTTGGAATCATACTGTTTATCTAATGTAAACAATAGATGGGTTTCCACATAGTCGAACATTAGTGGAATGTGAATATTTGGAAATGGAAGAGAAGAGAAATATTATAGAGAGTAATAAACATCACTGATGAAGGGAAAGTGGGTGATCAATATAAGGAGAGTGATAATAAAACTCTAACTCGATTAGGCTTAATGAGGTCATTAATATCGTCATGAATGATAATAATAAGGTAAAATTTTATTTAATTATCATTTTTCTAAGGTAGAATGATTTTTATGTGGAGATATACTTACTTGATTTCATTCCATTTCATATAAAAAATATCACTATTTTGTTTTATGTTGAAAAATTTCCTCTTCATCTCTTTCTCTAAAAATGAATTTTAATTTGTTATACTTGATACACTAATGGATTATATGTTCTTTAAATATAATGAGAATCCATTCTATCTATCATTCATTGCCATAAATATATATGGTTAGAATCAATTATCCAGTATTCATAAATCAACAAATTATTATATAATACATTAATCTATAAAAATTTCAATGTTAAACATAAACCATATCTTGGGTTTTCCTAATTTATCCTTAAGAGTACTTCAACAATAGAAATAGTTCATTTGGTGGTGGAATTAATGTGACTTACTTTTTCAAATAGAAAATAACATTGATTTCCCATATATCATAATGTATTTCTTAACCATCACATATCAACTATATAAATGACTTTATAATATATTCTCATGAAACATGGTAATGAATTGAATTACCATAAATCCTTATTGAAAGCATACATGATTCTATATTCCTTCAAAAAATCCACATATGAATATATTTCATAAATTTAATAGTATTTTAAAATACATCAATGAAAACATAAACCCAACTTTTGTCAATACATTGACCATTAAAAAAGAAATCATTACAATCCAATTTACTTGTTCATATTCAACATATTTTTATCCCAATATAATTATCTCATCATCCAAAACATACTATGTACTATCTTTTCTGAATAAAAATACCGCATATCAATTAAATCAGTATTAAAGTCCATTAATATCATTCAAAATATTTTTTAAAATCCATGAGGAAGAATATATAATGAACAACAACTATAGATTACATGATTTTTGTAACATAATATTTCAATTCTAATAGATAATTGTTTTCTATTACACCTCATCTTTAATCATTTAAATGGGATTACCCATCTTATTCTATAATACCTCATCCCTTTTCACATGTCATTCATAGTATCTTCATCATTAGTAGTATAACCATTACTCATGAGACCCAGTTAACTCTCTTCTGATCTTTCTACATAGAATATTTATTTCATAATTCACATACATTCCACATTTAAATCACTATATAGTTGATTATATATTAGGTATTCCATTACTCACATCCATTATTTTAACTGGAAATGTGTCTTCTCATTTGTAGTTTCTTAGTTTTATATATATCCATAGTCATAAAATCTTAATGTTCCACTAATGAATCCAATTGGTTCTTACATTCAACATTATGGTCAGAAAATAAACTGATTCTTCTTTCTTTCATAGTCTCAAATACCCAAACTCTTATAGAAATATTTGTTTCTATTCTTTTTTGAGTCCAAGTGTTGGTTAAGTTACTCATTTATAATCATGTTTACTAAAAATTTATTAATCATTATGAAGAAATATTGTAGTCCATTTATCATTTCATTTTTCATCTCATCCAAAAATCTTCCATCACATTCAATGTTTAACTAGTTCGTTCAGGCTCCTACTATTGGATAAAAGAAAAGATAAGTTTTTGAGAAACACTAATCAAAGTGTTAAAATAAATACTCATAAAAATAACTTATAATATGTCCAAACTCAGAAATATTCTTTAATATATGACACATTAGGTTCATCCTATGTCATTTATAATCTTCTTCATTTTAAATACTTCATGATGGTTTTTATAGAGTTTGTGAATTTCCAATCTATAAATAATGGGAGTGTTAAACCAGTTGTACAAAAAATCCCATTTTTATGAACCAATTCCTAGTTAATTCTACCTTAATATAGGGGATTCACAGTTCTTAAACATATGTACATATGTTCTAGGGAAACAACCACTCCTATTATCCAGGTTGGGATGTAAATTCTTTAAAAAAACTCTCTCAATCCTTTACTAAAACTCCAACATATTTTTTAAATCTTTAACTCATTCATAGTCTTACCATTAGAGACATACCTCAATATTTACATTTAAATAACACTTGGGATATCACTGATGTTTTCTCATCATAGTATCAAAAGGATGATTAAATACTTTCTTTGATACCAAATATAGTGACCTAGGCTTCACATACATGTATATTTTGTCATTTTGTATGAATAATCATCAAATTACATAAGGAAATGATTAAGGACCATAATAGTTTTGTGTATTTGTAAACATGGATCACAATATTCTAAATTGGTGAATTATGTTAAATATATCCTTCAATTATCTTCCCATTTAGTACTACCTCTTACAGCCCTTATTTATAACCATGGGAATGGAACCCAAAGAAAGGGTGAGTTGAGATGATCTATAAGGGTAAATAAATGAGATACCTAATAATAACATGATTATATGTGTATGAGAACATGATAATATAATTTTAATATCATACCCGATATATAAAATATAATATATATGATTCATGACATAATTTTTGGTATATCATGAGACATGAATCGTTAGGGAATCATAGAACATGATCCATGAGAGAATAATAATGGCATACATATAGAACTATATAATACATATAAACTTATAATAATGTGAATAAGTATAAATGGAAATTGGATTAACAATTATGTTATGGAAATGAAATATAGACCTTTAATAAACATATAAACATGTGACATGTTCCACGTATAACATTCAAAACATGTAATCAGGCTCACACGTAACATTGGGAACATGTAATATGGTTTATGCATAGGCATCTACACCAACTAGGTGGGACGCACCCCCATCCCTAGTGGCATTCATATATTACTCTAATTGGTTATCTCCCCATTCCCTATATTTTAATCTCAATATATATATATATATATATATATATATATATCATGACCTAATATATTAGATCTTTATCAAGAGAAACCTATTTTTTAAGCTATAACATGCTCATGTGATGTTATATGGGATGCCCAATAGTATAAGTAATGATATTACCCGATGCAATTTGGGGAGACCCACCATATAAGTTGTAATGGGATTACATGGTGTTTTATATGCCTCACAATTTTATATTTCATATAAAATGACCATTAAATGAACAAAGTATAAAGTGATTTCATATCATTACCAAAACTAATAAAAACTATCATTATTATTTCAAAACATGACTAAACTGTGGAAAATAAATGGGAATCATGTAATTATATTTTTAAAAAATAACACTAGAAAAATTAATGGGGTTGATGACATTATTTTTTGGAATATGATTGACCTATTGAAATGAAATGGTTTCCAAAATCATCATGCCATAAAAATCTACCATTCCAAAAATGAATATGAATGTTATCCTTGGATGATATCCACTATAAGTCATAGTTATCATAACTTTATTAAACAATATATGTAAAATAATTTTGAAATAACTTTCAAAACTTTTATTTAGGAAAATATCCTTTCTGTAATGAAATATTCTATTTAAAACATAAAACAATTTGAAAACATTTTTCCATGAACACAACCTTGAAAAATTATAAAGAATGCTATAAAAAATTAAAACAATTTAGACATATATAATTTTTGAAATAATTTTCCTTAAATATTAGCTTAATATATCATTATAAACATTTTGAAAAGATTTTAATAAAAAAATTATTTTGAAGGACTAATGATTTCTGTTGGAAGATAGAAATAAAGTCAGATTCCCTTAAAAACATTTAATTCTTCTTATTAAGTATAAAAGTGTGGAAAAATTATAACATTAATTTATTATATCATTAATAAGGATAAGAAAATAATTTCATATGAATTATTGAGAGTTTTTTCATGATATTTCAAAATTTCATTTTTAATCATTAACAATCATAATAAAGGATGTGATTATGTCATAAAATCATTACAACAATAGAAACATGGAATCATAATCCCCCTGAGGGATTAAAACAAAAAAGAAAGTTAAAATATATTAAGGATATATAAATTGAAGATATAAAATTTCAATGGGGTTTTATAAACACCTCATGAAGTAATATAGGTTCATATAATAACATACGTCTCAATGAAGGAGAATAGTGACAAAAATGCATTATTGGTTTTGTGTTATATATAATATAAAACCCATGAATGGTTCATAGTAAAATTTATATGAAAATAAATATAATAATAACTAGAAGAATCATAAAATAAGATCAAAGATATTAAATATGCCACATTAACTAGATAGATGGATCATATGATATGTGTATCGTGGAAGTAAAATATCAAACATAAATCTCTAACCCTAAGTCTCAAATTCCATCAAATGTGTTCAAATATCGTATATAATAATAAAATTATAATATAATTAGATCTGATGAACATAATAATATCTATCATATGATATTTTATTTTATTTTGATTTTATATTACTAGTTTATTAAAAATTGAATTTCAAAGATATGTTTTGGGTAAATACCGATTTGTTTTTCATATATGTTTTGACCTGTTATTTTTTTGTGCTTTTTATTTGATCATTATTTCATAATTTTATGAATTTATAGAATAATATAAATATCAAATATGTTAATTATATATTTATTAAAAATATTATATAGTATATAAGAATTGTAAATGAAATAGTCTGTTCAAGGAAATAATAAGTTGTACGTACTCATGAATGCTACATGAATTTTTTTATCATATTGAAAAAAGGAAACATAATTGATATATATATATATATTATCATTCAGGTTGAGTTATTATATTATATATATCACATAATTCTATTATATTTATCTTTAAAACATTCCATGTAATGAGTCAATGAGTCACATCACTTCTCGTGGCGGTAGTCTACCGTAGACTCGAACAATTCTATCATCTTATCAAAAAATGAAAAATTTGAATGTATGCACTATATAATAATTTCAAATTAATAATTACATTATTAATATCATATATATATATATCATATACAAATAGTACTTACATCATTATTCCCATCCTTAAGAGGTGGTAATGGAAAAAATGAACGACATCAGTTTATGAGGTGGTAGTCTGATGTACACATAAACTTTGATTTATAGCCTATTTGATGTAATTTTATGTTATTATTAGTCATACACATGACATAGAAACATATATTTATATTAAATATAATATGTCTATTATAAATTCTTGATGTATAAATAATTGATGATGTGTGAGGATGAAATAAAATAAAAACATTCATTGATAAATGCTATATCTTCTTCGAGCATCTTCTTTGGTTATGAACCAAATGACTTCCTTGGATAGATTTCACCACCAAATATGGTTTTTAGGATTATATTAGGGAATTTGGGAATTTTTTTAGATCTAAATTTATTGAGAAGTTTTAATAATGGGGGTGAGGGAATTCCCATTTATAATGGAGAAGAAGGGGTATTCTTGTAAAAAAAGTATTAAATATTTTGAGGTATCCCTTACAAAATGTTCCTAAAAGATATTAAACTAGTGGTAAGGGTGGGTTACCCAGTGGAGGAATTTCTCAACTACAAAGAATAAATATTTTTTATCATTTTTTTCCTTAGTCTTTACTTTTACCCAATCTATCATTATATTTTTTACCAAGGTAACTTGATTAATTTTATTTACCTATGTAATTTACCGACTAATATTATAATTAAAAATATATTTATTAGAAAATATATATCAACTATTTCTAATTATTACATTCTATTCACTAATTACAATAAATATGATTGTTTTCAGAAATTTTAATACATATGCTTGTAACGTACAAAACACCATTTTAATCTTAATCAATATAATTAATTTTAACTGTTTTCACTTATTATTATGATAATAAATTTAGTTAAACATATTAACTAATATACTTATTCTGATTACAAATATGATATCTATTTTTTCAAATTCAATTTGTAGCACCCCGACCCCAATTTCCGATAGTCAGTTAATTATTTTATTACATTGGCATGATCAAAAGAAATCAAATCCCAGAGGACCGATGAGTTTAGAATCCTTGAAAAAACTAGATAAAAACATAACTTTTACATTATATCATGAAATGAAAAATATATATTTTATCCCATCTTAAAAATCTAATATCTCTTAGACTATCATGGTAGGTCAATGATAATATACTTTTTCGCATTTGTGGGAAAATGAAACATAAGAAAGAGGTGAGCTCATAGGCCTAGTAAGGATAAACAATATAGCAGAATCTATTGTAAATTAGTATAAACTATTAAAGAATGGTAAAAAATATAAAAAAAACACTTTTAAACATAATATTCAACATAATATTATATGAATAAATCAAATAATTCCCTTTAAACATTCACATGGATATTCTACTGGTTGAATAATCACATGTGATATTAATAATATAACGAGAAAATGTATAATGTTGGACATTATAACCATACTATCAAGGCCTCATTCTAAGACTATAAATAACTATACAATCAAGGCCTCGTGCTAAGACACTAGTTAGTCTAAAGTGACTTAATTATTCATCGAGGGGCTATAGTAGGCCATTCTCGACACATACTAATTCCAATGCATTCCTCAAAACAAAATGGAGAATCATAACATAAAAATTCAAATTAAACCTAGAATATAAAATTTTAATACCTTAACTATAAACCATGAATGGTATAAAAGTAGAACATCCATAGTTAAATATATCATAATACTATAAAAACAATATGGATGATTTTTTCATAATAAATCGACCTAAATCAATCATAAAATTAGACAAAGGATTTTTATATAGATAAAAATAATCTAATAAATTCCTTAAATCTCTTTGAGAGAAATATCCTCTTTTTTACATTGAAATTATTTAAAAAGATGAACAATTATAAAATAAAACAATTCTTTAAAAAATAAACTTGTAATAATGTAAGGAATTTTTCAAAATGATATGGTGTCATAATAGTGAAAAATAGCCACTTGCACTATAGAAGTTAAAAAACAATCTTTCCATAATCTATCGAAAAGTTTATAAGGTACCTTGTTTTGAAAATGACTGAATGATAAAATCCAAAAAATTATAAAAAGTAAAAAATTGGTATATATGACTTTAAAATTTTTTGATAATAATTTGAAATAGATTTTAAAATACATGGAGATGAATAGTAAAGTTGTCTGAGTAGATACATATAAACAATCTCAGATAATAAAGTGATTGTGAAATTAAATCTTACCATGTACTTTCCTTTTGTCATGGGTGTGTTAACATATTTTATAATGGTAAAATATTTTTATTATGTTATACCCAGACCTTATAAATATTAATGATATCATATATGATCCTCCTATATTATTTTGTTAATATAATTTCAGTATTACGATTATTTCAGTTGTTAATATCTTCTTCTTCTAATTCCTGTTTTCCAATTTAAATAATGTTTCCTAAGCATAGGATATATTTAATTAATATATATAATTATATTAAGTTCATAATAATTTTTTTACCCATCATATGAATTTTATAATCATTTTAAAATTCTTTATGTGGAGAATGAATCTCACTACATTGTGGAGACGGTAGGTCGTATATATGCACGAGCGATGATATCATTCCTTAAATGATTAAATTGTATAGAATTAGATGGTATAGTAATTAATGGAATAATTATAATGATATATTAATTATTTATATCCATCATACTCATCATTATATGTGTACAAATAATTTTGTTTTGAATAAAATATTATACCACATCGTCGAGATCGTAAGTCATACATACACACACATGGTGATATTATTATTCAGTGGATTGATAAGTCGATGAATATGTTTGTTCCATAATTATAATAAAATATAAATAAATATATGATATTGGAGTTTTTTATTTTATATTTAAAAATATAGGAATATTATGTATATGAAGAAAAGAAATTGATTGGAATTGATATTACAATTACCTCTTTTTTGCACATCCCCTTTTGATTTTCAAAAAGGACTCCATAGGATTATTTTCTTCCCAATATAGGGACTCTAGGATAAATTGAGGGAAGTTAGAATGATAAAATTGTAGGTTATGTCTAATAAATGGGATTTAGATGTATGAATAAAACCTAAGGAGATGGGACATTTTATAATAGAGGGGAGGGTCACTTTAGGAAACTACACAACTATTAAATTATTATAAATTTATTTTCAGTTTAAAATAGCTCCAAAGGGATTCATTTTTTGGATAAAGCGAATATGGGTCTAATTAATCATATTTTTTCTTAGAAATGATAGGGTTACAAATTTAACATTATCCTTTGGGTTCAAACCTTAGTTAAAGAGTTTAAATCCTACCATGTCTACCTGTATTTTTATATGATAGGGATGATTTATTTATGAAAAAAATCCAAAAGAACTCCAATTGGATCATTAATGGCATATTTAACAATATTATATTCATTTTTCTAAACTTGATACTTTTATGAATTTTTTAACAATAATTAAATTTTTCTTTATTTTAAAGTATCATTTATTATAATTTTGATACTATTGAATATTTTTATTTTTATGAATATGAAACCATCATTATAACCTCAAAATAATATTTCAAATACGTCCCTAACTTGTCTATGTTATATAAAAACATAGTGTATATCATTAATTCAGTCATGTTATATTTAATTTATTATTTTTAATATTATTTATTTGATATTTATATAAAAAAATTATTCACTATTGTTTCATCATTAATGGTATTTATTTAATCACTAAAAATAATAAATAAATATCATTGATGTAGGTAATTATTTTAATTTTCCAGAGTTAGTTTACAATCAGTTTTTTCTCTTAAATATATCAATACTAAAATTATTATATTTTTAAGAAATGAGAGTGTGACATTTTCTCAAATTCATTAATTTTAATAACATTCATGTCATAATCTAGAAAAGGGTCAATTAATTGATTCCATTTAGATAAAAAGGATATAAATTTCAGATTAAGTAATACAATAGGATATGTACAGGTTTTTGGGTAATTTTATAATATTATTTTTACCTTTAATGGCCTGATGTACTCTTAATTGTGGTAATAAGAAATTAAAAAAGTTACTCTTCATAATATCCAAAAAATAAAAGTAACCTACTAAAATAATTTGGACCCATTGATTCCCAATTTGGAATATATTATTCAAAACTGAAAACATAGAAGTTGTAGTAATTAATTTAAAAGTAATCCCCATTGACAAACAAGAAAGTGATGTTCTTAAAAGTGAAAACTATCAATAGATTGGAAAGTGTATATATCTTATTTTAATGTGAACATAATTGCAATGATATAAATTATTTTAAATTATAAAAACATAACATAATTACACTTTAAAAAAATTTATATTATAATCTATCAATGTAAATAATCTCAATGAAAAAGCAGTTTCGAATTAAAATGCAGTATTTTCACTATTCATTAAAATATGAAAGTAGTTAGAAAAAGACAAAACATTTGTCCAAACTAAATTTTTATTTCCTGCTTCTAAAGAATAAAATTATTATTTTCAAATTGAATATATAAAAGTGTCAAATATTGGATATAAAAAGGGTGCACGAATAATATATGGTAAAACTGCATTCATTGGAAAATACTTCTTTGATATGAAAAATTGAATTTTGTATTATATCATGTCTAAGAAACACATGAGAGAAATATTAAAATTACATGGAATATATAAAATTCGAAAATGTGGTTAATACTTTTTATAACCTCTTTTTAAACATATAATCGCCATGCACTAAAACTCAGTATTGTGTGTAGTGCAAGATATTGAATTATTTAAAAAGAAGCATACCATGGAAGTTTGGGGTTTACATTATTCCCTATTTAAAATAACTTCATGCTCAAAATTTCTAAAATATCACAAAATAAAATGATTCAATTATTTCTTTATCATATGGTCTTGAGGTTCCCATTTCACATCTTCCATTTTATATGTTCTCCATAGATCCTTTACCATATGAGTTGCTCACTTTCACCACAGTTGTTCTCTAGTGTAAAGAATCATGATATGCACTTCATAGTAATATAGATCAGGATACAATACTATTTTATCATAGGTGATCAGATGTTATGGGTCTAGAATGTATTTCATTAATAGTTATATGTGGAACACATCATGAAATTTAGAGAGACTTGGCGGCATTTCCAAACGGTAATCTACAACTCCAATTCGTTCAATATTTTCAAAAGATCTGATGTACATGTGTCTTAATCTACCATTTATATTGAATCATATAACACTCATCCATGAAAATACCTTCATGAAAACATGGTCCCACACTTGATGTTATAAAATCCTTCCTTTAGTAATTAGTATATCCATTTTTTGTACTTTGATCTATTTTGATATGGGTCTGAATTGTATTTACCTTTTCCATTGTTTCCTCAAAAAGTGTTGGTCATATATGTTTTATTTCCCAAACATCATCCAAAAAAGTCAATTTATGACATGTATTTCTATATAATGCTTCATATGGTGTAATCTGAATACTTGATTGAAAGCTATTGTTATAGGAATATTCTACTAGAGGTAAATATTGATCCCACATACCTTGAAAGACAAGTGATTAAGATCTCAACATGTCTTCTAAGGTTTGAATAGTTTTTTCTGATTTTCCTTTAGTTTGATGGTAGTAGGAATCGCTCAAACGAATATAATATTTACGACCTTATAAAGTCTTTTCTAGAATTGTGATGTAAAATAGGGATCACAATTAGAAACAATCAATATTGGTAAACCATGAAGTATTATATATTCATTAATATATAGTCTTACTAAAAATTCAAGTGGAAAATATTCCCTTATAGTAATAAAAGATGCTTATTTGTTAAGATGATCAACAATAACCCATATTGCAACATTTCATTTAGGAGTTGTTGGTATCTCCATGATATGGTCCTTTGTAATATCACCCCATTTCCACATAGGTGTACGAAGAAGTTTCATCACCACTCTAGGATGTATTCTTCCAACCTTCACATATTGAAAAACCAAACATCTTGGCACATAGTCAGAAATCTCCATATTCTAGTTATACCACCAAACATTTTCCTTAAAATCACTATACATCTAAGTTCCAATATGTTGTATATAGAAATTAAGGCTATGGGAATCATTTAATAATTCCCATTTTTGATCATGTAAAGAGATATCACAAAGCCTCTTCCCATATTTCATAATATCATCTTCGTAAACAAAGTTGATAAATATCACATAAATCAAAGATTTAGTTTTCTTTTGAAATTCCCCATCATGAGACTGATAATTTTTTATAATTTCTAGTATAGATGGTTTGGAAACCATTAGAAAAATTATTGATGTTTCGCCTTCTATGATAATTCTAATATCCGTCATTACTAGATCCATGAACATAGGATCATTTTCAACTCTCATTTTATTTAGAACTCCATAATCCTTTCTAACCCTTGTATATGTCACATTATTTATCTTCCCTAGGTGGTAGTGTATTATGAAATCATAATCCTTGAGTATCTCAATCAATCTCCTTTGTCTCACATTGAGTTAATTCCATGAGAAAATATATTTCAATCTCTTATGATCTGTATATATCTCGCATATCCCACCATAGAGATAGTGTATCGAGATCTTCAGATCAAATATTACTACTTATAACTCATGATAATGAGTTTGGTAGTTTTTTTATTGGGTTTTTAATCTCCTTGATGCATAATCAATAACTGAATAATTCTATATAATGATGAAACCAATACCTTTCCTTGAGGCATCACAAAAAATCACAAAAAATCAAGTTCAGATGGTAAAGTCAATATAGGTAATTGAATATTATTTTCTTCAATTATTCAAAACCTTATTCATAGTCTTTTTTCCAATTAATTTAACACATTTATGTATAATATTAGTTAATGGGTTTTCCCATCGATAAATATTATGGATGAAACACCGATAATAACCTACTAAACCAATAAAACTGTGTACCTTAGTTATACTCATAGGTGATGACTATTATTTTATTTTCTTTTTCTTTGAAGGGTCAATAAGTATTCCATCCTCCAAGAAAATATTTCCAAGAATAGAAATTTCCTGAAGCCAAAAAATCACACATTCTAAACATCCTATATAGTTCATTTCTTCTATGAGTCTTTCAGAATAATCCAAAACTTGTTCTAATGATCTATGTATCTTTCTGAGTATATAAAGATATCATCAATAAATAACAAAAAAAATTCCTTAATATATTCCTTGGACAATATGTTCATTAGATTGATGAAAATAGATGGTGAATTAGTGAATCCAATAGACATCATTGTGAACTAATAATGCCCATATGTGGATCAGAATGATATTTTAGAATATCATCCTTCTGCCAAACAGATAATGTTTTCTAGAATGAAGGTTAATCACTGAAAAATATTTATCTCCACGTATTTGATCAAACAAATCATCAATGTGAGGTAGAGGATACTTTTTATCTATTGTAATATAATTTATTTCTCTATTTCTCAATGCATTTCTGCATTCATTCATCTTTCACCATAACAAAAATAACTTGGGATCCACATGCAGAAACACTAGGGAGAATAAATACCTTATTATTCAACACCTATGTGTCTTTCTTTATCTCTATAACATCCAGGGTGTCCAATCTAAAGGGATGTTTTCATATTTTCCTTGCATCATTGATTAAATCAGTAGTAAACCTAACTTCCTTTTCTGGAGGATGTCTCTGTAAATCCTCTGAAAAATACTTCAATATATTCATGGAATATAGGTACATCCTCAGTTGGAATATTTCATCCTTCATCTGTAGATATTATTTCCTCTATATATTTTAGAATCTTATCTAGTAATGCTACCAGTGTTGGTTTTTTATAAGAATCTGGTGATGATGTTTCTGCTATAAAGAAAATATATTATATATTTTCCTTAAAGATTGAAACTTCTTTATTATTGTAATAAATTTTCCAACCATATTTTTATAGATAGTACATACTCTGTATTATATCAAATTCAAACATAGTTATGATGATAAATTCAGTAGATAAAGCACATTTATATGTCATAATGGGAACTATGTGACTCATCTATGTAGCAATGAGACATTCCTTAGAAGTTTTTACTAACAACCCCTTGTTAATGTGAATTGGAAATATCTAGTTTTTTATGGAAATGAGAAAATATAATGGAATGTGAGGATCTAGAGTAAAATACTTCTTTAGATAAATTTGAGGAAATTATTAAATTTCATTTCACAACATCATTAAGAACTTAATCCTCAACAATTTTTATTGAAAAATCATGTCCTTTGTCCCTTGGAATTTTTGGGGGAATGATTACTTGAAGCATATCAAAATCATTTTCATAATGTTCCACCTCTTTACATTTGTAGTAGTGAATATTGGTAACTTCTTTCTTCCCTATTCAATCTATAGATTGGTGGCCTTTTTGTCTATATATGTAAAAAACTCCCAAAACCATTGAGAAATTATTGGGGTGTTTCTTACCACAATTACTATAGGGTGGAAATTTAACTTCTCCCTTCTCCCCTTTACTTCCTTTTCCATAGTGTTCAGTTGACCTCTTCTTCCCATGATTTACTTTAAAGTCATAAGTCATAGAGAATTTATTTTATATCCTGATACCACATGAGACTACATCATTGAATGATGAGAATGATTATGAGACTAATTCCCATCGGTGTAATGTCATTAAACCATCAAATAATTGATCAATCTTACTTCTTGGGTCACATTTATAGTCTACAGAACACCTTGCTAACCTTGTGAAGTTATCTTCGTACATTGTAACATTGTTATCCTCTTTATCACTCAGACTCAAAAATTGACACTCTATATCCATTTGTAGATCACAAGGAATGTGTTTTTTATAAAGAGTTCATTAAATTCCCTACATTAGATATTTTATACCACATCATCATCCTTCATCTTTTGAATTAAAGGCAAACATTTTCTACGTCTCCTGTTAGATGATAGACCGCCATAACAACTTTTTTCCTTTTGTTATACCCTAAAGAAATAAATATTTTATCTAAGGAACATATCCATTTATTAGCAACAAATGTATTTTTATTAATATTTAATGTTAGAAGATAATGTATCATGAAGAGATCTATCATTGATCCTCCACATTGTGGATCATGATGCTCTATAGGGGTAAGGGTATTGTTCATAACCTGATTTAGATGTACCAATATAGTTATAAGTTGTTCAGTTCCATTTTTATATCTAGAACCACTATCAATATCTTACAAAAAAGGGAAATTTATACATGGATTATGTTTATTGAAATGGATTTCATTCGTTCCAATAGGTGATATTTCTAAATAATGGAATACACTACACTAGGTTATGAATCATAAAGAATTATTCCAAACTCATAAAATATGTAAAATAAATTGAAACAATTACGCATATCTAATCCATAATCATAAAAATGGTTTCCTTGGGGACATATTTTCTCATAAATCATTCATTATGGGTTGTAATGAAAATATGAATGATCCTATTAATATCCTCTAGGAGTGTAAAATCAGATGCGTAGTAAGGCCCATTTCGTGTACCAGGTTACCTCGAGTGAATCCCGGAACACCATTTCAGAGTTATTACACCTATGTACATCTGTTCTAGAACCACTTCCACTTGTAGTATCAAGATAGAGATTTATTTTCTATTAATAACCATGTAATATCTACATTACTATAAAATTACGATGTTTTTATATATTATCCTCAATTTTAATCTTTGGGTAGTTCCCCCTAATTAATGTTTTTTTTAAATCTAGTTTTCCAGATTTGTACTAAACTTCCTATGATACCAAATGTAATGTCTCGAACCCAGTTTCCTAGACAAAGTTAATTGTTTTAATACATTGGAATGATCACATGAAATCTAATCATAAAGCATAGATCTGTTTAGTATCCTAGAAATACTAGATACAAACAAAATTTTTAGATTACATTTTGAAAAGAAAATAGATGTATTATCCCATTTGAAAACTCTAATATCCCTTAAACTATCCATGAAGGTAAATCATATATACTTATTCGCATCTGAGTGAAAATGAAACATAATAAAGGGGAAAACTTAGATTCTCAGTATTGATAAAAAATATAGAAGAAGATTTTGTAAATAAGAATAAACTATTAAGGAAAGGTATAAAATATAAACATAACCCTTTTAAAAATAATATTGATCATAATATGATAAAAATATATCAAATAATTCTATTTAAAAATTCATGTTGATATTCTACTATTTGAATAATCACATGTAATATTAATCACATAACGAGAAAATGGATAATACCAGACATCATCACCATACTGCTGATCTATTTTTTCCAAGACCATATATAACCATACCGTCATGGCCTCGTGCCTTGATATTAATTTGTATAATGTGACATACCAATGAATCGAGGGATTATAGTGGGCCATGCCCATCAGTTACTAAGTCCAATGCATTCCTCATATGTAAGTTTGAACCATAACATAAACATTATTATTAAAACATGCATATAAAATGTTAATATATTAACCATAAACCATGAATGTTATAAAAATAGAACATACATTGACAATCATACCATAAAATCTTTCATACAATAAGAAATATTGTATAATAACAAATCGACCTCAATTAAACATAAATTCCAACAATAGTTGTTAACATAGATGAAAATAATCTAATAAATTCATTAAAACTCTTTACGACAAATATCCATTTTTTACTTTGAAATTATTTAAATGCCAAATTTTTTTGAAATAAAACATTTCTTATGAAAATGTACTTATTATATTATATTGAAATATTCCAAATTTTAAGGTGTCATAATAATGGAAAATATCCATTTTCATCGTATTAGCTAAAACCAATCATTCCATAATTTCTCGAAAAGGTCATAAAGTACCTTATTTGGAAAACGATAGATAGATTACATTAAAAACATGTAAGAAAATTTAATATATAGGTAAATTGAATTTAATTTTTTTGATAATTTTTTGAAATACATTTTAAGAAACATAAAGGTGGATAATAAAGATGTCATATAGATATGTATAAATAATCTTGGATAATTAAGAGATTAAGAAATTAACACTTAACTTCTACTTTACATTCGTTGAGGGTGAGTTAACATCATATATAATGGTTAACAAATGTTATTAAATTTTACCAAGTATATATCCATATTTAAGATATCATATATGATCCTCTTATATTATTTTGTTATTCGGATTTTAGTTTTACCATTATTTCAAGTGTTAACTGTTCATTTTCCCATTCATGTTTTTCCATGTAAGTAATATTTTTTATGAATAGGATGTATTTTATTGATATAAAAAATGATATTAAGTTCATAGTAATTATTTTTTCTCATCATATAAATTTTATAATAATTCTCTAATGGTTCATTTTGATATGAAATCTCACGGCGTCATGGAGATGGTAAGTTATAGGTACGCACGAGCGTCATTATCATTCCTTTAATGGTTAAATAGTATGGATTTGGATGGTATATAAATTATTCAGAATAGTTATCATATTATATTAATTATTTATATCCATTTTACTCATCATTATACCCATCTAAACAGGTTATTGTTGAATAAAAAATTACACCACGACATGAAGTTGATAAGATGTATGTATGCATGAATGGTGTTATTATTATTCATAGGATAAATACATGATGGGATATGTGTTTTACATAATTATAATAAAATCTCAATAACTTATATGATACAATATTAATTAATTTTGATGGAAACCACATTTAAAGATGAGGTAGAATAAGAAAATAAATTGAATGGAATAAGTAAAACAATCACATTTTCTTTGAGCGTCTCCTTTTGATTTGAACCATTTGAATCCATAGGATGGATTTATGCAGAATGTATGGCCCATAAGTTGAATTTAAAGATGTTAGAAGGAGAATTTGGAAGTTGTTTTTGATATAAATGGTTTTAGAGGTGTGAGTAAATGAGAAGGAGATGCACCATTTTATAAAAGAGGGGAGAGGCACTTTTGGAAACTCCAACACTATTAAATTATTTTAAATGTACATTCAGTTTCAAATAGTACCAATGTGAGAGATTTCTAGGATAAGATGAGGAAGGATTGAGATCCCCACAACCAATGATTTTAGACATGTTTAGGTCACACTGGGAACCTTATATTTTGGGTTTAACGCTTAGTTAAACAGTTTAACTCTTACCATGTCCACTTATCTATTTATGCTATAGGGTTAATATAGTTACTATAATTTTCCATGAAAACCCCAATTTTTTAATTAATGAAATATATAACACTATATTTGTTTTCCAAACCAGTGATTTTTATGAATTTTATAACATTTAATAAAATATTATTTATTTTAAAGTATTATTTATGTCAATTTTGATACTGTTAAATATTTTCATTTTTCAAAATATAAAAACATCATGATAACTTCCCAAAAAATACTTAATATATTTCACAAAAATGTCCATGTTATATATAAAATTCTTATATGTCATTAATTAAGTTGAATTATATTTATTATAATATTTTTTATATCTTTCATTTGATATTTCTATTATTAAAAACAATTTCCATCATTATTTTGTCCTCATTAATGGTAATTATTTGATCTATAAAAATTATAAATAAATTTATATAATGTATTAAATTATTTAATGTTTTGATATACTATTTATAACAGAAGTTATATCCTATAGAAATCTATATTAAAATTATTATACTTATAAGAAATGAGAGTGTGGCATTTTTTCAAATTCATTAATATTAATAATATTCAAGTGATATTAATAGAACATGGTAAATTCAATGATTATATTTCAAAAACTCAGTTATGAGTGTACAATTTATTCATTTAATATGATTTTATAGGTTTTAGGTGAATTTTATACTATTATTTTTTTACATTTAATTACCTGATTTACCCTTAACTATAGTAATAAAAATTTACTAAAGTCACTATTCCTAAAATCGAAAAAATAAAAGAAAGATATTAACCTAATTTGGAATCAATTATTCTGAATATGGAATTCATTTTTCAAAATTTAAAACATTGAATTTTTAGTAATTAATTTAAAATTAATCCTTATTGAAAGAATGAGAAACCTAGTTTTTAAAAGGTATAAACCATCAAAATATTTTCATGTGTTTATATATAATTTGGATGTGAAAATAATTTAAATTACCAAAAAAAAGATTAAATGGTTAAAAAATATTCTAATTATAAATTAAAACCAAATAAAATGATAATATAAAAACATAAATAAATTTGTGGAAGAAGAAATATTTTTAAGTATTCATTAAAACATAAAAGTTATCATAAAAACATCTCAAATTTTTCCAAACATGATTTCTTTATCACTATTATAAATAATAAGTTTATTTTGTCAAATTGAATATATAAAAGAGTCAAATATTGCATTCAAAAATCATTCTCCATGAATATGCGGTAAAACTAATTTTTTTGAAAAATAGTTTTTTTATTCCAAAAGTTGAATTCGTTTTTATATCATATCTATGAAAGACATGACATGAATATTAAAATTATATAGAATATATAAAATTAATAATGGGGTTTATAATATTCATAACCTCCTATTAAATGACTAGTCATGGTATGCTCGAGCTTAGTGTTTCATGAAAAGAAAGATTTTGAATTATTTAAAAAGAGGCGTACCACAGAAACATTGAGTGTTATTCCATTTATAAAAGTTTAATAATTTATTTTAAATTTAGTCCTACAGATGTGACGAGAAGGGGGTTTTAAAAAAAATTCAAAATATGACAAAGTTTTTGTAAACAATTTCAATTTAAAGTTTAGGATATTAACCCAAATATGATTAATAGATGTAATAAATTTATAATTATAATTTTTTCCCATTTTATTTATAATTTTACTTTATAAAATTGAACAAAAAAAATTTTTCAATTAAAATTCAATATTTTTCACTATTTATCAAAAAATGAATCATTTTAGAAAAATCATAAAAGATAATCTTAACATAATTTTGAAATTATAGTTTTAAAAATAAAATTTACTTTCCCAATTATAATTTAATAAATTTTTCAAAAATATTTTCAAAAGAATTTATAAATTAAAAGGTGGTAAACTACCTATTTTGAAAATAAAACTTTTATGATAAAAGTGTATTTATTCATATATCATGTCTAGAAGACACCAATGATTATTTTAAATAGTTTATTCATTATAAAATATGTACATTTCATTACATTGATTCATAAAAAAAGTGTTTTTTTTCAAATTATTGGATAAAATGTTTATGTCTATAGAAAAATAGTTTTTTAGATAAAAGAATTATTTTATATAAAAATTGTTATTAAATTCATTTGTAATTACTTTTTTACTAATCAATTAATATTATATAAATGAAAAAAACTATTTTCATAATTTATTTAATCTATTTCACACTAGTCATTCTAATAGCCATGTGATAGTTATCAAATTAAATAATAATACTAATAATATAATGTAGTTATAAAAATCTTTGTATTATGTGTAATAAAGACAAACTTTGTGTTATGTTTACGGAAAGATAAACTTAGTTTTGTATGTCTAATAGTATTAATTTCCTATTGTTTAAAAATTAAGCTTAAAATAGTGTATCATGAAACCCAATCCTAAAAGAATATGATTTTTTTCACGAAAATAATAATTTATAAAAATTCTTGCTGTTACAGAGCCTATGTGTAGAATAATATAATTTAAATTCTAGTCATAATTGATTATAAACTTTCTCATCTATACATTGTTGGACACAAGGAACATTTCATGTTCCATTTGATATGAAAATCAACTATGGAGGAGCATACTCTAAAAAAATTCAAGACTAAGGATGAAAATCACAAAATCATTCAAGTCAACCACTTGCCTTAATTATTTTTTATTTATAGCCCACACCTTGGAAGGGACTTCATGAAGGGGAATAATAATAACATCATATACAACTAGGATTCTATAAAATATTGTGTTTTTTTAAATACTCTATTATTTTTTTGGTTAATGACTCAGAAGGCAAAAATTCTATTAAAATTAATGGATCATAATGAAAATAAATTAGATATTTAGTGATATGATGGTTTGATGATACTTTCATTAGGGATAATATACTATCATTTTTTCTTCCCTTCAGATGAATGAAGAATTCTAGTATGGATCTTTAGATCAAACTCTATGAAATATAGTATCCTTATAATATTGGAATGGGATCAGAACATTAACCCTTTAAATGTAAGTAAAAACCTCATTTGGATTTTTATTCGCTTCTATAAGATCAATTTCAATAATTGGAACCTTGAATTGTTTATGAAATATCAACTTCAGTTGGAAAACCTATCATGATGAATAAAGAAAAATAAATCAGATGGTTTTGGATTTGTGAATGTATTTTTCTGGAGGTTCACACATATTCGACCTGGTTAAATAAGTTGATATAATAATTTGAGAGGTTTTCATTAAACGGGTAACACAATATTATAGTAATTTTAATTTCTTCATTAGTTTTAGTTTCTATTATCAAATATCCCATTATTATAATAGAAAAAAAATCCCAATGATTCTATAAAATATGGGGCCTAAGGATGCTACTTATTTCGTCAATAGAAGGAAGTATATTCTCTTGAATTCTGATTTCCTTAAAAAATAGTGTGTAATTCCTCCTTGTATGGGGTTGAAAATAGGGTAACAGTAATTATGTCTTGAAATTATATGAATTCCTTAGTATATTTCCTAGGAGGTTCCCAAATCCCTGACCAATATGTCTCTAGTCAGGCTTCAACATCTCATGAAGTAGTGGAGAAGGATCAAGATAATGTATTAATTGATCCAATTGACATTGTTGATGTAGAGACCATTGTGAAACCCATTCATCCCAAATAGTAGATTTCCTCCTCTCATGAGGAACACATGTTAGAGGTTAATAATAAGTTGGTAATTATGAACGGTGGTCCCAATGTGAGTTAAGAGGATGCATATATACTTGGTATTGACATGGATGGGGAAACTCAATGTATGACTGGCAGGGATTCCTAAACATTGGTCCTCAGGTGTATCTAATGGTTGTGCATATGAGCATATAAATGATTACCCCAACCTATCTATGAATATTAATATTAAAAATGATACCATGTATTAGTGTCAAAAAACTCATATAAACTCATATAGTTATTTTATATAGTTATCATCCACTATTACTGCCAGATGATTGACTCTATAAGGATACCACATAAATAATTCAATACTATAACAAATTAAACACTATGTATTTTACATTGTGTCTTATGATGATGAGGATTTCCACCATCCTGAACACACTCATAGATGGATAATATCACCTGATGGCAGTGGTAGACTAGTGGGGACTAAAAAAACTAAAGGATGAAAAAATATAATGGGAAAAAGTGGAACGATCCAATAGAAATTCCATGGTAGAGATGTCCTCTTAAAACTGGAATATTAATTAAACAATAACCAATATGTACTAGTAAAATCAAGTCATTGTAACTCCCCCATGATCATATCCATTAGATAGTTTCTTTGAACATACAATTCTCCAAACAATTGAACTCGTTGATCTAAATATGAAGCATGACATATTGGAGGCCTTCAATTTGGATTCCCTAGAATACATTTATGTCCCATAAAACTCCAATAATCGTGAAATTGGTTACATATGGGTCCTTAGACATGATAATATTTATCTCCTCCTACACATTGATGGACCCTCGAATATCATGATGTCCTAATAATTAACTAACTTCACCCTCATTATGCCATTTATATATTATTCCACCTTTTACATTTGTAAAAAAGATCTGTGTGTGCGGTTAGGAATGATGTCTTAATAGATGAACAATCAATGGAATCTTATTTGTTATGTCAATAATGTATTCATTCCTTTATGTAAAACTAGATCCAATATAAAACATTTGTCCTCCCTTGAGATTTTCTTATGCATTGGCCAACACATCATTGTTTACATCCCAATTGATGTAGTTGAGATCACATTGAGAAAATACAAATGTAATATATGGTAGGATATAAATCATGGTCAATATAAAATGTATGTTAATGATGTATATGTTACCCCTAGGGTCTCTGGCTTTACCCATCAAATGTATCACTCAGACCAGAACCCCATTATTTCTGTGATATTGATGAATATATCATGGTCATCCATTATTGTCGTAAAATTTAAAAATATATTCCTTATAAATACATGATATTAAAAACTATTCTTGGTTATTTAAAAATTTCCTCCCCTTATAGAACAATTCATGTTATAGATAAAAAACATAACACCATCAACAATCTTATAAGGGAGAATAATAAAACAACTCTTATATGGGATTGAATATGACATAAAGAATATTAAAAATCACCTTTAATAAATATAGATTTCTTAATGAAACTAGGAAAATATTTCAAGGGAGCAATGAAATATAACTGTAATGTGGGTTATAGATTTGAAATTAAAGAGAGGCTGGCCAGAAATCAACGAAATGTCATATTTTTACAAGATGTCAATTAAAACACCAAACTATTTTAATACATTGATGAATAGAAATGAAATAAGGGTTTAACTAGATGCTAAAGAATTAAATTATTCTTTTTCACACCTAAAAATGAAATTTGTAATAGAGTAGTTTATAACATCTTGAGGCATAACTATGATGATGGGAATGGAAACCCCCACAAGAAGATCAAAAAAATCCATCACTGAATTGAGGACCACCAAAATCAATATAAAATTTTGGATCCCTCCAGAGAGAATTCATAGGAAAAAATTTTCTAACTAAACATTGGTAGTCCTTCTAGTCTTGATGGGTTCAAAAATTATACTCTGCAAATATATATGGTGAGGTGATGAATTCTATTATGGTATTATGTAACCATGAAAATATTCCTTATACATTTAACTCCAAATTCATTAAACTTTTACCCAATGAGGATAATACCATTAACGTCAATTAAAATAGGAATGTTTAAACATGTAACACTAGATGAAGAATTTTAAGAGAAATTATTGTAGTTAAAATACGAGGCATGAAAATGGGCATCATTTCCCCAAATCAGTTGTTTTTTTCTTCCAGTGTAGAAGAATAAAAAGAATTATTTTTTATATACGTGGTTAGTGAATGCTAAATTATGCTAGAATAAAAGTTTGTAAATTTCTATTTAATAAGTTACATCTTGAAATATTTTGACACCTTGAAATGTAGTTTAATTATTATCAACCTCAAATAATATAGATTGACTACCTATTTTATTAGACTGGTAATCAAATCCCTTAGCACTATACCGATTTACATTTTTATTAATTCTCCCCGAAAGGATTATTTCAATTCTATAGGGTTATTGAAAAGGAAATCCTCTCTATAACCTTAAATTTTCCATGATTTATGACTATATAATCATATTAATAAAATTCTATATTAATATTTACCTTTAAAATTTCATAAAGGATGGTAGATGAAAGTTCACACCCTCCCACTATCATTATTTTTATGATATTCTCCTTATAGGGATGTACTAAAGAACAATTTCTTTTATCAAATATATATTTGGACACTATGTGGGACTAGATGGGAATGGTATCTTCTTGAATAAATTCATCATATTCATTTTAATTTTAGTCTCAATGACATAAAAAAATAATTTCTAGGAATCTTGGAGTGAATAGGGGGGCTTCCTTCAAATACACTAGTGTACCATTATTTTTGGATAATTTACGAAGTTTTAACCTCGAGGATATTTTCTTCATAATTATCTTAAATAAGGACCAGTTGAAAGAAATGTATATGACCAATGTATGGAGATTATGATTGGTCAAATTAGTGATAAACTCTAAATTGTTCTCAAAAAATTTATGATATAGATTGCCTTCATGCCATATAAAGAATCATAAATTTGTAATCACAGTTATATTCTTATCTTGATATATCCAAGAATGGAAAAATATTCATGTGGAATGTAAAGAATACAAAAAATGATAAATATAGGGGCAATGGAATCAAATATATTAAATTATTCTATGAATCCTTTTCCACTAAATTCTCTAGGAATCTTCAGACATCTAAGAACTATTCTATTATGTTTTATTCCAACATGATCATCCTAAAGATACAAACTTTATATACATACTACATCTCCTGATTGGTGTGGTCTTCCATCAGGATCACTTTCAATGGTTTATGGTGAAATTATAATTGGCTAGTTTGAAAGTCATCAAACAATAATTATTGGGGAACACCAAGGTGTGACAGTCCCGTAGAATAAATTATTATATTCGCTACAAATAAGAAACATCTCTTTTATTGAAATTACTCAATCATTTCTAAAAATGATTTGATTATCCATCCACATATGTCCCTTGAGATACATAGGTATGACTTCAAGGATAAATATACTCTCAAATACACTGAAAATAAGAAATGTTACTTCAATTCTAGATACAACTAAAAATCAAATTGTGAATGAAACCACAACACCCCTCCTTGGATACTCATATTCAGAGAACCTTTATTATTGACAATAATATATATATATATATCCTCTAATGAACATTTAGAATCAAAATACCTTCAAATGATCATATTCATAGGTATGGGATCCATATGGCCACAATTGACTATCTATGCATGGGGGAAGTTGAGAACATTTCATATATTTTTTGGAGTTGTATATTAACCTAAAATTAGAGAAATTTCATGTAGGGAATTCATTGAATCAATATATTAATTGGAAAATAAGTTGGAAAATATATTTCCTTTATCATGACTATTGTACACCATGAAAAGTACGACATTTAGTGCTTGTAGCTGATTGATTTTATATTATGCATAACATTACTAGAATAAATTTTATTATCATCGAGAATTAGGACACCTCATTTAAAACGAGGATCTTTTCTATATATAGAGATTTCATTTATACATCTGGAGGCAAAATAGGTTCCATGAAAAAAAATTCTAACCTCGTCATAATTTATATGTGTGGTGTGACATCGAGGTAATAAGGGCTTCTTGGTATGAAATATACTCACTGCATTACATTGATTAGTAAATAGATCATGATGAACATTTATTATGGGGCTTCTGTCATTTTTGGACCCATGTGGTGTGGCAGTATCTTCCTTACCCATTAAGGATTTATCAAGTGACACTTCTCAGATTACATTTGAAATGAAATTCACTATGTTACTGAACATTGGTCTATTATACAAGCTACTGTTAATTCTGTCCTTGATGAATGTAATCATAAATGGATTGAATTATATTTAATGTATTCCATTAAAGATATGTGGTCCCAAAGTATATTTATTTCTTTGGAAAGAGAGATCTCGTTTGATTAATATTCATCCAGACATCAACCTCATCAATGTAATGGTGTCACATGAATATAGTGAGGCCATCCATGTTATATATTTTTTTGAGAGATATATTATGAATATGAAATCAAATAGTTACATCAAGAATCCCAAATAATGGTCTTCATCAATTGATATGTGTTTGAGGGGTGTGGGACACTTCCACTATTTAAAACTCAGTGTAACGCTTGATCTCTATCAGTTATAATTCTTAAAAATAATCATGATGGATTTTCCATGTTCTTGAATAGTTGTAGTGGAATGGTAGTGAATATTAATATAATATGAAGGTATAGAGTCATCATTGGTAGAAATAAGGTCAGAGAAATAATAGATTAAAAAATATATTTTGTACCAAAATTATAATTTATTAAATAAATGATCTATTCATGGGAAAATAAGATGTTGTTTAACATATATTATGTAGACATTAAATTAGAGAGATTATTGAAAAATAATGAAACCTAAGGGGTAATGTTATGTAATAAGATTAAAAGATAAGTAGTAATGAACAAGTAAAAGAAACATATATGTAATCATGATGTATTCTTCTTTATAAATCTCAAAACAATATGACTTCATAATGAAAATAGGTTTAGTATAACCTGAATCATCTATTTTTTTAGAATCATTCCCAAAAATATTATGTCAAATTTAAACATATAAAAATTATAATAAAATATGTTAATTTTATAGTGTATTATATATATAATAGAGAATCCTTATCAAAGTAATATTATTTTAAATTAACATGATGAAGAGAAAATAATATCTCTTAATTAATTACCTCATTTAGATTAATAGAATCACAAATTATTATAGGATGTCAATAATAATTTTATTAAATTGAATTATTATCTATATGGAGAATAGAAAATTACAGGATATATCATGTGTTATAGATGTTGTGTGACCAATGGATATTCATTTTGGTATAATAGAAAATTTATTTATGATAATATCGAATTAAGGGGACACAATAAAATGAATGGAAGAAACTCAGGGAAGATGATTTATAATTTAGGGAATGAAATATAAATGGATAATTTTTTTCTCTTTCCACAAAAAACATATTGGAATGTATGGGTGAATAATTTGGTATATGTTACCAACATGCATATATGTTGAAGAAGTTCTGAGCCCACTCCATGTAATGACCTAAACATTTAAAAAAATATATGTTTCCTGAATAAATGTTCTTTATATGTTATATAAATTTATCAATGTACAAAATGAAGAGAAAACCGTTTTTTATCTCATTAATAATGATTATTAAATTATTCAACTTCGAAACGAATTATCACTCCAAATATTACAACTTGACAACAAAATAATAAATTGAAAAACTAAAATGGGAAAATATAGTTTTCCCTAATCTACAAGAATCATTACCCCATGAAAAATGAAATGTAAATAAAACAAACAATTAGTAAACCAATCAACATTATATGAAATTTAAAATATAATCATATGTGGTATTATAGAATCTTTTTGGAGAAATAATTATTGGGAATTTATAGTGTATAAAGGGGAATGTGATAATTGGGATTCAACCATTATATGATCATTGGTCAATATGACCATTGGAAACTGTACCATTTTTTGGATAAATTTTCCATTTTAAATATTTTTTATAAATAGTGATGAAAAAATATAATTGATACAAAAGGATAATGGATAGCCTCAACAAGGGGATTCATGCTGTTTGAAGCCCATTTTTTGGAAAATGGATTGGACGTAGCTTCACTGGGGTTTTCCCATGACTAATCCTATGTTAAGATTGAAAACGTGAAGCTTGAATGAAACAACATGTGGGATATATTCATGTTAGTACAGATTATCACATAGTCGATGCTGGCTGAGCCACCCCATGAAACTACGACCATCGCACACATAATAATTAGAGAATACGTGGGTGTAATAAGTGACTACACGTTGACGAAATAGTTACTTAAATTTAAATTTCTTTTTTATAAATAAAATTATCAATAAAAATTTTACATTTCGTTTCAGAATAATTTTCATGACAAATTATATGTTTTATTAATAAGTGTTTGATAAATTGAATTCTCAACAAAGATAAAACACAATATTTTTTTTTAAAAAAGTCTTAGTATTTTTTGCAACCCAATCTGTTATGAATAATATTGTTTTAATGAAATCATCTTTTAGAACACAATTATTTAAATATAAATGAAAAAATTATTTTATAATGTCTGAGGAAATTTTTTATAAGTGTCAAAAAATTTATTATACCTAAAAAAAAATATTTTTAAATTTAATAGTAAAAACTATCATATAAAGATAATTATTTTATAAAAATAATAATTATATGTGAAATTTGAATGTCAAAATTATGTTAGGATGAATTTATGTGAATTTTGTAAAATACATTAATTTTTTTTATTAGTAAAAAAACATTTTTGGGTTTTTAGTATATTTTAAGACATAATATTATTTTTATTAAGATGTAATAACAAATTAATCATAATAAAAGTCCTAAAATATTTTATTTTATTAATATTAACTATTTTAATATATTTTAAACAATTTGTAAACCAATAATTGACCTTCCAAATTCAACAATGGAAAATTTGATACTAAAATCATTATTTTGTGGGAAATTCTACTTTCCATGTCTAAGGGTATATTAAAAAAATGATGCCAGGTTTTGATGGATTAAAATGTCATAATGTGTGGAAACATTTTCCAAAACCATGGTAAAAAATCATGGATAATCCAATGGATTTTATTTTTCCACAACCTAGATTTCCAAAACCTACATTTCAAGATTATTAAACAATTCATCCACATTTCTTATAAATACCTACTAATTTATCGATTCTAATTCACTCTCTATACATTAACCATCACGTTTTAGTTGTTTTTTTCTATTGTGTTGCACCAAGGTGTCCTCAAACCCCATGCTCCAATCCTCATGTTTTCGGAATATCTCTTCATGGTAAAGAAAATATCCACTTATCTTTCCATTGAAGTTTCCTTTTTTACATGGAATGTATTCTAATTTACAAAATAATAGCTTTATTCCATATCCTATTATACCATTACAATAATAATATTCTTTTATCAATGGGGGTTTATCATTCTCCCTCATTTTACCCTTTTAAAAAAGAATGTTTTATTATGGTTATTATGAAAAATATACTTCTCAAATTTATAAATTTTACTTCAAATGTTGTCATTTATTATATATTTTTGAATACACAAACCTATTCCTTTTCCTTGGTTATTAAAAAAGTTTTAATAATTATCTTTATATTTGGGTATTTACATAAAAAAAATCCACATTTCCTTTGGAATGCTTAAAATTGATGTCATGGTCATTTCGTTCTGTGCATTTTCAATCTATGATGTTGATAGGAATATAATTTGTTATTTTCAATAGGTTATTAATTGAATTATTTATTATGATCAATGTGGGTCCTATGAAATTAATACATTTGAATGTTAAACCATAATATAGATACCTTGAATTGGGTAAATAATTTAGTCTCTAGAGATGAAATCTTTTATGATACCTTAGTGGATAACATTTGTAATATTAATTTATGACACCTTGTTTATAAACATTGGAAATATGATTATGAATGTATCATTTAAATTTTGTATCCATATTTCAATTTTATTTTCTATTTTCTTATTATTATAATATGACTCTTGTTCATTGTTTATTATAATGAGTCTTATTCATATCGATATGTCTCATAATCCCATGCTTTATATATCCCCTCTATATTTGCTTTCTATACTTAATATTCACCCCTTTCCTTTGATGTATATCCCAAGGACTAGAGGTGGAATACATGTAACCTAGTTTGATCCCATGAACATGTCTTCCACGTGTAATAAAATAATGTTTTATATTTTCAAGTATTATGTACTTAATATCCCTAAAACTAAACATTAAAATATCATATAATTTGTCCCATGTAATGTGATGATTATGTAGTAATAGGTTGGATACCATAGTTATTATCAAAATGAGTCTTAATCATTTGTTGAAATTTTTAATTGAAAACATTAGAGTTAACACTAAGAATATGTCTAGATCGGGTACTGGTGTATGAAAATGGATTTGATGCACACCTATTTTGACACTCACAGGGGATATGTATTGTTAATCAAAAGATTTTTATAAACCATTATAAAGGATATGTTGAATTAATAATTATTATTTTTGGATAATATAATTTATTTATGCATGACATTTTGAAACATAAAATCTAATATAATTATAATATTCCTAAAAGTAAAAATATTTCCCACCAAGGTTTTATTCTTTTAGAAAAAATGTTGGGAAAGAGGTTGAATCTAATAAATGATGACTGAAAATGAAAATGAACTAAAGATGTAACAATTTAATCTCTAATGGAATATTTAATGTGGATAATGAATAAACATACTTGAGTTTTCAATAATAATTACAATCCAGTCAAGAAACTATAATCGCCTCGAAGGTAACAACTTTCCATTGAGACATTTATATGACAAAACAAACTTATTATGCTAGTGGATCTATTAACCCATTGATTGTGGAACAATCTATTAGCTCTATATAAATGATCTTTTATTAAATTAACTTTTTAGATCTAAGGAAATTTACCCTGGAAGCATACCTTTTAGAAAAAGAGGCGTATTAGTGGTGGACACTGATTTAAAACATAAATCCAAAAAGGGAAATTTAATCTATGGAGTGTAAAGTGTTCATGGGAATTTTTTTCAATAAATACTATCCTATTTCATTAGAAATAATAGATAAGGAATTCTTAAGGATAAAAAATAAAGAAAATGAATTGGTGGGTATCTAATTGATGATTTTCACAACACTTTCTCAATACATCTATATCATTGTTATGGATCTAAAGGGAAGGTTGATTGATTTGTCGTTGGACTGAGATCCCATGTTCAAAGGAATCTATAAACTTGATAGAATAAAATAAATGAGGATATATTGAAGAGTGTGAAAAAGGTTTTATTGGACTTTGGAGAGGCGTAGTGGTCCCAAATGAGGAATGAATAAAAGAGAGAAAAAGAGCCAATCTTTGGGAGGAACTTTGATCGTAGAAGAGGATGAATAAAATTTAAACATCTAACACGAAACAAATATGGGAAGAAAATTTGGAGGAACTTGTTTCTTGAGAGTGTAATGTGCTACATGTGTGAAAGATATGGCCATACATCTCGTAATGTTTTCTGAGGTAATGCCTTGATTTCTCACACTAATGAAAAATGAAAGATGGTACCTTCCAAAACTAGAAGTCCAATACTTCATGTATAGACAACATGCTTGATTTTACAATCAATGTCCAAATAAAATGATAATTAGAGGGAACCACCATCAACATCAGAAAAGGATAAGAGAGAAAGTTAGGTCATTTTCTATAAAGACGATTAAATTAAATGATCTATATGATGTGGTAGTACGTACAATCATTATAATCTCAAATATAGAATGTACATTGTGTGATTCTAGTTATATGCATTATATTATTTCATTAATATATGAAAATAATATTCAACGAATACTTGACCATCTAGAATTAGTGTTGTTACTCATGACTTCATGAGGGATTATCCTAGAATCAAGAGTTTATAGAAACACTTGAATTTCTTTTGGGGAAAACCACCTCGTCACAAATATGGTATTCATTCCCATAGTGAAACTCTACAAAATAATAGGTATGGAATTGATCTCAAAGAATAATTATTATACAAAATTATGATGTAATAATATTTAATTAGTCTTCAATGGGAAATCTACAGTTCTTTACAAATGGGAGATTTCCCAATGTAAGCATTGTCTAAGAGCACCTCTAATAGCCTTATTTGTAGAGATAACCAGTGAAGTGGGAGAAGGAAATGAACATATAAGGATAGATAATTTCCCAACCATTTGAGAATATTTTGTCATATTTATTAAAGAGTTACATAGATCTCACCAGAAAGAGAGTTTGAGTTATCCATTGAACATGAACATTGATCCAAGCCGATATTAATGACCCGATATAAAATGGAAAATATAAAGCAGAGGAATTAAAGAATAAACATCATGACCTTTTAGAGAAGGGATTTATCCAACCACATTTGTCTCATTTTAGAGAAATTTATATCTTTATAAGGAAGATGGATGGATACATTCGACTATGAATTGACTATATATAACTCAAAGGGATCAATGTAAAGAATAAATACACTCTCTCAAGGATTGATGAGTTATTTGACTAGCTTTAAGGGGCTCAATAAGACTAGGAGACTGACATATTATATGGGTATCATCAATTGAGGGAGAATAAAAATGGTATTACAAATAATACCTTCCAAAAAAATATTGACATTACAATTTTGATTTTATTCCCTTCGGCTTGACTATTGTTCCTAAAATATTAATGTAATTGATGAATATGGTCACTAAGGAATATCTTTATAATTTTTTTATAATTTTTATTGATGATATTTTTATTTGATTAATATTTCATAAGTATTAAGAGGATTTTCTGAGGGTTATATTGAAAACTATGAGAAAGGGGAAGCTATTTGGAAACATCAAAAAAATCATATTTGGGTTAAAATAAGATACATTCATGCAATACATTATAAAAAATTAAGTTATATATGTTGACCCTATTAATAAAATTGTTATAGTTGAGTGTGACCATCCTCTAATGGTAAATGATATTTTTAGATTCCTTGGATTTGGTGGATTTTATAAGAATTTTGGGAATTACCTTTTTATGAAAATCTAAACCACTATCAAAGTTAAATAAAAAAGGGGCTAAGTTGATCTTGAAAAATGAGTGTGGAGATATTTTCTAAGAACTAATGAAGATATTAGATATTTCACATGTTTTAACTCTTCACTATATCAGAGAGGGATTATTATTTATATCGTTGCATCTCTGAAAGGGAATGGGTACGTATACATAAAAAATGAAAAATTGATTGCGTACGCATCTCGATAGTTAATGCCTAATGAGTCAAGTTATCCAATACATGACTTGGAGTTAGATGAAGTCATTTTTTTCTATAATGATATTGAGCACAATATTCATGGGTAAAAATGAGATATATTTATAGTCCACCAATGATTGATGTATATATTCACTCAAAAGGAAATAAACCTAGGAAAAAAATGATGATGGAACTATTTATAGAATAAGACTATTCAATTCATTATTACCCTTGATGAGTAAAAAATGTTGTTGATGCATTGAGTATGAAATACCCTGTTCTACGAGAAATGATGATGATCCAAGAATATCTATTAATTAAAGACCAACTAAGTTTGGACAAGGTAATCATATGGTAAGGGACATCATCAATCATTTATGATGTGATTCCTCAACCATCAATACTACAGAAGACCAAGAGAGCTCAAATAGAATATATTTTGTACAAGAAAAATTTTAATGGCTATGAATAATGGGATGTTTCATGAGTTCAATATTCATTAATAAAGTGTATTGAATTTTTGTAAAATGCTATTGTCTCATATTTCATAGAGATAAAAAATGACTAATGAATTAATCTCACATCCTTACATTATATATACTTCATATAATCACTAAAATGTATAAGGAACTTCATGATAATTATTGGAGGGATAATATGAAAAAGGATAAATTAGAATAAACAACAATGGGCTTGGTATTTAATCTTGTGAAGGAGGAGTGACAACTTCTTAAAGTTGTATTGAAACCAAAACCCATAAAACAATGTTAGTTTAATAACAACACTATGTAATTTCTCACTAGTATCTTAAGAACATCAAAATAGAATAACGTGATCTGGGTCTCACAAATATTGTTTGTTTCATTGTTATTCCGAAAGATTTATATATTGACCAACTATCCATGATATATGTAATGGTGGTGTTGAGGCTTCTTGGGGTGATATTTTCCATTATTTTCAATCATGATCCATTGTAAATATCAATTTCTTTGGAGAAGTCTTCACATTGATATGAATACTAGATTGATTTTTAGAATGTCATATCATTTCCAACATATGATTTAAAATATTTGTGCCATATAACAAAATATAAATGATTCATAGAGTCAACATAAGAAGAACGTTGACATCCTTCAAATGGATATAGAGTTTGATTAAGGAGAAAATATTTTCCTTTGTATATCATTATATAAGAGAGTAATGAGATTTGGAATAAAATGGAAGCTTAGCCCAATGTACATTGGCCCCTTTGAAATTATTCATTACATAAGAGTAGTGAACTATAAATTAGCACACCCACCAACTAATTCTCATATTCATTATATATCCCATGTATCTCTATTGATGAAGTACATTCCTAATCTCACACATGTACCGAATATAGGGGTGGTACAACTAGAACAAGAACTCTCTTACGAGGAGTATTTGGTGGTGATCATATATCATAGAGACAATATTATATGAAACATTACTTCCCTCGTTTTTAATGTTTTATAGAGGAACTACAATTATTATCAAGTGACATAGGATCTAGAGGTGGAAAATAGTGAGAACTACCTTACCCTTTTCTCAACATAGAGAATGATTTCATATTTCGCGGATTAAACATTTGAAAGGGGGAAGAATGTAACAACTGATATTTTTAAAATGATATATGATTCCTGGATAAATCCATGTTTAATATTATATAATATTATACACACAAAAAATTTATAGACACCAAATTTTTTTTAACTCATTTATAATGATCGGTAAATTATTCAACTATAAAACCAATCAAAATGAAAAACATTATAAATAGGAAAAATATAAAATAGAAAAAAATAAATAGGAAAATAAGGATTGTATTAATCTTCTATAATCATCACCAACTTGTCCAGTGATATATTAATAAAACAAAATATTTTTAAACCCATTAACATCATTTGGAAATGAAAATATTACCATAAGTGGTATTGTAGTGAATTTTGAGTGAATAAATGAAGTGGTGTTTATATGATATAAAAAGTTATGTGACAGTGGGGATTCGACCATTATATGACTATTTGTTAAATATGACCATTGGACTATATGTCCATTTGAAACTATATATTTTTTGGATAATTTTACCAATATAATTAGTGTCTACTTGTATTAATGAAAAAGTACGATTGATATAGAACTAATAATTTATTTCCTCAACGAGTAGGGTTGTTCTGTTTAAAATCCATTTTTTAGAATATGGGAGGGAGGCGGTGACACTAGGGTTCACTTTAACCAATCCCAAGATGATATTTAATAAGTGAATATTAAAATAAACCACCTATGGGGAATGTTCATGTTGCTGTAGATTAACACTCTGTTAATGATTACCAAGCCACCCATGAAACTACTACTATCTCACAACTCAACCATAGAGAATGTGTTGGTGTAATAAGGGGTTATGTGTTTAAGCCATAGTTTATTAAAGTGTAACATCCTTAATAGGAATAAAATTCTTATTTGATCATTTTCATTAAATAATTAAATTTAATTTAATAATATAATATATGTTTTATTTAGATGAGTTTGAGAAAATCAATAATGGACACAAATAAAACATAATTGTTTTCAAGAAACGATATAATATTTTTTAAAATAAATTATTCATTACAGTATTGGTTTTAAGGAAATATTATTTTCAAAAAATATTATTTAAATATAATTGGTAAAATAGTTTTATACAGTGATTGGAAATTTGTCATAAGTGTGTAAAATTTTATTATTCCTTAAAATTTTATTTTATTAAATAAATATTTTTTATAAATGTTACAATTATCATATTTTGATAATTATTCAAGGTAAATATAAATTAGACATAAAATTAGAACATCCTAATTATGGTATGGTTAACTTATGATAATTTTCTAAAATCCATCATTTTTTCATGAATAGTAAAAATGTTTTTTTTATTTTTCTATAATTGACGACTTTATAATTATATCATAATGATGTGAAAAAATAATTAAACAAAATAAAAAATATAAAATATAATGTTTACATAATATTATATAATTTAATATACTTTAATTATTTTCTAACCCTGTATGTGACATTATAATGTCTTAAATGTAATGTATTATATTCAAAATCATTATTTTGTGGAAAATATAATTTTCAATGTGCATAAGGATATTTAAAAGTTATATTAAGTTCTAGAGGATTAAATTAAAATAATGTGTGGATAAAATATCCCAAACATGGATACATGTCCATGGGTATGATAATGATTTTTCATTTTTTATAACCTAGATTTCAAAGACCTATATTTTGAATGTATTACACAAATCCAACAATTTTTCCTATAAATAACCTCACATTTCAGCATTCTCCTTCACTCCCAATCCATACTATGAAAGTTTCTAGTGATTTTTCCTTTGAATAAATCCCCTATGTTTTCCTCAATCCCCCATGGTACCAAACTCAATTTTTATGAAAACATCATCAAGGTAAGGGATATATCCACTTCCCTTTCCATTCATGTTCTCTTTTTATGTGGTTTGTAATCTAATTGCCAAAATAAGTTCATTTTTTCACATTTTATTCTCCCATTAGTTTAATAATAGTATTTTATTAGTGGGGGACCTTCTCCCTCCCTAATTTTACCCTTTTCTAAAACCATGTATCATACCCTTCATGATGTAGAATACACATCTCAAATTTCTCTCCATTACATGACACATTTTCATTTATTTTATTTCATTTTTTAATACCCAAACCTCTTCCTTTTCTATAGGTATTTATCTAAAATTCATAATGATTTATTTATTTTTGGATTTAAATTAATGAAACTTAAATTTCCATTTCATGGGTTAGAAATGACATAATAATCATGTCTTTAAAAACATTTTTTCTCCATGATTTTGATATGAAACCCATTTGTTTATTCTGCATGTTTTATTAATAAAATTATTTTTTATGATTTATCTGGATTATAGGAACATTTGACATCTGAATGGTGAAAAATAATATTGGTCCAATGCATTAGTTAAATATGTTAATATCTATATATGACATGTTTTAAGAGAAATTTGTGAATAACCATTATATTTTTCATTTATGTCACCCAAATGATAAACCGTAGAGGTATTATTAAAAATGTATCATTTAAATAGTATATCTATATTTACATGTAATAATTCATGTTTTTAATGTCATGATACACCTTTTTTCCCGGATATATTATTATTCGTCATGTTATTATTAAATACCTCATCATTACAGACATTATATCTCCCATGATTATTCATTTACATGGCTTCATGCTCACCCCATTCCTTTGATGTATGTACCCAGTATATGAGATGTAGTAAATGTAACCCAAGGTGATCCAATGAAGATGAATTCCGAGGGTATTACAAGAATTTTTTATATTTTCAGGTATCATTTTCTTAATTTCCAAGATTGTAATATTTAAAATATCCTCTGTTTTTCCCATGTAATGTAATGTTTATGTTATGAAAGGTAGAATACAATATCAAAAGGGTTTGAGACCAAGATTATATGGACCCCCAAAATTTATTAAAAAAGTAAAGGAAGAGTTGTACAATATTGAGGTAGAGTAAGAAATTCCCACACCCAAGAAGAACTGCATATTATAGGGGTCAACATAATCCCCATTACCATAATTAAAAGATGTTCCGGTATCCACTAATTCTCATTCTGATTGTAAATTATTTTGATGAATGAATGGAATAGAAAATATATCTATAAGACATTTTTGTTCCAAAGAGTACATAATTTGGGAAGGATACATGTTTGACCACCTTATCTTGGGATTTTAAACATTATTTTTCTTTGAGGAAGACTTAATAAAAACAGTACATGGAACATTGGGGTAATATTTACTCAACCTTCACTTCAATGGAGAAATTTAAACCATCCATTACTTATCATACTCAAAAACATATTTAAATGAGACCATACTGTAGATCAGAGTTTGAGGAGGTTTGTTCTCCTTTTCATCATCAATAACTTTTAACCACTTATCAGAGAATTTAGAAATGCCATACAATTTCAGATTCTCATCATGGAAATTAATGTTTCATGAGTCAGTTCCATAATCCCCACATGGATCCTACATAAGAGTGCATGAACCTTCAGGCTGCATAAATCCACATCCCAGGAATTGGGGATATGCATTACTATCATCAAATACTAGAAAAAGGGGATCTTCACCCTTATCCTTCCCATCATAGGATTTCTCGATAATTGTAGTTTCACTAATTTGATTCACTTACAAATCACTCTACTTCTTCCCAAAATCATCACCTTGAATCAAGACACTATCCTCTCTACTAGTATCTCGTTAATCAAAAATATTTTTCCCATCCCCAACCTTATTAATCATATTATCACCCTCTGGTTGATAAGGAGATGCATTATGTTAACCCTCATTTCCACCGAATGAACCTTTAGAACAATATACATCTCTAGGACTACTAGCTACAGCCATTGAAGAATATTTCTTCTCATAATCCCAAAATAATATAACTGAGTCAATATCTTATTTCATCCTGTCAAACACTCCACTGGAATTTGGATTAGAAGATGACACTCATGTAGGTTTCTTCAACACTAGTTCACCAAAGTCTACTTGCCCAAGGACTTTCCTGGGAGGAAAATCCACAGAATTCATATGCCCCTGACTCGAGGCATTACTCTACCCCTAACCAGAGAGCTACCTATTCTTGATTGCATTGTGACAGTTAGAGGCCTTGTGACCAAACAATAGCATATTGAGAAGTAATCAATCCATTAAGTTTTAGAAATCTATATGATTATAAAAATAATTTTATTTATATATTAAACTAATGAATCCTCAACTACTCAAAATATAAGATAATTATCACCATGGAAAAATTAACTTGTTGAAACATATTCAAAATTTATTATCAAATAATTTATTATTAGATGATTTTTTAGGATGAAATAAACTATAGAAAATTAACATCTTGATCAAACATAATTGGGGAAAATATATTTAAAATTTTTATTTATAGAAATTATACAAATTTTTGGTAAAATAGAAGTTATCTATAAAACCTTCCAAAATGGGAACAATGTGAAGAGTTTTATTAATTTTTAATTGATTCACAACCTACTTCATTTAATCTTTATCATTATAATTTTTTTAGATGTATGTGATAGTAATTAAATTGATGAGAAGTATACATTATAACATTGAATAATTTGGTCAACTTGATGATCGATGTTATGTTTATAAACTATAATTAATAAGTTGTGTGATAGGGTAGCATTTTTAGGTCAGGATGGTGTTAGTGAACCCAGAATTTATTAATCTCGTTTCTATAATGAAATTCCTTGTGATTATAATTTCTTTCTCACAACAATAAACTAAAATCGAAACAATATTATTTGAATAAAAGTACTATATATTGTTATTATATTATTCCCATAAAAATTAATGGAATCTATAGAAGTAAATAATTAATAAATATATATAATTTATTTTAAATCTAAGGTCACTTTATTATTGGAGATACACTATTACTAATGTAATTTATGCATTAACTGAACTGATAGAGAAATATAATTTTTCTTTAATTTTTAATTTTTATTTTGTAAAATATAATCCATATTTTCAATGAGTATGTCCAAATTATTTAATATTTTCAATTTTATTTTTAATAATGGAAATAATATTTCCTTGAAAAAGTTAATTACAATGATAATTATGTAACAATTATTCTCTTTTTTTTATTATTATTAATATTCAGTCATTTATATCAATATTATTAAATAAATGTACATTAAATAGATAATATAAAATGATATAACAAATAATTATATTAATCCCCATTGAGATGAAATAATTTCTAAATAATATTAATATGACATTATGGTTAAAACTTCATTTTTCTGCAAAAAATATTTTCTGTATATATATATATATATATTAAATTAAAATTTTGATTTAGTCATATATAAAAAGTTAATTAGATTAAATAGATAATTAGTTTAGGTAAAACAACCAAAAATTTGGTTAATGGTGTTTTTCAATAATTTTATTGAATATGAAATTTCTTTTTTAATATCTAGTTAACCCATTTAAAACAAAAAATGTTAAATATAGAAAAATAAAACTAAATGACAATAATATTATTTAAAACATTTATTTAAATTCCAGGATCAGGTTGGATTAACATAGGGTTACCCTAGAATCCATTATTTCATATGATTGGATTCAATGACCCTTGACTGGTGTTACTATATAATTGAAAAATAATCTATATTCACAATAGTGACATTTTTATCACTACAAAAGCGGGATCTCCCTAAAAATTCATCACTATTACCAGAATTTTTGTCAAATAGAATACCTACAATTTTAATTCATTTATAAATCAATTAAGCATACATGAGATTCTTGTAAAAATTTATTTTCCAGATTCTCCCATTTTTAAGAAGGGCATCAAGGGAAATTTTAAATCTCAAAGTAAGTATTATCATTTTTCAGACATTATCCTTTTTTGTCATTAAAATTAAAAAATATTACATACATTATATCATTATAAAATCATTATTTACATCCAAACATGATGATCCTAACAATGAAATTTAATAAATATTGATGATATATATATATAATTTTCATGATTCATTTATAATAATCTATATTACACTTTTCTTCCATTCCTCTAAAAATAAAATCATCATCTATACAAACATGTTGACTTCTGCCTTCAGGGAAGGATGAATTCTATTTTTCACCACTACCTTCACAAATGGTTAAATATTAAATTTATTGATTATATATTATATATATTAGTTATAAATATAATGAATATGGTTATTAATATCTAAAACATAGTTAATAATTTCTATATGAAATCAATCAAATCTAATAAATAACATTAAGGTGGTTCATTACCGAATTCTCCACCACAAAAAAAACAACTATCATTAAATTGAATTAAAATTTTATAGTTAATCATGAAAATTAAATTATTATAACTTTAATAAATTTTATTATATGAAATTTTTTAGAAGAAGTTATATCATTACTTCTATAAAGAAACCGGTATGATGAAGTAATTATAAACACCCAAGGTCACATATATGTAAAAATAAACATGAAAAAAATTATAAATTGAAAGTATAAATGGAAATGTGTGTAAAAAGTATAATGAAATAGGAAATTAATATTTTTTCAATTAATGAAATATGAGGTTAGAATACATATTGGGGAATAATGTATAATCGTAATAGATTTCATAACTCAAACTACATCCTTTGGGTTATATGATTTATTCTTTAACATAGTTCTTTTATATTAACTATAATTATTTTTTGTTACATTTTAAATGATTTTCAGTTTTATATAACTTTGGGAAAATGTTTATTAATTCAAATAGACTTACATTAATGTTTTACTTTTCACTTAAAATACACAAAGTATTTTTTTTAAAATAGACCAGTAACTATATGTTTTATATAAATGATTAAAATATTTTTTTCAATGAATAAAATTAATTCATTTGATTTAAATATTACTCATTACATAAAAAATATGAATATATAATGGTTTTATTTTTAAATTTTCAATGAAAATTATTATTTTATTATTTTATTTAATTGGGTGATCATGTTATTTGGGACAATTGATTTAATTCATGTTATTATTTTATAACATTTTTGAAATCTTATGAATCCCATTTCTATTTCAGTGAGAAATTTATTAAAATTTCATTATGTTAATTTATATTTTATATAATAAATTTTTTATTTCCAAGTGTTATTCATTACGTGGTTACTGAACGATTATCATGTGGATCCCATAATTATCAATGAATTAATGATGCAATCATATATAGACCTCCAATTCATTAGCTAAATGATTATATATACATATTTATATACTCAAGTCAATATTTTAGGTTCTCCTAATTGGGTCTAATGATGATAGGGGTCATGAATGTAATGTTCCCTACAATACTTGTTTAAATTTCAGTGATTCTATGAATTATTATCCAATTCTCTCATGATTCATGATTTGGGAGAAATATTTATATGTTATATTATAGTTATTATTCTTCCACAAGTAATATTTATTTCGTTATCACTCATGTTTATATTATATTTATACCATGTCCGTATTTTTTCATTTCCTTATGATATAATCCTTTTTGAAATGTTGGTATTTTTACTATTGGAGAGTTTTTAAGATCAAAAATTTTTTATATTATCATATCTATGTATTATAATATTTGTATTACATGTCAGATATTTAGAATGGGATTAATTTTAAGTGGTTATGAATAAATATTAACTATCATTGTAATATAATATTCTAATGTAGCTAATCCCCAAAGACATTATTCCTTTAATTCTTTTATTTTGAAACTATTTTTGAGATGAAATTCTTATTCATGTAATATAATGATATAAATGTATTTAATTTTCATGGGATTATATATTTGGTATCAAAGGATTGTTTAGTTATTTTTATTATTATTTTAGAAAATATTAGTCATAAAAATAGGAATATTTCAATGTATAAAAAAACAACCTGATGTTTGGTGAAACATATATTATTATTTTTTTCATAAAAATATATTTCTTATTTGTATACTAGAAAATTAATTGGGGGTTTTCATTGATAAACCTAATAATAATCATCATATAAATTCTAGATGAGTGTCATCTCAATCGTCTCTTTGGTGCATGATGAATGGTCCTAATAATACTCTTATAGATAAATACTACTGGGGAATATTCATTGGTGATCCAAATTATCTTTATGAACTATTGATAATGATTTGAGAACATTGTTATTGTATATACTATATCAAAATATGATGTATAAAATGAAACAAATCAATGGAAAATTTAGCACTAATAATTCAAGGAACACATGTAATTTATGATTCATTAATTATATTTAAACAGTTTTATTTATAGAATATATTTTCTTATCTATAGTTTTTAATTTTTTATGAGATGGATGGAACCGAGGGAGACTAGGTAAACAATAAATGGGATTATAAATGAAATTATAGTCCCAATGAGATACCAAATTGGATGAGATCCTATATAAAAAATCAAAACAATTCTCACCAAAAAAATAAGAATCTATAAATCATATTGCAAGACTTGTTATGCACCTGAATAAACCAAGGAAGGTGGGGTATAAAATATAGTGATTCATGCTAAAATGAAAATTGTAATTAAGTGTATCTTGAAATAAATTTATCACCATGAAATGCATCAATATGATGGAAAAGATATTTTCCATTCTCCAATTGTTATAAATCTAGATGGTTTTTTGCCTATTTATCATCTAAAAGGTGAGGCTCACCAATTACAGGATCTTGTTAAGAATACAATAATGAAAAATGGAAGATACTATATAATGGAATGTGTATATTAAATTTTGTATTATCATGTATTTTTATAAAATTCATTCACATAATGATTGTGGGAGGAATTATTGGAGTTGAAATAAAAGGTGGATAAATACATTAGAACATGAGAAGAATAATTCAAAATTATCAAAGGATCATCCATTTGTTTTATCTCTTATCCATATATTTAAAGTTATCATTTATTATTTGTATTAAATCATTTTCTTTGAAAGGAATTATCCACATGATAAATTGGATTCTATGAATATATATATTGATGTTGTTAATGGGGATGATATAATATACGGACTCTGAGTAATTTAGTAAGGGATAATTTAAATAATATTATAAGGGATCCTTGATTGTATATCACATATGTGTGGAATAAATTCTAAAACACAATAGATGAATCTAGAATAATGAATTACATTCAATAATTTCTCAAGGAATTTGGGATGTGTTTGTTTCTTTTATAGTGAAACTTTTCTTGAAAATTCAATGCATGGTTAAGAAGCTGATTAAATTAATAATGATAAAGAAGGTTTGAGTTAAAGATATAACCACACTTCATTTATCAAAAATAGTGACTTAGGATATTATGTGAATCAATGTCCCAAACCATGAGACAAAAATGTAAATATTGCCTAAAGACACCCAACTTGAGGGATCTATGATTTATATTCCTTTTCACTACCACTAATTTGGATCATGCAAATAAATTTGTATGTGGTACATATGATATATATATATATATAAGAATTTCAAAATATTATTTGATTCTAGTACATCATTGATATTTATTTCAAATATGTTTTCATATTTTATTTTATCTACCTCATGTAATGGATATTGATATACCTATAAATAAACATGGTGTAATAATTATCATTTTTATTATATGCGAATATTTTCTGACTGAGATATGTGGGAGGATACTTCCAATATATAAAATTATTAAATTTTATGTAAATTTAACATAATATGTGTAATCAATTTGATTTACCTAAATATATAACATATTAACTATTAGGGTAAATATATATCCTTAAATATTTTGAATCATAGAATTATGAAGTATCAATATCGGAATAATCAAAGACTCCCCTATGATTAATATTTTATAATATGGATCATGAATCCTAAAAACATGATATTTTTAGCACATATTATAACACTCTAAAATTATAAAGGGTTAATTTACTAAATGATATTGCTCATGTTGAAAAGGTGCACATTTTTTCTAGAGCCTATGTGATTTGAAATCCACAGTTAAGAATTCATGGTAAGTGTAGTGATCAGGATGGGAGACCTTCTATGTTTTTTCACACGGTGTGTGTGGGTGAAGAAAAAGAACATTAGAAGGAACATGTGCTGGAATATGGGGGTTGCTATTAGTTTTATGGCCCATATATGAATATGGGTGGCCCCAGATAGGGGACTATATATCTATAGTGAAATTGGTGGTTCCAATTGGCCAATACTCGATGACCATGTTAAGGTAGGGTGCATGTAATGTCAACGGGTCTTCGTTGTTACATTGGTATTAGAGTATGATCATGCCATTATGTATGTGGAATTGCATGGGTAGTGAAATAGGGTCCAAAATGAGGATTTTATCATTTTAAGGAGGTGATTTTAACACACCATAATGATAAAGGGATAAATAACTAGACTATATGAATCATGTCGACAATGTGATCCTTTCTTTTTGGGAGCATTCCAGATTAGAACTCCACATTTAAGCATGCTTGGCCAGGTTTATTGATCTGGATGGGTGAACTTATAGGATGTTTCTTATAGTGTAATAAATTGATGGATAAGAACACATGAAAGAACAATTATTGGACTGTGGGGATAGTAATTAATCTGAGGACCCATTCAGGAATGTTGGTGGGCCCTAGGGAGTAGTCCATATGTCTGTGGGGAAACAAGTGGTAACAAGTGGGACAGGTCCTAATAAAAATATAAAGTTGGGGTGTTTATGATGTCAGAAGGAAATAGTTTTTACAATTGGTATGAAAGAAATGATTAGATAACTTTAGAAGTTTGTATGTTTTCTTATGTATTATGGATATCATCAAGGGTGTACATGTTTAAGGATGATTATAAGTTCAATGTCATATAACCCGTTTATATGATATAAATTGATGGATTTCGGGGTGATTAATGATATTTTTGGTGACTTGGTTTATAATTATAATAGATTTATGTATAATGGAATTCGATTCTATATTAATATTAAAATTTGTTGGGTATTTTATTTTGAAATAGGTGATACTCAAGAAGTAACTATATTAATCCACAACTCTTAATTATTTTCTACTTCTACCTTCTCCTCACCTCATTCGTCCATCAAGGAATATCGACACAAGTTTCTTGTATATAATTTAATGTCATATATCTAATATAATATCATATATCCATTCCATTTATCATCTCCTCCTATTCAACTAAGAAAAGAGATTGTCCAAAGGATGGTGGTTAACCGTCTCTGTGGATAACGATTATTCGTGTTCAAGACAGCCATCAAGGATGGTATTTAAAAAAAATTATAATTTTCATATTATATTTAAACATATTTTATATTTTATATAAAATATATTAACATTATATTGATTAAAATGAAATGAATTCCCAATGGTTGAAAAAATAATGAAAATAATCTAAACATTTATCGTTAACAATTTAGCAATTGAATCATTTTAATGTGAGAAAAAAATGATATATAAAACCATTAAAAGTAATATATGTTAGTTAATGCTATTTATTTATATTTATGGAGTAATATTTCCCTTTGACATGAAATATTTATAATTATACACAAGTGAACCAACCATGAAACCGCGAATTGAGCTCTCCCGAAACAACATAAGTTAACTTTATAAGTCAGTAAAATGGACATAAATGAATGTAATAAAACTATAATAAAACCAATATATGTGTAATAGGTTATTAATTACATACTCAATGAATATAATTTTTTTCATATACTAATAACATGTTAATATCACATTTACACATAAGTTATGGCATACCACTCTCTATTATTTTCCATTCAAGCTCCTTCTTTATTTTAGGCATTTGATTTCTATTTTATATTGATGGAATATTATTTTACACATTCCTATTAATATCATATTAATGTTAAAATTATGAGTAAAAAATATCTCTATCATTAAATAATTTTATGAATCTTTAGGTACTTCTATTATGCTACTGAAATTTATAAAGGACTATATCTCAATATTATGAAACTGTAACATATTTTTTATGTAAACAACCTATATTATTATATATGAATAGTTATATTTATAATATTACATTATATATAATGAATTTATTTAATATATTTATATTAATCATTTTTTTAATAGTATATTTCTTTTACAGATCATATGATTTGACTAATTACAATGTGGTAAGAGAATTATCAAGTCATTTTCATTTCATTGAGTTAAAATTGTACTTAATTGATTATTTTATACTTATATTATGTTGGAAATAACTTATTACCTTATTTATCTATTAATTATTTTCATTTAGAATAGATAAATAAAATCGATTCATTTTAGTAATGATCACTTCAATGATATGATATTTCATAGGGACTCTTTAACTAAAAAACATTATTTTAAATGTATAAAAGATTAATTTTTCCAATCTGGATCATTCATGTCTATTTTTTAAAAAATTAAATTTATGAATTTTATTATATGTACATGAAAATTTTAAAAGGGGTATTTTTTAATTTTTCTCAATTCTTTCCAAAAGGGATCTTTTTATTGTTTTAATTAAGTGAAATTCTTTTAAAAACAGATTTTAATATTTATTTTTACAAAAATCAAATGGAATGTTTTTTAAAGATAGATAATGAAGATAATTTCCCACCAACACTTAACAATAATTTTTATACCCATACTTTAGATGTTTGTATGGTCACTTTCATGGAATTTTTTTCATCATACGTGTGTAGTTTTTCAAAATGAGTGATTTCAGAATAAAGTGTTAATTTTCTTCATCGAATGTTTTTATAATGAATATATTTATGTTTTAAGAGTATGATATGGTTCTTGGGAAATTTATTTGATGATATGAGGTTATATTATACACCTATTATGGGTTTTTTCCGTGATAAACCATGGATGGAAAGCTATATTATTAGACAAGGATGGTTGGTTCCATGATAAACCAAGGACCAGTGGTTATGTTATAACCTCACATGCATTGGGCAGTCCAGAGTTAGAAAATGGCCATATTGGTTACTCCATTTGTAATAGGGATATCGAAGATATTTTATAAAGTTAAAAACTTATATATTATTTGATTTTTTATGTGCTTTAAAAAAACAATATGGTTTAAAAAATGTACGATAATTAAGTTTTTGAATAGATGGTACTTTTTGGGGTTAAATGAATATTTTATAAAATACTTTTATGGGGCTTCATATGACTAATAGATTCTTTTAAATTATGTTCATTTCTGATATTTTGTGATCATAAGAATTTGTAAAAAAACAAAGAATTTATGGTTGAATAGAGACCTGGCAATGATCAATAAGAATATTTTAAATATTGATCAACAAAAGAAACCATGTTTTATTTTAAAATTATTTATTTTCTGGAAAAAATGGATACCATTTATAAGTTTCCACATGCAATTTATGGATTTAAAATGTAATATTTAATTCTAATTATCTAAAACAATAACCTAACAATATTCTATGAATTTAATAGTATTAATTACTATTTAAAATCAGTAGAATGTGTATTGTTTATGGAAGGATACATAAAGGTGGTATCTGAGAAGGAACCCAACCTTAAATATGGTTGAACAAACTTGGTTGAGATATAATGTCTATAATGAGGATGTTATTCAATTAAGGGGGAATGAATTTAACACCCTTGAATTGTAATGTGTTTAATTATTAAATGATACGACTCATGTCAATAAGGTTAACCTTTATTTTTGGGAGAATACTTGATTAGAACTCCACAGTTAAGTGTGCATGGAATGGAGTAGTGATAAGGATGGGTAAAAAATTGGGAATATTTTTAGGGTGTGTGTTATTGAAAAAATCACACTATAAATAACATGTGTTGTCCTATTCAAACAATCTTTATTATATTGACTTGTTCAGCCACATGGGTGGGCTTTAGAGAGGGGACCATTTATCAGTGGGGAAACTGGTGATACCTAGAAGGGAAGGTCACAATGACCATGTTAAAAAGGGATGTCTATATAGTCAGTGAGGCCAAGTTGTCATAAAGAATATGGGAGATAATTTCAATGTTTTTGACAAGTTTGTTCATGAGAATATTCTTAGGTATTTAAAGATAAACATTTTGGTCTTCCCCAATAGAGTGAGGTTTAGTTTTGGATTGATCTCATAACTAGATATATTTCAATCTAATACTTTCTCTATAGAATGACCAATATTTAATTAGAGGTACAATTATGGAACTATTATTAAATTTGGATAATGACATTGTAAGATATATTTATACATCATGGAGTTCATTGGAACTCTTATTAAAAAATATGGATGGATATATCACTCTATTCAATGAAATCATGAGTTTAATGAAATCATCGTCAAGAAAAATTACACACTAACATAAATCAATGATATGATTTATCACATAAGAGGATCTTATTAGTTTATAATGATTCACTATAAATATAGATAGCATCTATTAAGGTTTAAAGGGGAGGGTATTTTGATGATGTCATCCCATATTATATATGGACACTATGGATATATAGCTATTCTATTTGAAGCTACCAATTATCCCATTATCCCCTTTGATCATATAAATTGTGTTTTAGAGGGTACATTAATAATTTTATTGAGGTATTTATATAATATATTATCATATGTATGATGTAAACAGAAATAAATAGAGATCACTTTCATATTATGTTCATAACCATGTGAAAAGTGAATCTATATTCCAAATTTAGAATGTGTGATTTATATAAACATAATATATAATTATTAGGTCACGTAATCACTAAAAAGTGAATATTTTTAGATATTTTAAGGACACAGGTTATCGATAAATGGAACATAATGACCAAATTATGTGATATCTAAACTTTTCATGAGGTAACTGAATACTATATATACATTTTCAGTAATTTTTCATAGATAAGAATTCCATTAACCAAGTAATCATAGAAATATGTGATGTTACATTAGATAGAGGATTGTGATGAAAACATATCATCTATACAATTTCAAATATAAAATCCATTGATTTTGGAAATAAAATTAGTTATTCATTAAAATTTATATATTTTTCTTTTCTTAAATCAATATTCATTATAAAATAATTTATGAAAATTTAAATAAGGTGATATCATATTGAGATGAATGGGAGTAATTATTATAACTCATGAAATGCTAAAACATGACACTAGAAAAATCATGCTGAAATAAAGCGTTTGGACTAGGTGAATGGAATTTCGCACCACAGAACTCATATTAAAGAAAGGAATAAAGTTAAAAGGTCATGTAATTATATTTTCAAATTAAATATCCCCTGATTATATAGCCTATAAAATCTTGTTTTTTCCACTTCTTATCTTGTTATAAAATCTAGTTAACAACTAATTAAAATACTATTTTTTTCAGGATATCTTCTATATTGATAGCCACATTTATCAAGGACTCTTTTGAAAACCTTTTTTGAATTAAAATCATACAATTTTACCCAAATTTCTAAAAAAATATGAATATTACCCTATGAATAGAAGGGGTGGTAATTCAGACAAACATAGCTAGAGATGAGGACTGGAGATTTGGTGGAGGAGTTATCTATCCACATAATCCTCCACCAACATGATACCAAAATTTCACTAGGATTTTAATTTCATTTCATCGTTAATATCTCATTTTAAGCATGTAGGGGTGATTGAATTCATACTACTATGATTTTAATAACAGATAATCGATGTAATAACCTTTTTTGAATAAATAATTTTTGTTAGGGTTTTTCATTCATCATTAATCTAAAATGAAATTATATATCCTTCTCTGAGGCATGACCATTATTTTATAGGCGAGTGAGTGGGTTACTTTTAAATAAATTATCTAGTATATAGTGTTAACCATAACCATTAGACTAGTTATAACTAATTATTAATAATGGGTTCAGGTTACCTATCATTTGATTATTCAAGAAACATTGCCATAGGAGAAGTGGTATCCTAATACATGGATTTTTTACCTATAAAAATGTATTCACATGAACATTATTCATAAAAAAAGATTATATGTTCACTATTTTATATTTTTATATTCAATACATATAGAAATCTACTTACATAGAACCTTTTTCATTTAATTCTCATATTTATCTTAAAAACTACATGATACATAGTTAAATTATATTTATATAATCATGAAAAATGTTAGAAATATTTATTACTTTATTTGTTCTCCACCCTTGTCCTCATGGGATCGACATTAAGACATTAAATATTAAATATTAATTAATTTTAAATTTATTGGTTTATAATTTCATGTGTAATAAATGTGTAAATTCTATATCATTAATGTAATTACTAAATACATAATATGGTATTAAAATTTTTCGAATCATTATATAAGATTAGTTGTTAGGATTAAATTAGTTTAATAGTTTTTAAACATTATTTTCTAGTCTCTTTCAATTTCATGATTTTAATCTTTTTTTTTTATTTTTTTATATTAAAATATTATTAATATTTTTGGACTTCAGTCCTTATTGGCAGACAAATACATGTTTCAATTTCAATAATGACCATTTAAAACTAACCATTGAACTAAAATAAAGGGTCCACTGTCAAGAAGAATGATTTTGACAACCATAACTAAGAAATGATAAGGTTAACCAACATAACCTTCACTCTGATTTGTTAGATGAATTCTATAAGATTGAATTTATGGTCGTTTTCAATGAGATATAGTTCACTTATAAATATTAATTTATTCTTATAGAAGGTGTAACATAGGAGAATTTATAATTTTTATGAATAATTTATATTTAATTATCTTATTATGTGTAAAATTAAACATAGTTAAGATTTTGTTATATGTTACACCATGTGAATCGTGCGCAATATCAAACATCGGCTTAGCTTGCATTAAACGCAACACTGCGTTTCTACGACACAACATTTTATTATTATAATTATTTAAACATGACCATTATAAAGTTTTTGATTGACTACTATAAATTAAATATTAATATTTATTTATTAAATATTAATTATAATATTTTTATATAGATAAAAAATATTTATAATAAAACATATAAATTATTTTAAACTCTATATATGTTTAAAAATAGAATTTCGTCAAAAAAATTATTTTTTATTCCCACCAATGAATGATAATAATATTGTTTTTTTGAATCTTTTAGAAATTAAATTTAATAAAATAAACTTTCTATTCAAATTCAAATTGAAAAATTCAGCTTCAGGTGACCTTTTTGGGTTCTTTGAAATATTTCATTTTAGGATGAATAGGGAAAAATACTAAACTTTAAATGAAAACGATTTACTGCTTAATTTATTTATATAGAATAATGATATTTTTTAAGGTTATTTTGAGAAATTTAATATCAATTAATCCATTTCACTTATTTGGAATCAAATTCATAATGAGATATGATATAAATACATTTCAATCTTCTAAACTTCTTTCACATTTTAAACCCAATGGTTCATCCCATTTGTGGGATTAATTTTAAATTAATTTCTACCAATTATGAGTTTATAATTTTTAAATATGGATTATTTATTTGTAATAAACATAATTAAAAATATATAATAATATTTACTTAATATTTTACCAATGTGACTCATCAAATAAATTGAAAATTAATTATTTTCATTAAAAAAAAATCAAGGTTACATAGTGGTTAAGTTATAAAATATTGTGTAAATATTACCATAAACACATCCTAAACGTATATTATAGACATATATATACCATATCATGTTTAAGGTCCTAATTATATTCATTTATGAATATTTTACCATTTAAAATACATGGTTGGAAATCTCTCTTAAAAAAATTAGAATTTTTCCACTCACTTTCCTCATTAAAGGAAACCCCATATCCCCATAGAATCACTCATCTCAAGACCATTTTCTCATCCAATAACTATCCAAATATCTTACCATATTACATGAATTCATCATGGAATCCTTAATTTGGTCAAAAACCAAAACGAGTATGTCCTTTGGTCCAATCCAAAATGAGATACCTAGAGATGAGGTAACATTCAACAATGAAGGTTTCTATTTTATTCCATCCTCAAACCCATTTAATTATTTTTATGATATTAATATATAATAATATAAATATCATTGAGGTACTGATATGTTATTATGATATATTTAATACCTACAACATCACAAACCTTTATCCAATGGGGCTCACAACCATCATTCATGTATACATCGAACTATCGCCTCCTGAACTAATTTCACCCATTCGCCAATTATAAATATTAATGTTTGTTAATAATGATGTATTAATAGTTTATATATTATATTTATAATATTTATGTATTTATTTTTGTTTTTTATTTGATATATCAAACATACATTTTGGCTTTCCTATTTTGTGAGAATATGATAACATCCTTCATGTGTACGGTAGATTATTGCCTCGCAAAGGGATGTGAATCACTTACACATCGCATGTAATCTAGTTATGATGGTTTAGTAAATATATTAGAAATAAATAAAATTAAAAATAAAATTGTTAGTGATAATATATAATATAACTATTCATTCTTTTAATCCAAGAAAAAAATGATAACAGTGTTGTTGCCTACGTACGACATACCATCTCCATGAATAGTGTATTTAATTTCCTAGTTTTATCATTTATATATTATTATAAATAAATATATTAGGAAAATATATGATATTCATATCATAGTTATCATTTTGGAGAAAATTAAATCATGATCTATATAAGAGAACCAAAAATAACTAGTCAAAACATGTTAGAAAAACAAAACTTTTATCAACTGAAATTTACCTTTAAGATGGAATTGATAATAAAAGATTAATATAAATTCATAATTAAATTAAATATGGTATTATATATACAAATATAATTCTATTATAGATTTAAAATAAATATTTTTTAGTATATAGTAGTTTTTTCATGATTGACTACAGTAAATACTAATTTTGTGAGAGTTGTCTGAATTTTCCTTCTTTGAGACACATGTTGTGTTGTGCACCTATATTATTTTATGTAGTTTATATAATTCTTCATTGAAATGTTATATCATTAATATCATTATTTACATGATATTTTCATCATTATTTAATATTATTTTCTCAGGAATATTTTGATTAATTGATACCAAAGTGAAAAACATTTATTTCTATAATCTCATGGTTTATCGAAATTGTTTTCTATTATGCATCCATTAAAGAAATATTATGATACATATGTCATGAAATATCATGAAATTTACTCTAATATGGTTAGTAATTACATATTCATGTACTGTTACAACTTTTAAACTAATTCGTTCTTAAGAAAATTAAGAATTGTTTTTATGAAAATCTAACATTATTTCTCTCTTCGATTGGATATATGATTTCTGTAAAAATATATTGTTCTAAAAAATTTCCAAAAATGTTATAATGTTATTCTATAAATTTAAAAAAAATTCTTATAGATTTTATGGCATTTTATATAATTTTAAAAAAAATAATATTCTTATCATTTTCTGTTCAAGGAACTTTTGACTTATTCCAATAATATGAATGGAAGCATTGTATTAATGTGTATGGTATGAATAGATTTACGTGCCACTATGACTAATCCCTGATTCAAGGAATTATTTATATGTTTTAAAATTTATTTTTAAATAAAATAATTTTTAAATGTTTTATGGTTTAAATATAATTTTTCAAATCATAAAGGATATTTTACTAAATAAAAATTTCTAGAAGATCCTACCAAATTATTTTCAATCTATGGTGACATATATTGGTGTTACCTGGTACATACTAGGTATATGATACAAGAATACCATTAATATTATTTATCTGAATGGTTTGTGTTTTATTGGAATGACACTAATGACACACGTTCTTCTTCCATGAGATATAGCATGATAAAACACTCTTTCATTCACAGGTTATTCGTTGATGAAATAATAATGAAAATTGTCTTTTTCCACAGGTTATGATTTGATGACATGTTTATGATACCAATTTAATTTCATGGGTTATTATATGATGAATTTTTATTGTCATATATTAAACATATACATGATTTCATTATATGATATGCGAGACCAATATCTCAATCCAATGCTTTGTGAAAAGATTTATATATCATGAGATAGACATGGAAGAAATGAGGAAAGTACTTTTATCTTTAAAAGAAAATGATTACTAATATGGTATTTAGAGTGATTTTTTTAAAATATGATATGGGGAGTGAGCCAATTCTGCTAGGATATCCATGGTATTGATCCTTGACCAATATGAAAATCATTTATATGTCTATGTTTATGCAAAAAATTTATGTTTGGGGCCAATGTTATGCTTTGTTGGATGATGTACATTGATTTCATTATGATCCAAGTCTTATAAAATTTCATATATACCCCATGAGTCAAGATAACGATCTTTTATATGCATGGTATGATCATCTAATGTTATTTCCATGTTCTCATACCCTTAATTTTATTAGTATGCATATGGTTCTCCATTTCTTCATTTATTGAGCATATAATCTCACCTTTTCCTATGTTAGCATTCCCAATGTTATGAGAATATTTTTTATTTATGATGTGCCTAAGAAGTGTGATATTCATGTAGAACCTTTTGAGATATAATTTATCAAATTTTAGGCAATGTCTTCTGTTTCAATAATTCTAAAGGTTTTAATCTAATATGGTATTTGGTTCTGTGTTTGTGTGATGTTATTAATATCCCTCGAAAATTATTTAATGGCTTTTTATGAGAAACATGAGTCTCTATAGAAGGTACCCTCACCAATGAATCTTTAAATGAGTAATAGAGAGAAGTGTGATGTAGAGTTTTTGAAGCTGAGAAGTATAATGAATAATTTAGAGTATGGTAATGAGAAAAAAGAATGAGAATGGACCTTGGATAATGAAATTTTATAAATATTGAATGAAAATCACATATCAATATAATAGGATGATAATTTGAGATAAACTATGTAACTATGAACATTATATGATGATATTAGATAAAATAAAAAAGAAAATGTAGCAACAATTTATGTTAATGAGATGACTACATGAAATGAAGGGATTCTTCAAGAATTGGAACAAATGAATACAAGAGTTTTAAGTAAATAACATTAAAATATAATGAAAAATTATAAATTATTTGTATTAAACTCCCTATTTTTATGATTTTTTTACCTCCTCATATATACATGATTATTTAAATGAGACGAAAGAGAATAGATCTACTGAATGTGATACATTTTAAATTTATTTAAACATATTATACATAGATTGATACCAAACTCTAATCAGATAAATAATGAGAAATTAAAGATAAATGGGCATAAAAATAGAATATTTTGGATAGAAATATAAATTTTCACTTAATTTATTAGACTATAATTTTTTTTAAAATTTATAGGAGTTAGTTTTTCCTTATATATAGATTATGGTTGGATTCAATATATATTTTTTAAACATTATTTATTATAATATTCCAAAATGTTTTATTTATTTTTCCTGAACTCTATTGAGTTCACCTAGATTAAAAATTTATTAAAAGTACCTTTATTGCATTAAAAATTCTCATTGTAATGAAATTCAAGATGGATCTCATTATTTATTCCAAGAATGGTGATATAAAGTTGTGAACAATTATAGAAATTTACAGGAGTTTCAATACATCAGTGTTTACAAATTCCCTCTAACTAATGTGAAAAATGGGATACAAATTTTACTTAATATTAAATACTCTGATATATTCTTTTAAATATTGTGTTTGAGTTTTTTCCTGAAAATTTATTCCCCAAAATAATATTTTATTCATGTTCATAAATATTGAATAAAAAAATAACTTATTATGAAAATCATGTAATGCATAAGATTTTTTTTAAAATGACTGAATGTGTACTATATGGATTGATTTATTTTTGATCAAAATGTCAAAGTGATTTTTCAATTACTTACTTAGGGATATTGGTTATTTTTTAGATGAAATTATACTTAAATTGTCCATGTTTTTAACGTCATATATTTTTGTTCCTTGGTTTATTGTGTGTTCGTTAAAAATTAATGTATGTACAAATTCATATGTTCCCAAGACTACGATAATTTAATGTCTATTATTTATATATTATACATTAGAAAATTTCTATATAGTCTCATGAATGATTTATTTTATTACTTTCAATACATTTTATCAGATCAATGATTGTACATAATCACATTTAATATGATTGACCATTTTTTTAACCCTTTATACATGAGAAGACAATGAAATTTTTCATCTTTATTTATAATAGTTTCCAAGACTAGAATTTTATAAAGATGAGTTATTATATCATCTTGTGATATACTTTCCCTCACAACCCTATACATTTTATAGGATATTGATTCATTGATATATTGGTGAGGGGTATACAAGGTGGAAGGGGTGTTTTGTACTTCAATAATGTTGTAGGGTGTTCTAATGGGATACTAGGAAAGAGGTTCATGATTATTTTATCTTTTTATTCATTAGTACCCCTAATGAAATAATGTGAATGAAAATAATGATTTTATTCATTTAAAAATAAAAAAACAATTATAGGGCTAATAATAATATCAAATTGGGTAATGTGATTGACTGAATATTTTTATCAAGGAAATAATTTTTAAAAATAATTCAAATAAAATAACATATAAAAAATATTGTGTAACATTCATTGTACTTTATATCTTTAAGAGATTCCCCTGAGTTTCATAGGAAAGGGGTTAATTCATATCAAAAGATCTTTCATTTTTTAATGAATTATCATGAAAAATTACATAGGGAAGATCAAAATTTTTGAAAATTCATTATTTGTAAATAAATTACCCTTTTACATAATTCCTAAAATCCATTTGATCCTTATTACTAATATTTCATGGCTCTTGTTTATTTTTTCCACAATGAGGGAGAGATTCTAGATGTTTTTAAAACTATATTAAGGAGTTTGATTTTAGTTTTGAGAATAATATATTTCTAATTATATGTTGAGTGAAATAAAATCAATGTGATTTAATATAAAATTGGAATTTATATTAAAAATGAACTCATAAATTTGTATTTAATAATAGAGAATTCATGTTGTTTTAAAATAAAAATAATAAAATACAAATATTTCTATGTTTCATTGAAAGGAAGAATTTCAATAAAACATAACATTTCATGATAAAAAAGATTACCCCCCCATGAAAATATTATTATTTTTGATAATAATGTTTTAATATTGAGTGGGTGGTATTTCATTTTGATATATATTGTGATTTTATAACTGTGGATAAGAACAAGATGTCTTTTTTAGGGTCACTTTGTAGAAAACTTTCATACTTAAAATTTTGAATGTAAAAGATTTTTTAATGAAAGATATTACTATTTACAATTTATTTATTTTTATATTCAATTAATGAGTGGATAAATTTGAATTAAATGTAGAGGAAATTTAAAACAAAAATATAAAATTGATATGTTGCAATAATTTTTTGAATGACTTCAAGTTTCACAACATACCGAATAAAATAATGAGGGACATTAGTGATGGAACTTAAACAATGACTTCTAATCCATTTAAACTAATTTTAAAGTTTTATATTAAGATAATAGGTCTCATAATGGGATTTTCATATAAAAAATCTATGAGATAAAATCTGAAAAAATAACAGCATGCTACCTATTTTCACTCCCTGAAATCAATTTAACTACAATATTAAAATCTAATATTTTATGATTTCACCTGGATTTCATGACTCATTGACCAAGGAGTCCTAGGATTGACTATGAAAATAAAAACCTTCTTCATGAATGAAAAGGAAATTAAATAAATGGATTTATTATTATGAATAAAAATGGAATGTTTCTACATTAAATAGATTTGGATTGCAAGAATGAATCCTTGGGTGATGTGTGATGCTACTACAAATTAGATCACCAAGAAACCTCCATAATTTATATATTACTTAATTTTTATTAATTTTTCATACACTCATGAATAGAATGAAGTGAGGATTTAGTTCATGTAATTATGAATTCAAATAAGTGGTGTTTATGTAATTGGTATTTGATTTTGAATAAATAGTACATCCTTGAGTTTTCTTCATTCATCTATTTTTATAAATCATATTCCCTATCATTATATATGTCATGAAAATTTAGTTATAGGTGAGTGGGAGGGATCATTTTTAATTCATTAAATATTAGTGAGTTTTCCCATGAACATTGTAAAAAATATTTTCCCTTCTACAAATTAATATTGAGTAACATATTACGGGATTACTGATTGTAGATAACCATAGGAAAAGGATTTCAATTAGATATATAGTTCCTACCAAGACCATGGTACATTCATAGATCCAAATACAAAAAAAAATAACATTTAATTCATTATTTTACACTTTGAAATTTTAGGCACCTTGATTGGAAATAAATAACCACATTTTTTATCTTTTCTCCCTCAATATATCAAATTATATAGGCTCTGTAATGTTGATTTTGTAACATCCTAGACTCCAGAGTCCCAAGTATGGTTGTTATATTACAATATTATTACAAATATATAGAGTTCTTGAATATTATAAAATTATAATATTATTATAAAACTATATACATACATGTAATGTATATCAAAACACTAGATATGACTTAATAATACCAAGAGAACCAAAATATCCCAATATCACATCCCGAAAAATTACACAAGTCATCCTTTTTGTTTCTTAGGTGAAGGAAAAAAGATTTACGATGAGATTAAATGATAAATTAGTTTTAGTATAAATAAAAAACATATATAAAATATATTTAATATAATTTATATTCCATGAATCAAGGAATTAAACTAATCAAAAATAAATTGAATCTAAATCCTTGATATATCCACGTATATAAATGAATACAAGGATAAAAAAATCATTTAAATCATATATATATATATATATGTTGAATTTTTAATGTTGAAAATCAAAAACACATTATTAGTTATTTGTTCCAACAATCATTACCATCGTGTTAATAGAAAAAAGATAAACCTTTCTGGCTTTATTTCACAATCAATGTACATTTATCATGGATATAAATAATTTTAGGCCCCACCCATCAGAAGATTAATTTGAATTCCTTATATAATAACTCATGTATGTTCAAGATAAATCATTATAATTTATTATTAATATTTATTATTTACATTATATCAAGTATTAAACATTATATGAATATCATGAAATTTTCAACAAAAAATGAAAATAATTATTTTTGACCATAATGGGTAATCAAGAATTTCGGGGTTTTATTTATAATAAAAAATTATTAATTATATATATTTTATATCATAATATCAATTTTATTCTTGAATTTATAATAACATAATATTTTTAGGTAAAATGTTAATAATTTTTTTTGAAATAATTGATTTTTCAATGAGTAATGAAAAATAAAATTTTTTATTGAAAAATGTATTTTAATATTATGTATTTAAAAATATAAATTCCATGTCAGATTAATTTTTAAATTAATTAATATATTTTTATTATATAAATGAAATTATGGTTTTTGTAACTATTTTCATACTACAATTTGATATAAAAACTTTTTTATTCTAGAAATTGAATTTTTTTAAAATACTGATTTTTGTTAAGTTTTACATGAATAATTTAAAATTAAATTTATCCATAACAATAAATTGAAACATTAACATTAATTACAAAATTACAAACATTATGTTTATATGTGGTACATATGACAATTTTATTATTTGTTATTATAAATAATAACCTCAGTAAATAATTTTCACCATGATTTAGGTAAATCAAGTAATTAAGAATAAAAAAAATATAATACGGACTAAAAAATGACATTATCAGATGAATATATACTATTGGTCAACATTAGTTCATCTATGTCCAATTTTTTTTTGAAAATGTGTCATATTTGTGCCAAATTTCAATGAAAATGACCTTTATAATATTTAAGTAAAAGTTAATGGAAAATGTCACATTATTAATTTTAATAAATATAATACCTCATTATAGTTATTAAAAAATTTATGCTTCTTTATAAATATTTATCTGAAATATATATTAATTTCTATTATAGAAATTTTATTATATTTATTGGTGAAGAAATAATACCATAAATGCTTATGTAACACTCACACTACATTTATTTACTTATTTTAAAAATAAAAAACATTATTCTATATATATTGAAAATAATTTTATTTAAATAAATCATTTGTTCCAATCGTTTTTTATAAATATTAGGTATTAATGTTTTTATTTGTTGGATTCAAATTTACATTATTTTTAATGTAGTTTTAAATGTGAAATTAAATGACTAGCTTTAAAATGCACTTAAAGAGGTTTTTATTATAAAAAATATTTTAATAAATGATTTTAAATACATAAAGACATATATTTACATAAGTTATTTATATATGGATGAAAATTTATACAATGATACATTTTTATGACACTTTTCCATTTATAGTATGTGTCTTGACCCTTGGAGAGCTAAAAACCCATTTTATCACGATATTCATGAAATAGGGTAAATACGTGTTAAAAAATATAACATTGATAACATCACATAAAAAGGGGAATTTTTTATTTTATTGTAATTTTTAAACTCATATTTATCTTATTTATTAATTATATCAATTTAGATATATTAAGAAAAGAAAATAAATTTATATTAATTTAGTACTTTAATTGATTCTATGTTTTCCCCTCCCATCTCTTATAAAAGCTCATGGACTCTCCTATATCCTTCATACATAAATAGAATTTTTTATGGAAATATATTACCAAATACCTTATTAGAAACTCTCTGATTATTATATTGGTCATGGATATGGAATAATAAAATCTATATAGGGAATAATATTCTAAAAAATTGCGGTTTTCCTAAGAAGATGTATAGATTTTATCCAAATGTTTTAGTTAGATTTAAACTACTAAACCCTTAAAATATTCTTCAAATATGATGATATTATAACATCACTACATCCCCATAAAATGATATTTTATTTTTTAATGGTATAACCCCTATCAATCTCATTATACCACCATCTGTGAAAAAATTATCGTTCATGTATAAGACTAACTACCCCCTCACGAACTGATGTAATTATTTTTCCATCACCACCTCACACATATGGTTATAGTTATTAATTTAATTTATATAAAAAAATAATTAATTATTTATCATTTTTGGGTGATATGATATCATATATCATTTTATAATTACATACATTAAAAAAATATTACATTGTTCATGCATATATGTGAACTACCACCACCACGACGAGTTGTGATTCATTTTTCATGAAATTATTATAAAATTAGTTAAAATTTTATTTTAAATAATTATTATTATGTTAATGATATGAGAAATATTATGGAAATAGAATATAATACTTACCATCTTTCTATCATAATTGTTGAAAAATGAAATTGTAACTTATCAGAGCTTATGACTTACCATATTCATGATTATAACCTAGTTCAATTTTAATAACCATAAATTACGATTGATATTAAAATTATATTTGATGAAAAAATATTCTAATTATTTCATTATTATTATTTACTAAATGATGAAATATAGAATTCTTTTATAATAGTCAGCCAAATGAAATCATTATGGACATTCGATTTGAATATCATCAAAGCATCTGACATGAACATAAATTATAAAGTATATGAATATAACATGAAAATAAATAAAATATAAAAAAATAAAAAACATGAATAAATTTCTTAATAAAGTAAATAATTTAAATTTTATTTCATTATTTAGGAAGATATATATAGCATTTTTCTAGTCATAATCAATGTAATGGTTATATTCCTCAAAAAACAACATTTTCATATTTTAAAATATTTATTTCAAAATATTATTCTACATGCGCATATTATTAAATAATAAATTTTATACATATTTATATAGACATAAATGAATAATAAATGAAATTTTAGGTCACTTTTTATATTCATTGATAAAATATCAAAAGGAATATTTTTTACAAATTTTATAAGGAAATATTTCACATTATTTAAAAAAGACAAAAGGAATGGTTTATTTTTTCATATACAACAACAAAATATTTTCCCATTTCCTTAACTATATTATCATATCTCCACATCCATTAATATAATCTATAATTTTTTAATATAAATACCCCCTTTCTATTAATCAAAGAATTTCAATTTTCAAAATTTTGTTTTAATTGAATGGGATATATCAATATCTGAAAATGTATTAATTGTGGGTTGAAATTGATATATTTATGATTTTTATGATTGATGTTAATTCTTTTATATATATCATTCATTATATGGTTATTAGATATTGATTACAAAAGAGTAGGCCTAGTAAATATCTCAAATGAATTATGTAATCATTATGTTCTATAGAGAATTATATTGGAATTCGATTTTATGGTCATTTTAATTGCAATGGTTCATGTAATGGTTCTTATAAGGGTTCTATGAATATTATTTTTAAATATAGGTACATAAATATAATATTATTACTAAATAGTTTTCATTGAAATAGTTTGATTTAAAAATTTATAATAACCATCATTTTAAAGGAAGAATATCTCCCTTATAGGATATAAAATGTAGGTTTTTTTATACTAAATTATATGATTTTCACACTTTCTATGATGCCCTCTAGATTATGATTTTTTTTCTTATAATGTGTTATGTGAAAAAAATTATAGTATATTTAATTTCATGTTTTGGTAAATGTTTGTTTGAGTTCGAAGAGTTTTCTTGTTGTGAGATGAATTGTTGTATGATAAAATTGTTGTAAAATAGACTAATAAGTTTCTTTAATTTTATTACCATTATTAATATTTTTTATGCACATCAGACATTTATAAATGTTTCACAAGCATAAAGGATAACTATAAATAGATAAGAAGTCAAATTGATAGTCATAATGATTTTACATGACAATAAAACTTTTTTGTTTTAAAAGTAACTTATTATTGAAAAAATGAATACAAATAAAAAGAATCCAAAATTTATTTTTTGGGATTTAAATCATAGTTTTTTGACATAAGTAACTAAAACACTAATATTAAAATCATCTTCATCATTCAATAAATTGAATGATTGTTCAAAACCATATTATAGATAAAATGAGTATCAATTACATATAGTTGGTATTAGTTTTTGGTTTATAATATTTTTTAATTCGGGGTAATGAATGTAAATACCATGAAGATATTTTATTTTTTTTATAATGAAATTTTATTTCAGTATAAAAATTTATCTTAATCTAAAAAATTTTCACTTGTAATTTCTTACAATAAAGGAAAAATGGATAAAAATATATCAAGTAATAGAGATGATGGTATCCTTATGAATCAAAAACTTGAAATTTTTTGGTATTTGAATGCAATAGTTACATGTTATGATCACTTAGTTGACAAATGTTATAAATGGTGGGTGCATTCATATAGTATAGTAACATTATTCACCATAAAAGAACATGAATATAGTTGATATTTTTGTGAAATAGAACCATGATATATTTTGTTGATCATCTAATCAATTTTAGCTGAGGGGTGGATTATGTTCATGGAGATGATATTCAATGTCATGGTATGTTTATTGAACATAACGGAAACTATTTAAATATTAATTTTTATGGAGAATTATATAAATAGAGGTTAATAGTTATGAATATCATATAAATAAATGAGACTGATTACTTAGAGGGAGATGAATATTTTAATATTTTCATTGAAAAACATTTTCTGAAGGATTTTGGAGCTATGATGGAAAAGAAATTATTAAAATTGATATGCAAGGGGGGGATTCATTGGCCAGATATGAAGAAAACATCATCTAATTTCCATGGTATACACTGTATTTTATTAAGGATCTTAATTGTATAATTAATCAGTTATATAACTCACTGAATCTATGACAATAAAGGGAATTAGATATTAGTGAATCAAACATTTATGATAATCTCTTTCGATATGCCGAGAAGGTTCAAATGAATTTTTCTAATTATTTTATATTACATACTATCCAAAATAAAAAAACTCCGAAAATGATGGAAATGGAGAAGAATACATAAAATAAATACGATGAAAGGAAAATATGTTACAATATTTTGATAAATGTATTAAAGTCATCATTGAGAATGTATTATTAAATATGGGAATTATTTTTGATATTGAATGATTAGATGTGTTGCTTATGTATTAAAAAATATATAATAAAATAATTCAATGTCAATGGTAGGATGATTTGATTGAATTATGTTGTGACATTATGTGAATTTGTTTCATTAGTTTGTCACTCATTGTGGAAATAATGAATATTTAATGAAAAAATATATTGAAATTTCTTTTGATGCTATTATGTTTGTGGTTTGTCGATCTAATGAAGAGATTATAGGTATGTTATTTGTTTTCTTAAATTATGACCAATCCATATCTGAATATTGATCATAACATATCTTAATTTAAGATAAATTTTACATGTAAAATGGTAATATAACCTTGGGAAAAGTAGATAGAACTTTTTATGTATACTCTAAGAGTAAATAATTAAAAACAATTAATTTTTGGAATATTCCAATTATTATTAATAAGAAGGTATTCGATGAAATTCTTGTCGACCATCCAATATCAACATTTTATATTATTCTATGTATGTATTTTTTTATTTTATCATTCTAGAATATAATGTTGTGCTATGAATGATTAATTCAATAATTTTATGAATTTGGAAACCTACTAAGAATCTATGGAATTTTATTAATATGGAATTGAATGTTACCTAGATCATGTTTTTTAAATGATTTAATTGGTCATATTAGTCAATTTTTAGAATTAAGTGAATATGATCACATATTTATTGATGATTTTATAAGTGTAATTCCTAATCAGTATATTGAATTTACATTTGTCATAATTCTTAATGCTAATGTGATTTCAAAACTCACTTATCAAATGGATCATGTATAAATTTTTTAATTGAAAATGATGTTGTATTAGTTTTTATATTAGGGATTACTCATATAGGTACATTACCATAGGGTAAACCTATATTTTTGGTAAAAATGAAAGATTGTTCATCGAATATTTTAATTAATTATATAACAATGAATAACATCATGGTGAAGAACAAGTAACCTTTGACTAATATAAATGATTTGTTTCATTATCTCTAGGGGAATATTATTTTTCAAAAATTGATCTCATGCCAGGGAAAATCATTTTATGGAAATGGAGGAGTATATTCTAATTAATGTATTTAAACTATATTCATGCATTGTGATTTTTTAGTTATTAATTTTCGGTTTTGTAATTAATTACTGGTATTTATGGATTTTATGAATAAATCTTTTTCATAGAAATTTATATGTGATTTTGGATATATATTTTTATGATATATTGGTATATAATAAAACTCATGATGATCATGATAGAAATATAAATATTTTTTAGAAAATATTTAATAAGGAAACAATATAGAAAATTTTGTATGTTTGAATCTTGGTTTTAAAAAATTCATTTCCATATGAATATTGTTTATAAATATTGCATAACTTTTGAACCTATAAAACATATATTGTAAAATATTTCTAAGACCAAATAATTTCCCAAAGATACATATATTTATTCAATTGATGGGTTAATACTAGTGTTTTTTTGAAAACATTTCTCATTTTTTCTATCCCATTATGTAAGTTAAATCTAAACAGTGTCAGGATCCATTTGCCTAAAAGATAAAAATAATTTCATCAAGATGATTATTGAAATCCCCAATTTTGACCCTACCTTATAAAAATAGTTAAATTATTTTCAATAGTGACAATTCATTAGAAGCACTTCATTGTGTCCCAATGTTGAATTATATTGTAATTTATTATTCTTGACATTAATTGAAACTCCATAATTTATATTATCTTAATAATTATATGAAATTAAATACAATATGTTTTTATTTAAAAAATTAGAGACAAAATTTATATGTAGTAAAGTGTGAAATATAGACTAATCATAACAGTGGGAAGTATATATTACCTTACAAGGAGTCGAAAAAGAGACATATAAGACAGATGGAACTGATTAATGATTATGAAAACATGATTCCTTACTATTATATAAAATAAAAAAAAGTTACTGATGATTTGATCCGGAATGTAAATTATACATTAACTCTGATAAATTTATGATAGGACACTATTTTTAGGGATTTAAGAAAATATTTCCTTGAAATTTTGTATGTGGGAACTCTAAGTATTTTTTTGTGTCAGCGCATTCATATATATTAGAAAAAATAGAAATAATGGAATTAGGATCATATTTTATAGGTTGTGGTATAATCTACAAAGAATGTTGTGTTTCTATGATTAAATATTGAGGGAATTAGAATTATTATATTTAGAAAAATATTATTTATACCTTGTGATTCCATGGTCAAGATTTAATTGTTATGTTAATCAAATATTTCCCTAGTTTCAATTCATCCTAATATCACTAAGACATATAGAGACCTACATTTGTATTTCTAGGGGATATGATGAAAAGAGATATTACTTACTCCTCCATGAAATGTATGGAAAGTCAATAAATCCAAGTGGAAATATAATTATTGAATGGGAGGATTCATTCATTGCCTATGTTTGATATTATATAGAAAAAATATATCCCTAGATTTCATAATTATATTGAGAAATATATCATTATTTAATAATAAAATTTATGTAAATGTTTATCTATTACCAAAATATTCACATTTTCATCCCATTCGATATACCATGTATTTATATAGAATTATTGAATATAATGCCTTGTGAAATTAAAGATAAAAGGTGTTCCACTCTCTATTTTATCTAATCAAGACCCCAAAATCACCTGTGATTTCTTTAAAGCACATTAGAATTTATTGGGAATAGAATTATATTTCAGTATATATTTCATTCTAAATCATATTTACAATCTATGTGAATAGTTTATACAATATAAGGAATGATTAATTTATGTCCAATGGATAACTATAGATGTTAGGATCATTTTATTTTGTTGGATGATTTTAATATATTAAGAGTTTCTATTCCATTATATAGATAAGACATTTGGCTGAATTTTTTGGAATTCAGTGTTAGACTCAACATTATTTTTGACGATGTAAGACAAAGGATATTTATGGGACTATAGATGGAAGAAGAAGTTATTTATTAGATTAATACGATTCAACAAATTATGAGGATGAATCAGATTACTCATAAAAGTTATATGTATAACTAGAGGAAAATATCGTTCTCTTGAGGTAGGTGATCTTATTTTTCTTAATGTATCCCCATTTAAAAGTGATATGTGTTTCAATAAAAGGGGAGACTTTGGTCGTGATTAATTAGACCATATGAAATCTTATTGAAATATAAATCTAATTACAACCACATGGAATTTCTCCCTGTTTATCCCAAGTATATTTTTTTATGTTTTCTTCATAAGAAAATATGTTCCAAATTCATCTCATGTTTTGAGCACTAATGAATTATTGTTTAAATATAAGCTTTCCTACATGGAACAAATAGAAAATATGTTTTACCTTAGAAGTAAAGAGTTTATAATAAGTAAATTCATTATTTATTAGTATTTTTAAAGAATAATACAGATGAAGGAGAAATACATGGATCTAAAAAACTATAATGGAATCATATCACCACTTTTTTTTATGAGAGTAAGATTGTGAAGACATAATTTAAAAAATTGGGGAAGAACTCAACAACCCACTTATAGTAAAGGTAAATTACATTAATTTCTTATTAATAATAATTAATTATATTTTATAGATATATTATTATTATAAGAAAAGTGGATAATATTTCAGTAAAAAATGGAAAAAGATTTATTAATATCCAAATTATGTTTCATGTATTCGAGTGTTTAATTAATGATTTAGTTATTACATTTATGAAATTAATTTTGATAATTGATTTTTTTTATAAATAATCATATAAAATATAGAGTATGGTGTCCTTTTGAATCTTTTATAGATGAATTTATTTTTTCTGGAACAGTGAAAAATACACATTATTTTTTAGAACAATATTTTCATCTTGATTATTTAAAAATAAAAATTATATAATAAATTGGTTTTAAATAATAATTAAATAATAATTATTATTAATATTATAGTTGTGGTATTTTTAATGAATATTATAGTTAAATTTGGAATAAGAACATTTTTATATTAAGAGTTGAATTTTTTTTATGGAAAATTGATTTTCATTATGGTTTACAAGTTTGATTTTAAATTAAATTATAAGAATAAATTAAATTAAATATTGAAAGATAGATTATATATCCAGAAGAAAGAGGAAAAAATATGGTAAATACTATTGTATTATATATTTCATTATGAATAGTAACGTAATAAATAATGATCATCATTGTAAGGGTAATTAATCTAAAAAATAAGATGATAATGGAAAAAAATTTCATAACCATTTCAATTAATTTATTTAATTAATGTATTTCATCTATATACTTAAATGATTATAAAATCATGAATATCGATTCAATACTTATTCTATTTTGACAATTATTTTATTTAAGTAAAAGATAAAGTAAAAAATGTCAGCTTCTTACTTTTAATTTCTTTTAAATTTTGTCTAAAGAAATAAAACAACCTTTATTATGTTTTATAAATTCTTATAAAAAATAAATTTTTATGGTGTAATATAATTATAATATTTAGTGATGAAATAAGTACCTTAAATTCATACACAATGATGACTTGGTATTTATTCAATTAATTGAAAAATGAAATAAATGACATTAAAAGTATTGAATGAAATTTAATATAAATGAATTATTATATGAAATGAATTTTTAAGTATGTGTAAAACATTATATATGTGTTCATTTATTTTGTTATAATTTATTTATTATCATTTCATTTTAAATGATATATTAAATGATAGTTCCACAAAATACATTAACAATATTTTATAAAAAATTATATTATTAACTGATTTAAAACTTCTATAAATACTATATTTTGTAATATGATTTGGAAATTGTTGAATATATTAGCCATGATCCATAAATGGTAAAAAATTCATTTTATTGTATCTCTCCCAAACTATAGATAGTGGAAAACATTATTATCATAGGAATCATCATAAAGGATTAACATAGATTAAAATAAAATTAAAATTGTTAAAAAAATCACCTTTAAATTTATGAATTTTGTTATATGTGAGTATTTAAACTCTTACTCATCTTATATTTTGACATATATAAACTTTGAGGCATTATAAAAAGATAATTACATTATGTTAATTGAATAATTTATGCAATTCCAATTGTTACCCTCCCATACCATATAAAATATGACATTATATCCTCTTTTAATCACAGATAAAAAATAAAATTTGTTCTATGAATCCCTTCTAATATAATTCCCAAGAATAACTCTCATTATTATTTTTATCTAGGATTAGGAAAAATAAAAAACTTATAAGGATTTAGATATAAATAAAATAAGTTTGTTTGTAGAGAATATATAGCATTTAAAAGTTACAGGAATTCCATCACAAGTTCAAAATCTAGTTCCAACCATAACCGAATCTCTAGTCTACCATAACCCAAATAGTAATACCAAGAAAAGTGGTAAAATAATATCCTTGGATACAACTTGTAGTGTCCCCAAACCGATCCTCTACCCAAACAGTTCTATCAAGGATGATGGCTTGTCCTTAGGTGTGCCACCCCAAATGCCAAAGGCTGTCAACTACAAATTAGGGTATAATTTAATATATTTGGGAAAGTATACCCTCTTGTAATTGATAATACATTTTTCTGAGTATAATAATGTAACATGTAGTGGAAATAAGACCTATAAGGCTCGAACCAAACCCCGAAGTGGAAGCACAACAATATCAAATAAATTACAGAATAAATAAATAAACAGGAGTAATGGAAAGTAAACAAATATGCATTCCATACACCACTTGCAGTCACTACTCAAAAATGAAAATAATGCATCTCATATCATGTCATACAATAAAATATCCAACGGTACTTCTCATTGAAGACCACAATAGATACAAATTTTACACAGAAACATGTTGAAATAGAAAAAGAAACTAAACAGAAACTCTGGATAGACACAACCTCAATGTCCATGCCAATCTATATCAATACGTCTACTATGATCAAGCTCCTGAAGCTGAACCCTTATATGAACACAAATTCATAGATTCTATACACATCTCAAAGATCCTCTATAGATTGTGAGATAAATATCATTCAGATACCACCTAGTGGTTCATACCAAGCATATGGGTTTATGTAGAAGTATGATTGTGATTAAATAAACAGGACATGCATTCAAAATAAACACAATCTCTATTGTATCCCAATTTCCACCATGGAGTTTCCAATAGTATCCTTCAGTTCCAGAATCTCAGAAGTAAATAAATTTCTTGGTTCATGGCCTATGGTCCCTCTGTAGTCCAAATTTCTAGGTGATCCCTTAGGTTTCACCTCAATCATGTAACTCAATACCATGTGCCTTCGAACACCTCTTGTCTCAATGTACCGACATCCTAAATGCATACCTAAACAATAGTATCCTAGTCCCATGGACCCCTGCTAGAAAGATGATGTCAACTCATGGCCGAAAACAATAGGAACGATGATTCATGTCCTCCAAAAATTATCCATGCCTTCAAACTCAATCACAGTGATACTTTGCCCCCAACTACTATCCCCAATGTTGATATCTGAAGGATCCTCACCTTCCATGTAGTTTTTAATGACAAGCACCCCTAAACCATAAATATCTTATCCACAATTATCGAGGGCCTCTACCCAGATGAGTGGTCAAAACCACCTCATCATCGAGACAACCTGTGTTCACATGAATCATTATGGACTTCACTTAATTAGCATTTTGGATATCACAAGTGAATGAACATAACCAATAAATAACCTAAGCCACACCAACCAGAACTTCATGCCCCTTCGACCATGTATCATAAATCTGATGTCCATGCCATTTCCCAACCCAACAGCCTCGCCACCTCAATCAAACATCCACAACATCCAATCTATTGGTAAAACCACTGAAGAAAATTCAATCGAATCACAACCTGTGATCAACATCACTCGAACCATATGGCTATTCCATCACATCATCGAGCTGATCCCGTCACAACCCCATGTGTATCAGCATATAAAATCTCAAGAATTTCACATATATATGTCAATTTAACATACTTTAAATAATAAATTCAATTTAAATAAATTGAATTACACAATATATTAATTACATCAATTTGGTATGGAGGGTTCAAACCCTTGATATTTATTTAATACATCTTAAACAATTTAAAAAAATAAATTTAAATAAAAAAATCAATTCAAATGATTTTGGAACCCCTAGCCAAAATAATATGAGGATAAAATACCTCTACACCAACCATACTCATTCCAAAAAAGTATTGGTCTTTCCCCAATGACATCCCGTGGGTCATACAATCATTTCAACAAAAAGAAAAATATATAAAAAATCCTTTATCAAAATACCCAAAATTCACTAAAAAGGTTTCACCCCCAAAAATTCAATAAAAAAAAATCAATACATGAACCACCTATCCTATACTCATAGATATAGTCATTTTTGATATTGATATCCAATTTGATGTCGATCCATGTAGATTTGAGTTTCTGTTCAATGCCCTAAAATTAGCTCCAACGAAAACTACACCATGTGTTGTGAAAACAATGATGAAGAGTATTATGGATGGGGTTATCCTTACAAATAAAATTTTATAGCTTCTGAAATATAAAATAACAGAAAACCTATTGGGTATAAATATCAAAATTAGTGGAGGAGAAATGATGGTGAAGCCCTCTACTGTATGCAATAAAGAAGAAGAAGGGGAAGAATGAAGAATGAAAAGGGAAGATGGTAAATAATAGAAAAACTAAAAACCCCACTATATAGGCCACACTATTTACCAAGATGGTTTACCAAACCATGCAAAAACTATGTGGCAGCAACGACCTAAGGCTCCAAACCCGCAGAGGCTATCTACACAGTTTTCTAACTGTGAAAAAACTATATGGTAACCCTATGTCAAAACTATAGAGAAATCCACATGACCATTGACCTCCCAAGTTCAATTTAAAAAATATGTGCTCCATTACAAAACTAAGTCACTCCATTACCAAGAAAGGGATGCACAATTTTTTCCTAAACTTTGTACCCTAACATGCAATTTCAAAACATGTTATTTGGCCTCAGACGATCCCAAAACCAAACTGAAACACCCAAGGCAGACTCTAATACTCTAGACTAACACCAAACTAGCACAAAAGTACAAAATATCTCATGGAATTGATTTTAGATCCATGAAATAAAAATTAGAATTTCCACTAATTGAAAATTTCAAATCAAGAGTGTTTTTCGACCAGACTTGAAAATAAGAGACATTATATCCACAGATCCATGAATGATGTTATAAATTTTTTAGTGTGGGAAGTGGAAAACAAAGAAAATTATGTATTTTATTTATAGATAAAATTTATGAATATCTTATATATTTCATTTATATCATATATATATTTATTCTAGACACCCTTCTTACATTCCATGTAACATGTTAGTGAAAAACACTTCACATCATTTTGTTATGTGGTAGTCTACCATACAAATGAGTGATGTTATTTTATCCCCTATGCATGGATTGTAAAATAGAAAATTTATGATATAATGGATCCATATATATAATTATGTTATAAATATCATAAATAACATATATAAAAATTATGTACATTATTATTCCCAACTGTTAGTACTTGTAATGGTACAAAATGATATCATTTTGTGAGGCGGAGGTTCTTCATACACACAATTATCTATTTAATAACCTATTTAATGGATATCTGTGTGTGTGTAGGTAGTAACATTAAAAAAAATATAAGTATATTTTGGATTCTTACATTATTATATAATCATGTTATAAGAATAAGTGATGAAGGAGGAGAAACAGATAAAATAAATAATCTTTTAAATGAATATGACATTGTCTTTGGGTATCCTCTTTATATTTAAATTAAATCATTAAATTTTTTTCATTATTTAGAAAATAAATAATTCTAGGATGATGGTAAAAAATTTGATAAGAAATATGGTATGCTTTTTGATGATCCAAAATTCATGATATGTTTGAGTAAGTGGGGAGAGTGAGTTCCCTTTAATTATTTAGGAAGAGTGGTATTATTGTAAATACTCAAAAATATTTACTCTTGGGAGGTCTCATTTTCCTCATTTCCCAAAAAATATAATAAAAATGGAATTTATTGATTATTTGGAACAAAACAACCACCATTATATAAAATAATTACATTTTTATTCCATTTCTTTCTGAACTCGTAATTTTCCTTTTTTCGTTTTGGTTTTTGTTTTAGGTAACTAGTTTTCCAACCAATGTAATTCATCAATTGAGTTTAAATTAATGTGAGACATATTGGAAAATATATACCCACTGATATTATGTATTAAATTAAAATAATAAAATAAATAACCATTATGTTTTGGAAATTAGATTTTATAAAAATGCATATAATGTGTAAAACAGACCTTTGTCTCTAATCACATCAATAAGATGTTTACAATATTGGGGTAAATATGGTCATTATGAAAGATCATTTGGTCAATTACTATAAATTATTTTATATTTATTATAATTTTAAAATAAAATTTCAAAATATAGGTTTTTTTCACATTACAAATCATTTAATAATATATCGTTTGTTATAATATGTTAATTTAAAATATTTATATCATGATATATTTATATAAAAAATAATTTAGGGAAATCGTTCAAACCATTTACCTCATATTTTATATTTTCAATATCATTTATATTATTTAATTATTATATAAATAATATTTATGTCAATGTTTCTTAATAATTTAATGTAATTATACTATATATTAAAATTAATAATAGATTATTTTGATCAAAAAAATAATTTATCTTTCTAAAAAATATTTATTATTAAACATATGTGGTGTTTCGCTATCTTCAATCCTTTATAGAAAATAAAAGGAAGAACGGTTCGTTTATTTTGACTTTTTCATTTCATAACTTATTATATTGGTCAAATTCACTGATGACTGACCCAAAAATTGGTTTTTTCAAAGTTTAATGTAAAAATAGATTACTTGTGTCTGGAAATTTTATGTTTTCCCAGTGTTGGTTTATTTTTATACCAAATATTCTATGTTTAACCACTATGTAAACTCATTTTTACCTTAATCAATTTAATTATTTATAATTTATTTCCCTAATAGAATTTTTCAAAATTTATCTATAAGATATTATATTATATAAATAATTCTAATTTAAATTCTAATCCATATTTCCAAAATAATTCCACATAATTTTCATTATTTAATTTTAAATTAGTCCCGCATACGTGATGAGAAAACTGTTTTTTGAAGATAAAATTTTCAAATGATTACAAACTTTTTATATCAAAAATCAATATAAAAATTATTTCAAATGATTACAAACTTTTTAGTATTTTTCATTGTTCATAAAAAATTAAACACTTCTGAAAAACACCCAATTACGGTTTTTACATTAATCTGTAAAATTATTTTTTTTATTTTTAATAACGTTTTTTGATTTTCAAAATTTAATTTTAAAACATGTGTTCCCTTTAAAGTTTTAAAAACTACAAGTTGAAAAATACTTCTTTTTAAGGGTAAAATTGGATTTTTTTTGTCTATTATCTATTAAACACATAAGATGAATATAAAAATCAGTCTTCCATGTAATTAAAACTATTGAAGAATTTTCATTGTGTGTATCAAAAGATAACATAATTATTCTATAACCTTTAAACTATCAAAAATATCCTTTCAAATACCTATTTTTTTATATCCTCTCCCATAAATAAGTTTTTTCCTAAAAATTTAAACATTACCTCTATAGTTAAGGGATGAACACTTCAAAATAGTTTTCTTAAATCCTATATGTAAAAAAGGGTTAATAATAATTCTCCATAAAAATATATGAATTATGTATAATTGTCATGTGTAATAACACAAAACAAGGTTTCCAAATTGGATATCATGTGTGTTAAAGGAGTAAAATAATAAATAATTATATGGAGTGATTGAGGTCTTTGATCACAAGAATTTGATTGATCAATGAAGAGGAAATGTCCTCAAAACCATAAATATGAGATGATCGAAAAGAACATAAGTTCATAATAAATGAAGTTAATACTATAATATTTTTGTTTAAATATCCTTTTCATAGAGTTTTTGAATTTTTTTACTATCTAATATAAGACAATAACGGGTATATCCTTACTTGATGAATAAAATTTACCATTTTTTTCATATTCCAATAAAATATCATATTTTTATCCTATGTATTAGTAATAAAGATGAATGTTTTTGTCATGAATAACTAAAATAAAATATTAATTAATATTTAAATATAAATGGTTATTCAAACTCTTCCACCTATCATTACACAAAACTAAAATGGTTATCATAGGGTAATAAAATCGAAAAAATGAATAAAATATAATATCATACACTAATATTCAAAATTATATAGTAATACCCCAATTTAAAACCAAATAACTGAATAAATTACTATCCTTAAAATTACTCAAACATTTCCTGGCCATGTTTGAAACTAAAAAATTTGAAGGATTTTATCATATGTGCTTCCATGATAAATAAAACAGTATTCCAGAAAATTAATATCTATTTTTTAAATAAATGGTATCATTATCAACAATAATTTTATACTAACTAGGGTATCACATAGGCATGTGGTAGGCATAAAACCATTATCATCCTTTTGTCAAGGGTTCAGGTCCCACTACCTTGTCTGATGAAAAGGTTTGTCACCAAGCATACAATTTCAATTTTTTTCTTTAAACATTAAAATTAATTCCTCCAAAAATAATAATTCATGTAAATCATCAGGGAAAAAAATACCCCAACCATTAAATTGCATCTAAAAATTTCATTAATAACATCAATATTTTAATTACTTCTGACCCTCAAATTGGGATTCTAATACTTTTAAATCATGGTTGACCTATGATGGAATCCATAACTCTTAAGATAAACTCACATGAAAACATTGTATTCTCTAATGTAATATTATTATTTTATTTGATTCCAACCATAATTGATCATACACCACACTCAATGATCTAGTGTTGAAAATGTATACAATAACTTTATGGCTTCAAAGAAGATAAATGTGACCCAATTTTTTAATCCAAACTTCACAAAATGAAAAATGGGCCATTTACATCTTAGAGGAACATCTAGGATAAGGGTTTTAAATAATTAATAAAACTAATACATTAAAAATTCAAATGAATATAATTGACCATTTATCAAAATTAAAAAATATTTTTTCCCATAAATATATCAACATCAAGATCAAAATATCTTATACACATACCTTATTCAACATCATTCATTATAATATGGGGAATTGGAAACAAATGATGTGTGATCTCAAATGATCTGTAAGGGAACATGTAATCATTAAAAATGAATTTCATCTACGATCAAAATAAATTGAGAAGGGTATGATGATATAATTAAGGTGTCTGAGTATAACATATGAATATTCATACACGTGAATAATTGTATCATCAAACAAGGAAACATGCCATGAGGCATTAACCAGGGAAATAGTCATAAGAATGAATAGTTAAGTTTCAGGTCGTATCAATCATGATCAAATAAAATATAATAAATTCATAGAAATAATAGACAATACAAACTATTATCTATGAACATCTTCTCATATAACCCTTAAATAACTATTAATGAACACTACAAATTTAGAATAACTATATGACTGACATAAAATACAATTCCATAGAAAATATATTCCTTACCTAATACATTTAATCTATATCTATGTACACCCATTATGTCATATATAATGGGATCACCATGTTCTATATGGATGAAAAAAAATCATTTATAATTTCCAAGAACTAATGAATTAATAAATAACATAGAGAATTCATTTCATCATAAATCATTGAAACGATCATTATTTATTTAAGAAAAAGAGTAGCCTAGGAAGGAAAATAGGTTCCATTAAAATCTATTTGAAACATGATTATCCTATAGAAAAGAAACTATCTCCATAAAAATATCTTTGATGCAATGAAAACCCATGGAAAGAATTAGTTCAATAATAATCTATTTGAAAAATTCTAAAACCATCCATTGAATGAATAAGGATTGAATATTTAAAAATATCCCCATTAGAGTATAATCATAAAAAAGGTTTCATGAGGTTAATCAATGGAGATACCATTATAAAATAATTAGAAACACTACAAACACCATTTTAATTTTGAAAATCACTTTTTAATTCATATAACATTTTAAAAATCATTTTCCTTACAAAAAACCCACAAATCCTATATAAGCAATATTTTAAAAACCCATTTAAAAGAAAATTTAAACATAATTTTGTAAAATAATTTTCATTGAAAATGATTTTAAAAGACCCTTAAAAATAGTGTGTGAAAATATTTTTACAAAACATTGTTTAGGAAGAAAACAGATTTCTGACTGATGTGTAAAATAAAGTTAGATTTCCTAAAAAACAAATTCTAAAAAATTATAAATAATAATGAGTTAAATTTTTTAAAATTACTAAAAAATATCTACATATATACAGAGTATAAGGTAATTTATGTGAATTTTAATGTGTCAACATTGAAGACATAATTATACCAAGTCCGAATAAACCATGATATTGTAAAAAACGATAATTACCACATTTTCAACCTTTAACCGAAGTACACATGAAGGAATGACATTAAATAAAAAAAATAATATCATTAAAATATGGAGAATAATGGTATAAAATTTAAATTTGGAATTATATAAACCATATGTAACACCCTAATATTTATTGGTATACCTAGTTTCAAATTTAATCTATTAGAAGGCATACATTTCACACAAAACCTAACTTAAAAAATTCATATTATTATGTGATTATTATAGCATATAAATTAAAGTGTAATAAGTAGATATTTTTAGATAAAATATAAAATAATTTTTTTTAAATTCATCCAATATTTTTGATAGGTATAAAAGAAGAATAAATCCAATATTTCACATAAAATACTATATATTTCTAAAGTTATTTTTCTTGACTTTTAATATATCACTTGTTTTAAAATTATTTCTTAAAATGTTTATAAATTGTAGATAAAATAATAAAATTAATTTTTAAAAGATTATTTTGAAAATTAGATTAGGGTGATATTTTATAATTTTAATGAAAATATTGATTTTTAGTGAATAGTGAAAATTACTGTATTTTATAAAATTATTAATTAATTTCATATAAAACTACCTTAATGACATAAATTTTATCTCAATATTATATATAATTTAATTAATTTCATTTTAATCATCCTAATAACTTATTTTTTGTGTAAGTACATTTTTTTCCTTAAGAATTCATTTTTTCAACAAAACTGTTTTCATTACTTTTTGCGAGATTAATATTTATTAAAATTTTGAAAATTATGTTTTTTGAATTTAAAAAAATAGATGACATATTTATATTAATATTTTCCAAATTCATTAAATTGTTAAATTTTATTTTTGACCTATATAAATATTAAACTATATAATTTTTATTACCACAAAAAAGGATTAATTATGTAATTTAGGTTACAAATAAAATTATACGTACTAGAAAATAACCCTTCCACTTTCTTACATATTATTAATGGGTAATTATCATCAATACTCATTATGTTTTTGGTTATATGACCATTTATTTCCATTTAGATGATTTCATGATATTTATAATATTTTATTTAACTAAATTCAAAGATGCCATATTTATAATTTTAAGAAATATAATGAAATTTAATATGGTGTTATCAAGAATTTATCAATTACTATAAATAATCTTTGGAAAAATAAATAAATTTTATTAACATTATAAATTTATTTTTAAATTTTAGTGAAGAAATATGATCCTTAAATTTTTGTATAGCAGTTATGTAGTAATTATTTTCTTAAAAAAACCAACTAAATTATATTAAAAAATTTAAAATAAATATAATTTTAGATAATTAATATCATACAAAAATTCTATAAAATATTTTGATATGTTAGTGATGTATTGAAAGAGTTTTTTAAAAGATAATATGTTTTACTGATATTTGTTAATTGTCAAAGTAAAGAATAATTTCAAAACTAAGATTACAGATATTTTAAAATAAATAATATTTTCTAGAAAAATATAAAATTCCTAAAAATAATATATTTCAAAAAATGAATTGGATAAGGATTCAAATTTCATAAATTGATCATTTATAAGTTTATTTCATTTTATAGTAAATATAATAACCATCAAAGTGTAACCATCCTTTTTTCAGGGTAAGAGTTAAAGGTATTAAGTAACGGTTAAAACCAAAAGATAAGGTTACGAATGTTAACTAAACATGAATAAATGTATTGAATGAGATGATTTAGACACATAATAATATTATATTGAATATAACTCATTTTCGATCTATTTTTAATTGGAAATTAATTTATATTAATTTAATATTCTGACTGTTTTCAAATGTTCTCCTCAACTCAATTAAAAAAGGGCACGTACTCATTCACTTCATCACACCACGTTGAGCCTTCAAGCTTGACCAACCCCCACCGAAACTCTTATCAACATTTTTAGTTATCTAATTAATGATATAGACCCTATAAAATACCTACCCTAATACCCTTATGATAATATATAACGAATGTTATCTGAATAATAGGTAGTCTTCTTTAAAGACTCATTCATGTTTTTTTCTTTATATACATCCTGTTTATTTATTGTTTCTAGGATAACGAAATTACTAAATCATAATCTATTTGATCAGATGTTATTATGAATTTTCTACAACCATATTTCACCTTTAAACACTACTATTGGAAAAAAATCACAATGCATGTGTATATACGAATTATCGTCTCCACTCTGTGGTGTAATTTACATTTCATCACCACATTATTTGGATAGGTATAATGGTGTAAATAACTAATATATATGATAATTATTAAATTATATTTATCCAAGATAATTATTATACCATACACTTACTTACATTTTCTCCACTAAAAGAGTGATACCATTTCCCATGCATATGTAGGACCTACAATCTCCAGGACATGATGCGATTAATTTGACTTATTCACCATATAATAATTATTCTAAAATGAATATAGAAAATAAATATGATATATATATTGTTTTTATTATTCAATATATGAATGAACTATATCCTATATAAATTAACTGGGACATTCATGAAAAAAAATTCATAATAAAATGAAGCAGTTAGCACCCAAAACCACGATAATAAAACAATATTTTTAACAAATGGGTCTTTAATAAGGCACATTGTTTATGAATTAAATTTATTATTTGTTATAGAATGAATTAAATGTAATATTAAAATGTAGGGTGGTGACCATCTAATGTAAGACACTTGATGCATCATTAGTCTCATGAGATGAAATCAGTTGGAAACATTCCCTTCATGTTTGTAACAAAAAAGTTTTAAAATTTCTAGAGAAAAGGTTATGAATATAGTTTCATATTATAGGTCATCAAGAGAATCATATTGGTTTTTAATGAGTATGTTTTATAGTCTCATAAGAATATATAATGATGTTAATGGTCTAATTTTCTAAAGAAACATGATGTCGAATAATTAACTATTTCCTTCATTTAGTAGTTATTAATTATTATCGATGATATTTTGGTGGTGAATAAATATATTTATGCATTTAATTCATATTATTCTGATTTAATAGAATGGTTTTCATTTATTTTCCTTTATTTATTTATTATGATTTGTCCAGTTATTAAAATGTACAGGGTACTAAATTATTTACCTTCCCATATTGATTATTCCGTATATAGTTATTTCAATTCCATGTGTGTTCTTTTAATTACCAATCTATATTGACTACGATTATTGATTCATTATTTCTTTCATTTCACTTAATCATTATTGATAATTTGATCGCAACATTATTCTATTTCCATTCCAAATGATTCCTTGATGATTTCAATGATATATTTGGAACAATATACTAGAGAGAAAAAAGTTACTTTAAAAAAATATGTTCCAATTTCAATTTCCAATGTAATTTAAGAATCGTGAATATTTAAATTTTACCATTATAACTAAATTTTTCTACACTTTAATGTGTGATTCCTTGTATAATATGGAAATTTATTATTAGTAGGAATAATCCCTTGACTTCTAATGTTTGAGTTCCTATAGTTGGTATCAATGGATTTTTAGTATCATCCCTTGAGAAAATATTTCAGAAACATAGATTATGGAACATAACTCAACAAAATAATTTGAGGGTATGTATATAATAATACCCTAATGTTTTGGTATGTTAGATATTTTATGTTATCTATGTAATGAATCCTTATCTAAATATTACAACTATATGTGGTTATGGAACATATATACCTTGGGGTAATGAATCCAAAAAGGAAATGTTTTTCTAGACTTGAGTTTAACCTCATATATGATAATTGGTCGTATTGTGAACCTGGTTTGAAATGGTTTGAGGATAAACTTAGAATAATTCATATTGTCAATACATGTTAGTGTAAAGGATCCTAATAGATAATGAAAATTAATGGCATAGGATAAAATATTTACTAATGAATAAACTACGTTGATTATAAATAAATTAAGTATTTATTAATTGGGAATCAATAATTAAATTAATAAGGGTTTCACATCTTCCATTTGCCTACTTGATACATGGGTTAGTATGTCATTGTTTTTAAGTAATGTATATGGAAAATAAGTACTAGTGATGAAGAATTTGAATTAATTTTGATGTCTAGAGAAAAATATATTAATTATATTAGTAATTAAAATTAGTTTTCAAATTTAATGACTTTCTACATGGATATTACTATCTTTTAAAAGTAAATTTTAGAGATTTTGACTTAAAAACAATTGAAATAGTTATTTAATGGAAGAAATAATGAAATGAAAATTGATCAAATAACAACCAAAGAATGAAATTATTTTTATTAAATAATAATATATCATTTAAGTATATGTCCTTATATTAATATATTGAGAAATAATTCCTAAACAATAGAAAACCATTATTTAAAGAAAATTCTATCATACTAGCATCACATTAGATGAGATTGATAATCTTTTCACACATATTAGGTTTATTAAATTGTAGAAATAAAAATAACATTGATCCCTCAATTTCTTAGGATTAATGACCTCAATAACTCCCTATAATTATTAATACTTTTCCTTATTTTCCAATTTTTCAGGTTTCTATAATGTTCTCTTACATACAAACCTAGTTATATGTTATTCCATATGACCTTTAAACTTCTATTACTTTATTGTTAAGAGTATATTTTATTTAACCATATAGAATGTTAGTTTTCCAAGAAATTAATTTGTAAATATCAAGCCTTATATTAATAATATCAAGTTTAAATCTCATGTACAAAATTTATTTAATGTGGGGAAAATGTAAAACAATGAAGTTTTATAATATGAATATCATATTAAATAGTGTGTGTGATAGGTAACACCAAGAGTAGAATGGAATATAAAATTTCCAGATGTTACAAAAATTTTACTATTTTATATATATTATAAAGCTTTCTTGGAATTAAACATTGATTTATCTTGAATTACATAAAACAATGACTTTCACAGAAAGATTCTGTTTGAGGCAAGATAGAGTTTTAACAAATACTATTAATATTATTATTTTAAAAGAAAATTTTCTACTAGATATTAAATAAGAGTTTATTAAGAGTATTAAATAACTTATGAAAATATATTATTGAATTAATTGGTTTCTAATTAATTATAAATGAAAATAAAAACAATTGATTATCAAGGAATATTTTTATTGAATAATATTTATGCGTCCCAAGACATTTAGTCAAAAAAACAATATCAATTTATATTATTTAGTAATATTAATGAAATTTACATAATATAAATTCAAAAAAAATTTATATTCATCTAATATGTCTTATATACATAATATAAGAACCAATCTAATTTAACACATAAAAAACTATATTTTTCTAAATCATATTTTTTCAACTTTTTGTAGAGAACATGATTTAAAAAATTATTTTGACATGTAAATAATTTTTTTTTGAAAAATAAACTTCATTTTTAAAATTTAAAATTTAAAATTATCTTAGGGAGTGTTTTGGTTTTTTCCTGAGATGTAACATATTTTGATAAATAGTGAATATACAAAATTTTAATTTAAAGCTGACTTTTCATCTAAATATTATATTGTAACGACGAATAATTTTTTCAATGAAAATTAACTTCTAATTATGATATTATATATTATAAATAAAATAACCCCACATATAAAAGATGATAAAAACAATATAAATTAATAAGGAATAAAAAAATGGCATTTTTTGAAATTCAATAACCTATATCGATAGAATAGTAACTTGGCCTTGGGAATAGTAATATGGATCTCATTAATAGTAATCATACCAATAGATTATTAAATCCACCAATTAATGTAGATATAAAACTTATAGATATTATAAATTAAAATATGATATAATTATTTCATATTATAAGTAAATAAATGTTTTCAAAATGTTAAATTAAGTATTGATATTTTTATGAAAAATAATTGTTTATTTTCAATTTTATAAATAATATAATGATTAAAAATTTATTTCTATAAAAATTATTAATGAGTTAGTATGTTTTTGTATTATGGTTATAATATTATTTTATGAGACCTTAATTAATTTTTCAAAGGGTTATAAAATCAGTTATAATTTTAAAAATGGTATTTTTAGAAAGAATCATTATTTTATTTAAAAATTAAGTTTCTCATTTTTTGAAAATTATATTGATAAAATGGATTCCTTTTTTGGATTCTAAATATCAAAAAATGGTCAGGGTGTTTTTTTGGATTTTTCTAAAATACTAAAATATTTTGGGAATAGTGAAATACAATAATTTATTGTATAAGATACATACAAAAATTATTGAGTCACGTATATTGTTTGGTTGGTGTAAGAAACATTATTCCAAACTCACATGAACTAGTTAATTTATATAATCACAAGAATCAAACCTATTTTTTGACTTGACCAAAATTATAAAATAATGAATAGAATAATAAAAAACACCTCTCTCATACACTATAAATGTCACCCAACCACCACCTCTTAACCTCATATCTCTTACACCTTAATGATTTTTATATTTATTCCCAATACTCTATCAAAAATACCCCCTCCCCCAAAACATCCAGGAGCCTTTGGTATATACAAAAGACCAAACTAGTTTCCTTAAAGAGGTTCTCAAGGAGAAGAAGTTCAAGAGGTAAAACCCACTTTTGTTTTCTTTAATTTCTTTTCGTGTTCTTTTATTCTCTTTTCTTATCCTAAAATACCATTTTCCAAGTTTCATGATAACTAAAATATACATTATATTATGTAATTATTCCATGATAATATAATATCCATCATCAAACACATTCCTCTCTCCCTGTCTCTTATTCTATAAATAAAAACAATGCATGTGATGTGCCAATTTACTAACATCAGGGTTGATTCATTTTTATTACGATTTACCACCATCAAGGATGGTAATAAAACCATTTAAATAGTTAATACATACATATATTTAATACTAAATATTTTATGTTATATAACTAACATATATACCTAATATTAAATAATAATAAAAATATGGGTTTTTATGATCAAAAACCACAGAAATAATCCCAATAATTATCACTATAGTTTTATCTAATGATTCATCCACCTAACATATAACCATATGATATAACTAACCATTTAATATTATTTATGTTAATTGATGACATGTAATTTTAATTTCTTACAACTATTTCTATTTTACATGGTCTTCTATACACGAATACAAGTTATTCGATCATGAAAAATCAATGAAGAAAACACTCGCAAAAAATAAAATTTTATATTCCAACTCATCCCAAAGTATATTACTAAAATTAATAGAATTATATAAAATTAAATAAATGTAGAAAATATTATTATTTATTTAAATAATGTATTTAATTTTATAATCCATGACATTAAATACAATGTTTATAACTCTTTCAAACATGTGGAAATAGATTCTACCAGAACCTCAATTTTTCATTTGGGTTACTCTTTCTATCTCTTTAACCCAATGTTATTCTTATTTATTTTTATTTAATTCTTAAAAATTATGTATATATGTTTCAAAATCATGTATGAAAATCATATCACCCTTCACTGATACGGAAATACATGTTTTATAAAGGTTCCCTTCTCAATTATTCGTAACAAGAAATCCCGACTAAAGGGTACTTCCCAACATATTACCCATTATTAAGTGCACTTTGTAACCTGTTTTAAGCCGCTGCTGTTATTATAAAATCACATATTTTATCAATAAAATATATCTTGGTCAAATTTTGGTTTTATTTAGAATATTATTTCTTTTCCACTTCAAATTATCTTTAATATTTTCTTTAAACCACACTAAAATGTTTTATTTCTAAATGTTATTAAACACAGTTATTAAATGTTTTTACTTAATTTTGAATTCACTTATAATGATATATGACTAGTTTCCCTCACTAATGTCCATTTATGATTTAAATCCATTTTTTAATGGACACCATTATGATATTACCTTTCGGTTAGCTCTTTTGAATGGGTTATGATACCCAAATCTGTACATGGGTAAACCTTATATTAATATTTGATTCCATGTTTATGATTCTTAATATGGAATACATATTCATGAACATTTTGTTATCAGTGTACCCAGATAGAACTCCAATGCATGGGGTAATTTTTAGTTTGATGAGACTCCATGTGCAATGGTCTTAGAGGTTAACCTTGACTCATGCTCCATGTTCAACAGTCCTAGTGGTTAGCCTTGACTCGTAATCCACGTGAAACAGTATTTTCGGGTAGTATTGAATCATGCTCCCATAATATGAATTATCCTTGATCTATAATTCTGTCATGTATTATTTATTTCTAAATATATTATGATTCCAAGATTCCATATGTTAGTCTTCCTTATGTATATTTGTGACTTTTAATAAAATCATGTTATGCCCTCTAACCCATGTGTTATGTTTTATTCATTTTCAAATCCCCTTGATTGAATTTTTAGCCCATCCCTTTGATTATTTATTCTCGAGGTTATCCTATGAAAATGTAGAGGGTACAATAAATTTAGGATCTCATCATAGAGTTTAAATAAAATATGATTTTGTCCCATGTTTACATTTTTATTAACCTAATCTTCTGAAGAAAATAAACATTATTATCCTTGGTTGAATTTTTTTGTTAAAATCATGTAATAATGTGTTAAAAAGGTTTGAATCATTATTTTTTGTATCATATGATGGAGTAATTATTATTGGAGATCATGAATATATAAATTTAGTAATAATCCTAGGGATAATTCATTCATTGTGGTTATCCTAGATGAAAACCTAGGGAATCACAAGATAGGAAATTCTTTTACATTATAGTATTATTCATTTGTGTTCAATTATTCCATTTTATATAGTTATTTTCGATGTATTCAATCCACTCTAATTATACTTTCTTTTTTAGTCAATGGCTGGAAATAGGAGAACTCGTTCCAAAAATCAATGTTGTAGGTAATGATCTGATCTGTCTAATGAAATTCCAAATATAATTAGAATGGTTGATCCAAACATCATGATAATACCTATTCAACTGGATAAATTTATGAATAACAACATGAATCATGTGGAACATCATCCATCTACAAATAAATAGCATGTTATCATTGAATCCTTCATGTGAAAAATTCCTCTCATGTTTAGGGGGTTCTCTGATCCCATCCATGAATAAAAATCGATTAACTCCATTGGGAAGATATTCTATATCTTATAGTGCACATAAGAAGAGATATTTTTTTGGCAGTATATTGTTTTGATTGGAAGATTCTCATTGGTGGAAACTGATCAAAAACAGAATTTCCAAGGAGAAAATTGATTTCATTAAATGGAAAGATTTCAATAATTTTTTGAATAAATATATTCTCTAAACCCTCATTAATATAGAAAGTTATTTCCTCATACCAAATATAATGGAATGTGAGTCTATTGGGGCATGTGAGGAAAATTTTACAAGGCTTTCACGATACGCCTCCATATTTTTCATGAACACCGAAATTAAGGTGGATTAATTCTTTAGTGGACTAATGCCAATTATATGAAAGGTGTTGGTGATTTGATACACTGATATATATGAGTATATTCTATGTTATTCTCTTAAGGATGAAATGGATATCGGAGACTCTCATTGGTCTAGTGGGTCTGGTGAAAATTTTGAAATTGGAGTTTAATATGAGATGATAAACTGATAAATCCCATTATGGATAGAAAACACAACATCCCATGTGTCAAAATTATGGGAAGAAGCATCCTGGGAATAACCTAAAAATAACAGGTTAATGATTCAAATGTAGAAGAATGATGAATTTTTTTATTAACCACTGAAGGGATATGAAGAATCCCACAAATTTGTAAAAATAAAGGACAGTTCAAACCAAAATGCAACATGTAGTATAATGTTTCAACTGCAAGGAACATGGGAATTATGCAACCCATTTCTTAAATACAATGACTTATAGAGGAAATAAAATACAATAAACAAGTTATGCAAGAAGGTCTTATGCAATTACAACTACTGAGGTGGTGTTCAAAAATGATGTGGTGACAATTATGTTAGTTAATCAATCATGAATAGAAAATGTGTTATTTGATTATGGTTTTACACATTCTTTTATATCTTGAATGTTTTGTAGAACTATTCAAACACCAGCTCAAATTTGGCGGTTGAGTTATATATGAGCCAAAAAATGGATAAATTATATATCCACTATTCATAACTACTCAAAAATTATTTTGTATGGACCGAACCTCTTAGAAAATATCATCTTACATACTTGGGTGGAGTTAGATGCTATTTTTGGCATGGATTGGCTATCTTTATATAAATCCTACATGAAATTTCGGGAAATGGAGATAACTCTTCACATTACAAAGCATCATCCAATCCTATATAAGTGTAAGGATGAGAATGAATCTATTTTAAAATAATTACCTCATGTGTGGGTACTACTTCTCGAAAAACATATCATGCTCAAATGGTTGAGAAAAAAAAGAAGAGAATAAAGCTCAAATGCATGCCCATTGCGAGGGAATACACTGATGTGTTCCCTAAAAAATTAACTAGTCATCCTCCTAACGGATTGGTTGGGTTATCAATTGAACTTTTTCCTAGATCTCTATGCATATCATAGAAACCTTATAGAATAACCACCATTGAGTTAAAATATCTAAACAAGAAGTTTGAGGAGAATCTAGAAAAGGGTTTTATACACAAGAGGGCTTCAACCTGGGGTGAACCTATACACTTTACCATGAACAAGGATGGATAAATTCATCTCTACATAGATTTTATGATCGCAATAAAATAACTTCAAATAAAAATATCACCAACCATGGACATATGATTTTTTCGATTAATTATATATGGAAAAATTATTTCTCTTAGGTGGATATTCGGTTGGGATATCACCAATTGATGGTAAGGAAGGGAGATATTCCAAATACTCTCATTAGAACATGGTATGGACAATATGAGTTAATTATGATTCCCTTTGTACTCACTAATGGTCCAAAAAATTCAAAAAATTAATTAATATTGTATTAAGAGATTACCACGAAAACAATTTGAGAGTCTTTATCAATGATATTATGGTATACTCAAAAAGTGTAGAGGAGAGTGAGAATCAATTGAATACAATGCTAATGCATTTTTTAATGGATAAATTCTATTAAAAGGACAGTAAATGTTAGTTTTGGATGGGGGAAGTATCATTCTAGGGGATTGAAATAACCAGAAAAGGGATATCTGTGGACCCTTCCATGAAAAAGGCAATCGAATAGTTTCCCATGAAAATATCTGTAATAACAATATGTATATCAATTGGTCTAGTTAGTTGTTATGGATTATTTGTAATGAAATTATCATGATTTTAAAACCCAATAACAAGTATAACTCGGAAAGCATTAATTTTTGTATGGACGAGTGTATTTTGAAGAGTACAAACATAGTATTATCATTGTTCATGTACTTAGGCTTTCAAAAAGTGGGGAACAATTTGTGGTGTACATGGATGCTTCAAAGAATGGACTATGTTATTTACTGATGAAAATTGATAATCTTATAGATTATATATAAAATAATTTGAAAATTTATGAGAAAAACAATCCTATATGTGATCTAGAGTTGGTAATTGTGATCTTTTAGGTGAAAATGGTGGAATTATATATATGGAGAGATATGTGGTAAATTTAATGATTATAATATCCTCAAATAAATATTCACATAGAAGGAACGTAATATAAAATATGAAATATGGTTTGATTTCATCAATAATTATGACTTCTCAATCAACTACCATCCAGGTAAAGAAAATAAAGTGGCAGATGCTCTATGTACAAAGGATCCAACATCTTTTTCGATGATGAGAATTAGAAAGGATCTAATATTCTTAGAAATAAAAAGGATAGAAATATGGCGCATTATTGAGGGAACAACATCAATCCTTTCTCAAATAATTTTTCAACCATTAATCATGGAAAAAGTATATGATTATCTAGGAAATGTTGTGCAAATATCGAAAATATTGGAAGATATCATAAATGGAAATTCCCCCAAGTTCAATATTGATGAGTATAGAGTTGTAAAATTTAGGCCATAACATTATGTACCATGAAATTCAGATAAAAAGAATTATATTCTGAATACCGTACATAGCTCAAAATTATTTATTCACCCAGGGAGCACCAAGATGTATTGAGATCTCTGAGAAAACTATTGGTGGGATAATATGAATAAGGAGATAACTGAATATTCAAAAAAGTGCCTGGTATTTCAGAAAGTGGAGGATAAAAGGAAATTTTTTCAAGGGGTGATGAGTCCATTACCCATACCAACATGGAAATGGTAAAACATCACCTTGTATTTTTTCACCAGACATCCAAATACATCCATTAGAAATAATGCTATATTTAATTTTATGGATCATCCTACAAAAAATATCCCACTTTATCCCTATTCATGAGGGATTCTCAATGGATAAAAAATTATGGATATACATCAGATAAATTGGAAGGATTTAAGGAGTACCACTATAAATTTTATACAATCGAGATCCAAGATACAACTCTATGTTTTGGAAAATTCTATGACAAACTCTAAACACATATCTAAATTTTCGTACAGCCAATCACCCTCAAGCTGACGTACAATATGTGGAGATGATTCATACACTCTAAGACATTTTTGGAGAATGTTATATGGACATAAAGGGAGGATGTGACCAAAATCTATCTATTTTTGACTTCTCTTATAACAAAAGATTCCACTCGAGCATCCAAATGCCTCCATATGAAGACCTTTATTTGAAAAAATGCAAACAATTACATTCTTGGATATGGTTTGTGAATGTAAGTCGTTAAGACCTAAAATGGTCAAATAAATGATGAAAAATATGAAAACCATTCCAAAACGCAATAAAGTATCCCAAAGTTGATAGAATATTTTTGTAGACAATCATTGGGTGGGACCTATAATGTACTGTTGGAGACATGGTATTCCTATGCATATCATAATCAAAGAGTATCATGAGATTTTGGAGAAAGGAAAGAAATGTCTCATGTACATTGACCCCTTTAGATTTTTGATTGTGTCAAATTTATGGAATATTGACTAGCACGTCCAATTTCTACCTCTCGGGTAAATAATGTATTCCACGTATCCCTATTGAGAATGTACATACCTGATCCCACCCATGTATTGAATTCTAAGGTGGGACAGTTGGGATATGATTTATCTTATGAGGAGAAACTGGTGAAGATCGTAAACCATATAGATAAATTTCAATGCAACAAGACTATTAACCTAATCCAAGTACTATGGTAGAGACATAATTATGAAGAGACAACATTGGAAAAAAAGAGGTAAAGAAGGTGAAGTACCTCAATATATATTCCACTTAATTTTAAAACAAAATTTCGAGGGAAAAATATCATATGGGGTGAAAAATGTAACGACCAATAATTTTATCAATGAAAATTATATTATTATAATTATTCCATACAGAATAAATAAAATAAGATAACAATGATAACACAATTAACACATTATAAATTAAGAATGAATGAAATAATTGTAATTTTTTTGTAATTAAGAAACCTATACCGATTGAAACGTTACATGACCTTTAGAATTGTAATGTGACGCCTTGGAATAGTAATATTACTAATAGAATAGTAAACTCATCAATGAATGTATATATAAATCATTTCCATCTTATAAATGAAAATATGATATAATTATGTCAAAGTATATGTAAATAAATGTTTTAAAAATTTTAAATTAAGTATTGATATTTTTCTGAAGCAAAATTATTTATTACAATTATATAATTAATAGAATGAATAACAAAAATAATTTCATAAAAAGAGTCGTGAATTATTATTTTGTTAAATTATAATTATAAGATAATTCTATGGGACCTTAATTAATTTTATAAAATTTTATAAAACCAGTTATAATTTTAAATTTAGTATTTTTGGAATAAATGATGATTTTATTTAAAAATTAAATTTTTCATATTTAAAAATATAATTTTAATAAAATGGAGTCTATTTTTTAATTAAACCTGTTAAAAATGGTTATGGTGAATTTTTTTTATTTTTCTAAAATTGTTGAATTGATGTTGAATAGTGAAATACGGTAATTTACAATATAAGCCAAATACAAGAATTATTGATTTTTGGATGTTGTTTGTCTGATTTGAAAAAACATTAGTTTGAATTCACATGATCTATTTACTATATTTAGTGACAAGAATCAACATTATTTCTTATATTTTGAAAAATAATAAAATAATAAATAGAATAATAAAAACACTATTCTTCTTCACCCTAAATTCCACCCCTCATCGACTCTTCACCTCACACATCTTAAGCCTTGAAGCTCATCGAATTTAGGCCTAATCCTCTCCCAAACCTCTCCCCCATTTCCAAGATCTATTATTCTCAATAAAATACAAAATAGTTTTTCCTATTGAGGATCTCAAAGAGATGAATTTCAAGAAGTAAAACCCTCTTCTGTTTTCGTTTATTTCATTTGAAGTTATTTTCTTTTCTGGTATTATCCTAATATCTCATAGTAAAAGTTGAATGAAAACTCCAATATAATTTATATATTTTAATTCTATCATTTTAATGGATGATATTCCATAAAACTCCTTCCTATCACTCTCTTGTATTCTATAAATGAAAACATTGCATGTGATGTGTCGACTTACTATCATCGTAGATAATGCATTTTCATTTTCATTTACCACCTTAAATGCTCGAAATAAATCCATTTTTGTTGTTAAAACATATTATAATATATGTATTATTTCTTATTTGATTTTCTGAAACTAACATATATACATAATATTAAATACTAAAAAAACATAGTTTGTGATGATCGAAAAATGACTAAATAATCCCAACAATTATCACTATTGTTTTATATAATCATTAATCATCTGAACATATAAACCGTTAATATAAACAATCAGTTAATATTATGTATTTTAGTTAAAAAAATAATATCAAAATTTTAAAACTATTTCCATTTTACATGATCTTTCATACATGAATACAAATGAACTGGTCATGAAAAAACAAGGAAAAAACGCTCCTAACCAATATAATTGTGTCTTATAACTCATAAAAGGGCCATAAATGAACTTAATAAAATTATAATAAAAATATTATAAATTATTTAATTAATTAATGGATTTAATTTTATTACCCATGACATTATGTAAATGAGAAAACAATTTCAAACATAAGGTAAGAGATCATGCACAAACCTCCATTTTTACTTTGGGTTAATCATTTCTCACTTTCCCCCAATGAAATTCTTAATTATTTTTATTTAATTGTTATAAATTATGTGTATATGTTCCAAAATCATGTATCTATATCAGATCACCCTTCTTTGATAGGGAATTATATTTTAAATATTCTTCCATTCTCAATTATTCCGGATAATAAATCCTGATTAAGGAGAACATCTTGACATCTGACCCATTTTTAAGTACACTTTATAATCTATTTTCTGCCACCATTATTTTTATAACATCATTAATTTTATCATGAAACACTATATTGGTTAAATATTTGTTTTACATATATGATTAATATTTTTCCTCTTTAAATGTTGTTTAATATTTTCCACAAACCAAACTAAAATGTTTTATTTAAAAAGTTTAATAATCACACTTTTTAAATGTTTTCACTCAAGTTTACATCACATATCATGAAAAATCCCTATTTTCTATTATAAATGTACACGTATGACTTAAATTTGTACTTTAATAGAAACCTATATGATATTCTCTTTTTTTATTCCATTTGGCATGGTTATGATACCCTATTGTACTCTTTTCTAACCCCAATGTTTTTGTATGATTCATTATGTATGCTTAATCATGTGGAACACATATTCATGACCATGTAACAATGGGTCAACCTGGTTTTACCTCAAGGAATTGGGTAATTCTTAGTCTATGGAGATGATATTTGAAATGGTCTTGGTGTTTAACCTTGACTCATACTCCATGTGAAACAGTCTTAGTGGTTAGTGTTGACTCATGATCTACATTCACTGGTCTTGGTGGTTATGCACGAATCATGCTTCTTCATGTGAAATGACCCTCGAATCATGCTTGTGTTAGGTTATTTGATGTTTTCACTTCTCATATGATATAATGATTATATATTTTAAACATCCTTGTGTATATTTATGACTTTTTATGTATCATTTTATTACTTTTAACCCATGTGTTATGATTTATTCATACTCTTATTCCATTATTGATCATTTTTTATCATCTAATTATTAATTTATTCCCCATGTTATCCTATATAGATGTAAGAACTCAATGGAATTTAGGATATCATTATGGAGTTTAAATAAAAGATGATTTTTGTCCCATGTTTTTAGTTTTATGTTCCTAATCTTCCTTAGAGAGTAAACATTATTATCCTTGGTTGTATTTGACGGTTAAAATCATGTAATAATGTGTAAAATTATAGATCCATTATATTTAAAATTGCAAATTATATTTTAAATTTGTTTCAAAGAAAAATTAGATCAATAATACATATATTAAAAAAATTATTATTATTTTAAAAATTTTTATATTGAATTTAGATATAAAAATATAGTACAAGTTTTAACATTTTAACTTTACAAACCCACTTTCTCGTCCCATTAATGGGATTAATATTATATTAATTTATGCCACTTCAATAATTTTAATTTTGAAAAATGGATTATGTATAAAGAAACTAATTATTTTGTAATTCCTAATTATGTACGTATAATATTTTATAAAAATTATTAGCAAAACATATAAAAATAATTAAATTAATTCAGATAAATACATGTTTATCAATGGACTATGTTTTACACAAAATAGGAATAATGACTTAGAAAATTTTCCAATACCAATTTACTTGGAATATTTTGACAATATCCAATATTATCCTAAAATGGTTCATTATAGGAGGAACATGATTTATGTAATTCCTACCAATAGTGTTTTCTTGTTTGATATTTATATGAATATTACTCCTCATCCACTATAAAAGGGCAGACACTCCCCGCACTTGTTCACACCTACCAAAAAAATTGGATCTTCCCAAAAATACCCAATCCACTCCCTAGGTTGCCTCCCTTAAGCTTATAATACATATATTTTGAATAAATTCAAATTAGGAGGGAATTACTTCAAACCTAAAGAGGATACCTGATGAAGAGGTAATTTTTTTCAAAAAGAGTTTTTATTTTATTTATTACTCATATTCCATATATTATATATTTATATCATAGTTATATAATAATATAATTATATTCAATATATTGGGCTATTTTATATAATTTTTTTACCTGTAATCATACACACTTCAATCCAATGGGATACACCATCATCATTCATGTGTATGGTGGACTACTGCCTTGCAATCTGATATCGTTTGTTCATATTTTTCAAAGTTTCAAGGTTGATAATTATGATGGATTTATATTTTTATGTGATATATATGAAATATATAATATACATATGATTTTTTAAATATTATATAACATGTACCTTCATGCATTCCATTTTGTGGGAATGCGATAACATCATTCATGTGGATGATGGGATATAGCCTCATGAAGCGATATTTCTATTTCACATGTTACATATAATGTATTATGGATAATTTTAATAAACAAATGTGAAATATATAAATAAAAATAATACATAAATAATAAATATACATATATATAATTAAATATTGTTTCATTCAATACCATAAGAAAATGGAAGCAACATTCATGTGTACATATAACTTACTGTCTATATGAATAGTGTATTTCATTTCCAATCACCAAATATTATTGATTAATTAAAATACATATATAATGAATATATATATATATTATATTTATATACTTTAATACATTTCTTGGTTTATTAAATCCTGATTTTAGTTGGAGTAAAAATAAATATCAAGTCAAAACATACTCGAAAAACATGGCAATTAACACCTTAAAACAATGAAAATAATGATAGATTATTAACAAGTAGGTAATAGGATGTCATTAAATGATCATATGTGATATTATAAATATTAATATGGATATATTATAAGTTAATAAAATTATTAAATACATTATACAAGAGATTAAGGATCATTAAATCCAAAGAAAGTGTAAGTTAAGGGACTCCATCTCAACTTCAATTCACTAAATCGTATTATAATCTTATACACTCAAATTATATTATATGGTGCATATTATACTACCTTGAAATTTAATATCCTTAATAATTCTCTCTTCATTTTATTTTATGTTTAAATATAAAACCGCTCACTTAAGGTTATTTTAATCAAATTTACAAATTGGTAAACAATTTCACAACCCAATTCACTTTCATTGGGTTATATTACTTCCTCTTTATCATTAATACTATATGATTATATATGAAAGGAATTTTGAAAATATATTTTTGTTATTACACATGTATTTTTTGTATTCTATTTTATAATCATAATTGACTCATTGATTTAATATCACTTAATTTTTATGACATTACAATGGATTATGACATGATCTAATTTTACCCGATATTAATTTCACATGAATTTCCATTGAAGGAAATTATTTTATAATTATTTTATAAAAAATTTAATCTTATTATCCTCTAGTTATTCAAGATTTTTTTTTCATTTATTGGTTCCATTTTTATACTATTTTCCACGAATATGTATTAAAAAAAATTTTAAGAAAAAATGACATCATTTCTATCTTTGATCAAAAAATTATTTTCTTTTAAAACCAAGTTTTCTAATAGTTTTTTCATAAATATTTTTATTATTTTCAAAATGACTAGGTGTAATATTTACACATTTTTTACACATTATAAAATGTTTTCCAATTAATCTTATGTCATTTTCAAAGTATTTTTTTATTTTGATTTAAAAAAGTGGGAAATGAATATTTGTTTTATTAACACGGATTACATGTACAAAATTTCAAACTATAATGACTTCTCAATGATTTCATGATTCCATAATATATCTTGAAAAAAAATGCAAATTATTTTTTTAAAATTTTATTTTCTAAAAAAATCATTTTCATATTGTTTTTCAAAACGAAAATTAAATTTTCCTCAAAAATGTTTTTAAAGATCCATTTTATATCATCGATGAAAAAAACACTTGTTATTTATCCAGTGGGTATATTTCATATTGATACCTACCATATTCTTCCTCAAGATAAAATATGATTATTTTGACCTGGAATTGTATTGAAAAATACTTTATTGAATCATTATTATAGTTACTAACTTCCCGTTGAGTTGTTCACTTTTCACTGACTATTGTCAATAAAATTTCCACTAAATATTCACATTATTTAATGATGATAAGACTATTTAATAAACAATATACAATTTTTACATATGGTGATTACTCTAAATATTATTTGATTAATTTTTGAGATATTGATAATTCTGTATCCTCTACTTAAAACTGATATTTGATAAGGAACATTCTTTATGAAATAAATAAATTATTCAATATATAAGGATTAATTAGGACTGTAACAACATGATTTTGGGAAAATTTAATGAAATAAACTTGATTCATTATTATTTTCAAGAGATTAAATTATTTGGATAATATCTCATTGATTTTTTAACCATGTAGTTTTAAACATTGTGGAGGATAAATCATGATGGAAGTGTCTTGGGAAAAATTATTAACATGAATCAATGAGGTTTTTACCTAGCATGTTTTAAAACCTCTTGAGGATATATCCCTATGGTAAAGGTTTCAATTCCTTAGGAAATATAACATCCAATAATCAATCATTTCCCTCATTTAGTATATCATTTCATATTTTCTATAAGATTTTCACTATAAATAATTCAACGGATTCTTTTAATTATCAATTTATTGAATAAATGGAATGTTTTTTAGTTATTTAGCATTGAATATTTAATATTTCTTATCCAGTTATTTTGATAGTATGTGTACTTACTTATTTACCTGTTAATAATGATTATGCTATATCAGGTTATTTAAATGGCACGTGTGCTCAGTTATTTATCATTCCATATTGATTATTCGTATTGATTCATAATTGATTCTCAGGAACTTAACCCTTTTTGATAATTTTATATCAAACATATTTTTTTTCCAATCCCCAATATTACATGAAGTTTATTATTATATACATTCAATAATATTCTAGAGGTAAAAAAGTCTCTCATGAAAAAAAATTGTGTTGTAATTTATTTTTTCAAATATTATTAAAGAGTCAAGAATGTATCTAGTTTACAAATACTACTAAACTATTTGTACCGTTGACATATGATTCCTTCTATAATTTGGAAAAGAAATTATAGCAGGAATAAATCCTAGGATTTTGAGTTATGGTTAATGATATTGAAAACATGATCATCCAAAAAGATCCTAATAAACAAATATACGGTGAAAAAATAATAAGAACAATTTAGGTAGATCATTTTGAATATATATTGGAAAATGAGAACTAACCCTAGAATGTATATTTCTAGAAATAATTTTTTTATTATCTGATGTAACTAGGAATTTTTACAAGCTTCCTTTCAAAATGTCTAATATTTTTTTTAAATAAGTGATAATAATACCTCTCATGTAAATTTATTCCAACAAAAAAAAATTTTCCACCCAAAATATAAGAGAAATAATAATTCAAAATGGAATGAATTGAAAAAAAAATATCAATAAAAACATTGTATAATCAGTGAAATTTGTTTCAGTTAATAATTCCAATACAATTAACATTGATTTCCCATGATTTTTTTAACATCCTATTTATTAATTATTAAAAAATTATCTATTTAATAAAACTATTCATGCTCATTTTTTATTATATTATTCATTTATAAGAATTATACTCATGTATTATTTTATTATAATATATTCTATCATGTAAGGATAGATTCACTATTGAAAAAGAACATGTCAAACACGCACTGCCTCTCTCCAGCTTCTTCGTCGCTTCTCCTAGAGATCTGTAGGGTGAAGAATAATCCTACAGTATTATTTGGTGGTGATGGTACTCCACCAAATTCCTCTAAAACTAAATATTATAAGGATGAAATTATTTATCTACAGGATCCATTTATTATAGATGAATTATCAAACAATCCAGTCTTTCAGTTAGTGGTCAGATGCATAAATAGGGTTTATTAGTGTCCAGCGGTGGATCTATGGGTAGAAGAACTAATTGAATTGAAATATAATCATGATCTCTCACATGTGGAAGAATTTCACCATGATAAAACCTCTCTTAATTTTTTTAGGTTGTTCATGAAATCTTGAATTCTCATCTATCGTACAGTGGTTTTGATAATTTATATATCTACTTTCACAATTCCTCAATTTTTAAATCAGCGGGGAAATATTTGGTATGTTTTCTTTTCTTGGTTGAGTAATATTGAAGCCTCATACTTCCACATTCTCTTTCATTTTTAGTAATCATTATTTTTATTTGAATCTCTTGTCTCATGTTTTGATTATAGATAGAGAAGGTTTCTTCTTAGATATATGAGTTTTTTTATTAAAAATATACGAAATTTTTTGTGAAGTGGTGCTTCTAGGTTCACTAGGTAGATACATGAATCTAAAGAAGAGTGGGTGAAAAGATAAACATCTAGTGTTAAATATGTATCCTAATAATCTATGTTACTATAGTGAAATTCCACTAAAATTTTTTCTTCAGATAAAAGATTCCAACCTACCATAGTTATCTAGGACGCATTTCGTGTTTCCAATGAGCATCAATGAAAAGGATATCTGAATGGAAAGGTATCAATATCTAGATATTTTTCCTCATATACCTATCATTTTCTCTATCCAAGCAACCAATAAGTCACCTACAACTCATGTTACCTCCTCCTTGCTAACCTTCTTTTCTCTAGTGAGTCCTGAAGATCATATCTCGATATTTAATGAATCTCTATCATCATCTATTATTCCAATTTCATTGATTATCCGACTCAATTATTAATCCTCAAGTCATAAAAATCATACCATATAAATAAACAAACCACTCTATCAATTTATGTATAAGTAAGTCTCAGAATAGATTTTTGACTCACGAAAATAACTAGATAGGCTATGGATTGTATCCTTGTTCCATGACAGGGTGATGCTGAGGTCCGTGACTCCATCTGATTGCTATATCAGGTGGTTTTTTATGATAAATGTCTCATAGGATGAAATGGATACATTAATATCAATAATATTTATAATTGGGGGGTATAGATAAAAAAATTATCCTCAGAGTGGGTGGAGTCTCCATCTCATACTCATTTGACTCGATCCTTCAATAGGATGTCTATGAAAAGGGAAGTGAAGGACCAAATTGATGAGAGCTATTCAACAAGAGCAATGAATAGAAAAGTGTGAAATGTTTCATCTCACGGTGGATATTGGATGCATTACTATTTCCAAATCATGGGAGGTAGCATCCTCAAGCGTAGAAGATAGGTCTGTTACTTCAGTTTGCAAGTAAATTTCATCTATTGTTTAATGTTTTCTCTACTCATATAGAACACTCAGATTTTAGGGACATGAGTGAAAAGTTCTTTTCTTGAAATTAAGTCTCAATGGAGAAATGATTCCTTTTTGGTGGGTTTTCATCATAAAAAAGTTAAATATCATATCCCCAAATTTTCTAGAATCATGGGTTTTGAGGGGTCCTTTCTTGAAGAAACATGATACTTGAATATATGGATTTTCTGGAAACAAATGATATTGGTATAACAAGTGAATGATTCTCCACAAAATATTACAACCGAAAGTCTATGTGGGAGGCAATGATATATTCAACTAATATTTCAAGGATAATTGAAAGTACTCTTAGAATGGGATCTATAGAAATAGTTATGCTTTTTTAATGTAATATCACATTTACTATAGGGAGTTAATTCAATTAAATTGTAGATGATTATGATAAGAAATGAGGAACATGAGACTCTATCATTTCTATGAATCAGTTCAAAGACATTATGGAAACTAAGGGTATTTTTGATATGTGTTTTTATGGAATCAATTTCACATGGTGCAACAATCATATTAGTTTTAGAATAATCTTGAGTAGGATAGACCATTGCCTCTTTAAACCTCAAGGGATGTATTTTTTTCACTTAGGATTTCGTCACTCTCCTCACTATATCTGTGTCTAACCATTCATCTATTTTGGTTGTTTGCGATAAGTAGGTTCAGAGAATAAATAATTTCTTTATTTTATTAAAATTCAGAAAAAATTATTTCATATTGATGATTAAAGGGTTATGAGATCACCCAGAGGGGAGTGTTGCATGAGATGTTCTTGTGAAGCATCTTTTTCACATGAAAAAGAGAAATTTAGGAGTGTATATCTAGAAAAACTGATCTGGAATTCAGTTTGGAAGGGTTAGGTGGAGATATTTATACATTTTTATAAAATCCATAAAAATAATAATAATAATGATGTGATCATCTCCGAGACTAAAATGAAAAATATTTTAGTCGTAAAATTAATTGATATTGATTTTATTGTAGAAAAAAATACAGATCCATTTGGATCAAATAGTGAATATAAATACTCTGGATACACAGGAATAAAATTCATGGATATTATATATTTTTAGATTAATATTCAATGCATTTTACAAACACATGCCTATAGAACGTAATGGTTTAGTTCCATTAGAAATGTTGACCCAAAATCTTCTAAATTGGTACATGTTTGTCAATATATCCCATAAAGATCATCCCCATTTATAATATCCATAAGAATACCATACATAAAATCTTTCAATATAACCTAATTAAAGGAATCCTAAGGAAGGGACAACCCAAATTCTCCGTAAGGGTACAAATGTAGATACATAAGAATAACTTGGTCAAAAGACAATGGGAACATGATCATAACATTTAATGATCATACCCTACATATCAAATATCATACACACGAGTCATGAGATAAATATTAGAAGATCATAATACCCGAATGATAATATAATCAAGATCATAATCCATGATATAATAAAAATGTAATAAGATCTATAATTGTGGAAGATTGATAAACTTATGTAATTATTTTTATAGTAGTTAAGGTTCAGTACCAAGGCTATCTTAGTGTAATGAGCTCACTTCCTCACCCATATTAGTATTCTAGGTTCATTACCAATACCATCTAGTAGTCATGTTTCAATCCCAAGACCATCATTGTATTCAAGGTTCACTCCCATGATAATATTAGCATCTGAAGATCAATTTCAATACCATCTTAGTAGTTAGGGTTCACTACCAATACCATCTTATTAAAAAAAATATCTTCTGAAATTGGGATCACATACCAATTCAACCATATATATTACATGATATATTAATCATTTCCTAAAGAATTTTAGGAATATATAGGTCCACTAATCACATATTTAAATCATACAAACATGTTCCACAAGATAACAACATATTCATCATATCAGACCCAAAAATAAAGATGGGTTTAATAAACTTCATATCATCAACCATTAAACAAAATGGGTTTAAATAAAACTTTATCATATCATAATCAATAGAAGTGAGATATGTCTCATCATAATTTAATAATAGAATAAATTTTGAAAGGAATTAGGTTTAATTATTATTTTATCATCATATTATTAATGGAAGATGAATAGGTTTCATAAAAAACATGTCAACTTAATTAAAACCATAAAAATATAGAACAAGAATTGTATGTTTTGATTATATCCATAGTAAATCATTAAAAAATAAAAAAATATCTTATTATTTTGGCATGGAAATTCAAATATCACATAGAGAATTTCTTTAATAAAATAATAATTCTTTAAAAATATTTTTTTGATATAAAACATATTGCTAATATTTTTTCTAGAAAAACCAAATTGAAAAAATATGAAATAAAACTTAAATATCATTTAAAAAGTTTCTTGACTATAATATCCTTTTTGTTTTGAAAGAAAAAATTTTAAATAAAAAAATATCTAGAAACCATTTTTAAAATATCTTTGAAAACATATTAAGTATGTTTTTAATTCATTAATATCATTCTATATGCAAACAACCTATAAAACATATAAATGGTTATTTTAAATAATATAAACGTGCTTTCAAACAAAAATATATCTGAAATCATTTTTTGTTAAAATTATCCCTTAAACAATTATAGAAGATTCATAAAATTGAGTGATCATGGAATGAGATAATTACATATATGACATATTAAAAAATTAAATATTCAATTAATATTTTCAGTATAAGTCAAAATAAACATGATCTAAATAAGAAAATGAGGATAGTTTTAAAACCATTATTTTTTAAAATGGAAAAAATGTGTAAAATTAATTTTAACAATATTAGTTGGATAGTGTAAAATTCTTCAATACATTTTTATAAAACAGGGTTTTGAGAGAAAACATATTTCTGACCAAAGATAGAAATAATGTCAGATTTTCATAAGGAGATTTTCTTAATTATTTTACGTACCATATAGTGGAAAAAATGGTACCATTACATGATTATTTGATGAATAAACTTAGGATAATTTTTTTGAGAATTTTTTTAATATGGATTATAAGATTCATCAATGGAAGTATACTAATAAATAATCCTACTAAGTGATGAGATTGTAGTAGTAAACTAATACAACTTTGTAAACATGAATCATAATAAAAATTAAGGAATAAAAATATAAGATGAAAAAAATTTCATGAAAACAAGTAAATTAATGATATATAATTTCAATTGGTCTATATATATACACCTCATAAAAGAATACAGGTATATAGAAAATCACGTGTTTTAAAGAAGTCAAATTTTGAAGAAAAAAATTTTACCAATTTGTTATCTGTTGAAATGTAAACCCCAAGAAATTAATATCCTAAAATGGATATGTAAATAAAAAAGAATTTTAGGATAATCATCATAATTTAAATTCATTTTAATTATATAAATCATATAAAAGAAATATGAGTTGAATATATCATGTATCTCACAAATGTAAAAATCAAGACAAAAATCTCTAAATACTTGAGTAAATATTTGAATCCTGATCCTCATGAAGGAATAAAAAAAATTCAAGAATTTAATATAATTAAATAAATCAAAATTATTATATAACATGACATACGTAACTATATAGACCACACAAAAGAGATGAGTGGATAATATTGTATAAGTCTAACATAAATAAAACTAAGACTAGAAATCCCATTCCCATAAGTCTTGACTTCAATAATACAAATTAAAACCTCCATTATAATATAAATAAGATTATTATAAAACTATAAAAGAAAAATATTAGTATATTAAATACCATATATGATTTACTTATGACATTATTTTACTTTTTTATTAACAATTCCACATTAAAGTTATGTTTGAAGTAATAATTACTTTTATTTTCATATATGTTTTGAATTATTATTCATGGTCCTCTTATTTAGATCATGATTTAATTACCAAATGATTGATTAAAATGATATAAATTTTAAACATGGTTAGTATATATTTATATATAATAATACACAAAATAAATATGTTGGAAATGAAATACATAGTTCACCGAGACGATTAGTTGTATGTACACATACGTGTTATTTTCATTTTCTATCTGATTAAATTAAAGAAATGTATATGAGATAAATTAATTAAAAAAATTTATATGTTATATATAGAACATATATTTATTAAACCTTTCTTTATTACATTACATGTACAATGTGAATGAATCATATCGCTTCGTAAGGTTGTAGACCACCGTGCACACGAACAATGCTATCATATTCCCAAAAATGGAAATCCTTAATGTATGTGCTATTTAAAAATTTAAATAATAATAAAAAACATAAAAAATAATAAATATGATATATAAACTCTAAATTCATCATTATTCCCAACCCTTAATGGTGATAATGGAAGAACAAATGACATCAGTTCACGAGGAGGTAGTTTGTCTTACACAAAAATGATGATCATATATCCCATTTGATGGAAGTGTGTGAATTTTTAGTTAATCAAATTCACATAAAAACCTAAAATTATTTTTTAGACTATTTAATATATATATATATATAATAATTTATGGGGTTATTAGATGAAATAAAATAAAAATGTTGGTTGATGAACATTACTTACTCTTCGCGAATCTAATTTTTGTTTACATCAATTCACTATCATGGTGGATTTATTCCCAGAGGGTGGCTTATAGTATTGTGGTTTGGATGTTGAAAATATATTATTATTGGTATTGGTCAATAAAAAGTGATTTATAGGTGTGAGAGAGTGGGATAGGTTGTTTCCTTTTACAAGGGTGGTGAGTGGAAAAGAAGTAAATTTATAAATGATTGATTTCCACATAGGTTTTTTTAAAGCATAAAAATAAATAAATTTATAATATTAGCCATTATACTATCTAAATATGGATATAAAATAGGTTCTGTAAAATATTAGGGTTATTTCGTCACCTTATTTTCTATGTTAACTACTAAGAACCCACATTTTTCCTCAATCATTTCAAATAATTTTAATTTCTTTCACAAATCACATTAGTAAATAAATTATGTTGAACATATGATACATTATAAATTCTTATCACTCCAAATATATATTCCAATACTCTAAATTACAATCACATAAGTTGAATAAATTAATTTAAAATAAATTCCATTGACCGGATGAGACAACAGTTTTTAATGTGAAAATTTTCACAATTTGAAATGTTTTTATATAGATTTTAAATGTGAAGATAACTAAAATGAACTAAATTAGATTTATTGATTTATAGACGAACAAATTATACATTGAAAACAATTTAATATATAACTTAACTATATAATTTATTTATATGATCTATCATTTTTCAATTAAAATGTAGCACCCCAAGATTCCGCAGTACGTTTCCCTTTGAATAATGGAATAACTTGCATTGTACGCAACTTTAAGATTCTAACACACAGTGACCAATCAAACTAGCTCTTATGAATAGTAATACCCACTTTTTGAAGCTTTATAAATTTTATCTTTCAAAATGGGCTTAATTTTTGGATTCAAAATTTCGAAATTAGCTTACGGTGAATTTTTGGTATTTTTCTCAAAACATTTGCTTTTTGATGAATAGTGTAAAACACTGAGTTATTGCCTAAAACTGACATTTTATTTAAATAATTATTTATTTTATTTAAATTTATTTTAGGTAAAAGTAGATACATAATACCTATATATGTTCAATGTAATTCATTGGAGTCATTCTATAATGAGTTTAGATATATAATTTTTTTGAAGTTTTTACCGTCTTTTACCCACCTCCTAAAAGAATTTGAAAACTTCCATAAAACATAATTTTACCGCTTCTGTGAGTTGAATTTAAAAAATCTGAGATACATGGTTAATATCAGTATGTAAAATATGGTTCAATAAAATGAAAATAATTGTTGTGGAATAGTAACTTTTTACATTTATTTACCTTGGTTAAAAGTAAATATGGTAATTAAGGGTAAAAATGATATCATAATTACCCTAAAACATGTACTAATTCTATTTGATAAGTATAAATCGACCGAAAAAAACTTTTGGAATAAAATACGAACCTCTTTGGTTAACTTGGATTATATTTGGACATTTATTATTATTTTATTTAAAGAAGAGTAAAAAGAGTTAAAATTAATGATTAATAACTAAACCATTTTACATATAGGGTTATACATATGATAAATTCAAATATAAATATTCATTAGAAATATAAAAATATTTCCAACATAATTGTATTTTATTTATAATTTTTAGAAATTATATAATTAAATTTATTTATGACACAACGATGATGAAGTAATTGCCCTATTAATGAAAGATTAAAATAATGGATATTATAAATATCCAAATAAATATAATTTGAGACTTTTAATGAATTACAATAATTTTATAAGTTAATATTACATGTTAGGGTTGATTAAATGATTATTTTTATGTAATAATGCTATTATAAATTTGACAAAAACAAAATGCCAAATAGTGAAAAAATTGACAAAAAAGAGTTTTTAAAACAAATATTATATTATTAATTCATATTATATTCCTAAAAATATAAGGTTAGGTAAAAGGGAATAAATAATATTATATATGTCATTAATTAACAACTTGAGGTTCTCTTGGATTTTTATACTATGTTTTTTAACCATATAATATATAAATACAAAGAGACATGGTAAGTGTTAAACTATTTAACTAAGAGTTAAATATAAAAGATAAGGTTAATATAGAGACCCAAACATGTATAAAACCTATTGGTTGAGTGTTTTGAAACCCATACCCACTATACGTTTGAAATAAACTATTTTTGAGCTATTATAAACCGAAAATGTTTTGATTATAGTATAATATTTCATTCTTTTCCTAAGGTGCCCCTCACCCCTCTTATAAACTGGCACTTCCCCTTCTCTCGAATTCACACCTTAAAAGTACTTTGGCTTAGACAACCACTAAAATAATATCATTTCATCAATCCTAACTTTATCCTAGTGGCCTTCCTTTAGTCATAAATCCATCCTTAAGAGCCCTTTTTATCAAATCAAAAGGAAGAACCTGATGAATAGGTAAATATTTCATCACCTCTTTTAGGTTTTTTCTACTTCCAATTCATCTTTTTTTGTTGTTTCCATTCTAAAATAATAACTCTAGTATGTTATACATGCTGTGATGTTATCATAAAAGAGGTCCAACTATATTCATTATTCTATCCATCCTATAAATGACAAGGCCACCATACGTGCGTACGTTCAGATTACCGTCTCCACATCATGGTGTAGTTTGTTATTCAAACACTTCATCATTTGGATGGGTATAATAATGAGTATAAATGATGTAAATAATTAATATAACATGATAATTATTCTGTATATATGATATAACATCCAATTATACATGATTTTAATATCAAAATAATGATATTGTCACTTGTGCGTACATACGGATTACTGTCTCTACGAACATGATGAGATTCATTACCCATCGTATCCATTCAAGACTAATTTTCAATTGCTGATTAAAAATATTGTTTTAAGACATAATATCATTATTAATATGAATAAGATACATCCTATCTATAACAAAAATAACTTATGTATCAAAGCATATAAAGGAAAACGAATCAGTTAACATACGAAATGATGACACTACTAAAATATCATTTACAAAGCAATGTTAGAAGATAATATATGACATCTTATTTATGTACATAGTTCTTGAATAATTTCATAACAATTATTTAAGTATTATATATGAGTTTAATGTACCCTCGACCGAGGAAAATTACAAGTTAAGGGTTAATTTCACAATCTATTTATTATCTGAGGTTGTTTTTACCTAAGTATCTACTTGGACCTCTTTATCATCCACATCTGTGTATTCTTAATAATATGTATTTCAAAAAAAAATTATTATTTAATATAAAATGTGTTAAAGTAATTTATACCCTTATTTTACCTTATATGTTTTCGAAAGAATATTTTCTTCATTTTCCAAACAAGGTACTTTATGACCTTTTCGACAAAATTAAGGTAAGAATGTTTTTTTAACTTATACAGCGGGTGCAGCTATTTTCCGCTGTTATAACATCGTCGAAAATTCCCTTACAAGATTATAATAATTTTTTAAAAATAAATGTTTTCTTTTATAAATATATGCCTTTTAAATGACTTCAATATATAAAGATATATTTATCTAAAAAAACATTTGATTTCATCTATGACAACATCCTTTCATGGATTTTAAGCTTATTTGAAGTTGATTTATTATTATACAAAACTACTATATTGTATTGAAGTATTTGTGATATTTTCGACTGTGAATGTGTTATTTTTACACCATTCATGGTTTATGGATAAATTATTGACATTTCATATGATTGTTTTAGTACGAATTTTTATGTTATGTTTAAACATTTTCTTATAAGGAATGCATTGGACTTATTAAGTGACGGGTGGAGCCCTCTATAGATCCTCGATGCATAGGTTGGTGTAATGAGAAAAACTAGTGTCTTGGATCAAGGAATTGAAAAAAATCATATTTTTAGTCTTGGCACAAGGCCTTGACTATGTGGTTATGATGTCTCAGATTATGAATTCTATCATTATGAAAGTGGCTATTGATATTGCATGTGATTATTCAACTAGTAGAATATCCATGTGAATACTTAAATGGAATTATTTGATTTTATGTTGGCTATATTATACTGAAATTCAAGTTTAAAAGGCTTTTTTTAGTCTTATACATTAGCATAAATTTATATGCTTATTTATAAAATTTTATGGTATATTGTTATCCTTACTCAGCATCTGTGATCACCCCTTAATATGTTTTATTTTTTCCAGGATATTAAGAAGTATATTATGACTGACCTGCGGAGATAGTCTAAGGGAAATGAAGGTGGCCTATGGAGACTATGTTGTTGTAGTTTTTCATTTTATAATGTAATGTAAACCTTATGGATGTCTCTTGTATTTCCAATGCTACTAAACTAATCGGTCTTTTGAGACTTCATATTTTGTGATCATGCAAATATTATGTAGTAATGCATCGACTCTGAGTAACTAGGGATGGGGCATTAGATAAAATACTATATTTTTCACTATTCATTATAAAATGAAACTTCATAGAAAAATAAAAAATAGCCCTAAGATAATTTTTAAATTACAATTAAGAAAATGATGGTTATTTTTTGAAATAGAATTTATAAAAGTGTTAAATATTATATTTAATATAAAATTTCCATTAAATGGAATTAATAATAGCTTCTATAAAAAATACATATTTTATGCATAAAATTAGATTTTTTATTATATATTGTCAAGAGAAAACATATGGTTAATTTTAAACATATGGTTGAATATAAGTTATATATTTATATCATTAAAATATTACGTAATATTACTTTATTTTATTAATTGATATAAAACATATTTTTTCATCAACTATTTTTTCTTGAAAGGGAATTTAATTATTTTCAAATAGTTATAACTTTCATTTCTAACTAATTAGTAACAAAATAATTTATATTTTAAAAATTCATAAAACTATTATCATAATTTAGTTAATCTCATTCAAACCATTAATTTTAATTTCTTAGTGATAACTATAATAATATTTTAATAAAAAATATTAAAAATATAATGTTGTTCTGCACAACTCGATCTAGTGGGTAAGCCAAGATATCGAAGGAACATGAAATTATGTGTAATAAAAGCCCAAAATAGTGTTCTGTGTACTCTATGTTAATCTAAATGTTTCATATATTACATTAATAATATGTTGTTGAGTAAAAATATATCTCATTTTGGTGTAGAGTTAAATGCATTCCATTAGTGTGTATTAATTTATCTGAAAACAATTATTCATAAAAACTAGGGTGTTAAAATATACCCTCTTTAAAGGAATATCACCCTTGAAATTTATATAGTTCATTAATGGTTTAATATATTAATGTTACCTTCAATGAAACTAAAATAATAAAAAATTAATACTAAAATATATTTCAAAAAATAAATGTAAGAGACTTAATGTTTACCCGATGTAAGTAATAAATAGGTCTCTATAGAGGAGAACATATGTCTAAATTGAAAACATGGACTTAGAAGATATAAATAACTCCAAAATGTAATATAGAGTGATATATAAAAATGATCAGCATAAGTGGGTGATCTAGATAAGCTTAATGCCCATGAATCCATAAACAAACGAGGCATGAAAAATAGGCCATTGATATAATAAAAAATTACTATAACCAGATACTGTATTATTTTAATTTACTTTTCCTAATATTGATTTATTTAAATTAAAATAAATACTTAATTGATTTTATTACATTTCATATTCCAAATCTAACCCTTTCATTCTGCCTTAATCAATTTTAACTTCATCTCATACTATAATAAATGAAGGTGAATTTTTTGTGATAGAAGTACTAACAGATCATGCGATCCACAAATATAATGATAACCCATTCCATCTGTCTTAAGTTATCATTCACACCAAAATGGTTATCATAGTTTTTACAATATTGATAAATCCTCATATGGTCTTATAATAATTTAATCTATAAAATAACACCCATTGTTTAATGTAAACCATTCCATAAATGGTTAACCATATATGCCTTATAAAAGATTAAAATCAAAAACAATAGAAATACTTTCACTATAATATTCAAATTCAATATAAAATTGATCAACCATATTTAATAAAGTATCATTTGGTTGTCTTATTCTAAACATGTGAATATCTTCATCATTTATTCTCTATAAACATTTTAATATCATGAATTACCATAAATCCTTATAAAACTATTAATGATGTCATATTTTAATGAGTATTAGATATGTTCCTTAAGTAAAAAAATGCTTCAAACATGATCCATGATATCATGAACGACATTTTCATCATATTAATTATCCGAACCAAGGTAATTAGTACTTTCCTAGTTACTTATTTTTATCCAACAACATTCTATCCCAATATAATTATCCCTACATCTAGAAAGTATTAAAGGTTATCTTACTTTAATAAAAATATAACCTTACTATTAAATCACTTTTCTATTTCACTTGAATCATTCAATATATTTTCTTAAATCCATAACAAAGAACCTATATTGAAAAATCCTTACATATTTCAATAATCATGTAATGAATTATGTGAATTATAATACATGAATACTTTATTTATCACACTTCATTGTCAAAAAAATTAATAAATATTCATCATTTTATTCCTTAACACTTATTTCATTTCTAATTTCATTTATAGTCTCTTTATCAACAAAAATATAACCATTAATCTTAACTCCTTGCATATTATCTTCAAAATATTTCCTTTTATGACATCAAGTTTCCTAATTTCTTTACGTCACACAATCAACAATAAATGATATCTCAGGTAGGCCACTATTATCATATATTGTGGAAACTAAACTTTTAATTTCGCCTTTGTAGTTGCTTGTTTTTTCATTCATTTTCACATACAAAACATCATCATGTTCCTCTAAAACATTAACATGGGTGGTTTTTCCAACATTCATGGAACAAGAGAAACTGTATAGTATTTCCTCCATGGTCGTCATTACCTAAATTCATAGTAAAATCATTCATTCTATTATTTTGTGATTGGGAGAGTTAATCAAGGTGCACATTGTTAATATTGTTCCATGAAAACTGATTAGAAATTATCACCACATCTATCACTCTTATGATCATCTCTTTTGGATACTCACCAAAAATATTTCAATCATATTTAAAACTAACTTTGATTCTTTTAGTTCCCATAATTGAATCAATTAAATAATAATACTGGGATAAACATGTATTATATTGAACAAACTCATACTCATGAATAATCACATATAGGATTTATAAATCATGACACAATTTTATAAATATATAATACCCTATGATGATCCTATATAATTTTAGGTCATATTCTTTTTAAATCCAGCATGAGGGGTCATAAAAATTGGGTGAATTTTCAAATCATATCCCCATGGAGTTTTAAGCAATGAGTGCAGTGAGTCCCTTTGTTATGCACTAGTTACTGATTGATTAAACCTCAATATTAGGTTTTTGGGGTTGTTACCCCTAGTTACATATATGTCAAAGACACATACACTAATAATATCCATAGAGGATTCAATTTATTAGAAACCACTATCAAAATCCATTACCAAATTTATATTTATTTTTCAAATATTTTGACTCTTCTATATATTTATCCATACAGACATACCTAGGGATATCCATAGAAATATCTATTGGAATACCATTAATTTTGGCACATCCTATATTCCAATGGAATACTAAATGTTTACTTTGACACAAACTATAGAAACATAGGGTTATCATACATATTCATTACAAAATTTTTTTAGAATATATATTTCATCACACAAACACACATCTAATGACCATATTAGACTAGTGATTTAGGAAACATGAAAAAATAAACCCTTTTATAAGTGAGATGTATTATTTACCACTAGGTTATCCATTTCTAGAAACCTTGTTATAGAAATTATATATAATGAGTTTATTAATAACACATGGAATGTATTCATATGAATGAGTTAGTGAAAATTCACATTAATGGTAACCAAGGAAGATACGTAATTATAACATGAAAATATAATTATTAGTACATGAGAATAATGTTTGATGAGAATTCCCTACATATCAAATATCATACTTTTGAATCATGGCATAAATAATGGTAGATCATATGTCATGAATCATAAGGGAATCATGAGTACAATACCTGAGAGAATAATAAATAAATAAGACATTCTATTATGGAAGACACATAAATAAATATAATGATTTCCATATTAGTGAAGGCTCACTTTCAAGCATATATTAGTGGAACATGTTAACTCCCCAAACCATTATAGTAGCAATGGTTCACTGCCAATAACATTATATTAGTCAATGTTTACTCCCAAGACCATCTTAGTAGTAAAGATTCACTCCATAGTAAATCTTAGCATACAAGGTCCCTTATATAAGTGGGTTCTCTTCCTATTCCATCCATGGGTTCCCCATGAGATATAATTCATTTCCAAACATGGAGAGAAATATTGGTCCCACACTTCTCATAATGAAATCATACATATGTGCTACTAGATAATAAAACATTCATTACATCTTGACCAATAAAAAGATACGGGTATCATAAACATCATATCATTACTTATGAAATGAAATTATTGTTAAAAATATCACCATATCAAAACCTATGTAAATTAGTTGGGTTTCATAGTTATTTAATCATAGAATAACCCCTAAAAGGAAGTGGTTTTCATACACGTTTTATCATGGAATAACACATAGTATAGAAACTTGTTTAAAAAACAAATTCTTCATATATGTAACCCACTGAAATAATGAATAATAATGTTTTTCTTGGATCATATCTTCATTATTTAATAATCTATATAATGGTATTTCATCTTATATGGATAATGATTTTAAAATATCACATGGAGAATTTCATAAAAAATAACCTATATTTAAAAAACATTATTGATGAAATAAAATATTATGAAAATACATTTCATTTAAACTAACTATGAAATCATATTATGTATTCTATAAAAATAATTTAAAACATTTCAGGGAGAAAATGTCCTTTCCACTTCATAAAATTATTTGTATGTCATAAAACATTTGGAAACTGTTTTCTTTGAGATCAAAAAATAAAAATTATCAAGGAAGCATTGAAAAAAATTTAAAAAAATTTAAAAGATAAAAATTTATTAATATACTTTTCAATAAAAATTATATGAAATTATTGGTTAAAAATATATTTCAAAACATTTTGACAAATAATTGTTTTTGAATAAAATATATTTTCAATTGAAGATATAAATAAATTCCTCTTTACTTAATCAAAATTATTAATTATCTTATGTACCAAATAGTTAGAAAATGTTTTCATTACATGTAAATATCTATAATAGCCATAGGATGGGGAAAATTCATGAGATTTATTGAGATATGGATCATTATATTTCTTTACTAGAAGTATAATCATTAAAAATCCCTACAAATGATGTGATCAATGCAATAAAATCATAGCAAATTGATATCAATGAATCATAATCAGTATGAGTGAATATCAGTATAGATTTCATAAAATATCATGGAAATAATGATATTCAAAATATGACATGTATATGGGTCCGTATATACCCCTCATAAATGAATATGGATGCATAACATATCACATGTCTCAATGAAGGCACATTGAGACAAAATCCCAATACTGATATGGTAACATTTGGAAAGTAAACCCCAAAAAATAAATATAAGGACCCGACCTTAAAACATTACTTAATGTAGAATTAAATGAATAATTCACATTGAGTGTCTTTTCAGGTTTAGAGTTTTAGAGAATTAGGACATAACTATTACATCTCAAAAGATTAAAAAGTAGACACTACTACTATAACCGATTTTTCAAAATATTAATAAAAAATCATTAAATAAAACAAGAGTTCCTTTCTTGATATAAATCTTCTTGAATACTCCCTTTCTCTTAACCTTCCTTATAACCTATGAAAAACATTTCAAAAACTTGGGATGAGCATAAAAAGCTCAGTAAGGGTTATAACATAATGAATGGAAACATTAACTCGCCAATAAATACAAATCAATGAAACCATAACATTCAATCATAACATACCTTTTTAAATCAAAATATTTATGTATAAATCATAGAAATCATAATACATAAAGGTAACATGAGTCATTCATATCATTCTTACGTAGGGATTAACCCTCATGGTTACATTTGGAATACCCATCACAGTATATTTCCTAAATCACTTCAGAGAAACCATAGAGTTTAACTCCTTCATGTTACCCAAGGCATTGGAGAGCTATCTCGGGCTCACCTTCCCTTAGTTTATCACGGAACCACCCAATTTCATAAACTACTCCCAAGAACCATAACATATTCATAACACATAAAACATTCATAAAGGAAAAATAACATTTTCGACATTCCAATCATATGATATCAATATAACACATTGTCATAATCAGAAAAATATCAAAACCATTTTCAATACCGAAATAAATGAAAAGTAAAATATGGTATTTATATTTCATTAAAAAAATTATGGATTGTAGAGGAAGTCGACAATCAATGATGGTCACGGTGGTGGAGAAGTCTTTGTCGCCGCATACGTAAGACAAAAACAATCCTTTTTTCATTTAGTAAAACACTTCATGTAAAAAGATTCCTTTTGATTGAAATTACAAGTCAAAAGGGTTTTATACATCATATAAAATAAAGTCATGTAGAAATCAAAATATTCCTTAATGAAAGGAGATTGAGACGAAGTCCCGTAAAAAGATGGTATCATTAGATTAAGGATAAATGAATTATATAATTATGTGTGACAAGTATAAATAAACTCAATATAAGTGTATATTAAGTGTAAAACAATCAGAGGTCATCTACACATATTTATAGGATGACATAATCAATAATTATAGGTTTAACCCAAAGAATTGAAATTGGGATAAGAAGTTCCCTTATAGAAATTCTACAGCCTAAATGCGTCACTTTAAAATTAAAAAAATGAGTTGATGAGAGATAAAAAGGGTATCTCATCACTTGGACATAAAATTTATATTAATAAGGATATATAAGAACATATCCCAACATAAGAAGATGAAAATTAAAAGACCTAACAAAAATAAGTCTTTTAAAAAGAGGAGGGTGAAATGTTCCCTTACCGATTTGGGTAACTTTCAAAATGTACACCCCATGAAAGAAGGGTCATACAATGAAGATGTAAATACCCATAAATTAAGGTATATTAAAAAAATAATACAACCATGGGAAGTACATACACCACACAAAATTATATAATGAAAAACATAGCATGAGTCTCACAAGAATAAAAAGTGAGATAAAACCCCTTACCTTATTGTAATCAATCGAGTTGTATGATCAAAAGATAATAAACAACAGATGAATCTCATAATACCATGAATATAAATAGAATAATGATAATATATATGAAATTTCAGTAAACAATAAACCACATGAAACAAATAAGTGGCGAACAATGGAAATCTCATGGAATTAAAAGTGAGATAAGAAATCCCTTATGAAAATTCAGCAGCCTAACAGCGCCACTTAAAACTTGCAAAAATATATTAATGAGATCAAATATGGTCTCTAATCATAAGAAAATAAAAATTAAAGTAATAGTAATATAAAATAACATCCCCTAACATAAGAAAGAGGATCTTAAAAGAAATGACATAAAAGAGATAACATAAAAAAGTAAGAGGTAGGATCCCTTACCTCAAGTCCGACTTGTCTTGTTCATTTCTTTATATTCTTGAATAATAATCTTTGGTCAATTTATAATTTCTTAAGGACCTATTTTAAAGTGTACTATTCAATTCATATCACATATTATAATTTTATGATAATTAGTTAATTATGTGAGTTCATATTATACGTTTTTGTCGATGTTCGGTACATGAGTCAAAAATGAACTTGTTTGAAAAGAATTTTCCATGTAGTTATAAGTACACCATCTACAGAATAGTATTAATGATTTAAATATCATATATATCTAGTATATATTAATTTTATACTATTCCATAACATTTGGAGATAAAAAATGAAATGCACCATTCATGGAGACCATAGGTCGTATGTATGCATGAACCCTACTTTCATTTATTTGACATATTAATGGAATTAAATCTAAATGAGATATATATATATTATAATTACATAATTATATTCATAATTTAGATGTAATAAATATCATATATATCCTTTATATATATATATATATATTTATAATAGTACATAACATTTTGAGATAAGAAATGAAATATACCGTTCATGGAGACAGTAAGTCATACGTACGCATGAACGTTACTTTCATTTCTATTTCGTACTTTAATGGAATTAAAACATAATGATAAATAGGTATATTATAATTACAGTATTATATCATATACAATATCATTAAATTCATCCTTTATACATCCCACATGTGGCATTAACGATTCAAATCACTTTGAGGGGGCGGTAGTCCGCACTTCCTAAAATAAAATTATCGTGTTTACCCATTATGGTAACCATAAAGGTATAGAATAAATGAAAAATAAAGAATCATAATGAAAGAATAAATATAATATATATCATATATAAATATAGTGGCAACTTAATGTCCACCATGAGAGGTGTTAAAAGCATATTTAACAATCATCGTTTCGTGAGAAAGTAATTCACCACCCACAGAAACAATATGTTCTTTAACCATTAGATGGAGGTGTGTGTAAGTGTAGCTCGAATAATTATCATAAAAACATCCTAGTATATTTAAGATACTGGTGTTGTTACAAAATAAAGTAATAAAAAGAGTTTATGGGGTTGGAGAAACAAAATAAAACAAAAGAACATAAGAGAAGACATTACCTTCAAATTGGGTAAGTCTTTTTGATTTGAGCCCAAAGGCTTCCTTGGAAACACTTCTGCGCAAAGTAAGGATTCTAGGAGTAAGAGAGGGATGTATAGAGACAATATGAGTAGATTTTGGACGATACAAGGTCATGAGAGGTGTGGGTAAGGGGGTATAGGTGGGGGCCGTTTATACAAGGGAGGAGGGACACTTTTGGAAAGTACTGGAAAGTTACTTTATTATAAAATGAGTTTCGGATTTTAAAGGTCCAAAAAAGATATATTTCTAGGATGAGGTGATAAGGGTTTGAAATAAACCAATACAATAGGTTTTATACAAGTTTAAGTGTCTTATTTTACCGTATCTTCTCATTTTATTTAAATCCATCATTAATGAGGTAATCACTGCATCATAATGGTGTAATAAATAAATTTATTTATTTAATGTCTAAAAATTATAAAAAAAATACCACAATTTAGGAAATCTTTTTATCTTTCCAATTAATATTTATATTCTAAGAGATAATTTATTTACCCAAAATTGATGTTTTTTTACTTAGGTGTTACATACTTTTGTTATATTTTCCTTTCTATAAAAAATAAAATTATAAAATGTCACTATCACCCAAAAGTGATTCCATGGGGTCCCTAAGTTGGAACAAGGCATCCCATGGTCGTTCATAATACATCCAATATAATTAGGACACATTTTGGGGTCATTTTATATTATTATGATATTATTTTATTACCCTTAACTACCCGATTACTAATTAATCACAATAATTAAAGATAATTACTGTCGTTACTATTCATAATGTCCAAAAACAAAAGAATCTTAATTACATAATTTGGAACTTATGATTCCAAATATGGAATCAATTATACCAAATTCAAAACACATAAATTTCAGTAATTAATTTAAAAATAATTCCCGTTGTTAGAACCAAATAAGGGTTTTTAAGAGTTAAAATCTATCAAAAGATTTATTTGTTTTTACATCCAATTTTAAAAGTCAAATTACATCCAATGACAAAATTTGTATTAAATTATAAAAACATAATTAAATTAAACCTCAAAACCAATTAACATGACAATAGAACTATATAAATAAATTGGATGAAAAGGGAGTTTTGAATTAAAAAGTTGTATTTTTCACTATTCATTAAAAAGGAACATTATCAGAAAAATACCAAACATTATCCCTAAGATAAATTTGATATTACAAATTAAAAAATTATTTAAATATTAAAAAATTAAGAACATATAAGTTTCATTAATAAATTATATAGTTAATTTCTGCTGTCAAAACAAATAGAGTGTTTTTAAGAAAAAACATTTATCAAAAGATTGACACTTGTTTACATCCATTTTCAAAGTTATATTAATTCTAATTACCACCATTGGATAAAATGGTAAAAATATATTCTAATTAAAATTTAAAACCAATTAAAAATATATTCTAACCATATAAATAAATTATATTAAAAGGAGGTTTTGAATTAAAATACAGCATTTAAAAAAAATGAACTTTATCTGAAAAATACAAAAAATTTACACAATGTAAATTTTGATATCTTGATTCTAAAGAAAGATTTTATTTTTTAAAATATAACATATAAAAGTGATAAAAATTAAATTAAAAAAAAGTTTCTTCATCAAAAGGCGGTAAATCAACCTTTTAAAGAATTTTAGAATATTTATTCTTAAAATTGGATTCATTTTCATTTTAAGCCTCTAACATTTATTGAATAATATAAAAACATATAAAAAACATATATAATAATATTTTAGTTAGTTATGTTCATTCCCTCTATTCCAACGGCTAGACGTTATCTTCCAATTAAAATAATATTATTATATTATTAGTGTGCAACGTAAGATTTCAAAGAAACTCGTTGTTGTGTATTGGGTACGCCATCGAACATAGAATCACCTTTAAAGTAATATTAATATTTTATACACAAATATAAATAAATATGAAAATTTAATATTCTTTTTTTACGTGGAATGTTACATCCTTCCCCCCTTTTGGGAATTGCGTCCTCGCAATTTTAAAAAATTGGGCTCGAAAACTTATTTGAAAGCCCCACATCGGAAAAGGAGTCAATAAAACAATCAATTTAAATGAAATAAAGAGAAGTACAAAGGTCACCCAAGACAAAAAATACTAGAATTCCATGAAAACATGTATATGGAGGAAAAAACAAACTATCAAGGTCTGATGGAGAGTGATTGAAAACTTGTATAGGAGAAAGTTAACCACAAGAAAATCCCAAACATGTGATGGGTTAAACGGTATTTGATTCCCCAGTAGGAAACATTAACAATCAACATTTTTGTATTAAGTTAAATTTCATTGAGTAATTCATTTATGATCTTAACTAAAACATAAGGAAACATACATACTTGTCATGTAGACATTCAACTTTTACTAGATTTAAAATAATAACTCATATTTTCTCTAAACGATGAGTATTCATGATGACTTATTCACATTAAGAGTGCTATAATCAACTTCGAGAGAATCTCATAACTCACAAAAGATGAACTATATATTTCCCATGTCTTTATACCTTAACCAAAAACAAATTTTTTTGTATAAGATCAAATAATCCAAAAAAAAAGAGATAATCTTTTACAAAAAGAAAAACTACTCTTAATCTCCAAAATTTTTCAAACAACCCAAAGTTCAAAAAAGACAATTCAATAAAAAATTTCCATTCAAATGCATCATAAAATAAACCAACCTAAGATTGAAACCCAAATCTCTGAAGTATTTAATCACATAGTCTTCCAAGGTAAATCTTAACATTTATCTCCAAATAACATCATTTACTCTTAAAGTATCATACTGAAACATAATTAGCCTAATCACATATCCTCCATGATACGTCAATAGTTTCCATAGATAACCCAAAATAAACTTATTCTTGATTCATAAAATCATCTAACTAAAAATAATTTTCCATACTAACCAGGGACTTCACGTAGTCCAGTGGTAGGCGATAAATACCAGTCTCACTTTGGTTGTGGGTTCGATTCCTGCTACTTGGTCCGATGTGACGGGTTGTCACACGGTCTGCGAGTTGTCCCTTTCGCCAAAATTATATAATTCTTAAAAAAATCCCAAAAAATATATAAAATCTTCAAAAATAACCATAACATAATTTATCCTCAATTTTCTCTCATGAAATTCATTTTCCATCATATAGTAACCCATAATTACCTCAAAAGTAAGGATCATATAATCCCTAATGGTTACCATTATAATTATTACCTGGACTTACTCATCGATTTGGTTCTCTCGTACATGATGCATTAGAGAACTCACTAAGGTTCAAGTGGTTAATCATTACTCTTTGATAGTTGGTTTAGAATAACCGTGAAATTCCTCATTGAATCCCTCATTTCATCTAGTCTCTTAATCAGAGAACCCCTACAGTTTTCTTCAAACCCATTGTCACATTGGTGCCTGCTAGATCCATCCATTTACTATAACCAAAAATGTTAATGTGAATATTTTAACAAAATCATCATGTACTAATGAGGAAGATAAACACTTATATATACTTATCCATGTTATCTAAAACTCATTACAACATTCAAAAATAACAATGTCTCCATCTAATATAATAACCATTGTGGTTATACAGAACTTGTCACTTATGCTTAAACATCACTCTAACATCTCATGTTATCTAAACTGACCTCTGATACCAACTATAAGGACCTAGCCATAAAACATTACTTAATCTTGAATTAAATGAATAATTCACATCAAGGATCTTTTCAGGTTTAGAGTTTTAGAGAATTAGGACATAACTATTACATCTCAAAAGATTACAAAGTAGACACTACTACTATAATCAATTTTTCACAACAATAATAAAAAAATTCCTTAAATAAAACAAGAGTTATTTTCTTGATATAAATCTTCTTGAATACTTCCTCTCTCTTACAATTCCTTATAACCTGTGAAAAAAATTTAAAAACATGAGATGAGCATAAAAAGCTCAGTAAGGGTTATAACATAATAACAAGAAACATTAACCCACCAATAAATAGAAATCAATGAAACCATAACATTCAATCATAAAATACCTTTTGAAATCATAATATTTATGTATAACTCATAGAAATCATAAGACATAAAGGTAACTTGAGTAATTCATAACATTCTTACATAGGGAATAACCCTCATGGTTACGTTTGGAATACACATCACAGTATATTCCCTAATTATCTTCGGAGAAACCTCAGAGTTTAACTCCTTCACGTTACCAAATGAATTAGAGAGATATATTGAGCTCACCTGCCCTTAGTTTATCATGGAACCACCCAATTTCACAAACTATGCTCGCGGACCATAACATAGTCATAACAAATAAAACATTCATAAAGGAAAAATAACATTTTCCACATTCCAATCACAAGATATCAATATAACACATTGTTATAATAAAAAAATATCAAAAACATTTTCAATAACGAAATAAATGAAATGCAATATATGGTATTTATTTTTCATTAAAAACATTATGGCTTGTATAGGATATCGACAATCAATAATGGTCATGGCTGTAGAGAAGTTATTGTCACTGCATAGGTAAGACAAAACCATTCCTTTTTTCTTTTAGTAAAATTCTTCGTGTAAAAATATTCATTTTGATTCAAATTAAAAGTTAAAAGTGTTTTATAAATTGTATAAAATAAATTTATTTAGAAATAAAAATATTCCTCAATGAAAGGAGATTGAGACGAAGTCCCATACAACGATAGTATCCTTAGATTAAGGATATATTAATTACAAAATTATGTGTAACAAGTATAAATGCACTCAATATAAGTGGATATTAAGTGTAAAACAATCAGAGATCATCCACACATATTAATTGGATGACATAATCAATAAGTAGAGGTTTAACCCAAATAATTGAAATTGGGTTAAGAAGTTCCCTTACAGAATTTCGTCACCCTAACTGCATCACATTAAAATTAAAAAAAATGAGTTGCTGAGAGATAAAAAGGGTATCTCATCACTTGGACATAAAATTTACATCAATAAAGATATATAAGAACATATCCCAACATAATAAGAAGTAAATTAAAAGACCTAACAAAAATAAGTCTTTTAAAAAGAGGAGGGTGAAAAGTTCCCTTACTGATTTGGGTAACTTTCAAAACGTACACCCCATGAAAGAAGGGTCATAAAATGAAGATGTAAATACCTATAAATTAAATTATACTAAACAAATAATACAACCATGGGCAGTATAAACACCACACAAAAGTAAATCATGGAAAATGTAGCATGAATCTCACGAGAATAAAAAGTGAGATAAAAACCCCTTACCTCGTTGTGATCAATCAAGTCGTATGACCAAAAGATAATAAACACAAAATGACTAATATAATAATAGGAATATAAATATAATCATGATAATATATATGAAATGTCAGCACACAATACACCACATGAAAGAAATAAGTGTCGAACAGTGGAAATCTCACAAAATTAAAAGTGAGATAAGAAATACCTTACAAAAATTCAGCAGCCTAACAGCGCCACATAAAACATCCAAGAATGGATTGATGAGATAAAATAGGGTCTATCATCATAAGAACATAAAAAGTAAAGTAATAGTAAAATAAAATAGCATCCCCTAACATAATAAATAAGAGCTTAAAATAAATGACATAAGAGAGAGTACTTAAAAAGAAAGAGGTATGATCCCTTACCCCAGGTGCGACTTGTCTTGTTCGTTTCTTTATATCGCTAAATAATAAACTTCGGTCAATTTAAAATTTCTTAAGGAAATCCTTTAAATATTATTATTCAATTCATATCACATATTACAATGTTATAATAATTAGTTAATTATGTGAGTTCATAACAGACGTTTTTGTTGATGTTCGGTACATGAGTAAAAAATGACCTTGTTTGAAAAGAATTGTCCAAGTAGTTATAAGTACACCATCTCCAGAATAGTATTAATGATTTAAATATCATATATATCCATTATATATTTATTTTATACAATTCCATAACATTTGTAAATAAAAAATGAAATGCACCGTTCATGGAGATGGTAGGTCGTACGTACGCATGAACGCTACTTTCATTTCTTTGTCATATTAATATAATTAAATCTAAATGAGAGATATATATATTATAATTAAAGAATTATATTCATAATTTATATGTAATATATAAAATATATATCCATTATATATATACTTTTAATAGTATATAACATTTGGAGATAAGAAATGAAATGTACCATTCATGGAGACGGTAAACCATACGTATGCATGAACCTTACTTTCATTTCTATTTTCATACTTTAATGGAATTAAAACATAATGATACATAGGTATATTATAATTACAGTAGAATATCATATATAATATTATTACCTCCATCCTTTATACATCTCATATATGGAATTAATGATTCAAATCACTTTGAGGGGGAGATAGTCTGCACTTCCTAAAATGAAATTATCGTGTTTACCCATTATGGAAACCATAAAGGTATGGCATAAATAAAATATACAGAAGCATAAGGAAAGAATAAAAATAGTATATATAATATAAAAATACAGTTATATCTTAATGGCCACCATGAGAGGTGTTAAAAGAAGATTGAACAATCATCGTTTTGTGAGGCAGTAATTCACCACCCACAGAAATAGTATGTCCTTTAACCATTAGATAGAGGTGTGTGTAAGTGTAGCTCGAATAAATCTTATAAAAACATCATAGTATATTTAATATACTTTGTTAGTTACAAAATAAAGGAATAAAATGATTTTATGGGGTTGGAGAAGCAAAATAATACAAAAGAACATAAGAGAAGACACTACCTTTAAATTGGATAACTCTTTTTGATTTGAGACAAAAGGCTTACTTGGAAAAAATTATACCCAAATTGAGGAATCTAGGATTAATATAGGGATGTGTAGAGAAAATATGAGAAGAGTATGAATGAGCCAAGTGCTTGAGAGGTGTGGGTAAGGGGGTAGATGTGGGGGCCTTTTATAAGAGGGAGGAGGGTCACTTTTGGAAAGTCTGGAAAGTTACTTTATTATAAAATGATTTTCAGATTTTAAAGGTCCATAAATAATATATTTCTATGATAAGGTGATAAGGGTTATAAATACACTCATACAATAGGGTTTAAACAAGTTTATTTCTTTTATTTTACCTTATCTTATCATTTTATTTAAATCGTTCATTAATGTGGTAATCACTACATCATCTTGGTTTCAGAAATAAATTTATTTATCTAATGTCTGAAAATTATAATAAAAATACCATAATGTAGGAAATCATATTAGCCTTCCAATGAATATTTATAGTCTAAGATATCATTTATATAGAAAAAATTAAAAAAAAAATTTACTTAAGTGTTACATACTTTTGTTATATTTTCCTTTCTTTAAAAAATAAAATGATAAAATGTCACTATCACCCAAAAGTGATTCCATGGGGTCCCAAAGTTGGATCAAGGTATCCCATGGTCGTTCATGACACAAACAGTAGTATTAAGACACATTTTGGGGTCATTTTATATTATTATGATATTATTTTATTACCCTTAACTACCTGATTACTAATTAATCACCATAATTAAAGATAATTAAAGTCGTTACTATTCATAATATCCAAAAACAAAAGAGTCTTAATTACATAATTTGGACCTTCTGATTCCAAATATTGAATACATTCTACCAAATTCCAAAAACATAAATTGCAATAATTAATTTAAAAATAATTCTTGTTTTTAGAACCAAAGACAGATTTTTATGAAGTAAAATCTATCAAAAGATTGATTTGTTTTTACATCCAATTTAAAAGTGAAATTACATCCAATGACCATAATTTTATTAAATAATAAAAACATAATAAAATTAAACCTAAAAACCAATTAAAATGACAATCTATCTATATAAATAAATTGGATGAAAAGGCAGTTTTGAATTAAAATGCTGTATTTTTCACTATTCATTAAAAATGAACATTATCAGAAAAATACCAAAAATTCACCCTAAGATAAATTTGATATTAAAAATTCAAAAATTATGTACATATTACCAAATTAAAATCATATAAGTTTCATTAATAAATAATATACTTAATTCCCGCTATCAAAAAAATAGCGTGTTTTTATGAAACAACATCTATTAAAAGATTGACACTTGTTTATATCCATTTTCCAAGTGAAATTAATTATAATGACCACCATTGGATTAAATGGTAAAAATATATTATAATTAAACTTTAAAATAAATTACAAAGAAAATCTATCCATATAAATAAATTATATTAAAAGGAGGTTTTGAATTAAAATACAACATTTGTTAAAAAATAACCTTTATCGGAAAAATACAAAAAATTTACACAAAGTAAATTTTGATGTCTTGATTCTAAAGAAGGATTTTTTTATCAAATATATCATGTAAATGTGACAAAAATTAGATTTAAAAAAATATTATTAATCAAAAGTCATTTAATCGTCCCTTTAAAGAATACTAGAATATTTATTCTTAAAATTGGATTCATTTGAATTTTAAGCCTCTAACATTTATTAAATAATGTAAAAACATTTAAAAAACAAATATAATCATATTTTAGTTATTTCTGTTCATTCCCACTATTCCAATGGCTAGACGTTATCTACCATTTAAAATAATATAATTATATTGATAGTGTGCAACGTAAGATTTCAAAGAAACTCTTTGTTGCATATTGGGTACGCCATCAAATATAGAATCCCCTTTAAAGTAATATTAATATTTTATTCACAAATATTAATAAATATGAAAATGTAATATTATTTATTTACCTGGGATGTTACAAGAAATATCTTAATGTTGATACATAAATACAATTAATTTAAATAAGATGAATCATATAATACATTCATGGGATGTATATAAACTATATAAAATAATAAGATCATTATTATTCAAGAATTTCATTGATGTAAAAAGTGAGAAGGAAATGCCTTTTACATGAGTAATATTTTAGTCATGAGCCCTGTGAAAGAATGACATCAATTAAAAGTTTTACATTAAGTATTCACTTACATAATACATATTCAAACCTGTTATATACTAAATATAATTTTATTATTCATCTATCATTGAACCATATTCATTTATATAATATAATTAATTATTAACTTATGAATTTTATATTCTCGTTTATTAACAATTCAATGTTAATGTTTTGTTTGAGGTAATAATGACTTTGTATTTCATATATGTTTTGATTTTTTATTTTCATTCTAGATACATTAATAATTAATTACTAATTTCCAAAATTTAAAACACGATATAATTGTAAATTCCATGAAATTATGTGGAAATTTTTTTCTTACATTCATGGGATTTTTATGAGCCTGTGAAAATTTATGACACATGATTCCGAGGCCCGGTGTGCTCAAAATCAATTTCTGATGTTTTTCACAGGTACATTTAGTAAACGTGCGAGCGGGATTTTATAAATTTTGAACCGGTGCTCGGAATTGAAATCCTATGGCATAGTGGAACTCACAGCGTATGTGATTTCTTAGTAATACCTTCACTGTAGTTGCGTTTTAACATGATTGGAAGATAGATTTTGGGGTTCATTAATTATGTTAAATAAAAATAAGGTGATATATTATTTTTATTTCGTGGTGGTTAAAATATCCAAGGGGAGGTTGGAGGTGGGGACCACCACACCAAAACATCCCAAGAGAGGTTATGGTGGTGGGGACCACCCACACATAACCTCCCTTGAGAGTATATTTATCTATGGGGACCACCCGTGATTTAAACCCCTTGGAACCCCCAATTAAGTGGTGAAACTCTCCACATTCCACCATCAATTAATTGTGCCAACCAATGAATTTAATTAATTGAACTCTCTCTTCCCTTAATTATTTGGAACCTTTTGAAATATTTTGAATTTTTTCAACTCCCCATTTAATATGCCAATGCTCATCTAATAAATTTGGTGGAGTTGGGTTATTAAATTTATCCAATTCAAATTTTGTGCAAACAAAATTAATAGGATTCTCGCTCTATTATTTTGTTAGCATAACCTTTTGTTGGAGCTTTGGGTAGAGCTTTAGAGAACCCTTAGAAAATTCTCTATCAATGAAGAACACCCCCTTCCAACGAAGAACGAAGAACACTTTTCATTGTTCTTCGACCGAGCCTAAAGAGAAGGAACCGACCGCGAAGAATGCCAACGACGCATCTTCCTCGGTCTCCTACCTCGGATGACTCCCGATGTCAACAAATCTATGCCGCCTTTTTCCCGCGACTTCGTCTAAGAACGAAAAACGAGGTAGGGGATTTGTGATGGTTTTATTCTCATTCTCATACGTTCTATTTATGGAGTAAGTTGTGCCATTTGATATCAACTTAACATTGGGGGGGGGGGGGTCGGACCACACGAACATGGCCGACCCTTCCCTTTTGTTGTTCTCGATTGATGATGACAGCATGGGAAAGAGGTGACGACGAACTAATTCTGCACTGCCAGTGGCCCTGTCGTCGGCCCATCACGCCCCACCGGCACGCTTCCTGTGCCGCCGGTGCGCCGCCCGGCCCTGCTGGCGGCCTGCCCACACCCCACGACGCCCTGCTACCCTGCCCAGCGCCCTGTCATGCTGCTCGGTATGCCCATGGCGCCCCGACGCGCTACCCGGTTCCCCCCACCACACCCTGCCGCCCTGCCCGAGCCCCCTAACACCCTTCCACGCTCCCCAGCACAACCTCGCGTGTTGTCCGGTGCCCCCCGCGCTGCCTGGTGCACCCGCACGCTGCCTGGCGCCCCGACATCCTTCTTAGAACCCTCACGTCCTGCCTCATGGCCTGCCACGCCCTGCCTGGTGCACCCGCGACTTGCGCGTTGTCCAGTAGGCCTACATGTGCCCCGTGTGGCCTACCTGCTGGCCACCCGGCCACCATCCTCCTGAGCCGACCGGTGGTGTCTGCTGTAGTGTCGCTAGCCAAACTGGCCTGGTCTTCCAGGCTGAGTCACTAAGCCGCCTACATGGCGACTACCGGGCCGAACCACCCTCGTGGTCTGCTAGGCCGGGCCCAATGGACCGAGTTAAAATGTAGCGGGCTGACCCGCCCATTAGGCCGGGTCAGACCCAGTGAGTCTGGCCGAGTCGACCCAGAATTGTTCGGCCCAGACGGGGTTGGTCAGAGTCGGTCCGACCGGGTCGGACCGGATCTGGGCCCATTACTGACCCTTTTCTTGCTCTGGCCATATCTTTAGTATCAGACGTCCGTTTGACGAACCGTCAGTGGTGCATGTATTCTTGGAGCATAACCATACCTTTAAATATACCCCACTGTAGATCGGGGTATAGTTGAGTTATGGTCAGGTTCGTTCGTACACGAATCCAACCAGCCCACTGAGACTAAAATGCTAATAACTCACAGACCGTTTGTGTGATTGACGTGTCGTCTATTGTGTCGAGACCCCTATGACGTGGCGGTACATTGAGATACTTCCACATGAGACTTCGTGACACTTGGAGTATCGACCAGTAGCTCATGGAGCGGATCCTCCATGAGATGAGCAGAAACAGTGTAGAGACCTAGTAACTGACAGACCTCACTACTACTTGACTGATTCGACTTGGAGTGATTCGACTAGCCAAGTGGGAAGAACCCGATATTTATCGGCAGACCCATGGAGGAGGAGTTCCCAGTATTTGGCACCAGACCTGTGGTACTCGACAGGAGTAGTACCTTTCTAGGCTATTAGGGGGAGTGCCCGATATTTGGCGGCAGAACCATAGCGGACTGAGCGCCTGGTAGTTCGTACCAGACACGCAGTACTAGACAGGAGGAGTACCTCCGCAGTCCAAGGTTAGTGAGAAGCGCCTAGGTGTCGCGACAGGGCCCCTGTACTCGATAGAGGAGGAGTTCTCCAGCAGTTGTGGTTTTGATATTGAAAATCCTGGTTTGAGCTGAATCAATGACCTTTTTGTTTTCCTCATGATTGAGATGAGTTAATGGATATCTTTGGAATATGTATGGGCATATACCTAAGTAATGGTTATCCATTGAAATCATAATTTTTGGTTTATCCTTGTTGGTTTTTGTGAGACCTTGAGGGTCTCGGGGTCCCTACTTAGTATTGTCATACTCACCCCTACACGAGCTATGTCTGCACCTCGTTGTGTTGGATGCAGACAACAGACAGTGCTGATGGAGGCCAAGAGTGCTAGGACTGGAAGATACCTCGAGGAGGACCTTATGACGCATTAGTACACCATGGATTCAGATGGACGTGGAGTGTTGTGGATGCCATTTGTACCTAACCATCAGGAAGGAACCCCGGAGATCAATCCAGGAGCTGCTTTCACCTTCCAGCTGTTTGTCTTTTTAGTTGTCCATGTTTTTCCTTTCCTTGTACTTTACTATTGGGCTTGTATTTCCATCCCATTTACTTTTATTACACATGTTATATATCTTTTACTTCGTTTTTTCTTCCACTTGTACTCTGTTTTTGTGTGTTTAAATTTTATAAAGGAAATGCCTTCCCAGTTTTATGGAATTACGCCTTTGGTGCTAGTCGTCAGCCCCTGGCCTATGGAAGGCGTGCTTGGGGTATTCATGATACATGCCCTGGGGGATGGGTCATGACAATAATTATCTTAAATATTCAATATATATGCAATTATAATAATCATTAAAAGATAGAGATAGGAAATTAAATATATCATTCATAGAGATGGTAGGTCGTACATTCTCATGAATGGTGTTTCCATTTTCTTATCATAATAAAAGTATGAAATTAAATGATATATATATATATATATGATAATTACAGTTTAATTTTTATGTTATATATACAAAAAAATATCTGGTCGACCCATCCTTCATACATTTCATGTAATGTGTTATCGCATGAAAATGCTTCATGAGGTGGTAGTACACTGTACACATGAACAACGTTATCGTATTCTCAAAAAATGTAATGCATGAAGTTCTATGTTATATACAAATAAAATATTCATAATACCATCATAAATACCATATAAATAATATATATACTATAAATAAATCATTATTAACATCCTTGGAAGGTTGTAATAGAATAACGAATGAAATCAGTTCATGAGGCGGTAGTCCGCCGTACACACGAACGACTATTGTGTATCCCATTTGATAGAATTTTATGAAGATGTAATTATTACCATTAGGATAAAAAATTATAAAAAATTTAAGACACTAATTTTATTAAGTAATATAGAAGTAAATTATATTTATGGGGATTTAGGAAGAAATAAAACAAAAATGTTTGTTTATGAAAATTACATTTTATTTATGTATATCCATTTGGTTTACCCAAAAGGACTTCATTGGTTGGATTTATTACCAATGTGATGCTATTTGATGAATTTAGGTAATATTCGAATATATTTGGATAGGTTTTATCAATTCAAAAGGTCCTGAGAGGCGTGAAGAGGGAGGGAGAGTGTGTGGCCTTTTATGTCGGAGGTGATTGGATAACTAGTAAATTTTTTAAATAGAGAATTCCATCCTCTCTTTTAATATGAAAAAAGTGTAAAAAATGTATCAAATTAAAACCTTTGACATTATATGGTCTATATATGGACATCCAATTTGTTTTTGGGGAGCTTATTGTAATTGTTTAAAAAAATCTATATTAACAACTACATAACTTCGATTTTACCTTAAACATTGTCATTAATTTTAAATTTTTTACTAATTACTCAGATAAAACAATTAATTTAAATTTATTAGTCATTATAAATTGTGAGGAATATATATATTAAATCTATTTTTTCCAAATTTTAAACACTTATTTTGTATAAATTAATTTAATTTTAATTCTGCTAATGGGATGAGACAATATGTTTTTAATGTGAAAAAGTTCAAAAGATTAAATTATATTTAAATTCGATTTCATTTTGAAATTTTTTAAAATGACCTAAATTTGAATTAGTGATGTATAATTTAACTAATTATACTTTAAAAAAATAAAATATAAATTTTATATATAATTTCTTTAGTTGAAAAGCATGTTTTCAATTAAAATTCAGTATTGTTCACTATTCATCAAAAAATGAAACATTGCATAAAAATATAAAAAATTAACTATAAGATAATTTTGATATCCAAATAAATAAATGAAGTTTATATTTTCATATATAGTTTAGGAATATTTCAGAAATTATATTTAAAATAAGGGAACTATTAAAATTCTGTAAAAAAACCTTTTAAAAAAATACATCTTTTATTCATACAAGTGAATTTATTCATATATATTTTATATAAAACACTTAAGGTGAAATTTAAATAGTTTTTTGAATAATGAATATATATATATATATATATATAATCAATCAAATAAAATTTATGTTTAATTAATTTAGATAGAGCATGTTTTCTCATATAAAATAGTTTTTCAGAAAAAGGAATTTTGGTCTTTTCAAATAGTTCATACTTTCATTTATAACTAATTTTCTACCAATGAAGTCGTATTTTAAACATAGAAAAACATATTTTATAATTTAGTGAATTCATATCATACCTTCCATTCTAATGGCTAGGTGATAACGGTAATAGTATTTTAATAATAATATAAATTGTTTGTTGTAGTTCAGTAGAACCCGATCTTATGTGTAAAATAAGTTATAAAATGAACAAAGTATTATGTTTTAAAGAATAAAAAAATTATTTTATTAATCGCAGTATAATATTAGTGGTGTGTATAGTTAAATATTAACTTGTTTTTGGTTATAATGAAATCCAAACTATGTGTACCATACAATGAAATCCATCAAATAATTTCAATTTATTCGGAAAAAAATAATTTTTAAAAACATGGGGTGTAACAATAACAATAAAAAAATCCAAATTATCATCATTATTTAGGATTATAAAAGAATATATATTTAAATAGGGTTCATAAATATGTAAATAATGTTTTTTTCTTTATGATATAATATATTAAATCACTTTTATGGTAATCAAAGTTAAAGGTATGGGATAAGGTAACTTAAACTCATTTCTATGAGTCATAAAAATTTCATATTTTACTTTATTATTACATTAAATACCATTTAAATTGTTCATAGATCTTTTATTTTGTGGATAATAGTTTTTTATATAATTCCATTTCCATGAAAGGTTTTATTTTCACATGTTTTTCTAAAAACATCAAATACCTTTTGAAAAGATACTCATAACAATGGATTTTAGATTTTTGAATGAAAAATATTATCTTGATAGAATTACTCATTATTTATTTTTCATTTTCAACTCTTTCATCAAAATTATGTGCCTATAATGTAGTTTTGATTCATGTTTAACCATATGTTTTTTCATTTATTGTGTGAATATTTTTGTTCATCATGTTTTCAAAATTAAATGATTTATTAAATGATTTTATTTCATACCATTGGGATATTATAATAACCCCATTTTATATTCATTATTTTAGTATAATAATTGAATAAATTCCAATGTTATGTTTTATTAAAAAAAATTATTCCAGTAGTTACTTTTAAAAAAAGATAATTATTTTAATTTTGATGTTTTATGAAACCCAATTTATATTTATAGTCTCGTTTTGATGTGAACAATGAATGATTTTTAAGTGGATCATGTAAGTGTGTATGAAATATGGGAATAGTCTTATATCTCTCTCAAATGTATTGGTTAATATTTTTTATCACATAATATATGTTTTCATGTGTACCATTTAGTTTCTTATAAGCATGGGCACTAAGGGTGTGCCTTAATAAATTATTGTTTTATTAGGATAATGACTATGAAAATGTAAATTTATTTTAATTATGATCATATACTCTCATAAAAAAGGTATAATGTTAAAAAAAAGTCATTTTATATATTTTACTATTTCAGGTTGCTCATTTATGGGATTATGATATTATTATAAGTACTTTCTTATCAATTTTTTATATGTTATTCACTCATGATGTTAAGATATTTCTCTCATGCTTAGGTTTTTACATATTCTTATGAACTCCTTCTTAATTAAATTATTATATATCCCCTAATAATCATTTTATATGACCATATTATTTTGATTATATTACCTAGTTGTTGTAAATGAGTCTTACATTATATATTTCAATAATTTACACAACCCCTCCCTCCAAAGATGACCATACTAGACTAGAAATAAATAATGGGAGATAATGACCCCCCTGAGTCCCACCTCCAATAGGCCACGGTGTGGCGACCAACACCAAGGGTATAAAAATCTCACAAAAAAGGATGAATTGTCATTTATTATAAAAAATATCTAGATTTATGATCTATCATCCACAAAACCACTCCAAGACACACACACACACAAATAGAAATATATATATATATAAGAAAGACAAAACCATCCCATAGGAATTTTTAAAACAAAACATCTACAAATATAATGAAATTGTCCAAAGTAAATACCCAAAATAATGCAAAGAAATGACAAAACAACTATCCTAAAGTCAAAGATAGTAATTCCCAACATGGTCCATGTAGTCCTCTTAGAAACCAAAATGTAGTTTTATAATGTAGGGTGAGCATAAAAATATACTAAATAGGAAATCCCAAAGTCTCTTATGAATAGGTGGGAGAAGCATACTCATGCTTAGATGAGGAAACAGAACAACATCGAACAAGGAATTCTAACCATCCCCCCCCTCACCAAGGAATGCTCACCAAGTAACACAAGTCAAGTAAAATAATAATTTAAGAAAATCAATGATAGGGTAAACCTCAGAAATTTACCACTGATTAGCTGTTCTCAACCCCTAATGGAAAACATCCTACCTCTCCCACCTCTTCTTAAAATACCATGTCACATCCTTCCCACAAACACCATGGCCTCACAACAAGTCTCACAACCTGGGAAAACGAAGCTCATAACGTATCAACTACACACACCTGGGCCTCACAACCTTATCCTGACCATATACACCTAGGCCACATACCACATCACATCTCAAAAACATGAGGGAAATCACAAAAAATCTCATCCTGATGACACATGGAAAAAACAACTCATCTCATATTAAAGACACTTGGGAAAACACAACTCACCTGCACAAACTTGGGACTTAAAAACCACCAAATGCACAAAAAATATTATTCTATCACTGCCCAGAAGTGGGAGAAAGGAAGTGAAGGTGGACATCCATCCATCCTCCCACTAGTATTATTTTAAAAGACACCATTTCCCATTACAATGGGGGTGTTCGGAACATAATGCTCAACTATGGTGGGGTGTGTATTGAAATCATAAGGAATTACATGTATATATATAATATCAAACACTCACACCCAACCTATGGTTTTGCAAAAAACATTCTAATCACAAAAAACCATATTTTATTCCACCTATAAATGAACAACACCGTACAATAAGTAAGAAAAACATTCCACATTCCAAACCAGTTTGTTATACATAAACATCAAAAGTGAAATAATACAATACATCATCAATTTCTTCAATAAAAATATCCATTTGATGTCATTAACATGAGGTATAACTTCCATTAACACTTGAGTGGATTTAATAGAACTAACCACATAGCATAAGCACAACACCATACAAGAAGAATAGTATCCACAAGTAACATTACATTTTAGTTCCACATTTATCCACATAACAGGTTTCAAAAAATATTGAATAATACCATATTAAAAACACATTTTTCATTATATTCTAGAATGATATAATTTAATCATCACTTTTTCAAATTCCATATTCCAATTCAAATACACTTTTTTTAGATTCCTCTAAAGAAAAAATATACCATTTTAGTTCCATACATCCAGGAAACTAGAATTAATTCACTTCGTACAATAACCAATACGTAGAAGTCAGAAACACACAACAAACAATTACTTTAATTCCAACAATCCCACATCACCACTATTTTACAACCACATCCTCTTTTTTCAACCTTGCTACACAATCATACAGAAAGCATTATATGACCCATTTGTATAACCATACCGATTGTAGCCCCACTATACCACTATATGTACCATTTCAATAATCACATCCCCACTGCATAAAATATCTCATCCACTACCCCCTCATATCAAAACATAGTAATATTCCCTTTATCATGTCACCTGTCTAACCCACAACACACAATCATGTCCACAATCAAGTTACAACACAGAACAGAGCAATACATGATTCCAGATTTAATAGGGTGTTCCTCATTAAATTTCATCTTATCAATCCAGTGGTTATCACATAATATAGTTTGATCTTGGTGAATCCTTTTATTAGGCATGTATATGTGGTTAAAAGTTTTCATATTGAAACATTAATCCTAGAACAAAAAACATTCATTCCATATATCATCACATTCACAAGAAAAGACCACCAACAACCATGATTTTCAGTCGGCGTATATCCAATACCATTCATGACATGGATCAAAATAAAAATAAAGAATAATAATGAGTCACTTTCATTATCCCCTATACATTGATCTTAAATGGATTAAATTTTATTTCTTATCATTTTATCATTATATCTTTCGCAAGAGTATATTTATACACCCACCCTGAATAATACACAATTAAAAGAGATGAAGGGATCCCTACCACAAGAAATAGAAGATTAGAACCTCCTCCTTATGACAAACAGTGGGTGTGAAAGGCCCTAGGGAAACAAAAACCAAGGGTGAAACATAGATGCACAAATCATTGAGGAATAATGGTTCAAGGATGTATGATATAAAGAGTAAAAAAGAAACATTCATGGAATAAAGGATCTTGACATTAAAATGGCCAGATCCTAAATCAATAGGAGAAACTATTTTAAATTCCATTAATGGAGAATCATGACCAAAACCACACAGATTGGATATTTAGGAGCGTCCATAGTGTTGTTAATATAAGAATATATTTTATAACCCATGAAACATCTTCAAAACCCCTTAAATAATGTGTTAAACTCAATTTACATTAAATAAAACGTTAAAGGGGAGAAACTGCATCAAACTAGAAAACTGGAGAAAAATGGAATCTTTTGAAAAATTGTGGGAAACGAATCACTAGTGGATGACCTACGATTAGATTACTCACCATTAGGTGGCCTACTATTGGATGACTCAATTTTGGAAGAGTCACCATTGGATGAGTCATTGTCAAAAAAGTCACTGTTGAAGGGGTCATTGTTGAATGACTCACCATCATGATTCACCACTTGTGACCTACCATTAGTGACTCTCTATTGCGACTCACTATCAAACAATCCACTCTTACATGAGTCATTGTCGTGACTTACTGTTGTCAGTCACTATTGTGACTCGCCATTGGGTGAGTCGTCGTCATGACTCACCATTCCTGACTCCTTGGTCATGAACTAGAATTTTGAGTCACCACCATGAGTCCCCAATGGAACTAACCATTGGGATGACTTACCATTATAAATAATAGAAATTTCAAAAACACCAGAAATGAGTCACTTTGACCTCTGAGAACACTTCAAATACCTGATTTTCACAATAAAATGGACCAAAGAGGTCTGCTCAATTATATCAGATACCTATTAAACTATTATTTCCATAGAGAACATAAAACCAATCACAGAATGGAAATGAGGTCCCAAAAACCACTATGTGAGATACCTCTCAAGAATCCAATTACACCTGAAAAACTATCAAAACTAGACCTATTTCTCCAAACATCAACAACATCATAATCTACATCCTTGAACATTGGAAGAATAGAATACCACCCTCCTAGGAACCATGCCACCCCATCACCACAAATTTGGTGAATGGTTCATTATTGTGAACCGAAACAAAACTAAAAGGAACATTAAAAGTTGGCCAACAAACTCATGAGATACCTCTCATGATTATCGATATATTTGGGACACAACAATCATCAGGGAAAATAATTGTAAACCTCCATAATACCTTGAAACAATGTCTTAGGGAAGATACCTCTCAAAAAAACAAGGCTACATAGATAGGAATAATATTTTTAATATCAAATTCATATCAATAAAAAAACTCTAACAACAGTATGGAAGGGAGAAAATTCAAAAAAAATTCCTTACCATTATTTTAACACCATTACTTCAATTACATCACTTATACATTTCATTTCATCAATATATATACATTAATTATATTTATCTTCTAATCCATAAAAATTTTATTTCAAAAAATCTCAATCATAACATACTTTTTTATTCATTTCCTTTAAAACATTGTATTGAAACAAACTCAATAGGTGAAGAAAACCATTTTGAGTTAAAAAAAACTTCTGAATCCTTTTTATAAATGGTATTTATAAATATTCTCTTTTTGAAAACACTTTAAATTAATTTTGTAATACCACTTTATCTCGAACATGTTACCCAGAACAACATAAATATGTTGTAAGGCTACACATTCGAGAAAAATATTTTTTTTTGTACTAACAGAACTCTTTCATACCTTTTACTAAGTTTATATTAGCATAAATTAATATCAAATTTAGAAAACTCTAATTAACTTATTGAGTGAATAAAAAATATGACATGAGTTTTAAATGTACTAGTTTATATAAGTTCAAAATTCTTTTTTATTTTCAATCAAGAAAATAATTTCTAGGATCATTTTTGTACAGAAATTGTAAAGGGTTTAACATTCCAATTCATATTTTTCATAGGTACATGTCATTACTTGAAAAAATTTCAAATAGTATTCCTATACCAACACAAATAATTATATTAACTTTTAAATAGCTACCAAAATCATACAAATCAAAGGAACTCATCCACCACACTATTATACTGCCCTCTTTGGTTAGCTCTGACTAACCTGAATAGTTTTAAAATGTGTCATACTATAATGTGTCATGATGCGGGAAATAATTTCCCATTTCATCATATGTTTGAGGCCATAACACATGTTATCAATATAAAAATCAATAAAACCCCCCAAAAAACAAGATAATTGTCATACAATCTCATCACATCCCTTATAAAATGAGATTACACATGGTTAGCAAACCCATCTTCATTTATTCAAGATTCCCAAAACAAAAATTTTATTTTATTTCATGCTTTTAGTGATTAATCATTTTCATTGGTGGTGAGTCATTTAATAATCACAATCCCAACACATAACAATAATAACACATGAAAAAAACATCATGATAACCATATATCTCGTCCACCACACAGCACCACTACTACACAACAAAATCACTATCCAAACATTCTATAAAAGGACAGAACTCACCAGAAATTTCACACAACCACATCATCACACCACTTTACCATAAACACAAAGTTTCCATTTTTACATAACCAATTTTACCACCTCATCTTATACACATCCCCAACTAATGATCAGCATTACCACATAAAAATACTCAAGCACACAAATTGAGGAATTCTCTCTCCCACATCGATATATTATCTGCATTGGGTGGCACTAACTCACCCTCATGGTCTTAATCACATTAATGTATAACACGTATCAATTAAGGATAAGGTATCTCCTTCCTTGTATACATGAAGGTTTTTAAACCACATGTCATATAAGGATATTACAACTTGAACAATGAAACATATAAGAAACACATAACTTCTTCCATAATTATCTAGTTGTTTATGTTGCTTCATTTAATTATTTAGCATGGTTACTTTAAAAAAATTAAATTTCCCACACGGAATCACTTCATTACCAATATATAAGTGATTATCCTTTTTATACTTTGAGAGTTTAATCAAGTAGTCATATCAATGATATCATAATCTACAACAGTAATAGCATAAATAAGATTTCCAACAGCTGTTATTTTCCACAACGAAAAACATCACATCAATGAAATGATAATAATGAAACAAAAAAACAACACTAGTTAAAAATCATGTCTTTCATTAAAATAACTCCAACATTAACCTGGGTTAAGGATAAAATTTTATGCATGTTATGTCACACACCATGTTTAATATGGTAAAACAGGACTTTATGGGTTCATATTGTTATCAAATAAATACACTTTCAACATTCTATGATAAACTCTTCATACTATGTTATTGTTTTGAATTATAAAACTATATTTCATAAACATTATGTTCTCATAATCACTAAGGTAAAACATGATTTATGATAATAAAATTATAACTAAACATGTTTTTTTCTATCTATCATGTGTTATCATGCTTGGTATAACAACATTTAACCATTTCATAGATCATGAAAACATTCTTATATAAGCATAACGTGATCATACATACATATTTAAATGTAATGTATAAAACATAATATATGCACAAGTCTCTCATACTATAATTCATTAGTTCCCACCCCAATGATTTCAAATTTAGGTATGTTTCCCATAACAAACTACTCATGACATAACATATAAAGTATGGTCATTTAAAGACTTAATGTTTCTCATTAATGATAATCTAAGAAAACTAATTATTCAAATAGTTTTTATGTCCGAGTAAGTTACTACTAGGCATGAATACGATTTTCCTAGGTTTAGATATAAATGTCATAAAAATTTCTACCCTAACACATGCTCACAACATATAGTTTTGTAAATACTTCAGAACCGAAATCATACTAAATAAGGAGAAATTTATTCTTGAAACAATTTTTTAATAATAAAAAGGAAGCATCAATCAATTTACATCGTCATTTCATAAATTTTAGAATTTAAATGTCCAAATACATTTTTTAGAATAAGTCAATAGAACATGCCTATGATAAATTAAAATGTAAAGAAATATATGGAATATTTTCACATAAGGAATGTAGAATACTTTTATGCATGGATTATAAAAAATTTATGTTATCATTCAATTGTTTACTCTGTATCATGGAATATTTCATTATAATTGTTTAAAATTAATTAATTTGATTACAACAAGATACAATAGAAATTATTCTATAAAAATTTCAAACATTAGACAAACTATATGGATTGTTTTACTATTCTAAGAGGGGAGATGAACAAATTTATTTATAAAAATGAAATAATAGGAAAGAAAACAACACCTTAAAACATCAAGTAGATTTCAAACAAACAAACTATGCTAGTAAACCATCATATTACTCTATCATGATTGTTATTAAAATAGTAGATCAATAATTAATTAATCCTATTTGAAATAGATTCCCGGAAAATTTTAGAGAAACACACTTAAAATGACTCAATTAACTTAATTAATTTTATCATCAAAAAATAAATCAATTCAAGTAAGAACCCAATTCATCGTGATGAATGTATATTCATTATGTCATCTACCATACAAATGGTGTAACCTCCCTTGTTCATTCAGTAAGCTCAAATTCTATTTTCTTGATCATGGGGAGCCCTAAAATCCCATGTCCTATCCGGTCTCCCTAGACTATTTCATGCACCATGGTCAACTGACACTATTTCCCTACCATCCCATGCATTACTCACTACACCCAACTCTAAACTCCACCTTATCCCTCAACCATCTACCTATGATACCATTATGTCATGACCCCCTCTCTCCAGTGATTCCCCTCCATGACTGTAAATGAAGAAAGGTAAATAATTAACCCCAAGATCTGCATCTTGTAGGCCTTATTGTGTTGACCACGCCAAGTGTGTACAAATCTCAAAAACTGGGAGGCATTACCCTTTTTATAGTAAAAATTATTAGGATATAAGATGTATCAACATAAAAGAAACTCCAATAAATATATGTGTATATATATATAAGAAATCCAAAACCATCCCAAATTCATGTTAAAAACAAAACTACTACAAAAAAATGAAAATATCTAAATAAAATACCCAAAAGTAAAGATAATCAGTGACATAGAAACTATCCAAATGTCTGATCTAGTAATGCCCAGCAAGGTCCCTATAGTCCTCCCAGATTCCTGAATTTAGATTTATAGTGTAGGGTGAACATACAAGTATATTATGTATGAAAAAGACAATTGTCTCATGAAATAGTGGGAGAAGAATACTAATGTTCATTTGAGAAAAATAACGAACCAACAACACCTAACAATGTATTCTAGCCATTGAAATCTCACCAAGTCACACTCCCCAAGTAATTCAAGTCAAGTAAAATAATATATTAATCACATCAATTATAGGGTACCCACAACATTATCCACTCTCACACCCTAATAAAAAATGTTATGGTACTCCTACACCATTTTAAAGTACCACGTCATAACCCACCCGCACACACCTGGGCCTCACAACTAATCCTGTAACCTGGGAAAATGAAGCTCATCACATCACACCCGCACACACTTGGGCCTCAAAATCATGTCCAGACTTCATAAACCCGGGCCACACACCACATAACATCCTAAAAACACCTAGGAATCGAAAACACATTTTAACTTGAAGACACATGGGAAAAAACAACTCATATCATCCTGAAGACAACTAGGAAAACACAACACGACCACACACACATGGGCCTCACAAACCCGCACCTTCCCAAAAAATCTTGGCCTATAAATGCCTAGAAGAGGCTGCAGGGAAGAGCGGGTGGCCCACTATCCATCCTAGAACATGGGTGTTTGTGAAATACACCCTCCCCATTAAAAATGGTGGGGTTTTACACATAATTCTCCACTAGGGTGGGATAAGTACTGAAATCATAGGGATGTACATGTATATATTTATAATATCAGACACTCAATCCCAACCAACATATTCTCAAACAAATAACTGAATCAAAATCCACCACTTTAACTTCCAACTCTAGATGTATAACACCACACAATAAGTCACAAAACCCATTGCACATTACAACCTAGTTTTTTATACATAAAAATTAACAAGTTAAAAAATATAACCCATCATCAATTTCAATATTAAACATATCCATTTGAAGATATTATCATGAAATATTAATTTTATCAATACTTGAGTAGATTTAGTAGATCTAACTATAAAAAATAATCACAACACCATACAAGCATAATACTAGTCAGAAGTCACATTACACTTTTGGTAAACATTTAGCTACTAAATTGGATTAAAAAAATATTTAATAATACCATATTATTAAAAAAAATCATTAAATTCCAACATGTTATCATTAATTCTTTAGCAGTTCACATTCCACATTCCATTTCAAATAAACCATTTTTCCTGATTCCTCACAAGAACAAATTTTCCATTTTAGTTCCATACATCTAGAAAAAAATATTAATTCACTCAGTAAAATAACTTATTCATAGAAATAAACACAACAAAAAAACCATTTCTTTCATTCCAAAAATCCCACATCATCAACAATTTATATCCACATGCCCTTTTCAAGCCTTTGTATACAACCACACCATAACCATCATACAACCACACTGTATAACCATACCATTTGCAACCCCATTTTTCCACCAAATGTTCAATTTCAAAAATCACAGCCCCACTGCATAAAAAGTCTCATCCACTACCCCCACATATCACAAAAAAAGTCGTATTCCCTAAAACACATCAACAAATCTAAACCAATGCACAGAATCATGTACACAAAAATGTATCCTCATATAATAGAGCAAGACATGCTTCTAGATTTATTAGGGCATTTCTCATTAAATTCACTCTTATTAATTTAGGGGTTATTAGAGAAAATAGTTTGATCATGGGGGTCTTTTTATTATCCATGTATAAATTGTTAATAGTTTTTATGTTGAAACATTCCGCTAATAACCACAATCTTTCATTCCATAGATCATCACGTGATAAAAAAGACCAACAATGACCATGATATTCATCTGGAATATATCTCATACAATTCATGACATTGATCTAAATAACAATAAAGTGTATGCATGTGTCACTTTCCCCAGCCCATGTACAGTGATATTAAACTGTCTCACTGATCTTTATTAACATGGTATCCCACTATCCTTCACAAGGGGAAATTAATACACCCACATGTCAGGATACAGAATTAAAAGAGATGAAGGTATCCCTACCTCAAGAAATAGATAATCAGCACATCCTCTATGCGCTAAATAAGGAGTGTACAAGGCTCCAGGGAAACAAAATACAATGGTGTAACAATGATTCATGGATCCTCAAGGATGAAAGGTTTGGTGATTACTAGTATTAATAGTAATGGGAAACTTACATGGAATTAAGAGTCTCTAGTTTAGAATGTTTAAATCCTAAATCAATGAAAGAAAAAGTATTAAAATGCATTAATGAAAAATCATGTCAAAGACCATGCAACTTGGATATTTAGGAGCCCCTAGGTGTTATGTATTTATATATAAATTTTATACCCCCTGAAATTTCTTTAGAACCCCATAAATATAGTGTGAACAGAATTTACATCAAAGAAAATGTTAATGGAGAAAAACCGAAGTAAACTGGAAAACTAATAAAAAATCGAATTTGGAAAAACTATTGGAAATGACTCACCAGTTTATGACCTACATTGGATGACTCTCTATTAGGTGACCAAACATTGGATGAATCACCATTCGATGACACACCAATGGAAGATTCTTCATTGGATGATTCATATTTGGTGGAGTCATTGTTGGACAAGTGACCCTTGGATGAGTCACCATTGGTTGGGTCACCACTAGGAGTCACCCCTAGAGACCTACCATTAGAAAATCACCATCATAACTCACCATCGAATGATTCACTGTCTTGACCTACCAGTATGAGTCACCGTTGTGACATACTGTCATGACATATCGGTGTGAGTCACTGTTGCAAATCACAATTGGGTGAGTCACCATCGAGATTCACCAATCATGAATCACCAGTATTGGACCACCATTGCGAGTCATAATTGAGAGTAACCAACACGACCCACTAATTGTATGTCCTACAATTGGAAAAAATGTAATTTTTAAATACTCCTAAAATGAGCCACAATGACCTCCCAGAACCCTTCAAACACCTCATTTTTACAACGGAATGAACTGGATAGGTCTGGTGCATTATAATAATGTTTCATAGTATGATTCTGTTAAAGAGAAACTATTAAGTGTTTTGTAAAATAATATTTTCATATAGATAATCTCTAAAGCCACTGAACCTATTTGTCCATGGAATATTTTTATTTATGATATTTATTATTTTTAATTATGTAAATGATGTAAAATATAAAATTAATATCTTTGGTGTCTATATCGATATATTTCCTGGATACATTCAATTTAATTATATTGTTTTTCATGGGTATCAAATAAATTAACAAATTTGACATAAAATGGTTATATTTACTTTTGGACCAATGAATTTTAATATAATTTCTAGTACTTGAAGAGGAGTTTTTTCAATGAACATGTCATCAAACAACCCAATAATGGGGAATGTTTTTTTCTAACGTAATGCATCATAGAAGGGTATGTGATGTGATCACATGAAAAATAATTTTTTTTACAATATGCCTCATTCCAATTGAATATTGATGAGAATAGTTATTAAAAATGATATTTACAAATAAATTCATTAATTTTTTATTTAACTATATGGTTTCATTATATTAATAGTAAAATATGTGATTTGTATATATATACTGATAAAAAATGATCCCAGTATACATAAAAATAGAAATAGTTATATATGATCTAAATGAGATGGTTATATTTGATTAAATATTATGAAAACTCAGTCCATTAAAATCATCAGAAGGAAAGCAAGGTAAAAATGCATTAAGCCGACTGTACAATGTCTGGTAGTCCATTATGAGTAATTAGAGTAATAAAATATTAATTGATATTCATTGGATAAATATTTAAATATAAATTAAAGGATATAAACATATCATTTTTCATATTATTTTTCAATCATCAATCCAAGTTAATATTATAGTGGTATTGAAGCATAAAATAGAGTTGAAAAAGTAGTTATGGAATGTTATAGATTTCAAAATTGATCCTGATGGGATAAAATGATTAATGTACTGAATATATGTCCTTTATCTACAAGAACTAAATAATAATTTGAAAATGAATTAATATCATAATTTAATATCAATAATTAGAGTATAAAGATGTATAGATATCTAAATTTGAATCTTTATAGGATAACATGATGTCTATTATTGAATAATATATATCTTGATGCTTGGTATGTTATAATGTTGATACATACTGTCATATGTATAAGTAGACGATGAAACCATTACCTATATTTATATGGAAATAATAAAATGTTATTATAGAATTAATTTTCGGACTCCACATGACATATAAAGGAAATACCAATATTTTATTTGTATTTTATTTCCTAAGTAATTTAACATAGTCTATTGCTATAATGGATGATTTTTCCCATAGACATCATGATTTAATATACATTAATTATATAGCAATGTATCATGGAGTACCACTCTTAATCAAATAAGATTAATATTTTGGGTTTACCATAATGATTTTTAGAATAATTCATCAAGAGATATGAATAGATATTAACTTTAAAACAATATTTAATCCTCATAAATGTGTTTACCCTTGATGATATTATGAGATTAATCTATATTTATTTTGAATGATGTTGGGATCAACACGTTCCTATTTATGAAATGTGTTATTTCAATATCATTAACTCATGGAATCATATGTATACTAATGAAACATTCTATGTAATAAAGGAAAAAATCCAACCTCCTGGAATGAAATTCGAGAACAAAAACATTTTGGACCTGAATTTTATAAGGAAATTGAAGATGATGTATGAATAATTCAACAACACATTTGGGATTCTCATAAGTGATTTACAAAACATTATTATTACAATTAATTGGATATGGAGTTTGATTTTGTATATAAGATATAAATATGGATAAATCCGTCAATGAATGTTGTGAGATGTGGAAGGAAGAGGAAGCTAAAACTCACTTAAATCATTCCATTTGTGATTCCTTATCATGTATCGGTTGTAGAAAATCTTTTTTCTCATCCAAAAAACATATCTCATGCTTTTGATGTGTTTGGTGTATCTCTTTAGAGATAATTACTACCTGATCCTTCACATATATTTAACTAGTACTCGCCCGTGCTATTGCATGGAACATTTGATTACTGGTTATTCTTTTAATAAGATATTAATATTTTTAAAATTTGAGAAGTTATAATAATTGTGAATAAATTTAAATTATAAATTAATTTTACTTGATAATTAAATAGGAGTGCATAGAATATGAAGGTACCATTCAAATATTTGACAAAGAAATAAGATAAAGTAAAAGTATATGAAATTTTAAATTTTGAGGAAGATGATTTGAATTCATTTTCAATTTTGATCACAATAACTCTAATGTGGGAACTGAAATAAAAATTGAAAGATAAATGAAAGATAAGAAAATGGTTATAATAATCAAAATGAGAAATTTAAAAATAAATGAAATAATAATCAATTGAATGAGTGGGTTGTTTTCAAAAAAATGCAAACGGAGTGAAACTATTTATCCATTATAAGGAACAATATGGAATTAGGGACGTAGATATAAGAAAAAAAGATAAAAATGAAGATACAATAAAATAAAATATATAGATGAAGACATAGTGTCGATAACCACTTCATAATACTTGACAACAGGAAATTGAATAAAAAATAATATATGAAGACAAATTGAATCTGGTTGTTTATTCACTAAATGTCCACAGTCATGGGTTACTACTTTTAAATGATTGATTAAATAGAGGTATTTCCTAGGTAAGCTGAGGGGCATAAAGATCTTTGTCCCCTGAGTAGAGTCATTAACCCAGACTAAGAATCTTCGATAGATATCTGTCAACCATTTTAGTAGACCAGATAACATGAAATTGAATAAAATAATTAGTTGAAGATAGATTTAATCTTGATGTTCGAAGAGAATTAATATCAAAATTCTATAGAAAGTCATTTTTATACATAATTACTACATATTGAATATGTAAACTAATATATTATACAACATTAGGTATGAACAACTACAATATCTGGTATGAACATGTACAAATACATGCATGAATTATGAAAAAATTCATATACTAATCATCAAAGAAGATGTACATCCAATACCTCGAAATATAGAAAAATATCAAAGGTATAGTAACCATGATATGGTTATTAATTTACCAACTCTGAGATAGACTGGACACATCATTCATGAAGGTATTATTGGTATCACCCAAAGTAGGTTCGTATAAGAAGTGGATAAAAATAAAACACCATACCTTATTATAAAATTCACAATGAAGGAAAAAATGGTCAAAACATTCTGGTGGATTCATAAAGAGGATGATTAATGGAAATTGTATACCTGATCATTAGTAGGAACTAACTCATTAAAAAAAGCTTCATACTATGAATTTATCCTTTCCAGCCCCTTGAAGAAATTGGTTCCTGATCAGTAAAATGGAATTGTAACCATCAAGAAAAGAAATAAAATACATGATCTAGCAGATTATTTTGGCTATAATGTAATTGATGGTAATTTGGAATTAATTGGGATTTTATGGAGTCCAAAAAAATTAGATAAAAATATAACTGCATATAAGGGGAACACTATTAATATAATACAATAGAGAAGCATCAAAAGATATTTGAGGAAAATGGGAAGGATAAGTTTGAAATAAGGTAATATAAAAGTCCATATGAGTAAATTGGATTTCCAAAAAAACAGTACAAAACTGATTGAAAACACAGTGTAATAAAAATCCAAATATAATAAAAAACATATTTTAGAAACTTAACTATCAAATCTGGAACCCTCTTAACAACCAAAGGGAACATCTTGAAACAAATTTTGAACCCCTGTCAATCACCAAAGGAAAACATATATGTTTTAACATTACCTTAACTGTGAAATCTAGAATGCTTGTAACCACAGTAGGGAAATATACATGTCACATTTCTGTTTAGACATCCAAAATTATATAAATTGTCAATTAATCTAAACAGAAATTGTCAATCATTAAAACCATAAGTTTTCTATCATCCATCACCTCTTACTGTACGTTGTCAATATGTGTGAACTGAAATGAGTTTTTTGTATCATGCCCTTAAATATTTTGGTTGATTGCCCAATCCTGGTAGGGTAATGAGACTTTTTAGAATGGTCCATTACAATAATTATGATATTCAAAAAGAGACAGAAAATACAGACTGTAATGTTACGGTAATAAACATATCCAGATTACCATTATATTGGATTATGTGGATGTTTTAAAACTACATGTAGTATGAATTTTATGCTTATTTTTAGGCTCCATAATTCAGTATAGCTCGATGTATAAAACAATTTATGGAGTTCTTGATACATATAAATAGATACTCTTATCGCAAAATGAAATCAGAAGTAGGAGCAATTGTTTACTACCCCTATGACACATATTCGACATGTTATCATTATGGTATTCACAACATCTTCATTTTGTGTGTTGAGTGCCTTCAGGACAATACTCCTCCACACACCAGCCTTATTCATTAGAAAATCAATGCCCTTCGCCTCCAGTTAGATCTCATCAACCTCTGATTCTTATGATTCTTGTGATTTAGTCTCCATGAAAACTACAAGATCGTCTGGTTTTGATATCTCGGATCATGTGCTAGGGGTAATGAATTATTGGGAAGCCTTGGTCTATAGCTGAGTGCTCAGATCCGTGATCCTTTCCTCCCCAAATATTTAGGCTTTTTTAAAATATCCATCTTGGAGATGAAAAATAGAATCTGAACCAGCAGCATATAATTCATTAATAAAAGGATCCCTCAGAGGGTAAACAATGAAACCAAGGAAAAACATAAAATTTTTGTTCTCATTATGGAAACCCTGGAGACACTTGAGATAGGATTTATCCCCATCTTAACTTAAGAATCCCCTTGTGAATCTTCTTCTTGCTCCTGTTTTTCTTTGAATCTGTATTCCCATCAGTACCTCATTTTTTGTTTATGATTAAAGCAGTGTGATCCAATTGGTGACTTCAACCAAGACACTGCTGATTCCCAAAACAAAGTTATTAGTAACATATCATGAGATGAATAATAAACTGTAAATGTGATGAATTAAATGTAAAACAAAATAGTAAAATATTATTTTCCCTCTGTCTCATACCAATCATAATTAACATGTCAAATATGAATTAAACATGATCAATGCAGAAGCCTAATCTCCAATTTAATAGTGATATTAGTTGAGTAATCATTAAAAGTCTACTACTAAAAAGGGAAATGATTTTAAACATTCTAAAGGCCTGAAATTTTCTCTAGCGAATCAACCCAATGATAATAGAGCATCATACTCCAATTCAACAACCAAATTTATCTTGTCCTCTGCGAGGCCCATCTATAGAGTAGTCAGGGCATAATATAGTTGCTAGGAAACCATTCCAAACCCATGTTCCCCATAGTAGAAGCTTTGGATGAGATATTTTATGATTCTTATTGGTGAAACAATAGCAGTTGTTCCTATATAAAAAAACATCATCTGCCAAATACAATTCATCAATTATTACCAGTCATTCCTCTGCCTGGAAACCTAGTCTACATGCAACATCGATGATATTATTTTGATTATTTCTAGGTAATATATTCCCATTAATTATATTTGTGGCAATGAAATTAACCCTCACAAAAAGAACATTACAGGATGATACCTCTTCTTGGTATCACTTGTGTACACAATCAAGGTAATGAACATCAAAATATCCTTTTCAATTGGAAGAAGATTGTGAAGGATACTTTTCTAGTGATTTGAATGTCATACCTTTTTTTGGTACCAAGAAATTATTCCTTCATGACCATGGTTGTGAAATGAAGTCACTGAATCAAGAATCAAAACAAAAATCTGTCAATAAAAAAAATGACCCACTACTATAAATTAAGGATACACCATGGATAGAGTAGAAATTAGTATGTATGAAGATGTATGAAATGTTATTGGTGGAAGTAAAAAATAAACTAAGACATGATCCGCTACTCAAAAATAATTTTATAACTAAAAATTATAACATAATAAAATGATCCACTAATCCAAAACATTTCAAGACATATTTAGTTCGACTAATATAATTATCCATTGGTCTAATACATGATCAACTTATCTGAAACACAAGATACATTTCTCTAAAATACACAATACTTGTCTCTTAAAAATGATCCAATGATCTAATAAAACAAAAGTTCCACTTCTCAAACAAATTATATGTTCTACTACCCAAAAAAGGCATGAGCCACTGCTCAAAGAAAAAACTTATTCCACTACTCTAAAAAATGATTCAATATTAAAATAAAATACATGATCCAGTACTCAATTAAAATACATGATCTACTACCAAAAAAATGACCCACTTCTCTAAAACATGTCATGTCAGTTTTAGTATAAGTAAATGATTTTGATATTAAATACTTGATTACGAATATGAAAAAATTTCATTAAATTAATGGCATTGTTTTACTTGGAGTTGTAGTGGTGTGACAGAATTATAGTGATGGAATAAGAATTAATAATACTTGAGTAGATCACCTACACATTCATGAAATTTGTTTACCTACATAAACATTAATATTTGAAAATAAGAATACATACTATGTATGACTAATTATGAGACACTTTAATAAGAAATCCATAAATATGAATACTAATACTACTAAAATGGTATGTATGAGAAATTGGGAAACACATCAATAAGTTTTCTTGAAATATCTATATATGACAAATATGGAAATAGTTGCACCTAAAATATCTGGAATCAATTATATTTGAACAACCTTTATGAAATTAAATATGTTTCAAATTCATATAAATGTAAGTGCACTAAACAGTTATCTCAAATAAATTCATTTATAAGGTATGTAAAACCATATCGAAATGTCAATGGGGACGAAGAGATTTCAAAGACAAATGGTTCCCCAGAAAAACATTCCCCAACCCATTATTTTCTTGGAGAAGAATCTTAATTCCTAGTAGATTATAGTTGGAATCCCAAAAATTCCCAGAAGGTCCACCATTACTAAAATAGAAAACATTCACTAAACAGAATGAAAACTCATAAATAGAAAAAGACATGATTCACTACAACAACCCAAAAATAATAACATAATGAAACATATTTTGAGTGAATATTTTTGAAGATTTGGTTGACCATATTAACATATAAATCCAAATATCATTAACATAATAAATTAGTACATTCTCATTCCATATATAAATCTATTCATATTAAACTACAATGGTGACCATAAGAAACATGGAAACATTTTTTCATAAGAAGTATGGAAATACTTATGCATATGAAATCATTAAAAACACTATGTCATGGAAATTGGGAAATAGTTGTATATGAAAAATTTGGAAGATATATATTGGCCTAAGGCATCTCCCTTAACAAAAAAACATACAATCAACCGAAAATTACCATATTTAATCATAAATGGTATAATTATTAGAGATAGTACCTTGAAAAGCTGATGAATCTGCAAGGAATTTACCTTCTATCTTGGTGTGTTTGATGAAGATATCTTAATAGAACAATCATTGGAACCTTCTAATAATATAAGTTAACCAATAAGGATATGGTTTCTACCCTCTCCTCTACTTTAAGTGAATACTCATCACCAAAAGATGTGTTAAACCCCAGTACCACCAAACCATAGCTATCCTACAACCATGTATCTTCCCAACTAAGTAGAGAATATAATTAGAATAATTTTAAGGTAATTATTGCAGTTGAAATCAAAGTATCACATAACATATAATTAATAGTATAATGTTATAGATTTTAAGAATTTTACATACCCTAGTAGATGACATATCTTAGGTTGAAGTAGCAAATCCTGTGGAAATGTTTGAACTTAATGTTGAAGACCTACCGGAAAACTCACGTATGATCATGCATGATAATGCAAGATTTCATAAGGAAATTTTATTCTTTATTCATGATAATATAACATACAATGTAAATTCAATCTCAGTAGATGATAATTAAATATCAACTTCAACATAAACTACAATATAAAGTTATATTGAAATAGCTATAAAAATAGAAATGTAAACTGTAATTTCAATACATCATGAACTAATATAAAGTGAAATATAAAATCCAATTTAAATGGATGTATAATGTAATATAGAATTCAGTTATATTTTAAGTTATAATAAATAAAAAAATATTAATGTCATGGTATTCAATAACAACTATGTTCTTATATAACGTAAGTATTACCATGTGCCATAATATGACCAGAAAGGCTTCGAGATAATCATGCATGTATTCTGAGTAGAATGGATTTAAAAAGGTGGAAAACATAACCTATGAATTTCATGGAGATTTATATACATTCAGATTGTATTGATTACTATCAGTAATAACATAGTCAAGTTTATTGGACCATAAGATTGCAAAAAATATGTTGAAGAAAATGGGAGAAAAATCACCTATTTTTTGCCTTGTCTAAGTCTTTAATGGATAGATCAATTTGATACAGAAATGTTGGATCCATACATGTGAGCGCTTCCAATTTTTTTCATTGAAGTTTCTCATAGCATGACTCATTACTGATCAAATAGAACAGTATTTATAGACTGTATACATATAAGTAAAAAAAATATGCAATCCCAAAATCGTTACAAACATGTGCATACTAAGTAATTACCGTTTAAGAGAGAACAAATATTGTTATAGAATGATGTAACCAAAACCATTTCATTACTTATCAAATAGGTTGATTAAAAACTAACATAATTTCTTGAGGATAATATACAATAATGTGAATGTCCACCATTTAAACATATCTGAATCAAAAAATGCTAAATAAAATGACAGTAGATAAAAATGAAACATTAAAGGAATTCTAATCAAGAAATATATGTAATTCAAGAATATTCCTCTATGTATAGATAGATCCCTGAAACAAATTAAATAAAATTATAGAATGATGTAACAATAAAAATTTCATTACTACTCAAATAGATCGATTAAACACTACTAAATTGGCATGAGACCATACCATAATGAGAATGACCACCATTTCAGCATCTCAGAATCAACAAACTACTGGATAAATTGATATTAGTGATGAATAAAACAATGGTTGAATACTAATCCATAGAAAAATTAAATTTAATAACAAACATCTATGTATAGTAGTGAGACATCATCCACAAATTATCATAGTCTGAATAAACATGAAGTTCAATACATGGAACTAAAATAACATTCTAGAACAAACCTAAGTGGAATTGATAAATAATAGAAACTGTAAATATTTTGGGGATAGAAAGAAAACATGAATGAATATTTAGAAAAATATGAAATAGAAAAATTTCAGTACAACAAAGGGGGTGGGAAGATTTTGGAGTTTTCATGGGGAAGAAAAATGAACATATTTAATGGGAAACCAAGTTAGCAAAAAAATAAATATTGTATCATAATTAAAAAAATATTATCAAGTTGGTAATAGATTTAATTCATCTTGTCAGCATACCTCCAATGCAAATTAGATGGTAGGAAAATTCAATTAATTAAATAATGTGATGCCCTGGAAACCATATAACCAAATCAACGTAACATGTACCAACACACTTTGAATTAAATAATCCAAATGTATGAATTAAATCAAAGATAACCTGTATCTTTTGAACCCAAATTAAATCATCCAAGTGCAACTATAGAACCTACATCTGAGACCATGAAAGTGAAAAAGATTCATGATTTTAAAATAAATAATTCAATTATTCCAGCAGAGTACCAATAGTGAAAATGTTCCATTAAATACCAATATTTAGCACCCTAAAAACTCACTGACCTGCAAATAAGGATGAAAGAATAGAATTTATTACCTAAAAATATAACACAAAACAAATGTAAAAACACAAAATAATTCATCTTTCATTGCATACTGGAATAAATCAGAGTGAATCAAAAACCCAAATATGATTAATTGAATTGAAGTCTGATTGTTGTGGGTTGAAATATTTGGATGACAGTAATAGGAATGTTACAGTAATGGAGAGATGACCAATGAATATATGTTCATACATGAAGAGTGAGGATGATGGAGTGGGAATATGATATGCAAGAAGGCTGTGAAGATGGTAAAGAGACTTCAGATGAAATTGGAAACCTAATAATCCCATGATGACCATCCTGAAATTACAAACTATAGGGGGGGTCAAAGGTATGGACTACGAGTTGTTACAATCAACGAATATGGAAATAAATCAAACATTAAAGAAGGGGAAGAAGTTTTTTGGAATAACACCTAGACATAGAGCTATCTAGTTTAAATGGAATCGCGAGCGGATTACGAACCATGGATGTTCGATTGCGCATTTCAACAGGAATGAAGACTATGCTACAACCAGTTCAAGGAGGAAGACGAAGTGAAAAGATGATGGTCTTCAAGAAATCCAGGAGGTAGATGTCGACTGTGTCAGGGGTCTGTGGGAATCCTAGTTTAAAAAAATATTTATCCCGACCATGAATGGGAAAGGAATAAAATGTTGAGACTGCAGTCAAAATCGAGAGGAGGTGGTCGGAGGAAATATTTGTGGAAACGACAGTAGATATTGGGAGGAGGTGGTCGGAGATAGATGGATGGTAGACCATGACTGGGATGACGGTAGTGGGGGAGTATGAGGAATCAGTAGGTCAAGACCCGCAAGTTTATCAGCGGGAGCGTTTGCGGGATGTGTAGAATAAAAAATTTCATTTCATGGGGAGGGGCGATATGGAGTTACGAAGGAACAACACGTCTGAAAAAAGAGGCGCGGAAGTATGTTTTTTTACACATGGATTCCTGAAAGCCAGTATTAGTATATATAGTATATATTAGATTTATAGGTGGAAACACAATATCATGATTGGTCTTATAATGAACAATATAGTTAGATAACATATTAATGAGATAATATTATAGAGTATAAAATCTCTCAAAAAGTTATGATTTTTTATTATGAAACCATGAAAAAAAGGGAAAGGACTATAAAATACCAATTTAAACACGCATGAAAAACATAAAATTTAAAACATAGAATATATATTTTAGTGGATAATTATTTATAAATTCATGTTTAGAAATTAAAAATGAATAAAATATAGTAGTATATGATTGAATTATATTATTATATATATTAATAATAAATATATATCTATTATTTATGTGGCTAGATCATGTATAATGAAAAGAAATACTTTATTTTGGGGTTTATGAACCAATCCCAAGTTTAATCAGGATTGTTTCTATTTAACGAACCATTAAGAAAATTTTATTCTATCTATATATCATTTAGATACCATACATTATATTATCCCCTATTTTTTATTTGTTGTTCTAGTATTATAAATCATTTTCCACTCTTTTGTATTCAAAATTATGAAATATATTTTTTAATAAAAAATCCCTATTTGGTAAAAAATGTCATTATTCCATATCTATATTCACAAAAGTGTTTCAATAAAATTATTTTTAATAGACCATTAATTGTGTAATGTAATTTTAATCTATATTCTATCTTACTATAAATGTTTTTTAGATGGAATATTTATAATATTTTTTTATGATGTTTTTTTACAAAAGTGTGATACCAATATTTTTTTATCATTTTTCAAGTGTATTGATTTTATTATAAAAATTATAAATATTGTTTATAATTTTTTTACATTTCTCTATATATTAAAAAAAAATCTACTCACAATTTCATTATAATTTTTATTTCAATGTTTAAAAATAAATTACCTGAAGTAGTAGTTTTATATCCAATATATCAATGAATATTAAAACTCGTTTTACAAAATTATGATTCATTCTTTAAAAATCCACTAAGGAATATTATTATTTACTAGAGATATAATCTACTGATATGATAAATCTTCTTCCTCTAGATGACTTATAATTATGTGATGAAAAATTATTTATCAACCCCATATCTTTTCTTGGGGTTATTCTATTATGAAATTATTAATGTTTTTATGATATTATGGAACAAATATGAATGGTTTTTTATTATGTGATCTTTGGGCACAAAATTATAAATCCTTATAATTCTTTGGGTGATAATATTTTTCACAAAATATAATATGATTTTGAATATATAGCGAACCAAATCTAATATGGGGTTTTATCCACCATGATTGAATTTGAAATACGGTAAACCCAGACAATCATTGAACTTTGTTTACAATTATTTGATGTTCGTGTTAAATGTCCTTGAAAAATGAAATAATAATCTATTCATAGTATTATTCCACATTCCTAGGTTATGGTATTGTGATTATGATATTCTCTCAAGGATTATGATTGATTATTGATTATTTTTTACTCATAAATACCACTCCTTCTATATTTATAAAGACATATACCATGGCTCAAGATTTTTGATCAATGCCTTATTTAGAATGTTTTTATAGTTTTATATCATGATCTTATACCTTTATTATTAAAATATTCTCATTCTAGATATTTTATTTATATCCCAATTATTATTATTACTGAGTATCTAATATAACCATTTTTTAAAAGTTTTCCATATCTTATGCGGAAATTATTTTATGACATTTATTTCTAACAAGGTAACCATGTATGAATATTATTATAGAATATGGTGGTGATATTTTTTAAACTATGTAAATTATGAATCTAGTATCTAAATACGCTGACCATTTACAGTTTTGGGTCATAAATTATTAATTTATATATTATTTTTTCATCTAATTTATTGATGTATACATGTACATTATTTTCAAGTCTTTTGAAAACTGTAACACCCCGAGCTTCCAAAATACGCTTCTCTTTCAATAATGCAATAGCTTGCATTTTACGCAAGTTCATGTTCTAACACACCGCGACTAATCATAGTAGCCGTTATGAATAGTAATACCCACTTTTTAAAATTATAGAAATTTTATATTTCTAAATGGACTTTATTTTTGTATTCGTAATATCGAAGTTATCCTAAGATGAATTTTTTGTAATTTTCTGAGAACTTTCAATTTTTTATGAATAGTAAAAATACTTAAAAACAACTTTTTTAATCAAAATAATTTATAATGCTAAATTATACTATTTAGTGGTTTTAAAGTATAATTAGAATATATTTTTACCGTTATATCCAATGGTGGTCATTAGAATTAATTTTACTTTGAAATTGGACATAAACAATTGTCAATCTTTTGATATATATTGTTTCTAAAAAACACGCTATTTGTTGTGATAGCGGGAATTAAATATAAAATTAATTAATGCAACTTATATGTTTGGAATTTCATAAAATAGACATTATTTTTGAATTCGGAATATCAATTATATCTTAGGGTGAAATTTTGGCATTGTTCTGAAAAACTTCAATTTTTGATGAATAGTGAAACCACTAAGTGGTAGTTAAAAAACTGATTTTTCGTTTAAAGGAAACATTACCACTTCTGTGATTTGATTTTCAAAAATCTGACAAACATGGTTGTCCTTAGGAAGTAAAATGTGGTTCAATGGGATTAAAATAATTTTTGGTGAATAGTAACTTTTAAGTTTAATTAATCGCGATTAAAGGTAATTAGTGAAATTTAAGGTAAAAATGGTATTATAAAAATATGAAATGACCTTTACACTTGTCCTACTTCTATTGGATGAGTCATGGCCGACCAATAAAATCCATGGGTCAACTTGGGGGACCCCATGGATCCACTTTAGTTGGAAAATGACAAAAATACCTTTTATTTAATGTTAAAGTAAAAAATGACACAAACATGAAATGTTTTACTAAAAAAAAAATTACTTGGGGTTATACAAGTAATATTTTTTACTATAAATAGTCATTGGAAATATAAAAATATTTCCTACATCATAGTATTTTTTTTATAATTTTTAGACATTAAATAAATTAAATTATTTATGACATCATGATGATGCAACGATTACCTCATTAATTAACGAATTAAAAAAAATGAAAGGATAATGTAAAATCTAAGATTTAACTTGTCAAAAACCTATTGGTTGAGGATATTTCGAACCCTTATCACCTTATCCTCGAATTATATAAGTTACGGACCTTTAGAATCCGAAAAGCATTGTATAATAAAGTAACATTTCATTACTTTCCAAGAGTACCCCTCCTCTCCTCTTATAAAAGGCCCCCACCTCTACCAACTCATTCACACGTTCAAGCCATTTGGCTCGGCCAAACTCTGCCCAAATACTCTCCCAACATCCCCATATTACTCCTAGAAGCCTCACTTTGGGATGAACTCTTCCCAAGGAAGCCTTTGGCTCAAATCAAAAAGAGTTACCCGATTTTAAGGTAATGTCTTCTCTTGTGTACTTTTATTTTATTTTTCTTCTCCAACCCCCAAAATTCTTTTTATTAATTTCTTTTATAACAGCACCAGTATCCTCAATATACTAGGATGTTGTCATAAGATGTATTCGACCTACACTTACACACACCTACATCTAATTGTTAATGAACATACGGTTTCTGTGGATGGCGAATTTCTACCTCACGAAACGATGATTGTTCAACACTCATATAACACCTTAAAAGGTGGCCATTAAGATTTCAATATATTTATATATGATATATAATATCTTTATGTTTTAATTATGCTTCTATATTTCTCATTTATGGCATACTTTATGATTTCCATTATGGGTAAACGCGATAATTTCATTTTAGGAAGTGCGGACTACCGCCCCCTCAAAGTGATTTGGATCGTTAATGCCATATGTGGGATGTATAATGGATGGAGTAAATGGTATTATACACTATATTATACTAGAATTATATTACACATTTATATCATTATGATTTCATTCCATTAAATACGAAATAGAAATGAAAGTAGCTTTCATGCGTACGTACGGCCTACCGTCTCCATGAACGGTGCATTTCATTTCTTATCTCTTAACATTATGGAATATTATAAATGCATGTATATACTGGATATATATGAGATATATGATATCTATATCATGAATATAATTCTGGATATAATGGATATATCACCACATGAACAACTTGTAATTATAAGAAGTTTATTTTTGAATCAAGTACCAAAGACCTACAGAACGACCGTTATTAACTTAAATAATTACATAATGTTCATAACATGGTAATAAGTGATATAAAAGGATTAAAAAACTTGAAAAAGGTTCTTAAGCAATTATAAATTAACTCTTGTTTATTATTCAGGTGGTTAAAGAACGGGCGAGTCAACATAGGACGCAAGGTAAGGGAACTTCTTAACCCAATTTCTATTCTTTGGGTTAATATACTACATTCAAATTATGTCATGATATTATTATGTCCTATCGTGTATTTGTACATTCTTTATGTTTAATTATAGTGAATACACATAATAGATCCATTTTATTTTAAAAATGATCTTTTTAAGGACTTCGTCTCAATCTCCTTTCATTAAGGCATATTTGGTTTTATACACAACTTTCTTTTATATGGTGTATAAACCCCTTTGACTTTTACGTTTATTCAAAAGGAATCTTTTTTATACGAAGATTTTTACTAAATGACAAAAGGGTAATGTTTTTCTTTCTGTACTTATGCGGAGACAATGACTTCTCCGCCGCCGTGACCATTATTTGAGTTTCAGCTTCCTCAACAAGCCATCATTTTTTTAATGAAAAATAAATACAAAGTTTTAACTTTATTTTATTTTGGTATTGAAAATGGTTTTGAAAGCGTTTTTATTATATCAATGTGTTGTATTGATATCTTGTGATTGAAATGTGGAAATTTTATGTTTCCATTATGTATGTTTTATGTGATACGATTATGTTATGGTTTATGATATGTTTAAACCTATTCATATGAGGAATGTATTGGACTTAATAAGTGACGGGTGGAGCCCGCTATAGCTCCTCGATGCATCGGTAGGTCTCATGAGAAAACTAGACATGGAATTGGCTGAGGCCATTTCCCAATTTGATTTATGGTTTTGGCCGAGGCCTTAATCATTTTAGATGTCTTGGCCGAGGCCTTGACAAAATGTTTCAAAATGTCTGGCATTATACATTCCCTCATTATGAAAGTTGTTATTGATATTGAATGTGATTATTCAACCAGTAGAATATCCATGTGAAGAAGTGGATGGCATTATCTCATTTTACTTTTGCCATATTATGTTGATGAGAAAGTTTAAAAGGCTTTTGTTTTAGTTATACATTGCCTTAAATTTTTATGTTTATTTATGAAATCTTCCACAATATTGTTATCCTTACTAAGCATCTGAGCTCACCCCATTCAATGTTTTAATATTTTCCAGGATGTGAAAAGTATTTTCTGAATGACCTGCAGGGATAGTCAGAAGAGGATATGAGTGTGGACTATGAAGACTTTGTTATTAGTTTTTCACTTTATGATGTAATGTAACATTTATGAATGTATCTAGTGTTTCCAAGGCTACTAAACTAATAGGTCTTTCGAGACTTGATCTTTTGTGATCATACCAATGTTACAAAGTAATGCACCGACTCTGGGAAGCTGGGGTTGGGGCGTTACAGTTGGTATCAGAGGCAGTTTAGTACTAACCTTGGAAGCTAGATTTAGATAAACTCTGATTAGAGCACATAGCCCGAAGATAGACTTTGAGGATTAGTATAGAAGAACTTCCTAGAATTTTGTTGTTGTAGAGATTTTGTGAGTTTCCAAAGAAATACATCCCTGTCTAGATACGAGCAGGTAGAGGCGGCTCTGGCACAGATGTACCTAGGGGTAAAACCCGAAAACACCACTTTGAGCTAGACTCGAACGGGAACTGGTGCACGACAACGGGCTTTGCTGCACTCTTGGTTACGACACTCCTGGGAGATATGTTTAGGATAAATATCATTTTCTTTACAAACCACTATGAAGGGTTATGAGTATATACTTCCTCAAAGAAAACATTTTTATGGATTATATCCATTAATAGTTCAATTTATGTTAAGTATCTTACAAGTATGGAATTATGTATTTTGATTCATAAACTAAAATAGTTTATTCCATTGTTTAGAAATGGCGCCTAGTGGAAGGAATGGAAACTGTATCAATGCACGCACTCCGTGCAGGGATTTCCCTCCTGCTCAAGATAATTATTGTGGATCTGGAGATAAAACTGGTGCTGATCAACTTATTACCATACTGGGACAACTCACTCAAGTTATGAATAATAACCTTAATCGTATGGATCACCCTGATCCACAATGTGGAGGATCAATGTTAGACCGCTTCATGAGGAAACAACCGCCAACATTTAATGGGGGTACAAATCCATTAGTAGCTGAGCAATGGATAAACTCATTTGAGAAAATATTCCACGCCTTGGGGAGTAGCGAAAGGGAGAAGGTTGTCATGGCAGTCTACCGCCTCACTGGAGATGCCGATCAATGGTGGTCACTGATTCAAAACTCAAAGGAAGATGAAGAAGTATCAAGTATGGAATGGAGGGAGTTTAATGAAATTTTCTTCGAAAAATACTTTCCACATGACCATCGAGCAGATATGGAAAGGAAATTTCTGACTCTGAGGCAAAAGGAGGATGAGAATGTCGCAAAATATGAGGCTAACTTTACAAGGTTAGCGAGGCATGCTGCATATTATATACGTAACCCATGAAGTAAGATTGATCGTTTCTTTGATGGGTTAAAACCATTTCTCCATCGAGCTTTAGTATCACAATCTTTCTTAACATACGAAGATATAGTCTTGTGTGCTATCAAGATAGAGATGGAATTCTCTTAGTCTTATGACAATAAAGTAAAGAAAGAGAAGAAGAGAACGGGGGAACAAGAGACAGATAAAGGGAAAAATGGAAAGAAGGATATTCCATTATGTGATAATTGTGGGAAGAATCACCCATGGTACTTGTCTAAAAGGAATGGGATTTTGATACAAATGTGGAGGAAAATGTCACCAGGCTCGTGATTGGAAGGGAAAGAAAGAGGCTATCAATGTTGAATGCTACAATTGTAGGGAAATGGGGAATTATACAAATGAATGTCCTAAGCGTCAGGGAAACTTACCTCATAAAAGGACAAGGGATCAAGGTCAAGCTTATGCTGTTACTACAGATGAAGTTGAATAATTATTGTATTTGTGTTTTTGGACTCAAGAACAAGAATATGGTTATGAGAATAATGATATATATATAAGTATTGTACTGCAGTACTCATTGTTTTCGTTAAGGTTTTAATATGATGAAGGTAATCATATTTTTAGTATGTGAAAATAAGAGAAACTTTAATTTGTTTGGGGAATCAGATAAATTGATTTTTGGAATTAACAGACCTTTTATAGAATGTATGGACAGAGGTATAAAGGTTGGAGTGGATTAAGTTGATCTTTGGATAGTATTGTTTATGGTTAAAGAATTTATGAAGATTATTTTCGGAATATTATAATACTATAGTTTTAGGAAAAGGACAACCTGCAGGGTGGGGAATAACCCGTCGCGTCGGACAAAGCTGCAGGAATCGAACCCACAACCATAGTGCGACATGCCTTTATTTCCTACCACTAGCCTACAAAAAGTCCCTGGTTATTACAGAATAATTTTACTAATCTAAATGGTATTTGTTAACATTTGGAACCTTATATAATTAGGATAAGTATAATATTTTTGAGTTCTATTATCTTTTTCATTGAAAGATGAGTTGAAGGTTGAAACTCTAATTGTCAAGAATAAATAAATATATACCCATCTCTTATTAAATGAATGAATTAATTTTTAAACTTTATTAAAGGGATATTAAAATAAAAAAATGTGTTATCCTAATACCTTATGTCTTGTTGAACTGATGATATTTTAAATCAACATAGATTGAAGGCTTTGAGGCCCTCAATTTGACAGTTGATTTTGATTGATGACCTCAATCACTCCCTACAAATATTTACGTTTTTCCTCCAATTATATGTCTCTAATTGCCACCAATGTTCTTCTAATAGAGATCATAATTGGATGGTGACTTTTTCATTTCCCTTTCCCTTTTATTAAGGCTAAATTTTATAAATCTTATTTCCGATGTGGGTTTTCCACAAAGGTATTTTCTATTTTCAACCTTTTATTTTCCAAGAAAAATTTAAAATTGCGAGGACGCAATTTATTGAAGGAGGGGAGAATGTAACACCCCGAGCTTCCACAATACGCTTCTCTTTCAGTAATGCAATAACTTTCATTTTACGCAAGTTCGAGTTCTAACACACCGCGACTAATCAAAGTAGTCGTTATGAATAATAATACCCACTTTTTAAAATTATAGAAATTTTATATTTCTAAATGGAATTCATTTTTGTATTCATAATATCGAAATTATCCTAAGTTGAATTTTTTGTAATTTTCTGAGAACTTTCAATTTTTTATGAATAGTGAAAATACTTAAAAACAACTTTTTTAATCAAAATAATTTATAGTGATAAATTATACTATTTAGTGGTTTTAAATTATAATTAGAATAATTTTTTATTGTTATATCCAATGGTGGTCATTAGAAATAATTTTACTATGAAATTGGATATAAACAATTATCAATCTTTTGATATATATTGTTTCTAAAAAACACGCTATTTGTTGTGACAGCAGGAATTAATTATAAAATTAATTAATGCAACTTATATGTTTAGAATTTCATAAAATAGACATCATTTTTGAATTCAGAATATCAATTATATCTTAGGGTGAAATTTTGGCATTGCTCTAAAAAACTTCAATTTTTGATGAATAGTAAAACCACTAAGTGGTAGTTAAAAAACAGATTTTTCGTTTAAAGAAAACATTACCACTTCTATGATTTGATTTTCAAAAATCTGACATACATGGGTGTCATTATGATGTAAAATGTGGTTCAATGGGATTAAAATAATTTTTTGGTGAATAGTAACTTTTAAGTTCAATTAATCGCGATTAAAGGTAATTAGTGAAATTTAAGGTAAAAATGGTATTATAAAAATATGAAATGACCTTTACACTTGTCCTACTTCTATTGGATGAGTCATGGACGACCAATAAAATCCATGGGTCAACTAGGAAACCCCATGGAGCCACTTTATTTGGAAAATGACATAAATACCTTTTATTTAATGTTAAAGTAAAAAATGACACAAACATGAAATGTTTTACTAAAAAAAAATTTACTTGGGGTTATACAAGTCATATTTTTTACTATAAAAAGTCATTGGAAAGATAAAAAGATTTCCTACATCATATTATTTTTTTTATAATTTTTATACATTAAATAAATTAAATTATTTATGACATCATGATGATGCAGCGATTACCTCATTAATTAACGATTTAGATAAAATGAAAGGATAATGTAAAATCTAAGACTTAAACTTGTCAAAAACCTATTGGGTGAGGATATTTCGAACCCTTATCACCTTATCCTAGAATTATATAAGTTTAGGAACTTTAGAATCCGAAAAGCATTGTATAATAAAGTAACATTTCATTACTTTCAAGAGTACCCCTCCTCTCCTCTTATAAAAGGCCCCCACCTCTACCACCTCATTCACACATTCAAGCCATTTGGCTCGGCCAAAATCTGCCCAAATACTCTCCCAACATCCCCATATTACTCCTAGAAGCTTCACTTTGGGCAGAACTCTTCCCAAGGAAGCCTTTGGCTCAAATCAAAAAGAGTTACCCGATTTTAAGGTAATGTCTTCTCTTGTGTTCTTTTATTTTATTTTTCTTCTCCAACCCCCTAAACTATTTTTATTCATTTCTTTTGTAAAAACACCAGTATCATCAATATACTAGGATGTTTTTATAAGAAGTATTCTAGCTACACTTACACACACCTACATCTAATGGTTAAAGAACATACGGTTTCTGTGGATGACGAATTTCTGCCTCACGAAACGATGACTGTTCAACGCTCATATAACACGTTCAAAGGTGACCATTAAGATGTCACTATATTTATATATGATATATAATATGTTTATGTTTTACTTATGCTTCTGTATTTCTCATTTATGGCATACTTTATGATTTCCATTATGGGTAAACGCGATAATTTCATTTTAGGAAGTGCGGACTACCGCCCCCTCAAAGTTATTTGAATCGTTAATTCCATATGTGGGATGTGTAAAGGATGGATTAAATTGTATTATACACTATATTATACTGGAATTATATGACACATTTATATCATTATGATTTCATTCTATTAAATATGAAATAGAAATGAAAGTAGCGTTCATGCATACGTACGGCTTACCGTCTCCATGAACGGTGCATTTCATTTCTTAACTCTAAACATTATGGAATATTATAAATTCATGTATATACTGGATATATATGAGATATATGATATCTATATCATGAATATAATTCTGGATATAATGGATATATCACCACATGAACAACTTGTAATTATAAGAAGTTTATTTTTGACTCAAGTACCAAAGACCTACAGAACGACCGTTATAAACATAAATAATTACATAATGTTCATAACATGGTAATAAGTGATATAAAAGGATTAAAAAACATGAAAAAGGTTCTTAAGAAATTATAAATTAACTCTAGTTTATTATTCCGTAGGTTAAAGAACGGTCGAGTCAAGATAGGACGCAAGGTAAGGGAACTTCTTAACCCAATTTCTATTCTTTGGGTTAATCTCCTACTTTCAAATTATGTCATGATATTATTATGTCCTATCTTGTATTTGTAATTTATTTATGTGTACTTATAGTGAATACACATAATATATCTATTTTATTTTAAAAATGATCTTTTTAAGGACTTCGTCTCAATCTCCTTTCATTGAGGCATATTCGGTTTTATACACAACTTTATTTTATATGGTGTATAAACCCCTTTGAATTTTACATTTATTCAAAAAGAATCTTTTTTATACGAAGCATTTTACTAAATGACAAAAAAGTTAATGTTTTTCTTTCTGTACTTATGCGGCGACAACGACTTCTCCACCACCGTGACCATTATTTGAGTTTCGGCTTCCTCTACAAGCCATCATTTATTTAATGAAAAATAAATACAAAGTTTTAACATTCTTTTATTTTGGTATTGAAAATGGTTTTGAAAGCGTTTTTATTATATCAATGTGTTGTATTGATATCTTGTGATTGAAATGTGGAAATGTTATGTTTCCTTTATGCATGTTTTATGTGATACGATTATGTTATGGTTTATGATATGTTTAAACCTATTCATATGAGGAATGTATTGGACTTAATAAGTGATGGGTGGAGCCCGCTATAGCTCCTCGATGCATCGGTAGGTCTCATGAGACAACTAGACATGGAATTGGACGAGGCCCTTTCACAATTTGATTTATGGTTTTGGCCGAGGCCTTAATCATTTAAGACGTCTTGCCGAGGCCTTGACAAAATGTTTCAGATTGTCTGGCATTATACATTACTTCATTATGAAAGTGGTTATTGATATTGCATGTGATTATTCGACCAGTAGAATATCCATGTCAAGAAGTGAATGTCATTATCTCATTTTACTTTTTCCATATTATGTTGATGTTCAAGTTTAAAAGGCTTTTGTTTTAGTTATACATTGCCTTAAATTTTTATGTTTATTTATGAAATCATCCGAAATATTGTTATCCTTACTGAGCATCTGAGCTCACCCCTTTCAATGTTTTAATATTTTCCAGGATGTGAAGAAGTATTTTATGAATAACCTGCAGGGATAGTCAGAAGAGGATATGAGTGTGGACTATGAAGACTTTGTTATTAGTTTTTCACTTTATGATGTAATGTAACATTTATGAATGTATCTAGTGTTTCCAAGGCTACTAAACTAATCGTCCTTTCGAGACTTGATCTTTTGTGATCATGCCAATGTTACGAAGTAATGCACCGACTCTGGGAAGGTGGGTTTGGGGCGTTACAGTTGGTATCAGAGGCATTTTATTACTAACCTTGGAAGCTAGATTTAGATAAATTCTGATTAGAGCACATAGCCCGAAGATAGACAATGAGGATTAGTATAGAAGAACTTCCTAGAATTTTGTTGTTGTAGATATTTTTTGAGTTTTCCGAGCAATACATCCCTGTCTGGATATGAGAAGGTAGAGGCGGCTCTGGCAGAGATGTACCTAGGGGTAAAACCCGAAAACACCACTTTGAGCTAGACTCGAACGGGAACTGGTGCACGACAACGGGCTTTGTTGCATTCTTGGTTACGACACTTCTGGGGGATATGCTTAGGATAATTCTCATTTTATTTACAAACCACTATGAAGGGTTATGAGTATATACTTCCTCAAAGAAAATATTTTTATGGATTATATCCATAAATATTTCAATTAATGTTAAGTATCTTACAAGTATGGAATTATGTATTTTGATTCATAAACTAATATAGTTTATACCATTGTTTAGAAATGGCGCCTGGTGGAAGGAATGTAAACTGTATCAATGCACGCACTCCGTGTAGGGATTGCCCTCCTGCTCAAGATAATTATTGTGGATCTAGAGATACAACTGGTGCTGAGCAACTTATTACCATACTGGGACAACTCACTCAAGTTATGAATAATAACCTTACTCATATGGATCAACCTGATCCACAACGTGGAGGATCAATGTTAGACCGCTTCATGAGGCAACAAACGCCAACATTTAATGGGGGTACAAATCCATTAGTAGTTGAGCAATGGATAAACTCATTTGAGAAAATATTCCACGCCTTGGGGAGTAGAGAAAGGGAGAAGGTTGTCAGGGCTGTCTACCGCCTCACTGGAGATGCCGATCAATGGTGGTCACTGATTCAAAACACAAAGGAAGATGAAGAAGTATCAAGTATGGAAGGGAAGGAGTTTAAGGAAATTTTCTTAGAAAAATACTTTCCACATGACCATCGAGCAGATATGGAAAGTTAATTTCTGAGTCTAAGGCAGAAGGAGGATGAGAATGTCGCAAAATATGATGCTAACTTTACAAGGTTAGAGAGGCATGCTACAGATTATATAAGTAACCTAAGAAGTAAGATTGATCGTTTCTTTGATGGGTTAAAACCATTTCTCCATCGAGCTTTAGTATCACAATCTTTCTCAACATACGAAGATATAGTCTCGTGTGCTATCAAGATAGAAAAAGAATTCTCTTAGTCTTATGACAATAAAGTAAAGCAAGAGAAGAAGAGAATGGGGGAACAAGAGACAGATAAAGGGAAAAAGGGAAAGAAGGATTTTCCATTATGTGATAATTGTGGGAAGAATCACCCTGGTACTTGTCTAAAAGGAATGGGATTTTGTTACAAATGTGGAGAAAAAGGTCACCAGGCTCGTGATTGCAAGGGAAAGAAAGAGGCTATCAATGTTGAATGATACAATTGTAGGGAAATGGGGAATTATGCAAATGAATTTTCTAAGCGTCAGAGAAACTTACCTCATAAAAGGCCAAGGGATCAAGGACAAGCTTATGCTGTTACTACAGATGAAGTTGAATAATTATTGTATTTGTGTTTTTGGACTAAAGAACTAGATTATGGTTATGAGAATAATATGATATATATAAGGATTGTACTGTATTACTCATTGTTTTCGTTAAGGTTTTAATATGATGAAGGTAATCATATTTTTAGTATGTGACAATAAGAGAAAATTTAATTTGTTTGGGGAATCTGATAAATTGATTTTTGGAATTAAGAGACATTTTAGAGAATGTCTGGACAGAGGTATAAAGGTTGGAGTGGATTAAGTTGACCTTTGGATAGTATTGTTTAAGGTTAAAAAATTTATGAATATTATTTTTGGAATATTATAATACTATAGTTTTAGGAAAAGGACAACATGTAGGGTGGGGAATAACCCATCGCGTCGGACAAAGCTGCAGGAATCGAACCCACAACCATAGTGCGACAGGCCTTTATTTCCTACCACTAGCCTACAGGAAGTCCCTGGTTATTACAAAATAATTTTACTAATCTAAATGGTATGTGTTAACATTTGGAACCTTATACAATTAGGATAAGTATAATATTTTTGAGTTCTATTATCTTTTTGAGTGAAAGATGAGTTGAAGGTTGAAACTCTAATTGTCAAGCATAAATATATATATACCTATCTCTTATTCAATGAATGCATTGATTTTTAAACTTTAGTAAAGGGATATTAAAACAAAAAAATGTGTTATCCTAATACCTTATGTCTTGTTGAACTGATGATATTTTAAATCAACATAGATTGAAGGCTTTGAGGCCCTCAATTTGATAGTTGATTGTGATTGATGACCTCAATCACTCCCTAAAAATATTTACGTTTTTCCTCCAATTATATGTTTCTAATTTCCACCAATGTTCTCCTAATAGAGATCATAATTGGGTGGTGAATTTTTCATTTCCCTTTCCCTCTTATTAAGGCTAAATTTTATTAATCTTATTTCCGATGTGGGTTTTCCACAAAGGTATTTTCTATTATCGACCTTTTATTTTCCAAGAAAAATTTCAAATTGCGAGGAAGAAATTTATTGAAGGAGGGGAGAATGTAACACCCCGAGCTTCCACAATACGCTTCTCTTTCAATAATGCAATAGCTTGTATTTTACGCAAGATCGAGTTCTAACACACCGCGACTAATCAAAGTAGCCGTTATGAATAGTAATACCCACTTTTTAAAATTATAGAAATTTTATATTTCTAAATGGACTTCATTTTTGTATTCTTAATATCGAAATTATCCTAAGTTGAATTTTTTGTAATTTTCTGAGAACTTTCAATTTTTTTTGAATAGTGAAAATACTTAAAAACAACTTTTTTAATCAAAATAATTTATAGTGATAAATTATACTATTTAGTGGTTTTAAAGTATAATTAGAATATTTTTTTACCTTTATATCCAATGGTGGTCATTAGAATTAATTTTACTTTGAAATTGGACATAAACAATTGTCAATCTTTTAATATATATTGTTTCTAAAAAACACGCTATTTGTTGTGACAGCGGGAATTAATTATAAAATTAATTAATACAACTTATATGTTTGTAATTTCATAAAATAGACATCATTTTTGGATTCGGAATATCAATTATATCTTAGGGTGAAATTTTGGTATTATTCTGAAAAACATCAATTTTTGATGAATAGTGAAACCACTAAGTGGTAGTTAAAAAACTGATTTTTCGTTTAAAGGAATCATTACCACTTCTGTGATTTGATTTTCAAAAATCTGACATAAATGGTTGTCATTAGGAATTAAAATGTGGTTCAATGGGATTAAAATAATTTTTTGGTGAATAATAACTTTTAAGTTTAATTAATCGCGATTAAAGGTTATTAGTGAAATTTAAGGTAAAAATGGTATTATAAAAATATGAAATTACCTTTACACTTGTCATACTTCTATTGGATGAGTCATGGACGACCAATAAAATCCATGGGTCAACTTGGGGACCCCATGGAGCCACTTTAGTTGGAAAATGACATAAATACCTTTTATTTAATGTTAAAGTAAAAAATGACACAAACATGAAATGTTTTACTAAAATTTTTTTACATGGGGTTATACAAGTCATATTTTTGACTATAAATAGTCATTGTAAATATAAAAATATTTCCTACATCATAGTATTTTTTTTTATAATTTTTAAACATTAAATAAATTAAATTATTTATGACATCATGATGATGCAGTGATTACCTCATTAATTAATGATTTAAATAAAATGAAAGGATAATGTAAAATCTAATAAATAAAATTGTCAAAAACATATTGGGTGAGGATATTTCGAACCATTATCACCTTATCCCCGAATTATATAAGTTTTGGACCTTTAGAATCCGAAAAACATTGTATAATAAAGTAACATTTCATTACTTTCCAAGAGTACCCCTCCTCTCCTCTTATAAAAGGCCCCCACCTCTACCACCTCATTAACACTTTCAAGCCATTTGGCTCGGCCAAACTCTGCCTAAATACTCTCCCAACTTCCCCATATTACTCCTAGAAGCCTCACTTTGGGAATAACTCTTCCCAAGGAAGCCTTTGTCTCAAATCAAAAAGAGTTACCCGATTTTAAGGTAATGTCTTCTCTTGTGTTCTTTTATTTTATTTTTCTTCTCCAACCCCCAAAACTCTTTTTATTCATTTCTTTTGTAACATAACCAGTATCCTAAATATACTAGGATGTTTTTATATGAAGGATTAGACCTACACTTACACACACCTACATCTAATGGTTAAAGAACATACGGTTTCTGTGGATGGCGAATTTCTGCCTCACGAAACGATGATTGTTCAACACTCATATAACACCTTCAAATGTGGCCATTAAGATGTAAATATATTTATATATGATATATAATATGTTTATGTTTTACTTATGCTTCTGTATTTCTCATTTATGGCATACTTTATGATTTCCATTATGTGTAAACGCGATAATTTCATTTTAGGAAGTGCGGACTACCGCCCCCTCAAAGTGATTTGAATCGTTAATGCCATATGTGGGATGTATAAAGGATGGAGTAAATGGTATTATACACTATATTATACTGTAATTATATTACACATTTATATCATTATGATTTCATTCCATTAAATACGATATAGAAATGAAAGTAGCGTTCATGCGTACGTACGGCTTACCGTCTCCATGAACGGTGCATTTCATTTCTTACCTCTAAACATTATGGAATATTATAAATGCATGTATATACTGGATATATATGAGATATATGATATTTATATCATGAATATAATTCTGGATATAATGGATATATCATCACATGAACAACTTGTAATTATAAAAAGTTTATTTTTGACTCAAGTACCAAAGACCTACAGAACGACCGTTATTAACTTAAATAATTACATAATGTTCATAACGTGGTAATAAGTGATATAAAAGGATTAAAAAACTTGAAAAAGGTTCTTAAGCAATTATAAATTAACTCTAGTTTATTATTTAGGAGGTTAAAGAACGGTCGAGTCAAAATATGACGCAAGGTAAGGGAACTTCTTAACCCAATTTCTATTCTTTGGGTTAATCTACTACTTTCAAATTATGTCATGATATTATTATGTACTATCTTGTATTTGTACTTTCATTATGTGTACTTATAGTGAATACACATAATAGATCTATTTTATTTTAAAAATTATCTTTTTAAGGACTTCGTCTAAATCTCCTTTCATTGAGGCATATTTGGTTTTATACACAACTTTCTTTTATATGGTGTATAAACCCCTTTGACTTTTACGTTTATTAAAAAGGAATAATTTTTATACAAAGAGTTTTACTAAATGACAAAAGGGTAATGTTTTTCTTTCCGTACTTATGCGGCGACAACGACTTCTCTACCGCCGTGACCATTATTTGAGTTTCGGCTTCCTCTACAAGCCATCATTTTTTTAATGAAAAATAAATACAAAGTTTTAACTTTCTTTTATTTTGGTATTGAAAATGGTTTTGAAAGCGTTTTTATTTTATCAATGTGTTGTATTGATATCTTGTGATTGAAATGTGGAAATGTTATGTTTCCTTTATGCATGTTTTATGTGATACGATTATGTTATGGTTTATGATATGTTTAAACCTATTCATATGAGGAATGTATTGGACTTAATAAGTTACGGGTGGAGCCCGCTTTAGATCCTCGATGCATCGGTAGGTCTCATGAGACAACTAGACGTGGAATTGGTCGAGGCCCTTTCTCAATTTGATTTATGGTTTTGGCCAAGGCCTTCATCATTTTAGACGTCTTGGCCGAGGCCTTGACAAAATGTTTCAGAATGTCTGGCATTATACATTCCCTCCTTATGAAAGTTGTTATTGATATTGCATGTGATTATTCGACCAGTAGAATATCCATGTGAAGAAGTGAATGGAATTATCTCATTTTACCTTTGCCATATTATGTTGATGTTCAAGTTTAAAAGGCTTTTGTTTTAGTTTACATTGCCTGAAATGTTTATGTTTATTTATGAAAGATTCCGCAATATTGTTATCCTTACTGAGCATCTGAGCTCACCCCATTCAATGTTTAAATATTTTCCAGGATGTGAAGAAGTATTTTATGAATGACCTGCAGGGATAGTCAGAAGAGGATATGAGTGTAGACTATGAAGACTTTGTTACTAGTTTTTCACTTTATGATGTAATGTAACATTTATGAATGTATCTAGTGTTTCCAAGGCTACTAAACTAATCGGTCTTTCGAGAATTGATCTTTTGGGATCATGCCAATGTTACGAAGTAATGCACCGACTCTGGGAAGCTGGGGTTGGGGCATTACAAAAACCCATAAAACTATATACTCATTGAAACTCACAGGCCATTATGGATAATAACCAATACTAAATATTCACATTATATGATGAATGATTTAGGTAACATTAAATCATAATTGTTGTTGTTCACTTTTTTACATGTTTGAAAACATAATCCAAAATATTATTTTTGTGGATCCTGACACATCTCGACCTCATAGTGGAAATTAGAGCACAATGGTTTAGACATATTTTTATAATTCCATCCAATGGATTTATTTTCAATACCTAAAAATAAAATAATCCTTCACGAATATATATTTCATCATCACAGATATATTTGAAAATTTTCCATAATGAAATGATATTTTATGTCCATATTCAAGGATTTGTAATTTTTAACAATATTCCTAAATAAATTAATGTATTTTTTATAATCAGAGGAAATAATCATAGTATTATTAAAATAAACATTCATGAAATATAGAAACATATTCATCCAATGCATTTTTGAATAATATTTTATTGCCATATAAAATTCACACTTGATTTTACTCATGGTCACTGAAAATTTTATTTATCAATGTTAGTTCATACAATATACACCTAAAAATAATTTTCAACCTCGTATATTTTTCTATCATAGTATTATACTCCAAAATAATCATCTCTGGGTCTAAGATTATTCATTTGTGCACTTATATAATATATCATACCATATATCAATGTTAATTTGATATAACTATGATGTATTTTAGTGTTCAATATGTTTAAATCCTTTAGATGACTTTGTTATAATTTACAATGTAGTACCATATAAAATTTTATGTCCATTCTTTTTTTAGACAATGACTGATCCAAATGATATTCATGAATTATTTATAACTAGAAAAGATTCATACATAATCTTTTTTCAGTTTCATATTAGGTTTTTGGGGGTTTACACAACCTTATAATCATATATTCCAAATGTATTATTTAATATAACAAAATATTATTATTTGGAAAAGAATCTTTAGTTGTCTATATGTGTAACAAATTATTTGAGAAAATATCAATATAGAAAACTATGAAATTTTAAAATGAATCTTTATCTTTATTGTTTTCTTATCTACAATATACCCATTATCATATGAAAATTTTAATTCATCAATGTAAAATTTAAATATAATAATCTCTAAACCCATCTAATAAATATTTAAGATGTACAAAGCATTACCATTCGATAAATTCAATTGATTCAGGTTGGTGTCCAATATAGGCTTCGAGTCTATTTGAGACTTCATTAACCCAATGATGGAATTTTTCGATCTATAAACCATGTAACCATAAATATGAATAATTAATACTTCTATATTATCTATAAAAACTACTTCTTATATAAATACATTTAGAAAAATATAATTCAAAACCATTTTATATATTTTTATTTTTATTGGATAAAAATTCCATCAAGATTCGAGTAGCCTCAAATACTATAATAAGTGAAAAGGTTTCATAAAATTTTATTCCTTTTATTGTTTCAAATCCATTTGTTTACCACATTTCCTTAAATATTGGTACCTCTCCTTTCACATTTATATTATTTGAAAATATCTACCAATTGACTATGATACATTTCTATTATAGACTTGGAATAGGTTCCCAAGTATCATTATTCTAACTATGTTAAAAGTATTAATTTACCAAATTTATCCTCTCATTTTCTGGTATATATTTTAACAACATTTTCATGATAAACACATGAAAACATTTCATTAGTTTTTTAAACCATGGTAATTTTCAGTATTTGACCAAATATTTTTTATTTTCAATATAATAATAAAGTCTAATATTCTTTTATAACCACTATTTCATTAATATCTCATCAATAGATGTCACATCTTAAAAAATGGTTTCAAATAAGTCAAAGTAAGAAATTTTTTAATAAATTTAATTATTATAATCATTATTTCTAAAATATATTCATCAAATATGATATTCAAAATTATCAAAAAATAAACCAAATATGACATATGATTTTTTTTATTTTAAATAAATTTTACATCCAAAATAATATAATATATCATTCAATAATTTATTCTCTAACATGTAGAGCCATAAATTATAAATATTACAATATAATAACATTTACACATATTTCTCAAAAAAATCATTGATTCATTATTTTTTTCTTTATAAAAAAATTATATATATATATATATATAAATATGATGTAAATATAAATAGGATAATTATTATACAATTAATAATATAGATCCAAATTATACTACAGACTCACCAACAATATGTTATGTATTTTCATAGTTATAAACACTACTTTCCTTAAAAATCAATTTATGAGTTTTTTTCGCCAGCATGTTTCTCACTATTAAAACAATAAATCTACATTTTATATATGTTAATAAATTTTTTAATTTTATGAATATTTCAAGGGTTCTTAATCCAATTCATGAAAATATAGGATTTAAAAAATTATGAGTGAATACATTTGAAGTATTTTTCCTCAACCTTTAAATATATTCTCACATCTAAATTTCAATATAGATACCCATGAAAAATAAAAACTTATGGAATTGTTTTACATAAATATAAATTCCATATAAAAGTTTATTTCATAATCTCGAGTAGTAATAGTTCATTGACATGAGGATTAGATACATAAATTACTTATTTTACATTACATATAAATATTTTTCACAACTGCTCAAATATAAACCCCATTCTAAGAATCTCACTTGAAATTCCCATCATCAAATACATAGTACTAAAATCATTCAAATAAAAGACGTTAACATATTAGTGAGGGGAGAAAATTAATATATCAATATTTTATCAAGGGTAAGATAACAAACATATGAGACAACATGAACATGGGGTAAGTAACATATCATCCTAGGTGTAATTCATAATATATATGTGATCATATAATTATTTGGAATAGAGAAATAAAGTAATAAATATAAACATGGAAGCATACTATCAATATCATTTCTTAGAAATACAACTCATAAATATTATAACATATGAGGGTATGATAATAAAAGAAAAACACTTTAAAAAATTTCACATACTTTATTATGGGGGAAAATTACATTCATGAGCCACAACATTTGTTCATACACATATGAAATACTAAAAAATAATCATGAATAATTATCTAATGATATATAAGAATTTAACTTATTCATTTTTGGGAGATATAGTACTCCAAGCATAATTTATCCAAAATTAAGTGATTCAGCTAAGAACCATTAACATTACACATATAAAATCCATGAAAATATAATTAGGTTGATATTATGTTTATATTTTAAAAATTCACATTTTTTAAGGAACCCATGGAATTAAAAAATAGGTCTCATAAAATTTTATATTTCATAAAATATAATCGTTAATTAATTTAATTGACACTAAAATTTGATAAGAAAAAATAATCATAAAATAAAAGAGAAATGGATTTTTTATCTTATGAATTAACTATTTTTGAGATAGATCATTTTGAATATATAAATAAAAATTTTACCAAATAACATGAAGATATTTCTGGAAAATAATTTTTAATCATCTATAAAACCAAATATAATACTATTCTCAATGATATTCCTAACACATAACACTGAGATTTACAAAAATTGTTATATAATATAAAAATATTGTTATTTAAATGTGGCCAATATGACATATATGTTGAATGGAAGGTTATAATGATTATTAAATTATTAATGATATAAATATATAATGGTACTACATAATACTAATTTATTTATTAAGGATTAAGAAATAAGAATCCAATTGTTATTAAATCCATTTTTATGTATAGAAAATGTATTTTTTTCGAAATTTGTTTATATTGAATTATGTGTTTGTAAATTATCATTAATTTATGAAACATTGGGATGATGAATTTTATAATATATAAAATCATTTCCATCAAATAATATAAAATTATCTTTTGGAGATTTTTATTATGATTATGATATGATTTATTTTTCATTGAGTAGTGTAAAATACTATTTTTTCAAATATTTCATTTCTTTTCAATTATTAATATAAATTAAACTTATAATAATATTTATTATTTTTCTATAATATCACAGTTCATCAAATTTATTAAGAATATAATAATTCCCATTTCAATTAGTAAATTTCCATTTTTTGATAATATTAATTTTTATACATAACATGCATTAATCTAAAAAAAATTTATGTTGCATTTTAGAAAATTATATTAAAAAAATTATCAACATATATTAATTTAATAATGAAAAATAAATTCTATATTTTGAACCAGGAGAATATAATTTTTTAAATAGAAAACATCATTTAATGTGAATATCAACCTTGGGAAAATGTATCATCTCGATAATGGGAAACTCCGGGAATTAAGGCTAAAAATAATGTGATAAAGCATTAATAATATATCCAAAACATAATTTTATTAGATTTTATGAGTTTAATACTACTTATTTTATCCTAACATCAAATCATTGATATTTTGGTTCTTTTTCCAATTGTTAATGATATTTATATTATCTAATGTTATAGAAAACTAAAAAATGTCACTCTCTTGCTGTCAAGAATCGCCATCACCATGTTGAGGGTATGGTCTAAAAACTACTAGACCCTTCCTTCATCAAGTTGAAGGAGGGATAATGACCCCCACGTCTAGCCTTCAGTAGGCCCTAGAGTGGTGACTAACAACATGGTTTTAGAATCTAATGTAACATTGATGTAATTACCCTTTTTATAAAACAATGTCGAGAGATAAGATGGTAAATCCCAAAAAACTATAAATCTATTTAATGTAAAATTAAAACCAAAAAATTCAATTCCCATATGTATGTTCAGAAATAAAATGTAAAAAGGTAGAAGAAAACTCTGATGAAATGTACTAAATAAATACAAATGAAGCAACGAAAGCCCCCAAATCCCAAGCTAGTATGGTCCAACATGGTCCTCAAAGTCCTCCTAGAAACCTGAAAATAGTTTTATATACATAGGGTGAGAATACAGGTATACTCAGTAGGTAAAAACAAAAGATCTCATGAATTAGTCCGGAGACATTCTAATGCACCCAGAGAAATTGAGATAACCAAATAACCTAGCAGTAAAACTATCCACTGAACCTCACCAATGCAAACTACCCAAATAACACAAGTTTGGTAAAGTAATAGTAATAACACATCAATATTTTAGTACCTCGCACTTCTTTCCCACTTGTTATTTAAGGAATCCTACTCATCAGACCTCCCACAAAGATTCTACTGCAGTCCCACTACCGCCACCAACAATAACCATATGGGTCATCCCAACCGCACATATACCCCACCCAAAAACAATTGGGCCACCACAACCACACATAACCATTCTAGCAGACCTCTATTCTACAACCACCAATTTCATGCCTGAAGACACCTGGGCCTAAAAAACACTAACACACATAAAAACAATTGGGCCTCATCCTAAAGATACATGGGAAAAACCCTACTCGTACACACCTGGGAAAACCCCCACAACACACCCTAACCAAATAGTATTAGGCCATAATAAAACTTAGGCTATCACAGCCTGCCCCAAGAGTGTTGGGATACTAGTGAGATGGAGTAGAAAAGAGCTAATAACACCTACTCATAAGAATGTTGGGAAAGAACCCTCCCCCTTGAAATACGGGTGTTTGGAACAACGTTATCAACATGGTTCTGGTGTGTATAATAAACAAAAGAAATAAAATGTATACATATAGGTAAAAAATCACTCATCCCAACCTAACAGTTCCTAAACTAATAACCAGCCAGCACATGACCACATTTGCTGCTACAGCTACATGCACAAATATGCAACAGCCACAACCAGAACACAACCCATCTCAGTAAAATAATTCCCACAATAAAACTACTCTTGATATCATGATCAAATCATTCTCTTTAATACATTCCTTCACTAATGTGAAACTGAAATAAAAAACCACAATACAAAACAAAAACTGAAGGGAAAAAATACAATCTAGTGTTTAACCATTCACCCTGGTTTTTTCAAAAGTGAAAACATCAAAAGGGATTGGTGAGATCCCTCGACGTACCAGAACCAAAACAATTTTAAGAATACTGGCTCCACATGACCTCATATTAAAAAACTAACAACATATCAACTAGAACATCCCGTTCACTTTTTTATTAATCCTTAAAACATGAAATTATATAATCATTCGAATCACCAAAATAGAGAAAAGAAGTTTTAATATTTATCAAACACCCTTTCATTATGTTTTTTCTTTCTGTTTGGTTAACTAGGGTGATCACAAATGGTCTTTTATTCATTGGGCATCCTTTAAATCAATAATTTTTACGTGGATAACCAGATTCTATGATAAATCCATCAAATTGGAAGATTATCTAGAAATATAGTGTATCATTAGTGTGCATTTAATGTCACGACCCGACCTCGGGGCCCATGCCATGACTACCCCAAGCCCGACTTCTATAGGATAGGGGATGGAGACTGTCACCAAAGGCGTAAGTCCCTAAGCTGGGAAGGAATTGAATTTATAAAAGTAACACACACACAAATAGAGTAAACTAGAAGCAAATCACTAAGTGAATACTGTATACAAAAAGTAGTGCTGAAAGTAGAGGGGGCTGGAAATACAATCCCAATAGTAATGTACAGGTACAACAGAAAGCAAGTACAACTAAAAAACGGACAACAGCTAAAAAGGGATGCTCCTGGAACGTCTGTCGAGTATCCTACCTAAAGGGTCGGTGCAGATGTCCACCTCAGCACTCCACGTCTATCAGTTTTCTCCATGTACCGTCTCGTCGTGTGGTCCACCTTCAGGTACCTTCCGGTCCTGGCTCTCTCTTGGCCTCCATCAACGTTGTACATCTTTTTCATCCAACACAATGAGGTGCGGGCATAGCCTGTGCAGGGGTGAGTATAACGATACTCAGTAGGGACCTCGAGACCCCTGATGGTCTCCTAGAATCCACAAAGGATAAATCACAAAAGGAAAGATACGATCAAGAAGAATCAACCAACCCTACTTAGGTATATGCCTATATACCTAAGTAATCAACCATAGTTCAGCTCCAACTCTCGAGTTCAAGCACAACCCAGTCCACACATGACAGTAAAGTCAATCACATCGATTATAGTGATTGAAAGTCAAGACTTATCTCACAAAGTTATATATCTTTCGTATAGAAATAGATATGATCATATGTAGTCACTGATTCATCTAAGCTGTCGGACCCAGACAGGATACAAGACCTGCTAAGCTGTCGGACCCACAAAGGATACAAGACCAGCTACTCTGTCAGGCCCACACAGGATACAAGTACAGAGGTCATACTACCGAACCCAAATAGGATACAAGAACAGTATCCATCCCACTGATTCATCTAAGCTTTCAGGCCCACACATTATACAAGACCAGATACTTTGTCTTACCCACATAGGATACAATTTTAGAGGTCAAACTTCCATACCCACATAGGATACAAGAACATTAGTCATCACTGTCGAACCCATCTAGGATTTCGGTACAATTTCCATCGTCGTCGAACCCACAGAGGGTCGCAGTACGGTAGACGTCGCAGTCGCAGCCAGCTCTAGGGTTCCTGCACACAGCATGATCGAATCCAGGAGGGTCCGCTCCTCGAGAAAAGGGGTCGATACATCAACTATCACAAATTCTAAATTTGATGTATCCCAATGTTCCGTCTAATCAAAAGGAAAGCTACGCAACAGACGGCGCGTCAATCAGACGCCCGATATGAGAGTTATTTTCTTTTACGTTCCAGGGGCCCGATTGGAATTATGCTCATTCCAAACCCGAAAATTTTCCGAAGTTTCCCAAAACTCACTTAGAGTATCACAAAAGGTTTGTCTCGTCACAAGGATCCTAGTACCATAGACGGCGCGTCGTTTGGACGCGCGGTCTTGAAGATATTCATTTTTAAGCGAAAGGGGCTCGACCCATCAAGCCCAGTGGGCTGCCGGGTCGGCCAGTTCTGGCTCGACGTGTCCAAACCGGCTAAGAGTAAGGCTCTGCCCGGTAGGGAACGACGCGGCCCGGTGGGGTGCGGCCCAACCCGACGCAGTGGCCTGGCCCACGCGAGGGATGCCCGGCCCGCTATTGGCCAAGCGGAGCGGGGGGGGGGGGGGGGGGGGGGGCGGTTTTCTGAAATGGTGGCGCCGAGCGGCGCCGCCCCGCCTGCCCGGCCGGCCAATGCGGGCCGGTCATCTCTGGCACGAGTGGCTCGAATAGGGGGTCGTTGTCATCCCACGCGGCACCTTCGGGTGTCGCAGGTTCCTTCAACCCGGCCAGTAGGCGGCCGACCGGGTCTCCTGTAGAAGCGGCCAACCCACTGTGGGCCGCAGTTCTCCACATCACGAGGCCATGAGGCATCGCGGTTCTCCAGCCTGGCCAGCTTTCGCCAGCTGGTTCTTCCAGCCCACCTTGTCTTCAGACCGGCCTTTTCTTCTTCGGTCAAGCGGCCCGCGGTTACGGGCCATGTTCTCCCCTCTGGGTGAACCCCGATGTCGCGGTCCTCTAACAGGATGGTGTGCGGCCGCCGTTGCCACCACTTCCTTCATTCGTCGCCTCCCCCGAATCATCATTAATTTCGGTCTCCTCCATATCTTCCATCACCACCTCCATTGAGAATAAAAACAAGAATCAATGGAGGGTTGTCGGGCCATGTTCTTTCAGCCCGCACCCTCTGCGTTAGGTGATATCAAATGGCCGAGGACAATCCATGGTATTCAAAAAAGAACGAGGCACAATTTTATTCAATTAAAATTGATCAAAACACCCAACCTCGATACAAGAGCATTTCACGTCGACGATTCCCGGAAGACGAGCGTCGCAGAGGTCAGGCATAGTGGAAAATGGTGTCATCCTGTGAATGTCGGAGGAAGAGTCGTTGTCATTGGTGACATTTCTTGTGGGCGGTGTCTTCTCCATTAACGCAGAGGAAGAAGAATGAAGAAGGGATTTCTTCATGGGCGTCACCATTCTTCATCGAGAGAGGAAGTCGTTCTTCGTTGTAAGAACTCTCTATTTCCAATTCTTCCCAAAACTCTCCCAACACAACATGTGCCAACCTAAAATAATAGATTAGGCTATTATTTTTATCCTCACATGAATTTCAAAATAATTCAAAAAGTTTAACCAATTAATAAATTAATTAAGTTGGTACAATTAAGGGGAGGGAGGTGAAGAGGATCCACCTTAATAAATGAAGAATGGGTTGTCTCAAAATTCAATAGGGATATTCAAGGGGGTTTAAGGGAGTTTAAAGGGGGAGTTCAAGGGTCAGGTTTGTTTGGGCCCCCACAAACATTATTCTCCCATGGGAGGTTATGTGGGATGTGGGCCCCACCTCCAACTCGTCCTTGGAGGAAATAACAACCCCTTAACTATAAAATTGTGTACACAACAATTTAATTTAATTTATTATAAATCCCCAAAATATAACTTTATGTTGGCACAATTAAGGGGAGGGAGGTGAAGAGGCTTCACCTTAATAAATGATGAATGGGTTGGCTAAAAATTTAATAGGGATGTTCAAGGGGGTTCAAGGGAGTTTAAAGGGGGAGTTGAGGGGTTATGTTCATGTGGGCCCCAAAAAAAATCTCCCATGGGAGGATATGTGGGATGTGGGTCCCACCTACAACTCCTTTGGAGGAAATAACCACCCCTTAACAATAAAAATGTTTACACAACAAATTTATTTAATTTATTCTAAATCCCCAAAATATAACTTCTCCTCTCGACCAAACGCAACTGCGGTAATGGTCCCCTTAGGCGAATACTGACACTATGAGTTCATCAGTGACCTCCGATTTCAATTCTGAGCACCGTTTCAAAAGATATAAAAACCCACACATAACGTTACTGAACGTACACGAAAAAAATTTCAGAAAATGATTTCGGGCACACCGGGCCTCAGAATCAGATGTCGTTAGAAACTGCGGACTCTTAAAATTACAAAGTATTTCAGAAAAAAATCCTTGAAATTTGTGGGTCTTTACATTACCCCCACCTCAGAGATTTACGTCCTCATAAATCTATAACACACACTAGGGAAAAAAGGGGGTGCAGATCATGCATCTGAGACTCCCGATCCCAAGTACCCTCCTGGAGGTTCCTGTGCTGCCAGCGAATGCGCACCAGAGGAATCGACCGTCCGCATAGGACCCAATCCTTTCGATCCTCGATCTCCACTAGGACCTTTATAAAGGTTTCCCCATCATTTATGTCCAGTTCCCCATGGTAGATGAAGTGGGAAGGGTCGTGCACGTATCTCCTCAGCTGAGATACGTTGAAAAAGTCGTGCACCCGGTGCAATTGAGGTGGAAGAGCTAAGAGGTATGCCACCTCGCAAAATCTATTGAGGACCTGAAAAGGTCCAAAGAATCTCAGAGATAACTTTATTCATTAGCCAAATCTCCATAGACCTCGTCGAGGTGAGACCCATAGAAAGATGTGGTCAACATCCTCGAACTCCAGAGGTCTCTGTCTACTATTAGCATACAATTTATGTCTACTCTGTGCAGTCTTCATCTGCTCCTGGATAACCTGCACCTTCTCTGTGGTAGCTCGTACCATCTCTGGTAAGTAGGAAGTGGGCCTACCTGGGGATTCGGTCGATGATCACCCAAATAAGGTCATTTCCCCTAGACATACGTGGAAGACCCGTCAAAAATTCCATGGATATCTCATCTCTCTTCCACTTTGGGACCTCTACAGGCTGAACCAAGCCTACTGGTACCTGATGATCCGCCTTCACTTGCTGACAAATGAGGCATCGAGAGATAAACTCCACTACCAACTTCTTCATACTGGCCACTGGTGCTATCGTCGAATTTTCTGGTACATCTTCACCACACCTAGATGTACCGCTAGAGGGGATGTGTGGAACTCCCTCAACACTTCCTCTAGATGTGCAACTGGTACCATGGTACGTCCTCTGAAGAGGATGACATGCTCCGCACCTTCAGAAAATCCATCAGCTGCCTGCATTGTGGGTATCTGAGCACATCGTGTCTTGCAGTCAGCGTCTCCACATTGTGCCTCCCTGACTCACTGATTAAGAGGAGGAGTGACTGTAAGATACTATAGAAAGGTTTCTCCATCCCTATCCACAAAGCATATCTGTAAGGTAGCTAGCTTCTCTACCGCCTCGCCTAGAAGCTCTATACTATCCTCCTGCTGAGCGCATTCGCAACAATGTTCCCCTTCCTAGGAGTATAGACTATCTTGAAGTCATATTCTGGGAGGAACTGAAAACAAAAAACTCATGCTGCCACGAGGGTATAGTTGGCCGACTCAAGAGTGATCGATTGAACCCTCCTTTGCATGAGTTTGACCTATGCTGCCTGGGTTTCCATTTTCACCGACCAAGGAAAACCTCATCCCAACATTGTATATAACCCACAACCTCTTTTCCTAATATATTCAATCTGAGTGTGAACTGTGGATTTCAAGTCCAAATCCAAACTAACGTCATAAGGCTTTAACACTTCCACCAAAAGGTTCCAACCGAAACTCTCACCTCTAGGGTCTGATCACACCATCAGCATAAGTGTGATTATCGAGTCTCCTCCCAAAGGTATCTCTAGACATGAGGGTCAAGTCAACGTTTTAACTGGAAACGCTAGGTATGGGACTTGATTTGTGGAAGGGAGGAATGATTGGTACCTATGTCAATTGATACAAAAACTATTAGTAGACACATATCGTACCTCAAATCATTCCTAGATCCCTTGGATCACACTCCTTGACCGCATGCAGCTACTCTCTTCCCATGCCCTCCAGATCCCTAAGCCTAGTGGGGACTAAAAATATGGGTGGTTGTAACATGTCGAAATGTTCACCACCCCATGTTTCTCTCCTAACAATGCTTCTACATCTGTTGCCCGACAGATTCATCTACCCTTAACACTTCCTCTTAAAAACATTTTACACACTCAAGTTTCTCAAATCAAATTTCATAATCATGTTTCTCAAATCAAATTTCATAATTTACATGAAATTTAAATTACACCGTAATTCAAAAGAATTAGGGGTTTCCCCTAATTTAATTATATGGAAAATCCAAATCCCAATTCCCTATAATTGGGTTTTATACAATCTAATTTAATTATGTTCAATTTAAATCTGTAAATTTACAGATAAATCAATTTTCCAACCATAAAAAAACTAACTACCAATATAGGGAGATCATAAATCACAATAGTCATGAAGAGAAACTCTAATATAGATCCTCGGAAATAGAAATATGACAATAAAAAAAATATTCCTGATCTAAAACAATGTGGATTAGATCCTATAAAAACATGAAGATCTAAAGAACCCTAAGTAGAAGATAATGGGTGATCAGAACATACCAGGAAGAGAAGATACACAAACCCACATGAGATCAAATGTGATTCTTCATGCTCTAATCCACCTCAAAATGGATTTTGAGAAGACAAAAAGGGTTCTTGGGAGAATTATCAACCTTTAAAATCATTATATGATAATTAAAGGAACATTTGGAGGTAAAAAATTGTACTTCGAGAATTTCAAATCATTTTTGGAAATAATTAAATCATGTTCACTTGGTTAGAAGGGAAGGGCCACGTGATTTTTTAAACTGCGCACCCTAACTGTGTACCCTATTTTTGGGATTAATGATTTATACATGGTTGTAATGCAGTTTAACAAATAGTGTTTTGACTGTGGATTTCCCAAGAGTAATCCAAATTTTTAAAATTCCTCCCAAATCTCCCCCTAAACGATCCGCAAACCACGCATCATCAAAAGAGGGGTTCAAAAGTACCTGAAAATAGTAATAGGATATTATTGATAAATTACTTTTTAATAACTCATATAAATACACATATATCAAATATATTCCTTAAATTTATCCATAATACAATCCATGTAAAAAAAATTGTAAAACATGTCACATCGCTTCGAGTTGTGGTAGTCTACCGAACACATGAGGATATTAATATTATTCTAAAGGAAATGTAAAGTAAGAAGGTATATATGATATATTAATTGTAGAATTATATTTATATCCTTAATATTATATATAATCAGTAATTACATCATTATATATAACAGTGAGTGATGTTGATGTAAAATGAGTTACATTGGTTCGGGAGGTTGCAGTTTACCGTACAAACGATTGATGATTGCATTACACATTTGATAGGATTAGATATGGATATAATTTATTAATGTAAGAAAATAATACCTCAGTATATTGTTTATATTTTCCAATATACTATCATGATTGAATATCATTTGACGGAGGATGATGAAATGACAAAAATTGATCATTCAAGATCATTACCACTTCTTCAGACAACCACATTAGGTTTTCACAAAAATCCTTCGTAGGATAGATTAAATATTAAAGAGATCTAGGATTTATGGAGGGGTGTATGTATGTTATTTTGGAGTAGATGGGATGAACCAAATGTCTCTGTACATTTTAAGAGATGGGAAGAGGTTATGAACTTTTAAATGTGTGGGAGGGGTGACCCAAGGAATTTTGAAAAGAATCAATTACATCCACATTTTTCTCAAGACATATTCTTCCAAAATTATCCACTCAATGAAATTATTGAGGATAATTATGATTTATTTTCAATAAAATGGGTGTTAAAAAATTTCTTAGCTCATTTTTATGGTTATATTTTTAGTTTAACCATTGATAAATCATTTTTTACATTAACAATTATAATTAATTATTACTATTTTTACTTTTCCTAATGGTAAAAAATTAAGTTTATTTTTTTAGATAAAATTAATTAATATTATTCCATATTTCTAATCCATATTTATAAATTAAATTCCCATTTGTTTTATAATCCATTTTAAAATTATAAACATAGATGTGATAAAAATATGGGTATTCAAAGAGAAACGTCTCATAATTATAGGATTATTTAATATCAAAATTGAATATGAAATATATCATAATAACATATTTTAGTAAAATTTATATATATTGGTCCTATTTTTAAATTAAAACCAATTTAAATAATAATTGTGTTGTATTTATTATTTAAACAAAAATCCAGTTTCAATAAAAATAAGTAATTTTAACCATTCATCGAAAAATGTGGCACTTCAGAAAAATCCAATAAATTCACCCTATGTTAATTTCGAAATGAGGGTTCGAGACAAGAGGTTAATTTTAGTGAAATAAAATTTTATGATAGTGGTTATAATTAATATAAAATTTATTTGAAAACCATGAAAAAACTATATTTTAGAAGAATATTTTTTTTATAAAACCATTATTTTTCCTCTAAATATTTTTGATTGTATTTATAATCAATAAATATCATTAATTTTAATATTTTTTATTAATATTAATATAAAATAATTAAATTAAATTTTTATTTTAGTATAATACATTTTGGTATCTTTTCAATTGGTGTTGTCTGTTTTTTAAAATATAGAAGAGATAGAATATATTTAAAAATAAACTTATCATATAGTCTTGTGGGGTTACATTATATAATAAGATTATACATCCATTTATATACACTATCAATCATGATGTTCAACTTTTAATATTTTTGGGTGTTATATTCTTTACAACATCAGTAAATCGTGTCCTATCAATTTTAAAATGCACTTGGAAATCAATGTTTTGAAATTTGAAAATTCTTTTTTCGAAAACCCACATTCTAAAATGATTATTAAATAATTGTATCTTAAAATATATAAATATAAATATGAAATTATATATGGAATAATAAATAACTAGGTTTCCATGTATGATTATATATGTGGGAATTAAAGATATTGACAGAGATGAAAAGTTTAATAAACACATAAAAATTGTGATTGAAAGTGGTCATTGATCAAAATAATTTGAATGAAAAATGAAATTTTTAAAAACTTAAAACCATAATTATGTAATTATTTTGAATACAATTTTCTTTATAAGATATAAATATAAGAGGAGAATATTTTATTAGGTTTTTTCCCAAAAGTTAGAGTATTATTTTCCAATAATATGATATAAGCAAATATTCTTACATTACATATTTCAATTTTATAAAAAAACCATATTTTGGTTATTCTATAATAAATTTACACTATATCTATAACTCAATGAAATTAATATCAAAAAATCAATTACTTATTCTTAATAAAATCATATTAACTTTTATTAGATATTATAATTAATAAATTTGGTACATGGCATTCCACCTATTTCTAAATATTCTCCAAAATCCATATGTTTAGAACAAGGTATACATTAATATTTAAACCTAAATGGTAACACCCCTAGTTCAACATTAATATTTATTATTCACATTTTCATTGTAAAAAATGAAATATTAACTATAATGTCACATAGTTTAGTGGTAGGTGTTAATCCCTTATTATACTTCCATTGTGGGTTCATGAATTGTGGAATTTTCTATAGAGACTCAACCAACAATGCCTAGAGCTGGTTCCTTATACAATTACATTTGCATATATATAAGGAAATCATGTCCCAATACACCAAACTATTTAGCAGTTTTATAAACTAAACACTTACATGAGCCTTAGGTTTCAAATCAATACACAAATTAAAACATATTTTATCGATACTTACTTTATTCTATCTGTTATTTCCTTTCATATATTTCTTAGCACACTTCATGGGATCATATGGAAATGAAACCTAATAATGGTGTGATCAAATGCTCAATAAGGGTAATGTATTGTTAAAGTAATAATAAATCATTTAGAATAATCAATGTTGAATGGTAAAAAATTGAGAACACATTCTACATAATCCTTAACTAATAATGATGTGAGTAAAAAATATGGTAAGGTACGTCATTGAAAACACATGACATTTAATCATTAAACTGGAAATCAAGTGTATCCATATTTTTTTTCATACTTCAAATCCTATGGAAAATTATAATTGGAATGAAGTTAATTCTTATTAATTGGATGCCAATTATCCTAGGTACATGCAAACTTTACATTAAATAACATTCTCAATATGACTTAAAACATACCTACTACAAACCCAATTTTTTCTAAACATGACTCTAATATTAAGTACATTGACAAGAATCTTTAAAACATATGATTTATAAACTCAAAGTGTTTAAATAATAAAATATGTCCCACTAGATTATTGATCCACCAAGTTACTTACATTATCTAGTCCTCAAACCATGTTTTTCATGTTAAAATAATTAATAATATGTCAAATAATCAATTTAAATTCATAATCAAAGTGCCTTATCAAATATCTTTGTTAAGTAAAGGATATATATTTATCAATAATTCCCTAGTAAATCAAATAACATTAAAAGTAAAAAACATAAGTAAATACTGTATATTGTTGAGGAAATAATCAAATCAATAAAACAATCATATGGATATTACAATGAAATATAATTTTCAGTAAAAAATGATTACGAGAAAGTGATTTTTTGAAGATAATTTTAACAATAAAAAAAGGTGAGATTGCAAGATAACTTTTACTGGTTGGTAATTTTCAAGTTAAACCCCATTGGATGAGATAATCCAAAGTAAAAAAAATAAATAACATTATGATTAAATGATTAATGATATAATATATATAATGGAGGTAGATATTCCACACAAAATATATAATTGGGGAATATGTAATTTATCTCATAGAAACAAAAGGGTAAATAAAAATCATTAACATTGAGTCTGAATTATCACATGTGTCTCTATATTCCTAAATAATAAAATTATTTTAATTATTTAGTTTTTTGAGATTCTTTAGAATTTTTTTATTACTTTTTTCAACTATTAAAAATTGTATACAATTACTTAATAAATTAAGTATAAGTTGGAATTTTTTACCATATTTGGTTTATGAGTAAAAACGACTATGATTGGTAGACTATGGTTAAATGGGTCCTTCTGTTAAAATATTCATAATAATAATAATGAAATAATTATAAAATTCATAACTAAATTATACTTTAAATATCAATCTTTAAATATTTATCTATGAAATGAACTATAATTATAATCATGGAGACGGTAGGTCGTACAAACACGTGGGTAACATTTTAATTTTTCAATGTTCATTAATGAAGGAATGTTAGTAAGGTGTATCATCCCATAATAATCCTTATATATTAAACACTATTTTATCCTAAAATATATACTTTTATATGTAATTATTATTATTAAAAATAAATCATATCGTTATGTGAAGGCGGTAGTCCTCACGTCTATAAATGACGTTATCACTTTTTTATTGTGTGAATGTCTACTAAAGAAAAAGATCGGTTATATTACCAGAATCATAATTTTGTCATTAATATAACAATGATTAAATTTATATCATATATATTTATAATATATTTATTAATATTAATATATAATATGTAGTGTTATAAAATAGAACACATCGTTCATAGAGATGGTTGGTCGTACGTACCTATAAACAATATTTCCATTTTCGTGGCATATTAAAAGAATGAAAATGTAAATTATATTTTAGTATAATATTTATTAAAAATATATCACTTATGGGTTTTTAAACCATTATTTATATATTTTTCTTAACATTTGAACGAATCATATCACCTTGAGAAGGCAGTAGTCCACATGTCCACAACCGATGTTATCAAATTCACACAAAATGGAAAGCATAAATGTATGTGTTATTAAATAATTAAATAATAACTAATAAATTATATATATAATATATATCATATATAAAAAACAAATGCATAATTATTCCACAGATTGAAAGGTGCAAATTGAAGAACAAATAACATTGGTTCACGAGGTGGTAGTCTATTGCACACATGAACGATGATTGTGTATACCATTTGATGGAATTGTGTGGAAGTGTGGGTAATAAAAATAAGTTATAAACATCACAATATATTTAGGATATATCTTTAATTAAATAATTAAGAGACAATAATAATTTAATGATTGATTAATTAAATAAACAAAAGTGATCATTAAAGAATGTGGCCTCTTTTTCAGCCAAGTACTATTTATTTATTCCTAAAGAATTATTTTGATTCAATTATGACCAATAAGAGGATTCATTGATGAGGTTAGGTATTCTGGGAGATTATTTTGGAGGGGTTTATTGATCCAAATGTCTTGATATGTGTGATGAAATTAAGGGTTGAGTTCCCTTTTATAGCAGAGGAGGAGTGGCATTCTTTTAAATATAATAAGGTAAACATTATTTAGAGGTATTTCTTACATAATGTGACTAAAATAATAGTCCCTATTATATAATAGGGACTATACGGTTAATATAATCACATATAATATATTTTTGATATGTTTTTGGGTCATTTTTCCTCTTAGTATTAATGTTTAACCACTATGTAATCTCATTTTCACCTTAATCACAATAATTAATTTTAATATATTTTAGTATTATTTTCTATGAAACTATAAGTTAACCTTAATGAAATTATAAATCATGATTATTCTAAATATTTTATCCAATTTTACAAACTCAATGACATATTTTGCAGAAACTAAATTCAAATTAATCACACAGACCTGACCGGAAGGCGGGTTTTTAAAGACAAAATGATCAAGAGTTTGAAATATGTTTTATATAAAAAAATGTAAAATTGAACCCAATTACCAAAATATGATTAATAAATGTCAAAATTATCTAATTAAACATTAAAACCAATTTAAAACATAATTTTACCACATAATGTATATAGATTAAAATTTAGTTTTCAATTATAATTCATTATTTTTCGTAATTCATCAAAAATGAAGATTTTCATAAAAATTCCAAAGATTAACCCTAAGATAATTTTGATGTTATTATGTAAAAATGAATTTTCTTTTTACTAATAAATTTTTTAAAAGATTAAAAAATATGTTTTAAAATAGGTGTGACATTAAAATGTGAAAAAAATTGTCCTTTAATAAAATATAATATTATGCTTGAAATTGGATTTATTCTTATTTTACTCATAAATAATACATTAGATGAATAACAAAAACATTTTATACAATATATAATATATATATATATATATATATAATTTATATCATTTAATAATTGTAATTAATTTAATTTTTTATGATAAAAATCTGTTATGGGCATTAATATAATTATTCATAAAAACACATCATTTATATTCAATTGTTTTTTATTTTCATTTCTAATAAATAGGTAACCATTTAATTCAACAATATAATTTTATAACTTAATTAATCCAAATCAAGACTATTTATTTAATATCTATTTATTATATTTATATATATAATAATAATTTTATAATAATATATATTATTTGGAAAAACTATGTCATGCGAGTATTGAAAACTATCAAATAAAGTCATTCTTGCATGTAATGCATGCTAAATCAGTGTTTTAAGCATTAAAAGATATATAAAATCTTTATTTAAAATTTTATATATATGATACACTCATGGGATATTATATTACTTTATATGTTTTGTGCCGCGTGACATATACTCTATTAAATACAATGTTCTTATTTTATAACATTGAGGTGTTACATTGACCCCCTCCTAATTAAATTGTGTCCTTGAAATTTAAACATGATCTTGGTAATAGAAGGTTTTATATTTTAAAATAATTTTCTTGAAAAAACCAAATCATAAACGAGGTTAATAACACATCATCTTAATAAGAATGAATATGAAATGGGAAGTCACCAAAAAAAGGATTTCAAATAGAATAACATTAGTGAAAACATGGATATTGAAGATAAATATAACAATCATGTTCTGATGGAGAGAGATAGAGAACATGTTGAATAGATTGTTAATGACCATAATTAAAAAAACCATATAAAATAAAAGAGTCATTCATATCATAAAAATGGATACTAATAAGACAACATTTTTTTTCAAGACCATTTTTCTAGAGTTGTGTAATTACTTCATTGTCTATGGATATAAGAAAATATAGGTTTTTATTTCAAAAACAAAATATTATATTTTGGTTTCACCTTGAATAATTTATACTTCATTTCTTACCACATGTTGAGTCATTTGGTGATGTAAAATATTAATCATTAAGACCACATTAAAATATCATCTTAAACCATTCCACAGATGGTAAACTTCTCCAAATGATTATGATCCAAAAAAATTACGAATAATGTTTCTGAATTTCTAAGAAGTACATATTATTAAAAAAATCCACATGAAGTAGGTCTAAATCATTACATACTAATCATGTGAATGCCTTACTCATTTATTCTATTAAAATATAGTAATAAAATTAATTATGATAATACATTATTAGAAATAGTCATTATTCTTTATTCATTAAGTAAAAAAACATGTTATTAGATATATTCCTCAAGTAAAAAAGTTTTGTAATGTTCGTAAATGATTGAATAAACCACATTATCAAAAAAGCATTAATTATTTCCATGGTAGTTTTTAATATCCATTCTAATTTATCCATATCAATAATCTATTATTCCATACATCATTGTCTCAACATCAGGAACATGTCATGGGTTATCATTCCATTAACCATGTGTTTCCCAAACAAATTAACATTCTACTATATCACTATTATTGGTACCACTCGACATACACATTAAAATCATTATAGAAATTACTATAGTAAAATCCTTATATATTTTATAATTCTGAAGATATACACCTTAATCAAGTAAGAGAATTCATGTATCCAAGGACAAGAAAATTTACCATTCATCATTATCTATGGTATTATAAAAATATTTAACATTACCAATTATACTCGATTAGGTTGTATTCCTTTAAAACAAGATGTATTTATTTTTCTAGAGTCTTGTCTCCCTATAGTTGAATAATTGTACATTCAAAACATTTTTATTATCCTTAAAATCACAAGAATATTGATCATTCTATCCACACATGTAGAAGACTCCTATTTCATTTATGAATTTACTAGGGTAATTATTTCCACATTTATTATATATAGAAAAAAATAATCATTCTCTCCAACCCTTAATCCATATTTTCTGTAGTTGTCCTTTTATTCTTATGCTTCCCTCAAAATAAATGATAATTAAATAATTCTTTCATTGTCTAGTTAGTGCATGATAAATATTTCTAAACTAATGAGAATTATTCAAAGACTAATTCCCTTTGAAATATTGGATTATGACTATAGTATAAATGATTATTCTTTCACCTTGGACTATGTTCATATGTGAGGTTTACATTCTTTTTACTAGACAATATTTCTATAGAAGAAATATACTCGATTATATTATATCATGTATAATCCCAAAACTAGTGAAACACAATGAATAAATTGAAAAGTTTATGTGTTTCTAATTTTATAGTCATTAAGCCTTTTTCTTTCGGATGTTCATCTACACTTATCCTCAAATATTACTATATGCTTAGGTTCCCTAAATAATATGTTTCTAAATCTAGTTTTAATGGTATCTACTAAAATTTATCTAATATTAACAATAGAGTTCCAACCCCAATAATCATGGAGTCAGTGGTTGATACCATTACATTGTCAAAGATACAAGGAAATAGTGTCCCAAAGGACATAACTATTTAGTAATCTTGTTTTAATAGATACATACTCGAGTATTGTATTATAAAACAATAATAAAATTACAATATAATTTTTTATAGGATCATTATTCCACATAGTGTATCCTATAAAATGATCCATATTACACATAATTTAATTATGGTTAAAGTAAACAAAATAAGAGTGTGATGAATTTCTCAACAAGGGTAATATAAAACAGAGTCTATAATGAATAAATGTGAATAGTAAATGAGTAAAATTAAATAATTAATAACACATTTCATGTGATCAATAAATTATAAATAATTGAGTTAAAAATATGGAATGGTAAAGAACTAAAAACACATTCTATTTAATAAATAAAATTAGAATGACTTACATCTATAAATTTTTTTATAGAATAAATCCTCTTGATAATAATAATTAATATGAATGAAATTATTAATTATTCGACACCTTATTTCCTAGGTACATTTAACTTTTACCCTCATGACCATTCACATGACAGTTTAAAACAATCTACTTACAACCCAATTTGGGTTTTCCACCATTAACAATACTTTAAATACCTTTCACAAGATAGATTAAACATACTTAATACAAATGCAAAGGGTTTCTCCATCTGAATTCATCCCATTTGACTACCAATGTATCAAGAGGATTGAATTAACTAGTATATACAATTTATTTAGTGTAAAATAAATTAGTTATATATTTACAAGTCTATTTAAATTCAAAAACAATGTGACTTATTAAATATCTGTATTGTGTAATGGATACAGATTTTCCAATATTACCTTAATCAACCAATTAACATTCAATGTAAAAATAGTATGTAAAAATATTGGATATGTTTTATGAAATAAATATTTCCATCATAAAATAATATTGATATCATAAGGAGATATAAATTTTAATGAAAATTTATTACAAGAATGTGATTGCTTTTAAAGAAATTTATTAATAAAAAAAAGTGAGATTACAAGATAACTTTTACGAATTGGTAATTATCATGTCAAAAAACTATGGAAGATATAATTAAATGTAAAAAATTTAAATAAAATAAAAAAAAATGTATTAATGGTGTAATATATCAATATTTTCTATAGATACACCACACAATAGAATTAAGAAGTTAATATGTCATTTATCTCGCAAATGTATAAAGTTATATGAGAATCCCTTACCTTGACTCTAACATATCACATGCGTCTATATATTCCTAGATAAAAAAATTATGTTAATTATGTTAATTATTTTTGAATTTATTTATAGTTTATTAATAATTTAATTTATCTATTAAACTAATATAAAAATTCCATATTTAATTATGTGTAAGTCATATGTTATGACCATATTCGATTTATGAGTGAAAAATGATATTGATAGGTATAATATGGTCAAAGGGGTCATTATGTAAAAATATACAGAATATTTATCATGAAATTATTATCATATTTAAATAGAAATCATAATATTGGAACCAATCATGGTATATGGTAATGAAAAACTAACTAATGTTATAGTCATTGAGATGGTAGGCCATACCGATGCATGAGTAATGTTTCCATTTCACAACGATCATTATGGAAAGAAATTAAATATATTTTATAATTATAGAATGAGGATTATATAATATATACAATATTATTTCCTCATATATACATTTATATAGAATTATTATCATTTTAAAGGAATCACATCACTTTGATTAGGTTTTAGTCCACACGTCCACATAGGATGTTATCACATTTTCAATGTGTGAAAGCGTAATAAATAAAAATATATATTATATTAAAAGAAAGGTAATTATGAAATTAATATATTTATTATTTCATTTAAATAATATATATTCAGTATATATATTAAGAGCAATCCCTTATATTTAGTGATCATAAATGGAAGACATCATTCACTGAGATGGTAGGGTGTATGTACGCATGAATGATATTACCATTTTTTGTTTATATTAAATGAATGAAAATTAAATGATAATACACTATATTATTTATTCCATATATTTCACATATGTTTATTAAAACCATCCATATTAAATTCCATGTATCTTTTGAACAAATAAAATCGCTTTGAAGAGGTAGCTGTCCACACGTCCACAAAATGATGTTATCATATTCCCACAAAATGGAAAGGATGAATGTATATGTTATGAAATAATTATAGAATAATAAATAAATTATAAATATCATGAAAAACAAATGAATAAATCATTATTACCAACATTGAAATGTTGAAATTGGAGAACGAATGATATCAGTTCATGTGGCGGTAGTCCGCCACACGCATGAATGATGATTGTGTATCCATTTTGATTAGAGTGTGTTAAGTTTTAGGTCATATGTTAGGTTTGAAAGACTATAGTTATAACACAAGAGGGGGTAAATTATGTTCATTTAAAAATTTCCCAACTCTTTCAATACACAACAATAGTAAATAGAGCTATCAATATTTATGTATGCGGGTGGATGCATTGGATATGAACAGAGAACAAAGCACAACATTTTATAGTGGTTTAGGGCATGAAGGTCCCCTAGTCCGCTCCACAAATCACCCTCTCAGTGGGCTTAGTGTATTTCACTAGTAAGATTCTTGTATCATAATAATGATTCATAACTGAGTGAAAGAAGATACCCCCCTTAAAAACAATGGATTGTAAAATAAATCATTCTGTTTCATTTATAGGGAACTGATAAAACCACAGTATTGTACAAGAAGCAGACACTCCACCACGACCGAATATGAGAAGCCATAACTCAAGATAGATAATATGTATTTTGAGGTGAAACAGATATAACTTGAAGTTTCATCAGCATGAAATTGGAAGAAGATGGATCTTCATCTTTAGAATAAAATAAAAATTGAAAAATAATTGAAGAGATATGGTTGCACAAGAGAACTTTGATTTTAAGAACAAAAATAAACATAGAGAATCACACATTCAGAAATAAACATGAATATCTTTAAAAATTATTCCTTTTTTCTAACATGATTGATCATTATAGCACTATAAATAGTTTTCATGGGAATAATTTAACGAGTAATGTTTACATAGATATCTAGGAGGTATTCAAAGGTATGTCGGATATATAATGATAAATCTTCAAAAAAAAAATAGATTCGCAAAATGTGTCTGATAAATTGCATGAATTAAAATTTAAAAAATACATCTCAGAGTAGTTGTAATTTCCGTAAAAAATACAGTTAAAAATATTTTATGTAAATGGATCTTTAAATAATTTAAAAGTAGATTTGAATCAGTAGAAATTGATCTTCAAATCACCCAGACATTCCTGAAATATTGCTGCAAATGGCAATGATAAAGACTAAATTAAAATTTGGAATGTTTAAAAGTCAAACGTAAGGTTCCTTCACTAAATGAAAAAATAACAAACGTAGGGTTCAAATTCATAATGTTGGGTTGATGATCCATATTTTTATCTACATTAGCATAGATCAATGAACATAACATTGATTATTCAGATATTCACTTTTCCCAAATGTAAGGTTGGAAACGTAAGGTTTAATACAAAAGTTAGGTTGATGATTCATACATTTGTAAAGTTTCATACTATTATAGGGTTTATTAACAATATTTTTCCTTTATGAAAACATATGGGTTTTATCTAAATGTAATTTTCCTTAACAATACATTTCTTCAAATGCACTGATCCTTCAACATAAATGTTAGGTTTGATCCATAAGTTAATTTCTTTGATGTATTGAATGAATAGTACTTCTAGTAAACGTACAATAGTGAACAGAGTTTCAAAAATAATCTTAAGAGAATTCCAAACACTTTAACGAATATTTCTCACAAATAAATAGTTGAATATAATTTCAAGATAAGAATTATAAGGAATAAAAACTTCATAAAATACACTCAAAATACAATCATTTGAAAAATAAACAAGGGTATTTGTGAGAATCAAAATCAATAATATTTATAGAGTATTATTGAGATAATTCAAGCCCTACAATATCCCCCTATTTGATGATCACAAAACCCATAAATTAAGTCTATAATCTTAGAAATGTAATTTAAAATTTTGTAAACATTATAATAAAATAATTTTGAAGTAAAAGAATTATTTCGATAAAGAAGATATATTTATATTTATAATATTTATGTTTCTCTAAATTTTTCAAATAAAAGAAAATGCATGTTTATATAAATTTATCAAATAAAATAATTGTTATGTTTATCTGAATTTCTCCTCCTTTTGTGACATAAAAAAAGGTATAGAAACATATTAAAACACATTTAATATTGAATGGAATGTTAAGTTATTTTTATATGTGACTATAATGAATAAAGTGAATTGTTATATGGAAACATAAAAAATATAAAATAAAATAAAATAATAAAATGTAATATATAGACATCAAACAAGTTCATTGGTCAATAAAGACATTAATTCAATAAATCTTGGGACATAAAAATGAAAACTGAAATTTTAATGGTTCATGGTAAGAAAAAAAGGCTGAAGATTGGTAAGGTTTTCATTTTTAATGGATTCAAACATCTCCATCATCTCATCCATGTGCAATATTAGCTTCCTTATAAAACTTTCTTGTAACTGAATTATCAAAATCATAGAGTCATTATTTTCATGTATATTCTCCACTCTATTGACCGTCAGAAACTCGTGAAGGCTTTCTTATTGATTTACGAATATCTTAAACTTCTCTTAAAACTAACTCAACATCAATCTATTGTTAGGATCTCCATGAGTTAACTAATGAACACGAAATTTAGGATTGTTTAATAAAACTAATAGCGGGGAACTTTTGCATTGAAGTTCCTAAAGTCGATTATTTGTGTATGCCATAACAGATGTAATTTCTTGAAATCTTCTAATAAAATATGGACTTGTAGAAGATGTAGGAGTAGATGTACTGTCCTGATTCATTGAAACTTTTACTAATTCAAACTAACTTCCTAGATACAACATTAAATGTGCATTATCGTTCTTTTAAACAGATTTAGATCTTTTCTTCCCAATCTCATTTAATATGTCTCTCTTGAATGCATCAAAATCCCCTCTAGAAATCGTAATCTCATTATATTCCGGAATATTTTTCATTCGATGTCAATCTCCCACCAGATATTGGAATTCTCTTCCAGAGACTTATTTAATTTAATCACAATTTCTTCAACGTGATGAGATAATGAGTCAGATGTCACCTCATATACATTCATAGCCAGATTTTCATTAATAGTAAGAAAAGGATCTGAAAGTATTTTCATTACTTATTCTTCACATGAAAAATAATGATTATCTATAACATCAATCTATGAAAAAAAATATGATTATATTATCCCATAGTTTGATATATAATCAAGATTTTAATTTCCCTGATTGATTCTTTTAAAATATACCCTTATTGAACAACTCTTTGTTCAATAACTTCTTCTATGACAATCTTAGATTGAACATTTTCAGTTTGAGTATTCATTTCTTAAACAGTTTCGACTTTAATTATTTCTTACACCTATTCATTCACCATTGGTACTATATAAATCTCTCTATCTTGGCTCTGTACTATAATTTCCTCTTCAATAATAGTTTCTTCAAAATGAACTAAGCATGTGGATTCTCTAGAATCTAACATTTTCTCTTCCACATGAGGAGAATTTATATTTCTTAGTTTCATAACCACTCCCTCAAGACATTATTATTCCTTTTCTTTTATGTTTAATCTATTCCTCCTCTGATTCGGTTGAGAAATTGCATATGTTTGCGATTCAGCTACACCCTCCTTTTGAACAGATTCTTTCTCCCCCTGAAAAAAGTTTCTTGATATCTGTTCTTACTGAGCTCCAACAGGAAAAATCATTCCTTTTACTGTGCTCCAGAAAAATCCAAGATTACATAATGTTCCAACATTTAGAACGTTACTATGATGATAATTGACCCTTGATTCAACTAGTCTGATCATTTCCTTCTTAAATAAAATCCCTGAAATTATCCACCAATATGGATAGAAATTCATTCTTGTATCTAGTGAATAGAATTAATGAAGATACTGAAATAAATACTGTGGAAAATTAAATTTGATATCACTTAAGAAAGAAAACATGATATACAAGTTTGGGTAAATAATTTTCTCCATTCAATCCATCCTTGGAGTTATTATTGTCTGAATAAAATTCTTTATAATTTTATGGTCAGCCACTAAATCCTTAACAAACATATTTCTAATGTGAATTGAATTGAATAGAAAAGAAATGATTTATTTAGAATAATTTTCCTTATCACCAACTGATTTAGGATCGAAATGGGAAACTCCTTCATGTGGGAAGTTCAAAAAAATTTCAACCTCAATAGAAGAAATAGATAAATCCATATATTTGATTCCATCAAAAATCATATCCTCTAAATATTCAAATAAAACTAATCACACTTATAAAAATAGTTCAGTTATGCCTCATAAAGAAATTTTGAGTTGATTTCATTAAAAGCTATCTCGATTCCTTGAAAATACAATCCTTTTTTCAGGAGTAAATTCATCAGATATAAACATTAATGATCAACCACTTTTCTATGAATATTTTTCTGCATATTAATCATTATCATTTTGGTTGTCATGCTTCTCCTTCATTGATTCTTTTGGTTTTCATCATTTCTGAAGATTTAAAAATCTGACGCTTTCCACTTCCAGGGTTTGGAAGGAAAAAATATGATTTACGATTAGGTGAAATAATTTTTAGGTAAACAAACAGTTTAGAAGATGAATGGTTTATGACAGATGATATATTTCTTCATTTCTCATGTCGTAGAGTAATTATGACAAAAAATTGAATAATTACCTGGATTAAATAAATTTAAGATAAAATATATTGACTAAAATAGCGTAATATTAAAATAAGGAAAATAAATTAAATTTATAAAATTAAATTAGTCATAAAATAAATAAAAATTAAAGAAAAGAAAAATAATAATAATAAATTAAATAAACCTAAATCCTTATTAATAAAATCAAAACAAGCATTGGAAAGAGGTTTAGAAAAAATATCAGCTAACTGATATTTAGTGTTAAGAAATTCTAAAGATATATCTTTTTTAATAACATAATCTCTTAAAAAATTATTTTCTAATATCAATACGCTTAGTTATAGAATGGATTATTGGATTTTTTGAAATTTGTATAACACTTTTATTATCACATAAAATATGTGTGTTATTGAAAATAATTCCAAAGTCCATTGGGGTGTTTTTCATCCACATCACTTGTGCACAACATCTACCTATAGATATATACTCTTCATTGGCTGTTGATAGTGCAACAGAGTGTTTGTTCTTACTTGACAATGTAACTAACGATTTTTCTAAGAAGTGATTGGTTCCTGAAGTTTTTTTATATCTAATCTAAAAACAAAAAAATCTACATCTGAATATTATAGTAAATTAAAATAAAAAATTTTGGATATAGAATAGAATGAACAGTTGTCCATTTTAAATATATAAAAATTCTTTTTATAGCAGTAAGATGGTATTCTTTTGGATTTGATTGAAATCTATCATAAAGACATACTGAAAACATAATATCATGTCTCTTAGTAGTATGGTACAGTAAACATCCAATTATACATCTATATATCTTGTTATCCACTGGTTTTCTAGAATCATCCAAATCAAGTTTAATATTAGTATACATAGGAGTTGAATATGTCTTGTTGTTTTCTACACCAAATTATTCAATAAATCAGTAATGTATTTAATTTGATTTAATAAATTTCCATAATATTTTTGATAAATTTGAATTCCTAAAATGAAATTTAATTCCCCTATCATGCTCATTTCAAATTCTTTTTTCCTAATTTCTAAAAAATCATTACAATGTTTTTTATTTGGGGAACCAAAAATAACATCATCAACATAGATTTAAACTAATAATAAATTAGTACAAAAAATTTTCTCAAATAGGTTTGGGTCTTCCAAACCAATAGTAAAGCCATTTTTCAAAAGAAATGAACTTCATCATTCATACTAAGATCTATGTTCTTGTTTAAGGCCATAGAGAGCTTTTTTATCTTTTAAAACAAAATCTGGTTTTAGAGAATTTTCAAAATCGAGAGGCTGCTCGACATAAAATTCCTCTATTAAATATCCATTTAAAAAGGTATTTTTTACATCCATATAAAATAATTTAATATTCATATGAGATGCATAGGCCAAAATAATTCTAATTGTTTCTAGTCTAACTATAGGTGAAAATGTTTCATAATTATCTATACCTTCATCTTGATTATACCCTTTGGATACTAGTCTATCATTGTTTCTAGTTATTATACCTTGAAAATATAGTTTATTCCTAAAGACCCATTTAGTTTCCATAGCTGGATAATTCTGTAGTATTTCCACTAATGTCCATTATTTGTGTCTTCTAATCTAATTTAGCTCTTCTTGAATTTCTAACATCCAACATTCATCTTATAAGGATTCTTCAAATGAATTAGGATCTAGCTAAGATTAAAAATTAGAAAATTCACTAGTTTTCTTACACTTCTTCTAGTTTATATTCCTATTTCAATATCTCCTATGACATGCTTTAAAGGATGATTATTTTGGATTCTAGACTGTCTAAGAAGGACACTTTTAGGTTCATCAGTATCATGTTCTTATGAATTAGTCTGAATTTTATTTATATTTTCATAATCATTTTTCATGTTATCAAGTCTCATGTTGTTAGAAGAATCATCAGCATCACATGTTTGATCATTTTCTTTATAAAAGGGTTAGTTTCATAAAATTTCACATTAACTAATTCATTAATAATCCTTGAAATTTTATTAAAAATTCTATATGATTTAGAAGTTGCAGAATATCCTAAGAATATTCCTTCATCATTTTTTAGATCGAACATTCCAATTTTATACTTGGTTTTTGGGATATATACCTTGCATCCAAAAATCTTAAAGTACTTTACCTTAGGCATTCTGTTATTCTAAATTTCATAATGAGTCTATTTAAAAATAGGATTAATTACATCTCTATTTATAATATAGCATGTTGTGCTTATAGATTTTGTCAAAAAGTATTCCAGGAGTCTGTACTCATTTAGCATAGTTATATCCATTTCATGAATTTGTATATTCCTTATTTCAGCAATTACATTTTGTTGAGGTGTTATTGGTTTGGACAAGGTATATTTAATATCCATATGTCATCAAAAATAATTAAATTTTTTAATCTAAAACTCTCCACCATGATCACTTCTTAATGAAATTATCTTAATTTTTTTTCATTTTAAACAATTTTTTATTAACATACAAAAACAGAAGAAAAAAAATCCATTTTTTGAGTTTTATAAAATATACCCAATAAATCTAGAATAATCATAAACTAAAACATATGCGTATAATTTACCAGAAAAACTTGTTATTCTAGATTGTCCAAAAAAATAAATATGAATAAGTTCCAAGGGATTTGAAGAAGCAATTTTGTCAATAGATTTGAAAAAATATTTGTATTTCATGCCAATCTAAGAAACCTCGCATAATCTATCACAATCAAAATTGAGACTAGGTAAATATGAAACTAATTTTTTCATAAATAACTTATGTAAAGAAAAGATATTACAATGATAATGACTTTTGTGCCAACTCTATGACTCACTTATCTTAGTTGTTAAATAGTTTAATTTCTTTTTACACATGGAATTTAAATCCAAAGTGTAGAAATTAATTATTATGGGTTCTCTAAATTTATGAAAATTATATTTACTAATAGAACATGAATTATTAGAAAATCAACCAAATAACCATCAACAAAAATTTTAGAGATACTTATCATATTGTGCTTCAATTATTGTACATCAAGTACTTTGTTAATTGAGACAATATCTGGATCTCCAAATGTTCTGAATCCGATATTTTTTTCTTTATCATTGTCAGAAAATGGGACTAGGCCTCTATCTATTTTAGTTAGAGTGCAGAAATATGATGAATTTCTACTCATATATTATGAACAACCACTGTCCATATACCATATATCATTTTCTATTATTGGGCCTGTAAATTACAAGGTCAATTTGAACCAAAATGTTTTTGGTACCCATTTGTTTTTGGGTCCAATAGTGTTAGATATCAAAGACATTGGAATCCATACAGATTTATTTTGATCAACAATGTTATAATTAAAACTAGATAAATCTTTTGAATAATGAACATTCTTGATGCCGCATAATTGACGTTTTCTTAAATATTATTAATTAGCATAATGTACATTAATACAATAATAAAAACATTTAACAGTAGAAATGAAATTTCTTTTATAACCATATAAAAAATAGTTTTTTGTACCATTTGGGGTTTTCACCCTTACAGTCAATACCAAAAATTTCATTTTTAACAACATTTTTCCAATGAATTTATTTCATTTTATTTTCTCCTTTTTTGAAAATAAGAGTAGTAGATTTATAGGTTTCTATTTCTTACTATTGATTCTTAATATTACATTCAGGAGAACCACAGTAGGTAGCATTTGAATTAAAGTTTTCAACATGTTGTTGATGCTATTTTAGTAATGTATCCCTTTCACCTATAATATCATTATGAATATTTTTTAATGATTTATGATTCTTTAATAGGGAGTCATATCTTTCTTCCATCATAGTACAATAGGTCATCATTTTATCATTTGATTAACTAGAATAAGAATAAGATGAATTGTAGGGTTGTACATTCTCTTCTTCATCTATATAGCACATATTTGCTTTTGGATTCGATTATTACTTCACAGAATTAGAGATTGATGAGCTCATCAGAAACACTCCATGTAGCCTTCATACCACCTTTGTAATTTTTCTTATAATTGGTATTCTTTTGATATTTAATTTATATTTTTATGTTCTTTACTTTTAATTGAGGATAATAAGATCTTATATGACCTAATTTTTTCATTCATAGTATCTTACTTCCCTTGATTCTTTCTCATCCTTTTTGAATGGTTTTTTTGAATCCACTCTTATTTATATAGAATTTTCTGATTTTTTTACCTAATTGAGCCAACTCAATTTCTGAATTAGATGAGTTTAAATTTTTTCATTCTTGTTTCATTTTTTTATTATGCTTTTGGGATATAACTTTTAGAGTAGTGTTATCCGTTTTTACTAGGACTTTTTGACTTCCATATTCAGCGTTCATTTCAGCCTCATGCATTAATAAAATTTTAATATATTCTCTCATTTTCAGATTCTTGACCACTATTGATTGGTAGATTGCAATAGAAATTACATCCAACATTGCAAGTAGATCTTTTGGAACTTTCAAAGCGTGATGAGGTTGGATGATAGGATCACCTAAAGATGTTATAGTATTAACAATTTATGTCCTTATTCCATTAATCTATGTGATTATATCTTCATCATACAATTTAAAAGTTCAAAACATTAATTTTTATGTAGAATATCTCATTTGTCAAACATTGTTAGTACCTTCATGGGCTACTGCAATTGTCTTCCACCTCTCATTGTATATCGGAAATTGAAATAAATAGTTGAATTCATCTGGTCCAAGACCGCATATAATAGCATTATTTTCTTCGGAATTCATATCATACTCAACCTCTGTAGTAGAAGACCATGTTTCAAGTTTTCTAGGAATTTTGTAAGGAGTAACTATCTTTGAGTATACTATAAATCCATGATTTTTTAAGTAGATTATCATTCGAGGCTTCTAAAATCCATTATTTTCACCATTGAAATATAGATTACATACCATTGAAATTCCTTCATTGAGATTCTCTATTTCCTTCACTAATATAGATCTTATGACGTTATCTTTTTATAAATCTGTTGAAAACCTCCACCTATGATACCAAATGTTAGGTTAGAATGACTATAGTGATAACACAAAGGGGGGGGTGAATTGTTCTATTTCAAAAATTTCACAATTCTATTGATTCAGAAAAACAATAGATAGAGCTGGTGATGTTTCTATATGAGAGTGTATTCAGCAGATATGAATAGAGAACAAAGCACATCAATTTATAGTGGTTCAGTGCACAAAGATCCCCTAGTCCACTCCATTAATCACCCTCTCAGCGGGAACGGTGAATTTCACTAGTAAGGTCCTTGAATCATAAGTCATATCCACAACTGAGTGCATGTATCTATCACCCTTACAATAAAAGTATTATAAAATAGATACACAGGGTTATTTTATAGGGAACCGATAAAACCACATCTTAGTGTGGGATGCTAACAATTCAACGGAACTTAATAATGTCATCCAAAACTCAAGATAGATAAGATGTAGTTTGATGAGAAATAGATATAACTCACAGTTCTATAAGTACAAAATTGAAAGAATATGGATATTCAAATTCAAAAGAAAATAATCTTTGAATTATATTTGAAGATATCCAGTTACACAAGAGATATTCAATGTTAAGAACAGTAAAAAAACAGAGCATCACACTTCATAATTAAACATGTATATCTTAAAATTTTAGTCCATGTTTCTGAAAAGCTAGAATTTTGTTACATTGTAAACAATTTTCACCAAAACAATTAAATGAATAATATTTTCATAGATATCTGAGTGGTATTCATAGGTTTGAGATATATAAAATGATAAATCTTCAGCAGAGTTTCAGATCTGCAAAATGTTCCTGATAAATTGAGTGAATTCAAATTTGAAAAATATAGCTCATTATAGTTATAACATCTATTTACAATAGGGGATAAAATTTCTTCTATAAACTACTCATTAAATAATTTAAAACGATCATTCAATCAGTCGAAATTGAGCTTTAAATCATATTCACATTCCAAAAATACGGTTTAAAAAATATTCGATATATATGTAAATTCATATTTCTGATGTTGAAAATTCAAATGTAATGTTACTTCACAAAACGAAAAAACCACGAATGTATGGTTCAACATAATAATGTATGGTTGATGATCTAAACATTTATCTATGTCAGCATAGATCACTAAATGTAACATCGATTATTCATACGTTCACTTTTCCCAAAGAAAAGGTTTACAATGTATGTTTGATTACAAAAGTGAGGTTGATGATTCATACATTTTTAAAGAATCATACTTACATAGGGTTATTTAACCAAGCTATTTCTTTCTGACATAAGTATGGATCATATCTAAAAATAATGTAAATTAACAATATTTTTCTTCAATTGCATGATCCTTCAATATAAATGTATGGTTTGATCCATACATTAGTTTCTTTGATGTATTGAATGAATAATATTTATAGAAAATGAAAAATGGTGAACAATATTTCGAAAATACAATTAAGAGCATTCTGAACACTTTAATTACAATTTCTCACAAAAAAAAATTTAATATAATTTCAAGATAAGAATTATAAAGAATATAAATTCCCTGAAATACCCTCAAAATAAAATCATTATTAAAACAAACAAGGGTATTTGTGAGCATCAAAATCAATAATATTTATAGAGTATTGTTTAGAAAATACATACCCAATAATAAACATAATAAAATAAATATTATTATATTTATGATGCTGATTTTATTACAGTATATTTATTTAATAGTAATTTAATGGTTGAATAATGAAATAATAAAATTGATCATTGAAGAATGTTACCTCCTTTTCGGGTAACTACATTTCTTTAAAAAAAACATTTCTTTGGATTTAAACCAAAAGTGAGGAATATTTTATGTGGTAAGGTATTTTTTGAGCTTATTTCATTAGTTTTTTTATAATTCAAATGGATTGATCCGTGTGAAGAGCAAGGGGTGAGTGCCCTTTTATAGTGGAGGAGGAATGACATTCTTATATATATAAAAAGCTAAACATATTGAGTGGTATCCCTCACATAATGTCCCACCGATAATGTTCCAATTTATATTAAATGGATTACATGAAATAAACATGTCTATCCAATGTATCTCTTTCAATTTTAGATTTCATTCGGCCCCTTAAGATAAAACTTTAACAACTATGGTAAAGCATTTTCACCTTAATCATAGTAAATAATTTTAATTAATTTCAGTAATATATTTGGGGAAAATATAATATGAACTTAGTATAAATTTTAAATTATTCCAATTCAAAATTTTGAATCCATTTTTTCAATTTAAAATCATATACTTGACAGAAATGAATTCAAAATTAATCTTTCAGACGCAACAGGAAAGGAGGTCTTTAAAGTTAAAATGCTCTATAGATAGAAATGTTTTTATATGTAAAGTCGATATTAATTTGATCCTAATGATAATATTTGGATAAATACATGTATTATTTATAAGATAAATTACTCAAACCAATTTAAAAAGTAAATTACCCCGAAAAATATTTAGATGAAAAAGTAGTTTTCAATTAAAAATCAGTATTTCTCACTATTCATCAAAAATAATAATTTTTTTAGAAAAAATACTATAAATTCACCGAATAGTAGTTTTGATATTCCAATTTAAAAAATGATATTTATTTATACAAATATATTTTATAAATATTTCAACATTCCATTTTAAAATTGGTGCTCCATTAAAAGGTAGTAAAATTGACTTTTTAGAAAAATAAAATATTTAAGCATAAAACTTGATATTTTCTTATCATTCTCCTATAAAAACTATTCGATGAGTATAAATAAAATTATTCAATAAAAAATATATATATATATATATATATCATTAATATCAATTGATAATTTTAATTATTTTAATTTATTCTAATAGAATATTTTGTTTGGAATAAATATAATTTTTCATAAAAACTAATCCTTTATATTCAATTAGTTTTTATTTTCATTTATAATTAATTTTTATCCACTGAAGAAAACCATATTTTTTTTGTAATATAATTCTACTCATAACCATTAATATAATGGAGATGTTTTATTTTATAATATTATCTAATAATATTTTAATAATATATTATTTTATGGTAAAATGTTGTCTTAAGTGTAATGAAAACTATCGAAAAAATTTGTTCAATATTATAATGAAAGATAACTCATTAGTGTGTGAATTAAGAAATATATAATACAATTATTTTAAATAGTATATATATATATATTAATGTCTCGTGATGTTATATTCTATTCTATGCTTCCTATCGCATTTCATACACACTATGAAATACAATTTTCATACTTTATGATTTCAGGGTGTTATATTCTCCAAATGTGATAAGTTTTTCCCCTCGTGTTTATGGTCCATTTTCAAAATCAATATTAATAAAAATCCTAAATATCTAAAAAAATATTTCCCATAATTACTACAACATGAATGATAAAATAAACCTTAACTGTTACCAATACGTTTAATCATATGTCCAAAAAATGTAAAGGTATTATTCATCAAATAATTTTTTTATATTTTAAACCAATGGGTTGTATTTCAATTCATATTTTCCAAAAAAAATATTTAATCATATTATATTCCAAAAATAAAAAATATCCAAAAGGGGTTCTTAATACATTTCACATGTGATTATATGTAAACTCATAAACACATAATGGTATATATATCTCTTATGTTAAAGAATACATATATGATCCTAAAAAATAACAAAATCCTTCAAAGCTTCATGATTCTGAAAACCAAGATAGCATGGGTAAAAAACATTTAATATTTAATTATACAGTACCAATAAATAAATAATTTAATTTTTTATTTAATCATGGGTCATACCTTGAACTATGGGTTAACCATTAGATGTTTTTATTGACTCAGATATTACCAAAAGTCCCCACATTTAAGATAAAAACTATATATGGATCCCTATGATGAAATCTATTTCATTACATGGTAATCTTAATTTTTTTTTCAGTAATTAATTTACATTTTAACTTCTTATACAGAAGTAGAAAATATCCTATTTTCATTTAGGAACATTCTTAGGTGATGCTTTCAGAATTTCTAATAAGAAGGAAAATGATCATTCATTCCTCTATGGTCTCCATCTAATGATCTCTTCATGATATCTATTCATATCATTTATAGAGAGTCTGAGATTTAGATAAGGTATTGGTTTTTATAAATTTATGGATAAATGATTATGAGTAAATATGATATATTTCACTATAGTTATCATCCCATTTGGTTGCACATGGTCACTATATTAATAGGGATTCTAAATTTGAACATGATTTCTTTGGAGTCAACACATTGACTAAAAAATCATCATGTGAGTAACCATAATATTAGTGGAAAACTATATAATCATTTATATAATAATGAATTGATGAAACAATATACTCAATTTAAGAAAACATGGGTGTAACCTAGGTTATTAATTAACATCATCTACTCAAACACTTCACATTCGATTTTATTGAAAATATGGATTATCCAAAACATATCACATGAGAGTGTCAAAATAATTAGCTGGTAAGGCCCATTTTTTTGTACCATGTAATTCATGATCTAAGAACATAATTTCATTTTTGTATTCCTTACCCCTTCCTCGAACAGTTTTAGAACCATGTCCAAAAGTAATACCCTAACAGGAATGTATTACCTTGAAAAAACACAATATCTAGTTTAATAATCATATATGATGCTCTTTTATACATATCCTCAAATTATATTATATGGTAATGATCCCTGATATATTTTTCTAAAAATCTAGTTCATGTGGTTTCTACTAAACTTCATCAGATACAAAATGTAACCACCCGAACTCTGATAACATAGATTGTGTGCCTATGTTATTATATAATCATAAATAAAAGGGGTCAACTCTTAGAGGACTGATTAATTTATTAGTCTTTTTATAACCATATACACACATGATAGTAATTTTACTAAATAAATAATATAAAAAATAAAAGTAATTGATATAATTTTGAACTACTAAACTCATACCAATAATTCTTCTTCATATCCTAGGGATAGAGATAAAAATTAGAAAGATGTTAAATAATACTTAAGGGTTACAAACATCATAATCCATCATAAATTAACGAATCAAAATTAATATGTCATAGCAAATTATTGAACAAACATTCCATTTATTCAATAAAATTATTAACATTTTTGGATATGACATAATTAGTATGGAATGATAAATATTTGAAACCACATTTCATTTAATTAATAAGATGAGAATGAAATGAATCCTGTGAGAATATCAATATAAAAATATCATGGATAATAATAATAACTATATTCCTAAAAAATATTAATTTTTATAATTCTTGATATCAAGGATCATGATACCTATACTACCAAGACAATTCATAAGAAAGTTGAAAAGTACGGTTAAAAACAAATCTGATTTAGCCAAATGATTTCTCTCATCATACATGTCAATGTATAATGTGGTATCCATAACTCGGACCCACCTATAACTATGTGTCCAAATAATATCACATATATCAAATAATTTATTGAATTCAAAAATAAATATGTGTTATCATCAATTTATTATATTTAGTATGGATACAATTTTATCAGTATTTCCTCAGTTAATAAAGTTAATTTCAAAGTAATCATGAAATGTTGAAATATTATATGGTATAGTTAATAATCATATACATAAGAAAATAAAATAGATATTGAAATAAAATTTAATTAAAATAAAAAGTGATTGTAAGAATATAATTGTTTCAATATAAAGTAAAAAATCACAAAGGAATATGGGATTGTAAAATAAATTATTTACCCCTTTAGTAACTTTTAAATTTTAACCCCTAGAAGAATAAACATGGAAAAAAAATTAATAATATTTATTGTTTATTTATTTATTATAATTACATCATAGGGGATGTATATGAACCACATAAATGTGAATATGTTCATAATAAAAAATGATCCTTGATGAAACAGGAATTGTGACGTAGTACCTTACAACATAATTTAAATTAGTTAAACCTTAATAAATATTCTTTATAATTGTTTTATGAATGTTATTAATGTATACCACAACTAGAAAATAATGTTACTGACCCAAAATTATATCCCGATTTTAAAACTATGGCTATAAGTCTATTTTTTGTAGCCTATATCCATGGTTATATGGCCTATAGCCATAGTTTAAAAAATCATGGCTGTATGAAATTTTTTTAAGTCCTATATCCATGGTTTTCCAATGTTGTGGCTATAGGGTTCATGCCCTTTCCTGGAAACAAATTCCAGCAAATATTTTCAGAGGAATGCCTAATGCGACTATTTTGTGGATATTTCCATAGTTTTTATTAATAAATATATCATAAAATAAATATATAAACGTGACATGTTCATATGGTGTAGTGGTAAGAATAGCAGGTTGGAAAATGGGAGGAGCATAGATCATAAATTGGTAAGCACATTTTTATTTAGGCTATTGGCATAGTTTTCTAAGGATGAAGGCACTGTTAAAACTAGGTCAATCTATTCCTATAGCCACGATTTAAACTGTGGCTATAGGTCAAGCACGACGGTGGTGAATTTGGAGTCTTATTGCAACATTTTTCAAAACTATGTAAATAGAAAGCTACTTAAATGGTTAAAACTATAGCAATAGGTCTGGATGTACTCCCAAAAAAATGCTAGCCACGGTTGGCCAAAACCCTCACCGTAGCCTATGACCACAGTTTTGGGGCCTATTTCCATGCCTTTGAACCATGGCAATAGGCATTTTTTCTAGTTGTGTACCATGTCCATATTAGTATTCATAATATAATATATGATCATATTATTACATTTTAACACCCCTTTATTAGTAATATTTCATTATATTCTTTGTTTTTTGGTGTTAATTTCATTCTTTTGTCAAGTATGTTTTATCATGAATGTTTTGGTTAATAAGAAAATGAAATAAATTAATCATCTCTAAAATAATAATACTTTTATAAATATCATACATAACCAGTTGATACGTTATTATAACCAACCTAAATGTTTGGGCATCAAAAATGAAACACATTACTCTGTGGAGAAGGTAGGTGATATGTATGCATGAGTGATAAAATTGTTCCCCTAATGGGTGAAATATAAATGTAAAGTATGATATATTAATTTAAATTAGTTTATATCTTGTAATATATGTCAAATATATAAATTTATTTTATCCCAATAACCTTCAATGCAATGAATAAGTGAGGAAGAATCACATTTATTTGTGAGGCAGTATTCCTATGCACACACTAGTGACATTATCATATTTCAAACAGGATGTAAAGTAAGAATTTATATGTCATATCATAACTCTATAATTATATTAATATCATTAATTTTATATAAAATCATTAAATACTTCATTATAACCTACTGTGATATGTGTTGGTGGAAAATTAGGTACATCGGTTTGTGAGGCAGTAATCCACCGTAAACATAATCAAATATTTCATTTCTCATTTGATAGAAGATGTGATAAATATATTTTGTTACACTAAAATAATAAAATATTAGTATATGGGAGATATTTGTGTTATTATACCATTATAATTTAATAATACATAATTTATTTGTAATAATAAATATAATAAAAATGATTGTTTTAGGAAAGTTACCTCTTCCTCGGACAACCTCTTTAGGTTTACACCAAAATTAATCCCTATATGGAATTAATATGTTCAATGTTCTCAATGATTTTTATAGGGGAATAATTAAGTTATAAGGGTAGGTATTGACTCAATGAAATGGATTTTTATGTGTGATGTGAGAGGAGAGTTGGTGGCCTTTTATAAGTAGGGTATAAGAGACACATGGATTATATAAAAACATAATTGATTATACTGATGTTTTAATAATTCCAAATCCTCATAAAATAGGTCATTCAAGTCCATTATTCTATATAATGTGGAAATAAAGTGTAAAAATTGTTTTTGGACAAGTTGGTAGGACTTTTTATAGTTATCTATGTAGTTTGGCTCCATGGTAAAATAGGTTTTTACCTTATTCATAGTATGTAATTTTTACTAAATTTACTATTAGTAATGGTAATGTATTAATTTTTACCCATTATATAATATAATTTATAGTTTTTATAAATATGGAATGCATTTTTTTAATTCAATTAATATAAGTTGAATAATAACATTTAAATTTATACCTACATCTATGATGAAAATGGGTGTTTTCAATGAGACAATTCTCATAAGTATAGAAAGTATTAATTTAAAATATCAGTATAAAATTGTTCAAAATTACACAAATTATTCAAATATTTCTAATATTGAGCTATTTTTTTCATTAATTTAATTTTTTTAAATAATATAACTATAAAAATTAATTACAAAATGAGAATTTTTAATAAGAAATCAATATTTTTTTATTATTCATCCAAGGATAAAACATTTCATTAAACTCCAAAAACATCCCCAAATTATAATTTTTATATGAATATTTCAAAATTTTATTTCATTTTGGAAAATATAATTTATAAAAAATTTAGAAGTTGATTTTAAATTATGTGTAAAAAGAACAACTAAATAAACTTTTAGAAAAATAATTTTTTTTCAAAAACAATTAATTTCCCTTTTAATGATTCTTATTTTACTTATAATAAATATATAAAAATAGTTTTACTTATTTTTATATTCATATTTATACCCACATTTTTTATTTCTAAGATATCATGGTATAATATATTATAGTACATTTATACTCAGGGATTCCTATTTCGTAAGATATTGAAGATATTGTATTAATTTAAAAAGAAAATATTAATAAATTCTCAGGGTTCTAAAATATTTTCTAACATTTTTGATTCATTTAATATACTTTATCAATCATTATATTCATATCATAGAATCATGGTGTGTTACAATGATGTTTAATTGATATTTTTTGTTATGATAATGATATTATTAAGATTGATGAAGTAAATAGTATAGTATTTGTAACTTTTAAATTGGTTATCTATTTGATGAAAATGTTACTTATCTCATATTTGATAAATTTCTCATTTTTTGATAGTTCAAATATATTTAAATTAATGTGATTTTATTTGATGAATAAAGGTTGAGTTTCTTTAGGAATACGTTATTTTATTGTGTCTTTATGGGGATTCATGTTTTTAATTGGATGTATTATAATATTTTCTAGCTTATATGATTAGATATATAAATTTTTAAAATATTACATTATATATGATTAATTTTTATTTGACATAAAAGGTAAATTGGTCCAGGAATAATATATGATAAAATATTTCACATTTATTGTGTTGAATTTAGCCTGACTAATTTTGAAATATTATTAAGGTAAAATATTTTTAAAATGGGTTATTTTGAACATTGGAGATTATCGATGAGGTGTTACAAAGTAGTGTATTATAATTATTCATATTCAATAATTTGTGATAAAAATTCCTGGTTTGTTAATTTTTCAGAGAAATTTGAATTGAGTTGATATTATTTTATAGAAACTATTCCCATTACATGTTAATGTTTTTCTTCAAGAATGAAAAATTAATCTTTTTATATTTATTTTAATGAATAATAGATAATGTGAAAATTCATTGAGTAGTATCCAAAGGATGAAATTATTCATTTAATATAGAAATACACAATGTATATTTCTTTTCTCATGTTATCTATTTTGGTAGAAAATTTATCTTTCAATTTTTTTTAAATGGGTATTTAACTAAAAAAATAATTTTCCATTATATCTTATAAAAATTTATCATTTACCCACACATTGATTTATGGTTTCACAGTCATTACCTTCATCGTTATAATATTCCCTATCACTCTCTACTAGTCCATAGAAGCTTGTTTTCTACTCTATGATTTCTTATTTAACATCAAACTAATATTTCTTATACCTGGGAACCTAATTTTTAATTATTAAAGGTAACCTTCATTCTTCACACTTACCCTTTTTACAAGAATTTATATTATTCTTTTATACAATGTGGTTTGGGAAAAAATATTTTCTCAAATATTGATTCTTTGATCAATGAGATTAAATTATCTGCATAGTATAACATAATGGGTAATGATAAAATAAGTATGTCTTGTATTTATTAATATTTATAAATTATACAGTAAGTTTACATTTATATAATTCTATGTCTTCTAGTGTACATGAAATACAACAATGACTTTCTCCAAAATCTCGTGTCGCACGCAAGGCTGAGTTATATCAAAGAATAATATATTTTTAATATTATTATTTTAAATAGGAATTATCACAAAGCCATTATTTAATATGGAAATAATATAACGAACTATATTATGTTTAAAAAATTTATTTAATGTTTCTCTATTTATCCAATGTATTTTAATGGATTAACATAATAATGAATCCAATTTTAAGCATATAAATGTCTATATTATTAAAAGGTAGTTTTACCGCCTTTTAATGGAGAACCCATTTTAAATCTCATTTTTGACACTTTTATAATATTTATATGAGATAATGAACTTAATTTTTAGAAGTTAAATATAATAATAACTTTGGGTGATCTTTTTTTTATTTTTCTAAAAACGTTTATATTTTAATGAATACTGAATAATAATGAATTTTAGTTCAGAACATCTTTTTACATATATTTTATTTATAAACATAAATTATGTTTGTATTTGTAGTTAAAGTATAATTAGATCTATTTTATATCATTAAACCAACATAGTTAATTGAAAATAATTTCACTTTTAATTTAGATATAAAAAAAATATCAAACTTTTAAACATATTTACTTTAAAACCCTCATTTTCTATCCAATCTATGGGATTAAATTTAAATTATTTTATTTAAATTTTTTTATTCGAATATGAAAAAATGTATTCTATATTTGGAATAATAATAATTAAAAATGTCTAACAAGGTAAAAAAAAATTGAAAAAAAATTGTGAAATTAATTTAAAGTAATTACAACGATTAATAATAAAAATATCTTAACAAGAGGCTTATCATTAAATAGAAGAGATAAAATGACCTATAAGATTTTCCAAATTCCATTTCATGTAATTATTTAAAACCAATCCTCAATTTTATATATTATTTTTCATTATTTGTGCAACATGAAATGGGAAAAATGTTTTTGGAACTCCCGATTCAAAACTTTACAAGAATATCACTCTTCCTCCATTGTAAAAAGTCACTCATCCTTCCCATTTATTCTTACATATCATGACCTATGGATAAAAAACCTATGAAAAAATAACCTCCCAAAATCCTCAACCTATAACTCTCACTATGGTCAGAAATCATACCAATGAATCCTTTTGGTGAAAACAAAAAAGAGTTACCCCAAAAAGGTAACATCCTTCCACCATCTCTTCTGTTTTATTTTCATTCTCCACCACCACAATTATTTTAATTCAAGAATTATATGACAACCTCAATATCCTAACTATACTTATATTTATTTACTATATGGTTTATATATAAAATAATACATATATCAATGTAATGGTTAATTAAATTATAGTTCATGTTTTGCGAAATACCACTTCATGTTACGATCTAATTCATTTTTCCTTTACCGCCTCTCATGGTTTGGAATTTTGATGGAAAATTTATTTCTACACGATATATATGTATATATGATATTTATTATTCATTCATTGCACTAGAGTTTTTATATACATCTATCATCTTTCTTCTCATTTTGTGTAAATATGATAACTTCATTTCTGTATGTATAGACTATCTCCTCCTCAAAGCGATGTGATAATTTACACAATACAGGTAATGTATGACAGAATGGATTAATTAAACTTATGTGACCTTTTAACATACTAGGTAATTATAGAATAAGACTTTTGTAATTTTTAATATTTATAAATTAGATAGTGATGTTATATTAATGGGTATGATATGTCCAATAGAGTTCTCAACACACAACAAAGAGTTTCTATGAAATCTTACGTCACTGGAAAGAATGAGTTATACCAAAAAATAGTATACTATAATATTTTTTTTATAATTGGTAGTTTTCACCTAGCCGTTGTATTTTCACGAATGAATAGAACAAACTATACTATCTTTATATATTTTTAATAATATTTTTTACTTTCTTCTAAATGAATTTATGGGCATAAAATAAGAATAAATATAATTTTAAGCATAAAAAGCTCTATTATTTTTTAAAGGTATTATTACCACCAATTGATGGTGAAACATTTTAATATATAATTTTTTAAACGCTTATATGTCATATTTTTTTAAAATAACGTTCTTATTTGGAATCGGGACATCAAAATTTAAACTGATTGAATTTTTTGTATTTTTTTGATAAAATTTATTTTTAGTGGATAGTAAAAAATACTGCATTTTAATACAAAAGAACTTTTTGGTATAATTTATATATATATAGATGTGTTATAATTTTAATTGGTTTCAACATTTAATTAAATAATTTTATTATTAGTTATTTTAATGTGGGTCATTGGAATCAACATTAAATTGAAATTGGACATGAAAACATTGTGAACTATTGAACGCTTTACTTCAAAACTCCATTTTCTCAATAAATCAAAAATACTACTATTAAAACTTTCCTAACCATTTCTGTGATTTAAATTTTCAAAAAAGGATATATCTGGTTTTAATAATTATGAAAAATTTCATCCAATAGTATCAGAATAATTTTCTGTGAATACAAAATTTAGTATTTTATTTACCACGGTTAAAGATAAATAGGGTAATTAAGGTTAAAAATAAAATTATAATAATATAAAACTACCATAAAACATTACCTAATCTTATTAGATGATTAATTTTCAACAAATAAAATCCCTGGTGTGAAATGGTAACCTTTGGAAGCCACTTAGGTGTTCTTATGACATTTATAACATTTAATTTAATGTAAAGACAAATATATCATAAATATGTTTCTTCTTACTAAATAAATTTTAATATGGGATTATGTGAGTGATGTCATTGACTGTGAATATATGATAGAAAATTTAAAATGATTTCCTATATCAAGGAATTTTTTTGATAATTTTTAGAAATTAAATAATTTAATTTAATTATGACATAATGATGATGTCGTAAAATATTTATTAATAATGGAATCAAATAAATGATATTAATAATATTTAAATAAATAAAATATAAATATTCGATTCCTTAAACAAATATTATGGAATACTATGACATATTAGAGTTTATTTAATGTATTTTCTTTAGAGGAATCAATATTTTATGATTTTTAATGAAATTCATGTAATGAATATTGTCAAAATTGACATACTTCCGAACCTAAAATATAAAATACATAATTAAATGATATAAATTTTATAAAAATAAATGTTTCAAATGAAAATTTAGATATGTGCAATAATGGAATTAATGACTAATTCATTAGTCATTTTCCATGATTTGGTAATTATATTTACTCTCAAAGTGTAAATTAGTTAATAAAATAGTAATAATTAAAAGGGTTAAAACATAAATATAAGGATTAAAAATTACCCAAAACATGTCTAATTTCTATTCTATAAAGGTATTTAGATCCATTTTATCCTATATTAAAATTAAATAACTATTTACCCATTTATAATAGAAATGTAATTTTTATTAATTTAATACTTTTAATAATTCCAAAGGTGCCAATCCCCTCTCCTATAAAAAGCCACCCATTTCTCTCTATTTCTTACACACTCAAATACCATTTTTTCATCCAATATCTACCAAAAAATCTTCATAGAATACTTACATGAATTATTGAGGTATTTTATTAGGCATAACAACCTTCTTATAGGTGTTAAGGTGTTCTAAAATGTTGATCAACCGAAGAAGAGGTTTTGTTTTTATTTATGTGTTTCTATTTTATTTCTTCTTCCTCTTCGTTCAAATATCCTAAAACCATGATGAGATAATAAATTTATTATCCTAAAAATAATAATATTTTATTAACTTAATATCATCACCTAAATCCATCTCTAATTTCATCAAATTGGAAATAAAAGTTTTGTTTGTGTGTACGGTCGATAACCACCTCGCAAACTGATATAGTTCATTTTTTTATTATCATCCGTCAATTATATATATTATAATTTGACTAAGGTTTTTATATGATTATTATGATATATATATAATTATAAGAGAATAATATGTCAATTTTTTTTAAATTTTCTTATACATAAAAATGATAACATCGTTCATGCGTACATGTGCATTGTCACCTCCAAGAAGCGATGTGAATCATTTTTATTCACAACATAACATTAATGATATATATATATAACTTTATTTAAATTATTATCTTTATTTTCATCATATTATTATCATTTTTTAATGATAAAATGATAATTACCTTATTTTCATAATAATCATTGAAAAATAGAAATATTACACATAGGTACGTACGACATACCATCTCCATGATTGTAATGTTGTTCATTTTTCATTACCATAATTAATGGTTTTAATTTAAAGTATAATGGATGTATAAAATTTATCCCTATTTCATGAATATTATTCTAGAGAATATAGAATTATGCCCACATGGACTATTGACATCATAACAAGTTTAGTTTCGACTCAAGTAATGAATATCGAGAAAACATAAGATATGAACATAAATAATTATGTAATTGTCATAATCTGATAATAATTGATATAAAATTAATAATTAACATAAAATATTTCTCAAGAAAGAATAAATTAACCTATATTTATAATTTGATAAGATAAATATTGTACAAGATGATTTGGACTCAAGGTAAGGGACTTCGCCTCAATCTCCTTTCATTGACACCGTTCTTGATAATATGAACTATTATTCTTTTATAAGGTATATATAAAGATAATATGAAATTTCATATCCATATTTTATCTATAGTAATGTTATATAATGTTTTATTAAATTTATTATTTCATGGATATTAATATTTAAATGTTCAATGTGGTATGAGGCACCTTGAACATTTAAATATTTAATTATCAAATCTTTTTATACAAGATATTAATTTCCTTATTTTTTACATTTATATAAAAGAATTTTAAAGGTCACTTTTTTATATTTTGAATTTTATCCAAAGGATATAAAAATTGAATATTTTACATGTTTTATATGAAATGTATTGACAAATGACAAAAGGAATGTTCTTTATAAAATATAAACCGAAAAAAACTCTTCCACTATCGTAACCATTAATTGATACTGGAATTCCCATATAATACATAATTTTTTTAATTGGAAACGAAATATCTACTTCATTTTTATGTGTATCATGGTATTGAAAATCATATCTTAAATGAAAATGGAATTTTGATATGAATTTGTTTCATATGGGATTAGTATAAGTTGTCAAAATGGTTTTGTGATGACCATGTTTTATTCATGAAATGGTACATGAGAATTATATGAAATGGGTGATCTCGATATATCTTATAAGAAGGATTGAGACCCATTATATCTCATGGGTTAGCCTGAAATAGCTTATATGATGGTCTGAGCACCATTTTAGCTCAAAAGTTATATCTTAATATCTTATATGAAGGGATGGGGGCCATTTTAGCTCATTGGATAGATTGATATAAGTTATATGAATGGTCATCCCCATTATAGATCTCCAATAAATTGGGCAATAATAATATTAGAATTCATCCATATGGTTATTCCAATTAAAAGGGGTTTGAAATGGTTTTATTTATATGATTCTATAAGTCACCTAAATGCTTTTTAATTTATTACAATTGATTTTAGTGTTTTATGAGAAAATATTATAAGTGTTATTCTTGTTAATTTTTTGGTTTCATTCGATCAAATAATATTAAATTGGTTATTATGTGTTAAATAGACTATTGTTTGTCTTTCTTTTTATGTCCTTAGCTGATATTTTTGTGTGCATCCCAGGTTTTATATTTGTTTTATAGGGTTTATGGGAGAATAATGTTTTGGATGGAAGCAAGTAAAAGTTATGATCATTAATCATGAAGACAAAAAAATGTTTCTTTTTTATAGTTTGTGTGTTATGGAAGAAATAAATATTGTTGGAAGTGTACAATTTGTATATCTATAGTTTTTAGATAATTGTTTTGGCCTAATTATATAATACTATGAACCTGAAAAGATCTTATATCTAAATTCTTGACTTAACTCAAGATTATGTAACTTTTAAGTTTGGGGCCTCATAGTTGGTATTTTAGGTGGGTTTAGATAAATTTAGATTATATGATTATGTTAATTAATTTCTTTTAGAATATTGTACTTTAAGTTTATGTTGAAATGATGTATCATTTTATGATTACCTTGTTTCTCCATCTAAACAATGTCTGTTCAGAATAGTTTTCTATAGAGGAAATATAAAAGCTATAATGGGAAGACATCGAGAGGAAGAAAACATATCAAATAAACATCATGAGGGGGTCAGAATATAAACTGAATAGTTTGTTTCAGTGATGGAACAATTTACATAGGCTATAAATGGATTGGGTATCCATTCATGAGATGATTAAAATAAATCAATGAGGAATATGTTAGTAGAGTAACATTTTATGACGCAACATCCACCATCATTCAATGGATCATATGACTCAGTTACACTTGAAGGTTAGATCAATTCCCTGGAAAAGATATTTTATATAATGGGATGTTTGAAATGTCAAATGTTAACACCATCTATCATTCGTTTTGAAGATGAACGTGATCAATTGTGGTCATTGGTTAAGAATACTAAATAGAAAATTGATATTGATTCAATGTAATGTGAAGAATTTAAGTATATTTTCCTTGATAAATATTTCCCTAAGGTTGTTTGTCTTAGGATGTAGAAAAAAATATTTTAATTTAATCAAAAGTATTTTGATTCAGTTATCTCATATGAAGGGGACTTTACAAGATTTACATGGTATGTTTTGGATTTTATCCAAGACAATGACAGTAAAAGTAATAGATTTTACTCATGATTGAAACTAGGGCAATGAAGTGATACAACATCCAAATTATTAAAAAGTAATGAAGACGTGGTTCATTATGATGAGAAGGTTGAACTAGTGTTTGTGGACACTTATGTGCCAGGAGAAGATAAGAGTAAGAGACGGTCAAGGTGGCATGCAATGGAGAAGCAACCAACTATAAATTTTTGATGTAATCCTAAAACTTATTCCAAGTGTGGTAAAATAAATTTCGGTAAATGTATGTCAAGATCATGAAAGTTTTACCAGTGTGGTATGTTTAGTCCGAAGGCTTGGGACTGAAAGGAAAAGGGTCATGAAATTTCCAATAATGAGATAATACATATCAAATCTACTGTATGATTCTTTAGCGATAATGAGCTGGTGCATTATCAAAACATGTCTCTGAAGTTAATTACACATTGAGGACATCATTATAATTAGAACCAAAAAGGTTTGGGAAAATCATTTTCTACTACTACAGTTGATGTTGATATACGTGGTGAAGTGATGGAAGCTACTAAGAACCCATTATTTTTGGAAGGATAGCCATAAGTTGAATGTCTTAGACACTCCTTATGAGGTTTTATGTGATATGATAATAAGTTATTAAGGACATTTATAGGATATGTTCTATTGGGTTACATTTATGTAAGGATTGTGTTTAATGTGGAAGTATATATACAATTTTGGACCTTAGTTTTATGTTATTGAAATAATATATTGTTTTCATGATCTTTGATGGTTAAGGTTATTCTTAGGGATATAAACCATAATTTTTGGAATATAATGAGGATGGAATTGTTCTTATAAAGTATAAATACATCAAGTGAGTAAGTTTCATTATATTATTTTTCTACTAAGTAAATGATTTACTCAACTCTATCAATAGGATCTTAAAACAAAAACATTACCCATTTTCTTTTCTAAAAGGTCTTTTGATCCATTACATGTTTATGGGTTTATAATGGATAAATTACCAATGAATATTTTTTCTATCACTCTCTATTAATCATTGAGAGTTAGTTTAATCATCCCTATAAAGGTTTTCTTACATGGGACCCTATTATATGATATCTTAGGTGAGATTTGTACATCTCATTCATTATTTCTTAGTAGAGGATTTATTGAATCTTTTTCTTCTGTGGGGTTATAAAGAAGTAATTTTGAAAAGTAAAACCATATTTATTGAGCCCAAATTTAAAATTAAGATGATGAAATTTATGAAATGGGGGAGGGTGTAACGCCCCAAGTAATTATAGAATATAAATTTTTTATATTATTAATATTTATAGATTATATAGTAATGTAACCTTAATGGGTATGTTTTTACCAAAAGTGTAATCGACACAAAACAATTGGTGTTTCCAAAAACATACATCACATGCAAGACTGAGTTATACCGAAAAATAATATATTGTAATATTATTATTTAAAATGGTAGTTATCACCTTGTATTTTTATTGGTGGGAATGAAAAAAACTAAATATATTTTGGTCACATATGTTTATTATATATTTTTACATTAATTAAATAAATTTTACGGTCTTTAAATAATAATAAATCTGATTTTAAGCATAAAAATATCTAATATTTATAAAAGGTAGTATTAATGCCTATTGATGGAGAAAAATTTTAAAATATAAATTATGACACATTTATAGTTTCTATTTGAAACAATAACCTTATTCTTTGTAATAGGGACATCAAAATTTACTTTGGTTGAATTTTTGGTATTTTTCAGAAAAAAATCCATTTTTTAATGAATAGTGGAAAATAGTACATTTTAATCCTAAACTACTTTTTCCTCTAATTTATGATTATACATAGGCTCTATTTTAAATTTATTTTAAAGTTTAATTATTTAAATTTTTATCATTTAATCCAATTTAGTTCATTGGAATCAAATTCAAATTGAAATTGGATATAAAAACATTTTAAACTTTTGAACGTTTTAATTCCGAAAAATATTTCTCAATCTGTCAAAATGATTAGTGATAAACCCAGTTTAACCACTTCTATGTATTGAATTTTTAGAAATATATATACATGGTTTTAAGTAGTATGATAAATTTGATCCAATAGGATCAAAATAATTTTGGGTGAATCGTAACATTAGTATTTTATTTGACATGGTTAATGTTAAATAGGGTAATTAAATGAATAATAAAATTAAAATAATATAAAACTACGATAAAACATTTCCTAATATTATTGGATGATTTATTGTTGACTATTAAAATCCATGGTCTGATATTTTGACCTTTGGAATCCAATTGGCTGTGATTATGACATTTATAACATTCAATTTAAAGTTGCGGAAAATACATTGGAAATATATCTCTTCATACAAAAACAATTTTAATATAGGGTTATGTAAGTGATATATTTGAATATTAATAGTCCTTATAAATCTAAAAATATTACCTAAATCATGTTTATTTATTTATATTTTTTATAAAAAAAATAATTAAATTTAATTATGGCACAACAAGGGTGAAGTAATAGATTTATTAAATAAATAATCAAATAAATGATATTAATAGTTATAAAATAAATATAATTTTATATATTTTATGCCATAAAAACAATTTATGGATGAATATGACATTTTATGGTAGATTTAAACATTTTTTCTAAGGAATCAAACTTTTTTTATTTTTTTAAAAAGTCAAGTAATGAATAGTGTAAAATTTGTCATAATTCATAACTTAAAATATAAAATATCTAATAAAATGATAAAAACATTAAAATTCAATGATTCAATAAAACTGTTGAGATATGTTCACAAATTTAATTAACGACTCGTTAATTTCTCATTTGGCATGATTTTGTTATAATTTCAACTCTCAATGTGTAAATTACTTAATAAAATGTTAATAGTTAAAAGGTTAAAACATAAAGATAAAGATTAAAAAAATATTAAACATATCTAATTTTTATTGGATGAATGTGTTTTAACCCGTTGTCAATATATATTTTTTATAAATAAGTTTGGACTCTTTGGGATTTGGAATTTAATTTATATTAATTTAATACTTTTCATAATTTTAAGTGTGCCCCTACTCTCTCCTATAAAAAGTCACTCATTATTCTATATTCCATAAACTTAAAAACCATTTGTTTTGATCAATATATGCTCAATACTCTTACAAGAATTCCTTCCCACACTCTTGGGGCCTTTTCTTAGGCATATCACTCTCCTTAGAGGTGTTAAGGTGTTCTTCAAAGGTGACCAATCGAAGAAGATATATTGTTTTTATTTAAGTGTTTCTATTTTATTTCTTCTTCCAATTCATTTAAATATCCCCCAACAATTATGATATAATAATTCAAATTTCCTAAATATTATAATATTTTATTTTGTTAATATCATCATCTAAATCCATCTCTAATTTCATCAAATGGGATATGAACATTTTGTTTGTGTTTTTGGAAGACTATCGCCTCACGAGCCGATATACATCGTTTTTCATTTTTATCTATAAAGACTGGTAATAATGATGGGTTTTATGTTTCTATTTTATTTTCTTGAAATATTTGTTATTATAAGAGAATAACATATAAATTATTTTTTTACATTCCATGCACATAAAATTTATAACGTCATTCATGCGTACATGTGAACTATCGCCTCCATGAAGTTATCTGAACTATTTTTATTCACCACATCACTTGTATGATAAACATAAGTATATTTAAATGATTATTAGGATTTAAATATTATTATTACCATCTGGAAATATAAATTTATAATTACCTTATTTACTTAATGATGGAAACATTGCTCATGCATATGTATAACCTATCGTCTCTATGATTATAAAGTTGCTCATTTTCCATTACCATAATTAATTGTTTGATTTGAAAGTATAATATATATATATAATTGATCCTTATTTTGTGAATATAATTATAGATATGATGGACGTATGACCATATAGATTATTGACATCATACCAGTTTCATTTTCAACTCAAGTATAAAATATCGACAAAACATATAGTATGAACATAAATAATTTTACAATTGTTATAAGAAGATAATAAGTGATATAAAAAGAATAATGAACATGAAAAGAGTCATAAATCTAGAATAAATTAACCTATGTTTATAATTTATGATGATAACAAATGTATGATATGATTGAGATGAGAGTTATAGGGCTTCATTTCAATATCCTTTTATTTAGACATTTCATGAAAATATATACCTTTATTCTTTTATAAGGTATATATACAGCCACTACGAAATTTCATATCCATTTTCATCTATAATAATGTTATTTAATATTTTGGTAACTTATAAATTCATGGATAATAGGATTTAAATATTCAGAGTGTATGGTACACAAGGAACGTTTAAATATTTAATTATCAAATCTTTTTAGGTTTGATATTATTTTTCTATTTATTATGTGGATATAAATAGATTTTAAATGACTTTTTTTTAATCAAAGATTTTAAAATGAAATATTTTTACATGTTTTTTAAAAAACATTTTGACAAAATACAAAAGTAATATTATTTTTATCGTATTCAGTGACAACAACCTCTTTTCCACTATAACTATTATTTCATATTTGGCTTCCCCTATACGACTTGATTTTTTTAAAAGGAAAATAAATACCTTATTCATTTAATTTTTTATCCTTGTATTGAAAATATGATCATAAATTAAAATGGTATTTTTAAACGAAAATGTTTGTCATATGGGATCAGAATAAGTTTTTAAATGGTTTTTGTGATGAACTTGTTTTATTCATGAAATATAACTTGATCGTTATATGAAATGGGTGGTCCCAATATATCTTATATGAAGGATTGAGCCCCATTAAATCTCACATGGGATCCCTACATGGCTTATAAAAAGGGTTTAATCCCCTTGTATCTCATGGGTGATCCCTTTATAGCTTATATGAAGGGACGAGAGCCATTATAGCACATGGGCGGGCCTGATATATCTTATATGAATGGTGATCCCATATATAGATATAAAATTAAATGGGTAATAATAATATTTTAATTATAAAAAATTTATATTTTAATTGAAATCGATTGGAAGGGTTTTATGTATATGACACTCTAAGTCACCTAAAGGAGTATTAATTGCTTACAATTGGTTTTAGTGTTTTTATTTTAAGAAAAAAGTATGAGTTTTATTCACATAAAAATGGTTTTTTTCATTCAATAAAATTAAATTAAATTGGTTAACATGTTTTAACAAAATTAATTGTTTTCTGTATTTTGATATCCCTTAGTGAACATTTTGTACTCATCCTATGTTTTTAAATGTTTTCACAAGATTTAAGGGAGAATAGATTTCAGGTTGGTATCAAGGAAAAGTTATAACGATTAATTAGGAAAAAGGTACCATGTTTATTTTTAAATTATTTTGTGTTATAGAATAAATTAATACTATTTTAAGTGTCCACTTTTATTTCTGTGGTTTTGTTATGTAATATTTATGGCATAATTCCTTAAAACTATAAACTTGAAAAGAAGCTTCATCAAAATTATAAACTTTACTCAAGATTATTTAGCCTTTAATATTGGGTACTTATAGACATAAATGTCATATACATTATTATAATAACAAAATTAAATTTCTATAAATATAATATATCATTTTGTTTATTAATATTTCGCACACTAAAAAAGTGATAATGACTTTCATGGACATGTAGACTACCAAATTATCGACATGATGTGATTACTATTATATAAAAATAATTCTACATATAAATATATATTAAAAAATATTGTATATATAATGAAAATATAATTCTGGATTGATATGTGCTACTTACCTTATTTCCATAATGATCATTGAGAAATTGAGACATTACTCATGCATTTGTACGACCTATCGTCCCCATGATTGTAATGTTGTATCATTTTCCACATTCATATTTTATGATTAGATTTAGAAGCATACATTTTCTATAAACATGAAAATTATTTCATGATTATTATTGTGTATATTTTTATATATATACTTATATGTTTGACCAGAGTTGACTAACCAAAGTCATTTTTGACACATAAGTCGAATATTATCAAAACACCTGATGTAAACATAATGGTTTATATAGTTGCTAAAAATATTTTAATAAGTTAAATAAAAGTAATTATAAACTTTAAAATATTTCTAATCAGGTAAATAATTAATGTTACTTCACTATTCATGAAGATAAAGTAACACATAACAAGTCAGATTCAATGTAAGGGATTTCGTCTCAATGTCTTCTAATTGAGACATTTCATCATCATATGAAAATTTATTCATTTATAAATTGTATATATAGGCTATTTTCCATTCCATATACATATTTTATCAATTATTATGTTATTTACTATTTTATCAAATTTTATTAATTCATGGGGATTTTGATTTAAATGGTTAAAGTAGTGTGGGATGATTTGAATGTTTGAATATTTAATTTAAAATTCACTTTTCCATTCCAATATTCTTAATATTATTTTACAGAAATACATATAAGGATATAAATGAGTTATAAAATAAATTTAGTTATATTTTTAATTTCATTAAAAAAATCAAAAGGAATATTTTTTATGTGTTCTCTACAGAATTTTTTTAAATGAAAAATGGAATGCTCTATTCTTAACATACATGATAATAAATAATTTTCCATAATCGTGACTATTATTTGATTCCCACTATCCTTTACAATATTAAATGTTTTCTTAAATGAAAATCCATATTTTCCTTTTTAGTTATTTTTTTATTAGAAATGGTTTTTGAAAAATAGATTGATTATTTCAATAACTTGAAATATTTTCATAGGAGTGAAAATGAGATATTATGAGTGAAATATTTAAAATTTCATTCTTTTAAGTTTTATTATTATAGAATGGTACTTGGAAATTTGATGAGTGGTTGCATGATAAACCAATTATGGGAGGTTCCATGATAAACCTACTATAGGGGTTGTATGATAGTCGTCAAATGAGTTGGGTATGGCAGTCAATCTTATGTATATTCCATTTGTAGGAGTGACATGTGTTTAATTCGAAAAAGAAATCATTATATTTATAATAGTGACATATATAATGATGTCCCAGGATACCAATAGGTCTAATCTATGATTTCCATGGGTTATATGGTAATATTTTGATTAAAAAGGGTAATAAATGAGAATAATTTCAAATTAATGTATTTAAAATAACTTTGGGGTGAGAAATTTTACTTTATGATAATGTTTTAATGGGTTTTTATATTTCTAAATAGAAAATAGTTTTCTTCCTTTTATATCCCTTGCTGATATTATTATGATCATCCCATGTTTTTTTATTTTTTTCGTTGGAATTAAGGATGATTAATGGATTAGAATAATTACTATTGATATGAATGAAGAGATTTAATAAATGAGATGATTCTTTAATTTAAAAAATTTAGATTATATGAAAAATAGTTACTATACATATGTTTTCACTTTGTATTTTTGTCGTTTTTTAATGTATGATTTATAGCATAATTCTCAAAAATTATTACCCAAAAATATCCTCAGTGTAAAAAAAATTAAATTCTTAACATAACTGAATATCATGTAATGTTTTAAGGAAATGTTTTTATAGTAGGTATAAAAGGTTAGTTTAGATAACATTTTATTTTAGGGTAATATTAATAACTTTCCCTTGAAATATTCTACCCTATAGTCATGTTGATATGTTAATGAATTTGAAAAGTTTCATGTTTCTTTGTCTAATGTATGTTTGTTTAGAATGGTTTTCTGCAGAGGAAACAAGAAAGCTGTAGCGGGAAGGCAGAGAGTGGAAAACATCCTTCTGATTCATCATCCTAAGATGGTATGAATTGGAAATGAGTAGTTTGTTTTAATAAAGGATTAATTGATAGAGGCTATAAATAGTGGTGGTATCTATCTAAGAAAGAATCTTGATCTACGATAGAGAAACATGATGATAGTTGAGAATTTTATGTAACACCATCCCCTATAATTTAGAGCATCATTTATCCCTAAGTGTGGATTAACTTCCTAGAAAATATATTAAATTTCATTGGCTGCTTGGATAAACAAAAGGTAACATTTTAAATTTATCATTTTAAAGGTGAATCTGATCAGAGGTGGCCAATGGTTATTAATATCAGGGAATGTGAAGAGGTTGATTCCATGGAATGAAATTAATTTAAGAACATTTTCATTGATAAATGGTATCTTAAGGCTATTTGACTTATGATGGAAAAAATTCATGGAATTGAGAAAAAAACAGGGATATTTGGTAGCTATATATGAATAAAACATCACTTGACTGGAAAGGTACATCCCAAATATTATCTGAAATATTAATAGTAAGATAAATTTGTTTTACTCTAGATTAAATAAAAGATATCAAAGGGAATTGGATTATAATGAGTTCAAAATCTATTAAAAACATGTTTGAAGTTCTGAGAAGGTAGAAATGGAATTTTTTATCAGGTGTCCTATGAAAATGATCAAAATAAGAGGTTCAATTTTAAGCCAATGGGTAAGCAGTCATCAAATAAGTTTGGTGGTAAGAAAACCAATTTCCCATCTTGTGAGAACTATATTAAAAAGAATCTAATAGTATGTCTTTCAAAATCATGGAAGTTCTTCTAATATGGTATGTTTATATATATGACTCATGATAGAAAGGAAGATGATCGTGCAAGAAATGAAAAGCCAGTGGAAAGACATTTTAGTTGCAAAGAGCTAGGAAATCTTTCCAATGTGACTCCAATGTTTATTACCCATGGTGGGAACCAGTAAGATAGAAATAAAAATAGAGTGGAAAAAAATATCTACTACTATAAATGATTTTAGGCCATCAAATTAAGTGGTAATAGTTGTTTTACAAGTTTATTGGAATTATGCCAGTACTCATTTTGATTCTGGATCTTAACATTCCTTAAATTATAAGAAATTTGATTAAATATTTTTAATATAAACTCATAAAAGTAAGATATATATTTTAGTAAAAACTCCTAATTGTAATATTAGATAAACATATATTTGTAGGGATCATCTGATTAATATTATTGAGATTTAATTTCCTTAAAATCTTGTTAAATCTCCCATAGCAGAGTTTTATATCATTTTGGAATTGATTTGATTTTAGTTTATCATTTAAAATATATTTGTAATCCAATAGATTTTTATTTAAATATTTCATACCATTGATAATATACCATGAAGTGGAAATAATGATTAATGATGGAAGATAATTTTATCAAGCACATATTGTTGAAAAGAAAAAAATATTTCTAATTATCGACGTCCTAATAGTGAATGAATTTATGGATGTTTTTTAGGATGAATTTCTTAGTGTTGTTCTTGACAGTCATTATAAACTTACTATTGATTTATTTCTTAATGTTATGCCTATTTTTAAATCTCTTATCATAAGGCTCAAGTAGAACATAGGGAATTTAAAGACCAATTACTATAATTTCTTGATAAAGGTTTCATTCGACCTAGAACTTCACTATCTTTCACTCCTATTTTATTTTTTAAAAAGAGATATGCTTCCATGATACATTACATTTATTATAGAGCCTTGAATAACATCACTGTTAAGATCAAGTATAATTTTTCTCATATCAATGATTTTTTTGATCATCTCTACAGAGCTTAGTGAGTTTCAAATATTTATCTGTGGATTTGGTCCCATTTGTTTTAGGAGAAGGTGGATGAAAATCCAAAGATATAATTTTGGATAATATATAGTAATTATAGGTTTTTTGTTATGCCTATTTGGTAATCTAACGAACCTACTGGTATTTATGAATCATATGAAAAGATTCTTCTATCGGTTTTCAGATCAGAATTTTATTATGTTGATATATTATATATTGATATATTCTAAAATTCTTTAAAAACAATAAAGGATCTTAAGGATTGTTTTTTATACCATAAAAGAAAAAATCTTCAAGGAATGCTTATTAAGAGTGAATTTTGGTTGAAACAAAGTTCATTCAATGGAAATATTATTTATTAATATGGAATAACTATTGACCCTACTAAATCCAAAGATCATGAAGAGTGGAAAATATCTACCAATTTCATAAAGGTTCATAGTTTACTTATATTATATTTTTATTATAGAAGTTTTATTAAAACATTTACTCAATTATCCAGCCCACTGATTATGTTAACATGATATGGGTATAGGTTTATCAATACATGAGAATATAATTTTTCATTATGAACTAAAAAATGATTGGTAAAATCCCTAGTTTTGTCCCTCCCTTTCAAATATGGAGAATTCAAAAGATATAGTGATTTCCATCCAAAGGGATTGGTTGTATCTTGTGTTAAAATGAAAATATTTTTTCCCATGCTTCATGTGTGTTGAAAACTAACTTATTAAATTACCATTCACATGAATTAAAGTTAGATTCTTTGTTTTTTTGTTTAAATATTTGGAGGTATTATTTTTATGGAGTGAATTGTGAAATATATACATATCAAAAAAATTAAGAATATATTCACTCAATAAGAATTGAACATGGGATGGAGAAGATGGCTGAAACCTATCAAGGATTATAGTATCTCGATTCATTATCATCTGGGAAACTGAAATAATTTGGATGATTCATTAAGTCAAAAAAGTAATTCTACATTAACCATGATATGTTTGGAATGTGAAACTTTTGTTCATGCATTGATGATGTTTGGAATATAAGTATTGGATGCGGGGATATCATATGTTTTGTTTCAGGTTTTCATGCTTTTGTCGTTGTTAAAATAATCTAAGAGGGATTATCAGGTGGATCAATCTTTCAAAGACATGGTAGAATCTATTATAAATAGTAAGTTACCAAGTTTTGATATTGATGGAGAATGTGTTTTATGATTTTTAAAAATATTATATGTGCCTTTTGATTCACATTGGAGGAAGGAGTTTAAGACTAAATCTCATAGATCTTTGTTTTCGGTCCATCCAAGAATTACTATGATGTATAGATTCTATTGTGAATTTCACTAATCAGATGGAATGAAAAAAGACATTGATTACATTATCCGGAAGTCTTTTACTTTTGAGTAGGTTAAATCAAAGAGTCTGTTACAGAAGGGGATTCTTCAACCATTTCCATTACGAGAGTGGAAGTGGGAAAATATATTAATAGATTTCATGATATGATTGAAAAAAAATACTTCCTAATGTAATAATGTGATTTATGTTATTTTTTATCGATTAAACAAATCAATCAATTTACTACCCATTAGAGATATAATCAATGTAAATCAGCTTTCTAAACTATATATAAAACATATTATCAGGTTAAATGGAGTGCCTCTCTGTATTATATTATACCGTGATCCCATGTTCACATCCTAGTTTTTGAAAGTTCATCAAAAGTCAATGGTAGAGGAATTAAATTTTTTTAATAAATTACATCCTCAATTAAATGGAAAATCTAAGAGGATGAATTATAACTTAAACTAAATGATTAATTCCTTCATAGTGGATTACCAGGGATTTGGGGATCAACATATTTATTTATTTGAGATTTTATATAATAATAATTTTCATTTACGTATAAATATGGAACCTTTTAAGAAATTATATAGAATGTGGTGTCATTCACTAGATTTTGGGGATGATTTCAAAGAAATAATTTTTATGGGACCATAGATGGTAGTAGAAACAATAGGGAAAGTTCATTTGATTTAATGAAACATGAAAACAAAAATAAGTATGAAGAATGTTTTTCAGATAACCGGACAAAAATAATTCATTCAATGTTATTGATTAGGTATTTCTAAAAGTTTATCCATTGAAATGTGTGATTCATTTTAATTAGAAGAGGAATTTGATTTCATAGTTCATTCGACTATATGAAATCCTAGATAAAGATGGATTAGTTGACTACCTATTGTCTTTGCCTCCATGTTTATCCAAGGTGCACAATTTATTACATTTTTGACTATTAAGGAAGTACATACAAGATTATTCTCAAGTTTTGAGAATTAAAGTAGTTCATCTCAAAGAAAACTATTCTAATGAGGGACAACCAGTCCAGGTTCTTGACCATAGAGAGAAAGTGTTGTAGAATTATGCAATTTAGAAAATTATGGTTTTATGGACAAACTATATGGTTGAATAGGAAACATGGTAATCTGAAAATTCTATGGGGAAAATATATCCCTATTTATTTGATAAGTGATTAAAATTGAAAGGATCCATTCCCAAAATGGGGGAAGGATATAACATCCAAGGTAATGACAAATAATTATTTTTCAAATGTTTTATTATTTTTTAATTAGATTATAATTTTACATTAAAAAGATGTTTTGTCTAATAGTGTACTCGACATTCAATAATGAGTTTCTTCGAAATCTTGTTTTGTAAACAAAACTGAGGTTTACTGAAAATTAATATATATTAAATAATATTCTTCCAAATAGTCATTTTAACCAAGCTATTGAATTGGTAGGAATTAATAAGACTAACTATATTATGTTTAAACATGTTTATTAAATTGTTTTATATTCATCAAATATATTTTAAATGCATAAAATAAAAATAAATGTAATTATAAGCATAAAAAGATCTATATTTTTTAAAGGATGTTTTATAGACTATTAATATTGAAACAATTAAAAATATTAATTTTGAAAATTTAATAATTTTTATATGAATGAATAAACATTATTTTTTGAAATAAAAATACTAAAATGAACTTTTTGTAAATTTTTTATTTTTTTGAGTTCTTTCATATTTTGATATATATTGAATAATACTAAAAAATAGTTAAAAAGCTATTTTTTTATAATTTATTTTTATTGGTTAATTATATTTTTATTTGGTTTTAAAGTATAATTATAACAATTTTATATCATTAAAACCAATTTATGTCATTAGAAACAATTTTACATTGAAATTAGATATAAAAACAAAGAAAACATTTGAACAATTCTACTATAAAACCATGTTGTGTTATTATGTTTGTGAGATTAAATTTATAGTGATTTCTAAAACTTATGTGGTTTTAATTTGGAAAAATATATTCCATAATTTAAATTATAATCATTTATAATATTTCCAACATTTTGTTTTATAAAAAAATATTTGTAAATTTGATTAAAATTAATTACAACGATTAAGAGGAAAATTTTCTTATTAATTGACTAAAACTATAACATAAGATCAGAAATAGAGACTTTCAAAAGGTGGATTTTATGTTCTTATTTATAAAATATCCTCCATTTTTTTGATTTTTTACCATTATTGGTTCCACTTGAAATGGTAAAAATGTTGTTGGAATCCCATTTTTAAAAATTAACAATAATGCCACTTCTCCACCACTATAAATAGTCACTCACCCATCCAATTTCTTCACACCTCTAACGCCCTTTAGATGGCCAAAAATATTTTAAAAATAGATCCTAACATACCTCCCCTAAACATAGATGCCTATATTTGGGAATAAATCTAACCAATGAATCCATTTGGTGAAAACCAAAAGGAGTAACCTGAAAAAGAAGTAACATCCTACCATAACCTCTTTTATATTATTGTTAATCTCCATCACCCCATTTATTCTAATTCCATGAATATTTTATAACATCAATACCCTAAAAATAATTAGTTTTTTTATTATAAGGTTTAAACCAACACTTACACACAATTCCATCTAAGGGGTAACAAAATTATCATTTGTCGAGGGTGAACTACCGCCACACGTAACGATGTCGTTCTGTTTTTACTTCACCACCTCTCATGGTTGAGATTTTTAATTGATACGTTTTTTATATGATATATATATATATATATATATATATATGATTTTTATGATTTATTAAAACTTAGGGAATTTAAATATACACACACCTTCATGATTTTCATTTTTCATAAATATGATATCACCATTTGGGGATGTGTGGACTACCACCTCCTTAAAATGATCTGATACATTCACATAATAGTTGAAATGTATTAAAAATTAGTTTAATTAAACTTATTTGAAATAAATAAAACACATACGATATTAATAGTATTATTAACTTAATGAAGATATAATATATCATTTTATCTACCACCATTTCAAACATAGAAAAACTGATAGCATCATTCCAGAATGTGTAGACTACCGCCTCCTCGACGCGATGTGATTTATTTTACATCCATAAAATATATTTATATGTATATAAGAATAAATAATATTTTATATATAATATAATTATCATTATTAAAATATAATTGTTTCTTACCTTATTTCCATAATGATCATTGATAAATGGGAACATTACTAATGGGTGCATATGACCTACAATCTCCATTATTATAAAGTTGGTTCATTTTGTATAACCATATTTTATGGTTTGTTTTAAAAGAATAATTTATGTATAAATATGATAATTATATCATGATAACTAATATTTATATGATTATATAATGATCCTATTCACCATAGATGACCTACGAATTTTTTTTACACATAAGCCGAATATGGTCAAAACACCCAATGTAAACTTAATAATTTATATAGTTGTTTACAAAACTATAATTATTTAATTAAAATTACTGATAAAAATGAATTTTTTTAAGACTGTAAATAAGTATCATTAGTTCTATAATGACCTGGACCCGAATAGCCACCTGAATAGTGCCAAATGGGTCTGGTGTTACTACCTTACGTGCACCTCCCCGAACGCCAAAGGCTGCCAACTACCAGCGAGGGTCTCATAGGTATAGTGGGAAGGCTATACCCTCTCGGAGGATAATAATAATGGTACTGGTCCGATTATAATAATAATGATGCATTGGAATAAATGAATCAGCAGAGTTAAACGAGGCCCGTAGAGCGGAAGCACATTCAATATCGATAAACAAAGGAAGTAAGAAATAGAACCAACAGTGGCGGAAAGTAAACCCAACATCATGCTGAAAACCACTTGTAACTACTAAACAAACAACAAAACATGCATCCAAAGTTAGTTATACATATCCATATGTAAAGGCACTAATGGCTAACCAAAAGTAGCTACAAACAATCAGGCATGCTGACACAGGAATAAATAAAAAAAAGGTAAACTCCAGCTAGGTAAGACCACAATGACTATACCATCTCCATGCAATAGCTAATATAGCCTAGCTTCTGAAGCTGGCCTCTTTCCTCCACGTAAATCCATAATGTCTGCACACGTCCTGAAGGGCCTGTGTAGGGTTTGATTCAAATCTCAGTAGGATACCACCCAATGGTGGGTACCTAATATAAGTGTTTAAGTAGTCATGCAATTGTAAGGAATGTAGTAAACAGTAAAATGCACCAATAAACACTAACTACACTGGTGCGAAGTAGCCACCATGGAGTGTTACCTGCTACAGCCAACGCTATAATCTCTGTCATGTAACCCAGCACCATGTTCCCCCTGACACCATGTGTCTCAACTACCGATGTCCCGCAGGCACGCCCAAGAAGTAACATGGAGGAACAACAATTCATGTCCACAAATAATAACCAAAGGGACATCGATGTATGCCCTTAAATAAATAGCTGGCGGGACAATGATACCTGCCCTCAAATCAAGTAATCGGGGGGACGGTGATATCGTCCCTCAAATCACGGAGAGCCTCAGCCACCAACCTGATAGCCTCAAGTTATCCCTTAGAGGATCCTCACCTCCCACGTGGCTTTCTACAACAAAAACCCCCAACCAAAGATTCTAAACTGCATCTATATATTCCTATACCCACACGAGTGGTCAAAACCACCGCATCACGAATTATCTCTGTGTGCACACTTCTAAAAGTTCCAGGTGAGAGGTAATCAACAAAATAGTACCTAATCCACCACACCTCTAACACCTCGTGTCCCTGTGACCATGCCGCTCAAGTCCGATGGCCTCACCATCCACGTTACTCGGGCCATGCCCAACCCGACAATCGTACTGCCTCAAACTGATGTCCATGACGCCCAATCCAATGGTCAAAACCACCCAAAGTAGCCCGGGCCATGCCCATCCTATGATCAACATCACTCAACAATATTTGTGCCATGCCCAGAACTACCAAAAAGTGGTTCCAGCATATGCAATTAAACATTTACATATATAAAATTTTTAAACAGAACACAGAAACTGGAAAAACATTCTAAATAGTAGAATTTCCCTAACCCAATGGTTATAAATCAACAACACTGAGGTCTTGAATTCCTCTAACAATTTATATCAATGTTGAATAACTAAACCTAATAGTTTAAACCAATACAGTTCAAATTTTATCATTTTGGCAACCCCGGACAAAATGCTCGATGTGAGCAACGACCTCTCGCCCGACCCAACTAAATAAAGACAGGAAAAAGGGAATACCCCAAGGTATCCCATAGGTCATATAAGAAATTTAGATAATTAGTAGCAGAAAAATTAGGGTCTCTCTCAAAATACCTGAAAACATGTCATAGGTTGCGCTACCCAAAAGTCCATGAAAGCACGAAAGAAGGTATGGACCACCTACCTCGTACTAGTATAATGTTTCTACTTAGATAGAAGCATTTAATTCGGTCTAAAACATGATATATCTATAAAATAATCAAAACCACTCAAACCACACCAACTCATTCCAGGACAGAAATCAAGAAAAATAGCTTAAAAGCAATCAAGGCCTTACCGAGGGGGGTTCTAATGCATTAAACAATGTTCGGAACAGAGTTTGGATGACGATCCGGAGGGATTTGAAGGTCTGGTCGGCTCTCTCCATGTAAGCCATGAGAGGGAGGAAGAAAAGAGAGAATAATGGAAAATACCAAGTTTCCTGAAACTTAAATACTATAACATTATGTGGCTGTGCGGTTACCCTGCATGGTTTTTAAAATTGTGCGCAAAACAATGTGGTTGCCGCTGCCTCGCCCTGGAACTTCGCCTAGACATCCAATATGGTTTGACAAACCGTGTGCCGCCAGTGAGAAGCCCACTGTCTCACCCAGAGACATCGCACAGCTTGTCTTCATGGTTTGTTCAAACTGTGCGCCAACCGTGTGCACCTGTATTACCTCCCCAAATATTAAAAGTTCATCCATGAATTATCCATTTTCTCTAGTTTTATCAGAAGCTAGTCAAAATTCAAACATGGTCATGATTTTGACCCGATCCAAAAACTCGGGTTCTTATAAGTTCCTTATTCAATAATATAATGGTACATGTGAAAATTTGAAATCAGGGTATGGGATTTCATCTCAATATCCTTTCATTGAGACATTTCATGATGATGTGCACCTTTATTCTTCAATAAAATGTATATACAACCCCTTTAAGATTCTATATCCATATTGTATCAATTAAATTTTTATTTAGTGTTTTTCCAAATTCAATTCATTCATATGAATTATGATTTAAATGTTCAATGGGGTATGTGACTCTTTTAATTATTAATGATTTAATTTATATCTTATCCATGATAGTAGTATTGATATTAAATTACATATTTATTTATACTGATATAAAATATTTATAATGGAAATTTATTTCTATTTCTAATTTTATTCAATGGTTTTCACAATGAATATTTTTACCTATTTTATAGATAATTTTATGTTTAATGATAAAAGGAATGTATTATTCTAACAAAAAAGGAAACAACGTCTTTTCCACAATAATGAATATTTTTATATTTCTAGTTCTTTTATAAGCATAGATGTTTTATTAAATTAAAATACATTGTTTTTGTATTTTTCTTATTGGATATGAGTATCAAAAATTGAATAATTATTTAAATAACATAAAATATATTTATTGGAGTGAAAATAAAATATTCTGAATGAAATTTTTGATATTCCATTCATTTCTGTGTTCTGATTATACAATGGAACTAGTACGTTTGACGGTTGGTTCCTTGATATACCAATGATGGTAGATTCTGTGATAAAAAACAATGTGTGGGTCCATGATTTCCCTCCAATTCATTGGGTAAGGAAGTCAGTCATATGGTTATTCCATTGGTAATAGTGTCTTGTATGGAATTTGACCTTCTATTTATTCCATTTATAAGAGCGACAAGTATAATGATTATCCAAGATACCATTATGTTTTATCTATGATTTCCATTGGGATTACGGTAATATTGTTTTTCAAAATATTCAAGAAATTAGATTAATTTAAAAGTAATGTATTTAATACTTCTTATGGGTGAAAAGTATTAAATTATTATAATGTTTTGATGAGTTTTAATGTTTTTTAATTAACTAATAGTTTCCTTCTATTTTTATCCCTTCATAATAATTTTATGCTCATCCCACTTTTATTATGTTTATCATTGGACTTAATTAAGATTAAGGGATTGAAGGAATTCAAGTAGGTAGTCGTGAAGATTTCTCCTAAAAAAGATCATGATTTTGTTTTAAAAAATAAGATTATATAAAAAATGGATATTTTACAGTAGTTCTAACTTTGTATATTTATGGTTTTTATGTATGATTTATTTCCTAATTCTCTAAAACTCTAAACCTAAAATGATCCTCAATGTGAAAGAAAGTAAATTTATTGATTAAACACAAGATTTTTTAATGTTTAAATGATGAGTAATAATGTACATAATTTATTTAATGGTATTATAATGTAAAACCATGAAACTTTTGAGTACTATTTTCAAGATATTTCTTTTCATGAAATACAGATCTTTATGCGAATAATGATATAAAATGAAAATTTTATAATTTAAATGTGGAAATTATAACATAGATGTTAAATTGGAGGGTTATGAATATGAGTAAATTATTTATGAAATATATTAATAATATTCCACCCAAAAATTACTAAATTGACTAATTATTATTCAATAAGTATTCAATTTTTATTAAATTTATTTTTGGCTTCAAAAATTTATTTTCATCAATATTTATTATTATAGAATTATGTATGTGGAATCTATAATTAATCTCTACAATTTTTATCAATAATATTTTATAAAATAATTAAATCATAATATCAAAATTAACTTATAGGGAAATTTATGAATTTATCTTAAATTATTGATTTTTATTAAATAGTTAAAAATATTGATTCATTATATAATATCATTTATTTAAATTAAAGAAAGTATTTTAATAGTAAAAATATATTTTATGTTTATCCTTAAAATTAAATATGATCCAATGTATTCATAATAATTTAATTAATCCCTTATTCATTAGTAATTTTCATGATTTTGATATAATTTTTTTTTTCTTAAAAACATAATTTTCCAAAAAAAAATTCTCATTTCATTTTCTTCAATTTTTTTACAGTTTATATAATCAACAAATTTTGAGTTACTACAAAAAATTGATACAAAATTTTTAATTATGATGATATTCTTTTATAAAATCCACTTTTTTGTTACTTTGAATAATATTCTTTGTAAAATTTATCTACTCAATAAAGGGTAAATCCAAGAATTGTGGTTAAAAATGAAGTCATAAATCATTAAAAATAAATCGAAAAAATTCAATAATTTCATAGGATGATTTTAATTAAATATTAGACATCCTAAATTTTAATATATAACATTTTAAATCCATTTTTCTTAGATAATAAAATTTATATTATTTTATGTAAATAAAATGACAAAAGGTCTCTTTCTTGAATTTAGATTTATCATATATGTTCATATAGGGATAAAAGTAATTTTTTACCGAATATGAAGATATATTTTTTACATAATGAAATTATATTTATGATAGTAATTTATCTATAATTTTATGTAATTATATAATTACTTGAAACACCTATACAATGCTGACACAGTGTTATAATGAGCAGTGGAAAATTCAATGTAAATATTTTCAATAACCATAAAACAAATGTTTTTTATATTAATTATGAATAAGAAAATTTTCTGAATAATAATGTATTATTAATGGTATAAATTATTTTATTATTCTTAACTAATTTCATATTTTGTTTTTTAATAAAATGAAGTTAATAGTGTCAAAATTGATATTAATTATATTTTATGAAACAATTATTCAATAAAAATCATTAAAATCATAAAAATAATGAAAGACAAAAATTAGGATGGTAAATGATTTAAAAATTAATCAAATGTCCAATTATGATCCAATTTATAAATTATATCTAAAATTATAACATTATAAAATTTAAAATGTTGTCATTTCATTTAATGTCAAAATAGGTTTACCTCGGTGTCAATCTAAAATGATAAGAGTAAAAATGACCAAAAAATAATAATAATTCCCATATAATTTCAAATTGTGGCTAGACAATTTTAACATTCTAGTATTCATCATATTTTTCCACATTTCATAAAATAATACTTAATAATATTTCAAAATATTCAATAAATACATTTTTTTAAAGGTTGGGGCTAAAGCCTCAATTTATTATTAAAGAAAAGTCCTCTTTTTTAGTCTGGGTAGAGGGATACCCATTACATATCCCAAAGGCCTAAGGACAAGTGGCCTGAAATAAGGCTTGAAAGCACATTTTTTTCCCAAAGGACCCCTCGGTGAATAGTACGGTTATAGTACCCGCACTTCTACAGTACCTACTAAAATAGACCAAATTGAATGATATTGATAAACCAAATATAAAAAATTCTTTTTTTATTCTTCCCTAAACACTATTTATAGTTTTTTGTCTTCTTAATCGACCATTATAAAGTTCTATAAGAAGAGATCCCTATGATGGCTACTAAAGAATTGGTAATCGTCGTTACCAACTCAATCAAATTTCATTCTTCTCAATCTTCCTCTAAATCATTTTCACCCATACTAAAATAATAAATCCATTATCAAAAATAATCAAAAATATAATTATGTTTATTATGTAACAACCTTTTTAATATTTTACATCCTACAAAAAGAAAAAAATTATTTTTTCATAAGTATGATATACTGTGTCCACATAGTAGTGCAATTCATTTTTCATCACAAAATTATTTGGCCAGTTATAAAGATATAAATAATGATCATATTTTAAATTTATGAAATTATTATTTTTCTTTAAATATTGTATATCATTAATATTATTTCTTTCTAATATGATGGATAACTATAATATCACTTGTGTATATGAGTAAAACACAACCTCCAAGAAGTGAAGTTATTTGTTTTAAATTTATTCATTACATGGAATATAATAAGGGAGAATTTAATAAATATATATGATATATATGATATATTAATTATTTCTTTATAAATTATAATTCACCATTCTTTCATTATTTTTTTCAAAAATTGAAAACAATATTCATGTGTATGTACAACCTATCATCCCCATAAATAGTGTAATTCATTTTTTATCAATAAAATTTATAAAAGATCATAATTATGTATATAATATATATATATATATATATGATATTTATATCATGATATTAATTTTAGGGCTTATGGAATGATGATCAACTTACATAGATTGAACATGATAAAATGACACATAAATGAAATATGAAATAGTTAACAACTAAAAAACATGATTTTAATGTAATTATTAACAAATATTCGGAAAAATATTATAAGTGGATCATTTTTGAAATTTCTAACATTAATAAGGTTATATAATAAATTAATTACATGTTCAAATACACTATAAAGTTTATTAAATAACATTTAATATAGATGAATTATGATGTAAGGTGTTTCTTAACTCTGTCTCCATTCATTATGTTATACTTCTACTTCATTGACTATATAATACCATGATTAAGTTTGAAAGGACCTAGGATCTAATTATTTTTTATTTAAACGTTTTTTTTTTATTTTTTACATTCACACATATTCACTTTATTTATTAATTGTCACACCAATGTTATTATCATTATAATAGATTTCATCATAATCTCCACTCCATTGAGACATATTTGGTAATATGTGCCTATTTATATTTATGTGTTGTATAAAATACATTTTTATGTTTATTAAGTTAATATATATTTATTAATTATTATTATTATCTACATTCTTGTTATTCATTTCAGGGGTTACAATTTCAAATATACAAAAGATGTTATAATTATTTTTATAACATCAATTTCTTTTGGGAGTGGTAATATTATCATTAATAGAATTTTATAACATTTTATTTCATAAAACACATAAATATTATTTTTTCATAGAATATTCAAGGATTTTAAATATTTTCTTCCAAAATTTCTATAATTTTTAACTTCTATTTATAGAAAAAACATTTAAAATAAAATTAGATATTGTATTTCTTTAATTGAGTATATTTTTATTCTATTTCCTTATTTTTTAAATTTGTTTAAAAAATATATTTTATTTAATGAAGTTAATTTTTATGATATTTTTATGTTATCCTTGAATTTAAAATTGTTTTTATATGAATATTTATAATTTTTTTTGAAAAATAATATATTTTTTACTGTCTTTATAAATCATTATATGAAATCCTTTCCAATTAATGTATAAATAATTAAATAACTCATATCCACCATTACTATTTTAAAAAATATTTCTTTTTATAAATTTATAAATTGTTATACAATGAATTATATTTATTGTAATATTATATAAATGATTTTATTTGTTTTTTTATTTATCTAAAGGAAAAATATTTAAACTTAGCTTATACTTTGGATGAACTGATGGTTATCTTTTGTTTTATATTAATTATGTGGTAATTTACTTGACCTTGAAGAATTCAAATTATGATAATCATTTTTTAATTGGATAATAATTTTTTTAAATATTAATATTAATTGTGTCATGAATATTCTAATTTCTAAAACCATATACCATTTCTACATATGTTGTTTTACATTTCATGTTAAATAATTAACAACAAAAATATTGTTATTAACATTTCTTTACAGAATAATGATATTTTTTATGCGTATTATTTTTTTGGATTAAATCTGTCATGAAATATATGATGAATGAATTATACCAACATTGACATGTGGAGCTCTATTATTTATAGCACATAGATGCATCAATTGGCCTGATGAGTTGAACCATTTGGCTGACTTATTAAATGTGTTTTTTGTGTATACACAACATAGATAAAACAATCATGTAATAAGGATATGAATTTTATAATATCATGATGTATGAACTCATGAGGTCTAATATTAGGCATTTACATCAATGGTAAATCATTTATCATTATCCACTAGATTACTAAATTTATATTATCCATGAATTTATTTTATTCTATTGTTATTGATTAAAAGACATGTGTTCTCAGTTGTTTACCTTATATATTTTTTATTCTATATTTAATCATGATATATTCCATAGTACATAACCCTTGATTTTCATATAATGTGGCCATTTTATTTTTTCTCTTTCCTAATATTTGAGGAATCTATATTTGAATGACATCAATGATATAGAGTGTTTTATATTTTATTTTTTATTTTTTATTTTCAATATAGAAAAGAGAATCATGTATGTATATAGATCATTAATATGATCACACCCCTTTTATATTGTGTTATAATCTATTTAATTCCATTCTCATATTACAGTGTACCCCAAACTCTGTGATATTAGAGTTCATGTTATTACATCATCGATGTAAAATTCATAGATATGACACTTCTTTCAAAAGGTCTCGTTTGTTAAAAGAAAAATCAATCCATTTATTCAATTTTATTATAAATTCAAAAACTTTTTCACCTAATATACAATATATAATACCACCTAAATGAAAAATAAATTAATGTAGTGAACATATGAGAATTAATTTTAAGAAGTTATCATATATCCCAGAAGAAGGAGTATGAATTATAAATACCTTAACTTTACTCTTGATTTCCAAAATAAATATTTAACATCCATTAACATAACAATAAAAATATTAAGAGAATATTTCATAAAAATACATATAATAATTTCTTCTTATAATTCACAAATGTAATAATTATAATCATTTTCTTTTTTAACTATTTTTAACATTGGGCTTTAATATATTCATCATTTTACATGTTTTGTAATAATGATTTCTATCAAAAATATTTACTAAAATTTTATCATTAGAAAATGATTATATTTTCGATAATTTATTTATTTTTATTAAATATAATTTCATAATTACATTTAATGATAATTTTTTAGGTTTTTAGGAAAATAATTAGGTGATAAACTAGTTTTAGGTTATTTATCGGTACTAAAGCATTAACTTATAATGAATGATAATTATTTTTATATAAAAAAAGAACTATGTTAATTATATTTATTAATCAAATTTATGATACACAATCATAAATTATAATTTATAACCATCCCTGTTAGCGGTGGTGAATAGTATGATGCAACATTCCATAGATGTGGTAATCTACACAAACACGTCGATAATGATTAATTTTTTTGAGTAAATGGTGAAAGGATTATTATTATTCATTATTTTAGAATATTAATCTTCAAATATATACTATAATCATATTATAAATTTTATTTTTTGGATATCTATGTAAGAGGTTGAAGTAAATCATCACTCGATGCTCCCTGTATGTGGTATTCATCACATACACATAAATATAATTATTTTTTCCCTTACATAAAATAGAAATATCAATAATGTTTTATCCCATAAACATAAAAAAATCATCCTATTGGTAATACTAATGATTTCATATTATATTTCTTGTGATAATTTTGAATGATATAGATATAAAAAGAATTTATTTTTATTGATAAGTAAAAACATTTGGAATTTAATATTATCTTGATGTTAATCTTGGAAATGGTGTACATTGTCTTATATCTTATCAACAAAATATAAATGATTTTTAAGATGATTATAAATGAATTAAAATTTCATGGGTTAATATGGAAACTAAATTATCTTATTGGTCTTGAAAATGGAGAAATGGGAATTTTTCAATAGATGTAACTTCTCTGGGATACTGACACACAAGTCAATGTTTAATATCTAAAAATACATAAATAAAGAATTGTAGAATGATTTGGCTTCATGAAATACTCAATAAATAATCCTCCCACATTTTCTAAACATGTCTGATATCATTTGTTCTTATATTTATAATTTCACTTTTTTGGTTTATTTTTATAATAGTAACTAGTTACTACCTATGTAACATATTTTTTACTAAAAAATTTACAAAACGCCTCTTACCAATATTTTTTCAATTGAAAATTTTTAATAAAAATTAATATAATGTAATTTTTAAATAATTTTTTAATATTAAATATTAAATTACATTAAAAAATAATGGGCCTACTGAAATAAATTAGTGAAGACATTGGGTTTTGATACACGTTTTACCAATGGATTCTAATTTAATTTATATAAAAAAATTATATATTGGTTAAAAAATTGTATTAGAGGTAATATCTAATATAAATTAATAACTTTTTAGATACAAATTACACAATAGTTACAAAAAATCATTAACAATAAAAATTTCACCATAGTCAATGTAATTAATGCTAAGAATGGAATTCTTATTTTTATCCATAAAAATAAATAATGCAGGTTTTACATAATTATAAACTATTGATTCTAAATATATATTCCATTTTCTTCATAAAATATATATTTTTTTGAACAATTTAATTTTAATATTTCAACATTTATGGATTAAGTACCATTTTTAGAAAAAAAAATATTATCTCAAAGTATAAGATTTTAATTTTAATTATAACATGTTATATAGAATTTATAATTTTTAACTTATATAGATACTTACCAATTTAATGGAAATAATATAATGGTAACACATATTAATTATTTTTAAGGTAATAAGGTTTCTGGTTTATTTGAGTATTACATGAAAGTTAAGATACTCATAAAGTATTTAATTTTGGAATGATATTTAATAATGTTTTTTTGTCTTTACATTTTACAACATTAAAAATAATTTCATTGTCAAAATTTAATTACTCTAATGATAACATTTTAGGTATCTTTTGTTTCATTATATCATTTATATACCATATAGATTCCTCATCCATCAGAATCCAAATGACCTGATGAGTTTTCTTTTTTAAAAACACCTTATCTCTTTGATCTGGAATTTCTAATACTTGTTATTTAAATGATAAATTAAAATCTACTTTTATGGATATTTATTTAAATACATGTGATTGGTTGGTCCTATACACTAATAAAATCTAAACATGGAACATATCATGTACTTTTTAGTGGTCAAAAGGGTTTTATAATTGATAAGCTACAAACTCAACAAAATAAATAATATCAAAGGCTAGAATGTACCTAACTCTATGATTCCAATTCATAACAAATCTCAAAACCCATATCCATTTTGATATTATGAAGAACATATTTTCACTAAACTCTATACCGCATCAATTATTATTTGTATAAATATTTTATATACTTTTTTCTACTTTCATATTCCACAAAATGGTTTGAACCTTCTCCACCATTTCATTGAATATTTTTGGACCTATCAATTTCCTTTATCCAAATTTTTTCCAACGTTTTGGGGACATAATTATCATCCAAAATAGAGGCTAATATGGTCTATTTTATTCTATAATGGAATCAAATATTATATGATTACACAACCAAGGGGATTTGAAAATCCCAACATCTATAGAATCCCATCAAACATAATCGTAACATCTAATACATTGTTTAATTAGTCTATTAGGTCTTACTATCATTATGAGTGTAATAAGTTGTTTTGAAACCAATATCTATCTCAAATTATTACTAAACACATCCCAAATACATTTAGTTAATCCATGGAACATGATCAATTATAATGGGGAGTGGTTCTCTATACATCATTACCACTTCCCTTATATATTAATGATGAATCGGAAAAGAGATAAAACTTCATTAGGGGAAATAATATGTTATGACTTCTTATAGAGATTGAAAAAAGACATAATATATATGTTTTCAAGATTTTTATGGCTTAAATAATTAACCACCTCATTTTCCATTACAAGATGGTAATAAATGGTGCAGTTATAGTCATTGATCAAATGAAACAATATCATCTTTCTGATTGAATATAAATTTCAAGCCCTTATTATAATTTTAAAAATCACATTTCTCACTATTGAAATAATACCAAAAAAATATTTAATCCAAAGTACATTGTTTCTAGTTCTAAATGATTCAATTGGTATATTTTATCTTTAATTATTTATATCCATGAGGTATAAGAATTTTGTTTCGTGAGGACGTATTCCATAAAAAAAATTTGAATCACAAAAAATTACAAACATGGTCCCACTATAATGTTATGTATATATATATATATATGTTGTGAAAAAACACTTAAAAATATCCATAAAACATTCTTTTCATTCCTCTATCCAATTAAACATCACTCTCTTCCATTAAAACTCGTTAGTAGAATTGATATCTATTATATATCTGAGAAAAAGATCCTAAAATCCATCTGACCTAAGAAAAACTGAATATTTTATACTTAGGTTGGTCCGGGACACTACTAAAAAACTTCTTCCATTTAAGGATCCATATATATACCAACTAATGTAATTACATTCCCCAAGAATAGAAACATTTACCTACATAATTCTGATGATCTCATTTTGGTATAAAAATTAACCAAGCATAAGATCATCTAGACAATAAAAAATAATCGTAATGATCTTTTTAGTCTTAAAAAATATTAATATAATATATTAATAAAACAAAAAGATAATTTAAGTATTATATAAGGATTATATTCATTATATCCATGAAAATTATTGGTCCATTTTTCAATATGGATGGTTTCAATATAAAATAATATTTCCCATACCATGTTCAGAAATCTTCAATTGAAATATCCTCCCTTTTGACCCTTAACTAAATATTTATAGATCATAGTTCAATCCTTGAAATGTATAGATCCCCCTTGAGTTGATTGAACAAGTCATCATCACATGGTATATGAAATTTCTTTATTATTTTTATCTTGTTAAACTCACTATAAACATTAAAAATTCGAATTAGACAATATTTTTTATTAACAAAGGGGAAGTGTTCTTCCCATGGGGAAAAATTTGGGTAAATAAAACCATTCTATACATTATATTTTAAATTATTCTTTAATTCCCCCAATTAAATAAAATCCATCCTATATGGAATCTTTAAGATAGTAAAAGATCCATTTAAAATTCCAACTAAGAAATCAAACTATCACTATATGGGTTGATTAAGAATTTCTTCTAGGAATACATAATTGTATTCTTATACAGGGGGTATATCAATAATAACATCTTTCTCTCAAATAGTATGATCTAGAAATACCTTAATGTTCATTATTAGGGAAAATGTTATAGAATATTTTTAAAATGGAAGATCAGCCTTATGTTTATACTTGGGAAGAGTATCGTCACAGATATTATATAATATATCATTCACATGATAATTAATATGTGATATACATAGTGATAGTCCATACATAATCTTGATAATTTCAAAATTTTACAATGGGAGAAAAAACATATTAGCTAAAATTGTCTTAAAAAAATTATCAATCAAAATAGATTTATATATATCATAGATGTGATCATTTTTCCCTTAGGATATTTAAAAATTTGTTAAATTTCCATTAGTTACAATTATAAGTAAAGATTAATTACAAATGTAATTGACATGAATGAATGTGATAAATATATATCAATTATGTATATTTAAGATTTTTAATGATGATTAATTATACCCCAAATTTCATTATTATTATAATAGCCTAAAATCTACGCACTCAGTTCATGTGCAAAAAATCATTACATTTTTTATTTTATTCTGATAAATGTGAACCTATTTTTTCAAACTAACATTAATACGTCGAAATGAAAAAAATTATCACTTACATCAATAAGGACTTTATAGGATTTGAGATTTATAGAATTAGAAAAAACACCAACATAAAAAATTCACATGAATGTAAATGATAATTTCACCCACATTGCCCATATTTTCATTTTCAAATTATAATATCATCATCATAATTATAAAATAACATCTATACATAAATCACCCAACAAATTTCTTTATAACCTAGGGAAAATGAAACATAATATGTGTGATATAAATTTATCAATAAGGAAAAATTAAATCATTAAAAAATAAATTTCCTTAGTGAGAATAAGAAGAAAATAAGTGTTTTGATGATGTAATAAAAGTGCATGAGTATAACATATGATTAGTCATACCCATCAAAACGTAGATTATAAAACATGGAAACATGGAATAATGCATTAACCATGGAAAAAGTCATATAAAAAAAATCAGGTTCCATGTGATATCAATATCGATAACATGAGTCATCATATATAATACATATTGGTATCTTGGAACACCATCACATAGAACCCTTATAGAATCATTAGAGAACCTTTGCAGAACTCTTACAAATTTAAATTACCATAGGGATAACTTTCAATATAATTCCTTATTGAAAATAATTATTACCCAATGAATTATAGTTTTGTCTAGTAACACCCATCATATAAGCTATAACAGGCTCACCTATTTCTATCTAGATATATCTATCATTTATAATTTCTATGAACTGAATAATGAATAAATCATGTACAATGTTTATTTCATCATAATTTATTGAACATAATTTATTCATCTATAAATATGATAAAACCATAAAAAATAAATGGGTCCCATAACAATCTACTTGAAACATGACTAACTTGTTGAAAAAAAACAAGTACCATAACAATCTTTTTGAAACATGGTTAACTAGTGGAAAATAAATAGCTTCCATTTCAATCTATTTGAACCACTCTTAATCAATCTAAGGAAAAAATGATGAAGGTGTTATTAAAAAAAATACATAGTGGATTATAAGAAACTACAGGGTTTATTACCATTGATTAATTTAAATACCATTAAAATATCACTAAATTAATTTTTGAGGAAAATTCCATTTTCATTTTGAAATTTAGTTTTTAGAACATAAAACGTTATGAAAATAATTTTCCTTTTATATAACGCTAAAGGGTTATAAAGGATGTTTTTACAAAATCAATTAAAACAATTTTTAAACATCAAAAAAAGTTAATCCCTTTCATTTAAAATTATCAAAAAATACCATTTAATAAAAAAATTTAAAATATATTTAGAAAACGTAGTTTTGGAAGAAAACATATTTCAACCGATGATAGAAATAAAGTTATAATTCCATAAAAAATTTAAGAAACATTTTACGTACAAAAGAGTAGAAAAATGTTATAATTACTTGAAAATTTCATCAATATGCATAAGATAAGATAAGTAAGGATAATTATAATATTTCAACATCCTAGACTTAATCTTATATAATCTTGATAAATGATGAAATTGTAATAAAAAGACTCTTTCCGGTTTTGTAACTTTGAATCACAATCCCCATGAGGGAAATAAATTAAATAAAACTTATAAAATTCTGTAAAAATAAGTATATTCATGATATAACATGAAAAATAAGTATTATATACACCTTATTAAATAAGTTATGTGTATATCATATCAAATATATCAAAGAATGAAAATTTTGAGAAAAATCACTTACCACTTTGGTAACATTGAAACCCTAAACCCCATTAAAGTGATATCATAATATTGATATCAAAATCACTATATATTTAAAATTAATAAACAAAAAATAAATTCATGGGATGTATATACACATCAAAAAATAAGTGGTGAATATGGCATTTATCCCACAGAAATAAAATCAAGATGTGAAACAACCATTAACATGAATTTAATTTGTAATGCTTGTTGTTTTTAAACCTGATTAATAAACTTATGATAATTTTATATTATTATTTCTAACATTTTACATGTAAAATACTATTATTATTTCACTTATAAAAAACTTATACATAATTACTTATTCAATTATGTTTATATCAGATTTTTTGACTATAATTGGATTTTATGTAAAATTATACTTAAGAAAGTTGACTATGGTTAAAAGGGAATTATTTAAACCTATCTAGAAAAATAAACATGAAATAATTATCATATTTATAATTAAATTACACTTTTAAAACCAATAATGAAATATTTTTATGAAAAATGGGATAACATTATGATCATGGGAAGGGAAGGGGTTATCTGAGGGGGCCTTTAGACCTATTTAACTCCATTCCCTACTCAGTCTCAATTGAGTAGAATATAAGGTAGCTATAAATTGATGATGGGGATTAAATCAATTACAATTTTTGGTTTATTAATCTAGGTAGTGTTCCAATACTGAAATCTATCCTCACATCTTTCATTGGGATCTCATGGGATGATGTGAAGAACATCATAAAAAGTGTGGTGTAGGATTTTTTCTGTGGTGGTAATCTACCTCGTGTGTCCCATGCTAATAAAATTATTATTGTGCCTAGTGTCAAAGATCTTCATTAACTCAATAAATACATCCAAATTATCCAATATAATGTTCCCTAGAAAGAGATGTCTTCAGTTCTCAAGAAACAACTCGCCTTTTTCCTTTAATGTTGGGTGGACGAGGAGCAAAACAGGTTTTTGTAACGTCGGTCAATCCAAGAGGTCAGTGCCTTGGTGCAAGAAGTGGTTAGTGAAATCAACATGAAATAAACTGGTATAAATGTTTCTATCAAACATGATATAACTAAGGCCTATGAAAGACTATAATGGAACTTTATTAATAGGGTCCAGGAATGCATGGATTTCTCTAGAGGGTTATTGACTTGTTCTTTTGATGCTTCATCTTCCCATGGTTGTCTACTAATTTCTTTTTAAAATAGTTAAACATCTTCAATCCTACTATAGGATTTAGGTAGGGATACCCCCTCTCCCCCGCCTTATTTAATATTTCTCAGGAAATTCTCATCTGATACTTAAATTTATACATATTTCTAGGAAAGATATCCCCTTTCTGTCTTAAGAATAATATTGATGGAATTCCCCACTTCATGTGTGCTGATGACACCATGATTTTTTTAAATGTTATTACAATATTGATCTTATAAGTTCATTCATCCCAAGAAGTTTATTGCTATTAGAGTGGCCAAGTTATCAACTATGATAAAAGAAGCTTATTTTTCCCCAAGAAACGTTCCAAGAGGAGGACAAAGGTTTTGGAGTCTATCCTAGGAATGAAAAAATTCCATTTTCTTTTGCATTACTTGGGTTCCCCTATGTTACCTTTCGCCCTTTTCATAAAACACTTTGACACCATCGTGAAAAAATTCTTAGGTCGCATCCTCAATTGGAAAAATAGGTTCCTTTGTATTGGAGGGAGAATATCTTTGATTAACTCAGATATTTCCTCTATACTGATACATATTCCTTCTACCCCGATGGTTCTAAATTGGAAATTTAAAATATTGAGAAAAAATTGAAGGTGTTACATTGGACAGTCATTTTGAAGGTAAGTGTCATTGGGATTCTTGGTCTAAACATTCCAAACCTATTCATGAAGGGATGATAAATCATAAGAGTAATTCAGGAACTATGGAAGGTCTTCATGCCAAACTAGTGTGGGAGGTCATTGAGGGGAATTCTCTATGGGGAAGATATATGGAAATCACGTATAGAATGAAGAGAACTCTATCCAGAATTAAACCTTCCAGATTTTAGAAACTAATTCTTCCATAATGATGTCTTCTTAAACCACATGCTAGATAGAACATTGGAAATATGGACATTTGATTTCCGTTCCACAACTTGTTATGGAATCACATCTGCTTTCTTTATTTCCCTTATTTAGGTATCCGCTTTAGGGAGTCCAAAAACCATCCAAATCTCATTGGGACCACCCTATATGTGAACCATAAAAGCATATTTCATAGAATTATCCTAACTAATGACAAGTAAATTATTTTTATTTCTTATTCTTCCTCTTGTATCGTCAAAATTCATGATTTACATCTCATTAAATATGATTCCAATACCTTGGATCCCTGGGGAGAACCATTTTGGTGTAAAGATCTTTCCTTGAAATTCTCATTCCTTGTATGGAGATTTTGTAATAACTTCATGCCCATAGATGAAAACATCCATCGAAAATGCATCAACTTGGATTTGAAATGCCACTGCTCTAGAATCCCATGTGTCAAAACATCCCTTCACATGTTATTACTAAATTTTTGGGTAAAGCTTTTATAGGGAGAATTCAGCTAGTTCACTAGCTTCTTATAGGAGGTTTCTTCTATAGATTCTATCCTTCTGCATTGGTTTAGCGACACGTCTTGTCCATGCCTATAGAGGAAATCTAGAACTCTGATTCTAATTTAAATATGTTGGTTCCATTAGTCGACTAAAAACTACGCACGAAATCTACCTTACTTCAAAACCATCATAGGTATACTATTCAATACTATAATCCTTTATCTGGATTTATGCATATTGTGAAATGATACTGTAGAGGTTCTATCTCTCAATGCCTTGCGCACCACCTCCCCATCGGCTCATCTCGACCCTTCGGCTCGGGTTAATTTGGTTAAGTGGAAGCCTACTCTATTGGTGAATAAACTTAACGCGGATGGCTTGTGTTTATTCATATTCATGGAGGGTGGTTGAGTGGTCAGAGACTCCTTCAGATCCGTCCTAATAGATTTCTCTCCCTTTTATGGGAATTGTTACTCCATCCTAGTGGAGGCCCATGATCTCCTCTTAGGTATTATTATTTTACAACAGTGGAATATTCCAATAATTGAAGTTTATATCTATTCAAAATCTATTTAAAATGAAATTATAGATAAGGTTCCAACCCATTGGTCCATCCAATATTCCATTAGAAGGTGCAAGAGGATTGTGAACAACACTATTTACATTATTCATACCAAGAACGAGGGAAATAAAGAAACTGACTTTATTTCATCTTGAGAATCTCAAGAGGGAAAGTTTATTATCTTCTCTAGTATTTTTTTCTTTCCCTTGAATATAATAGTTATTTTCAGGTAGATTTCATGGGTCTTCATTACTTTAGACCACCTTAATTGTATTTTTACGGGCCTTACAAAATTTCTTTTTAAATAATATAAATACCTTGTGTGGTGTGTCTATGTAAGTAATATTTTATATTTAAGGAATTAAAATTAATTCATAAATTACACTATATTTAAATATATATAATTTTACATATCATTATTATTATGTAAATGTTATCACATCACATTGAGGAGGTGGTAGTTCACATTTTCACGAATAAGTTTGTCACCTTTTATACCTATGAAACTGTAATAAAGCTAATGATATATTACATTTATTGAAATAAAATTATTTTATAAATAAAAAATTTATGTATGTTATTTAATATATATATTTTTTATTCATCCTTATTATATTCCACGTAACATGTTAGTGGAAAATTCATCATATCTCTTATCGGGGTGAAAATCCTTCGTACACATGTGTGATGCCATCATATCCCATAAAGTAAGGAATTTAAAAAATGTAATATATGATATAATGACTCAATATGTATAATTATGTTATAAATATCATTAATAACATATATTAATAATTTTTCCATCATTACTCCCAACTATGAGAGGTGGTAATGAAAAAAAAAACGACGTCGTTTTGTGTGGTAGCAGCCCACCGTAAACACGAATGATGATTTCCTAACCCATTTGAAGAAATTGTGTATATGTTAATGTAGTAAACATAACATAATCAAATATCAGTATATTGAGGACTCAAAGGTTATTATATAATCATGGTATAAAAATAATTGAAGGTGGTGGAGAAGAAAATAAAATTAAGAAAATCATAAGAGCATTACCTCCTCTTCGAGGATCATACATAGGTTTGAAATAAAACCATGAAAATGTTTATTTATTCAAAAAATATAGATTCTATGATGATATTAGGTAAATTTATAGGTTATTTTTGTTGGTTTTGGATGATGTAAAATACTTCATATATTTGAAGAAGTGGGGATAGTGACTGACTTTTAATGTTTAGGAGGAGTGGAAGTCTTGTAAATACTCAAATCTAATTATTATTGGGAAGTATAACATACCTAATATAAATAAAAATAAAAATAATAATAGAGTTTATGGATGATTTTTTTAGAAACACTTCCACCATGAAAAATTAATACACTTTTTAATTATTTTAGTTCTTAACTCATGAGTTTTATTATTATCTCCTTTTGGTTTTTCATTAAGGTTACATGTTTTATATCCAATGTAATTAATATGATTATAATAAATTAAAGTGATAAATATTGGAAAACTTATACCCACATATTTTAAATATGAAATCCAAATAACAAAATAAATATCCAATGTGTGTTGGATCATATATTTAATAAAAGAATATATAATTTGAAAAAGCATTACCTTATCCCTAACCATGATAATAATGTTTTTACTATTTAAGGGTAAATATGTTGATTATAAAAGATCATTTTATCCATGGATGTACAATTTTTTTCTAAAAAAATTCAAAATCATTCTACAGAAGTTAAGAGATTTAGTAAATTTAAGCCATTTAAAAAAATATCATTTGTTATAATGTAACATTAATGTCAAATTTGACATTAAAATTTTAATTTGAATTAAAAAAATATAAAAAATGTAATGAAATTAAAATATATTAATTTCATATCTATATATCATGATATGTTCATCTAGAAAATAATGGAACATAAAAAATTCATTCTATTTACCTCATCTTTTCTTTCTTATGTATTATTTATTTTATTTAATTATTTATGTGTGATTCGTAATCATTTATTGTTTTTACATCATCTCTAATAATCAATGATAAATTGTTATGTAAACAATTAAAATTTTATATCTATGAATAATATTTATAACCAATTTGTTTTAGCTTTCCTTATTCATAATACTTCATAGAAAATAAAAGGAAGGTTAATTTTATAATCTTTTTCATTTCACAACTTGTCATATTGGCCAAATTCATGGAAAATTGACAAAAAGACTCATATATTTAAATTTAAATGTAAAAAAACGAAATATTTCTATAACATTAATGTTTTAATGGTATTGATTCATTATTACGCTCAATATTATATTTGTAACCACTACATAAAATCATTTTAACCTAAATATCTTTAATTACATTTAATTGTTTTCTCTAATCACATTGGTAAAAAAATAAGTTAAACTTATTAGATAATATTATTTATTAAATTTAATATAATAAAGAATTTTTTTAAAATTTAATCCATATAAGATGTAGAATTTAATATTAAATTAGGCATGCATATGTGACGAGAAATAATGTTTTTAATGTAAAAATTTAAATAGTTTACTATGTTTATATATATATATTCAATATAAAAAATATTTCAATTCACTACATTGAATTAGAAAATTTATAATTTTAATATTTTGACTATAAATAAAATTCATAAATAATATAACATTGTAAATTTTTTAGATAAAATGAAGCAATCGAATAAAATTCACCATTTTCCTCTATTCATCAAAAAAGGAAAATTTTCAGAAAAATTAAAAATAATCACTCTAAGATAATATTGATATTCCCCTTTACAATATGAATTTAATTTTTCAAAATAAAATTATAAAATATGTAAATAATAGTTTTAAAACATGTATTCCATTAAAAGGAAAAAAACATCCTTAAGAGAAATACTTTTTTTTAATCATAAAATTTGATTTATTTTTATCTATTTTCTAGTAAACACATAGGATAAAAATAAAATATTATATTCATAAAATTATGTATAAATTTAATTTATATTCTCAAAAACGGTTTATATATTTAATTTATTGGTGTAAAAAACACTCCTGATCATATAATTAGTTTTTCAGAAAAATACTTTCTTTAATTTTCAAAAGGGATTTATTTTCATTTATAATTAATTACTTGCCACAGAATATTTGTAAACATTATTTTCATAATTCAGTTATTACTGTCCATACACCCCATTCCAATAGCTAAAAGATAATAATTATAATAATATTAATAGTATATTTTTTTGGTAAAACTCAGTCTTGTATTTAATACAATCTATCAATGAAACTCGATGTTGTTTATATCAAAATAAAAACTTAGTGTTGTGTAACCATTAACCTATTGAATACAATTTTATTCTGTTAGAACATGGTTTTTAACATCCTCTATATATTTTTTATGTTTATCTTGAGATATCTATACTTATAAGATGGGTTGAATTGTAGTTAAAAAATATTAGATAAAAACTCAGTGTTGTGTACCCATTAATCTATTGAATACAATTTTATTCTTTTAGATCAAGATTTGTTACATCATCTATATAGTGTTTTATGTTTATCTTGATCGGTTGGATTGGACTATCCTTCTTCCTATACTCAGAAACCATTGATCATTATGATAATTAGATGTAGATTACAATGAAAAAGTTATTTAAGAGACAACCTGATAGGTTTCCTTTTAAATACAAATCTCTTAAAAATTATTGAGTCTACCAAAAATGTGTTTACACTATGCAATATTTAGAGTACTAAAAAATGAGAAAATAAAAATTAATCAATGAGAAGATATAGAATCTTTGAATCGAATGACTTATTATTTAAGGGCATCCTCCCAACAATCATATTTTTCTCTAAATGTTCAAATTTCTCTGAGATTGTGGAAATGGCTTCAGACACCTGGAACATGAAAGATCATAATGATCTAGTGTAACAAAATGTTCGACATCATATTCGTTTACATGATTTCAGTATAAAATGTATTCCTTAGATTATAAATAATTAACCCATATTCTACATATAAACATATGTTAGTCTAATGGACTTCCTTAACTATGTCAATATGATAATATTTATGAGTATCAGTTTGATTTTTATCGGTACTAGTAGCAGTCTAAATTTCAAGACTTTTGTCTTTATGAAAGACATGAATAATGTATTACCTCTAGTATACTGAGGGTGAGTCCAATTTATTGGACACATACTCAGTATGACAATATTAATGAATAATGTAATTTTTATTTTCAAAATACTTGATAAAAGTTTCTAATTATTATATAGAGTAGTGTTTTCTACAAAAAAATCAAAAAAACATGGGATATAAAAATTTAGTAATCAATTTTTAAAAACGTGTTTCTTATTTAAAAAAATAAAGTATTGGAAAAGTAAGAATTATAACTTCTAAATCAACAATATCCCCCTTATTATAAAGAAGACACCTTAAAAATTAATAAAAAAATTAACATTAAGAAAAATATAGTCCATGTTTATTAAAGTAATTCATATTCAGATTTAATCTTTAATCCTTAACTCACCATGAGTTTATTACTCTTCTGAATATGAATATGAATACTATATAGTATTAGAATAGTTCTTCCTTCTATAAAACATTTTCCGCTTAGTAATATGTCTCCTCATAATGATATTATTCTTTCCCTTAATAAAATAACATAACCTTTTATAAAATCATCATTTCATAATAATTTCTCCCCCAATAAGAAAATATCTCCTTTATTATAAAATTCTCCACCTTGGGGATTTTAAAAATGGAATTGGGATGGATCCTAAGTTTCCTAATATAGTTAGATAAACAAACATACAAATAAATACATTTAATTGACTCATTCTCCGTAAAATAAATATGAAATATCTTTTAACCAATAAGTATTGGAAAAAAATCATCCAAATAATAATTATATGTAGAAGTATTTAATTCATAAACAAATATTAAATTATTTTACAAAAAACAAAATACAACAATAGTTTGAGAAAAAATAATCCTTTTTTATCAATTTTTACACAAAAGAAATCATCACATTAAATTATTTTATATTTTAATCCATCTTTTAAAAATAAATTACATATATTTTATCTTATTGAATTACTCCAAAGCTATTTTTTTCATTTCCTACAATGAATAATATTTCTTCGCAAGATCATATTTAGGACAACTCTATCATCATGTCTTGAGTATTATTTTTTGAAACGTTCACCTGGTCATTATGGTAATTAATCTCATCTCTAAAAACATCAACAAACATCACCCAGTCTACAATGTATTTAGATAGTTTATCAAAGGATTCATCTATAACCATCAATGTTTTGAACAGAATGAAGATGTAATGGATTTTTTTCTTTTCCATTTACTGAACATGACATTTTTAAAACTGATCTTCAAAAATAAATTGTGAGAGTTTTAACCGATTAAAGTGATTTTTTTACTTTACTGAATGCCCATGAAGTTTCCTAGTTCTCTCGAGTAGTATCGGAAGTGTCACACCGAGAAAATTAGCCTTTAAAGGACTTGTATAAGAGCATAGTTTTTCAGAAATAGTGCGGCCCATAGTAGGAAATCATGGAGCCTATAGGTATGGAAAAAGGATGTATGCATGGGATATGCTCATTTTTCCAAACTATACACCTAGAATATATGGGTAGTTCCATATAGGTGGTACCTAAACACTATTCACCTCACGGTTTGCACACATTTAGGAAACGGTGTTGGAAAAACCACATGGGGTGCCCATGGGCCCAGTGTAAGGTACACAGTTTTCCAAACAGTGTGGCCAAAACCATGTGTGATAATCTTTTTTTGAATTTAATATAATTTAATTAAAATTAAATTAAAAATAAATAAATTAAAACATAAACCTCACCACTCCCCCTCTCACTCGCATGAGCATCACCACCTCCTCTCCCATGGCATGTTACCCCCTCTCATTGCATCCTCAATATCAACTATTTTTATCTAGATCTCTCTCTAATATTCACTCGATCTTTCGAGGTAAGGTCCCAAGTCATTCTTCCTTTCATTTTTCAGTTGCTTTTTTGTCTCCATGTTTCCTAGTGTGGTGTTTATAAAACTCTAGGGTTACGGGTTGTCCTATTTTCATATTTATTTCATTTTTGTGTTGTGTGGAAGGTCTCACGGGACTCCGTGGTTCTTATTCTGGCAACCTCTACCAAAGGAAAAGTGTATCAAATTGTTTTTGGATCACTTCCATTGATTTGGGGAAAAGGATTTCATCTCCTGCTTGGTTTCACAACTTTCTTTTTTTGTGTCCTTTTTTTGATTTACAGTCCCTAATACTTTTGTAGTGAGTTTTATCATCATTTAAGACTTGCACTCATATAATAATGTATGTATATATAAATATATATATATCATTAATGTATGTATTCCCTCATGGATAGAGGAATACATGGATTATGTTAATATATATATATATATATATATAAGTGTTCTAGTGTGGAGAAGTTTTGAGTGGTTGTTGGTAAAAATGTCAAGTGACAAAGTGTTTGGCTTGTCTTGTCTACTTCATGAGGTAGGGCCCCATTCAATCTGACCATTAAATTAAATTATTCCTTAGATACTTTCATTCACACTTTCCTTTCTTTTTAAAAGTGATTATTGAGTTTTAGAATAAGTGGTAAATATCAACGAATAATTTGTTTGAATAAAAAAATTCATGGTTTTATAATAAAACCCCTCCAACGGAGGTGCGCTACCATCGAAAACTCCCAATGGTGATAGTGATTGTTATCCAACATTGATTGGTTCTAGTTTTCCATATGCCTTTATTCTAGTGGTGTATGTATGGCTTGATAGAACCTACCCTATTTTAGTGATATGAATTGATATTTAGTATTTCCTTAAAACAAATGTTATGTTTAGGACATGGCCCCCAATGAAATTACAATGTAGAGTTTCTATCATAAATTGTGAATGAACCAAGGAACCATCTATGTGCTTGTCCTAAAATATAAATTAAAATAGTTTTACATGTTTATAAAAAATTTAATCGGTTAAGATAAATTATCTTAATTGTATGTCAGGGAAAATGTGAGATGATTTAATACATTTTAATTAAATGGATTAATGGATTCCTAAACAAGTTAGTTACTAGGGATGACATAGCCTTACCCTTGCTCATGTTTTATAAAGTGTCATCATATGAAAATACTTTCATTGTTGTAAATGGACTTGATTAGAGGATGGTAAACTCATTCCTTATTTCATGGTTTGTGTAAATGATAAAATGTGAAATGGCTCCTCGAAATGGAACAGAACATGTCTATTGAGATGAATAAGAAGAATTACCTTATGAATTATGATATAAATATAAATTATGGTTTAGTTGGAATGAAATGTAAGAAATTGTTATATCATTCCATTGTTTATGCTTTGTTAAATGCTTCGTTTGAAATTTAATTCTTTATATGCAATGGAACATGGATATTTGAAAGCACTAGAGGTTATGCCTTATGTTTTAAATTAGAATTATGGTGTGGGTATTTAATTTCTTAATACTTAATTCCATATTCATTATATTATAATTATTTCAAATGATATATGTGAAATTTGTTAACGTGATGAATGAGAGGTTAATGCTTCATGCATTATATATTGTAAATTATTACGCTATATAGGATTGTGGAGCCAAGAAGAAATGAGATTCCATGGGAGGAAAGACCATGTGAGCTTCCATGCTAGAGTTAGGGGATACACATTGAGAGCTCACCTAATGAAATATGCATTTGGGTACATTTCAGTCCTTTTAATAGTTTGATCCATGGGATAAACCATGAGAGCTAACCTAGTGGTCTATGATTGTGGGTACATTTGTGTCCTACGAGCACGTGCATTCCAAGAAAATATTAGGGTGCTAGTATTTGGGTTAGTGGATAGACCGTGATAGCTTCACTGGGAATTGGATGGTGGTGGTTACATCCCGATCCTTCAAACCATATATCTACCATCTGTACCTAGGGGATAGACCTTGATATATTGTCTAGGGATGGATGACAGTGGGTACAACCTTGTCCTTTTAGTATGTGCATTCTAAGAGACTCTGAGGGATCGTGGATTTGGGTTAGGGGCAGACCGTGAGAGATTCCCCTAGAATTAGATGGGGGTGTTTATGTCCAGATATATCCAATCATATGTCAATATGTATGTAGATATATATAATTATACAATATATATATATAATGTGACTTGATCATAATCTTATTCGAGATATGGGATGAAGATGGTATAGTCTCTATGTGTCCCATAGGAACCTGGATGGGTTTTTGTACATTTATCCCATTATGTGAATTATTTCTTTATAAACGTATACAATTTAAATTAATATTTCTCTATTTGGATTGGGTTAAACAATGTGGGTGCCAGATATTGAGATTTATATATCACACCCATGTTGGGCTACTATTTCATGGGGGTACTCGAATGGAATTTCATTTCCATGGGACTGTATACCATTGTTGTTGTGTACTTGTACATAGATTTATGAGTAATGGACTAGGCTTGAGATCATGATTCTCAAAGATATCTCCCTTGGTTATTTTATATAATTTCATTATTTTTTCTGTATTTTAACCAATGCTGCATTTTAACTATTTTAACATATGTATCATCCTCCAATATGCATGATTTGTATAAACTGGTATTTCCCACTTTTATTTAGATATATCCAATTTTTTCTATTTATTATTATTTCCTTATTTACTACATTAACTATTTCTTGTATTTAATTATCTTATAATACCATTTTTTCATCTATGATGTGAGGGAATAATCTCCCACTGTTAACCATGGGGACATCATTGCTAGTTGGAAACCACTGGCATATGGGGAGATGCACTTGAGGTCATGTGACCCATAGGTATGGCTACCTGTTTGATGGTAATTCGGGTTAGGATGTTTCATAACTGATTCATTCATGATCTTCTTCACACCATTGAAATTCACATCATGTAATTTTATATCAGTATCAACTTGATAAGTCCATTTAACCATCTGATTACATGACTTTATATGATTTTGTAAACTTTATTGAAATTTTTTTAATTGAACTTCATGAAAAATAACATTCTCTGTTAAAACCTTTATTGAATATGAAATATCATTATTAATTTATTTTATAATATTAATATGATATTCATGATTCATAAAAATAAGGTATTGTTTCCTATAACCATTACAAATAATTAACAATATAATCAAATCCTTCAAAAAAATATTTCAGACTAAGCCTAACTAATATTGGTAAACCTTATGAGGTTTTATCTAGCTAGTTTTGGTATTAGATTTTATTTTTTCCTTTATCAATCATTAAAACATCTTCAGAAACATTCATGTCATTATCATCTTTATCATGAGATAATTTAGGGTTCTCTAAATCATCGGTGTTAGGTTTATACAAATTATTGGTTTTTGAAATTTTATCACATTCTTATTTCCATGATGAGGATTCAGATTCATTTGATGATGATTCTTTATTAGAACAACCATATTTACTTTCTTAATTGGTTCAGGAAGGTATATCTGATGATGATGATGAAGAAGTTGAATTCGATTATTTCTTATCTGATTGAGTTTTTTCAATACCATATTTTTCTTTATTGTCGTCCTCTTCATTATATTTATCTTCCACTTATTAAATTTCATTTTATTCTTTTCTTCTTCAACATATTTACATTCTGGTACATTCCAACCAACTTCTTTTCCATCAACATTTTCTTCTTGAAATTCATCTCCAAACTCCTATTCAATTTCTTTTTCTAACTTCCCCACATTTAGAAGATCTCTCTTTCCAAAAAAAATTGGTTCCAATTGTTTTCATTAAGTTATTATCATCAATACTTTCACCAATAATTACTTTTCCTTTGTCATCCACAGATGGAACATGATGCCTTCAAATTCTAAAACAAGATCACTATATTCGATATAATATTAGACACGGAGCACCAAAAATGTAAGGGAATATAATATCCCAAGATTTTAAAATATAATTACTATTTTATAAAAATTTAATATTTTCCATTTAGTTTTGTGCATGTGATACTAATATATCTTGAATCACACTCAATAAAGAGTTTCTTCAATAGATTTCATTACACACAAGATCATGTTTTACAAAACAACAATATAAAATTAAAATATAATTATTTAATATAATAATTCATTAAATGGTCATTAAATTATTGTTTATGAGTGGTATTAACATAATTATGAAAATATATGGTCTATAAAAATAAAATATAAATTCATCGGTTAGCAATTTATTAGAAATGAAAACATAAACTAATTGAATATGAACAAAATATTTTTATTTTTATGATCAAAAAGGTGTTTTGTGTTAATAAATAAAAATAATTTATGTTAGTGATTGATATTAATGAAATTTATATAGGGTTAATATTCTTTTAAATATATTTTTATATTTATCTAATAGATTTTTAATCATAATATAAGAACTAACAAAATTTTAATTATAATAATTATTGTTTTACAGCCATTAAATGGTGAGCCAATTTTAAATAGCATCTTTTGAAATATTATTAATTTTATATATATAAATAATCATAATTTTTGAAATAGAAACATAAAAAAAATTTATTGTGAATTTTTTGTATTTTTCTATGAAGATTCATTTTCTGATGAATAGTGAAAAATAATGGATTTTTAATCCAAACTTTTTTTTTGTTTGATTTATTTATACGAATAAATTATAATATTTTATCAAAATTAAAGATTAATTAGATCAAATTTATTACATTTAAACTAATTTATTTCATTTTAGTAATTTTCACATAGAAATTTGATATAAAAACATAACATTATTTTGAACATTTTTACATTAAAAACTACTTAGTCGTCCCATCTATGAGATTAAATTTAAATTAATTTATACCACTTCTAATATTTAAATTTGAAAAAATAGATTCCATAATTGTAATAAAATTAATTTAGAATATCTAATAGGGTTAAATTATTTTTTGACAAAAAAAATTATTGAATGGGATGAAAATTAATTAAAATTATTAAGAGGAAAACTAGCATAACAAGGGAATAGACTATAAATATAAGGGAAAAAATTACATAGAAACTTGTACAAAATCCATTCAATTTTAATATTTCAAACCTATAATCAATTTTATCTAATTGTTTTCATTATTGTGGAAACATGACATTGAAAAAACATGGGTGGATTTCCATTGTAGAAATTTTACTAGAATGTCACTCCTCCTATACTATAAAAAAGAAACTCACCCCTCCAACATCCTCACACATATATAGTGATTTTTATCACCAAAAATTTCTAAAATAATTTCCTAGTATCCATACAATCATCCTAGAGTCCTGACTATTGTCCGAAATAAAATCAAGGAAGCCCTTTGGTGAAAACCAAAAAGAGAAAATCAAAAAAGTGGTAAAATCCTCCCTCATGCTATTTATTTTATTTACATTATCCACCCCCAAAAATTGTAATATTACATGATAATATAATATCCTTAGTATCCTATATATATTGAGATATTTTTATTCTAATGGTATTACCTACCCTCTTACACACTTCCATCTATTGGGTAATGAACTAATCATTCGTATATGGTGAACAACCACCTCACAAAACAATGATTATTTTTTTTTTCTTTAGAACCATTATTGGAGTCGAATTATGATGGAAACACTTTTTATATATGATTTTCATGATATTTATAATGAAATTATGATTTTGTGATCTTTATATAGAACATACCTTTATGATTTCTATTTTATGGGAATACGATAACATCATTTCTAGAAATGTTGATTATCGCCACCTCAATGCAATGTGATTCATTCACACGATACATGGAATGTATAAAGAATGATTTAAATTAAAAATATGTGACATTAATTATAAGTATATGTGATTCATGAAATAATAAGATTTTTTAAATTTAATATATCATTTTCTTTATTACACTTTTCACATAAAAAAAGTCATAACATTGATTGTGGTCGTGTGGACTATAGCCTCTTCAAAATGATGTGATTACATTTACATCACAATATATATAAGTTTATATGAATAAAAAAATATTAATTTGTGATATAATTATCATTATGAAATGTTATTGTGTTATTTACCTTCTTTCCATAACAATCTTTAAAAAATGGGAACGTCACTCATATGTATGTATGGCCTACCGTCTCCCAGATTATAACATTAGTTCATTTATTATAAATATAATTCATTATTGGGTTTAAAGTATAATTGATGAATAAATATGACAATAATTTCATGATTTTTATTCTATATGATTTTATATAATGTCATATTTGATCACAGATGACCTACCCAATTTATTTTTGACACGTAAACCAAATATAATCAAAACACCCAATTTATACATAATTGATTATATTATTGTTTAAAAATTTAAATACGTGAAATAAAAATAATTAGAAACTAGAAAATATTTCATAATCAAGTAAATAATCCATATAATGTTATTATTCAGAAATATAAATACAGATGTGACAAGTCCTACTCAAGGTAAGGGATTTTTATCCAACCTTTCTTTCTGTGAGGGAGACAACATTTTCCCCACTTACATATTTTGTGTAGTGTATCTACTTCCCCTTTTGATATATTATATCCTGAATTATTTAATCATCATGGTATTTAAAACATTCATTTAATGTTACTCCCTCATGAGGCTTATGATTGAAATGTTTCAAAATGATATGGGACACTTTGGAATGTTTAATGATTATTTTTCTCATAATTAATTTTAATGATATTTGAATTGTATTTCCATTTAACTAATAAAACAAAAATTTATTTTACTAAAAATGGAATGTAATTTTTTGATACCATCCTCATTCTTCCTCTAGATGATTTATTATTGATTTTTCAAAGATAATATTAAAATTCAGTTTATTAATTCCTTTATTAGCCCCTTAAAATATTTAATTTATTATGATAATTGACCATATAATTCCCCCTAATTATCCAAATCATTTATCATGTATATTTTTATTATTGAACCATGTATAATTTTTATATACGGTATTCACTATGATATTTATTTTATTGAATTGTGGAATACTTAAAAATCCGTATCCTTTACTAAATACAGATATTCGATAAAGAGTTTTTAGGGTAATTAGTTATTTAATATATGGAGAATTATTTGGACATGCAATACACAGGTTAAGGACTGTTTAATTTAAAAAACATGATACATTGGTATTCTCATGAGATGAAATCAATTAGTGAAAACACCTTTGGTATTGTTTCAAAATTATAGTTTTTTTTTGCACTGTCTTGTGGAAGTACATGAATGTTGAGATATGGTTAGACAAACCAAATTGGTTTGTAAATAGTATTTTTAAACTATCTTGTAAATGTTCTTGACAATAAGGGTTCCATATACCTAGAAAACCTGGAGTCCAATAATTAATAACCTCCTTAATTAATTTTAGTTATTATTATCAATGATATTTTTTCATTAACATTATCAATTGAAGTATTCAATTCTAGGTTTATTTATTAAATGACATATAATTTTAGTTATTTACCTTTCCATGTTATTTACTCACCTTATTTTTAGTCATTGACAACATTACATGTGTTCTCAGTTATTTTCCATTTCATATTGACTATTCTCATCGATTCATTATTGCTTTTAATTTATATTACACATAATGAGCATTTGATCTCACCCTTATTTGATTTCATTTCCTCATGATTCCATAAAGTGTACTTAGAAATATATGAATGGATATTCTATATTGGATAAATTTATCCTTGAAAATTTTATGTTTTTATTTGTGTTTTCATATGAAATACAAGACTCAAGTATATGTCCAGTTTACCAAGACTAGGGAACTATTCGGTCCATTGTGGTTTCATTTACTTATATCATATGCCATGGTAATGGTAATACGCACCTGCTCCAGGCGTCTTAGGTCAAGGCATGACAGTTGGCATTAAATAATCTTTAGCTACAACCTTGGGATCTAGATTTTAGGAAACATATATTTGAGAACATAACCCAAAGATATACATTGAGGATAAGTATATAAGAATATCCAAGTGCATCGATTATATATTGATTATATGGGTCTTCCTAGAAATACATCCATGTCAAGATACTCTAAGTGGATGTGGTTTTACCACAAATATATCTTGGGGTAACAACTCTATTAAGGTTCATCGGGAAAGACTCGAGCATAACCTGGTGCCCAAAAACAGGCCTTACTTAAAACATGGTTTAACACTCTTGTGTTATACAGTGAGGATAATTTTAATTTTCTTCACAAACCATTAATAAGGATTTTAATAGATAACATAGATCAAGTAAAGACCTATGCTGGAATAAAACGAATGGAGTATTTATGTATTGAAGTTTAATAAAAACCATAATTAAAAGGATATTTTTTTATTAGCCATTCTTTAAGGATGTCAATCATATTTATTTTTAGTAATTATGTCAAAATGCTTTTAAGAAAATGACAACATGTATGTCAGGTGACAAGTCATCATACCCAGTAAGGCCACATGACATGAACCCATGATCAAAGGCTGATAAGGGTTTAATATCAACCACTGATATACACAATTTCCTAGTTAATATATCATTATTTTTATCAAAAAAATTAATGAATATATATTAATGATGAACCCGTAGTGTTACATTTTTTGGATTAGAGATTAATTAATTAACTATATTTTATTCATAGAATTTTTAGAGACAAATTGTCAGATATTTCACTCTTTTATTATCCTTATGATTCATAAAGAGATTATTTCAAGGCTTTTGGGGTCAAATTTAATTTTTTGGATATCAATTTCATGAAGTAATGTATGAACTAGAATTTGGCCAATGCACAACCAAAATATGGAATTGTTCACATAAAATTGAAACGTATCAAATAAGTATATTTTTTTATATTCATAGGAATTTAAATAATTACTCAATGTTAGGAAAATGATAAAAAAAACATGATCCTAATACTTTAGTTTTTGTTAAACCAATGATCTTTTAAAACATTATAGATTTATGTTTTTAGGCCCCAAAAATTCGAATGATCGTTCACTTTTTTGTTATCTTAACCTCAATCACTATAAATAAATATTTTTATCTTTTCCACTATGTGTGTATCTAAAACATCCACTAATTTTCTCCTACTTAGAGTCTATGTTTTATGTTAGTCTATGTCACACTTATACTTACCATTATTTCTTTTCTAGAAAATGTTTTTGGAACCATTCTCATGATTTGAGATTTCATCATTTGAAATATCATAAATTATATTACCAAGATTGAGTATAAATTATGATTACCCAATTTAATTAAAATGGGTAGAATTTAACACACTGAAATTATAAAATAAGAACATTTTTTATAGTGTGTATGAAACACAACAGTAAGTGCATAAAATAATATAATATCCTATTAATTTACAATATGATTATAATTTAAAAAAAATATAATATATTCTCTATATTTTAATTTAATTTATATTAATTTATATTACGTCTCACACAATATCATGTTTCTTTGATATCTTGCATTAAATGTAAGGCTGAGTTTTACCAAAAATATATTATTAAATTATTTTTATTTAAAATAATAAGACATTACCTAGCGATAAAATTAGTAGTTATGAATAGTATTAACCTATTTATGAAAATATATGGTCTATAAAAATAGAATATTAATTTATTAGTTAGATATTAATTATTAGTGAAAATATAAACCAATTAAATATAAAGGAAATATTTTATTTTTATACCCCCAAAGGTGAATTGCATTAAAAATAAAATTAATTATAATTAGGGAATGATATTTATTAAATATATATTTTATATACCAAATCAAATATATTTTTTATTGATACAATATATTGATAGTTATAATATAAGAGAAACCCAATTTTACTAATTAAAACCCAATATTTTTCTAAAAAAAATTCTAACACCTTTTAATGGAGAACATATTTTAAATCCAATTTTTATGTATTTTGAAAAAAATATATTTCAAAATAAAAATCATATTTTAAATATAAAATAAAAATTAGGTTAGGGTGAATATTTGTTATTTTTCTGGGAAGATTCATTTTCAGATGACTAGTAAAAAATACTGAATATTAATTCAAAACTGCTCTTTTGGCTAAATTATTCATAAGGAAAAATGATATTTCGAATTTATTTTGAATAATAATTAGATAAATTTTATATAATTTAATAAATTTTATTTCATTGTAATAATTTTCAATTTCAAATTTTTTATAAAAACATAGCAAACTGTTTATCGTTTTTACTTTAAAACCCTGCTTTGATGTCTAATTTGCTTTATTAATTTTAAATTAATTTTTCCACCTCTATGATTGATATTTGGAAAAATTGAATACATATTTTCAATTATAATAATTTTAAATTTATAATAAGTTCATGTTAGTATTTTACCAAAACTATTACTAGAAGTGATTAAAATTAGTTACAATAATTAAGAGGAAAATTAGCTTAATGAGGTATTATTCATTAAACCTAAGGGCCAAAATGACCTATATATTTCTAAAAAAATACATTGTATGTAAATATATAGAAACTATACTTACTTATATCTAATTTGGTTCATTATTGGTGAAACATGACCTGGAAAAAAGTGGATATAATTCTCTTATCAAACATTTATAAAAATGTCACTCCTCCTCCACTATAAAAAAGAACTCACCCCGCACACTTCCTCATGCCTCTAAATAATTTTTTATTAACCATAATATTCTCAAATAAGATCCCAAAATACCTCCACAAATCCTAGAAATCTTACTTGGGAATAAATAAAACAAATGAATCCCTTTGGGGAAAACTAAAAGAAGAGTTCCGAAAAATAGGTAACAACCGTCATCAAAATCATTGTCTTATTTACATTATTCACTACCTAGAATAATATTTTTTAATTAGAATACAATAAAATATGTATACCAAATAATCTGATATGTTTTTATTATATGTTTTTGAACTATACTCACACACGCTACAATCTAATAGGTAATGAACTAATCATTCCTATACAGCAAACTACCGCTTTGTGAAAGGACAATTGTTTGTTTTTCATTTACCACCTTTCATTATTGGGAATTATGATAGACACAAGGTTTATATATGATATTTATGATATTTATAATGAAATTATTATTATAAAATTGTTATATATAACATACATTTATTCTTTCATTTTGGTTGGAATACTATAACATTGTTTGGGAATGGGTGAACTATTGCCTCCTCAAAGTGATGTGATTCAATAACACCATACATGGAATGTATAAAGGGTTTTTCGAATTAAATATATGTGATATAAATTAATTATATAGGATTTTCATGAAATAATAACCTTTATGGAAGTATTATATATCATTTTCTTTATTACCCATTTCATACACTCAAAAGTGATAACGTCATATGTTGGCGTGAAGACGACCGCCTACTCAAAATAGTATGATTACTTTTACATCATAAGAATTATATATATAAGTATATATGATTTAATTAAATATTAGTTATGAAATAATGATCATTATATAATTATATTATGTAACTTATCTTCTCTCGATAATGATCATTATAAAACGGTAATGTTACTCATGCGTACGTACGACCTACCATCTCTATGATTCTAATGATGGTTCATTTTCATAACCATATTTCATGAATGATTTTAAAGGTAAAATTTTTGTATAAATATTATAATTATTCCTTCATCATTTTATGGATTTGTTTATATAATGACTTATTTGACCATAGTTGACCTACGAAATTCAATTTTGACACATAAACCAAATGTCGTCAAAACACCCAACAATAATTTAATTTTTCATGTAGTTGTTTAAAATAATGTAATAATTTAAATAAAAGTAATTATAATCATTAGAAATGTTATGAAAAATTAAATAATTAACATAAGTTTATTATTCATTAATATAAAGACACACATGACTAGTTGGACTCAAGGTAAAGGATTCTTGTCTCACATTTAATTCTATGATTCATACACCATTTTCACAACATAATTATTTTTTGTGGTGTAGATATTTCACCTTTTGAGATATTATATCATGAATTATTTTTCTTCCTAGTATTTAAAATTTTCTTATATTTTTATTTCTTCATGAGGCTTATGATTCAAATGATTCAAGGTGTTATGGGACACTTTTGAATTTATAAAGATTATTTTAGTCAAGGTTTTTTTACGATATTTCATTAGTATTTACATTTATAAATGACAAAAACCGTTTATTGTAATTCACATTGTATATGTTTTATTGATAACATACTTATTATTCATCCGGATGTTTATTATTTATTTGGTCAAGGATTGTATTGAAATTAACTTCCTTCATTGTGTTATTAGTCACCTTTAAATATTTATTATCCTATGATCATTGAAAATAAAATTTACCATAATTATCCATATCATTTATTATGGATATGTTTATTTCATAAACCATATTAAATTTTTAGGTATGGCTTTTACATAACATTTAATTTATTTATTGTGGAAATATGGATAAAATTTTATCCTTCACTCAATATTTTTATTTGAATGGAACTTTGTTTATCTAAACTAATTATTTGATATATATGGAATGCATTAAACAATAAAGAAATGGGTTGGGGACCATTTAAACAAATCCCTACACTTAATTCGTGGCCTCAAGTGATGTAAGTAGGTAGTGAAAAACTATTGGGTTTTGTTTCTAAATAAGAGTAGTTTTAAAATATCTTTTAAAAGGTCTTAATAGTATAATTAAGGTCAGAAAACCCAAATTGGTTTGTAACTAGTATGTTTTAAACCTTCTTTTCAAAAGTATTTATAGAAACGGTTCCATGTACCTAGGGAAAATGACATATAATAATTAATAATTTCCTTAATTTTTGTTATTATTATTATCCATGATATTGTATATTTGGCATTGTATTTTGATTCATTTAATTATCAGTTCACTGAATAAATGTTATGTGTTTTAATTTATTTACCTTTCTATATTATTTAATCACTTTATTTTCAATTATTTTCTACATGGAATGTGTTCTAAGTTATTTACCATTCCATAATGATTATTCTCTTTGATTCATTATTTATTCTGATGTTCTTTAACCTTGATGGGAATTTTATCTCACCCTTCTTTTATTTCCATTCCCCGAGATTCCATAAAGTGTACTATGAAATATATTTAATGATATTCTCGAGGGTATAAATTTATCCTAAAAAATTATGTTTTAATTTGTCTCTTCATTTTTATTACAATACAATGGTATATATCTTGTTTTACAATACCACTAAACTACTGTGTACTTTAGGATGGAATTTATATGTATCTTATTCCAACTTAATAGGGGTAGACATTGGATCTAGGGTTATGGTTAAGGGGATCTACATGGAATGTCTATAAGGAAAAAAATATCTATTTAAAATATAATCCAGTATCTATATTTTATTGATTGGCCTGATATATGGGTTTGCAAAATTCCGAGAGACTATCTCATTTCTTTTATAAAAACATTCAAAATATAGTGCATCTCGTAATATATTCTTTTTTTCTTATTAGATTATTTTGTATTATATCAATAGAACGTATTGTTAAAGCCTAACCCTCATCAGGGTCATGTCCAAACTCAAGATCTAGTTATTTTTTATTATCATTATTTACAATCAATTCATTTAAAACTTCATTTGATAATTTCTTAAGTTTATTTTTCTTATTTGGTGTGGAGGATTCAACCATACTATTTGTTTTATGATAAAATTTAATTGAATTCCTTGAGGGTTTTTATTTTTAAACATCACCACCAACATTCTCAAAAAAAATCAATTTGTTTTTATCAATGACTAGCCTCCTCTAGTTCATTATATCACCACTAATAAAAAGTATATTTTCCCTCATTGAAGTTGATTTATTGAAGATTTTGAAAAAATTTATGCATTATACAAGTAATTTAATTAATAAAGGATAAAATATAATGATATTTAACCTAATTGTGCCTCATTTGATATTCTCCATGGTTAAGAAAATGAAACTCACCAAATCTAGGTTTCTTATTTTCACTAAAATTGCCATTATCAAAACATCATAATATATTAAGGTATCATGATCTTGCTTCCTCAGTATCATGAATCCCTTTATCCATACGTGAAAAAATGGATTCATGGTTTTAAATGGTAAACATTTTATACTTTTTCATAATTATTAGACAATGAATATTCTAACTTATTTTTAATAAATGTATCCAGATCTTCATGTAACTTGTAAGACGGACATTATTCTTAACCTTCCAAAGGTATTTCATTAATAAAATAATCCTTCTTATGTAAAATCTTATGTCCCTTTCCATACATCGCGATGGAATGTTTTTCAATCCCATGAACCTTAGAAAACATGACTAAATCATAAAACCTGTGAACTATATCAAGATAATATAAATAGAATTTCTTATCTCATTTTTCTACACACATCGATTCACAAATTTGAAAATCAAGGATAATTATCAAAGTATTAGCTAGAGAAAAAATTATTTTAAATACCGATGTGGGAAAAATGGGGTACCTATTTTTTATAGGAGTGGGTTTTGATAGTTTAACTAACAAAAGATATCCAATGATTGAGATTAAAAATCAAATTGATCTGGTAATAGATATTTATCTCGAAAAATATTTAAACAATTTTAACTATTGAGTTTTTATATATTTTATCTAATTTATGTTGAATCCTATTAATAAAGGATTAAATACATATAAAAAATTATTTTTATAAATTAAAAAAACAGTTAATAACTTACTTAATAAGATTGTATAAAAACATAAAATAATAGAAAAGTACCATCCAAAGTGAAGAAATTCAGTGGTATGAATAATCTATGATTGATGATTTTTGTAATCTAAAAAATTTAAGTTAGTTATAAAAAAAATAATAAATATGATAGATTCTATCAAAAGGGAATTTAAAAATTATTTTGATAGTAAAATAATAAATATTGCTTTTGGAGCTAAAATAATTGTAACACATTATGATTCTGAAAACATTAACATAAAAACTTGGTCCCAAAAATTTATTACATTTTCAATGTCTTGAAATATTATTAGATTTTCTATGTCCAAATATCTTATTAAATTTTCTATGTCCATAAATACTTTTGAGTATTTTGACTCTGAAAATTTTATAAACTTGTTTGAGTTTGAAAAACTCATTATGATATAATTTTTTTGAAAAACTAATTTTTTTTGAAAAAATAAAAACATATTTACTCCCCTATGAAAAATGAGTAACTTATTATTTAAAGATGGGTATGAAATAAGTATATATGAATTATTAAATTATGTTCATCATTCAAAACTCATATTTAATGTATTCAAATATATTTTAAGGAATATGTTTTTGGAAAAAAAAAATTGAAAATTTATATTGCATTTTGAGGAATAGTAAAATGATAAATCAATTAATCATATGATACTATAAAGAATGGTGTCTTATATATATGTTTCTATCACGTGAGTGATATTCCAGGTTTTTATGTAAGAAAATATAACTTTTTTCGATATATATGTGTATTAGTAAAACAATAGCCACAGTTAGTGAGTGTGTCTTGCATCTACAACACTTGAGCAAAAAATATTCTAAATGCCACTTATTCAGCTCCAATAATGGAATGTGAAACTGGGTTTTGTTTCTAAAAAGACCACAAAACTAATGAATCTTCTATGAAATGACATGTTAAGGTTTTTCTTTTCCTATATATTCTACAACCACCAAATTCAACATCAAGAAAACGTTTTTACTTAAAATGTATTTCCATAAGAATAAAAAAAATCATAAATCCATAGTTCCTATAATATAAGAAAAAATTCATTTAATAGATTTTAAATGTGATTATTTTGGGGTTTATTGATGTATTCCACAAATTCGTACATAAAACATTAAATTTGAATGACCATCAGTTACATAATTTAAACATACTATAACACCCCAAAAAGTATTTTGATGAACTGGTTGCCTAGCCTCATCAATATCAATTTTATTAGAGTTACTAATAAGAGTACTAATACTTTTATTATTTTCATATCTAAATAAATTAATAAGATATTTTATATACTTATGTTCAAATATAAATTTTATTTCTGGTTTTTGTAAAATTTAAAAATAAATAAAATTTTTTCACTCACCTGTTATACCCATTTAAAACTCCTATTTCATATGATTAGAAAAGGAATATGTTAATTATTTTTTATATTATAAAATTTTAATATCATCAACATAAATTTTGAAAATTAAAATACTTTTATTAACTTATTTTATAAAATGTGTTTGATCATCGTCTCTCTTAACAAAGTAGTTTTATATATAAAATTGTGAACCTATCATACCATGTTCTAGTGGATTTTCTATATCTATATAAAGATTTGGTATGTTTGTAAATGTATTCATGATGTTTTTTATTTTCAAAACCAGGGGATTATTAACATTAAAATCATCCTGAACATATTTTTTATAAAAATATCACTTAAAATCCATTTGAAAACTTTAACATTAATGAGTGTTGTTAAGGGTTATAGAATACGAATTGATTCAATTCTTTCTATCAGAGCATATTTTTATTCATAATATATCACTTCATATTGGTTATAAACCTTATCCTCTAGTCTATCATTATTTTTAACAATTATTCCATTTTCATTACATTTGTTTCTAAAAACACCATTTTAATCCAAATATTGAATTTTCTATAGGTTTTTCTACAAAATTCTAAACATTGTTCCTCTAAAATTCATTGAGTTAATCTATCAATGCCTTAATCTAGATTCCATAACATAAAGCCTCATCAAGATTCGTAGGTTCAAATTTGGATAAGAAAGATACTTTTTCAATTTCAATCCTTAATTAATTCTACTTTGAAACGATTGATCAAAATACCCTATGATACATTCACTAGGATGATTCTTATAAAAAAAAGTCTACTTGAGTTTTCAAATGACTATTCATCAACATCATGTAGAAAATAATCATGAGGAATAACTTTAAAAAAAATTTGAGTTATTTCTTTAAGAGAAGAGGTTTCTAACAATGGTCGATTTTTTTTTGAAATAACATCCGAAGATGTTGTTTGTGGTTTCTGGAAAATAAAAGGTTATATTTCATCAAGAATAAAATGAATTACATCCTCAATCGTAAAAGAATATTAATTAAAAACTCTTTATGCCTTAGAGGTAGTGGAAACACCTAAAAACATTCTTTAATCAGATTTAGGTGAAAGTTTTTGTATATTATCTTTCATATTCAGGATGAATACATTGAACTAAATAACATTTAAATAAAAAACTTTTTTTTACATGTCTATAACTCATAAAAATATTTATTATGACATAGTGTAGTTAAAATTCATTTAATAGTATAATAGGTAGTACTAACCACTTCAAACCAAAAATGTTTATAAACATAGTAATCACTCATCACGGTTCTAGATATTTCATGAAGAATTCTATTTCTTCTTTCAACTACACCATTTTGTTATGGGGTTCTAGATGATGAAAATTTATATTCAAAACCTTTCTTACTACAAAAAGTTTCAAAATAATAATTTAAAAATTCTTCACCATGATCACTATTAATATTTATTAAGGGATGTTTTTTTGTATTTTTACCTTTTCCTACTAATATATTGAAATAACAAAAAGAATCAGATTTTATTGGAAAAAATAAACCCATTTGTATTTAGGGTAATCATAAAATAGAACATATACAAGTATTTTACAAAAATACTCCCTATTTTTTAGGATGGAATAAGTCTTTGTGTGCTAACTGTAAAGAATCAAAAGTCGATACTTTATTAAAATATTTAAAACTATATATATGTTGCTTACAATATTGAAATGGGTCGTAGAATTTTGAAGTATCAAACCGAAGTTTTAGTAGATCCTTAACATGTATTTTTATATATAATTTATAAATGATTATATGTTTATAGATTCGAAACATTATATTCCATAACTAATATAGATCATTAATTTATCTATGTAAAGGAATGTCTTGGCTTTTAAATCCTTATATGTGGTGTGTATAAAAATTCTTATGCCAGTTGGTAGAAATAATAAATTCATCCTTTGAACAATGTAAATACTGTTATCATTCCAAATGTTCACAAGGAATACTTAATCACATAATTTAAATTCAATTATAAGGTTTTTCATAATAAATTTATCAAATAAAACATTTGCAATTAATTCTTTACAACAAGAACAATGTTACATACTCTGATAATATCTCATTGTGAATTATATTTGAAGGTAACTTTTCTTCCTTTCATCTTGATCATATGTTTAAAAATGTTTTTGTTTCCAGTAATATTACTTGAACATTCAGTATCCATGTACCATGTATTATTTTTTTGGTATATTATTTATTTTTTAAAAAACAATAACATTAGGCTTTTGGATACCAAACATTCTTGGGTTTGGTATTGTAATGAAAAAAAATGGATTTCAGTTTTTTTTAAAATAGGGTTTATGAAATCCAAATGATTTAACATTATTTAATGAAATATTTATTTTCCAACGACCATAACGTTGAAACTTGATGAAAATGGAGATATTTTCGGAACAAAATTATAGTTACAAAAAATTGGGTTTTTATAAGAGAACCGTATTATAGAACTGAAATATGTGGAATAATATGTTTGTAAATTTTATCAACGTTTTCTTTATTACTAGTAACTATTGATTAATGTTTCCATAATTAATAAATTTAATATTTTATCTTAATACCTAAATTATTATTCTTAATAACATTACTTTTTGAGCTTGTTTTTTGTTTTTAAAACATCCTTCCTAGAAATTTCTTTTTCAAGATCATTAGAAATGTTTTATTTTTTTAAATTAGTCTTATATTGTTAATTAGAAAGAACTAATATTTAATTGTTTAAGACAATGATTATTGAATCAACCATTTCATGTTTTAATTAGTATTATAATTTTTTTCATATTTTTTAGTTTTTATTTTCTTAATGTTTAGCAAAACAGGAAAATTCATCATAAAATTGTAAGGAATTATCATCACTGGATAAGGAATATTTATCATCAAATGATATTTAATCATTCTAATATGTATAAATCATCCTTAAATACTTGTTTGTATGGTACTTAGATATTCATAACATTTTTATGAAATAATGATTTATATGATGTACTTTAAATAAAAGACATATGTTCTTCTATTTGGAACTTCTATCATCAAATGTACTCTTAGAAATATCACCTCAATTAGAACTCTAAGTTTCATCCACCTTCAGAAAATTATTTCCCTAATATTTATAATTTTTCATGGAATTCTTAGTGAATTCCTTTCTTTTATATATTTTCTCTTCAATATTGGACAACCTGTTATAATTTTTTCATCATTCATACATTCATATCGAGTTACTTCATCTTTATTATCGCATTTATCATTATGACCTTTTATGTATATATATTAGAAATATTTCCTTAAAAATATCTTGTTCATACCTCTAGGAATTTTTTCTAACTCATTCTAAGAATTTTTAGAATTACTTGAATCCTATTGAATAAAAAATTTCTTCATTCTTGATGATTTAAAAAAAAGTTCAACAGATTTATCACTAAAAGATAAGGTAGATGTTATAGAAAAGAAAACACAAACATTTTTCTTTTTATATTTTCTATCATCTCATTTCAATATTCACTCATATTGAATAATAATTACAATCAAATCATCAAGAGAAATATTATTCAACATCTTTTTCTCATCCCAAAAATTCTCATTGATTCTCATTCTTTAGGAATGATGCAATTATTTTTTCTACAATAATACCATCATAGAGACCTTTTTCATTAATATATTTTAAGATATTAATAATATTTATTAATCTATGATGAATCATTCCATATAATTATCCAAGTATGAATTAAAATACTTTACAATATGATCTAAGAATGGCTATCCCAGTTTCATTAAATTTTTTAAGTACCAAAATGTGTAATATTTTATTTTATTGAGATATGTTAGTAGCATCACAAGATGAAATATGACTATACATGATTCTTGCAATGGAACATACTAATTTATTTCTGAATATTTAATTCAAATAATATTCATGTTCTTCTTGATGAGTGAAAGTGAAAAATTCCGTATCATGCATTTTATAATATTCAGTTAAAGTAAAAATTTTATCAACCCCAATACTGATTAAAAAATTCATCATATCTCTCAAGTACACATAGTTATCACCACTGAAGATAGGTGGTGTTTTTGTATAAAAATTATCTATAGATTTGACATTTTGACCTCCGATTTTAAAATTATAGAACAACTTTATCTTCAAAACACGTTATTATAACATTTTTTTTAAAAATATTATAACAAAACATAGTAAAAACATGTAGATGATAGAAGAAGTAAAACTCATCAATTAATTAATAGAACATAATTTTATTCCAATTTATTGATATCAGAATCCCAAAGCTCCTTACATTTCTATGATAGTAATTAGAGGATCGTATGTTTATCTTGTAATAAATATACATAAAAGAGGCGATGAATTGTTATTTAAAAAAACATTAGTTTAAAATAATAATAATTAACAAAACCAGAAGCCTATTTTTATAAAATTTTTAGACTCATCCCTTAGTCCGATTAATAAAGTCACCAAGTCATAATCAGATTCAATAAAATTAAACTAGTCTGTGAAAGATTAGAATCACTATGGATCCAATTAATCAGAGTTTTTTTGTTGTAATAATAATAATACGGATAAAAAATCGAATAGAGTGATGAATATAATTACAAAATTTACATTAAATGTGAAGTTGAAAAGTAACATTTAATGAAATAAGTAATAAAATATCCATAAAAATTTTAGAATGATTTATAAGATATTATTAAAAAAGATAACTCTTTTATCTTTAAAGGAATTGGTAGTCAATAAACATGAATATATGTACCCACTATTTTATACATACAGAAAAGTATGTCATACCATACCATATAAATACCTTGATATGATGATCCTAATGGCCCTCCCTTCTAATCCATACATGCCCTCGATATGTTGATCTTCTTAATCTAACTATGACTATAATCCCTTGATCAGATAGATTAGATTATTTGTCTTCATATCCCTAGGAGACCTAGATCATTACAATGATCATACATAGATTAAAATGAAATTTTTATTAAGGATTAAACCAGAAAAGGTTTCCATAGAACGAAGAAACTTTAAAAGATTATAAATACTAAGAACAAGATGTTCACAATATGCAATCTCTTGAGCTCTCGTAAAATGATTTCTTGAAAATAAATTAGTATATAGATCCAAACTATTTGAATGAATTGGTATTTATAATAATCCTATCAACATTAATATGTTTCTCCCAATGGTCATATTTCTCCATGTTTGTTGCAATAACTTTCGACACCTGGCAGTTGACATCTCGTAATGATCTTCCGTAATGGAATGTTTGATGTCGTATTGGTTTACACCATTACAGTATAAAAATTATTCCATACATTAAAAAAATTCCTATTTATATTGAATATAAACATAATTTAATTTTATTTAATTCCTTAACAATGGATAAATGATAATCATTACATTTATCAGTCTAATTTTTATCAGTACCAGTATCTGTCAAATTATTAAGACTTTTGTCAGTATGAAAGGTATAATTAAAGTATAACTTCTACTTTGACAAGGGTGAGTCCAATTTATCAGAAACAAATATTTATGATAGTAATAATTAATAATTTAATAGTTATTTTAAAAATACATTATAAATTTTTTTAGTATGGTAGAAATTATTTTTTTCTAAAAAAATTCTAAAACACTTAGGGCATGAAAATTTAGTATACAAGATTTAAGATGGTGTTTGTTATTCCCAGAACTGAATGAATGTAAAATTAAGGTGTATAAATTCTTACTCATCACTCCCCCAAATATAATAAATTATTTTGTTGAAATTTGAACATCATCTCAGAAATAAAAGGATGGACACATGGGAATATTTTTTTGAAAACACAGGTCAAAAAAGGGTTACTAAAAAGTATACTTAATATTTGAGAAAGGAAGTATGAAGGTAATATAGAATTAAAAATATTAGAGTTTACAAGTAGGAGATCATAGGTGGGAATATATTTAAAATTAATAATTATATATATTGATTGATGTCATTGATCGCAATCATGTAATTGATCAATGTGGATTTAATGGCCTCAAAACCATAAATATGCAATGATAAAAAAGACCATCAGTTAATCAGAATTCATGGTACTATTATAATATTTTTGTTTCATTACCATTTTCATAGATTTTAGGATTTATCTTACCATATAGACAAATATTATAATGGATATATACTTACTTGATGATTATAATTTCATATTTTTTTCAATTTCTATAAAAAATCATCATTTCTCTGAATGATTAGTATTCATGTTGAGTTTTTCAAACATAATGCACTAAAATATTCTTTTAAAAACAACATAACAAAAAATGGGATAATAAAGCTATTACACCTCTCTATATCCAAAACTGAAATGGGTAGAATGGGGTATAATAATTACCAAAATGAATAAACATATATATGATACACTAATCATCAAAATTCAATAGAAATACAAATAGTTCATTCCAAATCATTCCATAAATGACAATCGATAAAATTATTCAATCATTTTCAAACAAAATTGGAAACCCAAATATTAGAATTATTTGATCATATATTCTTCCAAGGTAAATATACCACTATTTATCAAATAAAATACGATATGTTTCTAAAATAAACATAATCATTACATATATTATAGTTATACTAAAAAGGACATTAAACATTATATTGGTATGAATGAAACCATAATATTCCTTAAATTAAGGGTTTAAGCCCCACCTCCTTATCAGATGTGACGATTTCTCACCAAACATATTATTTGTTATTTTTTTAGAAATGAAATCTAATCCCTCTCTATATAACACTTAATGTTGATCCTAAAGGTTAAGAATACCCCATCCCAAAATAATTTCTCAAAAAAATGTCAATAATAAACTCACAATTTTTAATAGTTAAAACCCTAAAATGGGTGGTATAACACATTGAACTCATGATATACCTTTAATTTAATCCATTACTCGTAATATAACCATTCATGAAAAATCATAATATAGAAAGTTATCAAAAACTTTTCTTTGATGCCAACTATAACAGCCTTGAACCTGCACTCCTAAATCAACTGATGAAAATGAATAATTTTAATTTTTTGGTTAATTTTCATTAATTTTAATCCAATTTTTTCATCCAAATATTGAAATATAAAAAAGAAAAACTAGATCAGTTATATCAGTGATGATCTTATAGGTTTAGAGTTTTAGATAATTTGGAAAAAATCCTAAACAAAAATTCATATGAATGTAAATAAGTATTTAACACACTAAACCAAAATCCTTTTTTTTAATTTTAAGAAATCATTATCGTAAATATGAATTCTCTTTTAGAAATAACCCATTAAACATATTTATTTATAACATGGGAAAATGGAAACATAAGATTGGTGATCTCAAATTTTTGGTTAGGTATAACATAAGTATTTAAAAATTAATTTCATCAATGATCATAAGAAGAGAATAAGTTTATAATAACATGAAAAAATTGAATGAGTATAAAATATGAATATTCAAACTTATCAATACCTGGATCATAAAATAAGGATACAAGGAATATGAAATTAAAAATTAAAAAATTTCATAAGAACCAATAATCAGCTTCCATGTGATATCAATATTGATCAAATTAAACATTTGATAAAACACTATTTTGTTGAATATTTTATTGATAATAAATTATATAACTTCCTCACATTATTCTATATATGTTCAATTATGGAATATTTGGGATTAGATCATTCCTTTGCAAAATTAATGAAAATTCTAGTCTAACCCTTTTAAAATTCACTGTAGTATTTTGGGCATAAATATTGTTCAATAAATTATTTTGACTTAAATTTTTTTAACTGTGTTCACGACTTAATGGGATACAAATTCTATTCAGGACATGGGAGCTGGATCATATATATAAATGGATTAAATGGGACATGAAGACAAAGCTAAACTAAACTATCCAGATTGGACATCACTTAACCATTTGGGCCGTATCTTCTTCATTTAGGCTTGGATTGAGCCCAATTATTGGGAAAAGATTGGGGACATGATTTTCCACAAATAATCCTACTAGAAGGCCATCCAATTCACGTGTTTTGGAGGTCAACTACGCGGTGAAACATGGAATAAAATTTTTATCCTAGTTTTCATTTCACACTTAGATAGTTATGTAATTATAGTCCTCAAAAACTCAATTTTAAGGGGGTTTTCACTCATTTTGAGGGTTGGTAGAGGCATTGGGAAGGTGTTTACGAAAGGGTTTCTCTTGGGAGCCCCTCAAAACTCTAGAAGAAGTAATTAATTGTGCAAACCTCTCTTCCAAAAAGGCTCTCCTCTCCCACCTCCTCTTTGTATTTCTTTTCTTTCATGTTTGTATCTTTAATATTTCTTCAAATAATCTTCTGTGTTCTTAAATATTCTTCATCTATTAATCTTTGTAATTAGTTTGGAATCAATAGTGTAGAAGATATTTGGTTATACCCTTTCAATCCTTTTCTCATGCAAAACGTCTCCACGATGACCACACCGCCCATGGTAGAGTAGTTTTTTTAGTGATCGATCTATCTTCTACCTTATTAATTTAATTATTTTGAATCATTGAGCTACTGTAATTCACATAATATGATACATGAATTTTGTTTTTAAATTATAATAATCTATGAAAGAAATTTAACAATTAACACAAAAACACACAAGGTCGAGATTTTGTGTAAATTGTGAGAGTGTGATCATAATCAGTAATACAAGACAACACGGGATAAATTTGTAGAGTTAAAATATAATCCCTGAACACAATTCATACTCATTTCTAGAATGGATATGTGCTCTAATTAACCACTAACCATAAGATATCCATATAAAAACAATCAAAGAAGGGTGTTGTGATAGTGTGTTCTGAAGCTAGCCTAAGGTTTAAGTAATTTCATCTTTGTGGTTAAGCTAACTCTCATAGGGTTTGAGGGTTAACAAATTAGGGGATAATAATTAAGTGAATATTTATTTAAATTATAATGATTAATAAGTAAATTAATAGGTAGAGTTAGATCAATTAAACCTTTTAAAATATTTTCTAAAAAAACTTCTTCTTGTTGTGTCTTTTTAATCAAACTTCATTTCAAAATAAAAAAAAACGCAATCTTCTTCTAGAAAACTTCTTCAAGTTTTAAAAACAATAAACAACTACAACCATCCTTTCAAGTAGTGTTTTAATTCTATTATATTTTACTTTTATAATACATTTAAGAAGTTGTTTTAATTTACTTCCTCCTTTGAGAGATGAACTTGGTCAGCCACTCTGCTTCACCTAAGTACCAAAAAACCACTAATCATTTGAGGGCACCCATTAAATCATTTTATCAAATTGGCGCCATTAATGGGGAGGCAAGTAATTTATTGAACCAATTATAGGTATTTATTTTATTTTTAATTTAATTCATTTATTCTCCTCTTTCATTCTTCTGACCCCTTTCTCATGTTTTTTTTCATTTACTCTCTTCTTTTATTTTTATCGGACCAACTCTAACTTATTTTATTTTTATTATGGTCCACATTTCTTTTTTTCATTTTCATCCATCATTGATTTATGACACGAACTAATCCCAAATATCTCATAGATCTTGACCCTGAGATTGAACATAGCCTTAGGAATCGTATCAGACATTCTCAGTCTACGGGAAGTTTCAACATTCAGCAAGTTGGAGAATTAATTCAATATCAGAACATTGAAATTGGAAGCAATTCAAATTCAACCATAAAATAAGAACCAATGGATGAAAATAATGTAAATTAATTTAATAGAACCTTTCAAGAATTGGCTGCACCCGATATTAATTATCAACCAAATTGCATTGCATATCCAAATCTTGAATCGGACTTTGAACTGAAATTTGGATTAATTCACCTGCTTCCAAAATTTCACGGCCTCTCTGGTGAGTATCCCAATAAACACCTTAATGAATTTAATGTGGTTTTCTCAACCTTAAAACCAAGAAATGTTTCTAAATATCAAATCAAACTAAAAGATTTCCCATTCTCACTTGATGGAGCTGCAAAAGACTGGATGTATTATTTACAACCTGAAGATGTAACTTTTCAGAACGATTTGAAACATATTTTCTTGCAGAGATTCGTTCCATCATCAAGGACCACTTCTATTCATAAAGATATCTCTGGGATCATTCAAGCATAAGAAGAGTTAATGTATGAGTATTGGGAGTGATTCAAGATGTTCTGTGTAAGCTTACCACATCACTAAATTAGTGAGAAACTACTCATCCAGTACTTCTATGAAGGAATCAAACCTATGGATAGAATCATGGTGGATTTTGAGACTGTAGGAGCATTGTTGGACAAGACACCAGTAGCTTCACGTGCTTTTATCGAAAAAATGGCCCGAAACTCCCATCAATTTGGTGGTCGAGGTACACCACATGTCAAGGGAGTACATCAGGTAAGTCCTTCTTCTCTTGAGATTCATTTGATTGATACAATGTTAGAATAATTTACAACTACAGTGAGACATGTTGCTTTTCCTCAAAAGACATCCCAACCCCCTCCTTCAAGGCCTTGTGGCATTTTCACTGAGACAAGCCACTGAACTGAATGTTGACCATAACTACAAGAGACAGAGGATTACACAGCAGTATTCTCAGGGTGACCTTATCAGCAGCAACAACCATATCCCCAAAATAAGATTGATTCTTTTTCACCAACATACAACCAAGGGTAGAAGGATCAATCAGACATGAGGTATGGCTCTGGACGACAACAAATTCCACCCTTTCAGCAAAACTTCCAGGAGCCTACACCTTACTTGTAGGGATTACAACTACCCCAAAGAATATTTGAATCCCAAACATCAACAAGCCAACGAAAAGGGAATCCCCCACTAAAGGTAGATTCTAATATTGATAATGTTTTGAAACAAACTCTTCTTAATCAACAAAATTAACTGAAGAGTCATGGTTTGGAGCTGAGGGAGTTGAAGACTCAAATGAGCCAGATTTCCACCTCCCTCCATGAACTTGTAAGTAAGAATTCCAGAAATCTACCTTCCCAACCCACTCTAAATCCAAAGTGGAATGTCAGTGCCATCACATTATGAAGTGGGAAGAAAACAAATGATGCTTCTCCACCTACTATTCCACCAAGATTCACCTCAACTCCAAAAAATCCCAATTCCACATCAACTGATGAGAAACCCAATGTGAAAGATAAAGGTATGGAAAAGATTAATGACGTTCCTCATAAACCCCTTCCTTTTCCAAACAGGGTTGTTCAAACGAAGAAGATGGCTGAAGAATCAATTCAAAAGGAGGTTCTGGACACATTTAAGTGTGTGGAGATCAACATTCCTCTACTTGAATCCATTAAGCAAATTCCAAGGTATGCGAAATTTTTAAAAGAACTGTGTACCAATCAAAAATGGATCAAGGGAAATGAAAGGTTAAATCTTGGATGGAATGTGTCTGTGCTTATTACACTAACTATAGAAATTCCGAAAAAGTGCAAGGATCCAGGGACATTCACCATCCCATGCACTATAGGGGAGTTGCACTTTTCTGATTCACATTGTGATTTGGGAGCTTCCATAAATGTGATTCCTCACTCTATATTCTCTTCTTTTCTGGTTGGTGAGATAAAACCTATGAGAGTAGTGATGTAGTTGGAAAATAGAGCTACATCATATCTAGCGGGTGTCCTTGAGGATTTACTTTTCCGGGTAAAAGACATGATCTTTCCAGTATATTTCTACATGCTTAACATGGAGGATGATCAGGTAAGTTCTCATTCCCCCATTATCTTAGGTATAGCCTTCCTTAAAACTTCAAAAAATTATCATAAATGTCAATGATGATACACCTTACATGGAATTTGGGGGTGAAGTTGTGATATTTAATGATATGGATTCCATGAAGTACCCCTCAGAGGTTCATTCTTCATTTGTTATCTCCCATTTTGAACCACCAAGTAAAAACCACGTGAATTTTGATTGTCCTATGCTTAGGGATATTATGAGTATTAGTTCTAGTTTGATGTTTAAGAGTACTTCCACCCCAATTTCTAATTAAAAAGACTATCTTATATTTTATTTTGAAATGGAATCATATTCTGATTTTGATCATGGTAACTCTAATTATGACATGGTTGTTGAGTATGCTTATGGATTTTATGCTTTATTCTCTGATTTTGATGATGTATATTCTGATACTGATGCTCTTTGTGCACATATTTCAGTTCCTTCTATGTGACCATCCATACACCACCCCCCTACACTGGAACTCAATCCATTTCCACCAAATCTAAAATACTCATACTTGTTGAGTGATGAGAAATAACCTGTTATCATTTCCAACAATATCTCTTTTGAAAATGATGAAAAACATTTGAATATTTTGATGGAGAATATCAAGGCAATTGGGTAGACCTTGGCTAACATATCAGGTATTAGCCCCTCCATTTGCATGCATAGGATTATTTTGGAGGATGGGGCTAAACCAGTTAGGCTTCCACAAAGGAGACTCAATCCAACACTTTGGGAGGTTGAAAAATTGCTCGAGGTAGGTATAATCTATCCCATTTCATATTCTCAGTGGGTAAGTCCTATTCAGGTTGTTCTTAAGAAAACTGGTGTTACTATTGTTAAAAATGAGAAAGATGAGTTAGTTCCAATGAGGGTGAAAAATAGTTGGCGTGTGTGTATTGATTATAAGAAACTAAATCAATCTACACGCAAGGACCATTTCCCCCTCCCATTTATTGATCAGATGCTTGAGAGAATTTCTAGGAAAACTCATTATTGTTTATTGGATAGATTTTCTAGATATTTTCAGGTTCCTATTTCTTTGTAGGATCAGGAGAATACAACATTCACTTGTCCTTTCGGTATGTTTCCCTGCCGATGGATCCCATTTGGACATTGAAACGCCCTAGGTACCTTCCAGCGATGCATGATGAGTGTTTTTTCTAATTTTATTGAGACCTACATGGATGTATTCATGGATTATTTTAAAGTGTATGGGTCTTAATTTGATGAATGTCTATGTAGTTTAGGAAAAGTTTTGAATTTTTGTATTGAGAAGAACCTGGTCCTAAACTTTGAAAAGTATCATTTCATGGTAGAGCATGGAATTGTCTTGGGCCATGTAGTGTCAAAACAAGGGATAGAGGTTGATAGATCTAAGATAGAAATTATTTAATCCTTATCATATCCTTCATGTGTGTGTGATGTTAGATATTTCCTATAGCATGCAGTATTTTATCGGTGCTTCATCAAATATTTTAGTAATATTTCTCTTCCTATGTCACGATTACTTCAAAAGGATTCTGATTTTTTGTTTGAGAATTCTTGTAGGACTTCCTTTGATGTGATAAAAAAGTGTATGACCAATCCACCTATCATACATCCCCCATGGTGGGAGATTCTTTTTGAGATTATGTGTGACGTCTCCAACTTCGCGGTTGGATCTGTCTTATCTCAGAGGGTGGAGGGATGTTCACATGTGATCACCTATGCATCGAGGACACTGGATTCAGCCCAATCAAACTACACATCCAAGGAAAATGAGTTTCTTATAGTCATATTTTCTTTATATAAATTCCTTTCATATTTATTGGACTCTAAAGTAGTTTTTTTTTTCTGACTATGCAGCTCTAAGGTACCTCTTAAGAAGCCTGATGCAATGTCTGGGAAGATCCGATGGATGCTCCTTCTTAATTAATTTGATATTGAAATAAAGGGAAAAAAGGGGTCAATAAAATAGGTGGCAGACTTCATGAGTAGACTTACTCATACACTAGAGGATGACACCTTGGATCAGGTACCACTTCGGGACACTTTCCCCAATGAGAATCTTTATTCCATCTCAGGTACGCATCCTTGGTTTGAAGATTTAGTTAACTACCTTATTGCCTCTTAAATACATGAAAATTTAAAGAAAAATCAAGTCAAAAAATTAATAATTGAGTCTCGGTATTATGCTTGAGATGATCCATACCTATGGCGCATGTGTACTGATCATGTTATTCGGAGTTGTGTTCTTATTCATTAGTTGGAGTTTGTTTTGCATTTTTATCATACGCTTGCTTGTGGTGGACACTTTGGACCCCAACAGATAGCTAGGAAAGTTTTGTACTTTGGATTATATAGGCCTAGCTTATTCTATGATACCCATGTGTTTTGTAAGTCATGCTCTTTATTCCAACACACTGGGAACATTTCTAAGAGACATGAGATGCCCCAACAACCCATACATTTCTTGTGATATTTTTTATGTATGGGGCATTGATTTTATGGGTAATTTTCCTAGATAATTTGGATTTTATATATTTTTGTTGTTTATTCTTATAATAGTAAATGGGTGGAGGCTAAGGCCACGAGGACTAATGATTATCATGTTGTTGTGGACTTTGTAAAAGATCATATTTTTTTCAGGTTTGGAGTACTGAAGGCCATCATCAGCGACTAAGGGACACACTTCAGCAATCGGAATTTTGCTTCACTTCATCGGAAGTATGGGGTGACACACAAAACAGCACCACAATACCACCCTCAAACAAATGGCTAGGATGAGGTTTCAAATATGAAATTGAAACAAATTTTGGAGAAAACTGTGCATCCAAATATGAATGATTGGAGCAAGCACATGGATGATGTATTGTGGGATTATAGGACAACATACAAGACACCCATTGGTATGTCCCCATTTCGGATTGTTTTTTGGAAAGCATGTCATCTCTTCGTGGAGGTTGAGGATCGAGATTATTGGCCTATAAAGAAATGCAACATGGATTTGTCCTAAGATGGAATCCAAAGAAAGATACAAATTCAAGAGCTTGAGGAGATTATATTGTCTTCATATGATAACTCAAGGCTCTATAAGGAAAAATCAAAATCAGATAATGATTGAAGGATCCAACAAAAAGAGTTTCATGTGTAGAGAAAGTCCTTATCTATAGTTCATGATTGAAGATGATTCCTGGTAGGTTACATTCCAGGTGGTTAGGTCCTTATGTTGTGACTAATGTTTTTCCTTATGGTGCAGTGGAGATCACACAAGAGGACATAGGAAGGAGCTTTATAGTCAGTGGGAAACATTTGAAGAGATACATTGAGGGAATTTTTACTGATGTAGTGGATTTTATCACACTGCATGACCCCATCATCACTTGAGCGCATCAGGCTGTTCCTAACCCTTTAACTTTGTTATTCTTTGTCCTATTTAAAATTATTCATTTCATGTGTATAGATCATGTCCTGGGATCACCTTGAGGACAATTCAACATTTTAAGTGTGGGGGAGGGGACCTTTTAGTTTAGTAATTTCAATTGTTTTCCTATTTAAAAAATATGTGTGTTTTTTAATTTTTTTGTGTTTAATTTTCATTTTTTTGTGATTTTGAAACTTTTGAGCTGAAATGATTCTCAACAACCATTTTTAAATTCATATCAATAAGTGAAACAATTTATCCCTTTAAACTAAAGTTAAATGAATGCTGAAATTTCTTTGTTTCAAATTTATATATTTATTAATTTCATGAAAAGTACACTAAATTTTGAATCCCATGCCGCATCTCACTGTCTTTATATTTGAATCACATTCATGTGAGGCTTTTGAAATATTATTTTCATATTCTTTACATTCACCTCACTTATTGGGAGAACCAAAACATGCATGATTTAACCAGAATTTGATTTATTCCTGTCAAAACATGAGGGTTTGAGGTACTATGTTTAAATGATTGAGCCATTTGTTTGGTATTAAAGTCCCTATTTCAAAGAATCATTTTTTATAATGGCCTTCCATGAACAGTTAATCCTTTTATCCCTTAGAATCTATCAACATCCTATTAGGCAAGACAAATTACAATCCAATTTTCCATATCCAACCAACTCTTGAAGTGAAATTGCATAATCTATTTGAACATAAGTGTGGGGGAAGCTATCTTGTGTTGTGCTACCACATTCCATGATACTTTGGGTGGAAAATCAAATTTTTAAGAGATGTGTTTACTGTTTAAGAAAATCATTATAATGAAAGATATTCCGTTTCTGGAGATTTCATGATGGGTAATGTTGTGCCTTTTAGAGAGCTTCTAATTTAGGTAGAAAGTTGTGCCTATCTGGAACTTTCAAAAAATCATGTTTGAGAAGATTGAAATTTTAGTTGTTGAATGATGAATGGTGTAACATTTTCCATGAATTTTCATGATGATGGATCTGAATTGATACTATGGGGATTAATGAGGAGACCATATTTATTTGAAAATTATATTAATGCAATTTTTCTTCAAAAAGAGTCAAGCCCTCCTCATTCAGCCCTTGAGTTTTTCACATCTAAATCCTACCAAACAAATGCCATAGAACAACCCTGAAAATTTCTCATGATAAACACATGTCATTTACTCACATCGGGTGGCAATGTAGTAATTTATCAAGACTATGGCGACCCTTGTAAGAGTTTGGATAAGAAATACATTGCGAAAAAAATTGATATTTGGGTGATAAGAGAAAATTCAAGCGAGGTAAGTGGTTTGTGCATTAGAGGATAAATGAAGTGGAAATATATTGAATGATATGAATAGAGATCGTGAAATAAGGTTTTTTATGAGGCATGGTATCTTCTTATTCTTGGTTTGAAATTTATTGATCTCAATGATATGTGTTTTAAAATTTGTTTTGATTTGATATTGATGTTTACTTGATATGAGATTTTTCCCAGGAGTGAAAAAGGGTAAGTGTGGGGGAGTTGATAAAGAACTATTTTTATGAATATTTTATTGATAATAAATGATATAATTTCTTCACATTATGCTAGATATGTTCAATTATTGAATATTTGGTATAAGATCAATAATTTGTAAAATTGATGAAAATTCCAGTTTTACCCTTTTAAAATTCACTGTAGTATTTTGGTCTTAAATATTGTTCAGTAAATTATTTTGATTTTAAATTTTGTAGAAATGTTCCTATATTAATGGGATACAAATTCTATTAAGGACATGGGAGCTGGATCGTGCATATGAATGGATTAAATGGGCCATGAAGACAAAACCGGACTGATCTATCCAGATTGGACATCACTTCACCATTTGGGCTGTATCTTCTTCAGTTGGGCTTAGATTGAGCCCAAATTTTGAGGGAATATTTGGGACATTATTTGGAACAAATATTTCCACTATAAGGACGTCCAATTAACGGGTTTTTGAGTCCAACCATCCGGTGAAACTTGGAATAAAATATTTGGACAAGTTTTCATTTCACACTTAAAAAGTTATGTAACCCTAGCCCTCAAAAACTCTATTTAAATGGGGTTTTCACTATTTGGGAGGCTGGTCGAGGCTTCGAAAAGGTGTGGCCTAAATTTTTTCTCTTGGGAGACCCTCAAAACTCTTGGAAGAAGTAAGGTATTGTGCAGACCTCTCTTCCAAAAAGGCTCTCCTCTCCCACCTCCTCTTAGTATTTCTTTTCATTCATGTTTGTATCTTGAATATTTCTTCAAATAATATTCTTTATTCTTCATTTTTCTTATTCTATTAATTTTACTTATTGGGTTTGAATCAAGAGTGGAGATGATATTAGGTTCTACCCTTTCAATTCTTTGCTCATGCAAAACGTCTCCACGATAACCTCACCGCCCATGGAAGAGTAGTTTTTTTAGTGATCGATATATCTTCCACCCTCTTCATTTAATTATTTTGAGTCATTGATCTACTATAATTCACTTAATATTATCCATGAATCGTGTTTTTAAATTATAAGAAACTAATAAAACAATTGAGCAATTAACATAAAAACACGCGAGGTCGAGATTTTGCCTAAATTGTGAGAACGCGATCTTAATTGGTAATACAAGACCACACATGATAAATTTGTAGAGTACAAATATAATCCCTAAACACAATTCATCATCATTTATAGAATGGATATGTTCTCTAATTAACCATTGACCATAATCTATCCTTAGAACAACAATCAAAGCAGGGTGCTGCAATTGCTTGTTCTGAAGCTAGCCTAGGCTTTAAGTAATTTCATCTTTATGGTTAAGTTAACTCTCTTAGGGTTCCGAGGTTAACAAATTAGGGGATAATAATTAACTGGATATTGATTTAAATTATAATGATTAATAACTAAATGAATAGTTATAGTTAGATATATTGAGCATTTTAAAATATTTTCTAATAAACATCTTCTTATTGTGGCTTTAATCAAACTTAATTTCAAAATTAAATACAAAAAAATGAAATCTTCTTACAGAAAACATCTTCACGTTTTATAAACTATAAACAACCACCCCCATCCTTTCATTTAGTGTTTTTATTCTAATCTATTTTACATTTAGAATACAACTAAGAAGTTTTTTTAATTTACTTCCTCCTTTGAGAGACTACCTTGGTCAGCCAGTCTGCTGCACCTAAGTACCCTAAAACCACTAATCATTTGAGGGCACCCACAACAGCATTCATTAAAATTGGCACCGTTTCTAGGGAGGTAAGTTATTTATTCAACCAATTATAGGTATTTATTTTATTTTTCATTTAATTCTTTTCTTCTCCACTTTCTTTCTTCTTTCCCATTTCTCATGTTTTTTTCTCTTACGCTCTTCTTTTATTTTTATCGGACCAACTCAAACTTATTTTATTTTTATTATGGTCCACTTTTCTTATTTCATTATCATCTTTCATTGATTTATGACACAAACTAATCCAGAATATCTCTTTGATCATGACCCTGATATTTAACGAAGCCTTAGGGATCGAATCAGACATTATCACTCTACGGGAAGTTTCAACATTCAACCAGTTGGAGGATTAATCCAATATCAGAACATTGAAATTGGAAGAAATTCAAATTAAACCATAAAACAAGAACCAATATCTAAAAATAATGGATATTAACTTAATAGAACCATTTGATAATTGGCTACACCCGATATTAATTATACACCAAATTGTATTGTATATCCAAATCTCAAATCGGACTTTGAACTGAAATATGGATTAATTCACCCGCTTCCAAAATTTCACAGCCTCTCTGGTGAGGATCCTAATAAACACCTTAAAAAATTAATCTGGTTTTTTCAACCTTAAAACCAAGAAATATTTCTGAAGATCAAATCAAACTAAGAGCATTCTAATTCTCACTTGATGGAGCTGTGAAACAGTAGATGTATTATTTACAACTCAAATATGTAACTTGTTGGAACGATTTGAAACGTCTTTTCTTGAAGAGATTTTTTCCAGCATCAATGACCACTTATATTCACAAAGAGATCTCTGGGACCAGGAAATCTCAAGGGGAATAATTGTATGATTATTGGGAGTGATTCAAGAAGTATTTTGTAAGCTTCCCACATCGCCAAATCGTGATCAACTACTCATCCAATACTTCTATGAATACCTCACACCTATGAAGAGAAGCATGGTGGATATTGCGGTGGGAGGAGCATTGGTGTACAAGACACTAGTAGATGCATGTGTTTTGATTGACAAAATGGACCAAAACAGCCAACAATTTGGTGATCGAGGTACACCACATGTCAGGGGAGTACATCATGAAGGTCCTTATTCTCTAGAGAGTCATTTGATTGATACCAAGTTAGAAGAATTGAAAAAAATGGTGAGATAGATTTCATTGGCTCAAAAGTCATCCCAACCCCCTCTTTCAAGGACTTGTGGCATTTTCACTAATACAAGTCACCCAACTGACTGTTCCCACAACTACAAGAGATAGAGGATTGTGCCGTAGTTTCCTAGGGAGACCTTATCAGCAACAACAATAATATCCCAAAAGAATCTTTATTCCTTTGCACCAACATACAACCAAGGGTGGAAGGATCAATTGAACATGAGGTATGGCTCTGGACAACAACAAAGGCCACCCTTTCAACAAAACTTCCAGCCGCCTCCACCTTACCAGTAGGGATTCCAACAACCCCAAAGTAGATTTGAATCCCAAACATCAATAAGACAACAACAAGGGAATCCCCCACCAAAGGTATATTATAATAATGATGATCTTTTGAATCAAATTGTTCATAATCAACAAAATGAGCTGAAGAGTCAAGGTTTATAGATGACGGAGTTGAAGAGTCAAATGAGCCAGATTGCCACCGCCCTCCATGAACATGTAAGTAATAATTCCAGAAATCTATCTTCCCAACCCACTCTAAATCCGAAGTGGAATGTCAGTGCCATAAAATTGAGAACTCTAAAGAAAATAACTGATGCTTCTCCATCTACCATTCCACTGGGATTCACCTCAACTCCAAAAAATCCCAATTCCACATCAACTGATGAGGAACCCATGGAGAAAGATAAAGGTAAGAAAAAGATTAATGATATTCCTCCAAAACCCATTTCTTTTCTAAATAAGTTTGTTCAAACTAAGAACATGGCTGAAGATGAAATGAAAAATTTGGTTTTGGACACATTCAATCTTGTGGAGATCAACATTCCTCTACTTGAATCCATTAAAAAAATTACATGGTATGTAAAATTATTAAAATAACATTGTACCAATCGAATAGGGATCAAGGGAAATGAATGGATAAATCTTCGAAGGAATGTGTCATCACTCATTACACCAACTCTGGCAATGCCGAAAAAGTGAAAGGATCTATGGAAATTCACCATCCCATACACCATAGGGGATTTTCACTTTTCTGATGCACATTGTGATTTGGGAGCTTCCATAAATGTGATACCTCACTCTGTATTCTCTTCTTTGCAGGTTGGTGAACTAAAACCGACGAGAGTAGTGGTGTAGTTGGAAAATAGAGCTACGACATATCCAGCGGGAGTCCTTGAGGATGTACTTGTCCGGGTAAGAGACATGATCTTTCTAGCAGATTTCTACATGCTTAACATGGAGGATGATTAAGAAAGTTCTCATGCCCCCATTATCTAAGGTAGAAACATCCTCAAAACTTCAAAAACTATCATAAATGTCAATGAGGGTACACTTTCCATGGAATTTGGGGATGAAGTTGTGATATATAATGTTATGGATTCCATTAAGTACCCCTAAGAGGATCATTCTTCATTTTTTATCTCCCATTTTGAACCACCAAGTAAAAACCACATGGATTTTGATTGTCCTATGCTTAGGGATATTATGAGTATTGGTTCTAGTTTGATGTCTAAGAGTACTGCCACACCTATTTCTAATGCAAAAGACTCTCTTAGATTTTATTTTGAAATGGAATCATATTCTGATTTAGATCATGTGATCTCTAATTATGACATGGTTGTTGAGTATACTGATGGATTTGATGCTTTATTCTCTAATTTTGATGGTGTATATTCTAATATTGATGATATTTGTGCACACATTTCAGTTCCTTGTATGTCTCCATCCATACACCACCCCCTACATTGGAACTCAAGCCATTGCCACCAAATCTCAAATACTCATACTTGTTGAGTTGTGAGAAATTACCTATTATCATTACTAACAATATCTATTTTGAACATGAAGAAAAACTTTTAAATATTTTGAGGGAGAACATCAGTGAAATTGGGTGGTTCTTGGCTGACATATCAGGTATTATCCCCTCCATTTTCATGCATTGGATTCTTTTAGAGGATGGGGCTAAACCGGTTAGGCATCCACAAAGGAGACTCAATCCAACACTTTTGTAGGTTGATAAAAAAGAGGTTGACAAATTGATCAAGGTGGGTATAATATATCCCATTTAATATTCTTAGTGGGTAAGTCCTATTCAGTTTGTGCCTAAGAAAAGTGGTGTTACTGTTGTTACAAATGAAAAAGATGATTTAGTTCCAATGAGGGAGCAAAATAGTTGGCGTGTTTGTATTGATTATAGGAAACTAAATCAATCTACTCACAAGGACCATTTCCCCCTCCCATTTATTGATCAGATGCTTGATAGACTTGCTGGTAAAACACATTATTGTTTCTTGGATGGATTTTCTAGATATTTTTAGGTTCCTATTGCTCTGGAGGATCAGAAGAAGACAACATTCACTTGTCCTTTCAGTACTTTTGTCTACCGAAGGATGCCATTTGGACTTTGCAACTCCCCAGGTACCTTCTAGCGATGCATGGCAAGTATTTTTTCTGATTTTATTGAGACCTACATGGAGGTATTCATGGATGATTTTATAGTGTATGGGTCTTAATTTGATGAATGTATAAGTAGTTTGGGAAAGGTGTTGAATCATTGTATTGAGAAGAATCTGGTCCTGAACTTTGAAAAGTTTCATTTCATGGTAGAGCATGGCATTGTCTTAAGGAATGTAGTGTCAAAACATTGGACAGAGGTTGATAGATCTAACATAAACATTATTTCATCCTTACCATATCCTTGATGCGTGCGTGATGTTAGATCTTTCCTAGGGCATGCAGGATTTTACCGGCGCTTCATCAAAGATTTTAGTAATATTGCTCTTCCTGTGTCACTATTACTTCAAAGGGATTCTGATTTTGTGTTTGATGATTCTTATAGGACTTCCTTTGATGAGCTAAAAAAGTGTCTGACCACTCCACCTATCATACAGCCCCCACGGTGGGAGATTCCTTTTGAGCTTATGTATGACGCCTCCAACTTCGTGGTAGGAGCTGTCTTATCGTAGAGGGTGGAGGGACATTCACATGTGATCGCCTATGCATTGAGGACACTAGATTCATCCCAATAAAACTACACAACCATGAAAAATGAGTTTATTGCTATCATATTTTCTTTAGATAAATTATGTTCATATTTATTGGGCTCTAAAGTAGTTGTTTTTTCTGACCATGCAGTTCTGAGGTACCTCTTGAAGAAGCCAGATGCAAAGCCCAGGCTGATCCAATGGATGGTCTTTCTTCAGGAATTTGATATTGAGATAAAGGGGAAAAATGGGTCAGAAAACATGGTGGCATACCACATGAGTCGGCTTACTCACATACTAGAGGATGATAACTTGGACCAGGTAGCACTTCGGGACACTTTCCCCGATGAGCATCTTTATTCCATCTCGGGTACGCATCCTTGGTATGTATATTTAGTTAACTACCTTGTTTCTTCTGAAATCCTTACAAATTTAAAGAAACATCAAGTCCAAAAATTAATAAGTGAGTCTAGGTATTATTTTTGTGATGATCCAAAACTCTAGAACATGTGTAGTGATCAAGTTATTAGGAGGTGTGTTCCTGATCATGAGTTGGAGTCTGTTTTAAATTTTTTCATTAACTTGCTTGTGGTGGACACTTTGGACTCCAATGGACATCTAGGAAATTTTTGGACTCTGGATTATATAGGACTAGCTTATTCCATGATTCCCATGTGTTTTGTAAGTCATGTTCTCATTTCCAACACACTAGGAACATTTCTAGGAGACATGAGATGCCCCAACAACCCATATTATTCTTTGAGATTTTTGATGTATGGGGCATTGATTTTATGGTTCCTTTCCCTAGTTCATTTGTATTTTTATATATTTTGGTTTCTGTTGATTATGTGAGTAAATGGGTAGAGGCTAAGGCCACCAGGATTGGTGATTCTCATGTTGTTGTGGACTTTGTGAAATCACAGATTTTTTGCAGGTTTGGAGTACCAAAGGCCATCATCAGTGACTAAGGGACACACTTCTGCAATCGGAATTTTTCTTCACTTCTTCAGAAGTATGGAGTGACACACAAAACATCAACACCAAACCACCATCAAACAGATGGACAGGCTAAGGTTCCAAAATAGGGAATTGAAAGAAATTTTGGAGAAAACTGTGCATCCAAAAAGGAAAGACTTGAGAAAGCGGTTGGATGATGCATTTTCGTCTTGTAGGACAGTATACAAGACACTCATTGGTATGTCTCCATTTTGGATTGTTTTTGGGAAAACAATTCATCTCCATGTGGTGGTTGAGCATTGGGCTTATTGGGCTATAAATAAATGCAACATGGATTTGGCCCTAGATGGAATCCAAAGGAAGATGCAAATTCAACAGATTGAGGAGATTATATTGTCTTCATATGAGAACTCAAGGCTCTACAAGGAAAAATCAAAATCAACTCATGATAGAATGATCCATCAAAAGGAGTTTCATGTTGGAGAGAAAGTCCTTCTCTACAGTTCACGACTGAAGTTGATGCATGGTAAGTTGTGTTCCAGGTGGTTAGGTTATTATGTTGTGACTAATGTTTTTCCTTATGGTGTAGTGTAGATCACACGAGAGGACAATAGAAGTATCTTTACAGTAAATGGGCAACATTTGAAGAGATACATTGAGGGACTTCCTATTGATGTAGTGGATTTTATCACACTGCATGACCTCATCATCACTTGAGCACATCCAACAATTCCTAACCCTTTAACATTGTTATTATTTGTCTTCTTTAAAATTATACATTTCATTTGCATATATCATCTCATGGGTTCACATTTAGGACAATTCAATATTTTAAGTGTGGGGTAGGGGACCTTTTAGTTTTGTAATTTCAATTATTTTCCTGTTTTAAAAAAATTGTGTGTTTTTCAAATTTGTGTGTTTATTATTCAATTTTCTGTTTTTTTTTTGAAACTTTTGAGCTGAACTAATTATCAACAACCATTTTGAAATCCATATCAATAAGTTAAACATTTTATCCCTCAAAACTATGCTTAAATTAATGCTTAAATGACTTTGTTTCAAGTTCAAATCTTTAGTAATTTCATAAAAATTACACTGAATTTTGAATCCCATGCCACATATCACTACTTTATATTTGAAATCACTTTCCTGTGAGGCTTCTAAAACATAATTTTCTTATTATTTACAATCACATCACTTTTGAGAGAATCAAATCATGCATGATTTAAACAGAATTTGATTTATTCCTATCAAAACTTTAGGGTTTGAGGTACTTATGTTTAAATGATTGAGCCATTTGTTAGTTATTAAAGCCCCTATTTTGAAGAATCCTTTTTTATAATGTCCTAAAATGAATATTTAATTGTTTTATCCCTTATAATCTATGCAAATCCTGTTAGGTTAGAGACATTACAAGCCAATTTTCCCTATCCAACCAACTCTTGAAGTGAAATTTCATAATCTAGTTGAACATAAGTGTGGGGGAATCTATCTTGTGTTGTGATAACACACTCTGTGATAATTTGGGTGGAAAATTAAATTTTGAAGAGATGTTTTTTCTGGTAAAGAAAATCATTTTATTGAAAGTTGTTCCTTTTTTGGAGCTTTCAAGTTAATTGAAGTTGTGCCTTTTCTGGAGCTTCTAATTAAGGTTCAAAGTTGTGCCTATCTGGAGCTTTCAAGAAAATCACGTTTGAGAATATTGAAATTTTGGTTGCTGAATGATGAATGGTGTAAACATTACATGACTTTTCATGATTATGGAACTGAATTGATACTATGGGGATTAATGAGGAGACCATATTTAAGTGAAAATTAGATTAATTCAATTTTACTTCAAAAAGAATCAATCCCTCCACATTCGGACTCCGAGTATTTCACATCTAAATTCGACCAAACGAAATCCACAGAACATCCCTGAAATGTCCTCATGATAAAAATATGTACTTGACTCACATCGCGTGGTGATTTAGGAATTTATCAAGACTATGGGGACCCTTTTATGAGTTTGGATTAGAAAGGCATTGCAAAAAAATTGATATTTTTGTGATAAAAGAAAATTCAAGCGAGGTAAGTGTTTTGTGTATGGGAGGTTAAATTAAGTGGAAATATATTGAATGATATAAATAGAGAACATGAAATAAGTTTTTTTATAAGCCATTATATCTTTTGATTCTTGGTGTGGAGATGATGGATCTCAATGATATGTGTTTTAAAATTTATTTTGATTTGATATTGATATTTACTTGATATGAGGTTTTGGCCAGGAGTGAAAAAGGGTAGGTGTGGGGGAGTTGATAAAAAATTATTTTATTGAATATTTTATTGATACTAAATGATATAATTTCCTCACATTATGCTAGATATGTTTAATTATGGAATATTTGGGATTAGATCATTCATTTGAAAAATTGATGAAAATTCCAGTTTTACCCTTTTAAAATTCACTGTAGTATTTTGGCATAAATATTGTTAAGTAAAATATTTTGACTTAAAAGTTTGTGAATATGTTACTGACGTAATGGGATACAAATTATGTTCATGACATGGGAGATGGATCGTGCATATGAATGGATTAAATGTTCCATGAAAACAAAGCTGGACTGAACAATCCAGATTAGACATTACTTCACCATTTGAGCCGTATCTTCTTCAATTGGGATTTTATTGAGCCCAAATTTTGAGGAAAGCTTGGGGACACGATTTTACAGAAATAATACTTATAGAAGGTCGGCCAATTCAGAAGTTTTGGAGGTCAACTATGTGGTTAAACATGGAATAACATATTTGGATGGGTTTTCATTTCACACTTAAAAAGTTATATAACACTAACCCTCAAAAACTCTATTTAAAGGGGGTTTTCACTATTTGGGGGGGCTGGTAGAGGCTTTGGGAAGTTTTTTTTTGAAAGGTTGTCTCTTGGGATCCCCTCACAACTCTTGGAAGAAGTAAGGATTTGTGAAAACCTCTCTTCCAAAAAGGCCCTCCTCTCCCACCTCCTCTTTGTATTTCTTTTCCTTCATGTTTGTATCTTGAATTTCTCTTCAAATATTTTTTTTTGTTATTCACTTTTCCACTTATCTTAATCTTACTAATTGGGTTGGAATCAAGAGTGTAGACAATATTGGGTTCTACGATTTCAATCCTTTTCTCATGCAAAACGTCTCCACGATGACCACATCACCCATGGAAGAGTAGTTTTTTTAGTGATCGATATATCTTCTACCATCTTTGTTTAATTATTTTAATTCATTGAGATACTATAATTCACTTAATATGATCCATTAATTTTGTTTTTAAATTATAAGAAACAAAGCAAGCAATTTAACAGTTAACACAAAAACACGTGAGGTCGAGATTTTGTGTAAATTGTGAGAGCATGATCTTAATTGGTAATACAAGACCACACAAGATAAATTTATAGAGTTAAAATATAATCCATAAAAACAATTAATACTCATTTAGAGAATGGATATGTGCTCTAATTAAACAATGACCAAAAGATAAACTTATAAAAACAATCAAAGCAGGGTGCTGTGATTGCGTGTTCCGAAGCTAGCCTTGGTTTTAAGTAATTTCATCTTTGTGGTTAAGTTAAATCTCTTAGGGTTCTAGGGTTAACAAATTAGGGGATCATAATAAAGTGGATATTGATTTAAATTATAATGATTAATAATTAAATGAAGTTGTATAGTTAGATTGATTACACCTTTTAAAATATTTTATAAAAAACATATTCTTGTTGTGTCTTTTTATTCAAACATCATTTCAAAATTAAAAACTAAAAAAAATGCAATATTCTTCTAGAAAAATTCTTCAAGTTTTATAAACGATAAAAAAACACCTCCATGCTTTCAAGTAGTGTTTTAATTCTATTCTATTTAACTTTTAGAATACCTTTAAGAAGTTTTTTTAATTTACTTCCTCTTTTGAGAGATGACCTTGGTCAGCCACTCTACTACACCTAAGTACCCAAAAACCATTAATCATTTGAGGGAACCCATGAAAGTGTTCTTTCAACATCGTAAATACATAACAGGAATTAATAATAAATTTTTCTATATTGGAATATCCTCTCATAAATCACTTAGATAACACTTCTAGAACCATTACTAATAGGAATAACCATGCGGCTTAATTCTAAAATAATTCATTGGAGAACATAATTATTACTTATTGCATTAGATGAATATTTGGGTGCACCCATAATAAAATCTTTAATGGAATAACCCAATGATATATATTTTTACACACATCATTTATATTTTCCAAGATCCAGATAATGAAAAAAATAATGCAGATAATTTATTTTATCATAATTCATTGAAATGGACTTTAATAATTTCTGAACAATACTAACACTTGGAAATTAAATAGTTTCCATAAACATATATTTGAATCAGTATAAACCCATAAAAAATAAATGGGTTTCATAATAATCTCTTTGAAACATGTTTAACCTGTGGAAAATAAATAGGTTTCATAATAATCTTTTTGAAATAACCTTAATCCATCTAATGAATGAATGTGGATGGCATCATTACAAATTATTCCATTAGTTCATAAGTAATAATAGTGTTTTTTTACATTTATGAATGGTTATACCATTATAATATCATTAATTATTTTAGTAAAATAATTTTTTCATTTTTAAAATAACATTTTAAAACATAAAATGTATAGAAAATAATTTTCATTAAAAACAACCCTGAATGATTATAAGGTAATATTTAAAAAATAATTTAAAAAACATTTTAAACATAACAAATTTCGGAAATCTTTTTATTTGAAAAAGATCTTAAAATAGATTTCATAAAAATGTTTGAAAACATTTTTAGAAAACATGCATTTGGAATAAAAATATTTCCTACCAATGAGAGTAATAAAGTCATATTTTCTTAAAAAAATCTCAATCATTTTATGTACCAATTGTTGGGAAAATTTTACAATTACATGAAAATATCCGGAATATATATTGGATAATATAATTCATCATATTATAAAATTTCAACATCGGCGACATAATTAGACGCATTCGGAATAAACTATGAAATTATAACAAAAGACTCTGACAACTTTTGTAACTTTGAATAATAATCGCTATGAAGGAATAAAATTATATGAAACATTGAATATAATTAAAAATATGGAGATTCATGATATAAAATTAAAATGGTGAATTATATAAACATTATTTAATAACCATATATGTTATGTTATGTCTCTTTTTAAATTTAATCTCTTTGATAGCTTACATTGCACACAACAACCAGCTTAAAAGAACAATGAAATATTATTATGTGATCATTATAAAATATAAATTAAATTAGCTGAAATGAATAGTATTAAACACATTTTGAAATTATTTTTTTTTTGAAATTCATCAACTAGATTAGACAGTCATAAGGAAATAATTAATCCAATATTTCACATAAAAAGCTATAATTTTCTCTAAATGCATGTTTGACTCCTTTTAATGCCGCACTTATTTTAAAAATAATTTATATCACTTTTATAAATTATATTTTAATTAATAAAATTAATTTTTAAATGTTTAATGTTAATATAACAAATTTGGTGATATTTGTTATTTTTCTGAAAATATTGTTTTTCAGTGATAGTGAAATTTTCTAAATTTTATAAAACTACTAATTTGTTTATATTACAAGTACCAGTATGATATTAAAATGATATAAAGATAACATAAGACATATTTTATTATATATAATCTAATTATTTTCATTTTAATCATACTTACACCTTTTTCTTGTATAAATATATTCTCTGGCTTAAGAATTCATTTTTCAATAAAATAGGTTTCATGGATTTTCGTAAGATTAATTATAAATTCAATTAAAAATTCTATATTTCTATTTTGGTAAAATATATTGAATATTTTTATTCCCAAGGTCTGAATTTATTAAATAGGTCTCTGTTATTTTTTAACAATATCAATAGTGACTTTAGTGGTCTTTATTACCACGGTAAAGGATAAATCTGGTAATTTTAGTTTAAAACTAAACCGATAAGGACTAGAAAATGACCTCATAAATTTAATAATTGTTATTTTATGACTAACTACTGTCCATATTAATTAAATATTATATTATATGACCATTTATTTTCATTTGTTTTATGTTATAATATTTTTTTAAAGAAAACACGAAGATGTCACATTTATAATATTAATAAGTATAAAATTTTAAATATAGTGTTATCTAGAACTTATATTAGACTATGATAGATATTTTGAAATATATATTAATAAAATTAATCATATTAATTTATTTTTATCTTTATGGGAACATATAATTACCTTAAATTATTCCAAAACAGTTTTGTTGTAATTATTTTATTAATTGATATATCAAATAAATGATATTAAAAATATTAAAATAAATATAATTGTATTTAATTAATGTCAATAAATATTTTTATATATTACCTTTACATGTTAATTATTTTTTGAAATATTATTTTTGAATATATCTTGTTTTAATGTTATATTTTGATAGTCAATGTGTTAAATAGTGTCAAAATAGACATTAATGATATTTTAAAATAAATTGTATTTTTTGAAAGATAAAAAATTACGAAAAATATTAAATTAAGAAAAATAAATGAAATAATGTTTAAAATGTCATAAATGATCCATTTATGGGTTTTTTGTCTTTTTTTTCTTATTATATTAAACCTCAAAGAGTAAAAAATCCACATTGTCATGGTTTGAGTTTAAGATATTATATAAGGGTTGAAACCAAAATATTACTGTATGAATGGCACCTGAAATTGTATAAATATTATTTTATAAGATCATTTTGAACCATTATCATATAATATTTTAAATAACTCGGTTTTTACCCATTTTGAATTGAAATTTAAAACATATTAATTTAATATTTTGAGAGTTTTCAAAAGTTTTCCTCACCTGAACTATAAAAGAGAACATACACTCTCACTCATCCACACTACTTTGAAACTTATAGATAAAAAAACTCTACCAATTTCATTCCCAACATTATTATTTATTTTTATGGGGTTATATTTTTTCCATAAGGCCTACCATGTGACCCTTAATATAAGTTATCAATGAACTCCGGCGAATAAGAGGTAATCATCTATACTGACTCCTCCATGTTTATTTATTCTATTAAATCCTATTCATGTATTTATTCTATTTTATATTAATTAATTTAAAACCATATATATTTATAGATGTTATTACTATTATGTAAGAACCATATTTTACCTTTTATCCATCTTACTAAAAAAATGCATGTGCATATGTACAACTTATCATCTCCACGATGTGGTGTAATTTCATTTTATCACCACATTAAATGGATGGGTATAATGTTGGAAATTATGGATATATATATATATATTATTAAATTATTTTTTATATAGAAAAATTAATATACCATGCACTTACCCATTCACCATCAAGGGAATGATTCCATTGATCATGTGTACAAAGGGCCTACCGTCTCCACAACATGATGTGATTCATTATCCATGTTCCCCATCAAAGAATGATTATAAAAATGAATATAATGAATAAATTTGATATATATTAACTTATGATAATTCTGGAGAAGAAGGAACTATATATGATGCACACGAACCAATATTTACATTAAAATACATACATTGGAAAAGAAAGCAGTTAAAACCACAAAAAAGGGATAATAACAAAATAACATTAACAAATAGATATTTGATAAGTCATGTTGTTTTAGAATTAAATAAATTATTCAATATATAAGTAATAAATTGGATTGGAATGGTACAGTTTGGTGACCATTTAAATTATTCCCCTCAATGCATCGATAATCTCATGTTATGAAATTAGTTGGACACAATCCCTTCGTGTGTGTAACCGAGAAGTATTAATCTTTCTAAAGGATAGATCATCAAAATTGTTTCGTATGATATTTATTGACAAGAATCAGATGGGTTTTTACATATCATGTTTTAAAGAATTCTAAGGATTTATCTTAATATTAAAAGAATTATTTTTCTAGGAAACATTACATCCAATAATTAATTATTTCCTTCATTTATTTTTTAGTAATTATTATCCATCAAATTTTCACTAAGGAAAAAACTATGGATACATTTAATTATTTATTTATCTATTAAATTGAATTATTTTGGTTAATTATCTTTCCTTATTGATTATGTCTTATATATTTATAAAAATGGTATGTGTGCACAACTATTTACCTTCCCATATTCAATATTTATTATCTAGTCATTTAAATGGAATCTATTATCAGTTATTTACCATTACATATTTATTGTTTTTTTTGGTTCATTATTTCTTACATAGTACATAAACCTTAATGATCACTTAAGATCGGCCTTTCTTTTGTTTCATTTCCCATGGATATGGCATCCCGCCTTTTTATTACATAACTTTTCATTACATTTTACATACAGAGGATCTTTAAAGTCTAGTGTCTTGGAAATTAGAAACATAATACATAAAAACAACATAAAACATTCTTATAATACACTTTTAAGGCTTCATAATAGGTTCATACTAAGTACAATTACTACATCTCATAACTTGGAGACAAAAATCAAAGGAAAGGTTGAGCAGAAGGCCCGGTATGGAAAACAAGGGAATCAGTTTACTTGTGAAATCATTAAGAACTTGATATAAACATAAAGATATGAGAAATGGAAGTAGATGCATTTCATAATTAATAGATAATGAACCATAACATGAATATGGGGCCAAAACATTTAATTTAGACATTCATGAACCTATCACCAAGGTTCATCCCCATGGTGTCATAAAAATTACCAAGGTTTTTCACCAAGGTATCGTGAAACTAATCATATCTAGAGATTAAATTCTTTACCCAATGAATTGGAGTGATAAAATAGAGAACCAATAATATGTATTTACTTTCATGTGATCCACATAGATAATAATCAAACATTTCATAAATAATCCAAATAGAAGAAAAGAAATGGGTTTTATTTTAAAATCGTGACGTTTTAAAAGTGCTTAAAAATAAGATCATTATGTCATTTATAACCCATGGAAAGGTAGTGAAGGTTATATGTATGTCAATTCCAAAATAAAATATATCATTTTTGTGTTTATTAACACCCATAGAAATGAAATTGGTCTGGTTATTCCCATAAATAAACAATATAATTTCATGAGAGAATGAGGGAGAAATTTTGAGACGAAAATTCTGCATCATAACGGCTATATAACATGGTTTTAAAATACATTAAAAATAGAGGGGAAAAAGGTCATCCAATAATAAATAACTCATAATATAGTATGTTTTCATAATAAAATGAAATAATATCATGGTATTGATATTTTAAGGAAATACCATCTGAAAATGAAACTCGAATGAAAAGAGAAGTTGCGATTTCTTTGACGAAAATACGTCAGCCTAACATCGTCACTTAAAAACTCAGAAAATATTTTGATGAGAGAGAAAATGGTCTCTCATCAATTGAAAATAATATAGACAGTATGAATGATATAGAAGAACATACCCCCACATAACAAAATGGAAACTCGATGATATAACATAAAGGAAGTCATGACTAAAAAGAGGAGGGTGAAAGGTTCCCTTACCTTGAAGACTAAGTTCGAAACATGAAGTTCAGGACCTTGGGAAGCTTGAGGGCACCTTGGGAGGACACCGTGGGAGGTAGAAAGACCATATGTTCATTGAGTAGGATTTTGGAATGAAAAGAATGAGGGAATGGCATGATATTTATAGGAAAAGTGATGGAATAAATTTTTAATTTCCCAGGGACACCTCATCGGTGGTATTTTCAAAACCATGGGATTTCCCTTGGTATTGGACACTTGGGACACCTCATAACATATCGTACTATTCACAAGTCAGCCACATTATTAAAATCATGATTACATCATCAATGATGTCATTAAACACTAGAAACTCAAAACTGTATTTTTACTATTCATCGAAAAATCAACTGTTTCAGAGAAATACCAAAATTCCACTCTAACCTAATATCAATGCTCTAAATTAAAAAATGAAATCCATTTTATGAAAATAATTTTCTAAATATTTATAATTGAATTTTTAAATAAAATCATTATTTATTAAACAAATACAACTTTAAAACTATAACTCATTTTGTAACACCTTATAAAAGTAATCAAGGCCCCATAAATTTATCGTATAACCATAAGACAATAAAGTAACAATTTATGATTAAATTTTATGAAAATAAATTTCTATTTTAAATTACTAAATTATTTATAAAATTATAAAAAAATTATGACATAAAAATGCCAAAACATAAACGATGATAGTTTTTTCTCTCTTATGATGTCTAAAATGTATCTATACATTCATGGGTAAAGTTTCTATTTTTTGGTTGATTTTCTATTCATTAATATTCATACGGGTATGTTAATATTCATACTTTACTATTACATAAAAATTATGTTGATCTTATTAGACTCTAAATTTTATATTGAACACAATTGTAGAAGACCATTTTTTGAAAAAAAATCACATTTTAATTATTTAAAGAATACAAAAATATTTTCAAATACCCATTTTTTCCTAAATTCATCAATAATATACATCTTATATTTATCCGGACATTTTAAATTCACAAAAATTACCAGAATAATAAATAACAATTGTATTTATATAAAAGGATTACACAAAGTAGCTAATGTCTCATTACATAGCCCCTTATAACACCAGCATAGGACCAAGTGTAAGGTATGTTATGGTGATAAAATCTTGGGGTGGATTAGAAAACATTTCCCGAGTATTTATTTCTATCATCTTGAACGTCTCCCTTAGGCGATTCTGTTCAAGCTTCACACATTGATGTTCGGCTTGGGCTTTGTCCAGAGCAAAGCCTAGTGATGCAACCTCTTTCCCACGCTCCGAAAGATGGGCTTTATATGGACTGAGTCTACTGGATGATGTTATCGACTCTTCATTCTGTATTAATTAACCAATATCATTTGAATTTATAAACAATAATTGTAACGATAAGAATTTAGTTTCCAACGGTCATATTGACCAATGGCCATATAACATTTGAGACCCAACAATCTCATTTTATTATACTAACATCATTTATTAAAGGATAGAGTTTTGTTGAGTATAGAATGAAATAAAACACATATTTAGGGAAAAAATATTATTAAAAATTTTGGGTCGTTACATTCTTCCCCCCTTATGAAATTTAATCCCCAAAATTTTAACTTGTACCCTAAGGAGAGAAAAGGTGTGGGTAATTCTGCCTCATATACTCCTCCGGTTCCCACATGGCTTCCTCACATTTTTGGTTCCTCCACAACACCTTAACAAGGTGAGTAGTCTTGTTGCATATAACCTTGTCTCTACAATCCAATATATCCACCGACTGCTCCTCAAAAGAGAGGTCATATTCCAATTGTACCACCTCTATATTTAGTACATGTGAAGTCTTTTGTATGTACTTCCTCAAGAGGGATTCATGGAAAATATCATAAAATTGTGCTAGATTTGGAGGAAGTGCAAGCCGATAGGCCACTACTTCTAGGTAATCTAGGATTTCATAGGGGCCAATGTACCTAGGGCTGATATTCCCTTTCTTCACAAACCGTGTGACTCTCCTACAAGGTGAAATTCGAAGAAATACTTTTTCACTAACATCAACCTCCAAGTCCCTTCGATAGTTATTGGCATAGCTCTTTTTCCAACTCTGAGAAGCCTTAATGTGTTGCTGGATAGAATGGACTTTTTCAGTCATCTCTTTCACAAGATAAAGCCCACGATGATTTCTCTCTCCAACTCCATCCTAACAAGTATGCGTTCTACATCGATTCCCATATAGAGCTTCAATGGGTTCCATTTGAATGATCAAGTGGAAGTTGTTGTTGTAAGAGAACTAAACTAAAGGGATATGTTGATCCCATCCACCTTTAATTTCCATTGAGCATGTTCTCAGCATATCCTCGAGTGTTTGAATAGTTCTTTCAGATTGGACATCAGTTTAGGGGAGATAAGCCATATTGAAATTCAATTCAGTGCTCAGATCATGTTGAATAATTCTCCAAAATTTTGATGTGAACCTTGGGACATGGTCAGATATGATAGAAAGTGGGACTCCATGCAGCCTTACCACTTCCTTCACTTAAATTTTGGCAAGTTGATCAAGAGAGAAATCATCATGAATGGAGATAAAATGGGCTGTATTGGTTAGACGGTCAACAATAACCCATTTCACATTTTTTTTTCGATGTTCTTGGGAGTCCAGTGATGAATTCCATAGTGATACTGTCCCACTTCCATGCTGGTATGGGTAGTGGTTGCAATACCCCTTTAGGAAGTTGTCACTCTGCCTTCACTTGCTGACATACCAGGCACCTTGAAGTGTAGTCAGCAATCTTCCTTTTCATATTATCCCACCAATAATGAGCACAATGGTCCCTATACATTTTTCTGCTTCCAAAATGTATAGAGAAAGTAGAGCTATGAGCTTCATCCATCAACTCCTTCTTTGTTTCCATAGTAGATGGAACACATAGTCTTGTACGAAATTTCAGTACACCTTCTTGATCAAAATTAATCTTAGGAAACTTCTCATCCTTAACAGCCTCAAACTTCTTCAGTAACAAATTATTTTGTTTCTTATCATTATTGATCTTATCTAGTAATGATGGTTGAGAAACCATTTAGGCTAGGGTTGAGGATGTACCTTCCCTTATAATTCCCATGTTCAGTTTTACTAGGTCATTGATCAAAGGATCTCTTTGAATCCTCCTCAGGGAAAGAAAAACTTGGTCATTCCATCATAATTCATCAGTGAGTTTGTTTTCTCATCTAGGATGATAATGAATTGAACAATATTAGTATTTGACAACTTCCAACCATATCCTTTGTCACATGTTCAATTCCTTTTGTGTGAAAATATACTTCAAACTTTTATGGTCTATGTATATATCTCATTTCTCTCCCTAAAGATAGTGCCTCTATATCTTCATAGCAAAAACAACTGCAGCAAACTCTAGATCATTCATAGGATAGTTCTGATCAAGAGTCTTCAACTGTAGATATTCATAAGCAATGAATTTTTTATTTTTCATGAGGACGCAACCAATCACTTTTAGATATGCATCACTAAAAATAAAAAAACCCTATCCACTTGAGGGAAGAGTTAACATGGGTTCAGTATCCAATCTCTTCTTGAGCTCTTGGAAACATTCCTCCCACTCATTTTTTCAAATGAACTTGACCCCTTTTCGGGTTAACATGGTTAATGGATTATAAAGTTGTGAAAAAAATTTCACAAACCTCCTATAATATACCTCTAGTCCAAGGAAACTATGAATCTCTGTTATTTTTGAAGGAAGAGGCCACTCCTCTACTACTTTTTACTTTGTACGGTCAACTGTGATTCCTTCATTGGTAACAATTTTCACCATGAAAGAAACATTTTGTAACCAGATTTCACATTTTTTGAACTTCCCCAAAATCCTCTCATTCCATAGAGTTTTCAAAATAACCCTTAGATGATCCTCATGCTCCTCGTGACTATTGGAATATATCAGAATATCATCAATAAAAACTACCACAAAGTTATCAAGGTAGCCTTTAAAGACTCTATTCATCAAATCCATAAAAATAGCAGGTGCATTAGTTAGTCCAAAAGGCATAACAACAAGAACATAATGCCCATATCTTTATCGGAAGGCATTTTTTGGAATATCTTTTTATTTAAAATCAATTTATGATAACCATATTGAAGATCAATTTTAGAGAATAATTGAGCCCCACGAAGTTGGTCAAATATGTCATCAATTCTTGGAATAGGGTATTTGTTCTTTACTGTGATCCCTTTCAGTTCTCTATAATCAATGCATATCTGCATTGATCCATCCTTCTTATTCACAAAGAGAATAGGTGATCTCTAAGGAGACCCACTCGGTTGGATAAACCCCTTCTCCAAATGACCTTGGAGTTGTTTCTTTAATTCCTCCAGCTCCACATTTTACATCCTATATGGGATCTTTGATATTGGATGAGATCCAATTATGAGTTCAATAGATATATCTACCTCTCTTTATGGGGGAGGTCTAGGAAAATCCTTAGGAAATACGTCAACGTATTCCTGGAATATGGGTACATTTTCTACACTCAAACTCTCATTTCATTCTTCTCCTTCACTGATCAACTCCATAAATAAAGATATATGAGGTTATTATAGAAAAATATTTGTTTTAGATATATCTCCTTGGATGATAATTGTAGGTTCTCCATTCAAGACTACTAATATTTATTTTCTTCTGCATTAGATCATAGAATTATACTTTGAGATCCATATCATCCCTAGTATAATGTCGAATTCCAGTATTGTAATGGCTACTAGATTTGGGATAATATTTTGTTCACTAAAGTAAATACTAGAGATTCTAAATACTACTAATTCTTGGATAATCCCACCAGAGGTCTTGACTGATAACTCTATATTTAGAAAATTGTGGGTTCGTTCTAAATTCTTTGAAAACATGGAGGAAATAAAAAAAATGTGTAGAACAAGTATCAAACAAAGTACATGCTAGCTTTGAGAGAACAACAAGAGTACCTGCTACCACGTCATTCATAGCTTCAACTTCAACTGTCGTGATAGAAAAAGAATGACCTTTCTCCATTGGCCTTTGTTGAGGCTGATGGTGGTTCCCTTGTACTGCCCTTGGATTTGGACAGTGATTGGAAAAGTGACCAAGTTGTACACACTGAAAGCACTAGACATCAGGTAGATAATTCACTATCATCCCCTTGTCGTTAGTGTTTGGAAGTTAAGGTTTCGCCTCACTACGACAATTTGTCGTAATATGGCCTTCTCTTCCACACTTGTAGCATTTCACACTCCCGGGTAAAATGTTCCCCGAATGCTTCTTTCCACATTTATTACATGTGTGGCGTTGAACTTGATTTCCTCCTCTTCCTTGATATAAGGTCTTCCCTAAGCTGGGATCCATCTATCTCTTCTTGTCGTGAGATTTATGATACCACTGTGTCTCACCAAACTCCACCTCAACTTTCATCACACTCTAAACGATCTCTTCATAGATAACATAGTCATGGTTGTCTAGATTCTTCCACAGATGAGGTCTCATCCCACCAAAGAATCTACCAACCTTACCATTCTGATCCATGACAAAGCTAGAGGTGAAACGTGAATTCCTTGTGACGTTTATCTCATAGCTTCCCATAGATTCATTCTCCTTCTCCTTAAACTAGAGAAACTCCTTCTCCATTCTTGTTCTCATCGATCAAGGGAAATAATTATTGAAAAATATCCCACTGAACACTTTACACTCCATAGATTCAACTTACACTCTTGGACTTTTGTTTTTAATTAGTTCACATCGCTGATCAGCTTCTCCCTCTAAGCGATAGACAGCCAGGGTAGCCTTCTCTTATTCAAAACATCGGAGCACAGAAAATATCTTGATAGAGCTGATCCATTGTTCAGTAATCAATGATTCAGTTGATCCAATGATGGTTTTTGGTCTTTGACACATAAAGGACTCAATAGAAATTTGTTCCCTTCGTGGTGATATCGGTCTCTCATATTTATTTAAGTTATTTCCCATAACATGAGTCAGTTGGTTCACCATTCGTATGAAAGTTTCCATTCAGGATTCCATCGGAGGGCCGTTAGTGCATGGTCCATTATGATCACCATATACACAGTTCATCATATTTCACTCCATTTTATAAAAGAATAAATCCTTAGTGATAAACTTATTTCACTTACGAATCTTTTAACTATAAAGTATTTAATGTCTTAAAACTTCTTTAAACAATTACATTTCTCTATAAATCCTTCATAGTGATTCAAAAAAAGCTTATGATTAACCAAACATATCCCTAATGATTTTCATAACCAAGATTGAAACAAGGCTTGTTGTTGTGTACCAAGATACCCCGGGTCAGGCCCGAAACTCCTTGTCAGTGTTTTCACTCCTATGTACCTTTGTGTTAGAGCCGCCTTTACTTGCTCGTATCTAGACAGAGATGCATTTTCTTGATAAACCAATTACTCAATACTCACCAAAATACAAGGTAGTTTTCCTATATTTAATCTTTTATATAGGATTATTCCTAAATCTTTACTATCCTAATTTCCATAAATAAGTAAACTATACTCTAATACCAACTATAGCATCCCGCCTTTTTATTTCATAGCTTTTCATTACATTTTACATACATAGGATCTTTAAAGTCTATTGTCTTGGAAATCAGGAACATAATACATGAAAACAACATAAAACATCCATCTAATATACTTTTAAGGATTCATAATAGGTTCATCCTATGTAAAATTACTACATCTCATAACCTGTAGACATACATCAATGGAAAGGGTGAGCATAAGGCCCAGTAAGGAAAACAAGGGAATCTATTTACTTGTTAAATCAATAAGAACTTGATAAAAACATAAATACATGAGCAATGGAAGTATAGGAATTTCATAATGAAAATAACATGAACCATAACATAAATATTTGGCTAAAACATTTAATTTATACATGCATGAACATATGACCAAGGTTCATCCCCAAGGTGTCATAAAAATTACCAATTTTATTCACTAAGTTATCGTGAAACTTGTCATATCTAGAGATTAAATTATTTACCAAATGAATTAGAGATCTATCAGGGTTCACCATTAATATTACATTACATTCATGTGAGATGCATAGTTAATAATAAAAAATATCTTAAATAACCAAAATAGAATAAAATAAATGGGTTTCATTTCAAAATCGTGATATTTTAAACGTGCTTAAAAATAAGATCATTATGTCATTTGTAAACCCTGTAAAGGGAGTGAGGGTTATATGTATGTCAATTACAGAATAAAATATTTCATCATTATGTATTTATGAACACCCATAGAATTAAAATGTTTCTGGTTATTCCCATAAATAATCAAGAGAATTTCATGAGAGAAAGAGTGAGAAATTGTGAGAAGAGAATTCTGTTGCGTAACGACTATGTAACATGGTTTTAGAAAACATTGAAAAGAGATGGTACAAGGGTCACCCACTCGTAAATAACTCATTATATATTATGGGTACAAAATAAAAAGAAATAATATCATTGTATTAATATCTGAATGAAATACCGTATGAAAATGAAACTCTAAGGAAAAGAGAAGTTGAGATTTCATTTATGAGAATACGGCAGCCTAACGACGTCACTTAGAAATTCAGAAAATCATTTGATGAGAGAGAAAATGTTCTCTAATCAATTGAACATTAAATTTAATGTATGAATGATATAGAAGATCATACCCCCTCATAACAAAATGGAAACTACAAAACATAACATAAAGGAAGTCATGACTAAAAAGTGGAGGGTGACATGTTCCCTTACCTTGAAGAGTAACTTTGAAAGCTTGAAGGTCGGGACCTTGGGAGGCTTGAGGGCACCATGGGAGGACAAATTAAGAGATTAAAATACTAGATATTCGTTGAAGAGTCTTTTTGAATGAAAATAATGAGGGAATGGATTGGTATTTATAGGAAAAGTGAGGGAAAAATTATTAATTTCCAAGGGACACCTCATCGGTGGTACATGAAAAACCATGGGCTTTCCCATGGTATTGGCCACTTGGGACACCTCATAACATATATTACTATTCAAAAGTAGAAAAGATTATTTACATCCTGATTACATCATCAATGATGCCATTAAACACCCGAAACGCAAAACTGTGTTTTTACTATTCACCGAAAAATCAATTATTTTAGAAAAATCCCAAAAATTCATACTAACCTAATATTGATGCTCTGAATTAAAAAATGTAATCCATTTTATGAAAGTAATTTTCTGAATATTTTTAATTTAATTAGTAAATAAAATCCTTATTTATTCCAATAATAAAACATTAAAACTATAACTCATTTTGTAACACCTTAAGAAAGTAATCAAGGTCCCATAAAATTATCATATAACCATAAAACAATAAAGAAACAATTTATGACTATATTTTATGAAAATAAACTTCCATTAAAAATTAATTAATTAATTATAAAATTGTAAATAAAATATTTATGACATACAAAGATACCAAAACCTAAACTCTGATAGTTTGTTTCACTTTTAAGATGTCTAAAATGTATATATACATTCATAGGTGAATTTTCTATTTTTTTGGTTGATTTACTATTCATTACTATTAATTACTATTCATATGGGTATGTTACTATTCATACTATACTATCCACTAAAAATTAATTTGATCTTATTATACTATAAATTTCTTTCTGAACACAACGGTAGAAGACCATTTTTTGAAAATCAATTCACATTATTAATTATTTAAAGAATACAAAAATATTTTAAAATATCCATTTTTTCTTAAATTCATCAATAATATACATCCTATATTTATCTGGACATTTGAAATTCATAATCTTTACCAAAATAAGAAATAACAATTTTATTTATATAAAATGAATACACAAAGTAGCTAAGGTCGCGTTACATAGCCCCTTATAAAACCAACATAGGACCTAAGTGTAATGTTTTCTATGGTGATAGTATCTTGGGGTGGCTCAGACAACATTGCCCGAGTGGTGATTTCTATCACCTTGAACTTCTCCCTTAGGCGATTTCATTCAAGATTCACAAGTTTAAGTTCAGCTTGGGCTTGGTCCAGAGCAAAGCCCAGTGATGTCACCTTCTTCCCAACCTCCGAAAGATGGGCTTCATATGACCCGAGTCTAATGGATGATGCCATAGACTCTTCTTTCTGTATTAATTCACCATGATCATTTGAATTTATAAACAATAATTAAAACTTTCAGAATTTAGTTTCCAACGGCTATATTGACCAATGGTCATATAATAGTTGAAACCCAATAGTCTCATTTAATTATACTTACTTCATTTATTAAATGATATAGTTTTGTTGAGTATAAAATAAAATAACACAAAAATTTAGAAAAATAATATTAATAAAAAGTTTGGGTCGTTACAATGGATTCTATGAATTTTTCCATGATAGGTATGCAAGAATATGCTTGAGGGAATAATGTTATTCTCAACAAAATATTATTATGTAATTTTTTTCAAATATAATTTAAGACTTAATTATATTTATAGTTTACCTATACTAGTAATCTATTCAATCCTTTGGGATGTTATTACATGTCTCTTATTCCAGTGTAATGGTGGAAGGAACATACCCTAGGATTCTAGGGTCCAGGACACTATAGTTGGTATCAATGGATGTTTAGTTGCAACCTTGGAAATTAGATTTCTGAAAACATAGATTAGGGATCATAATCATCAGATTAAATTTGAGAATAACTATAAAAGAGAATAAAATTTATTGTTAAGGTATAGATTTTATTTGTTTCCCTTAAAATGCATCCTTGTCTATATACTTCAAGTAGAAGTGGGTCTGGAATAGATGTACCAAGGGGTAATAACATTGGAGTGGGTATATTGGGAATGAATTGAGTGTTAGTCGGTATTGAACAACATGCCTTACTAGGGACCTGGTTCAAAACTCCCTTGGGATATTCTTTAGATAATTCTAATTTTTATTACAAACATATATTATTGATTTAAATAGATAATGACAATGGATTGCCTTATTTAACCCATAGCCCAAAGAAGGACTTATATGTAAATAAAATAGATAAAGTATTTATTTGTTCATAATCAATAATTAAATTGTATAAGTATTTTTATCATTTTTATTTTTGGTTATAGGAATTATGAAACATATATGGATTGTGTTAATATTTTATTAGAAAATTATTATTTATTAACATAATAGTTATATATACCATCTACGATTAAGATTTTATGTTTTTTATATGTTCAAATTTATAAATACCTTTTCAATGTTTTATATGATTGATGCCTACAATGATTATGGATATATTTGGAGAAATTAAGTGAAATTATATATTTTAGTGGAACTTTTATTTCAGTAATAATGCATTTACATTTAATTTAAATGTTTTTAATGTTATTGGTAACCTTTATAAACAATATGAGCACTAATGGAATTTTAATAACATTATAATAAATTATCAGACATAGAAAAAAATAGAATGTATTGAAAAACATTTAAAAAGGTTATTTAGTGATTAAATTTAAAGTAATGAAATAATATTTATTTTTTTAATTACATTAATATGGTTTTTGAAAAAGGAAAACTGATATGTTGGGTGGAACCCTATCAAGTCTAGAAAGTCCAAAGGGTTTGAACCCATGACCATAGGACGATAAGAGTTTTATGCCTACCACTGTCTTGTGTGATGTCCTAGTAAGTATACAATTTTTTATAGGTAGACAACTGGAAATAAATATTAATAATGATAAAATGGTATTACTTATGAGGATTATAGATTAATGTATTAATTATGGTTTTAAAATCCCAGGTGAATAAAGAATAATATGTATTTCATATTTATTATTATTTGTGAATTAAATATTAATTTCACTTTAAAGGGCTTTCTATGTTCGATAGCGTACCTGATACGCAGGAACATGTTTCTTTGAAATCTTACGTTGTACACATATAATATAATATTATTATTTTAAATTGTAATTAACTCCTCGCCATTGTATTGGCAGGAATGAACAAAACTACCTAAAATATGATTATAAATGTTTGTTAAATTTATTTACATTTATCCAATAAAAGTTGGAGGCTTAAAATATGAATGAATCTAATTTTAAGCATAATTTACATTAATAGGTCGATTTACCGTATTTCAATGGAGAACCCTATTTAAATTTGTGTTTTGGTCATTTTTATATGTTCTAATTGACCAAATAAAATCCTTCCTTAGAATGGGGACATCAAAATTTACTATGTAAATTTTTGGGATTTTTCCGATAAAGATCATTTTTTTTAATGAATAGTGAAAATATTGTATTTTAATTCAAAACTATGTTTTAATCTGATCTATTTATATGGTTAGATTATCTTTTTAATTAGTTTTAAAGTGTAATTAGAATATATTTTTAACATTTAATCCAATTTTGGTCATTGTAATTAATTTCACTTTGAAATTGGACAAAAACAAGTCTCGATCTTTTAATAGTTATTATTTCTTAAAAACACGTTATTTGATTTAACAATGGGAATTGATTTTAAAATTAATTAATGACACTTTTATGTTTTGAATTTGGAAAAATAAACATCATTTTTCAATTTGGAATACCAAATAATGGTTAGGCTTAATTTTTGGTATTTTTCTGAAAAACTTCAATTTTTGATGAATAGTGAAATCACTTAGTAATAGTTAAAAAACTGACTTTTTTATTTAAATGAAATTTTACCGCTTCTATGAAAAGAATTTTGAAAATCCGACATACATAGTTATTTTCAAGAACTAAAATTTGGTTTAATAAGATGAAAATAATTTTTGGTGAATAGTAGCTTTTGACTTTTATTTACCACAGTTAGAGGTAAATAAGGTAAATCAAGGTAAAAAGAATATTATAATAATTCAAAATTACCTTAAAACTTGTCCAAACCTTATTTTTTGAGTCATTTACGACCATGGGAATCTTTGGGTCTATTTTGGGACCCCATTGAGCCACTTGGGAGTGATAATGACAATTTAGGTTAATTGATTTAAAGTAAAGACAAAAATGACAAACAAATATCTCTTTGTATATTAACATTTACATGGTGTTATATAAGTTATTTTTCAACTATAAATATAAATTATAAAGATAAAAATATTTCCTACATCATGGTATTTTTTTATAATTTTTAGACAATAAAGAAATAAAATTATTTATGACACAATAATGATGGAGTGTTTACCTCATTAATAAATCATTTAAATAAATAAGATTATAAAGATTAAAATTTTCTCCAAAACCTGTCCAATTACTATTGGATTATTATATTTCTTCCATGAGTCATATTATCTTTGACTATAATAATTTTTTTACCTTTAGAAACTGAATATCATTATATAATAAAATAATGTTTTCACACTTTCCTAAAGATCCCCTCCTCTCCCTTATAAAAGGAGACCACTTATAACCAATTCATCACACATATCAATAAATTTGGATCATCCAAACTCTGCCCAATTATTATGCCTACATCCCTATCCTCCTCCTAGAAGCCTTACCTTAGGCAGAAAGAACATCAAGAAGTCCTTTTGGTTCAAACCAAATGGAGTTACCAAAATTAAAGGTAACGATTTCTCTTAAATTGTTTTCTTTAATTTTACTTCTCAAACCCATAAACTCTTTTTATTAATTTATTTTGTAACAAAAAAATTATTCTAAATATAATAGGTTGTTTTTAGGAGAATTATTCTAACTAAACTTACACACACCTCCATCTAATGGATGAAGAACATAATGTTTCTGTGGAGGGCAACCTAACACCTCACGAAATGATGATTGTTCGATTATCTCCTACGGTCTCTAATGGTGGCCATTATGATGGCACTATATTTATATATTATATATATTATCTTTATATTATCTTTATGATTCTGTATTTTCCATTTATATAACACCTTTATGGTTTCCATAGTGGGTAAATATGATAATCTCATTTGAGGAAGTGCGGACTACCGCCCCCTCAAAGTGATGTGACTCATTAATGACTTCTGTAGGATGTATAAAGGATGGAGTTAATGATATTATATATGATATTATACTTTTATTATAATATAACTATGTATAATTATGCTTTTATTCCATAAAAATAAGAAATGGAAATGAAAGTAGCGTTCATGCGTACGTACGGCTTACCGTCTCCATGAACGGTGCATTTCATTAGTTTCCTCTAAATGTTATGTACTATTATAAATAAATGTATATACTTGATATATATGATATATATGATATCTAAATAATGAATATCATTCTGTATATAATGAACCTTTGACCACATGAACAACATGTAATTATAAGTAGTCCATTTTTGACTCAAGTATGAAATATCGACAAAACGAACGTTATTAACTTAAATGGTTACATAATGTTTATAACATGGTAATAAGAGATATAAAAGGAATAATAAACCCAAAAATAGTTCTTAATAAATTATAAATTAACTTTAGTTTATTATTCAGGAGATTAAAAATTGATTGAGTCAAGTCGGACACAAGGTAAGGGACTTAGTCTCAATCTCCTTTCATTGAGGCATATTTTGTTTTGATACACGATTTTATTTTATACATTGTATAAACACCATTGAATTTTTATTTCATTCAAATGGAATATTTTTATACAAAGCATTTTACTAAACAACAAAAAGGAATGTTTTTTTACGCAAGCGGTGACAACGACCTTTCCTCCACCGCGAGTATTATTTGATCTTTGGCTTCCCTAACAAGCCGTAATGTTTTTAAAATGAAAAATAAATACCATATACTCTATTTACATATTTTGGTATTGAAAATGATTTTGATAATGGATTTATTATTTCAATATCTTGAAATTATATTTTTTTATTTCAATGTGAAAATGTTATCTTTCCTTTATGCTTATATTATGTGTTATGATCATGTTATGGTTCTTGGTCATTATTTACATATATGGGTCGTTCCATGATAATCCTATGGAGTGTGAGCTCAAGATAGCTCTCCAATGTATTGGGTAACGTAACAGAGGTAAACTTGAATGTTTTTTCTAAGAGATTTAGGGAATATACTGTGATGGGTATTACAAAGTAACTCCCTATGTAGCTGTGATAGCTATAATGTAAGTATGATTTGGATTCCACAATTAACCTTTATGATATATGATTTTTATGTTTCATTCATAAATCTTATGATTTCATGAGGTAAGTAAGAGAGTTCATGTTTTTTATGTATTTATAAACAAATGTTTTCAACCTTTGTATTATAACCCTTACTGAGCTTTTTATGCTCATCCCATGTTTTTAAATGTTTTCACAGGACTTAAAGATAAATAGGGTCAAAGATGGGATCAAGTAAAAGTCATGATGTCTAAAACCTAGAACTAGACATGGCTCTTTTTTTTCAAGAGTTTTTATTTTATGAAAATAAATGGATACTGGGTATAATTTTCTACATGTAATATTCATGTTGTTATGTAAATGTAATGACCTAATTCTCTAAAACTCTAAACATGAAAATATCCTCAATGTGAATTATTCATTTAATTCAATATTATGTATTTTTTAAGGTTGGGTCCTTATAGTTAGTATTAGAGGACTGTTTAGATAAATTTAAAAGTTAGGGTATTGTTAAATTAATATCCATAAAGTAATTTATGTTAATATTGAAATCATATTGCATTTACAGATTACCATGTTACTTCGCCTAAGATATTTCTGTGTTCGGAATGGTTTTCCACAGAGGAAACATGGCCGCTATGTTGGGACGACATCAGGAGGAAGGCAACCTTCTAAATCAGCAACTTGATATGGTTAGAATCAGAACTAAACAGTTTTTTGTAGTGATGGAATAGTTGACTCAGGCTATAAATGGTGGTGGTATCAATGTATGAGATCAGCCAGATCAACTGCAGAGGAACATGTCATTAGTGGACCATTTCATGAGGGAACATCCCCCATTATTTAGAGGATCATCTGACCCTGTGCTAGATGAAGGGTGGATTAAAGCACCAGAGAAGATTTTTGATGTCATGGGTTGTTCAGAACATTAAAAGGTTAGTCTTGTTGTTTACCATTTTGAAGGTGAAGCTGATCAGTGGTGGTCGATGGTGAAAAATATCAGGGATAGTGAGGAGATTGATGATCTTGATTGGGATGAATTCAATGGTATGTTTCTTGAGAAATATTTTCTTAAGGTGTTTCACCGTAGGATGGAGAATCAATTCCTAGAATTGAGGTATGAGGATGACTCAGTGGTTGATTCTGAAGAAAAATTCACTCGACTGGCAAGGTATGCTCCAAATTTCATACAAGATATTAACAGTAAAATCAACCATTTTTACTTGGGATTAAATCCAAAGTATCGAAGGGATTTATCTTCTCATGAGTTCAAAAGTTATGAAAAACTTGTTCGTTGTGTGGAGAAGGTGGAAATGGAGTTTGTGGATGATCATGTATTCTTTGACAAACAATAGAATAAGAGGTCGAGGTGGCATGAGAAAGGGAAGAACTCTTCAAAAAAGTCTGATGGTAAGAAACTTAAGTATAATGTTTTTGGAAATTGTGGTAAAAATCATGTTGGGGAGGGTCTTTTGAATTCTGGTAAGTGCTACTATTGTGTTAAAATGGGAAATAAGGCTCGTAATTGCACTGAAAAAGATCATAGTAATGGTAAGACAAAATCTGATTTACACTCATTAAAATGTTTTAAGTGAAATAAAATGGGTCATTATGCAAATTAGTGTCCAATAAGAACTCAACTGAAGTAAAGCATCCAGACTACAAGTATAAAGGGGTGGTGAAATCCTTTGGAAATACTTCACTATATTTTGGGCCATCAAATGAAGTTATATCAGGTACACTGTTTTTTTGTTTAGATTATGTCGATGTGTTGTTTAATTTAGGGTCTACACACTCTTTCATTTATGAGAAGTTTTCTAGTAAATTGGGAATTCCATCTCATGATATGAATACAGAACATACAGTAAAAACACCTAGAAGAAATGTTGAGACAAAAATAAAACACAAGAACATTCATGTCATTGTGTGCGGAAATAATCTACCAGAAAACCTTATTATTTTGACTCTAGTAGAGTTCGATGTCATTTTGGGTATGGATTGGCTTCTATTTATCATGCTAAGATTGACTACAGAGATAAAGAGGTTTCTTTTTAGAAATATTTTTAGTTTGTGTACAAGAATGAACCCTATCTTTTTATAACATATTAAGAAGCTAATAATCTAGTAAAAGATAGAAATTAATGTTAACTTGCACATATTGATGAAAACAAAGGAAATATTCAGATTAAAAATGTGCCAGTGGTAAATGAGTACCTTGATGTTTTTTCCTGATGAGTTTCCTGGTATTATACCTAATTGGGAATTTGAATTTACTATTGACTTAGTTTCTGTTGCTAAAAAAATTTCAAAACCCCCTTATCAAATGGCTCAAATTTAATATTTATAGTTAAAGAAGCAATTACAGGAGTTATTAGATAAAGGTTTTATTCAACCTAGCACATCACCATGGGGTGATCCTATCTTTTCTGTTAAAAAGAAAGTTGGTTCCATGAGACTTTGCATTGATTATAGAGCATTGAATAATATCACTGTTAAGAATAAGTATCCTTTTCCTCATATTGATGATTTGTTTGATCAGCCCTTGGGAGCTTAGTATTTTTTAAAAATTGATTTGTGTTTGGGGTACCATCAACTGAAATTAAAGGAAGCAGACATTCTGAAGACTGCATTTCGTACTAGATATGGCCATTATGAATTTGTAGTTATGCCTTTTGGGTTAACCAATGCTCCTGTTGTATTCATGGATCTTATGAATAGAATTTTCCTTGAGTTCTTGGATAAGTTTGTGGTTGTGTTCATTGATGATATTTTGGTTTATTCTAAAAGTAAAGAGGAGCATGAAAGTCATTTAAGTGTCGTCTTGCAAACCTTAAAAGAAAACAATCTTTATAGGAAATTCATCAAGTGTGAGTTTTGTTTACAACAAATTTCATTCCTTGGTCACATTGTTTCAAAAAATTGAATAATTGTTGATCCTGCTAAAACAAAAGTTGTTGATGAATGGCCAAGACCCACAAATATAACTGAGATTCGTAGATTTCATGGTTTGGCAGGTTATTACCAGAGGTTTGTCGAAAAATTTTCACAGGTATCTAGTCCAATGACTATGTTAACTCGAAAAGGTGTTAGGTTTATTTGGACAAATGAATGTGATGATTTTTTCGAAAATTGAAATGAAGATTGGTGAATGCTCTAGTTTTGGCACTTCAATCTAGAAATGGTGAGTTTTTTGTCTACAATGATGCTTTTTTTAAAGGACTTGGATGTATCCTTATACAGAATGATCAGGTAATTGATTATGATTCATGTCAGTTGAAACCACATGAGTTAAATTACCCTACATATGATTTTTAATTAGTTGTTGTTTTTTTTTCTTTAAAAAATTTTAAGCACCATTTGTATGGAGTAAAATGTGAAATATATAATAATCACAAAAGTTTAAAGTATATATTCACTCAAAAATAATTGAACATGAGACAAAGGAGATGGTTGGAATTAATCAAGGATTGTGATTGCACAATCCATTACCATCTGGGAAAACAAAATAATGTGGCCGATGATTTGAGTCGAAAAATTAATGTATCATTAACCATGTAACGTTTTGGAAAAAATACATTGGTTTTTGATTTGATGAACTTTGTCATAGAAGTTTTTGGTGCAGAAAATTCTTCTGTTTTGTATCAGGTGTCAGTGAGATCATCTCTATCAGACAGAATAAAGAAAGCACAGAAAGAATATAGTGAGTTACAGAAAATGGTAGAGTTGGTTCAGAAGGATATGTTTCCCGAATTTAACATTTATAATGATTGTGTTTTGAGGTTTGGAAATAGATTATGTGTACCTTGTGATTCACATTTGAAGACTGAGTTGTTCTGTGAAGCTCATAGTTCTCCATTTTTAGGTCACCCTGGTATTACTAATATGTACAGAGATCTTTGGGAGTATTACTGGTGGGATGGAATGAAAGGAGATATTGCTAATTTTACTGTGAAGTGATTGACTTGCCAGCTCGTTAAAGTAGAGCATCAGTTTCCGAAAGGGATGCTTCATCCACTACCGGTGCTAGAGTGGAAATGGGAAAATATATCCATGTACATTATTGTGGGATTACCAAAGACATCTCAAGGTAATAATGCAATATGTGTTATTGTTGATTGATTGACTAAATCTTCTCATTTCCTTCTTATTTGAGATACTTTGTCTCTAGATCAACTTTCTCCATTGTATATTAAAGAGATAGTCAGGTTGCATGGTGTTCCCCTCTCTATTGTATCTGATCGTGATCCCAGGATTACTTCTAACTTTTGGAAAGGCCTTCAAAAGATGTTGGGTACTGAATTAAATTTTATTACTGATTTTCATCTTCAATCAGATGGGTAGTCAGAACGAACAATTCATACCTTAGAGGATATTTTACGTGCTTTCTCGATGGATTATCAGGGAAGTTGGGTCCAACATCTTTCTTTGGTTGAATTTTAATATAATAATAGTTTTCATTCCAGTATACAGATGGCTCCATTTGAGTCTTTATATAAAAAGCGTTGTCGAACTCTAGATTTTTGGGATAAAGTAGTTGAAAAGAAGTTGATGGGACCAGAATTGGTAGATGAGATGGTAGAGAAATTTCAGTTGATTCAGAATCACATGAGAACAGCTCAGAGTAGACATAAAAGTTATGTAGATAGCCAGAGTAAGGATCTTTCTTTTGAGGTATGTGATCATGTATTTCTCAAAGTTTCTCCATGGAAAACTGTGATGCATTTTGGTAAGAAGGGAAAGATGAGTCTGAGGTTCATTGGACCTTATGAAATCTTGGAGAAAGTTGGATCAGTTGCATACAGAGTGGTGTTACCACCCAGTTTATCCCATGTACTAAATGTTTTTCTTGTTTCGATGTTGAGAAAGTATATGCCCAATCTATCTCATGTTTTGAGCCATGAGGTAGTTTAGTTGGAAGAGAATCTCTCTTATAAAGAACAACCAGTCCAGATTCTTGACCATAGAGAGCAAGTGTTGCAGAATAAGGTAATTCACCAGGTAAAGGTTTTGTGGAAAATCCATATGGTTGAAGAGGAAACGTGTGAATCTGAAAATGCTATGAGGGATAAATACCTCCACTTATTTTTATAAGTGAATAAAAATTTCAAGGACACAGTTTCCAAAAGGGGGGAAGGATGTAACATCCCAGGTAAATAAAGAATAATATGTATTCTATATTTATTAATATTTGTGAATTAAATATTAATTTTACTTTAAATGGGTTGCTATGTTTGATAACGTACCTGATACGCAATAACGAGTTTCTCAGAAATCTTACGTTGCACACTAATAATATAATATTATTATTTTAAATTGTAGTTAACTCCTAGACGTTTTATTGGAAGGAATGAACCACAATAACTAAAATATTATTAAAAATGTTTGTTAAATGAATTTATATTTATCCAATAAAATTTAGAGGCTTAAAATATGAATGAATCTAATGTTAAGCAAAATTTACATTAACAGGTCGATTTACCGCCTTTTAATGGGGAACCCTCTTTAAATTTAGTTTTGGTAATCTTTATTTGTTCTGATTGAACAAATAAAATCTTTATTTATAATGGGAACATCAATATTTACTTTGTGTAAATTTTTGGGATTTTTCTGATAAAGATCATTTTTTAATGAATAGAGAAAATATTGTATTTTAATTCAAAACAATGATTTAATCTGATTTATTTATATGGCTAGGTTATATTTTTAATTGGTTTGAAAGTGTAATTAGAATATATTTTTACCATTTAATCCAATGTTGGTCTTTGAAATTAATTTCACTTTGAAATTGGACATAAAAAAGTGTCGATCTTTTAATAGTTATTGTTTCTTAAAAACACGCTATTTTTTAACAACAGGAATTAATTTTAAAAGTAATTAATGACACTTTTATATTTTGAATTTGGAAAAATAATAATAATTTTTTAATTTGGAATATCAAATAAAACTTTGGCTGAATTTTTGGTATTTTTCTGAAAAACATCAATTTTTGATGAATAGTGAAACCACTTAGCAGTAATTAAAAAAACGGACTTTTTGATTTAAATGAAATTTTACCACTTCTGTGAATTGAATTTTGAAAATATTACATACATGGTTGTTATCAAGAACTAAAATTTGGTTCAATAAGATGAAAATAATTTTTTGTGAATAGTGACTTTTGACTTTTATTTACCACGGTTAAAGGTAAATAAGGTAATTCAAGATAAAAAGAATATTATAATAATTCAAAATTACCTTAACACTTGTCCAAACCTTATTGGATGAGTCATTTACAACCATGGGAATCTTTGGGTCGATTATGGGACCCCATTGAGCCACATGGGAGTGATAATGACAATTTAGATTAATTAATTTAAAGTAAGACAAAAATGACACAAATAAATATCTCTTTGTAAATTAATTTGTACACAGTGTTATATATGTTATTTTTTTGACTATAAATATTCATTGGAAAGATAAAAAGATGTACTACATAATGGTATTTTTTATAATTTTTAGACAACAAAGAAATAAAATTATTAATGACACAATAATGGTGCAGTGTTTACCTTATTAATAAATCATTTAAATAAATAAGATTATAATGATTAAAATATTATCCAAAAACCTGTCCAATTCCTATTGTATTTTTTTATTTCTACCATGAGTCATCTTATATTCGACTATAATGATCTTTGTACCATTAGAAACCGTATATCATTATATAATAAAATAATGTTTTCACGCTTTCATAAAGAGCCCCTCCTCTCCCTTATAAAAGGAGACCACTTCTAACCAATTCCTAACACCTCTCAAGAACTTTTTCTCATCCAAAATCGGAACAATTAAGCTACCTAAATCCCTCTCCTCCTCCTATAAGACTTAACTTAGGCAGGAGGAACTTCAAGAAGTCCTTTTTGTTCAAACCAAAAAGAGTTACCCAAATTAAAGGTAAAAGTTTCTCTTAAACTGTTTTCTTTTATTTTACTTCTCCAACCCCTAAACTCTTTTTATTCCCTTATTTTGTAACAAAAAAAGTATCATAAATATACTAGGTTGTTTTTATGAGAATCATTCGAACTACACTTACCCACACCTCCATCTATTGGATGAAGAACAAAATGTTTCTGTGGATGTCAACCTAACGCCTCACGAAATGATAATTGTTTGATTATCTCCTACCACCTCTCATGGTGGCCATTTTGATGGAAATTTATTTATATATGATATATATTATGTTTATTTTTTCTTTATTCTTATATATTTTTCATTTATACAACGCCATTCTGGTTACCATAGTGGATAAATACGATAATCTCATTTGAGGAAGTGCGGACTACCGCCGCCTCAATGTGATGTGACTCGTTAATGCCTAATGTGGGATGTATAAAGAATGGAGTTAATGATATTATATATGATATTATACTGTAATTATAATATACCTATGTATCATTATGCTTTAATCCCATAAAAATAAGAAATAGAAATTAAAGTAGTGTTCATGCGTACGTACGGCTTACCGTCTCCATGAACAGTGCATTTCATTTCTTACCTCCAAATGTTATGTACTATTATAAATACATGTATATAATCGATATATATGATATATATGATATCTAAATAATGAATATCATTATGGATATAATGAACTTTTTACCACATGAACAACATGTAATTTTAAGAAGTCCATTTTTGATTCAAGTACCAAATATCGACAAAATGAACGTTATTAACTTAAATGGTTACATAATGTTTATAACATGGTAATTAGTGATATAAAAGGAATAATAAAATTTAAAAAGGTTATTAATCAAGTAGAAATTAACTTTACTTTATTATTCATGAGATTAAATAACGATCGGGTCAAGTCGGACACAAGGTAAGGGACTTCGTCTCAATCTCCTTTCATTGAGGCATATTTTGTTTTGATGGATGATTTTCTTTTATATTCTATATAAACACCTTTTACATTTCATTTCATTCAAAGGGAATCCTTTTATACAAATATTTTAACTAAAAAACAAAAAGGAATGTTTTTTTACGTAAGCGGTGACAACGACCTTTCTGCCGTCGCAGGTATTATTTGATCTTTGGACTCCTTAACAAGCCATAATGTTTCTAAAAGGAATAATAAATACCATATACTCTATTTATGTATTTTGGTATTGAAAATGATTTTGAGAATGGATTTATTATTTCAATATCTTGAAATGATATTCTTTTATTTTAATGTGAAAATGTTATCTTTCCTTTATGCTTATGTTATGTGTTATGATCATGTTATGGTCTTGGGCATTATTTACATATATGGGTGGTTGCATGATAAACCTAGGGCAGGTGATCACAAGATAGCTCTCCAATGCATTGAGTAATGTAAAGGAGGTAAAATTGAATGTTTCTTCTAAGATATTTAGGGAATATACTATGACGGGTATTCCAAAGTAACTCGCTATGTAGCTGGGATAGCTACAATGTAAGTATGATTTGGATGCCACAAGTTACCTTTATGATATATGATTTTTAGGTGACATTCATAAATCTAATGATTTCATGAGGTAATTAAGCGATTTCATGTTTTGTATGAATTTATAAACAAATGTTTTCATCCATTTTATTATAATCATTACTGATCTTTTTATGCTCATCCCAAGTTTTGAAATGTTTTCACAGGACTTAAAGATGAATAGGGTAAAGGATGGGATCAAGGAAAAGTCTGCTCTCTAAAACATGGAACTAGAAATGACTCTTTTTTTCAAGAGTTTTTTGTTTATGATAATAAATGAATACTAGGTAGAATTGTCTACATGTAATATTCGTGTTTTTATGTAAATGTAACGACCTAATTATCTAAAACTCTAAACCTGAAAGGATCCTCAATGTGAATTATTCATTTAATTCAATATTATGTATTGTTTTAGGTCGGGTCCTTATAATAGTTGTTATGGAAAATAGTTAGTTAATAACTTTTGATTTTTTATGGATATTATGATATATAATATGTAAATTTTAGTGTTTCTCGAATAAAAAATACATTTTTTTGGATATTTATTTATTGGAATAATTGTTGAAATGGAAATTAATTGAATAATAACCAATGTATGAATATATTATTACTAAATAAAAATATATCATGTTTTTATATTTACCTATATTCATATATAGTAATATAATTCTTGAAAGTTAGAAAAAATATCTGAAAAAAACGTCTATCATATTACCACCATTTCTAATAATAATAATGATCATTTCACAGCTTCTAGATTCGTGTCTTTCAGGGACACAACTTTCCATTTATCACTCTCTTTATTGTCATCAATGACCCCAATCACACACAATAATTATTTATGATTTTCTAAATTATCTCCATCTTCACATTACACCAATGTTATCCTATATAGAAACAGTTATATGTTATTTCTTATGACCATTGTACTTCCCTTTCTACCCTATCAAAAGGAAATTTTATTAACACTTTTATGATGTGGGTTTATAAATAAATGAATTTTAATATATGAACCCATATATTACCAAGATCATGTTTAAATTTCAATCACTAAATTTATTTATTGTGGGGAGAATGTAGCAGCCCGTTATTTTAAATTATAAATATCATATTCAATAGCATGTATGAAACACAACAGAAATCCTAGAAAGTAATATAACATCCAAATACATTAAAATATATATTTTTTAAAATATATGATATATCATTCTATGAATGAAAAACTGATTTATCTAGAATTAAATGCAATATTGACTTTCTTCGATAGCTTGTGTTATAAGCAAGATAGAGTTTTACTAAATACTACTAATATTATTATTTAAAAATAAAATTTTACCATATCTATTAAATAGTTGGTAATTAACAGGATTATATAACATATGAACATATATGGTTGAATTAATTGGTTACCTATTAATTATAAACGAAAATAAACCAATTGAATATAAATGAATTACTTTTATAAAAAACCAATTTTAGGCACCCATTGACATTTTAGCCTATCAAGTAAAATAAATTAGTATTTTTTAGTGATATTAATAAATTTTATATATTAAATATAGAAATAATTTTCATAAATTCATCCGATGTATTTGATATACTTAATATAAAAGAAAATCCAATTGTATTCATTAAAATATATATTTTGGTAATAGATGTTTTTCAATATTTTAATAGATTTTTTTAAAAAAAATTAATTTCGATATGGTTATAAATTATAGCTTAAAAGATAAAAAAATTTAAAATAGTGATTTCAATAAAAAATTTAGTGTTTGTGTTATTTTTCTTTGAAGTTTCATTTTTTGATGAAATGTGAAAAATAATAAATTTTATAGGAAAATTGACTTTTCATCAAAATAATTTATAATGTTAAATTATATTATAAATCATTTTTCAAGTTAAATTAGATCATTGAAATCATTTTAATATTGAATTTATATTATTAAACATAGTAAAGTTGTGAACATTTTCACTTTAGAATCTTTCTTTCTCATCCTGTCGACAATAATAATTTTATATTAATTTACTCAACTTATAACATTTGATGTTTCAAATATGGATTTAATATTAGTAATTATAGTAATTTTTAATGTCTAATAAGTTAAACATAGATTTTTACAAAATATATTATCGAAAACATTAAAAACAATTTATAGTGATTAAGAGAAAATCATGTTTACCAAAAGACTAATCATTAAACATGAGAAGAAAATGATAAAAAACATATCAGAAATCCATTTCAGAACAAATTTAGACCTTTTAACCTATTTTATTGGAAATGGTTCATTATTTAAGGCACATGATGCAAGGAAGAACTACCAATAGTGGTAACTTTTTTCGTATTTATATGACTGCCACACCTCCACCGCTATAAAAGGGCACTCACTCCCATCACTAATTCACACCTCCCAATACATTTATCTCACCCAAAACATACCTAATGTACTTCAAAATTTACCTCCCCTAATAATATAATTCTTATATTTTGATCAAATCCATATTAGGAATGAATTTGTGTAATCATAAAGAGGATACCCGAATAAGAGGTAATGTTTTTCAAATAGAATTTTTTTTATTTCACTCTCCTCAAACGTCAACTATTTTTATATAATATTATATAATAAAATCAGTATGTTAAATTTAATTATATATTTTTTATATTTTTTTCAATAAATACAGCCGCACACACTTCCATTAAATATGACACACAATCATCTCTTGTGTGTACAACAGACTACCACCTTTTGAATTGATGCCATTTGTTCATCCATTTATACCTTTAATGAACTATAATAATTATGGGTTTATATTTTATATATGATATATATGATATTTATAATTTATTTATGTCTTTTTAATTAATATATAACATGTAACTTCATTATTATTTTTTGGGTATGAGATAATGTCATTCGTGTGTACAGCACGGTACAACCTTGTGGAGCAATGCGATTCATTCACATGCTACATGGAATGTATTTCGGATGGGTGTAATAAACATATGTGACATATATGATATAAAAATTATAGATAAATGATTATATACACGAATATCTTCTACATTTAGTTCATTCAATACAACAAGAAAATAAAAACAATGTCCATGCGTACATGCAACAAAACGTCTCCCTGAACAATATACTTTATTTCCTATCGACAAATTATAATGGGATCCAATAAATAAAATATACACATTATATATATGATATTTAAATAATTTTTTATATTCTATATATGAATAAATCATGATTTAATTAAGAAGAGAGAAAAAGTCAAAACTTACTCAAAAAACAAGGAATTTAGCAACTAAATACAATGAGAACAATGAATTATTATTAACAAATGGGTGAGAATATGTCCTAAAAAGATCATATATTATATTATAAATATTAATATAGTTATTTAATAAGTTAATAAAATTCTTTAAAATATTATATAGGAGGCTAAATATCATTCATTTAGAAATAATTTTATTCTAAGGGATTCCATCTCAATTTCATTTCATTGAGTCGCATTGAAATGTTATGCACATAATTACATTTATATGGTCTATATAATTCCTCATTTACATGTAATATACATATTAATTAACACTTCATGGTATTTTATGTTTCAATTTAAATTCATTAATTTATGGGGTTTTTAATTAAAAGTTTCCTAGTGGTAATGAATTTCATATCCCAATTAATTTACATTGGGTTATATTACATCCTTGTTGTCATTAATATTATTAGATTGTGGGTGAAATGAATTATTACTATCTATTATTGTATTTCAACTTTTTTATGTGCATTCATGGTTGATACACATAATTGATTCATTGGTTTATTCCTATTTCATTGATATAAAATTTTCAAAGGATTACCTCACAATATAAATTTTTACGGGATTGTTTACACTTTAATTTCCATTACAAGAAAATATTAAACATTTTCTAAATAATCCATTCTTCTTATTATCCTATGGTTATTTGTAATTAAATTTATATAATAAGACCATTTTTTCACTATTTTTTACTTGAAATTCTTTATAATTTTTTTATAAAATATAAATTCATTTCTCTCTTCAATCATAAATACGTTATCTTTTAAAACCATGTTTTCAAGATATTTTTTATCCTTTTCAAAATTATTTAAAGGAATTTCTAAAAATTTATAATCTTTACAAATTTTTTTTCAAAATAATCTTATATAATTTTCCCCATAATTCCCATATTGTTTTTTTTTAAATTTTGAAAATAATCTATGTTTTTTAGCATGATTGACATATACAGTATTTCCCATTGTAATGAACACTTGACGATTAGAATAATCCCTTAAATGTTTCCAAATATTTTTCCAAAAAATTATTTTATAAATTATTTTTAATGAAAGGTATTTTCAAAATGTGTCTCAAAATGAAAAAGTATATTTACCTCAAAGATATTTTAATGATATATTTTATAACATCAATGTCAACAACCCTTATTCATTATCCAATGGGTATACATTGTATTTATACCATAATAATTATTCCTATGAATGTATTATGATTATTTTTACCTATGATAGTATTGAAATTAACATTATTGAACAATTCATTTAATAATTAACATTTCCTTGAGTTATTTACTTTATATTGACCACTGAACAACAAATTTCCCCTAAATATCCAAATTGTTTAAAAATGATATGAAAATTTCCAAAATCGTATACCATTTTCACATAAAATACATTCATTGGAAGTTATTTGATTTGTTGAGGAGATATTGATAATTCCTTATCCAATATTTAGTAGGAATATTTAATAAGGAACACGGTTTATGAATGAAATCATGTATTTCATATATAATGAATTCTTAGGACTGGTATGAAATGAGTTGGGAACCATTTAATAAAATCCCTTAGATGTATCATTAGTCTCCTGATATGAAATGAGTTGGAATAAATTCATTTTTATGTAACCAATCAGTTTTAAACTATCTGGAGGATATATCATGACTGTAGTGTCTTGGGATATGACTTAGAAGGAATCAAAAGGGTTTTTACCTAGAATGTTTAACCCTTATTGAGGATAAATGTTGATGTTAAAGGTATCATGTGCCTGGGAAACATGATGTCCAATAATTAAGAATTTACTTTATTCCGTATATCAATTACTATTATCCATGATATTTTAACTATGAAAAAATATGTGGATGAAATTTATTCTTTTTTTATTGAATAAATTTAATGATTTTCACTTATTTACATTTCAATATTGATTATGACTTATCAATTTATTTAAATGGAATGTGTGATCAATTGTTTTCCATTCCGTATTTATTATGAATTATATAGATGTTGGAATCACCTATTTTGATAATCCCAAATCATGTTTGATTTAGGTGATAATCATATTCGAACTATATAATAATCTTGTTTCATTAATATTTATAGTCTCTATCCAGTGATACATATGTATCTTTAATCTCAAAATTCTATTTTTTAAGATTAAAATGAAAAATTTATCTATGTAAAGGTCACTAATAGAAATGTAACTGATAAAAAGGTCACCAATAGAAAGGTCACCGATAGAAAGGTCATTAATAGAAAGGTCACCGATGAAGATCACCGATGAAAGGTCACTGATGAAGGTCATGGATGAAAGGTCACCGATGAAGGTCACCGATGAAAGGTTTTCGATGAAGGTCATCGATGAAAGGTCGACGATGAAGGTAACCGATGAAGGTTACTGATGCAAAGATACCATTGTGAAGGTTACCGATGCAAAGTTACTGATGAGAAGGTTATCGATAAAGGTCATCGATGCAAGGTTACTGATGAAGGCTACCAATGAAGGAAACTGATGAAGGCTACCAATGAAGGCTACCGATGCACACCTATTGTTGAATCCTACCATTGTTAAGGCTACTATTATCAATCTACCTATTATTACCCTTTTATACTTTGTCAAATTTTTAAGATTATTCTAACGGTCATATTTGGTAAATTTAATGCTTCTGACATTAATTAATGCTGATTGTAGATATATCAAGAGACCATATCTGCGGACAATACGAGGTATGAGGAGGACCGCATGTTGCTTACTTATTGCTATTGTCGAATCTCAAAGATAAAAGAGAAGACCGAGAAAGTAACCATTAACACGAATGAAGCATGAAACAATAGAGGAAATAATGAGAAAGAACTTACTCTATAGATCAAAGATAACAAGGAAGAATCATTAGAGCCCTTACACTGTGAACCCAAGAGTTTCAAGAAGATCATTTAGGGAGAAAAAATTTCTCAGATACTTTTTGTGCTTTATCAACTCTTGATCAACAAAAGTAGTAGAATACTTAGTTGCTGAAAGCTAGAACCTAGATTTGAGACACTCTGTTTTGTGGACAACTTCTAGAGAAAGACTATAACTGAAATTTCATCACACCAAGGAGTCAAGAGTTGAACTGCAAACTCATGGATCATTCTAATCTCAATTTTATAATCTTATCTGTAATGACCTAAAATTTGAATAAATCTTGTTTCCTAATTTTGTGTGTTATTTTTTTTATACTCAACAAAATTGTTTCATTTGATAACTTGAGTATAATTAAAATGCGATTGTTGGGTTTTCATTGTTATATGACCATTGTTCAATATGACCGCTGGAAACTAAGCGTTTCGTTTATTGTCTCTAAATACAAGTGATCTTGGTTAATTAATATAGAAAAAAGATTCGATGGCCTCACCCAGTAGTCTTGGACCGATCGAAGCCCATCTAACAGAACTTGGGAAAATGGTAGCACCAAGGGCTTTGCTCTGGACCAAACCCAAGCCAAACTTCATCGTGTGAAGCTAGAACAGAATCACCTTCCGGAGAAGTTAAAACTGATAGAAATTACTACTCGTGCGATGTTGGCTGAGCCTCCCTCAGAGTCTCTCACCTTATCACACCTTACTCTTAGGTCCTATGCTGGTGTTATAAGGGGCTATGTTACTAGATCGTAACTGTCTTGTGTAATCCTTTGTTTTAAATAAAAATTTGGATTTCTTCTTATGATGAAGTTTATGAATTTTCAAATGTCTGGATGAATATAGTATGCATATTTTTGGTGAATTTTAGTGAAAGGATATTTTATAAAAAATGATTATGTAAACCATAAATAATTAAAAATGTGTAATGATTTTCAAAAAATGGTCTTCTACAATTATGTTCAGTATGAAATTTAGAGTCTAATAAGATCAACATAATTTTTGATGAATAGTAAATTATGAATGGTGATTTTATGCTTAGGATTAGTAATGTGACCAAATGGATTAGTAATCTCACTTAAAGAATGTTCTAATATAATCTAGGCACCTTGATTAAGTAATGTGATTCAATAAAATGGTTAAATAACGGTTTCATAAATTATTAGTCAAGTAATATTTTTTTGGGAGAATAGTGTTTTTTAATTAAAAATTAAATTAAATTTATTTAGAAAATTATTTTTATAAAATGGATTTCATTTTTGAACTCATAGCATCGATATTATGTTAAGGTAATTTTTAGGGATCTTTCTGAAAAAAATGAATTTTCGGCGAATAGTGTATTTATTTAAAAAATAAATTAAAAATATTTAGAAAATTATTTTTATAAAATGGAGTTCATTTTTGAAATCAGAGCATCTATATTTGTTTAAGGTGAAATTTTGGGTTTTTTCTACGAAAGTTGAATTTCTGATTAATAGTGAAAATACAGTTTTTAAGTTACGGGTGTTTAATGACATCATTAAATGATGTATTAAGTATGTAATCAACATGGTATACTTATGAATGTTAATATAATGTATGAGGTGTCCTAAGTTTCCAATACCATGGGAAAATACCAGGGTAAAGCCCATGGTTTTTCCAAAACCACCAATGAGGTGTCCTTTGGCAATTAATGCATTGTCCCCTCACTTTACCTATAAATACCAAGCCATCCTCTCATCCATTCGACTCCCAAATCTCCCCCAACAAAGCTATGGTAACATTACCTCCCATGGAGTCCTCCCAAGGTGCTCCAAATACATCATGGTCCAACCCATTGAGTTTTAAAAGTTACGTTTTAAGGTAAGGGATCCTACCTCTCTCTTTCTTTTCAAGTAATCTTTTTTATGTCATTTCTTTTATGCTCCATGATCTTATGTTGGAGGATGTTATTTTATATAACTATTACTTCCATTTTTATGTTCATATGATTAGAGACCCCCTCTTTCTCTCATAAATTCGTTTTAACAATGTTTATGTGGTGCCGTTAGGCTTCTGATTTTTTAAGAGATTCTTTCACCTTTCTCGATTTTTTAAAGTTCTACTTTCATGTCAAGTCTTTCAAGTTATTTTTTATTATGTTGGGTTATGATATATATATCTATCATACTAATCTTTTATGTTCATATTATTATAGACCGTATTTTATTTCTTCAATTCATTTTTGTTGAAGTTTAAGTGGCACCGTTAGGCTGGTGAATTTTTAAGAGATTCTTTCACCTTTCTCATTTTTTCAAAGTTCTACTTTCATGTCAAGTCTTTAAAGTTCCTTTTTATTATGTTGAGGTATGATCTACATATCTATCATACTTATCATTTATGTTAATATGATGAGAGACCCTATTTGATCTCGTCAATTCATTGTTTTTTTTGAAGTTTAAGTGGCACCGTTAGGCTGCCGAATTTTTAAGGGATTCTTTCACCTTTCTCATTTTTTCAAAGTTATACTTTCATGTCAAGTCTTTCAAGTTCCTTTTTATTATGTTGGGGTATTATCTCTATATATATCATACTGATATTTTATGTCCATATGATGAGATACCTTATTTTATCTCTTCAATTCTTCAGTTGAAGTTTAAGTGACACCGTTAGGCTGCCGAATTTTCATAAGAGAAATCTTATTTTTGTCTTCCTTCCATGTTTTTCATTTCTTATGGTATGTATTTCAAATATCATTACCATGTTATTATATAAATTATATTCTGTCCCTCTACTGTTTTTTGTTTCATTTATTATTGGGTGACCTATGTCCCCTCTCTTTTCAATGTTTTCTAAAACCCCGAAACATAGCTGTTATGCGGCAGAATTTCCGTCTCAAATGTCTCTCTCTTTTTCTCAAATTATCTTCTCTTATTAAGTGAGTACTCAAATATCTTCCTTATAAAGGGGTATTCAAATATATACCCAAATGTTCTATTTTAAATTCTGGTATTTACAAACATAATACCCACTTTTCTTTTCTGTGGGTTTAATGTGACATAAAGATCATGTCTTAAAAGCAGTTTTTAAAAGGTTATGATTATGAAATGAAACCCATTTTTTATGCTATATGGGTTATTTATTAAATGTTGATGCTGATATATTTGTATCACATGACGATAAATACAAATTAAGGGTGCTCCCTGATAGCGCTCCAATGCATTGGGTAAAGACTTAATCTCTAGAGATGACCATTTTTAACGACGCCTTGGTGAATAACCTTTGTAATTTTTAATGACACCTTGGGGATGGAACTTGGTGAAACGGAAATGATTGTCAATATTAAATGTTGTAGCCACATCTTCAAGTTATGAAATATGTTATTTTTTTATGATATGCCTCATGATTTCTTTCTCATGCCTTAATGTTATTTTTCGTGACATTGTTGATGTATCTCATGTTCACATGTTAAATGTTTCCCCTTGTTTCCCTTACTGGGCCTTCTGCTCATCCATTATTTTTATGTATTTCCCTAGTTTATGAAATGAAGTAATGAACCTATGATGAACATATGTAGAATAATTTCAAGTGTTCAAGAAGAATGTTTTATGTTTTCATGTTTTAAGTTCCTAGTATCCAAGACACTAAACCTTAATGATCCTCAGTTTTTGTAAAATGTAATGAAAGTTTATGTGATAAAAAGGCGGGATGCTATAGTTGGTATCAAAGTATGGTTTATTTATTTGTGGAAATTAGGATATGAATAATTTAGGAAGAACCCTATAGAAAAGTTTAAATATAGGAAATATTCCTGGTATTTTGGTGAGTATTGAGTAAGGGGTTGCCAAAAAATACATCCTTGTCTGGATACGAGCAGGTAGAGGTGGCTCTGGAGCAGATGTACATAGGGGTAAAACCTGAAAACATCTCTTTGATCTAGACTATAATGGGAAATGGTACACAACAATGGGCCTTGCTGCACCTTTGTTTATGACACTCCCAGGGGATATGCTTTGGAAAATTCATAAGCTTAGTATGAACCATTATTAAAGGAACAAAGATAAAATAAAATAAAGATTCACAAAAGAATATATGACCATGGATAACCTATATTGGGACCTAGGGGATCACAAGTTAGGGTATACTTTTCTTCTACCATTTTATCCTTCTATGATTTAAGTTTCCATTTCATGATTATTGGCTAAGTATTTAAGCCCTCTAATTATACATGCTTTTCTTAGTTAATGGTGGGAAATGGAAGAGCATGTCCCAACAACCAATGTGATAGGAAATGTGACGATTACCCTATTAATGTGATAGAGATGATGAAAGATCAAGTTGAACATATTGTTATTAATCCAAACCAGCTATCAAAAATCACAATTAATAATTGGTACCTAGTTGAATGCCCAAATTAATCAAGGAAGAAGAAGACAAAGTCTCAAGGATGTTCATCTGATAATGTTGATAAGGGAAAGAAGACCCAATTTCTATTTTGAAAAAAGTGTGGGAAGAGGCACCAAGGAGAATGTAAAAAAGGAATCCGGAGATATTTTAAGTGTGGGAAGGTAGGGAATAAAGTATCAAATTGCTTTAAAAAAATGGATAATGTGATGAATGTGGATAAGGTTCGGTCTAATGTACCTTTTACATTTCGATGTCGTAAATGTGGAGAAGTTAGACATTATCCAAGGAAATTCTCTCTTGGAATGGATGAGAAGCCTGATGAGAATCAATAATCTTTGAGGACAAGGGAACAAAGCAAGTCCTATGCTGAGATGGATCATGATGACTGAAGTACATGTAACTTCTTCGCAATAATTGTCTATGTCATGTTATATTTTAGTTTGTGCTCTATGCACATATCTTTTATGTTTTCTAAGATCCTCGAGTCACTACCTAAGATGATTTTATATCATTAAGGAAAACATATATTGTTATGTACCACATGTTGATATAGTGAAGCTGTTCTTCTTAAAAAAAGGGGGTGATTAGGGGATTAAAAGATGATTATTATTTTGGAAGATGTTCACTATTTTGGGAACCCTATTTGATCGAGGTAAATAGATTACTACGGTATTTTCTTTGAGGAGTAAAGTTTGACTTATATTTTGAAGAATAGATGATTTTAAGGTGGACTTATAGTAATTTAGGTTACATATGGAAATGATTAACCTATCTGGGTGAAAATGTGATTAGGTTAGTTACTTTTGTTATAAGATTATAAGAGTGGTTGGTGTTGTTTGAAGATGAATGATAAAGTCTATCTTGGAAGACTATGTTATGAGATCGTTCTTATAATTGGGTTTCAATCTTAGTTTGGTTTATTTTGAGGAATTTTAAGAACAATTATTCATGGAATGGTCTATGATGATCTTCGGGTAGTACCATGGAACTTTGAATATTTAAAAGTAGTTTCCCTTCCTATGGGATTCGTTCTTTTTGAAGAGTTGTTTTATCTTACCCTTTTTGTTTTTAGGATAATGTTTAAAGATATAACAAATTGATAGTTAATCTTTTGTGGAATACGTGACTCTCAAGATGATGATTCTTGTGTTTTGATGAGACCAAGTGTTTTTGAATGCTCATCGTTTGGACAAAAGATTAGTTTTGGTAGAAACATATTAAAGGATGAATCTCTACTTGAAGGTAGGTATATTTATTTATGTTTTTGTTCTATGTAGTAAATGAATTACTCCAAATTATGAAAAGGAACGTAAAACAAAAATTTTGTTGGTTTACGTTTCCTACTAGGTAATCAATGACTTTTTACACACATCATAAGTTTGTGATTTTATCATGGCTAACTTTCTCCTAATCATGTTTTCTATCACTCTCCCCCAGTACTTAACCCTTTGTTTTCTCCTCCATGTCCATGTTTTCCTACATGGAATCATAGTGTGGGTTAACTCGGGTTACCTTTGTACTTCCCTTTCATTCTTTTAATGTAATAGTTTTACTGAATCCTTTCCCGATGTGGGACTTTCAATGAAATTTCAAAACCCAATTTCAAAAATTGCGAGGAAACAATTTCTTAAGGGGGGAAGATTGTAACAACCAATTTTTTTTAATAAATCTTGTTTCATATGTTTGTTTGTTATTTTATTTTTTATACTCAACAAAACTGTTTCATTTGATAACAGGAGTATAATTAAAATGCGACCGTTGGGTTTTGACTTTTATATGACCATTGGTCAATATGACCACTGGAAGGTAAAATTTTTGATTATTTTCTCTAAATACAAGTGATCATGGTTAATTAATATAGAAAGAAGATTTTATGGCCTCACCCAGTAGTCTTTGACCGATCGAAGCCCGTCTAACAGAACTTGGGAAGGAGGTAGCACCACTGGGCTTTGCACTGGACCAAACCCAAGCCGAACTTCATCGTGTGAAGCTAGAATGGAATCTCCTTTGCGAGAAGTTCAAACTGATAGAAATTACTACTCATGCAATGTTGGCTGAGCCTCCCTCAGATTCTCTCACCTTAAAACACCTTACTCTTAGGTCATATGCTGGTGTTATAAGGGGCTATGTAACTAGACCGTAACTGTCTTGTGTAATCCTTTGTTTTAAATAAAATAATTTATTTCTTCTTATGATGAAGTTTATGAATTTTCAAATGTCCGGATAAATATAGTATGCATATTTTTGGTGAATTTTAGAGAAAGTAATTTAAAAAAAAAATATGTGAACCTTAAATAATTAAAAATGTGTAATGATTTTCAAAAAATGGTCTTCTATAATTATGTTCAGTACAAAATTTAGAGTCTAATAAGATCATCTTAATTTTTGATGAATAGTAAATTATGAATAGTGATTTTATGCTTAGGATTAGTAATGTGAACAAATGGATTAGTAATCTAATTTAAAGAAAATATTAATATAATCTAGGCACCTTGATTAAGTAATGTGATTCAATAAAATTGTTAAATAACGGTTGCATAAATTATTAGTCAAGTATTAGTTTTTTTAGGTGAATAGTGTTTTTTATTTGAAAATTAAATTAAAAATATTTAGAAAATTATTTTTATAAAATGGATTTCATTTTTGAACTCAGAGCATCGATATTATGTTAAGGTAATTTTTGGGGATTTTTCTGAAAAAAATAAATTTTTTGTGAATAGTTTATTTATTTAAAAATTAAATTAAAAATATTTAGAAAATTATTTTTATATAATGGAGTTCATTTTTGAAATCAGAGCATCGATATTTGTTTAAGGTGAAATTTTGAGTTTTTTCTAAGAAAGTTGACTTTTTAATGAATTGTGAAAATACCGTTTTTAAGTTACGGGTGTTTAATGACATCATTAAATGATGTATTATGTATGTAATCAATATGTTCGACTTATGAATACTAATATAAGGTATTAGGTGTCCCAAGTGGCCAATACCATGGGAAAATACTAGGGGCAACCCCATGGTTTTTCCAAAACCACCAATGAAGTGTCCCTTGGCCATTAATCCCTCGTCCTCTCACTTTCCCTATAAATACCAAGCCATCATCGCATCCATTCGACTCCCAACTCTCCCCCAATGATGCTCTGGTTTCATTACCTCCAAATGAGTCCTCCCAAGGTTCCCCAAATCCCTCAAGGTCCCAACCTTGGAGTTTTAAGAGTTACGTTTTAAGGTAAAGGATCCTACCTCTCTCTTTCTATTCAAGTAATCTCTTTTATGTCATTTATTTTATGCTCCATGATCTTATGTTAGAGGATGTTCTTTTATATTCCTCTTACTTCACTTTTCATGTTCATATTATGAGAGACCCCATCTTGCTCTCATCAATTCGTTTTAACAATGTTTAAGTGGTGCCGTTAGGCTGCCGAATTTTTAAGAGATTCTTTCACCTTTCTCATTTTTTCAAAGTTCTACTTTCATGTCAAGTCTTTCAATTTCCTTTTTATTATGTTGGGGTATGATCTATATATCTATCAAACTAATATTTTATTTTTATATGATGAGAGACCCTATTTGATCTCATAAATTCATTTTTTTGAAGTTTATGTGGCGCCGTTAGGCTGCCGAATTTTTAAGAAATTCTTTCACCTTTCTCATTTTTTCAAAGTTATACTTTCATGTCAAGTTTTTAAAGTTACTTTCTATTATTTTGGGGTATTATATATATATCTATAATACTGATATTTTATTTTCATATGATGAGAGACCCTATTTGATCTCATCAATTCATTTTTGTTGAAGTTCAAGTGGCGTTGTTAGGCTGCCGAATTATTAAGGGATTTTTTCACCTTTCTCATTTTTTCAAAGTTCTACTTTCATGTCATGTCTTTCAAGTTACTTTTTATTATGTTGGGGTATGATATATATATCTATAATACTTATCTTTTATGTTCATATGATTAGATACCTTCTTTGAAATCTTCAATTCATTTTCTTGATGTTTAAGGGATGTCGTTAGGCTGCCGAATTTTCATAAGAGAAATATTATTTTTGTCTTCCTTCCATGTTTTTCATTTCATATGTTATGTCTTTCAATTATCATTACCATTTTTGTATATCTACTATATTCTTTCCCTCTAATGTACTTTGTATCATTTATGAGTGGGTGACCTATGTCCCCTCTCTTTTCAATGTTTTCTAAAACCCCGAAACATAGTCGTTATGCTGCAGAATTTCCGTCTCAAATATCTCTTTCTTTTTCTCAAATTATCTTATTTTATTAAGTTAATACTCAAAGATCTTCCTTATAAAGGGGTATTAACATATATACCAAAATTTTCTATTTTAAATTCTGGTATTAACATACATAAGACCCTCTTTCTTTTTCCATGGGTTTAAAGTGACATAAAGATCATGTCTTAAAAGCGGGTTTTAAAAGGTTATGATTATGAAATGAAACCCATTTATTTTATGCTATATGGGTTATTTATGAAATGTTGATGATGATATATGTGGATCACATGACGATAAAGACAAATTAAGGTTGCGCCCTGATAGCTCTCTAATGCATTGCGTAAAGACTTAATCTCTAGAGATGACCATTTTTAACGATGTCGTGGTGAATAACCATGGTAATTTTTAATGACACCTTGGGGATGGACCTTGGTGAAATGGAAATTATTGTCAATATTAAATATTTTAGCCACATATTCAAGTTATGAAATATGTTATTTTTATTATGATATGCCTCACTATTTCTTTATCATGCCTTAAAGTTATTTTTCATGACATTGTTGATGTATCTCAAGTTCTAATGTTAAATGTTTCCCCATGTTTCCCTTACTTGGCCTTCAGCTCACCCTTTCTTTTGATGTATGTCCCCAGGTTATGAGATGCAGTAATGAACCTAGTATGAACATAAGGAGAAGCCTTTCAATTGTTTATGAATAATGTTTTATGTTTTCATTTTTTAAGTTCCTGGTTTCCAAGACACTAAACCTTAAAGATCCTCGGTTTTTGTAAAATGTAATGAATGTTTATGTGATAAAAAGGTGGGATGCTATATTATCTCTATTTGTTTCTTTTATTTTACATTTCTGAGAAGTGTTTCAGTCTGTCTTTTACACACACTATCTCCTGTGCTTGAATTGGAAGATACTAAAAATCCTCACAACAAACTTCACTTACACTTTATTCCCCATGTAGAACTATGGAAGAGACCATGTGTGGTCTGTATTGTTTTTTTCCAATGAAGGATTGTGGTATAGGGTGTCAACCCTAGACAGTTTGTGAAAAAATATTGTAAAGCATGATACAGGTTGTGTATCATGTTTATCATTAATATAAACTGATTGGTGGAAAGTGATCACCAAGTGGAGAGGATTTTGTCTCAGCTTGAGACTGAACCTCTAGTTTAACTCCATAGTTTAAAATATTTTGTAATACACTATTTTTACTATTTTCCAATGATTATAATTTCAAAAATATAAAACTTTTTATCATCTAATTTGATAGTTACTTTTGGTTACTGTGTGTATATGTCTAATTCAGTAAACTTGTTTCAAAAGTTGAAGAAGTGTTTTACACTAATTCAACTAAGGTCTAATCACCCTTTGAGAAACCTATTAACCAACTAAACTTTTATATCTCTAATTCTTCAATTAAATGGGCCATTTCAAAGTTGGGGGTTCTAAAGAATAATGTTTTTAACAGAAATTTTAAGTAGGAAATCAATTCACCCCCCTCATGAGATTACACTCTGGCCAAAATTTTGGTATCAAAGGATATTTTTATTTCTACTATATGAACTATTGTGAAAGTTTTCAAATTCTTCTCAATTGGTATTTTAGTTATAACTTTAAGATCTTAAAATTTCTATCATATCTAAATTTTTAGTTCATTAAAATTATAAATAACAATGTATAATAGAGTTGAGGGTGATTCCACTAACAAGACACCATTCTTTAATGGTAATAACTATGCTCAATGGAAATTAAAAATGAAAATGTATCTAGAAAGAATGGGTCCTAAAATTTGGGACACAATGGAATAACAACAATATTTTCCTCTTACTGCTAGGGACACATGGTATCAATTGAATAAATCTACATTTAACAATAACTATAAATAAATTAATGAATTTTACTATTCTCTAGGTGATGAATAATTCAATAGAATATCGCCTATAAAATTTCATATGAAATTTGGGATACTTTGGTTGCTTCTCATGAGGGAACAACCAATGATAAAGAAATGAGATTAAATACTTATACTATTAAATATGATAATTTTAAAATGAATACTGATTAACTAATATCTGATATGTATCTTAGGTTTAATAAAATAGTAAACACTATGAGTCTACTTGGGAAACTAGTAGACAACAAGGATAAGATTATGTATTTGCTTCGATGCCTACCTGACAGATAGAGAGAAACTTCTGTTTCTATCCGAGAGTCCTATGACATAGGCAAGATACCAGTGAAGGAAATAATTAGAAAAATTATGATGTAAGAAAAAGACCATAAGGTAAATCAAGAAGTAGATGAAGAACCCAAAAAAGAAATCTGTATCATTCTAGATAGCTAACTCAATGAGAAAAGATAAAGAAAAGGTTCAAGCTCTTGTAGACATTTCCAACAGTGAAGACTCAAACTCTGACAGTGATGATGATATGGCTCATTATGCTATGAGATTCCAGATGTTATACTATAAGAAGAATTTAATTAGATAATCAAACTATAAAGGAAGATATGATAGTAAAGGACTGTGGAAAAAGGAAAGAAAATGGAATGACAACACAAATGAAATAGTCTACTATGAGTGTAAATAAAAAGGCCATGTGAAGGCTGATTTCCCCAAGTTGGAGTTTAAAAAGAAATCTGAAGACAAGGTCAAGGGATATAAAAAGGCTATGAAAGTAACTTGGAGTGCTTCAGAAGATATCTCTAGTGGATCTGAGTCCTCTGATATTGGGAAGAACAAAAATGAAAACATATCTTTCATGAATGAAAAGTATGAGGTAACACCCAATTCTCTTATACATAATTATTATTATTCTAGGAATGAATGTGAATCAAATAATGATTAGAATGTCACTAAGGATGAACTGTTTGAATATTGTTGAATGTTGGAGGACAACTTTAATGAAAAAAAGTATAAATATAAATTATTAAAACGACAACATGCCTTAAATGATAATTATAAGTCTGATCTGGATATTGAGAAAGAAAAGTGTGCTCATCTATTAAATGAAAATACTGAACATAAATTATCAAATGAGCAATTAAAAAGGGATCCTGATAAGTTTACTGAATGTAGAGATACATTGACTCAGTTTCTAGGGAAAAAATTGCTCAAATATATACAACTGGTCCGGGATATCCACTAGGACAAAGAAATATTATTAAAAATAAATTTCTTCCAAAATTTGGGCAGTTCATTGCTAGTTCATGTTCTAGATCATCTTTTAAGAAACAATTTTCTAAAGGACCTAACAACGAGTTCATGTATCAAATCATATCAATTGATTATATAAAACCTATGAGAAATTATGGGTTCAAATTTTTTTACTTTCTAACCTCTCTGGACCCATGAAAATATGGGTGCCAAAGTTACCCTACACATAATCTGTTTTGGAGGAAAATTGTCTGAAGAGTTCCTGTAAAACTCTATGGTACTTGGATAGTGGATGTTCAAGACATATGACAAGAGACTATTAATGCTTCAAGAGCCTAATTAATGTGGATGGTGAACATGTCAAATTTGGTGACAATGTTAAAGGGAAGGTCATCAGCTTATGCCAGACTGGTAACCCTAATACTATATTAATATCAAAAGTACATTTTGTTTATGGGTTAAAATACAATCTACATAGTATCTCTGAGTAGTGTGATGGTGGTTTCAATGTTATGTTTAAAAATGATGTCGGCAATGTTTTTAATTCTAAAAATGATTTAATATTCACTACTCTTACAATTGAAAATGTAAATTTTGTCAATTTATATTATTTAGCTAAGAAACATTTTTCTTGTTTAAATGCTTTTTATAAGGAATCTTGGTTATGGAACAGAAGATTATGACACTACAATGTGAAATAACATAGGAAACTAAATAGTAAAGTTTTAGTTAGAGACTTACCTACATTATAATTCCCATATAACAATGTTTGTAATCCTCATCAAAAAGGAAAACAATGCAAAGTTTCTTTCAAATCAATGAAAAATGCATCTACTTCTCAACCACTTGAGTTGGTTCACATGGATTTGTTTGGACCATCTGGAGTTTCAAGATAAAATTGGAACCACTATGTTTATGTTCTTATAGATGATTTTTATAGATATACTTTTGTATACTTTCTATCTCACAAAATTAAAGCATGTTCTTACTTCGTTAACTACTCCAAGTTTGTAGAAAATCTTAGTTGAATTAGAATTAATACCTTGAGAAGTGATCATGGTTGTGAGTTTTAAAGTCAATAATTTTAATCATTTTTCTCACCAAATGGCTATGATCACAATTTCTCTACTCCTAGAACACCTTAAGAAAATTTAGTTGTATAAAGAAGAAATGGGACTCATCTAGGGATTGCATGGACTATGCTAAATTAGTACAATATACCTATCTAATTTTGGGATGAATCTATTAATATAGCATGTTACATTATCAATAGAGTCTTAATCAAAAATGTTGTTAAGAAAACCCCTTATGAGCTTTGGAAGAATAGGAAGCCTAAGGTTAATTACTTCAGAGTTTTTGGTTGAAAAGTATTTATCCATGAAACTAAGGATAATATTGAAAAGTTTGCTTCTATGAGTGATAAAGAAATTTTCAAAGGTTACTCAATATCTAGTAAATATTATAGAGTATTCAATAAGATAACCAAATTTGTGGAAGAATAAGTTCATGTAAACTTGATGAGACGGATTCCCATGAACCCAAAACCTCTGTTGAACATCTTGAAGAAGATATGTCAATTCTGGACATTAATGGTTTAGATAGTGAACCCTTAGTAAAAACAACCAGTTCTAGAAATTTTCCATAATCTGAGCTAGGTGAATCTGAACCTATAGACAACCATGAAGAGTCTAGTCCAACTCGTCCTATAGGTATTAGAACTCTCAGGAATCATCCTTCAGATGTTGTTGTAGGTGATCTAAATAGAGGAACTCAAGATAGATCTTCTCTGAGAAACCAGGTTGAGCATCAAGTCTCACTTTCAGAGCATAAACCTAAAAATATCAATGATGCGATCAATGATGAATTTTGGGTGATATATATGCAAGAAGAATTAATTCAGTTTGAAAGAATTATGTTTGGGAATTAGTAGAAAGAACTAAAGACACTTTGACTATATGCACTAAATGGGTGTTTAGAAATAAGGTTGATGAGTCTGGAAACATAGTTAGAAACAAGGATAGTCTAGTTGGACAAGGATATATTAAAAAATAAGGGATATTCTATGAGAAAACCTTCACACATGTAGCTATACAAGAATCCATTAGGATACTACTTGATTATGTAGCTCATCTGAATTTCAAAAAAATTCAAATGCATTTCAAAAGTGCATTTCTAAATAGGTACATAGTTTAGATGAATTTTTTGAACAACCCCCTGGTTTTAAAAATCCCATTTTTTCAAATCATGCCTTTAAACATTCTAAAGCCCTATATGGTCTAAAACAAGCTCCAAGAGCTTGGTATGATAGACTTAGTTCTTTTCTTATTTCAAAATGTTTCACTAAAGGAATATCATATCCTACACTTTTTATTAAATGGATTTCCAAAGATGTTTTAATAATACATATATATGTATATTCCACTATTTTTGGATCCTCTACAAATTTTTTATGTTATGATTTCTCTAAAAAGATGCATGATGAATTTGAAATGAGTTTAATCGGGGAATTAAAATTTTTCTTGGATTTTAAATTTTTCCAAATAAAAATGGTATTATTTTAAATTAGAGTAAATATATGAAGTATATTTTGAAACTTTTTTTCTTGGATGAAAATAAAGGTAGTGATACACCTATGAATACCACCTGTAAGTTGGATAGTGATGAATCTGGTAAACTGGTCTATCAAACCAATTATAAAGATATGATTGGGAGTCTGATCTATCTTACTGCTAGCAGACATGATATTATGTTTAGTGTATTCATGTGTGCTCTCTTTAAATACAATCCCAAAGAGTCTCATTTTACTTCTGTTAAAAGGATTTTTAAATATCTCAAGTATACTAAAAACATAGGACTATTTTATCCAAGAGGACAATAATTTAATTTAACAAATTATTTAGATGATGACTTTTCTAGTTGAAAGTAAGATAGATAGAGCACCTCTAGAACATGTCACATTTTGGGAAAGTAACTAGTATCATGGTGTAGTAAGAAACCGAATTATGTTGCATTATCTACTACCAAATATGAATATATAGCTACTGGTAGTTGTTGTGCTCAAATTCTATGGATGAAACACACTTTTCTAGACCATGGATTCCAATTCAAACATGTCTGTATAAACTATGATAATACAAGTACTATTAACATCTCTAAAAATCCAGTATCTCTTTCTAGGAAAAAGAACATTGATGTGAGACATCACTTCTTGAAATACCATTATCAAAGAGGTGATATCACTCTTGAATTCATTGGAACTGAACATCAATTGGTATATATATTCACAACGCCTTTGAATTCTGAGAAGTTAAATTAAATCAAACATGAGTTAGGTATGATAAAATGTTAAGTTAGGAACCTCACTGTTGGACCTCACCGTTAGGAACCGCACCGTTAGGAACCTCACTGTTAGGGACCTCACCGTTAAGAACCTCACTGTTGGACCTCACTGTTAGGAACCTCACTGTTGGACCTCAATGTTAAGAACCACACCATTGGAAATCACTATTAGGAACCTCACCACTAGGAATCTCACCGTTGAGCCTCACTATTAGGAACCTCACTATTGGAACTCACCATTAGGAACCTCACTATTGTACCTCACCATTAGGAACCACAACATTGGACCTCACTGTTAGGAACCTCACCATTGGTCCTCACCATTAGGAACCTAACCATTGGAACTCACCATTAGGAACCTCAACGTTGGACCTAACTATTAGGAATGTCACTGTTAGGGCCTCACCATTGGAACAACCCCATAGGCACCTTACTGATAGTCTACTTTTCCTGGACATTATGTTTTTCTTCCATAATCTGAACGGTTTTTAGTATTACTTATTGCTTTTACTTGATTTTTTTATCCTTAAATTATAAAATTAAAGTAAAAACGAAATTTCGATCCACTTCTACTCTCTCCAAAACCTCTTTCTCCATTATCATAGAACCTCATCTTCAACTGAAACCCTTGAACTGCTCCATATTAAAATGGAAATATTGAAGAGACCATTGGTCAGTGATGAAAGAGACGCACCGAATCCTAACAGACCTCGAGCTAGGTCGAGTAGTGGAAGCTAGGTAGTCGCACCGCTAATCAACCCACATTTGTAAAAGAGGTAAATCATGTTTGAGATGTAACTAAGATCGGAATGGTTGATATCGATCAGGTCTATAGTTATGAAGGCACTTAAATCTCATTACTAGGTCAAATGATTTTCTAATAACAATGGATCCTATTACCCAAATATAGTTAAGGAGTTCGATGAGTCTCTAATGTTTGAGCAGTATGAGGATGAAAATAGAATTTCTTCAAAGGTAAATTGGGTAAGTGTGTTCTTTTCCACTTTTTAATGGGATAACTATTTAAGAGCGACACACGAAGGGATTTTTTATTACTATTTACTTGTGGTACCTCTAACTAGTGAGTTATTCTGTTATGAAGAAGCTTTGGCTAAACTAAAAGGGAATGTGATCTCTAAGAAAGTGATTGTTCCTGAAATAGATGGAGAAAATAATTTTTTCTTTATGTTTTTTCATCATGTATTGAGTACCAGGAGAGGGGACATTGGTACCTTAAAATATCATGATGTATTTATTTTTTATCTGTTGAATCATGGACAAAAGATAAATTTGTGTATATTGATGATGATCCAATTAGAGGATATGAAAAATCTCAGTTCTAAGTATATTGATTTGTTTCATGCTATATTGATATCCTTCATGTTGAAAGTGAAATGGGTTTCTAGAAATAAGGAGGAAACATTTTTTGTAATGGACAATTTCTTTATCAAAAACATGATTTGAAAGTTTATAATGATTAGTTGGAACCCTTGGCATCGAATATGGGAAAATGATGAGAATAAGATATATGAGGACTTCAACCTAGTTACTCATACTAATAGGCCTAAGTATAAGAAAGACCCTAGTCTGAATCCTAATTAAGTGGATCCTGTATACTCAGATGAAAGAGAAGAGGCTACTGTTATTCAAGTCAGAGAGGATTTTTCTATAGATGATAGGAGTGATCCTAACCTTCCTCTTGAAAATATTGTATCTTTTTGTGAGATTATCCCACAAAAAATACTCCTTAGAAGGGAGACTGTCCTAAAGGACAATGAAGAAGATGAAAATAGGGAAGAAGAAGGCGATCAACATTTCTTAAGAGACATTAGAGAGACCTTACAGAAGGAAGATGACACAAAATCTAGTCATAATTAATTTGAGACAGCTTCTGATGAAAGTTAAGAAGAATTTCTAAGTCTCAGTCCTCTAATAGAATATACCGAAATGGTAGAAAGTGTATATGAAGTGGTTGGTGATTGGGTTGATGCTAGAATTGTAATGTGAGTAGTTGATGATTCTATAGAGGAAGTGGCAGTGGGCCCTCCTGTTGATGCAATTGATCTAGGAGGTATGACAGAGATGAATGTGGTTGATTTGGAGAATGATCCATGTGAAGAGTAGGAACTTGTTGCTACGGGTTCAGTTTTTGTTTCTCATGGGATAAAAGATTGGTCAGAAGACCCTGGATTTGTGGTCTTGGGCTTAGACTATGGATATTCTGATGATGTCCAACCTATCAGAAGTTCTCTAATTCCTTCTATTATAGAGACTGCTATTGTATATCCAGTAGATCTTTTTCCTCAATATTATGTAAAGAAGGATGACTTAGAATCATTGAAGTCAAACTTGGAGAAACGTTTTGATGATAAATCTACTATGATAATGAGAACAATGACCCTAAATCAAGAAGGTGTATCATCTTTCTTATAGAGAGTTATTTCCACCTCTTACTCAAATTTTCTACATAAAGTGAAGGATTTTCAGAATCATATCATAACCTTAGTAGAATCAATGGAATATATGAATTATTCACTTTCCAGATTAGATTCCTATATGGATTTAAGGGTGAAAGTGGACAGATATTGTACATATGTTAAAAGTGTGGTTTAGTAGATGGCCACTGTGTTTGAGGACTATAATAAGTCTATGGAGACACATGTGAGTGGCCAGGATGATGATGTAAAGATGCTGATCAGTGGGCTGACCAAATCCATTAAAGAGACAGTGGCTTTCACTATTGAACCTCTAGGTGCATTTGCTTCCTCTTTATCCTCTCATCCAGTTTATCTAGAATCTTTTAGATTGGTTTTCAGAGAAGGAGTGGAGAAGTTCTCTGGTGCTAGTACCTTAGACCCTTAGTCTATGACTCAGGTCATTTCTACTACTAGGGAAATTCATAAACTTGTGGGGGATTACTTAAGAGAAGATTCTCAAAATTAAAAGGCCATCAAAGAGAAAGTTTATTTCTACTACAAAAGGGTGAACACTATGTATCAGATGGATGGTAACTTTATGCTGCTATTGGAGATCATCAGGATCCCACCTGTCACTCAGGCATTTAAGGATCAAGTTAGCAGACTCAAAGAGTTGAATCCTAGCTTTGATAAATTTATGGACAATAAGGATGATTTTATATCAGCTATGGAAAGAGGAGGAATCATTATTATGGATTTCAGAAATCTTCTTTTACCCTTCTTATATGTGGACAACACTCCCATCATTGTTCCTCCAACATTTCCTTCTTCCTTGGATGCTTCAGGATCTACCAGTACTGGACCAATGATGACTCCTACACAGGACATCATAATCTTGTCCCCTATGATTACCTTGGACATCTCTGATGTGGATTGAATGTGGGATGTTTTATTTTATAGGTATCTATGTACACTTTTCGTTTCTCATATTCCTTCTTCATTAATAATAAATTCATCTTTTGTCACTGTGTGTCTTCCTATCTTTTTGTTAATCACAAAGGGGGAGAAGTTTTATGTTTTATGTTTCCTAAAGGAGGGAGAGTTTTTATGTTAAATTTAATCTTTTCATATATACCCAATCTATAGTAAACATGGTTCAATTGTACTTATACACACCTCTGATGATATTATCAAATGTGCTTAACCCTGTTTCAAAAAAAACTGACATAATTTGTGATTATCAAAAGGGGGAGATTGTTGGAATCACCTATTTTGATAATCCCAAATCATGTTTCATTTATGTAATAATCCTATTTATACTATAGAATAATAATGTTTCATTAATATTTATAGTCTCTATCCAGTGATACTTATGTATCTTTAATATCATTATTCTGTTTTTTAATCTTACAGTGCAAAATTTATCTACGTAAAGTTCACATATAGAAGGGTCACCAATAGAAAGGTCACTGATAGAAAGTTAAATAATAAAGGTCACAGATTATTGGTCACTGATGAAGGTCACCGATGATCGGTCACCGATGAAGGTCACTGATGAAAATTCACCGATGAAGGTCACCGATGAAAGGTCATTGATGAAGGTCACTGATGAAATTTCACTGATGAAGGTTACTGCTGAAGGTTACGGATGCAAGGTTACCATTGCAAAGGCTACCACTACAAGGTTACCAATGAGAAGGTTACTGATAAAGGTTACTGATGCTTGGTTACCGATGAAGGATACCGATGAAGGATACTGATGCACACCTATAGTGGAAGCCTACCATTGTGAAGGCTACCATTACCAGTCTACTGATGGTTACCCTTCCATACATTGTCAAAATCTTAAGATTATTGTAACGGTAATATTTGGTAAATTTAATGATTCTGACATTAATTAGTGTTGATTATAGACATATCAAGAGACCATATCTGGGGATAGTACAAGATACGCAGAGGACTGCATGTGGTTTGCTTATTCTTATTGATGAATATCAAAGATAATAAAGAAGACTGAGGAAGAAACCATTAACACAGAAGAAGCACGAAACAACATAGGAATTCATGGGAAAGATCTTACATGCTAGATCAAAGAGAACAAGGAATAATCATTAGATCACTTACACTATGAACCAAAGAGTCTCAAGAAGATCATTTCAGGAAAACAAATTTCAAGGCTACCATCTTTTCTTCATAAACTTTCAATCAACACAAGTAGCAGAAAACTCAGTTCTTGATAGCTAGAACCTGAAGTTGCGACACTCTTTTTTGAGTAAAACATCAAGAGAAAGACTCTAAACTCAAATTATTTACACCAAGGAGTCACAAGCTAAACTAAAAACACATATATCTTTCTAAACTCAATCATATAATATTATTTGTACTATGTTCTTTTATTTTACATTTCTGATAAGTGTGTGGGTCTGTCTATTACACACCCTGTCTCTTGTGCTTGAACTAGAGGATACAGAAAATCCTCACATCAAACATCAATTACACTTTTTTTCCCATGTACAACTGTGGAAGAGACCTTGTGTGGTATGTATTGTTTTTTTACATGAAGAACTTTGGTAGAGGGTGTCAACCCTAGAAAGTTTGTGAAAAACTATTTTAAAGCCCAATACAGGTTGTGTATCATGTTTATATTTTCTATAAACTACTTGGTGGAAGGTGATCACCAAGTGGAGAGGATTAAGTCTTGGCTTGAGACTGAACCTATTGTTTAACTCCACTGTGTACTATATTTTTTAACACTCTATTTTGTCTATTTTCCACTGATTATAATTTCAAAAATAGGAAACTATTTATTATTGCTTCCATTGTACATAACCCTTACTGATCATTTGAGATCACCCTTATTTTGTTTCTATTTCCTAGGATTCCATGATGTATTTTATGAATTATATATAATAATATTCGAAAGGGAATAATTTTACTCTTGAAAAAAAATTATTTTGAAATATAGGTTTTCAAATGTAATTTATGAATCAAGTATGTATCTAGTTTATGTAGACTACAAAACAATTCATTCATTTGTGATGTTATTTCTTTTATCATATGGAAATGTAATGGTATAAGAAACTAGATGTAGGATTTTGGGGTTATTTTCATTACATATAAAACATTATAACCCAAAAATAATTTCATAATAAAAAATTATATAATAAAAATGAGGAATAACAGAATTTTAGTTAGATCATTTTGAATATTGGTTAGAAAATTTAAACTAAACCATGAATATATATTTCTTGATTTTTTTTCTATTTTTCAATGTGAAAAACAATAGTTACAAGATTATTTACAAAATTTATACGATATTTTTTAAAATAAGTAATAAGAAAAAATATCCTGAAAATTTATTTGGATAAGAAACACTTTTCCTCAAAATATATAAGAGAAATAATAATTCAAAATGTAATTTATTGAAAAAAACACCAATAAAAACATTTTAGAATCAATTAAATGAGTGTGAGTTTATAATTATATTACCACTAACATTGATTTCCACAAAAGTGTTTTAACATTCTTTTTCTTAATGATTATAAAAAAATTATCTATGTCATAATACTATTCATATAAGTTTTTCTCTATATTTTGCATTAATAAAAAATTGTCCTCATTTATTATAGTTTTATAATTGATTCCAACATGTGGGGATGGAATCTATATTAGAAAATAATGTGCCGCACATATGCTATATTTTTCAAGATTCTTCATCGCTTCTCCTAGAGAGTTTTTTGGTGAAGAATAATCCTTCAGTATTTCTAGTTGTTGAAGTACCTCTAATGGATTCCTCAGAAGCTAATTCATATAAGGATATGCATTATGGGCTATAGGATTCCTCTTTTATAGATGTATTTCACATAATTCTAGCTAGTTAGTTGGTTCCTTCATTCTCATATAGGGATGATAGGTGCCTAATGGGGAATATATTATTCTATGAAGTAAATGAAGTGACAGGTTACAAAGATCTCCAAATGGTGGGATTATTTGGCCTCCAATAACAATGTCTAATTTTTTTCAGGTCACCCATGATTTCTTGGTGTATCATCTATTGACATAATTTCCCATGGATGGTGTCCCCCCCCCCCCAATTATTCAATGGATGGATACATGATACATGTGGTGGGTAGCCAACTCCAACAAACATCCATCTAGAGAAGGTAGCGATAGAAGTTCTGGGAGGGTTGGAAGAGTCCTATAAAAGGGGATCCACCCCCCCACCCAATGTTTTTATCATCTATTCTCATCATCATTAGGTTATCATCTTTGATAGTTTCATTACGACCAGTATATAGTGAGGCAGGTTCCCCATTTATTCAAAAAAGACTTTATGATTTTTTCTTTTTGTAATAGTGAGGAAGTGTGTACCGACTTTAACCAATAACGATCATTTTCCCATGGTTTTACCCCCCTTTATTTTAGAGGTTTCCCACATTATATATGGTGTTATTTATTTCTACATTTTTTCACTTTATTTTATCTAGTGACTATCGCTGCACCAGTGGAACAATCATGTATAGTCCTAACATCATCTAGCCTGGGGTGTTTTTGATGGTTTATTTATCATATTTCGCTAATTATCTATATAACATGGAGGACATGGTAATCCCCTGGTCTATGGAGGATATGAATTATATCCTTTTATTTTTTTCTATTTCTTATTGTAATTGGGTATCTCTATATAGGAAGGATTCAAGTATGAAGGTAGTGTGGACCAGGCTTCCTGATCTTCCTATTCATCTTCAAAATCCATCCATTCTTCTATCAATGGGGAATGAATTGTGATGTTTTATTTACATGGATTAAGAAACAATGGGCCTTTATACAGCTTCATTCACTCACTTTTTCATTGATCATTATTTTTCGTTGAAACTCCTGTCTTTCATTTTGATCAAAGATGGAGAAGCTTTATCCTCAAGGAAAATATTTTTTGATCAAGAACACTGATAATTTTTTGTGGGGTTCTACTTCAAGGGTCACTTAGTAGAGAAATATAGAAAAAGAATAATATGTTCCAAAATAAAACCTTAGGTGCTTGATATAGGCTATAATGATTTTGGTTTCTCTAGTGGTATACCCATGAAAAATTGTCTTAATCATGTAGTTTCCAACCCATCATATTCAACTATGATATAATTAATTCCTCCTCTAAACATTGATGGAAAGGATAGCTCAATTTTGGGGTATTCAAATTTGGGGTTTATTTCTTATGAACCTATCATTTTCTCAATCTTACCAACTATTAAAGCACCTGACACTCCCATCACATACTCTTTTCCAGCCTCTATTTATCCAGTGAATCCTTATGATCATGAATCTATATTTAATTATTCCCTTTCATCTTGTCTTCTTCCAGTTTCTTTGGTTCCCGAGATCAATTTAGAATCCTGTATTGGGGAATTAGAGGTTTGTGGTGATCATAAACACAAAACATGAAGGAAAAATGGATAACACAATGAATTTAACATGGTTCATCTTGGTTCCTATGTCCCTATTTAATATCCTATAAATTTCTTAGAGGATCTCCACACACATACCTTACATATAATAGGATTTAATACCTTTAAATAGAGGAATAAAAAAACATTTTTTCAGTTGGTTTGGTTAGCTCATCTACCCATGAGAAATTCCATGTTGCCGATTCCGTTTCACCTTGACTGTCCGCCAAAGAAGACCTCTCTCACAGCCACCTAGGTTGGTTAGTGACTTCAAAAAAACTGTTTCCATCATAAGACTCTCATTAGTAATCCTCTGAAAAACAACTCCAATAATTGTAAGTGTCCCCAAAAAATCTCCCCTCACTACCAATTTAGGGTGGAAGCTCGACATACAGTCTCCTAACAGGAATTGAAAACTTCATCAACAAATAAAACAAGTTATTCTCGTTAGAGGACGTGTCACTTCCACTCTCATCAATCGGTCTCAAGTTAAATATGGACCCCATAAAATGATAAAACCCAAGGGATTCTTTCTCAGTAATCTCTCTACATTGACACATGAGACAACCAACACTCATCCCACTATGGAAATATTTTCCCCTTTCACTTCGAAACTACATAGTGATACTATGTTTTATCTCATACTTAGAATTAATTTCACATCATCCAGTTTTCATATTGGTATAATAGGTGTCTTCAATTTCACTTTCCTGACTCCTCAAATCTCACATATTGACCGATGACCATGTATCATCGAATATCAAACCTGCTAAAAATTATGAAACACAACATTTGACATACATGTGTACCAAGATCCCCCAATACAAAACCTATCCATATTGATTTGGATTTTTAGACTTCTAATTATTCATTTTAAAAAATAAGAATTCCCACTTCATGTGGTCGTATCTTTTTCAATAATATATCTAAACATTTCCCCATTCAATTATACCATATAAGTACGATCTTTTCATTTTCATCCAGACATCATCATCCCCTACTGATTTTGTGTTGTTAATAACAATCTCTTCATATTTTTATATCCCATAAGAATACCATTGGTGCTCTTCATAGTCACTTTTATTGTAACCATTTTTCTTGAACCAGAATCATATGATTTCTCTATGGTCATGTACCCTTGATTTTGGAAACCATTATTTATCTCATTACATCTGATATCATCTTATCCCATGTTGATCATCTTATAACACCATGATTTTCCCACCAGAATGTGTCACGGGTCTTCAGAATTCCTCTGAATCTTGAAGTGAGTCCATCACCTCATCCAAGTTCAATGTTTCTTTCCTCTTGAGAAATGATGTCACAAGTCTGTCAAATGTGAATAATAGAGATGACAAAATAAAAAGTTATTTATCTTCCCATTCAACCATCACACTAAGGTCCAATAATTTTGTTAGGATTTTGTTGAATTCATTAGTGTTATCCAACAAATTTTTTCCCTCATCCATTAGCAACTTGTACAATTTCTATTTTAAGAATAAGTTTTTCGTGAGTGACTTCACCATATACCATTGATCTCAATTCATCTATATACCCTTTAGTGAGGTCTCATCCAATATAAAGTACTTTACATTGTTTTCCAGACATATTTAAATAGTTCTGACGACCCATATCTCAATAAATTCTCAATCACTATCCCTAGATCTATCATGGTTTTCTCCAATCAATGGTCTGATAATAACCTACTTCACAAGAATATATATCACTATTCATTTCGATAAGCCAATTTTTTTCAGATCATCAAACCTCTCAATATAAAATTGTGGTAGGTCTCCATCACCAGCAATTATCATTGTAATAAAACAAGATTACCACCATCAATGTTGGTACCCATTAAAAACACATTATATACATATTTTTTTTTAAAATAACCATACAGATGTGTCCAGAATAGTGGAAATAACTATAAATGACTCATGGATAGCTAAAAACGGACTCTGATTGCCCAAGAAAAGCCAAAATAATTTCAACGGTCAAAATCAACAACTGATGTGGCACTGAAATGGATCCACAAAATGGTGGCCATGAAAGTAGCTGTAATGTTTCCATATTCCTAAAAAGATCGATCTTCCCTAAAAAGGGGGGTACTATAGAACCCATTGATTTACCAAAACATTGACTGGATCTACCATATTCAATTCATCTCTATTTTTATGTCGCTTTTTTCCATTGAAATGATCTCGCTGAGATCTTTACGGATCTAGCCTCTATTTGTTTTGAGAACTATCAATTTTCATGTCATCAGAAAACTTCTCTATTGCTTCACCATTTCGAACTCCCTACCATTGATTGCACCTTTTAGGTGTAGTGGAGGTTTATGGTGATGATAAATACTGAAATGAGATGGAAAGTGGAGAACAAATTTTTTTTTCATTGTTCGTCTTGGTTCCTACGTTCACAAGAGAAAGGGGGAAAATTATATTATTTTCTATCTAGATAAATTTATATGAGGATCACCACACACATACCTTACAAATCATTGGATTTTAATCCATTAAATTAAGGAAGAAAAAATCGTTTTCTCCAATTGTTTTGGGAAGCTATTATACCCATGAGAGACTCCAAGTTGTCGGTTGCGTTCCACCTTGACTTCCCACTAAAGAAAACCTCTCCCGTAATAGCCTGGGATGGTTGTCACCTTCTGAAAAACTGATACTGATAGAATAATCTCGTGATTCAACCTCCACAAAATAGATCCCATAATAAGTAGTGGCCCCCACATCCTTATATCCTTAAAACCCTACCTTTTCAATGGTTGTCCCTCTCCATTAATATATGCTAAAGTGAGTGTTGGATGTGATTTATTCCTCTTGTAAATAACTGAAGTGGTTGTTTATTGTCTTATTGTTCCCATAAGGTGGTGGTTCTGAGGTCCCAGGCTCTATTGGGTCCCTCTATTAGCTGGGTTCCAATGACAAGGGGATCAATGGATTTATCCTATATGTGAACAACCTTAGGGGTTATGATAGGGGGATAGAGATATAAATTTTTTTGCCTTTGATGGGTGTGGATTTGTCATCTCATACACCTCTGGCTCCATCATTCAAGAGGTTATTTATGAAATGGGTTGTAGAGGACCATGTGGACGAGTAGTTTTCAAACAAAATATAAGAAAGGGAAAAGTGTGTTAGTTTTTTAACTCACAGTGGATAGTGAACTCATCACTCCATCCAAAGCCTGAGAGGCACCAGCATGAGAATCAATAGATAGGTCTGGTACTTTAGGTCGCATGGTCATTCAAATATTGTTTAATGTTTTATCTCCACATATGGAATACTTAGGTATTATGGCTTGAGTGAAAGTGTATTTAGTGCAAAATATTCTTAATGGAAAAATTACTACCACAGATCGTTGCAAGGGAAGCACCGGCCTTTATCATCGCTAACAAAAACACACTGATAAAAGGGGGATTTTATCCGCATGAGCTAAAAGAGAATATAAATCCACCCTTTATCAGTGCAAAAAAATCACTGATAAAGGTATATACTTTATCAATGATTATAAATTATATATTTATCATCAAAATCATTAGTGCTAATAAAGGTTTTTAATAAACAATATTATTAATTTATTTAAAATTATTATATTTATATTCAAAATTAATTTTTATTTATATACATTAAATTAAAAATTCATGTTTTTATTTAGTATATATTTTTTAATAATTCAAATATAGATAATCATTTAAAAATTATTTATAAGATTATAATTAAATATATATATATATATAATTATAAAATTATAAATTTATAAATTTTTTATAAAATAATATATATATTTATAATTATATATTTACAATTATATATAAATACATTTTAAAGATATATATATATATAATTTTAATTTTAAATATATATATATATATATTCTAATTAATTTGGTTAATAAAAATATTGATGTGTGAGTATAATTGGCATGTATATGATATGTATTCATCATGAATGTTAATTTATACATTACACCCTTTTATTATTCATGTTGGTAATATATGTGATGACTCATTATTTATGATCTATACTTTACTAGGTATATGATTCATTCATTTTATACCCATTAATCTATTATGTTCTCATAAATACTTATAAAATTACAATAAATATAATTAAATAGTAATTATATTTATTATATTTATAATTATAAATTTTTTATTATACATAAATAAATTTTTTTTAACTATATATATATATAAATTTCAATAGATACATCTATTATAATTTTATAAATAAATATATTTAATTATAATTATATTTATATAAAAATATTTATAAATATATTTATTTGGACTAATTGTAAAGACACAGACCCTAGTTTCACTGACCTGGTTCCTTACATTAATAAATTGGTATGATTGTGATGAATTTGTATCCTCAATGAATGAATGGTTTAGTCGCTTTGAAAAATAATACACATACATAAGTTCCAAATTACAACATGAAAGGAAATATAATATGTAAATTCCATTATAAACATCCATAATTTCTAGATGATCCTTGATAGTCATTCATAATGTACTTCTACACATCCTGGGAAAAAATAAAACATAAGAAAGGGGTGAGGTCAGATTCTCAGTCTGGGTATTTAATACAGTTTAATTATAAGTAATAAAGTATGGAGAATAAATAAAAGTACACATGTAATTAAAACATAATCATGAGCATAATATAGTAGGAGTAAAAGCTAAAAAATAATTCCAGAATAAATCATAATCATGGATATTATACTAGTAGAATTATTACATGGAGTATCATTTACTAGTTTCATAATGACATAATTCATAATGCGGGACATCATAACCATACTGTCAATACCTCATTCCAAGACCATACATAAACAGGTAAAAACCAAAACTTTTTTATCTCTAGAGACCTACCGATGCACCGAGGGGCTATAGTGACCCCCACCAAACACTTAATAAGTCTAATGCATTCCTCATATGAATGGGATGAAACATAATCAACATATACATTCATATTGAAACTAACTTGTCAAAGGTAAATAACTTTCCCCAATCATTACACATAAATAGTAACCATTCTGAGTAATATAATGTATGATATCAAGATAGAACATCAATAGATAAACTAATCACAAACCATTCAATAAAATAGGGTAGATGATATTATAAAATATTAATCTCAATTGAACATAAGAATCAACAATTGTTTTTAAATAGACAAAAATACTCTTATAAAATCATCATGTAATTCTTGATAGAAATACTCCTTTACAATTAAAAGAACGACTCTTTTGGAAAAATCATTGTATAATACAAGAACTGAAGTAAAGTATTTTTTCATAGCAAAATGAATGATTTTATAAAAATACTAGTTTCTTAAAACTTGTTATTGAGTATCCTTGAAAATAGGTAATAATTCGAGAATTTTCCTTGAATTGGGCTTGTTTATCGAGAAGAATTTGAGAAATTCCCTTTTTAAAAGAGGAAACTCCCCAAAACATAAATAAGGATTATGATTGGTACACATATATATAACATTCAAGTAGAATTTATTATGAGTACATTATAATAATTAATAATTTCATTGGAGTAATTAGAGAAAATGAATAACCCAAAAGTAAATGGTGGTTCGGGAAGAAAATCCTTACTTTATGTCTGAATGTATTCTACACATGACCTTAATGTTATTGATTATAAAAGTAAGTACATTAATTAATTAAATTATAACTTTAATATATTTATTTTATTTATCATAATTTTTTATGCTTTTTATGGTCTTTTTGATGAGTTGTAAAATACAAATTTATCACTTGAGAGCATTTGATTCCTTGGTTTTCATGATCAGTATACTTGTATATGAGTAAGGAAGTTCATGTGGAAAGGATATAATTCTACAAAATTGATAATATATGATACTAATGAACATCCATAATATTAATTTGTTATATTATTACTTTTTTATATGGTATTATGATGAGTTATTAGATAAAACATGTGTGATAATCGTTTAGATTATTATAGTGGTATTTTGATCATCTCAAACTAGTTTTATTGTATGAATTAGTATTAGGTATATACAGTGGTTATAGAAAATTAAATAATTCATAATACATATTTTTTCTTCTGATTCAACCATAAATTTTTTTTCATGAAATTACATGAAGGATAAATCAATGATCCAAGGACCTTCATCCACGATTATTGAAAATCAGCACCTCTCGAACGATGATTTCATTTTAAAAAATAAAAGAGAAAGATATTTTAGTTTGAGTAATGATATTCCATTAACATTATATCATTACATTATATATATTATAATAGTTTTATCATGATAAATTGGTAATAGGAGGTGAGTATAATATAAGAAAATAAAGTAAATTGAAAATGAAATTCAAAGAAGCTGGAATATGGTTTACCACTTGAATTAACCTCATTGTGAACATCCATAGGGAAAGGGTTTTTGGTCTTTTGTATAGAACAAGATATCCTGGACATTGGGAGAGACTAGGGAAGAGGATTTTTTTTGGAACAATGACAAGATTAAAGGCTTAATTGAGTAAAGAGAAGAGCGGTGGGGGTTGTTTTTATAGTGGAGGGGTGATTTCTCATTATTCTATTCATTATTTTATTATTTTTTCAAGACAATTAATAGTATTGATTAATGTTACTAAATGTAGTAATAAGTGCATGTAAGTTCCATCCAAGGGTTATTACATCATCTGTGACTCAATGAATTGTGTATTTAGCTTATAATGAATTTATAATCTAAATTATTGTACTTTAATATTCAGTAAAAATTCACGTATTTTAGAAAAAACCCAAAAAATTCACCATAATCATTTTGGATGTGTAGGATTAAAAAATTGAATCCAATTTATCAAAATAAATTTCTACATATTTGAAATAAAATTCTAAAATAAAATGCTAATTTACTTGAATATTATAGATTTTAAATTTAAAACTGATTTTATAACACTTTGAGAAATTAAATAAGGTCTCATAATATTATACAAAAAAATATTATAAAACAAAATTTTGATTTATGAATCCATTTTTTTTAATTATTTTTCTTTTAAATAATTTTAATAAATAGAATTTTTTATTAAATATTTATGCTTAAAAATACAAACATTTAAATGTTAATTTTTATAATATTCACTTAATTTTTCTTGGATATAATTATATCATACTTTCACTTATGAAATACATAAATTTTATTTATAATTTCATGGGTGGGGTTACTATTCATTAGGGTGAATTGCTATTTATAAGGGTCATGTTATTATTCCAAAGGGAAAGTAACTATTTCATACGTATAGGTCCCTTAACGTCTATAAATACATCTTATTTGTTTTATTGTTCATTTATAAAGGTTGTATTGAATTTTATATGTGGTTTTATTTGATTCATACTATATAAAATAAACATAAGAAGGTAAATTACATTGATAGAATTTTTGGCCGTTACATTTTACCCACTTACAAAAAATTTTGTCATCAAAATTTCTGAAAGGTGACCTTACAAAATGATTTGGGTAGTTCCTCATCATAAGATTCTTAGTCTCCAACATAGCATCTTTAAGTTTATGATTTTTCCAATGTTACTTTACAATCTCAGTCATCTGATTCCTTAACACATATTCTTTAGTGTCTAGAATCTGGATAGGATCTTCATAGTAAGATAAGTCAAGTTCCAATTCAATACATTCATAAGTGAGTACATGTGTTGGGTTGGAATGTACATTCTCATCAATGAGACGTGGAACACATTGTGTTCTTTATAAGGGCTATGTGGCATTGACAAATAATGATCCACAAATCCAAATGTCTCCAGAATTTCAAAAAGAGCAATGTACTTGGGACTTGGTTTCCATTTCTTTCCAAATTTTATAACACCATTCAATGGAAATACATTCATGAAAATGTGATCTCCCAATTGAAATTCAAAATCCCTCCTTTGATTATCAACATAGATCTTTTTCCTCATTTGAGCTACTTTGATATAGGTTTGATTAGTCTTTACCTTTGCTGTGGATTCCTCCAAAAGATCTTTCCCTACATGCTTTATTTCACCAGTTTCATCCCAACATGTCTGTGTACGAAATATTTTTTCTTACAATGCTTCTTATAATGCCATTTAAATACAATAATGGAAACTATTATTGTAAGAAAACACTACAAAAGGTAAATACTGATCCAACATACCTTTAAAATCAATTGATCATGATCTCAACAAGACTTCTAATGTCTGGATCGTCATTTTTGATTGGCCATCAATTTTATGATGATAAGAATAACTCAAATAAATCTCAATATCCAAATAATTCTGAAAACTTTTCAATAATTTTGATGTAAATCATGGATCATGATCAGACACAATTGAGAAAGGTGCTCCCTGAATTCATACAACTTCATTAATATAGATTCGGGCAAGGTTCCCTAGTGTATAATCTTCCCTTATAGTGAAGAAATGTGTAGATTTGGTATGTCAGTCAACAATAAACCATATTTCATCATTTTTTCTTTGAGTTTTGGGTAAAGAAATGAAAAATTCCATAGTGATTTCATCCCATTTCCATGTAGGAATAGGAATGGGTTGCAAGACTTCTCTAATATGTTGTCTTTTATCCTTAACATATTTACAAACTAAATATCTTGATACATAATCAATAATTTCCCACTTCATGTTATCCCACCAGAAATATTCCTTCAAATATCTATACATACTAGTGATATTAGGGTGTATAGAGAAATTTAATGTATTTGCATCATCTAATAACTCCCTTTTTAGCTTCGGTATAGAGGGAACACAAAGACTCTTCCCATATTTACGAATTTCGTCCTCACACATGATGTCATCCAACTTCCCCTCATTCACACCTTTAATTTTTTTTGAAGTTTCTCATCATAAAACTATGAACTTTTATTCATTTCAAATAAGGATGTTTTGAAATCCAATTGAAAAATTAATGATGTTTCACCTTCCTTGATAATTTCTATATCCATATTTGATGGATCCATGTACATAGGATCCATTTCAATCTAAATTTATTTATAAATCTATGATCATTCCTTCTTAATGCATCAAAAACCTTATTTTTCTTTCCTCGGTGATATAGTATTGAAAAATTATAATCCATGAGTAGTTTGAGCCATCTCGTTTTCCTCATTTTGAGTTCTGTTTGTGAGAAGATATATTTTCATGATCTTGGGATCTTAATATATTCCATATATTTTACCATAGCGATAATGTCTCCACATCTTTAGAGAAAAAATATTATGGATACTAACTCAATATCATGAGTTAAATAGGTATATTCATGATTTTATTAACTATATTGATTAATTGGAAATAACTCAAACATTATATATAAGGAAAAAATCAAGTACTTTCTTTGATGAATCACTATAAAACATGAATCCCCCATTTTCCAATGGTAGATTCATGATTGTAGAATTCCCTATCATTTCTTTCAATTTATTAAAACATTATTTACATTATTTTTTCTATATGAACATAATCCCTTTATGTGTAATCTTGGATAAATGGAATCGGGAAAATATCGTATTGAAATAACGATAATAACATGCTAAACCAACAAAACTATATACCTTAGTTATGTTTGTTGGTGTCAGAAATTCCTAAATGATATGGTACCGTATGCGAGTGCGGTATTCATTGGAAAAAATGCAGAAACACAAGTTAATAAAGAAGTGAGGAATTGAAATTAAAAGAAATGCAAGAGGAATAAAAGGGGAAGGGGATGATCAGTTAGGACCCCATGAAGACTTTCCCCTTGAAACTCTAATTATAAAGAACCACAAAGGTTGATCACTCCTTTGATGAGACTTACTTTCATTCACCTAAGAACATAAGAAACACAAGCATAATTATTCTACAAACTCTCCAATTCGAAATTAGCCTTCAAGGTGTACAATAGGTTGATATTTATAGCCAAATGAGATGAATACATGTCAAACTACCTATCCCAAAAAATTCTAAAGCCTATCCCACGAATTTAGCTTTGTTTACACATGTCCATGGCTTTAGGGGACAAGATATCTCTAAAGAATACTTTTAGGAACCACCCCAAAGACATTGGATATTCCCACCATGGATATGGAGACAAGGGGCCCACTACTTTTGAAATTGGAGATTTCCATAATGAAAGTGGATTAAATTTTGTGGAAGCATATGGGTGGGCCATTTAGGTTAACTTTTGGGCTTTAATAAGTATGATTAAATACCCATTTGCTCCTCCCATGAATGCATGTTGGGCCTCCTCTTGTAATTTCAAAATGAGGCCATGTAAAGCCTCTTTCATCCTCCTCATTGTTCCTCTTTTCATTGGGAAACAAATCCGATGCAATGGGTCTTGTCCATTAATTCTCCTTCCACCATCAATGCCATGATCACCCTCAACTCCTTACTGCATGTGTGCACCATGATCTGCATCATCCCCTCCCTCTTCAAAAGGATTCGTCCTCGAATCTTCATATTCAAAAGGAGAGAGATCAAAAATATTAAAGGTAGCACCCACATTTCCATACCTGGTGGGAAAGTCAATCTTGTAGGTATTATCATTTATTCTTTCTAAAACATGAAATGAACCATCTCCTCATGATTAAAGTTTTGATTTTCTTTGCTATGTGAACCATTCCTTCCTCAAATGCACCCACACCCAATCTCCAGGTTTTAGTAAAGCCTTATGCCTACCCTTATTTTCTTACTTCGCATATTGTTCATTTCTTCATTCAATGTTGGCTTTTACCATGTCATTTAAATCCCGAACAAATTTTGTCTTCTCATCACCTACAAGAACAAAAACCTCATTAGTAGGTAATGAATGAATATCTAATGGAGTCATTGGGCTAAATCCATATAAAATCTCAAAAGGTGAGAAGTTTTTAGTGGAATGCACTACTCAGTTATCTGCAAACTCTATGTGTGGAAAATAAATTCCCAATTCTTTAGATTTTTTTCAAATATTGCATGTAATAGGGTAGAAAGAGTCGCATTCACCACTTCAATTTTCCCATCAGTTTGAGGATGTGCAACAGTTGAGAAAAATAATTTAGTTCCCAGTGTATTCCACAATGTGTTTCAAAATTGGTTAAGGAATTTCACATCCCTATCACTTACAATGGTTTTGGGCAGTCCATGTAATCTCACAATTTATTTGAAAAACAAATTTGTTATATGTATAGAATCATTAGTTTTTTACCATGCAATGAAATGGGCCATTTTGCTGAATCGATCCACAACAACAAAAATGCTATCTTTTTTCAATTGGGATCGAGGCAATCCCAACACAAAATCCATTGAGATGTCGGTCCAAGTATGGGATGGAACTGGCAATGGGGAATATAATGAATTAGGTTGAACTTGTACTTTTCATGCTTATAAGTGACACACTTAGCACAAATTGTAATAACATATTTTCTCATGCTTGGACAATAAAAATGTTCATGCAAAGTAGCTAGTGTTTTATCAACCCCATAATGCCCCATCAAACCACCCCCATGAGTTTCTTTTATAAGAAATTATTGATTTGAACAATTTGTAATGCACAATTTATCCCTTTTGAAAAGAAACCCATCATTTTTGTAATAGTCTTTAAATCCATGTTTTTTCCATGATGTCCAAATTTGAGAAAAATATCCATCATTTTCATACATTCCCTTTAGTAACTGAAGTCCAAGTAATCGAGAATGAAGAGAAGTAAGAAGTTCATAACTTCATGAAAGAGCATTAGCAACCACATTTTCTTTACCTTTTTTTGCTTGATCACATAGGGGAAAGTATGAAAAAATTCCATCCAAGATGCATGTCACCGATTCAACTTTCCTTGGGACTTAAAATACTTGAGGATTTTTTGGTCAAAATGAATAATGAACTATTTAGGCCATAAGTAATGTTTCCATGTTTCCAGGGTTTTTTTCAAAGAATAAAGTTATTTATCATAAGTTGAATAATTTAATTCTTCCCCATTCAATTTCTCACTAAAGTAAGCAATTGGACGTGACTCTTGAGTCAAAAAAAACTAATACCAACTCCTGATGCATCACACTCAATTTCAAAGACTTTGGTGAAATCTGGTAGCCTTAAAAGGGTAGCATTGACCAATTTTTCGTTGAGTGTGTTAAAAGCTTTTTCTTGTTTTTCACCCCATTTAAAGACCACATGTTTCTTTACAAGTTCATTAAGAGGTGCAGCAATGGATGGGAAATCCTTTACAAACCTCCTATAGAAGATTTCCAATCCATGAAAACACCTAACCTCAGTTGCACTCTTCGATGTGGGCCATTCGTGAATTGATTTGATCTTTTCATCATCCAGATGAATCCCTTCCGACCCTACATCAAAACCAAGAAACACAACCAAATCCATACAAAAGGATAATTTTTGAAGATTGGCATAAAGCTTGTTTTCTTTAAGGGTCTCGCACACCAAACGCAAGTGTTCAACATGGTTTTATAGAGATTTTCTATGCACCAAGATATCATCAAAATAGAAAACCAAGAATTTTCTAATGAATGAACGAAGGACATGTTTCATTAAGCTCATGAATGTACTTGGTGCATTAGTTTACCCAAATGGAATAAATATCCACTCATACAAACTGATCTTAGTTTTAAAACAAGTTTTCCACTCATCTCCTTCTTTCATTCAAATTTTGTGGGATCCACATTTAAGATCAATTTTAGAAAACAAATAATCCCCATGTAATACAGCAAGAATGTCGTCAAGTCAAGGAATGGGATAGTGGTACTTAACTGTTATTTTGTTGATGGAGCGACAATCCACACACATTCACCATGTTCCATCTCTCTTGGGTACTAGGATAACCGGAACGGTGCATGGACTCATAATTTCCCTTACTAATCCTTTTTTCATGAGTTCTTCAACATGACATTGGATCTCTCTAGTCTCGTTCAGATTAGCTCGATATACTGGCCTATTGGGAATAACATCACCAGGTATAAAGTCAATCCGATGCTCAATGCATCTCAAAGGGGGTAATCCATCCGGTGTTTTTCTGGGAAACAAATCACCAAATTTATGCAGTAAAGACACAACACAAGAGGGAAAATAATGGTGAAGTTCATTAGTTGCAGGTAAGAATCCTTACTAATGAGTAAGAACACATTCCTGCTCAATAAAGCACCTTTCACTTCACTTTTTCTAGAAAATAAACTCCACTTTCGCTCAACACTCTTGTTTTCACTCTTGTTTTCACTCTTGTTTTCAACTCTTTTATTTCCCTCATTTTTTTGCTTTCACTCAACACTCCTTTTTCACTCTTGATTTTTCCACTCTTCTCATTCTCTCTATTTTGTTCTCTCTTTTCTTTTTCTCTCTTTTCACAATCTCTCTCAATCATCACTTGGTCTTCATAATCTTGAAAAGGCCTCAATAGTGTAAGAATAATCATCCTCCCATTATACTCAAAAGAATATCGATTGGTGTATCCATCATGTGTGGCCCTCCTATCAAATTTCCAAGGTCTTCCCAAAAAGATATTACTAGCATGCATCAGAACAACATCACACAACACCTAGTGTTCATACTTCCCAATAGAAAATGAAACGTATGATTGCTTAGTCACTTTGACTTAACCACTATTATTTAACCATTGCAATCTATAAGGACTTGGATGTCTAGTCGTAGCCAATCCCAATTTATCAACCATCAAACCACTTGCTACATTTGTACAACTACCCCCATCAATAATCATACTACATACCATATCTTTGACGAGGCATCTAGTATGAATAATGTGCTCCCTTTTCTCTTGATCATGTTCTCCTTCAGATTGATCAATCGAAGAACGTCTTGCCACAAGCATTTGTCCATGTACGTGGCCTTCTACTTCAACATCTGAATCATCCTCATGTGATGGCATTTCATCTTCACTTGAGCTTGCACTAAGAACATCTCCATTGTCCAAAATAATCATTGTCCTCTTGTTTGGGTATTGTGATGAAATATGTCCTAATCCTTGACATTTAAAACATTGGATATCTCGTCATTTTGAAATAACATTACCCTCCATTTTACCTTTGGATTCCGAGAAAGGATTTGGTTTGGGCAACTCCTTTGAATCAGCTTTTTATTCCCTTGAATGCTCTTGTGGTTTTGAATCTTTAAAATTGAAAGAAGGTCTAGAATCCTTACCATAAGATGTGGGGTGCATCATTCTTGCCTTTACTTGCCTCTCCGCTTTGGTGTCCATGTGAAGTAGATCCTCCATGTCCATGTAGTGGTGCATGTCCACTATGTCCCAAATGTCATGGTTGAGGCCGTTCACAAACCTTTCCATGGTGGCCCCTCTCTCCTCGTCAATATTCATCTGAATCATAATGATCTCCATCTCTTTGTGATACTCATAAACACTGATGGCCCCTTGTTTCAAACCTTGCAACTTGAAGAACAAATCACAATAATAGTGGCTAGAAATGAACCTCTTACACATTACAACTTTCATCTTCTCCCAATTACGGATGAGTCTTTCTCCACTTCGTCGTCGACTCACTTGTAGTTGGTCCCACCAAATACTAGAATAGTCGGTGAATTTCACAGCCGCAAACTTCACTTTGTTTTCCTCCGAATAAGTGTGACAACAAAAAACATGTTCGACCTTTCCTTCCCCTTACAAGTAATTTTCAGGATCATTCTTACCTTGTAATGAAGGGATCCTCAACTTTATTCCCCCAAGATCATTGGCTTGCCTCCATGGTGGTTGATTTCTCCGAATTGATGACTCGTGAGAATCAGACAAATCCTCCTCTTCTTCAAAAACCCGCCTCCTTAGTGGTTCTCTAGAATTAGAAGGGGATTGAAGTTCATCCATCCTTGAATACAACCTTTGGAATTGTTCTTTTACAGCCCTCATGAACAACTTAATGTCTGCTTCATTGGTGTTACTCGACTCCTCCATTAAGGAATCCTGTGAGAAAAATTGAAAAGAAAGAAAAATGGACCTCACACACTCTTTCTCTCTTTTTTTTATCTCTCAATAGGTTCCTCACACATTCTAGAACAACAACTCGGTTCCTACAGGTGTTCTTAAATTGAATAAAGAGGACAACTAGTATAAGTGATAAATTCATGGAATCTTTAAAAATCAGAAATTTAAAGAGGTTTTGAAACAATGGAGTCCATGAAATATGGTAGGTAAATGGGAGAAATAGTTATAGAAGAAGGTTGGATATGGATGACGGAAAAAAGATGATGGATAAGAAAATGCAATCAAATTTATAACTTATGAGCGAACACAATGTTTCAAATGAGAAATATCTTTTTTTAATTTATTATTTGATTTATTATTTAATTTTTTTTTGATTTTTTTTGCTACTCAGTAAACAAGAATTGAGATACAAGGAGTGAGATTTTTTGTGCTCAAAGTTAAAAAAATGAAAAATGTTCTAATCTAATTGCAATGATGTAAATGGTTGAGATAACATGAACTTCAAACTCAAATGGGAATCCACCTTGGAGATTGTTAGATTTCACAAGGGTGAAACTGTAGAACGAATTGATTCAGCTATATCTCCTAATATATGTGTCAGATTTTAGTGTTTCAAAATCGACAAGAAAGATGAGACTTTGAACTGTTAAAATGACATATTATACGCCCAGAAACTCAAAGAAAAAGCAGATGAAAATATAGAAGAATGTTCCATCCAGAATTGGTGGTGGCAGAAAATGGAAGAAGGGGGAAAAAGATGGGAGAAATAGAAATGAAAGAACCTGGTTTCTATTGCATTCCTCTGATACCAAATGATATGGTACTGTATGCGAGTGTGGTATTCATTGGAAAAAATGTGGAAAAACAAGAGAATAAAAAAGCGGGGAATGGAAATTAAAAGAAATGAAAGAGGAATAAAAGTGGAAGGGGATGATCAATTAGGACCCCAAGGAGACTTTCCCCTTGAAACTATAATTATAAATCGCCACAAAGGTTGATCACTCCTTTGATGAGACTTACTTTCATTCACCTAAGAACAAAATAAAGAGAAGCATAATAATGCTAGAAACTCGCAAATTATATATTAACCTTCAAGGTGTACAAGAGGTGGTTATTTATAGCCAAATGAGAGGAATACATGTCAAACTACCTATCCCACAAATTCCTAAAGCCTATCCCATAGATTTGACTTTGTTTACACATTTACATGGCTTTAGGGGGACAAGATATCTCTAAAGAATACTTTTAGGATCCACTCCAAAGACTTTGAAGATTCCCACTATGGATTTGGAGACAAGGGGCCCACCACTTTTGACATTAGATATTCCGCTCATGAAAGTGGATTAAATTTCGTGGAAGCTTATGGGTGGGCCTTTTAGGTTCACTTTTGGGATTTAATAAGTATGATTAAAGGCCCATTTTCTCCTCCCATGCATGCATGTTGGGCCTCCTCTTGTAATTTCAAAATGAGGCCATGTAAAACCTCTTTCATCCTCCTAATTCTTCCTCTTGTCATTGGGTTACCAATCCCATGCAATGGTTCTTGTCCATTAATGCTCCTTCGACCATCAATGCCATGATCACCCTCAACTCCTTGTTGCATGGGTGCACCATGATCTGCATCACTGAACTACCTTTGTCTTCAGCAAATCAACTATGATTCCATCCTTTGAGACAATATGTCCAAGAAAAAAACTATTTAAATCTAGAATTAACAGTTTCTAAACGTTCCCTATAACTGGTTTCATCTATGATTTTACATAATAATGCACAAGTGAATATCATGATATTTATAGATTTTGGAGTATACCAAGATATAATGAATAAATACCACAATAAATTCACCTATATATTCTATAAAAATTCTATTCATTAGATGCATTAAAATAGAGGGAGCATTAGTCAGTCCAAAAAGAATTACCATAAATTCATAATTCCAATTCTTAATTCAAATTGTTTTCATTAGAATATCATCAATCCTCATACACAATTGATTATATCCAGATCGATGGTCAATCTTAAAAAAATATTGGGCCTCATGAATTTGAATAATAAAACATCAATCTGAGGAAGAGGATACTTGTTAGTTATTGTAATAGCATTGATATCCCTATAGTCAATTCACAACCTCATAGTTCTATATTTCTTCTTAATGAATTGAATAGTATCTCCCCCTGGAGAAAAAATAGGGAAATAAACCCCTTACTACTCATCTCATCTCATTTATTCATCAACTCCACTAATTCCATGGTGGCCATTCAATAACGAGTCATTGATATAGGCCTTGAACTTGGAATTAAATCAACAAAAAACTCAATATGCCATTACGAAGGATGTATAGGTAAATCCTATGTAAATACATCAATGTATTCTTGAACAATAGGTATATCCTCAATTTGAACATTTATTTCCTCACCCAGAGATATTGCATCCCCTTATTCCCTAAGAATTGAATTCAGTAGAGCTACTAGGGGTGGATTTAGATAAGAATCATATAGTGAGGTTTCCACTCTAATGATAAGGGACTCTATAATTTTCTCAAAAATTATAACTTCCTTATTCTTGTAATAGATTTTTGTATCATAATTTTAAATCCAGGTCATACCAAAAATTATATCAAAGATAATCCTAGGTATGATGATAAGGTCAGAAAACTAAAGCACATTTATGTGTCATAATGGGGATTGACTGACACATGTAGAGTATAATGATACTTCCCTTAGGTGTTTTTACTGAAAACTCCTTTATTAACTCAAATTGGAAATGTCTAATGTTCTTAGAAAACAGGGAGGATATGAATTAATGTGATGATCTAGAATCAAATAAAACATTGTCAATGTTTGAGGAAATAATTAATATACATTACACCATAACGTTTTGAACTCAAACTCAGTAGTTGTGACTACATAAGCTTTTTCTTTATCCCTTGTCCTTTTTTGGAATATTTTATTGACTCTTAGAAAATTCAAGTGCATAGTTTCCCATCACATTATAATTATAGAATTGAACATTGAAGGGTTTTTTCTTTCACTTACAATAATGATATTGGTTCCATTTTTCTCCACTCCTGTAACAAACACCCATTCCCTTCATGAATGCATTGGGGTTTATCTAACCACAATTACTATAGGGTGGAAAGACAAATCAACCCTTCTTCTACATTTACTTATTTCTTTTTCCATAATTTTCAGCAGCCATATTCTTCTCTTTAATTCATTTAAGGTCTATAGACTTAGATAATTGTTTTTCTATCTTGAAAGAACATGAGACTATATCTTCATATGATGAGAAATTATGAGAGACAAATTACCTTCTGAGGAATGGTTTTAAACCAAAAAATAACTGTACAATATTTCTCCTTGGATTATGTATGTAGTCCGGAACATTCCTTGCAATGCTTGTAATTTTGTCTTCGTTCTTTGCTTCATTTTCATCCTATTTATGTATTAGACTCAATAGTTTCCTCTCCATGTTCTCTATATTTTATCAAGGAAAATAATTTTCTAGAAAAAAATCTTTAAAATATTTTCATTATATATTTTTAATATCTTCCTCCTCCACTGGGTTTTGAATTAATGACCATCATTGATCTCTATATCCTGATAGATGACACACTACCATGAAAACCTTCTCCATTTAATTGCTTCCCAAAGCGTGAAATATCTTCTCTATGGAACTTATCCATTGTACTGTTATAAATGTGTTTTAGTCCAATTAAATGATGGTGGATGTTGTCGCCTAAAGCGGTCTAACATTACTCATCCGCATAGTTGACCAGGATGCTCCATATGGGTAAGGTTGGTGTTCATAACCTGAGTGAGATATCCAAGTATACTTATAAGTTTCTCAACATCAGTCGCAGCTCCCAAACCAACATAACTATCTATTATAGGAGGGAAATACCTACATGGGATTCATGTGTTCATACAATTTCCATTACTTCCACTAGTCACCATTTCTAAATAATTTCATGGACTGAATTAGGTTATGAATCATAATGTATAATGTTGAACTAGTAAAATACATAACATAAATTAAAATCTTTTACATGTCTAATCTCATAATCATAAGCATGGTTTCTTTGGGGATAGATTTACAATTAAATCTTTTATATTGGTTTGTAAATAAAATATTAATTTTCCTATGTTCATCCCCCAGGAGTGTCAAACCAGGTGCGTAGTAAGGCCTGTTTTTGTGTACCAGGTTTCCCCAATTTAGGCTTGAAACACCTTTAAATGTTCATACTCCTAGGTACATCTTTTCTAGAACCATGTCCACTCATAGTATCCAGACAGATATTTATTTCTAAAAGGTTTCATACAATATATACCTTACCAAAATTATAGGATCTTATTCTATGTTTATCCTTAAATTTTATCTTAGGGTTTTGTTCACTAATATTTATTTTCTAAATATATTTTCCAAGGATTATACCAAACATCCTCTAATACCAACTATAAAGACCCAGACCACAGTTTCTGGGAACTGATGCATTAATTCAATAAATTGGTATGATTACAAGGAAGTCGTATCGTGAAGGATTGGATAGTTTAGTAGCTTTGGAATGAAAGATACATACATAAGTTCAACACTACAACATGAATGGAATATAATATGTAAATTCCATTTTAAACATCCATAACTACTTGATTATTCCTAAAAGTAATTCATATTGTGCTTTTTTTCTTCATAGGGAATAATAAAACCTAAAAATGGGTGAGATACGATGCTCAGTAAGGTTAATTAATATAGTAGAAGCATAAGTAATAATTCATGGTGAATAAATAAAAGTATACATGCCATTGAAATGTAATATTTTTCATAATATGAAAGGAATAAAATATGAATAAATAATACCATACAAAATATAACCATCAATATTATAATAGTCAAATAATCACATGGACAATCAATTACTAGTTTTAAAATTATATAATTCATAATCTGGGACATCATAACCATACTGTTAAGGTCTCGTTCCAAGACCATATATAAACAGGTTAAAACCCGAACTAGTTAGTCTCGTGAGACCTATCGATGCATAGAGGGGTTGTATCAAGCCCCACCCAGAACTTACTATGTCCAATTCATTGTTTGTATGAAAGGGTTGAAACATAATCAACATATAAATTTATATTGAAACTAACTTATGAAATGTAAATAACATTCCCCATTCATTACACATAAAAACTAACCATTCAGAGTAATATATTTAATGATATAATGATAGCACATCCACAAACAAACTAATCATACACCATTCAATAAAATATAGTAGATTATATCATAAAATATTAATCCCAATTGAGAATAAGAATCAATAAGAGTGTTGAAATATATTAAAATACTATTATAAAATCATCGTGTAATTCTTGATAGAAATACTATTTTACTTTGAAAAGAATAGTTATTTTAGAAATATATTTGTATAAAATCACAATTGAACTAAGATAGCCTTTTCATAACAAATTTAGTAAATTGATAAAAATATTGGTTTCAAAAAATAGATTTTAGAGTTCCCTTGAAAATATATCTGAACTCGAGAAGATCCCTTTAATCGGGCTTGTTTATCAGAAAAACTTTAAGAAATAACATTTTTAAAACATGTATCTCCCCATTAAATAAAGAGGAATTATGATTATTAAAAATATATATAACATTCCCATAGAATTTAAGAGTATTAAATAAGAATAAATAAGAATTTCAATTGTGTCAAGAGAGAAAAAGAATAACCTGAAAGAAAATGGAATTAAATAAAGAGTAATTATAATTATTAAACAAATATATAACCTTCACATAGAATTTAAGAGTATTATGTAAGAATAATTATGAATTTCAATTGTTCCAAGAACAAAAAAGAGTAACCAGAAAGAAAATGGTGGTTCAAGAAAAAACCCCTTACCTTATGTCTGAATATATTCTACACATGACATTAATTTCCTGATAATAAAATTAAATACATTAATTAATTAAATAACAAACTTTTATATTTATATTTTATTTATCATAATTTTATTATGTTAATTTATGACCATATTGATGAGTTATAAGATAAAAATTTATCGCTTGGGAGCATTCATTTCCTTGGTTTTCAAGATCAGTGTACTTGTATATGTGTATGGAAGTTCATGTGGAAAAGATATAATTCACTGGAAATGAATTTATATGATACTAATTTACATACATAATATTAAATGGATATATGATTCATTTTTTATATGTTATTACGATGATTTATTCAATAAAACATTAGTGATAATTGTTTAGATTATTAATACAGTATTTCGATCATCTCGAAGTATTTTTGTTGTATGAATTAGTATTATGTCTATATACTATTTATAGAACATTAAATAAGACATAATATAAATTATTTAATCTATTTCAACAATAATAATTGTTTCATTACCATCCTTGAAGGATAAATTAATGAATTAAGTTTTGTCGTCCATGAAGGTTGTCAATCGGTACATCCTAGACAATGATTTCGTTTTTGAAAATAATAGAGAGGGAGAGAGAGATTGTAGTTTAAGGAATGATATTCTGTTAACACGATACCATTCCAGTATATTGATGATAGTTGATTTATCATGATAATTTGGAAATTTTAGGTTAGGATATGATAAAAAAAGAAAGTAAATTGAAAATGAAATTAAAATAAAAAGGAAGAGGGTATTCTTCTTGAATTAACCTCCTGAAGAACCTTGTTAGGGAAATGGATTTTGGTATTTTAGAAAGACCAAGAGCTCTTGAATTTGGAGAGATACATGGAAAGGGTATTTGGGTAGAACATTGAAAAGCTTCAAGGCTTAGAGGACTGAAGAGAAGTGGGGGTGAGGGGTGGTTTTTATAGTGGATGAGATGAGGGATTTCTCATTATTCTATTCATTATTTGTTTTCTCAAGACAACCAATTGTATTGATTATTGTGACAAAATACATTAATAAGTTAATTTGAGGTCAAACCAGGGGTTCTTACATCAACCATGACTCAAGGAATTGTTTATTTAGCTTAAAATGTATTTATATTGTAAATTATCATATTTTACAATTCAATAATAATTCATGTATTTTTTGAATAATACCAAAATTCACCATAACCATTTTTTGATGTGTAGAATTCTATAATTGACTCGATAATATAAAAATAATTTTTCACATATGTGAAATTTAATTTTTACATAAAATCATTATTTACTTGAAAAAAATAGATTTTAAGTTTATAACTGATTTTATAACACTAAAAAATAACTAAGGTCTCAAAAAATTATCCTAAAATATTTAGATGACAAAATATTAATTTATGAATACATTTTATAAAAATAAGTTTTTAAAAATAATTTTATTAATTATAAAATTACAATCAAATTTTTATGACTAAAAAAAATACGAACAATTAAATATAAATTTTTAAAAAAATCACTTGCTTTTAATATGATTTAATTATATCATACTTTCACTTATGCGATATTTAAATTTTATTTATAAATTCATGGGTGAGGTTACCGTCGATTAGGCTTATTTACTATTCATAAGGACCATATTACTATTTCAAAGGGTAAGTTACTATTTCATCGGTACAGGTTCCTTAGAATATAGAAATACATCATATTTATTTTATTATTTATTTATAAAGACTATATTGTGTTCTAAATGACGTTTTATATGATTCATACTATACAATATAAGCATAAGAAGGGAAATCTCATTTAAAGAATTTTAGGTCGGTACAGTTATAGTCATAAATATATATATGTAAATAATTATCAAATTATAATAAATATATTTATTATATATATAAAGTTATAAATATATATATATAATTAATTTTATTTATAAATAAATAACAATATTTATAAATAATTACAAATATCTATAATTATAATTCTAAAAAATATAGATGTATGTAAATAATTAAATAATTATAATAAATATATTAATTATATATATTTATAAAATTATAAATCTAATAAATATATTTGTTATAATTTTATAATTATTTTAATAAATGAATATATATATATATATAATTACAAATAAATATACATTTATTATAAACTATTATTTATGAATAAATATATATATGTTGTTATAATTATAAAAAAATATACATTTGATTAAATATTTATAAAATTATAAAAAAAATATTTTTTATTCTTATAATGTTATAAATATATATAATTAAATAAATGTTTTATAAATATGTAAAAATAATTATAAATAAATAAAAATATTAATAATTATAATTATTAATAAATATAGATATTTATAAAATAATTAGAAAAATATAATAAATATATTAAGTGTTTATATTAATAAAGTTATAAATATTATAAATATATTTCTAATAATTTAAAATAATTTAAATAAATATTAATATATAAATTTAATTAATTATAAAATTATAAAAAATATATTTATTATACTTGTAATGTTATTAATATATATAATTAGAAGATGGTGAGGTTCTCTCTCAAGGATGGAGAGTTTATCTCTCTTTGATCTTGTGGCCTAATTGAGGTACCAATTTCTCCGAATGATGCAATTGTGAGTCACTGTCAGATGTTTTAGGCTTGGGGCTAGTCCAATGTTTGCACCATTTGTGGCAGATATGGGTAAGAAAGTGATGATATCTCATCATAGTGGAGGGGTCTGAGGGTTTCTCATGGAGGTCAATGGAGGAGGGCAGCCAGCGGCGGCAGCTGACTTTGGTCCTGTTGGGAGATGTTGGTGAACATGCGGCAACATGGTGTTCTGACACCAAATTTTGGTCCGGTTGGGCGACGCTGGCATGCGCTATCTATGGTCGATGCATATCTGGGATGATCCATTGTGATATATGATGATGGAGGTCATTTCTGGTGATGTCATGTGTGGGCGGTAGTGTCCCATTTTGCGTTGCGGATCTGGGTGACGACGGACCGGTTTGTGGATCTAGCATCTCCAGTCCGGCGAGGCGGGGAGTATCCCTTTTACGATTCAGGTGCACATGAGGGTCCTGGGATATGGGATCCTGGTGGGATTATGCGGGAGGTGTTTGGTGATAGCGATGAAGGGGGAAGGTCTCTTGCATCAGAAATGACACTAACGTGACCTCAGGTTGCGATCCAACAGGCTCGAGATCTGGGATATGGTGAGGAGATGGACCGTATGGTGATTGTTTTGTCCACCAGTGGGGATGGACCGCCAGTGTTGGGCTTTTTTAGTGAGGTTAAAAAGATGCATTTATAAATGCTGAAAATACCTTGGTAAAAACTTTCTTTATTAGTGCTATAAATTTAATGCTGATAAAAACACCATTTATCAGTGTTTTTTTAGCACTCACAATGGTATGTTTTTATTAGCGCTAAAAAAAACTAATAAATATAGTTTTTTCAACACTTTTTTTAGTGCTAAAAAAACAGGCCTTTATCATCTCTTATAAAAGCCATACTAATTTTTATAAATGAACCCAAATAATCAGCTTCTTCTCTCGTATATCTCAAGCTATCAAGGAAGAAAATCCTTGCCACCATCGACCCCTCTTGCGCTTCCATGAATACCTCCTCTGTTGTTAGGAATCCCTCCACATCCACCGCTACGAACCCCACCTCCTCCTCTTAGCCACACCTATGTCATCGAACCCCAACTCTTCCACAAAAACTACCTCTACCGCGAACCCTCCCCTCCCGCGAATCCACCTCTGCCGCTGTCTCTCCCTACATCGGTGTCGTCTGTCCCAACCACACTGTCATCTCTTCCTACCTCGTAGCCTTCTATCCCTTCCTCATTTACCTCCTTTGGCTTTCTTGAATTCTCCCCTTGAAAGGTAAGTTCTTTTTATGATGAATAATCTTTATGTATCATGTAAGGTTTTTCACAATACTGTGCTTCAACAAATTGACAATAGGGTAAAAAATTATTATTTATTCCATTCCTTTGATAAATTATTCTATGCGATCTTTCTACTATATTTATTCTCGAAAATTTTGAAGAGTTAGTTCCACTACTTCAACTATTTTTGAATTATTCATGTGCTCAAAGAATATTCTTTTAAATATGATGAATTTTGTTATTTTATTGAAAAAATGGTGTTATTTTGTGCTTACTTTATGGAGAATCATCAAGTAGGATAATATTTTTGTCGGATGGGTTTCATTATACATCAGGTTTATGCATTTGACTTGTAATATTGCAACACTGGAATGTAAATATTCCTTGATGAATTTCATCAAGAATCCTATAAGAAACCCAAAAAAGGATTTCTAACCAAGAGTAGGGAGGACCTATGCTGCTATCTGGACTTAATAAATGGTAACACATTGATGATTTTTGGGTTTCTCTATCATGAAATTGAAGCTTTGTTCATATAAATGGGTCAAGATATAATTTAGTGAGGTTTTGAATGTTTAGCTCTTTTGATAAGATAGAACATGATTTGCTCTGATGATCTTTTACACAAGGAAGAGGGATGGATATATTAGTAGGGAATGAGAGATTCTTGGTCCAGCCTAAATTGGGCATGGTAGAGAACTGCATCTTTATAGAGAGATAAATAGTACATGGATATGCACTGCTTGAAAAAGAAGATGTTGAGAAGTTACTAGTTCCTGAATATATATAATAATGATCTATTGCTAGTCTTAGTGATGAGGGTAATGATGCAAATAATTATTGAAGTGGTTAGATACTGAATGGAGGATAAAATTATCTATAGCTAGTGGATGTGCCAAATTGACATGGGCTGGTGGAGCAGACCTTTATCTTTCTAGACCAACACTAAAAAACAGTTTACAAAAATGAATTTAGAAGTTGGTTCATACATTATATTTGAAAATTAGAGGGATATATTTGAGATTGAATACACCATTCTAAAGCTATAGGCTTAGGATATAAAAGTTTCTTAGTGTGGCCCTGCATGTGTACATTGAATCTACATCAATATGTAGAACAAAACATCAAAGTGGTTCTTGGTCAATTGATCTTGGTAGTTCTAAGTTAATGTTTGTGTATATGGAAAGTGTATATTTTAGGTATGGTTATACTCTTAGAGGTAACATTTTCACAAGATCACATGTGTGATAATAAAAAAATTTAGTGCAAGGGATTCTCATAGCTAGTTCCATTAATCAGGTGGCTGGGAAGATGGGTGTGCTCTATCGTGGTCCTGTGTAATGTGTGGAGAGAACATCTTGGGTCTTTAGCATCTCTATGTATGGGGTCTAGTATTAAACTCAGAAAAATATGTATGAAAATGAAGTACTAATCATGTTTAGTATGATTGAATCAATTATTATTGGCATTACTTGATGTAGACAGGGCAATGGTGATTTATAGTTGGTTATATAGATCTAGACCGGTTGTGGATGTAAAAGGCTTTTAGACTGGCATAGTTGGCAACTGAAGCTACAAGGGACGTACATGAAAATGATATAGGGTGTTCGAGTCTATCAGTTAATGTAGGTAGCTTTATATGTAGTGATTTCCAGATAAGGATTATATGATGTAGTGAAGTGCAGTGTGAGATAAGAATAAAGCTGAGAAACATGACAAGTATTTTGAATGGATATGTTTCATGGAATATATAATAATATTTCACTATTTAAACACATATCAAAACAAATTACTTAATTTTATCAATGTTTTTGCTGTGTTTGAAATAAACAAATGGAAAAGATTGTGGTTATTAAGTTTGTAAAAATATTTGAGAGATCATGTTCCATTAACCTACCAGTATCCCTTAAGAGGTATTTTGGTAGATAAATACTATTTCATTTAAAATATTGCTTAATCCTTTATGTATTTATATCTTTTCAATGCTACTTTTAATGTCAAAAAAAACTCAAATTCACCGGACGATATAGATCTTCTTATATACGAATTGGTAGTATACCTAATGGAAGAATATACAAAAATAGAATGTAGATTTGACTTCCATAGAAGTGATGGATTGTTTCATATTTATGTTTAATTTAATTATATTTTTTATAACTCGAATAAGAATCGTTTTCTATTAAATTTGGATTTATATATTTGAGTTGGGGAGGTTTTTTTGAAAATGATCTTGCTTGTGAGAGATTGGACTTTGAACTTGTAACTGACACTGATGCACAATGTTACTAATATGACTAAAAGTCTTCATTATGAGTTTAAAACTAAAATTTTAGCTCAAAAAATGATACTCAATGAAAAACAAGAAAACACACACTAATTTCAATAATAATTTAGAAAACTAATATAATGTCATTTATGATGAAATCAAACTGATTCATGATGCGACCGGTATAACTCAAAATGCGTGTTTCCAATTTGAAATGAAATATTAGTAAAAAACAAATATGGCATATTAAAAACCAAGAAAATACATTCATATTGTTCTGATACTTTATCAAAATAATCTATATGTCATTTGTGACGTGTAGAAATCAGTCACACCTCAATAGGATGTATGGTGTGGATGGTATAACTCAAAGTATTTATTTTTATTAAAAATTGGCATTCATTCTATTAAAAAGAAAAAAATGACATACTGAATACTAATTAAAGGCTTTCAAATAGTTTTTATAATTTATAAAAGGATCCACGATTCATTAATGACATGTAGGAATCAACCCCGCCACAATACAGCCAACAGTGTGACTGGGTAACATACCATTTTTATTTGTATTTAAAATTGACATGAATTTATGATAAAAGAATAAGTGACATACGGAATACTAATAAAACACATTCAGGGTTTTGATACTTTAGAAAAACTATCTATCAGTCATTTTTGACATATAGGAATCAACCACACCTTAATTCGATTCACTAAGTGACCAGTATAACTAAAAGCATCTATTATCAGTTTTAAATGGACATTTTATCTCAAAATGTGTCACTCACTAAAAACCATGAAAATGCGCTCCGATTTTCTTCATAATTTAGGACATCGATTAATATGTATTTATTACGAGTATTAAGTAGTCTCATTTCAAACTAATTCTCTATGTGATCGGTATGACTCAAAATATGTTCTTCTAATCTGAAATGACATTTTAGAAAAAACAGGCATACTAAAAATTGATAAAATGCATTTACAATGTTTTGATATTTTCTAAAAATGATCAATAAATATTTTTGGGCATGTATGAATCATCCACACCCCAATACAATTCATATTGTGGCCGACATAACTCAAATTTTCAATTTTTATTTATAATAGACATTAATTTTAGTAAAAAGAACATGTGACATACTGAAAACCAAGAAGATGCATTCATATTGTTTTGATAATTTAGAAAAACCATCCATGAGTGATTTTTTATATTTAAGAATCAAATCCACATCAATAAGATGCATTGTTTGATCGGTATAACTCCAAATATTTATTTTTATTTAAAATTCAAATTAATTTAAAAAAAATGTTACATACTGAAAACTGAACAAACACATTTATATTATTTTTATACTTTAAAAAAACAATCCATGAGTCATTTGTGACATGCAGTAATCAACTAAATCTCAATCCAACATATGGTGTGACCAGTATGACTAAAAGTGTATGTTATCAGTTCTAAATTGACATTTTACCTAAAAATGTGTCACTCAATGAAAACCATGAAAACATGCACATATTATCTTCACAAATGAGGAAAACAATTCATAAGTCATTTTTTATGTGTATTATGTAGTCTCACATCAAACCAATTCATCGTGAAACCGTTATGACTCAAAATGTGTGTTTCCAATTTGAAAAGCCATTTTGGTAAAAAAACAAAACTGATATACTAAAACCTGAGAAAAAGCATACATATTGTTTTGATACATTATAAAAACAATATATATGTCCATATTAACATGTAGGAATTAGTTGAATCTCAATATGATTCACAATTTATGTCGTATAACTCAAAGTGTCTCTTTTTATTTAAAATTGACATTAATTTTACAAAAAGACCAAGTGACATACAAATAATGGTTCAAAAAATTCATATTGTTTTGATAATTTAAAACAATGATCTATGTTTAATTTATGATATTTAAGAATCAACCCCAGCTCAATAAAATTCACGGTGTCACCAGTATAACTCGAAATGTGTCTTTTTATTTAAAATTGACATTAATTTAGGTAAAAAAGAACAAGCGACATACTGAAAACCATGAAAAAACATTCTATTTGTTTTGATACATTAGTAAAATGATCTATCCATCATTTTTTATGTATATAAATCAACCACACCTCAATCCAATTTATTGTGTGATTGGTATGACTAAAAGTGTCTGTTATCAATTTAAAAATGACATTTTATCTCAAAAAAATGTCAACCACTAAAAACCAACGAAACATGCTATGGTTGTCTTCTGAATTTAGGAAACTAATTCATAATACATTTGTGACATGTATGAGGTAATATCTCATGAAACTGACGCATGATGTGACCATTATGACTCAAAATACATGTTTCTAGTTTGGAATGACATTTCAGTAAAAAACAAAACATGAAAACTTAAAACTAAGAGAATTCATTGGGATTGTTTTGATACCTTAGGAAAAATGATCTATAAGTCTTTATTAATGTGTAGGAATCAACTTAACCTCAATCTGACACACGGTGTGACTGGTATAACTCAATGTGTCTATTTTTATTTAAAAATTACATTATGTTAAGTAAAAAGAGAAAGTGACATACTAAAATCTGGGAAAACCCATTTTTAATTTTTAGATAATTTGGTAAAATGATCCAAGAGTAATTTTCGACATCTAGGAATCAACCCCACCTCAATACAATTTATATTGTGATTGATATAACTCCAAATGTTTCTTGTTATTTAGAATTGACATTAATTTAAGTAAAAAGAAAAAGATTCGTATTAAAAATTGAGAAAATGTATTTGGATTGTTTGGATACTTTATAAAATGATTCAACATTCATTTATGATGTATATGTATCAACCAAACCTCAATCTGACACACGTTGTTATCAGTATGACTAAAATTTTCCATTATCATTTTCAAATTGAAATTTTAGCTCAAAACATGCCACTCACTAAAAACCAAGAAAACATGCTTTGATTGTATTAATAATTGAGGAAATAGATTCATAAGTCATTTATGATGTGTATGAAGTAGTCTCATGTCAAACTAATTCATGAGGTGATTGATATGACTCAAAATGCATGTTTTCAATTTGAAATGACATTTTAGTAAAGATACAAAACTAGAATATTGGAAACCAACCAAAAACATTAATATTTTTTTGATACTTTAAGATAATGATCCATCAACAATTTTTGATAGGTTGGAATCATCCACACCTCATTCGGATTCATGGTGCGATTGGTATGAATCCAAATATGTCATTATTTAAATTTGATTTCAATTTTAGTAAAAGAACAAGTGACATACCCAAAACCGATAGGACACATTCAGATTTTATTTTAGATTTTAGTAAAATAATCCATAATTTTTTTTATTTGTATGAATCATCTCCACCTTAATACGATGCTTGGTGTGACTGGTATAACTCCAAATGTGACTATTGTTTAGAAAATGGACATTTTCTTAAAGTATTCATTCACATTAATATTTATTTTTTTATTTATAATATTACATACATAATATTTGTTTTCATATATAAGAAGAATATTTTTCCCGAGTTGGGATGATTTTTTTGGAAACTGATACCATAGGAGGACGTTTTTTATAGGGGATCATGGGCATCAAAAGATGAAAAATTAATTTTTTAACGGTTTGATGTATAGTTGTAAATGTAATTATATAAAGCATTGTTTGAAATGTATATAGGAGTTTTTATATATACCATGGGTGGATAGTTTTTTATTCAAGATGTCAATTAAATGCATATAGCATTGTTTGCTAGGTGTGTTTTATATACCTATAGGTTTCTTCTAGATGTGTTGTTATATTAATAGAACATTGTATCCAGATATGACTTTATAAGCACTCGAAATTGCACTGATAAAGGGTTTCCTTTATCCATTCTAAAATAGCACTGATAAATGGGGGATTTTGTCAATGCTTTTTTAGCATGGATAAAGGACCCTATTTATCAGTGATGCGGTTAAAATCACTTTTTAGCAATGTAAGTGTATTTTTGTGTGCTGTTAAATGGAATATGTATAGTAGTGAATGATTCCATTGTGTTGGTTTTAGAACCTAAGAAAGGTAAGGATCATATCTCATCCATTGTGAAAATCATGGGTTTTGGTGGGTTCATGCATGAAAATCCACAAAACATGTAAAAATGGATTTATGGAAACATGGGATATTGGTGGAGCATGTGGATGATTGCTGATAACATATAACTACAAAAACTAATGTGGGGGGACATAATCATTTCTTGACATTTTTATACACTAATTGCAAGGAATATTCATTTAGGGATTTATATAAATAGTTATTAATTTTTTATATAAGTAATTTACCACTATTTATAGGAAGTGAATAGAATAAAATTTCACAGGTTTCTAAAATGAATGGAGAAACATGATCCTATATCATTTACATAAACAATTTTTAAGAGTATGTAGAAACTATTGGTCAAATAGAGATGGGTTTTTCTAGAATCATGTTCACATGATGTAAAAATCATAAATAGATCCTTAGAATTTGGTGTAGGCTTTACCGATGCCTCTCTAGACGCCATGATGTGGGTTTTTTTAAGTTAGGCTTCAACCACTCACCTCCGAAGATCTATATCGTACAATTCTCCTATTTTGGTTGTTTTAAATAAATATGACTTGGAAAAAAACCATTTCATTTATTACTTTAACATTCATTGAAAAAAATATTTCATCTATATGACTAAAGGGTTGTTCGATTAATCATATAGGATTACTGCAGGGGATGGTCTTGTGAAACATCTTCATCGCCTATAAAGAGATTTCATGGTGTCGCTATCTAAAAAAACTGATGAGGAATTTAGTCTGGAAGGGTTAAGAGGAGATATATAAAGGCTTGAGGAAAATCTCCAAAATAACTATATTGAGGAATTGATAATCCCCATATAGAAACATAGCTTCTTTTGGATGAAGACTTATTGGAGATCGATAGGATGCATAAAAAAAATTCAGACCCCTTTGAAAAAAAGAGGGGGACATAAATACAATAGAGACCTAGGATTAACATACATGTATATTAGATAATTTAGATTAATATTAAATAAAATACACAATAATATTATTGAGGTCCATAATAGTTTATTTACTTTGGAATCATTGAAACATAATCTTCTAACTTGGCAAAAGATTATTAATATCTCTCATATAGATATTCCCTAGTAGTAACCTTCAGAAGCATACGCTATTTAAAACCTTTCTTAATAACATGGGTAATGGTAACATAAGAAATGGTTATCTCAAATGCTCAATAAGGTAAAACATAGATGATACATAACCATAACATGAACATATGGCTATGACTGCATGATCATAGAATCTATATATTATACCATGAATTTCGAAGATCATACACTTGATTCATGGAATAAACTCCCAAATATCATAATAAATGAATCATATTGTAATCAATGGAATAATCCATGACATCATAAAAATTGAATAAGATATAGAATTCTAAAAGACACATAAACATGTGAAATGATTTCCATAGTATTTAAGGATTACTACCAAGGCTATCTTCATGGAATGGGATCACTCCCCAAACCATATTATTAGTAAAGGTTCACCCCCAAAACCTTATTACTAGTTAATGTTTAATCCTAAGACCATATTAGGATTAATGGTTCACCCCATGACCATCTACGCTATTAATATTCACCGCTAACACAATCTCATTAGTCAAGGTTTACTCCTAAGACCATGAGAACATACAAATTCCCTTAGTGAATCAAGTACACACCTCATTTCATCTATGTTTAACTCATGAGATATAAATATTTTCCCAATTAATATGAGGGAGATATATGTACCACCATTCACTTAATGAAATTATACATACATGTGAAAAAATATAATAAAACATTCATTATATCATGTCCCATAAAAAATATGGGTTTTAAAAAATTCATATCATAACCCATTAAATGAAATAGGTATCATAATCATTTTATCAAAACATAATATATGGGATCTATATAGGATTCATAATCATTTCGTCATAAAATAAATTCTGAAATAATGTGGGTTTTGTAAGCGTTTTATCATGGTATAACTCATGGAAAAGAAACAAGTATCATAATCAACATGTCATCTTAAACATAAAACATTCAAAGAATGAATAAGCACGGTCTCCATGGATAATATCCTTAGTCAATCATAGAAAACATCAAAATATTTAATCTTATATGGAGAGTGAATTTGAATGATCACTTGGATAACTTCTATAGGAAAACAATGTTTCTATAATAAAATACATATATCATTTTGAAAATCATTATCTTTGATTTTTTTGAAAAATTTTATAATAATATTTTAAAAAATGTTTATACATTTTTTATGGAAAATATCCTTTCCACTTTAAAAATTTCTTTTTAAATCATAAAACTTTTTGAAACATGTTTTATTTAATATAATCATAGAAAACATATAAAGGAATATTTGAAATCATCTATACAATTTTCAATGAAAATAACCTTCGAAAACTTATAAAGGAATCATTGAATTCATATAAAACTATTTTTAATCATAAATCATTTTATAAATCCTTCTATTTTTAAAATATTATTTTATTTTAATAATTGGTTCATTAAAAATGGAGTGGTCATGATGATGAAGAATTCTATACATGAAGTATTGGTAAAAACAAATATTCATTTCATATTATCATTACAATTCAAATTTCCCTTCATTATAAAATAATAATAAGATTACTTTTAAAACCATTTTAAAAAGAAGGTAATACATGGGTAATATTTTATTTTAAAATTCATTAGAGATTATTTGATCATTTATTCAAACATTTTTATAAAAAATTGTTTTGAAAGAAAATAGTTTCCTGACCGAAGATAGAAATACTGTCACATTTTCATAATAAAATTTTATTAATTATATTAAGAACCAAATATTGGGGAAATGGTACAATAAAATTAAAATATATTTAATAAATATAGTAGAAAAAATTCATGATAATTCTTGAGATATGGATCACAATATTCATCAAAGGATGCATAATCCTAACTAATACTGATAAACGGTGAGATTTTAGCAATAAATTCATACCACTTTGGTAACATGAATCGTAATCCCGATGATAGAAGAAATTTACATAATGAATAAAATATCATGAAAATAAGGATATTAATGATATAACACATCAATGGTGAAATATATATACACCTTTAAAAATAATAGAGGTTCATAAAATAACATGTGTCGTAAAGAATGAATATCGTGACCAAAAACCATTTTAGATTTTTTTTATCATTGAATTGAAACCCCTAGAAAATAGATATACTCAAATATATATAAAAAATAAAAAAATATTAGTAGGATCATCATAATATACATTCATGGGAATTAAATACACTATATAGAAGAAATAGGTGGTGAATATAACATGTGTCTCACAAAAGTAAAAAGTGAGATCAAAATCTATTTCTAATTGAGTAACTTTTGAATCCGGATTCTTATGAAAGAATAAAATCATTTGAAACATTTATTATTATGAAATAAAGGAAATTAATGAAAAAATGACCTATGGATCTATATAAACCACAAAAAATAAACGAGTGGTGAATATGACATAAGTCTCACTGAAATAAATGCGAGACTATGAATCTCCTTCTTATAAGTCTAAACATACTTCATACACATTAAAATATGCAGTATAATATATATATATATATGTTTATTATAAATATATAAAATTATCATATTCATATATAATATAACATGTATGACATACTTATGAATTTATATGACTTGTTTATTAACAATTCCACATTAATGTTACATTTCAATTAATAACCGCTTTTTTTCTTACACGTTTTGTCTGGTTATTTTTGGTACTATTACATAGATCATGATTTAATTACCATAATAATGATTAATATGAAATAAATATCCTATAATTTCAGTATATATGTATTTTTAATAATCTATAAAAGTTATATGTAGGAAATTAAATACATCGTTCATGGAGAAGGTAAGTCGTACGTAGGCATGAACACCGAATTCATTTTTATATCAGTTTAGAAGAAAGAAAATTTTATCAGATATTATAATTACATAATAGTTTTTATATGATATAAATAAAATATTATCATTAAACTCAACCTTAATATATTCCTTTTAAATTATAAATGAATCAAATCACTTCACGGGGTTGAAGTCTATCCAACACATGAACAATGGTATCGTATTACCACAAAAAAAACCATAATGGTAAGTGTGATATAAAGATTCTAAAAGCATAATAACATCATTAAATTCATATATATAGAATATAAACAATAAATAAATCATTATTCCCATTATTGAAAGGTTATGAGGGAATAATAGATGACATTAGTTCATAAGGTCTTACTTTTTCGTACACACGAAACAATGATGGAATGTCCCATTTGCTAGAAGTGTCAGAATTATAGAGCCATACCCATAACATAACAATATCTAAGTATATTTATGATATTATTTTTATTATATAATAATTATATAAAATTAATTTATGGGGATAATGGTTTAAATAAAATAAAAACATTCATTGATGAACATTACATCTTCTTCATGTATCTCCTTTTTGTTTGCACCAATGGACTATTTTGGTTAGAATTCTTCCCAAAGGGTGGATTATATGGTTCTGGGATGGATTTTTGGAAGATATATAGATATGTGTTTTCTGAGAGAAAGGTATTTTGAGGTGTGTAGTGAGGGATAGAGTTGGTGCCCTTTTATAATCTAGGTGAGTGAAAAACATGTACATTTGACAAATAGAGAATTCCACACATGTTTTCAATAAGGAAAATTGTCCATTATGGTAAAAATTACTATAATAAAAATTTTAAAGAATAAATGTAGCTTTCCAATAAATTTTTTATGTGTTTAGTGTCATTTTCCACCTAATTTTCTATGTTAACCACTATGTAATCTTGTTTTACCATAATCACTTTAATTAATTTTTATTTATTTCAACAATAAAATTGGTGGAAAATTAAGTACAATTTATGAGATATTATAAAATACTTTTATAAAAAAATTGAAATAAATTTTTAAAAATTGAAATCATTATTGTGGTAGAAATTAATTTAAAATTAATTCTGTATAATGGATGAGACAATGAGTTTTTCAAGTAAAAAAGTTCAAAACATTGAAATTTTTTTATATCAAATTTCAATGTAAAATTGATTAATATGTCCTAAATTGGATTTTATTATTTATAATAGACCTAATTCCATTTTTAAAATAATTTAAAATATAATTTAAATATATGAATTATTTATATGAAACTTCAGTTCTCAATGGCATTTCTATATTGATTACTATTCATCTGAAAAAGAAACCTTTAAGAAAAATATAATAAAATAACTCAAATTATATTTTTTAATTCCTATTTAAAAATGATTTTAATTTTATAAAATATAATTTATATTAGTTTTAAATATTATATGTAATATATTTTTTTAATTGAATGGTTGTGGAACAATATTTTAGAGAAAATACGTCTTTTATGTGTTAGATTGGATTTGATCTTATATCTCGTCTATAAAAAACCTAAGGAGAATTTTAAATATAAAATTTAGTATAATATAAGTATATATTACTAATTTTATTTAATTTTTTTCCATAATTTATAGTGGTAAAAAATGTTTTTTCATTGAAAAATAGTTTTCAGGATAAGAATTTCATTATTTTCAAATTGTTCTTACATTCATTTAAAACTAATTGGTAACCATATAAATAATTTTATAAACATGAATAAAAAATATTTTAATAATTTATTTAATACCTTCCATACTTTCTATTCTAATATCTAGGTGATCAATATAATAATATTTTTGTAATAATATTAATAGTATATTGTAGTTCTGTAAAACTCGACCATTCCTATAGCCCAAGCTATCATTAGAACAAGGAAATGTTTGTAACAGAAGAAAAAATAATGTTTCATATAATGTAAGTTAATATAAATGACATGTATAATGAAAGATTTAATTTGTGTCATGTATAATGATATCATAATTTTTTGGACCATTCAATAAAATCCATCAATGGAATTTAATTTATCCAAAAAAATGTTATTCATAAAAACTAGTGATGTTGAATTATACCCCCATTAAAATAAATTTCTCTAATGAAATATTTCTTGTTTATTAAAGGATTAATTCATGAATGTTCCCTTAATAGAAATCTACTTCGTAAAAAATGAATAATATAACATCTTATAAAAACATGAAATTTGGAAACATAATGTTTCCCCAAAGTAACTCTTTACTTGGTTTCCAAATAGGAGAACATTGGTGGATAGTGAAAAATTGAACATACATAATGAAAATAAAACATCTTCCTTAATGGATAATGAATGAGAACATTTTTAGCCCACATGGGTGATCAATATAAGGCTAACCGACAATAATACATAAAACAAAGAGGTGTCAAAAAATGTCATTGATATCATCAAAAATAATAATAACCGAACAATATTATATTTTAAGATAATTTTCATAAATTTAAAGGATTATCCTAGGAATAAATACTTAATTTATTTCATAGTATTTCATAAGAACAATTTGAGTCTTTGTTTACACCTTCATCAATATACACTTCATCTCTTACCCCAATAAATGAAGGTGAATTTGTTATGATCAATGTAATAATCAACCATGTGATCCAAAAATTGAATGATAAGACAATCCTTTCATATTTTGTTATCATCAAACAAAATATTGAGCATAGCTTATCTAATATTCATAAATCCACATTTGGTGATACAATTCTTTAATCTCTAAAACCACATCGTAATTTTATCTTGAACAAATCCATAAATGGTTAACCATTTATTCCCTCCAAAAGCTGAAAAAACTCATTATAAATATGGTCACTAGATTTAAACATATCTTCTTAATAATAATACCCATATACTATAAAGTATATATTGGTTTCGACATATCAAACATGTGAATACCATCATCAATAATTCACATGAAACGTGGTAATAACATGAATTACCATAAATCTTTAATGAAAACATGCATTATTTCTTATCAAAATATTATTTTATATTTTCATTAAATATAATAATTCTTTAAAACCCCTCCATGATATCATAAACCACATTACCAAGAAATCATTATTCTATTTCCAATATAAATAGTCATATCCCATTTATTTTATTCTTAACCAACATATTATTATCCAAAAAACACTATTTTCTCAACATTAAGAATATAGTAAGGGCTACCTTCCCTTAGTCCTGTGTTTTACATAAAATATAATGATTCTATTAAATCAATTTTCTTGGTAATCTGTATCATTCAACATACTTTTTCATTTCCTAAACAAAAAACATTTACTGATCAAATGTTATATATTTTATAAATCATGAATCCAAATCCATAAATACATAAATCCTCTAAAATAGAGAATTGACATGGAATATTTTTTTGGTTTTAAAAGTATATTATTTGATTCTGGCATTGAATTGGGTAATAACCATGTACTCTAGAGATAAAACATTTAATACCTTGATAATCATCCACTATATGTCTTTTTTTCACAAATATTATACCTTCCCCTCCATTTAATGTATTCATTTAGGTTCTTATTCCCTTCTTATTGTAATGTTGGATGTCGAATATTCTATCCATTATTTTTATTACCATGTGAAATATCATTGAATTCCATATCTCTCTTATTCGATTTGTTAGGAATATCACTAATGTTTCTATTGCTAGTCATGTAGCATGATAGATTATTCAACATAATCACAATATCTCTCTCTGCAGTAACAATCCAATTTGGTGGCTCATATTCACCAAATTTTCCATTATATTAAATTAAAATTTAATTCTTTCTTTTACCATCCATCCACTAAAACTAAATTCATAGCATGATCAACACTAAAAAATGTGGAAAACTACATTATCATAAAAAATAACTTATAGAATGTCTAAATCATGACAACTACTTCTTTAATCTATGAAAACATAATTTTGTCCTACATCATTCGTAGTCATCATCTATTCAAATCATTCATAATGGTTCAAGAATAGTTTGTGAGCTAGCAAATAATATCTCCCAGAAGAGTCAAACTAGTCATTCAGCTAGGCCTATTTTCATGCACCAGATTTCAATCGAGTCTAAATAAATATGTTGTTTTCGGGGTTGTTACAACTATGTACACCTATTCTACAACAACATACAATTTCGGTTTCCATATAATGATATAATTTCTCGGAAACCGCTCAATCACTCTATTAACAATATTCCGAGACATTTTCTTATATTTCAACTCATCCATAGACTTATCCTTAAATACATCTCTAGACATGTCTTTAGAAATATCCCTGGGTATCATGCAAAAGTTTTCTCAAGCTAGTTTCCAAAGGTTGAATAAACCATACCTTTGATACAATCTTTAATGACCTAAGATATAAATACATGGATATTATTTCATATTAGAATAATATTTGATAAATTATAAAGATATATGATCGGGGTCCAAAATAGTTTAGTGACATTGGAAATATAATCTTCTAACTTAGTGAAATGTCTTCAACATATCACATTAAGATCATCCCCATTATTTATCTTCAAAAGAATCTTCTATGTAAAAGTATTATTTATATCTATTATAAATGAAACTTAAGAATGAGTGAGCTTAAATGACTAGTAATAGAAAACAAGGAAAATATATAAAAATAACATGAATATAAGTCTATGCAAACATGAGCATAACATTTGATGAACATACACTCAATAACCATTATCAGACAAATGACTCAAGGCATAAATATTTAAAGATTATAAGACATGAATTATTAGGGTATCAAGAGAATAATCCGTGAGAGATTTATAAATTCATTAGACATTGAATTTTGGAAGACACAAAAACATTTGAATTGATTTCCATAATAGTTAGGGATCACTTCCAAGGCTATCTTAGTGGAATGGATTCACTCACTAAACCATATTAATATTCATGGTTTAATCCCAAGACCATATAAGTATTCAAGTATCACTACCAACGCCATCTTTGTAGTGGATTCTAACTCCCCAGGCCATCATAGAAGTCAAAAATCTCTAAGAAGACCATCTTAGTAGTCAAGGTTAACTCCCAAGTCCATCGTAGCGGGAAAATCCCATTACTAAACTAGGTTAAATCCCTGTTATGTCCATGCCTATTTCATGAGTATAAATCATTACCAAATTCATTGGAGATATATTAGGTCTCAATTTTATAATAATGAAATCATACGTATGTGTTCCACAAGATAATAAAATATTAATCGTATCACAAACCAAAAAAAGATGGGTTTTATAAACATCATTTCATATCCCATGAAATAATATAGGTATCATAATCAATTTATTATATCATAACCAATGAAAATGAAACATTATTACCAATTATTTAGTCATTAAACAACCCCTAAAAGTAAGTGGCACTTAGAATCATTTTATCAATGTATAACAAGTGGAAGAGAAAATGATTTCATAGATATCTTGCAATCTTAAACATAAAGAATTTAAAGAATGAATGAGAATTGAGTCCATGGATAGTAACCCTGTAAATCATATATAACATCAAATGATTTAATATTATAGTGGGAAGGATCAGGATAATGATATGGATAATTTCTTATGGATAATTATATTTCTTTAAAAAAACTGTACATAAAACCTTTTCAAAATCCTTTTCATTGAAACACAATTTGAAAAATTATTGAATTATATTTAAAATAATTTTAATCATTTTATAAAGAAATTATAACTTCATCATCAATAATCTCTTTTTAAATAATAATCCTTTTTTATATTTTACTTTTTTAAAAATAGATTTTAAAATAGGTAAATGGATTTTTTGAATCATTGATACCATTTTATTTGAAAATAAAAATTTAATACGTATAAAGGAAGCTTTGATAATCAATTAAAATATTTTTTAAATATAATATTTTTTAAATATAATTCATATGAAAATATTCTTTAAAAAATATAATGGAAGCATCAGTGAATGGAGTGGTTATGATAATGGAGAATACTGTATATGTCGTATTCATTAAAAAACCAATTCATTTCATTTTGTCAGTAGAAGTCAAATGAGACAAGATAAAAAATGAAAAGGATATTCATTGAAATAAAAAAATTGCAAAAAGATTAAATATTAGTTAAAATTCCATTTGAAATTCATTTTATAATAGTGTAATATTTTAGAAAACACATTTATAAGACATTTTCTAGTAGGAATCTAATTTTCTGACCAATGTGAGAAATAAAGTTATGTTTTTATAAAAACATTTTCTTAATTATATTAAGTATAAATGTGGTGCAAATTGGTACCATTACATCAAGATATTATGAATAGACATAGGATAATAAAATTTATGATTTTCTTGAGAAATGAACTGTAATATTTTTCAATGGAAGCATAATCATAAACAACACTGATAAATGTTGGGATTGCAGAAACAAAAACATAAAGCATTGGTAACCTGAATCATAATAAAAATGAGATAATAATATTATATAACTCTTGTTAATTAATTAAAATAATTATATTAATGATATAATATTTCAAAGGGGTAGCATATATACACATCATAAAATAATATAGGTGCAAAACATAACATGTGTCTTAATCAAGGTAAATTGTAACAAAAATCCATTACTGATTTGGTAAAATTTGAAATTTAAATACCATGAATGAGGGAAATTAAATTGGATATAAAAATAACAATAAATTTTAAGATAATAATAATAATATAATTTCAAGGGAAGTATGTACACAATAAATTAAAAAGATGTGGTGAATATAGCATGTATCTCTTAAAAGATAAAAGTGAGACAGAAATCCCATATTACTTGAATAACATTTGAATCAGGATCCATAGCAAAGAATAATATAAATTTATACATTTAATATAATTATGCAAATAAAATTCATGATATAAAAAATCATCAGATATTATATACACCAGACAAAAGAAATGAGTGTTGAATGAGGCATAAGTCATGATGAAATAAAGTTGAGATTAGAAGTCCCCTTATCTTATGTCTTTAATAACACCATACACATTAAAATACCCTATATAATAGATATAATTTTATTATACATCTAAAAAAGAATCATATTCATATATATAATATAATATATGATTTAATTATGACTTTATATTACTCGTTTGTTAACAATTCCATGTAAAAGTTCTGTTTTGTGTAATAACCACTTTATTTTTCATACTTATTTTCTCTTTTTATTCTCGGTACCCTTACATAAATACTGATTATTTTATCTCCTAAATGATATATATTATATAAATATCATATATTTTTAGTAGATAAGTATTTATATTATTATATGAAATATAGATGTAGAAAATGAAATACATTGTTCCTAAAGACAATAGGTCATACGTACGTATGAACGCTAATTTTATTTTCTTGCTAAATTAAAGGATATAAATGTATAAAAGACATTATAATTGTAGAATATTTTTATTACATATATATATATTATTAATTAAACACATAATTAATACATTTGATGTAAAGAGTCAATGAATCATATCGCTTCGTGAGGTGTTAGTTTTCCACACACACGATTGACATTATCGTATTCCCAAAAACATGTAAATAATGAAGATATGTGTCATATAAAAAGTGAATAATCATAATTACTACATAAAAATCATTAAAATATTATATTAACAATACATACATAATTATTGCCAACCTTGAATGTTGTTAATGGAAGAACAATCGACATTGGTTCATGAGGCAATAGTTTATTAATTAGACAAACGATGATTTCATATCCCATTTGATGGACTTGTGTGAAGTTGAATTAGTTTCCATTAACATAAAAAAACTCATTATATTAATTATATTGAGTTTATTATATAATAAATAAGTAAAATTATTTGATTATTATAATTAATAAAAAAACAATTTTTGATGAACATTACCTATATTTCAGGTATCTCTTTTTGGTTTGCAAAAAATGAATTCCTTGGATGTATTTAATACCAAATGGGGGATTCTAGGATGAAGTTAGTGATTTAAGGAAATTTTTTGGATAGGTATTTGATGAGAGAGATGGCTTGGAAGCTATGAAAAAACGGGATAAGTGTTGGCCTTTATTAAGGGAGGTGAGGGAAAATTTTAACTTTTTGTGCTGTAGAATTCTACCCATGATTTTAATATAGATAAAGTGTCCAAAATTGATCAAATAAAAAAAATACACATTATAATGTAAAAATATGGCCATGAAAAGGTTTTTAAAAAAATTTTGGGTTATATTTACACCTTATTTACTAATTTAAGCACTAACTTACCTTATTTTCACTCTAATCCCTATAATTAATTACAATTTCGTTCTCTAATCACATTAGTAAAAAAATATGTTCAACCTATTATACATTATACTTTTTTCTTATTACAAATAAAAAATATATTTCTAAAACATAAAGTCAGTAAATTGGAAGAAAATAATTAAAATTTAATTCCACATATAAGCTAAGACAACATGTTTTTAATGTCAAATTGTATAAAATATTGAATGTTTTTTACAATATCAATGTATAATTGATTCTAATGAACTAAATTGGGTTTATTGATATATTATTTAAATAGTTACACATTAAAACAAATTTAAATTATAATTTTACTATTTAAATTATTTTTATGAAAATTCTGTTTTTAATCTAAGTGTTTCATATTGGGAAAGAAAAAATTGGTGTTTCTTATGAAGAAAGATTATTTTTCTATAGCATTAAATGCAAGAGATAAAAGTATTTTAATTTCCCTAAAAGAGATTTATTCAAAAAAAATTGGGTGTGACAAATAATGAATTTTATTAGGTGTTACTCAAATTGAAAAATGTGAGAAAATGTTTAAATTAGACTTTAAGATAGAACATTTATAGTGTATTTTTAAGTGGTAGGGATTATGGCATTGGAGCACTTCGAGAATATTCTATCTTGCCCATGTAATGAAAATATTTGAAGATCAAGAATATATACTGATGAAGATATCTCCTTTTTCTATATATAAATAATGTTATTGAACATAGACAATGTATTTCTAGAAGATATCCTAGATAATGGTGAGATTAAGAAAACTATTTTCGACATGAAGAATGAGAGTGTTCATGGTCCATATGGTTTTGAAAGAGATTTTTATGTTCATACATGGCATATTTGCATGGATCATGTAGTTGTAGTGGCACATCACATCCTTAGAGGTGGGGCATTGATGATGAAGGTAAGTTCCTCCATGGTTGTCCTTATTCAAAAGTTTAGTATTGTTCTATTATCATCCAGTATAGACTAATTTTTCTTTCTAATTTTTTATATAAAATTTTAACTAGTATCCTAAACAGGAAACTTAATAGCCTTATTCCAAGTCTATTTTTAGAGTATTATCATGGTACGGTTATTTTAAAGAGCATCTAGGGGAAGTGGGTATTGAAAATTAAATGGTATAAGAAATTAATGATAATGAACATGTATATATTGTGATGATAATGTAAGACAAGGAAAAGTCTTATGATAGTTCATAATAAAAATTCATTGTTATAGTTATGATTTTTTTTTCAATTAATAGTTTTTGGGATTATTAATTATATGTGATTCTTCTCCCTTGATCAAAATATGATTAAATTGAATGTTTTTTTGGATTCTTTAAATCTTCATTTGACATTAGGAAATGATACCCTTTGTCTCCCTGTCTTTTCATATTGGCTGAGTACGCACTTTCAAGAAAAATTATTAACAAACTTGAGGATTCAAGGCTTATGTATTTCCAAAACATATCTAGGAATTATTTTATGTTTCATATCATGTTTTCTAGTGATATGTTATCCATTACTAATGGAAGAAATTTATCAATATGTTATTTCCTATAAATAATCAAAAAATCTATAAATTTGAGTTGGGAAAGTGTCAATAAAAGGAAAAGTATTTTTTATATCTCCAATAAATGATCAAGAAGTTGTATTAGTGATTTTTAAGATAGATTAGGCACTAAAAGGACATAAATACCAATTGTTTATCTTGGAGACGCTATTTATAATGGAATGTGAAAAAATGTTCTTTTTAAATGAATTTTCAATCAGATAATTGGGAGGATTTGTAATTGGAAGAATAAGTTTCCCTCATTTGGTTGGCAGATTATAGTGATCAATAGTATTCGTACATCTATTCCAATTCATTTTCTTTCAATTATCTAACCTTAAAAATGGACAATCACAATTCTAGATAATGTATTGAAAAATTCTTTTGGGGTGCTAATCAATCTAGAAAACATCATTTGGAATCATGGATGTTATTTGAAAGGCTAATCAAAGAAGGTTGGATTGGCCATTATTGTGTGTTGGAAACCATGCATTCCATGTAGGTGTGATTTTCATAAGATATTATCAAATTCAATTCAATATGGGTAAAATTTATGAATGATATATATGGGGAATATTGGTGTAAATGGTCATGGTGGGAAAAAAATTTACTTTAGAGGGAAGCATTTCTATTCAAAATGGAGGAACTGGAAGATAATGTCTAGTGGGTTGTGGGTTGCTTGGATATTAATTTTTTGAAGATGAATTGTTCTGGTAAAACGCTGCATTTTTTAGGGTGACATGCACCAAAAAACCATTCACGGAGGATAATTTGTTTCCAAATTTCATAAATTATATTCTAATCAAGATCAGTGGGTTATCTTCAGGAATATAGAATTTATTGATGAACTGAACATTTTTTTAGTCATTTTATCTACTTTAGATAAATTGGGTTTTCATGTCTTCAAGGACATGTTTCATGTTTAACGTGAATTGGATGAATGGGAAAAAGATATTTGGATCAAGGAGAATCCAAATAAGATTCATTTTCTTTATTGGACATTGAAGAAAAATTAAATTCCTATGAATGCAAACGTTTAGAAGAAAAGGGTTGTCTGGGATTCATGATGTAACTATTTTTAAATAGCGCATCAAGAATATAAATAGAACCTATTTTTATAATATAATAGGGAGAAAGGTATGTGGGAGGTTATGGGACAAGTAATAAATTTATATGGTTGTGGGGTATAATTGTTGGGGTTTATTGATGCATGGTATTATGGAGAGGGCCAATGAGTAATAGTGGTGATGGTATGCTTGATGGAATTCATGATCATGTGTTGTATCATATGGGAGAAAAGGACAGGGTGAGTCAATTTCAATGGTTATCATCTATCATTCTCAAGGTTTGGGTAATAGAGATTATAGTGGAAAATTTTTCTCTTTTCAAATATGGGATGTTCTCAGTTATTCTTAGAAGTCTCTTTCTAATCCACTTCATGAGTATAGAAGGTGGATGAGGAAATAAGGGTAGATTGGATAAATGTAATCCTCTCTTGATGGGGCTCAAACTAAATATGGATTACTCATGAATATTTGGTGCAATGAGAGGAGGTAGGATGGATCTGGATGACCTGAAATCAACGCTTCTAAGGTTCAAAACATTTTATAGTCCATGAAATTCAATTATCGAATATGAAAGATCCATGAGAACATGTATTTCTCTATGTATGGTATATAATATTTAGGTTATGGAAGCAGAAATATATTCTATGGTTTTAGTGTGTTTCATGAAAGGGGAGGGATATGGTCAATGAGAATAGGTCAAAATGATTAGGAAATTTAGAATTATTACCAACTAGGTATTCAAGTTGGTTATACCTGGACATAATGTAATTATGAGGCTGATTCTCTTTCTAGAAATGTTCGACTAGGAGAAAGCTTTATTTTATACACCAGTTTGTTGTCCTTACCTAATTATTATAATATTATCATTATAGGGGATACAGGTAGGCTTAAAAAATTTATCTACCATGATCAACTATGATTTCCATTTTTTTGGTTATTAACATCTCTTTTTTATTTATTAAATATTGTTAAAAATTTAATACTCATTCCACATTATATTATTTTAATATATATTCAACAATTGTTGTTAATAGTGTTAACCATTTTTCAGAAGTTTAATAAAAGAAATTCTGATCATCCTTTTTCTTCAAATTTTCTTAATTTAAATACCATTAATCTTACTTTAACATATTTTTTTATAATGACCTATGATGTTATAATTCCATTACATTGAAATTTTAGTTCTGATTCGTGAAGATGAAAATAGTGATGAAATCGTTTCATGTTATTCAACAATATAAATTGATTAGAAGATAATGATAGTTATATTATTTATACATAATGAATCATATTCATGAAATATATTAATTATATATACCTTATATAATCATCCAATACAAATTAAATACAGTCATAGATTTAGTAGTGAAAAATGGAATACATCATTATATGGCGGTGGTAGTCCATCCGTACATGTGGAAAATGGTTCAATTATTAGAAAGGAGAATGATAAAATTAACATGGATTATCATTTCATAAGAAAAAATAATATATAAATATATTATATATTTTTATTTAATTTAACATTTTGACCTTACAGATTATGCACTGAAGAAATAAAAACAAGTTTCTTCTTTGAGGCAGTAGTATGCATATACACACAATTCATGCTTTCATTTTTTTATGTGAAGGCAGAATGGTTATAAATTCTACTTAAATCTTCATATTAACATAGAATTAATCTAATTATATAAGTTTTATTTTTTTTATGATGGTTTTGTTAAATTATTTTGAATAATTTTATATAATGAAATTCAAATTTTGAAAATTCCATTATTATTTTATACGTACATTTTTTTGATTTTCTACAATACAAAGGGTGTAAATTCTTCAATAGATGTTATTTTGAGAATTATAAAACCTCTTATAGTTGGATAAAAATGTTTATGAGAGGTTAGGGTTGTGTTTTGGCTAAAAAATGTGGGATTTTTTTTAAAAAAAGTTAGTAGTGGAGTTCCCCTTTTATAAGTGAAAAGGGATTTTATTTTATAAATACACAAAATGTTTTAAAAATTGTAAGTCAATATCAAGGAAAATATATCTATTTTTTAATGAAAGGAATTCAATATTAAGGAAAATAGATCTGAAATTGAGAAATATTGTATATTATAAGGGATATGGTTGATAATGTCCTCAAACAATGATTCCCACACATTTCTAAACATTTTTTTCGGACATTGTAGCGACACAAACTTTTATCAATAGATTTTTTCCACTATTGTAATCATTTTAAATGGTATAAAACACATACATAGAATATAGATCCTAATAAAAACATTATTATTATAAATGAAGAATGAAATATGTTATATTTATAGAATTAGGGAACTTATACCAATGGAATAGTAACATGACTGTCAGAATATTAACATGTTAATTGGGAATAGTAATCCAGAAAATAAAATAGTAATCTCACCTATTAACATATTAATTTTTTTTGTCATCTTATAAATGAAAATATTATATAATTATATCATGAAATAAGTAAATAAACTTATTAAAAATGAAAAATTAAGATAAAGGATTTTTGCCGAACATAATTTTTTATTAATTTTTTTAACTAATATAATTATATAAAATAAATTTTTCATTCATAAAATAGATTCATAGATGAATATTTTTTTGTTTTATGAATATAAAAGAATTTTACACAAAAATAATTATTTTTTCAAAGTGTCATAAAATCGGTTATAATATTAAAAATGATATTTCTTTGAATGAATATTGATTTTAATGAAAAAATAATTTAATAATATTTAGGAAAAAATGAATAAATTGGAGTCCATTTTTTAAATCCTCACATTGATAAATGGGTAGGGTGATTTTTTTTGGATTTTAATAAAATAGTTTAATTATTTGCTAATAGTGAAATACAATAATTTACTACTACTAAAGTTCTTTTTTATTATTCGAGGTGCAAGAGGAATCATCCTAGAACACAGGAGAGGAAAAAACTATGGGGACCTGAAATAATGATGACTGATGGAATCCCCTCATGAGAGATCAACAGATTCAAAAGGTAATGAACCAAAGCTAGAAAAACAATTTCTCATCCCACTTTGAGGAGGCATAGATGCTAAGAAGTCAGAAACTTCACCACCATCTTACCAATTGTGTAGAATATCCATGCCATTTACAATGAGCCTCTTGAACAAATAGATATATTAGGTGGAATTCCATGGAAAGGTAATCAGAGAGTCCGTTAGGATTTTCAAATCAATTTCCACCACTCCTAGAGTGATAATATATTGGATGAAAAGTTAAGGACCCAAAATCATATCCCTATTATTGGAATGAAATGAATCTTAATGACTAAAGGATGTAGTAAAGGAGAGAATAATAGATCCCTTAGTGTCACGGACCACACTGCCTTCTCTCATCATGCCGATAGAGTAAAAAATGTTCATGTTAAGTTTGTTACCAACTCTATTGGGGTACCAATAGATCCACCAACCATGAGGGGTGATCTCTATTGTATGGGAAAATATTCCTTGAATCAATGACTTAAATAAGGGATCCTCCACCTAGTTGGAAATGAAACGTGGATCATCAATCAAGAAGAACTTGGTTATAATGATAGGAACTTACGAATCCTTTATATCGCTTTTTATTTTTGGCCTCCAAGATGCACTAGTATCCAACCACAAGTATGAAGGCTCTTTATTTCCTTTCCAATGCTTTGTTTTGTAATCCCTGGAACCACCTAGTTCTGAGTGAGTCATCTGAAGTCGTCTGAGAAAGGATCCCTATAAGCTGACCCATTAATAGCCTCACCACTTGGGCCAAGTCTCCCACTTTATTATCATCCAGTACCACCTAAGTCATTCCCTGGTGATTTGTGGATTGTTTGAAGAGCATGTCAGTAGTTGGGAAGCTCGAAAAACTCAGAGTGACACCTTAACAGTTGTGTGCCAGAAGGATATATCAACACTTCCAATGATCCAACGAGAAAGGTGGTGAAGGTGCTGTTGGTTGGGATATATCACAGTCCACAGTGGAGAGGAATAATTTCTCATGGAATCAGGATTACTCCGATATTTCAGTAACATGAGTTTTCCCCATAGGTTGTGGCCTTCAATCACCTCTTAAGAAATTTTGGCTCGAAACCCGTGTATCTCTCCTAAGACACTCTTAACATTGATACCTCTCTCAGTGATTAACCTAGCTAAGTGAGAGAAGAACACCTAATCGGGTTTACCTTCATACTTAGATTTCCATAAGAATCCAACCATGGTGTTTTTAATATTATAAATAACCATTTTCAGCACTTTTACGGATGAGATAATATGCTTGGGGATCGACGTGAGAACGTTTTTAACTAGTGCTATATGAACCCCAAAGGGTAAAAACTGATTTTTTTCTAGTTTTTAATACATCCATAGATACTTTTAACCAAGCTATAAAAGTGATGGATGAAGATTATATTATCATAAATAGGGACCCCAATGTGTTCAATTTGAAAACTCCTCCTGGATATTCCATATCACCTTTCCTTACTGTTTATACACCACTCTGGGCACCGAGAGGAGATGTAGAGACTACTCTTATTGCATTTGTTAATCTGTACACTCCATTTACACCAATATTCCAAGATGGTGTTAATAATAAAAACGGATCTTGTTCCTCTATTGAGAAAGATAATTGTCCCATCTGCATTCATGGGATGGGAAACCCCTCAAAACTATTTCCTGCACCTGAAAGGAGAAATGATACCATACACAATGATATTATTAATATACATGATAAAAGTGTTTTTCATGAGAATAAAAAGGATGGGAGAGATTGGGTCTTCATAGAGAAGGACATGCATAGGTTTTAAGATTCTAAAACTTCTCCCCGTGAAGGAAAAGGCCAACCAGGTGTTGCAGGAAAATATGTATAAAAGATCCACAGACTAGGAAGAAAAACCCATGCGATTTAATATTTTCAAAATGAAATTCCATTCGATCAAGTAAAAGGATTTATATATATCAAGTTTGATAATGGTGTTAGAACCAACAGATTTAATGTTAATATCCATAACCATATCATGTGCGAAGCCTATAGCTCCATGAATCACCCACCTCTAATAAACTCGCATTTCTCTTCAGAAACCCATCTGGCAAAAGAAATAATGTGCCACCAGTTGATGATACTGGATAATACATTGTAAGGAAATTTAATCATTCTTATGGGCCTATATTGTTTCAAAAATGATGGATCCTTAATTTTTGGGATTAAAACTAGTTTCGTGGAACATGCCTCAATAGAGAGGTAAATTCCTTAGAATAAATCTCGCACAACCTAGACTAGATCCGTCCTAACAAGGTCCCATAAGGAAACATTGAAGGACCAAGGCAATCCATTTAGACCAGGTGAACTATCAGAATTTAGAACCTTCACAACAAAAAATATTTCATACTCATACAGAATATATTCTAATATGGTATTTTAGTCTATTGAAACCATCCTTAGGATAACCACAAAAATCTCTAGACACCCCCTTGGGTCCTTTTATGTTTTGATTTAGGCCATCAAGAAGGGATTTGAAGTGCACTTCATCCAAATTCCCCACCTCCACGTGATTTTCCACATAAGATCTGTCATCCAATAGAATATTCAGATTTCCAAACCATATTCATTATTTAATATAGGATAGAAAACAATTCATGATCCTATCACCCTCTCTCCACTGACTGATTATGGATTGTTCACATAACATACTCTCGTGCTCCTAGAGAAATTCTAACAGTGGACACTTCTTGATGGAAATATCACTCTTATTTTTCATCCCGATTAATCTCCTGAAAGGATTTCAACATGTTGTGCATAGAGCTAAGATTTTACACTGCCTGAAAGCGAGAGGGTTTATTATTGACCCACGAGAGAAAATTTCCTTTTTTCTATTTAAGCTTCTTGTGAAAACCTGTTTAGAGGCAACCTTGTACCAGTTTGTTCCATGATGACTAAACTACCTAATGATATACTGGAGCTGATTTCTATAGACTAGAGATGAAGAAGTGGTCCCCACTACCATAATTTTAGGAGATAGAAACAATAATTGAAGACTGGTCCGAAAAAACTCTTAGAAGGTGGGTTACTTTAGCATCGGAAAAAGCAGCAATGACATTCAGGTTTGCTAGGCACCGATCTAGGTGGAATCACATTTGGTTACTTCCTTTTTTATTATTGTACAAGGTTAATAGTTCACATAGAAAACCCTTTTCTACCAGACCCAACCTAGACATAAATGTACAGAAATCTTGTCTTGCCATGTATGATAGTTATCAATGCCCTTGTTTTTCATTATGATCCAAAACCACATTGAATTTTCTGCCAACAACCCAAAGGTGGTCACCCATATAACATTTACCCATTTCTACCCATAAAATTCCTCTACCCATCTTATCGCATCTATTGTAGACAAATAAAATGAATAATAACTACAAACCCATGGTCCACTTTGTTATGATAAACTGATTTGAATTTGAGGTTGGCTCAACTGTGATATTCGGCTTCCAGAAATCCAAATTTTGTGGTTCTGTGCAGCTTCATGCCCGAAATTGGTGTTTTTCATATATGTTTTTTATATAAATGGTATAGGGTTACCAATATTTTTTAAAATGGGTCTTAATATTCATGAACCCCATTTGCACATCTTTGGCATGGAGAGATGCGTAAACAAGGTTCATGTATCCTTCACAAATGTGATAAAATATTTGTGAATGTAGTTCACACATATAACCTCCCTAGGATGTGTGAACATGGTTCAGGAATAATACATGATGTCTGTAAAGGATGCGTGGACCCCGTTCATGCATCCTACAGAAAGGTTAAAACCCCTTTATATTCAGTTTATTTTTTTGTTAACAAAGGAATAGAGATTTTGAAAAACATTCATCTTTCAATAACACATTCTTCCTAATCATTTTACTGTAATTAGGTTTGATTCTAATTGATTTACATATTCTGGAATAAATTTGATATTTCATCATTTACCACCACCTCAAGGGAAACACTCATGAACATCTGTTTTGAAAACACATATAACTTCACCAAGGATTATCTCCTACAATACATATTCTTCATGATACCATAACACATTCTTAACCCTCTTAAAGATTGTTTATTATTCTAGAAGAATATGAAATCTATATTTTTCCTAATATCCATACATCTCATATTGTGGTTTTTCTAATCTTCAATCGTAATCATCTACTCTTCAAAATTATCCATTATTCAATGAAATTCTGTTTCATGTAATTTATTTTAAAAAAAATTCATATTCCATGATTTTTGGATTAAAATCATTAAGATTGATAATTTTTTTCATGATTTATTAATGTTCATAGATCTTTTAATCCAGAGTATTAATATTTTTTAATGAATATGAAATAGAAATTATTAATGTTAGAAGATTATTTGATGATTGTAAGACACTTATTAAATAAAATTAGAACTCTGTAAATGATAATAATAATGCAGATTTATAATGTATCGTAAATAAAAAATCAACCTAACCTACACCTCTGGCGTGGAAGATCCTCTTTCAAATATCTTGGTGTTTACGTTACGTGTCCACATCATGTCCATCTATGATTGTGCTCGAGCGTACATTACACATCATCAACATCAGCTACCTCTACATCCTCATGTCTGATGGGCGCTGGATGTACAATCTCATTGTCTGTACCCTACCCTTCATTTAAGGATAGTGGAGACTAGTTGAAACTCTCACCAACATAGAAGGAAGATGGTTGTTGTAATGCAGATGTCTATAATAATGAATCCAACTCAACCCATTCAACATCTGTATTTACCAGTGGTTGAGCCTGAGATGTTGGAGGTGCATATGACTGATCATGTTGAACACCCACCTCTAGTGGAACCGCAACATATGAATGATAAATCTGAACAACCAACACCTGTGGAACATAAAGATCCATAACAGGTTCATCCACCCATGGTATATCTATTTGAGGCTCAATAGGCTCTGCAACCTCCTTAGTGTGTGGTTGATCAAAGAAAATTCCATGATAAATCACATCCATCGAAGGAAGAAACTCTGATACAATGCTATGAAAATATTCCTGGTCAAATATGGTGCTCTCTACTGGATCATACAAGGAACGTAAATGACAGATACAAGAATCCTTTGAAGTCAAATTTCTTTTTTATGAAATATGAATAAAAATTCTCTTGAATAGTGGAAGGATCTATGTATACCGGCTCAGGATAGCCTCATCCTTGTCGTGTCAAAAATCTAAATAGGGACCTGTTGTACCAGGTTGCGTAATCCATCAAATACACCAAATCTAAACGTAATGTCCCCACAAATTGCAACTGGAACTCATGTATTTTGTCCCATAAATCAATATATATGGCCTGATATATCCTCCAATCAAATTCTCTCCTCCAAGACATCTTCAGGGAATGCAGTGAATCAAACTGACTTGGTGGGTCAAGAACCGGATGAAAGAATCTAAACTACCTCATAACCCTATCGATATGATGTCATTAAACTATATGAAAAAGAATCAATGGAACCCTGTAGGAGAAGATATCAAGTATCACCATACAGTATGGTGGAAGACACTGGATAATAACATCTATATATGGAATCCATATAATCTAATAGAAAAAAATAGACAATTAATAAATGAATAAATGTATAGTAATTAATAAATATTTAATAATATAAATAATAATCACTTACATTGTGTGGTCGAATGTTGTCCAACATAAGTCTTTAGGCATGGATGTCATGTCTTGGGGAATCTGAATGTCAATGTGTCTGACTCCACCTGTAGATAATATTGTTATATTTATATTTCATAATAGAAATTTATAAAATTATGTTAGATAGTATAAGTAAATAATAACATACCAATGCCCACATGGAGCCTCTACTATAATATCTGCTGAAAATGGTGCATGGGCATGTGGAGCTAAAAGAGGGATGTGTTCCCATACCCACATCTATAGAAGAAGCATGCATCCAATGATTTGTATCTTATCGATGTGACATGCGATGCATAACACCGTGGATGTATATTCTACACAGAAAGACCCCCCAACTATACTGGTCGGCCTCATTCAAATCCTCCAAAAAAGGTAAATACATTATATGTAAAAAATTTGTCGAGTGATCAACAAAAAGTGGGTCACCGATCATCCTCAAAATATTTGCACCTGCAAATCACAGCATGGTGATCTCATCATCTTCCATTGATAAATTTTTGAAGTGTTGGTCTTACCAAGGCATGCATAACATACCACCGAGGGTGGTCCTGCCATCATCAGGGACCTCTATGAACTATAGTTTATGAACAAGTTCGGGTAAATCTACTCTAATTCAACCTCTTAGAGTCGCACTGTTGATGTGAAGGCCCAACACAATGGCCACATCCTATAGGGTAATAGTCATCTCCCTGTCTCTAAAAATGAATGTATGTGACTCTAGCCTCCATATCTCTATAACTGCAGTAATGATTTGATGATTGAGAAAAGTGAAGTTAGACATCGCTAAGCCATAGAATCATGCGTGAAGAAGATGAGGGATGATAGCTGGAGGTGGTGTGGTATGATGGAAATGGTGAGATTTGCGTACACTCAACAGGGGCATTGGACATCCCTCTAAAAGTATCTATGATACATGAGTATCCTGGGATGTGAGTAATGGAAAACCCGATAGCTACATAAATGATAACATCTTTACTTTTTTATCGGGAATTCAATAAAAAAATTAAACTTTTATCTAAAAAATCTACAACAAGAAATTGAAAAATGTTTGTGTTAATATTTCCAATTTATACTTGATTTTTTGTCTGTGGATTAGTGTCTTTGTTACACTTGGAAGCATAATATATTCATTTTCATTCAATGTTTATTTTATAATAGTTTTAGTATCACAAATCTCAATATTATAGAATCCAAAAACAAGACAAACCAAAAATGAAACATGCTCGAAATAGAGCAAGTCAAAAATAAAAGTATTCAACACTAAAATTTTTTAATACAAATTAAAATATATATATTCATTATACAATACACATACTCGATCATGGATGACAAGATGTGGAGCTCTATCCTACCACTTGGGGACATCTCTAATGAGAATGTCCTTCTATGTGACCAATACTGCATAGTATTCTCCCTCCTTATTGGTGAGGCCAATTCATTTCATTTCTAATTCGAGTTGACTTTGGTCTTCCTTGGGACCAAAATCTAGTAGTATGAAGCCAATAATTTAAAAAATGACAGACATTGAAAATATCATAAATGAAAAGGAAACCAAATTATGAAACCTATAAATATTAGAGACGATGATCGGCGGATCGGTAGATAATGAGATAGAATGAAAGTCACCGACAAGCATCCAAGTTGCACTATAAGAGTTAACCAAGAGCTCATGTGATACACCGGGTCAACATATGGATCCCATGATATATTTACCGAATCACATGATATGATAACATGTTCACAAGACTATTTAAATGCCTGAAAGTCCCCGCAATCATAGTAATTGTTATCTACATAACCCAAACAATCGACCACTAGTTCATGTAGCATGGTCATAGAATTTTACTACCTGTCAATGGCTAGAACAGTCCATCTTGAACCCTCATTCTGTATCTGATCAATATCACATTAGAAATAATGAGTAAAAAACATTCTGTTTTCCATTCTCTCTTAGGCATTTTCGGACCGGACAATAAAATAGAGAGCACATCTATAAAATTTCTATTTCACTAACCCTATGATTGGAAGTTTGGGCATACCCTTGAGGACCCCATTTATGAAATCCATCATATTAGTGATCATATAGCCATATCTTCTACCACTATCACATGTTGTTGACAATTTTTCCTTCGAAATATGCATCATATGTTCATGCACATCTTCATTAGGAGTTCAAATCTCTTATAGGCATCAATCAAAACTTTCTAGTTGGGGCTCATATGATAAAATCATTAGAGAATAATGTATTTAAATAGAGATTGAATTTTGTAAAAAGAAGTTAGTTTAGAAAAACCAATCCAACATTAGGATCACCTTCTTTATGGTCTCATATCTAAAATGATTATGCAAATTACTTGAAATATGTCTAATGAAATAATAATGATAAGAATTCAGCTTAGTCCATGAAACAACATCATAAGCCCTGACCGCTATAATCACTCGATGGCGATTAGATATCAGACACACGCCCTGGTTTTATTTGGCATGAACACGTATTCATGCCAAAACCAGCTCTAATATTAATAATTATCCTTTTAAAAATTAGAAAAATCATGTGGAAGAGGTTCATGATTACCATCCTGTGTGGCAACAATGAGTTTAACACCTATATACTTTCCATATAGGAAAGTTCCATTGACCAGAATAAATTGTTTACAACCGAGAAAGGAAGAAATGCATGGCCTGAATCCCCAAAAAAACTATTGAACTTCACCTTTGTTCGATCAACTTGATGATTGGATATACAAAATCAAGAGTGTCAAACTGATAAACAATATAATTATTGGGAGACAATAATTCAATTAGATATGGAAACATATCATAAGATTCATCCCATTCACCGTACACTTTTATAATTTTCTTATGTTTTGCATTCCATGATTTAGAGTATGATATATTATAGTTATACAACTATTGAATTCTTTCTTAAAGAAGGGAACAAGAACATATTGACATGTTCATATCATCTCAAAAATAGCATATGATATAAACTCAGAATCATGGGAGGAGTGATCTTGTGACAAGCTTGGATTCATACAAGTGTGTGGCCCTTTTAATTTTGTTATCATTCAACATGAAAAAAATTAATTCAATGTTTCCTTTAATCAAAATTTATATTCTAGCCCATATTTTTGACAACAAATGATTTATTTTTCCTTCTTTAACTCGACGACCAAAAATGTGAAATGTCTCTCAATGTCGTGTTGCTTTACCACATTTTTCATGGCCAGTTTACCTTCAAACTCTAGCCAGACATAGATGGAATTATCATTTGATGCAAAAATATTTACTAAATTTCTAGAAAATTCAGTAGCTGTTGTAATGGAATCCCAATCAAAATGTTGTTCATAAGACATTCCTTAAACTAAGAAACTCAATACTGAAGGTTGATTACCACTAACCAGTGGATGTTGTGGATGCGTGTCTCTCAAAGGATCCTCAGAAGGTTCATTCCCCACATCACCATCACCCACATCGTCTCCTGATGGCTCTCTAGATTATTCTTCCCCGGATAATCTTTCATTCACTATATCAGTACAGAAAGGGATGTCTTCTACATTTCCTTAAAAATTTTGATCAACTTCTTCCTAATTTTCTTCTTTTACTGGAGTCGTATGAGAAAGAGGCAATGGAAAAGAATAATGTGAAGGACCAACTTCAATAGAGCTCACAAAACATGGTTCAGTATTAGTCGGTTTCACCACATCTATATCAGAAATCACCACATAAAACTCCATCATACCATTATAACACTGATATCTAATTAAGAAAGATGAATCCATCAAATCATCATCATAGATCAAAGGGTACTCAATATGCGAGAAACATTCAAGATATTGTAGATGTTGATATGTTATTGAAGAAAAGGATTGATCTACACTTATTTTTAACTGATTATGAATTTTATTGTGAACTACATCAAATGTCATACAACCATGAAGATTTAACTCTAGGACAGGTGGCACACTATAGCTAAATCCTTTCTCCAAATAAATTTTATCACTGTTGCAATATATTTTAATAGATATTATAACATATAATAAATAATTAATAAAATATTATATACTACATCAATATATTACATTATTTAAATTGGTTTTGAATAATTGAATTTATATGTAGCATTTTTTATGTATTGATTTATCACTATTAAGGTATAGTGATGGTGGTATTATTACCAAATAAAATTTAATATAAATATATATATTTCAATTACTTATGAATAAATAATAATGAATTTATCGTGGGATATGCAATTAGTTTATCATTATTTGATAAACTAACAAAAACCTATGGGTTGATTTATAGAGTCTCTATTATCAAATATTTCAGCAACTATCGGTCTCCTTTCAAACAGAAACGCCTCATATCAAATTCTTGTTCCCGAATGCCTCATTGGGGAGTCCTCTTCAGGGACACCTCTTCGGGGACACCTCTTATTGATTTATTTTTAATTACAAATTTATTCACATGCATGTGAGTGGGTCTAAGGGTATGAAATATATATCGTTTTTAAGTGGACACGTAGGTCCTTACATAATTAGTCAGAGATGACTCACATGTCATCAATACAAAAAAATAAATTAAATTATTACAAATTAAATAACCACATTCACAAAACAAGACAAGTAATTTCAATTATGCATTGGTCAATCTTCTCAAGATCAGTCATCACACATCTTACCATGATTTTGGGTAAACTAATTATATTTTTTACTTGATGAAATAAATATCAAATATCTGTATCTCTTTTATATTTAATAAATTTAATTATAACTAATATAAATTAAAATTATTATTTACACAAAACTGTTTTTTACCATTAAAAAAGTGTTTTCTATATATTTTTTATTAAATTTATATATGATACACATAAGTAATATATTATTCATAAATTATATAACTAGTTTATAAAATATAATAATTTTAATTAATATTTCTTTCAATATAACATATTTTATAACATATTTACTTTTCATAAACATTCAATATGAATTCATACAACATTTTAGACATAATGTAATTAATTTTACTAATCATTTAACATGAATTCATACAACATACACCTCATTATGAAATTAAATAATATAAAAGACATTAATTAACACATCAATACATTTGAAATAAATAAACTATACAGAAAAATAAAATAAATATATCATAAAAATGAAATAAATAAACACAATTAAACAATTAAAATTTTAAATATAAATTTTACCATCATAAAAGCTGTAAAAAAAATTAGAAAAAAATTATGAAGGTCTACATAGAAAAATCCAAAGGAGAATGATGAATTGGGGGGGGATCCCATTTATAAATTATCTCAATGAGATACATGAACACGGTTCACACATCCTTCATCCCGTCTTTGAAGGATAGGTGAACCCTATTCACGCATCTTTTGCATGGAGAGATGCGTGAATGGTGTTCACACATCATTTATCACATATAAAAAGGATACATGAACCCCATTCATGCATATCTCAATGCCAAAGACACATGAACATGGTTCATGCATCTTGAGACACATTTTTAAAAATATTTATTACCCTATCATTTTTTCTTAAAAAACCCATATATAAAAAAACCAAGAAATCATGTATTCTTATCAGTTGTGCAAACATAGCAATTTAGGATAACTACTTCTTGGGTTCCCTAATAGCTACAATGGAGGCGTTGGAATTTGAGAACTTTCTAGAAATAATGACTATATTAACCAGGGCACCCATCCCATGGGAATCCCATATTAGGAGTGAGATAATTTTATCATGGGGTGATTGGCATTGGCTCTTACCATCATGGGAGAAATAGATGAATCATTTAATGAATCTATATAGGCTTTCTTCTATGATCTTGTTTTCACGCCGTTGGGAGGACTAAGCATGCGTAAAGCTGCCACTATTAGAGGACCTGAATAGTGTTTTGTAGGAGCCGAATGAGAAGAAAACGAATTGGAGAGGGGTATCGGTGATGAATCCGATTGTTCATCCACATCCTCCTGGGAAGGAAGAAGTAGAATGTAACAACATGAGTTTTGAATAAAGGATTTATTTTTTTAGTATTTTATTGATTGAATTTTGATAAATCGAATTTCATAATAAATTTTGTAAATATGTTTTTCTAAAAGTGGTAATATTTTGGAAATATGATATTATTAACAAAAAATATATATAAATACATGTTATCACACTAAAAATTTGTTTTATTATATCATTTATGAAATTATTTTTAAACGACCAATATAAATTGACACATAATTATTTTAAAAATATAAATTTACAAGTACTATTTTAAATTTAAGATAATCAAAAACATAATGTAATTGTAATATGTTTTTTTAGAATTAGAAAATACAATATATAGTATTTAATAATAATAATATTATGTAATAAATTAATATTTTTATAAAAAAGTATTATTTAAAATAATATTTTATTATTTAAAGTTAATTTTTTTTGAAAGAATTATGAACTATTATAAATACTTATATAACTTTAAAAACAATATAAATAATAATTCATTTTAATTAAAATAATTAAAAATGTTTTTAACAAATAAAATTGTATATATGTTTTAAATATAAAATTTATAAAATTTATGTTTTGAACATATGTTAATTATGGGTAAAATAAACAATTAGAATAAAAACCTGAAATTGAAAAGAACTAATATTCATCTTTATATATATATATATAACAATATATATATTAAGAGATTTTTTTTATTAAAATAAATAAAAAACAAAAAAACCAATAAACATTTTTAATGAAAAGAATTAAAAAAACAAATTAAATGTTAATGGTAAAAAAATTAGTGTTGGGTTTCATGTGTCCCAGAGTATGTAGACGACGCGAGAAGGAGAACAAATACATTACGGCTTCGAGAGCATCGGGAAGAGAGGATTGTGCCATCATGAAGGATTCTGGCTAAAGCGAAAGCCATGTCAAGGTCGAGCTGAATAAGTAGAGACCGAGCATGATTTGAAAACTAATAAGAGTATGCTCGGTTGTTTGGAGGTCAGTCAAAGATTGTGCAAGGTGCCATGAAGCTGACGATGATGTTCTAAGATTTGATTGAAGGGAGACTAGATCTATGTCTCTTTAAGGGTTTGAACAAACTCGACCTGTGATGCGATGCAGATATAGATTAGAGTCGTGTGGATGCGATTTTAGAGGGAAACGATATGCATGGTCTCAAATCACAAGTAAAATTTGTTTATTGATGTTTTTTTATCTGTATATTACTGAATTCATGACTTTGGGACAATTTTCAATGTATTAACTCATCTATTTTTCTTTTCACTCAGATCTTGTTCGATGGATGACGATTCCATATCAAATCTGATGTTTTTCATTGATTTATTACAACTAACTTCTTAATATGAATCATATAAATATTATAATTAAATGTTTTTTAATCTCTTGCCAATGATGTTTTTGAATATAAATGTATATGGATGTGGTTTGTTGCTTTTTTGTGAGATATCTACTTGTTTCAATCCATATCTTCATCTTGTTTGGATTTTTCTCCGAGAGATATCACTTCTTTTAATGCTCTGTACCAATTCATCAATGATTGAACCACTAGAATAGGGGAATCAATCTTCTCTTGAATATATATTACCAAATATATCCTCTAATTTTTCATGGTTTGGATTTAGTTTGAAACCGAACTGATTTTATTTTTCGATGACAATTATTTTAATAGTATCTTCCATTAACACAAAAAAATATTTTCATCTCACTGTTGTCAACATATGCAAGTTTAAATAATATATATATATATATATATATATGTGTGTGTGTGTGTGGGGGGGGTACATTGAGATTGGACCTATAAATTTTTTTTTACGTATTTACTTTTAGTTTTCTTATGAGTTCCATTGAGGAAAACTAACTATTTTTGTTGTTTCAAGTGATGAGAGTATGAGAGTTTGTGTAATACCAACAACTGGAGAAAGAAGTTTTCTATAAATACCATGTAAGGGACTATTTATTTTTATATACTCACTCTGTTATTCTATTTTATTTTTTAAGGGAATTTTGTTTATTCTTTTCAAATTATAGATTCTCTTTTCTTTTTTTGTGTAAGGGAATTCTTATATCTATTCTATAAAATTAAATGGCTACCCAAAAATAATATTTGTGAAATATATAATTTAATTAATATCTGATTTCATTACATTCAAACATGATTTTAATGGATTTTTTCTCCATTTATCATCTAATGTCTTTGAAAAATTATTTAATATCATGTAAGGGATTATATATTTTCGGATTCTTTATTTACACTTTCAATACCATTTTATTTTTGTAAGTAATATTTTGTTTATTTTTTTCAAAATTAGGATATTTATTTTCTAAATATATATATATATATATATATTTAATTCTATGAATATTAGGGAATTCTATGTTTCATGCCATCTGTTTTTATGATTTGCTACAATCAATTATATTGATATTATTTTCCTTATTTTCAACTTGTATTTTATTGATCATGTCAAATTATGTCCTTTTATAATTCAAAAGTTTTAATTTCCAAATTTATCAAGATATTATTTAATCCAAAATTATGATTTTATGTTGAAACTTATTTTGTAAGGATAAAGTTTATGATTCATATGAATAATAATTATTATTATTTTAATTAATTAATATATATATATATATAGAAATTGATTATTTATGGAATTTTATGAATCTAAATTATGGGTCTACATGCATGCCACACACATATCATGATTAAAGATATATATCAATATGTTTTCATGACATTTAATACTTGCATACGAATATATATAGGTATATACATATATACTTGACCATTAAATAAACTTTACAAAAAGGGATTTTATGGCAATATGTATGAAATTTTTAGTACATGGATGTTCATTAATCATTCACGTGATTATGCAATGTCATGTGTCATGATATTTGTTCGTACGAAGTAGAATATATAATTTCCTATAAATATTAGTATTTATTTTTTCCAAACAATATTAAAAATATATTATCGAAACTAAAATACCGGTGAAAATTGTATTTATATAAGGAAAGCTAATAAAAAATGTTTTATAAAAACTAGTACCCGAACATTGTATATATTATAGGGAATTTGATAGTGAATCCATCAAAAAAGTGGGTAGGCCCAAGAAAACCTTCAAAGTTTCAAGTGTTCTCAATTATTTTGTTTTTAACAGATTGCTTATTATTTTCAACCGAATCATTGGATTATTTTAAAATCATTTTCGAAATATTATAAATTTTCAATGAATTATAGTATTTGGAAAGGTTTTTTTATAAATTTATTTCTAGATGAATATTTTAAATGTACTATCAAAGTGTTATTTTTAATGTATTTTGTCAACAGATTCCAAAACTACTTACTGGAAAATCGATTGCCCACCCATTGTTTTAAAATGATTTCCACAGATATCATAGAAGATTAATTGCAGGAGTTTTCACTTTCGGAGTTAGCGCATAAGGATGTGTAGTGGACAGTTGTTTTTTATGAGTTCAACTATGATAAATGTAAGGTTTCGTCTAATTATCCAGAACCTAGATTGGTAAATGGTCATTGTTTCTTTAAAGTGTTCTGTAATTGTTTAGTTTATTTAAAAAAATTCACACAACATTTTTTAAGCACCGAGTCTGAACGAGGGGATCAGGGTGTTATTATTGGTATCAAAGGAACAGTCTAGACCACTTTGGAGGTTATATGTTGTCTTTTGAGGCAAATAAGTGTACTCGTTAGAATTTTCATTAGGTAATTATGTACCCTTAAAAATTCTTTAATTCTAAAGATTGAATTTCAGAATTTTCACATGTTCGATAAAATAATTGCGAGGGCACAATTTATTTAATGGGGGGTGAATGTTACAGCCTCAGTTTTGAATATAGGATTTATTATAATAGTATTATATTGATTTAATTTTGATAAAACTAATTTAATAATAAATATTTTAAATATTTTTTTATAAAAGTGGTTTTATTTTGGAAATTTTAAATTATTAATAATATATATATATAAATACAGGTTATAATACTAAATATATGTTTTATTATATCATTTATGAATTTTTTTAAACAACCAATATAAATTGACACATAAATATTTATAAATATAATATTAGAATTACTATTTTCAATTTAAGATTATTAAAACCTTACTGTAATTGTAATTTGTTTTTTTAGAATTAGAATATAAAAAATATTGTACTTAATAATAATAAGATTCTGTAATAAATTAATATTTTTATAAACAATGTTTTAAATAAAATAATATTTTATAATTTGAAGTCAAATTTTTGTTTGAAGGAATTATGAAATATTATAAAAACTCATATAACTACAAAAATAGAAATAATAATCCTTTTTAATTAAAATAATTAAAAAATTTATGTTAACAAAAAAATCATATATATTTTTTAAATATCAAATTTATAAAATTTATGTTTTGAAGCAATGTTAATTATGGGTAAAATAAACAATTATAATAAAAACATGAAATTGAAAATATTTAATATCCATCTTTATATATATATAACAATACAATATATATATATATAATAAGTGATTTTTTTATTTAAATAAATTAAAAAAAACAAACCAATAAACAATCATAAAGAAAAGAATTAAAAAAACAAATGAAATGTTAAAGGTAAAAAAATAGGGTATGGTTTTGTGTGTCCAAGGGCTTGAGGACAACCCGAGAAGGAGACCGAATACAATATGGCTTCGAGAGTGTTGGGAATAGAAGCTCACGCCGTCGTGATAGATTCTGGCCGAAGAGAAAGTTGAGTTGAGGTCAAGCTAAAGAAATAGAGACCGACCATGACTTTCAAACCGAGAATAGTAAGCTCTGTTTTTTGGGGGTCAGTCAAAGATTGAGCAAGGTGTCATGAAGTTGAAGGTGAAGTTCTGTGCTCAGATTAAAGGGATACTAGATCGATGTTGCTTTTCAGGTTCGAACAAAATCGATCTGTGATGCGATGTAGATCTAAATTAGAGTCACATGGATGAGATTTTAGAGGGAAATGATGCCCCTGATCCCAAATCACAAGTAATATTTTTTTATTGAAGTTTTTTTTAATAGAATATTATGGAATTCATGACTTTTGAACCATTTCAAATGTATTAACACATCTATTTGTCTTTTCTTTCGTATCTTGTTCCTCGGATGATGATTCCATATCTTATCCTCTTTTTTTATTGATTTCATACAACCACCTTCTTGATATTAATAGCATAGATATTATAATTAATGGAATTTTAATTGATTTCTAATGATATTTTTGAATAGACATGTGAATGGCTGTGGTTTATTTCTTTTTGGTGAGATATCTACTTGTTCCAATCCATATCTTCATCTTATTTGAATTTTTCTATGAGAGATATAACATATTTTAATTCTTTGTCCCAATTCATCAATTATTGAACCACTAGAATAGGGGAATCAAGATTCTCTTGATTATGTATTACTAAATATATCCTATAATTTTCCTGATTTTGGTGTAATTTGAAACCCAATTGATTGTATATGTCTTTGACAGTTTTTTAATAGTCTCTTATAGTGACATAAAGTTTTTTGTCCTCCCACCTTTGTCAAAATATTCACATTGAAATTATATATATATATATACACACACACATTGAGTTTGGACCAATAAAAAGTGTCTGCGTATTTACATTTAGTTTTCTTATGAGTTCCATTGAGGAAATGTGACTGTGTTTTCTATTCTGAGAGATGGGAGTATGAGAGTTTCTGCTATAACAAAAATAGGAAAAAGACGTTTTCTGCAAATACCATATAAGGGACTATTTATTTTCAATAACTAACTCTGTTATTCTATTTTATTTTTGTAAGATAATTTGTTTATTCTTTTCAAATTATAAATTTTATTTTCTTATTTTGCGTAAGGGATTACTTATATCTGTTCTATCAAAATATTTTTCTATCAAAAAATTATATTTGTGAAATATATAATTTATTTCATATCTGATTACTTTACATTCAAAGGTTATTTTAATGGAGTATTTCTCCATTTATCATCTAACTTCTTCAAAAAAAAAGTTAATTTTGTGTAAGGGATTATATATTTTAGGACGATTTATTTACACTTTCAATTCTATTTTAGTTTTGTAATGAATAGTTTGTTTCAATTATTTCAAAATTATGATATTTATTGTCTAAAAGATATATATATATATATATATATATTATTCTATGAATATTAGGGAATTATTTGTTTCATGCCATCTATTTTTTGGATTTTCAACAATCAATTGTATTTAAATTATTTCCCTTATTTTTAACATGTATATAATTGATCATGTAAAATTATGTCATTTTAAAATTCAAATGCTTTATTTTCCAAATTTAGTGAGATATTATTTAATCCAAAATTATGATTTTATGTTTCAACTTATTTTTTTAAGGATCAAGATTATGTTTCATATAAATTATAATAATTTTTTAATTAATTATTATATATATATATATAGAAATTGATTATTTATAAAATTTTATGAATTTAAATGATTGATCTACATGCATGTCATACTCATATCATGATTAGGTCTATATATCAATATGTTTTCATGACATTACATATATGAAATCAAATACATATATAGGTATATACATATATACATGACCATTAAATAAACATTACAAAAATGGATTTTATGGCAATATGGATGAAATTTTAAGTTGTGGATGTTGATTAATCATTCGCGTGATAAGGAAATGTCATGTATCATGAGATTTGATCATACCAAGTCAAATATATAATTTTTAGTGATTATTAGTATTTATATGTTCTTAGAAAGATTAAAAATATATTTTCGAAACTAAAACACCAGTGAAAATTATATGTATATAAGGCAACCTAATTCAAAAATGTATTCTAAAAACCAATACTTGAACTTTGTAAATATAACAGGGAATTGGATAGTGAATCCATCGCTAAATTAGGTAGGCCTAAGATAGCCATCAATGTTTCGAGTGGCCTCAATTGTATTGTTTTTAAGAGCATGCTTAATATTTTCAACTGAATCACTGAATTATTTTAAATGAATTTTCGAAATATAATTAATTTTCAAAGAATTATAGTATTTTGTAAATGTGGTTTTAAAAATTTATTTTTAGTTGAATTTCTCTAATTTATTATGAAAGTTATATTTGTAGTGGATTTTATTAATGGTTTTTAAAACTATTTACTGGGAAATTGAATTATAACCCTTTGTTTTAAAGTGATTTTCACATATATATGTAAATATTATTTAAAAGAGTTATCACTTTAGGAGTTAGCATGCATGGAAGCATAGTGGACTATTGTTTTATTTTTGTTAAACTATGATAAATTTAAGGTTTCATCTAATCTTGCAGAACCTAGACAGTAAAAGGTCCTTGTTCCTTTAAAGTGTTGTGTAATTGTTCAGTTTATTTTATAAAAAAATTACATAGAATTTTTCAAGCACTGAGTCTTGAAGAGCAGGCTAGGGGCGTTATAGAGAACTAGGCAGGGGAGTATGGGAAAAATCACTTCATAGAAGTGACCTTGAAGCCGGAAACTTGCCCAAAAGCACACTGGGGAAGACGGGAAGATCTTCTACCACCAAGAGACCCCCCCCCCCCCCCCGCCCTAAGAAATATCTGATCTGGAATAGAAGATGATAATTCAACTTCAACATAGATCCTCAACATGGAATTATCATGAATATGAGAAGTACGATCATATATGCCTAATAAATATCCCACCACATTTATTATCACTCGGAGGAAAGAATGGTTGTGGTGCGGTAGAGGAAGGCCCGATAGGTTCAGCCACATACCTTCTTGTAGAGAACCATCCCTAGAGTGAGTGCCAAGAGACACTCAAAAGAGGTTAATCCTCTACATTCCAATGGTTCTGGGGAAGAAGGCCCAATCTGAGATAATGTCTTCCATGGAAGAGGGCACTATGCTGAATGCTTTATAGTTGGGAGCTGAGGCCCTAGCCAGAGCCTCCAAACCCAAAAAATTAAGCAGCCTCCAGAATAGAGAGAGAGGTGGATGATCCTTCCCCATGCATGCCTCCAGAGTCCACTAAATCTTGTTAGTGGCTGTTAAGAAGCATTCTTCTGAGAAATTGGTATCCAGGGAGCCATCCACAAATCCCTGAAAGGTATGGATCAATCATATCCCTAGTAGGGGAAGGTGGGGTTGGATCTGAAGGATGTGGTTGAAGCATGACCTCCTTGAAAGGGGGAGAATAGAAGGAAGCACTAAGACCTTAGTCATCGAAACTGACTGGGGGGGGGGGGGGGGTGACGCTAAAGATGGCTGTGTCATGACAGAGGAAACAAGAAAGGCCCCAGCAGTCAAAAGTGTTTGAAAAGTTGGAGGCACGTAAAGAACATTCTCTATAGAGGAATCTATTTTCTCAATCATTAATTTTCAATGATTATATAACTGAACCACTTTCTTGAAATACTGTAATTTACATTATTTAACATTATAATATAAACACATGCATTTTGGTCATTTTTTAGTTATTTTTGATGTATGGTTGATGTAAGAACCATTATCCTGAATCCTCATTCCCTATTTTTTTGTATTCATAATTGGTAATCAAATATATTCATAGTCTTGAACCAAATTAATAATCTAGTGAATAAAATAATCAAAAAACACTCTCTCCCCAATAAATATCATCTCTCACCACCTCTTCTCCTCACACATTCTAATCCATTAATCATGTCAAATATCTTCCCAATAGACATTCCATGACTCTTCCAAACATCCATTAGATTATGGTCTAAATAAAATACCACACCCATGTACTTTATTTCGGTTATCATGGAGAAGAAATTCAGGAGGTAAAATCCTCTTTCATTCTCTTTTAATTTATTTTCTTTTCATATTCTCTTCTCACCTATCCTTATGTGAGAATCATGATAACTGTTTTATCTTATATATATAATTTTATTTTATTATTTTAATTGAATATCCATCATCAAACATATTCTCTTCTCCCTTTTATTCTAGAAAATAATACACTACACCAAAATCTTTTATTAGCAACGGTTTATTAAAAATCACCACTAAATATTTTTATTTTTTGAAAAACTAGACACTTCTCCCAAGACCCCTCAATGATTCATCCCTAATCCCCAATATCCTTAAGAACCCTTGTCATCTCCGATCTTGATGTTCATTTATCCTATCCCTTGCTATCGATCTTGTCCCTCACCGCTGATCCTGACACTCGCCACCCATCATCGCCGGTGAAACCTTCACTAAGGTAAGTGGGTATTCTTGATTTTATTGATCTAAAATTTTAAATTGTGGAATCTAAAATTATAACCATAACATATTCATTTGAGGTTGATGGTAATTATGATTCTGTGTAATATTTTGAGAAATCTACAGAAAAAAATCTAATTTAAATAGGGAAACATATAAAGAAATTATGTTTTTTTTTCAAATAGAATCTTGGTATCTTCTAATTATTTCTAAAATTAATATTGTTTATTCTATAATTTATGTCAGTTAGAAGTAATTATTTAAGAGTACGATCTATAGTTATGATAATAAGTGTAATATTAAAGATTCTCTGAGGGATTATAGATAAAAATCCTGTAAAGGGTGAAAATTCATTGTAGACTTCTATATAGAATTTATCAATGAAAGGACTGAATTGTGTGTAGATTCCCTAATTTATCTCAGAGTCATTATATCACATGGACCTTACCATAATGATATATACATCATTGCCCAATAGAAGTTAAAGTAAACCTTAGATAATAAACCAACTAATCCTAACCTTACAACTTTATTCAAAACAACTCTAGAGACCAATGATTGAAATATCTATATTTTTTGTTACTTTATATTGATTATATAAACTATTTTTATTCTCAATTAAATTATTGTTTCACTTATTCTATAAAAATTGTGTTTTACTATATTCTGTAGTTTGAACATGCAATGCTGTTGTGGAACTATTTCGATCTCAATTTCCCCTTAGTTAATATTTGCGGTCTATTATGATCCAATGGTTAAAAATAATGTACGGGTAGTTAGAAATAATTTTAAATAAGTTATATGTTGTAATTTAAACATTAACTTAATATATAGAGAAGAAGAAGGCATTGTTTTGCGATATATTAGGACTATTAGTAGAGATATTATTAAAGGGAGATGATACCTAATACTGAATGAAATAAAAAACATTGTTAGTATTATAAACCGAATAATGAAGATTTGAGACAATTATGTTTTGTATAATATATGTTTATCAAATACAATATAATATGATAACTATTTATGATCAATTTCACAAAAGAAGATGAAATAAAATGGGGGAAATATTTTTTTCTCATTCAAGTTGTATATTATTCATGAAAGGAAACATTACTAATTTATATTGGGAGGAAAATAAAAAATGGTGTGTGTTCGTTATTCCTTTTATACAAAATAATAAGAAGTAAAGACATGATTATATAGAAGTGAGTGAAAAATAAGAATAGGGAATGTATACCACATTAATGACTTGATAGACTTGTACTCTCGTGAAGGAATCATTAGATTCTATATACATTGTATTAATTTAATTTGTGGGATGTAATTGAGTGTATAACTCACCAAACCATGTTGTCTGATATTTACACTTAAACATTTTCAAGAGAACATAGTGTAAATATCATAGGGTAAATATAGTGGGTCATGTGACACTGGAGGAACCCATATTAGACTAAGGACTAGCCTTCTAACATTGTGATGTGTACCTTACAAATAACTCTACCATTTTTATTACTTTTTTTGGATTCCTTTCATGCAATAAATAATTTGAGACAAGTAAATGTGAAAACCATACACTGTAAAAATTAAAAAGATAAATTGATAGTTCAGGTTCCTATTCTCATATATTATTAAATACTTATCACATTAGTATTCCCATGGTAGATCCTAGGACATATTCAATTATATGGTAACTTAGTGATTTATGGGAGTTTTATATAGTGATATATTATATCATTTCCCCAGATTTCTTCTTTATGAAATCTTTAATTTTTTATACTCTATTCTATGGTTACTTAGAGATTTAGTGGAGTTTTATATTGTGATATATTTTATCATTTCCCCTGATTTTTTTATTGTGGAATCTTTCTCATTATGGAATCATTCTATCTTGAATGGTAGAAATCCTCTGTCATTGGAAAACGACACTAGGAATGAAATAAATTCAGTATTTTTTAATTTTATTGTGATACATTAAACAGTCATATGTTTCTATTTTAATTTATAAATATTGGGATTTAAAATTATGTTGAAAAATTAGGAAACAACCACATGCAGAACATTCAATTGATTTCTAAAGAATGTTATCCATTTGAGTTTTTTCTATAAATAGAAGCTATGTAATGAAGTGGAAGAAGAATAAGAAATACATTTAGAACTTCATAGATTCGTTATACTAATTTGTTGGGGAATTTATAGTTTCCCTATACTTCCTGGTTCTATATCAATTAAATAAGTGTCAAGGTTCTATACTCTACACTAGTTTCATCATTAACATATTAAAATAGTCCAAATTTTTTATTATTTTTCAGAAGTGTCTGTAATTCATATTTCACGGATGGTTATACATACATTTAAAAGGTATTTCATGGTTATTTAACATATTAATTTTTTTCAACAAGTATATATGAATCTATTTTACAATTTATAATAGTTTTGTATTCAAATTTTTTCTCATAATGTGTAGGAAAATTTTGACATATATATATATATAAAATCTGGATCACATTACAGAGGAACACACCTTAGTATGCTAAGGGTTTGAATGAGATTATAGATTTTTCAATTTCCAATTTATCTGTTAATGGGAGAATATGATTTCCATGTCCGAAATGTAAATTTAAATTATAGTTAATGATAGATAAATTTTATGAACACTTGATATTGAAGAAATTCCCTTCTTGTTATTTTTTTGGATTCGATATGGAGAATTGAATGTTACAAAAACATTGAGCACTGATGTCCATCCATAAAATGAGCTCCCATATTCATCTACAATGGAAAATGAAATAAAAATCCTTATAAATGATTCATTTAGCATTATAAGACATCATCAACAACATCAAAACATATCATAACAACCAGTTTATGGTATTTGTAGATAGACTCGTGACATGTGAAGTTTTTTGAGACTGTAGTACAACTAGATCAAGTTTGTAACATATCATGGGATCCTCCTCTTAATTCTGTAGAGAATAATGTAAGAGAAAAATTCACTAAGCACACAGATGTGTTTCATGGTTTAGTTAATGATGGAAATCAAGAGTTTTATAGTGGATTTTTGAAATATTGAAAACATTATTTTCTACTTAAGTGGTACCATATCAAATGCCTATGTGGAATTGAGAATAAGGTCATGTCCATGATATTGGATTTTTTGCATGAAACATTTCCAGAAGCAAGGAAGCCTGAGTATTTTTATGATATGAGGAATTTTATTAACAAACTTGGTTTGAATTATTAAAAAATACAATCACATTCCAATGATTGTATGATTTATTAGGGAGAGGATTCAAGAAGACAGGGTTGAAAAAAAATCTTCCTCTAGATGGTAGTATATGGGTGATGTTGGAAGTCTGAATCAACATACTACCATGAAGAAGAAGAAGAAAAGGAACATGCCTAATAAGGTTTTGGTGTTACTTTCCCTTAAATACTTGATTGAAATTATTATTCATTTCATCCAAAACCGCCAAACACATGAAGTGACATTCTGTAGATAATAAAAATGATGGGTTAATGTTATATCCCAGATATTCAAAATTGTGGAAGACATTTGATTGAATGCATAAATATTTCTCATCTGATCTTCAGAATGATAGATTGGGATTGGTTGCTGATGGATTCAACCCATATGGGACTTTGAGTACTACTTATAGAATTTGGACGGTTGTTTTGATCCCTTACAACCTGCCTCTGTGGATGTGTATTCAAAAATGTCTTTTATCATTTTGATGATTATTCCTATAAAACAAATTCCTAGAAATGATATTGATGTATACTTTCAGCCTTTAATTAAATAATTACAGGAGTTTTGGAGAAACGGTGTTGAGACATATGATGCATATTCTAGAACAACATTCAAAATACAAGATGCTCTAATGTGGACCAATAGCGACTTGCCTAGACATGGGAATTTATATGGATGAAACACTTACATGAGTTTTTCTTGTCCTACTTGTAACATTGATTTAGAGCCCGAATGACTACCTCGAAGTAGAAAATGGTGCTTCTTGTGTCATCAATGATTTCTCGACGCATCTCATAGATTTTGGTTGAGTAAGTAAAAATTCAATGGTTTCATTGATTTTAGACCACCTCCATGGTTGTAAACATGTTCTGAAATATTGGTACAACTTGAAAATGTTGAAACATAATTTGGAAAGGTGATTCATTGGAATTATAGTGTGAAAAATGTTCAAAGTGCATTATCAATTGAAATTATAACACACCAATGGGAAGAAAAAAATATATTCTTCAAATATCTGTATTTGGAATTTAATTTTTTGTGGAATAATATTGATGTGATTCATATTGAAAATAATATTTGTGAAAATTTTATCTTCACATTGCTTAATGAGAAATGAAAGTATAAGTATCATCTCAATGATCAAAAATGCCTACAAGGAATGAACATAAAGTGTGATCTCTGGCTATCTGAGAATGGAAGGTTTGCTCTGGAAATTTTTGCAGTGAAAAATAGGGATTAAGACACATTCCCTAGAATTTTAAAACTTGTTAAGGTATATGATGGGTATTTAAGTAACACCTCAAGGTGTGTTTACTTAATTACTCATATTTTACATGTATTGAAAATCCACTATTCAAATATTTTGTTATAGTAGTTACATCCATTGGCATTGGATACATTATTTGATAAAAATGTCAATATTGTTGTTCTCTAATTATTCACATTTTTCATACAATTATGTGAGAAAAACATTCATCCATTTCTTCTTGAAAACCATATGGAGAGTTTTTTATTTACACTTTGTTCATTGGAGATGATCATTCCTCCATCGTCTTTTACAATCATGATGCATTTAACTGCACATTTAGTTGAAGAAGCTAAATTAAGAGGTCCCGTACATTATCAATGGACGTATCCAATTGAGAGGTACTTTATTAATATGTTTTTTCATTTCAGTAATCAATTTTTGGATGTTTATTAAATACATAATTATGTTTTTTATTTTATTTCACACATAACTTGGGCATTTGTAATCTTACGTGAAAAATAACGCTCAACATAAAGGCTCTATATCTGACGGATATTTTGAAAAGGTGTGTCTTACCTTTTTCTCTAGATACATGGATGACATTTAAAAAAGATTAAATCATGTTGGACTTGTTGATGAGACACCGAGTCAATCTGAAATACATGGGAAATCAAAAATCATTCCTACCATTGGCTAATCAATTGGGAGGAGCTCCAATGTTACATTGAATGAAATGGAATTATTACAGGCACATAGATATGTGATGATAAATAGTGAAATTTATGATAGATTTATTGAAGATTTGGTGATAAAAAAATGAGACTTATGAGAGGACGAACATGAAATGAGAATTATATAACAAAAGATGATAATAAAGAGTTTGTATAATCATTTTCACGACATGTAAGTTCATAAATATTTCAATTAATACGGATATTAGGTTGAAACATATATTTTGTAAATCAAATAATGAATATTATGGGTTTGTCAGAGTAAGACACTCAAGAGGGGGTGAATAGAGCTCCTATAAAAATTTCTATTAGAATGTATTATTTGAAATTCCCCCAAATTGAAAATTAAATCTACCATTTATCTAATAGTGAATTTATAAGAGCTTGACACTTCGATTAATTTCTCAAAAGAGTGAATAGATCTCAGTTTATTCAAATTGAGAATGAATTATTTTTTTTAAACTAACCTAATGAGTCAATACTATTATAAAAACTTTCTAAGACTAACAATCAGAGTTCAATTTAGTTTTATGAAATAAGTGATAAAACAAAGTAAAACTAAAATTTGAAGCAAAAAAGAAAGGAAATAAGAGGTTCAGTCTCAAGAAGAGACATAATCCTCCCCACTTGGTGATCACATGGCACCATGATGTTTAGATTAGTAAACATTTTGATCCACATCATGGATCGGGGTTCATAACAACACCCAGTCCATCCATGTCACAAGACCTCTACCACAGTTCTTCATGTGTACAAACTACCAAGTCACACAAGGACCTCTTTTACACTTATCTACAGGAGTAAAAAGGTGTAAGAAGGTATGAGTGGAAGGATATCTTGTATCCTTAGGTTTGATAAAGAAGACAATGTGTTCTTTATAGACATATACACACACTACTCAAACATATGTAAAAATGCACACAATAGTGAAAAATAAATATAAGAAAGGGTTTATAAGGCTCTTTGTGCCTTGTGATGTAGCAATCGACTCTTTAGATGTTTCTCAGATGAGGTTTCAGTCCTCTTATAGAAGATGAAACAAAAACAGTGTGTTGTATTCTTGATTGTAGGTATAAGTATGGTTCTACAGGTATATTCTTATCCTTCTTCAATATATTGAAGTAGTTTGTTAATTTAATATAAATATTGAATGATATTACCATTTTTGTTCTTCTTTTTGTTCTTTAGTTCACAGTTGGTGCATGAGTGTCGTGGATGTTCTTCTGTATGTCTCTCACACAAGCATGTCGCACTTCTTACTGCTTTTCTCTTCAAAATGCTTTTATTATTGGGGGCTGACCGAGAGAATTATTTTTCCACATGCATAGGTTCATCTTACCTCGTACTATCTACTAAATGTCCTACAATAAATTATTAAATCTATCAATATTTTTATATGACACAGATACGATCGTTAGAAATAATTTTAATGAATGAAAATTTAAACAATCTATCAGCCACTTCTCTATCGGTGAGTTTTTCTATCAGAAAGTTGTCTTATTGGTGAGAGATCAGTCAGTGAATCATCTATTAGTGAGACATCTATTAGTGAGTTTTATTTTGATGTGACATCATTCAGTGAGTCATCCTATCTATGAGACATTAGTCAGTGAATCTTCCTTCGGTGAGACATCAGTCAGCGAGTCTTTTGTCGACGAAACATCTATTGGCGACTCGGCTTTCAGTGAGACATTAGTCGATGAGTAGTATGTTGGTGAGACATCAATTAGTGAGTCATCATGTCGGTGAGACATCAGTCAGTAAGTCATCATGTCGATGAGACATCAGTCCGTGACTCCACACATTAGTGAGTAATTTGTTTGTTAGTGTCTTAGTTATTCGATCAGAGTCAGTGACTCAAACATAGATATTTTTAGATGTTCTATATTTCTTATAGTACAACAATGTTTGAATGTGTTGATACCTATAATTACAACTAGATAACCAGTTATAAACTTTATTAGACAAAAAAACATAATTAGTTATATGATTAAAATGATATGATATACTTGGTAGGATTTGACATGATTTATGATCTGTCATGAGGTAAGATATGTGACTTATGATTAAGAAATGATTTGTGATAATGAGGTAAGATATATGTTATAATATATAACTTGATTTTTGATTATTACAATCATTATAGTTAGAAAAAGTGGCCAATAATCTCCCCTTTATTGATGATCACAAATCATGGCATTATTAAGCACCATTAGAGAATGATTAAAATACACAATATTAAAAGGATGAATATGCTAAAAAATAATTATGGGAATTAAAATGCATTAGAGTAAAACAAAAAAAATAATTCCTCAATTTCTCCCATTTTTTTGTAATGAATAATGCATTAATAATACTCAATAATGTTCTCCCCCTTTTGGGATTATCAAAAAGTGGAAGATTAAAAACTAAAACATAAAATTAGAAATAGTGAATTGTCAGTAATAATCAAATGAAACTGAAATAAAATTATTTCAAGGACTCAGAACTATCAAAAAGAATTAATCCATCCTACTTATTAGGGTCAAGGGGTGACTTTCCCATATCAGATTAATCAATGGTAGGTCCAGTAGGTGGTGGATGAGAAACATGAGAATTTGAATGACTCTTTAGTAGAGGTAAAGGAATTACTACTGGATCATATGGTGTCAGGATTGGTTTTTACTGGGATAAAACTCGAAGATGAGTTTTTCTGTGATAACAGTCTAGATCTGGGTCAAGGATTGAGCATCTAACATTGAGGAGGAATTCATTGGATGAGTATAGTGAATAGAAGTAGAAACTAGAAGAAATATTGCTTCACTCTGAACATAGATGTATAGTTTTTGTAGCTTGATAAAGTCCACAATGATTTATCCTCCATAATAAATTTCTTTTTCAATGTTATTATTATTATCTATTAATTTATCCCTGAGGTAATTGAAATCCTCTAGTTTCTAAACATGGTTTTTCAGGAAATAGTCACAGAAGGTAATCTGAGATTTTCCACTAAATATTTTAAGTGACTGGTGAGCTGATTCTTGGTATTTATTTTATGAAAATAACGATTGAATTTTTTGGTAAGCTCTTCTAGAGTCTCATCAGATCCCTTGTGATAAAGGCTAACAATTTCCTGCACATGGTCAAAAAAACTGTCATGTTTTTAAAGGGTTTCTAAATCTTTTCCACTTGAAATTTCATTCAGCTCTTCCAAACCAGAAGCTTTGTCAGCTGCCAAATCTGTGGTGTGCAGAAGCAGTTGAGGTTGAAGAAGATTGAACATTTTCCTTTACATTATTTCTCAGTTGAAAAAAATCAGAAACATTAAAATGATGAAAAAGATCTTCAAGTCCTTTCATGACACCCACCATTGTAGTCTTGTAATTAGTGGTTAAAGCATGGATGCCAGTAGTGAACTTCTTCATCTCGTTCTGAAGCATGGTTTTTTTTTTCAAAATGGTTTTGGTAGTTGTAATAAAATTTGGTTGAATTTCCATTATCACAATATTTGAGACTGAAACAACATTACATTTATATTCACTTGATGAGGCAAGAGTAAAACTAGAAGTCACAGATTGCCTTACAACATCAACCATAGTGCGAATGGCTTTTGAGTTATCATTCAGCTCGGCGTTTTCTCTTCTAACTTCAACAATCTCATATCTTATATGATATTGTACTGAATGTCTTACTCATGAACATATGTTTTCCATGAATTTTTTCAAATATATCCTAGTGACATAGTCACTAGGAAGGGTATCAACCAATAGTTCCTTTGAAATAGGTACAAAAACATCATCATCTAAATCTTCATAATCAAATCATAGTGCCACATACAAATTATTCCTCTCCCTTTCAACTATTACATCATTATCTAGATGAGCGAGAGTATCAATACTTACTCATTCAAGTTGATTCTCTTTACCAGCTTGATCTTCTCATTCTTGAGGCTCCCCCTTAGTGTCAGCCTTCATGGAAGCTGGATCTCCCTCAGTTTGATGTCTATTTCTTACATAGACAACTTGAGGTGCTGGTACCAACTCTTGATTCGATAGATGTTATATAGAATAATCCACCTCAACTATTTCATCTTGTCTATCATCACAACCATCATCACAACCATTGTTGGCATGATCATGTCCAACATCACCTCTATCATTATTTCCTCCATCTCCGTTTTCTTCATCATATTATTCCAATTCATCCTCTTCTTTATCTTTTCCAAAACCATCTTCCATTCCTTCTTCAATTTGATCCCATATTCTACATCATCATCAGAATCATTAGATTTATACTCCACACTTCCACTCACTTTTGTTTCATATTCATCTTCATCATCCCTTTAATTTGATTCCATTTAAGGTAAGGACAGTGGCAGACTAGGTTTTACATAGGTTACCTTTGGAGGACTTAAAACAACATTAGAATGGCTCATATCAGTAACAAGAGATCCTCTCTTGTCAGCTTCGGCTTCCCCACCTCCATGATAATCAGAGTAAGATTCTTCTTCATTAGGACCCAAACTAAGGTCCCTCATATATCTTGGTCTTGTAGGGTGATCCACATGATTGAAAATTTCATAATATTTCTCTTCATCACCAACCCACCTTCTCTTCTATGGAATCAAATGATTATTCATTATTCCATAGATATCCTTATTCAAACAAAAGGAATGACATTATGGACTAGTTTCATTACTATCATCGACACAACCCTTTTCTCTCCACAAAACAGATATCATCCTATAGTAAAAAATGAATTTTTCTAACAGTTGGGTTTGATCCTATCACTTATACGAACCATTAAATACTTTCAAAGATTCACCTTAACTTTATTCTTCAATAAATAAACCAGGTAGACATTCTGGTACTTCAGAGAAGAAAATTCCCATTCTGAGGACAAATGTAGTGCTGGATGAATTTAAACATGATTCTGAACTCTCCAAGAAGATCAATAGAAACCATCCTTTGAGGCACTTTATTGTCAGTATGTTCATTCAAAGTTGTCCCAAGGGTGAAAATATCACTTTCAGGTGTAGGAGTACCTTGATAGTCATCATAAATTCCTCCATGAGGTAATATGATATATTCAACACACTATTTAGAAGATAAAGAAATCATCTTTCCTTTTACCATTGATTTTTTTCCAATAGAAATCACATCCTTACAACAGAAATGCTGAATTCATGTAGAACTCATGCACCAGTTTTAGATAATATTCTATTCAATACTTATAAAATCAATGAATTCATCCCTAATACTATAGAACTTCAAACAGTAGTGATATGCTCCCCAAAAACCATTCTGCAAACACCTCTTTTTCCAGAGTTTCTATAGGATTAACCAGTTCTTGATTTATTGGACCAAAAGACCAGTAAGACACTATTTTATGCTTCTTACTGGGTGATGAATTATCAGAGTATCCTTAGGCAGGGCACTTCACCTTCACCATTTCGAGAGATGGGTTGAATGCTATAAGTTGAAAGCTCTAGGGTAGAGTGAGAAACCGTGGAGTCAAGGTAAGTAGTAGTGTGAAACAATTTGTTTTTTTCATTTAGGGATAATATTGAGTGAAAATAATTAAATTTCAAATATGGTTCCATAAAAGATTAATACTATGTTGTTTTTGTTAAAAACATAAAACCTATAAAAGAGTGACTCATCTATGTCAGAATGAAAAACGTGTCGGTATTATAGAAGTGTCAACATGACAATGTCAACATGACTATGTCAGAATGAAGATGTTGGCATGACAGAGTCAGCATGACAGTGTCGGCATGACAATGTCGGCATGACAGCGTCGGCTGGATAGTGTCGGCATGATAGTGTGAGAATCATAGTGTCGACATGATAAATTTTATATGTTTTAACAAAGGAGAAAGAGTATAAGACACTTATAGATTAATCATTCCTATCTAATGACTGAAGTAATTTATTATTTCAGAATTAAATGGATTAGTGAATATATCAACATGATGATATTCAGTAAAAATAAATTCTAAAGTGATAACACCCTTTTGATAATGATCTCTCAAAATGTGATATCTTACATCAATATGTTTTGGTCTAGAATAAGAAACTAGGTTCATAGAAATGTTAATAGCACTTCTTTTTTCACGATTTATAGGTACATGTCTAAATTGATATCCATAGTCTAGGAGAGTGTGTTTCATCCCGAAAATATGTGCACAAAAACTACCAGTAGCTATGTATTCAAATTTGGTAGTAGTTAATACACACAAAAACGTGTTTCTTACTCCAACATGAAACCAAATATTTTCCCAAAAAGTGACATGTTCTATAGGTTCTCATTCTATTTATCTTCCATCCACTAAAATGAACATCAGAATAACTCACTATAACAAATGATTTTCCTTTGGGGTAAAAAAACCTAAATTAATAGTATATTTGAGGTATTAAAAAAATATTATCATAGTATTTAAGTGAGATTATTTGGGGTTATCTTAAAAACACTCACATATACACACACTAAACATTTTATATGGCTAGCTAGGAGTTAAGTAGAGCATACATCCAGACATTCTTCTATAAGGGGTTTTATCCACATATTTACCATCTTCATCAAGATACAACTTACAATTAGTACTCATTGGAGTGTCACTAATGTTAATGCTATCAACGCCAAATATTTTTATATGGTCTTTTGTGTATTTACATTTATTTAAAATTATACCCAATTTATTTTTAAAAAATATAAATCCACGAAATAATGTGAGTTAACCCATCAAACTCATTTCAAAATCACTTTTCATCCTTTTAAGAAAATCAATATATAAATAATTTCTTTAATATCCCTAAATAATATCATCTACATAAATTTGAACTACTAAAACATTGTTATAAATTCTTCTTATAAAATTAGTAGAATCAGTAATTACATTTTTAAAACCTTTTGTAATGGGGAAAGTACTTAGTCTATCATACCATACCCTTGGAGGTTGTTTTAAAACAAATAATTCTTTCATTAATTTGAAAATATGATTTTTAAAATGACGGTTTGTAAAACCTAGGGGGATTTTCAACAAAAACATCCTCTACTATATACCCATATTGGAATTAACTTTTAACATCCATTTGAAAAATCATGAAATTAAGATGGGAAGCATAAACAAGAATGAGGTTGATGGCCTCAAGTCTAGGAACATGTAAAAAAGATTCTTCATAGTCAATACCTTCTACATGACTATAACATTGTGCAACCAATCTGGCTTAATTTCAAGAAATATTTCCATATTCTTCTACTTTGTTCCTAAACACCCACTTAGTGCCTATAGTTAAGGTGTCCTTGGGTCTATCCATAAGTTTCCAAACTTTATTTTTATCAAATTGATTAATTTCTTCATGCATAGTCACCACCCAAAATTCATCTTCATTTGCATCATTAATGATTCTATGATCAACTTGTGACGAAAATTCTTGATGTTCATCTTGGTTTCTAAGAGAATATCTTATTAGTGTCCCTTTATCTATGTCTCCAACAAGAACATATAAAATATGGTTCTTGAGTGTTCTATTTGTCTAGAAACAGTGGGGATTGTAATTTCAAGTTCAACTACAGGTTTGGGTTCATCAAGTTTAGAGTCTAATAAATTTCCAGAACTATTTTATATAACAGATTGCTTGACAAGAGGATTTGATGATTTTTCATTTATTTCCGGGTTTAACAGATCATCTTCAAGGTTGTCTATAGGGGTCTTAGGTTCATGTGGATATGTTTAATCAAATTTTATATTCACATATTCTTCCACACATTTTGTTATTTTATTAAAGACTCTATTGTATTTAATAGATGTTGAGTAACCTAAGAGTATTCCTTTATCACTGGTGGTTGAAAATTTGTCCAGAAATTCCATTATATTATGGATATAGACCTTGAAACCAAAAAAATTGATGTAACTAACATTGGGTTTTATATTTTTCAACAACTCAAAAAAATTCTTCTTGAGGATATGTCTAATTAATACTCTATTTATTATGTAGATTGTTGTAATCATAGCCTCAACCAAAAATTAAATAGGTAGATCATATTAATTATTCATTATTTTGGATATATCTTCTAAAGGTTTATTTTTTCTTCCCACAATTCTATTTTGTTGAGATGTCATAGGTGTAGAAAACGTATGACTATATCCATTGTGTGAGAAAAAAGATGCAATGTCTTTATTTTTAAACTCACAACCATGATCACTTATTAAAATGTTTGTTGTAATTTCACTAAGATTTTCCACTGTTTTATCATACTAGGTGAAGTATGTACATGCTTCATTTTTGTGAGCTAAAAAATGTCCATGTATATCTAGAAAAGTCATCTACAAGAACATATACATAGTGAATCCCATTGAGACATGAAATTAGAGAGGTTTTAAACAAGTTCATTTGATCCAAATCTAATGGTTAAGATGTTGAAACATCATTCTTTTATTTTAATGATATATTTTGTTTTTTACCCTTTTGATAAGGATTAAAGAAATTGTCCTTTTAAAAATCATGTTTGGGTAGATACTTGACTAGTTTTTTTTCTAGTAAGATATCTAAGAGAATGTAAATTATAGTTTTCTAATCTCTTATGCCAAAGAAAAGACTCTTTATGAAAGGAACTTAAACAAGAAACTTGTTGACAAACTATAGAAACATTTTGAGAGACTAAATAATCTAAGTGAACAACATATACATTTTCATTTCTAGATTTAGAAAATACTCAATAATTTTCAGATTTAATAACATTTAAAGCATCATTTTCACTTTTAACATGAAATACATCATCCCATAATTGTGAAATACTAAGCAGATTATATTTAAATCCATCAATAAAAAGTAATTTAGAAATTAAAAATGAGTTAGAGTTACTAATCTGGCCTAATCCAATTATTTTTTCCTTTAGAATTTTCAAAAAAAGTGACATATCCAATATAAATCTTGATTATGTTCTTGAATCATGAATAATATCCTATCATATGTCTTGAACATATACTGTTCATGTACCACTAAATCTTGCAGGAGCTCTTCAGAAAACTTTCTAACAAAATAATTAGACATAAATAGATTTTGGTACCCAGATTTTTTTGGGTAAAGTAACATTAGTAATAAATTCTTTAGGTACCCACATTTTCTTCATGGGTTTCCTATAAGAATTATGTAACATATTTGAAAAATGGACTCTATTTGTTCTAGAAAATTTTGAGGTAGTAAAATATTTTCTAGAACTTGAACTAGTAGAATAATTTTTATATTTAGGAAGAAAAATAGTTTTTTTAGATTTAGTTACAGAATGTGTTTTAGATAAGTTTCTATGACTAAGCTGATATCCAATACCATAAGTGTACTTCGGAGATATCTGTTTACCATGAATTTGAATAAGAGTGTTTTTCCTATTGGTAATATTTTCTAGATCCTTCTTCAATTGATCATTAGAAATTTTTTAGTTCATTGTTTTCTTTTAGCAGTTGATCTTTCTTTTCATTTCCAGTATTAAGTTGAGACTTAATATTTATATCAAAGGCATGATTTTTCTTTAATGATTTATATTTATCTTTAAATTTATTTCATGTCTCTTCCAGCATGTTACAATATTCAAATAGTTCATCACATGTCTTATTTTCAGAATCACATTCATCTCTAGAACATTAAGGATTTTATAGTGGGTAATATAAGGTTACCTTAGATGTGTTTGTCATAAAACACATATTTTCCATGACATCCCTCTCATCATTATATGATTCTAATTCACTAGAGATATCCACAGAGGCATTCCAGCTATCCTTCGTGGCTTTCTTATACATTTTGTCTTAGTTTTCATACATCATTTTGTATTTTAATTTTGGACAGTCATCATTGACATGTCCTCTCCTTTTACACTCATAGTATACAATCTCCTCGTATTTTTCATTTCATTTCCATTCCTTTTTCTAATTTCCCTTGTTATCATACCATCCTTTAAAATTGGTATTCCTGATGAATTTCTTCTTCCTATATAATTTAATGAATCTTCTGACAAGCTGAGCCATCTCTTTATCACTATTAGATGTTGATTCATTATTAATGGAGATTTCAACAGTGACTAGAACCGTATCATTTTCTTTAATCTTAGAGGATGTAGTCTTGAAGGCTATATATTTTCTTTTAGGTTAATCCTCTACTTCTGGGTAGACTTTTATCTCTTCTTCATATATCATTAATTTTCCAATGAGTTCTTTGATAGGTTTTTTACTTATTTCGCATGATTCTATAATAGGTACATAAGTTTCTCTCCATCTATCAGGTAAGCATATGAGAATCCTTATAAAATTTTCATTAGTAGTAACCACCTTTCCTAGAGAGCACATGGTGTTAACTATCTCATTGAACCTAAGATACATTTCAGAAAAAGGTTTATCAGCCTTAATCGTAATGTTATCATATTTAATATTAAATGTATTAAGCCTCATTTCATTAACATTAGTTTTTTTCACGTGAAATAGCTATGGTATACCAAATTTCAAAGGTAGTTTTACATGAATATTTTCTATTCAATTCTACATCTCATATGGAAACATATAAGGAATTCAAGGCTTTACATTTATTACTATAGGAATATTTAGCAGTATCATCCCTAGTATTTCTAGCAGTAGTAAGGATCACATATTCAATATCTATAGCAGACCAAATCTCAAATCCTATACTCACTAAATTCATTTTCATCTTAATTTTCCATTGAGTGTAGTTGGTTCCATTTAAAAATGTCGGTATATTTGTAGCATCACCTTCCATCCTATTTTTATAATAAACATTTTGAAAAATATTTTAAGGAGATAAAATCATAGTATTAAATTAAATTTTAAGATCATTGAAATACAACTAAAATCACAGTTAAAAAAGTGTGAAAAATCACTGAAAATAGAAAATTACAATCCCTTCGATACCAAATGTTGGTTAGAGTAGGACACTCAAGATGGGGTGAGTTTAGTTCCTCTAAAAATTTCTGTTAAATAGTATTATTTGAAATTCAACAAAATTTAAAATTCAATCGACCGGTTAGCCAATAGTGAATTTATAAGAGCTTGAATATTCTATTAATTTCTAAAAAATGTTATTATTTCTCAGTAATATCAATAGGATAATTAATAAAAATTTTTAAACTAACCTAATGAGTCAATACTATTATATCCACTTGCTAAGAAAAACCATCAGAGTTCAATTTAGTTTTTTGAACTATGTGATAAAACAGAGTAAAACTAAATGTTAAAGAACATCAAAAATCAATCCAGGGGTTAAGTCTCAAGAATAGAAATAATCCCATACACTTGGTGATCATCTACCACTAATCAGTTTAAATTAATAAACAATTTGATCCACACCATAGATTGGGGTTCACAACAGCACACGGGATGTCCATGTCATAAGACCTCTACCACAGTTCCTTGTGGGTACAAACTACCAGGTCACACAAGGACCTCTTCCACACTTATCTATGGGAGTAAAAATATGTATGAAGCTATGAGTGGATGGATATCTTGTATCATTATGTTTGATATAGGATACAATGTATGATTTATAGATAGATACAAACACTGCTCACAAGTATTTAAAAATGCACACAACATATAAAATTAATATGAGAAATAGTATAGAAGGCTTTATACGTCTTGAGATGTAGCTCTCGACTATTCAGATGTAGTTGAGATGAGGTATGAGTCATTTTCTATAAGTTGACACAAAAAACAGAGTGTCATATTTTGGATTCCAGATACAAGTATTGTCTTATAGGTATATTCCTCTCCTTCTTTGATATGCTGAACTAGATTTTCAATTTGATGTACATCTTGATTGATATTTCCTCGTGTGGTATTCTTCTTGTTCCTGAGTTCACAGTGGGTGCATGAGAGTCGCATATGTTCTTTTGTATGTCTCTCATGCGGGCATGCCATACTTTTTTCTGCTTCTCTATTCAAAATTCTTTTATTCATGAGGACTGATAGAGAGAATGATCATTCCATGTGCACAAGTTCATTGTTCCTCTTACTATCTACTAAAATTCCTACAAAAGATTATTAAATATGTCAGTATCATTAAATGACTCAAATATGACCATTATAATAAATTTTAATAAATGAATATTTAAACAGTCTGTCAGTGAATCCTCTATTGGAGAGTCAGTCAATTAGTGAGTTTTCCTATCGGTGAGACATCAGTCGGTGACTCATCTGTTAGTGAGACATCAGTTAGTGATTTTTCTGTCGGCGAGACATCATCCAATGAATCGTCTTGTCAGTGATAATTCAGTTAGTGACTCCTCTATCGGTGAGACATCAGTCAGTGGGTCATCTGTCAGTGAGACATCAGTCGGTGAATCGTATTTTGGTGAGACATCTGTCGGTGCGTCTTATATTGGTGAGACGTCAGTTAGTGATTCATCCTCCCGGAGAGACATCAGTTGATGAGTCCTCATGTTGGTGATTCATCAGTTGGTGACTCCATGCATTAGATAGTCATTTTTCAATCGGTTTCTCAGTACTTCTGTCGGTGTTAGGGAATCATACTTAGATAATTTTAGAGATTTTGTCTATATTATTGTAAACCAATTTCATAATGCATTGATACCCATAATTACATATAGATAATCAGTTATAAGCTTGTTTATACTTAAAAAAATATAAGTAGTTACATGATTGAAATGATTTGATATACTAGATAATCATTGAAATGATTTAGGATCTGTCATTAGGTAATATATGTGGCTTGTGATTAAGACATGATTTTTGATAATGAGGTAAAATATATTTTATAATATATGACATTATTTGTGATAATTAAAACCATTATAGTTATAGATATTGTCCTGCATTACTTTTTTTTAGATCATGATAACTGATACATGGGAACAATTTTCATAAGATTTTATGTTTCTAGCTTGAGATCCTCTAAAACAATCTAGAATGTTCAACGCTTACAATGTGAATGGATTTTGATTTAATATAGTTGATAGGGAATAGGGTTTGAAAGCACATTATAGTGGTATATTAACATATTTTGAAGTTGAATAATATGGAAATTTGATTTATATCATCGAATTAAAATACCACGGGAATTTTTTAGCTATTTTATTCAAATGAAATTTGGTGGATATTATCAGAAATGTTAAAAGAGGTTCTTTTCAATTTACTTATGTAAACATCTCTCGCTATATGGATATTGGTGATCGTGAAATACATAATCCATATATCGTATCATTAAAATCGAAAATGGTATATTATGTGAAAGAATTTTTGGATGAATTCTGGAGTGTAATTGATTACATAAAACAGAGAGACTTTTATGATATGGGTGATGAAGTGGTAGATTTGAACTCTGACATTGAATCCCATCAACAACAAGAAGATATCTTATTTTTCCATTAGGATATAGATAACATTAGTCTTGAAAGAGTGGATGAATTAGATAATTTAATGATGTAGTAGGAAACCAACATTATGGAAGAAGAAAATGATTGTATGTTCAGTTACCCATTCATTTATCAACCACAAATGTCATTTTTGCAGTCATTCATTATCATTGTTATTTATATTTTTTTGTTAGTATTGTGCATCTGTTATCATTTATATTTTTTTCTTTATGAATTTTTTGAAATATATGTTTTAAACCTAATTTTATTTTATTAAATGACATGAATACCAAAAAATCATTATACTCACATTGTGGGGTCAAAGAGTTTTTCTAGAAGTTGGTCCACTCTGATAATATAAGTATTAGTTTATATTTTTATTAGACAATTTTATCTATTTAATATATTAAATTATTGATTTATCGTTGTTTAATGTAGTCATGAAGTTTAGGCCACCATGAATCTCGAAGTGAAGTGTGGTTGAGTGTTCATAAAAAATATTATGGGATTTTTGTTAATGATTCTGCCAAAGAAGTTGGTGTATGAATTCATTTTTCATTATAATAAATTATTATCAATTTTCACTATGATAATATATATCACTTCTAATATGAAAAATATTTGATTTAATGGTAAAAATTAAAGAACTATAGAATTTCAATCTCACACAGTCCTACATAGTCACCCGAGATGACTCAGTTGGTAAAGTCATTGGGAAGGAGCATCCTGATTGACTGTGCGGGGTGGATTTGGGACCATTACCATATGAGGTCTTTGGAAAAAAATAATTGGGATTTCATGTGATGACTAGTGGTGAGAAGTTAAATCACACAAATTCAAAATAATTTATTTCACAAACATTTAATGATTTAATGATTATATATAAATAATCAACATTGTTTAATTTTTAATATAAATATCTTACAGGTGTCGGTAGAAGGAAGTAGAGAAGGATATGGAGAAAGTGACGAGAAGAGTTCATCGTTGGATAATGATTAGTGGAGAGGGTTTTTTCATGTATCAGTACATCCTATGTGGATATATTTTATCTTTTTGTTATATTTTAGATGGGATTAGGACAACAAGATGGTATGTTGAATGATGATGTGTAAATGAAGTATTGTGCTGATGGGTTGATGTAAGGGACATGTTTTGAAAATGAATGTGTTTTCTTATATGATATGGTGGTCTTTGGGATGTTTTTATAATTCAAGAGATATTTACTAACCATATGTTTTGATATTTAATTTTAGGAATATTCAACTTCAAGTAGTGGATAATGAATTTAGGAAACACAAGTGAAATCACATTGGTTGAGTTTATTGAATTATTTAGAAAGTATTTTATTTTCCATATAAAAGTTGATGACTATATAAAGAAACCTAAAATTATATAATAAAAGGTTTTGATGAATGAACTAAGTTATGAGTCACAATGATTTTGGAAGTGGAGGGTGAGACGATGACATGGAGTTTTAGCAAGGATCTATGCTTTGGGTTGGTTAGTTTTAGATATCTTAAAATCAATGAGTTTATTATTATTTTCATTGTAAAAAAGTTGGTAATCATTGAAAGAAATATCCTAGGGTTTATTATGCTTCCAGTTCATTGATGGGTTATTCAAAATGTAGTAGTTTCTCTCTATATAGTTGTCCATATTTCTGATGTATCCCCCATGGATGTAATATTTCTAGATGTTTCCTTGATTGGAATAAGTGGTATTGAATTTGATCATTTCATTGAGTGTGTTGGAGCTGTGCTCATCGTGTTTGAGTGGTATTTCCCTATAGTGGTCTATCTTTAGAAATTCATTATTTTGTATTTTTTAATTGAGGAATAAAGTCATTTTATAGGTATATAAAGTAATGGATAATGATTTATTAATCCTTTATTTTGTGTAATTTTTGTGTTGGGGGTCATGGGACGATGTTTGGTGGGAGAGTGATGGAGAAGGTATTGATTCTACCTAAAATTTCAATTGAGATATTTTATCATGCCATGAATGAGTGTGTTTATCCATGGAGAATAAGACTATAGCATATAGTGAGATGTTGTGGTGTGAGGATTAAGTCAATGGGTTTTTCTGTTGTTCTATTTAGCCAGTGGTAAATTATTTGTGGCATTAGGAGTTCAATTATAGAATGGAGGTTAAGATATGATTGTTTGGTTCCCACATGTTTTGGAATATGAATTATTTTTCATCATGACCATGGTGATTACATCATGATTCAGAAGTTGTATTTTCTTGGGCTTGTGTGAAAGTTCATGAACCCTAGGGGTTGTGTCATGGTTGTTGTTTGGGGTGGATCCAGAATAAATCTGAAATACATGATCTGAAAAATTATTCTTGGAATTTGATAGTGGTGGAGTGTTGGTAGTCATTACACAATGAAATTCCTTTTTTATATTGAAATTAAGATAGTTCACTATTTTGTTCAAGTAACAGGTTCTAGGGCTTCAAAACCTGCAATATTATTTTGTTTATTCTTGAAATAGCAGCAGTTTAATCTACTGCTAGAAATATTTTTTTACGATGGAATAATACAACACTATATTTTATTATTTTTCGGGCGGAGGTTAAAACCAATAATAAATATGAAATTATTTGACATAGAAGAGGTTTTATCAATATTAGTGGTGTTTTTTCAGCAAAGGGATCAGACTTTAGCAGTGGTTTTAACCGTATCTAGATTGCAATAATTTTTTTATAACCAAAATACCGCTATAACTAACCCCAATGCGAAATATGTGTTCTATGAAAATTTCCAGAAACCACCATTAAATGTAGGAAACCTCCATGTGTTGATTGTCGACACCAAATTTATCATTGGTTTTCGGAAACAATCACATGGCCATTTAGTGGTGGTTTAATCCACCGCTATATAAAAAAATTCCTCTATACTAGAATTTTTTCATAGTGATACATCATCTGTTATGTGTCGATTTATCGCCATCATGGATAATGATTTTTCATGTTCTATTGCCTCCTTCATGGGTGGTCATAAAACCATTATTATGGTTAAATCATATTTTATGATACATATTATAGGTTATATAATGTTCTAGAACAAATATATAAACATCACATGAAATATAATGATATATATTCTCATGATGGTCATAAAGACAACCAAAATAAATTAAATCATTTTCATTAACATTTTTTTCTGATGAATCAACCACATACTATATAAAAAAATTATATATAAGACCATTTAATAATCAGTATGTTCATTAATAACATATAATTTTGATTATAAAGAATTATTATCATTTAACATGAACTTCCATACTAAAACACATGTGATCTAATCATGAAATCTATGAAATGAAGGATCCTGGAATGAAAAAATTAAATAATACAGGGCAGTAAAATGTCCATAAATGAACCTAAAAAATTATGATAAATCAAACATATATTGAATAGAAAATGAATTATGTTATTAGTGAGTCTAATTTCATTATCCAGGATATGAAAATAAAGAAATAATTCAGACATGTGATAAGAGGACTCCTGAACACAACTCCATTTCATTGGGTTATTCCTATATCATGCCAAATTTCATCGTGGATATTGTTTTAAAATACTCACACATAATTTCTTCATCAATACCTTGTATTTTATTGTATATATGTGTTTCCAATATGATTTTATGAAAAATAAAATCATTTTAAAAAAATACTCTTATTTCAAAAACACAATTTAACTCCTCTTGAGTTGTTTCTTCATTACTCAAGAATGATGAATCTTATACCAAATATTATTTTCCATAATTCATTTTGGAATCCGATTTGTATCCATTTTTAATGAAACCCTTTTGAAACCTATTCCATTACATGGGTTAATTCAAGAATTTTACTAATATATTTTCTATATGAAACACATGATTATGTAAATGTTATGATATGATGGGTGAACCAGTAATTGTATACAACTCCAATTAATTTGGTAATGTGATATATCTCATGAGAAAATGTGAAATACACATGAACATAAATCTATATTTGTTGACAATGATGATTTTATGATTACGAACATAAGTTATCTTTGAACATGATTCATGAATTTTTCAAAACTATGTGTCATATTTGACCACCAAGACATGATGTTTAAGTGTAATGTACTTCCACCTTCTATAACATTATCTAATGCTACCTCTCGTTATTTTTTAAATTATGGGGACAAAGACTCATTTTTATTATTAAACGAAATACCTATTTCTGATTTGGTAGAGGGAGACCCATTACATAGCCCAAAGGCCCATGACCAAGTGGTCCAAATACAATGCCCAGAAGCCCATTTTTGGCTCAAATGGCCCTTTGGTGAATATTAATTGTTTAGTACTTGGGAAGATACTGTACCTTCTATAGTCACACTACCACTATAGTTCTTGTTTCAGTACCCTCCACAGTTATAGTTTCAACACTACTAGATAACCCTAAAACAGTGCTCCTATAATAATCAGAAATTTCTCCCCCACATTACAATGTATGATTTTTATTATGATAATGATTATTATCACCCATGTAATATTAAATAATATCCCTTATTATTCCACATATAGGTATTTTATATCACCAATATATTTTATTTATATCCTTAGGTGACTACTTGTATTAAAGAGATTGTGAGATTTTGAAGGATAATAAAAAAGTTTTAATTAAATGTTTATTTTCTATTATTCATTAATGGTGAATGGTCATAATTTTTCCATGATATTAATACTTTGGATCTTGGATTGGTAATGCTATTATGTTTTTTATCTTTAAAATGATGTAATAGTCATGTAAGAAGAAGTAGGGTCATTATAGATGGTATCTGAGTGCGTTTTAGTTAATTTGGTAATTAGGATTTGAGAAAATTAGTGAATGTATAAGTATATATAATCACCCATGAATCATTATTTATAAAAAGGTAAACATAGGTAAATAGGAGAAACTATGACAACAAACCATGTGAGGGATATGTATATATTTCCTGAAAGAAATCCCCAATGCCTATTGAGGTGGACTTTACATTTTTATAGCGATGCTTACCCATCCATATCAGGTTATGAAAAATAACATGAATAATGTAAAATATCCCCCGTTACCTAAAAAAGAATCAACTATATTCTGAATCATTTTTGGGGCAATGACCATCGATGTATAATGCATCTTTTAATCCACTAGTCACGAAATAGTGGTTTAACACATTTGAAAAGATCATTTTATTCTTTAGTAGTCTGAGATGGAGAAGGTGACTCTGTCCATTTAACTTTTATATGTAGAGGTTGATCAATGATGGGTTTTGATTAATATCACGAATTCAAAGGAATAAATAGTTTATTTGGATTGGGAAGAGTTTTTAAAAATATTTCTTATCAAATATTTCCCTCTAACTCTTCATATGATAATGGAGATAGAATTCATTGAGGTGATAAAAACAAACATGAATTATTCACATATTATAATGAAAATTTCACTAGTCATTCAAGGTACCCCTCCTATATTTTACCAACAAGGATATAAAAATTGATAGATTCATTATTGGGTTAAAACCACATGATCAAAAGGCTCTAAAAATTCAATACATTGGGTGTTATTAAGAAGTATTCTGATGTGCTATAAAAGTATAGATAGAGTTCAAAAAATGGTTCCATGGTTCTAGAGATAAGAATATAATAAATTATTTTCAAGTTGGTGAATCAAATGACAAAGTTATAAAGAGGATCTGACCATATAAATTTCAATAATGTAGAAATAAACATCATGACAATTTTCTTAAATGGATGGGAAAATGGTTCAAGTGTGGAAGATAATATTATCAATCTCATGAATGTTTAAGAGACATAAATAATATATCCAACATGTTAGAGGAATGAAGATAACCATCCATGTTTCAGCGCTTCAACTATATGGAGATGATCACTAAGTACGGTAGTGCAATACACCTTGAGTTCTCAAGGGTAATCAATATTAGCAGTTACCAAATCGAAATGGGAAATTGAAAGTATATACCATCACTACTACTGAAGTGGAGCAAGAAAACGAAGTCATAAAATGAACACTTCATATTCACTCAAGAATGAAAAAATTATTATATGACTTTGGTTGGGTGAATTTTGTTTTATCTTGAATGTTTTATAGAAATAGTGAATCAAAGGACCAAATCCTAAATGTAGAGATATCCATAAAACACCATGGGTTGTGATCATTAAAATCTTAGTATTGGAATATTATCCTATTAGAATATTTGGTAAGATTCTTCCAGTGAATATTCAGATACATCCCTTAATAGAATTCGACACTATATTGGGAATGTATTTTCCCTCATTATATAGATAAGACATCAACTTTTAGAAAAAGGGAATATATTTCCAAATTCCAAACTATCCCATGCTCCTCCATAAATTCATGGAATACCATGAATCAATTTTGAAAAAAAACCCTCAATGGTGTGGGTATTTATGACCTATGAATAACAATGACTCCTCAAATGGATATTTCAAAGGAAGGTATTATCCTGGAGGAAATGACCAATTTGAGGGAATATGGTGGTGTATTTCCTAAAGTGTTACCCGAACATTCACTAGATCTTACAGTAGAGTTATTCATATAAATAATACCCAAAACCACATGTATATGAAAATGTATCTATATTATGACCTCTATTGAATTATAGGAGTTAAAGAAGTAGCCTAAAGAACACTTTGATAAATGTTTTATATGCCACAATGCTTCTCCTTGGGGCATGCTTGTCAACTTTGTAAAGAAAAAGTATGGATCAACGTAGCTGTGTATTAGTTATCAGGAACTAATCAAGATCACCATAATGAGAAATTATCATATTCAATGTTTATATGTCAAGTTTGATCAACTATGAGGAGATCAATAGTTCATAAAGGTGGATTTTTGTTTTGGATATCAACAACTGAAGGTGATGAATGAATATATTCAAAAGGATGTTTTCCATACAATGTATAAGAAATGTGAGTTTCTAGAAATTCTCTTCAGACTTACTAATTCCCATTCCATATTCAAGGTTTGATGAATAGAGTCTTTAGACACTACATTAAATATTTTTGTAGTATTTATCGATGTTATTCTCATCTACTCCAAGATAAAAAAAGAAAATGAATAACATCTATATATTTTATGTGAGACATTAAGGAAGGGAAAATTGTATTGTTTGTTTAGAAAGTGTGAATTTTGGATTCAGAAAGTCCCAATCATTGGACACATGATCACAAATGAGTAAATTAATAGAGACCATTCAATAACAATGGCAATTAAAAAATGTCCCATTCCCACTAGTGTCTCATAAATACACTATTTTCAAGGATTAACTGGGTACTAATGACGTTTTCTGATTATTTTTGCCATATTTTCTAACATGCTAACTAAGGTAATAAAGAATGGGTAATGTATGTTTGGACAGAAGTGTGTGAGGAAATATTCATGGAGCTAGAGAATAATCTAATCACTGTACATTTACTCACATTACACAGAAGTGGAGAATTTTTTTGATATAAAGTGATTCTTAAAGGAAAGTATTGGGATGTGTCCTCATGAAGAATGATAAATTGAAAGCCTAATCCTCATTTATGTTGAATATCCATAAAAAAAACTACCTGATGCATGATCAAGATTTATCTGCTCTAATCATAGCTCTAAATATTTGTGGGCACTATCTCCATAGGGATAATTATGTCATATTTATTGATCAAAATAGCCTAAATAAATATTCACTCACGATGAGATCCATATTCATCAAATAATATTGTTACACATTAAGTATGGAATATGATTTCAGTATCTATTAACATCCAGGAATGGCAGACAATGTAACTGATGGTCATAATAGAAGTGAACATGATACTCAGTCCATGATGTGTATTGACATAGACCCAATATTAATGGTTGTGGAAAGGAAAGATTAGAAAATCCTTATTTTAGGGAATACATCCTTCCTTTCATGAATTATTCCTCAACTATTAATCCATGAGAAGATTAAAGATGCATAAGGGGATGATCCCGAGCTTCAAAAGTTGGTGAAATCAGTAATGGAATGGATAATACAAGGTTTACATATCAATGATTATGGTGTGATTGATTTTGGAATGAGGACTTGTGTACCATCATAAACTAAAATAAGGAATGAGCTATTGGATAATGCACATATCCCACCTTTCTCTATCAATCCCAAAAGTAACAAAATGTTCTGTGACCATTGAGAACTCATCTCTTGGGAAAAATGAAGAAGGATATTGAATAGTATATCCTAAGGAGCATGATATTTAAAAATTTCAAAGAAAAAATAAATATGTACAAAGGGATGAATTTTTTTCTATACCCACATAGAAAAGTGAGAATGTGACCATAGACTTCGTCACTGGTATCCCAAAGACATACAATGGAAACAATGTTTTATGGTTTGTGGTGGATCAACTCCCCACAAATTCCCACATTTTTTCTATTAAGAATGATATATATATTGAATTATATTCCCTGAAATATGTGGAGGGAGTTGGGAGGATGAATTGGGGTCCACTGTCAATCACAACTAATCATGATCCATGGTTGACATATAAATTCTAAAGAAGTCAGGAACCTGCTTTGAGGACTGAAATGAACATCATCATGACCTATCACCCTAAACTAATAGTATATCTATGAGGACTATTCAAATTCATGAGGAAATTCTAAGAGACTACTCAATGGAATTAAAAGGTTAATAGGATTATCCTCTCCCATTGGTTGAGTTATCATACAACAATATCTTCCACAAGAGTATTTAGATGGCCCCGTATGAATAATTGTATAGAATGTGATGTATAATTCCAAAATTTTGGGATGATGTTAGTGAACTAAAGTAACATTGACTTGATATTGTGCAAGAGATGATAGAGAAGGTTTAATCCATCCAGAAACTCATCAATGATACCCAAATTCGGTAAAAGATATTTGATAACAACCATAAAATGGATTTGGATATTGATGTTAAAGACAAAGCCTAACTTTGAATATCATCGTGGAATAGAATCATGTAGTTTTGAAGGAAAGGAAACCTTATCCCAAGGTATATATCCCCCTTTGAGATCCATTATCATACAAGAAAGGTTTTCTACCATCTTTCAATTCCCCCAAATATGGATCATGTTCATTTTGTGTTCTATATATCCCTCATGTGGTTTATGTGATTGAGAAATAGATGGTATTCTAGATTATATCCATATATTGATTCAGTTTACTATGGAGTATGATCTAATGTTGTATTGGTCTAGCATAACTCATGTCTACAATATATTCCAATACTTCTTTTTCAGGTGGTCCAACTATTTTCATATGAATCAAGATTCATCTATGATGGATATTTTTATATATATTTCTAAAATACATCTTCCATTTCAAAATCCTTCTATTATTAGGATGCATGTGAATTTAGTGGGTTGGTATTTACGTTCTGAAAGTATATCTGAAGAAACATTTCACAAGATTTCACCATGAATTTTCATCAAAAAAGATGTTTTATGATTTTTAATTGTGTATGTGAGGATATCAGTAGTAATAAAATTGTGATAAAAACCACCTATCTGTTTTGATAAGTGGGATGATTATTGATCATCGTGATATTTTATTGGTCATATAATTGTATTATATAGGTGTGGGACCTTGAATCATGTTCAAAAAATGACCAAGGGGGTGCTAGGTGTGGGTGGAACTGGTCATGATTTCATGCCTATTGTATGTTTAATGAAATTCCTTATTGATGTCTACTAGGTGACATAATCATCTTTATCTAGGGTGACATATGACCCACTCAGTGTGGGTGACGCTGAAAAAGAGGTTCCAGTCTTGAATGTGTTTCACCCAAGAGCAATTGATCTAAAAGTTGTGGATGTTTATAGCAGGTTCAAACATGATTTTATTATTTTATAAATACATTCCATATAAGGGAAAGGGGTTATAGGGCTCAGGTACATATGTTCCTCCTATTTCATCCATGGAAGCATCCTATGTTGAGGTCGTGAGAGCGAGAAGTGGAACCAAGTAAAAGGTGATTCTGTAGGAGACTACAAAAATGTTTCCTAACTTCAATTCTAAATAGGATGGGGTCATCTCGAAGGAAATTGGAAAAGTAAAAATGGACTGCTTGATTCAAAGTATGCAGGTCATAGGGGGTGTGGAGACTATAGCTAAATGTTCAGGTTCAATGAAGATTATGACATCAATTCAACTAGGCAATAACTTCAAAGGATTAGCTATTGGAGGGTTGGAGATGGATTAACCAGACCAAATCTGGCTGAGGGTTCTGATAATGGTAAACAAATCATTGGTGAATAGGAACGTAATGCGATCTTTAGTGGTCTCTCAAATGAAATTGTAGAGGGAAACCATGGGAGAGGAACCCGAGGAGGAAGAAGGGGAGGAAAGAAAATATGGATTCAAGAAGAAAAATTGTTCTTAAAAAATAGAAATACTAGGTTCAAAAGGACTATTACTACCTAAATAAACCAATGGAGGAAAGCTATTCTATGGAATAAAGGCCTAAGGTGATTGATTGTAAACCTGATGATAAGAAGTAGGATTAAGAGGTGAGTGTGATGGTTGAGTGTGGAACCCAAATGAACTATAGTGTTTTATCCATAAAACAAGAGGATTTAGGTGTGATACGAGAACCAAGTAAAACCCAAGAATCCAATGTGGTTGTGGATAGTGAGAAAAACACTGAAAAAGTTGATCTGAATATGTACACGCCTAACCACCACCATTTGGAGGCAGGCAAGGAGTTTTTATATAATGTCAAACATTGAGGGATAATCCTCCACTCCAATAAATATATGTTGTAGGAGTCTCTATTGATTAATTATTCATAAATTTATCATGATAAGATTGACGAGTGATTGCTACTTTTCAAAACTAATAAGTAGTGATATAATTGTTCAACAAGAAAGACCGTATTCTGGTAATATATTTCAATATAAGGAAAATAAAAATGGAGGTGTACAATCAAACCATGGGACAAGATGGATTATTGGTTTGAATACCATATCCAAGATGATCAATCATGGGAGGTAAATAATATCCAATGGAATTTATTTTATGATAATGTTTCCAATAGGCTCAAATAAGATTTTAATGGTTCAACCATCTCATATGATATTTTATGTTTTTTATTCATTAATTTCATGGGTTATCACTTTTCCCTTAAAAGTTTTTTTATAAAAAAAGTTAATTTTCAGTCATAAGTATTAATATGTTTCATGGGAACCATAATAAGAAATAAAGGAGAAGTACCCTCACCTATTTTAACCTTAGTTTGTAAAAAAAACTTTTGGAGAAAAATTTTTAAAGAGGAAAAAATGTAACAACGTAAACATTTTTAATAGATTATTTCCATTATTATGACAATTTTATATTGTATAAAACGCATACATAGAATATATATCCCCTTAAAAACATTATTCTAAAAAATAAAGAATGAAATAAGTGATATTTATTAAATTAAGGAACCTATAACTATGGAATAGTAAAACGACCTTTGGAATAGTAACATGACCATTTGAAGTCGTAATCTAGATAATAAAATAGTAAGCTTATAAAATTATGAGTAAATTTCTTGTCTCTTTTAAAAGAAAAAATGATATATTTATATCATGAAATAGGTATATAAATGTTTTAAAATTGATAAATTATGTGTGGGTATTTTTGAAAAAGAGATATGTTTGATTATAATTTTATATTTATTATATTGATTTAAAATAAAATATAATTTCATTAAATAGATTTAATAATAAATATTTTTATATTTTATCACTATAATATATTTTTGTCTCACCTTAATTAATATTTTGATGCGTCTTAAAACACGTTATAATATTAAATGAAATATTTTTTGAGTAAATGGTGAATTTAATTTAAAATTATATGTTCCATATTTATAAAATAATTTTTATAAAATATAGTCCATTTTAAAATTCAAAAAAAATTATTTTTAATTTGAGGTATTTTTATAAAATATTTAAATATTTGGTGAGTGGTGAAATTAAGTAATTTACGATAATAAACATTATAAGTTAAATACATGAATTTTTGAGACATTGTTAATGTATTGATAATGTTTTCATGATTATCTCGAACCATCCATCCATATTTACATTATTTAGTCATGGTAATAAAAGGTATTCATAGTATTGATCCAAAATAATAAACTAATGAGTAAAATTATAAAAAAAACCCCTCATCCAATTTAAATAATACCCCACACCACCACTTAGACTCACAAATTATAAACATTAAATATTTTTTAAATTATACTCCATTATCTTTCTAAGACTATCTCATATGTCTAGGAGCTTCTCATATCAATAAAATATAAAAAAATGTGCCTTTAAGAGGTTCCCAAGGAGAATATATTCAAGAGGTAAAATCCTCTTTCGTTTTTTAGTTTATTTTATTTTATTATCCTCTCCTCACCTCCCCTAATCCAAGTGGACTAATAAACATAGTATATTATAAACAGTGTAATTTTATTATGTTAATGTAATATAAATCATAAATCCTCTTAGTATCCCCATTTTTTATAAAATAGAAAACATCATCTGTGATGTTTTGATTTACTGCCATCATGGATGACGGGTTTTCATTTTCCATTAGAGCCAACAATTATGGTCATAAAATTCTTATTATGTTTAAATATTATTTTATTATACAAATTATAAGTTATATAAAATTTTGGAACCATTATATAAACATGATATGATATAAATTTATATATGTTCATGATGGTCGTTAAGATTTCCAAAATAAATTTAATCATTTTCCTTAAAGTTTTATCTAATGAATCATCATCATAAAATATAACCAAATGATATATACTACCAATTAAAAATATATATATTCCTTAATGATATATTATTTTAATTTTAATGAATTATTCTTATTTAACATGATCATCTATATATGAGCACAAGCGAACTGATCATGATATTAATGAAACGAACGCTACCATAACGATAAAATTAAACACTACATCTCAATAAATATCAATAAATGAACATAATTAAAATATAATAAATAAAAAATATGATCAAGAGGATATTAATTAAAATATTAATGAATATTATTTTGTTATTTGGGATATTAATGTAAAGAATGTATTCAGACATATGGTAATGGAACTCTCAAACCCAACTCATTTTCTTTAGGTTATTCACATTTAAAGAATATTTTGTGTGTGGATATTATTTTAATATTACTAAAATTTAATTTCATTATCCTTCCTTTTTATTTTCTAGGATATACCATTTTTCAATATTATTTTATGAAAAATACAAAAATCTTCCAAAAGAACTAATCTTTCCAATACACAATTTGACACCTCTGGAGTTGTTTCTTCTTCACCCAAGAATGATGAATCTAATATAAATTTTTCCCTATTTCATTTGGGAACACATGTTATCCCTTATAGATGAATTAAATATTATAAAAACTCCATAACATGGGTTACTTTATGACTTTGGTCGATATACATTCTCTGTGGAATGCATGATTCTATAAATGTTATGATTTGACAGGGGTTCATAGAATTTCATATCAATATAATCCATTAGTTAATGTGATATTTCTCATGTGGTAATGTGAAATATGCATAAACAAGATGATTTTTTCCCAATGATTATATAAGGATTATTCACATATGTTATGAAAGATCATGATACTAACTATTTTCACAAATATGTTTGGCATATTACCAATAAGACATGATGTTTCGTTTTTATGAATTTCCACATTCCAGATCTTTATCTAATTATTCCTCTCATGATTATGATGATGATCCTATTATTACATTATGATGGGGATGATTATGCTCACCCAAGTTATATTAATTCGTTTCCCTTATTATTCCTCTTATAGGGATTTATCTCATCTCTTTATTTAATGTATATCTCCAGGTGACTTCATTTATTAAGGGGATCATGAGATTTATAAAAATAAAGAATAATATTTTAAAAAACTTTTATGTTTTATTATGCATAAGTGATGTATGGTATAATATTCTAAAGATTCTATACATTTTTATCCTATTTTTGTAAATTTATTCAGTTTTTTAATCATTAAAATGATTTAATAATCATGTATGAAAAATCAGGGTCACCATAGAATTTCATTCTTGGTTAAATCCTTTTTAACCATATTGATTTTTACTGAGGTTTCTAATTTTTCATAAATTAATTTATCCTATCAGAAAGAAAATAAAATTCTATATATTTTATTATTTGGAACTAATTATTCCAAATTTAGAATACATATTGTAACATAAAAATTTTAACATTGGTAATGATTAACTTTAAAATACTAAATGTATAATCCGTTAGAATTATTTATTTTTGAAAAATATTACTTGAGTTCTAAAATGTTAACTATGAGTTTGAAAATAAAAAACAACATTTTTAAAAATATAAATTCCCTTATAAAATTAAAATTTTTCTTGTAAAAAAGTTTCATGGATTTCATATTCAATTTATATGCTAAAAATTTCAATAATTTAATGTTTTATGTAAAAAACGGATTTTTCTCTATTCCCATAAAAGTAATCCTTTTTTGAAAAATCATTAAAAATATTCATAAGTATGTATTTTTTTTATAAGTAAAAAATGAATATATATTTTTTTGAAAAAATCAATGTAAATAATTTATAAATGTATCATTAAATTGAAATCAAATTTTTTTGTTGAAAACATTTTTTAATAGGTAATTATTAATTGTATTTTAACTATTCACATAAAAATATTACTAATAATTAATATATAACACATAAAATTTATCTATTTTATGAAATAAATTTGAATTAGAAAAAAGATTTTATTACCATAGTTCTTTCACTTCATGAAAAAACATTAAAATTGTGCTTTACTTTTATGAGTTGGTTAAAAATGATCATACCTAATTACTCAATTACTATTATATGTTGGTTAATATCTGTTTAGAAAATGGGTTGTGGGTTATTTCGGTTTTTTTTCATGTGGGGAAATTTATCTAACATAAAACTTATTTACATAGGAATAAATCACTAAATTCATAGGTATTTACAATGTAAACTCTAGATATTAGTCATAATGGTTGTTCTAGGAAACAATTCAAGAATAAAATATTTGAAGGAGTTGATGATACTCCCTTTCACATAATTACATATCCAACTAATCAATCATTTTTATCAAATGTTAATAACATAAATTTTTTTATAATGCTTCCCCATTTGTACTGTCTTCAATATAATCCTAAAATTATCTTCTTTCACATCCTTTCCCTTGTAATATAAAACAATATCATTGTAGCACCCTAGAAAACCATGACTATGGAAGGGTGAATCAAGGAGTAAAATTATACATTTAAATCAAATGATATTGTCCCCATGATAGAACTAATTCATTAAAAATATCAAATTATTATTCAAATTAATATGAAAAATTATTACAATTTGTGAAAAATAGAACATAATAAATTTTACATGTTTTACCAAAAAGTTTTATGTCCATGTTTAACACACAAATGATGTGTCAATTTTATGAAACACCCTATTCTTCAATGGATTTTATATATTACAAATTTCATCCACTATCACTCAATTATAGTAATAGTGTGTTTGTAATGTTTAAGGTTTCTTCACTCATCACCAATGTGACACTCACTATAATTCACTTCTATACACTCATTTGGTTGAAGGAAACATTCATTTTATGGACATGACGGTCCAATATAATATATTTGAAATGAAAATTTCTATATATAATATGGAAAAACCCTAACTAAATCTGGGGTACAGATTGATTCACATATGAATGAACTGTTCATAAAGAACAGATGTTCATCTCTTCCCATGAAAAAAAAATCTGGTTGAATAACCCTAGGTGTGTAACTGTGGATTCAAAAATATTATTATTGACTACTTGAATGTAACCGAGATCATTTGAGCCAATGTGCATAACCCTTGGTACATATCTCTTTATCACGACCTACTCTATATGAACTATTCCACATGTAAAATTTTCATAGATCTATACAGGTAAATAAAATTATGTGATCCATGACACATGAGTTTGATCAGGTAACACTTAAATATTTCGTTGGAAACATTACTAAGCCACATAAACTCTTTTATTTAACCCTAACAAGTTGAATGGGTAGTGGAAAAACTCTTAGATAATCTCATATATATTTAACCTATTTTAATTCTATGATAAATCTATTATTTATGACCAATTAGTATTTATTGCATATTTCGACCATCTTTGATCTAAAAAATAAACACTGAATGTCTTCTAACATTACCCAAAAAACACTTCACATCAGTAGCCTTCATCCAAATTACTTGTCTATTAAATATGGGTTTTCATGAAACCCATCATTTAAATTTTTATGAATTATTCCTAAATCAAGGGGCTCTTTATTTCTATCAAAAAAACCACTTAGCTTATACACTCATTAACCCAATTTGAATTATAATACATCATTGGAAAGCTCCTCCCAATATTAGGATCAAAATAAAAAATAAATCAACATTCATTTTCAAAATAAAATATATTTTATGATTTTCATGAACATGTTGCTTGATTTATTAAAACATATGGGGTCAGATGACTCATTATGCGATCATGTCATCCTTCAATGATTACATGTCCAACTTAACAACACTTCAGGATTCATCGAGCTACATCACAAAATTTTTTTCTGAAAAACATTTACGATATCTTCAAAACATCATCCTTCACATGACTGTCATGACCACAACACATAACACATTCATCCATTATGAGATCATGCATTGTTTTTTAGGACATATCATTCCCTATAAGTCTCTATATAAAAAAGTCTAAATTTCCCAAAATTTAATCCAAAAGAAATTGTAAACCTTACAAAAAATCCATCATCATGAGAATCCCTCAAGAACAAATCTATCCCTCTTAATAATTAACAACATCCTTTATAAGAATCAAACACTTGGATCATAGTAGAACTGGATAGGAAAAAACACGTGTCCTCTATATTAGAGAACATTTGTTCTAATATTCTCTACCATTGGTTTTGTTGAAAATTCAATGTGAAAAAATTTAAAAATAATCCAGATAGAAAATGAATATCTCATGAATCACTCTAAGGCCATGTGAGTAATGTAGTGTATAGAAATCCTGGGTTTCGAAGAGCATTCGAAACCACATTTCATTTATTAAACTCCCCTATTTTCGTCCTCGCATACCTTTTAATCCTTTATTATGGATAGTTTCTCCATTGATATCAACATTAAATACTTTACCTTAATACACCCTTGCATAAGAGAGTTCCTATCAACTAAAAAACCTTCCATTGAGAGATAATCATTTAATTTCTTAAAACTATAATTATACCCCAATTTTAATTTACCCAATCAAATATAAACCTCCAATAAAAACTATTAAATCAATATATAAAATTTGAGTGGGTATAAGAATACATCCTCAATTTATGGGATTTGGTAGAGCCCTGATAAATAACTGATTATTTTCAGACAAAGTAGTGGATAAAGGTATAGTTAATAAATATTTCTTTTTGTTTCATTTCTAACATACAGTATATGAAATGATACATGATTTCAAAATGAAGGTTGTTAGAGTGCTTTAGAAGAATCATTTAGAGTTAAATAATACTATAGTTATCATATAAAATCATCATTGAATACTTCACATAACCAAAAATATCCTATAATAATTTCATAATCCATAGGTTATGTCATCATTCATTTTTAACATAGATACATCCTTCTTTTTTTTGTTATAGTTTCCCTTTACTATTCCTTACTCATCCACCCAATGCATTTATCACCAATGAACAATGTACTACCACTTGTGGGCTTTCGGTCATCTATATCTATAACCCAACTTTCATCAGTATAGACAAAGATATCATTATTATTTCATTTTCTATAGATCATTCCATAATCAAGTGAACCAAAAATACACCTCATGATTCGTTTTCACTGGTTTTGGATGTCATTTGTTTGATGTACAACAATATTTTTAACCCAAAATGTTTTGTAGATAATATCCATCCATGTAGTAGTTATATACAATAGACTCCCATTTTTCTTTTATAAAATATGTTATCTAATTATTTATCATCCTCCTGTTTTCCAAACATGGTTTTAACTACAATAAGTGTTGAAATATTCATTGATACCAACATGTAAAACATCATTATTAATTCTATAGAATAATTAGTCCATAAATTCAATCTTATCACACATGTGAAGGTTTCTTACAACTATATAGGTCATTGTCCTACTAGAATATCCATATTTCATAATATCTATTCAAAAATCCCATACGATGTTCAACATAGACAACCATAATAATAACACCACTTCAGAATACTATTTGGACATTGGTTTAATAGACCTTTTATACCCTTTGTATTACCATAGCCTATAACAATCAGATTAATTATAGTTGATCAATTAGTTTAATAGATTCTTCCAAAGAATATCCAATAATTTTTAAATTTACATTATATATCATTCATTCCATTTTTCTGAAAAACATTTCTATACACATAAAATTTGTTTTTCAATAACCACATTCTTCCAATGATGTTGTCACATTCTATCTTTTGAGCTAGATCCCATGTCCAATTTTCAAAATTTAATACAACTCCTTATTCATTTCATTAATCTATTACTCAAAAATTTGTAAATAATCAAATCATGTTTTTTATACTAATAACTATAGAGATTTCCTCTTAATAATTCACATTATCCTTTTATACTTTTATTCCAATCTGCCCCTTATAAAATTTGAAGGATCAACCTTTATTCTTTTGTTTCTATGCTGAGGTGAAAATTTATCTTCTATAACTACTTATTCCTCTTATATTTATTTATTATAGTCCTTTACAATCATAAAATCATTATCTATATTTTAATTTTGATTATTTTCACTTTTTTACTTTTATTCTTCATAGTAAACATCAGTATTTAATCTTATAGGAATAATTAATTTTTTATTTAATAACTCTCAAATAAATTCATTCAACTATCATACCTAGTAATTTTTCAAATCATTTATAAGACTTAATATATGATTATAATAATCATATAATTAATTTAATTGTTTTTTCACCACACTTTCCAAGATTGACAACATTATTTTGGATGTATCATATGCTCTAAAACAAAAAAAAAATCAATTTAGGGAATCCTTCTAAACAATAACTCTTATGATGTTATCTATTTACCAAGGATATATAAATAAAAAATATTAGTGTAAAATACCACATAAACTATCATTTTTGAAAAAAGGGAGAGTGAATCCATCTTTGAAAATAATGGTTTTGGACATATTATTTTCAATTCACTTTATTGTCCAAACAATAAATTTTACCTAAGATATTATTACCGAAGAAACTTCATTTTTACTTCCATGATTCACATCAATATAAAAAATTTTAATGTACTTATATTCATTTCTATTTTCATATCACAATGTTTAGAATGTATGAAGGTTCACATTATATATTCAACATAATTACTTATTCATGAAAATCATTACATCACTCTTAAATTTTATTAACATTGAATAGAAAATCATAATATATTAATCAATGAAAGGAATGAAATATCATTGTCCTTATGTTCTAGTAGTACTCATTATAAAACAAACATTAGTGTGTACAATGTTAGGAAAATCTGAACAATTTCTGTTCTTTGATAGATATCAATTTCAAACCATTTTCCCTTCTATTGAAACATCATACGTCTTGTCTCAATATCTATTATTAATTATGTTTCCAAATAATAGTCTATGTTTGGTAAAATTTCCCATGTCCTTCCGATTCATGTGGTATGATGCTTAAAAAAAATATTTTTCTTCAATAATATTAACAAGCCATGTATTCTCATGACTATCCACTTTCGGTTGTTCATGCTTTGCACTGTTGAGGACATTAAAACATGGGAGAGATTTTTTGGGGAAAAATAGACCAAAAAACCTCAAGTACATATTAACATAATGTGATCTGAATCCGAGGTAGCGAACGTTAATTGAGTACCTATAGTCTTTTGATATCGATCTTTCCAATGTGCATGGTAATGGAAATGCACTTGCTGAGGGACTAAGTAAGAGTACTCAGATTCATGCAGTATGTGGCCGGTAGAGAGTGTCATCTTATGGCGTTGTTATATGAGATACACATAGAGGTTCACAACATTCAGGGGAAGATGTTTCTATCATCCCAATCTATTTCTTATAACCTTCTAAATATATTGATGATGAGGTATCTATCAAACATTTAAGGCCTGGTTCTATGTGATTTTGTGTCAAGTGAGGACCCTAAACCTTGTTGGAGCATAGGTGAGGATGATGTTTTGTAATAACAGGGTCGTGCATGGGTTTTTAAAGACATGCACGAGAAGCTAATTTAGGACTTTCATGCCTAGGTATGGGTAGTGCATCCTAGTGTCACCAAGTTGTGTTGAGATTTACATCATCTGCATTGGTGGTCAGGTATGAAATGTGATGTAGCTAGGTTTTTCATGATATGTTCCATGTGTCATCAAGTGAAGGTGGAACACCAGTGGCAAACTGAAATTTTATAGTCGCTACCCATTCCCGAGTGGATGTGGAATGATATCACAATGTATTTCATTGCCAATTTATAAAGGTTTCCTCGAGGTAATGATATTGTATGGTTTGTTGCTGACAGGCTCTTGGAGGTTTCACATTTCATTTCAATTAAGGAAACCTTTCGTGATGATGATATTGGGAGTTTATACATCTATGATATTTTATGAATACAGGGGGTCATACAGTCTATCTTTTCAAATAGAGATTCCTAGTTTACATATCCATTATAGAAAGGGCTAGAGAGGGTACTAGGTATAAATGTTCTTTTGAGCATGAAATACCCCCCCAGACAGTTGTCTTGTAAAAGATTATGATTTATGTTCTTGAGTACATTTGTGGTCATGTGTCTTGGATTTCAAGGTCTCTCCATAGAGGAATATACACATGGTTGAGTTATCCTAATAAAATAGATTTTAGGATACTATTTTTATGGTTCCATATAAGGAATTGTACGGTAGTCCATGCTGATAACCCCTCTGTTGGATGGAGGTAGAAGGGGTAGTTATGTTGGGACCTCATTTGTCAAGGGGGACACATAATAGGTTCAGTTGATTTGGAAGTAGATGGCTACTACACAATCTCATCAAAAATCATACTCTAATCACTAAATATGACCTCTCGAGTTTGAGGTTTGAGATTAGTTTTCATACATGTTTCATTGAGGCAAGGACACAAAATAATACAAAGGAAGGCTAAGAATTCACTATGTTACATCTGTTCGTTTGAGATTCTTGAGATGGTTGGGATGATAAAAAAAACTTTTGCATTTACCTCAATGGTACTGGGCATTGCATGATGTATTCTATGTTTCCTAACTATGATGTTATTATTTAGCCACGTCTCATGTTTTTTAGACTAAGGATGTCGAGTTACAAGAAGATGTATCCTTTGAGGACCATCCTATATTAATTTTGGATTAAATCAAAATCGTTCTCCACTGTCGATTTTTTCCATTAGTACGAGTGCTATAGTAACCTGACCAAGTGTAGAATGAGACCTGGGAGAGGGAGGCAGATGTGCTATCATAGTGGATGAAGATTTTCCCAGATATTTCTTCACCACCCTTAGAAGGTAAATTTGGGGATGAATTCTTTTAAGGGGGGAAGTGTGTAAGATCCCAATTCTTCATTGAGGTACAGATCATGAGTTCTCCACCAATTATCTGTTAAATTTCTTAAATATGTTCTTATATGAGTTCTCTTTGGGGACATAAAGGTCTCAAGGGTGTTCGGGGCTAGTTCAAAGCACCAAACCTAGAGTTTAGGTGTTTTTAGCATAGGGCTCGGTTATTGAATTCGGTGTAGGGTAGGGCTATAAGGCCCCATCCTTAAACCTTACTTAATCTTGAATTATTACAAGATTACACATTGAGGATCTTTTCAGGTTTAGAGTTTTATAGAATTAGATCATAAAACTTGCATTAAATTCCACATATAAACAAAGTGGTTACATAAAGATAGTATTCTTCATTCCCATCAATGGAAACATATTTAAAATAAAACATGGATTCATTCTTGACACTTCCTTGACACTACATCATATCATGTACCTTTCACTTGACCTGTGAAAACATTTCAAAAAAAACATGGGATGAGCATAAAAAGCTCAGTATGGGTTATAAAAACATGGAAAGGAAACATGGGTACATATATACATAAGAGTGAAATCATACTTTACCCATAAAACATAAGCACATTAACATACCTCATCAAATCATTAGTAAATCATTGAAATCTTAAGACATAAAGGTAACTTGAGGCATTCATAACATTCTTACGTAGGGAGTAACCCTCTTGGTTACGTTTGGAATACCCATCACAGTATATTCCCTAAAATCTCTTCAGAGAAACCTTAACGTTTCAATCCTTCACGTTACCCAATGCATTGGAGAGCTATATTGGGCTCACCTGCCCTTAGTTTATCATGGAACCACCCATCTTCATAATAATGCCCAAGAACCATAACATAATCGTATCACATAAAACATGCTTAAAGGAAACATAACATTTCCACATTTCAATCACAAGATATCAATACAACACAAAAAAAATTGTGAAAACCATTTTAAATACCAAAATAAAAGAAAAGTAAAACATGGTATTTATTTTTCTTTTAAAAAGAAGGTATGGCTTGTAGAGGAATCCGAAACTCAAATAACGGTCACGACGGCGGAGAAGTCATTGTCGCCGCATACATACGACAAAAAACCTTCTCTTTTGTCGTTTAGTAAACGCTTCGTATAGAAAATATTCCTTTTGAATAAATGTAAAAGTCAAATGGGTTTATACACCGTATAAAAAAAGTTGTGTATAAAATAAAATATGCCTCATTGAAAGGAGATTGAGACGAAGTCCCATAACTCGTATCCGACTTGACCCGACCGTTCTTTAATCTCCTGAATAATAAACTTGAGTTAATCTCTAATTTCTTATGAACCTTTTTCAAGTTCATTATTCATTTTATACCATGTTATGAACATCATGTAATCATTTAAGTTAATAATGTTCATTTTGTCAGTATTTGGTTCTTAAGTCAAAAACAGACTTCTTACACTTACATGTTGTTAATTTTGTCAAGGGTTTGTTATATACAGAATGATATTAATGATTTGGATAACATATATATCATATATATTCATCATATACATGTATTTATAATATTACATCACATTTAGAGGTAAGAAATGAAATGCACCGTTCATGGAGATGGTAAGCCGTACGTACGCATGAACGCTACTTCCATTTCTATCTCGTATTTTCTGGAATGGAATCATAATTATATAAGAGTATATTATAATTCCAGTATAATAACATATATAATATCATTAACTTTATCCTTTACACATCCCACATATGGTATTAACGAATCAAATCACTTTCAGGGGGCGGTAGTCCGCACTTCCTAAAACGAAGATATCGTGTTTACCCATAATGGAAACCATAAAGGTATGCCCAAAATAAAAAAAACAGAAGCTTAAGGAAAACATAAACATATTATATATCATACTAAAAATAGTGACATCATAATGGCCACCTTTGAAGGTGTTAAATGAGTATTGAACAATCATCGTTTCGGGAGGCAAAATTTTTCCATCCACGGAAACCGTATGTTCTTTAACCATTTGATGTAGTTGTGTGAGAGTGTTGCTCAAATAAATATTATTACAACATCCTAGTATAATGAAGATATTGTTTTTGTTACAAAATAAGTAAATAAAAAGAGTTTAGGGGGTTGGAGAAGCAAAATAAAACAAATGAACATGAGAGAATGAATTACCTTTAAAAATGTAACTCCTTTTGATTTGAGACTAAAGGATTCCTTTGAAAGGATTCTGCCCAAAGGTAATCCTCTAGGATTAGGAGAGGGATGTGGAGAGAGTAAATGGTCAGGGTTTGGCCGAGCCAAAGGCTCGAGGAGTGTGTGAAATGAGGTAGAGGTGGGGGCCTTTTATAAGAGGAGAGGAGGGGCACTTTTGGAAAGTAAAGATAAGTTACTTTATTTTAAAAAGAGTTTCGGATTCAAAAGGTCCCGCATTGCTATAATTCTAGGATAAGGTGATAAGGCTTCGAAATACACTCATAAAATTGGTTTTGTCCATGTGTAGGTTTTATATTTTTCATTATCTTTCCATTTTATTTAAATCGTTAAATAAGGAGGTCATCGCTGCATCATCATGATGTCATAAATAATTTAATTTATTTAAAGTATAAAAATTATAAAAAAATACTATGATGTAGGAAATATTTTTAGCATTCCAATGACTATTTATAATAAAAAATATGATCTTTATATCCCCATGTAAAAATTGTTTTCGTGAAACATATTATGTTTGTGTCATTTTTACTTTTACATTAAATAAAAAGCTATTTATGGCATTTCCCAACAAAAGTGGATCCATGGGGTCCCCAAGTTTACCCATGGCTTGTCTTGGTCGGACATGACACAACCAATGATGGTAGGACATATGTAAAGATCATCTTATTTTATTAAAGCATTATTTTTACCTTAAACTACACTAATTACCACTAATCGCGATTAAAAACTTAATAAGTTACTATTTACCAAAAAATTATTTTAATCTCATTGAACCACATTTTACATCTTAATGAAAACCATGTATTTCGGATTTTTGAAATTCAAAACACAATGATGGAAAAATTTCATTTAAACGGAAAATCAGTTTTTATAAGTACCACTTAGTGGTTTCACTATTCATCAAAAATTGAAGTTTTTCAGAAAATTACCAAAAATTCACCCTAAGCTATATTTGATATTCCGAATTTAAAAATGAAGTCTATTTTACAAAATTCAGAACATATAAGTCACAATAATTAATTTAATAATTATTTCCCGCTGTTATGACAAATAGCGTGTTTTTATGAAATAATAAGTATCAAAAGATTGACACCAGTTTAAGTCCAATTACAAAGTGAAATTGATTCCAATGACCACCATCGGATTAAATGGTAAAAATATATTTTAATTTCACTTCAAAACCAATTCAAAAGATAATCTAATCATATAAATAAATTAGATTAAAAAGCAGTTTTGATGTAAAATGCAGTATTTTTCACTATTCATTAAAAAATGAACATTGTCAGAAAAATACCAAAAATTCACACAAAGTAAATTTTGAAGTCCCAATCATAAAGAATAAGTTTATTTTGACAAACATAGTTTATAAAATTTTCAATAGATAGATTTATGAAGGGTTTTCCATCATAAGGCAGTAAAACAATCTTTTAAGAATATTAGTGTATTCCATGCATAAGATTGTATTTATTTTCATTTTAATCCCCTAAAACACTATCTTAATCATTAATAGACATAGATAAAAATATCTGTTATTCATTACTTACTTGGGATGTTACATCCTTCCCCCCTTTAGAAATTTGCGTCCCCGCAATTTATTTACTTATCAAATAAATGGGGGTACTTATCCCTCATTGCATTTTCAGATTCCCATGTTGCCTCTTCAATCATGTGGTTTTTCCACAAAACATTTACCTGATTAATCACCTTATTATGTAACACTTGCTCCCTGTGGTCAAGAATCTAGACCGGTTGTTCCTCATATGATAGGTTCTCTTCCAGCTGAACTACTTCTGGACTCAAAACATGAGATGGATATGGCATATACTTTCTCAACATCGAAACGTGAAAAACATTGTGTACCTGAGATAAACTCGTAGGTAAAGCCACTCGGTATGCAACTGATCCAACTCTCTCCAGAATTTTGTATGGTCCGATGAACCTTGGACTCAACTTTCCTTTCTTACCAAATCTCATCACACTTTTCCAAGGAGAAACCTTGAGAAAAACATGATCACCTACCTCGAAAGATAGATCCTTCCTCCGGTTATCCGCATAACTCTTCTGCCTGCTTTGAGCTGTTCTCATGTGTTTCTGAATCAGCTGAACTTTTTCTACCATCTCTTCTACCAATTCTGGTCCCATCAACTTCCTTTCACCCACTTCATCCCAGAAATTTGGAGTTCGACACCGCTTCCCATATAATGCCTGAAATGGTGCCATCTGTATACTGGAATGAAAACTGTTATTATATGAAAATTCAACCAAAGAAAGATGTTGGTCCCAACTTCCCTTATAATCAATAGAACAAGCTCGTAGCATATCCTCCAATGTCTGAATTGTTCGTTCTGACTGCCCATCTGATTGAGGATGAAAAGCTGTACTAAAATTTAATTCAGTACCCAACGACTTCTAAAGGCCTTTCCAAAAGTTAGAAGTAAACCTGGGATCACGATCCGATAAAATGGAGAGAGGAACTCCATGTAACCTGACTATCTCTTTAAGATACAAACGGGAAAGTTGATCAAGAGAGAAAGTTTCTCGTATAGCAAGGAAATGTGCAGATTTGGTCAAGCGATCAACAATAACCCAGATTTCATTATTACCTCCAGATGTCTTTGGTAATTCCACAACAAAGTCCATGGATATATTCTCCCATTTCCACTTTGGCACTGGTAAAGGCTGAAGCATCCCTTTCGGTAACTGCCGCTCTGCTTTAACCTGCTGACAAGTCAAACACTTCACAGTAAAATCAGCAATATCTCTTTTCATTCCATCCCACCATTAATACTCCCGCAGATCTCTATACATCTTAGTACTGCCCGGATGAACTGAAAATGGAGAACTATGAGCTTCACATAACAACTCTCTCTTCAACTGTGAATCACATGGCACGCACAATCTCTTACCAAATCTCAAAATACAATCATTATCAATGTTGAATTCAGGAAACTTACCTTTCTGAACCAGCTCTACCTTTTTCTACAACTCACTGTCTTGCTTTTGTGCTTTCTTGATTCTATCTAATAGAGAAGATCTCACTGATACCTGAAACAAAACAGAAGGACTTCCTGCACAAACAACTTCTATGCCAAAGTTCATCAAATCCTTAACCAAAGGATCACGTTCCAAACGCAACATTGTTAATGAAGCATTACTTTTTCGACTCAAAGCATCAGCCACTTTATTTTCTTTTCCCGGATGGTAATGAATTGTACAATCATAATCCTTGATTAATTCTAGCCATCTCCTTTATCTCATGTTCAATTATTTCTGAGTGAATATATACTTTAAACTTTTGTGATCGGTATATATTTCACACTTTACTCCATACAAATGATGCCTCCAAATATTTAAAGCAAAAACAACAACAGCTAGTTCCAAATCATGCGTAGGTTAATTTACCTCATGAGTTTTCAACTGTCGTGAAGCATAATCAATTACCTGATCATTCTGCATTAGGACGCAACCAAGTGCTTTCAATTAAGCATCACTGTATATAAAAAAATCACCATTCCTGTAAGGTAGTGCCAAAACCGGAGCATTCACCAATCTTATTTTCAATTCCTGAAAACAATCATCACATTCTTTTGTCCAGATAAACTTAACACCCTTCCGAGTTAGCTTAGTCATTGGACTAGATAACCGTGAAAAATTTCTAACAAACCTTCAGTAATATCCCGCCAAACCAAGGAAGCTACGAATCTCGGTTACATTTGTGGGTCTTGGCCATTCTTCCACAACTTTTGTTTTTGCAGGATCAACAATTATTCCATCTTTAGAAACAATGTGACCAAGGAATGAAATTTGTTGCAACCAAAACTCACACTTTCTGAATTTCCCATACAGTTTCTTTTCTTTTAAGGTTTGCAAGATAACCCTTAAATGTCTTTCATGCTCCTCTTTACTTTTAGAAAACACCAAAATATCATCAATGAAAACCACCACAAACTTATCCAAGAACTCATGGAAAATTCTATTCATTATGTCCATGAATACAGCAGGTGAATTGGTTAGCCCAAAAGGCATTACTACAAATTCATAATGGCCATATCTCGTACGGAACGCGGTCTTCAGAATATCTGCCTCCTTTACCTTCAGCTGATGGTACCCCGATCTCAGGTCAATCTTTGAAAAAAACTGAGCTCCCTGGAGCTGATCAAACAAATCATCAATATGAGGCAAAGGATATTTGTTCTTAACAGTGGTGTTATTCAAGGATCTATAATCAATTCAAAGTCTCATAGAACCATCTTTCTTTTTAACAAATAAAACAGGGGCACCCCATGGTGATATGCTAGGTCTAATGAAACCTTTCTCTAATAAATCTTGCAATTTCTCCTTCAACTATAAAAGTTCATTTTGTGCCATTCGATAAGGGGGTTTTGAAATTGGCTTAGCATCAGGAACTAAGTCAACAGTAAACTCAACTTCCCGATCTGGTATTATTCCAGGCAACTCATCAGGAAAAACATCCGGATACTCATTTACCACTGGCACATCATTAATCTAAACAGTTCCATTATTTTCAACGACGTGTGCAAGGTAACATTCATTTCCATATTTTACAAGTTTCTCAGCCTCTTGATATGTTATCAAAATTAAGGGTTCATTTTTGTAAACAAACTGAAAGCCTTTCTGAAAAGAAACTTTTTTAGCTCTACAGTCAATCTTAGCATGGTAAATAGATAGCCAATCCATACCCAGGATAACATCAAACTCTACTAGAGGTAGAACAACAAGGTTTGCAAGTAGGTTCTTTCCACAGATAAGGATAGGAAGATTCTTATAAATTCTTTTTTCCTCAACATTTCCCCCAGGTGTTTTACCAAAAGTTTAGGAGTCATTTCATGAGATGGTATTCCCATTTTACTATAAAAGGTTTCAGAGATGAATGAATGTGTAGACCCCGAATCAAACAACACACTGGCATAATCTGAAAAAACAAACAAAGTACCTGATACAACTTCATTTGATGGCCCGACATCTGCTGAAGTAGTTGCAAAGGATTTCACCACCCCTTTCTGCTTGTAGTCTAACTGCTTCCCATCACTCAAGCTCCATTTCGGACGCTTGTTTGCATAGTGACCCATCTCATTGCACTTATAACATTTCACTAACTGTAAATCAAATTTGTTCTTACCTTAACCTTGATCCTTTTCAGTGCAATCACGAGCCTTATGTCCCATCTTACCACATCGGTAGCACTTTCCAGAATTCAGAAGACATTCCCCAGCATGCCTTTTTCCACATTTATCACAAACTGGAAACTTAGTTCTCTTACCATCAGACTTTTATGAAGAATTCTTACCTTTCTCCTGCCACCTTGGTCTCTTCTTCTGTTGGATGTTATAGAACACTTGATCATCGGAAAACTCCATTTCCACCTTCTCACACATCGAAAAAGCTTTTCATAACTTTTAAAATCATGAGAAGCTAATGCCCTTCGATATTTTGTCTTTAGTCCTGAGTAAGAACGATTGATTTTACTGTCAAGGTCTCGGATAAAATTTGGAGCATACCTCGCCAATCGAGTGAACCTTTCTTCATAGGCAGCCACTGAGTCTTCCTCTTGCCTCAATTCCAAGAATTGTTTTTCCATCCTAAGTCGAACAGCCTTAGGAAAATACTTCTCAAAAAACATACCTTTGAATTCATCCCAGTCGAGAGCATCAATCTCATCGGCGTCCCTGATATTTTTAACCATAGACCACCACTGATCTGCTTCACCCTCCAAACGGTAAATAGCAAGACTAACCTATTGATTGTCTGAACACCCCATGACATCAAAAATCTTCTCCAGTGCTTTAATCCACCCTTCAGCTAGCACAAGGTCAGATAATCCTCTGAATTATGGTGGATGTTGCCTCATGAAATGTTCCACCACTGACATGTTCCTCTAAGGATGATCTGGCTGATCTCGTGCATGGATACCACCACCATTTATAGCCTGAGTCAATTGCGCCATTACTGCAACAAACTGCTCAGTTCCAATTCCGACCATTTCTGGATGCTGATTCGGAAGGTTATTTCCTTCTATATGCCTTCCTAGCACTGCTTCCTTGTTTCCTCTGCAGAAAACCATTCTGAACAAACATGTCTTAGATGAAGCAACATGTCAATCTTCAAATTCTATATCATTTCAAAAAAAAATATTTTGGATAATCATTTAATAAAATTCCTACTCCTAAAGTTATCTAAACCGACCTCTGAAACCAACTATAAGGCCCCAGCCTTAAACCTTACTTAATCTTGAGTTATTACAAAATTACACATTGAGGATCTTTTCGGGTTTAGAGTTTTAGAGAATTAGATCATAAAACTTGCATTACATTCCACATATAAACAAAGTGGATACATAAAGATAGTATTATTCATTCCCATCAATGGAAACATATTTAAAATAAAACATGGATTCATTCTTGACACTTCCTTGACACTATCATCATATCATGTACCTTTCCCTTGACCTGTGAAAACATTTCAAAAAAACTTGGGATGAGCATAAAAAGCTCAGTATGGGTTATAAAAACATGGAAAGGAAACATGGGTACATATATACATAAGAGTGAAATCATACTTTACCCATAAAACATAAGCACATTAACATACCTCATCAAATCATTATTAAATCATTGAAATCTTAAGACATAAAGGTAACGTGAGGCATTCATAACATTCTTACGTAGGGAGTAACCCTCTTGGTTGCGTTTGGAATACCCATCACAGTATATTCCCTAAAATCTCTTCAGAGAAACCTTAACATTTCACTTCTTCACGTTACCCAATGCATTAGAGAGCTATATCGGGCTCACCCGCCCTTAGTTTATCACGGAACCACCCATATTCATAATAATGCCCAAGAACCATAACATAATCGTATCACAGAAAACATGCGTAAAAGAAACATAAAATTTCCACATTTCAATCACAAGATATTAATAGAACACAAAAAACATTGTCAAAACCATTTTCAATACCAAAAGAAAAGAAAAGTAAAACATGGTATTTATTTTTCTTTTAAAAAGAAGGTATGACTTGTAGAGGAAGCCGAAACTCGAATAACGGTCACGTCGGCGGAGAAGTCGTTGTCACCGCATACGTACGACAAAAAACATTCCCTTTTGTTGTTTAGTAAACGCTTCATATAAAAAAGATTCCTTTTGAATAAACGTAAATGTCAAAGGGGTTTATACACCGTATAAAAGAAAGTTGTGTATAAAAAAATATGCCTCAACGAAAGGAGATTGAGACGAAGTCCGATACCTCGTATCCGACTTGACTCGACCGTTCTTTAATCTTCTGAATAATAAACTTGAGTTAATCTCTAATTTCTTATGAACCTTTTTCAAGTTCATTATTCCTTTTATACCATGTTATGAACATCATGAAATCATTTAAGTTAATAATGTTCATTTTGTCGGTATTTGGTTCTTAAGTCAAAAATAGACTTCTTACACTTACATGTTGCTAATTTGGTCAAAGGTTAGTTATATCCAGAATGATATTAATGATTTGGATAACATATATATCATATATATTCATCATATACATGTATTTATAATATTACATCACATTTAGAGGTAAGAAATGAAATGCACCGTTCATGGAGACAGTAAGCCGTACGTACGCATGAATGCTACTTCCATTTCTATTTCATATTTTCTGGAATGGAATCATAATGATATAAGAGTATATTATAATTCCAGTATAATAACATATATAATATCATTAACTTTATCCTTTACACATCCCACATATGGTATTAACAAATCAAATCACTTTCAGGGGCGGTAGTCCGCACTTCCTAAAATGAAGATATCGTGTTTACCCATAATGGAAACCATAAAGGTATGCCAAAAATGAAAAAAACAGAAGCTTAAGGAAAACATAAACATATTATATATCATATATAAAAATAGTGACATCATAATGGCCACCTTTGAAGGTGTTAAATGAGTATTGAACAATCATTGTTTCGGGAGGCAAAATTTCGCCATCCACGGAAACCATATGTTCTTTAACCATTCGATGTAGTTGTGTGAGAGTGTAGCTCAAATAAATATTATAACAACATCCTAGTATAATGAATATACTGTTGTTGTTACAAAAGAAGTAAATAAAAAGAGTTTAGGGGGTTGGAGAAGCAAAATAAAACAAATGAGCATGAGAGAATGAATTACCTTTAAAAGTGTAACTCCTTTTGATTTGAGCCTAAAGGCTTCCTTTGAAAGGATTCTACCCAAAGGGAATCCTCTAGGATGAGGAGAGGGATGTGTACAGAGAGTAAATTGGTAGGGGTTGGCCGAGCCAAAGGCTTTAGGAGTGTGTGAAATGAGGTAGAGGTGGGGGCCTTTTATAAGAGGAGAGGAGGGGCACTTTTGGAAAGTAAAGATAAGTTACTTTATTTTAAAATGAGTTTCGGATTCAAAAGGTCCCACATTGATATAATTCGAGGATAAGGTGATAAGTCTTCGAAATCCACTCATCCAATTGGTTTTGGCCATGTGTAGGTTTTAGAGTTTTCATTATCATTCCATTTTATTTAAATCGTTAAATAATGAGGTCATCGCTGCATCATCATGATGTCATAAATAATTTAATTTATTTAAAGTCTAAAAATTATAAAAAAAATACTATGATGTAGGAAATCTTTTTATCCTTCCAATTACTATTTATAATCAAAAATCTGATCTTTATAACCCCATGTAAAAATTGTTTTTGTAAAACATATTATGTTTGTGTCATTTTTAATTTTACATTAAATAAAAAGCTATTTATGTCATTTCCCAACCAAAGTGGATCCATGGGGTCCCCAAGTTGACCCATGGATTTTATTGGTCGGCCATGACACAACCAATGAGGGTAGGACATGTGTCAAGATCATCTAATTTTATTAAAGCATTATTTTTACCTTAAACTACACTAATTACCACTAATCGCAATTAAAAACTTAATAAGTTACTATTCACCAAAAAAATTATTTTAATCTCATTGAACCACATTTTACTTCTTAATGACAACCATGTATGTCGGATTTTTGAAATTCAAAACACAATGATGACAAAATTTCATTTAAACGGAAAATCAGTTTTTATAAGTACCACTTAGTGGTTTCACTATTCATCAAAAATTGAAGTTTTTCTAAAAAATTACAATAAATTCACCCTAAGATATATTTGATATTACGAATTCAAAAATGAAGTCTATTTTACAAAATTCAGAACATATAAGTAACATTAATTAATTTAATAATTATTTCTCGCTGTTATGACAAATAGCGTGTTTTTATGAAACAATAAGCATCAAAAGATTGACACCAGTTTAAGTCCAATTTCAAAGTGAAATTGATTCCAATGACCAAAATTGGATTAAATGGTAAAAATATATTCTAATTTCACTTAAAACCCAATTCAAAAGATAATCTAACCATTTAAATAAATTAGATTAAAAAGCAGTTTTGATGTAAACTGCAGTATTTTTCACTATTCATTAAAAAATGAACATTGTCAGAAAAATACCAAAAATTCACACAAAGTAAATTTTGAAGTCCCAATCATAAAGAATAAGTTTCTTTTTACAAACATAGTTTATAAAATTGTCAAAAGATATATTTAAAAAGGGTTTTCCATCATAAGGCAGTAAAACAATCTTTTAAGAATATTAGTGCATTCCATGTATAAGATTGTATTTATTTTCATTTTAAGCTTCTAAAACACTATCTTAATCATTAATAGACATAGATAAAAATATCTATTATTCATTACTTACTTGGGATGTTACAAGGGCCCACCATTTAAATATACCATGTGAGGATGGAAAATGTGGGAATACATGTTACATAATTTGAGGAAGTCATACCAGAGAATGAACAAGCCCACGTGACAGGTCTGCTATTTTTTGTAGATTTGGAAGAGGGTCATCACATGGTCTAAACAAGGTTCGTGATCCATGGGGATAAACCATGTGACCGCCACTTTTTCCAACAGTAGACAGTGTTCCTAAATTTTGCAAACTCAGCTATGTAGGATTTTAAATATTTTAAATTTTAAATAAAAATCATATATTAAACCCTTTTCTGGTTTTCTTCAAATGCATAATAGCTCCTTCATTTGAAAATATATATAGACAGACTGATCTTGGTTTTTAGATCTACACTCATTCCAAACTCAGTTTTGAACACGATTCATCTCCTTGGATCCACAATTGTAGGTCCTAAATTCCTTTTTAGCCATTCCTGATTCCTCTGGATATCAATTGTGCTATTTGGATTTTTTCTCATATGCCCTAATTTCACATTAATGGTCCATTATTAATATTTCTTCCACATTATTATGATTAAAATATTGATATTGGATGAGCTAACCATTACAGACCTAATGTAGGTAGTCCTGTTCTTTTTGTTGAAGGTCATATCATTTATATATTCCAGATTGTTGTGCGCCCATTTTTTGGGTAATCATCTTCAATTGAAATCGAACCTTGTAAATTCCCAAAATGATCTAGGTAATTTAATAGGTATGATAATGAATGTTATAGATTTTACACATTGATTACAAACCACTATATGGGTGAGTTTCCATCAATGACCCTCTATTTCTTTTAGCCTTGGATTCCAGTGAGGCATGTATCTTACCCCATGTCATGGGTTATCAAATGTGAGTTGATCTACAAATTAAATTACAATGTTCTAAATTGTAATTTAAATGAATTAAGGGTATGTGATAGTTTATTTTTCCCTTGATCAATGTATGGATTTATTGTTTAAAGAATGATTTCCTTACCCTAGTGAGTAAGTCACTACTGGAAATGCTGTTTTTCCCAACGGGTGTCTACCAATGGTTTGCGAAAACCATTGGGCTTGAAGGATTAAGAAATCCTTTGCCAACGTTTCATTGAAACCGTTGGGAAAGGCCACCCCTTTGCCAACGGTTTGAGGAAACCGTTGGCAAAGGGGTCCTTAGCATCTCTTTCCCAACGGTTCTTTAAAACCGTTGGGAATTATTTCCCCCAAATCCAGCGCAAGGCTGCTCTCCCCTATTCGCACAGAACCTAATTTCATCCGCTCCACCGCTCTCCTCTCGTGAAATCCCCTATCCGAAGAGGTGAAAACCATCTCAAATCAGGTATCTTTTCATTTATACACATATACTTCCTTATTTTTATTGTTATTGCTTTAGTATTTTAGTTTTAAGTTATCAATCCACCTCCACCTCTCTGCTGGTCTCCAAATCCCCCATCTGAATAGGTGAAAACCCATTTGAATCATCTCAAATCAAGTAATTGTTTCTTTATACACATATGGTACCTTGTTTTTATTGTTATTGATCTAATATTTTAGTTTTAAGTTTGTATTTTTATTTGATTTCACCGTGTAAAATAGGGAAATGAATAAATATTTTGTTAATTAATTAGTTTCCACTGGAATATCAGTTGTGTTATAATGTCCATGATAAATAAAGGGGTAATGTAATAAAAGACCTTGAATAAATAAATTGTGGAAGTTGGGGTATGTTGCCTCTATGAGAGGTTTTTTGTTGTGTTTCATTGTATGTTGTAGGCTGTTTTATGGGGATTGAGGTGACCAGTTGGGTTTTGTGATATGTGGGGTTGTAATGCGATGGTTAGTGGGCATGGATGTGTCATGTGAAGTGGTATGATAGTGATGATGTGTGGTGGTGTTGTGTCGTGTGGAGGTGTTGTGTGATGAAGTTGTGGTGTATAATGTGGTGAGGTGGTTTTGGTTGTGTGGTGGTTTGTGATGTGCAATATTTTTATTGTGATATGTGGTTGTTTTGGTGAGATGGTTGGTCGATGTAACATGGTGTCGATGGTTATTGTGAGATGGTGAGTTGTTGTGTGGTGGTTATATTAGTTTCCTGGTTATCTATGGAATAAATTATGCTGTTAAAACAAAAAAAATATATTAAATAAATGAGATGGAATAGAAATGGATGTGTGGTAAATGGATTTAATTAATTTAACATTAAATGAATGGACAATGTAAGTGTGAATGAAGTGGCTTATAAATGAATGTGATAAATGCTATGCATCTTGTGTGGTGGTGGTGTGGTTTATGTGTTTTATGGTAGTAGTGAAGTGTGTGATTGTGTAGTTAATGTTAACCCATAGGTTGAGTATTTTGTGCTATCTATATATCATGTATTTTTATGTTATTTATACACATTCCAGGGGGGTGGTATGTCTAGGTGGTGGTCGTGGGGTTGCAGGGTAGTGGGTGTGGGCTGTTTGGGAGGGTGGGCAGGGCTATCCAGGGGGGTACGAGGTGTCCAGGGGGGTACGGGGGTGGGTGGGCTGTCCACAAGGGTGGACGGGCTATCCACGGGGGTGGTCGGGCTGTCAAGGAGGGGTGGGCGGGCTGTCCAGGGGGGGTGGGTGGGCTGGCCACGGGAGGTAGGGGTGTCCAAGGGGGTGGGCGGGCTATCCAAGGGGGTGGGGGGCTGTCCATAGGGAGAAGGGGTGTCGATGGGGGGTGGGTGGGCTGTCCACGGGGGTGGTTGGGCTGTCTAGGGGGTAGGGGGCATCCACAGGGGTGGGTGGGATGTCCACGGGGGTGGGCGGGGCTGTCCACGGGGGTGGGAAAGGCTACCCACGGGGGTGGGCGGGGCTGTCCAGGGGGTGTGGGCTGTCATGGGGGTCTGGTTGGGGTGCCCTGGTGGGGGAGGGGTGTGTGGGGTGTCCAGGTGGGGTGGTATGTCAAGGTGGTGGTGGTGGGGTTGCAGGGAAGGGGGTGTGGGCTGTTTGGGAGGGTGGGCGGGGCTATCCAGGGGGTACGGGGTGTCCAGGGGGGTACGGGGTGGGCGGGCTGTCCACAAGGGTGGACGGGCTGTCCACGGGGGTGGCCGGGCTGTCAAGGAGGGGTGGGCGGGCTGTCCAGGGGGGGTGGGTGGGCTGGCCACGGGAGGTAGGGGTGTCCAGAGGGGTGGGTGGGCTATCCAAGGGGGTGGGGGCTGTCCATAGGGAGAAGGGGTGTCGAGGGGGGGTGGGTGGGCTGTCCACGGGGGTGGTTGGGCTGTCTAGGGGGTAGGGGCCGTCCACGGGGGTGGGTGGGTTGTCCACGGGGGTGGGCGGGGCTGTCCACGGGGGTGGGAAAGGCTGTCCACGGGGGTGGGCGGGGCTGTCCAGGGGGTGTGGGCTATCCTGGGGGTCCGGGTGGGGTGTCCTGGTGGGGGAGGGGTGTGTGGGCTGTCCAGGGGGGTTGGTATGTCTAGGTGGTGGTGGTGGGGTTGCAGGGGAGGGGGGTGTGGGCTGTTTGGGAGGGTGGGCGGGGCTATCCCGGGGGGGGGGGGGGGTACGGGGTGTCCAGGGGGGTACGGGGGTGGGTGGGTTGGCCACAAGGGTGGTCGGGCTGTCCACAGGGGTGGCCGGGCTGTCAAGGAGGGGTGGGCGGGCTGTCCAGGGGGGGTGGGTGGGCTGGCCACAGGGGGTAGGGGTGTCCAGGGTTGTGGGCGTGCTATCCAAGGGGGTGGGGGGCTGTCCATAGGGAGAAGGGGTGTCTAGGGGGGTGGGTGGGCTGTCCACGGGGGTGGTTGGGCTGTCTAGGGGGTAGGGGGTGTCCACGGGGGTGGGTGGGTTGTCCACGGGGGTGGGCGGGGCTGTCCACGAGGGTACCCTACTAATATGGTTATGGGATGAGGCATGCTCTGATGTGATAACACATTAAGTTCTTGTTGGTTTTACATTTTTTCAATAACACATTAGTATGTTTTTTTCACATGTCTAGTTGATACCATTATTATTTTCTTCCTTTATCGTTTACTTAAATGTATTTTCTATTATAGTTCAATCCTATTGAATTTTTTATGACAAAATGACTTATATGAATTTTTTTACAGAATGGACAGAAGATGGATGTATGAAACCGATCGTATCTCAAGCGATTTTCAAAACAATTTGGAGAGCTTTATAGATTTTTCATTTCACAATGCTTCAGATAGTGGTCGCATACACTGCCCATGTTCCAATTGTGTTGGTAGACCTTGGTTGAGTCGTGAAGAAGTCAGCTACCACATAACCAAAAATGGTTTTCAAGCAAACTACTTTGTGTGGCATCATAGTGGGGAGAAAATGAAATCTCAAATTGGTGATGATCGAAATGAAAGGACTGGAATGGAGAATTTTTTAGATGATCGGTTTCCGTTTATTCGTCATCATGAAAAAGAAAGGATTTCGACTCAAGAAGACATCGATATGAGGACAACTGATGCATCTAGTGAAAATGATGATATTGATAGGGTGAAAAAATTTAATGATGCTGCCACGACTCCAGTTTATCGACAATGCGATAAAATGAAAAAGCTGGAATTTTTAATCTGATTGTTTCATGGAAAAACTATGTATGGGATTTCTAATAAAGCAATCAATTACATTCTTACCCTCTTGAAGGATTTACTTCCAGATGACGCAGATATTCCCTCAAACCACTATATGGCATGGAAGTTAGTTGAAGAACTTGGATTTTCCAGAAACAAAATTCATGCTTTCCCGAAAGATTGCAGTTTATTATGGGAAGAAACCGCTGAACGAAATGAATGTATAAAATGTGGCACATCCCTCTGGAAGTCAAAATCTGATGGAACACCATCCCACGTTCCACAGAAAGTAATGTGGCACTTTCCATTGATCCCCAGACTCCATAATCTGTTTATGTTTGATGACATATCAATAAAAATGAGATGGCATGATACCAAGAGAGAGAAGACTAATGATGAATTGGTTCATCCTGCAGATGGATTTGCATGGAAGAGATTTGACGCTCGACATCCTGATTTTGCAGCTGATGTGCATAATGTGAGGCTGGGTCTTTCATGCGACGGTTTTAATCCGTTTGGGCAGATGCTTACTTCGCACAACACATGGCCAGTTTTTATACACATTTATAATCTTCCCCCATGGTTGTGTATGAAAAAATCATTCTCTTTCATGAGTATACTCATATCTGGTCCTTCTGATCCCGACATTGATATTGATGTATACATGCAACCTTTAATAAAATAGTTGAAACTTCTTTGGGATGTGGGTGTGCGCACATACGATGCATGTTCGAAAGACATATTTCAGATGCGTGCTGCGCTTATGTGGACGATCAATGATTTTCCGGCTTATGCAATGATGTCTGGATGGAGCACGAAGGGAAACCTGTCATGTCCAGTTTGTATGAAGAATACACGATCCAGAAGACTAAAACATCGTTGTAGTTTCAGTTTTATGGGACATCGATGATTTTTGCCAAAGGATCATCCATATAGAATGAATCGTCGAAGATTTGATAATACTATAGAGACTGATGATCCACCTCAGCGTATTTCTGAAACTGATGTTCTTAATGAATTGAAAGATTTCCGTTTTTCGTTCGGGAAGGGTCAAATGAAATCTGGAAAGAGAAAGAATGTTTCCACAAAAACCTGTTACAATTGGAGGAAGAGGAGTATCTTTTTTGATTTGCCTTATTGGTCAACCAATTTGCTACGTCATTACTTAGACGTAATGCATATTGAAAAGAATATATGTGAAATGTTGCTTTCAGTTCTTCTAAATGTCAAGGGGAAGACAAAAGATGATTTACGATCTCGACGTGACTTGGTGGATTGGGGCATCCGACCAGAATTGCATCCTGTGCGTATCAGTGAAAATAAATGGTAACTTCCATGTGCTTCTTATGTGATGACACCTACTGAAAATAAAATTTGGAAGTATTAGAGACTATTAGAGTTTCTGATGGCTATTCAAGCAACATATCTAAATGGGTCAACAGAAGAGAGTTGAAGCTAAAATCTTTGAAGACTCATGATTATCACGTTCTACTGCATGAGTTGTTTCCAATAGCAATCCGTCATCTTTTGTCCAATAATGTAAGGGTGGGTGTTATTCGGTTGTGCCATTTGTTTAGAGATCTTTGTGCTAAGAAGTTGTCCAAGTCTTTCTTGCAAAAAATGTTGACAGATGCCCCATTAATTTTGTGTGAGATGGAGAAAATATTTCCCCCATCATTTTTCACATGCATGTTGCATCTGACTATCCATATTACAACTGAAATACTTCTCGGAGGACCTGTTTCTTTTCGTTGGATGTATCCAACTGAAAGAAATATGTTCACATTAATGTCTTATGTTCGACACAAGAATCATCCCGAAGGTTCTATCTTGAATGGTTACTTAGCTCAAGAATGTATGGATTTCTGTTCATTGTATTTGTCTGATCTTACTACAAGAATGAACAGACCAATGATAAATGAAGAAGAACAATATGAGAAAATTAAACCCAGTTTTCCATCACTTCATCAAACAGAAGGAATTCCTGGATCATATACATTGAAGACATTAAGCTATAAAGAGCGGGAGATGGCACATCGCACAGTTTTGTTCAACTGTGATTTGTTCGATGACTATATCAGGTAACAAAATTGAATATGTATATCTTACATATATATCTGCTAAACTATACATATTTTTTATCTACAGGGAACATAAAACAATGATAAATAGGAAGCATCGTTCTTTATCTTTGAGAAGGAGAGAGACTTTGCATAGCAAAGAGTTTTCTGCTTGGTTAAAATTGAAGGTAAAAATATTACTGTTTAAATTAATTATTTCAATATTTACTTAAGTTTAACTGTCATTTATATTGCAGGTATTGAGTTCGTCTGCTGACTCTGTCTCTGAGGAAATAAGAGCATTGTCTTTTGGTCCTAATACCGTGGTTCGTGACTGTAAATCAATTCTTATCAATGGGGACAGATTTATTGTCACTGAATGAGCCAAAAACATGAGAACACAACATGATGTTATTATGGTTACTGCCAAAACAGATTGTTATGCCAGTGCATCAGATAGTAGACCGCGACTTGAAAATGTGGGTTATTATGGAGTCGTTGAGAAAATAATAATATTGGATTATTACTCTCATGGACGAGTCACAATGATGAAATGCCATTGGTTTGATTCGATGACGAGACATGGCACATTTATTGATGATTGTGGATTTATAGTAATTAATATGACCCGCACTCTTTCAACCGAAGAACCATATGTCTTGGCATCAATGGCTAAACATGTTTTTTACGTCAAAGATCAACTTCAAACTGAATTTGGTGTCATAGTTGAAGTAATTCCAAGACATATTTTTGATGATGCTGATGATGGAATTGACACTGTCCCTATTGCCATTGGAACCAATCCATTTATTTCTTTTGATGACTCTAATAGCTCAATTGTCAGAGTTGATTGTGAACCTGAAGTTGTGGTTGGAAATATATAGAATCATTCATCCATTTTCTCAATTCTTTTGGTTTACCTCGAGATGGGTTGTTAAGGTTGGTAATATTCATATTTATTTAGTATTGATCACAAATATGTTTTAGCTGACTTGACCGTTATGTGAATTTTCAATGTTTATTGGTTGCTGTTTTATTTGAATTGCATTTTCTAATTTGGAATTGAACTGTATTCAAACCAAATCAAACAATATTTCTTCCTTGGTGAACATTACAACTTGTATGTTTTATTAAATTCATCCAAGCTCTTCTAAAACAATTGATAGCTAAATTACCAATGAATCCCCTCATTCCCTCATATATTTAGTTTTTTGGTTTATACATTAATTTTCTTTTTCTAATTAATTACATATTTGTTTTCCAATGCAGGAAATGCAGCCAATTGAGGAGAGACGAAGAAAAAAATGGCGGAGAACAATCGTCGGATGGAGGAGATGGGCATTCCACCATTAGTGCCTACAGTGAGTACATTATTTCAAATATATATATATATATATATATATATATTTTTACAGAATATATAATGTCATGTGATTAATTTTTTTTGTAAACTTTTTTGTAGGATCCACCATTACGTCGACAGTTATTCGACGAGGAGCCTAGTACTGGTCCTAGTACTCAGGCAGTTGGTATGAGGAGGGTTCGTACCAGAGGTGGACGTAGAGCTGCGCGTGCCCGACTAGACCCTGCCCCTCCCACTGACATTTCAGCCTTCCCACATTCTGATCCCGGTGTGTTGTTAGGGACACACGAGATATTTAGACCTCCCATGTTTTCGCTACCTTCTGCATCTTCTGCCCCATCATTTTCACATCCCATGATGATTCCCACTCCCCAGTCAGCATCAGGTCATACAGCTGTTCCATCTTCTTTTCCTTCTACTTCTGTCTCTCCGAGCTTTTATATTCCATCGTCTTCAACTCCTGTTCCACCAGAGGGTGTTCCATCAGGTTTTGTGGATCCAGCGCCACTCATTGATCAGACTAGCGCAGGTATATTTATAAAACCCTAACAAATTTTTATAGCAATATTTATTTTCATTATAACATGTTTTGATAAATTATTTGTTTTTCTTTCATGACAGATACATCTACTGACAGGAGGCGGGGGCGGGGCCGTACACGCATGCATTCTGTGTGGAACCGTCACACACAGGTTATGATGGAATATAATGAAGACAATCAGATGGTTGATAAAACAGGGCAGCAATGTCGGAGTTTTATGGCGACGCTTGCCAAATACTCCGACATCATTCCCGTCAGCCCGCTTTCGTGGAGACATTTGCCACATGAGTTCAAAGATAGAGCTTGGGGAGAGATATGGGTAAAAAAATATGTTGTATTTAATGCCATGAATTTTTTTTGTATTTATATGAATTAATATTTTGATTTCAACTTCGATTTAATTTTCCTGATGGTGAGGGTGCACGACTGGAACATCTAAAGGATTTAGGCGAGCTTTGGAGAGCCTACAAGCATGAGCTGTATATTGGCTGGCGTGCTAGAGTTGGCACTGAGTTAGAGGCGGTACCAGTCGTGGATGATTGTCCTATAGAGCAGTATCGTCAGATGATTACTCATTGGACGAGTACCCAGTTTAAGGTATGAATTACATTTGAGGTATTTAAATAATAACTTTCAAGTTTTGCATTAATATTATCCTTTGCATTATCGAATTTTATTTAGGAATCATCTAGAAAAAATAAAAAAAACATTGATGAAAAAAAATACCTCCATACACTAGGACGCACGATGATGCTGGATCATGAGAGCCAGCAGGTGTGACAATTGTTTATAAGTTTTCTTTACGACTTACATTTTCTTTTCTTTCCTCAATTATTTAATTATTTGCTAATGTTTTTATATAACTTTTGTTTTCAATGTCATTGTAGAGGCAAGTACAAAATATTGATGGACGTGTGCCTCGAGCAAAACTGTTTTGCTCGAGTAGACGAAAAAAGGATGGAAGTGCTGTCAACGAAGCGACTCAGCAGCAGATTGTAAGTTTTAATCTGTTTATTTTATATTTTAATATCTATTTCATAACTTAATAATATATTTATATTTGTAACAGGATTCTTTAGAGGCCCTCGATGCCCAAGAAGCAGACAATTTTGGGCCATCTGATCAATTACATCAGGTGTTGGGAGAGGATCATTCTGGCAGAGTACGCTGCCGACCTAGGATAGCCCCGACGAGGTATTGGCCTGCCTCAGGTATGAGTTGTAGTGCCACCGAGCTGCAGAAAGTTAGGGCACAGGCAGAACAGGCTGAGAAAAGGGCCGCAGAGATGGCAGAACAGTCTGCTAGGGCAAACAGTGCATTTATGAAATTTATTGAAGTTCTACGTCCAACACTTCCAGCAGAGGCCAGCCCAGCGATTGATGAATACATGTCGTCGATACATTCTATATATGGTGCACCAGGTGGCAGTTCCAGTGGTGGTCAGGCCGATGTCCAGCTTGAAGATGATGATGGCGAGCAGTCTGATGTGGAAGAGGAGGAAGATGAGGAGGGAGAGGAGGAGGGCGAAGGCGAGGAGGAAGGCGCTATGGAGGGTGAGGACGATGTGGAGGATGATGACGAGGGCAATGACGATGATGATGATGGTGATGGTGATGCTGATGTGGGATATATTGATCCTTTACATTTTTGAATTATATTAATTAGATTTGATGTTTAATCTATTCTAGTTGTTGGTTTTATCTAGACTTGTAGTATAGTATTGGAGTTGAGTTATTTTTATATATTGTCTGTTTTTATGGATGTTGTTGTCTTTTAGTGGTTGTGTGTTTGTGAACTCCCCGGACAACCCCCCTCATTCTTGGACCCTGGACAACCCCCCCTCCCCCTTGGACCCCGAACACCCCCCAAACACCCCCCGGACAGCCCCGCGGACAGCCCCGCGGACAGCCCCCCGTACAGCCCCCAACCCTCCACCCTGGACCCCAGATAGCCCCCCGGACAGCCCCTCGGACAACCCCCCACCCTCCCCCTTGGACCCCGGACAACCCCCCCAAACACCCCCCGGACATCCCCCTGAACAACCCCGGACAACCCCTGAACAACCCCTGAACAACCCCCTGAACAACCCCCGGACATCCCCCTGAACAACCCCGAACAACCCCCTGAACAACCCCCAAACACCCCCCGGACAGACCCAGCACATCCCCCCCACCCTCCTCCTTGGTCCCCGGACAGCCCCCCAGACACCCACCGGACAGCCCCCCGGACATCCCCCACGGACAGCCCCCCGTACAGCCCCCAACCCTTCACCCTGGACCTCGGATAACCCCCCGGACAACCCCCCGGACAGCCCCCCGGACAGCCCCCGGAAACCCCCCACCCTCCCCCTTGGACCCCGGACAACCCCCCAAACACCCCCCAGACAGCCCCCTGAACAACCCCAGACAACCCCCCTGAAAAACCCCTGAACAACCCCTGAACAACCCCTGAACAACCCCTGAACAACCCCTGAACAACCCCCTGAACAACCCCCGGATAGCCCCCTGAACAACCCCGGACAACCCCCTGAACAACCCCCAAACACCCCCCGGACATACCCCGCACAGCCCCCCCCCACCCTCCTCCTTGGTCCCCGGACAGCCCCCCGGACACCCACCGGACAGCCCCCCCGGACAGCCCCCCGGACAGCCCCCCCGGACAGCCCCTCCACCTTCCTTAATTTCATTAGCTCTGAAATGTTTCATAGCACGATCAACTAAAATCTAATCCATACTAAATATGATATACAAATATTCTATATGAATTTCCATAAGATTTTAAGTGAAAACAAAAAGTGAAATACAAAAAAATGACCAAACGCATTAGAAATTTGTTGATGCTTTAGGACAACAATCCATGGGTCATATGTGACGTGTACGAATCAACCCCACCTCAATCCGAGGCGCGGTGCGGTCAGAACAACTCAAAGTGTATGTCTTTTGTTTCAAAAGGACATCATTTTAAGTGAAAAACATCAACTGGCATACAGAAAACCGGCCAAACACATTCAGATTGTGTTGGTACTTTAAGACAATGATCCATGGGTCATTTGAGAAGTGTACGAGTCAACCCCGCCTAAATCAGAGATGCGGTGTGGTCGGGACCACTCTAAGTGACTTTCTTTCGTTTAAAATGGACAGTATTTGATACTTTACAAATATGTTATATACAATGATAACATTACTTACATTTGTTCTCTTAATATTTATAACACATGTTTACAAAATATTAGTGTTTTTTATGGATGTAAACACATAACATATGTTTAATAAAGTACAAATAGCTCATACTATATGATATAAACACATGTGAGGAGCCTAAAAAAAACTCAAAGAATATGATCTAAAATATATATCATATAACTAGAATAAAACCTGATTTATGAAGTTAGATTTGCGGATTCAATCACGTCAAAAATCCGTTTTCATCATTAACAGTCCTGTCAAAACGGGTTTTTATCTATATATCGGAAAAACGAGATTGAATAAAAAAAGTGGGGATAAAAAACACTGACCGTGTCTTCCATCACTCCACTTCACCATGGCCGCCTCTGCCCCTCCAAACGGTCTGAATCCAGAGGCGGTGGAATTTTTTCCCTCCGGCGTGGACTCTATCACCTCCGTTCCCTGCTTCCCCCCGGCCTTGTATTTCCCATATTCGCCGCACTCCTGGCCTCGATACTCAACACACCTCTCCGCCTTTCCCGTCGCCGTTCCGCCTTCGGTGGCTCGGCTATCTCTCATCCTGCCTCCGCTGCCGGAGCCACCGGCGCATCCGTTGGGTATCCAAGAAAAAGTCGAAGGGCTCGGCACCCTGCCCGATAAAAAGACGGAGGCGACATCCAATGGCTCGTCGTTTCGGAAGCGAAACCGCGGCGGCGGCAGGAGAAGGGGAGGCGTTGTGTGTGGGGGCAATAATTTCAGAGATTTTAAGCCATGGAAAGGAAGGATTGGTGGCGTCGGCTGCGGCGGCGGGTATTCTCACGATTTCAATCTCAGAAACGACATTAACAAAAAGTCGGGCGGTGGGAAGAGGGCGCCGGTTCAGTTGGTGGAGAGGGACATGGTCGGGACCACGTCCAATTGACGTGCCATCTGCTTGACCGCTTCATAAATCACCCACCCATATTTGTCGCCTGATTTCAGGCCATTCCGAAATCGTTCAGCTCGTTTGGACCCCCCTCACGCGCGTTTACGAAGCGCATGCATCACTTAAAATACGAATATTGAGCCGTACCGCGCAAACCGCACGTCTGATTGATGTGCCGTCTCTGCGTACACGTCAAGAATAATAATTAGAATGTTTCACGGTGGTTTCAGCTCAATCTGAGGTCTTCCGCTATGAATTTGACCGTTGGACGCCCGTTTTGCCCGTTTATGACACCAGAACTGCGTTGTCGGTCACCGTGGGCACACGGCACATCTGATTGACGTGCCGTCTGCTCGACCACTTTAGAAATCACACACCCGTGTTTTTCGTCTGATTTCAGGCCATTCTGACTTCGTTCAGCCCATTTGGACCCCCCTCACGCGCGTTTACGAAGCGCGCGCATCACTTAAAACAAGAATATTGAGTCGTACCGCGCACACCGCACGTCCGATTGGCGTGCCGTCTGCGCGTACACGTCACGAATAATAATTAGAATGTTGCGCGGTGTTTTCAGGTCAATCCGAGGTCGTTCGCTATGAATTTGACCGTTTGACTCCCGTTTTGGCCGTTTATGACACCAGAACTCCGTTGTCGGTCACCGCGGGCACACGGCACATCCGATTGACGTGCCGTCTGCTCGACCACTTCATAAATCACTCACCCGTATTTGTCGTCTAATTTCAAGCCATTCCGAAATCGTTCGGCCCGTTTGGACCACCCTCACATGCGTTTACGAAGTGCGCGCATCACCGAAAACACGAATATTGAGTCGTACCGCGTAAACCGCATGTCCGATTGACGTGTTGTCTGCGCATACACGTCACAAATAATAATTAGAATGTTTCACGGTGTTTTCAGCTCAATCCGAGGTGGTCCGCTATGAATTTCACCGTCAGACGCCCGTTTTGGCCGTTTATGACACCAGAACTGCATTGTCGGTCACCGCGGGCACACGGCACGTCCGATTGACGTGCCGTCTGCTCGACCACTTCATAAATCACTCACCCGTATTTGTCATCTAATTTCAGGTCATTCCGACTTCGTTCGGCCCGTTTGGACCCCCCTCACGCGCACGCGCGTTTACGAAGCGCGTGCATCACTTAAAATACGAATATTGAGCCGTACCGCGCAAACCGCATGTCCCATTGATGTGTCGTATGCACATACAAGTCGCGAATAATAATTAGAATGTCGAACGGTGGTTTCCGCTCAATCTGAGGTCGTCCGCTATGAATTTGACCGTTGGATGCCCGTTTTTCCCGTTTATCACACCAGAACTGCATTGTCGGTCACCGCGGGCACACGGCACGTCCGATTGACGTGCCGTCTGCTCGACCACTTCAGAAATCACTCACCCATATATGTTGTCTGATTTCAGGCCATTCCCACTTCGTTCGGCCCATTTGGACCCCCCCACGCGCGTTTACGAAGCGCGCACATCACTTAAAACACGAATATTGAGTCGTACCGTGCAAACCGCACGTCCGATTGGCGTGCCGTCTGCGCGTACACGTCACGAATAAAAATTAGAATGTTGCAAGGTGTTTTCAGTTCAATCCGAGGTCGTCCGCTATGAATTTGACCGTTTGACGCCCGTTTTGGCCGTTTATGACACCAGAACTGCGTTGTCGGTCACCGCGGGCACACGGCACGTCCGATTGACGTTCCATCGGCTCGACCACTTCATGAATCACTCACCCGTATTTTTCGTCTGATTTCAAGCCAATCCAAAATCGTTCGGCCCATTTGGACCACCCTCACGCGCGTTTACGAAGCGCGTGTATCACTTAAAACACGAATATTGAGACGTACCGTGCAAACTGCACGTCCGATTGACGTTCCGTCTACGCGTACACATCATGAATAATAATTAGAATGTTTCACGGTGGTTTCAGCTCAATCTGAGGTCGTCCGCTATGAATTTGACCGTTGGACGCCCGTTTTGGCCGTTTATGACACCAGAACTGCGTTGTCTGTCACCGCGGGCACACGGCACGTCCGATTGACGTGCCGTCTACTTGACCACTTCAGAAATCACTCACCTGTATTTTTTGTCTGATTTCAGGTCATTCCGACTTCGTTCGGCCCATTTGGACCCCCCTCACGCGCGTTTACGAAGCGCGTGTATCACTTAAAATACGAATATTGATCCATACCGCGCAAACCACACATCCGATTGATGTTCCGTCTATGCGTACACGTCACGAATAATAATTAGAATGTTGCACGGTGGTTTCAGCTCAATCTGAGGTCGTCCGCTATGAATTTGACCGTTGGACGCCCGTTTTGCCCGTTTATGACACCAGAACTGCGTTGTCGGTCACCGCGGGCACACGACACGTCCGATTGACGTGCCGTCTACTCGACCACTTCAGAAATCACTCACCCATATTTGTCGTCAGAATTCAGGCCATTCCGACTTTGTTCGACCCATTTGGACGCCCCTCACGCGCGTTTACGAAGCACGCACATCACTTAAAACACGAATATTGAGCCGTACCGCGCAAACCGCATGTCGGATTGCCATGCCGTCTGTGCGTACACGTCACGAATAATAATTAGAATGTTTCACAGTGGTTTCATCTCAATCTGAGGTTGGCCGCTATGAATGTGACCGTTGGACGCCCGTTTTGGCCGTTTATGACACCAGGAGTGCGTTGTCGGTCACCGCGGGCACATGGCACGTCCAATTGACGTGCCGTCTGCTCGACCACTTCATAAATTACTCACCCATATTTTTCGCCTGATTTCAGGCCATTCCGAAATCGTTCGGCCCGTTTGGACCCCCCTCACGCGCGTTTACGAAGCGCGTGCATCACTTAAAATACGAATATTGAGCTGTACCGCGCAAACCGCACGTCCGATTGACGTGCCGTCTGCACGTACACGTCACGAATAATAATTATAATGTTGCACGGTGGTTTTAGCTCAATCCGGAGACGTGGTGTGGCCATAACCACTCAAAGTGTTCGTCTTTTGTTTCAAAAGGACGTCATTTTAACTGAAAAGCATCAACTGACATACGGAAAACCGACCAAACGCATTCCGAATCTGTTGATAATTTATCCCAACAATCCATGGGTCATATGTGACATGTACGAGCCAACCCAGGATGAATCTGAGTCGCAGTGTGGCCATGAAAAGTCTAAGTGACTCTCTTTTGTTTAAAATGGACACCATTTTAAGTACATACGGAAAAACGACCAAACGGATTCGGTTTCCGTTGAAACTTTAGGAGAACGATCCATTGGTCATATGTGACGTGTAAGAATCATCCCCACTTAAATCCGACATGCGGTGCGGCTGACACCACTCAATGTGTCCGTCTTTTGTTTCAAAAGGACATCATTTTAAGTGAAAGACATCAACTGACATACGGAAGAACGACCAAACACATTCGGATTCTATCGATACTTTAGCACAACGATCCATGAGTCATATGTGACGTGTACAAGTCAACCCCGTCTTAATCCGAGACGCGGTGTTGGCCGACACCGCTCTAACTCTGTCTCTTTTGTTTAAAATGGACATGATTATAAATGAAAAGAACAACTGACATACGCAAAACTGACCAAACTCATTCGTAATCTTTTGATAATTTATCACAACGATCCATGGGTCATATGTGACATGTACAAGCCAACCTGGGATGAATCTGAGTCGCGGTGTGGTCAGGATTAGTCTAAGTGTCACTCTTTTGTTTAAAATGGACAACATTTTAAGTACATACAAAAAACCAACCAAACGCTTTTGGTTTCCATTTAAACTTTAGGAGAACGATCCATGGGTCATACGTGACGTGTACGAATCAACCTCGCCTCAATTGGAGACTCGGTGTGGTCGGCACCACTCATAGTTTCCGTCTTTTGTTTCAAAAGGACGTCATTTTAAGTGAAAAACATCAACTGGTATACGGAAAACCAACCAAACGTATTCGGATTGTGTCGATACGTTAGGAAAATGATCCATGGATCATTTGAGACATGTAAGAGTCAACTTCGTCTAAATCCGAGACGCGGTGTGGCCGGTACCACTCTGACTGTGTCTCTTTTGTTTAAAATGGACAAGATTATAAGTGAAATAAACAACTAACATATGAAAAACTGACCAAACGCATTCGGAATATGTTGAAAATTTAGGACAACGATTCATGGGTCATATGTTACGTGTACGAGTCAACCACGCCTCAATCCGAGTCGCGGTTTGGCCGAGACCACTCTAAGTGTATCTCTTTTCTTTAAAATGGACTACGTTTTAAATTCATACGAAAAACCAACCAAACGCATCCTGATTGTGTTTATATTTTAGCACAACAGTCCATGGGTCATTTGTGATGTGTACGAGTTAACCCCGCCTCAATACGAGACGCGGTGTGGCCGACACCATTCAAAGTGTGTCTCTTTTATTTAAAAAACACTTCATTTTAAGTGAAAACAACAACTGACATACGGAAAACCGACCAAACAATTTCGGAATATGTTGATACTTAAGAAAAAGATCAATGATTCATTTGTGACGTGTACGAGTTAACCTCGCCTCAATCCGAGGCACGGTGTGACCGGTATCATTCCAGATGTATGTATTTTGTTTATAATGGATATCATTTCTATTAAAAATATATGGTATATGAAAAACCAATCAAATTATGAATTGAATTCCGGATTCCACATATAATTGTCATCTAAATTTTAAAATGAATTCTAAATGAATTATGTATGTTTATAATTATGTTATGAATTCTACTTTAATTATGGATGAGTATATTTTCAGGATGCATTATATGTGTTGGTTGGTTGGTTTTCATTATTTGTATGTGTTGGTTTGTTCTCTATATGTATGCATTATATGTGTTACAGGAACAATAATTGGATTGAAAAATGAATTGAAAACAAGGGCATAATTGGATTGAAACCTTGGGTGAATGCCCAAAAAGCTGCTGTGCAAATTGCATAGCAGGCTGCAGTGCAATTTGCACAGCAAATCCTATGCAGGTGGTTTTACCAACGGTTCCTTGAACCGTTGGTAAAAACACCCTATCCCAACGGTTTGAAACCGTTGGGATACTTTGTTGAATGTTGTTTTTACCAACGGTTCATGGAACCATTGGTAAAAACCTTTCCCAACGGTTTGGCAGAACCGTTGGGATAGGTTGATTTTTTCTAACCTATCCCAACAGTTCTGTGTAAACCATTGGGAAAAGACTTTCCCAATGGCTTACTTCCCCACGGTTTGCAGAACCGTTGGTATAACGTATACCAACGGTTCTACAGCCTTTCCCAACAGTTCTAAACCGTTGGGAAATGCTAGATTTCTAGTAGTGAGTATAGCCAATTACATGAGTTGATACAATTTGATTGAATTTCTCTAATTATGGATATTCCCACGGGAGTTATATTAAAAATAAACCATGTGATAGCTTCACAGGATACTGAGTCTTTTTATATTAAAAATTACCATATGATTATTTGAATGGCCCCTGAATTTTTAGCCCTTATGAGTTAATTAGGAGCATGCCCTGAAATGGATTGATAAAGCATGGTATCCTCATTATTATGATATGCCAACATAAGTAAAATCACATTAAATCCATGTATTAGTTTTTTATACAACTGTTTCTTATTATATGAAACATACCCACATGAGTAAATGAAAATCCAAACCTTATATGGTTGGCCAAGGATTGATAAACCCTTTGAGGTGACTTTATAATTAGATGCTCTTGGTTTTGACCCCGACATGTTAAATTGAATAAAAATGGTTAAATAATATATATCTATGTGTGATACATGGATTTAGATTATAAATCCATATATGGGATCATGAGATTATTGACCATTATACCTTGGGTGAAACATAGATCCACCTTAGGATGCCATAAATGGGCTCAATGGTTAAATGTGACACTTACATGGGTGATATATGGATCCATTGAGAGATTCCATGGAAGGAATCATCGAGGCAAGAATTATATTCCATGAGATACAGGGATCAATGTGAGGGATTATATGGATAAAATCAAGGGGAATTGTATTATATATTTTGGGTGATACTTGGGGTTTCCTTATAGGACTGCCATGTACAAAATCAGTTGACATGGAATTTATACCTCACCTAGAGCGATAAAATGTTCATGAAATGTTCATTAGGGATGGACATGTACGGGGTTGGTTGAGATAACACCTATATTCATACATTAATTCCAAATCTAGGAATTTAATGGACGAGGTCATGTTATGAATGGAAAATAACAAAATGTTCTTTATGACACGTCTATCAAGCTGAAGCACAATCTCTGATTTGGTCTTCACTCGGATTGTTTGGATGGCCTTCTATGGAATATGTTATGCTTATGATTACATGGGGATACCAATATTGATAAAGACCAAAATAATTATAAATATTTAATGTAATTGAATTGATAAATGAAATTATTGTGAATGAAAACCAGAGCAGGTTGTATGTTTACTTTTTAATTATCCCTTATTTTTTTTTATTATTAAACAATGCCTTCTATATTTATTCACTAAATGAATAGCATAAAACTTGGATATATCCCTATTTGGATTTCCTATCACATGTTGTTTTGGTCATTATTTCGAACCCAAACAGAATTATATGACTGTAGGTAATGATAAGGTCAAGTTCCATCCTATTGGTACATGATATGCAACATAAAAGTTGGAGAGAATGGGACCAAGAGGAGGAATGGGATGCTATTAGGCATCTTTGGGTATTTATGTACTTCTATTATATTGATTTTATATCTACCTTGTGTTTTTGTTTTGGATTTTGTATTAGAAACATGGGTCATATATCAACATATTGTGTATGATATGATTTCTCTCTTGTTTATAATATAAGTCTATCACTGTTTACTTCTGTTGTTTGGTTTACTACTTCTATTATTTGTATATTGTATAATATTTATACAACGATACACTATGTTAATGAGAGAATAGTGTCCTTATATACTCACCCAGTCTCTTACTTCTAGTCAACAACCTCTGGTATTTTGGGAGATGCACTTGAGGCAATGTAACCCATAGGGCTCGGGGCACTATTCAGTGGAATCTAGGTATGTGATGTTACAGTTTTCCTCATGTTTAAAAATATATTTTACATATAAGAATATAATGATATATATATAAATGATATTTTTTAATTTCATATGAAAAATTCAATCATTTGGTTGAGCTATGAAAAATTTATAATTTATCTAATACACGATGCAATGGAAATCAAAAAATTAAATGTAAAATCAAAGGAAAATAAAGAATATGAAATTTTCATATTTCTTAATATATTTTAATTAAATATTAATTTTATTTTAAAGGGGATTCAATATTCAATGGAGTACCTGACACACAACAATGGGTTTCTATGAAATCTTATGTTGCACACTAATAATATAATAATATTATTTTAAATGGTAGTTAACACCAAGCCGTTTTATTGGCAGGAATTAATAGAACTAATATAAATATGATAATATATGTTTGTTAAATGTTTTTACATTCACCCAATAAATGATAGAGGCTTAAAATGCGAATAAATCCAATTCTAATCATAAATATTCTAATATTCTTTAAAAGGTGGATTAACTGCCTTTTGATGGCGAACCCTTTTAAAATCTACTTTTTTTCATATTTTATATGTTATATTTGACAAAATAAAATACTTATTTAGAATCAGGACATCAAAAATTACATTGTGTAAATTTTTGTTATTTTTCCGATGAAGTTCATTTTTTAATGAATAGTGAAAAATGCTTTCTTTTAATTGAAATCCTCCTTTTAATATAATTTATTTATATGGTTATATTATCTTTTTAATTATGATTATAGTGTAATTAAAATATTTTTTTACCATTTAATTCAATGGTGGTCATTGGAATTAATTTCACTTTGAAATTGGACATAAACACATGATAATCTTTTGATAAATATTATTTCTTAAAAACGCGCTATTTGTTTTGACAGTGAGAATTAATTATAAAACTAATTAATGCAACTTTTAGGTTTTAAATTTGGTAAAATAGAAATCTGTTTTGAATTTAGAATATCAAATATATCTTAGGGTGAATTTTTGGTATTTTTTCTGAACAACATTAATTTTTGATGAATAGTGAAACCACTAAGTAGTAGTTAAAAACTGATTTTTTCGTTTAAATGAAATTTCACCACTTCTGTGAATTTAATTTCAAAAATAAGAAATACATGGTTTTCATTATTAAGTAAAATTTGGTTCAATGGGATAAAAATAAATGTTAGTGAATAGTAGCTTTTGAGTTTTATTAACTGCAATTAAAGGTAATTAGGGTAATTTAAGGTTAAAATAATATTATAAAAATATAAAAAATAGCTTGAAACATGTCCTAACATTATTTTATGAGTCATTTCCAACCAAGACAATCCATGGATCAATTTAGGGGCCCCATGGATCCACTTGGGTATGATAATGACATTAATAACTTTTTATTTAAAGTAAAAATAAAAATTTCACATACATGTATTGTTTTACTAAAACAATTTTTACATGGGGTTATATAATTTATCTTTTTGACTATAAATATTCATTAGAAAAATAAAAATATTTCCTACATCATGGTATTTTTTTTATAATTTCTAGACATCAAATAAATAAAATTATTTATGACACAATGATGATGCAGTGTTTATGTCATTAATGAATGATAAAAATAAATAAGAAGATAATGTATAAAATAATATCCAAAACTTGTCCAATTATTATTGTATGATTTTATTTTGAACATGGGACACCTTATCTTAGACCTTAATGATTTTTGGACCTTTAGAAACCAAAAAATGTTATATAATAAAATAATATTTTCAATCGTTCCAAAAGAGCCCCTCCTTTCCCTTATAAAAGACCCCACTTTCTACCCCTTTATCACACTTCTCAAGCCATTTAGATCATCCAAACTCTAATAAAATAAGCTCCCAAGATCCCTTTTTTATCCCAGAAGCCTCACCTTAGGCAGAAATATCTTCAAGAAACCTTTTTGGTTCAAACCAAGGTGAGTTACTCGATTTAAAGGTAATGTCTTCTCTTTTGTTCTATTGTATTATTTTGCATCTCCAACCCCTTAAAATATTTTTATTCCTTAATTTTGTAACAAACAAATATCTTAAATGTACTAGGATATTTTTATGATATGTATTTGAGCTACACAGGCACACACATCCATCTAACGGGTGAAGAACATACTGTTTCAGTGGACGAAGAACTACTGCCTCACGAAAAGATGATTGTTCAATCATCTCCTACCGCCTCTTATGGTATCCATTATGATGGGAAATTATTTATATGTGATATATATTATATTTATATTTTTTTTATTTTTTATTTTTTATTTATATCATACCTTTATGGTTTCCGTAATGGGTAAACGCGATAATTTCATTTGAGGAACTGCGGACTGCCGCCCCCTCAAAATGATATGACTCGTTCATTCCATATGAGGAACGTATAAAGGATATAATTTATGAAGATATGTAACATATGTGAAATATATATTATACTGAAATTATAATATACCTATGTATCACTTTTTTTCATTCCATTAAAATATGAAAAAGAAATGAAATTAGCGTTCATGCGTATGTACGACTTACCGTCTCTATGAACGCTGCATTTTATTTCTTATATCCAAATGCTATTTACTATTATAAAAACATATATATACTGGATATATATGATATATATGACATATAAACGATGAATATATTATTTGAGTTAACGTAATTTTGACCACATGGACAATTTATAATTATGACAAGTTCATTTTTTGACTTAAGTTCTGAACATTGACAAAATGTCTGATATGAACTCCAATAATTAACTAATTTTTATAGTCAGTTAATAAGTAATATAAAAGGAATAATAAATTTGAAAAATTTTCTTAAGCTTGTATTAAGTAACTTAAGTTTATTATTTAAGAAGAACAAGTAACATACGAGCGAGTCATGTCGGATAACTAGGTAAGGGGATTTCCTATCTCACTTTTAATTCAGTGGGATTTCAATTGTTCACCACTTATTTCATGAATATGGTGTATTGTGTACTAAAATTGGATATATATATATATATATATATTATAAATATTATTTTTATATTCATGGTATTATGTGATTATTTTGGTGGTTAGTAGTTGTTAGTCATAGGACTCGATTCAAAACGACGTGGTAAGGGATTTTCATCTCACTTCTTATTCTCGTGAGATTCCTGGAATATTTTCCTCTATTTAATTTTGTGTGTTGTATATACTGCCCATGATTTTACTCTTGGTGTAATATACTTTAATTTATCAGTATTTACATCTTCATTGTATGATCCTTCTTTTATGGGGTGTACGTTTTGAATGTTACCCAATCGGTAAGGGATCCTTTCACCCTCCTCTTTTAAGTCATGACTTCCTTTATGTTGTGCCTTATTTTTTTCCATCTCTTTATATTGAGGGTATGCTATCATTTTTTCTCATTATTGTCAATTTAATTTATAATTGTTGAGAGACCCTTTTCTCTCTCATCAATTTGTTTTCTGAAATTTTAAGTGACGTCATTAGGCAGCCAGATTTCTTGTAAAAGAAATCACATTTTCTCTTTTCTTTCATGTCTCTTTTTCAAGTGGTATATATTTAAAATATCATTACCTTGCTCTTAATCAGTACCCATAATATATTATGAATTATTTATGAGTGGGTGACCCTTGTCCCCTCTATTTTAAATGTTTTCTAAAACCATGTTATATAGTTGTTATGCTGTAGAAATTTCGTCTAAAAATTTCTGTCTCTTTCTCTCCAGAAATTCTTTTGTTTTATTTATGTGAATACCCAGACCTTTTTAGTTTATTTGTGTGTTCATAAATATATATATATTATGTATTTGGGTATGGAATTGAAATACATATAACCCTCACTCCTTTCCATGGGTTATAAATGGCGTAATGACCTTATTTTTATGAACTTTTAAAACGTCACGATCTTGAAATGAAACTCATTTATTTTATTCTCCATGGGTAATTTATGAAATGTTTGATTATGATATATGTAGATAAAATGAATGTAAATATATATTAAGGGTTCACCCTGATAGAACTCCAATTCATTGCATAAATATTTAATCACTAGAGATGACAAGTTTCACGATACCTTGGTGAATAACCGTGGTAATTTTTATGACACCATGGGGATGGACCTTGGTGATATGTTAATTAATGTATAAATGAAATGTTGTAGCCAGATATTCAAGTATGTTTCATGTTATTTTCATTATGATATTCCTACACATCCATTTCTCATGTCTTTATATTTTCATTCAAGTTCTTATTGATATCAAAAGTAAACTGATTACATGTTTACACTTACTAGTCCTCTTCTCACCCTTTACTTTGATGTATGTCACCAGGGTATGAGATACAATATTTTTACATAGGATGAACATATTATTAAGCCTTTATAGTGGATTAGAATAATGTTTTATGTTTTTTTCATGTTCTATGTCCGTGATTTCCAAAACACTAGACTTTAAAGATCCTCTGTTTGTAAATTGTAATGAAAAGTTATGAAACAAAATGGCAGGATGCTATTATTGGTATCAAAGGATAGTTTAGTTATTTATGGAAATTAGGATATTAAATAATTAATAATAACCCTTTAGAAAAGTTTAATTATAGGAAAACTTCCTAGTATTTTGGGTTAGTATGGAGTTAGTGGTTTATCAAGCAAATACATCCCTGTTTGGATACGAGCAGAACTATCGTAATGTGTGGGGATGAAAATGAAAGATATAAGAAAAAATTCAAGGTTAAAACATATTAGGGTTATTTGTGGAGTTTTATAAAAAGGATAACATTCAGACAAAGCTGTAGGGAATCGAACCCTTAACCAAAGTGCGATTGGGTTTTATCGCCTACCAATGGCCTACATGATGTCTCTGGTTAGTATGAATTATTATTTTTAGTTAAATGATTTTATGGATCATGAAAATTTTGATTTTGGGAAATTATGTTTTATCAAATGTATATCCTTAGTATAGGGAAGTTATTTGGAGATTAAATGATAAAGGTTATTTTATAAGATGTTTTCTCCTTGGAATACTATATTCCTAAGGAAAATAAAATACTACATGATTTCAATAATGGAGGAATGGTTGAATTTTTTTAATTTTTTAATAATATATTTTTTTTATTTTGGAAACTTGGTGATTTGGGTTATTTCTATAAAATTATTAGCCTAGCATAGAAAATATGAGATTATGTTAATTACACTTTAGTATGAGACTTTAAGAGTAGTCGATGTTATTTGGGGATAAATGTTAAGATTTATTGCGGAAGACTATGTGATTAAATCCTTCTTGGTTTTGCGTTTCAATATTAGTTTAGATTATTTTGAATAATTTTAAGGAAGATTGTGTATTGAATGGTCTTTTTGGAACTTGGGGTACACTTTGTTGAATTTTAGAGATTAATAGTAGTATTTTCTTATAAAGGATTATCGTTTTTGGGGATTATATGACCTTGTACTAACCATTTTCGTTTAAGTTGATGACTAAAGACAAGGGAAATATATAGTTCTTATTTTTTGGATTATGTGATTCTCTAGACTATAATTCTTATGCTTTTAATGTGACCAAGTCCTTTTGAATGGTCATTTGTTTAGAGAAAATATTAGTTTTTTGTAAAAACATAGTAAAGGATGGAACTCTACTTGTAGGTTAGTATATTTCATTATGTTTTTTTAAAATGTAGTAAATGAATTCATCAAAATCATGAAAAGTAAGGTAAAAAAAAACTTTACTGGTTTACATTTCTTACTGGGTAATAAAAAGTCCATTTAACACATCATATGTTTGTGATTTTCTAGTGGTTAACATTCTCCTAATCATGTTTTCTATCACTCTCCATCAGAACTTGACCCTTTGTTTTCTCTTCCATATCCATGTTTTCCTACAAGTAATACTAGTATGGGTTAACTCTGGTGACCTTTGTACTTCTATTTCATTGTTTTAAAGTGATAGTTTTACTGACTCTTTTTCTGATGTGGGACTTTTAATGAAGTTTCCAAGCCCAATTTTAAAATTCTGAGGACAAAATTTTCAAAAGGGGGGAAGAATGTAAAATCCCAGGAAAATAAAGAATATGAAATTTTCATATTAACTAATATCTTTTAATTAAATATTAATTTTATTTTAATGGGGATTCAATATTCAATGTCGTACAGGACACACAACAATAAGTTTCATTGAAATCTTATGTTGCTCAATAATAATATAATATTATTATTTTAAATGGTAGTTAACACATAGTCCTTGTATTGGAAATAATTAATAGAACTAACTAGAATATGATAATATATATTTGTTAAATGTTTTTACATTCACCCAATAAATGATAGAGGCCTAAAATGTGAATGAATCCAATTTTAAGCATAAATATTCTATTAATCATTGAAAGGTCGATTAACCACCTTTTGATGGCGAACGATTTTTAAATATACTTTATGTCAAATTTTAAATGTTATATTTGGAAAAATAAAATCTTTATTTATAATCAGGACCTAAAAATTTACTCTGTGTAAATTTCTGTTATTTTTCCGATAAAGTTCATTTTTAATGAATAGTGAAACATTTTGTATTTTAATTCAAAACCTCCTTTTAATATAATTTATTTATATGGTTAGATTATCTTCTTAATTGGGTTTAAAGTGAAATTAAAATATTTTTTACAATTTAATCCAATGGTGTTCATTGGAATAAATTTCATTTTGAAATTGGACATAAACAAGGGTCAATCTTTTAATAGATATTGTTTCATAAAAACACCCTATTTGTTTTGACAGTGGGAATTAATTATAAACATAATTAATGCACCTTATATGTTTTTAATTTGGTAAAATGGACATAATTTTTGAATTTGGAATGTCAAATATAGCTTATAGTGAATTTTTGGTATTTTTCTGAAAAACATCAATTTTTGATGAATAGTGAAACCCCTAAGTAGTAGTTAAAAACTAATTTTTTCATTTAAATGCAATTTCACCACTTCTGTTAATTGAATTTCAAAAATATTCCATAAATGGTTGTCATCATTAAGTAAATTTTTTTTCAATGGGATAAAAATAAATTTTGGCGGATAGTAACTTTTGAGTTTTATTAACTACGATCAAAGGTAATTAGGGTAATTTAAGGTAAAAATAATATTATAAAAATATAAAAAATATATTTACACATGTCCTAACTTTATTTTAAGAGTCATGTTTGACCCTGAAAATCCATGGATCAATTTGGGGGCCCCATGGTTCCACTTGGGTATGATAATGACATTAATAACTTTTTATTTAAAGTAAAAATAAAAATGTCACAAACATGTATTATTTTACTAATTTTTTTACATGGGGTTATATAAGTTATCTTTTTGACTATAAATATTAATTAGAAAGATAATAATATTTAACACATCATGGTATTTTTTTATAATTTTTATACATCAAATATATAAAATTATTTATGACACAATGATGATGTAGTGTTTATGTCATTAATGAATGATTTAAATAAATAAGAAGAAAATGTTTAAAATAGTATCCAAAAAATGTCCAATTATTATTGGATGATTTTAATTCCAACATGGGACACCTTATTGTCAACATTAATGATATTTGAACATTTAGAAACAGAAAAACATTATATAATAAAATAATATTTTCAATCTTTCCAAAAGAGCCTCTCCTTTCCCTTTTAAAAAGACACCACTTCCTAGACATTTATCACACTTATAAATCACTTTGGATCATCCAAAATATACTCAAATAAGCTCCCAAGATCCATATATTCATCCTAGAAGCATTACCTTAGGCATAAAGAACTTCAAGAAACCCTTTTGGTTCAAACCTAGGGGAGTTACCCGATTTAAATGTAATGTCATCTCTTCTGTTATATTGTTTTATTTTTCTTCTCCAACCCCTTAAACACTTTTTATTACTTTATTTTGTAACAACACCAGTATATTAAATATACTAGGATGTTTTTATGAGATTTATTCATGCTACAATTACACAATCCTCCATCTAATGGGTGAAGAACATACTGTTTTTGTGGACGGCAAACTACTGCCTCACGAAATGATGATTGCTCAATTATCTCATACTGCCTCTCATGGTTGATATTATGATTGAACTTTATTTATATTTGATATATATTATATTTATATTTTTTCAAGGATTATTTATTTTTCATTTATACCATACCATTATAGTATCAAAAATAGGTAAACGCGATAATTTTAATTTGAGGAAGTGCGGACTACCATCCCCTCAAAATGATATGACTCGTTCATTCCATATGAGGAACATATAAGGGATTAAATTTATGAACATATGTAGCATATAAAACATATATATTATAATGAAATTGTAATATACCTATTTATCACTATGTTTTCATTCCATTAAAATATGAAATAGAAATGGAATTAGTGTTCATGCATACGTACAACTTATCGTCTCTTTGAATGGTGCATTTTATTTCTTATCTACAAATTCTATGTACTATTATAAACATGTATATATACTAGATATATATGATATATATGACATATAAATGATTAATATCATTTTTTAGTTAACAGAATTTTGACCACACAGACAATTTATAATTATAACTAGTTCATTTTTTACTTACGTTCTGAACATTGCCAAAATGACTAATATGAACTCAAATAATTAACTAATTTTTATAGTAACGTAATAAGTAATATAAAAGGAATAATAAATTTTAAAAATATTATTAAGCTATTAGTAAGTAAGATATGTTTATTATTTAGGAATTATAAGGAACATACGAGCAAGTCAAGTCAGACAACGAGGTAAGGGGATTTCCTATCTCACTTTTAATTTAGTGGGTTTTCAATTGTTCGCCACTTATTTAATGAATTTGGTGTATTTTGTACTACAATTTGATATATATATATATATATATATATATTATCAGTATTTTATTTATATTCATGGTATTATGTGATTCTTTTTTTGGTTAGTAGTTGTTGGTTATACAACTCGATTGAAAACAACGTGGTAAGGGATTTTCATCTCACTTCTTATTCCTGTGAGATTCATGGTATATTTTCCTCTATTTTATTTTGTGTGTTGTATGTACTACCCATGATTTTATTTTTTGTGTAATATAATTTAATTTATGGGCATTTACATCTTCATTGTATAATCCTTCTTTCATGGGGTGTACGTTTCAAAAGGTACCAAATCGGTAAGGGATCCTTTCACCCTCCTCTTTTAAGTCATGAATTATTTATATTGTGCCACATATTTTTACATATCTTTATGTTGAGGGTATGTTATTATTTGTTCTAATTACCTTCCATTTCATGTCTAATTTTTGAGAGACCCTTTCCACTCTCATCAATTTGTTTTCTGAATTTTTAAGTGACGCCGTTAGGTTTCCAAATTTCTCGTAAAAGAAATCACATCTTATCATTTATTTCATGTCTCCTTTTCATGTGGTTTGTCATTCAAATATCCATACCATGACCTTAATCGGCACCCATAATATATTATGAATTATTTATGAGTGGGTGACCCTTTTCCTCTCTCTTTTCAAAGTTTTCTAAAACCATGTTATATAACCGTTATGCTGTAGAAATTTCATCTCAAAATTTCAACCGCTTTCTCTCCAGAAATTATTTTGTTTTATTTATGTGAATAACCATACCTATTTCGTTACTTTGGGTGTTCATAAATATATAATGATTATTTATTTTATTCTGGAATTTACATACATATAACCCTCACTCCCTTTCCATTGGTAATAATGGCATAATGACCTTATTTTTATGAACTTTTAAAACGTCATGATCTTGAAATGAAACCCATTTATTTTATTCTTCATGGGTTATTTATGAAATTTTTTATTATGATATATGTGGATCAAATGGATGTAAATACATATTAAGGGTGATCCCTTATAGCACTCTAATGCATTGGGTAAAGATTTAATCTCTAGATATGACAAGTTTCACGATTCCTTGGTGAATAACCTTGGTAATGTTTATGACACCTTGGGGATGGACCTTAGTGATATGTTCATGAATATATAAATGAAATGTTGTAGCCACATATTCAAGTATGTTTAAATTTATTTTCATTATTACATTCCTATACAACCATTTCTCATGTCTTTATGTTTTTATTCAAGTTATTATTGATATCACAAGTAAACTGATTCCATGTTTACCCTTATTGGGCCTCTGCTCACCCTTTACATTGATGTATGTCTCCAGGATATGAGATGTAGTATTTTTACATAGGATGAACATATGATGAAGCCATACAAGTGGATTAGAAGAATGTTTTATGTTGTTTTCATGTTCTAGGTCCCTGATTTCCAAGACACTATACTTTAAATATCCTCTATTTGTAAATTGTAATGAAAAGTTATGAAATAAAATGGCGGGATTCTATATTAACAATGATTCTTCAATTAATAAAATAAAAATTTAATAGATCATAATCCCCATAAAATATTTAAAAGTCTTTAATAATGTCTCTAACTATTCTCAAATTAAAATAATGTTAATATATTAATTTATAAACAATAAATTTACACTACTGATTCATCCTTACTATTTATTCAAAAAATTATTCAACTAAAAACTATTACATATTTACAAGGACATTATGTAGGTCAGTGGATCGCATTAAACCTTTATCATAATTTAGTCACAAGTTCAAGTCCCGAAAAATTTCTATATTTTATTGGTTATCACCCAACATATAATTTTTTTCCTAAAACCATATTTATATAATTTCAAAAATAAATATGATGTACATCCTTGAAATAAAAATAATCACTAAATAGAAATTTAACTATGGTTTTTAATACAAGTCCAATGCATAAATTTTTTCTCCTCTAATTTCAACATAGGTCCTTCCTTATTCTATAGTTTATTCTCTTGAAGATATTATTGAATCGAGTAATGTATAGGTTACCCATATTTATAGAAATGAAATAAAAACTAATAATTAGGATGAGTATTATTTCTTTATATCATACTCTTCATTTCTCCTAAAAAATTATTTTCATTATACCCTTCTTTACCACACATAATTTATTTACCCATTCCATTGATACACTTTTTATGGTGTCTCCATTCCCATTTATCGCATGTGGGAAATTGAGCCTTCTTCTTTCTTTGTTCCACACCACTTGATCTCTTAGAAAACTCCATCATTCACTTAATTGGTGACATTGGGATATGGTTAAGCTATATGATGTTTATCACATTTCAGGAAAATTGATTAGGCATAAACATGATTTATTTCACTGCTATCAAAACCAATTTTGGTTTCTCATTATCACCATCTTTTCCTTCACATTTAATGTTAAATTAACTCCTTTGGGTACCAACCATAAACTAAAACCAGAAAGTATAGTGTGGGTAACATTAATCATAGAAAAACAAATAATCATTTATAGGATATCTAAATCATAAAACCTTATCTTAAATCTAAAAGACCTTTGTTTTATCCAAGGTTATTGATTATAAAAATACTTTATAATTTTTTGTAAAGAAAATGTGAATTATCCTAAGAATACCACATGGGAATGTCAAACCATATGGAAATTAAGGCATGTTGTCATGTACCGTGTTACTATTAATCGGTCCCAACACACCTTGTCCGATTTGTTACTCCTAGGTACATTTGTGCTAGAACCATGTCCACTTGTAGAATCTAGATAGAGATAAATTTCATAGAAGACACACGTAATCTCTACATTATCAAAATTATAGTATTTTCATATATAATTATTCTGAAATTGTACATAAAATTTATGATCTATAATATCTGTTTTCCTAAATCTAGTTCCTAAGGTTACTGCTAAACTTCATTGAATACAAATTGTAGTGACCCAAACCCAGAAATCCTGATGTCGGTGTCTACTACCGATACATTGGAATTATTACAAGGAGTGAAATACTAAGGGACTGAAGATTTTAGTAGTCTTGATAAACTGGATACATAAATAAGTCATGTACTACAAAGGAATACACTAATTAAAACTTTATTTTTTATTTTTGGGAAAACATTATTCAACATAGTATTTCTCGACATATATTTTATAGTACGCTTCATGGATTCACGGGGAAAGGAAAATTAATAAGGGTGACCTCAAATATTCATTTATGGAAATGTATAGTGGATGTAATAATTAATCATTGATAATATTTATTTTTCCAAGGTAATAACTAGACACACATTCCACGAAATCCATAAAATGATAAGGAAGTGTATAAAAAATATTAACGGTCATAATTGGAAACATATTCCATTAAAATTACTAAATAATGTAAAATCAATATAAAGAGGTAATAAATTGAAACAAATTCCATTTAATCAGAAAATATGAATGAAAGACATCCATAGAATTGTTCAGAGTGATCATATCATGGATAATAAATACCGAACTAGTATAATGGCTATAATAAATTATTAGAGGTCATATCCCAGGAACATGAAAACATCTACTATCAAGATCCATACTCTTGATAGTTTATACCTATTGGTAGAAATCCATTTAATTTGTGAAAAAAATTCTCATGAGAACTTATTAATGGATCATGTGACTATAAAATCTTTGGGCCCCACTGGTCATTGCATGTCCAAATAATTCCTCAAATTGGGTAAACAATAAATAAACAAAAAACAATATGAAATATATATAATGAATATAATATACAAGTTTATCAATAATTCCCCGATGGAGGATAAGCAAAAATATATGTTTTTGATGTAGATTAATGGAAATACCATTGTATGATCATAAAAAATATTCTTGAGGAAAATAACAATTAATTATTCCAAAGTATCACATAGTACTTTGAAACCATTAAAATTAGAAGCCTCATGAAGAAATAACATTAAATAAATGTTTTAAATAACATAAAGATAAAATTATTAATTATATAATATATCAAAATGGGTAAATAATACAACACACAAAATAAGTAATTGGTGAATATGACATTTATCTCATATATCTAAAAAGTAAGATGAAGATCCATTACATTGAGTTTGACTTGTCTTGTGTGTCATTATATTCTAGAATAATAAACATATGTTAAATATTTAAAAGTTTTATAACCATTTTCATGTTTATGAATACTATTATTTTACTTAATACAATGTTGTATACAAATACATAAAAAATTAATTTTACGTCGGGTGTTTTGACAAAAAAAATTTTAATTTGGCAAAAAACAATATTAGTCGGTCATCTATTTCTAAAGGGGTAATAATATAACATCTATAAAATAATAATCATGAAATAATTATCAAATTTATACCTTATCTATTCTTTTAAAATCAATATTTAAATATTATTATGAACAATGAACCAACATGCTAGTCATGGAGACGGTAGATCATATGTATACATTATTAACATTCCCATTTTCAATAATCATTATAGAAAAAATTAAATAACATAAATATATAGAGAATGATAATTATATCATAAGTAAAAAATTATTTAAACATATATAATTATATATGTAATTCTTTTGATGTAAATAAATTGTATCTTGTTAAGGATGCGGTAGTCCACACATCCACGAATGACGTTATGACTTTATAGTGTACGAAATTGGTAATAAACAAAACGATATACTATTTTTTCAGAAATGTCATTATTTCCGTAATATCATATAGAGGTAATTTATATTACTTTTTTTAATTAAATCAATCTTTTAAACATTACATTTATGGTGTTAACAAATCACAACATTTTGAGGATGTGGTAGTCGAGACTTCGATAAACGATGTTATAGTTCTTGAAAAAAATGCAAAGAGTAAAGATATATTCTATATATAAATTAAATAATAATGAATAAATTATAAATATAATATATATCATAGATAAACACTGTTTTCATTATAATTCCCATTATGAGAGGTGGTAATGGAATAATGAACAATCATCATTTCATGAAGCGATAGTTAACTGTACACATAAAATGTAAGTTGATTACCCATTAAATTGAGGTTTGTATAATTTTATATAGAAAAAATAACATAAAAACAAATATGTATTTTGAGGATACTTTGTTTTATATATAATCATAGAATAATGATATTTTGGGGGGTGTATAATTTGAATGAAACTAAATAGCTTACAGAAATATGTAACCACTTATTCGGGTGATTCATTTTGGTTTTCACCAAATGACTTCCTTGGTTAGATTTATTCTGAATGGTAGGATTATATTATGAGTGTAGATATTTGGAGGATCTATTTGGGTAGACCTTGGTTAATCTAAAGTTACTTGAGAGGTGAGAGGATTTTAGAGGGGTGAGTTACTTTTCATAGTGGGGGAGGAGTGTCACTCTTGTGACATTTTTGAAAGGGAATTCCAAAAACTCTTTTCCCAAGTTAAGGGCATCCAATAATGAGCCAAATTAAATCCGAAGAATTACAGGGTATAAATATGGTTGGAAAATTAATTTTAGACAAGTTTCTAGGTCATTTTGGTTCGTAAGTGTAATGTTTTTTACCTTATTAAGCTTAATTTCAACTAAATTGTTATAATTAATTTTAATTACATTCCATAATATTTTTCTATAAAACTAAAATTAGTATATTATAAAACCTAAATAATTTTTATTCCAAATATTTAGTCAATTTAACCAATTTAAAATTACAGACGTGGTAAAAATTAATATAAATTTAATCCCGCAGATGGGATGATATTGTCCAGTTTTAAAGTAAAAAAGATAAAAAAATTGCAATGTTTTTATATCCAATATCGAAGTGAAATTTCATAAAATTAATTAAATTGTATTATGTGATATACAATTGATGCGATTAATCTTTAAAAATAATATAATATATAATTTATCATAATTAATAAATAATAAACATAGATGTTTTGAGTTAAAATTCATTATTTTCCACTCTTAATCAAAAAATGGAAAGTTATAGATAAGTACGAAAAATTAACACTAACATAAATTTTATGTTCCAAATTAGATGATTAAGTTTAATTATACATATAAAATATATAAAACTTTTAAAAATTGTCTTTAAAATAGGTTCACCATTAAAAGGCGTTAAAAGTGTTTGTATAAAAATATTGGTTTTCTTATATAATATTGGGTTTGTTCTTATGTTAGGATTATAAAATAAATTTGATTAATATAAAAAAATATTTTTTTTGATTAAATAATATATATATATATATATTTTAATTTAATATCACACACTAATTGTAATTAATTTAATTTATTACGATACAATAGATTTGTGGGAATAAAAATAGTAATCTATAAAATTATCCACCTTATATTCAATTGGTTATGATATTCATTTATAATTAATTTTTAAACAATGAATTAGTTTTTATATTCTCTTAAACCATATATTTTCATACGTTATTTAGTACTATTCATTATTGCTAATTTAACATCCAGATTATATCTTATTATATTAAATAATAATATTTTAATAATATAATGTTCTTCAGTAAAACTCGATCTTGCGTGTAACATAAGATATCAAAGAATGTATTTGGTGCATGTAATGAAGGATAACTCAATATTTCATGTATTTCATGATATATCATAGATTGAATTTTGTTAAAATAATAATTATGTTATACAGTATAGGGATATTATATTCCCTTATGAACTTGGTGTTTCATGTCATATACGATATGGAATAAAATGTCCCACCTTATTATTTTTAGTGAATTACAAGTAGAAATTTGTGAAGGTATGTTTTTAGGGAATTGATGAAATATAGTGCCTAATGTATCTAATGAATTGAGAATTTGAGGTTCCCTTTTACAAGTGAGGGGAGTTTCACCCTTGTAAATATTCAATGTTTTAAAATAATTTAATTTAATTTTCATTGGACAATCGAAATGTTTGTCTATATTATCAAATATAGGATATATATGGCTCTATATAACATCTACAATTTTTTTGAAAGATTTTATTGACAATGTAAATGTTATATCCATGATTAACCACTAATTTACCATCGTATCCCATACCATGGTGAAAATATTTTTACCATGGTATATTTAATTATAGATTAAAATGAAGTGGAGATTATTACCTAATATTTATTATTTTGATTAAAATAATGGAATAAGTTTTTTAATATTCAATTCATATATAGGGATGGAATTAATTTTAAAAACATATACAGAATGAAAAGAAGTTTTTTTTTAAATTTACTTCTTAAGCATAAGAATATATTTATTCGCATTCCTTGAATACTAAAAATAATTAAATGAATGATAATTTACATTATCGAATATATTACCAAATATGTTCTTAATATTCATTAATCCTTTTTTATTAATTTAATTTATTAACATAGAAACATTATTCCCAAATAAAAATAGTTTTCTAGATATTATTTTCTTTATATTAGAAATATTTTATCCATATTCCTAAGAATTTATTAATCAATATAGGATGATTAATAAATTAAATAAATCTATAAAAAATAATTTCACATATGTTTAATACGAAAATTAAATTTATTTTATAATTTACATAAAATATATAATATAAAAACTTTTTATAACCAAAACATTTTTTACCAACAATTACTATACCGTAATTCCTTATAATTTCAAAGCTACTACATTAATGTTATTACATTGTTTTAATAAATTTATTTTATAATTTATAATATATTGATTTAATAATTTCACTCATTTTATATTATAAGAAGGCATTATTCAAACATTCTTGATGTTATGTGCATCATAAATAAAAAAACACTTAAAATTTATGAAGGAGAAATATTATAACAATTTTTAAAGAGAAACACTGTAGTATATTTTTATTAATAATTTTTATAATATTGCTTGATTTCTATGAAAATGATCCTTTATATATATATATATAATTTTAAAATATTATTATTTAAATATGACCATTATTAGTTATCCATTGAATTAGTATGTATGAATTAGAATAATTAAATTATTAATTATATAACTAAATGGTTTAATATAGAATTTACATTCATTAATTTCTAAGAAATAGTTTCCCACTTTTGAATTAAAAGAATTAAATAATTTATTTTTAAGAACAATTGATGTTATAAGAATCATTTTTCGATGAAAGAGGGTTTTTGTTATAATTTATATGTTAACTTATAACATTGTTTATACTTTTTAGAGTATTAGATTTATTGGGAAAGTATTTTTTATATCTATTGAGTATTGACTGATGATACATATAATTATTATCAATATATAAGGAATGGGTATAAAATCATTTTATATTAATATGGGATATTTTATAGAAAAATATTTTTAAGTGTGCAATGATTTTTAGAAAAATAAATACAATTAATCACTAATAATAAATGATTTTAGTGAATTTTATTGATAATATATTATAGGAAATGAACTAAAAAAAATCCAATGGTTGTTAATAGTCATGAAATTATAATAAAATTATTTTATAATTCAATAATTTATATTTTTTTTATAAAAATGGTTTCTACCCATTATGTGCGATGAAATTATAATTATTTAGTTCCAATTTAATAAATCTTCAATGATAAAATTAATATAAATCCTCAACTAAGACTATTATAATTAAAGTAGTGTTATGAACTAATATTTTCTTTAGTTGAATGATTTTTGTGAGAATAGTGAAAAATTATGATTTTTGAATTCCTTTAATTTCATTCGAACTATTTGAAAAGACCCATTCCATTATGTGTTTGATTTAATGTAACATTAAAACCATTTTTAAAAAATATCTATTCAATTAACCCCAAAGGAATCAATATTATAAAACATTTTGGTATAAAATAATTTTTATGAATAAAAATGTATTTCATAAAAATATTGCTTCTCATTGAATTATGAATTCTTATATTAAAATTAATTTCTTACACTTATATAGATTTAATAAAATGAAATAGATTTAGTACTTAAAATTTTGAGTTTTTAATCTATAAATTAGTTCATTTTGATTATTTTTGTAATGAATAGTAACCATGGAAAATTGTTGTCACCCCTGTGAAAGATAAAATAGGTCAACATGGTATAAATTTTTTTGATAAGTTTAAAGAATATCATATTAATCTTAATTTTATAGGTTGGGTTATTCACTAAGAAACATAATTTTTAAATTTTATTGAATTAATTCCACTTTAAAAGAAGTATGATGTATATTATTTTTTAATTTTATGAATAATTACAATTTTTTATCTTCCCTTATTTATTAAAGGTAACATCCTCTCCCAAAATATTTAGAAATATTTGAGCACTATTGATTAATCATTCCACAACCAAATGCCTCAAAAAAACTCCTCCCCATGTTATATAGGTTATGGTATCCAAAATTTACTAATTTAGAATTCATAAATTGTATTCAAAAGGAATCTTCCCAAAATGTTAGAGGATATAAGACATATGAGAAAGAAAGAATGTATATTAGTAGTTTTATATCTCAATTACACTTCATTGAGACATTTTTATATTATACACCAAAATTATTTTATATTTTGTATATATTACCCTATGGAAATATTATATAATGAATTTCACTTTATTAATTGTATTTAAAGAAGGAATTCATGATTTCCCTTTTAAGTTTTCTTTTTCAAAAGTTAGTAATGTCATTTGAGTTTATTTTACATTTTCACTATTATTCTGATTAATAATTTTTAAACATACATGTTAATAATTATATTTTCATTTTTTAAAACCATATAAATTTTTATATCATCTATTTATATACAATGTTTCATTGATTTAAACTATCTTTACCTCTCATTTACACTTAAAACAATGAAATTATTAATTATAAGATATAAAATACTATCTAATATTCTTGTTTGGAAATATATCTATTACATATATATATATTGAATTATTTAACATAATATTTTATCTACTTAATGAATTATTTGTAATGGTAATTTTCTAGTATTATTTACATTCATAAAATAGTATGAATATAATTTTATTTCTTATTTGAGAATGCAAGTTATGAATTTTTTAAGATTATGCAACAAATAGTCATTTAAAAATATATATTATTGATATATTTTCTAAGATAAATTCATATAATTCTTTTTTTATCTTTATCTACATGTTTCCATGGGTTTTCAATGAAAATAATTTTTACACTATTATTTTAATTTTTATATTATTCAATAAAACAAAGAAGAATACTTTTTTAGATCATTAACTAAATATTGTAAAATATGTATAACAACACCTTTATTATAAAGTAAAAAAGAATTAATGAATGTTCATTGGTAATTTTTTATTCTATATTCATATCCTATTATCAAAATATATTCCTTTACTTCAAACCCTTAATTTCTAATGGATTCATTGCTAAGTATCACCTATTATCGATTCATGGTTTTTCCCTTATTACAACACCATGGGGTTTAAAAGAGTAACATCATGTTCGATAGAATACATGAAAAAAACATTAATTTTTTAATAGAATATAACACTATGAGAAATTAATATATATTTATTATTATATATATTAAATCTATTCGATAGATTTCAAAACACACACCAGTGAGATTAAATGAAACACAATAATCTATTCAAATAATATGATTTTAAATGTGAATATTATTACCTAGCCTTTAATATGGATGGTATGAATAGGACTTAAAAATTTATCATAATATTTTGTTTATAAATTTTTATTTTTTATATATTGATTATCAATAAAAATAAAAAACATTTGAATGAAAAAGAACTAATTTTTGAAATCATTGCTTTTTTTAAAAGTTTGTTTAGTCACACATCAAGATAGTAATATATAATTTATATCATAAAATAAATATTTTTTCTAAGAGAATATTATATTAAATTTTTTAAAAATTATTTCAAAATTATCAATGGGTTATTTTGTCAATTTTTTCTACAATGTTTCGTTTTTTAATGAATTCATAAAATTATTGATTTTGGTTAAAACATTTCATTATATTTAATGAATTTACAGGTCCCATTTTATTAGATTTTTTATAATATAAATTATTTAAATAATAATATAATTAATCCAATTTCTGTTTTTTAAATCAATTTCTTCAAACATTTTTATAAAAAATCATTTAATAATTTTGAATGTCTTTCAATGGAAGACCAGTATCAATACACTCATGTGAGATTAATATTTAATTGAATTTTTTTCCTATTATGATTTTAATTTGTTACAAATGGATTCCATATTTTGGATCAAAATAACTTATTCTTTTAAATATGTTAAAATTAATTTTTTCTCATGATGAATTGTGAAAATATGAAAAATTTATATCAAGGTTTATGGTGAAAATATGATCACATGTGGATTATATTAAGAATATTTGTGTTAAAAATGACTTACAACTTTTCCAAATTACATTTTATGGTAATATATAAACTATATACACTCTAAGGTTCATGAATAGTCTATTTTGGAGCCTCGTGTCTTGTGAAAACAATGGGTACACTTTATTAATTTCAATAATTACATATGTTTCCTCTCTCCTGCATATAAAAGGCCACTCCCTCCCTTCACTTGTTCATAAATATACAGCACTTGGGCTTGAAAACCCCATACCAGAATCTTTCATTAAATTCCCTATCCATATTCTAAAGATACAAAATTTTCCAATCTATCCCTAATTATCTTGATAGGGGATCTACCTGAGGTTTCTATAGTAGAACCTAATTTTCTTAAGGATACACTTTCATTTTCATTATTATTTCACAAAAATAAATTATATCATATAAATTTTAATATATTAACACTAAAATATCACATATATTGAAATGTTATTATGTTGATGGAATAATATTTCTCAAACTCCACCATAAAAAGTGATATGGAATCGTCAAACGTTTAAATAACGGACTACTACCTCTCAAACTGATGTAACTTATTTCCCATCAAAAAATCACATGATTATTTATAAATATGGATTTAATTTATATATTCAATTTTTTATATTATTATAAATATTCAATTATAATATCACATATAAATTCATATATTGAATGGTCTTTAAAAAACAACAATGACCCTTGTGTGTATGATGGACCACCGACTCACGATGTATTATCATTCATTTTTCACATACAATTTTAATAGAAAGTAATACAGATAAATTTAATTAACATATGTGATATATAAGAAATCTTATAATTTTAGTCAAAAATAATATATCACCTATTTCATTACCCTTTCACCCATTAATGGAATTATTTCATCTCTCCTGTGTACATATGGTATACCTTATTCACAAAGTAATGCAATTCATTTTCCTCGTCCAAACATCAAAAATGATTATATAAACTTATATAGTTGGTAAATATCATAATTATAACAATAATACAATTCATGTGATAAGAAATCTGTATCCAATAGAAATGAACAAGAACTATCATATAAAAACATGTATAAGAAAATACGGTAGTTAACACCTAGAAAATATTAATATTGAATGATTATTAGGTAATGGGTGATATTATGTTTTAAAAGGATCATATATTATATTATAAATATTAATATTTTTCTAGTATACATTTTTAAAACCCCTATAAAAGAGGATATTGAATTTTCAACCCAAAAGAATCTTGAGGTAAGGCACTTCAACTCAATTTTCCTTTATTGAAGAATATTGTAATGTTATGCACCCAATTTGTTTTATATGGTCTATATATTGCCCATTTTTCATATAATATCAGTAATTCGAAAAAAATAATGGTATTTTATCTTTTAAATTTAACTAATTAATCTATTGGGATTTGAAATAAAAATTTCCAAAGATTTAATAATTTCATATCAAAATTTCTTTTCATTAAGTTATATTATTTTTTCACTTTATTTTTCATTTTAAGAATATGTGTCTAATGATTTTTAACTGCTGTTTTGTTTATTAATATTTTTAATATCTATTTTCATTTGATACACATAACCAATTGATTTATTAATTCTAACTTAAAAGTTATAATATTTTAAGGTTTTTATTTCATAGTTTCATTTTAATCAATATTGTTTATGTGTGAATTTCCATAAGAAGAAATTATCTTATCATTTTCAAACTAACAAATTTTTTCCTTCTCCACTAGTTATTTGTGATATTTAAATTTAATAGTACCATTTTTCACATTATATTACTTAAATATTTTGAGAAAATATTTTTAAGATAATTTTTCTTTATCTTTCGCCTAAATCAAAAATTCTTTTTCATTGAAATAAATTTTTTATAAAAATATTTTTGAAAATATTTTTAATATTAAAAAATTATTTATTAAATATATTTTTAACCATGATTTATTTTTAATTTTTTTTATATAGGAATCATTATTTATTTTTTTCAAATAATGATTTGTTTGGATTATATCAAAAAAGAGAAAGAATCATGGTTTTAACATGTATAACATGAACATGAATTAAAATCATTCATTATGGGTCAGTTTTCTAATGATGTCATTATAATTTCTTATGGGTATTATCAATTATAATCAATTTCAATATAATTTGTGAATTTTTAATTTAAATAAAAGATTTTTAAAATGAAATATTACTTTTCCTAAAGAATATTTTTAATGAAATTTTATGGTATTTCTTTTCATAATCAACATAAACCCATTATTTTATTTTATTTTAACTGGGGATATGAGTTGTTGATACCATCCATATTATTTATCTTGTTGGATTATAATCACTCTGATTAGGGATAGAAATTACATTCTATTTCTTGATTAATTTTTAAAATCACACACATTCCCATAAAAAATATACACCCTTTTTATCATTGGACATTACATTTACACTAAATAACTAATTTTTTTATCATGGATATACTAATTATATAAACCATATATCAATTCTATGTAAATTATATTAATTTAATCTTATAATAATTATTTGGGAAATTATTGTTAATCAATATTCCTCACACGATATGAAAAATTGTTTATAAATAATATTATTCTTCAATTAAATCGATTATTTGATATGTGAGGACGACATTGGACATGGACATTTTTATGGGCCTGATTATATATACCCTCTTTACATATTGGTAGAATCACGAGATGAATCTGTTGTCTTGCCTTTGTTAATTTTTTTTCATGTATACGTACCCATCTGTTATAAAACATCATGTGAAGTAAATGTATCATGATGAATGAGATTATGACATATAATAATTCATAATTACTATAATTATGAATTTATCTATTATTATCCATGACATATTCACTCTGATATTATATTTTGTTGAATTTTATTCTACGTTTATTGATAAAATAGAATGTGGTTTCAGTTATTTAAATTTTCAAATTGATTATGAATTATCGAATCATTATTTACAAGTTATAAATGATAAGAAAAATGAGTTTAGATATTTTCCATCCCATATTGATTATTCCATATTGATTATGCTACATTTACACAGGATAACTTCTAATTTATGTAACTCTTATAGAGAATTTGATTTCTCACTTATTTTATTTCCTTTCCCATAAATCCAGGAAGATCCCTATGAATTTGTTTCAAGGATATTCTAAAACAAATAATGATATTCTAAAAAAATGCTGATTTTTTTACCATATGTAATATATAAATCATGAATATATCTAGTTAATCAAAAGAACTAAACCCTTCAGTCTTTTGGTATGTGCTCACTTTTATCTACTTCCTATGTAATAAATCTTATCCCAGATTTGGTTATTGGGTTTTTTGTGGATCTAGTTATTATTAGAGCATGTGTAGTAGAAAAATAGGAAACATGATTTAGGAAAATGTTGATTAGTGATCATAACCATGTGATATACTTTGAGCACATGTATAGAAAAACAACATATAGTTTTGGTAAGGTAGATATTATGTATTTTTTCTTTCAATAAAATTCATTTCTAGATACTGAATGTTTACATGGTTTTTACATGATGTTCCAAGGTGTAACAAATTTGAAAAATGTTTTTCTAGATTAACTTGACTATTACTTTGTACATGAAAGGGGTTCATACTGCACCCCTAGATTGACACTATTGAGGGATTTCGTTTGGATAATGAAAAATATCTTTACATAAAATTCTGAATTATTTGAATATATTATTAAAATTAATGAACAAGATTAAAAATATATAGTCATAGATTGAAAATTAGGGGACATTATTTAGACATGCTATAGTTAATTATATGGGATTCCCACAATGAAAATTTTTAATTATAGTGTCATTTTTTGTTTTATTAAATTTTTGAATCCTAAATAAAGCATGTTAATATTGAATATGAATGAAAATCTGGTGATTATGAGAACCCAAATGGGATGATTATAGAATAGAATGATATCATGATTTTTCTTAATCTTCTATCTTGAATGATGTTTAAAAAATTATAAATTTTTAAACTATTAGACTCACCAATGAATTTATTGATATAATTTTCAAATAGATCAAGTAGAGGAGACCTTGTAGTCATAAATGATAAATTTAATTAATTCAGAAATATGGGTAGAGTCACATAGTAATATTCTCGAATGGAATGTGAACATATTTTATGTCCGAGAAAAGGGAATAAGTAAATTAAATTTTATGGAAAAATTAACAAAATGATGGAAGAAAATAAATTTCATCCTAGTGATCCATTTAATGTTAATTGTATTAAATTTGGGTAACCAAAGAAATATCTGAGTCAATAAACTATTATTAGGGCATGATGCTACACCAAGGAATGGTCTATATTGAGAAAATACATTATCTATTTATCCATGGTATTAATGAATTAAATTGTAGATTAATATTTTTACTAATAGTATAATTTTCATATTAATTATATTAATATAGATTTTGAAAAAGGAAAACCTTCATACAGGGTGACAACATGTTGCATATGGAGAAGATTGCAGGTCATGGACCCACAACTGAAGGACGATAATGGTTAAACACCTTCCACTTTCCTACATGATATTCTATTTAATAAGTAATATTTTTCATAAAAAAATTGAAAAATAATTATTAATAATGAACCATTGGTGTTATTTATGAGGTTTAGTGGTTTATTTATCACTTCAGATGACCATAATATTTGTAGAAAATATTTATAAACTGGAAAAAATACATTTCTGTTTTTAGTAGATATTAAGATATATTGAAACTAATTTTTGTAAATATGGATTAATAATTAATTTTGTATACTCCATTCATGGAGTAAGAGATGAATATTAATTTACATATTTTAAAAGGATTCATAATCTATATAAAAATGATATTGATACAAAACAATTATCTTATTACCTTCAAATCTATTGACTCAATTGTCATATAAATTATTATATATTTATTATTTTGTGATTTTTTGATTTCTCCTAAACATTCCTTTTTTTGGGATCAATGACCTCTACCACACTCCATGATTCTATGGGCATTATTTATTTCGTCCATGTCTATATCTTTAATTCCCAATTATGTTCATCTATATATAAACCAAGTTATATTGTATTCCTGGTGACCTTTATTATTTTAATTTCCCAATATTAATAGGTTATAATATTAATTGTTTAATGATGATTGTTTTTATGAAATTATTTTTTATATTTCAAACCATTTATATAATAGTGCAAGTAAAAATTGAGAGGATGAAATTTATTGATGGTAGGGAAAATCCGACTCTATGATATTTTAATAGAGGAATATTTTTTCTGATATCATATATGAATTAGAACACTAATAATTGAAGACAATGTAATATTCCAAAACATTATGATAAATTTTTATGTACATTGGTTCTCTTCAATGGCAAGGGGTGCATGACACAAAAGGATTATAATAAAACAATTCACTATTAGAGTTTTTAATTTTAATTGTGTTCCCAATAAATAAGATAAAAATTTTTTGTATAAGAATTTGAATAAATATGTTATGAAATTTTTTGTACATATGTTCAGTACTTATATATTCATTTTAAGAAAATAAAAAACATTTAAATGAAAATGAAAGGTTTTATGAAAACATTTGTTTTCTAAAATATTGTTTAGTCATGAATTTTTCATATAATTTAAAACTAGTTTTTAACAAGTTTAACAACGTTATTTGAAAAATTTATTTCATTTTTTATATCTTCATTTCATAATTATTTTTGGGTTTTGCTTGATTTTTATTAAGAGTTTAATTTTCTGATGAACTACCCAAAATACAAGGTTTTGTTAAAAACAACCTTTTCTTTAATAAATTTACAACTCCCATTTTCTTAAAAAAAATTATAAAATAATTTTTTTAATTAATACTATAATTACAAAATTGTAGGATATTTTAATAAATTATATGATAAATATTGATATAAAAATGTATTATTTTTTGAATGATTTCCAATGCAAAAAGTTAATTCAACACTTTTACCAGTTTAATTTTAATTTGTGTGCTTCCAAATCATTGAATTTAAATTGGAAATTGGATTACATATATTGAATCAGAATAATTTTTTCTATCTAATATGGTCAACTTAATTTTTGACCATAATGAATAGTTAAATAGATATTCATAATTACTACATTTAAGGTTAAAATGAGTTTATTAAGGGGTTAAGCTAAGAAGATAAGGCTTAAAAGGATTTGAATATTTTATTATAAATTTTTTATCAAAATATATTTACCTCATAAATTATAAGTTTTTATTATTGGTCCATTTTGGAGTTTCATGAAATGTAAAAAATGCGGTACACTTTCTTATTTTAAAATATTATAAGTGGTCTTTTACCCCACTTATAAAAGGCTACACACTACCATAACTTAGTCACACCTATCAAGAGAATTTTATAGACTAAAAACAACAAATAATACATCCTTAACATCCTTATCCACTATATATAGTATCTTGTATTCCCAAAAAACCATCCCTATGGTACTTAAGAGGATATCAAAATTTAGTTTCTCTCATGGATGGTAATTGTCTTAATGAAACTCTTTCATTTTCATTCTTTATTTTCTATCTTAAATTATGTATTAAGATAGAAAATATAATAAAAATAGTATATAACATATACTGATATGTTATAATGTTGATTTTAAAATATTAATCTATCTCTTTTTCCATCAAATGGGAAAGAAGATTTTCAATTGGGTGTATGATGGTATACCGCCTCATGAAATGATTTAACTTGTTTTCAATAATAAATCAATATTTTACATAGCTACATATTTAATATATATATATATATATATTATTTATCATATTATTATACTTTTGTAATAATAATATCAGATCTAAATTCTTTCTTCAAATTATATATGAAATAAAAAAACTTCTCTCCAGTGTACAATATACTACCACCTCTTGAGAGGATACAATTCATTTTTCAGTTACTATATACATACAAAGAAATAATGATAAATATAAATAACATATTTCATAAATATAAGACATGATATTGATTCATAAAAACTCATATATCACCCAATTCCTACCCCCTTCACTTATCAATTGAATAATACCATCATCCGTGTGTATTTACGTCCCTCCCTCTCCAAAAAAATAAAAATTATTTTTAATTTCAACCATTAAATAATGATTCCAAATGTGTCACTAATGTGTAAATATAAAATTTATTACATTAATATTGTAATATATATTAAGGATATATATGTAATGAAAAATAACTAATATTTTCACATAAAAACATGTGTCATAATGCATGGTAGTTAACACTCAAAACAATAGTAATAATGAATTATTTCTAATGAAATAGTGATAAAATTTCATAAAAAAGACAAATATCATATTTTAAATATTAATATGGATACTTATTATCTTCATAACATACTTAAGAAAATTATATAGAAGGATAAGGCACATTAAACCAGAATGATGTGCGGGGTAAGGGATTTTATCTCAATTTCCCTTCATTGAGGTATACTTTAATGTTATGCACCAAATCTCTATTATACAGTTCATATAATACCAATCTTTTGTGTAATATTTTGAATTCATCATACTTATATGTATTTTAATTTTTTTCTTGATCTTTATCATATAAGCATATTTGACATGGAAATTACCAAGTCATAAATAATTTTAGAACTCAATTTATTTTTATTGGGTTATCCTACTATTCACAATCTATGATATTTCTATGATTAATTATGTAAACACTACAACAATCTAATATTTTAAAATTAGAAAGTTATGTTCGATAGATTATGTTACATTGAACACTAGTCATAGAAGAAAATATCACACCATGCTATTTTATGATATATTTATTTTTAAATTAATTCAATATCTTCAATATCATTCTATACATGTTTCCCAAAGATTAGATTGCAATAAAATAAACAACATGTTTAAATGAAAGGTTCCATATTATTAAAATATTAATATTTTATAGGATATTTTACAATTATATGCTAAAATGGAAGGTCTAAATATGATTATCTAATTTAAGATAACATATATTTTATACGCGTTCATTTATATTTTAATTATAAGATTTAAAATTTAATCTGTTTGAATGAAAAATAAAATTTTACTAAAAAATATGTTTTCTTATAACATATGGTTTAGTTGGGCTTTGTGCACATAATATATAATTAATTTTTCAATAAATCAGAAAATTTATTTTGAAATATAAAATTAATTTTGTATTTCTTAATATTAATTTTCTCTTAAGTTGAGTTTTTTTGTGTTGTTACTAAATTCTTCTTTTTTTTGATTAATATTGAAAAATATTCAATTATAATTGAAAACTGACTTTATGTTGAAAATATTTATTATTTTAAATTATATTTTTGATTTTTTAAAGTAAATAGTGTTAAATAATATATATATTAGTCCAATATATTGCATTTTATCATTTTTACTAATAATTGTTTATATAAAAACATAACAATATTTTGAAAACAAATTCTTTGAAAACCTAATTTCTCATTGCATCTTTGGGATAAATTATGAATTTAAATTTTCCACTTATGTGAATTGAATCAAGAAACATTTATTCCATATTTTTAATTAACATAATTTATATTCCACAATAACACCAACATATTATTTAAATATAATGAATAGTTAAAAACATAAAAATTAATTACTACCGTTATGGTCAAAATATATATATTAAGGGCCGAAAATTAATATAAGTGTTAAAATGAACTAAAAATTATAAAATGGCCATTTTATTGATATTTTTACACCTTATATAATATAGGATCTATAATTTCTTATTTTGGATACTTGTTTAATGATGAAAGTTTTTATGATTGAAATCATTCAAAAAATTACAACTGTGTCACTCACCTCACTAATAAAAGTTCGCCTTATATCCTCTCCTGTATACCACATCAAAACTGTATTTTATTAAAATAATCTCTGTAATATAATCTATAAATCACTCTTATCATCATTAGATATTTGTTTTAAAAAAAATTAATCCCTGGAAGGACATCACTGCAAAGCATAAGAAGTTAGAAGAAGAAGAGGTAAAGTTCTTCAACAAGTGTTTTTATTTTATTTCTTCCACCACCCTTTTAAATTAATATCAAAAAATTATTATATAATAATATAAAATTCTTATATATATATATGTTATTATTTCATGGTAATAATCTAATTATATCTCATTATCTATCAAATGGGTTACAAAATTATCAATTGAGTGTATTACAGACTACAACATCTCGAACCATAGTTATTAGTTTTTCCATTACCATATATCATAGATGAGTTTGATGACGGATATAAAGTATATATAATAAATTTATAAAATAATTATACCTCTATATTCATTATATCATATTATATATATTTAATTTCCATTTTTTATGATATGTGATAACATTGTTCTTGTATACGGAAAATTATCTCCTTGAGAAGCGAGGTGGTTTATTTATTATAACTCTTTGCATGGATGGTAATAAGTATAAAATTTAATTAATATGTATGATATAAATGGAATAATTATTATATTAATTTCATATTTATCATTTTTAAAATAAAATATATCAGTTTATTTCTTACATCTTCACTCACTGAAAATGTTACAATGTCATTCGTGAATGTGTGGACTGGCACAGTCCTAAAGTGATGGGACTCTCTTTTCCTCACCAAAAAACATGGATGATATATATATATAAAGACATATTATGGTATATATGATATTTTTTATAATTATTGAATGATATAATTTTACTAACCTCATTTCCATAATTATTTTTGAATAGTGTAAATGTTACTCATGCGTACGTATTGCCTACCGTCTCCAAGATTATAACATTCTTTATTTCTCAAAACCAAACATAATTATTATCAATATAAGTATAATATAAAACAAAATGTGATAATTATTTAGTCATTACTATTGTAATGATTTTTAAATAATGACCAATTTGACAATAGCCAACCTTCCAAAGATATTTTTGACAAATAAGCCAAATATGGTAAAAAAATATAATGTAAACATAATTAATTAAGTAATATTATATATAATAATATTATGTTAGGTTAAATTAATAAAAAAATTTACTAAGTCCCACATTCAATTAAATAATAAAAATTATTTTATTATTCTGAAATATAATGACAGACATGAAAAGTTATACTCAAGTTAATGTATTTCTACACTCATTTTCAATTCATTAGTTTACAAATATAATTCATTAATTATTACATGATAAAATTATGTGGTAATGAATTTTTTTGATATTATGTTTAATTTATTATTTTTAATGATGAGTTACATTTGATACACATAATCAATACATTTATTAATCCCCATTAAAATGATATAATCTTTATAAAGGACATCATCTCAATTTGATTTTGTTTAGGAAGATTTTGTTTTTATTAACCTATATTATTTTACAATGTGTATATAAATCACCATTTACAGGTTATATATTTTATTTCTATATTATCTAGGTATTTTTAATTTTTTATAAATTAGTTTTTTCCAATGGAATACGATTCAATAATTTCTAATGTGATGAGTGAATTTTCTTAAAAAATTATCTTTCAATATTTTACTTCCAACACATTATTTTCAATTTCCATGTTTTTAAAATGATTTGATAAAAAATATTATATTTACATGAAGGATTCATAATGTTAATTTAATATCACTTTTTTAATTTATATCAATAGTTTTCCAAACTATTTGATTTTCATGTTTTATAAGGAATGTTTTGACAAACAATGAAAGTTGTCACACCAATGACTTTTTTTAAATTCATTATTAATTTAATTTCCATTCCTGATTTTTTTGGGGGTTTACCACTCATTATGTTGAAAATAGTGGGTTTTGAAAATTTGGGCCAAACCCTGAGCCCAAATCCAGATTTAAAAACAAATTTTGATTCTTATATAACTCCATCAATTTTTACTATTTTATACTCATTCCACTTCCCAATTGGCATAACCAAATATATTAAAATCACCATATCCCTTTGAACCACATGGAAATCCCAAATCATGATGGATTTGGGTTTTTAATTAAGGTAATGGGCCTGCCCGTAAGCCCATTTCCTGCTTTAAATTATTTTTTAAAATTTCAATATCTCATTTGTTTTTTACTGTTTTTCGGTGATTCCACCTCCCAATCGAAGACAAAAACCTAAGCCTCACTCCCTGTATCGCGTTTTCCTCTTTGGAGCTCAAATACCCCGCGGAGTTTGATGATCTTTCTAAATATTTCTCAAATCGACCAGATTTGATGAGGTGAAATGAATCTTTCACAACTCCTTCAATTTTCATCCTTTTCACCCCATTTCAGTCCCCACATGACATAATATGACTCCTTCGGACCTCCATATCAGTTTTGGGTACTTGTAGATTCATATATTAGTGTATTGGGGATGATTTCTTCAAGATATTTCAAGCAAGGGAATTCCTTCTTGGTTCCTTCCATCCTCTTTTAGTTTTATTTCCTATTTCTTGAAGTTCCTCATGTCCAAGAAGTTAGGGTTAGATCCTAAGGTCGGATTTGGTATCTTTTGGGTCAATTTTTGGTGGTCTAGGTATGGATTTATATTCCTTGTGGTGCGGCGGTGGTGCGCTTAAGGTTTTGCACCAAATTTTGAGGGTTTCGACTCAAAAGGTAGGTGATTCCATGTGTAACCATTTTATGATGAGTTAGATTGCTTGTTTTATTAATTTAGTATGTTTATAATCTGTCTTGTGTTGTTTGAAAACTATTTTTGATGAATTTGGTTAAACATTTAATTTTTAGTTGTATTTTAGCTTGAAATTGAGTACTTTTCATGTGTGACTCTTGGGGTAATGTTTGGATTTAGTTTAGAACATATGAAAGTGATTTATTAGTCTTGAAAGGGGCTGAGAATTCTGTTTTGATAATTCCTTATTATCATGTGGGCCTTGAAAAGAGGTTTTTTTGAATGTGTTTAAGGTTTACAACCGTGTTGTACTTTTTGAAGGAGATTTATGAAAATGTGTGTTTTTCATGTGTATCTTTGTGGTATTATTTGATGTATTTTTATAACATTTGGGGGTGATTTAATAATTGTTTTAGGGCTGAAAATTCTGTTTTGGATTGTTATTGTTATGATTTTGGTATTGAATGAGGGGTTTGAAATGGGTTTAGAGTGCAAACAATGGTTATACCTCTTGGGTTTGTTTTATAAAAATTGCAAATGTTTTATTTTGTTAAACAAAGTTTGGAAAGGGTGTAAATGTACTATTTGGGTGAGTGTGTTCACCAAATGTGGATTTTTGAATGGTAAAGTGGTGATTTGAGATGTCAAACATTTTTAGAATGTTTTATAAATTGCTGAAATGTTTTACTAAATTGTGTTTTGTGTGCGAAACACGGGTGTGGGATGTTTCGTGTGAGTTTATTGATAAAATGAATTGTGAAGGTGAGAAGGGTATTATGTGACATGTGTGTGGGATTTTATGTTAGTTGAATATCTTGTAATGGTTTTATAAAATCGTTTAAAGGATTTGTGTAAGTGTTAATGAAATGTGAAAAGTGTTGTAGGGAATTTTGGTGTGAGTTTGATTTCAAAATGCATTTGAATGAATAGTGGAATTTTTGACTTGTGTGATGTGGAATTGATATTTGCATGTGAAAACTATACTTCTTGGATTGTTGAACTTGTTTGAGCACAAAGGGAAAACCCGCGTATCTAGGTGGGTGGACGTGTACTAGTATGCTAGTGAATCCGTGGGGTTTGGCCTCAGTTTCACTTAGCAAGATTGACGCTTACAACTCTAACTAAACAATGATGATGATGATTGGGGACCACTCAGTAATGGGTATGATCCCTACTAGTGGCTCGTGCACGAGAACAGATATTTTTTGTGGTTACTCTCACCGATATACGAGGTACCTGGGACCCACAGCTAGCTAGTGCCTAGGGGTTATTTCCTATTACCTGTGCTCATTAGATCCTTTGTACTTACCGTCGGTATACGGTATTTTTTTCTGGAAAATTCAGTAGCTTTGTTAGTTATTTTAAAATTGTTGTTCCTTTAAAATTATCTCACATGAAAATTGTTTTCATTTATTATTTCATCCTTTAGAAAATTGTAACTAGCATTTCTTATTTACAAAACATGCAATGATTTTTGTCATGAAATGTTTATCACATGGAATCTCATAGAGGTGGTATCCTACTGGGCTTTCGCTCACACCCTACTTACACCTTTGGGTGTAAGTAGACTTTCTTATTTTATGACACAGGTTTGGGTACAGGTTTTATGCCTTTGGTTCGGGTTTTTAGGGGTCCATCGTGATGGAGTGTCATGGAGATGGCATGAGGGCAGTGCCTCTATCCATGTGGAGGTTCTTGGGCTGTATTTTGTTGGGTTTGTAACTTTGTAATGGTCTTTAAAAATTGTTTAAAATTGTGTAATTCAGTTCTGAATTTTTGAAAAAGATTATTTGGTTTGAAAAATCCAGATTCGTTTCATTGGATTCTTTTGTCGTTTTATGTTTATAAACACGGGTAAATCGTTCCCAATAATCATTTTATGACACCCGGGCACTTGTGCCAGCCTGTGGGGATCGGGAACGCCCTTCAGGACTTGTCACGGTCCGGGTTTGGTGCCGGTTTTGGCGGCGTCCAGATTTGGTTCGTGACAAAATGGTATCAGAGGAGGTTCGCTCCATTGGAGTCATGTTATTTGGGAAATAGTCGAAATAGTCCAGAGTTATGATTTTTGGGACATGTAATTCTGGTTATGGGTAGTGTTCTTGATCACCACACCTCATTTCAGGATTCAAGTCACCAGGGGAAGTTGGGATTTGTCTATGTCTTTTGGATTTCTTGGTTTGATGATGATTAGGGGAAATGAAAAGAGAGTTGGGTTAATGGTCTCAATGAGATCGCATGGTCTGGCAAGCCATGTGGAGCCAGGGATATTCCCTAGAACACTCTCTGTGACAGTGAAGTGATTGGAATATGGCCGCCAACCATATGTCCAACTCACCCACTGAAACTAGTTTCCTCTCGCATTGTCTAGTGTTCTTTAGTTTTGAAATCTTGTAACTTTGGTTTTAAAGTGACTTCGTTTTAGGAAGTGTAATGTTTTTGTGAAATTATTTTCAAATAAATATGGAATGGTTTGATTTATGAAATGGCAGAACTGAATATTCAGAATTATTTTGAAATGGAAAATTGTGTTCTTACACCTCTTTTGAAAGCAGAAACTATATTTATGTTGGTTTTGAAAAAGTGTTCCCATTAGAGTTTTCTAAACTATTAAAAGTTTTTTTAATGGGATGAGATGTTTTGAAATTGATGTAAATAAATTGAATGTGAGTTTTCATTGGAGCGATTGTGCCTTTCTGAAAAGTTTTTTTAATGCGGTAATTTGTGTTCGACCTCCTGGTTAGCGGTTTTGATAAGAATGATGTGTTGGTTGACCATTTTGGTTTTGAAAAGTGGAAAGAATCAGTGCATTGACCTTTGTTATTTCCATGAGTTACCACATGCATGGGGTTATATGGGATGATAGATGGTTGATGGCATGACTGGATGAGTGCCAGGACGGATATGAGGAGGGTGCCTGGTATGGCACAAAAACATGCATGTGTGAGGCCCATGGGGTACCATTGGTGGATACACTCACCGCTGAACCATTTTTTTCAGAAATGGTTTTAAAGAAAAACATGTTTTCTTGATGAATAGTTTGGGATGGTTTTTATTATGGGTTTTTGAAAATGTTGATGTTGTGGGATGTTTTGAGTCCAAGAACCCCTCCTGTTCGAACTGTTTTTTTTGGTTTGTGTTTGGTCGGAAAGCTGGGTAAAAGGTCCGGTTAGTATTCTCCTATGATATATGTTTTGGGACACCATTAAGATGGTCCCATTAATGAGTTTGGATCTTTATTTGATGCATGTTTTTACCAATGAACCAGCTTGGTTGGGTCCTTGGGTTCTCTCATTGGATACGGTGCTCCCCCATTAAGATTTAGTGCACAACTGAAGTGCAACACGGATTGTTTTTCCATTGGAAAATCCTCCAGTTGATCAATGTATGGAATCTTTTCTTGAGATTTGTAGAATGTTTCTACACCATTTACTTTCTTGGTTTTTTTTCGGATCCTCTTGTTGCGTAAGAGTGCTCGTGGATGGTTGAAAGAGACCTTAGTTTCTTAAGCTACCTAATTCGTCGAATGTGAAGTTGTACAATATTATGTGAGTATATTTGTTTCAAAACTGTTTTTCCTTTTGGGAGATCTCAACATCCTCTATTTTAGAGGAATGGGTTTATATGTGTCCTTTATTTCTGTTGTTTCTCACCTGAAGAAGCATGGTGTGATGTGAGTGAATCCTCTAAACCCTTATTTCAGTGAATTTAAAAGTTAGGGTAAAGTGATTTCTGGAGTGTGTTATGTCTGGGTGAACCCATCTCAGATTTTGTGTAGTTGTTTGTAGAATCATAAGAAGAAATTCTATTTGGGGTTTTCCAAATCCTAACTACGAGGTCGAAGATGCTTCAATCATTCCAGCTCCAGCCATAGGTCCCGGAGAGAAGCTGGCACGTAGTCAGAGGAAATACCAGGGCAGTTTTTAACCTTGAACAAATAAATGTTCTTAGTATGAGAGATGAGAATAGTTTAAACATTTTTTGTTGTCATCTTGCTTCATTTGTTCACGTTCGGTGGAAATAGGTGGCGGGCCTCATCCCCATGTTATCTCCCAATGACTTTCATTTCCCCTTTGGTTCCCTTTGGGTTTGGGGGAAAGGTTTTAGATATTTCTAGACATGTTTATTGAACACTTATTAGTAATCATTCCCTATAAAACCATGTAGGTATAAGGATCCACATGGTTAGAACATAGTTTCCCAAACTGTGCGGGCTAACCGTGTTGTCGTCCCAACTCTTTTAAGTTTTGGGGTTTTTCTATGCTGGCCCATATTGGTCAGTTAAGATGGATGGTTCTTATGGTGGGGAGAACCACTATGAGTCTCATGTATATTATTTTGAAAATGCATAATGTGATTCTACACCTTGTACTGGGGAGTTTGTTTGGGGCTCCCCTGTTAGTGTCTTGATTCTTTCTCGGAAAAAAAAATTAAGTTGTCTCTTATGGTTGGGGAGCCCAATTGTGTATCCTTGTACCAGTAACTCACTTTTGTACATGGTCTTAGATGGGATTTGGGTAGTCTTGTTCGGAGCTATATAACCACATACATCTTCCTTGAGTAAACGTTGGGATTGGAGATTTCCCAATTTTTTAGTTATATCAAGGTAAGTGTAACCTTGTTCGATGTTCTTGTTTGTTTGGGTAAATTTCTAGAGCCTTGTTCAGATAGTGTTTGAGGAGTTTTGTTTTAGGATAAATCTTGAATGTGCTTGATAATTTTAGTAATGAGATGTATGTTTTGGTTGTGAAGTATTTCTTCCTTAATTGATCACTGGAGGTGTTTTGACATTTGGGGGCGAAGCTTAGCAAATGAGTCTATTTATGCCTTTTGGTTGGGTTAGGTTTTTGCTTTATCCGTGATGTGGCTTTCCGAGGGCGGAATGTTTTATGGTGGGGATAATTGTCACACCCATGACATTTTTTAAATTCATTATTAATTTAATTTCCATTCCTGATTTGTTTTGGGGGTTTACCACTCATTTTGTTGAAAATAGTGGGTTTTGAAAATTTGGGCCAAACCCTGAGCCCAAATCCAGATTTAAAAACAAATTTTGATTCTTCTATAACTCCATCAATTTTTACTATTTTATACTCATTCAACTTCCCAATTGGCATTCCCAAATATATTAAAATCACCATATCCCTTTGAACCACCTAGAAATCACAAATCATGATGGATTTGGGTTTTTAATTAAGGTAATGGGCCTGCCCGTAATCCCATTTCCTGCTTTAAATTATTTTTTTAAAATTTCAATATCTCATTTTTTGTGTACTGTTTTTCGGTTATTCCACCTCCCACTCGAATCCAAAAACCTCAGCCTCACTCCCTGTATCGCGTTTTCCTCTTTGGAGCTCACATACCCCGCGACGTTGGACGATCTTTCTCAATATGTCTCAAATCGACTAGATTTGATGAGGTGAAATGAATCTTTCACAACTCCTTCAATTTTCAACCTTTTCACCCCATTTCAGTCCCCACATTACCTAATATGACTCCTTCGGACCTCCATATCAGTTTTGGGTACTTGGAGATTCATATATTGGTGTATTGGGGATACTTTTTTCAAGATATTTCAAGTAAGGGAATTCCTTCTTGGTTCCTTCCATCCTCTTTTAGTTTTATTTCCTATTTCTTGAAGTTCCTCATGTCCAGAAGTTAGGGTTAGATCCTAAGGTCTGATTTGGTATCATTTGGGTCAATTTTTGGCGGTCTAGGTATGGATTTATATTCCTTGTGGTGCGGCGGTGTTGCGCTTAAGGTTTCGCACCATGTTTTGAGGGTTTCGACTCAAAAGGTAGGTTATTCCATGTGTAACCATTTTATGATGAGTTAGCAATTTTGTTTTATTAATTTAGTATGTTTATAATCTGTCTTGTGTGGTTTGAAAACTATTTTTGATGAATTTGGTTAAACATTTAATTTTTAGTTGTATTTTAGCTTGAAATTGGGTACTTTTCATGTATGACTCCTAGGGTAATGTTTGGATTTAGTTTAGAACATATGAAAGTGATTTATTAGTCTTGAAAGGGGCTGACAATTCTGTTTTGTTAATTCCTTATTATCATGTGGGCCTTGAAAAGTGGTTTTTTTGAATGAGTTTAAGGTGTAAAACCGTGTTGTACTTTTTGAAGTAGATTTATGAAAATGTGTGTTTTTCATGTGTATCTTTGTGGTATTATTTGATGTATTTTTATAACATTTGGGGGTGCTTTAATAATTGTTTTAGGGCTGAAAATTCTGTTTTGGATTGTTATTGTTATGATTTTGGTATTGAATGAGGGGTTTGAAATGGGTTTAGAGTGTAAACAATGGTTATACCTCTTGGGTTTGTCTTATAAAAATTGCAAATGTTTTATTTTGTTAAAAAAAGTTGGGAAAGGGTGTAAATGTACTATTTGGGTGAGTGTGTTCACCTAATGTGGGTTTTTGAATGGTAAAGTGGTGATTTGAGATGTCAAACATTTTTAGAATGTTTTATAAATTGCTGAAATGTTTTACTAAATTGTGTTTTGTGTGCGAAACACGGGTGTGGGATGTTTCGTGTGAGTTTATTGATAAAATGAATTGTGAAGGTGAGAAGGGTATTTTGTGACATGTGTGTGGGATGTTATGTTAGTTGAATATCTTGTAATGGTTTTATAAAATCGTTTAAAGGATTTGTGTAAGTGTTAAAGAAATGTGAAAAGTGTTGTAGGGAATTTTGGTCTGAGTTTGATTTCAAAATGCATTGGAATGAATAGTGGAATTTTTGACTTGTGTGATGTACATGGGGCTGTTTGGTTAATGTGTGATGTGGAATTGATATTTTCATGTGAAAACTATAATTCTTGGATTGTTGAACTTGTTTGAGCACGAAGGGAAAACCCGGGTATCTAGGTGGGTGGACATGTACTAGTATGCTAGTGAATCAGTGGGGTTTGGCCTCAGTTTTACTTAGCAAGATTGACACTTACAACTCTAACTAAACAATGATGATGATGATTGGGGACCACTAGGTTATGGGTATGATCCCTACTAGTGGCTCGTGCACGAGAACAGATATTTTTTGTGGTTACTCTCACCGAGATACGAGGTACCTGGGACCCACAGCTAGCTAGTGCCTAGGGGTTATTTCCTATTACTTGTGCTCATTAGATCCTTTGTACTTACCGTCGGTATACGGTATTGTCGGATGGAAAATTCAGTAGCTTTGTTAGTTATTTTAAAATTGTTGTTCCTTTAAAATTATCTCACATGAAAACTGTTTTAATTTATTATTTCATCCTTTAGAAAATTGTAACTAGCATTTCTTATTTACAAAACATGCAATGATTTTTGTCATGAAATGTTTATCACATGGAATATCATAGAGGTGGTATCCTACTAGGCTTTCGCTCACACCCTACTTACACCTTTGGGTGTAAGTAGACTTGCTTATTTTATGTCACATGTTTGGGTACAGGTTTTATGCCTTTGGTTCGGGTTTTTAGCGGTCCATCGTGATGGAGTGTCATGGAGATGGCTTGAGGTCAGTGCCTCTATCCATGTGGAGGTTCTTGGGCTGTATTTTGTTGGGTTTGTACCTTTGTAATGGTCTTTAAAAATTGTTTAAAATTGTTTAATTCAGTTCTGAATTTTTGAAAAAGATTATTTGGTTTGAAAAATCCAGATTCGTTTCATTGGATTCTTTTGTCGTTTTAAGTTTATAAACTCGGGTAAATCATTCCCAATTATCATTTTATGATACCCGGGCACTTGTGCCAGCCCGTGGGGATCGAGAACGCCTTTCGGGACTTGTCACGGTCCGGGTTTGGTGCCGGTTTTGGCGGCGTCCAGATTCGGTTCGTGACAAAAGTAATGTTTTATAATTAGTAGACATGAAGGAAATAAATTTAACTCTAAACTGACCATTATTTTATTTCTAGATTACATTGGAATAATTCATCATTTCAAACATAAGAATCCATCATTCCATTCTAGTAGGTACCATGGATTTGGAAATTCATTTTTTAGGCAAAATTGTATATTTATCAAAAAGTTTTTTTCACATGGGATTAAATGTTTTTCTCAAAGGGATTTGAAATGAATATGTTTTATTCCTGACATAATACTTGATCATTTTCTGAAATTGGTGAGAATGATATAGTATATATGATATTTTGAACCCCATTATAGTTCATAGAAAATGGGTGATCCAAATATAGCTAATACAGACGTTTGAAACCTATCATGTTTCCCGAGTGTGCCTGATATAGCTTATAAGAATGTTGTGCCCCATTATTTCTCTCAAATGTATTGGGTAATGATTATATTGGAAGTAGGAAATATATTTATACAAATTGAAAGGTGTTTGAAATGTTTTTTGAATATAAATGTATATTTCACCAATAATGATTTTTGATTACATGTTATGGGTTTTAAGTGTTCTCTTTGAGAAAAATTTATCTGTGTTTTCATGTGAAAACTTTTTACTTAATAGAAACAAATAAAATAAAATCTAAATGACAATTTTATAAGAGTTTTACCATTTTTCCCTAGAATAATGGTTTTATTTATTTTTATTTTCCATAATAATATTTCCCTTCCTTTCCCATGTTTTAAAATGTTTTTCATGAGATTTAATGATAGTTAAGGGAAGGAAATAAGTCAAGAAAAATATCATGGATATATTACATGAAAATAAAAATTTTGTTATTTGAAATGATTTATATTATAAGAAAATAGATACTAATAGGATGTGTATAAATTTTATTATATGGTTTTGTTTTGTATGATTTATGACTTAATTCCCCAAAACTATAAACCTGAAAAAATCCAAAAATGTAAGAAAATTAATCCATGAAGAAAACTCAATATTATTTAATGTTTAATGTTGATTACATATAGTTGGTATTAGTGGATATTTTAGATATCCGTATTGGTTATGAAAATGATAATAAAATTCCCTTGAATGAGTATACATTATGTATAAATTGATATTATAATAAATTTAAACATTACAATGTTTCTTTACCTAAGACACATATGTTCAGAATAGTTATCTATAGAGGAAAAACAAGAGCTATAGAGTGGAGGTTCCAAGAATAAATTATCCTTGGAAATAAGAATCCTGATCTGGTTTGAATTGGAGTGGATTATTTTTTTAAAGTTATATATTGGTTGATAAAAGATATAAATTGTGGAGTCATCAATGATATAAAGGATCTATATCCAAAATGATGGAACATTTATATAGTGTATAAATTCATGAGGTGATATCCCACATCATTCATTAGTTCATCTAAAAATATGATAACTGATGGATAGATCAATGATCAGGTAGATTTAATTGATTTAATGTGATAATTAGAAGGGGAAAAGGGAACTCATTCAGTTTATCTATATTATTTTGAGGTAGATCTACAATGGATTTTGTTTAAGAATAATAGGGATAAAAATGATATTTGTTCCATGTTAATGAGAAATTTATGAATATTTTCTTTGATAAATATTTTCCTATGATTTTTTTTCATAAGATAGAGAAAGAAATCTTGTAATTATTGAAAAATTAAGATAAATCAGTGTCCGTATATGAAACAAACATTCCAATGTTTCCCAAATACAAAAATGATTTTGATCAAGGCATTGATAGCATAATTAAGTAACATTACTTAGGATTAAACAAAATCAAAGGAATATTTTTGTCTAGATTATAATTTAAAAGTTATGAGAATTTTTTCCATTGTGATATGAGAGTTGAGATAGTGTTATCTAACACTTATTTTCCATGATATTAATGGATTAATAAATGGTAAAAGTGGTAGGAAATTGAAATGTAATGAACTAAGAAGCATAGTGGTAAGCCCAAATCATGTTCCAATTTTGGTAGAATAAATTTCTAAGAATTTATGTTACGACATGAAAAAATGTACTGGTCTCTTATATTTTCTCACAAGGTTCATGACTATAAAGAAATGAGTCATAAACAATCTCTAAATGTGATAAAAAATACCCAGTCACCAGTGAGTTGTTCTAGATTCAATAATTTGGGATATTATGCTAACCTGTATCTGATGCGATTTACTTAGGTAGAAAATAATCATGCTCATAAGAAAGAAAGGTGTTGAAAAATAATTTGGTTCTTTTGCAGTTTATGTTAAACTATTTGTTGAGGTGCTGAATGCCCAAAGGAGATTGTAATTTTTTAAAGGTTTACAATATGATCAATGTTATTGGCATTCATTTTTCGATTTTTTATGTATCGAAAATACATTAGTATACATTTATTAAGTTTTCAAAGATATTTAAAGTAAATTTTTTATTGGAAACTTAATTTGAGTAATACTTACTTTACCATTTATGGAAATATGTTTAATGGTATAGATAAACTTTAAGTTTTATGTGATCATTATGGATGTTTCCCATAATTTTCAAATAATATGATTATAAATTTTGAATAAATTTTTTATACTGAAAAAATTAGTAAAATTGTTATTAAATAAAAAATTATATATATTGGATATCTATCATTTTTTTGGAAACATTCTTAGAAATATATTTACATAGTTTAGAAAAAGGATATAACACATTCTGGGTGAAAACACATCACACCTATCAAAGTCTTAGGGCTTGAACCCATAACCAAAGGATAATAAGGGTTTAGTATCAACTAGAGGCCTATCTATTGTTCTTATTAATGATACATTGTTTTTAGTTAATCATTACGTGATAAATATTAATGATTGTCCAGTGGTTTTAATTATTAGGGATAGAGATTGATTTATTATATTGGATTACTTGTGCAAACCATATTGGTTTTGGAAAATAGTTATAGGTATATAGAACAATATGTAACTCATTAATGGATCTTATGATCCCTTGAAAGCGAATTTTAGTTCTTCAAGAAAAAGAAATTTTTTTTTTTTTATTTATTTCATGGAGTAAGGAAAAAATTAGAAATTCATCAAAGAAAAACCAAAGAATGAATTTTTTCTTCAAAAATAGAAATATATCGATAATGTAAATTTCATTATGTTTATATAAAATAAAATAATTCATCAGCATTTTTAAAAGGATCTTCAAAAAAAAATTTCCCTCTTACACTCATATAAGATGAATCAAATGGTCTTTTAAATAATTACATATATGTGGTTTTGAGGCCCATAAATTTCAATTGTTCATTAATATTCCTATGATAAAGGACCTCAATAATCCTATATAATTATTTACTTTTTTTTCAATGTCTATATCAACACTTTCAACCAATGATCTCTTACATAGAATATTAGTTCTATGGTATTCCATATAACCATTATACACAGCATTATCACTTATTAAGAGGATGTTTTATTAATCATTTTTATGAAATGTGTTTATATATATGAGTATTTTAAAATTCTCTGTTGTTTGATAATGCAGATAAATCTCAAATTATTGGGACACAATTTATTAAAACGGGAAGTTGTAACAACCTGAGATTTTAATAGTGGGAAATTATGTTTAATAGCATATGTGGCACACAATTCCAGGATAAGAAGAAAATATAACACCCTGATATTTTAATATATGTTTTTTAAATAAAATTATCTATTTGAGATAGATTTAATTATACACAACACTATTTTAATCATGCATAACATGCATTACCGGGTTAAAACGAAATGTGAGATATTATAAAATTATTATTATTTAATGTGATATTTATCACGTAGATAATATAATTGTTGGTATGAATATGATTATATAAATTATTAAACTATATATTTTACACATTCTAATTATTATTTTTTTATTAGAGAAGAATTATATCAATTTAAATTATTAGAAAATGTTTTTGAAAATATTTTTTCCTAAAATATTATTTTATCGTACTTTACACTCATAAATTAAAACTAAATTTTACCACTATTTGAATATTTTTTTGAAAAATGTATATTAATTTTGAAATAATAATATAAAAATTATCCTTTAGAGGATTTTGGGTACTTCTCAAATATTTATTATCTTTTTTGAATAATGATAAAAATTGAATTTTAATTGAAAACTACCATTTTTTTAAACTACGGGTAATGAAAAATTATATTATTAATTTTTATAAATGTAAATTTTGTTTGATTATAAATAAATAAATATATATTTCTAATTTAGTTCATTGGAATATTTTCCCTATTTTATTTTTATTTAAAAATATAGTAAAATGATGAACATTATATCTTCAAAAAACTACTTTCTCATATAACAAACAATATTTACTTTAAATTATAATTTAGAACTAATGTTAATTAGATTAGTAAAAATAAATTGAACAATTTTAATTAGAATAATTGATATTTTATAATATATTTATCTTTTGTTTTGACTAATATTAAAAAAGAAAACATTAAAAATTATTTACCCCAATAATGATAAAAATGAATTTTTAGGGCGTTAAACAAATATGATATGGGATAAAAATGACCTATATAAATATCATAAACACATTATCTAGAAATATTTCAACCTTATATCATCTAGGACCAATAATGGGCCATTTTGAGATCCTTTTTCATGAATCAATTTTGGTATTTTGGACTCTTTTCAAAAAACAACAAGTATGCCACTCACTTCACATATAACAGGCCACCCACTCCCCTCTCTTATTGAAACCTAAAACCTATTTTTTAACAATAACAACCCAAAAATTTATTCATAAATCCCTATTATGATCCTATATTCATTATTTTGGACAAAAATCCATCAATGGTAGGCGATTAGTTCATTTGAAAATAAGATTCTCAAAGATTAGGTAACGTTCATCAATAAGATTCTTTATTTTATATCTTCCTTGTTACCCTTAATTAATTCTTAAACAATGATAATATAATAAAATAATTATCATACTTAAACTAATATTTTATTATTTTAACATAATAACTATAATCCTTATCCTATTCCATCTAAGTGGTTACAATATAATCATTTGTTTGTATGGTAGATTACCACAGCACGAACTGATGTCATTCCTTTTTTCCATTACCACCTCTCCTGGTTGGGTATGATGATGGATATAAATAAAAAATATGGTATTTATAACATTATTATACATTTGGAGTAATTATATAAATCTAAAATTTTAATTTCAATTCCATAAGGGACATGATAATGTCATTATTATATACAGCGGACTACCCCCTCACGAAGCGATGTGATTCATTTTCACTAATGCATTACAAGGAAGGTAATAAGGGTAATGATACTAAATATATGTGATATAAATGAATTAATTTCTATATTAATTAATTATTATTAATTATTAAAAGATAATATATCATTTTATTTTTTATCTTTTCACTCCCAAAAAAAGTGAAACTATCGTTCATGAACGTGTGGACTAGCCCCTTCATTATGTAATGCAACTCTATTTTCCTTACCAGATAAAATTAATGATATATAAAAGTAATTTTTTTAATAATATGGTTTATATGATATTATTATCATTAAATAAATATAAAATATTACTTTACATTATTCTATAATAAATTTTAAAAATTTTAAATTTTAATCATGTGTACATAAGGCATACTATCTCCTTGATTGTAACATATTTCATTTCTGAAAACCAATATTCATGCATAATCCAATAAGTATATTATAAGATAAAATAATTTTAGGGATATGTCTTGTGTTTTTTTATATGTACTATTTTTTACTTGTGTTGAGTACTTTTCATTTGGGTTATACTTTGGGGTGTGTTTGGTTTAAAATTCTAGAAAAAACAATTTAAAGAGGGTTGGGCATGGTTGGATCACAGTTATGAAAAACCCTCTAACGTTGTACATTTGGGATTTTCAATGTTGGGGCATGATTTGTAAAATTTTCTAACATATTAGGGGAAACCATTAACCCTATGAAATAGGTTTGTGGTTTAGGAGCATGGTTAGGGATAACCGTCTGCACATGCCCAAAAAAACATGCTCCACTTTTAAAGTCACCTGAAAATTAGGTTTTTAATCACCAGAGCCCATGAATGTCACCCTATTCAACTCGAACTCAGAAAAACATTATTTATAATTATTTTAGTGCCACTCAGATAGATTCAAAGCCATACTGACCCCCAGGATTTGCAATTCAAATCACAGATTGATGATTTTCACCCCTCTCGGTAATAAAATCCTCTCCCACTTGGGTTTTCATTATTATTTCCTTCTCAAATTACATTGGTGGTTGTTATTTTGGTTTTTGGAGGGATCTAGATAATTTATTTTGGATCGATATCTAGTATTATATATCTAGATCTAGATTAGGGAGATCTAGACTTATTTGATCCTGATTCAGGTTTTAGATCTGGATACCATTCAACATCGATGTGTTGCTCAATTTGAGGGGATTTAAATTGGGATACAATTAGTCAAATAATCAAGGGAGGTGTTATATAATTCAAATATCATTCAAATTATTAAATTACATGTATTTAAATGTATATCATTTTTTAAAAAAAATTAGATATTTTATTTGTTGAAAGAATTAATTAATTTGGATAATTAAATTATATAAGAGATGTCCAATTAGGGATTTTTTGAATTATAAAATGTGATAATTAAATGTGGAATTAATTAAAAAATTTATATTTTGTTGATATTGATTAATTTATAAATTAATTAACTAATGAGATTTATATTTTTAATCAATTTAGTGGATTTTTGTGAAAAAATAATTTTCAAAATAGTAATGAAATTTGTGTGTTTAGATAATTGATGAAAATAATAGAGTAATTGATGTGATTAATTAATTTATTTATTAATTAATCTTATTTATATCATTAGTTAATTATTGAGTAGTATAATGGTGTTTTTATAATAAACTATTTTATGAATTTGTAATGGAATTGATGTGGATAATTATTTGCTAAATTAATTTTGTTGTATAAATGGTAAAATGGTCATTTAGTTGGGAAATAAATAATGGTTACATAGTCATTATAATGTGTATGGTATGAATGGTTACATGATAATTTAGTTTGGAAATAAATTTTGGGAACATAGCCATTTTAATTTCTATGTTATGAATGGGAAAAAGGTCATATAGTTATGTAATTAACAATGAGTATATGGTCATTATAATGTGTATGGTATGAATGGTATTGTGATCATTTAGTTGTAAACTAAATAATCCGAACAATGTAATTTTAAATTTTAATCTCTAAACTGTATCATGGGAATACAATTATAAATTGAGAAATAGTAACAATGGAATTATAAGATATGGCATCCCTCAGATATACTTCTGGCTCTGGCATGATTCGAAGAAGGAATTGTAGTACGAGTGTCTATGGGAACCTTTGAATTTATGTTGCTAAATAAATATTAATTTATAATGTGATATCCATTTAATTATTCTATTTAATTATTCCATTTAATTATTTCTTTATACAACTATATGCATTGTTATTTGACTGGATATTGGTTTCCAAATCATTTTTGGTGGCGTACTAAGTTGTAATCACACACTACATAAATTTCTGATCGATACCTTTAACCCCCAGAGCTTTTTATGAAATAGCTTTTAAAATAATCACATAGATTTAATTTCATTCTCAACCATGTTAATATTTTTATACATGAAACACCATTCTAACTTGTATTACACACAACACTGAGCTTCAACAAAACATCATTTTATTATTATTTAAATAAGATAACAATATAGAAATTATATTAATGGTAATGAATATTATTAACTGACTAATGAAAATACAGGTTTTATAAGATCAATTTATATTTCACTAATTACCTAGAAATGAAAATACATACGAATTCAATATAGAGACAATATTGTCATTTTAATGCTCCCAAAATCATTCTCTATGTATATATTAAATTAATTATTATTAGGGAATGATAATAATGAAATAATTTTTTTCTACATTCAATAAAATATCTTTTATATTCATAGAATATATTTTATAGGCCTAAGATAAGAATAAATCCAATTATTTGAATAAAAAGGTATTTTATGGGGGATTTTACTACCTTTTAAAGAAGAAATCATTTTAAATATAATTATTAAAAATTTTATAACTTTTATTTGAAAAAATAAAAGTATTTTTTGAAATTAGGATATCATTTTTTAATTTTGTTAACTTTTTTTATTTTTCTGGTAAGTTTCATGTATTTATGAATAGTGAAATATAAATGTTATTAAAGAAACTGTATTTTATTTTAAAATATTTACATGGTGAAATTATATTTTGAATTAGTTTTAAATATTTATTAGTTAATTTTACATTAAAATATTAAAATAATGAATTCAAAAAAATTATTTTATAAATTATTTTATTATAAAAACTTTTTATGTTTTAAAAGGGAATTCTTCTGAAGAACTATTTTTCATGACATTTTACTAGATTTATTTCAAATTATATTTTGTAACTTATATATTTGGAATTTTGAAAAAATGGACAACAAATTTGTACTCAAAATGTCCAAATTTAATAAGTATGCCCTATCAATGTTTTAGTTAATATGAATGGTAACCATGGTAGATTTTGTTACTATAGTAAAGGGTAAATTATAAAATTTAGGTGAAAAATAAAATTAAAATGATTATAAAATTTCCCTATAAAATTATATAAATTTTTTGGTATGTATTAAATTCTATTTCTAACACATAAAAATATAAATTAAGTCATTTAATGGAATTTTTTAATGAAATGACTTATATAATATTATATTCAATGAAAGACACAAAATGCCAATTTCATTGTCTTTCTTTTCCCTTATGTTTCCACATGAAAAAAATTTCTATTATAAATGAAAATAAATGTAAATTAATAACAAAATTAATTTATTTTCGTGATACAAATTTATTTTGGACTTTTTGAGATAATTGGATGAAATTATAATATTCATATTATTTTATTAAAAAAAATTGAAATATGTCGCACTCATGTTGGAAATATTATATCATTTTAAATATAGAGTTAAATAAAATATATATTAGACTATAAATAATAATTTATAAGATAAATGATTTTTATTAATCATTTTATTTTTATTTTAATTTTTATCGAATAAATGATTATATAAAATAAATATAAAATACTAGTGTAATAATTAATTTATCAATAGAAATATCAGATAAATCAAATAAAAAAATATTAAAATAAATATAATTTTAATTAATTAAGGTGATCCATTACTTTTATTGTTTCTTATGATATATCATTGTTGTATTACAATATTTGGTTCAAAGTTATATTAGTTTTTATATTTTTATTAAATCCAATATTATGAATTGTGTCAAAATTGACACTCGTATTATTTTAGGAAAATAGTAATTTATTAAATGAATAAAAGTCATAAAAATAATTAAAAACTTATATATATTATGATAAGTTATAAAATTTCTTATATTGATCCTTTATACAAAATTGACACTATATAATTTAAAAATTAAAATGTTTTGATATTAAAGAATTTATAAAAGTAATTAAAAGTGAAATGGGTTAACTAAGAGTTAATCAAATGATAAGGTTTAAAACATTACCAAAACTTTTAGAAAATATATTGGTTGATTATATTAATTCATTATGTCATCTTATCCTCGAATAAAAAGTATTTTTGAGGTATTATTATTAAGATTTGAATTATAATAAATTAATACTTTAAGATATTCCAAAAGCGCCCCTCACTTAAATTATATATGGGAACCTCTTCTATCACTTATACACATCTCATTAAGCCTTTAAGCTTGAACATACACTTAAAATTTCACCTAAAAACTTACTCAGTTACATTATATAGGTTTTAGTATTTTCAAATGGCCAACTCTAGGGTCACTAAGAGTATATCTAAAGGGTGCTTGCCAAAGAAGAGGTAATCTCTTTTACCCACTCATTCAAGATTATTTATTTTTCTACTTCTTATTCGTGTGTTGTTTCCTTTATAATGTAATAAATATATTATCACATATATTATTATATGTTGTTATAATTATTTAACAACAATTTTCCTTCTTTTATCCATCCTACAAAAAAAATGAATGTTCCATGCCTGTTTATGTACAACTTACAGTCTCCACGCTACAATGTCATCTGTTTTTCATCAAAAATTTACATGGATGAGTATAATAATAGAAATAATAAATATATACGATTATTATAACATTATTTTTATTTTGGGAAAAATATTCCATCCAATTCAATATTTTTTCTTTTAAGAAAATTATATAATCACTGGTGCGTGCATACGACCTAACATCTCCACGACGTGATGCAATTCATTATCCATGATCACCATTAAAAAATGATTTTGTAAATATATATAATGAATAATATGATTTATATTACCTTAATATAATTCTATATATGTCATAAATATATTCTATGTGTAATAAACAAATCTTATACGTCAAAACATGTATAAAAAATGAAGCAATTAACACCCAAAAGAAGAGTAATAATGAAATATTATTAAATGGGTGACAATATGATCATATATGATATAATAATTATAAATATGGTTATGGAATAAGTTAATAACACTCAAAAGTCCATTATACAAGAGTTTCTGATATGTAATGAGGAACTCTAGAAAAAGCTAAGGGATAAATTTTCAGTCTCATTATTATCAGACATTGTTTATACATAAATATTTAATTGGTTATATTTATAATTCATATCAATTTTGTTTAAAAATATATTAAAAATGTTATTACCATTATTATACAATTTTTAAATTTCCATTTTACCCATTAATATTTTTTTAATAATTAGTTTGAAATTAGTATTTTGTTGTTTTCCCTATGAGGTACTTTTTGACTTATCTGAAAAAAGTACGAGAATAGTGTTTTCTTTCAACATATATGACATGAATGTATTTTTATGATTTTGTGGCAACTTATTTATATGAATATTACCTTACAACCTTACATGTTTATTTTGTAGGAAATTATTTATTTACAATTTCATGGAATATTATGAATAAAAAACACATTCAATGAAAAAATGATATTTTCCTCAAGAATTATTATCAAGTGATATCGTAAACATTACATATATAGTAATTGGGATATTTTTAAATGATGAAATACATATTATACCTATTATTTTTTATTTTTATTATGGAATTATATTTATAAAACCCAATTTCATTCCATGGGTTATGTTATAATTGAATGATGGGTATAAAACCCATTTCTTTTCTTGGATTCTGATAAGATTACTGATTTAAGTTTTTATAGATCCCATATATATGGTTTTCATTATGTGATTGGTGGGACCTATTTATCCCTATAATACATTGGGTAAAGATTTATATCTCATCATATAGATAGGACTAGAATGGTAAATGAACTCAGTTCTGTAATATAGTGTTGGAACAGGAAGTAAACCCAGTTTAGTAATAAAGTGATTGAATGAGGAGTGAACTAAGTTCAGTAAATTACTTTGTCCACTACGATGGTCTAGGAAATTATCCCTGAATGATGTGGAAATTATTATCTATCCATTTTTTCCACAATTCCATGTTTATGCGAATGTTATTTGTTTATGATTTATGCCTTATGAATTTTCCATACCCAAGATTTCGATTTTTGTTATTCATGGTAAATTTATAAATTTTATATTCATATTCATTTACCATTATGATTTTTATGAGTCATATATACTTTTTACCCTTATTGAGCATCTGACCTCACCCTTATCATATTTTTGTTTTAATTAGGTCTAGAGGAATGATGTTATATGAGTTTTTTCTAGAAGGATTTCACAAGGATGATGTTTATGAACTAATGTGAAATAAGAAAATATGGACATAATTGGAGATATTTTATTTTTTATGAACCCAAGATGTTAACAGTTTGTCCTAATTCTATAAAAATATAATCCAAAAAGGCCGTTGGGGTTTTATGTGAACACTTATTTCGTTTTTATGTTTTAATTTTTTATTAGAAAAATTGGGTCACATTTGTAAAGTTTATGTCTTTATCCATAAATTTAAGAGTGTAGATTTTTGGATATTATAATTGGTATCAGAGCAGGGTTTGAATAAATTTAGAGATTTTAATTGTTTCTTAATAGTTATTCATATCATCATGGAAATTTAATTTTATGGTTTAATACAACTTTTGTTTCTTAAAAATACATTTTTAGGCTTTAGGTTATGAAATTTTAATGTGACTAACGGAATTTTGGTGACATTTTGTTTTGAGATAAAAAAGGGTTATTGTATTTTTTGAGAGAAAAATTAAATGTATGAGATAAGATTTGAGGATTAAACATATTAAGTAAATTTTTTTATTTTGTTTCCTAATTTTTGTAATTCTATAAGGATTATAATAAAATTGTTTATAAAAATAAAGAAACCCACCGGATGGGTGACATCTTATCATATCTAGAATTTGTTTGAGGATTGATCCCATAACCGAACGGTGACTAGAGTGCATCACCTACCACTAACCCATGAAAATTCCCGGATTGTATGAAATTTTCTTTTTAGTTCATTTTTTTATAGATGTAGAATATGTTTATTTTTGGGAGCATATTATTTATCCATGGGTTTAGATATTGGTTTATTGGTTTATTAATGTCATTTTGGAACAAGATTTATATTTTCAAATTTAGAAAACCTTATCTGATAAAAAAGGATATTATTTGGGGAATAAATGTTGAATTTTATTTTAAAATCATATATGTTTATGTTTTAGATTTTTGGTAATTAAGGTTATTTAGGAAAATTATTACAATATATTGAAGATTATAATGAAATTACTTTTTTTCTATTAGATATTAAGAGTGATAAATGTTATTTAGAAATAAATGATAAAATTTTCTCATGAAAAATAATGGGATTATATCCTTTTCATTTTTTTGGTTTTTAATAATAGTCTTGAATAATTTTGATGGATTTTGAGGGTAAATATTTATTGACTGACCAATGTTGAAATTTTGTTATTATTGATATAAACTATTATTACTTTTTGAGAATTATATAATCTTGTACTAACTATTTTGGTTTTGGTAAATTCCTAAAGTTTGGGAAAAAATATCTTTTTATTCATTTTTTTATTTTTTGACATATGGTAGAAGATTTTGATGCTTCAGACGTTACAAATTCAACTCAAATACTTATCATTAGAGAAAATGATGAGCTTGTGGTTGATATTCATTAAATAATATGCTATACTTTTCAAGTATGTATATTTAGTTATGATCAAAAATATATAAAGTAAAATAATTCCTTAACTCTAGGAAATGGATCTTGAAACAAATTTTTTTCCTATTATCTTCTTTTCTAATGAATTTAATGGTCCCTTAGATCTTCACAGATTATTGGCTTTGTGATAGTCAAATTTTTCCTAACCATGATCTCTATCAATCTCCATAAGAGATTGATTGTAACATTTTACTTCCAAGTCTATTTATTAATGTGGAAGACCAATTATGAATAACCTTGGGAAACTATTTTGTTTCCAACATTCCCATTTAAAAGGAATTTTTTGGATATATTTTTATGATGTGGGTATATATGAAAGGAACTATATCATATTAATCCTTTGATAACCTTGAAGAATTTTGAGGGCGATATTTATTTGAAAGGGTGTATAATGTAACACCCTAAGAGTTTTATGAAATATATTTTTAAATAATATGATATAATTTTTTTCATGCTACATATTGTTAATCTTTCACTACACACTACATCGGGTTAGGTTGTGTTACACACAATAGCGAGTTTCTATGATTCACCATTTTATAATTATTTAATTAAACTAATTACCTAGCCATTAAATTAATATATATGAATAATATTAATTAAATTATAAAAATATAGTGCTTATAAGATGAATATATTTATTACCAATTACATAGAAATTAAAATACATACCAATTGAATATAAAGGCAATATTTTCATTTTTATGCTCCCAAAGTCATTCTATCATTATAAATTTAATTAATTAAAATTATTGAAAGATAATAATGAAATTAGAAAGTTATATATTTAATCAAATAATTTTTATATTTATTGAATATATTTTAAAGGCATATGACAAGTATAAATCGAATTCTATGAATAAAAAGATATTTTAAATGGAAATTTTATCACTTTTTAAGGGCTAGCCCATATTAAATATAATTTTTAAATTTTTATTAATTTTTATGTTGAAAATTAAATTTATTCTTTCTAATTGGGATATCATAATTTAATTTTATTATATTTTTTGTATTTTTCTATTAAGTTTCATGTTTTTATGAATAATTAAATACATATTTTTTGTTAATAAATCTGTATTTTCTTTTAAATTATTCATAAGGTAAAATTATGGTTGGAATGAGTTTCCAATATATAGTACATAATTTTAATTTAAAATATTTTAATTAAGGGTTATATAAAGGACTGATACATGAATTTATAATAATTTTTTTTAAAGGAATATTTTTGAAAAACTGTTTGTTCATGGCATATTATCAGCTTTCCATTAAATTAAATTCTAAGACCATTTTATTTTTAATTTTGAAAATAATGGATTAAAAATTTGGATTCATAAGATCCAAATTTAGTTATAATGAACATTTTATTTTTGGCCAATATGAATAGTATCCATGGTAAATTTTGTTGCCATGGTAAAGGGTAAATTAGGTAATTTAGGTTAAAAATAAAATATAATGACTATAAAATGACCCTAAAAATGAAAAAAAAATATTGGATAATTTAAATTTGACCACTAACAATTATGAATTATAATTTACTCATTTAATGGACACTTATCCATAAAAGTTACCTATATAATATTTAATTCAAAGAATGGTATAAAATGTCATTTTCATTATCTTTATTTTCCCTTATGTGTCCTCATGGGGAAAAATTTATATTATGAACGGTTATCAATGAACATTATACATATAAAAATATTTTATCAATTTATATATTTATTTTGGATGTTTTGAGCCAAAATTATGAAATTATAATATTTATAATATTTTTTTAATGAATATTTAAAAATGTCGCATTCAAGTTTCAAATACTATATTATTTTAAATATAAGGTGGAACAAAAGATATATTCCACTATAAATAATATTATGAAAGCTAGAAGATTTATCTATATCAACGTATTTTATTTTTAATTTTTAGTGAACTAATAAGTATACAAAATAATTATACAACACTGATAAATTAATTTCTATATTAATAGAAATTATAAATAAAAGATATTAAAAATGTAAAAAAAATATTTGGAATTAATTAATGTGATCCAAAATTTTTATAGATGATTAGGGTATATTATTGGTGTATTAATGTATTTTTCTGAAAGTTATCTTTCTATTTTTATGTTTTGTTAAATTCAATATAAAAAATAGTATCAAAACTGAAAATCAGGATATTGTATGAAAATAATATTTTTTAAAATTAATTAAAAATCATAAAAATAATTAAAAAGTAAAAATTGATTATGATATATTCTAAAATTTTAAATATTGACTAATTATAAAAATTGAAACCATATAATTAAAAAAACAATTTATTTAAATTAAATAATTTTCTAATGTAATTAAAAGTAAAATTTGTTAACAGAGGGTTAATCAAAATGATAAGTTTTTAAAAAATTACAGAACTTGTCAAAACACTATTGGTAGATGTTATTGCACCATTATATCTTCTTATCTTCTAATTCATGGTTGTTTGGAGGTATTTTGATGGATATTGAAAATTTAATAAATAAATACTATAAGAAAATCCCAAAGTATCCTTTATCACTTCTACACATCCCATTGAGAATTGAAGCTCGACCATCACCTAGAAATTTCCCTAATAAACATTCTTAGTTAAATTCTATTGGGTTTTTTATTCTAAAAATTCCATCTCTAGTATACTTAATAGGATATGTAGAGGGAGCTTACCAAAGAAGATGTATTCTCCTTTATCGACTATTTCAAGATTATTTCTTCTTCTACTTCCTCTTAATGATCTATTTCAATTATAAAGTAATGAATTCGATATCACCTATATTGTTAAACATTATTATGATTATGGAACAACCATATTACACATTTCAACTGTCCTACTAAAAAACAAATGTACCACATGTGCATACGTACGACTAACGACCTCAACATCATAGTGTAATCTATTATTCATCACTAATTTACTTGGATGGGTATAATGATAGAAATAATGACTATATGTGATTATTAGGACAATATATTGGTTATGTACCAATAAATATACCATCCAATCACATACTTTTTACTATTAATGAAATGATACCAAAGATCGTACTTACGTACGACCAACTGTCTTCAGGACGCGATGCGATTAATTTTCCATGACCACCATTAAAAAATGATTATATATATTTATAGAACGAATAATATAGTGTATATTATCTAAATATGGTTGAAAATTATATAACTATATTCTATGTTCCTGATCCGTAACTTATACTACAAAACATGGATAATAAAATATGGAAATTAATATCCAAAACAATAGTAATAATGAAATATTATTAAACATGTGATAATATGATCATATATGATATCGTAAATATAAATATATTCCTGTAATAAGTTAATAATCAAATTTAATCCATTATATTGGAGTTTATGATATGTACGAAGGAACTGAGACCTAAGGTAATGGATACATTTTCAACTTCATTATTATTTGAGATTATTTATATGTAAGTATTTACTGGGGTATATTTATCATCCCTATCCATATTACATTGAAATCTATTGAAAAATGTTCTTACAATTCTTCTAAAATTGTTAAATTTTATTTTTAACCATTTTTATGTTTTTACTAAGCGGTTTAGAAGGAATCTTTTTTTGGTTTTCCTTATGAGGTACTTTTTGACTTATCTAACAAAAATAAGAGAAGAATATTTTCTTTTAACTTATATGACATGATAAATTTTTTTATGATTTCATGTCACCTTATTTCCATGTATCTTCCTTCACAATATTAAAATATTATTCTCAAATAAAATTATTTCTTTAAATGTTTTGTTACATTTGGTGAAAAGAAAACTATTTTAAAGGAAAAAATGATATCATCCTCAATAATTATTTTCAAATTATATATTAAATGTTACTTATGTTATAAATGGGATATTTTTCAATGATTATATACCTATTATTCATATGGTTGTTAAATTTTTATTATGTCATTATATTCAATGAACCCAAATTTATTTCCATGGGTTATGTTATGATTTATTGATGAGTATGAAACCCATTTATTTCTAAGGATTTGGATAAGATAAATGATTTATGGTCTTATGGAAATCTGATGTACGGTTTTCATTATGTGATAGGCTGGACCTATACCATCCTCCAATACATTGTGTAAAGATTTTTATCTCATGATATTGATAAAAATGGATCATAAAATGTTCTCAGTTTAGTAATATAGTGATGGTATAGGAACTAAACACAAATTAGTAATAAATGAATGGAATGATGAGTGAAATCGGTTCAATAATGGATTTGGTCAACTATAATGGCCTCAGAAATGATCCCTGACAAATATGGAAATTATTTTCTATTATTAATTGTTTTACATAAAGACATGCTTATGTGAAAGTTTTTATTTTATGATTTATGTCTTAATTATTTTTATGACCCAAGACATTTATATTTTGATATCCAGGGTACAATATACAAATTGTATGTTCATATTATTTTACCCATATGTTTATTCTACGATTCATATCTCTTTTATACACCCTTACTAAAAATATGATCCCACCCTTTACATATGATTCTTTGCACCAGGTCAAGAGGAAATATGTTAAATGTGTTTTTTCTAGTATGATTTTACAAAGATGATTTTAATGACCTAATGTAAAATAAGAAATTCTAGACACACTGGGAGATAGTTTGTTTTTTATTAACCAAAGTTGTTAAGTGTTCTTCATAATTTTATAAAACTCTATTCCTAAAATGTCATTTGGTGTGTAAGTGATCCATTATTTCCTTTTGATGTTTTATGTTTTGGTGGAAAAAATTGGGTCACATTTGTAAAGTTTAGGTCATTATCACCAAATTATAAAGTGGGGAATTTTGGTTATTATAGTAACCTAATAGATTTTTTTCTACTTTATTGGTTGAGGGAAAATGATTTATATTGGATGGATGGTATGGTATGGAGTATGGATGAGGGAACTAGAACCGATTTAGGGTTTGCATGGGGAGACTTGCTTGTATTTATTTTAGATTTCATTTTATACAATCAGAACATAATTTAGCATGAAATATTTACTATTATGTTTTGATATTGAATTTTCAGTATGGGGTCATCTTGGGATTAATGTATTATTATGGATAGGTATTATTATTTAGTTATTCTGTTAAATACATTTTATTCTTTTTACACTACACATTAACTATATTATAAATAGAGTATAGTCCTCCCATGAATGATATTAGACCCTCCCTGATAGTCGGTTGCCTTTGGCATACAGGGAGGCACACATAAGGTCATGTGACTGACCGGATTGGGGAACTAGTGTGTGGCACCCAGGTCGGGATGTTACAAATTGGTTTCAAAGCCCAATTTTATTTTCATTTCATTGATATCACTATTTTAAGGTTTTACAATAGAATATGAATATTAGATTATTTTTTATTATCTCATTCATGGGAGTACCTAACCTAGGTATGGGGGAGAACCCTTACTCCAAGGGTGGGAATTGTTATCGTTGATACTGTTTGTTATTACGGTTGAATATTATCATTGGTGATTCACTTATTGTGTGATGTGATTATTGTTTCTAAGAATTTTTGAGATTTAAATCATAGACCAATATGGAATGAGATTTGAGTTTTCATTCATCATTATAGGCACTCATGATTATTTTTTGACATGCAACATTTTTAGGAAGGTGCTAAAAAATATTTTATGGATAAGTTATTGAAATTGGATATTTTCCCTTTCATATGACCATGAAATGAAAAGGATTCGTAATGTGAAATTTCTGAAATAAAAAATGATGCAAGATGAGAATAATTTTGTGTCTAAATGAGAAAATTATATAATGATAATTCCTATCTCATTGTGAATAATGACATAGGTGTAAGATGGTAAAGGGTATTAATTATGCCTCTATTTTGACTGGGTGGTAGGGTTTGGGTAAATGAATTGATCGGTCTTGTTGTGTTTTACCTCTTCTATAAATGTGTTAATGTTTTGAATTTTTTTCTAAGGTGCATGTTTATAAGTGTAGATATATTCCTCCATGGTGGAACTTGTTGAGACGATGAAATGGGGTCATGGAAGGAGATTCTTTACAATTATTGGGGCATGTGGACCCAATTGTACTGGGTGAGGAGACATGAGTGAAGATCCAATAGAAATTTTCTCAGTTCATGAAATTCATGGGATGACATCCATTCTTGGTCGGGAAGAGTATGATTGGTATGACTTTGATGTTTTAGTTTCATCACCCTCCATCTTTTACAGGATAGGGTAGACCTCAGGGAGATTAGTTTTAGATTGATTCCATCGAGATTGTGCATGAACATTTAGAAACTCCTACTAAGATGATGGTGAACATGGATTATTATATGCCATGAAGATCAATGAAGCACATGTGGCATGTATATTCTTATACTAGATAGGATAATGGTATATTATGGAAGGAAATTTTGGAGAGGTTCTTGGAGAACTTATCTCAAGAGTTGCTGAGGCATGAGGGAGAAGTTGAGTTCATTATGATGAATCAGTGGTGTATATCTGTGATTGACTATGCTATATAATTTATAGATTTACAATGCTTTTATCCAGCATTGGCATGGGATGAGGTAGATTCTGTGATGCAGTTTTAAAAAGATATAAAATGTGGGATTATTTCCCTTATTAACCTCTTTTGGTTAAATATGTTTACTGAGGTTGTGTATTAGGCTCTTATGGTTGAGAGGAACCTGATGGAGGATTTTAGTGTGGGACAAAAGGTTGTAGTTAGATGATTATAAAGTGAAAATTCAAAAAGAAGGAAGTATTTCTATTAAAAAATTATTCATGTAATTGGTATATAGGGTGAATAGATAGAGGGATTAGTTTCCTAGAATCTTATTCGAGTGATTTTCCTCCTATGTGGTAAGACTATACACATCCTGAGTAGTGACCTCAATAACTAGTAGAGTTCTGGTCTTGTGGAAATATCAGACATATACAAATGTTCTGCCTGACCTATCAATAGATGAGCAGTGAAACACGATCTAGACAGAACTATGTTATGGGAAGTGGATCTTCTCCACTATAACATCTTGGCAGATAGGTTTCTACCAGCATTGGCGGTAGAGGTAGTGAACATGGATCTTTTTGAAAAGATCACCCATACTGGTAGAGTTGTGTGGCTCAAGGGAGTAAAAGTACATCACATATAATAGGGAAGTATAGTTTCATACTATATAGACTACACTTGTTGATATTGAGGCAAGATCATTGAAATAGAGTGGTATTATTCTAGTAGCTTCTATGTTAGCTGGTGACTTATTTGAAAATGATGCCTCTAATTCATTTATTTATTCAAAACTTGTGAATGGTTTAAGAGTATTTTTAGAGTTCATGAGTGGGGTGTGGATGATAGACAACCCTTTATGAGTATGGTCAAGATACCCTTTTTGTGAGAGGGGTGTTCTCTTGAAGTTGTAGAGTATTATTTCTTATTGAATCTTAATATTCATAACAAGTTCAGTTTTGAACTAATTCGGGGTATGAACTGGTTAGTTTCATACTGTGCCCATATTTATTATTACCATAGGATAGTGAACATTACATATCTGATGGGTGACAACTATGTTCATTGATGAGAGTGGGATATCTCGGTAGGCCGATCAGGGCCAATTACTCAGCCACTAGGAGAGATCACAACCTAGGTTTCTAGTCCATTGTTGGATAATGGAGGTGTGGAGTAGGATGTTCTACACCTTTAATGGACATGTTTGAGGAAGACTTCCTTGAAGAATTGTTCAGGATTACACTTGAGAGATATATAGATTTTACCATTGATCTCATACTAAGGGATGATCCAGTTTTTTCCACCGCATATATTATAACTAAAAGAGATTCAAGATTTTAAGGTTCAGCTGGAAGAGTTGGAAGTCAAGGGATTTATATAACTGAGTACGTCACATTGGGGTTCACCGATATTGTTTTACAATAAGAAATATTTTAGTTTTCACTTATTATTTGAATACTGAAAGTATATTTGTATGAATATGAATTACCAGTATCCTATTTAGTGCATTAATGATTTTTTAAACAGTTTATTGGATATTGTATATTTTACAAATAGATTTCAGATTAGGTTATCACTAGCTGATAGTTCGGACTTCGGATAGACTATGGATATCTTTCAGAAGATGGTGTGGCCAAAATGAGTTCGTTGTAATTCTATTTGGTTTGGAGAATGTACCAGAATTGTTTATGGACTTAATGAACAAGATCATCTATCCATACCTATATCAGTTTTTGGTGGTGTTTTTAGATGACATCTTGGCATACTACAAGACTCATGGAGATTATTACCAATATCTTGACATCATCATAATTAAACTAAGAGAGTATCATCTATACACCATATTATCTAATTTTCAGTTTTTTGATTGTTCATGTACACTTCCTGGGCCACATAATCTCGGAGGAAGGTGTGTTAGTGGAACCAAAGAATATACATAATGTTGAATCATGGGAGCACCCTAATATTATTTTTGATATTCGTAGAATCTTGAGGTTTGTAGAATTATTATAGGAGATTATTCCATGACTTTTCCAGATTGGTAACAACTCTTTAATGCTTGAACAAAAAGGGGATAAAGTATGAATTGTCATAATCTTCTGAGAATGATTTCAATGATCTGAAAATGCATTTGATATCATCACCAATCATTATATTACCAAAGATAGGTATAGAGTATTCAGTGTATTATGACACTTTAGGAATTTGATTTGGAGCAGTGTTGATGCAATGATACTGAGTTGAAGAGTATTGGTCTCAGTAGTTCAAGCCTCATGAATGAAAACACCCTATGAACAACATCAAGTTGGATGAAGTTTTTTTTTCATTAATATGTTGTAGGAATTTTCATTTGGCTTCTTCTATTACTGTTTATAGGGACCATGAGAGCCTGATTTATATCTTTTCACATTTGGATTTGAATCCTTAGTAGTTGATATAGGTTGATTATATGTAGTCTTTTAATTTTGAGCTGGCATATATGCTCAGAAACGGGAATAATGTTGTTGATGGTTTGGGTTGGAAAAAATAGAATCAAAATGTAAAATAGTTCAATGCTATGTTTAAGATGAAGAATTTTATGGTTGAGATGCACATTATGGTTAATAAGAGTGAGGAGGGGATTACTCTATTATTAGTTTTAGTGGAGTAAATTATTATCAGATGAAATAGGGATAGGTAGTGTGATGATCTGGATTGAATGACCTTGAGGGAATGTCTTGAATGTGGGGAGTTACCTTCTAATTGAAGCATAGATTAGGATGAGATCATTTACCTCATGAATCAGGTTGTTGTTCCTATGAGAATGAATGAAGAGATGATATGTGGTTTTTAGGCCTTGATGTTGGTAGAATATCCTAGTGTAAACAAAACGTTCCAAAAACTATGATTACAGTATTGGTTTTCGAGCATAAAAAATGAAATATCCCGATTCATAACACAATTCTCCAACTGTCAGTAGTTGAAGGCTGAGCATCAACGACCAATAGGTTTGCTACAACCATTACTCATTCTGTAGTAGAATTGGGATGACATGACCAGGATTTTTTTTTGTAATTTTCCCGAGGATTGGCTTGGTAAAATGATTATATTTGGGATTTTATGGATATACTAAAAAAGGAAATTCTTTCATTCCCATATGAAAGGCTTTCGTAGTGGAATAGTTGGGAACTTTATATTTTCGATAGGTAGTCTTTTTGCACGGGGTAACACATACTATTATTTGAGACCACAATTCATGCCTTGATCTGTGCTTCTAGAAGGAACTACTAATGGTTATTGGTATAAAGGGTTTGTTGAGTTTAGCATTCCTCTCATAAGCAGATGGGATGTCAGAACATATTATGTTGGTTGTTGAGGATATACTGCGAGCATGTGTAATTTACTTCGAAGGGTATTAGGATATGATACATGATTTAGTGGAGTTCCCTTATAAAAAATTTTATTAGGAAACTATATAGATATAACCATACAAGGATCTTTATAGTAGGAAATTCATATCACCTTTATGACGGATGGAGGTATGTGAGTTAGAGTTGTTTGGATTGAGTCCCGTGTAGGTTTATCTTATTCAGAAGTATACGGATATGTCCTAGAGTAGACATAAGTCTTATGAAAATAAACATCGATGACCCTGTTAGTTTTAAAAAGGTGATCATGTATTCCCTTGGGTTTTTTCCAAGATTGGGTCACTATAGGATATAGTGGTATGTCATTTTGGGGCTCAGGTTTGATGGACCATTTTATGTTGTTGAGAGGAAAAGTCCAATGACCTACCGATTGGATATTCCACTGATATACAATGTTATACATTATATTTTCCATGTATCACAACTATGACGGTGTCACCCAGACCCTTATGATGTTATAAATGTGGATGATTTTGAGATGGAGATAGATGCTTTCTTTGAGGAGCATCTGATATGTTTTTTTATTGCATTGAGAAATTATTTCATGGAAAGACCATGCCAATAGTTCATATATTGTGGAAACATGGATGTGTGAAGGAGGAGACTTGGTAAATAGAAGAAGATATATGGGCTCAATGGCCCGACCATTTTGACTCTAAATCATATAGATGCTTGACAATGCATATTAAGAATGATTTATTATGCAGTGGGGAGTTTTTAAGATACTATCCATTTATGGAGATGTATCGAGCTTGGTTACATGCACTATTTTTCCTTTTGTGGAATATATTTAATTTTTATTTTACTTCTGGGTGTGTTTGGGTGGAAATTTTAGAAAGTTATTGAAAGTGGGTTGTGCATGGTTAGCAAATAGTTAGGGAAAACATGGCACCCTCACCCAACAAATCATGAAACCCTAGATGGTGGGGATTTTCATGGTTGGTGCACAATTTTTCAAACCATACACTTTCATAGAAGTAACTGATCACCCCAATGAAATATGTTCAAAATTTTGGATGAAGATTAAAGAAATCCATGTTCCCCTTCCCATAAAATTGATATCGACTTTTAAAGTCACTCAAACATTAGTTTTTTGATCACCTGAACCTTCTAAAGTCACCATATTGGACACAAACCAAAACTAACTTTATTTCTCTTGATTTTAAAGTATTTAGAATTGATTATAATCCTTTTCATCCTCATTTCTCCATTATTAAAATCATGTATCCACGATATGCACCCCTCCTTGTAGGATAATCCTATCCCACTTTGTTTCCAATTATTCCTTCCTTCTTTCTCCTATTATTTTAGTGGTAGTTTATCCTATTTTGGGATAGATCATGATATATTATTACTTATCAATATCATCGATTATAGATCTAGATCTATATTATAAATATAATGATATAATTAACCTTGATTTAGGTTTTATATCACCCTCTCTTAATACGTCGTTTTTCCCTTCAATTTTATTATATATTCATTGGGTGATCATTCATCAATGAATCAATGTAGGTTGTATTTAATTTAAATCCCAAAGTCATTATTAAATTATCTGTATGAAATTATTTATTTTTTATTAGAAATTTAGAAAATGTGTTCTTGATTGAATTAATTAATTTGGTGAATTAATTAATTGAGGATATGTGAAATTGTGGAATTTTTTGATTTATAGATTAAGATAATTAATTATAGTATTAATTGTGAGATATTGATATTTAAGGATTGAATAATGAATTGTATATTTAATTATGGGATTTTTTTGATTCTGATTAATTAATATTTGAATTAATTAATAGGAATTACATGTTTAATTAATTGGAGAATTTATTATACAGATTTATGTGATAAACCAATTCTTGAATTATTATGTAAATACGTGTGATTAGTTAATTGAATATTTGAATAAAAGAATTGGTGTGATTAATTAATTAATGAAATAATAAATTTTATTGATATGATTCATTAATTTTTTTTGTAAACTAATGAGAAATTTTTGTTATCTAACTATTGAAGTAGCAACATAATTGTCTTGGATAATCAATTATTGAATTAATTATGTTTTATGAATAGTAAAATGATCATTTAGTTATGAAATAAATAATATAAACATGGTCATTATAATGTATAAGGTATGAATGGAAAAAATGTCATTTAGTTGTGAAACAATGACTTTGAACATGGTCATTACAATGTGTATGGTATGAATGGTAACATGGTCATTTAGTTGTGAAATTAAGAATGAGGATATAGTCCTTATAATGTGTAACGAATGAATATTAACATGGCCATTTAGATGTGATTAAAGAATAGACACAAAGTCATTCTATTATGTAATGTGTGAATGGTTTCATGGGAATACAAGTATAAATTAAATAATGGCAACAATTTAATTCTACGATATGGTGTCCCTCAGACATACTTTGTGCCCCTACATGATCTGAATCCAAAATTGGGGTACATGTGTCTATATGAACCTATGGATTTATGTGGTCAAATAAATATTAATTTATAATGGGATAAATATATACTTATGAATTTTAATTATATTTTTATACAAATTCATACAATTGTATTTGGGTTATCTTGTGATACTGGTATAGTTCTAGCCATGTTATATTATTTGGTTATTCTATTGAATATTATATAATCATTTTTTATTGTTGTTTTAATTAGTTAAAAAATGTGTATATGCTCTCCATGATTGATTTTAGATGCTCACTACTACTCGGAAGCCTCTGGCATAAATGGAGGCACGCCTAAGGTTATGTCACCGACCGAATCGGGGAATAAGTGTGTGGAACGTATTTGGGACATTACATATAAATTAGGTGTAAATATGATAGTTATTTTATTATTATTATTGGAGAGATTTTTAGATAATGACCTCTCTTAACATAGTTAACCTTCCATATTCATTTATGGAACATAATCTAAATATGATAAAAACATCTAACATAAAAATAATTGATTATTTATTTTAATATAACATGGTAATATGTGAAATAAATGTAATAATAAAATGAAAATTTTAATTAATCATGTGTGTAATTAACATATGTGTATTATTTAGGAATACAAATACACACGTGACATGTCAGACTCAAGTAATGATTTTTCTTAAAACAATTGCAAATTATTCGTTTAATAATCTACATCATTGATTACGACATTGTAAGATTACATGTGTAATGAAATATTATTTTCTTATGGTGTAATTCAATTTTTTATTCAGATATATATTTGATACACCAAATATATTCATTAATTAATCTCTAATTAAATGATATGATATTTGTATGGTAATTTGTCTCAATTTCCTTTAAATGAGGAATGTCTTTATTTCATACACATATACAATTTAATGAGATGTATATACCCCCTTTTTATATGTAATATAATGTATTTATATATTATAATTGTAGTTTTCTGTTTAATGAGATTCTTTCATAGGGATTATTACACAAATATTTCCAAAGTGATAAGTGACTATTCTTTTAAAAAATTCCTTTAAATGTTTTCCATCAAACTCTTTCTTTTCCATTTCCATGATTTTAAAATGAATATATTAAATTTTTTATATGGTTATAATATATTTATATAGTATATATGATAACTATATTAAAATTAATTCAAAGTATTTTGAAGGAAATATTTTACATTTTTATATGGAGCATGATGATAAATGATGAAAGGAATGTTCTATTCTTAACATACACAGTGAAAAATAATTTCTATAAGCTAAGGCCATTATTTTATTTTTGGATTATCTTGATTAATTTAATTTTTTATTCAATTTAAAATCCTTATTATTATATTTTTGGATATTTTGGTATTGATAATTGGGTTTTAAATGAAATGGATATTTTTATCCGAATTTCTAATTAATATAGGTTTAAAATAGTTTTCAGTGGATTTTATAATGAATGTGTTTTATTCATGATAAGGTACGTGAGAATTATGTACAATTGGTAATCTTGAAACAAATTATAAGAAGTGATGAGCCCTATTATAGATCATGAAAAACAAGTCAGAACTATACATATTATACGATTGGTCTATCACAATTATAAATCACGAGTGAGACCAATATAGCTTATAGAAAGAGATACTCATTATTATTCCCCAATTAATTGAGTGATGATAATATTAAATTTTGGTTTTATGGTTATTCTAATTAAAATGTTTCTAAACAGTTTTTAGGAATATGATAGTCTAAATCTCCAAAAAAGAGTTTTTAATTCCTTACTATGTGTTCGAAAGGCTTTATTTGAGAAAAATGTTTTTATATTTTTCAAGTTATAATAGTTTGCATTCTATAATAAAATGACACTAATGTTAATGGTAAAAATTATATGAGTTTTTATATTTTTCAATAGACTAATATTATTCATTATTTTTTATTTACCTTAATATGATTTTTGTGCTCACCCATGTTTTATAATATCTTCCACATGGTTTAAGGATTGGAATGGGAATGAAATAAGTTGTGTTGAAAGTCATATATATTCTCTATAAAAATAGGTATAAGTTTATTTTAAAATAATTTTATTATGTAACAAATGTATAATAATAAGAATTGTCCAATGTTTATTATATAATTTTTATGTCTGATTTATTACGTATTTATATAACACTCTAAACCATAAAATATCCTATAATATTTTATAATTAAATCATAAAATAAAACAAAATATTAAGTAATATTTAAGGATAGGTACTTATAGATAATATTATATATATATTTAAATATTTATACTTGTCTGTTATAGATTTTCATTTGATACACATAATAGATTCATTAAATAATTTTCTCTTAATAGTTCTGATCTTTGAAAGGGATTATTTCACCATCTCATTTTAATCAGTGTTGTTTATGCATGAATTTTTATCTAAGGAAAATTATTTGTTAATTGTATAATAATCCCATTTAATACTCTAATCATCTATTCATTTTTTAAATTTTCATCTAATACAACCATTTCCAAATTTATGTACTTAAAACTATTACGAAATATTTTTCAACAAAATATTACCATTTTGACTCTTCGGTGGTGAGTCCAACTTCATTAAAATCTATGTTTTCATAAAATTATTTATATTTTTATCATTATCAAAAAATTTAATTAAATAATTTTTTACAAATTATTTACTTTTTAAAATTTTTTCTCAAAGGAATATCCAAATAATTTTCCAAACACGGACCATTTGAAATTTATTGAAAAACTAAATGGAACGACGGTATTAATGTTTATGGGATAAATTATATTTCCATCCATCATTATAAATAAATTTTTTATATATTACATTATATGTATCAATGGCTATTTTCAATGAAATTAATATTCAGAATATTTTGTTTTCTTATTGTTGAGAAATATATTTTTAGAATGATATTTATATTTTCCTCAAAATATTTTTAATGAAAATATTTTGGTATTCTTTTCATCAATCACATCAACCATTTATTATACATATAATAAACTATGCATATGTTGTATTGTAATTATTATTTTTATTTTAATGGTTTTTTTCGGCCAATTTGATAAGTGAAAGAATTTGTATTCAATTGACAGATTAAATTTGGTAATCATTAAATTTATGTTAAATTATTCACTCTATTAGTATTATTGGACAATATATTTCATAGAAATATCTATATCATTTAACAGTTATATACTCATTATAGAAATTTTATAACATTTACAAATACATTTTTCACTTTAAATGTTTTATTATTAGCTAGGGAAGTTATTGTCAATCCATAGCCCCTACTTGAAATGTAATTTTTTTTAATAATTCATAGTATTCATGAAATATATAAATAATCTGATATATGCGAAATGAGTTTAACATGCTGGTATTCACCGGGAACATATATAGATATCCCTATAATGTATTTATAGTCTCATGAGATGAATCAACTATCTAGAACTACTTAAATGGGTTTCTTGTGTATACCGAACCATCATTTTTAAACTAGCATGTGAAACATCATTAATGTGGAGGTATCATGATTCCTAATATCATGTAAACAAAAATGATATAATTTCCTTCATTAAGATTGAGTTTTTTTGTCTATAAGATTTTTATGATGATATTATATTTAGATTCATTTAATTCTATGTTATTTATTAAATTGATTTTGTTTTCAGTTATTTAACATTCCATACATATAATCCCTTATAAAATCATGATAGTCATGATATTGATTAAATGGAATGTGTATTAATATATATATATTTTCTATATTTATTCAAAATAATTTATTATTGTTCATTTTCTCATAATAGATTCCATGTTATGTAACTTTTACAAAAAAAATATGAGCTCATACTTATTTAGTACAATTTCCTAGGAATCTTGGCAGTGTACTATCAAATATCGACAAGTATACAATAGAGGGAATAATTGTATTATTGGAAAATAAAATGTTTAATTTTTTTTAAAAAAAAATATATATTTTAATTATGTATATATAGAATTTTTAAAATATAATAATAATCTATTTGGTCCTTGGGGATATGAATCCTTATAAAAAATGAAAATGTAACAATGAAGTCATCAGATCCCAGTTACTGGGGTTGGGTGCACTAAATTATTTTGATCATAAGTAGAAATATCAGCTACTCAATTAAATGTAATTTATCAATAAATTTCTCAATTTTCACTTAAACATATAATCATTTTTACATACAGTGAGAAATTATGGAAGTTTTCTATAAATCATATTTTTTTACTGGGGAATTATTGATATTATATATTCTTGATTCAAAAAAGTTATATATTAATTTATAAGGATTTTTTTATGTATTATATAGTCAATTAAATATATAAATAATAAATTAGACATATATAAGTGATGGGCGAGAAAAACCTATTGGTAGATATTTTTTAAAATGTTGAGTATCATTTAAAAAGTAATAGTGGTTATTTCTAAGTCTGTTGATCCATAAAATAGAATTGTCTTGGCACAAAACGTTGATATTATGCATGATTTCTTCGAATAAGGCCTTAATGGTATAGTTCATGATATATTTACCTGAGGTATTGATGTTAAGATCAAAAATGTAAAACAATACACATTTTTCATGATATTTGATTTATTATTCTCCATGTGATTGTTTTGTTGATATTTTTAATGGATATATTTTGATCAGAATTGTTAATTTAATGGACTTACTTTTTCCTTCTCTATTATGCGATGTTTATTATGCCTTATTTACTCTTTTTTTCTACTATATGATACCCTTTATATTCATCATAGATCAACCCTTTCATTTTTTAATTTTTTTACTAGACATAATGAAAATATCATTGTTTATTTTTAAAGGATGAAATAATGTTTTTTAATGTCTTTTTGAATATTGAAATTCATGTATACGTCATGTATATATCTTGTAATATATCTAGTATTTATAGAATAATACAGTTTTATATCTATGAATAATTTTGAATAAAATATTAATTTTATATTAAGGGGAGTCTTTTTATGATAGCGTACTTGACAAGAAACAATGAGTTTCTTTGAAATCTTACATTACACACTACATTGATTTATACTGAAAAAATAATGCAATAATATTATTATTATTTTAGGTGGTAGTTAATTCATAGTCGTTTTATTGGCGAGAATGAACTGAATTAAAAAAAATATTATTACACATGTTTATTAAATGTTTTTACAATTATCCAATAAATTTTAGAGGCAAAAAATTAAAATGAATCCAATTTTATGAATAAAAAACTCTATTATTTTTAAAAGGTTGGTTTACATTATTTTCATGGAGAACCCTTTTTAAATCATTTTTTTATCATTTAAAATGATATATTTGAAAAAATAAACTTCTTATTTGAAATTGGAATATAATGAATTTACATTGGTTGATATTTTAGTAATTTTCTGAAAAAATTCATATTTCAATGAATAGTGACAAATACTAAAATTTAAATCAAAACTGCCTCTTTATATAATTTATTTAATAGTTAGAATACCATTTAAAATGGATTTGAAGTGTAATTAGAATATTTTTTTAATTTAATCTATTTTTCATCATTTGAAGTCATTTTATTTTGAAATTTGATATAAACACATTTCAATTTTTTGATGTTTTTTACTTTTAGAAAACTCATTTTCTCATTTTGAAAACCAGATTTAACATTAATTTAATTCAAGAAAACATCTATGTTTTGAATTTGCAAAAATAGATTTTATCTTTTGAATTAAGAGGCCAAAATTATGTAAATATTTCCCTTTTATTTCTGGGAATTATGAATATTAACTTCAGTAATTATATTTATTTACCATGGTTAAAGGGTAAATCAACTAAATATGGGTAAAAAAGTTTCATCATAATATAAAACAGTCCTAACACATGTCCTAATCCTATTATATGAGATATGGCCAACCATGATCATCCTTGGGCAAATTTTAGGATACCATGGATCCACTTGGGTGTGATAATGACATGTTATAATAATTAATTTAATGTAACGAGGAATATATGATAAACATGAATCTTTTTACTAAAATGGTTTTAAGGTGGTGTTATAAAATTGATATATATGACTAAGAAAATTCATTTGAAATATAAAATGATTTACTACATCACGTTACATTATTTAAAATTTTTAGATATTAAATAATTTAATTTACTTATGACATGTTGATGATTCAATGATTACCTTCTTAATGAAAGATTCAAATAAATGATATTATAAATAATAAAAGAAATGTAATATGAAAATATTGATGCCATAAAACAATTTAATGAATGATTACGACATGTTATATATGGGTTAATGTAGTTTTTTAGAATTAATAATGTCATTAATACTTAAAATCAATTACTAAATATTTTCAAAATTGACATAAATGTGTTTTTTAAATAAATATTTTTTCAAAAAATGATATAATTGTCATACAAATATTAAATTCGGAAACATAACATGGATAATTCTAAAATATTCATTAATGATCCACTTGAGATTCCCTTGACATTTTATAGTAACCATATTAACCATATAGTGTAAAGATACAAGAAGACATGGTAAGAGTTAATTTATTTAACAAAGGGTAAAATCCAAAAGATGAAGTTAAATTTGTGACCTAAATTTGAATAAAATCTATTTTTTGATTGTATTTCAACCCATTAGAATCTTATTCTCAAAATATATGACTTTTAAACTATTAGAATTCGACAATCAATTTATAATAAAATAATATTTCAAGACATTCTTGAAGTGCACCTCCTCCCTCTTATAAAAGGCCAGCACACCAACCCAATTACTTACACCTCTGAATCCCCTTTTATTTCCAAAAATCTTCTAATATATTATTTAAAATGCTTCGATTCTTCATATAACCATTACATTGTGTACAACAGAACTCATGGAAGCCTATTGGATCAAATCAAAAGGATTCTCTATATTTATAGTTAACGTCTTCTCTCAAGATCCATTCATTTGTATTATTTTTTCAACCCCCTTAAAACTCTTTATTCCATTATTTTCTAAGAAAACTAATATACTTAATATAATATAATGTTTTTTAATTAGGGTTCAACCCAAGCTTACACGCACCTCCTTCTAATGGATATAGAACATACTGTTTCTATGTAAGGCGAACTACTACCTCACAAAATGATGATTATTCAATTTTGTCCTATGAACTCTCATGGTTTACATTATGATGTAACTATATTTATAAATGATATATATTATAATTTTACTGCCTTTATACTTATTTAATTTTTATTTAGAACATATATTTATTATTTCAATGTTGTGTAAATACGATAATTTCATTTAAGGAAATTTGGACTACCGCCCCTCAAAATGATGTGACTTGTTCCCCAATACATGGAATGTAAAAAGGATGGATTTATTAAAAATATAAGACCTACATGAAATTAATATAATAATGGTATTATAATATACATCATTTGATTATTATTCATTTAATATGAAAAATAAACGAAGAAAACATCCATGTGTACGTACGGTTTACCATCACCATGAATAGTGAATTTAATTTATTATCTAAAAATATGATGGAAATTATAAATACATATATACTGGATATATATTATATTTAAATCATGGATAATATTATGGTGATGATTTATATTCAAATACATGAACAATTTAAATGAAAACAAGTTCATTTTTGACTCACGTATAGAATATTAACAAAACATAAAATATAAACATAAATAATTATATAATTTTGTTAACATGGTAACAAGTGATATGAAAGGAATAATAAACATGAAAACAGTTCTCAAGCAAGTATAAAATAACCAAAGTTTATTATTTAGGAACATAATGATTTTACATGATGACTCAGACTCAAAGTTAGGGACTTCGTCTCAATATACATTCATTGATGCATATTTTAACATATACAACACCTTATTTAAACGGTGTATAATAAACCACTTTGAAATTTAATTTCATTAAATAGGAATATTATTTTCTATGATGAGTTTCACAAAATGAAAAAATTGAATGTTTTTAACATATGTAATGACAATGACTACTCCACTACCGTAACCGTTATTAGATATTTCGCTTCCTCTATAAGCCTTAATATTTTTCAAGGAATATAAATCCCTTATACAATTTTTGGATGTTTTTGTATTGAAAATGGTTTTGAATGTGGATTTAAAATTTCCATATTATGAAACTATCTCATGTTATTGCAAATGAAATTTTATTAGTGAAATGTTGATAATTGAGATCTTTTAGGTGTTGTGATTATACAATGGTACTTGGACATTTGTTGTGTGGTTATGTGATAAACTAATGATGAGTGGTTACATGAAAAATAAAATATGAGTGGTTCCATGATAAACCATGAATGGGTGGTTAAATTATAACATCAAATTCATTGGGTATGGAAGTCCGTCGTATGGCTATTTCATTTGTAAGAATGATTTGCAGAGGTCGATCATATTGTTATTCCATTTATATATGATTATATATCATGATACCTTTTATATGATATACGTTTATTTCTATGGGTTTATGTTAATATTTTGGTACTAAATGGGTAAAAAATGAGCATATATTCAGTGAAGAGTATTTAATACTTTATAAAGGTGAAAAGTATTATATTGTGATAATGTATTCATAGTATTCATGTTTTCCCAAGACTAACAGTTTTACTTTTTTCTGTATCCCTTACTGAGATTTTTATGCCCATCCCTTATTTTGATTTTTTTCACATCACATAAAGAAGAATATAGTCATGGATTGGATGAAGAAAATTTTATATTGTTAAAACATGAAATGATACCATGTTTCTTTTTACAGTGTTTTTTTAATGATGAAATGGATAATGAGTTAAAGTGACTACTTGTAATATTTAAGCTGTTATGTATGAGTTATGACCAAATTCTCTAAGAAACTAAACCAGAAATGATACTCAATTTAAATTAAATCCAAATTATTGACTTATCTCAAGATTATGCAATATTTATGGTTGGGGAATTAGAGTTGGAATAATTTGTCAGTTTAGATATCATTAGAGGTTAGGATGTTATCTTGGTATAGGTTACGAATCCCATATAATGAAGAGGTTTATTAACATGTGGAATTATTTGGAGGGTCATGGTAAATTTGGTTTATTGGAAGATACCCTCAATAATAAAGGTATACGTAGGTTAATGGATTAGACTAATATATATGTTTTTATCCTATCTCTACCAAATAGAGGATTATTTTTTTAATAATTCATTTTCTCCTTAAGTTATTATTCATTTTAGCAGATTAAGGATGATTTCTCAAGATCTAAGGAAAGACATCTTGCATAACTTTTTTATCCCACCTCGATGATTTGATCATCACTATAATGGAAAATGCCTCCTTGAATGATTTTTACAACTTCTTGAGTATTAAAATCACCTACAAGAAATATTTTGAGTTATCCAACACCTACTCATTTATAAAACAATTTTATGGCTCATGTTATAATTTTTATAAGATTTCAAGATCTCAAATTTTCCATCTCTGTAGAAAAATGAAACTACCGAATTAGAGTGAACGTTTACTTTTTGAAAGTAGGATATCATGTCGAATGAGAAAAGGAACATCATGAAGATCATGATATTTGGATTCAAGGTATGATTGAATTTATAATCTATAAATAATGAAGAATATTTGGATTGATATTTCTAAATGGTGAGGATATTTGTTCTACAAGAATGATGTATTAAGAAATAAGGTGAAAATGAATAGTTAATGGATTATACAGAATGTTGAATGATTAAGAAGTCTATATATAAAATATTCAAGAGTTATGGTATATTGTAGGATGATGAAATGTTTAAAATTATTAATTCTATTTTGATGATGGGGTTTCTTTGGAAAAACATTTTCTAGTACGTGTAACCCTAATGTTTGATATGCAAAAAATTTATTCAAGGAAGGATTATATTTTCTTATATGGACATAATAGATATCCTTTAAGGTTCATATGATCTTGGTTTGTTTTGATTAGTGGCTATTACATTTTCGGATGCAAAATGAATAGTATTAGATAATCATTGAGGTTAAAGTATGTTATGGTAATTTTTGAGGGAATTATCTTAATTTTTAGAATGTTAGAAGAAATATATTGATTTAGAAAATTAAAAACCCTCAGGATTGGAAACAACCCATCGTTTCTAGCAAGGCCTCATGAATCTAACCCATAACTAAAGGGAGACAAGGGTGAATCGCCTATCACTGGCCTACATGAAGTCCCTAGTAAGAATGACTTATTATATTTATTTAAATGATCTTATGGATTAAAAATATGTTTATTTTATAGATATATATTTTATTGAATAGATATCCATATTATTGGAAAATTATTTAAGGATTACATGTTAAATTTTATTTTAGAAGACGTTCACTATTTTGCGATCTTTATACTATTAGGATAAATAGAATACTATGGAAGTTTATTTGAGGAATAAAGGTTTAATTATTTTTAAAGAAATATATGATTTAATTTTGGGTTTATGGGAATAGTCCAATTTATGGAAGTTATTATCCTATCTTGGAAAAAATGTGTTTAGGTAAATTACTTTTTGTTATGAGATAATAAAAGTGGTTTATGTCATTTAGAGATAAATTCCAAATTTCATCAAGGAAAACTATATGATCAAATCCTTTTGAGTTTTGGGTTTTCATATTAGTTGGATTATTTTGAGTAATTTTATAGACTTTTATATGTTAAATGGTCTATGCAGAACTTTGGTATTAATAATGAATTTTGGATATTAAAAGAAGTCCTTCTCCTTATAATGTATTGATATTTTGGGGGGATTATATGATCATGTACTAACCATTTTTGTTTTGGATAATGACTTAATATGGGGTAAATATATAATTCATATTTTTATAATTATATGATTATCCAGAAGTTGATTAAATTACTTTAGGTGTGACCAAGTGAATTTGAATACTCATAATTTGGTGAAAAGATACGTTTGTGGTAGAAATTTATTAAAGGATGAAAATATAGTTGTAAAGTAATTATATTTTCTTATGTTATTTTTCTAATTATTAAAATAGTTCTTTATATTTATGAAACTAATCTTAAATCAAAAAAATTTCTGTTTAAATTTCCAATTTTGAAATCAATGTCCATTTAACTGATCACATGTCTGTGGTTTTCTAGTTGTTAACATTCTCATGATGTGTTTTATATCACACTCTATCAAAAATTAACACTTAGTTTTTTATGTCATATCCATTTATTACAACATGGAATCCTATTATGTGTTTTCTCAGGTGGCCTTTGTACTTATCATTATTTATTTTAAAGAGTAAGTTTTTTTAATCTTATTTTCTTATGGGTGATTTCGATAAAGTTATTTTGAAAAGCGATACTTTAGTTACCAAACCCAAATTCAAATTGCAGGGATGCAATTTCCAATAGGGGAAAGATGTAACATCCATTGTATTTGTAGAATAACACATTTTTATATGTCTTAATAATTATGAATATAGTATTAATTTTACATTAAGGGGATTCTTTGTCTAATAGTGTACTTGACATGCAGCAAAAGCTTTCTCTGAAATATTATCTTGCACAAAACATTGAGTTTCACCAAAAAAATAATGCAATATTTTATTTTTTAAGTAGTAGTTAATTCACAGTTGCTGTATTAGAAATAATGAATATAAATAACTAAAATATTATTACACATTTTTCATAATTTTTTTACATTTATCAATTAATGTTTAGAGTCCTAAAATGAGAATGAATCAAATTAAATAATAAAATACTCTAAAATTTTTAAAAGGTCCCTTTACCACCGTTTGATGGAGATTCCTTTTATAATATAGTTTGTGTATATTTTATATGTTCTATTTAAAAAATAAAATTTTTATTTGAAATAGTAACATAAAAATTTACTTTCTTTGAAAATTTGGAATTTTTTCTGATAAAATTCATATTTTAATGAACAATGAAAAATACTACACTTTAATTCAAAAATACATTTTCATTTAATTTATTTATATAGTTACATTGTCTTTTTAATTAGTTTTAATGTGTAATTGAATTATGTTTTCATAATTTAGTACTATTTTCATCAATTTAAGTAATTACACCTTGAAATTTGATATAAACACACGTCAATCGTTGGATGGTTTTTACTTTTAAAAAACTTGTTTTCTCATTTGGATGAAGGGAATTAATAATAAATTAATTTATTCCCATTTTATTTTTTGAATTTATAAAAATGGATTCCCTACTTGGAATCATAATTTAAAAATTATTTAAATAGTTCCCATTTATTTTTGGATATTGTGAATAGTAACTTCAGTAATTATTTTAATTTACCATGGTTAAAACGTAAATCAAGTAAATAAGTGTAAAAAAATAATATTATAATCATATAAAACTACACTAAAATGTTTTCATATACTATTTTATGAGATATGGTTGACCATGATCATCCTTGGGTCAATTTTACGATATCATGGAGCCACTTGGGTGTTATAATGACATGTTATAATAATTAATTTAAAGTAAAGAGAAATATAACATAAACATGCATCTTTTTACAAAATATTATTTTAAGGTGGGGATATATAATAGAAATATTTTAATATAAATATTAATTATAAATATAAAAATATTTCCTTAATCATGGTATATTATTTATAATTTTTAGACATTAAATAAATAAATTTGTTTTTTTTACACAATAATGATGTTGTGATTACATTATTAATGAAATATTAGAATAAATGAAATTAAAAATAATAAAATTAATGTAATTTGAAAATTTTTATAGCATACATGAATTTTATGGATTATTAGGAAATTTTATTATTGAGTTAATTTAGTTTTTTAGGATGAATCATGTTTTTTTGAATTTAAAAAATTCATTTACTAAATAGTGTCAAAATTGGCATAAAATAGTTTTTCAAACAAAAATTATTTATTTAAATAATATAATTGTCATAAAAATCATAGATTCATCCAAGATACAAAGATAATATTAAAAATGAAATTATTTACCCACTTTATATTGTCTTGGAATTTTATAGTAACTATATTAACAATATAGTTTAAAAATATATAAAGAAATGGTAAGAGTTAATTTATATAAAAAAGGGTTAAAGGTAAGATATAAGGTAAAAATTGTGAACTAAACTTGTCTGAAATATTTTTATGAGAGTATTAAGACCCATCCCAATATTATCCTCAAAATATATTACTTTGAAACAATCATAATTAGAAAATAAATATATAATAAAATAATCTTTCAAGACTTTCTAAAGTACCCCTACTCCATATTTTAAAAGGACAACACCTCTACCCACTTAGTAACACCTATAATGTCCATTATATCTCCCAAATTCTATCCAAATGAACTTGTCACAACCCACCTTCGGAAAGACGATGGAAGGGGCAGAAAAGGCCACCTCCCTTCCTTCTTCAAGTCGAAGACGAGATAATGACCCCCGATTCCCGCCTTTAGTAGGCCCTGGAGTGGCGACTAGCACCAAGGGTGTAACTTTTTCACAATATGAGAGGAATTAACCTTTTTAGTTAACCAATATTGGGAGAAAGAATGAGTCAACACCAAACACCACCAAGTATAGAAAACTCAAAAGAAAACCAAACTACATGCATGTTTTAATAACAAAAATAATCAAGGTACAATAACTCTAAAGTAAAAACCAACAGGAAAAGAAAATGCGAAGCAGGAAACAACATCAACCAACAACAACTCCATTGACCAGACTAGTATGGTCCCGCACGGCCTCTGAAGTCCTCTTGACAACCTAAAAGTAAACGTAGGGTGAGCATAAAAAGCATAATCAGTAGTAAAAACCTATAGCTCTCGTGCACATGTGGGGAGACATACTAAAGTCCCATGAGAAGCAGAGAAACCAACATTTATCAAGGAGTCTATCCATCCCACCTCACTGGCCATGATCACCAAACAACACAACCAGTAAGGTAATAGTAAGAACAAAACATTTGGGTACCCCGCACCACCATTTCCCCCACAATCTAGCTGCTCATCCCTAACGGCAAACGTCCTGATGCTACCACACTCTTCCTGCCCGCACACACTTGGGCCTCACAACCATCCATCCCTTCCCGCACACACCTGGGCCTCACAACCATCCATCCCTACCTGCACACACCTGGGCCTCACAACCATCCATCCCTACCCGAAAACACATAGGCCTAATCCTGAAGACACATGGGAAAACAAACCATAAACAGAACCCCTGCCCAAAAACACTTGGGCTAACACCACACCAAACGAAACCTACTCTAATAAAATTGGGTGTAAGGTCTCCTCCAGCCATCATAGCCGAGGGAAGAAGGAGCAGGAAGGAGAGTAACTTGGGAGAAATGCCCTTCCCCATGAAATGGTGTGTCCAAAACTAAGTGCCCAATGCGGGTGGGGTGTGACTAAACACAAAACATACAATTATACATATATATATATATACCAAAACACATCCCAACCTACGTCTCCTCAAACAGATACAAGTAGGTACACAAGAACTACTGCCTCAGAAAACATGCACAAAACAAACTGTTCCCAATTCCCCTATTCAAGTTATTATTCATAATAGTTCAGTATGAGTTAATCCCTTCACTAATGGAAAATATAACAGGCACATTCAGAGATGAAACAAAAAAAATGGTAGAAAGTAAAAACATCAGGTAAAATAAACATTCACACCCGGTTCCCTTGTGAAGTCACAACAACTAGAGATCAAGCCAGATCCCTCAAAGTACTAGAAAAAAAACAACCCCGAGACATAACCCTATGTCCCCAAACTCCAGAATCCAATGGTTTCTCAACAACAGAGGATTACACCCCAATTATTGATCTAAGCAGAGTAACCCCCCATAGCCTCAGATTCACAACTAGAGAAATTACAATAGGGGATCCCATCCAAGAAAACCATAAAGTCACCTATAATTGTCCCATGAATGAAAAAAATCAAACCACTACCACAAAAACAAGGTAGGCCCACGCAGGTATTTTCATATTTAAAATATTTAACACACTTTATGGTTTCAAATCAATTGTGCTTCAACTGGTTTTATCACAAAAAAGGGTTAATCCTGGTGCTTTAAATTTATTTAATAGAGTATACGTAATTAACCAATTCCATGTTACGGTTATTTAAACATCCAGGAACACTGAGGATCATTATTGCAGAGAGAAAGACCACCAACGACCATGATTTTCAGTGAGCATAGGCCCGTATAATTCACAAAACATATCAACAATAAAAGAGCATAGTAGGACATCAATCACACCCCCCTTTCATTCTTTAAAGGTCCGTTAATTATCTTCATTAAGTTGGGTTTCATCAATTTCCATAGAGACAATGGCATGCCCACCCCTCATGATACACAGAATGGAGAGACGAAGGAGAAAATCCCTACCTGATTGATCAAGGATCGACGTTAAGTCCTCACGTGGAAACCGGAAAATAGGGGTAGTAGGAACTCCATGGAACACGATCAAGGAAAACATCGCAACAAGGGTACGACTCATTTGGAGGAAGGGTACTATGAGTGCATGGTGATAGAAAAAGAAACTCAGGGAGAAATAGAAGCTTTTAGGTTATAAAGACTGAGATACAACATCCCCTAGATGGTTACGATATGGAGAGAAAAACGAAACCGTGCATAAGAAGTGGGATCGTTGGTTGACCACGCGGCTGGGACACCCCACGTGCTACTTAAAAGTCCCCACCTTTCGGGGCAATTTAATCCGACGCACACCTCATGTTTTTTCATTTAAGGAGGGTACCTCACCAATCATTTAAATTAATCGCCTAATGGGATTTAAAACCTGCTTAAAGGGGTCAAAACATGGTTTAAAAATCAATTTGCGGAAAAAAGAGACGCTGCAGGAAAATCCACGGGGGGTAGGTGATGACTATCGTTAGATAAGAGCCACCAGTTGGGGACATCTATAGGTATCTGAGAGCTACCAGTCGTCGAGAGCCATCGGTAGCCGAGAGCCACCGGTAGCCAAGAGATACCGGTGGCCGAGAGCTACTGTTAGCCAAGAGCCACCAGTAGTCGAGAGCTACCAGTTGGCGACAACCACTGGTAGCCGAGAGATACTGGTAGATGAGAGCCACCTATAGCTGAGAGCTACCGGTAGCTGAGAGCCACCGGTAGCTGAGAGATACCGGTATCCGAGAGCCACCGGTAGCAGAGAGCTATCGGCAGCCGAGAGCTACCAGTAGTCGAGAGCTACTGGTAGCCGAGAGCTACTGGTAGCCCAAGGTCAATGGCAGGCTTGGTCTACCGGTAGGACGAGGCTACCGGTAGGCCAAGGCTACATCTAGGAGTCACCGAGAAGCTGGGATGGCCTTCCAGACCACTCAGAACACCTCAAACATCAAAATGTTTACCAAGTAATGGACCCCAAAAACCAGGGCCATTACAAAACTCCCAAAATCCCTCACTTCCTCAAATAAGTGTTACCTTGTGTAGAAGGAAACTCAAGGAAGCATTTTGGCTCAAATCTAAAAGAGTAATCTGATTTATAGTTAACATATTCTCTCAATCTTCTTTCATTTATATTCCTCATCAAAACCCCTAAACTCTATTTATTCCACTATTTTATAACAAAAAGAGTATCCTAAATATACCAGGATATTTTTATGCTAATTTATTCGACCTAACCTTACACACACTTTCGTCTAATGAATATAGAAAATAGTGTTTCTATGTATGATGAACTATTTCTGCACGGAAAGATGATTGTTCAATTTTCTCCTACCACATCTGATGGTGGACATTATGATGGAGAATTATTTATATATGATTTATTTTATATTTATATTTTCTCTATACTTCTGTAATGTTTATTTATAACATACCTATTTTCTTTCCATGTTGTATAAATACAATAATTTCTTTTGAGGAATTGTGGACTACCACCCTCTCAAAGCGACGCGACTCATTCTCGTTATACATGGAATGCATAAAGAATTATTTTATTAAACCAATGATATATAAATGAATTTAATTTAAAACATTTATTAAAATATAAATCATTTTATTATTATTCTTTTAACATGAAAAATAAATTAAAAGAGCATCCATGCATATGTACAACCTACCTTCTCCATGAACAACATTTTTTATTTATTATATCCAAATATTATGGATATTATAAATACATTTTTCATAGATATATATGATATTTAGAAAATGAATAATATTTTGAAGATGATGTACTTTTTTCTTCATGGACAATTTACATCAAAACAAATTCATTTTTGACTCATGTATTGAATATCGACAAAACATTTGATATAAAATTAAATAATTATGTAATTTTTATATCATGGAAATAAGTGATATGAAAGGAATAATAATCTTGAAAATGGTTATCTAGAATGTATAAATTAACCTAACATTATTATTCATGAACATAATGAGTGTTCATGATGTGTCAGACTAAAGGTAAAGGACTTCTTCTCAATCTCCTTTCATTGAGGAATATTTTAATTTATACATAACCTTTTTATATGGTGTATACTAAACCCCTTTGACTTTTAATTTCATTCAAAACGAATCTTATTTTCTACGAATCATTTTACTAAATGACATAAATGAATGTTTTTAATGTATGTGGGGATAATGAATCCTCCTCTATCATAACCTTTATTCCATATTTGTCTTCCTCTATATGCCTTAATGTTTTTTAAGGGAAAGAAATCCCTTATCCCATTTAGGGTGTTTTGGTTTTGAAAATGATTTTGAATGTGAATTTACTATTTCTAAATTTTGAAATGATATCTTGTAATTGAAAATGAAATTTTATGAGTGAAATGTTGATAATTTCAATCCTTTATGTGATATGATTATATAATAGTATATGGAATTTTGATGGGGGGTTATGTGATAAAGCAATGATGGGTTGTTTCGGGGTAAACCAATAATGGGTTGTTCAATGATAAGCCATGGAGGGGTGGTTACATTATTTTCTCCAATATATTGGGTATGGAATTGAGCCGTATGGCTATTATATTTGTTTGAATGATTTGTTGAAGTCGACCGTATGGTTATTAAATTAAATTTTTATTATGTCATAAGTTACCTTTTATATGATATATATTTCTCTCTATTGGGTTATTGTATCATTTGGGTTAAAAAAGGGTATTTAATGATATTATATTAAGTGAAGTGTATTTAATACTTAATAAAGGTCAAAAGTATGACTTTATGATAATGTATTCATTATTTTCATGATTTCCCAAGACTCAATGTTTTCATTCTTTGTGTATACCTTACATTGATTTTTAATCTCATTCATAGTTTTAAAAAGTTTTTCATAGGACTTAATGAATAATAGAGTCAAGGATGGAATCAAGGAAATTGTATTTTATTAAAATATAAAATTATACCTTGTTTCTTTTTAATAAGTTTTTGTTTTATGAAAAATTGGATAGTGAGTAGAAGTTTCTTCTTGTAATATTTAAGATGTTATGTAGGAGTTATGACCTAATTATATAAATCTCTAAAAAGAAAAAGAACATTGATGTAAATTAATGTGAAATTATTGACTTATCTTCTGAATACATAATGCTTAAATATGGGGTCGTATATATCTACATTTACATAATTAAAAAATTGATCAATCCTTGGTGTCATATTCCATTGTATCATTAGATATATAATAAATAACATACAAGATCATGGTTACTGGAGTCTAGTTTTCTATGCTTAAATTCATAGAATGTTTATTATGCTCCTTTGAAAATAGATTTATGAAGAACACTTCTAGAAAAAGAAAAATTATAAATCACATAGAATGATTCAATACATTCATGATCATAGTAATTTTTATTCCATTGTTTAATATTTAAAATGATAATTTAGGGATTTTGTTTTCCATTGTTTATTAATATCTTAAACTATAATGAATGGAAATCAAATAAAACCCATGGTCAATATAGATACTTGAAACAAAATAATGTAAATATAAATGTTTTTTTGATAATCATGTTATAATATTAATAATAATTGTTTCATATTTTATGGAAAATAACAATTCTAGTGTAGAGAAACAAGTTTCTTCTCTACATTAATTAATTATGTTGGACTAAATCGCAAGGAAGAAGCCTATATCCTTTAATTGAACTACTAATGCATTATTAGCTATGAAATTAGTCAAGTCCCTCGATATGATATATATATATATATATATCATATGAAATTACTAAAAAGTTAGATGTTATTATAGAAATATATTATTTTAAAGGATTAATGGATCAATATTGGTATATTATTAATACTGTAGTGGAGTAAGAGGAAAAATAAACTATAGAATAGAAAAATATTATGGATATATTATTTGACATATAATCTCTTATATAAAAATTAACACTTATGAAAAATAAAATTATAAATTTATTGGAGATGGTTGTGAAAGGTGTTGGTCTGAATGATTATGTCAGGACTAGATTATAAGGACATGTTATAGACTAAATATGCCATCCAAATAGTGTGATTGAATGTGTCTGTAGTGGAATTAAGTCAAGCATTCAATGGGAAATATTTTTGAATAATTTTAATTATATGATAATATGGTATAAAATTCTAATAAATTGAAATTTAATTATTTAGGTCATGTATTTTTAGTTAAAATTAAGTGAAGATGATGATGACCTAGAACTGTGAAAAATGAAATGTAGTGAAAATGAGTAATAGAAGAGATTAACATATAGCATATAAAAATATTGAAATTAGGAATCTCAATAAATTATTAATTGGAATGAGAATTCATAATATGTTCATAGATAAATGACATAAAACTCATGAATGTGAAGTCATGAATGAATCCATAGATATATACTTCATCAACTATTTGGAGACGAGGAACTATTAGAGTCTATACCCTAACTATATATTTTTACATTGATAATTTCATTATAGTATTTTATGATGTTATTATCGAATTATAAAAAAAGGATATAGAGTGTGAAAATAAAATAAGATTTATTCATGATACTCTTATTGGGAAAGATTTAACTTAGATTTTTACAACATGAGAATCTTGTATTTAGAATGATTTTATTTTGGAAATATTTTCTCTATAGTTGGAATATTTATTAATGTTTCTATGAAAAAGGAAGAACCATATAACTGTATTTGACATTCAGGGCTATTATGGGATGTCATGTATGAGTTTATATAGTAAATTGAGGTGAATATATTACTATTATGTATTATAATTTAGTCTATAATATTTTTTTGGGGGTTTTATTATTGTTTTTGGGATTATAATATTAATATTTCAATTCATTGTTTACTTTATTGAGTATATTTTTTACATTTAGTCAAAAAAAAATTGTAATGGATATAAATATATGGATGAAATGGTTACAAAGTCTTTAAAATAATGAATAACTATATAATTTAACTAATATTCCACTCCCTAAAGATATGATATATATCTTTCGGAAAGAAGAAACAATATTCTGCGTTAATAATTTTTATGATAATTTGAATTAGAGGTTGAAAGTATATCCAAACACAGAGGGGTCATAAACCTCTTATATAATGGAATTATTTAATATATGTATATTTTCATTCAATTCCCCCAAAACAATAAATCAGAAAAAAAAAATTATGTTTTGTGTTGAATGTTTCACTTAACTATCAAAGCACACTTATTGAAACACATTCATAAGTGTAAATATTTTAATGGAACAAATATTGTAAAAAAAAATTATTTATGAAATAATGAATTGCCTAGTATTAATAATGAATTTAAAATTCCAGAAAAAATTAATTATATTGTCATGTTTTTCTAACAATGAATTAAAATTACAATGATTATATTTATATACCGAGGGGATAACATTATAGCATAATATGTTTGTTTCTGAATAATACATAAAATATCTTGTGATGCATTTAATATTGGGAATAAAAGAATCAATTCACTATGAAAATATTATTAATTAAATATAATTGACATAACCTCAAAGATGGATACATAGGAATGAATAGAAGTTAGAAAATTATTAAATATATTTTGAGATGTTTTCCTAATACAAATTTACTAAATAAATCCTTAGAAATAAGTACTCTCTATCAAATGATAATAATTAAATCAAATAATGTTATATATAGTTAAAGATAAAAGTATTATAATTCTACAAAAATTGGATTTTAATATATAAATAAGATTAATTTAATTGTTTATTTTCTATTTTTAGAGAATTTAATAATTAAAAATATTATACTTATAAAAAAATTAATAATCAATAATATAATTTTTTTATATGTCATGGAGTGAGAATAAAATCATCTTATTCGTCCAAAATATATTTTATTTCTAAAAAATGTTTTTCTGTTATTTTTTTAAAGGTTGGGGATGAAGCATCATTTTATTATTAAATCAAAGCAGAGACCTCTTTTTAAATGGGTAGAGGGAGACCCATTACATATCCTGATAGACCAATGGGCATGTAGCCCATTACATAACCTATAGGCCCAAATTTTTGGCCCAATTACCATTTTTTAATTCATACTGATCTTATTGGAAACCAAGCATAGTGAGACATAGGCCAAAGAGAAGGTAGACTATTAAGTGTAGGGTTTTTCCAAACCATATGACCACAAACTAGAAACTGTTCATAGTGGGAATGTGGTATTTTTCATGGGGGCAGCATGTTTTTTCTATCTATGTAGTCTAATTAGTTGACATGCTCCTTGAAGAACTAGATGGTCTATGGCTTACACCTGGTTTTTCCTTAGCTTGTGACTAATCATTGAAATTTAAAATCAAGGTCATAAAAAAGTGGATCTGGGTCAGGATTAATTTTAAACAACTCATTTGATCTAATTCATCTATAGATATAAAATTATTCCTCTTAATGGCTGTGGTAACAATACCCATTGAATTAGAATCATTCTAGACGTGTTTCTTGGTGCGTTGAATCCCAATTACCATAATAAGCCTCTTTTTCTAGTAGTTTTTCTTTTTTTTATTATATCTACATTCCTCAGTATCTCTCTTGGATTCATAGATTTATTCTGTTGTTGACATATATAAGGCTTTTTAAGCTAATAATTTTAATATTCGGCCTTCTTTATGTTAGTGTAAGATATATAATGTGGGGTTTTTTAGATATAATCTAGTATTGTGGATGTTTTTGTGTTGTTCTTCATTTATGCCAAAAATATCAAGGTATGTGGATTAACTCAAAAATCTAATTACATTAACTAGATTACTTAATTTCAAATTGTTTGTTTTGGGTGAAATTGATTGTGAAATTTTCGTGCAATTATTGATGGAAACCCTCTTTTGTGACATTTATGGAATTGTTCCAATGAGGTGTTTTTCATGTAAAGTGAAAATGGTAACATGATATTAAAATTATTAATATAACATTTCTATTTGGTTATGATGCATGAATAAGTGTTTTCAATAAAAATAAGGTTTTATTGAAACAATTTGAAAATGATAAATTGACATGTGGTTTTCTTAAATGGATATGTATTTGTGGAATGGGATATATATTGGTCATGAATTACAACCATCAAAGGGAAAATTTATAGACATGGAGTTACACTTTAAAAGGTTACACAATGTTTTCATGGCAGTATGGTTGAATGTTTGGGTGTGGTTATGTGAAATTTAATTGGTTATGCCAATATGGAAAATGAAAAATTGTCTAATGACATGTTCGGTTTCTTTCTAGAGATTTTTTTGGTATGAAACATCTTGGATTTGATATTGATTATGAATATGTTAAAATGGTTTTAAATATTTTTTATATAAATGTGATAACAATTTATATCCTAGTGGTGTGAGTGGGGATGTCAATTTGGGAAATCCTTCTTAGTTTCATTACTCTCCCCGACATTGGTACCTTGGTACATTGGAAAAAATTATTTACCAAGATACAAGTAAATGTAAAGCATCTAATTTCATTAGAGGTGAATCAGGAAACATAGACTATGTTGTAGAGTTAGAGCATGGATCATGTTTTTAGATATGGTGTTATGTCTTTGGATTAGTTTAGTTTTATTAGTTTTGTCTTCTGCGTTGTACTTTGGTATTGTTTTTCATATATTTTTGTACTCTATTTTAATTTATATTTGATATCAATGGTATTACCAAAGTTTTTTTACATTTTTATATTGAACCATTTTGTATCCTTTATTATGTAATGATTTATAGGTTTTTATTATTTAAAAAGTTCAAATCATCCCCCTATTATTAATGAGTCCCTTGGTATGTATTTCCAGACACTGGAATCTTGGGGATGTCACTTAAGGCCAAGTAACTTTCTACCTCCCTCTCAAGAAAATGAGGAGGGGCATTATTTTATAATTGATATTAGTCTTGGTCCTTCTAAATTAATTTTTAGAATAAGTGTTATCTCCTTGTTCAGTGCTTACCATGCATGTGGAATTAGTCTTGTTTAGTCTACGACATGGAAATATGTTTCCTCAATCTTGGTGTTAAAATTCATCACATTCTATTCATTAGGTTGGGATGGTAGAAATGAAATGGATCATCGAGACATGAAATATAAGGAATAAAAATAAGTAGATAACCTTCTTATGTTGAAAATCAATTCACTAAGGACATGGTAGATATGTGTTCTGATGACACTTATAGGAGTTGGAATATCATTTTCATGGGTTTATCCAATGAGATGAGCATACCATGAATTTTTGAAATTACTTCCCACTAGAGGTTAAGATTTTATTTTGAGTAATGATTTATGAGTCAGGGTAAACGTATGGATTTTTGAAAAATGGGGATTTTTTTGAAATAAAATATTTGGGATTGAGAATGATTTTTTTGTTTTTAAAATGGTTTGTTTTCCAAACAGAATTTTGAAATTTTAAAAAATGGTCAAACATGGAAATGTTTAATTTTTGTAATTAATGATGTGACTACATAATGTGGTAGAATTTTAAATTTTTAAGCCTTAAGTTTCTTGAGAGCGAGACATATGACATTTATTATTGTGTAGAAAATGGTACCTGGTATGCATCATATAAAGAAACCTAATGAATCATTGAAAAATGTGGTTACACCTAAACCACAGGTTAACCAACAACTTTTTTAGAGTATAGTACAAGTATTTTAGTATATGGATAGAGGGAATGATATAAATGAACCAATTCATGTGGATCATTATTTACAATTGTAGAAGAATAATTCACAAATCATTTATGGTGATCTAGAACTAGAGAAAGAAGATGTGTGGATGAATAGGATGATTCAAATCTTCAACATACTAGAAAAAATAGTAGATATGAATGTCATGTAGGTGTTGTATATACTAGAAGATCATTCATGCCAATGGTTTGATTTATAATTTCATGTTGAAGTAGGTGAAGGCCTTGCATGGGAGGATTTTTAAAAAAAATTCAACAAACAATTCTATACTCAAACATTCAGAATCTTAAGAACAAAAAAATTCTCATATGTGAAGCAGGAGACCCTCATAGTGGCATTGTATGTGGATAAATTTATTAACATAGTCTACATATCAAAAAAATGTTTCTTCTACTGCATCCTTGAAAGAAAACATTTTTAAATAGGAGTTGAAGCAACATATTTTCTCAAAGACATTCATGATCTATATAATAAATTTTAAAAATATACTGAATAGATAAATAGTGGATGAATGAGGAATCTCTGGATATACAGGTGGAGGGAACATGTTTATACATATATGAAATGGTGGGAACTCTTTCTAGGAGCATGTGGAAGAGGTAAAAATATTTCCAAGTAAGTGATATGGCTCATAATTATATGAATAGAATGCTTAGTCCACCAAAATGTTCCACGATAAAACCTAGATGATTCCAATACGGTTCTCTTAGTAACATAAAGTGAGAGTGCATAGAATATACTAGAGCATGCCACAATTACAAAAAGATTGGGTATCTTTAGAACTATTGTCACACTGATGTGAGATCAGGTGTTCAAGACACTTATCAAGTATTGAAGACATCAGTTTATTCAACGATATGGGGTTAGAAGAATAATTATTATCAGCAGAACAGAGCTTTCTATGGTGATTCTAGGAATACCATGACTCCTCTCCTAGAGAAATCCAAAAAAAGCAATAAAAACAATGTTAATTGAGTAAGAAATTATATGGATCTGATCAAGTTATTGTCGATAACCAATCAGGTTCGTCAATGGTGTGAGGTTTGATTCTTTTGAATTATACCCCTATGCAATATTTATTTGATACAGGTGCATATCATTCCATTATTTCTTCTCATGATGTTGATTTTATTGATTTCAAAGCTGAAAAAATTAAATTTATGTTAAAACATAAAACATCTCTTTGATAAGGAGATTGTTGAGCCTTAATTTGGAGAGTGTATTCTATAATAGATAATAGAGTTGAATTAATAATTGATTTCTCTATTCTTGAGATAGACATCTATGATATATTCTTGGTTATGGATTGGTTGACTATGCTGAAGGATCAAATCAACTAATATACCATAATAATTAGTTTCATGACTAATGATGGTGGTGAGCATCTCTTTAATGGAGATTAGAATGAAAAGGTAGGTGAAATGTTCTTGTAGGAACCATAATTTTTAACAATAGCATAGTAGTTAATGTCTATGACATTAAAATCGATGTAAGAGATTGAGAATAATAGTTTTATAGTGGTTGTTGATATGTTTTTTTGATGTTTTCATGATCATTTCTAAGGGTTTCCACCTGAAAGAGAATTCGAGTTCAAGATTGATCCCCTCTTGAGGAATATTCATATTTCCCTTCCATCATACAGGATAGAAAAAATAGAGTAATGGGAATTGGAAGTGTAGTTGGAGGAATTGGAAAGAAATGGTTTCATTCAACCTAATACATCTTTATGGGATGCACCAGGTTGTTTATAAAAAAAAGAGGATTTAACTCTTCAGCTATGTGTGTATTATCATAGGCTTATGCAATTTATGATAATGTATCAATATCTACTTGAACACATTAATGACCAGTTTGATCATTTATGTGGATATCAACGATTATCCAAAATTTAATAGTAATCACGATATCAACAACTATGATTTTAAAAGGATGATATTTCAAAAATATATTTCAGTAGTAGATATGGTCATTAAAAGTATGTGGTCATAAATTTTAGTATTACTAATACACTGAAGGTATTTATTTAATTAATGAATATGATATTTTAGAGTTATTTGGATTATTTTGTTGTGGTGTTTGTGGAATATATTTTGGTCTATTCATGGAAAAGTGTTGAGCATGAGAAACCCTTGGTGATGGTGTTGGGAATCTTGATTGATCATATTCTATTTTCCAAATTATCAAAGTGTGTTTTTTCATATCAAGATTTATATTTCCTTGTCCATTTATTCTTTGAAAGAGGTTTTTCTTTGGATCCAAAAAATATAGAGGCACTTAACTCTAGGAAATAACCAAAGAATGTCTTTGAGATTCATAGTTTTCTATGTGTATCTAGTTATTATTGATGCATTTTCATGATTTTTCCTAACTAGAATTACCTATACCAGATTTGACAAGGAAGAATGATCCATTCAAATGGAGTAATAATTTAAAAAATATTTTTCAAGAGTTTAATGATCACCATAAATCTAAATCGAACTTGATATTTAATGAATCATGATAAGGATACATGTAGTATTATGATTCTTCAGGATCTTTTTTGGGATGTGTTCTCATAAAAGGAGATCATGTTGTTGCTTATGTCTTAAGACAATTACAATTGCAAGAAGAGAACATCCCCACATTTCATTATAAGAATGCTTCAATAGTCCATGCAATGAAGACATGACATTATTACCTCTTTGGTGAGAAATTTATTGTTTTTACAGATTATAGGATATTTCAACATCTTTTTTAAAAAAGTGATTTGAAACCGAGACAAAGAAGATGGATGGAGTATCTCAAAATCTTTGTCATTGAATTTTTTTATACATCAGATAAAAGAAATATGGTGGAAGATGCTTTAAGAATGAAGTAATATGATCAGTTGGAAAAAGTTTCTTTAGATCAGTTGAAGATGATGTCATCGATAGAAGATTTGAACTTGTAATGTAACGATTTAGGTGATTTTGTGATTTTCAGTCCTTTTTTTGTTCCATATTAAGTATAATTGTTTAAAGAGGTATATGCATCTAATTCAAAATATTTCTGTGTTCAAAATTCAATGGTGGGGAGACCATTGAGTGATGAAATATAGATAAGAGTTCATTTTTGTGTTTTCTCGGTCAGATGATAATACCTATGGCTTGTTTGGGATAACTTCTTCACACATAGCACCATTTTAGAAGGACTACTCATCCTTGAAAATAGAAGATATATAATAAATTAAATTAAATGTTTTGGTGTGGCTGTATGAAAAAAAATGTGGCTTGGATTGTTTCAATGTGGATAACTTGTCAACAGGTTAAGTAATAACATCCTTGACCATCTAGTATGTTTCATTCCTTACGTATACCTATGTGAAAATGAAAATAGATAGAAATAGAGTTTGTAATACTTCCCACAAGAACTATTCAAGAAATTATTCTATATGGGTGATAGTGGATTGACTAAAAAATTCAACAAATTTCATACCTATTCATGAATCTCATACAATGGAGTAATTTTTAAAAATCTCTATCAGGGAAGTGGTAATGGGGAATAGTGTGCTGGTTTTGATAGTTTCACACATAGATTTGAGGTTTACATCTCATTTTAGGAAATCTGTAATGAAATACCTAGGGACCTAGTCATATATCATTATTATGTATCACCCATATATGGATATAATACCCAAAAGGAGGATAAAAATATTGGAATACATGATGTAGGCTTGTATAATAAATTTTAGTGGTTCATGAGAATAACACATACCATTAGTCGAGTTATCATATAAAAATAGTTATCAAACCTCAATACATATCCCTCCATTTGAAAAATTGTATGGGTATACTTGTTGTTCACCACATTGGTGGGAGGAAACCAGGGAGAGTTCATCAGTTGGGATAATCTTTGTCTAAAAAACCACAGAGAATATTTAGTAGATTAGAAAATGGATGGAGAGGTCTTAGAGTCATCATAATTTGTATGCAGACAACTGGATATGACCTTTTTCATTCGAGTTGAGTGATAATGTGTTCTTGACGATATCTCCAATGCTTGTACATCAACTTTTTGGGAAGCATGGTAGGTTATCTCCTAGATACATATTCTCATTTGTTATTCAATAATAGGTCGGTGAGGTGGAATATTTGTTGGAAATGCCACCACAGTTCAGCAATGTTCATAATGTTTTTCATGTATCACAGTTAAAAAAGTATCATCATGATCCTAACCATGTGTATGTATGAGATTACATTGACCAAGATCGAGATAATTCGTTGGTACATGATCCACTATGAATTGTGGATAGACATGATAATATATTGTATGAGAAAAGAATCAATCTAGTGCAGGTTCTGTGGAAACATGGTCTAATTTAAGAATAAAAAGGGGAACAAGAGTATGAAATTGTCAAGAATTAGCGTATACTCTTTCAGGTAAATTCTGGTTTTAAACATTACTAAAATGGAATGAACAATTGTGGGGAGAAGGTATCACCCATGATTTCAATAAAGTAACCCATTATTTATGATTTTTATGTATGTAATGTTTTTTTGTGATGTTTTGGATGGTTTAAAAGATGGATGGAATGTTTATGGGACTTTTATAAAGGTGTTCAGTTGGTGGATGGTTTGTGTATACTGTAAACTCTTACAAGAAACAGTGGCTAGTGAGACAAGGGCTCAGGGGAAGGTACATAGTTAGGTGTCCAATTTTTCCAAACCATACGACCACTAAGGAGAAACCCTAAAAAGTGGGATATTGGTATTTTGCATAGTTAGCACATGGTTTGTCTAACTATGTGGGCCAACAATGTGGGGTTATCCTTGTGGAAGTTTCTGGAACCCCATTAGAGAATGGTTTGGACTAACCATGTGACTAACCATACATGATTTAAAAACAATATCCTAAAAAGTGGATCTAGGTAAGGATTAATTTTTAACCTCTCTTTTTTCTCAAATTCATCCCTAACAAAAATATTATTCCTCTCAAAAGTGATGGAACCTCTCCCCATAATATTGGAATTAATCAGAGGGGTTTTCTTGGAGCCATGAAGCCCTATTAATTTATTATGTATCCTTTTGTGGTTGTTTTTCATTGTTTTTATTAGATCCACTTTCCAATCGATCTCAGATTCTTAGACCTTGTCCACCTCAGATAGATCAAAATAATTTTATGAATATCAAGTGTATATTTTTCCTTATTGATGTTAGGGGAAGAATTATAAGGTGGGTTTTGGAGATTCAACCTGGATTTGGGGACAATTTCACATTTTTCATCATTTTCACCTTAAATCATAAGGTAGGATGCTTCACTCTCGACTCTTAGTTATATAACTAGAATTATTAATTTAAAATTGGGGTTTTTGTCAAGTTAATTGTGAAATTATTGTGAAATGATTGATAGAATCCCACTTTTATGATAGTTTGTGCAATTGTTCAAATTGGGTGTTTTGGTGGAATGATAAATTGATAAATTGATTTTAAAATTTTTACTTTTAAATGGTTATTCAGTTTTGATGCATGTAAATGTGTCCTAAATAAAAATATGGTTTTATTTGAATGGATTGAAAAATATGGACTGGCATGTGGTTGGATTAAATAATTAAGAATGTCAGGAATTGGATGGATATTAGTTAAGAAGTACCACCAGCAACGGAATAGGTTACATACATGATGTTCCACCATAAAAGGTATCAATAATATCATGTGGCTCTGTGGTTGAAAGTGTTTGTGTGTGTGTGTGATTATGTGAAATTTAATGGGTCAAGCTAACATGGAAATTTAAAAATGGTTTAATGAATTGTTTTGTTTATTTCCATAGAAAAAATATTTGTGTGAAACTTCTTATCATTGATATAAAATATGAAACTATTTTAATTTTGTTTATTTAAATTGATCTATATAAATTTCCTAACATGTTTTATCCTATTGGTATGAGGAGGGAATTATTTTGGGGAAAGCATTATGAGTTTCATTACGCACCCCTTCCTTAGAACCTTATTGATTTTGTAGATATTTTTTTATTAGGACACATGTAAGGACAAAATGTCACATTTCTTTATTTGTGCTTCATGATACTTAGGATGTGTTGTAGAGTTGTATGATGGGTCACGTTTGGAGACACAAAGTAATGTATATTAATTCTTTGAGTTTTATTAATTATGTCTTCTGTTCTGTTCCTTTATATTAGTAGTATTTTATTATGGTACTCTATTTTTGTTTGTATTTGATATCAATGGTATTACTTAAGTTATTTTTAATTTTTATCCTGAATCATGTAAAATTATTTTTTCATGGAATGTTTGTTTGTGTTGTTTTACTTAAAAAGGGAAAATCATCTCCCATATGGAAATGAATCCCTTGGAATTTATATCCAACCTTTAGTGCCATGGGGATTTTGTGTAAGGAAATGTAACATTCCAACACCTTCTCAAGACAAAGATAATGGGTATAATGTTACATTAAATTTATCTACATGTGAATATTCCTGATTTTTTGAAAAAAAAATTCTTTTTTGTTAATAATGAAAATTTTGATTTTTATAAAAATAGCCATTAATTTTAAAGCATTTTAAAAGTCCAGTTCTATATTTGATTTATTTTAATGTTACATTAGCCCCATATTACTAAAAAATATCCAAAATATCCTATAAGAATCATCATTATATTTTATTTTTGTATAAATTATATTTTAGACTTCAATTGACAGTTTTCAATAAATTTAGTTTTTCAATGTATTTTTCATTATTATAAGAAAAATGATCTCTAATCCTTTATATATGTTGAATCCCAGAAATTGGATTTAATATTTTGAATTATGAAGTTAATATTTAGTAATTAGTTCAATTTAATATTTGTTCATTCTAAATAATAACCATGGTAAATCGTATCATAATGATCAATGGTAAATTTTTTTTATTATTTTTAAAACAATATAATAAGGTCAGACATTCTCATCCAAATTTTTATTGGTTAAATTTATTTAAATTCATATCACCTAATTTGTTAAATTTTAATTATTTGGTTCCACATGATCATGAGAAAAACATTACAAATATCTATAAGTTATCTTTTTAAACGAGTGAAACATCAGTCAATTATAAATGGGAACTTCCTCCCCTCACTTATTCTCATGAATCGAGAAATATATATAGGCCATGTACTATTCAAATATCTTCTAAACAATCATACCAATGTAATAGATATTATGGTCTCTACCAAAGGAAAACCTACAAGTCCTAATGTGTACGCCAAACGTGTTTTTGTAAAGAATAGGATGATAAAACATGTTTGAACCAAGAAGAAATTAATGGTAATTTTATTTATCTCAATTCCTATTCATTGAGACATATTTGATACTATAAAGTTAATTTATTTTTATGGGTTATCTAATACCCCTTTTAAAAATTATGTCATTATTTTATCATTACAAGTGGTATTTAATATTTAAATTTGTGATTTCTCTTTTAATATGTTTTGATTTGAATGTTATTAAAATCATAAGGATTTAAGTTACAATATAAATATTATTAAAAATCCATTATTTAAGTTCATGATAGAGGAATAACATTCCTTTAAATTAATAAACCCTATCTATTTTGTTCTCCTCTACTTGGTATGATATTTCCAATTTATTTTAAAACTTTTAATTTACTTTACAACAGAATGATTATTTATTTGAAAAATCATCCTCATTTCCCAATTTTTACTGGTAACATTTCTTTCTTTTCCTTATCCATATTATTGATTTTTTTATAATGTTATTATCAATTTATGAATGATTTCGATTGGTTTTTAAACTAAATTTTAATATATTAACAATTTGTATAATGGAATTTGTTTAATTTTATCAAATAAATTTGTTTTTTTACTTTTTAAAAATATCTAAATGGAATGTTGTATTTAATATATACCATGTGAGTGGATTTTACAACATTAATTACCCTAATTTACTATTTTAATTCCTCTAAAATGTTCCCTAGTTGTTCAAAAGATATCATCTTTTAATTATTCCATGAATTTATTATTTGTTAATTGAAAAAAGATGAAATTATTTTCTAAATGGATCAAGGGAAATTTGGAAATAATTTTATAACTTAAATTTTAGAGGATATGACCAAAATTATTATGGAATACTATTTTTAAAATTATCTTCTTCTATATTACTCTCTAATTCTCAAAAGAATATCTTTTTCTTCCAAGCCTACTTTAATGATGAATTTATAGTCTGTTTTTTATTAATTTAGTATTAATTATTTATGTTACATTTGGTTCACAGAGAATAATCTTATCACCTTGAAGATATGTTTTCTATCACCATTTATTATTATTTTTACTAAACCATAAACAAATTATTATAGATGTGGGGAATTTGTGGATGTTTAATTTGAATGTTATTTAATGTACAATGGAAATACGATGTCCTATATTAATAATTAAATTCAGATATTTATTTATTGATATGTTATATTGATTAGGATCAATATTTTGGATTTTATATATGATAAATGAATTAGACATATGAAATTGTTTTGTTGGGACCATCTATTTATCTCACATCAAAGCATTGATGGATCTCATGTTATAAACAAGAATTCGTATTTAATAATTTTTCTTCAACCATATAATGAAAATTTTATGGAAGAAGGCTATGATATAATATAATATGTCATCAAATATATCATTGATAGTATGATTCATAATTAATTAGCATATGAATATAAATTTAAGATCATGAATTTTCAGAGTTATGAATATATTTAATTTAAGATTCATATATTATTATTCATGTGATTGATATGTTGATATTATTAATTAATTTATTTTGAGATTAATCTATTAATTTAATGGGTTATTTGTTTATCAAACACTGTTCCATATTAATTAATCCATATTCACTCATATATGCTTCCATTGTAAACTACTCTTATAATGAATAAGTGATAGCCACATTGTTTTTTATCAGGATTTGAATATGTAATATTTGAATGATATTACATGATGGTAGAATGTTGTTTATGATGTGATTTTAAATTAAAATCTAATATGTAAGTCATGTATGTATCTTATTTTCCATAATTTCTAAATTGATTTAATGTATTAAATTTATATATTTTATGATATTATATTATTTAAAGATATAAAATAAGTAATCGATTTTTGGAGTTGAGTTTTCAACATGGGGAGTTGCATGATTTTATCTTGGTTCTATGGGTAAAAATTAATTATCACCAAGATTAGTTATTACCTGAAATATTATATATTAAATCATAGTTAGTTTGATAAAAACTACTATTTGAGTAAGGTTATGATTTTTTTCCATGTGTGATTTAAAAAACACATGAGATATTCAATAACCCATTGTATTTTTTTGATGTACGATATGTTTTTCAACAAAGAGTGAGAATATATGGAATCTATTGAAGTAGCCATTGATGATTTTGATAATATATTTGAGGTTATTAATGATACCCGAAGATATTTTTTAGTAGTTATATGTTGTTCTTCCCATGATAATGAAATTTATGTTTAAAAAAGAAATAGGAAATTTAATTTTTTATAATATATATTTGAGTGTTTAATGAAAAACATCATAAAAATATTCCCCCAATATATCTTTCATAGAATGTTTATATTTTTAATCTATAAATAATAGTGAACAGGTATAGTGTTTCATTATATATTTAATATATCTGTGAATATAAATAATATATTTTAGTGAGATATTCTATGATAATTTTTAATGGTATGTAATAAGTAATATTTTTGATGGTGTATAATATTTTTCATTATATTAAAAAGTTTTATATATAGCCAATGATAGAACATACAATAAATGCATCGATTTTTATATATGGTTCATAAAAGTATATTTAGAAGTGTTTTAAATCCCAAATCGTATGAAGTATATAATTAAATCATAGATATTATCTATGATTCATCTATTAGAAGAAATATGGCTATAAAGATATTATTTTATAGAGCATAAGGATTATAAAATTATGCATACAAATCAATTGTTTGGAAAAATGATAAAATAGAAAAATTATTCTAACACATGTAAGATATTTATATTATGATGCATATGTTCTATGAATATAAAAAATGTGTTAATACAAATATTTTACTGATTTTTTTAATAAATTATATAAATAAGTCTTTGATGAAAATATAGTTTAAAATTTCAGGAAACCTATTATAGCTTTAGAAGTTATAAAATATATTTTTTTGATGTGTAAATGGATATTAAATGAGATGTTTATTGGTTTTAATATTTAGAATATTATTTATCATTTATTAAAAATAAAGATATATAAATTCTCAATATTTATATTTGATCCTTTTTATTGTGAAGATTAGTATTTATAGACGATGAAGAAGGAATCATGGTTGAAAAACCAATATGAACATTTAGAAGGATAGATATATAGAAGTTTTTTATGTACAAATATATTGAATAAATATTATTGAATTCGTCCATTTTATGGTTATATTGATTTTCCAAAATATTTAATTATTCATTAATTAATTATTTCATTAAATTATAAGAAATGATAATCTAAAGAAGAATAAGAATGTATGTTCATGAAAATAAATTTTCTAGAAGATGGATAGCTATTATAAGATACTTAATAGAATATGAATAATATCTAAGGCCGAAAAACCGATGATATATTGTGAAAAATGAATAATGAAGAGATTGTTAGATCAAAAAACATACAATAATTCTCGATCTTTATTGTTTTTAGGGAATAAATTCCTTATTATTATTCTACCAAATTATTTATTAAGAAAATACAAAACATAGTTTATTTGTGGGTCTAGATGTACATATTCTCATATAGGATTTGATCATTATTAAAATTCATGAAGAATCGTGTTCTGCATAAACTACATTTCATTTTATTCTAGAAACAAAAGTGATTAAAAATAAAATATTATATCTTATTTGTGACATTGTGGATTCCTAAAATACATTTAGAGATCTCGTTCTATGAGCAAGTGGAATGATTTTTTCAACATCATTGAACTAGTATAATTTCTAGTGGGAGACTAATTATCGAGGAACACTTCCTGGAATCAAATGTTATCTTCCCAAACCCACTTATAGTTATTGATATATTTATGAATGTAAAATAAAAATATTTAAAAAACTAGAAAATAATAAAATAGTAGGTTTACTCTTTATAACCAAACCACATTAAATTATTATATTCCAATCTATAATTTGATTTTTCAATTCATTCCAATAAGGATGAGTATTATGTTTCTATAGATTATACTCTGAGATTTCAATATGGTTACTAAAAATTAATTAGAAATTATTATTAAACAATACTCACCCCAATGGTTCCAAAATGATGATAACACTCCTTTTTTCAATCATAAATGCACAACAACACTACATGAAAAATAGATAAGCTCTCCCAATAGAAGAAACCTAAATCTACTCAATCCCAGGGAAAAAAGACACTATATATTAGGAAGACTATACCATTATCATTTTTACTAACCAAAATTCTTATAATATGGGTAATTAATATCAAACATATTAACTACTTAGGTGTTCCCTTCTATGAACTCCTACAAGATAGAAAAATTCATTTTCCATGATCTTTTTCTCATCTCTAACATCCTATAACGACATATAAAGAAAAATATATAATAGTTCATTAAATATATTACCACTGTGAAGACCCAAAATTATATGAATGATCCATTTTCTGGAGAAAATAGTATAGAAACTGAAATATCAAGTTCATACCTTGATAATTATTATTATTCAAGCATTAATCCCTTAATAAATATTTTAATGCTCATTCAAATTACCATCCCTTTATAACTAATAAAGGAAAACATTTATGGTTAATGTGAGGAACGCATCCCATGAAATCTACATTTTAATTCCTTATATTATTTTATAGAATATGTTATCCAATATATAAAACAATCCATCCACAAAAGCAACATCATATTGATCTGGAACTGGGATGGGCCACCAATGAACCTTAATACATATTTGAACTAAAACATCACCGAATATTTCTATAGGTAACATTTAAAAACATTAATTAATTATGTATTTTATAAATACACACATAATATAATCCTAAATGATCAAGATGGCATGTATTTTTTGGTAAATAGATACAAATTACAATGACATGAAATATGGATAAAAAAATTAAAACTACATAACATGATTTTAAATTTCATTGATTTCTAATATGTTGTTGGATAACATAGGATTATAGATAAGAAAGTAAAGAGCTATATACCCTAGTAATGGAATATAATATTTTTTATAGAATTAAATCAAAATATATTATTCGCTTTTCATAACATAGTAATTAAACTATAATAATAAACATCGTGAATATCGAATCATGACATAAGACAATAATGTCATGGTGTTATATGAATGTGGAAACAATATAAAACAAGGCATCATATAAGTTTGTTATGGCTATCCCCCATGAAATCATAACATATTTTTTAGGAAAAGTACTTATCCAATACACCTTGTATATCATGAGATATACATAATACCCAATGTATTAAAATTCTATATAATTTAGGGCGCTCCATGTCATTCATTCAAGGTTTATGCATTTGTTTTCTACATAGACCATTCAATATAAAAACATCACTATTTACTAATAAAACCATTATAAAAGTGGGTGGGTTAGATTTAGGGAAGTCCACCATCAATGAAGTAAAGGTACACTAGGTGAATACCATTGAGTTTAAATGGGGATGGGATTCAAAACACAAATATTTAGAAAGGAAATCATGGGATGATTTTTGTAGTATAATTTGAGAATGTAATGGTTCCTATAATGTCTTAATGTGAGTTAATGGTGTTATATAGTCTGATCTGAAGTCTAAATTCCAAAAAGGGTTGTGTAATAACACTTTATGAAATGAATAATTCGACATTAAAAGGAAAATTACAATGGAAGTACTTGAATACAATGAAATATAAGGTAATCCCATACATTGAGATGTTTCTTCTAAAATATTGAAATGAGATTCTTATGAATATAGGAAAAACTAGGAAGTGTTTTAGAGAGGGAGATTTATACTAAATTCATGCTTAATGGGTTTTTGGTGATTTGGAATGAGATATGGGGTGGGTATTTATATAAAAATAGGAGGAAAGTCTTCATCAATTTATAATCATTGGTTTCGAATTCAATATGATAAAATATTCAAAACCAAAATCATTCCCATGATTTTATTCCCATGCATTCTATCAAAGTGGATTTTCATATAATATTTTATTAGTTTGAATTCGAAAATCCTTAAATTAATATAAATGATGTTGTAGAAGAGAGTGTTGTTCATAATTATTTATTTAAAACTATAAATGTCATATTAGTTCATCTAATATGTTATTAGATAGAAGAATAAATTATATAATTTTAAATAAAACATCATATTAGAGGGGAATCATATTTTTGTTCCAAATTATATTTATAGTGTAAATTACATCACTTCTGGGAATTTTTTTTCATAATATAGGGCATATATTTTTTAGTATTTAATTTCCACTAAAAAATTTGATAGTATCATAAGATTTATAAAAATCAACTAATAGCTAATTTTGACATGTTTTTTTTAAAGAATAATATTTATTTTATAATTTTTTTCTCTTTATGGGAATTTAAACTTAAAAAATAAAATACGTATTTACTCGATGACAACAATTTGTTCTATAATGACAAATTCTTTTAATTATTAACATTTCATGGAATATCATTAAATTATATTACCATTTATATTAAAATTAAAAGTATTTAATATATATTTTTGATGAAAATAAATTTTCTTTGAAAAGTTCATAAATTTATCAAAATTACGTCTCATTCGAAGTTATATATTTCCCATAAATAAAAAAAATTATTTTCATTGAATAAAAATAAAATCTTTATCAAACACAATATATATTCATATATATAAATATAGTGTAATATATATTTATTATTTTATTAATAATTAAACATACAAATTCATACTAATTGGTCTACATATATAACCACTTATTAACCAGAGCAATTGTAAAGGGTATGATTTGTGATGGATGTACTTTTAGGGGGTTGTTCAAAAAACATGGTTTTTATTGTGATATTGATAACCTATAACTTATACCATAAACATATTCACTCTTGTTTTAGTAATTGAATCATTGGTATAAATTTGTTAGAGGTAATATCATGTGATTCCACCCCCTCAGATGCATTGAAAAATGGGCATCATTAGGGATGATCCTATGGGATGAGGCGATATATTATATCTATTGTGTCAATTATATATAATTATAACACTTAATATTTACATGTATTAGTAGTCACTATAGAATGAAAATATTTTAAATTGTTATGACTCTACATTTTACCTTTATCGTGACATGCTATATTTTATAGTATTTTAAAATAACATGTGTAGTTCCTATGATTTAAATTACTATATTACTAATAAGGATATTATTGATTGAAAATGGAATTTCATTTATAATTGTTTGAGTCATTAAATTACTCAAAAATCATAAAATACATAGTTGAAATTTAATTTCAAAAACTAAAAAAAATTAGGGTACTTCTGTTTCACCACCTCTTCTAGTTTCCATGACATTTTTCCAACCTTGTGGTCATGATATTGTTATTTGACCAGGTGTGTTTTCATGTTTCATATAACATTTAATTTAGTACCAAGGATCATAACTACATACTTGATATATAAAATATACTTCCCCAAATTTACCATCTATCTATTCAGTAATTATGACTGGGTTTCTTTGTAATTTCCTAAGAGGGAAACATAAAACACATTATACAATAAAGATAGATTAGGTGGGAGTACTAGATAATAGGGAATATATACAATGTGACCATGAATATAAAATATGATGATTTATTTATGATTAGATAATTCCATTCATCTAAAACCTCATATATTTCTTCTTTTATAATATATGAAGGAACACCAGATTTCAAACATTAAACTCCTGGGAACAATGATGATATTCTTTGTATATTTTTTTTATTCATAAATTTCATATCACACTATATAGTTTTATCTTTATCAATCATATTTTTGATAACATGAGGTACCATAAGCTTAATCTCTACAAAATCATCATTACATGTTGTATTCCAATAACACTTCCCATAAAAATCCACATGAATTTATATTTCAATGATAGAATGGAAACTATTTTTAAAAGAGAACAATACTAGGGGAATGTGTTAATCGCAACATACATATGAATCAATTAAAATTTATCATTTAATATAATCTAGCGTCTGAATATTTTTATTATATTGACCATCCATTGAAGGGTGATAAAAGTTCTAAAACCCAAATATGTTTCCAAATTTTGACAATGGTTCTCAATAAAATTCAAGGAAACTTTAAATCCGGATCATATGTAATGTATTGTGGTACTCCATTATTTTTTACCACTTCCATTAAGTATATAATACAAATTTTATATTGTTAGAAATATTTATATATAGAAATTTAATGTACACAATTCATACGGTGATCATCTACCATGAAAATAATGTTATTTCCTTTATATTTCTTAGGGATTCTTATGAAGAAATCTATTGTTATTTTCTCTAGTTCCTTACTATTATGGGAATTTTTTGTATAAAATACTCATACATTTTTCATTATTCATTGTTTTGTTGGTATACCATTTATTGAGATAAATCTATGTAATATCCCTCTTAATATTATCTTGTCAGTTTTTTTAACATGGTCTCTATAAAGATTAGTTCATTGCGGGTTAATAGAGAAGGATAACCTATATACATTAACAGGAAGTTTCAACATATATTACAATTATTATGGGTTATATATATGGGTTGTAAACTTTATAAATCCATATTTATTACTGTTGAACACTAAAATATTTTTTACAATTATTAGTATCTTTTCATAAACTGTTGGGATTCCTTGTCCCTCTCAAGAATGAATAGATGAGTAGTTGTTTGAGTGATGAAAGATGAATTAAATTATATAATTTAAATGTTCATACCAAATATTTCTATGATGATATGAGGGATTTTGGTTCTCATAATGGATATGGTTATATGATCCATTCTATAATAAGAATCCACCACATTATTTGACATCACATGATAGTAATGGATAAAGCAATCACATTAATGAACAGTTATAACCACCTGCATTACTTCATATTGTTCCCTTTGATTGTGAATATATATGTAATTTTCTTATGAATCGTATAGATGTCACAAATCTTCCTAGAGAGATAATGTTTAATAATCATCAATGTGAAAATAATTACAGAAATTTTTGAAATACCCATCATGATATATGTGTCCACTGATAGAGAAGCAGTTGTATTAGTGATCATATTTTTTTAATTTACAAATATATAAATTAAAATTAAACTCATGATAAATAGTTTTTTAATTTTTAAAAAATAATATAGGGAGAATAAGAAGGAACAAAAATATATAAACGTTTCTCCACTATACATGAATAGCTAATCCTTATCATAGTTTAGAGATATAAAAATTCCACAAAATATACTAGAAAACAACACTTTTTATATGGTTATAGTAATAATGGTATATCCTAATACTTTTTTTCACTATAATAAAACAACAATTAATTTTATCACTATAAGGATAATAATGTTAAAATAACATTCATAAAAACTATTAAAAGTCCTCTTTAACAAGATTCTGTTTGTTGTCATTAAAGTAGATGTATTTATTCCTCAAAATATCATATTAAAATCAGTTCTTGTACACTGCCCTTCCTAGTAGTAGGAAATAAATTCACTATTTTAACTTTTTATAAAAAATCCATCTATTTACTTTTTCATCTAATTTCATTGTCTCATCATCCAACTTGAAAATTATATCTGATTTCATCTAGAAATTTAAAATTAATTCTTACAATCTATTCATATGTTCACTTCTATAGATATTATGTTAGATTGTACATGATATAAACCATTTTCTATTATCTTCTTCCTTCTTCCTTTGATCAAAACTCCACCATCAAATAACAACTTCTTTATCAACCAAGCTATTCCTTGTATGAAAACTATCCCTACTCAAATGTTGGAAGTTATATTTTCCTCTAGAATATCTATCTAAAATTATTTATATATAAATTATCCTTTTACAAGTATGAATAGTATAATTTTATATACTACACATGAAAATCATTATAGATGTGTAATTTGGATAATATTCATGAATAAAATTTAACAATCATGCTCAACCAAAAGAAAATAGTTAAATACTCATACTTGTAATAATTTAATACGATTCATCTAAATTTTTATAGATTATTCTTAAATATTATAATAAATTGGATCCAGCAAAATCATTAGTAGAAATACAACTAACTAATTATAGGTCACAAAACATCTTTTAGATATATTTTGAATATTCTATGATCATATTTAAATAATATTAATTATATCACTAAAAAATATTAGTAATGAATTTAGAACTATGTTAAATCAATGCCTAAAATTTATCAAGTAAAAAGTTTTTATTTATTCGTTAGTATCAAGAGACTCTATCTTATTTTCCATAATTTTCATCATTAGACCATTTTAGAATTATTCCCCAAGACACTTCTATCATTTGATGAATTGATTATGAAAAACATTTCGTGTCCCCATTATATGAAAACCTTTTTTTGATGGAATTTATAACGAATCATCTGTTTAATTTTTTCATCAAAATATTTCTATCTAATAACATAGAATCCGTTATCTAGATTTTTTTAAACATAGTTATAAGTACATATTACATACAAGCATATTTATCCCCCTTTATAATTATACATGGATCATGAGATATTTTACAAATCATGATGTTATAATCATATTATTATAAATAAAACCCCGAATTTATATACAAAACGAAAAAATCTATCTGATGAACTATATAATATATATAAGATAAAAATGATTCAAAATATGTCATCCTAATCCTAAATTCTGATAATGATTAACTAATGGAATTGGTGTGGAAAATATAACAAGAAACTTTTTCAGATCATCTCTACCAGTTTGTGCATTTTTTTAATAATTATAATGTAATATTAAGTTATGATTGTAAAACAAAATTAAAAACCTTATTAACATCTTCAAAGTTTACTCTTATCTTCTTCTAATTATCATTAACAATATTTTTACAAAAAATATCTCAACTCAGATTATATTACTAATGAAATTTCATGAATAACAATATAGTAATAATGTAATAAATTAATTTATTGTCTAAAAATTTGAATCCTATGTAAGAACAATTGACATAAGAAACAATAATAATTGAATAAAATTAACATATTGACCACCAAAAGAGTCTTTAAAAACCTTTTCATGCACCTCGTAAACATCTTATTCTCTATTTATGTTTTTGAAAAAAAAAATATTATCCTATTAGAATAACTTTTCTTACAAACACATTTTTTTTTATTTTTCAATCTCTTTAAAATAATAGTTTTCTTATTTTACAAATGCCTAATAAATACATGATTTACCTTAAATGAAAAACACATAACAATGTATAGATTAATGTTGCAATAATTTTTACCCCCTTAACAACAATATTCCTTGAAATTATAGAGGATGGATTCAATGACATAACATATCCTTGACGTGAGGGAGCATGAACACCCATGAACAACCTTAGCTTATGGAATCCATCCTTCAAAAATGGTTTTTTAAATATATAAAAAACATCCACTGTTGTAGGAAAAGTCCATAGTTTAAATTTTTTTTTATCCACATGATATTTGATGATGTAATATTTGATATAATGTTTCCTGGAAGAAGAATGTTCCTGTATATTTTTAGTGAGATTTAAAGGAATACTGTGATCACATCCCAAGAGAAGGGGAATATTAACATCAATAAACAATTGTTTAAAATGTTTATTCATCCAATTCGATTGTATTGAATCATTAGTCGAAGAGAAATAAACATAATTAGCTATATTGAAAAACAATTTTATTTTTTATTTTTATTCTAGTTTATATATCCTTCCCTTAAGTAGTATAATCATCAAAAAATGGATTTTCTATATTCTACACTTCCCACAAAATCTTCTTATGTGTATCAAAATACATTAATTTTTTGAGTGATGTAATATATTATACAAAAAATTTCCTTTCTTGGAATTTATATGATAATTAATTTTTAATCCATGATATTAGATTCTATTGGAGTACTATGTTACCTATAATAAATTATATTAAAATAAACTATATATTTCATTAAAGCTATTAGATATGGAAATCTAGAAATAAATATTAAAAATTATTTTGTATTAATAGCCTTTTATTTTCCCATATTTTTCAAATATTGTTGGAATGGAAATATGTGTTGAAATTGTATTTGGAACATCCATGCCAATCTTAATCATAATCAATGTATATAAATGCTATTGAGATACAAAAGTAAATTTATTATTTTTCTAAAATAATTAATATAAGAATATTTTTGAATTGTATTTGAATATAATTTTAAAAACATTTACATCCACTCATTATTAATTTTACATGATTCATCATTTTAACCTGCAAATATAATGTTGTGAACATTGAAAATCGCAATATGGAAAACCTCTTAATTCTATTTTATATAGAGGTTATTATCAACACTTCTATTATTTAAGATAAAATTCCTTAAAAAGTACCCAATATGATATACCAAGATCATGGATATTCCATAAACCCACACAATAATATAATCAACTTGTACACACATATATTGTAAGTCCCCAATAGTAAACATTATATAATCTTGTTAATTCATCTAGAATTCACAATCATAAAATCCCAATGATATTATTAGTTTATGGTTTTAAAGAACTAAGGCATAACATAATACATGGAAACTCATCTATTAAAAAGTAGAAATTTATACTGAATCTCTATTTTTTATAATATAATAATTTTAAAAGAAAACATAATTTCTTTCCATAACAAAACATTACTACTTGAATTATTCTCTTCCATTACCAAACAATAGACACTGTTCTTTTTTTCAACATGGGATGTGCACAAAAATAATTTTAAGGGAAATATAATTTAATAAACGGATATACCATTAATGAAAACATTCTCATAAATTTAATACTTTCTCACATAAAGCATAAGCTCTTTAGCATATGTTATGAAACAATAAATTTTTTGTATAACCATGGAAATCATGCATAAATCATAAAAGGTATCTTATGGAATCATCTTCATTTCACTATTATACATAATTTATATCTCCTTAAAATATAGAGAGTAACCATCATGTTACACTTGGAATAACCATTGTATTATATTCATATAATATCTTAGGAGAAACCTAAATTACTAGCTATATCCCTTTAACCAACACATTGGAGAGATATAAAGGGGTCACTCGTCCACGATTTATCATTAAAAAAACAACCTTATAAAAAGATCCATAGAACTATAACAAAATCATAAAAGATAAATAGTACATAAAAGAAACATTCTTAAGGAAAATAATTTTCCATTTTTAAATCAGTTTTATTTTTTTACTAGCCACACACTTGTAAATTAATTCTTTTTATTTGAAAATATAATTGTAAACAAGTAAATTAAGCATAAAATAAATTATAAATAATTTAAGTGGGAAAATATTCTCCTGTCATATAAGTAAAAAACATTTCTCTAATAAATAGAGTTGTGACTTGAAAAATTATTTTTAAAAATAAAATCCACTAAAACATTCATATCATTAGAGTGAGAATTAATCCAATGAAATAATGATGGAGTTACACCAAAAATACATAGTATAAAACATAATATAATATAATTAATGTTCATAAATAATATTAAAATGACATAATAAATGAATTAGAAGGTCAACTAAAATAATGAAACCATTTTATGAATTCTCTTACCCTATATCTGAAATCATTATAGTGTTTTAAATAACATCCAATATAATAAAATTAGATTAATTAACTATATAATTCATAACCATTTTAACATATATTTTTCATTACAATTTTATTACGAATTTGTCTCAATTATGATGAGTATGATATTTCAGAATCATCATTCCTGGAGCATTTTTTTCAAGGATTTATGGTCGGTTACATGTATTATAATTATGGAAGTTCTTTTCAAATAAAATAGAAAATCCAGGGTTTGAAATAAAATATTTTAGTGTTCTTATATAATTTTAAATGATCCTATAAATAATTTTTCATGGTATTAGGATGATTAACTGGATAAAACATTGATGGTAAATGTTATTTTGTCATTTTTTCTGACCACCACAAACTAGTTTTATTTTATTCAATATTATGTATATAAATTAGTTACATAAAATCTAAAAATTTATATTATACATATTATATTCTGGGTTTTCCCTAATAATGGTTTTATGACAATCCTTGAAGGTGTTAAAGGAAATGGAAATCATATAATCCATGAAGGTGGGGAATGGACACCTGACAAAATATGTTTTCATTTTCTGAATTTGACTAGAAGAGAATAGGTTCGATGATGGATACTACATTAAAAAATTATATATTATATATTATTATAGAGTAATCATTCCTCATTAGAAAGGGTGAAACAATTAGGTTGAAGGAAAGAAAGAATGAAATTATTTAAAATATAAAGAATGAAGATTTTACCTCTTGAATATTGTCTCTAGGATAACCTAATTAAGGAAACTATTTTTTGTATTCTACTGAGACTAGAATGTATTGGAATTGGGGAAGAGGCATGAGAATTGAAATGGTTCTAATTGAGATAATCTAAAATGATTTTGTGGTTTGAGGAAAAGGGGTGGTATTTGTAGGGAGATGAGAGGGGTGTTTTTTTTATTATTTTTTTAATTTGTTTATTATTTTGGATTCAGACTATCAATATTGTTGATTCATATGACTTTGTTTAGTAAATAATAAATTTTAGTTAGAAATAGTATTCGCAAAAATCATTCATGACTAAAAAATTCAGGTATTTGTCTTATAATGTAAAATACAATAAATTAATGTATTTCACTATTCATAAAAAAATTCAACTATTTTAGAAAAATCCATAAAATTATATATAACAATTTTAGGGAAGGTCGATTTATAAAATGAACTACATTTTATGGAAACTATTTTATAAATATATGAAATTTAATTTTTAGGTAAACACATTTTTTATTAAAAAAATACAGATTTTAATAGTATAATAGATTTTATGACACATTGAAAATTTAAATATGGTTTCATAGAATTACCTTATAATTATAACATATAAAAGTAAAAATTTATGAATATAATTTATGAAAATAAATTATATTATAGATAATTATATTAATTATAGCATTTTGAATAATGATTTATGTTTCAAAATAACACCAACACAAAAATTGTAATTTTTAAAACATTTATTTACTTAATACCTGATATAAATATATCATATTTTCATAGATGATATATATAATTTTTATTTATACATTCATAAGTGAGGTTATTTTTGTAATTTCTATATTACTATTCCTAATGTCCACATTTCTGTTCAAATGGTTAGGTTACTATTCTATTAGTATATATTCTTTATTTTCTACAAATACCACATATTTAATTATACATTTATAATAAATTTAACTATTTAATTATAGAATGAACAAAATTATTATATAACTATCAAGGTTGTTACTTTTTATCCCCATGGAAATTTTATCCTATTAATTTTATTCAGTTCTTAAACAAGTGAGGGCCCCTTTCCATCATTAAATCTTCAGATTCCCATGTTGCAACCCGAAGCATATAGTTGCTCCTTAAAACTATAACCTATTGAAATATATAGTTGTGTATTACATTCTCTCTATATTAAAGAATATGAATAGGTTTCTCCTCATGATACATATTCTTTTCTAGCTATACTACTTCATGGATCAAAACATGAGATGAATCTAGTACATACTTTTTTAACATAGATACATGAAAAAAACTGTGTATCTAGGAAAAACTATGAGGCAATGTGACTCAATTGGAAGTAGATCCAAAATTCTATAGGATTTCATTGAGTTTAATAACCCATGGAAAAAACATCCTAATTTTAAAAATACACATCACAATTTTCATTGGAGAAACATTTAGAAATACATGATCACATACCAAGAAAAAAAGATCCTTCATCCATTTATCTGAATAAAGATTCCTTCCACTCTTAGTTTTCCTCATGGGTCACTGAATCATCTAAAATTTATCTATTGTTTCCACTTCCAATTTTAGTCCCAAAAACTTTCATTCACCAACATCGCCCAAAAATGATGGAGTTCAACACCGATTTCTATATAATTATTCAAAATGTTCCATCTATATATTCTATTGAAAACTAATATTATAAGAAAAATGTACCAAATAATGATGTTGAACCAAAATTCACTAGTAATGCATTGAATAATATCAAATAATATACTCCAAAGGCAATATTACACACTCTGACTATCCATCAGATTGACTATGAAAAATAGTGTTGAAATTAAATTCAGTTTTCATTGACTATTGAATACCTTTCCTAACATTATAAGTGAATATGTGATCACTATCAAAAACAATGGAGACACTAACAATATATAACCAAAATATCTCATTATTATACAACTGAGAAGGTTCATTGAGATATAGAGTGTATCAAATAGAAAGAAAATATGATGATTCATCTAGTCTCTAAATAATAAACCAAATCAAATTTTTACCTTTATAAATTTATATTAACCCACTGTTAAATAAATGGATATATTTTCCTACTTACAATATAGGATTAGAAAATCCTTAACCATCCACTTAGGTATTTTTCATTTTACTTTTACTTATTTAAAATTAGTACACATCATTTAAAATTCAGAAATATCTACTTCTTTATCCCCTACGATTATTTCTCCCAAAGGTCTCTATACATCTAAGGGATTTTATGATGAACTGTAAATAGTGAACTATGCTTTTCACTTAATAACTATTTCTGCATATTTATATCACAAGGAACATATAATCTCTTTAAAATAATTAGAAAACAAACTTTATCAATTTAAAATTATAGAAATAGAACATTTTAACCACTTTAACATTTTTCAATAACTCATATTATTCCTTTTAGGTTTTATTAATTCTATATAATAAAGATGATTGCAGTGAAATTTAAAACAAAATTAAATAATTTCATGAAACAATAACTTCCAAGAAAAAATTCATCGTATCATTAAACAAGAGCTCATTTTATAAATGTGACATAGTTAATGTAGCATGATGTTTTCAAATTATGGAATCCACCACAATGTTTTCTTTTTAATGATGGTAATTGATCATGAAATAATAATCCTGAATCAGTTCTATCCATATTCTCTACCCCTTTTTCTATTCCTTTTGAGTTAATATATACTTTAATATTTAATGAGTAGTATATATTTTACATATATCTATATATAGATGATGTATCTAAATTTTTACTATGAAAACCAAAGCTTCTAATTCCAAATCAAGTTTGTAATATTCTAACTCATATCGTTTAAGTTTTTCTAAAATATAAGAAATTACCTGATCATTCTTCATCAGAACACAACCAAATCCCTTTAAAGAATCATCACTATAGATGAAAAAAATACCATTTCTAGAATGATGGTCTAAAATTGGAGAATTAACCTATCTTCTTCTCAATTATAGAAACCAAAAATCACATTCTTCTATCTAAATAAATAAAACCCTTTTTGAGTTATCATGTTTATTAGGATAGATAATTGTACAATGTTTTTATCAAATGGTTGGTTATATCCTATTAATCAAATAAAAAAATGAATCGTAGTATCATTTATATGTTGTTTCCATTAACCACCCATTTTTTATTTGGTGGGATTTACTATATTTCCATATTTATTTAAAATGTTCCCAGAAAAAACATCTATTATAACCAAAAATAGCATTTTGTAAATTTACCATATAAATTATTTTCCTTATGGTCTTATAGATAAATCCATAGTTTTTCATGATACTTATTACTTTTTTATTTAACAAAATATATCATTAATAAAGACCACAACATACTTCTCAAAAAATTCCTGTATGGTTCTGATTATAATATCTAGAAATATGGCAGGAGCATTTTTTGACCAAATTGCATAAATGAAAGCACATTATTCCCATATACTATCTAATTTATTTTTCATAATTTTATCTTCTTTCTCCTTCATCTAAAGGTAACCCAACCCATGATCAATCTTTAAAAATTATTATACTCTTTTTTGACTATCAAACAATTCATTTATAGTTGTAATGTATACTTATCTTTTGTAATAATGTTATTAAATTCTCTATAATTGATGACAATAATCATTGAAAAAACATTCTTTCTATTAGAAAATATGTTCACCCCATGGAGATGTGATGGATCGAGTAAAACCGTCATCTAGTAACTCTTGTAACTACCTTTTAAATTCTATACATTCTAATTGTTCAATTTGATATGATGGATTTGAGATAGGTTCAGTATCTATGACTAAATCAATTATAAACTCAACCTACAAATCATGTATAACACTAGGAAACTCTTAAAGAAAAAAATCTACAAAATCATTTACCATTTGAAAATCATTATTCTCTACACTTCCTCTGTTTAAAAAAATATGTTCCAGTTATGTTTAATTTCCATATATTAACATTTTATCATCTTCCTGAAAATTTTATCAATGGTATGCGATCATTTATTTTATTAAAACTAGAAATATTTTTTAAAAAAAAATTCATTAGTTCTATAATCAATCATATCATGGTAAACATAAATCTAACATATACCCATAATAAAATACAATTCTACCAAGGGGAAGACAAAAATACTTGTAGTTAATTGTTTATATATACATTTATAGAAAGATTATTATATTTTCTACATGCGTTAATATTTCCCCCATGTGTTTTTACCATAAATTTTTTATTTCATGAGGTGGAAGTTTCAATTTATCAGAAATGTTCTCAAAAATGATTAATGATTAGAACACATATCAAAAAATTCATTAAAATAATTGTAGTGGAAAAAAATGTACCTGATACCACATCAATGGATGGATAAACCTTTATTGACGATATTTGTAAAGGATTTTACCATATAATTCTATTTATAGTATGGCTACTTTCCATTATTCTGGTTTCTCTTTGTATAGTCATATTCATAAGGATGTATCTCATTAAATTTTATAAAATTTTAAATTTTTATATCTTAAATATCTTAAAACTTCCATGATAATTTTCATTTACATTAAGAGATATATCCCTAAACATACAACATCAGAAACACTTACAAAACATGAAATGTAATTCCCCAATGTGTTTTCACCACATCTATCACAAAGTGGAAAAATAATTTTCCTACCATCACAAATCTATGGTATATTCTATCCTTTTTAATACCACCAATACCTCTTTTAATTCTTGTTGTCAAATAACACATGGTCATTAGAAAACTCTATTTCTATATTCTCTAGACGTCAAACATGTTTTTCACAACATTTGAATTAAAAAAGAATCATATTATCTTCGATATTTTTGTTTATTAATGAGTAAAACAAAGACATTATTATCAATATCTTGAATCAAATTTGTTTAATACCTTTCCAATCGAGTGAAATTTTCAACGTATGAAGCCACTAAATCCTCCCCCAGTCTCAATTCAAATGTTTTTATTCTATACTAATAAAAATACCATTAGGAAAAAATTTCGCAATTATTTTTTATTCGAATTCATCCTCTTACTAAGCATCAATATGCTTTTTATACCTAATATTATTCATCATTGATCACTACAGGTCAAGTTTAACTTAAAATTGGTACCTATCACAACTATCCAATTTATGGTATGAACACCCTATGACATCTAAAATATTTTCTATGGATTTATTTCAAACTTCATATTCCACTATATAAAAAGATCCACTAAATGGAGGTGGGTGAGGTCTCCTAAAATGTTCCAAAACTGAAATATTCTATTGAGGCCTATCTAGATGATCTAATCCATAGATTATACATAAATTTATAGACTACATAAAATGGTCTACTTCTATCACCAAAATCTTAGTTCCATTTACCTTCATTCTCAGTTGTAGAATCAGAAGGATATCATCCTCTCGGTGCCTTCTTACTTAAACTTCTCTGTTTCTTTTATGGAACAACATTCGGAATAGACATATCATAGAGGAAGAAACATGGTAACATTTAAATTCAGTATAATTTAAACCTATCCATTAATTTAAAAAAAACTTATGGGTATTCTATTACTATTACCATAAACCCAAATGTTATATAAACAATTCTCTAATACCAACTCTATATACCCGACCTTAAATAGTAAAAAATGTTGTTAATTTACCTATAAATAAATTTTGTTGATTCAAAAAGGCCTTTTAGTTTTATAGTTTTAGAGAATTAGGTTTTATACTCTGATAAAGAAACTTATATATTTCAAACAAGATACATCTACTCAATATACTTTTTTTCAAATCATGAGTCTTTTAAAACAAAACACAATTCTGTTTCCTTACAAATCATCAAAACATGAATTCTTATATTCCTTTACCCATCCATAAATACTATAAAAATTATAAAACATTTAATGAAAATAAAAATATAAGTGAGGTACATTGAAACAAATAAGTAAATTGTTTTTCCAAGAATGATATCATTTTTACAATATTATATCATTTACACATAATGAATAAGTTCTTTAGCTAACAATATGAAATCATAAGATTCCTGTAAAACCATAAAAAGAATAAATAAATCATAAAAGGTAACATGTGGAATAATTTTAATATATCTCTTACATATATTGTATTTATCCAAGTGAAATATGGAGTAACAATGATGGTTACACTTGGAATTACCATCACACTATATTCCTATAATCACTTAAGAGAAACTTATCAAGTTAACTTCATCCATTTAAACAATTAATTGGATTGGAATAACGGGCTCACCTACCATATTTTTATTATGGACCCACCCATCATCATAATCAATTCAAAGGAACAACAATAAAAGAATATCATTAAAATTTTATATAAAACAAAAATTCATAAGGGAAATAATTTTTCAATTTTGAAATCACCTCTCATTTTTTAAAAGTTACGCACACATAAAGGAAAATATTTTATTTTAAAATAAACTTATGAATATTTAATGTAACATTAAAAGAAATTATAAGTATTTAATGTGGGAAATTCCACTCATGATTTACAATTAAAATTAAATTTTTAAATAATATGGGTTTTAACTGGAAAAGTGTATTTTTAGAAAGAAATCCCATTACAAATATCTTATCATTCAAGTTAGAATTAATCAAAATAATTGAATTTATGTATTCAGTGTAAATAAAAATAATAAAACATAATTTATCAATAAAATATTATCATGAAAAATTCAACGATATAGAAGATTAACCCAAATATTTGAAATTGATTTATGAGTTCCCTTACCCAATGCCAAAAATCCTTCTCCACTAGTACTTAACATCCTTAATAATAAAATTAGAGTCATTAATTACCTAACTTACAAAATTTTACATGAATTTTTTATTCATTAAAATTTTTTATGTTCATATATGGAAATTTATATGAGTTTTAGATATCAAAAACATTGTTCCAATAGCATTCGTTTCAAAAAAAAATTGGGTTCCCTTGAGAAAAATTTTGGGTGTTCCTGTATAATGACAAAAAAAATTCATGGAATGAAAAGGTATTAATATCAATATATAATTTTAATGTATCCCATATAGAATTATTTTGACATATAATAAGATGATTCATTTTATAAACAATTAATGGAGAATGATTGTTTTATTTTTTGTGGTTTATACAACCATCAAAAACCAATTTTTTTTGATATTATGTTAATAAATTAGTTACAGAAATTTGAAAATTAATATTACATATATATATTTATTAAATTATGATTTGACCATAATAATGTTGTTATGACCAGAATTTATGTTTTTAATTTAAAATGAAAACATGTCCTCTAAGAAGTCGGTAAATCGACATGTGAAAGGTGATTTTTTCATTTTTTAGAATAATAGGAGAAGAGAAGAGGTTTGATGATGGATATTCCATTAACACAATAATATTCAACTATATATATATATATATTATTTTTGAGTTATCATTGCACTTTTGGTAGGGTAGGTGAGGATAGGGTAGAAGGATAGAAAGAATTTACAAATTTAAATGAAGGAGGATTTTTCATCTTGAACATCATCTCCTTGAGAACCTCCTTAAGGAATTGTTTTTTGAGAATTTAGTGATACAAGAAGGTATTGGACATCACAAACAGGCTTGGGTACTTAATTTGAAATAATTTAGACATGATACGTGGCCTTGGAGGTGTGATGATTAGTGGTGGTGAGGGTGATATTTATAGGGAGAAGGGAGGGGTGTTCTTGACTACTTTATTCATTTTTTTCACTATTTTGGCTCAAAAATATAAATAATGTTGACTCAGGTGACTATGTAAAATAACAATAACATATGAGTTATAAATTATGGTTTTAACATCATTCATGAAACAAAACATAATTTATTTTTCTATTAATGTAAAATACTTTAAATTACCTTATTTCACAATTCACCAAAAAATCAACTATATTAAAAAAATCTCAAATAAATTAACAACAAATATTTTTAGATTTTTAGTTTTCAAAAATTGACTCCATTTTATGAAAACAATTTTTTAAATATGAAAAATATAATTTTTATTTAAAATCACCATTAATTCAAAAAATATATTCTTTAATATTATAACTGATTATATGAAAAATTAAAGAATTAAATTATGTTTCATAAAATTATCCTATAATTATAAAAAAATTAAATATTAATTTATGTATATATTTTTTTAATTTATTTTCTTTTAAATATTTGTGTTAATTATTAAATTGTAAATAAAATATTATGTTTAACAAAAATAACAACACCTAATTTATCATTTTTAAAACATATATCTACTTCTTCCATAGTATAAATATATTATATTTTTACTTATGATATTAATAAATTTTATTTATACATTGGTAGGTGAGTTTATTATTCTAATATCTATATTTATTTTCCTAAGGGTCACATTTCTATTAGAACAACCATGTTACTATTCCGTTTATATAGATTCATTAATTTATATAAATACCACTTTTTTCATTATACATTTATAATGAATTTTACTGTTTAATTATAGAATGAAAACCAATTATTTCATAATTACATGGTTTTTCACTAACATCATCATTCCAAAGCATGAAACCCCATAATTTATCAATACAATTTCATTTTCTAGATCTTAATTTCAAAAATATTACTCAACATCCATCTGGAAAATATTATATCATTGTTGTCCATTGATAACAAGAATTATTCCAATATATTATAATCATTCAATTAGAGGTAATAATTCATCAATTTCAACCCCATAAATTTGTGATTAACATTTTTAAATAAAAAATTTCTTGCTCATCATAACTACAACTTTTTTATTTAAGAAAATTTGGAGTACCCACATTGTAACAATCACATTTTTATTATTTTTCTGGGTATAATTTACCATATATAATTATTCCAAATATAATATAGACATTTATACATAACATTAATCAACTCATGATGTGATAATTCTTCTTCATCATATTTTGGATTAATTAGTGAGTATAATGATGTATGAGAAACAAACATTTATGTTCTTCTAGTTTGAACATTTTGTTGTTGATCATCAAAAATGTTATGAAGAACCACGTGATTCTTAAAAATAATGTGATATGTATATAATATTTCCTCATTAATTGAGATAAATGGGATTAAATATTAAACTTGTGTATCTTTAACAACGGTTATATCCTTGAGAAATATTTTTATGTGGATCAACATCAACCAAAAAACTTTAATTTTTTCCATATATGTAACTATGTGTGGAAATTTCAATCAATCTATTCCAGAACACTTAAAAATCTAGAGTCAAATTTCATTCATTTTTCTTTATTATGACATATGAATCCTTTAACATTGGGGGGTGAAGAAAGATTCTGTAAAAACCTCTATGAAGAAGCATCCTATGACTATCACCCTTGAATTTTAAAATGTAGGGACCAGAAAACAACCATTGTTGTTTCAAAAATTTTATTTCATCATAATACATACCATAAAGAGTCATGTCATTCCTCATATAATAAAAACATCAGTTTTAAATAAAAACTACTTCTTTAATTTCATTCCACCATATTAATCAAGTAGTATTGTACTCTATTAACATTAGTTTTACTATATCCACAAAACATAGATTTATCATTTTAGAAAAACTATTTTTGGTTTTACTTTATATGGTAAACATAAATAATATGGAAGGACATATATTTTAGCATAATATCAAAACCTCCACTTATATATTCAACACCATTATTAGTGAAAATATTATTCACAACATATCAAAAATATTTTTTTGAAACTCACCGGCAACTCATTAACATTTTTAGACCATTGAATGTATGATTTAAATAAACAATACATTTAGTGTGAGTAATGTAATCAATGAATGGAATAATTTAATTATCTATATTTTTTTGGAAGTTTATTTATAGTACCATGTATATCAGAATTTTTTTTGGAATTTGATGTATAGTCCAATATATATAAGAATGTATCAACACGAAGAGATAAGTTGAATGTATCATAAGTTACATATTTATATATTTTTTAATATCCACCTTTTGTAAAATGGAACAACACATATCTATTCTTAATTTCATATTATGGATATAAAGAATACATTATATCCACAATATTCAGATAATATTCTCAAAAACATTTTACCAAACCCTTTTATTCCATCATTTATTTTCATCAATTAGTCTTAGAAATATTGAAATTTTTGAATCACAAACCAGAAAAATGATTCACATTATTCGTTAGAATATCATTACTACTTTATAATATTTTTTTTGTCTTGAAAAAAATTAAAAAAAATTAGAAAATAAAATTTTAACCATCTGTAATGTCTCATAAAACACATAAAAATATTTTATCCCCATACCAAAAAACATTATTTGTTGGTACTGTAACTTTTATTCTATAATGATAGCATATCAAATTAGGTGTGACCCTAACTCGAGCATCCCAGAGCATTTGTATGCCTCATTACATTTTCATAAGATACATGTCACCACATCATGATGTATCAAATGGTTATATATTGATGGTAAACTACATACATAAATGAAACCAACATTATATTTGATAATAGAAATTATAAAATATTTTTTTCAATAATATTATTTTTTCCTCTGGCACATTTCTGATTTTATAACACAATACAATTCATGTATTCCTGTGAATGAAAATGGGTGATATTAAATTATCAATAAGGTTTATGTAAATAATATGTTATAATGAATAAATATGAACATTTATCATGGAATTTTAAATAACTAAAAAAAATAAAAAAAAATAATTGGATGACAAGAGAAGGGGTAATCAATATTGAGAGGAAAATAACTTAAAAACTAACGTTTTTTAATCAATAAACAATAAATGAATTCTATAAATATATAATAACATTCTTATAATATAATGGATAATAATAAATAAGGCATGATAATGAACTAAAAACACATTTCATTTAATCATTTTCATGACTATCATAATTGTAAAAGTCATAATCAATAGAGAAAGGTAAATAAATGAAATAACATTCCATATATTCATTAACAAAGAATTAAATTCATAAAAAGATAATATAATTATGATAATATCATTGAATTTAAAAATTTAATTATATATAATGGAATTGATTAAGTTGAGGATTTCATATGTTAGGTACCTGATACCTCTACAATCAAGATATATCCTCAAGATAGTTAAAAACTGATGTGTTAAAACCAATTTCACTAAAGATGGAAAACAGTTTCATATCATTAGGCCTATCATTGAATCAAGGTACTTTATATAACTAGTACCCACCCATGAAAATAAGACCAAAACATTCCCCAAATATAAAATAATCGATTTATTTCATTTGTAAATTTTACATACCATTAAATATCCACACAATTGAAAAAATAAATATTCTAAACATTTCCAAAGGGAATAAAATAAAATTCAACATAAAATAATATATGAATAAATGGGATATGTTTAATGAAATAAGAGTATCAATGATAAATAATATGGATATTTAGGGGGTCTTTAATATCTAATGATGGGAAATTTAATGACTAAAAAATGAATAAATATATTAAATGGAAGTACATTCATCAGTCTAATGATCATAATACCTCCATACAAGGAATAAGGGAGGTGTCAATACCACATGTATATGTTTGAATAATAATGATAGGTTATTATCATTAATGGGTATAAATTTATTAAAAAGATCATTAAAATTATTTTTGACGAACATACTCATTCCATTTTGAAAATAATTTTTGAAAAATAAAATTTCAAAAAATATTTTTAATATATTTAGTAGATAAAACCATTTGAAAATTAAAAGGGAATCTATTGAAAAAATCACATGGTTTTGATGGATATAAATTCTGTTCATTTTGCACATTATAAATGAACAATTACTTTAACATTTTTGGTAAAATCGAAATGGGAAATGTTTTGATAAAAACATAATTATTCCATTCATATTTATTTTATAAAGTTAAAATATTTAATATATTATTTATAAAAAATATTAAAATCATACAAAAAAAAAATTTTGAAAGGAAATATATTTCCTTACAAAGAGAGAAATGAAGTCAGATTTAAAAACATTTTTGAAGTTACTTTAGGTACGAAATATTGTAATGAAGTTAATATTAGATGAAATTTGATGAATAACGATAGGATATAAAAATTAAGTGGGTTTACTATACAATGATAAAATTATATCCTTCAACTATAACTCATCAATAAACAATCATGATTATAATGAGATTGTTAAATAAATCATTAACATGATCAAACTGTTTATGTGATAATTAAGAAATGATTTTATTCTATATATGAATATTAAATCCACATAAAACAAGAGGAAATAAAACAACATTTATTATATTATAATTAAATAAATAATCTTATAATAACATAATCAATGATGTATATGTTTATCAAAATTAATGGAAATTGATAAAAGGAATTACTTACTAATTGGAAATATTCAAGCCAAATCCACATATAAGAAGTAATTCAAATTTAAACAATTATAACATGTAGAATGAAGTTTTCATAATATTACATGTTAAATGGTAACTTTATACACCATTTTAAATAAATTGGTTCATAACATATAAATTTTTCCCAATGAATGGAAATTGAGAGATGATTCATTACTTATCGCTTTCCTCTAGATGAAAATTATTTATCTTTACATATATTGATTCATAGAATATGATTAGATTTTATAAGAACCATATTAATAGTTATAATATCTTATAATATCCTCTTATTACATTTTATCTCCCATTAGTAAATTATATTTAATTATTTTCATCATTTCAAGTGTTAATTGTCATGCTTTCTAATGCACATTTTTTCATGAATGTTCCAGATCATTTATATATTATAAAATTATGTAATATATATTCTAATAATAATGTTATAGATAACATATTAATTGAACCATTTATTAATAATGAATATGGATAATTAATTTCAACGCTTTGTGGAGACGGTACGACGTACATACACACGGGGGGGGGGGGGGGGGGGGGTTATATCCTTCCCCAAATGAGTGAATGAGTAATGAATTGTGTGATATATTAAATTTATAGAATAAATATCATCTCATGTATATAAATTAAGTTCATTTATTTAATCCTTTTTACATTCAATTGAATTTATAGTTGAAAAATGTACCCCATCACTTCACTAGGTGGTTGACTTTCATACACATAAGAAACACTATCATATTGTAATTGGAATAGAACTTAAATATTTTTATGAGATAGTAAAATTATAAAATTATAATATTATCATAAATATATTGTAAATATTTTAAATTGATAATTATATCAAGCCTTTAAATGTTGTTATGTATAAAAAACTACATCAGTTCGTCGGGCGGTAGTTAATTGTACACACGATCGACGATTTTATTTCCCATTAGATGGAAGTTGGGTTGTATAAATATATTTCAATAAAAATAGTAACATATATATATAGGGGTATCCAATGATATTATATTGGATTATTTAATACATGTTTGATTTTTAAAAGGAACAAATAAAATTAATGACCTTTATTAATATGATTTACTTCTTTAAGAGAAATCATCTTTTAATATCCTCTTAAGGACCATAGGGACTGTATTTTGGGAGGAAAAGAAGACATAAAATGTAAAAAGGGGTTTTGGGAGAAACTTTTTCATGGATTGTTTTATAAAAATGTATTGGTGTGTGTAAATATTTTGGTGAATGGAGTTCCCATTTATAAGGGGTGAAATGGGATCGTCTTTGGAATTACATGGAAATATCCCAAATGAATCTAAAATAATATAGCCAATAACATGAAACATAATTCCAAATTCCCATTTTATAGAACATGTGATAGAAAATATGGATATATTTCCATAAATTAATATTTTTTTGATTTTTTAGTTCATTTTAAACCTTATGCTTTTAGTTTAACCCCACGGTAACAGTATTTTTATCTCAACTGTGGTAATTAATTTTTATTGTTTTAAAAATTTATTTTATAAAAAGGATATGTTTACCTTATTTGAAAATATGAATAAATATTATTAAAAATATTTAATCCCTTATTTATAATTCCATTCACATAATTGAAAATTTTAAAATAAAAATTAATCCAACAGACGTGATATGAAAGCGGGGTTTTAATGATAAAATGTTCTAATATTTTCAATTTTTATATAGAAATTCAATTTGAAATTTATTAAAATGGACTAAATTTTAATACTAAATAGATAATTGAACTATTTTTAATTTATAACAAAATAAAAATATAATTTATCTTTACACAAAATATGAACAAAAAGGCAGTTTTCAATTAAAATTAAATATTTTTAACTATTAATCAAAAGAATAATATATTTCATAAAAAACAAAAAAAATAACTCTATGATAAATTTTATATTATGATTTCAAAAATAAAAAATTTTCTTTTAAATAATTTTTTTAAACATGGTAAAAAAATTAAAATTATGTGTTCAAAGGATGGTTCAACAATATTTTAGAAAAGATACATTATTTCATAAAAAAATAATTATGCGTTTAAATGATTATTATTTCATGTTTATTTAATAGATAACCATTTTTTCATAATTTTTATAGTATTATTAATAATGTCATATTTATTATTGACGTGATACCTATCTTATTAAATATTTGTATTTTGATAATATGCCACATTTTGTTTAAACACATTGTTGCATGTAACAAAAGATAATATAATTTTTTCATGTAATAGAAGCAACTGAAGAGAATGAATAAATTTTGAAATAAATGTATCATAATGACTGGTGAAGTTATTTCCCCTAATAAGATTGGTGTTTAAATCCATACAAGTTATTGAAAACATTTTTATTATTTGAAAATTTTAGGGTGTTACATTGTCTCTACCTTAAATAAATAGGATCATTACGATTAAAACATGATATCATTAATCAGGGTTTATCATAGGGAGATACCATTATTGCAAAACCCCCATATATTTTTTAATAAAATATCCTCTTAATAATGGAGAAATGTAAGTAAATATTACATATGTAATAACACATAATGAGTTTTCCAAGTAGGAGAACATTTGTGGTATAAAATGATTTTGATATGAATTAAAATAGTAAATAAATAGTGTAATGGTGATAATAAATAAAAAAAATTGAAATATAAAAGGAATATTAAGGACCTCAAAACCCAAAACCTATGTTGATTTAAAGGACCATTTGATTCAGTAGATATGATTGTAATCAGATAAAATTATTTTCTTAATATTTTTCATGAACATTGAAAAATTATTTTACTCTCAATGAATATAAATAAAATACTTACTTGGTATGTTTATATTTCATAATCATAAGTTCATTATTTTTTGTTCTTTTACAAATTTTCAATTAACCCCTTACTCCATAAAATGAATATCTTAAAATCAATATTTTAATTATTTGATTGCAGCACTGAAATTATATTTTAATAGATAATAAATTCTACAAAACTTAAAAAATATATTGGTATTTTCTTTTCTAAAAAATACATGTCTAGAAAAAGATACCCAATTGCACCCAATGATAAAATCAACAACTTTAAAAAAATTTGACCTACGGGAACATAGAAATATGAGAGATCAAATTATTAAATAATTTCACCAAATCAATAATATATTCCATAGAAAATAAAAGTGTGACTATTAATTTCACATCCCAATTATGGTAATATGTACATCCCCATAAAAACTTAACGACTATATTCATTACCAAAAAATTAATATCTCAGTTTATTAAATATATTAAATAGATCCAAACATATAGTAATCTCCAAAAATGAAAACAAAATACATAAAATCAATAAAAAAATTTGGGTCACCAATCCCATAACCATATTATTGTCACCTTTATCTCACCATAGATCACATATTAAGAGTAATCTTTCATTAGTCATGTATTTTCTTGATATTTCAACTTTCCACTTAATTAATTTTCTTTGTGCAATTCAACACATTCTTTATAATACATTATTAAATTTTATTGTAGTGAAATCTTATACGTTTCATGTTTCTTATAATGATAATATCAATAATAACTAAAAAAATTAGTATAATTATTGAATCTGAACAAAACAACATTAATCAATCCTCTACATTTATGGAAAAAAACATAATCTTAAAGACTATTAAATAGAATTTTTGGGTAAATTACTTTTTATTTTGATACATTGACTTCTGTAGTAGCCCATCATTTTAATTTTGTAGTAGTGTACACCAGAATCAACTTTCATTCACTTTTAATCACAAGAATAATTTAATTTATCTAAAAACATATAGAAAAATCCCATTATTATCAAGTAAGTACTAGGGTTTTTTATTCCATAATTATCAAATGTGGTAAAATATTTCATTTCCATCACCGCTTTATCCATTATTTTATATATTTCAATCATCATCACTTCATTTCCTTTGAAGATCTAATACTTTAAGGGTATCTTTTCTATCTTTATAGAACATAATACTCATTCCTTATAGGATTATATTTTCTAGGTTACATGATCCCATTGATATATTGGTTTCATCCCGTAAAAGGGAAAATAATTCTTAATATTTGGATTATGTTCCATGATTTTGTTTTTTATTCCTTTTATTAGGTCCATTTATAAATTATGGTATATATTATATTGGATAATATCATTATAGTACATAATTTTTAATAAAAAATATAGTAAAATTAAAATTTTAATTGAAAATTTTTGTATTGATAGTCTCATTGCCATAAAAATTGTTTCATTGGTCATATCTTCAGTTTTAACTCCATAATAATGGTTTGAAAATTAAATTAGAATTATCCAAAGAATATAATCTTGCAGTTTTAGAATAACTGAGCAACATGCTCAGTTGTCATATATTATGTGATGATTGGGCAAAATCTAATGAAACCTTTTCAGAGTTATTGTCCCTGGGAACCTATATGCAATAACGGTGTAAAAATGTAGTATCTATACATGGATTTATTTCTAGGAAAAACTAACTAATAAATTCCTTACCCAATCATTGTTATTTTCTTCAAAAAAATTCCTTAAATTGTATCATATGGTTATGTTCACTAATATCTACTTTCCTAAATCCATTTCACAAGTAATATACTATACATACTATTGTAAAATATATAGTGACCCTTCCCCTTGCAGCACAGATCCAATATTAGATTTATTATATTGGTATTAGATACAAGTAATTTCATCTTAGAGGACCAAAAAGAATTATATTCCTGGAAAAATTGATACATAAATGAGTGTTGAAGTATATTTGAAAACACAACATACTACATAATTTTTTATTAATAATATCATTATTCCCTTTAGTATATATTTTTTTATCAAACATAAAACACTTTATGTATTATTAAAAAAGATAAAAAAATTAAGTTTCATATCAAATACATAGAAATGGTTATGTATAGTGTATTCTATCTTGAACCAGTAAGAATAATACTCATGGAAATGTAAATAATAGGAAACAAATTCCATTTAAATAACATTGCTGATAAAAGAAGGAATAGTCTATATAGAAATGTTAATAACTAAAGACACATTCCATTGATATAATAAGATAACTATGTATTTTATGAAGAGATAATATCATTACAAAGTATTATGGATAATAATAAATTTAAAATGATATATAATTAAAAATAAATTTTATTTATTCATTATCTTGACAATCATAACTTGATAATGATTAATTAATATGTAAAGTTAAATAATTAAAAAACCATTGAATATATTAATTAACTGGGAATAAAATAAACCAATAGATAATATCATTGTGAAAATATCATGGATAATAATAAATAAATTTTAAATGAAGGAAATTCATAATTAATAGGCTTTATATCTATGGCTCATTATACCTATACCATCAGGATCTATCATAAATTCAGATTAAAACTGATGGGTAGAAGTACATTTAACTAAGGATTTGAAATTGTTTCATCTCATGTGGCATATAGATTCATTGAGGGGAGATTTATTACTGGCCCCCTCCCATTTCTGCATGTCCAACGTATTCCTCACATATATAATGATAAATTAAATTTTTGAATCAATATTCCTTGATATTAAATATCTAAAATGAAGAATGAATATAATGTTTTGATATTTCCATAATTAATAAAATAACATTTAGTGTAAAAAAAGATATATATAAATGAGAACACTTTATTAAATAATAATATCCATGAAAAATAATGTGAATATTTAAGGAAAATTTAATTATAAATGATCATAGTAAATAAATATTTCAATGTTATGTTAATAAACACAAAAATTAATTGAGTAATTTAATTTCAAAACATTCTTAAAAAAATGATCATAAAAAAAATATAATAAATATTTTATTAATACATTATATACTTATTAGAGTATGAATAAAGTTCTTTTGTCATTAATTAATAGAAACCCCCTAAAAATACCATTAATAAAATTCTTGAGTAAAAAACGTTTTTCATATTGAAATTTTATTTTTAGAAATTAATTGTTCACATAACATTTTGGAAATAAATTTCCCTGAAAATAACATTTGAAAATTATAAAGTATCATTTGAAACATTTTATTGGTCATGAATTCTAGAAAATCTATTCATTTCATATATGTTAAAATACTTATTCCTTTAACCTTTTAAAAATAATTAATTCAGATTTTATTAAACGATATTAATGTTCCTTAAAAAATATATTTTATAATGTAAAAACTGGTTAATATGAATTTAATCTATAATTTTTATTGGTAAAGAATCGTTTTTTAATTTATTTTAAAAAACATGGTTTTTTAAGTGAATAAATTTCCAAATAAAGAGAGAAATGATGTTAGAATTTACTAAAAATTATTTCTCAATCATTTTATGTACCTATTATTGAATATATACTACTATTACATGATCTTATCATGAATAAAAAAGATACAATAAATGTAAATGGTTTTATTATACAATTATCAAATAATTTCATTCCACTGGAAATGGTGAATAAGAAATCACGATTATAATGATATTTGGAAATAAACCCTTATATTGACTATAATAGTGACGTGAGAATTAATCAATGAATTGATGATTTTAATAAATGGTAAATAAAAAAAATAAAGAATAAATATCACTATAAATAGTAAAATTTTATTACACACGTAATCATATCATGAAATAATCAATGAATTATATGTTTAACCCAATGAATTGGAATTATGTTATGAAATACCTTACAAATTGGTAATAATAATTCCAAATACACATGAATGAAATAATTTGAATTTAAACATATGATAATGGTATGTATTGACTATTCATGAGAGTATATTTTAGATGGGTATTTTATAATCAATATAATACAAATCAATGTATAACATACAAATATACCTCAATGAAATGATATTGAGATAGAATGCATAAACCCTTACATTCCATTAGTTGAATGTGAATTGAACTCATATATAATGGTTTTAATAATGATATTAATTTATACCAGAACCATATTCATATTTATTTTATCATTTATTACAATATTATTACATTTTACCACCAATTTTTTGTTGATATATCATTATTTCAATTTTTTCATATTTTCATTACCCTGTCTTCTCATTAAATTTTTGTCAGAAATATACCTATTAATTTTCATATATATTTTATAAATAATATCCGTAATGATATAAATGTCATAAATACCTTGGTATTGGAACAATTTACGAATTATGAACATGGAAATTTAACTGCATCGCATCGTGGTGACTGTAAGATGTACAAAGCCAAGAAAGAAAATATCATTCCCATAATTAGTGGATGGGTAAGGAAGTGGGTAATATTTTAAATTTAAAAATTAAATATAATATCATATATATTACATTAATTCATTAATTTTACCCTTATTAAATTCCATATAAATTTTAATCTAAGAATTCACATTGCCTCACGATGTGGTAGTCTACCGTATACAAGGGAAACATTATCGTATTTTAAACAACATGAGAGAAAAAAAATGAATTTGTGATATTAATATTATAGAAGTATAATAGTTTCATAATTATTATATAAATGTTTTAAATTCTTCATTATATCTATAATATTTTGGTGGTTATAAAAAATTAACTACATTGGTCCACATTGTTGTGGTCAGTTGTACACACGATCGATGAAATAATTAGCCATTTGATAGTAGTGGGATGGAAAAAATATTATGAGATAAACATAGTAAAAACTTATTTTTTGGGAGATACTATTGTTTTATTGGATTTTTCATTCAATAAATTAATTTGTAAGAAGAATCATGAAAATGAAGGGAATTTGATAATATAATTTCCCTCTCTAAGAAAAATGTTCACTGGATCTCCTCTTAAGGACCTTAGGGATGGGGTATTGGGATACAAAACATCTCAGGAATGTAACTAAGGATATTAGGGAGATAATTGTTTAAGGTTTAAAGGATCCAAATGTCTTGGGAGTTGTGATGAGGAGAGGGGATGGAGTTTCCTTTTATTAATGGAGAAAGCTGACACTCTGGGAAATTAATTGGAAATTTTCCCAAAAGAATCTAAAAATATATACTTGTTCATATGAAAATTTATTTTATAGAGACATTTATTTGAACATGGTATGTAAAATATAAGAAAAAATATTTCCAATATTATTTTTAATAGTTGTTTGGTCATTTTAACCCTTATCCATTTAGTTTAACCCAATGGTAAATCCTTTTTAACTTTACCACTATAAATAGGTTTTTACTGTATTCATTATTCATTTAGAAAAAACATTAAGTTTCCCATATTTCATAAAAAATTATTATTTTTAAAAATATGAAATCTATTTTAAAAAAATATTATTAATATAATTTGAAAAATTAAAAATAAAATTAATCTTGCATACATGATAAGAAAGAAGGATTTTAGATGGATAATGTTCAAAAGTGTTCAAGTTTTTATATCATAATTCAATTTCATAATGATTTCAATGAACAAAAATAGATTTATAGATAGATAAATAAACTATTTATATTTTTAAAACTAATTAAAAATATAATTTTACTTTATAAATAATATAAATGAAAATAATTTTTTCAATTAAAAATCATTATTTTTCAATTTTCATAAAAAATAAAATATTTTATAATTATAAAGAAAATTCATTCTATAATTTGGAAATTCCAAAAAAATCATTATTTTTCAATAATCTATGAAAAACAATTTTATAATAATTATATAAACAAGAAAAATATACCATTTCCATTGGAATGGTGGGTAGAAAAATAATTACCTAAATTATGAAATTATTATTTAAACATATATATTTACTTATTTTTCTAATCAATAATAGATTTATGTAAAATATTTTTTTTAATAAAAGGAAATATCTCTCAAGAAAAGAATTTAATTGTGCACAAGTTTATTTTATAACAAAAAATAAAAAATAACTATTTATAGATTATATTAATTAGATAAATATATTATATATTTAATCTAATTTTGAAAATTCATTATATCTAATTTCTAGTTGTGATATAAAAATAATTCTAATTTTACATATAAAAGATTTATTTTTATAAAAAATAGTTCTGTCAACTTTTGATGGTGCACCTATTTTAAATATAGAAATTTATAATTTAATAAATTCTATTTATCAAAATAAACTATTCCTTTGAAATTAGAATATCGAAATATAATTTTGGTGAACATTTTGGTTTTTTTATAAGAAGTTATATGCTTTTATGAATAGTGTAAATATCGATTTTTATTGAAAAATTTAAATTAATTTAATGTACTTAAAAGTATGAATTATTATTTAGATTAGTTTTAAATTTTAATTATATTATTTTAATTTAAAATAATCCATATATGGATTTTTAGAAGGATTTTATACATGACTATATTATAAAAACAATATATGTTTTATAAGGTTTTTTTCAAATACTTTTTTTCATGATATTTTATCTACTTTACTTTAAATTAAATTCTAAAACTTATACATTTTTAATTTTTAGAAATGGTTAAAAAAATTGAATCAGAATTTCTAAGTTTATTGAATAGTTCCCTTTTACTTTTGGCAAATATGGATAGTAACCATGGAAAATTTTATTATCACTGTAAGTGGTATATTTTTTCAATTTAGGATAAAAATAAATTAAAATTACTGTAAAATTACAGTAACAAATGAACAAATTTTATTGGATGAAGAATGTTTTACCCTTACAATATAAGGTTCAAAATTAGGTTGTTTAATGGATACTAGTCTATGAAAATGAATTATATTATTTTTTAATCATAGAATGTTACAAAATGTCACTATCATGGACTTTAATATAAATAATGTGTCCATATGGGGAACTAGTTATGTTGTGAAAGAATATAAAAATATATTATTAAATTAATAAAAATATTTTCATGATTTAAATTTATTTTTTACTATTTGGTCACTAAGATGAAATTATGGTATTTATAATATTTTCAACAAAAATTTATTGATGTCACATTCATGTTTTAAATGAAATATGAATTTTTATATACATTTACACATTATATATATTTTACTATAAATATTCCTATTAAATCTATTGGATTTATCATATTCGTCGTATTTAAATTTAAATTTTTATTTAAAACATATTTATATTAAAAAATTACACAACAATGATGTAGTAATTATATAATTAATTGAAATATTAAATGAATGTTTTAAAAGTATTAAAATAAATACAATATTAGATAATTAATGTGATCAACTAATTTAATAGATGAGCTTTACCACTTAGTGATATAATAATTATATATGGTTAGAAGTTAACTCATTATATTTATATTTTTTAAAATTCCATATAATGAATAGTGTAAAAATTGACACTGATGATATTTTATCAAAATTTTAATTTCATAACATATTTCAAACCATAAATTATCATTAAAAATAAAAAATATACAATATGGTCTATAATTTAATAAATTTATCATTTGTGATTTAATTGACTCACATATGAAAAATTTACAACATTTTAATCAAAATGATAATGTTTAAAATAATTCCAAAACATGTCTAAAATATAATGGTGGATGAGATTAAAACATTATGTCTTATTATATTCTAATATTATAGAGTATGTATGTTTTTGGATTGAGACTACATATATTATAAACTTATATTTTGGGGAAATTATAAAAGCCCCCCTCGCCTAAATTATAAAAGTGACCTCCTACCTTAGGTATTCACATAAAATTGAGTCTTCAAGATAAAACATCCTTTAAAAATATATCTCTTACACTTCTATATCCACCTTATAGAGGTTTTAGTCTTCCCAAAGGAATAAATATCAAGTCCTCTGGATGATATACAAAGGATTTGTTATGAAGAAACGATATTCACTCTAATCGGTCACTCTCTTTTTCTACTATTATATAGCTATTATATATATATTTTATATATCATATATAAATATCATCATAATAATAAATATTATTAAATATTATTATTATTATAAAAACACCATTATAAATATCCATTCCTATTTAACAATATGTGAATGTATTAGTTTTGTGTATGTTTGGCTTGCCATCTCTATGTAGTGACACAATTCATTTTCTTTAACAATTATTTATTAATGAGGATTATCATGGGTTTAATGTTTATATATTATATTTACCACATAATTAAACCTTTTTAATTATAATTTCATATCTATATTTATTCCACCTAATATTTTTGGAAATGATAACGTACTTCGTGAATATATGTCTTAACATTTGTACAATGCGATGTGATTCATTTTTCATATATATTTCCATGATATATCATAAGGATTAATTTTTTTAATATATAAGATTTATATAGAATAAAAATTATTATGTAATGATAATATATCATAAAATATTATTCATTTTAATATAAAAAAATGAAAACATCATTCTTGTAAACTTATGGGCTACCATATCCATGAATGGTGTATATTATTTTCTACCACTAAATTTAATGAATCTACAAAAATAAATATATAATGAACATATATATGATATTTATATTATTCTTATAATTACAGAGATTATGAAATCAATATCTATATAAGAGGACAAAGGTTAACAATTTTAAAAATTGATGAAAAACAATACAATTATTACCTCAAACACAACTTTAACATGGAATTGTAAATAATAGAGTACTATAAAGTCATAAGTAAATAATATAAGGTATTATATATATGAATATTTTTTTAGTTCATGTATAATAAACTTATATTTCTTATACATGATTTTCTAACTTATACTATGTAATTTATGTCTTAAGGTAAGGTATTTTTTCTCACTTTTATTTATGTAGGACACATGTCGTATACATTACATTATTATTTTGTGTGGGGTATGTACTTACCATGAATTTATTTTATGAGACTTATCCTGAATATTATATTATTTAAATGTTCATATTTATATTTTTCTTTCATGGTGAATATTATTTGACTGACTATAATTTGGTAAGGGTTAATTTTACAATCTCATTATTATTTGGGATGGTTTATACAGAAGTATATATTAGGGAATATTTATCTTCAATGTTCATATTTCATAAAAAGATTCCAAAAAATTTCCACAATTTTTCTACATTGTTTAATGTCATTTTTACCCATGTTTTAATATTTACTAAAGGGTTTGAATAGAATCCTGTTTTCTCTTTCAAAAGGATGTAGTTTTTGACTATTCTTGAAAAAGTATGATTGGAATGTATCTTTTTAGATATAAGGCATGAATGGATTATTTTTACTATTTTATGAAACCTTCATGCCCAGAAGATTTCATTACAATCCTAAATGGTTAATTTCAAAGAAAATTTTTTGTTTAAAATTGCATGATATTTTATGAAAAGAAAGGAGTTATAAGTACTCTGGATATTTTCCAAAAAATTATTTTCAAGTGATATGTCAAAATTATTTTTCATGTATGAAACCATTAGATGATGTTACTTATGATTTATTAGGGATATTTTTCGTGGATACTATCCATATACTTTATATTTTTTTATGTTTATGATGGAATTATATTTACAAAACCCATTTCATTCCCATGAGTTATGTTACAATTAAAAGTTTATGAAACCAACTATTTAAGGGTTGTGATATGATGATTGATTTTTTGCTATTGGAACTCAAATGTATGGTTCTCATTATGTGAGTTATGGGACCTATATCTCCCCTCAAATCATTGATTAAGGATTTATATCTCCTAAGATAGATAAGAATAAAATAGGAAATGATATCTGTTTAGTAACACATGGAAGTAATTGGAAGCAAACCTGATTCTCTAACATAAGGATGGAATGTAGAATGATCCCAGTTCATTTAATTAATTCCTCTTATATGATGGTCTTGGTAGTAAGACTTAAGAAACAATTATTTTTTCTTATTATGTTTACACCACAATTTCTTGTCTTACAATAAGTTGTCATCAAATATGTTCTTTGATTGTTTTTTAAGATTTTATGATTTATTCCATAATATTATATAATGATATTTGATACACATGATATAATTTATTTATTTTTGTATATGTTATTATTACATATGATTATATCATGATTGATATCTCCCATTATTTCCACTGATGGGAATTTAAACAAACCCTTTTCATATGTTACTATTTCCCATGATATAAAGAATGGTTTTTTGTAGAAATACTAAAGGGGAAGATATTTTTGGGAATCATTAAAGATATTTCACAATAATATATTTTTGTGTTCCATGATTCCAAAGGCACCAAACAAATATGGTATTCATGAAGGTGTTTTTGTAATGAATGAAATATTCTAAAAAATTATTTAATATATATGTACGAAAATAATGTATCAATATAGTTGGTATTAGATAAAAGTTTTAATCATCCTTTGGAAGCTAGGATGAGGAATCCTTTGTAAGATCCCTAATAATAAATATATATATATATTAAAATACTAAAGTTTAGGTAATGATCAAGAATTTCTTAAGTTAATACAACAGTATCATTGATTTAAATTTTATAAGTAATTTCCCTGGATTATGATGTTTCTCATATATGATAATTGTACCTAAAACTATTATTTTTGGGTTTTATACAATGGATGAAACCGAGAAGATTCATATTAATGGTGAATATGAAAGAAAATATAATGGTATTACCCTTGAGAATCCAAATGGAACAAGGGTTGGATGGAAAACACTTTCTATTGCTCCTAATCATAAATCTCATAATATGATCAATAATCTCAACCATTGTAAGTTTCTTAACCCATATTTTTAGAGAATGATTGATTTTCATGGTGACCACAATGGGAAGAAAGGAAAATTTATCTCTTATAAATTTCATGGGGAGATGTGCCAAGGATAATGTTTTAAAGGAACTATAATATTATTTAGGTGTGGAATAAAAGGACACAAAGTAAGTAATTGAAATGGAAAAGTTCTTAATAATGAAATAAACAAGGATAATGGTATTCCTAAGTCCTCTATTAATGTTAAATGGTTAAAATGTGAAATGTATAGGCATTATGAAAATCAGTACCCTAGGGGGAAATATCATCAGTAATATTGTATGAGTAATGGTTATGTTTATAATGATGAATAGACCATAACCTAAATATGAGATGAAAGAAGTGTTATGTAATAAAAAGAATAATTTTGGGTAATTTTTTAGAATATAGTTGAGTGATTTCATTTTTTGTATGGGAAATTAATAATAATCTTGTAGAATTAATTATAGGGAATTATAGAATAATAAAACATATAAGGATTATTTCAATATATTTTTCCATAAGTTTTTAATGAATATGTTGAATGGTACTAGTAACAATGACTAGTTATTGAGGTTATGATGTGATATTTTTTAAGAACAAATGATTTTTTAAAGATAATTTTTAATATTTCTATTAAGAGATATTTGATTGTGATATTATTGATGAACGTGGAACTGATAAAATTGTGATGGATTAATTTTTTGGATTTATTGTATGAGTAATGAGTTAAATTTTGAAAACACAAATTTTTCACTATGGTTTCATAGTAATTTTGTTTATTATTGTGTTTCAAGAGAATATGTGATAATAAATCTTTACATGTTTTTTGCGTGGAAATGAAGAGCTACCTAATGTTATTTGGGTGATTAATGATAATTTTATTTTAAAAATTTTGAGCCCTTATTCAAATGTTTTGGATTTTAATATATTTAGAGTATCATAAAGGTAATTATTTACGTTTAAATTTGAATAATGTTTCAGTGATTAAAGTAATATATATATATGATGATTTACGCATATTGGATAATATGTGTTAACCCTTTTATTTCAATGTTAGGGAATATGGAATAAACTATCAATATATATATATATATATCAATATTTATGAATGAAAAATTCAAGTTTATTTCATGGAAAATGAGATGAAGTGGAAATTGATCAAGGAAGATCAAAGGAATGAGATATCCTGAAATCTGGTAAGTACTTACTCCCATTAAGATTATTCAACTCTAGGTAATGTATTAGGAAGCAAAAATGATAGCTTAGTAATTTGTATTTTGATGAATGAAAATGTCACTTATATCATCAAATAATTATGGATTTTTTATGTTTAGATTTATCACGAAATAGTTCATTATCACTCTCCATCAGAACATGATTGTTAAATTTATCTTCCATGTACTTGTTTTCAATTTTAACTTTTGTTACCGTATGTTGAAACCTAGTTATGAGTTTATTTAGGTAACCATTATACTTCCAACATTCTCTATTAAAAAGTATGTTTTAGTATTCATTTTAATGAAGTGAGTTTCAATGAAACGAAATTTCATGAATTAAACCATTGATAACCCAAAATAAATTCAATGGAGAAACTAATTTTAAGGGGGTATAATACAAAACCACGAGATATTTATAAAATAAATATTTTATTAATAATTTTATTTCATTGATGTCTTGCACTACTTAAAACAAAATCTTAGCATGTGTTACATCTAACCCTGAGTTTTAACAAAACATTATTTTATTATAATTATATAAATAATAAAATATTAACATAGCACATAGAATGGTCAATATAAAATGGATAAAATAAATTATGAAATTATATTTTACACATTTATAAATTATTATTTCTCCAACTAAATAAAAATTAATGTATAACTATTTTTTATTAAAAATAAATGTTTTTTAAATAACTATATAATTGGGCACAAGTGTGTTTTATGTTAATAAACAAACTACTATCTACTTTTGGGTTATATTAATGAAATATTTATATTATATGTTCAATATATATTTTCACATTCATCCTATGTGTTTTATTTAAATGATATAAAATTAAATCCATTTTTACACATAAAAGATGCATGTTTCTGATAAAGACAAAATTTGTCACCTTTTGATGGCATACCAATTTTTTCTGTAGTTTTTGAAAATTTTATAAATTATATATGAAAAGTAAAACATCTTTTTTGAAGTTGGTATATATAAATTTATATTGGGAGAACATTTTTTATTTTTTAAGAAGTTTCATGTTTTAATGAATAGTGAAAATAATGATTTTTATTAAATAATGTATCTTCATTTAATGTTATAATAATGTCAAATTTTATATTGTATTAGTTTTAAATTTTAACTAGTTAAATTTAATTTAAAATAATAAATTATTTTTTTTTTAAATCAATTTATACATTAAGTTATTTTAAAAAATATTTTTTGTTTTACAATGGCATTTTTTTCAAAAAAATGTTTTTCCATGGTATTTTATCGGTTTATTTTTAAATTACATTATGAATCATATTTGTTATGAATTTTTAAAAATTAATTAGAAAATTATATTTATAATGTCAATATTTAGTGAATAGGATCATTTTATATTGGGAGAATATGAATGCAAACATTGGTAAATTTTATTACAATAATAAAGGATAAACTGAGTAATTTAGGGTAAAAATAAAATTATAAAGAAAATAAAATGACTGTAACACAAGAAAAAAATTTATTTTATGAATAATTATATAGAATTACCAAATAATTATCTAAATTCATTGTTTAATGGACTATTTTACTTGATAATGACTTATATAATATTTAAAGCAAAAAAGTCACAAAATTACGCTTTCTTTGACGTTAATATCCCTAATGTGTCCACATGAGGAAAAAGTTATGTTATGATCTAATATAACTATAAATTATTAACATAATAAATATATTTTCATGATATAAATTTATTTGTTACTTCATTGGTTAGTTAGATGAAATTATGGTATTTCGAATATTTAAAAAAAATTAAAAATATCTCATCACGTTTTAAATACTATATCATTTTTATATAGGGTTACACATAAGATATATTAAAATATAAATATTATTATGAAATTATAATCTTCATGGTATTTTATTTTACATTTTAGTAAATTAATAAATATATTAAATCATTACAAAAGACTAATATAGTAATTATTATATTAATGGAAATATCAAATAAATGTTACAAAAAATATTAAAATAAATAGAATAGGGGATAATTAATTTAAAAAAAATTATATTAACTATACATATAATGGATATAATTAAATATTTGTTTTGAAGTTACTTTCTTATCTGGATATTTTTAAAATTTCTAAGTAATGAATAATGTCAAAATTAACACAAATGATATTTGATCAAAATATAATTTTCATAAATTATTTAAAAATCATAAAAAATATTAAAAAATACAAAAACAAAATATAATATGCTCTAAAATGTAATATTTCTTTTCATTTATGAGTAATTATACATCACATATGAAAATACATATAATATTTTAATATTGAAAATTTTGTTAGCCTATTTAAAATTAATGTAGCTTAACTAAGGATATATCAAATTGATTTGGTTTAAAATAATATCAAAACATATATAAAATATATTAGATGATGATATTAAAACCTTATCTCATCTTATCTTAGAATAATTGGACTTTTTGAGGTTTTCTGATTGAGATTTAATTCATTAAAAAATATTATTCTTTGAAAATTCTAAAAGTTCCCCGCAACTCAATTATAAAAGGGATCCTCCACCCTCACTTCTTCACATAAAATTGAGTCTTCAAGCTCAAAAATACCCTAAAATGGTTTCTAATATACATTCCTATACATATTATAGAGGTTTTTGTTTTCCAATGGACCATCTCTACTATTCATTAGATGACATCTAGAGGAGTCGTTTCGAAGAAGAGGTAATCACTGTAATTGATCGCTCTCTTTTTCTACTCTTTTAGTCCTCCTTTAAGTATTTTATATATATCATATAATAAATACATAATAATTATCAATATTCTGAATTTTTTTATGATTATTAAAACACCATTACCAATCCCCTTTCCCATAAAAATGAAGTGATATTATCACACACACGTACATACAACATACCATCTTGTCATAGTGATACAATTCATTTTCACCAACCATATTTTATAAATGAGGATTATGATAGTTTTAATCTATATATATAATATTTTATTAAATAATTACACATCTGTAATTATAAAATAATATCTACCTTTTAGCACCTAATCTTTTTTGAAATGATAATGTTTCTCATGTGTGCGCATAACTTACCATCTCTATGATGCGATATGTTTCATTATTATTCTATATTTCACATGGGTGGTAAAAAAATTAATTTTATTAATATATATGATATAAATAACGAATTAATTATATTTTAATGATAATATATCATATAATTTTCATTCATTTAAAATGATAAGAAAATGAAAACATGGTTCATGCATACATATGTGGCCAACCACATCCATGAATGGATTGCATTATTTTATACATATAAATTTTATTAGTCTCTATGAATACTTTTATCAAAATCATACATATGATATTTATATCATGCCTATAATTTTGGATATGATTAAATCTTGATCTATGTTGGAGGACCAAGGATAATAAGTAAAAACATGTTCAAAAAACAAAGAATTTATTAACTAAATCATTACATTTACATCGAATTATTAATAATTGTGTAATGTAAATCATAAGTAAATCATATATGATATTATATACATGAATATGGGTTTATTTTATATGTATAACACACTTATATTTATTATACATGAGGTTTAAACATATACAAATGATATCAAGACTTATGGTAAGGGATTTTTTATTACTTTTATTTTTGTGGGAAACATGACTTATAAACTAATTATTCCAAATTATTGGTGTATGTAATTCAGATGAATAACATTTTATTAGTGTTGTCATGAATATTAATTTATTTAATAATTCTTATAATTTTCTATCATTCTTGGTTTATACGATTCGACTGTTTATATTATGCTAAGGGTTAATATCACTATCTCATTATAATTTAGGATTTTTTTATATGTAGGTATCAATTGAGGAACATTTATCTCCCATGTAAATTTTCATAAATAAATTTACACAAAAATTTTAATATTCTTATAAAAATTTTAATGTCATTTTTACCCTAGTGTAAATTTTTCAGAAATGGTTTGAGAGGAATCTCATTATGGTTTTTCTAATGTGGTACTTCTTGAATTTTCTGAAAAATTAAAAAGAGAAATGTTTTATTTAAATTAAATGGAATTAATGAATTATTTAACATTCATTATGAAATCATGAACTAAATCATAACTTACAATCTTACAAGGTTATTTTCACATAAATGTTTTTCATTCAAAATTGTGTAGAATTTTAAGAAATGAAAATGTTTTAAAATTAAAATTGATATTTTCTACAAGAATTATTTATAGGTGATATCTCAAAAATACTTTCCATTTACAATAATATTATTTGATGATACATATGCTTTATTAGGGTTATTTATCAATAATATTTTCCCTATTATTTATATGTATTTTTTATATTTATGATGGAATGATATTTAGGTGACCCATTTAATTTCCATGAGATATGTTATGTTAAAATGTTTCTAAAACCCTCTTTTTAATAGTTCTGATATGATTAATGATTTCTGTTCTTATGAAACACATATATATAGTTCTCAATATGTGATGTGTGGGACCTATATAACCCTCTATATAATCATGTATGGATATATATGTCATGAAATGGAAAGGAATAAAATAGAAAATGATATAAATTTTGTAACATAGGGATGTAAGGGGAAGAAAACCTAGTTCAGTAACACAAGAATATAAAAGAGAGTGAAAATGGTTCAATAAAGGACTCTGTCAAATATTATGGTCTTCAAAGTGATAATTGTCTAATAATTATTTTATATGCTTATGTTTATGCCAAAATATTATGTCTTATATTAAGGTAGAATTGAATATATTCTTTAATTTTTTTAGGGACTTATATGATTTATTTCATGATACGATATCATGTTCACTGAAACAAAGGATATGATTTTAATTTTTTTTTGAATATGTACTTATTACTTGTGATTATATCATGATTAATATCTCCCTTGATTCTACTCATTGTGTATCTGAACTCACCCCCTTTCATATGTCTCTTTTACACTGGTTATAAAGAAAGGTTTTAGGTAGAAAAATTAAAGAATAAGTTCTTTGTGGGCAGCATTAAAAATATTTCACCAGGAGAGATGTTTGTGTTCCATGTATCCAAATGAACTAATATAATATTGACTTTGGGAGTGTGTGTTGTGTATTTTTTGAAATATTCTGAAAAAGTTTTGTAATATCTATGTATGAAAATATGGGGTCGTTACAACAAGACTATACTAACCTAATTCACATTTTTATAATTATTATGAAAGTTATATTATGAAAATAAATGGTGTATGTGGAATGGAATCAACATATTCTGTCATTAAAATTGCATTATTCAAATTATAAATCTAGTTAACTATATTATATAGTTACTTTAAATTATTTCTATCCTTAATTTAATATACATGTTTTAGTAGGAGTTATAAAATTAACCAATATTGCAGTAGATATTAACATTCATGGAACTTTTGATGCCACGTAAATTATAAATTCTACTATAGTTAATGATTTTAATACATGTAGATTCATATTCTTTCAATAAAGTAATGGTATACCATTTACCTATATAATTTATGAAGGCTATAAAAATCCTTGCATCATATCACAATGTTCCCCATATATCAATGTCCAAGCCAATATTTTTTGTATCAATAACATGTTATACGTATGACTCAACACCCATTTTATTCTTTTAAATGATCATATATCACTATCTCCAAACTCCACAATATATTATATCTAAAACCATTGATACCTATTTTTTAGGACATCCACCCAACTTGTAAACTTTTATGGATGATTTTGATGATTTTAGTTACCCTTGAATCATGTCACAAATAAATCACAAGGTTATATCTAGCACCAAAGTTATAAAATATATTGATTATATAAATTTCAATAATGAATATGAAAAATAAATAAACCAAAAAACCCACCTACTTCCAAAATAATCTCAATTCATGATTAAAATCATTTAAAAAAATTCTCATATATATGTTGTACATTGAATTAATGAATATATATAAAAAGAAACACCTTGAGACCCAGGTCATCCACCAAAATCAATATGATCCACCAAAATATAATCCACAATCACCATGAAATTATCATGCAAGATAAATATAATATAGTATAGAGGTAAAATCATGTGAGTACTAATGAAGACAATCATGCTTAATAAAATCAATCCCCATGTGAACCAAATGTGCTTGTCTATAAATGATTTGTAATATACCAATAATAAATGATCAAAATTGATAAATAATAAGTATGAGAAAATAACCACCATGATTTTTGTTCCACATAATTTATAAAAAAATAATCCATTACAAGAAACAAACTCAACCATTTCAAAACTATGAATCTAACAAATTTTACATCATAACTAATAAACTAAAATTAGATATAATATTTATAAAATAGATGAACCACTAAATATATAATTAAATTATTAAAAAAACTACTGAACAATCCTATGTTTTCACCACAACATTCACATATTGGAAATGTTTTTCCACTGATAACTAATAATGTGATGGAATGATGACCTCTCACTCAATAATTAGTAATGTGAAAATATTATAATATCACCACCACATCAGTGCCCCATATTCATTATATAACAACCATCATGCCACATACCCACACATCATAATACCACATATATATTAAACCAACACATATCTATAACAAAGTCACCACAAATCAAATTTTCTAAAAAAATTATCAAAAACTCCAAATAACATGCCCATATATCATAACATTAAAACCACTATTCTAATCTTGATAATTTTTTGATAATGTTAACATGATGGAGATAAACCTTATTTAATCCTACCTCAATATACATTAACTATTCATAATTACGTATCATATCTACCACACATGAAGGTATTGTGATAATTTAAGACATTAACAATATTTCCTCCTCTTTCGACACATTCCCCCCTATGAAACCAGAACACACCATGTAATAATGTCACCAAATATATTACATAATAATATTTCATCCATTAAATCCTACTTTTTTATACCAAAATTTATCCATCAAAACTCATGAAATTTTCACATGTCATCCACCATTAATGTATCATATACCTAATACCATTTTCACAATATCAGTTTAAAAAAATAGAAATAAGTTTAAACAACAAAATAAATCATAATAAATCAACATTGTTAGTAGAAGAACAAAATATGTTTGAAATGAAATCCAAAAAAAGCACTAAAATTATATTTCCTCATCATCTACCATTCATTATTTACTATATTAAAACACCATTAGGTTCATTATCCCAAACATTTACCCATGTCAACCCATTCATCAACTTGTTTTTCATTTCATGTTATTTAATAAAAAAATTATTATATTTTCTAGTCATAGTCATTTAAAATAAACCCTATTATCATTTTATTATATCTTTCATAATGAAAAAATAATAAATTAATAATATATGATTCTAGAATGAATCATAATCTTCAACCAATTTCGTTTTCATTTAACCAAAATATCATGTGCGCACTAAAATATGAATCTTAACCCAATAAGATAATATAAGCATAATAGTAGGACCCCAACTTCCCCAACCATCTAATATTATTTGATTTGATATATAATTTATATAAAACTTTTATTAACACTAACATACACTTCAAAATTCTTCACCATTCATAAAATATCTTTTAACAAATGAAAATGTTTATAAAAAATTATTTTGAAATTTTCTATGATTTCATAACAAATAAAACACATCCACATCAATGTTCATCCATAGTAATTCAAGACATCCATGTTTACGCTAATCGAATCATTGTAGAAAAATGAATGAACATGATCAAGAATAGTTGTTGATTAAAATTTTAAGTCATATATTTATAGAACATATACATATAATTTCTTACATCAATAATGTAATAATTAATTTTTGATGATGAAGAGGCTTTTCGAGAGAATAATATCTATTTAAAATTCATATTCATTAAACCCAACACTAATAAAATAACTTGAAAATACCTAACGCACATTTTACAGTGCATTCCGTATCTCTAATATTATGTCCAATATTATTATATTTTTTTAATTGAATTATTCCTAAGAGTTTTTTTCAAGAATATTCCATTTCCTTAAAATTTTTAATAGTTATGTATCGATAAAAAACACTTTACAATAGAATCTCATAAAAACCTATGAAAAAAACAAAATAAACTACACATCCGAATTATTTTTCAATAAAAATGAGTAGTTTTTAAGTACCCTAACTCAAACAATGAATTAAAATACCAAATGCATAAATGAATCAATTTTTAGAACAAGATCACAATGAGAAAACCTAAAAACCTACATGACATCAATCCCTATAAATTCCCTGATCAATGTCCATCTAGATATTAACTGAGATACATTCACAGTATCACTAAACCAAAGTGATATATATAGATTCAAAAATCAATCTATTAGAAACTCATATTTAATATAGATACCCTAATTTTATTCCATGAATATTATATAAATTAAAATATAAACAACATAAATGCATTACAAAACCAGGATCCAAATAATCATTTTCATGGGAAAACAAGGACCATACCAAAATTTTCCATAATAAAACCTAAAAATTATTTTAATTCATTTTTTTTTATTTTTATTGGGTATTCCTAAGTATAAGTAGTTACCGGAGGATATATATTAAATAAATGGGTGAGCTAAAATCTGAGTTAGAGGATTGATAGTAAGAAGAATCAATATAATATGGGTGATCATAATCCCCATAATAATAATATAATAATTGGATCATTATCATAATCATTATAGGAAGCATTAGATAAAAGTATGGGATGTGGAAATTCATAATGTTGAATCATTATCTTATAGTGGTAAATTACCAGACATTCTTGTGAAAAAATATAGCAGCATGTTATCATATAATATATGTACACAATCATAAACACATCATCATAATTATGCACAAATATTGCATCATGTTCACATATATTACACATTATCTCATGAGATACATCATATAAACCAATTCCTTATATCTGTATACATTTCTGGGTGCATCAATAACATCATAACATTTACATAATCAAGATTACCACATATAACATATATCAATAATGGACATAAAATAACCCATAGAAAGAAATAACTTTCATGATTATTTCATAAAGCATATATTCATGTATAAAAATTGTGGTTACAAAAATAAAAAGGTAATAACTTACTTGGTATAAGTATCATCAATCATGAGTGGGGAATAATCAATCCCTATAGAAGTAAAAAAAGTGTTTTTTGAAAATAATATGCATTTTAAAAAAATTCAATAATCATATAATAATATTGGAAACATGTATTTATTAGAAAAGAAAATTTAAGAAAAAAATAATTATATTTGAAGAATATTAAACAACATCCACACTAAAATTTGGAATAAAAGAGGAATAACATAAACAATGGAAAATGTATTTGAGAATGCCCTCAGCTTATGCATGAATTCTATATTCATTTTAATATCCTGATTAATCTAATTAGATTAATTAGTAAATAAATATAGAAACTCTTATAAATTTAATTGATTCAGTATAATTTTATTATGTTTGATTACCGCCATTTTGATGAGTTATAGAGTTCAATTCTGTCATTTTGAGAGTGTTTGTTTCTTGATTTTCATTATCAGTTCGCTTATATAAAAGTATTGAAGTTCATATAAGAAATGGAATAATACTCAATAATTGAAATTGTATGTCATTAGTGAACTTAAAAATGTTTAATTTTCCATATATATTATTTTTTCATATATGGGTATTATTCAATAGAAAAAATGTTAACGATAAGCCTTTAGGTAAATATTGACAGTTTTCGATCATAACAAACTTGTTTATTTAATAATTTACTATTATGTATATATTTTATTTATAGAACATAAAAATGGTTATAAAATAAATTTAAAAATATGTTTCAACTATAATAATTATTTTATGAACAACCTTGAAGGTGGTAAAGGAATATTAAAATATGTTTTACTCGAAGGTGACAAATTAACACCCCACGGATGATGTTTTAATTTTTAGAGTAAATGGTAAATGAAAATCTGTTTGATGATACATTATTCTATTAACATAGTTCAATTATATTTTTTTTATGATAATAGATTTATCATTCCATTTTGAAAATGGTAGGTGAGGAGAGAATACACAAAATAAATAGTTTTAATAAAAACATAAAAAAAAGAAAGAGGATTTTAGATCTAGAATTATTACCCTTGAGGACATAATTATGGAAATTTTTTTATGGAATTTAGATGATATAGAAGGATCTTAGATAAGGAAACGTGGCATGGGAAGAGTATTGGGAATAATTGGTACAATCGTCAAGGCATTGGAAGTGTGGGTAGAAGAGGCGTTGAGGGTTAGTATTTAGAGTGGCGGAGAAGGTTGTTCTATGATTACTTTAGTCATTTGTTTTTATTTTTTCTCATGAATATAAATAATTTGAACATTATCATTAAATATATTAAATAAATAAGGGGGATTCAACACTATTGTCTTTATATGAATCATGACAAAATATATAGTGAATTTAACATACATTATTGTATATAGTAAATTCATATAAAAGTTGTTCCCGAAGCCTAATTTTTATTATTAAATTAAAGAAATGTCTTTTTTAATTAGGTAGAGGAAGACCCATCACATAACTTGAAGGCCTAGAAGGAATTTAGCCTATTACATACCCCATAGGCCCAATTTTTTGTCCCAAATCCCATTCCGGTAATAGTACTGCTACAATACCCACACTGATACAGTACCGCACAATACTCGCCGCAACTACAGTTCTCCTTCCACTGCTACAGTACCACCGTTGCAATAGAAACTAATATTCTACAGTATCGCTACAGTGCTGCAACAGTACCCTATGCACAATGGAGGTTTCACCCCCATTTTTTATGTAGAAATATGGGGTTCTTACCACAAAGCCAAACCCCAACTACATTATATACATTAAATTAACATATTTCAGTATTCACAAAAAAAATAAACTATTTTAGAAGAATCTCCAATATTCAGAACTACCATTTACTATAATTGGTATATTTCTTTTCATGTAGAAAGTTATTTGGCCCAGTATTCAAATATTCTTAATGTTCCTCCATTCTCTCATAGTATATCAAATTATAATCAATAAATACTATGAAAAATTTATCTCAGTTACCTCTAAAGAATCATTTCATTATGTCCATGTATATTTATAGTGAATTAGGGAGACTGAAAGGCATCATAATGAACTCAAATTGTTTGTACTGCGATCAAAAGGTTGTCATAAGAATATATTACTTTCTCGTTATTAATTAGTGATATCCCAACCGAATGTCCACCTTATAGAAGTACTTTTCCACACACAATTTTATTGAACAATTAATCTATACAAGGAAGGGGATACTTTTTCTTTATCAAGATTTTATTAAGATTTTGATAATCAATTCAGAGGCACATCAATCAATCCTTCATCTTAAATAAGAGGATCGAAAAACTGCATGGTGAACCACTCAAGCATATAAAACCCATATCTAGGTTATCTTATAATTTATTATTCAGTTCCTTCAACTTAATAGTTTCCTATAATGATATGACTCGTAGCAGAGCTCATGCTGAAACTTCCCCATGCCCTTTTTCATTGGTTAGGGGCTCGCGACCAGAGCCGAAGGCATAAAAACATGGTGAGGCCTTTTCCTAATATCTTTTACACACTCACTTGGACAAATCAATGAAAAAGTGAAGAGGGAAAGGAAAACAATGTACAATAGTTATATATATATAAACTGAAAATGTGCATTGACCTCTAAATAGTATAATTATAGAAAAGTTAGCAGAAAGGAATAGTGAAAAAATAAACGCCAAACTAGAAAAGTGCCACCACTCAGCAACATGCGGTAAAGTAAAACAGCTGAGAGAGCCCCGCTCCTAGATCCCATGCAATGACCACCACAAGTGGTCCAAGATCCTTATTTTCCTATGCTCCTATGAAGTCATGATCAACATATCCATCGTTTGCAAGGGCACACCAAGTGCGTGCAAATCCCAAGAAGGGGTGAGTATAAAAAATAAAAGGTAGAATGCCCCAAAGTCTCAAGGGATCAAAAAGTGTGGTAATATAGAGGGAAAAATAGATAACACAATGCACAATAATAATATAGTACAAATCAACCATAAAATAAGTAAAGTACGATCATCTAAACACGAGGAGCTAGAAACGGATAAAATATGAACTTCTTGTCGAGTATTCACTACCAATATTAGGAGAGTAAAATCATCCATCCACAAGAAGCTAGAAATAGGATGCATGTGGAATACCCCACACGTCTTCACCCATCTTGGAAGGAGAGTAACAAAAACCCTTGGAGTGGGTAGTGAAAATAATATATATATATATATATATATATTATTAGTCAAAGAAACCCAAATGAGAGTGTAAGAGGATATCTATCTCCCAAAATAATCCTAAGAAAAGTGTCACCAACAGTTCTGGGAGTATACACCATCGATTCCGAGCATCCCACATGTCTATCCATAACTGCAAGTCAAATGGCCTCAATCACCGTACCTTGATACTATGAACTTTGGGCAGGTCTGTCTCACCCGCCCAGTTTTAGTCTCTTCATAAGGATGCATCTTTTTTGGAAAAGCCCCCTATTTCTTGAGAGTCTAATGTCACATCAAGCACATATCATCACTATGTTGCACAGTCAAGGGATCATGTGACAAAATCTTGGACACACTACCCAACCCTGTTTAAGGGTATGCTTAGAAGATTCATTGGAGAACCCACTACCCAAACTAGTTGGAGGATAATACTAAAAGAGTAAACAATGAACTTCTCTAACATGTGATGCTAAAGGGTAAGTATTCAAAGAGTAACCAGTGAACCTCACTGCCCATTCAGACTGGACTATATGATCTAAAGAGATAATGGAAAACCTCACTCTCCAACCTCGCTAGAGGGTAAGCCCTGAAGAGAGAAAGAAAAACCTCACTACCCAGCCTTGCTGGAGGGTAATCTGGTACTGCTCTGTTGATTTTGAAAACATCATTGTCATCAATTTTGTCATCAGGTCTCTCTTCATATAGGCTTTTCTCCCAAAACATTGATTGTCTCCTCAGATAGGCATCACACTCAGAACATCTAGTATTGCACTTCTAAATCCACTACTGAGGTCACATTCACAATTTATGTAAAAAACACTCAGGATAGACTAATCGTAGTCCAAAATTCGAGTTCATATAAAAGAGATATGAGAGGTAGAAGAATTTAAATAGTTGTACACAACACGTTTTGGGTCCACACCACATGTGACCATGCATCATCATCTGGTCATGTACCTAGCTGTACTTGGGTACTAAACTCTGAACTTGTACCAACAAGGTGTGCCAATGTACTCCCAAGGTACATGGAACCTCTATCAAAAAGGTGGAAGAGTGCATGATTCTCATTATTAATCTGGAGGTCCAAAATCATAATTATACTGGTACACCTTCTCAAATGGCTCAGGAACATTTGACCACATCTCTTCAAACATCTTTTCCACTCTCCCAAGAGTCGAGGTTGAACCAAGCTATGGGTTATCTTACAACTCATCCAAAGGATCATCCACCATTACTCCATTCACTTTTCCAAATTTACAGATATCTCAAATAACTCTTTACACATCCAAATTGATCATGCTATTATGATCCTTTTGAAAAAAATATTCAAGAATGATTATTTATTCCCCTCAGATGGAAAATAGATGAAACATTTGTAAGTTTGTACATTTTTCTCTAAAGGTGTCTCCTCAGTCCCATGCACCATTTCTAAAATAAGTAGTAGGGATCATGCCATTTTGATCCTTGGGAAAAAACACACAGGATGGACTACTTATTTGTCCAAAACAGATACCCAGTGAAAAAAGTCGACTTTCATCGCAAAAAGTGTGAATAGGCTTCATTGGGCCCACACCTCAACTTTGGTTTAAAAACCCAAAAGATGTCTTGAAATTTTTTTTCTCAACTACATGGTTTCAACACCATATATGGCATATCAACCAGACCTCCTTTTTAGAAGGTAGGTCTGAGACAAGTTTTCCAAATAATAAAAATATAATTATTATTGTTTAACTTATGTGTTCCATGAACCCACACCCCGAGAAAAAGACCAAAACAACCTGAATTAATAAAAAATTATATTCATTTATGATAGGATTGTGTGGCCACATACATCATGAGAATCAGGTGCTCAGATTATGATATATGGGATATTTAATGAGCTTCAGGCCAAACTGGGCTGACCAGCCGGCCCTCATGCCAGCACTCCTACCTGAGCCCATCCCTCTGGTCATGACCTGACCCTACATGGTTTGGACTAGCCTACTAATAGCCACGCAAAAATGGTGTGGCACCCCACTGGTAGCTACCGCCTTGGGACCCCGCTTGTCTTGCATCGACTAGGAGACTCGTGTTGTGGGTGTCTCGATTCCCCTGTCGGTCGCCCGCCAGTCTCCTCAGTGACCACGCTCCATCGGTGCCTCCATATGCTAGCCCACATCTTCATCTTCCACCTAACCCCAACTGACCACCACCCCTGATCCGTCATTCGACCTCCCTTGTTCCTCCGTACTCCCAGTCTGCTCGCACCCCCGGTCTCCCTTGAGCTCATCTGGTCGCACCGTACCGCTCTGACCCCAGTGCTCCCAGTAATCAGCTCCCCTCATCCTAGAACCTCCACACCTTACATCCCTTGTCCTATGGAACTCTCCTCACCACCAAGCTTCCCCAGTGCCATCATCCTCTGCTCAGCGCACCAGACATCTACAATGTTGGACCCGCATCAGAGCCTTCTTCCGCATGTCATACCAGGCACACTCGTGGTCCGATTATAGTTCCAAAAGTAGATCAGGGATCCCCATGATAAATCCTTAGCAATTATATGCTTGAATTGACAATATGATGAATGATTCAGGAATCCAAAAATTATAGTGGATACCTGGGAATAACGGATAACTAACGAGGTTCCAAATAGAAGTTGATGGCCATGTTCATGTGGCCATCGATAATTTGATAGTTATACAATGAATATAAAATAATATGAATGAATATTGGAAGTAGAAATTGAATTGAAACAAAAAAATAGATCTTACCTTGATCAGGTCATTCGTTGTTGGCTACACAACCACGATGCTTTTGTTTTGATCTTCCATGTTTTTGGCGGAGATCGACCCTCGATCCAGTGAATAACAATGAAGAACGACTAGAAAGAGAGAGAATGGTTGTGCATAGAGTGATAAAGAGGTTTATGTTTTTTACTTAACCCTAAACTATTAACATCTATTTTTAGCTAACCTTCTCCGTGGGGAAACCAAAATTCCCGAACCCCCTCTTTTGTATATTGCGCATAAGAAAAACACCACATTCAAAAATCAACAGCAATCTCAGATTTCCAATCCATTTCCATTTTTGAATTTTATTTGAAATATCTTTTCAAATAAAAGAATTTTATTTAATTATTTTATTTATACTTTTCCCTCCAGTTCTTTTTCTACAAAAAGAATGCTCTGAAAAATGATATATCGCTCCTAGGGTAAATGAAATTCTCTAGACTGAACTATGGCCCCTGATTTCTGATCCGAGTTACTGTTTGAGAGTAATTATAGTTTGAGCTATTAAATGAATGAATTAATATATATATTCATCCATTTAAAATAATTCTAACGAGTTAGGGGTCTAAATACCTTATGTCAACATATTTCATGTCGCGCCTTGGGTAAAAAATACATTCCATAACCAACCGTGGTCTCATATTTTTGATCTGATCAACCGTTTAAGTGATATATTGTTTTCGTTTAATGAATAGAATCAAAACACCTAATATTTCTGTATAATTTATTCTAGGAACATCAGGCCTCATATTTTCACATCATCTCAATGCCTAGATATGGAAATATATGAATAATATTTCAATGTATTACAAGGAAAAAACATGGTATCTATATCATACTGCCTTCAATGTTTTTATCCTAAAAAATTATAGGAAACGAAACTCAGGATACTGAGCTAACACCTGACCCACCCAATCTTAGGAAAACCTACAAGATACCATGCCAGTACAACACATGAACCAAAGGGATGGTCTTCCCCCATAAGGTCCACTCCATTAGATGAAATCTGTGAGAATATGCATGTATCTCGCCATCGACAACACGTAAAAGTCGTCTGGTGGCCACTCCAGCTATTGGGGTGGGCAAGACGGTAGGCAACCTCATCATCTATTGTAATGTTATGAATGTACTAATGAAACATGTGGGATAGTTCAGTCCCATGGCTGAACCTTTACATTCAATGTTGTGATTGGAATCACAGTTTGTCCCTCGAATAGGGTCTCATGATTCCCTCCTTCAGAATATCCATCTGGTGAAACACCCATGGATATTTTTTCATTCCAGATTACACAGTTGATGCATCATAATCGAGACTCTCAAAGATGCTAAATAAGACAAGAAGTCAATGCCATCAACTAAAAAAAGTTGTACCCTTCTTCCCTTCTAGGGTCAGCTGTAGGGAAGATGACTGCAACCAAACATCCCACACAAGGAGAGCCTGAGACTTCCTACTATAGGAATTTTCTACAACATGGAACATCTTCTAGAGTATAAAATATCCCATGGTCATAGTCTTGTAGACATTTTAACTAACACCACCATCTTTGGTTCAATTCTCTATGGGCGAGGACACTCCTGAGACACTCGTGGTCTGAAAAAACCACAATCCTCACCCCCAAAAGATAGTGTCTCCAAATTCTCAAAGCGAAGACTACCACTGCAAGCACCACATAGGGAGTCAAATAGTTTTGTTTATGGGGTGTCAAATACCTTGACCTATACTTGATAGCTGTCACAAAAAAAATTGATCACAGAAGGAGCCCATGAACAAGGAAGGTGAGTAAACTCATCCAACCGTAAGGGGCTAGACACAGAAAGCACGTGTCATACCCCGTGTGTCTTTTACCCTATGGGAATGAGAGTAATCCCCAAAATAGGCACTCTTCCAGCCCCACTAGTGGTACCTCAATAAAAGGCTAGACAAGTATAAAATCCACAATAGAAAATCTAAGACCTCATCTAACAGTCCACCGAACAACCCTGCCATGAACACATCAGTCAGAGTGTTTATCCACCACACCTCGATACTATACGATTTTAGTGGTGTTGAATAACCCTCACGGTTTTGATCAAGTCACAAAAAAATGTTTCATTGTTAGTGAGAACCCCTCATTTTCATGGATTCAAATCTAGGTTGAAGAACCCTGATATAGGGATACACCGACTTCTTGTGTCACCCTTAGTTACACATTTAGTAGGGAGTTGGATGAAAAGAGTACCTCAAATAGTGTCAAAAAATTCTACTAAATAATTTAGAAAAGACACAAAGATTACCTCTTATCATATCATTCATGGTAGGATTGTAGACATCCATATCATGTAGCTTCTCATGGCGCTAGACACCAGCTCCCTGAGTTAGAGGTGGGCCAACTAGTAGTTGAAGGACCTGACAACATCATACTCCAACCAAAGTTATTGTTTCTCTTCTACCAACACCACATCTTGGGGGCCACCCTTCCCTCACCTGGGTGAATCCTTGATCATGACATTACCTCTACAGTATTGGAAAATCTATCAGATTCTTGGGAATCTAAACACATATAGTTGTGTAGTCTCATGCCACGTGACCTTGCACATCACATGCATAGCACCATCCCTCCCTGGGCTGTCCTAGTAATTTATGTTATCCTCGACCATGTGTCTGAGTCTAAAAAAGGGAAGGCCTCATTCATTGAGGCCTTCTAATTTATATCTTCTAGTTGTGGTATAAATTCCAAATCTATTACTTCCACTTCCAAAATCATCCAACTAGCTCCCCTCTACATGAAAACACTCTTTCACCAGTGCCTACTCCAACACCCCGAGATAGGTGGGGATACACAAGGGCACTACATTGGAAAAAATATCTTTTATGGAGACCCTATGAAATATTTTGTTCCGTGAAGTTATCCACTTGGACCACATCCAAAGAGTACACAGTAGGGTTTGTGGACCTAGTCCCATACCAATCTAACATCATCCCTCCTCACTAATGCTCAAATATCTCCAGGAACGGTACATATTGTAAGAAGGAGGGGTATTAATCCACACGAGACTAGTGATTTAATGCATCCTTCGAGCGTGCTGACTCATCTTGTATTAGAGTATCCTAGCTCTACCAACTCCAATCTACATCTTTTAAAAATAATGGTTGTTAAATTTTTCATCTAATCTATCCGTTTATGAACAAGCCTAAAGAAGAAAACTACCAACTCTAGAAAACCCTTCATTGCCTAAGGGTCTAGTATACCACAAAACCTCAACTGTCTTTGAAGTGGGTACTCACAAAGTGAGCTCAAACTACACACATCCTCATCCTTCTCTGCTGGGAAACACTACAAATCAATAAGAGGAGTTGATGCTACCTCTCCACATGGAGGAAAAGAATCACATTATGGATCTAGAACCAAGGCCTCATCATTAAAGGATTCATCATCACCAACCAGAACTAGTATCTTATATGGATATCATTATGGAGGTATCCTGAACTTGATCAAGGAGTAATGTAGTCAAATTAGAATATATATATATATATATATACTTAGAATGATGGGGAGCTAACATAAGAAGTAGAATCAAATACTAAATCATATATGATTCATGTACCATTGTTCTCTTCAACAAGTGTCTCAGCATTCTGAGTAGACAAGAAGGTAATTAGGGTCCTGGTGAATGGCTATGTCAGCCAGCACACCATCACGGGACTCCCTGTCCTAAGAGTCACTCTAAAGATACGTTGACACTATTGACCTAAAACCCAATCAATTCATTTTTTTTTATCCGAACAATTTCCAATGTAATGAACCACATTCTATACCACTTGTAATGACCTAGCATGTACAAAGCTCGATCTCGAACTACCCCAAGCCCTCCTCAATAAGCCAGAAGCTGACGACCAGTGGAAAAGGCATAAAAAACTCAGATAGGCCATTTCATATGTACATGTACACACACATGCAACCAACTCAATGAAAAAGTGCAAATGGAAAGGAAAACAAGGTACAAAACTACTATATATATAAAATATAAATATTCATTGACCTATAAACTATACAAGTACAGAAAAGTAAGCTGAATGAAAAAGATGAAAAATACATAGCCGACAAGAAAAGTGTCACAACCCGGCAACAGGTCAAAAAGTAAAACAGTTGAGAGAGCCCCACTCCTAGATCCCAAGCGACGAACATCGTACATGGTCCAAGAACCATGTATCCCTATGCTCCTCTGAAGTCACGATCAACATGTACCTAATCTTCATGGGCTCGGTAAGTGTCGAAAAATCCAAAGCAGGGGTGAGTATAAGAAATACTCACTAGAATTCTTCGAAGGCTCAAGGGAACATAAATTGAGGTACTAAAGAGGGAAGCAGTAGATAAAACAATGTACCTCAAAAGAGTACAATTAAACCCAACAAATAAGTTATGTAAAATCATCCAAACACAAGGAGATAGAAATGGTGGGAATATTAACTTCTTGTTGAGTCTTCTCTACCTATAGTAGGAGAGTAGACTCGTCCAACCACGATAAAATAGAAATAGAAAACACGTGGCATAACCCACATGTCTTCGCCTCTCCTGGATAGAATGTAACCAAAACCCAAGGACTGGGTAGTAAAAATATGATATATATATATATATATATATATATATATAATATCGGTCAAATAAACCCAAATGAGTTATTAAGGGGATATTCATCACACTAGATCATCCTAGGAAAAGAGTATCCAGTATTTCCATGAGTAACCACCATTGATTCCCAGCATCCCATGTGCCTTCCCTAGACAGTAAGTCGAAGGGGCTCAATCACCAATCCTTGAAACTATCCACATTGGGTGGGTCTGTATCGCCCACACGGTTTTAGTCACTTCAAAAGGAAACTTCATGGTAAAAAAAACACCCTCTTTCTTGAGAGTCTATAGTCAAATCAAGCACATATTGTCACTATGCCACTCAGTAGAGGGATCATGACATAATGTCATGAACCCACTACCCAGAGACACTGGAGGGTATTTTTAGAAGATTCATCAGTGAACCCACTGCCTAGGCTAGCAGATGGTAAGACCAAAAGAGTAAATGATGAACCTCACTGTGCAATGTCACCAGAGGGTAATCCCTAAGAAAGTAACCTGTGAACCTCATTACCTAGACATGTTGGAGGTTAATCCCTAAAGAGATAAAGGTGAACCTAGCTAGCTAGACTTTATAGGGGGTAATCCTAGAAGAGATAACGATGAACCTCACTACCTAGCCTCACTGGAGGGTATGTTGAAACTACTCAGGTGATTTTGAAAACAACACTGCCATCTGTTTCTTCATCTAATGTTGCCTCTGATTGGTGTCACAACCAGAACATTGAGCATCACCTTGGATATGCATCATACTCATAACATATCATATCGTACATTGAAATCCACTATATAGGTATCATTCGTGTTCTACATGGAAAATACCTAAGGATAGGCTACTCGAAGTCCAAAATCAGAGATCATAAGAAAGAGATACGAGAGGTAAAAGAATACATATAGTGGTACAGAACACCTGTGAGGCCCACACGATGTCTGACTCTACCTAATTGTATATCCATGTTACTAAATTTACTTGGGTACTAAAATATGAACTCATACCAACAAGGCATGCCATTTTAATCTCAGAGTATATCGCACCTCTTTCCCAAAGGCTAATGAGGGAACAATTCTTATTGTTGATCCAGAGTGACAAAAGCATAATTACACTGGTAAACCTCCTCAAAGGACTCAAGGAAATATGAATTCATCTATTAATAAGTCTTCTCCACTCTCCCAAGAGTCGAGGTTGACCCAAGCCATGGGTTCTCTTAAAACTCGTAAAAAGTATCTTCTACTAGCAGTCCTGTCATGTTTCCACATTTAAAGAGATATCAAATATGGCTTCACACATCTAAATGGATCACACCATTATGATCCTTGCTGAAAAATGCACAACATTGATTATTTATTCACCCCAAATTGACATCCAATGGAAATGTCCAAAATTGACAAATTGGGCTCAAAAGGCATCCTCTAGGGCCCATGCCTCAGTCCTGAAACAAGTTATATGGATTGTTCCATTGATATCCTCTCCTAAAAAACACTCAGGATGGGATGATCATTCGTACAAAATAGATACCTGGTGAAAAAAAGTCATTTTTCACCAAAAAACATGCAAAGTGGCTTCATGGGGCCTACACCAAAATATTGGTTTTAAAACCTAAAAGTTGCCTTGAAATTTTTTTCAGAACACTACTATTGAAAATCCTAAGAAAATATGTCAAATGGACCTACCGTTTTGATGGTAGGCCCAATACAAGTTTTCAGAAAAATAATAATTTAATTATTATTACTTAACATTGGTTATTCATGTAACCTTACCCCGATACCGAGACAAAATATTCCTGAACTATTCTAAAAAGATACTCCTCAATGAGAGGATCACATGTCCACAGATGTCATATGAATGAGATGCTCAGATTGCGAGATACATGCATTTTAAAGAGCTTCAGGCCGAACTGGGTGGACCCGCCCCAGTCGGCCTAGTCTAGACCATCACCTGTGTCCTGGCCCACCTACAGATAGCTACACCTCATTGGAAAAAAACCCCATTTTAATCCGCCACCTCTGTACCGTATATGGCCCTACGTTATCTGGGAGACCCATGTTGTGCGGGTCTCGGTTCCCCTGTTGGTCACCTTCTGGTCACCCTAAGGACTGTGCTCCACCATTGCCCCCTCCTATGCTGCCTGATTTCAACTGTCCACCGCCCCTGCTCCACCGTCCGGCCGCCCCAGTTCCTCTACACACCTAGTCTACATGCACACCCAGTCTCCCCATGAGCTCAATGATGACGGTGTACCTTATCGACTCCAGATATCCATGTATCTATCTCTCCTCAGCCTGGCCCATCCTCACCATCCATCACCCAGCCTACGAAGCATGCTACGCTACTATGTTGCACCTATGTCGACCTCATCCACTCGGTACAATGGACTGTCGTCATGCCGGACCCACATCGTCGCCTCCTTCCACATGTCATATCAGTTACTCATGTGGTCATATTGATGATCCAAAAGTTAATTGCTTATCCCCGCAACGAATCCTTCACTACCCCATGCTCGAATTGACAATTTTATGAATGATTCATGTGTTTGAAAATTATAGTGGATACCCATGAATAATGGGTAAGGAACAAGGTTCCAAACATAGATCGATTTCCATGTTTCTATGTCCATCGATGATTTGATAGTTATAAAATGAAAATAAAAGAATATGGACTGATATTTAAATTAAAAATTGAGTCGGAACTCAAAATAAAATAGATCCTTCTTCGATCAGGTTGTTCGTTATTGGCGACACTTCCACGATGCTTCCGCTTCAATCTTCCAATGATCCGACAGAGATCGGTCCTCGATCCAGTGAAGAACGGAGAAGAATATCTAGAGAGTGAGATGTATTGGGTTTAGAGAGAGAAATAGGTTTAGGGATTTTACTTAACCAAAAATACTTATCTTCTATTTATAGCCAAACTGCTCGTCGTGGATATAGAAATTCCCTCACCACAACTTTTTATGTTGCTCCTACAAAAAATACCCCATTTCTAATTCAACGACATTCTCAGATTCCCAATCTGAGACCTCGTTTCAATTTTATTCAAAGTAGTGTTTCAAATAAAACAATTTTATTTAATTATTTTTTTTACAGTTATTCCCTCTGAGACTTTTTCTATATAATGAATGTGCCAATGAAAGTTATTCCCCTCCTAGGGTAAAAGACGCACTCCAATCTGAATCATGGCATCAGATTTATAATATGATTTACCATTTTATAGTTATTTATGTTTTAGATATTAAATTAATGAATTAATAAATTCATTCATTAAACATATTGATAATGAGCGAGGGATCTTAATGTCCCACACCGACATATTTTATATCGCGACTAGGGTAAACACCACATATCGGACCCAACTTTGGTCTCATATTTCTAATATGATCAACTATTTAAGAGATATCTGATTTACATTGCATGAATATTAAAAAAACACTAAATATTTTCATTAATTTATTCCGGGAACATCGGGCCTTGGAATCTTACACTGTCTCAATGCTAGTCTTGGAAAATATATGAAGAAATTTTCAAATGTCTTATAAGAAAAAAACTAGGTCCCTATATTTCCATTCTATAAGGTGACTTTGATATAGGAAGATATTCCGAAAAAAGATCAATTGAGGACACAACCACTCAGTCTAGAGGAAAATTGAAGAATTCATCAGGGAAGACATCGGTTTTCTCCCTCACAGTGGGAATGCACTCGAGTTCTCTATTATACCATTCATTTGATCTAGATATTATATCTCATAATGTTATAATATACATAATTGATATGATTATTTTCAAGGAGATTCAACATCCTCCTTACACTTATATAGAATTAGGGGTTTCCTTAGGATGTGAAGAGTGATATCCCTTTCCCGACAGTTGATGTTGTATTTGTATAATTATTTCCAATAAATTCCTAATATGAAATAAAAACCCACCAATGGTTGTAATACTATATGTTCTATGAGGTTAGGTCCATAAACATTAACTGGGTAAGATTTACATACATTGGATGAAATAATTTCTTCATTTTCTATTTTCACATAAAACTCAACATCTATATTTGATGTTATGTTTGAATTGTTCTACTAAATTGGAACGATATTAAAGAATGCATAGAACCATAATAAAATAATATGTTCACTATTATTGAATAAATATCCAGTGTACATATTACCACATAATTTTTGGCATCCACTTTAGTAGTAGTGATGGAATAAAATTTTCCATTAATCCTTTGGATTTGTTGGATACTCACTCCAATTACCCTCAATAACTCTAGTTTTAGTGCACTGGATTGCATTGTTACCTTTCATTCTATAGTTAAAACACTAATCCATGGATGGTTCTCACATTTCCACCACTACATTTTCAAGATTCCTCATGTATCATAGAAATTCATGATCTCGGTTTCCTTCACTCCTAGTATTGAAGTATTTTCCAATCACATTATTGCAATTTTCATGATTCTTGTTCCCATATTTTTGACATGTGAGTGGTTGAGATTTATTTCCAGCTTTATCATTTGATCCTCCATCTTGAAAATCCATATTATGTTTCTTATCTCTAAAGTAATGGGACAATTACCCAAAATCCATATCTACTTTAAAAGACCATATAACAACAACATCTCAAGTCCAAATGACTCGAATTGTTAGTGTTTTTTGGAAGAGAGGTTATAATACACTAAAGAATATATCAATTTTTCTATCATTTTTGAGAAAAATACCTAACATGTATGTTGGAAGCAATGTGAAATTTTATTCATAAGCTGTGAAAAATTATCATCCCTTATAATTCATCTCTAAGAATTATCTCTCCATATATGTCTAAAGAGTTTGAGGGAAAAACATATTAAGAAATATTCTCATAGCCTTTTCAATTCTTATATTTAATTTCATCATTTGGAATTGTGTTCTTAATCTATTCGCCAAATTGGTCAGCCTCTTCATCTAAATGACAAACAACCGGAGTCTCCTTCTCTATCAAAAAATAGTGATGCAGAAAAAATATATTTTTCATTGAGATGTACCATTGTTCCATGTCTACTGTATCGGTAGATCCACTAAATATTTGTGGCCATTACATCATAAATGGCTCAATAGCTAGTTTATCCCTATTTGTGAAAGAGGGAGTTATACATTATTCATGTTACTTTTCATAGCCTGAGGTAGCTCGGTAAGCATCACCATGAAATTTTGAACTCCACCTCCCATGGCATTGAGGATGTCATTCTGGAAATCACTACACTGCCACTCACATGGGAATTTATCCTAGTTTCTCATAATCCCTGCCATTTTATAAAATTGAAATCATTTGAAAATAACATAATTCAAAATTTCAAGAATAAATAATTTATTCATTTCTGATATTAACTCTAAAGGTATATATTATGGGATCCATACGAATAAAATTTTTCTAAAACAAATCTTCTTTGGTGATTAGCACCATACATAAGGGGTTTCACTAATGTTTTATAATAATAATTCTCAAATTAACTAAACTATTCTATAATACCAACTAGAGTGATGTTATTTTTCTTACATGACTATTACATCAATTTAATGATAAATACCATTAAATATTTACAAAAAAACGATCCCAATTTTAAATGTATTTGGAATATTAGGACCATACACAACTTTTACATAATAAAAAATCATAATTTTTTAAATTCTTTATTCTTTTTATACTTAGAGGCCTTTGTTTTCTCCAAAGTTTAAGTAGTCGCCTAAGGATATATATCATGGAAAGAGTTGAACTAAAATACTAATAAGAGGATAAATAGGAACATGAATCAATATGACAAGGGAGAGTGTAATATTCATCATCATAACATATATATGGGATCATTATAATATTCCTGAGAGGAGGAGTTAGATAAATTCATGGAATATGGAAATTCATAAAGATGAAACATCGTGTAATAGTGGTCAACTACCACACATTGTTTTAAACAAATCTAGAATCATGTTCACATATAACATATGGGCATAATCATTACACCATCATCATTGTGAAAAATATAGAATCATATTCATCCATATTGAAAATTAACTCATGAGATATGTCACATTACCCAATGAATTGAAGTTCTATATAGATTCCTAGAGTAATCATCGTATAATTATTATTTTAATACAAGACATATATAAATCATAGACATAAAATAACATGCATAAATGAATAGTTTTCATGAAGATTTCATAAATAATAAATTGATGAATAAAAATTGGTGTTCCAAAAAAATAGAGAATAACATACTTTGTATAAATATAATCAATCTCGGATGAGTTAATAACAATCCCAAGAAAAGTTATAGACGAGTTATTTAGAATGAAGATTTCATTTGAAAAAATAATTATATTTGTAAAAAAATCAGATTTTAAACATGTATATCCCAGAAAAGAAGATGTAAGAACATAAAATTATATTTTAAGAATATTAAATAACATCCATAGTGTAATTGGTAATTAAATAAGAATAACCCCAAGAAGGGAAATTGGGTTTGATAATCCACATACCTTATGTTTGAATTCCATATTCACTTCAATATCCTGGATAGTAAAATAAAATTCATTAATTATTAAAAAATCAACCTATTATATATGTATTTGAGTAATTAAAATTTTATTATGTTAATTTATGTCCATCTAACGTGTAGTAGAGTTCAATTCGGTTGTTCTCAGTGTGTTTCTTACATGGTTGTCACGATTGGTACATGTGTATACAAGTATATAATTTTAGGAAAAGGGTGAATAATTCTATATAATTGAATTAGATTTTCTATTGAACTTACATATTTTTCATTGGTATTATATATATATATTCAGATATGAGGGTGATTCATTTGATAAAACTATAATGTTATTTTTATGTCATTTTTCGCAGTTTTCGATCATAATGAGCTCGTTTTGTTTTGTCATTTTGTATTATATGTACATGTTATTACTAAAATACGGTTAAAAAATAAATTTTAAAATATTTTTCAACCAGTATAATGGTTTTATGACCAAACATTAAGGAAGTAAAGGAAAATGTAATCTTTTCTTCATCAAAGATGATAAATTAACACCTCGTAGACTATATTTTCATTTATAGAGTAAATAGGACAAGAGAAGTGTTTAGATGATATATTATTCTATTTAAATAATAAAATTAAATTATATGTAACATAATTTAGTTATTAGGACACTTTGATAAGGGGATGTGAGAAGAGAATATAAAATAAAATAAATTCAAATGAAATTAACAGAAAAAGTGAGAGTATTTTAACTCTAGAATTATTCTACTTGAGAACCTCCTTAGGGAAATTTGATTTGATTTTTTTGTTGAGAAAATGTCTCCTAGAAATCGGGGACAATATTGAGAAGTATATTGAGAATAATTTCAACAAGACTCAAGGTTTTGGTGGTGTGGGAGAATAGGGTTGAGGGTGGTATTTATAAGGGATGAGAGGGGTATATTTTGATTATTGTATTCACTTTTTTATTTTTTCTCAAAAATATGAATATTTTGACCCTTATTCATTAATATATTATATAAATATTGATTATTAAATATATTTTTTCTTAAATCATCCATGGGATAATAAATTTTGAACATATCTTATAAAGTTATGTAACATAATTTATTATATTTCATAATTCACTAAAAAATAAATTATTTTATAAGAATACAAAAAATTCACCCAAATCATTTTTTGAAATGTAGAAATAATAAATTAAGTCCATTTTATTAATATTATTTCTTTGATATGAAAAATTTTATGTTTAAATAAAACCATCATTTTTTTGGAAAGTACTTATTTTAAAATTATAACTATTTAAACAACACATTGAAAAATTTATTAAGGTATCAAAATATTATATTATAATCATATTAAAACAATAATATAAATTTATGAATCTATTTTATAAAAATATATTATATTTAAATAATTAAATTAATTATAAAATTCAAAATAAACATTTATGTTATATAAAAATAAAATCACTTTATTAATAATATTTAAAATAGTTATTTTCATATACAATTATATAATTATATTATATTATCATTTAAAGTATACCTAAATTTTATTTATACATTCACATATGAGTTTACTATTCTATTAGATGGATTACTTTACCTTATGGTAATGTTACTATTCTAAAGGTGAATTTACTATTCCATCAAAAAAAAGTTCATTAATTTCTCTTACTTCATTCATTATTCATTTATAAAGATTGAATTGTGCTATTATTGTGATTTTATGTTATTTATGCTATACTATTTAATTAAAAGAATGAAATTTACATTGATATACTTATCAGTTGTTACATAGAATTAAAAAAATTAAAAATATGATGCCATGTGAAAAATCTATAAAAGGGGATTAAAGTATACAAGGAAACACAAAAGGTAAATCTATGATTTGGGAATACAAGTTAATCATGAAAACCTCTTATGGGATTCCTAATTTATCAATTCCCTTGAAATTTTTAGTATCATGGCATGATAGTTCATTGAACTCCTTTGACCGAGCTATCCCAATTGAATACTCATAATCCCTCTATTGAATAACATATATCCACAACATTTAAATATAAATAAATATATAAATCCAATATGATCATTAGAGGTCAATACATAACCAATATGGCCATATTGTGTACATGACCCTTTAGAACCAACCCCATAACAATGGGATCACCATTCTGGGGTGACACCCAAAAATATTGAACCATATAAATCTATCATATGGGGATTCAATCCAAAAACCTACTCCTACATATTGTGACTAGAAAAAAATAGATTAAATAAAACTATACATAAATGTAAATTTTCCTAAATTTTGGTTATTTACTTTTCCAAAATACTCCTCATGATCCATAATAACCAAATTAATTTTCCCAAGCCATAAACACACATACATCCCTGAAAGAAGTGTATAATATAAAACCTAGGTAAAATAACAATAACTGAATTGCCTAAAAAACCTTCATTTTAAATCATTTATTATTAAAAACCTGTTAAGGTTTAATGTGGAACCCTTATATGATCTTTACAAATTTTGGAATTACAGGACCCAAAGTTCATAAATTAATTCATAATAGAATAGGAATACATGAAGCATCCCCTCCCCAGGGTCTTCATCGTGATCGACTCTCCTCAGTTTCAAGGTTGTTCAGATAGTTATCCTTTGTAGAAGTGCACAAACCAGGTAATGATGACAATTTAAATGTAATCTCATTCTTCCAAATCTATTAGTTCTACTTTGTTGAATGTGCCTTTATCTGAATCCACATTTGGGGATTGGTTTTTATTGAATATGTCTGGTTTTCATATGCACATTAGGTGGCCGAAAATTCCTTGAGGTGGCCCAAAGGCCTTATGTTGGCCCAAATCATTACTGAACTGAAGGCCTGGATGGATCTAATGCTTTAAAAACCTCAGGTCCAAACCCTTGGCCCGAAGGGGAATTGTTCAAGTTATTATAATTTTGAAAAATTCCTTCTACAATGCTGCTATAGTAACCTGAAATTATGCATCTAACCAAATTCAAACCTCTATCTCGTGGAAGCACATGGAGGGTCCTGACCAACCTGGTTGAGGGTCCTGTGCTAAAATAACTCCATTCCATGAATCATTCCCATGTCTCTATATAATATCACATTACATTACTCAAAAATTAATAAAAAAACTAAAAAAGATTAAAATCCATTCACTTCATGAACCATCCTTCTATTCTAGGACACCAAAGGTCACACCACACCACTTCTCCTATCTAAAATATTTTCTCCTACTCCTCATCCTATCGTCTAAAAATAAAAAGATACTTTCGACATATGTAGTATAGATTGTATTGGTTCAAGATTGTTTTGGAAACTTCAAGTTCTGGTAATGGAATTCATTTTATTTTCATTTATTCAAATGATTCCTCAATGTAAATGAGTTTATGAAACTTTTATTATAATATTCAAATGGTATTGATAATTTATGAATTGGGAATAATTTTTCTATGTTTTGATACATTATAGATATTACATGTGAGTAAAAGTCTAGAATATAAGAGGGAAAGTTAGTTTGAAATTCCAACAATGTATATTCAAAGTATCCAATCAATTTCTTAACAACAAAAAAGAATTATCCATAATGACTTATGATTTCTTATGTTGTATTTCATTAGAATAATTGAATAGGATTTTGAAAAAATTATAGTATTCATATATGTTATTAATGTTATAGAAGTAAAAAAATCTATTTTTATGTGTATATGGATGAAAATTAATAAATTAAAAATTTATTAAACAAAAATGTGTTGATAATAAATGTAAATAATTTAATGATCATGTATCCTTCATTTGATTAATGAATTTAAAATTTCATTAATCAAATATTTGAATTTAAAGGGGTTTATACTACTCAGATAGATCTATTCCAAGGATGTGTACATTCTTCATGTTTCACATATATGACACGAGATGTTTATTATTAAAAAAATATTTATGATCATTTTGATATAATTATTTAAATGTGCATGATTTCGGATGGATTTGGATCTATAAATATTTTTAATGATGATAATAGATAACAAAAAATATCCATAATGTGTCTTTTTTCTTAATGATACATAATATATAGGGTAAGATGTTTCCAATAACAAATAGAATTCTATTTTAAAAAAGACTTCCTTTTAGAGTAAAATAATAAAATTAAATAGAATACAATATAAAATAGGGAATATATACTTAATTTATAGTATATTTATTATAAAATTAAATATGTTTTATTTCCAAACATTATTTATTTCTTGTAACATAAACTGATATTTTGAAAATGATACATTGTGTAAGTGGGAGTATTTTTTAATATAGATAAGGTCAATGTAAAAAAAATATAATACTAGTGAAGTATATAAATAAATATTGTTCAACCTTTTTATCAATTTTTTTATATATGTATCATAAATTAAAACAATAACTTTTATTTGTAATTACAGTGTGAATGCTAAATACCATTATCCTAATGGAGTTTAGGATCTGATGTTATGTGAAATACATAATAGATACATAATTTCTAAAAGAAAAAATATTTAATATAAAGGTATTTAGAGAGATTAAAATTATATAGTGAAAATGCCAATAGAGACAACAAAAAGATTGAATGAAATTATTAAATGTTGTCGAGTTAAGTTGTTTGAATATATTAAAGGAGTTGAAGATTATGAAAATGATTACTAAATCTAACCATTATTTAGACATATTTTATTCAACTATTTTTTGTGAGGAAATCCCATATGAGGCCTCCAATGGTGAGTTTTTATAAAACTAAGCATGCATCCACACTGAAGTACCATCTCAAGGATGCAAAATATGGTGCATGCAAATTTCTGAGAGAGCATGAAAGAACAAAAATCTATATTTAAATTTCATTAGTTCCAAATACGACATATATTTCCACATAAGCATATAATCTAATGAAAACCCAAAGGGATTAATGTGAAAGAGACACCCTAAGAACGAAATATCTAGGATTGTGCACATATATGGAATGCAATAGGCTTACCCACCAAATACGACCTCAAACCAGGGATTTTCATTCCCAAAATACTTGTGCAACAATGTTGAAAAATTAATTTATAAATAGAAGCATATCCTAAATATTTGGGGTGAATATTTTAAATATTATGACACAATATTATATGTGTATTATCAATCATCTATGACATCAAGAAACATAAATCTTTCAAGGTTGAGAATCTTGCACTATAGACCTATTATGGGCCCATGACCCACTGTTGAATGAACCACACCCAGTCTCTTTTAAACTAGGTCAGGTGTGTATAATGATATAATTTTTTTTAACCGTAATATTTTTTACAATTTAATAGACCTACTATGGTAACATGTCCCTTAGATTATTGATCATCTCCCAAATTGACTGAACCTAATCTAGTTTTATAAAAAACTCCAACTTGTTTTCAAGATTGAAACTATGCAGAATACTCAATATTGGGCATTCATGACCCCTTTCCCTTAATTAAATACAATTGTTATAGAGAACCTATCTTACAAAACACTTTTTTACAACCATATGAAGAGGCATTAAACAACTTCTATTCCCCATTAATGATATTGCCTAATCCTTCAAAACACCTTCTTATATGCATGGGTACTATAACCCCAATAGATTCTATGCACGTGAAACATAACATATACATCCTAACTAGCCACTCCTTCCATTTTATACCTTGGAATTTCTAAATCTATTCCCCTCCCAAATGTTCATGAGGAATGGGAATGCATTTTCATGTGGTACAGATTGAGTCCCCCTATATCGGTGTTGCATGACATAAACCCTCCTAGTACCAAGTCCAAGTAGTATGATGCTAAAATTCATGACAATTTCCTTGTCACATGATGAAAAAATGAAGTCATACACTATGTGGTGAACACATGATGCCCCATGTCTAATTGGAATGGGATGACCCCACACATACCCACTCAAGGCATCCTCCATGCATAAGCCCAACACATTTTCACTCAGTGTAGCCTAATCATAATCCCCCCTTACAATGTTCCACATGAACATGATGATACAAGTATGAATCACAGGTAATGAGATCCTTTCCTGTTGAAGCTTCCTCGCTTATGCCCCAGACACATCATTGCTTCTCCTAGAAGCACCATGATGTCTGTCCACCTGTAGATGATGTGGATTAGGTGCTCTTTAGATCTACCACTTCCTCTTGTTTTTTACAATGATCATGGCTAACATGGGATTAAGAAATAATGGAGATCATGAAATCCACATGTTAATGGACTTCACTATTCAACACTCCCATGCTTATGACCCAATGATAGACTCACTACTCGCTGTAGAACATGGGCATCCTCCTTAGGTATTAGCCACATCCTTTATGAACTATGCAGGATACGATTACCAATTAACTATGATATATAGTTTGCCTCCATGATGTCTAAAAACAATAATCACATATGCTTCAATGTCCTTCAGGCCACATCCTGAGTAAGATCATCACCCTCACCCAGGATACAATGTCCCATCCATGTTCTTCGGGTGGCTTCCATGCATAATCCCCACACACCATCCCTCATTGATGCTTGTCTCATGATGTGAGAATACTAACCACATGAAGATAAATTTCATGGACTGGTCCAATCACATGAACGTAAAATATAGTATCGAAATAAATTGATTTGGATCCCTCTATTCTATGTTTGGTTTGTAGGATGCCTCACTGAGGTTCAGTCCTAACAAAATATAAAACTATATTCTCCATCCTAGGGATGTCCCCCCTAATCCACCTCAAGTGGTGTTCTGATTATCGTTAATGGTGCGATATATTCCCTTTAGGGGACACACCCTAAAGATCCTCCCTACTAGGTTGTTCTGATCCATCAATCATTAAACCTTTTATATGTTCTCTCCTTGGGATGTACCACTCTAATCCACCTCAAAGGGAGTTTTGAACATCCTTAATGGTGTGACATCATCCCGTTATGGGACACACCTCTAGGATCCTCCATTATGGGGATTTCTAATTCATATATAGGTAAACTTATCAGTTGCTCATTCCTATGGATGTACCTCTCTAATCCACTCCAATGGATGTTCCAATCAATCTTCATGGACTCACGTCTACCCTTTAAGAACAATCACCCCTGAATCTACCCCGATGGGGTGTTCTAATCAATCCATCAGTAAACTACCATGTATGAAATCTACCCTCTTATGAACAAACATCCTTGATCTATCTCCATGGAGCTTTAGGGTCAATCAACACCATCTCCACAAGACTTTAATATCATTCCCCAATCCTTCTTGTCCAGATGTTTTGATCCGTCAACATAAGGAGTTAAAATTGTGACATAGCACAAAATATATACCTCATATGAAACATGGGATGCCTGAGGTGAAAGACATGGATGATATATTCCCTCAAAAGTAGATAACTCATGATATACCCACGATACCTTGGGTTACAAACCTAACATTCCTATGTGAGATTCCCTCCTAAGAGGAATAATAAATGAGACCAATGTTTCTAGTTTCTATACATTCATGTGATTCCCTAGGTAACTATTCTCCGAATAGAAGGTTTCAGCCCTTCCAATAGTGAATCTGTGTCAAGACAGAAGCAATATAATTAACTAGTGTCCACAAAAATATAACACTAGGAATGAGTTCAATGAACATGAATTAACTCTATGAGGGAGACCCGGGATAGGCAGAGAGTTCCAAGGAGGAATCCTTGTAAGGAAGAACAAACATCCCAATATCCTATTTCAATCAAGGAGTAGACATATCCACCTAATGTGATGATGTATTACCACTTTACAAAAGTAGGAATGTGGGGTAACAATGATTCTAGCATGCATTGAGTGATGTTGCAGAAGATCCGGAACACCCTGGAAAAAGTGTTGGATAAAATAAATTATGAAGCTGACATGAATCTCTTTTCCACATCATGGGGACTATTGGAATTTTAGATATTATCAAATTATCATGCTAGATGATCTATATATTCAGTATTGGGTTCCACAAAGAAAATAGTGGGCCAAACATGGAACTCACTAAAAATTGGTACAATTAATCATTGGACACCATCGGTCTGTGACATCATCATAGTGGTTCCAAATCAACCTTCTATGTATTGGATGACACTTGAGAATTGGATATTTATTTCCTTACACATATTGTGATAGTTGAATCCACCTACCTTCTAGGACCCCATATATCAGGAACCGGCCAACTTGCACCTTCAAAAGAAGTGAAAAAAGAAATATTAATGTGGAAACCCCAGAAGACACCTCGTCTACCATGGTGATAGCCATGACTATGGATAATAGTAACCCATTCCCAATATCACCATAAAATATTATTAATTGGAGGTTGATGAAAACCTTTTTACATCGGTAAAATAAATAGCGGTTCATTAAAAAACCAAAAAATTGCTCTTAAAAACATAGAGGGTTCAACACCTCACTAAAACCACCACCCCCAAGGCCAATATAGAGAGATTCCAATCCCCACTCAAAAAGAGAATCTATTTGGGAGTCTATCCATATAGCAAGATAATGAAATGTTCTATATCACCATGTAGGCAGGGTTTTCCTAGGTCACCCCAAATGTGAATATCGTCTTGGATATACCACACTTGGCTCTATATAGGACCAACCAAAGCTATCAGTGACATGTCCCTTAGAATGATGAGCGGGTGGACCATACCACTATTCTGTTGGCCTGATCTGAACCACCTGATGCCAATGTCAGTCACAAGTACATGAGAATTATTGTCAAGGGGATTCATCTTTTGTAGATCCAATTTCTCATTCCACCATAGAAACATACTTCTAGATCCCTTCCATCTATAAACAGGTATCCATCATCACCTAGTTGGGAACAAGACATTAGCTACCCTGTAGGTAGGCTAGGTTGACATTGTCCACTGTTGGCACCACCACCAACCATTACAAGCCGACATGTGATATTGATATTCCGTGATTATGTACTCCTCGTATAGTCACCAACCAAATCAAAGGTCATCCTCTCTGTCACAATCATAATGGATGTCCTCTCCATTTTCTTTGTATCAATCAATGTGGTTTTCATCCCTTCTTCATCAAAAAATAGTACAGAGGTCCCCGTACCTATACATTCCAACACGGAGGTTCTCCCCATGTCATAACCAGTCATCATGAAGGTCCTCCTTGTTCTGTTCTCATCTCAAGCATAGGTCACGCCCACTCTAGCATCAATCAATGTAGATGTCATCCCCTTGTTTCTACTAGTTAAAGTGGAGGTCCTCTGCACTTCTTTGATGTCCAATGTGGTGGCCCTCTTAATGATTTTAGAAGAGAGTATGGATTTTTTGTATGTACTATGGATCTTCAATATAGAGTTCTTTTTCGTTCCCATTTCGATTAGTGTGAAGGTCCTCCTCGCACTTCAACTTTCTTATACAGAGGTAATCCACATGCCATTACTACTGGTTAGAATGGATGTCCTCCCCATTTTCCTATGAGCCATAAAAGTGGTCCTCTCTACTTTTTCAATAGACAGAGTGGTGTTTGTATCCTCCCAAAATTTTGTAAAATATGTTTTTGAAATTAATTTAATCATTTTGATATTTTCTATTTCACTTAACACTAAATATATATATTATTTGAAACCACCAAGTTATTATTCATTGTACACAAAAAATATTTAATATTTTATTAAATGATACAACATGAATTTTTTTAACTACACACAACATCGGCTTGGCTTGTGTTAAACCCAACACTGACTTTCTATAAAACATAATTTTTTGGAAATAATTATTTATAGAAGATTGTTATAACCTATAAATTAAACTTAGATATATGAACAGTAATACATAATCATTTATATATTTTTTATAATGGATTAATAAAAATAAAAATATTGATAATGAAACATTTATTTTCTGGTAAAGTCTTTATATATTTTAATATACTATTTGTTTCAAATTAATTTCTTTTTATGTCCTTTTGTGAACAGTAAAAATATAATATTAAAAACATTTAGAATTTTAATATTATAAATTAAAAATAATTTTCGAATTTAGATTTATAAATTATATTTGGGTTAATTTTTTGTATTTTTTTAAATAACATTATTTTTGGATGAATATTTAAAAATACTAAATTTTATTCCAAAAAAAACTTTTTAATCATAAAAATTATACGGTGAATTATATTTTGATTTGGTTTCAAAGGTTCATTATATATAACCTACCCCCATTAATACAATTTCATTAGTAAAAAACATTTTAACATTTATATTAGATATAAATTATTTTTAATCTTTTGATGATTTTTACAGAAAAAACCTATTTAACCGTCACTTATACTAGATTAATTTTAAATTAATATCCTCCAATTATGTGATTTGAATTTGAAAAAATGTATTAAATATTTTGAATCAGAATAATTTATAATTTATAACAAGGTCCACTTTGATTTTAACCATTTTTTTAAAAAGTGATAAAAATTAATTACATATATTTAGAGAATGATTTTCTAAAAAAAGGACTAAAACTTAAATGTAATGCCCAAAATGACCTAAAAACATGTCCAAAATACATTATCTATCCATATATATACATTATAAAACATTGGATAATATTTTGATCAATATTGGTTCAACTTTAAATGGTAAAAAATTGGTGGATTTACATTTCGAAAAAATAACTAGAATATCGCTCATCCTCTAATATAAAAAAACCACCTTACTAGTAATTAACACATATAAATACCTTTTAATCTACCAAAATATGTCCTAATATAATCAAAACATCCATAAATGTGCCTTAAATTCCTCCATTTGTGTATAAATACATCCACGTAATCCCTTTGGTGTTAACCACGAAGAGTTACCCAAAAAAGATGTAACACCCTACTACGAGATCTTATGTTTTAAATCAGTTTCCCACCCTTAAAATATTCTAATTCCATGATTATATAAAATAAATTATTATCATAAATATTATTATATATTTTTATTATAAATGTTTGACCTAAACCTACACACACTTCCATTTTATGGGTAATGAACTTACTATTCGTGAGTACTGTGGACTATCTCCACAGGAAACGATGTTCTTCATTTTTCCTTCACCACCTTTCATGGGTGGGAATAATGATGATTCTTTTATTTGATATATAATATATATTTATTCTTATATAATTATTATTTTAAACATACCTTTATGCATTCCATTTTTTGAAAATATGATAACCTCGATTGTAAACGTGTGGACTACCGCCTCCTCAAAGAGATGTGAATCGTTCACACATTATATGTAATGTAATAAGTATGGATTTTTTTGATTATATATGATATATATGACATAATAATTATATTTTAATTATATTATATATATTTAAAAATATATTTCATTTAATTTATTTCATCAAATAAGACAATAAAACGGAAACAATGTTAATATGTATGTACGACCTACCGTCTCTATTGATGGTGTATTCCATCTCATGTTTTTATATTAATATATATTATTATAAATAAAAATATATACTGAATATATATAATATATTTAAAACTTTTATTACTTTCTTTAAATAAATAAATAATGATCTAAGTAAGAGGATCAAGAATAATAGTCCAAAACATATATTGAAAATAAATCGTATATTTACCTAAAAGTATCATTAACAAAGGGTTGTTAATAAATTTGTAATATAAAGTCATAAATAAATAATATTTGATATAATAAATAATAAAATGGTCATATGGTAGATTTATAACAAACATATATTCATTTTAGGGGAGTTTTGAATGTGTACTAAGAGACTCAATACTTAAGGTAAGAATTTTCTCACCTCAGTTTTTAAATCTGTGAGATACATGCCATGTTCACCACGCATTTTGTTTTTTTGGTGTATTTACATTAAAATAATATATTATATAATACATATAATTAATTTTATGGGTATTTAAATATTGATTTTATTATCTCACATTCATGGGGTTTATGGTTCCAAAGTTACAAAATCAATATGTATTTTTGAATCATGTTTCCTTCTTTGAGAAACATGTTATGTCAAGAAATTATATTCTTCCACAAGGAAAATATTATGTAATTTTCAATTATATATCATAATTATTATTATTTTAATTATATTCCAAGATTCATTTAATATTATTCTCTCAATGTGATTATGATTTATTGTTACCATAATGGTAATAATTTATAGCTATAATATAATTATATATCGGTATTTTTTATGATTATGATTCCATTGATGGAATAATATGATAAATATCTCAAAATACCTCATTAGTTAAACTATAATGTTATTATTCATGTTATGTCCAAGAAATGGTACCATTTTTATACTCTTTGGTACTTAATATAATTATGAAAATTTTAATATCGGTTTTTTATTTTCCTTTTTAGTCAAAAATATTTATTCTTTGAAATAAATGTTTTCAAAAATGTTTTACTATTATCCTATGATCATTAGAAGAAACCTTTAACCATATTTTATCATTATACAATTCGGTTTTAAATGTAATCTTCTTATCATTTTCTGATCATTGTACTTTTCTAAACTTTTTATGGTGAAAAAAATGAATGTTTGGAATGTGTGGAAATACCCACTTTCATGACCATCATTTAATTAAAGCTTATTTTATATATTATATGGTTTTTTTAATATTTTTTTTACAAATATTATGAGAAATCTTTTTTATAAATTTTTATCAATGAAAATGGTTTTTAAAAATCTATTATGTTTAAAATCAATATAAATTACTTTCAAAGATTTCATTATATGTTTTCTGAAAGTTATTTACAATGAAAATTATTTCAATGAATAAAAAAATCTTTTATAAATTTGGAAATCCATTTTATTAAAAAAATATCAAAATTATTTCAATCCTTTTTATGAGTTTCTAAATTATTTTAATGGAAAATCATATCCAAAGTATCTTCAAACCTCATTCAAAAGTTTTAAAAGTTAATTTTTAAAGAACATTTTTTCAAATTGTTTTATTTTTTAAAATAAAATTTTATTAGAAAAAAATATTTTATTCATGGAATTTTTTAAACGAAATATTAAGGATTTTCTATGAGAAGATGATTTTTGAAATGGTTCTATGAAATAAATTTTTGATGAATGGATATTTTCATTAATATATATACCATTTCATACTTTATAATCATTCTCCATCTATGATGAACGAATATTTTATAATCTATGATTTAATGAGTATATGATTCATGAAAACCATTTATATTATTTTTTAATGATTTTTGTTTTTATGGAACGATTTTTATGACTCCAATTTCACTTCCACAGGTTTTGGGATTTTTAAGTCCACTTATTTCCATTTGTTATGAATTGATTAAATAATTATGAGACCAATATCTTTTTCTTAGGTAATGATGTGATGAAATTTATTTTATTGCAATTACTTTTCATGGGGCATGATATGATGATTGTTTATAATCTTGGGAACATGTATTTATTATTTAATTATGTGATTTTTGGGACCTATATCTCCCTAAAATAGATTGGGTAATGATTGATTACTTATGATTGTATATGTTATGAGTGAACCTAATTAGATGTTTGTTTCCGACGCTTTCTCCAGGGTGCGCGCGCATCTATCACGCAGAGGACATGTGGCTTGTTGCCCCGCATTCCCGCTTTCCAAAGGCAGGTAGAATTCACTCCTTATTTAGGGAAGTCTGCTCCTTGATCGAAATGGGATGATGGGATGACGGTTCCTCCTTCCTTGGATTCCTCCTCGGAATTCATCACCTAGTCCAGGTCTCCCTCATAGAATTAAGACGTGTTCCTGAAACTCTTCCTGATTCCATATCTTTATGGAGACCAATTAATTACACTACTTCTGTCGAGATGCTCCAAGGGGTCTGATCAGGGAAGCAACCTTCAGTTAGGGGAGTGGTCACGCAGAGGCATTATTGGCATGTATTGACGCTAAGGGAGTGGCATCTATGTCTTCGGTCACTTATTATAGTGCTTCTCGAGGGCGTGGAAGCCCAATGCATCCCACATCAAACATGAGGAATTGTATACCATAGGCATGTATCTGAGGTTTTCCTCAGATTCTCATGTTTAACACATGGTATGCTGCGAGTTTAACATCCCGCGGAGATGGATCAGACTGATCGGAACATTGAGAGTGGATCAGATAAAAGACCCCCCTAGAGGGAATTCCAATTTTGGGGTCGACACGTGGGTGGCTTCTCGAATGCTGTGGAGTGGAATGAGGTGGAATGTTCCCACCCGGATGTGGTGGCCTGGGTAAGAATCAGGATGGGTGATTAAGTGAAGTAGGACTTGAACCTCGTGGAGGTGGCCCACAATGATGGTGATGGATGGATGGGGCTTACACTATGAGGCGGCCCACAATGATGGATAGAATGTGTATTATGCTCTTAGGAGGCCCACAATGATGAATGCAATGGGGCTTACACTCTATGGTGGACCACAATGATGGATGGATGGGGCTTACGCTATGAGGTGGCCCACAATGTTGGTGATGGATGGTTGGGGCTTACACTCTGAGGCGGCCCACAATGATGGATGGATGGGGCTTATGCTCTGAGGTGTCCCACAATGGTGGTGATGGATGGATGGGTCTTACACTCTGAGGCAACGAAAAATGATGGATGGAATGGGGCTTATGCTCTGAGGGGGCCCACAATGGTTGGTGAACTGGCGTGAAGAGGTCGGAACGACCAGGTGGTGGGCTTGAACCTCTTGGAGGCTTCCTACATATCCTCATGGCAGGGAATCAAAGTCCACATAGTTCAGGTGGTGTCGGAGAACCGATGTGAAGATGGACCGAGGGTCTGATGGGTATTGGTCTTGAACCTCGGGGAGGCTTCCTACGTACCATGCATTGACATGGATCAATTTCCTCATAGTTCGGGTGTACAGTTTAACTTCATGTGTGATGGGGGTTGTTGTCATAGTCGATGATTACTCTAAGCCCACGTGAGACATGCTCGGTGTGAGAAACAAGAGGCTGCAGAGACATGACAATCACGTCATGAATAGTGAGTCGTTAGGAAGCGAAGAGGGAATTACGCGTTGGGAGGCCCATGGAGCTGGGACTTACTCCAGGATGGTGGCCCGAGGCTGAAAAAGCGCAGAGGGAGAGGGTAAGTACGGAGGTGCATGGGTGCTACCTCCGGCAATAAAGTATAGGGGCTTATACCAAGGAAGTTTCCCTTCCTTGTGGAAAAACGCCACTTCGAGAAGTAGGATAGCATCCCATGTGGGTGGTGATCCCATCCCCATAAAGACGAGCAGGCCTGTAGAATGTCCAAGGCGGGGGGTCCCTGCGTGCGAGGCACAGGGCCGGATCACAGTTTAACATCATGTGTTGAGGACAAGGTGCTTGGCAATTTAATCTCCTACAGCTCGGACAAGGTGGGTTTACTCCACACCCATAGGACATACATGACCAGTACCCTTTACTCCTTTTTGGAGGGAAGGTACCAGCAATTCCATAGTGAAGGGGGGTTTCAGAGAGAACCATCGAGGAGTCCACGTTAGCGTGGTTATGCGAAGAAGCAATACCCTTTAGCGTGGCTATGCGAAACAGCATGAGGCAAAGCAACACAATGGGAAAAACCATCCAACGGACCTTGAGGTTACTTCGTACGAGCCTGGAAGGTATTACGGGAAAACAACTCTTGGTTTGTATGCCCGGTGTGTGTTCCTAGGGCATCCAGAAGGAGGACATCAGTTCCCTACGCAGGGAGGTGCCCGGGAAGCATCAAGGTGAGGGGTCCCAGGGGTTGTGCATAATGAATTGGTTGGCGCGCAAAACACTGAGATGGCACGTAATCGAGGAAGAGGGCTTGAATGTGGCTAGTAGGATCACGCAAAAGGGATATGAATTGCACTCAAGTGGAAAAGGCCACACCCAAAGGTAAGGTCGCACCCAATGAAAGTGATTGCGCACAATTGGACCATTTTGGGCGTAACGAAAGGAATTTCATTCAAGGGAGGAACACTGAAGGGTTTGGAATTCGGTTTAAGCCAGTGGGATCTTGCACAAAGGTGGATTCCGGGGCGAGGCATCATGAAAAGGATCAGTACCTGAAGGCCATCATTCGCGCAAAGAAGTCCAATTTCGTGCACGAGAGACAGTTCGAATTACTCAACCCTGAAACGAAAGGGCTCTCCTTCTATTTATATGAATCTGACAGCGCCGAATTCAGGGTGGTCCACAAAACATGCACACCAGCGATGGAGGCGAAGAATGTTAACCACACGGGGAGCGGGCACAAATGTATTTCACGCTAGTGCTAGGGACCCTTCGTGAATCCCATACCCTTTCCGTGTGGCCCTACTTTTTCACGTGCATACCCCTTTTTTCGCGCAACAAATTCTGGGCCCTCCGGACCAAGCCTCAATGTCCGAAAACGACTTCGCTTTGTCATTTCGAAACTTCCTTCAGTAATTAAGGACTTTTCAGCTTCTAAAAATGCCCCCCCCCAAATTGGATTGGAAAGGGGTCACAATGATCAGATTCCAATGAAAATGCTGAAACGCTGAAGTGTTGGGCTTCATGGGCCCCTTACGTGCAAAAACTGGAGTGGCGTGAAAAACAACAGCTGGTACAGAATCAGATTTTTGTACAGCACGGAACACCGACTTCACCTATAAAAGGGGCCACGGGTCCGGGGCTCCATATGAAACTTTATCATGCGACATGCTTTGAGCTCTCGTGTGCGAAATTGCATCGGCTCCTGTGCAAAAAAAAAACGCTTTGGAAACGTGAAATTGCTCCGAGTTTTTTCCGTATCTACAAGCAAACCTGGGATTTTCCACGTCGAATTCTCAGATTTCACGCCAGGATTCCGAATTTCACGCAACATTCCCAGATGTCTCACAACACTTCCTGATTCTGCGCAACACTCTCGAAGCACTCGGTTAGAAGACGGTGGCTGAAAATCAAGTAGATGAGGGGGAAGCCGCCGCTCATAGAGCTGCAATGGCTATGAACGAGGAGGTTTATAGTGCAAGGGTGGTTATCTCCAATTACCACACTCTATTCAACCTTTTCACCCCCGCCCAAAAAGAGTACCCTTTTTCCAATAACCATCCATTATGGAGATTTGTCATTCTGGAGGAGGTTCCCCTGCCAGGATTCGAGGCTGATACACCGCGGTCATGGGTGACCCCTGTGGATGAACTTCCCCGATAAAATATCACCAACAATGGTCATCCTTCCAGAGAAACTAGGAACATTGATGTATATGTCCTGAACCTAAGGACTAGGACCATTGCTAGGGGTGATCCTGTTGTAGTGAGTTCCCCGACCCTCTACACAAGAACGTTCTGTTAGAGCATCACATACGATACTAAGGGCTAGCTGCAAGATTGGGATTTGCAGTCCGGAGGCAAGTTCACCATAGAGTGGGCCTGGGCGTACTAGGTTCTCCATTCGTGCGACCAATTTGGGGTTGAGCTACGACACATTGGTCTGTATGAGGTGGTGTGGACATCGGAATTCAACTTCTATGGCCAACCTGAGCTCGGGCCAGAGCTATTCAACTGGTGGTCCTCTGACACCAACACATTCCATCTTCACCATGGGGATGTTTCCATTATCCTTTTGGACGTCCACTGCATCAGAGGTATCCCACTGGAGGGCTATCAATATGATGAGTTCTTTCCATCGATGAACACCGGGGAGGGCTGATCACGGACCCCCATGCTGACGTGGCATCTGCTGGAGCTAGCCAAAGAGAGGATAGAGGTCAAGGACTTTCTGAAAGACATCACCTAAAAGGACTGATTCAGCCTATTCCTGGTGAAGAATCCGGCAGTCAAGATTCCAGGATGGAAAAAATGGTGTCCAACCGTGGCTTAGAGGAGCATGAATGGATCGTACTGGAGGATCCTGGTGGCGGGGAAATACCAATAATGGGGCTACCACATTAATGAGGCCCGAGACCTGAATGTTTGATATTCCAGGTTCCTCGTCACCTTCTAGAGAGGGTGGATCCTTCCAGTGCGGGACGCAAGGATGGGCGTCTGTCCAAAAACTCTGGTGATGGCGGGCACCATAGCCACCGACAAAAGGTTTAATCTGGGGGTCCCCGTTTTGGCTCGGCTGTACGCCATCCTGGGATGCATCTCAAGAGGGGGGTCGCCTCAGAGAGCATGTTTCCCCTTCCATATCTTCCATGGTTGGGTGGCGGCTCATCTTGGCAGGTACACTTTCCCAAACGCCATTCGTCCTCCATGAAACGACCTGTGACCATCTCTGTTGAACATTTCCGGGGTTGCACCGATGATGCTAAGTGAGGAGGGAGTAAGGATCAAAATTGGAAACCATCCCAAATTTACCATCATCCCATTCCCCACCCCGACTGGCCAAATGGTAGACAATGGGAAAGGCTTGCTGGAGCAGCAGGAATACTTCCAGATCATCAGAGGCGGGGTGCTTGTGGCTCGGATTGACGGGATGATCTTCTGCAAGTCTTACGTGTCGTCCCGATTCGCCAGGTAGTTTGGGTGCATTCAATGAATGATGTAGAGGGTATTCACAGATGTCTAGGAGGATAGGAATCATTGCATCCTTCTCGAGATGTGGTTAATGTTCACAACTTATGGCTCTGGCGACGTCATTACCCTTCCTCCCACCAGGGCCGACGCTGGCCTATCAACCAAGTATGCTGAACACTGGGCCATCGCATACCCCAAACGGTTTTTGTGCATGTGAGTTTAGAAACTCAAGGCTACTCGCATGGAATGCAGGTGACGAGAGAGTATGCAAGGTACCACTAAAAGGGGGAGACCAGGGGTACGACAGGCAGTGAGGCCTGCGCAGGCCGGGACCTCAGCATTGGGAGCATCGCATGGCAGGACCAACGAACATCCTGGGAAGCAGATAAGGTATCTGGTTCAACCTTCCCATGATACAATATTCCCAGCACTATGGTATGCCTGGTTAACACTATGGAAGTCAATGAGCACTGAATCTCTCTGGAAGAAGATAATGTGGGAAGGAGTCCAGCTGCCAGAAGTCGGGCTTGTCCTGATTTCTAAGATAGTAAACTTCCACCGGTGGCATGCATATCTAACAGCCATGGACACATACTCATACCAACATGGTCGGTGCATAGAGCCACCTTTCCTGGTGAAAGTGATGCTTGGCCAAGAGCATGATTTGTAAATTATTCTGTCGGGAGAAGGTGACAGTGACGAGTTGGAGGACGACGAGATCAGAGAGGAAGTGGGAGAAGAAGTATAAGGTGAAAGAGAATATGAGGGAGAAGATGAAGGATAAGGTGAAGGAGAACCCGAAGGTGAGGGGTCGTAGGGGGCGCCCTACCGAAGGAGTCTCCGGGAGAGCGGCGAGATTGTCGGCTCTAACATAGACATAACCGAGATACTCTAGGTATGCTTCAAACCTCATCCATCCTTTTACTCTATTCCCTTTGCAACCAATTTCCCATCTTCCTTGTCTTACTCAGAAGAACATTGGCACTGATCAAGTGTATCCAGTTGAAGGAGGGGAGGAAGCATCAATAGGGCCAGGTGGTGCACCGACGCCCATTATTGATCTGACGAGTGCTGAGGGATCTCCTTCCACAATAGCTCTTGCACCATCCAGAGCACTAGCGGCGGACGCCTTGGATTCACTTAAGTCCCTTTCTTTGGTGCAGATAATCAGTTTTGAAGAACTCATCTGACTAGGCTGCTTCCTGTCTGTGCAGTGATCTCTGAATTGGGGCCCCGTCAGGCTACTGAGCCCAGACCATCCACGGGCGAGCCAATGACAAGAACACTGACCCACCCAGAACATGCCTCCCAAAATGAGTTTTCTCCAGCTACTAGTGAACAGGGAGTGGTTTAAATTGGTGGTGATGCCATCGGGGTAGGTCCAATGGTTGAAGAGGGTGCCTCTGGGATCAAGGGGACAGATGAAGGTCACCCTGGTGCTGATGAGCCTGCACCCTTGGAATGAATCCCAGAAGAGGACCCTGCTGCTGCTTTTTTAGGTGTCTTCCCTTTCTATCAGTCTTCAAACCATGAAGAAATCGATGATTCAGACTCGAAAGTGGCTGAGGAGAGCCGGATGATGCGGCGCAGGGGATGGAAGTGCATCCGACGTTTTCTCAATCAGCCTCAGACCGAATGGTTGAAGCAGATGGGATCACTCCAAACCTCGCCGCACTTCTGATGCGCTGGAGGAGTAGATGCTCAACACCTTCATCTGATGGACCGTGACTACATGTCTAAGAAGATGTGCACTATTTTCTAGTGTGCCAACATCATCCAGTGCCATGATGAGTTAGGGAGCACCAGATCACTTCAGTGGGCGAAGCAAGAGGTGAAATTCCTTGAGGAGAAGGAAAAAGAACAAGATATATTCATCGCAAACTACTCTAAACTCATGAAGCAGATGAGGGACCAGTTGGTAGACACCCAAAAGAATCTCATAGAAGTAGGTCTCCAGATAACCGAGATCTAAGCTAAACAGCCATGGGCACAGGCCAGGGTCAGTGAACTATGCCCCATGGCCTCCGATGAGGAGAGGGTCCTCAAGGTATGGGAGGCAGTCCTGGAGGCCACCGGACAGAAGTTAGTGGTGTTGGAAAGATCAATCCAAAACACTAATCCTTCAGGGTCCTGTATTGGCAGAACCAATAAACATATCTATCTCTAATTCTTCTTGCTTTCCTCTTTGTATGTATGAGAAATTTTTGTTTAATTTCCCGTTATATTTACATACTTCTCACTTTTGTTTAACATGCTCAACCACAGTTACAAAATAAATAGAAATATATCCCTAAGCTCACGTAGGCCATGATAATCGAAGGAGGCATGCACTATTACTTCGTTTGATTGTGGGAGTGCCAACCAAGCATCAGGCATTCGAAATTCGAACATGGATTTCCAAGGAGAAGAGGGAGGCCCATCCAAAAGAATGGGACCTCAGACCTGATCGATGTATCGTCTTCTCAATGTGCTCTAACGCACGAATGGGGAAATTCCAGGGGCATTGGAATCAGTTCGAAAATAGAGAAATGAAAAAAGTGTGAATCACGTTACCCTAAATTTGGAACAATATGGGAGGGGCGTGGAAATGAAAGACGGTTATTGACCGTGTTTGAAATAGAGCATCTTTATTGCATTAGCCTGAAATGGGAACAATAAATGAGGGATGACTGCTGACCATGTTCGCAACACGGGGCCTAACTCAAATATCGCCAATCAGTCTTCCGGAATGTTAGCCTAGGATAGCAGGTGGACCATAGGTCAAGCATCCATACTGTTAGGGGGCCCCTTAAAACGAGAAAGAGGACGATGATCCGAATAAAGAGGCATGAAAAGAATGGAATGTGATGTGGTGGTTTGTTCAAATAGAACCCAACACTCTTGAAACTATGCCACCACAACGAAAGCACATTAAGGGGGTGCATTAATCTGGTCATGGACCATTCCTATGCCGATACAGGACCTCTGGAGAGGGAACTGTTTCTTCCCAATGCCATTATGGGGCATCTTGAACTTGTTCAGGGCAAATGATGCAGTTTCACAATTCCCCAGGGGGGCAGGCCAAGAGGCCGACAATGGGAAAAAGATCGGATTTGAGATTCTCGGGACTGGACCCGAGATGAAATGTCTAGGAATTTCTACGTATCTCATAAGGATGATAATCAAGCCATACATAGTTCTTGAGAGGGTCTTGGTCTAAGGTCTTAGATCGTGGAACAGAAATACCACAGGATATCTATGGTAAGGTGCTTATGAAACTCGACGTGAATGAGGACGTACATCCCAATTACCACGTGTTTCTGGGGAAAGTGGTCAGGTGAGGGGACCGAACACGAAAGTTGATCTAGGCCCCTGACAATGTGAACAGGCATTCTTACATACCCCATGAGGATGGGGATCAAGCTTCACGTAGTTCTAATATAGGGGGCATGGTAAGGTACCAATGCCAGGAATGAAAGGAGGCATGCAGGTCTAGCCCTCACACCCAAAAAAAGAGGCATTTGATGTATCTTGTTTGTCCTTGAAGGTGAATGTGATTTTTCTTTTTGAAACGACAAGCCTAGGGTGTAAATTCCTGGTATTTCCATAATAATCAAGCCTTATACAGGCATTGAGAAACGGTATGGAAAATGACCGATACCCAACGTGATGTCCCTTATAATGAGGTCACCACAATGCAGTGTCGTTTTTCATCATGCAGCCAGGATGATATTGTCATAGTTTAAGGTCGTATGGATTGGACCAGAGGGAATGTGCATGATGCGATAAAGCATACCCGACAGGAATGGGGATGAAGTCTACATCATCACTGCATGAAATCCCCGGGACAAAATCCCCGAGCCAAGAGGTCAGAAAGGGCCAGAGTATAAGGGACAAGAAGAGCTAGCTCCCAGCGAAGCTGGACCCGAAAACATGATGTCCAGATGACACCACATATCCCATGAGGATGAGGGTCGAGCTGAAAGAGCTCCAAATGATGGTATCAGTTTATGGTCTTAGATCTCAGACCGTGGGGAGCCCCAAAGAACACTGTATTGCAGCTTGTCCCCTTGACGTGCGAAAGCCCACTGAGGGATTGTGCCAGGAGTGTCAAAATCTCACATAAACATAATGGGGGTGGAGCACAATGTGAATCATGTAACCAACATTCAAGGCCTGAAAGGGCTGGCATGATGACAGAGGAGTACTGCTGACCATGTCCGTAACACAACATCTCGTCACATTAGCTTGAAAAGGGGAAAAAATGAATGTTGACCATTGACCATGTTCGCAACATAGGACCTGTCTCAATTTGTCATCTGAAACCCTTGGGGAGTTAGTCCATAATGGTAGGAGAGCCCTTAGGTGTGGTATCCATGCCATTTTCTGGGGGTTCCTTTAGGTGTGAAATGATAACGGGGTCCAAAATGAAGGGAAACACGATGCCTGACATGTGGATGAAAACTTACCCATGTTGAATCCGACACTCCAAGTCCTAGACCAGAGTACTCTTAAACACACAGGAAAACCACTATAATGGGTTAAAAAGGGGAGATGCAACCTGAGAGGGGACGATTTGAAGAAAAAGGGCATATAACAGGGGGCGCGGGACTCTCCGGAGGAAATAAATGGCGTGGTCCTGATAGGCCCAATGTGAATGAGGGCGTAGCCCCATACCACACCATATATTCCTCTCCCTAGGGAAATGGCATGTTAAGGGGCCCAGATAACAGAGAGATCCCTAAAATATGGGGCTGGACCTGAAATATTAAAGGTTCAGGCGATCCTATGTATCCGATAATGATGGGAATCAAGCCACATGTAGTTCTGCAGGATACAGTTTAACGTCATGCGGGACGATAGGGCATTTTATGGTCATGTGAGATCAAAGTCCAGTTTAATGTCATAGAGGACCCAATAATTTAGGGTCATCTCAGACCAATCAGTTCAGGAAAAATACCATTTGAGGAACCTGACATTGTTGGAAGGAGTTATACTCTCACCATCCATGGTCACCAGAGACTATGCACCATTGGGATAAACATTATTGACAATGAAAGGTCCATCCCATTTGGGCTCCAACATGGGTGGTTTCCTACCAGGGATCATTGGCGCCCTAAGGACCAGTACATGGTCACCTTGTAGGAAGGAGAAGAGGCGAACCTTCTTGTTGAAAGCTCGAGCCATCTTGCTCTGATGCCTTTCCAGGTTCTGCAAAGAACGGGGCGTATTCTCGTCTAGTGCTTCCAATTCAGCTAGATGGATTTTGGAAACTCTATCCAGCGCTTGCTGGTCGTATACCACTATGCGCAATGATGGAAACTGAATCTCGATGGGCAGGACGGCCTCATTTTTGTACACTAGCGAATATGGGGTCACCTGGGTGGAATTACGATTCATCTTCCAATAAGTCCAAAGGGAGTTTGGGAGCTTATCCGGCCGAATCTTCTTGTTATGAACAACCATATTTTGCAGAATGTTAGAGAGGGTTTTGTTAAACTCCTCAATCTATCCATTTGCCTGCGCATGATAGCAGTAGATATGGTTAGAGCGAATGTTGTACTTGGATTACAATTTCTTTAGATCGGCTGCTCGGAAGTTGGTGTCGTTATCAGTGAGGATATCATGAGGTACTCCAAATAGATAGATGATATTGGAACCCACAAAGTCGGTGATAGAATGAGATTTGACTTCCTTGAGCAGAATTTCCTCATCCCACTTGGAAAAGAAATCTGTAGTGGTCATAATGAACCGGCATTGTTGAGCCGTTGCTGGTGGGTAAGGTCCTATGACATCCAACCCCCATACTGTAAAGGGCCAAGAATACTTGGTAGTGTGGAGAGGCTCTGGTGGCCAATGCACAAAGTTAGCATGAACTTGGTACGCATGGCACCTCTTGGTGAACTCAATGTAGTCGTGGATCATGGAGGGCCAAAAATACACTAACCTCCAAATCTAGTGAGATAGTTTCATCCCAGCCTGGTGAGCGCCGCAAGAACCGGTGTGGACCTCTAGCATGATTTCTGGGATCTCAACTCCCTGAATACAACGAAGGAGAATATCATCAAACCCACATTTATAGAGAATCATCCTAAGGCTGGGACCACTCTGAAGAGTAAACAATAACGCGCGGAATCATATTCACTCACGCTCTACCCAGTCTGAAAAAAGATTATTGTGTTAGAGGTATTCATCCAAAGGTGTCCTCCAGTCAGAAATCATCTCGATCACTACACCCAGGGGACCCGAGGGATTCGACGTAGAGGCTCTGGCGGTGAGATGGCTTACCCACGGGCCATCAACATCTACTGGGGTAATAGGAGATATGACTCTCTGGTGGGCCACATGTATATTTAACTCATCTTGTTCGGGCTCTACAAGTGATGCAGCCAAACTGGACAAAGAATCTGCCCGACCATTCTTCGAATGAGGAACATAAGTAACCTCCGGCAGAGAAGGGAGCTGATCCATTAGCTGGAGAGTATGCTCTAACAATGGCATGAGATATGGTTTCTTGATGACATAGTCACCATTGACCTGCTTGATGACCAACTCGAAGTCCCCTTTCAGATACAGATGGGCCACGTCGACCTCGAGGGCTAGCTTGAGACAGTAATGAAGGCATGATACTCTGCCTCATTGTTAGAGCAGCTTTCTAACAACAGAAATGAATATGGAAGGATGGCTTGCGCCGGAGTAATAAAGACAACACCCTGGCCTACTCTGTTGAGCCTAGGGTCATTGAGTCTCCTCCCATTGGGGCTCTGGGAGGCACCATAAAAGTATGTTTTCCAACATGGGATGGCATGATCGACTGAGAGGATTTCCTCATCAGGAATGTCCCAGTCTAGGGATTGATCCGTAGAGGTTGGATGGGCAGCTAGAAAGTCTACCAATGCATATCCTTTGATAGCCTTCTAAGGAACAAACCTGATGTCAAACTACTATAGGATTACCACCCACCGCTCCAGTCAGCCAGTCAACATAGATTGGTTCATGATGTACTTAAATGAGTCTACCTGAGAGACCAGCTGTACCTCATGGTGCTGAAAGTAGTGCCACAATTTTTGTACAGAAAATACAAGCTCCAGGCAGCTCTTCTCGATGTGAGAATATCTGATATCTGTATCGAGGAGCGTGAAACTAAGGAAGTAGAGGATGTTATATATTCTCTCACTGTTTTTTTGTCTGAGAAGTGCACTGAGGGACCATTCCAGGGAAGTCACGTAAAGGACCAGGGACTTCTTGGAGATAGGTGGCATCAAGACTGGAGGATGGAGCAGATAATGCTTGATTTCCTCAAAGGCTTTCTAGCACTCCTCGTATCATTCATAGGTGGAGCCTTTCTTCATGATCCTATAAAAGGGCTTACACGTGCCATCCAGATTCACAATGAATCTACATATGTAGGCTAAGTGGCATTGGAAACCTCGAAGCTCCTGAATATTGCTCAGGGGAGACATCTGGCTGATGGCCTTGATTTTTTTGGGTCTATCTCAATGCCTTGGTACCTTAAAACAAAGCCAAGGAACATGCCATAGGGGACCCCCAAAGCACACTTCAATGGGTTCATCTTCAGGTTACAAGAATGGAGGAAACTGAACACTTTCTCAAGGTCCTTGAGATGGTCCTGGTGGTGGCTAGATTTGACCACCAGATCATCCACATACCATTCCACCAGCATTCCCAATATCGGGATGAATATGCGATGCATGACCCGCTAATAGGTGTCACACACATTCTTCAGGCCGAAGGGCATAACCTGGTAATAGAACGTACCTTGGGGTTCCCTGAAAGCTTTGGATTCTTCATCTTTGGGGGCCATCTAGATCTGGTTATACTTGGAGTACCCATCCAGGAATGAGAGGGCTTGGAACCTAGCCGTGGAATCAATCAACAACTCTGTCACTGGAAGGGTAAAATCATCCTTCGGACAGTGACGATTGAGGTTGCAGAAGTCAATACAAACCATGATTTGTCCGTTCTTCTTCCTGACTGGCATAATGTTGGCTAGCCACTTGGGATACTGGACTTACTTAATGAAGTTGTCTTTGATTAGCTTTTCAACTTCGGCCTCGACCATGGCACCATGAGAAGGGTGCATCTTTCTAGGAGGATTCTTGAATCCGTGATGACTTGCCGGAAGACTGAGACGATGAACAACTACCTGAGGATCCAATCTTGGTATCTCATTGTAACTCTAGGAAATCATGTCATAATGCTATTTGAGAATGTACACATACTAATGCCTCTCCTAGGGGGGCATGGCAGCACTGACCAATGTGGGTCTCAGGTCCGCCTCACTACTGTGGTTCACCTGTACCAACTTGTCGACCGTGGTGGAGACACCTTCCTCAAAAGCATGGGGGGAATCTTCCATGATCTCTTCTCCAATTATGGAAGGATATTTCGTGGGGAAACATGCTTCTAAGCTACCGAGTCTTGATGGGAGGATTCTACCAACTTGTGCGGCAATGGTTATTGCATCGGGGAACTCTGACGCCGCAGAGACCGTAGCAATGACGGCTGTCGACCCGATCCCATCCGGTATCTCGCCCAGAGGGCCATGCTTGACGATATCAAAGAAGAGGTGGCGCATCAGCCGAAGTCGACATATTCCAGCCCGATGAAACATACAAGTATGACGTATTTCCATTTCTATGAGCCGGATGTCTCGATACCTAATGGGAGTGGGAGGCTCCTGGATCACTGAGGCCTGATTCACATAAGAGTACGAAGTGATCCTCTGGGGCTGTCGAGAGTTGGGAGGATGGTTCCTTCTTGTCTCGGAAATAATGAAACATTTCCCCATGTTAGGGGTGGTGGCTTCCAACAGATGGATTGGGAAGGTGTAAGAGTAATTAAAACATTCCCAAGGTTCAGTCGTAGCGGCGATGAGCTCAACATCACTTGCCTGGACTTGTTTATCCTTGATCTTGTCATAGTCAGCATTGATGTTACAGGGTTTAAAAGAGGAAAAAGGAGATGTGTCACCTATGAGGATGTCTAAAAGACCATTAAGGGTGTATTTGAGGAATTGGTGATATGATGATGGGACCACCGCGTGAAGGTGGAGCCACGGTCTGCCCATCAACGCATTGTACACGGTGTCCTAGGAGACAACTATAAACATGGTGTTGGCAACCAGGATGCCGAACTGAGTCTTCAAGTAGATCTTTCCAACTGGAGTCTGATATGTCCTGTCATATCCCTGGATTCTTAAATCTGAGGGATTCAGGTCATCCTCGGATAACCCTAGCTTTCGCAGTGTCCGTGTCGGGATAAGGTTGATCTTAGATCCAGTATCACCAATGCCACAACGGATTTACACACCATTTATATGGCCGGTGATATGCAGTGGGTGGATATGCCCCTATATGGGGGAGCCCTCATCGTCCCCTAAGAATGAAATGAAGGCCTGAAATTCGGCATCCTCAAACACTTCAGTGTGAAAAGCCTCTTTGGCAGCTATCTCTGTCTCGAACTGTAGGGGGCTTCTTAAAGCCTTAGTGAGTGCCTCACACATATCTGGTGATAGAAGAAGGGCTTCAAGAATGGAAATCCTTGATGGGATACCGGTAAGGTGATCAAGAACATCATAATTCCATGCCAGGTGTGATCCTCTGCTTGCAGGAAGTCGCTCTGTGACCGGAGGCATGGAGGGCCTTGCCGGCTGGACCGTCAACTGACTGGTACTAGGCATATCTCACTGTTCACTAGCCGATTCCTGGAGAGTGGCTTCCGAATGAGGATCGGAAGGCTGAGGTCGGCTGGTGGCAGGGCAATGCTTGTCACGGCATGGCTGATGTGGTTCTGCCTGATTCTGTAACTCAAACGGTGGTGGAGGCGGACCTACCGACACCAGATGAAGGGGCCGTGTGTGCTGAGCATTGGACTAGTCCTACTGTCTAGTCTCAGTGGCATGCATGGCCTGGCTGTAGGTGCCAAATTTTGTGCCCCAGTGATCCATGTAAGCACGGATGCGACGACATTGGTGACAACTAGGGACATTGGGATGGTCTACCTAGGATTACCCATCGTCGGGAGTCAAATAGGGATTTACCAACTCTATGGTGTTAACCAAAGCATACCCCTAACTATCACTTGAAAAGTCATCCACTACTGGGAAAAGTATTGGAGGGACACCCATTTTTAAGGGTATAAAGTATCCAAGAGTGCGGGATAACGATGGCATTGGTAGGGCGTGTTGTTTCTTCTTGCGCTGCCACTACTTGCACATCTTGGAAGAGGCCGGCTAAGAAGACAATGTCGAAGTACTAACTGCAGCTTCTGAGGGATCTAGCTAATTCAAGTGTGCACGGATGATTCCATGGGTGTGGGCGACCACCTTGCAGGCCATCCATTCGTTATAATTTTGGGACCCACGGTCGGAAACCTGATGCCGTTCACCTTCGTCACCGCTACTGCCATCCGATCTCACAAATACACCTTCCAATTATGCCAGGGTTGGGACAAATCTGACTATATTGTTTTCAATATGGTCTTGGAGACATTCCTTGAACATGTATCATCACTTTATGGTGTGCCCCAGGATCCGGTGATAAGGATAGTAGTTGGGGTGATCAGTGAGATGCGCCTCTTCTGGCTTCTGGCACTTAGGCAGCCGCATGATTCTGTACTCCAAGGTACTACGGAAGTAACCGAGGACTTAAGCCTCATCAAACGAGTAGGTATGATTCCTTCTATCTGGAAGGGGATCTCTAAGACGCTGACCCTGACGGGGGGGCTAGAGGAGCATGCCGAGGAGGCAGAACTTGATTATCTCTACTAGGTGGTAGCAGTGATTTACGCGGAGGCGCTTGATGATTTTGAATCAGTCACTACTGGGATTGAAGCTAAGCCTGTGGGGTCGAATCCCTATGGGGCTACAGAGCTGGCTCCACTGGTAGCAATTCTAGCTACCTGGGGGCCTCTATCTGGGCCACAGCAGCAGGATCAGCTCTGGTAGCTCTCCTTGCAGGGATTATAGGAGGCAGTGGGCATGCCTGACTAGGCTGTTGCATGGGTTTTTCGAGGATATGGGCCTTGTATGAGAAGTCTCGAAACCCTCCGGGTTAATTCTGAGTGATCAGAGAAGGAACCAGCTCTTCCATGACATTTCCTACGCACATTGTCAGAAATTTCTCCTGAATTAGGGGCATGTCAAGGGAGTAAGTGAGCCCCTTCCACCGGGTGATGAAGTCCGTGACTCGCTCATCAGGCCTTTGCTTTCACATTAAGAGGTCTGAGATGTTCGTCTTCCGGGTTGTGGAACTGAACTAGTAGAGGAATTGCCTACGATGTTCCTCCCAATTAGTCACAGATCCGACAGGGAGCTGGATGTACCAGACGAATGTCGGCCCCTCCAGTGTCTGAACAAAGAAACGGAACATGGCAGCCTACTCCTGCGCTGGAGTCCCTAACATTGGCCCACACCATGAGTTGAAGTGGTATAGGTGTTGTGGCGGGTCTTCTGTCCCGTTAAATTGGGAGAAAGTGGGGTTCCCAAATCCCGGAGGTGCTGGCATATCATCCACTCATGCTGGGTACAACTTGCTGTCTGGTGGGATCTAAACCTGTAGAGTTTCCAAACCCTCTAAGCGGGCGAGGAGTGCTACCATCGGATCTTCTAGATGCAGGTTCTTGTCCTGACGAGGATCCCTAACCACAAACGCATTGTCGGGATCTTCAATTCGATATACAAGCTCAAAATCTCGTGGAGTTTCTAGTGGAGCGTCCCTTGGGGCGGTGGGAGGAACTCGAGTGGGGTCTCTTGGGCGGTCACTCCACTCAGGAGGGTTTGGCGAAACAAATCGTTCCCTCTTTCCATGAGCTCTGGCCTCTCCTCTGTCAGTGAACAGGTCGTGATTGAGGTTGTCTGGGAGAATATCGCCGATGTGTAGTTGTTCCTGCCCCTGCTGCCCTGACCTTGGATCACTGTAGTCAGGACACTTCTCTGCAATGCATTCATCCAGAAGCTCATCGACCAACCTCTTCTACTCAGCAAGTTTTTGGCATAGCGTGGCCTTCTCGGGATCTTCCTCTGCCTTCTGTACTGAGGTAGATGGGTCGGAGAGCTTGACAGCCCCAACATGATCTTTACCCTTGAAGATATTATAGCTTAGTATTAATACCTCAGTGGGTGAGGGGAGACCTAGGAGGTTCCTCTTCTACCAATTAATCCTCCGTAATGGGACCAGTGGCGGCTTGTCCTCAAGGGGTACGTCCCCATCAAGAAGTTCCAAACCGTTCCCCTCTCCCGACAGATCAGCCATGTTGACCGCCGCTGCCCTCGGGGGCACATCCTCAGAGTCGCCCAGTGAGTCAAGCTACCTGTGAATCACACTGAAGAGAAGGCTAGCGTACTTCCCCCATCCACAGACATGTGCGTGGGGGGTGTCCTTCTCAACAACTTTGCGGAGTACTTAAAAACTCTGAACGCATTGTTGTTGGAGGGCCCTATGGTGGCCAAGTTACTCGGGCTGCCGGACCGTGGGGAGAGTGGCCAGGTCAACCCAACAACATTGTTCGCCGATATCCTCGAGGCATGCTTGGATCCCAAAGGTAAGGAACTTACTGGTGGTGAAGACGGAAGTGAGTCTCCTGGATGGTCTGGCAGAAACATTAAAGCTCTCCCGGGGTGAGCGATTCTGGTGTATCAAAATATGACCTTGCGGTCGACCAAAACTTCTCAGGGAAGTGGCCTGATATGAGGATGGTCCAGAAGCTCCATGACTCAGGTTCAGGATCCGACCCTTGATGGACCCTCTCATCAATTGGGAGTGGCTGGGGAATTGGCATCAGTGTTGAGGTAGGCTGCTGGGCAGGTTGGTTGGCCGACGGAGAATATGGCAAGCAGGCTGATTGGCCGTCAAATCATAGGTCGTCCTCCAAGGGTTGTAGTGACCTGGCTACCACATATGGATAGGATGGACCGACAAATGGGCCTCCAATAATAGTTTCGGTGCTTTATAAGTGTGTGATATGTCGCGGATCTTCCACCATTGACCCCCAAAAAAGCTCTCCACTGTCTCTAGCCGAGGTGGAAGGTTCTTTCGGAGTGGTTGATGGAGACTGCTAGTTCGATCCTTGGGGGTACTCCATGTCCTCTTCCTCATTGATATACCTTCAGAGGGAGGCGGGGATCATATGGATCTTGCATTCAGGGAGTACAAGGATGACACACCTCATCCCTATCCCAGCCCTTGACTCAGAGGACTGAGGAGAGGGCTCCTTCACTGAGTCATACTTCGCCTCCGAGTCTGAGAAACGGACTGGTCTGATTTCCATCTGGCCTTCGCTAGAATTTCTCTTACGGCAATGACGTCCCTCCTTCCTGCCCCTGGGTGGCTCCACATGGTAAAGCTGATTTCCTTCATGGAGTCCACAGGTCGCAATGGTGCTGGGGCAGAGAGGATTGAAGGCCGGGGTGTGGGGAGCACCGGGGAAAATGTCAAAATGGACATGGGTATGACCTCCATGTGGGTGAGTGACTGGATATACAACGGCTCCAAACTGATGGTATGTGGTAGGGGAAGTGACCCCGTACCCAGTGTAGTGAGCACTGGAGAGAGCCCCACCCGTAGTGTTGTTGTCACGGGGAATCCCCTTACCTGCGGAGAGGGTGGCGCCAGGCAGGCCTCCGGACTGAGGATGAAATCTAGGAGGACCCACACCTTCCAGAATGGTGGTATAGAGTAGGCCTTCACGTGGGATGGCACTACCACGAATTGGTCCACAGCGGCAATTTCCTGTGCCGGCGACCAGGAGAGTTGACCAAACCTGCACGTGGGGAGTTTGGGACCTCGATCCCGATCAGGCATATAACTTACCATGCTCAACATGTGTGGGGGTTTGATGATAGGAGTCGGCAGTGGATCGGGATACAGTGGTTGGTGACGTTGATTCCCTAGGGCGAGCATCCACTCTGCTCATTCCCGACAGTGGTGTCAGGTCATATGGGTTGGAACCGGTGGTGCGGGCACATGGATTGGCTGCTCCTCGGCTCGAGCAGTTGGGTGGTGGTGCCGACGCAGCCTGGAGGGGTCTCTTTCCATGATCCCATTAATAGGGTCTCCGATTGGGCCAACCCAGATATCCCTTACCTCGTCGGCGTAGGGGAGGGAGGTGTCAAGGCATTCCGGGGATAAGCACCCAAAATGGTTGAATGTCAGCGTGGGGAGTAGCGGCTCCCTATTCGGCCCTCGGGGGTGGCGTTGGTGGTGAGGCGCAACTGCCTCGAGGTCTAAATGGGCCATGTCCCTAGTATGGATGACCCCCTCCTCCTCATACATTTGCACAAGGTCATTGATCACCCTTCGTTGGATAATCTATGATGGGGAGAGGGGGCGTGAGCGCCCAACAGTCGTGGCGGTCGAAGGAGCTATGGAAGAGGCGGAACCACCTTAGGTGGCCGCAACGGTACTACCCCTTCCCCTGCACTTGTGGGAAGGTGGCAATCGAGCTCCAGATGCAGCGATATGATTTCTGAAAGTAAGGAGATGAACCCAGTAACACTAATAGGAAAAAAAATCGACAACCAGTAGCCCAACACCATTCCATATTCTGTGCTTAGTAAGATGGATCCACGCTGACAACATCACAGAACAGAGTGCTCAACATCCCGACGGCCCCCACCCCTGGCAGGTTTCACGTCCTAGTGCTGGGTGCCTGGACGTGGTGACATGCTAATCTTTTGACACCCCAAATTCTACCAGTCTCCATATTGAGGAGAAGAGTTTTACGTTGGGTTCACCATTTTTTGTTTCTGATGCTTTTTCTGGGGCACACGTATGCACACGCATCCGTCATACAGAGGATGTGTGGCATGTTTCCCTTCATTCCCACTTTCCAAAGGTAGGCGGCATTCACTCCTTATTCAAGGACATCTGCTCCTTGATCAAAATGGGACGATGGGATGTCGATTCATCCTTCCATGGATTCCTCCTTGGAGCTCGTCACCTAGTCCGGGTCTCCCACATAGATTTAAGATTGTTCATGAAACTCTTCCCGATGCCATATCTTCATGGACACCAGTTAATTACGCTGCATTCGTCTAGATGCTCCAAGGGGTCTGGTCAGGGAAGAAACCTTCGGTTAGGGTAGTGATCACACTAAGGTTTCATTGGCGTGTCTTGAGACTGGGGGATTGGCATATATATCTTATATCTCTTATTATAGGTCTTCTCAAGGGCGCGGAATCCCGATGAATCCCACATTAAACAAGGGGAATTGTATTCCATAGGCAAGTATTTGAGGTTTTCCTCAGCTTCCCATGTTTAACACAGGGTATGCCTCGAGTTTAACGTCCAGTAGAGATGGATCGGACTGATCGGAACACTGAGAGTGGATCAGATAAAAGAACCCCCTGGAGGGAATGCCGATATTGGGTCCAACACATGGGTGGCTTCCCGAATTCTGTGGAGTGGAATGAGGTGGCATGATCCCACCAGGATGTGGCATCCCGGGTAAGAATCATGATGGGTGATGAAGTGAAGGGGGTCTTGAACCTGGTGGAGGCTTCCTACGTATCCTCGTGGCAAGGAATAAAAATACACATAGTTCGTGATATAATGGGGCTTACACTATGAGGCATCCCACAATGATAGATGGATGGGGCGTACACTCTGAGTCCGCCCCCAATGATGGATGGAATGGGGCTTACACTCTGAGTCCGACCATAATGATGGATGGATGGGGCTTACACTCTGAGGTGGCCCACAATGGTGGTGATGGATGGATGGGGCTTACACTCTGAGGCAGCCCACAATGATGGATGGATGGGGCTTACGCTTTGAGGCGGACCAAAATGGTGGCGATGGATGGATGGGGCTTACACTCTGAGGCGGCTCACAATGATGGATGGAATGGGGCTTACGTTTTTAGGCGGCCCACAATGGTTGTTGAACTGACATAAAGTGGTTAAAACGACCGGGAGGTGGGGTTGAACCTTGTGGAGGCTTCCTACGTATCTCTATGGCAGAGAATCAAAGTCCACATAGTTCTGGTGCTGCCGGCAAACCGACGTGAAGATGGACTGGGGGTCCGATGGGTATTGGGCTTGAACCTCAGGGAGGCTTCCTACATACCATGACTTGACATGGATAAAAGTCCTCATAGTTCAATTGTATAGTTTAACATCATGCGAGATGGGGGTTGGTGTCATAGTCGATGATTACTCTAAACCCACATGAGTCATGCTCGTTGTGAGAAACAAGATGCGGTAGAGACCTGATGATCATGTCATGAAGGGTGCGTCCGTGGGAAGCGAAGAGGGGCTTACACATTGGGCGGCCCATGTTGTTGGGACTTACTCTAGGATGGAGGCCCGAGAGCGACAAAGCGCAAATGGAGAGGGGAAGTACAGAGGTGCATGGGAGCTACCTCCTGCAAGAAAGGCTAGGGGATTACACCAAGGAGGATGACCTTCCCCACAGACAAACACCACTCCGAGAAGGATGATATCATCCCATGTGTGGGGTGATCCCATCTTCGTGGAGACGAGCGGGCATAGAGAATGTCTAAGGCAGGGGGACCCTGCGTGCGAGACACATGGCCAAATCATAGTTTAACATCTTGTGTTTAGGACAAGGTGCTTGGCAGTTTAACATCCTACAGTTCGGATGAGGTGGAATTACTTTGCACCCCTAGGTATTACATGTCTGATGCCCTTTACGCCTTGTGGGAGGGAAGGTACCGGCAATGCCGTAGTGAAGGGGGGTTGCAGAGCGAACCATCGAGGGGTCCACATTAGCATGGAAATGCAGAGAAGCAATTGTCGTTAGCGTGCTTATGCGAAAATCATGAGGCAATGAAACAGAATCCGAAAAACCACCCAAGTGACCTTGAGGTTACATCGTACGAGCTTGGAAGGTCGTACATGAAAACATCGCATGGTGTGTATGCCTGGTGTCTGTGCCCGGGGCATCCAGAAGGAGGACATCGGGTGCCTACGCTGGGAGGCACCCAGGGATCATCAAGGTGAGGGGTCCTAAGGGTTGTGCGCCAAGAAATGGTTGGCACACAAAACACCGAGATGGCACGTAATCGGGGTAGAGGGCTTGTGAGCGGCTAGTAGGATCACGTACAAGGGATATGAATTGCGCGCGAGTGGCAAAGGATGAACCCAAAGTAAGGCCGCACCCAGTGAAAGGGATTGCGCGCTATTGGACCATTTTGTGCGCAAACGAAGGAATTGCATGCAAGGGAGGAACACTGAAGGGTTTGGAATTCTTTTTAAGCCAGTGGGATCGTGCGCAAAGGGGGATCTCAGGGAGAGGTGTCGCTAAAAGGATCAGTACGTGAAAGACATCTTACGCGCGTGGAAGACCGATTTTGCGCACGAGAGACCTTTTGAATTCCACAACCCCGAAACGGAAGGGCTCTCCTTCTATTTATAGGGATCTGACAACACGAAATTCAGGGTGGCAGGCAAAACATGCTCGCTAGAGATGGTGGCGCAGAGTGTTAACCGAGAGGGGTGCGGGCGTGAAATTATTTTGCGCCCGTTCCAGGGACCCTTTGTGAATCCCGGACCATTTCCGCGCAGCCCTACTTTTCCGTGCACATACCCCTTTTTTCCGCGCAACAATTTTAGGACCTCCGGACCGAGCCTCCAGGGTCGAATATGACTTCCCTTTGTCATTTCGAAACTTACTTCAGTAATTACAGACTTTTCGGTGTCTACAATGTTCACAAAGTCATCTTGGGAAATAATTACAAATTAAAAATGTTATCTGTTAACCAAATTACATGTTCAAAATGTTATACACAGAACCAGTTTCATGGCCATATGTTTATGCGTGATCTTGATTGCATGTACAAAATGTTATGAGTGAACAATATTATGTATCCACAATGTTATGTTTGAACATGATTACATATGAACAATTTTATGAATAGGCCTGGTGGGTTGTACCTTTGTTTAGGCATGAACCTTATTTCATGTTCCCAAATGTTATGTGTGAACTTGATAAAATGTTCACAACATTATACGTGGACCTGATTTCATGTTTATATGCTTATGTGAGGTCCTAAATTCAAGTCCATAACTGAATTATTGAACTTGTCTCTACTTATAAGTGTTCATAATGTTATAAAATTAAGTGTATACAACAATTCTATGTATTTTTCCAATGTTATGATTTCATGGATTATGCTATCTATTACCATATGATTCATGTCATATTATATCCCAATATTTATTCCATAATTCTTGGTTATTGTCTTTGACATTCAGGGTATGATATTCTAATGATACAATCATGTTCACATACTACTATTCTCATGATAATGCCACATATCTTTTTCTATTTCCTTACTAAGAATCTGAGATCACCCCTTTCATATGTTTCTTTTTCATAGGTTATGAATAAAGGACTTTAAGTACGAGTACTAAAGTGGTAGATCTTTATAGATATGTTAAAGATATTTCACAAAATTAGAATAATGTGATCCAAGATTTCAAGGGCACTAAACTATTATGGTCCTCTTGAATATTTTTTTTGGTAATTTCAAGAATATTCATAAAAAATTAAATAATATCCCTGAATGTTAATACTGAGTCTATATAGTTGGATTAAATGGAATGTTTAGAAAAAATTTGGAATCTCGGAGGATAAATTTTTAGTGAGATCCATAGGGATATTTCTAAGGATATTTCTAGGGATGTCCATAAGGATAAGACTAAGGTTCCATGGATTTAATAGTAGTTGTCATGATTAAGGAATCAAATATGTAATTTATTAGTATTATGTTGTATTCGACTATGATATGTTCTTATCACCCTATTATTTTTGGTTTTAGTCATTGGATGTAACCTAAAGGAACCATGCTAATGAGTAAAGAAATGGACACTACAATGGTTTTCCTACTTTTCAACGTAATGCTATGGGAGAAAAATTGATACAACTTGTTTCAATTATTTATCAATATATATATTGTGTTGAACATACAACCAATAAATGGATGAAACAATTCCCCATATAGTCCTTCGTGATGTAGAGATCACCATATTTTTAGTGGCCACATTGATATATTAGTTGCTAAAAAGGGATTAGTACGACTGGAAATATATTTTCTATTCTCCAATGATCAAATCATGAAAAATCCATGTTTTTTATATACCGTCTAAAAGGTGAGGCAGATTAGTGGTGGAATCCTATCAAGAATACAAGGTAATAAGAAGAAATTTACTCCATGCATTGAGATGAGTTCAAGAATATATTTTTCAATTAGAACATTCGACATATTCCTCATATGAAGAGGGATAATTAATTTTAAGAGCTTATGAAGAGGGATGATGAATCTGTTGGTTCCTATGATGCAAATTTTACAAGACTTTCAAGGCACACTTCTTGTATTATAATCCATCCTGAAAGTAAAATTAATCGATTCTTCAGTTGAATGAATCCCGCTCATGGAATGGCTATATACATAATGGACATTGGATGATATTATGAAATCATTTGATGTGAACTAAAAGTGGAAATGGAATCTAGAAACCTTCTTCATTCAGGTGATAAGAAAAGGAAAATGGGGTTCAATGGAAAATCCAAATATATGACTCATGGAGAAAAGAAAAATTTTCAAACTCATACATTCCAAAAGTGTCTGGATTATAACTTAGCTGAGTTCCTAAATGTAATGATAAGGTGTTTCATGGGTGGGAAGAAATATCATCAATCAAAAGAATGTAGAAATTATGTAGAGAGGAAAATAAATGAAAATAATGGAGAGAAATCTCAATTGAAATAGCCACCGATAGTTCAGTTTTTCTCATAAAAAGAGTATTTGATTTATATTAATCAATGAACCAATAAAATGTCCAAAATAGATGATAAGATATAACAAACATTGAGAAAAATGTACAAAGGGAAAGTTTATTCAATTAAAACGGATGAAGTAAATCTTGATAATAAGAGAAAACATAACTTCTCCATACTTTGGATGTTCATGTTTATAAATAATCCGTATAAAAAATACTATTTTATGTCCATTAGTGATGTTTATTTTGACTATATCCCTATACTATGATTTTGGAATAATAAAATCAAATTTAATGTTCTATTAGTGAAAGGATTCACCCAAGTATCCAATAATTGTTTTGTGGTATAAAAAAAGAGTTTATTTAAGGAATAAGGGGTGAATTATATTTTTGAAGTGATATAAGGTTAACCATTTAGGGAACGATTTTAGTTACCCCTGATATGAGTTTTTATGGATTTATGTACTATATCACCATATGAGGATTTCTTTATATTGTAAAATATGTTCTATCCTTTTTCTTGAGATAACTAAAGATATATGGAAATACATATCAATCTACACATGGATCGCATGATCTGTTTGTACATATGCAATGAAAAAATCCCCATCATACCTTGGAGTAAAAGATGAAGTGTAAATCAAGAAAGGAACAACCAAAGTGTGTGATTGTGAATACAAAAATAAATTAAATCAAATATGTATAATTATTTATGTTTCTAGATATTAAAATATTTCCTCAACTCTTGGAAAAGGATATTGAATATTATTTATCCTAATATCATCATTTCTATTGAACTGATGGTCTTATAAACCATCATTGATTTATTTTTTATTGACCATAACATTACAATGATCATAGAATTTTTTGTGAGCAATGATCTTTGTCAATATATATAATAATTTATGATTTTCATTGTCTAATATTCACTCCCAAACAATTTTCTTTTACATGGAAACATAGTTATAAGTTACATTGGGTAATCATTATGGTTACAACATTCCTTGATTAAAGGATATTTTAGAATTCATTTTTATGATGTGGGTTTCTAAGAAATGTACTTTCATGTATTAAACCTTTGATAACCCAGATTACTTTTTATGGTGAAATTCATTTTATGTTGGTAGAATTTAACACCCTGATATTTTGTTAAATATATGTTTTTTAAAATTAATTTAGTCTATTTGATAATTTTCATTTCATGAAACACTAAATATATATTGTGTTATATGAACAGACTAAGTTCTTATTCCATTGTATTCTAAACCATGATATTAATTTATTTAAAGGCTACACCAAGATAGCCTTTTATTATACACAACAATATCTTGAGTTGCGTTAAATGGAACACTATGTTTCTACGAAGCATTATTTTATTGTTATTATTATATTGACGTGAAGGTAATAACATGGATGATAAGGATATTAATATAAATAATAATAACTATGTTTACAATATTTTTTATAAATATTTTTTATAAAATAAACATACTTATTAAAAAAAACGCAATTTTTAGTAATGTCTTTATATGTTTAAAAATACTATTTTCTCAAATCAACTACATTTTATGTCATTTTGTTAATAATAATAATATGAATTTTAGAATAATTTATAAATTTAATTTTATAAATTAAACTCCATATTTTTAATTAAATAAGTCACAATTATCTTATGGGGAATTTTTTATTTTTCTAAAAACCACCATTTTTTGTTGAATAGTGAAAAATAATAAATTTTAATCCAAAACCGTTTTTTCATCGATATAATTAAATTGTTAAATTGTATTTTTAATTGGTTTTAAATATTAATTAGATCAATTTTAGGTCCATTAATCCAATTTAGGCAATTGAAATCAATTTCACAATGAAATTGGACATAACACATTTCAAGCATTTGAACATTTTTACTGTAAAACCCCACTTTTACATCCCATTTGTGGGATTAAATTTAAATTAATTTTGGCCACTGATGTGACTGGAATTTGGGTAAATTTATTCCATATTTATATTAAAAATAATTTATAATTTATAATAAGGACAAATTAACTATTTAACAAAAATATTAGTGAAAGGGATTTAAATCAATTACAGCAATTAAAAAAATTCTAGAATAAAAAAAGACTAAACCCTTAAACATTAGGCCCAAAAAGTCCTAAAATCATTTAATAAACAATTTTAAGTCCATATATTGACCTATCTTCCATTTTATATGATTTGGACCATTATTGGTGGCACATGACATGGTAAAAACGTTGGTGGGATTCCTTTTCAAAACATTTACTAGAGTGTCACTCCTCCTCCTCTATAAAAATACACTCACCCCTTACACATATTATCATCTAAAAAGATCAATTTATAAACCAAAATATGCCACAATATCCTCTAAATATCTTTAAATTCATCCTATAAGCCTCCCATTGTGTTGAAATCCAACCAAGGAATTGCTTTGCTATAAATCAAGAGGTGTTACCCAAAGAAGAGGTAACATCCTTCCACAATATCATCTATTTTATTTTTATTGTATAACCCATAAACTCTTCATATTCTATTATTAAAAAATTTCATAAGTATCCTAATAACATTGTGTTGTTTTTATTCTATCGTTTCTACCTACACTCACACACACATCCATATAATGGGTAACAAACTTATCGTTTGTGTACGGAGGACTACCGCCTCATGAAATGATGGTGTTTGTTTTTACTTCACCACCTACCATGGGTGAGAATTATGATGGAAACTATTTTTTTAAATGATATATGTGATATTTATTATTTATTTATTCTTATTTAGTTAATTTATTTAACATATCTTCTACTGTTTTATTTTTTGTAAATACAATAACTTTGTTTGTGGGTGTGTGGATTACAGCCTCCCCAAACCAAAGTGATTTGTTCATACATTACATAGAATGTTTTACGGATGGGTTTACTGAAATTATATAATATATATGAAATAATAATTATACTTTAAATAAATATATATATATATGTTAGATAAATTCTTTCTTTAAATATGCCAATAAATCAGAATTAGTGTTCTTGCATACCTATGACCTACCATTTCCATGAACCGTGTATTCCATTTCATATTTTAATATATTATATATTATAATAAAAAAATATATAATGAATATATATTATTTTTATGTCATGTTTTACATTATTTAAATAAGTAAATCATGATATAATTAAGACGATCTAGAAAAGAAATAAAAAATATAAAAAAATTACAATACATATATTACCCAAAACATAACTTGAACATAGAGTTGTTAATAAAAAGTAATATAATGTATTAAAAAATTATATAAGATATTATATAAATTAATATTGTTTCTTGGTAGATTTATATTAACATTATATTTATTATGCATTATTTTTGAACATGTGTGATGAAATTCTATATTTAATGTGAGTGTTTTATAATATCAATTTTTATATATGTGAGATACATGCCATGTTCACCTCTGTTTTAATTTTTTATGGTGTATATAAACGTCAAATGAATTAATCATATGATACATATAATTCAATTTATGTGTATTTACATGTAACGTCCTGGTTCCAGAAGCCACCCAGAGGTGCCCCGTACCCGGTTGGTCACATGGCCTCTTGCTCATTTCCCCAAACGCCAGAGGCTTCCAACTAGGAGCGAGGGCCTTGGGTGTGATAGTGGGGAAACTATGCCCTCATTGGAAGAGTACATAGCAGATGTAAACAAAACATGTAATAACGGAAGAAGAAAATATCCAACAACAAATAGCGGAAGACTAAAACAATAAAAAACTAGAGCACATATGCATATATGAAATGATGCATGATAGATATCTAGGAAAGCAGGAAAACATGTCACAATGCTTGAAATACAAACGATACCAAAACAAGTACTATTGAAAAGATAAACAGCACTACAGCATCACAATCCTAAGCTTGGTCTCATGCTCTCATGCTCCAAATCAATCAAGTACCCGAAGTCGAAGGGCGCTTGCCCTTGTCTATACCTACAACAACATAGTATTCTTGGGCCTAAAAGCATGGCCCAAACAGGGTGTGAGACTAAATCCTAGTAGACAACCACCTGAAGATCTGTGCCTAACAGTTAGTGTGTATATGGAAGGAAATATTACAGTATGCACTAAACAGTAACAGTAACAACAGGTAGTAATCAGTAAGTAGAAAACAGTAATGGTAAATAGCAGTGAAGCAAACAACTAACCACAACAAGAACCCCTCTAGTCCTATCCAAGATGTACCAATAACCCTGTGGGTGGTGCACTCAGCCTAACCCCTCGGGCTTGGTCATATGAATTTATAAGACTCTATGGGGAAGCTCGCTCAGTCAATTCCCCTTATAGTCTAGGGTAGTTAGGGACTCTCTGTGGAAGATCACTCGGTCTAACCCTCATATAGCCCCAAGGTCTAGAAAATAGCGGAGGAAGCACACTCGATCAATTCCTCTTATAGTATTAGGTCTATCACAGACTCTCTGAGGAAGATCGCTTAGTCAATTACTTTTCCAGCGTAGAATGGTTTAAGGAAATTCAAACAAGTAAAGACTCTCTGAGGAAGCTCACTTGGTCTACCCTCCCATAATCTATAATATCCATGACTCTCTGGAAAGCTCACTCATTCTATCCCCTGTAGTCTAATATGTACAAGACTCTCTGGGAAGCTTACTCGGTCTATCCCTTATCGTTTATAGCACAAGGTTCTTACGGGCCCATGATATTCAGTGCATAATAATGCTATAAGGCCGATGAACACTTATAGAGCTAAATGGCTAACCAATCTACATAAACAAGCATGTCAAGAATATCACTCCATCCTATGGTCACAAGGCATGGAAAATAGGTATAACGGCCAAAGGCTAACAAGACCCAAAGGTCATAAATAGAACAAGACATGGTAAAAAAATCCAAGCACAGAAATTATCCTCATACATGATCAAATTACATCTACACAAGCATACAATCAAGGCAAGAAAACAACAGGGGGAAAATGGTAAACACGCAATACCCCGTTCATGGGTATTGGTGGAAATTTTCACATAAAACTCAAAGACTTTGAAAGGTAAGGCACAAACCACCTACCATGATGCTAGGAGATCAATATACTTGAACGAAAATGATTGATTCTCCTTAGAAATTCAAATATCTCCGCGGTTCCAATGTAATCGACGACAATCGATTCAGAGAACAGACGGAGGCTCTAGGGTTAGGAGGATGTTCGTGGTCATACGGGTCGCTCTCAGTCGAAGAACCTGGAGAAGAAGATGATTCTGGCAATTAGGTGTGACCCCGATCAGATTAATGAAAATAAATAACGTACATGACATGTACCTTTTGAGTACACGGCGTGTACTATGCCTTTCCGTACTCTGCTTTAAGCGGCCCCAACATCCCCACTACACACCGTGTGTGTGGCCCTGACACGACCATCACACAACAATGTGCGACATCGAAGTACACAGCATGTACTCATAAAGTACATAGTGTGACTTTGAACATTTCCATATTTTCATATTTTTCTAAAAAACGACCAGAAAAGGAAAAACATACCTGAAACAAAAGTTCCGGGTTCTTGCAAACTTCCCCTCTTAAAGAAATTCATCCCCGAATTTCCCTAGAGAGGCATGGAAGAAGAAACTTCGAACAGCTCTGACCACTATTATCGTATACCGGCCTCCCTCTCCCAGGTCTCGTCCTGTTCTCGCCCATGCTTCCATAGCACCAATACTAGAGGAACATACCGACCCTGATGAACCTTCATACTGCGATCGACAATCCAGATAGGATTTTACTCCAACGATGCATCCATTTCGAGCTCAACCCCCTCGGGTAGAAAGACATGAGATGGGTCTGAAATGTAACGTCGGAGTTGAGATATGAAGAAGACGTCGTGCATAGCCCAATACCTCTGAGGTAACTGTAACCGATAGGCAACCGGCGCAACTCTCTCCAACAACTCAAACGGCCTGACGTACCATGGTGATAGCTTACCCTGCCTCTGAATCCTCTTGTGTCCCAACCTCAGTGTGACACGCAGGAAAACCTGATCCTTGACCTCGAACTCCAGAGGTCATCTCCACTAATAAGCATAAGACTTCTGTCGAGACTGTGCTGTAGCCATCCTCTTCCGAATCAAATCTATCTTCTCTGAGGTCTCCTATACAAGACGAGGTCCCAAAAAACTTCATCTCCTGCATCTAGCCAGCACAACGGTGATTGATATGGCCTACAGTACAAAGCCTCGTATGGTTCCATCTGAATAGTTTCCTGAAAAATGTTGTTATAGGAAAATTCCACAAGCAGAATATGATTCTCCCAAGAACCACCAAAGTCTAGAATGCAATCTCGGAGAATATCATCAAGCACCTGGAACAAATGCTCGAACTGGCCATCGGTCTGGGGATGGTATGCTGTACTCAAAAGTACATGTGTACCCAAAGCCTTCGAAGATCCTACCAGAACAGAGAAGTAAAATGTGCATCCCTGTCTGAAATAATGGAGTGTGGAACTCCATGAAGACGTAAAATCTCTCATATGTACAACCTCCCATGCTCATCAATGATGAAAGTATCCTTGATCAGCAAGAAGAGAGAAACCTTAATTATCATGTCGATGACAACTCAAACAGCATCACACCCTCGAGGTGTCCTCGGTATCCTGGTCACGAAGTCCATCACGACATCGCTCCACTTCCACTCAGGAATGGGTAACTATTGTAAAATCCTTGTTGGTCGCGGATGCTCCACTTTAACCTTCTGACATGTAGAACATCTCATGAAAAACCCAGCAACATCCCACTTCATACCTGGCCACCAGTACTAGCAGTGTAGATCACAATACATCTTGGTGACACCAGGATGAACTGCCCAAACTGAAGAATGAAAATCCCAAATTAGTTCCTCGCGTATGTCTACTGCCACCCAGACGCATCCCTTAAAATGAAAGATCTCATCCTCTCCAATTGTCCGTTCAGGAAGAGAGTTCTCTCCTGACACACTCTCCCATAGGACTAGGACTTCTGAGTCTGATAGCTCCCTCATCCGTACCCAATCAATAAGGGTAGATGTAACATCTAGAGATGGTAGAAATTTCTACCCCTATTTTTTGTGCACCTCCAAATTCATCTCAGCGAATAGAGGCATAAGATACCACTCACTATTGGACAACTGAAATTTCTAAACATGAGATCTTCTACTCAACACATCAGCCACTGCATTTCCATTTTCTGGCGTATAGGTTTGCTCAAAGTCGAAGGACTGAAGATACTCAACCCACCTGTGCTATCTCACATTTAGATCACACTAAGTTAAGATGTACTTTTGACTCTTGTGATTGCTGAAAACCACAAAGTGCTCTCCTGGTAGGTAATTTCTCTAAAAGAATAAGGCGTGAACAATAGCTACCAACTCCAGATTGTGTGTCGGGTAGTTTCTCTCATGTGGCCTCAACTTCTGAGACTCGTACGCAATGAATCCATCTCCCTGCAGAAGCAAAACTCCCAGTCCAACACCTAAAGCATCACAGTAGACTGTATAGCTCCTGCTCAGCTCTGGAAAGACTAGTATCGGTGCTGAAATCAACCTCCCTTTCAGCTCCTGAAAGGCTGAGTCATAGGAATCTGACCATAAGAACTTCGTACCATTCTTGGTCAGGCCTTTCAGCGGTGCTTCAAGGCATGAAAAGTACTGTATGAAACACCTATAGTATCCATCCATCCCTAGGAAACTTCTCACCTCAATGAAATTCTTCGGTAGCCCCCAGGAAACTATATCTCTCACTTTCTCTGGGTCTACTGATACTCTTGTCTCTGAGATAACGTGGCCCAAGAAGTGAATCTGATCCATCCAGAAGTGGCATTTCGAGATATTAGAATATAACTGATGCTCTCTCAGTGTACTCCGAATGATCTCAAGATGGGTAGCATAGTCGTATCGAGTGTGAGAGTACACCAAGATGTCTTCCACGAAAAGCACCATGAAGGAATCCATGTATGGATGGAACACTCAGTTAATCAGTGCCATAAAAGCTGCTGGCGCATTCGTGAGACCGAATGGAATGACCGTATACTCTTATAGATCATACCTCCTCTGGAAATCTTTAATGGGTATATCATATGTTCTAACGCGCAACTGATGATAACTGGACCTCAAATCGATCTTCGAGAACACCCGGGATTCTCGAAGCTGATCAAAGAGGTCATCAATCCTTGGTAAAGGATATCAGTTCTTGACTGTAAACTGTTTCAACATCCAATAATCCAGGCAAAGCATAAGGGTTCCATCTGCCTTCTTCACAAATAAGATAGGCGAACCCCAAGGATAAGTACTGGGTCGGATGAATCCCTTTGCTTGTAACTCCCCCGACTGCTTCTTGATCTCCTGAAACTCAGGTGTAGCTATCCTATAAGTAAGAATAGACACTGGTGCACCCCTGGCATGAGATCAATCGAGAAGTCTACCTCATGCTCCGGAGTTAAACCAGAAAATTCCTCTGGTAAGACATTCCTGAAATGATCCATCGCTAGAGGAATGTCTAACTATGATGTCCCATGGTCATCCAGATAATGACTGGAAATATGGGCTATAACTTCTCCTAGCCCATGATGCTCTGGTACATCTCTACCTAGATGGACATCCCACTCACCTCAATGAAGAAAATATCTGCCTTCCAGTGATACGAAAATCACCCTATGGTGATAGAAATCGACGACTGACTGGAAGTGAACTAACCAGTCCACATAGAGAATGAAATCATATCCTATCATCTATAGGACATAGAGGTCCCAGAAGAAGTGACACCATGAATCCTCAAGAGGGAACTCTCTGCACTACCATACGCTAGATGTCCTCATTCCTAATGGTGTATCAGGAGTCAAATTTTCACCCGAAGAAAAGATATAGAGCCTAAGGCTCTTCACAACCGCAATAGAGATAAAGCTATGCGAAGCACGAGTATCGAAATGATTTGAAGATAAAACAGAGGTGTCTAAGATCGTACCTCGAACTGTAGAAGGTCTGGGATCCTGCTCCGGATAGGTCTGCTCCACGGTGAAAGTCTGGCCTGTACAGTGGCCCTGTGCCCCTGGCCAACCACTCTTAGCTGATCCTCTCTGCTGTTGATGGTAACCTGGTGACTGACTACCACAGCTGCAACTTCCACCTCTGCCCGAACGGCTGGAAGAACTCTAGTTACCAGATTGGTGAGAAACTGGCGATGCATTCCCTGAACACGAGGTCATAGAGGAACCCCTATCACCAACTGGAGGTGATAAGGTCGGACCAAAACGCTTAAGATGGCCCATCTTTCTACAAAATCGGTACTCCATCGGGTCTCTCTAGCACTGAGGCCTAGTATGGCCACTCCCACCACATTGGTAGCATACAACCTAGCTTCCCAAAGATACATTATTCCTACAATGATCTCCTCGAGACTTCTCTCTACGGCACTTCCTGCTATCAGTAGGAGGAACAATGACTCCGGATGTCGAACTGCCCTGGCCCACTGCTCTAGAATCTCTTAGATTGCGCTCAGTGATCAACGATTGGTTGACGATAGAGGATATCGAAGTCGACTTGAAGATATTAACCTGTTAACGAATCTCTTACCTGAGACCATCCTAAAACATCCTAGCAAGAAACTTCTCATCACCTGCTGGAATCGGCGTGAAGCACTGCAGGTCGGTAAAATGAGAAGAGTACTCCATAACAGAGAGAGTACCCTGCTTGAGACTCATAAAATCTCGGCCTCGGTCTTCCCTCAAGGTCTTCAGATAAATTTAATCATAGAAGATGTGTTGAAACTCATCCCAAGTCATACTCTTCTTGCACCCTGACTGTGAGATCACCTACCACCACCTCTTGGCGGTGTCTCATAGCTTATAAGTAGCCAGCTATACCCTTTTCCCTAAAGGTATCTACAGGTGCTAGAAGATCATCAACTTTGTCTCTAGCCACAACTCTGCCTCCTGGGTTCCTCCATCCCCTGTGAATGTAGGAGGATGATGCTGCTAGAAAACCCGTGTCAACTTAGCCATCGATGGGGCAGGGGGCAGCGCTCCCTGAAAGGTATGCATCATCCTTAGTAATTCCTCCCTGAACTGCACATATGTGCCTGCAACGGGTATAACTGATGGTGCCAAGGCTGGCACAATAGGAGGATCTACAGAAGGATCTCCATGAGATTCCTGGTCGGCCATATCCAGTGTCTGATCACTGTCTCGCAGATCAAGTACAACTGGAGGACTTCTCATAGGCATAGCTCTGAAGGATAAAAAACACACCTTAGATTAGGATTATCAAGGACAGAGAACACAAGAGAACCAAACGGGAACACGAGAAGGAAGAACTCAATTTTTACCAAACACAACTACATGGCATGTATTAAACTACACAACGTGTTTCGTTAATTCCATTCACATGGGAGTGTATTTCTACCACAGTTGGTCGTGTAACACCCCAGAATACATGGTGTTTTGTTCCCACACACGACGTGTACTTGAACTACATTCCCCTTCCTGATTCTCTTTACACGGCTAACTCACATAGTCCTCTTAACCCTAGACTGCATGACAAGTTCACTAAGGACACAATATGCACTAGACAAGGTTTTGATGTTCGTGTTGTTAATTACATGGCTGGCTACACAACTGAACCTTACACGGCATGTTCTGAACAAAAACAGCGTGTATAAGAGAAGATAAAACCGACCCGTGTTATTTGTGATATGGATGGTTACCTAGAACAAGGCTACACAGTGTGTTCGTAAGAAACATGGTGTGTACTACATGATCTTCCCCGACCCGTGATGTAAGTGACACGACTGGGTACACGGCTCACTACTACATGACGTGTACCTACCGTACACGTCGTGTACCTAAAGACTCCTCACACCCTATGTTTTTGCTCACCTAGTCAGTAACATGGTTTAAAGCTACACGACATGTAGTCATAAAGTACACACTGTGTATTTGGGGTTTTTCCAGGCAGTAGCTCAAAAACTGCACTGAAGCCCAAAAAACACTTAAAAACAAACATAGAGGTGACAAATTATGATCTGTGAGGGCCCATACTCCCCCAGAATCAAATCTTGGAGTCTCATATATGTCATATACATGAGAAACAAGTCAACGATCCACCATGTTCTGATTCATGAGGGCCCATAACACCTCAAGAACCAAAATTTGGCATTCATTTAAGCAAGGTACAATACTAACAATTTCTGTATAAAACCGCAAGGATTCTATCAAAGAATATATCACAACAGCATGCATAATCTACACAACGTATATCACAACAACATGAAATGACTAATGCACCCTATATGGCATGGAAAGAATTCATGGCATGTGATTTCTAACAAGTGCCTATATGATGCATGAGATGGAATACCCTCATCTCATCGGGTTGTGAAAGAAATAGAACCGAAATAGCAACAACAATAACAACACAAATCATGTGAGTCACTCAAGGTGAAATCATATCAACTAGAAAATCTCAAAACCATAAAACTGCAATAAACGAGGTAGATTGGATTTTTTGTGTACACGGGTTAGCTACTCTCAGGAACAACTTATTACCAAGTACTGAATCCATCCTATCCCTGGCTAAAGGATCCAAATAGTAAATCAATAGAAAGGAAATCCTCTAATACTACTTTGTAACATCCCGGTTCTGGAAGCCACCTAGAGGCGCCCCGTACCCAGTTAGTCACATGGCCTCAAACACATTTCCTGAAACAGCAGAGGCTGCCGACTAGCAGTGAGGGCCTTGGGTGTGATAGTGGGGAAACTATTCCCTCATTGTCAGAGTACACACCAGATGTAAACAAAACATGAAATTACGGAAGCAGTAAATATCCAACATTAATAAACAACAGATGACCAAAATAATAAACAACTGGAGCACATATGCATATATGAAATTATGCATGATACATATCTAGGAATGCAGCTAAACAGGTCACAATGATAGAAATACAAACAATACCAAAACAAGTACAAAAGAAGAGATAAACAAATTCACAACATCGCAAGCCTAATCTTGGTCCCATGCTCTCTTGATCCAAAGAAATTAAGTACCCGAAGTCGAAGGGTGCTTGTCGTTGTCTATACCTACAACAACATAGTCTGCTTAGGCCCAAAAGTGTGTCCCAAACAGGGTGTGAGACTAAATCCTAGTAGGAAAACACCAGAAGATCTGTGCCTAACATTTAGTGAGTATATGGCAGGTAGTAGTATTGTAAGTAGTAAACAGTAACAGTAATAGCAAGAAGTAATCAGTAAGTAGTAAACAGTAACAGTAAACAGTCGTGAAGCTAACAGTTAACCACAATATGAACCCCTATGGTCCTATCCATGAAGTACCAACAACCCTATGGGCAGTGCACTAAGCCTAACCCATCTAGTTTGGTTATAATAAATTATAAGACTCTCTAGGGAAGCTCACTCAGTAAATTCCCCTTATAGTCTAGGGGAGTCAGGGACTCTTTGAGGAATATCACAGGGTATGACCCTCTTATATACCCAAGGTCTAGAATCATTCTGAGGAAGCGCACTTGGTCAATTCCTCATATAGTCTCAGTTCTATCATAGACTCTTTGAGGAAGCTCACTCGATCAATTCCTCTTCTAGCCTGGAATGGTTTAAGGAAATTCAAACAAGTAAAGTCTCTTTGAGGAAGCTCACTCGGTATACCCTCTTGTAGTCTATAATATCCAAGACTCTCTAGAAAGCTCCCTCGGTCTGTCCCTTGTAGTCTAATATGTCCAAGACTCTCTGGGAATCTCACTCAGTCTTTCCCTTATAGTCTATAGCACCAGGTTCTCATGATCCCATTCCAGTCAGTGCATAATAATTCTATAAGGCCAAATCACACCTACAGAGCTACTTGGCTAACCAGTCTACAAAAACAAGCATATCAATAATATCACTCCATCCTATGGTCACAAGGCATGGAAAATAGGTATGACGACCAAGGGGTAACAAGTCCCAAAGGTCTTAAGTAGAACAAGGCATTGGTAGAAAATCCAAGTACAATAATTATCCACATACATGATCAAATTACCTATACACAAGCATACAAGCAAGGAAGGAAAACAACATGGGAAAAACAGTAAACACGCAATACCCGGTTCACGAATATTGGTTGAAATTTTTACATAAAACTCAAAGACTTTGCAAGGTAAGGCACAAACTAGCTACCTTGATGCTAGGAGATCAATATACTTGAACCACGATGATTGATTCTCCTTAAAATGTCAAAGATCATTGTGGTTCCAACGTAATCGATAATGGTCTATTCAGAGAATGGACGGTGGCTCTAGGGCTCAGAGGATGTTAGCAGCCATACAGGTTTCTCTCGGTCGAAGAACTTGGAGAAGAAGACGATTTTGTCGATTAGGTGCGACCCCTGTCCAATTAATGAAAAAAATGAAAGTACATGACGTGTACATTTTGAGTACACAACGTGTACTATGCCTTTCCGTATTCCTCTTTAAGCGGCCTCCACATCACCCCTACACACTGTGTGTGTGGCCTGAACATGGCCAGGACACTGCCATGTGCGACATCGAAGTACACGACATGTGTTCATAAAGGACACGACATGTACTTTGAAAATTTCCAGATTTTCCTCTTTTTCTCAAAAATGACCAGAAAAGGAAAAACATACCTGAAACGAAGATCTTGGTTCTTAAATCACATATACATTTTATGTTCTCAATTTCATGGGGTGTACAGTTCAAAGGATACCAAATTTTTTAGGTAATTTGGTCCCTAATTTCTTTCTTTTAGACCCATGTTATATCATGCAACTATATTATTATACGAGGAATATATTCTTCCCTTTGACATGTTATATCATTAATATTATAATTTTTATTATTTTTAATCTTTAATTAATGTTATTACTTCACAGGGGTTATTATATATAGTTACAAAAATTATAAAAGATAATTCCTGAAATCTCATCATTTATCAGGATTATTTCTGATTATGCTTCCATTGATAGAATATAATGATCCATATGTTAAGATTTATTGTGAATTATCCTCTAATATTATTATTCATGTTATATCCATGTAATGGTAATATTTTTCCACTTTTTAATTAAATATAATTAAGAAAATGTTTTTAAATGATTTTATTTCACCTTTCGGTCGTAAATTTGTGTTATTTAAAAAATAGGTTTTCTAAAAATATTACAAAAAATGTTTTAATATTATAATATGATATTTAGAATAAATTTTTCCCATTTTCTACCATTATAAATAATTGTTTCAAAAGGTATGTTCTTGTCATTTTTTGATCAAGTAAATTTTCTAATCATTTTACGGTGCAAAATGGAATGTTCAGAATGCATGATCTTAACTGAAGTGATAACCTTAAATTCCTTGAATCATCCATTTTTTGTTTTCATGGTTATGTTTAAAATAAATTTTTACCCTAATATTATGAAAATAAATTGGTTTTGATGTTGTTTTCAAAGAAAACAGTTTTCAAGAATGTTTTTTGTTTAATAGAAATTTAAAAAAAATTCAATGATTTCGTTAAAAGTTCTCAAATGTTTATTTTCTAAGAAAATTATTTCAATTAATTCAACAATTAATTTATATGTTTTCAAAGACATTTTATAAAAAATGTCTTCAAAATGATTTCATGAATTATTTCTGATTTATCAACTTATTTTCAACAAAAATGGAATTCAAAATATTTTGCAAGCCTCCCTTATAAGTTTTCAAAGAAATTTCAAAAATAAAATATATTTTGAAATGATTGATATTTTATAAATAAATGATTATGTGGAAAAAAATATTTTCCCTCATGAAATGATTTAAATTATTTTAATGATTTATTTATATTAAAAGGATATTTAAATGGATTTATGAAATGTATTTTAACAAAAGGCTATTTCACTTAACAAATGATTCATGTAATCCAACAAAATGCTTATCCATATAAATTGACATACATTATTATAGTATATTATTTACTAGTTATATGATATGTGAATAACATTCATATTATTTTCTAAATGGTTTATGTTTTTATAGAATGATGTTTATGACATCCATTACTCTTATATAGGTTACAATCTATTGAAACTTGCTTCATTTCTTTGTTTATTCACTAATCAAAAGATTATAAGTCTTATATCTTTTCCATAAGAAATGTTATGATGAATTATTTATAATACCCCTATTATTTAATGGGTTATGATATGACGATTGTTTTTAATCATGTGGAATAAGTATTTATGATATTATTATGTTATGGGTGGGACCTATATCTCCCTCTAATATATATTTTAACAACGCATGAATCAAGATTATATATGACACACACGAACCTGCTTACATGTTCAAAAAATTATGTGTGAACCTAATTACGTTTTCACAATATTATGTGTGAACTAGATTACATGTTCACAATGTTATTCATAGACCTAGTTTCATATCCATATGTTTTTTCATGAACCTAATTACTTGTTAACGATTTTATGAGTGAACCATATTACATGTTCACAATGTTATTCCTAAACCAATTTACATGTTCATAATGTTATGAATAGACCTATTTCATTGCCTAAATATTCATGTGTGGACCTAATTACATCTTCAAAATGATATTCATGAACATGGTTATATGTTCACAATGTTATCTGTGGATTGGGATTTATGTCCATACATTTATACGAGGGTCAGAGTTCATGTCATTAACATAATGAGTGATCTTCTTTATACCTATACATTTTCACAATGTTATATGTGGATGTGTATGCCAAAATTCCTTTTATTATTAATATGTTATGATTTAATGGATTATGATCTCGATTACCTTGTCATTAATGTCTTATGACCTTCTAATATTTATTCCTTGACTCTTGATTACAGTATTTTGTGTGAAAGGTATGAACTTATAATGATACAATCATGTTATCATACCCATATTCTCATGATTATGCTTACATATATTCCTTTTTACCGTTAATGAAAAACTGAGATCACCATTTTCTTATTTTTCCTTTCCCAAGGATATAAAGAAAGTTATTAAGTTGGATTACATAACGGGGAGATCATTATATAGATATTAAAGATCTTTCACTAAATATAAAATATTCATCCATGTATCCAAAGACACTAAAAAACTTTGGTCCTTGGGAATGAACTTTTTTAATACGCTAAATATTTATATAAACTTATGTAGTATCCATGTTTTTCAATCCCGGGTCTCTATAGAGTTCATTACCACTCCTTCACCAGTCAACACAAAGGCACTCACTGCTTTGAAAACAACTGATATAGAGGACCACCATGCATTCCAATTATCCAAAGTGAAGGACCACCCCATATTACCACAAATGTAAACGGAGGTCCTCCTCATGTAGAAAAATTAGCCTTCCATGATTAACCATCAAGGGGAACAAAGATGAAATTCCACATTCAATATTAAAATCCCAAGAAACTCTAGATTTCAATAGATCTCTTATAACTCTCATATTCCATGGGGGAATGAAATTCAGTGATGGAACCTTCACCCCAGTCATCAGAATTAGAGTCTTGGTCCAGATCATGGAATGTGATTTTCATCACCCCATAAGGTGAGATCCATATAATCACTAGATTACTCCACAGGTATATGTTAGTGGAGGAAGTTCATTCTCCATTACAAGATCTCATAGTGCGACCAACATCATCATCTCTTGTCACACTCTCAACCACTCAAAATATCATTGAGATTTGATCTGGTCCATGTTGATTCCTTTATATGCTGAGAAAATTGAAGATCCACCAAGGAGAATTGCAATCCTTACAAATAATGAAGTGGAAAATAGACTATCCTACTATTATGCGATGATTTTGTTGGTACCACCTCCAATAGATGACTTAGAATGAAGAAAACAGATGACTCATAGATTAGTTCTTTTTTCGTCCAACCAGAAGCTGCATTGATTCAAGTCAGTGCCACCACTTGGGCCTCATCCATCACCAATCATTTTATGGGATGAAAAAATATTATTCCCTTCCTCCAAGCAGTAATGCCAATAGGGGACCATGGAGACTGATTAATTTTCGATGGTGCTTTGGCCAAATTCAAATTCCATGATTGATTTCTTGAAAACTCTCACTAAGGTAATGGCTACATGTTTCCTCCATACACTATGGGTGATGCTTAACTACCGTCATGATCATCAGTTGGTCTACTTTAGAATTCATGGGACCCTCTAAGACCTTCATAAGTATTTTCAAAGGATTGAGTTGATAGAAATCCTGGTATCATTGCATCGTGATTCATCTAACTACCTTCAGACCCTCAAAATATAATGTTTCAGGAGCCTCACAGTGATCCACAGAATCAGGGAGGTGGTTTATCCACATAGAAAAAACTAGGGTTTGAGGAACTACGCTTCTCTCCACATCATCCCTATCCTATGAAAATATGACATAATTATCAATGAAAATAATTCTCCTCTAAGTATAGTCATGGTAAATATGGTTGTTCTTATGCTGCATGAGAATAGAGACACCATTATTGGGATATATGGGGAAAACCGACCACCAGGGGTAGCAGAAAATCAAATAGACCCTCATATAGTTGTCATTAACTATCAGCAATTGTATGCACTCAACCTCAGTGATCATTAAGAGACCATGTATGCCCGTCGAAATACTAACATGGTTAATGAGAAAGTTGGGCCATCTGATACAAATAAGGCTATAAAAATAAGGGATTTTGACCACATCATGGAATCCAAGATTTTATAGGATGAATATTAGAGGATAATTACTGATGATCTCAATAATTATTTATGTCAATATTATAGCATCGCCCATCGAGATCCCATTAATCATCCACCATGGTTGCATGAAGTTCTCCTAAAATAGCTTCTCCCAATCGAGACTGGTAATATCATATATCCCATAAGATAAGAGGCATGATTGTATGGAAAGAGACGATCATATGAATATCCAAACCCACTTGAGAATCATCATCAAATTTATCAGGACCCATATCGTTCTACACCACAAGTCTCCATGCCTTCTTACTTAGTTGATGAGAATATCTATTAATTGATGTTCAGTAATCCTCATAAAGATATGTATCCTTTCTAAGATGATTTTAATACCCCTCTAACCACTCACCTTGAGGCAATGTAAAAGTGAAAGGTGAAAATACAACCAAATGTAATGGCGTACTCGGTATGGGTGGGTGACATGCAAGTAACCCCAATGTTAGGAAGTCCCAGCTTCTCCACCTTCAATGGGATGGGTGACCCATTATATCACTTGGAAAACTTCATATTGAAGTGAAGGCTCATGTAGAGAATACAAGAGGGAATAAGGCTATCAGGATCCTATTTTTTCAGTCAATGGAAGCAACTACATTAGTCTGGTACATCCAGTGGCCCATTAGGTCTATCAATGGTTGGGATAATCGGTTAAAATTTTTCATATACCAATTCAACTACACCATGCATAAGAAAATAATTTATAACATCTTCATGGGAAAGAAAATTCATTATTAATGAGTTGCATGTTTTGTTTCAAGGAGGAAGGGCCTCATATATTCACTTGATATTACTCTAACTCAAGAGAAGCTGCTGATGATATATGTGGGGAATGTTAAGATAAATTTGGTCACTACCCTTATCACTCAAAAACATCTCAATAAGGTTTTGGGGCTTATCTTTTATGAACTAGTGTTTTGAATAATTCTGGAATCAAGCCATGAAGGAACACCCATTTCCGCTTACAACTCATTATAGATGGTCTTGAAGGTATACATTGTTGATGTCATGCAAGAATTGACCCCCAAGCCACTAGAGTTATTGTCCCATATACCTGATAAACCACACCGAGTGAAGAAGTCTAACCATGAACTTCTACCCCCATCACAAATTTTCTAGGAATCACCTCCCCATGAATAGTTGCCTATAAGAGGGAATGTGGTTCTAGCCCCTCAATAGGCTCCAACCCCTCGTTAGAGCTAACATTCAAGAGTAACATTACCAGACTAGAGAAACTAGACCTATTCGGTCTAGGATTGATAGTTCTATGATTATTTCCATAGTGCTTTGGAATAAGGGATTCTGATGATTCTATTGTGTAAGAATCCCTATGAATTTGAGCTTATATACAACCCCCATCATTGAACTTACCATAGAATCCTTGGTCATACCATAAATAAATGTTTTGTGTGTAATGACTAGATGAAAAACTAAATGGATAATGGTTTTGTCAAATATAGTCTATGTCGAAGTATATATGGGATGTGTCCCTATCGAGACCGAAAAAAGTGAGGGTTCTAGTGAATGACAATGGGTTTCGATCTATATGACATATACGTATGATGATAGGTTAGATCATAGGGTAGTTTCCCACACTGATGGTGTAATTCATGCCCACTTATGTCAGCCTAAACATAATAAAATTATCTTTTCGCTTACATCCACTACTTCATAATCAATGAAACAAATTTCCAAATCTTAGAAGTGTAGGTACTGATGGTGCAAAGGAAAGAAGAGTCCCCTGCTAGTGCCGATGTTAGCTTTCACCATCAACAACATTATACCTATAGATATGATAATTTATCCAAGGGTTATCCCATCATTAAAGGACCCTCTAAATATGTGAATGTGTACGAATCTTTGAATATCATTTATTTCACAAACTACTTCATAGGTCATTATTATACGGAGTGTCATTCAAATCACTCACATACCTCTAGATGAAGCCATCAAAGGAGGGGTCATGGAAAAACAAACAACTATATTGCTCTATATTGTACTTCATTACAATTCATTCAGGCTATAGAAACCATGTATTAGAAGTTATAGAGCTCAAAAAGTACATTCCTCCCAGACATATCCTTCAGATATACCACAACACCTGAAAATGATAACTAAACAGGAAAAGAGATGCGACTGCACCATGGTCGGCCATGTCCAACAAAATGCATACCACAACCATCTGACTAATAGCTGACAATGGTTTTGGGAGAGTTATTCAGTGTGCAATGGGATATTACCTGTACCAACCAGAACACTATGGTACATCCAACAACACCTATTATGCCACAAGCTAAAGAGAGAACCCATGTGTGGAGACATTCATGTTTAGCATGGAATTATGATGTTTTGGGGAACCTCACAAGCATACCTAAAATAATCTTGATATTAGAAGTCGTTCACCTATAAATAGAGATGTGTTAGACTCTTATAGAGGCCATGAAAATAATATTTCAGTTTAAAGAAGATATATCAACCAAAAAGGCCTACTAAATAGGGGAAGTTGAGAGAGAGGATTGCCAAGTCCACATCTCTTTCATTGAGGAATCTATTGATATACCATTTAGGGTAAAATTATCCCATCTTACATCATATAATGGTACAATGTAATGGAAATCCACTGATTCCTAGTTGACATAGGTTCAAGGATTAATCTCAAACCAATCTTGATGCTCCATAGGATAGAGATGACTAAAGCAGATTTTAGTTCATCTAACGAGAAGATCCAATATTATCGTTAAACAGATCAAATGTTCCATGGAATGATTTGGTTTAATACCCAGTTTGGTGTCATGATAGTAGGCACTGAATTCATGGTCGTCTCACATGATACCACCTAAAACTCATTAATGGGGTGGCTATTGCCCTATCATCACGGGGAATCCCCCTTCTCGTATAACTAATGCCTCGTGTACTCTCTTAATGTGAAATTAGGGGTACTCCATGGTGATTTTTCCCCAACCAATCCTTGAAATCCCATTATTTTGATGGAATATATTAGAAGATAAATTTAATTCATGTTCATACCAATGAATTCGAGCATTCAACTATCATAGCCAATTCATGTGAAGACATAGATGATGCTTTCATTCACCCAATTTATTACTTGTAGTCAATGATGCATGACATGGGATGTTTCTTCATTAACTCCTAGAGAAATCATCATTGCATCACTCAGTATAGGGAAAATACAAATATTACCTCGTAATCTTATGTAGTATAGGATTTGGTGATTTCAGAAACCCTTATCCCTATAAAGTACTGAGAATTTCATCATGTGTCCATGATTCCACAACACTCTAGGCTAATCTATGGAGTAGGGTTAAATCTCCAAAAACCCACTCACTACCGCTGCATTGACTACAAGAATGGACCCTATGGTCATAGGCCCGATGTAACATCCTCAAAACCCTATGTCTCTAGGATTTCATCCGAGAAGGTGTCCCCTAGTTGGAATTCCACATCCTCCCAAGTGGGATGAATGATTCACCCAGAATCAACAAGCATGGATGAACCTATTCACAATAATTCTCCCAACATAGTAGATAAAGAGGATTGAGAAGATCCTCATCCTTAATTAGAAGAGGGTTTCTCTATGATTATTGATGAGATAATATTAGTGATCCGGGGTATGCAGGATGGTTCAACACTAACACTGTTCAATGAAGTTACTCCACAAGAGGAACAACATTAATATGTGGGTTTCTATAAAAGACATGTGACGAATTTTATTGAGGTTATGGTGAAATCCTTAGACTAGACCCTCAAGTCACCATCCCCTAACTCATTTGTAGAGACCCGAAGCTTGACGTACATGAACATTACATTACTTTTGCGGAATACTTAATACATAACAAAAACAGACACACAAGGACCGTAATAGTTTAGTGTCTTTTGAAACTTGGAACGTAATCTTCTAATCATGGTGAAAGATCTTCAACATCTCCCATAAAGATCTTCACCCTTTTTTTCCTGCCTAAAACTTTTATTTATATCTTGGGGAAAAGAAAACATAAAAAGGGTGAGCTCAAATGATAAGTAAGGGTAAGAATGGATAAAATAAAACATACCATATACATTTGAACTTAAAAACATGAACATAATGTTTAAACATTAAAAGCGTGAGCAATGACATAAAACATGGAAGTACATAAAGCATAGATCATAAAGGAACATTAATCATGATAAAATAGAATGGAAATAAAACATGTAATTGTGGAAACCATTAAGCACATGATATGATTTCCATAGTAGCCAAGACATTGCTTCCAAGACCATCTTAGTGGACAAAGTCCCCTTCTGAATCGAGTTCACTCCTCGTTTCAGTCCTGTAACACTGAACCAGATTAACATACCATTCCAGCCATGTCTATCTCATGAGATATAAATATTTAACCAATGAATTGGAGGGTGATATAGGTCCCACCCATCTCATAATGAAATCATTCTGACTCGTGCACCAAAATAAACTTGAAACATTCATCCTAACCCAAAGAATAAAATGGGTTTCATAAACATCATCCCATCATCACATAATCCATATAAAACAAATGGATATATCAACATAAGAAAAGTGAAACCATGTAAATCATAGGGACATTATACTTGAGACATACACATATAAAATAATGTCATCTTAGAAGAAAAAATAGTTTTCATAAAACACTTGAAATGAATTCTTGAGGAAAATATCCTTTCTTCTTCAAAATCAATTTCTTTTCAAAAAACTTCATGCAATTTTAAAAGAAATAGATTTTTTTGAAAATAGTCATGAAATATTTTGGATGAAGATTCATGAGATTAAGGCTTTATAAAACCGTAAAAATCATTTAATGCCGTATAAGTTAAAAAAACATTCTTCTCGTACTTTTGCCGGAAAAGTCAGAAAAAAGTACCTCGTAATGTACACAAAAGAAAGATTCATTACATAACATGTAGTAAAAGTCAAAAATGGGTAAAAATGACTTTAAACATAAATGAAAACACTTTCATAAAACATGGACATGGATGATAGAAATAACCCCAATATATACTTACGATTAAGCAATCTCGGATAAAAATGAGATTTGCAAAATTATCCCTTTCCTTAGGTCTGATATGCTTCGTACGTATCCAAACCTCATGTATAATAATTTAAATAATGTCATTGAATTATTACAGAATCATATTAATTGTTATTATATCATATATGGTTCACTTATGACTTTATATTACCCGTTCTTTTGTAAATTCCATGTTAAAGAGTGTTTTGGGTAAAATCATTTCATTTTTCATTCGTGTTTTGACTTGTAATTATTCATATGATTACTTAGATAATGATTAATTAATTCCAGAATATAAAAAAAGATTTATATATAATATATATTCATAATATACATATATATAATAGATCGATAAATGGAAAGAAATACACCGTTCATGGAGACGGTAGGTCGTACGTACGCATGAACGCTATTTTCGTATCCTTATTGAATTGAATGGAATTAAGTAGATGACATTAATATATATACATAAATCCAGTATAATTATTATGTCATATATTTTATGATTAATTATTATATATACTTTATAATCATTCTTGAATGGTTATCATGGAGAGTGAATCTCATCACGTTATGGAGACGATATTCCGTACGTAGGCACGAGCGATGATATCATTCCCTTGATCATAGAATTGTATTAAATTGTATGTATAATATTAAAGAATCAATATCACTTTACAATAATCATATATATTCATTACCTTCACCATTATACCCGTCCAAGTATGGTGGTGGTGGAAAATAGATTACACCACGGCGTGGAGACGGTATTCCGTAAGTACGCACGCGCGGTGATTTCATTTTCCATAGGATGGATAGATGGGGAAATATGGTTGTTTCATACTTATAATAAAATATCATTATATGAGTTATACTAATGTTATTACTTCATAATGAAACAACTAAAGAAGAAGAAGTTGAAGAAGAAAGAAAATTGAAAGAATTGGTAACAGATATTACCTCTTCTTTGACACGCCTCTTTGAATCCTCCTCATAGGGTACTAAAAGTGGTATTTGAAGAAGACCAGAACATCTAGGATGTTTCTAGGGAAGTTGAAAAGGGAAATGGGAAGGGTTTGGACGATATTAAAGGCTCAAATTTGTGGGAGGAAGAGAGGGAGGAGGTGCCCTTTTATAAGGGAGGAGAGGGGCACCTTTTGAAAAAATATATTATTTTATTATAAAGTCATATTTGGTTTTTAATAGCTCCAAATTGATTTATTTCCAAGCTAAGGTGGGGATGGGTCGAAGTAATCTCATTAAATAGAATTTAGACAAGTTTAGGTCATTATATTAACCTTATATTTTAGTTTTAACTCTTAGTTAATTAGATTGACATTTACCATGTCACTTTGTATTTTTATATTATATAGTTAATAAACGTGCGATATACATCCAATAGACCCCCAAGTGGTCCATTAATGATACTCCTATCATGATATAAGTATGTTGGACGAACCTTAGATTTTTAGGAATATAATAACAATTAATTATATAATATTTGTTTTAAAAACTATTTTATGTCAATTTTGATACTATTTGGTAATTGATTTTTGTGAAAATTATAACAGAATGATTAGTTCGAAAAAATTTAATTAAATAACTATTAACATGTCATATTGACATAAAAAATTATTGGAATTCATAAAAAGTCTCAAATTACATTTATTTGGGAATTTATAACATCAATTATGTCAATATTTCATTAATAAGATAATTACTTCATCATAATTGTGTCATAAATAAATTAAATTATTTTAAGTCTAAAAATTACAAATAAAATACCATTATGTAGGAAATCATTTTATATTTCTAATGAATTTTTATAGATGAATTTATCTTATGTATATCCCTATATTAAAAATTATTACTTATTAAACTTTGATTTTAACTATTTTAACCCATCTTTAAATAAATTAGTATTAAATGTCCTAATCTAATCCAAGTGGGCCTAAATGGTCATATTTTATTTTTAAGGTTGTTTTAGGCCGAATTAAACTTATCCAATAGAATTAGGAAATGTGTTAGGGTAATAATAATATCATTTTTACCCTTAATTACCCTATTTACTTTTAACGGTGGTAAAAAAAGTAAAAAGTTACTATTCACCAAAAATTATTTTCATCTCATTGAACCACATTTTAGTCTTTGATATTAACAGTGTCTCTCGGATTTTCGAAATTCCACTCACAGAAGCGGTAAAATTATGTTTTATGAAAGATTCAGTTTTTTAACTACCACTTAGTGGTTTCACTATTCATCAAAAAAATGAAAGTTTCCATAAAGATACCAAAAATTAGGCCTAAGCTATATTTGATATTATGAATTAAAAAATGATGTCTATTTAACCAAATTAGAAACATATCAGTTACATTAACTAATTTAAAAATTAATTCCCATCGTCAAAACAAATAGTGTGTTTTTAAAAGATAATAACTATCAAAAGATTGACACTTGTTCATATCTGGTTTAAATGTGAAATTACATCCAATGACCAACATTGTATTAAATTTTAAAAATATATTCTAAATATACTTTAAAACCACTCAAATTAATAATTTATCAATATTAATTATTTCGATTTAAAAAGTTGTTTTTAATTAAAATTTAGTAATTTTCACTATTCATCAGAATATGAAAGTTATCCGAAAAGTACCAAAATTTCACCCTAAGATAATTTGAATATTCCGAATCCAAAAATGAAGTCAATTTTGGAAGATAAAATTTATAAAATTTCAAATAGTGGATATTACAATTCATAACGGCTAGTTCATAATAACATTATAATAATATCTCGTTTAGTGAAACTCGGTATTGCGTACTACACATGCTATCGAGGAAGGTATTTATTGCGTGTAATTCAAGCCAAGTCAGGGCTGCGTGTAATGAAAGCTTGTTTGGTGTTGCGTATAACATAATCAAAACTTATTTCATTTATACATTAAACAAAATCTATACATAATGTTGCGTATAATAGTTTCTACATAACGAACTTGAAATTGTGTGTAATGCGAGCCAAGAATAGTGTTTCCTATACTGAAAGCAAATACGGTGTTCCGTATATCACAAGCTAATTTTTCTATAGCATACAACACAAGAAATTAAAAGGAATATTTTTCATAAAATCTCGGGGTGTTACATTCCACCCCCTTAAAATGAATTTCGCCCTCGAAATTCGTCAGGGTTATAAATGGTTTACTACTCGAAAGTTTCTTTAATATAAAACCACATCGTAAAAAGGAATACCAAAACATGGTTTTAAAAAATAAAGTATGAAACGTAACGGTTACCCAAATTAACTCATCACTAGGTTTTCACATAGGAGAACATAGGTGAAAATATGGATATGGAAGAAAAATCTAACCATCAAGTTCTGATGGAGAGTGGTAGAGAACATGGCTATGAAAAAGCCCTCAATCACAAATCCATAGATTTGTGATGATCTAAGGTACCATCTGATTCATCGAATATAAGGGCACTAGGACAACATTTTTTGTTTTCAAGATTATTTCCCTAAAGTTGATGAAATTGGAATTAGAAGAAATAATTTCGTGATTTTGGTACAGTATCACCGTTGGTCGTTCTTTGGAAAATTTCCACTTCATCTCTTAAAGAAATTAAGTTGAATTTTTCATTCGTGAAGTGTTAGAAGATCATGTGATAGAAGGATGAGTCATTCCATCTGTCTCAAACAAAAGGTTATAAAAGTAATCAAAAATACATAAGTCAATCTATAGTGAGATTAATCACATATGGTTCCTAAAATTGTCTTATACTTAATATATCATACTGCTTAATATAATAAAACTAGTTTCTACTAAATAGGGACTTCCTGTAGGCCAGTGGTAGGCGATAAAGGCCAGTCACACTTCAGTTGTGGGTTCGATTTCAACAGCCTTGTCCTACGCGATGGGTTGTCGCCCGTCCTGCAGGTTGTCCTTTTTGTAAATCTACATTAATATAAAATCCCATCAATAATATCGAAAAAAGTTCTATCCTTAAACAATACTAACTTATGTCCAACATAATCCATTCCAATATTTAGGCTTATCTAAAATACTTAGGTCCATTCTCATAGTATAAAGAAAATGATTACTTGAAATGTCATCAACCAAGCATGTGAATACCATCATTTATCTCCCATATATCTTGTTGGTCACATTCCAATCATGTGAATACCTTAATCATGTATTCTTTTGAAAAATGAATACCCATTAAACCTTAGTGAAAACATGAATGCTGTCAAAAGTTAACTCTTTACACATACCAAAATCCAAAATTTCTATATAATCAAACCATGATATAACCTTCTCCTTATATCCGTCATGAGCTCATGAATACTATCAAACATTTAATTTCCTCCTTATCCCTTCATTATGCGCATATCAACTACTTTCCAAAAATATCTGATTAACCTTTCATGGTTACTGGTACCATTCATCATACACATTCAAATCATAAGGAAAGACAAAATTGTAACAATCCTTAAATGTATCTTTATTCCATAGTACCATGAGATTACTTATACAACATTACACTTGATAAACATGTAATCATTCCACTACATTCTTAAACCATTGACCGAGCTTCAACAATTCTTTTATCTCACATATCATTTGTAGTCTCTTCATTATCATCAACATAAATAATACCCATACGACTATATTGATTCTCTTAATGAGGCTTTCCCTTAGGGAATTGGTTTGAATAATTCCTGTACATTCCACATTTAAAACATTTAACCATTGTTGATGTCGTAGCAATACCATTATCCTCATCCATGGTGTTAACTGAACCTTTTCCTTTGCACTTACTGGCTTTGTGTCCTTATTTTCCACACCCAAAGAATCTTCCAGTTCCTCTGACACAATCTCCCCGATGCCTCTTCCCACATGATTTACATGAGGGAAATTGAACTTTCTTTCCTCTATGATCATCATGAAACTCCATATTTCTCGTATTATCTGATTCGGAAAACTTACCAAAGTTGAGATTATTGATCATATTAAGAGATTTATGATTAGGCATAATAATGATGTTTGGACTTCCAAATCCCGTTTCATTTGGTTTGTCATGAAGAATATCATTCCATTGTCCATCATATCCTCCATTATCATGAATCTTCTTGTTTCCAGCCATTTTCTAAAACCCAAAAAGAATAGTGTGAGAGGCAAAAATCATGCTAGGGAAAAAAACATAATAAAGGGGGAGTACCTTCAATATCTAACATCTTAGGTTTAATTATAAGATCATTAGAGCAATTTTAGGACTATAACCTATACGTATACATAACCTCAGGGACATCCCTAGACATACCTTATAAATATCTCTAGGGATGTCACTAAAGTTCTCGCATCCTAGTTTCCAAAGGTTGAATGAACCTTTCCTCTGATACCAACTGTAGAGACCCAAAGCTTGACGTACATGAACATTACATTACTTTTTCAGAATACTTAATACATAACTATAAAATACACACAAGGACCTATCTAGTTTAGTGTCTTTGGAAACATGGAACATAATCTTCTAATCGTGGTGAAAGATCTTCAATATCTCCCATAAAGATCTTCCCCTTTTTTTCTTACCTAAAACCTTTCATTATATCATAGGGAAAAGAAAACATAAAAAGGGTGAGCTCAAATGCTCAGTAAGGGTAAGAATGGATAAAATAAAACATACCATATACATTTGAACTTAAAAACATGAACATAATGTTTAAACATCAAAAGCTTGAGCAATGACATAAAACATGGAAGTACATAAAGCATAGATCATAAAGGAACATTAATCATGATAAACTAGCATGGAAATAAAACTTGTAATTGTGGAAACCATTAAGAACAAGATATGATTTCCATAGTAGCCAAGGCATTGCTGCCAATACCATCTTAGTGGACAAAGTCCATTTCTGAATCGAGTTTACTCCTCGTTTCAGTCCTGTAACACTGAACCGAATTAACTTACCATTCCAGACATGTCTATCTCATGAGAGATAAATCTTTACCTAATTAATTGGACGGAGATATAGGTACCACCCATCTCATAATTAAATCATTCTTACTTGTGCCACAAAATAAACTTGAAACATTCATAATAACCCAAAGAATAAAATGGGTTTCATAAACATCATCCATTATCACATAATCCATATAAAACAAATGGATATATCAACATAAGAAAATTGAAACCATGTAAATCATAGAGACATTATACTTGAAACATACACATATAAAAAAAATGTAATCTTAGATGAAAAAATGGTTTTGATAAAACACTTGAAATGAATTCTTGAGGAAAATATCCTTTCTTCTTCAAAATAAATTTCTTTTCACAAAACACCATTCAATTTTAAAAGAAAAATATTTTTTGAAAATAATCATGAAATATTTTGGAGTAATCTTCATGAAAATAAGGCGTTATAAAACTGTAAAAATCCTTTCATGCCGTATAAGTTAAAAAAACATTCTTCTCGTACTTTTGCCAGAAAAGTAAAAAAAAGTACCTCGTAACGTACATAAAATAAATATTCCTTACATACAATGTAGTAAAAGTCAAAAATGGGTAAAAAGGACATTAAAAATACATGAAAACACATTCATAAAACATGGACATGGATGATAGAAATAACCCTAGTAAATACTTATGAATAAGCAATCTCGGATAAAAATGAGATTTGAAAAATTATCCCTTACCTTAGGTCCGATATGCTTCATACATATCCAAAACTCCTTTATAATGATTTAAATAATGTCATTAACTTATTAAATAATCATATTCATTGTTATTATATCCTATATGGTTCACTTATGAATTTATATTACCCGTTCTTTTGTAAATTCCATGTTAAAGAGTGTTTTGGGTAAAATCGTTTCATTTGTCGACCGTGTTTTGACTTGTAATTATTCATATGATTACTTAGATCATGATTACTTAATTTCAGAATATAAATCATGATTTATATATAATATATATTCATAATATACATATATATAATATATCGATAAATGGAAAGAAATACACCGTTCATGGAGACGGTAGGTCGTACATACGCATGAATGAAGTTTTCGTTTCCTTATTGAATTGAATGGAATTAAGTAGATGAAATAAAGATATATATACATAAAACCAGTCGCATTATTATGTAATATATTTTATGATTACTTATTATATATACTTTATTGTCATTCTTGAATTGTTATCATAGAGAGTGAATCTCATCGCGTTGTGGAGACAGTATTCCGTACGTACGCACGAGCGATGATATCATTCCCATGATCGAAGAATTGTATTAAAGTGTATGTATAATATTATAGAATCAATATAACTTTATAATAATCATTTATATTCATTACTTTCACCATTATACCCATCCAATTAAGGTGGTGGTGGAAAATAGATTACACCACGGCGTGGAGACGGTATTCCGTACGTACGCACGCGCAGTGATTTCATTTTCCATAGGATGGATAGATGGTGAAATATGATTGTTTCATACATATAATAACATATCAGTATATGAGTGATACAGATGTTATTACTTCATAATTAAACAACTAAAGAAGAATAAGTTGAAGAAGAAAGAAAATTGAAAGAATCAGTAATGGATATTACCTCTTCTTTGACACGCCTCTTTGAATCCTCCTCTTAGGGTACTAAAAATAGTCTTTGAAGAATACCAGGACCTCTAAGATGTTTCTAGGGAAGTTGATAAGGGAAATGGTCAGGGTATTTCCGAGATTAAAGGATAAAATTGGTGTGAGGAAAATAGATAGGAGGTGCTCTTTTATAAGGGAGGAGAGGGGCACCTTTGGATAAACTAAAAATATTATTTTATTATAAAGTCATATTCAGTTTTTAATAGCTCAAAATTGATTTATTTCGAAGATAAGGTGGGGATGGGTTGAAATACTCTCATCCAATATAATTTATACAAGTTCAGGTCATTATATTAACCTTAACGTTTAGTTTTAACTCATAGTTAATTAGATTGACATTTACCTTGTCACTTTGTATTTTTTTATTATATAGTTAATAAACATACCATATACATCCAAGCGACCCCCAAGTGGTCCCTTAATGATACAAATATCATGATATAAGTATTTGGGCCAAACCTTAGATTTTTAGGAATATAATAACAATTAATAATATAATATTCTTTTTAAAAACTATTTTATGTCAATTTTGATACTATTTGGTAATTGATTTTTTTGAAAATCATAACAGAATTATTAGTTCTAAAAAAGTTAATTAAATAAATATTAACATGTCATATTAACATATAAAATTATTTTAATTCTTAAAAAGTCTCAAATTACATTTCTTTGGGTATTTATAACTTCAATTATGTCAATATTTCATTAAAAATATAATTACTACATCATCATTGTGTCATAAATAAATTAAATTATTTTAACTCTAAATATTAAAAATAAAATACCATTATGTAGAAAATTATTTTAGATTTCTAATGAATATTTATAGTCTAATTTATCTTTTTTATACCCCTATATTTAAAATGATTTACTTATTGAACTTTGATTTTAACTATTTTAACCCTTCTTTAAATAAATTAGTATTAAATGTCCTAATCTAATCCAAGTGGGACTAAATGGTCATATTTTATTCCTAAGGTTGTTTCTGGCCGAATTAAACTTATCCAATAGAATTAGGAAATGTTCTAGGGTAATAATAATATCATTTTTACCCTTAATTACCCTATTTACTTTTAATCGTGGTAAAAAAAGTAAAAAGGTACTATTCACCAAAAATTATTTACATCTCATTGATCCACATTTTAGTCTTTGATATTAACCGTGTCTCTCGGATTTTCGAAATTCCACTCACAGAAGAGGTAAAATTATTTTTTAAAAAAAATTTAGTTTTTTAACTACCACTTAGTGGTTTCACTATTCAACAAAAAAAAATAAAAGTTTCCATAAAGATACCAAAAATTAGGACTAAGCTATATTTGATATTATGAATAAAAAAATGACGTCTATTTTACCAAATTCAAAACATATCTGTTACATTAACTAATTTAAAAATTAATTCTTGTCGTCAAAACATATAGCGTGTTTTTAAGAGATAATAACTATCAAAAGATTGACACTTGTTTATGTCTGGTTTAAATGTGAAATTACATTCAATGACCAACATTGTATTAAATTGTAAAAATATATTCTAAATATACCTTAAAACAACTCAAATTAATAAATTATCACTATTAATTATTTCGATTAAAAAAGTTGTTTTTAATTAAAATTTAGAAATTTTCACTATTCATCAGAATATGAATGTTATCCAAAAAGTACCAAAATTTCACCCTAAGATAATTTAGATGTTGCGAATCCAAAAATGAAGTCCATTTTGAGTGATAAAATTTATAAAATATAAAAAAGTGGATATTACTATTCATAACAGCTATTTCATAATAATATTATAATAATATCTCATTTAGTGAAACTCGGTATTGCCTACTACACATGATATCGAGGAAGGTCTTTATTGCGTGTAATTCAAGCCAAGTCAGGGCTGCGTGTAGTGAAAGATCTGTTTGGTGTTGCGTATAACATAATCAAAACTTATTTCATTTATACATTAGACAAAATCTATACATAATGTTGCGTATAATAGTTTCTACAGAACGAACTTGAAATTGTGTGTAACGCGAGCCAAGAATAGTGTTGCGTATACTACAAGAAAATACGGTTTTGCGTATATCACAAGCTAATTTTGGTGTAGCAAACAATACAAGACATTAAAAAGTATATTTTTCATAAAATCTCGGGGTGTTACATTCTACCCCCCTTAAAATGAATTTCTCCCTCGAAATTCTTCGGGGTTATAAATGGTTGACTACTCGAAAGTTTCTTTAATAGAAACCCACATAATAAAAAGGAATACCAAAACATGTATTTAAAAAATAAAGTATGAAACCTAACAGTTACCCAAATTAACTCATCACTGGGTTTCCACATAGGAGAACATAGGTGAAAATATGGATATGGAAGAAAAATCTAACCATCAAGTTCTGATGGAGAACGATAGAGAACATGGCTATGAAAAAACCATCAATCACAAATCCATAGATTTTTTATGATCTAAGGTACCATCTGATTCATTGGATATAAGGTCACTAGGACAACATTTTTGGTTTTCAAGATCATTTCCCTAAAGTTGATGAAATTGGAATTAGAAGAAATACTTTCGTGATTTTGGTACAGTCTCACCGTTGGTCGTTCTTTTGAAAATTTTCACTTCATCTCTTAAAGAAATGATGTTGAATTTGTCATTCGTGAAGTGTTAGTAGATCATGTGATAGAATTATGGTTCATTCCATCTCTCTCAAACAAAAGGTTATAAAAGTTATCAAAAATACATAAGTCCATCTACAGTGAGATTAATCATATATGGTTCCTAAAATGGACTTATACTTCATATATCATACTGATTAATATAATAAAACTAGTTTATACTAAACAGGGAGTTCCTATAGGCCAGTGGTAGGCGATAAAGGCCAGTCGCACTTCGATTGTGGGTTCGATTCCCACAGCCTTGCCCGACGCGATGGGCTATCACACGTCCTGCATGTTGTCCTTTTTATAATACTACATTACTATAACATCCCATCAATAATATCGAATAAAGTTCTATCCTTAAACAAAACTAACTTATGTCCAACATAATCCATTCCAATCTTTTGGCTTATCTAAAATACTTAGGTCCAAGCTCATAGTATAAAGAAAACAATTACTTGAAATGTCACCAACCAAGCATGTGAATACCATCATTTATCCCCAATATATCTTGTTGGTCACATTCCAATCATGTGAATACCTTAATCATGTATTCTCTTGAAAAATGAATACCCATTAAACCATAGTGAAAACATGAATGCTATCAAAAGATAACTCTGTCCACATACAAAAATCCAAAAATTCTATATACTCAAACCATGATATAACCTTCTCCTTATATCAGTCATGAGCTCATGAATACTATCAAACATTTTATTTCCTCCTTATCCCTTCATTATGCGCATATCATCTACTTTCCAAAAATATCTGATTAACCTTTCATGGTTACTGGTACCATTCATCATACACTTTTAAAACATAAGGAAAGACAATAATGTAACAATCCTTAGATGTCCTTTTATTCCATAGTACCATGAGATTACTTATACAAAATTACACTTGATAAAGATGTAATCATTCCACTACATTCTTAAACCATTGACGGAGCTTCAACAATTCTTTCATCTCACATATCATTTGTAGTCTCTTCATTATCATCAACATAAATACTACCCATAGGACTATATTGATTCTCTTCATGAGACTTTCCCTTAGGGCTTTGGTTTGCATAATGCCCGTACATTCCACATTTAAAATATTTAACCATTGTTGATGTCGTAGCAATACCATTATCCTCATCCATAGTGTTAACTAAACCTTTTCCTTTGCACTTACTGGCATTGTGTCCTTATTTTCCACACCCAAAGAATCTTCCAGTTCCTTCGAAACAATCTCTCTGATGCCTCTTCCCACATGATTTACATGAGGGAAATTGATCTTTATTTCCTCTATGATCATCATGAAACTAAATCTTTCTCTTATTATCTATGTCGGGAAACTTACCAAAGTTGAGATTATTGATCATATTATGAGATTGCTGATTAGGAATAATAACGATTTTTGGACTTCCAAATCCCGGTTCATTTGGTTTCTCATGAAGAATATCATTCCATTGTCCATCATATCCTCCATTATCATGAATCTTCCTGTTTCCAGCCATTTTCTAAACCCCAAAAAGAATAGTGTGAGAGGAAAAAATCATGCTAGGGAAAAAACATAATAAAGGGGGAGTACCTTCAATATCTAACATCTTAGGTTTAATTCTAAGATCATTAGTGCAATTCTAGGACTATAACCTATACGTATACTTAACCTCAGGGACATCCCTAGACATACCTTAGAAATATCTCTAGGGATCTCACTAAAGTTCTCGTATCCTAGTTTCCAAAGGTTGACTGAACCTTTCCTCTGATACCAACTGTAGAGACCCGAAGCTTGATGTACATGAACATTACATTTCTTTTGCGGAATACTTAATACATAACAAAAACATACACACAAGGACCATAATAGTTTAGTGTCTTTGGAAACATGGAACGTAATCTTCTAATCGTGGTGAAAGATCTTCAATATCTCCCATAATGATCTTCCCCTTTTTTTCATACCTAAAACCTTTCTTTATATCTTGGGTAAAGGAAAACATAAAAAAGGTGAGCTAAAATTCTCAGTAAGGGTAAGCATGGAAAAAATAAAACATACCATATACATTTGAACATAAAAACATGAACATAATGTTTAAACATCAAAAGCTTGAGCAATGACATAAAACATGGAAGTACATAAATCATAGATCATAAATGAACATTAATCATGATAAACTAGCATGGAAATAAAACATATAATTGTGGAAACCATTAAGTACAAGATATGATTTCCATAGTAGCCTAGGCATTGCTGCCAAGACCATCTTAGTGGACAAAGTCCATTTCTGAATCGAGTTCACTCCTCGTTTCAGTCCTGTAACACTGAACCGAATTAAATTACCATTCCAGCCATGTTTATCTCATGAGATATAAATCTTTACCCAATGCATTGGAGGGAGATATAGGTCCCACCCATCTCATAATGAAATCATTCTTACTTGTGCCACAAAATAAACTTGAAACATTCATCATAACCCAAAGAATAAAATGGGTTTCATAAAAATCATCCCATAATCACATAATCCATATAAAACAAATGAATATATCAACATAAGAAAAGTGAAACCATTTAAATCATAGGGACATTATACTTGAAACATACGCATATAAAATTATGTAATCTTAGATGGAAAAATGGTTTTGATAAAACACTTGAAATGTATTCTTGAGGAAAATATCCTTTCTTCTTCAAAATCAATTTCTTTTCACAAAACGTCATGCAATTTTAAAAGAAAGAGATTTTTTTGAAAATAGCCATGAAGTCTTTTGGAGGAAGCTTCATGAAAATAAGGATTTATAATACCGTAAAAATAATTTCATGCCGTATAAGTTAAAAAAACATTCTACTCTTACTTTTGCCGGAAAGTCAAAAAAAAGTACCCCGTAACGTACACAAAATAAAGATTCCTTACATACCATATAGTAAAACTCAAAAATGGGTAAAAAGGACTTTAAACATACATGAAATAACATTCATAAAACATGGACATGGATGATAGAAATAATCCCAGTAAATACTTATGAATAAGCAATCACAGATAAAAATGAGATTTGAAAAATTATCCCTTACGTTAGGTTCGAAATGTTTCGTACGTATCCAAACATCCTGTATAATGATTTAAATAATGTCACTAACTTATTAAAGAATCATATTCATTGTTATTATATCATATATGGTTCACTTATGACTTTATATTACCCGTTCTTTTGTAAATTCCATGTTAAAGAGTGTTTTGGGTAAAATCGTTTCATTTGTCATCCGTGTTTTGACTTGTAATTATTCATATGATTACGTAGATCATGATTACTTAATTCCAGAATATAAAACATGATTTATATATAATATATAGTCATAATATACATATATATAATATATCTATAAATGGAAAGAAATACACCATTCATGGAGACGGTAGGCCGTACGTACGAATGAACGTTGTTTTCGTTTCCTTATTGAATTGAATGGAATTAAGTAGATGACATAAATATATATATAGATAAAACCGGTAGCATTATTATGTCATATATTTTAGTATTACTTATTATATATAATTTATAATCATTCTTGAATAGTTATCATGGAGAGTGAATCTCATCGCGTTGTGGAGACAATATTCCTTACATACACATGAGCGATGATATCATTCCCATGATCGACGAATTGTATTAAAGTGTATGTATAATATTATAGAATCAATATCACATTACAATAATCATATATATTCATTACTTTCACCATTATACCCATCCAAGTAAGGTGGTGGTGGAAAATAGATTACACCACAACGTGGAGACAGTATTCCATACATACGCACGCGCGGTGATTTCATTTTCCATATGATGGATAGATGGTGAAATATGGTTGTTTCATAATTATAATAAAATATCCGTATACGAGTGATACTGATGTTATTACATAATAATTAAACAACTAAAGAAGAAGAAGTTGAAGATGAAAGAAATTTGAAAGAATCTGTAACGGATATTACCTCTTCTTTGACATGCCTCTTTGAATCCTCCCCTTAGGGTACTAAAAGTGGTCTTTGAAGAAGACCAGGACATCTAGGATGTTTCTAGGGAAGTTTAGAAGGAAAATGGTCAGGGTTTGGCCGAGCGTAAAGGCTCAAATTGGTGTGAGGAAGAGAGGGAGGAGGTTCTCTTTTATAAGGGAGGAGAGGGGCACCTTTGAAAAAACTAAAAATATTATTTTATTATAAAGTCATATCCGGTTTTTAATAGCACAAAATTGATTTATTTGAAAGCTAAAGTGGGGATGGGTCGCAATCCACTCGTAAAATAGAATTTAGACAAGTTCAGGTCATTATATTAACCTTAACGTTTAGTTTTAACTCTTAGTTAATTAGATTGACATTTACCATGTCACTTTGTATTTTTATATTATATAGTTAATAAACTTACCATATACATCCAAGATACCCCCAAGTGGTCCCTTAATGAAACACCTATCATGATATAAGTATTTTGGCAGAACCTTAGATTTTTAGGAATATAATAACAATTAATAATATAATATTCTTTTTAAAAACTATTTTATGTCAATTTTGATACTATTTGGTTATTGATTTTTGTGAAAATCATAACATAATGATTAGTTCGAACACAGTTAATTAAATTAATAGTATCATGTCATATTAACATATAAATTTATTGTAATTCATAAAAAGTCTCATATTATATTTATTTGGGTATTTATAACATCAATTATGTCAATATTTCATTATTACGATAATTACTGCATCATTATTGTGTCATAAATAAATTAAATTATTGTAAGTATAAAAATTACAAAAAAATACGATTATGTAGGAAATATTTTTATATTTCTAATGAATATTTATAGTCGAATTTATCTTATGTATAACCCTATATTAAAAATGATTTAGTTATTAAACTTTGATTTTAACTATTTTAACCCTTCTTTAAATAAATTAGTATTAAATGTCCTAATCTAATCCAAGTGGGCCTAAATTGTCATATTTTATTCCTAAGATTGTTTTTGGCCGAATTACACTTATCCAATAGAATTAGGACATGTGTTAGGTTAATAATAATATCATTTTTACCCTTAATTACCCTATTTACTTTTAACAGTGGTAAAAAAAGTAAAATGTTACTATTCACCAAAAATTATTTTCATCTCATTGAAACACATTTTAGTCATTTATATTAACTGTGTCTCTCAGATTTTTGAAATTCCACTCACAGAAGCGGTAAATTTATGTTTTATGAAAAATTCGGTTTTTTAACTACCACTTAGTGGTTTCACTATTCATCAAAAAATGAAAGTTTCCATAAAGATACCAAAAATTAGGCCTAAGATATATGTGATATTTTGAAATCAAAAATGATGTCTATTTTACCAAATTCAAAACATATCAGTTACATTAACTAATTTTAAAATTAATTCCCATCGTCAAAACAAATAGCCTGTTTTTAAGAGATAATAACTATCAAAAGATTGACAGTTGTTTATGTCTGGTTTAAATGTGAAATTAGATCCAATGACTAAAATTGTATTAAATTGTAAAAATATATTCTAAATATACTTAAAACCACTCATATTAATAATTTATCACTATTAATTATTTCGATTAAAAAAGTTGTTTTTAATTAAAATTTAATAATTTTCACTATTAATCAGAATATGAAGGTTATCCGAAAAGTACCAAAATTTCAACCTAAGATAATTTCTATATTACAAATCCAAAAATGTAGTCCATTTTGAAAGAAAAAATTTATAAAATTTCAAAAAGTGGGTATTACTATTATAACGTCTATATCATAATAATATTACAATAGTATCTTGTTTAGTGAAACTCGGTATTGCGTACTACACACGCTATCGAGGAAGGTCTTTATTGCGTGTAATTCTACCCAAGTCAAGGATTCGTGTAGTAAAATCTCTGTTTGGTGTTGCGTATAACATAATCAAAACATATTTCATTTATACATTAAACAAAATCTATACATAATGTTGCGTATAATAGTTTCTACAAAACGAACTTGAAATTGTGTGTAATGAGATCCAAGAATAGTGGTGCGTATAATGCAAGAAAATATGGTGTTGCGTATATCACAAGCTAATTTTGGTGTAGCGTACAACACAAGACATTAAAAAAGAATATTTTTCATAAAATCTCAGGGTGTTACATCATTCTCTAAGTGAGTCACCGCAAATTCAAGAATAGTTGTTGAAAAATGAAACCCTCTCAATGAGACATGGTTGAGGAAGAGGTTGATAAGCTTATCAAACCCAAATTTATTAGGTAAGTTCAATACCCAAAATGGCTAGACAAAATCATTCAACTAAGGAATAAGAACCACAATATTAAAGTCAAGAATAAACATATTAGAACTCAACCAATATTGTGTGAAGGATTATTTTTCTATTCTAGTGAATGATATGTCGATCAGTGTTTTAGTCAGGTTTTGGGTCCTCTCCTTCATAGATTGATATATCTGGTATAACCAAGTCAGGAGAAACCCAATGTATGAGGATTATAACAGTATCAGGGTAGAAAGAGTGACCATTTTCTATCATCAAATTCCATTTAATGTGGAAAATGAAATATCCACATATCATTGGTCCATGCATCACATATTTAATCCAATTCTCAGGAGACTAGAGGGATTCTAAATGGATGATACGATCATCAAATACCCCCAGTGTTAGGACTATCTCACATATCATCAAAAAGTGTTTATCTTCCACTTCACCCAACCTTTAATGATATTCCCATTAAAGTGTTACTTTTTGGTTACCATAGAGAATTTTAATAGCATCATCATCAGATACAGAGGCATTGAGATCATCCAAGAGTATATCACAACCATCAGCTCTGTCACCCCCCTGAGAAACCTCTGGGTGCTCTGAGGCCTTCAAGGTCACATGGACGAAACACATTGATTCATAAAAAATATATACAATAATTTTAATCCCTGTTATAGGAACATGATGAATTTTACCTCTTACTTGTGGGATGAGGTGTGCAAGACCACATTTTATAAAATCATTCCAGATCTATTATAACCTATAGATCTGATTCCACCCATTATAGGAATGCATCTAGACCTCTTTTTAACTAAACTAGAATGGTCCCTTGGAAACCTTAAAACCCAAATGTATAATTAAGTCATAGATAATTGTTTATACTATCTAAGTCCCATACTCCTCAACAAGATATTATGACATCCCATATAGAGAAGAGATGACTCACGCTGGTATTCGATGTGTAGATGTTGTAGAGTTATCTGCATCATCATGAGATAAGGCTAGTGATATGTGTTGATATGATAAGGTATATCTTGATCCTTTCTATATTGATGTGATGTTTGGAATGATGGGTGATGATCCTTCAAAAATTCAACATTAGGTTTATTCCACAAAAATCCATCAGGGGTCAAGCATTGGATGACTTCCTAGTCATCCAAACGGATCATGAAGAGTTTCCCCTATATTTTTAATTACTAAATGAGGCAATCATCTCAATATAATAGTGTATAACATACTACCATATTCCTTTTTAGGGATCCTCCTACATCATAACCAGTAGAAGGATCAATGATCCCTTACTCAATAGAGTAGCCCTGAGGATCATCCTCAAAATTCATGCACATGTCGTTCGGCCTTACTAATTTAAAATTTTGTAAGGCATTATCTACAATGAGGTACAATAATAGGCTATCATTACTATTCTCACGACGTACCTAATTGTTTATGTTCACATCTTGAATATTAAGGGGGACTCTAAGTTAGTCATAAAATAGATAAATGATGATTATATAATTAGGAACCCAGAGCTTGTGCACCTACTCAAGCATGCTAAAAAGTTGATGGTCAAGTTACCTTATCATCTAGAAGAGACTCAAATGCCTCCATCACAAAATGGTCAAAACAATGACATGTAATTCTTAGCCTCTTATCTTTCAGAGCCTAACTAGGATAAACTATTCATTCTTGTGACACAACGGAGGTCCATCCCTCCCATTATCAAAGAAAATGATAACATTAAATAGGTAAACTATATGACTATTGGTGATTCTATGTTTGGACCCCCAGGTCCCTGGTAGTAGAAAAACCTATGCTTGGGAAACTACTTTCATTGAGCACATCATGTACAATCTGATTTTTCTATATAGAGCTGAGCATGATATAATCTGCTGGCATGTAGCATAGATCACCATCCAGAGTAGGACTAACCTATAGTATTCATTCTACAAATATGTGTTTGATAGAATTATCCGAAATTACATCAATGGAGGAAATATTCACCATTTTATGTAGGATGTTAATGATGAATAACATGGAACCCATAAAGAAGGATTAATGATCTCCCATTATATTTTAAGGATAGGATAATTCCTAATGACTATGATCCATGAATGTATCGGTTCTTCCAATAGGTATTGTGAATTCCAAATTCAGTCCATCTTGGTGCATTGACCAGTAGATCTCATGCACACCACAACGTATTCATAACCCTTTACAGTATGGGGACTCAATGTTTTGGGACCCAAGGCAAAATAAACAACCTCCCAATGATGGTTTATTCTGACTAGGATAGATTTATTATCCCATTGTGTTGATTTAATTTCTCTAATGGAGGTCAAGGCTAATTTTGTGCTCAGATTCATGAGCTCCCACATTGTACAAAAATTTTGAGTTCCTCTTGCCAGTCTAACAATCAAAGGCACCATCTAGCGAGATGATATGTTCAAGAGATTGTACCCAAAATACAATATGTAGTCCACCCATACATCATACTATCATACATAGGAAAATGGATAGGTAAACTAATTTAATATAACCCTCTGAAACCATCTAAAGATGATGCTGGGCCCAAATAAGGCAATGTGGTCAGACATGTTCCCCAACAACCTATATGATTATTAGATGTTGAATCATAATTCCACCATGGCGACTCCATATACCATGGTTTACAAAATAGAGGGTTTACTTCCCATCGAGTTTTTGTTTCAATTTCTCTAAACTATTTTCCATTACCAGTAGATTCCAAAGAGAATGGAAGAAGACTATATAGATGAGGTGGATTCAATTGAACAAAACATGATCTATGCCTCCAATTATGTTTGGAGGCACTAGAACATGATATATAGATCATTATACATGAGTTTTATCCTTCAATACATTATTTAATGTGACATAGTTCTAGATATCAAGATGCCAATGATAGCCATAATGAATCCTGCATTGTTAGATCCAATGTGGTATGGAATTTGAATCCTTCAGAAGATCAATTCAAATTGTTGACACTATTTGATAATTATTGACAGAAAGCATATCACAACTCCTCCCAATGCCATGTTTCATAATAAATACATTGCATGGGAATCGTAAAGAGTCCTAATTGCATGAAATTAAATATCACACCCATCATTTTCCCCATCGTATGATGTTAAACTACATGTCCATAAAAAATATACAAGTCACATGCTGTTTAGATATTCTCTTATTCAATAATCAACTAACTCAAACTAAGAGCCTCTTTGGTTCGATCTTTAAGACCATGAACAAATACCCATCATATGGTCTATACAACATGACATTAAACTATTCACAAAGGTCCAAACTCTATGACCATAAACTAAGATTCTATATAAAACTATCATGGATTTAAACAATTTTTGAGTCTCCCTGGGAATGTGTCATAGTGTGTGGGCCTCATTATTCCTCATTCACATTGTTATACACTTTTCATGACCTATATATCCCATTTGGTTGAGATTATCACATTATTGATCAGATGTCTCTGAACTATATGACCATAAAATAGGAGCCTAAATCCCAATCATATTATGTTAAACAAGGCACTTGGTCAAAAATCCATGAAATAAATCTAAGATGCTATTATCATGGAAACACCAACATAATATTTTTACTAAAATTCCAAGAATCAAAACATTAAAGTAAATGTAATATTTTCTTCGGTAGGTTTTGTTTGGTGTTGGCCCTCATTCGCCGTCACTCGTGTTGGGTTTGTCTTAATACCACACTACACATACCCATTTGATTTCCGCCCTCATGGTCTGAATTCATTGACATTAAAATTGTGTTTAACATCCACAATGAAAAATTTTAAACATTGATCCTACCCAGATAATGTTTGGGGTTCCTCTTAAACACATTAGATATGGTGTTTACCCTATTTTAAATAGGGATGCCTCATAATACTTGTATAAGATGGATAAAAATCATACCCGAAATGATATGCTTCATGATAATCACATGAATAATGAAATACCTATATGGAGATGATTTCACCCAATGGTGTTGTTTTTTTACCGTCCCATTTTTCTATAAGTATGTGTGTATTGATTCCCATACTCATGAGATACATCGTGATGTGGAGACATTATTTATTTTTTTCCTAGCCATAAATTAATCAATTGTTGTCCCATATTCCTCAGTTATAATCCAGCCATTATGAACATAAAACACATGTAGGAAATAACATGGGGTTTTTGGGGTACATGAATCTTTTGATCGATTAATGTTGGGACATAACACTTTTTTTCCACACAATCATACTTAATGAAAACACTTTCTACATTCCATACATCATGGATTTAATTTTGTTACCCCTTTACTCTGACCAACATGACTTTAAACTATTTACCATGGTCCAAACAATATGACCATAAAATATGTGAATCCTCTCCTAGAACAATTTTCATTTTTATTCCCATGCTCATGAGATACATAATTTGAACTATAATTTTCTCTTCATTCCCTGATGTTTATTTACAAATGACAATTCGTTACAGGTGGTATAACCACCCTAAAATGTCCCATAGAAATTCTTATAGGTAAAAGCCCCATATAATTCCCTTAACCCATAAAATGGCCTAGATGACCTTATAACTCGATATAAGAAAGATAAATCCTTAGTGTATGATGTTCTACTACAGTGGTGCCCAAAAATGTTTTAGGATGCCTTTGAAAATGATATGTTTTTACCCTAAGTCAAATTAGGCTGCCTCGTATCCAAGTACGATAAGAATCAATATCCTCATTCTGGAGGGTAGCATCATTCAAGCATCATGCTTCCACCATGACATGTTCTAGAACTATGTGTGGCATGATTCCCAACCTCACAGGATACATAGAGACACCCAGATATCTAATATTGGGTCCAGTCCCTCCATTGGTATTCTATGAGATCAACTATTTCCTAATTGCATGCTGTTAGCCTAAACCTGAGGTATGTATTGTCAAGAATTTTATGGTAAATTATCCATTTTAACCCACTATAATAGTGGGTTATCATTCTTTTACACCACACGATATTCCTTGGAAGACCTATGCCCTCTTGTCATCTGAGATGTCTGAATTTAAAATACCAAGTCCCACATCTTCAACATAAGATGTTAAGCTGTAGGCATACCACGAATCAAGTCAGTATGCTTCATGACATGTATGAGATGATCATCTTAACTTATAAAAACTTGAGATGCCTCTAAAAGTGAGATGATTTGATACTCACCATCCAATATTGTTCAATCATAATTTATAAAATTCAAAATCAACATTCCCAATTATGTTGTGGCATCGAACCTACAGCGTTGAATCCCACATTAGAATTCCATCAATCTATATCCACACTTCAAGTCCTTATCAATTTTGGTTTCAATCATCCTTATAATCCAAACCGGCACCCTAGAGGACATGGTGTCCAGCCAAGGATTTCATACCATAATGGTCAAATACATTGACAGATCTCTAGCATCAAATTTGGGATCCTGTGTTTCTAAATTGATTAACATTGATTTTTCCTTTTTTTCTCCCCATTCATGAATTATGCAGTTGTAGTCCCTATGTTTAGAATATGCTAAAAATAAGGCCCCTATTTATTGGTCACTCCTTATATAGTCCCTAAATGACTTGATTAACACATTTTCACCACTTTATGTCTTGGTGGAATTCTAACACCCCTGGTGTCTCCATCCGTGCATCCATGCACATAAAGAAAGAAATTCATCCATTGGGGCATTCTAAATCCCAAAACCTTCTTACCCTTTTTATAATCTTCCACATATTTGTAAGATTATTTTAGCACTGTGTTATTCTCAAAACTGAACATGGATGACATGGTCATTGGTGTATTTGTAGGAAATTTACCTATGTTTTCATCCCACATGATTTCGTAGTCCAAGAATTACAAAATTAAACTATATGTGGGTTATCTTCCCATGGATATGTTGTGTAGAATCTGGCTATCATTTTCCCACATGCATATTGGGGTTTTTATCTCTGTATCACTACACATGTACATTTGGGATATTAATCCCATGGTCTAGAGACATGACCTTAAACTGTGTCCAACATCTTGACCACATGATGCTAAAATGTTGGATGTTTCTTTGTCACATGAATCTAAAATATACAACCCATGATCCTCTCCATATATAATAAAACTTCATTTCCATCATACTGACTACATGGTGATTAACTATAATGAAACTTATGCCCTTGCCTAAGAATCCCTTCCACAAATGTTGGTCATCTACCTCATCGTCCCTAGTGTTTGACTGTCACCCATCATCTGAGATGAATCTCCACTAGATTAAAATTTGGGATTTTTTTCAGAACAATATTCCCACAAAAATTTTATTCATGCCATTGTGGGACAATTATATGATTTTTGGAATACATTTGATCATTCCATCTTTTCATTTTAAAACACCGTATTCCCCTAATTTGGATCCTCATCCTCTTCTATATTTGATGGTACCCTATAATGGAATGGTATCTGGCCAAGGATCACCTACCATCCTGGCCGAACACCCTATATGAATTTGCACTATATTGAGATATAGTTTCTAGGTTTTCAATCTGTTTAGAATTCGACACTAATTTTTCCCGATTCCAATATAATGGTATGGATGTTGCGTTTCAAACTTGGTTGACAGTTATCCTGTAACTCCATGACACCCTCCTTGTATTCCATATTTTAGGCATTGTGATTATCCATTTACATTCACATTTTAGCAGGTAATATTTAACACACTTGTTATTACCCCATTCGTGAACTAGAGAATGTTGTAAAAAATAAATTTGGGTTTTCAGAGATACTTGTTCTACAGTCGCAACATCTCAGAACAATCTCGACAGGTTTTCTAGAAAAACAAACCCTTAATGTTTGATGGTTAGTTAGAACTCTGAAATAAATGATAAATCATATGATCCCCTATTATTTATCCCACCAAACATGACTCACGTGAGAATATGGAATGGTCTTTAGTAATTTAACAAATATGTTTGATATATAATAATCAAAAAGAAGTAAGGAAATGTGTCCATTCATGCATAATGTGTAAAAATCTATTCTATTGGAAAGGATCATCCACTTCCTGGATCCTCACTTCAGCCTTCAAAAAATCTCCTAAATGGCTCTGCTCAGATAATTGATAATTTCTTCTCTACCAACCTTTGGCTTGTCGAATCAAGAACATTCTACCACCTCCCGAGCTCTGCACTCTCTACATCTTTTGGAGGAAAATTTCATTAGCTCTGAACTGTGGTCAATTATACAAATCCTAGAAATTAATTATTTAAAGTGTCACTTGCCTCATCTATCTCTCAACCTCCTCTGGTTGAACATTCATTTGGATGAAGACTTGTGAATGAGTATTGAGGAATGCAGAACACTTTATTCCTTCTCCTGCAGATGTTGGATTTCGTGATTGACATCCTGGACCCTCTTAACATTTTTAGACCACTTTTAATACCATGAAACATCCAAATTGTATCTCCAATCATGCACCCAATTGGTGAGGATTTCATGAACTGGTACATGGAGACCACCAGCATCCACCCCTCTAGTATTTAGGTTATGCATCTTATGGCGGAGGGATCCCATTTGGCTCACTTGGTATATTTCCCTAGTATGACTGATGAAAATATATATATACCACCATTTCCTACACCAAAATATGTGATCTTATTTGGAAGCCTCAAACCCAAAATCCCCTTAATCCTAATGAATTTCATGCTTGTATTTAAAAAAATCTACATGAATGGTGGAAGAATGATTTTCCTATAACATCCCCTTAGATGTTATGTGACTTAGGAAATGTTGTCATTCATCCTCTCTTGACCCATCCTCATTAGCTTCACCCGCTCCGGCCTAAGGGTTCTCCCCACTAATGTAGTCACTCATAGCCACAATTGACTAATTTCCTAGGACTATCATTAAATCAGTTTGAACTATTCGCTCCTCAAGGACTAACATTACTATCAAAAAAGTTCCCCTCGATGTTTTTACCTCACCTATTCATTGGTCACACAACCTTTCCATCACTTCATGGAATAATAACACCATAGTCAATCTATTCAAAAAATGACATACATGAATTGGTGAAAGGGATGGACATATAGAAGATGAATAATTGAAGGTTGATCCACTGATTCTCGGCTTGGAGTTCCACTGTAGGAGACCCTTATACCCCAGTTAGTTCTTCAATGACCTTTACTGGTTCTTATTACATCTATTTTTCAAGACCTATTTGAATCAAAAAAATGTTGATGCAAATGATCATTGAAAATATGATAAGGTCCATGTGACTCAATATGTTATCTTATAATGAGGTGTTGTAATTTTGATAATATGATTCCTTGGGAGAACTGTCTCCCCAACAGTTGATGCGGCTATTGGAATTCTAGGATGTCGTCTCCCATAGATCTGAGGTAGGACCCATGCAATGAGACTTTAACCCAAACCTCGTCGACTAGACAAAATAACTCTTCAGTCATAGGAATAGGGCACAGATCAAACCCTTATAAAGCCATTTTAGCACCTTCACCCCCTTTAGATGGGGCCCCTTGACTAATTTCAAGATAAACCTACATAGAAAATGTTTCAATTAGAGCTTTTGGAAAATAAAGGGAAGGATCATGGGAGACATGATTTTTAAGGATTAATATGAGAAACTAAACCATGTAGTATTCGAAGGATGTGATTTTTTTAATTTTTGAGGGACTCCCTTTATGAGAAACTAAGACACATGATTCATCATTTTCAATTCCTGGTTCATCCTTGTCAGTTGATTCCTCCTCAGATGAATTGATAGGTGGTGTCTCTTCTTACTCTGACTCTTCACCACTAATAACATACACTGAGGTGGGAGAAGATTCATATATCCCTTTCTAGAATGCATTATCATCCATGTTCATACAATATTCATGCATATGGTGAAAGATTATATTGGATGCAATCTAGATGGGCATAATTTATGGGGGCTCAATTCCATCTCGCTTCAGCTCACACCAAATAAATTTTGTCAATTTTGACATTCAAAATGTCCTCTAAGACACACAAAGAGAAGGAAAGATAAAATCACTAGATAGCTATAATAGGTACTTCAGATTCATCATAGGAGCCTCTATGGATATTTTCATCTTAGCATGCAATCTTCATGCATTCCACCACGACCACTTATGATACCCTTCTCTTCCATGAGGTGGTGGTGTAGCTGCACCTTTCATAATCCATGATACAACTCTAGATTGATCTACCATGGATTCATGGAATCCCATTAGGGAGAATTCCTCATTCTTCTATTCACCTCCAAATACTAAATCACTTTCTCAGTCACCTTAATGTTCTTCCACAAAATTGCCTCCAGATAAGCTTCCACCTAGTGTCTTGAATAGTCCATCAATAGGACAACGTCAACATTAATTGGTGGAAACTCTATTTTTTTCATTAGATCCCATATTCACTAGAATTCATCAGTGAATAAAAAGGTTACAGGGGTTCAAATCATCACATAATCCCATGTAGACTATCTCAATCTCTAGCTGGAGGAACCCAAACTACATGAAAAAGAGGGACGACATACACTACTCATTGTAGACATGATCTTCGATCAAGGACACAGACAATCCACCTCATAAACTCTATAGGTACTCTTTATTTTACCTTGTTACTTATAGGTTTTCGACAATTAGAATATCATGATTAGAGAAGGGATTAAAGTTGAATATCTCATATATTCAAATCCAAATTGTTACACCTGTCTCGTTATCTTTCTGGGCCTAACCCTAGAAATATTCTATAGATATGGTCTCATACTAGAATTTTATGGGGTGAAGGATCTTTGGAATTCATAAACCCCATGGTCTATTGTGATTAAGTCATTTATCAGTAAGAAAACACCACCTATAATTCCTTCTATATTACCTCTCACAATGTGTTCAAGTAATCTATAGATCCTGGCCAACACATGCATCCCAAAGCTGAATCTGTTACCAGCATCCAAAATTTTCGCCATCACCAAAATCGCTGAGAGTAGGCGCATTCACATGTCACTAACCTATATCATCCAAAATCTCAAGAAAGTATAAATAAATGTTATGTAGTGGAGTGGTGGATCTAAGTAATCCACTGTGATTTACCCCTAGTTCTCAAAATTCTTTTTCTCTAGGATCAACTGGTATGATCTGGACCTCATCCTCTATGGCTCTATGTAGCACTATTTTCCTCTCCCAATCATCCTCATGGTCGGGTACTTTTCTATAAACATGTAAAACCACTCCTAGAATGGGATTTCTATATCGAATATGGTGGCATGGTCCCTCTTCTACTTCAAAATCTCATAAATATATTGCGATGGGAGTGGATTATTCATCCTCTCATTCCAGGTTTTATGTAATTGACAAGATCTTTCATACTAGAACACTTCCATTAGGATGCCAAAAATTCAATGGATGTCCCACAAGATAATTTTGACTTCCTTATAATGAGTTGGGAACCTGTTATTACTAGAAGACCATCGGATTAGGAGATCTTGCCCCAGATCATGTTGATGGTAGAAGTGGGATTTCATTTTCCACACCACCTCACATAGTACAACATGGCGTAACTCCACCCCATACTTTAGGAAGGTGTAGCAAACCTAGTACTGCCAGAAAAACTCACTGGTGAAATTAATGCCCAGTCACATGTCTCAATACTTATGTCAACCTAAGATCTTATCTCACAGGATGATTTGGGAGATGGTAGTATAGTGGGAGGGGTATTATACTTCCTCTTTTGTCTCCCCCAGGATTATCTCTATCTTCTCATTCAGTACATTTAACTCAATAACTCTATGCTCCATAGAACGATGGATGTGAATAATGATTTTTTTGAGAAATTGAGATCATCCCCACATGTGAACCATGATCATTGTGTGATAAACTCAAAATATTGTATGTTTAATTCATCCACTATACCGATATTCCATAATAGAAGATGTTTTATCAGTGGATAGCTCTTATGTGATTCTGTCAGCATGGCTACACAAACCAGATTGTGCGACAGGGCCCTCCTAGTTCGATGCATCTGATGATTTATGATGTTTTGGCTATCCAAGAATCATCAAAAACCTCAATCTCAAAAGAGTTATGTTGGTTGGATATTTTAGATGGGACAAAGAATGTGTGCTTAATAAGGAATGTTCGTTTGAAAAAAAAATGTTTTATGCATGCCTGGAAATGATCATGAAAAGTGAGGTTCTTGTTATACAGGTAGGTACTCCAAAGAGAGTTTTGGCTAAATATATGTTTTCGAAGCATGGTTTTTCATGAAAAAGGATGTATTACGTGCATGGGATCAGAATTTCCATCATTCCAAAATTTATAGTTTCATTCAAGGTCCCCAATTCCTATTTATAAGTATAGAACATTGGCTTGCATGCATGCATAATCTCTTTATGCAACAGTTAATAGTGTTTGCGTACACCCATGAAAGTGCACCCCTCTCTTCATTATTTCCCTCACAGCATAACCTTTTGGTACCCTTTTGGATTAGATTCCTAGGTGATGTATTTTTTGGAGAGGAAATCCTATCCAAGGCCATAAATACTGATTCGTTTTGGAAATCTAAGGATGAATACTACCCCATTGGACCATACCAAGGACACAAATAATGTGTACACAACATTCAATGAGATCATGCAAGAGATGAAATCATCACAAAACATTCATGTTGGCCAAATATGATGTATGATTCAATAGATAATATAAGAAAATGGATTTAATAAGGTCTTCACATGAAAGAAACGTCCTTAGTTAGTAATATTTGGGCCTTTACACATGGATAGAGAGAAACAAGATTTCCCACCAAATATAACATCATACAAGTGATTTCTGTTAATAACATCCAACCCTAAGAAGAATGATTCATGCAAAACATCTTCCATGATCAAATCCTTGTGCACTGATTATATGAAATTCACATATAAATAGAGATAAACCTACATCATTAGGGTCAATATTTTGAAGAAATATCATCTATATTTTGTGCGTATGACTTATCTTATTTGAAATTACAAAACATTTATCACAAAAGGTAGATCATCTTGTGCTATAGATGTCCTATGGTCCCATGGTTGATGGTCGAGTGATAATCACCGAATATTTTTCAACCTAAGTTAGGTGTGTTTCGAGCTCTAACTCAATAAAAAATATAACCATTAACATAGTGTGTAAAAGACCTTCTATGGAATCTAGGTCCCATGTTGGGTGATCCTCAACCATTTTCTTTCAACCTATGTTGGGTGCACACAAATATCCAACTCACATGGAAACCTATCCTTTCTCATAACACATGATCTTTCATGCACCAAGACTCCATTAACTCAAGGGAATACAATGTTTTATAGCCTCTTGATCATGAAATTATTACGCACAACCCTCTAAACATGCATGATACAACTTAGAAGTCACATAGCTGATGATTATTATTCCTTCACAACCCATGCTTCTAATAATGGGTACATTAACATTTATTTCTTCAAAGCATGGGGACAATAATTTGGTCCACGTGACGAGACAATCCTCCCATATATATGACTTGGAATTTAAAAATCCATACCCCTCCAAAAGGTTCATGAGCTATGGGAATGAATGTCTCTGGGGTATGGAGTGAGTCAAACTATGTTTGTGCGGAATTATGTACAACTACCTACTACCACATCATAGTTTTACAATTTAAAACTACATGAAAACATCCTCATCACATGACGAAAAAATATAGTAATATCTTGTGTGGTAAATAAAGGATGCCTTTTCTCTAATTGGAATGATATGAACCCCCCAAATAACAACTCATGGAATCCTCAACGTGTAAGAACGAAACCATTTCACTTTAGGAATCCTTGGCATAATCCCCGACCACTCTGTTCCACCAAAAAATGTTGATCCATATATAACCCATATAAAATGAGATCCTCCTTAGGAATCTTCAACACATAAGAACCACACACATCATCATTGCTTCTAAAAGAACGCCAATGTTTTCCACCCAGCGGATGAAGCATATCGAATGATATTTTGATATACCACATCATATTGTTTTTTACTCTATGAATTAATCTTGTGGTCTTTTAGGTTACTACTGATAATGAATTCCACATGATCTCGAAATTCACCATGGGCTACTCCCATGTGTAATCCCCAATGACAACCATGCTTCTCTATACAGCAGATGGGCCTCATTTTTAGGTATAACCCCAACCTTTCTAGAAAATGTTGTACTTGATTCCCAATTAAATAGGAAATGTAGTAAGTATCCATAAGGTCAAAATAAAATATTCAAATGCACCCTAATTTTCTTCAGGCCACATACCGGGTAATATCACACCCACACCTTAGAGACCACATCTCTTTCAGGTCCCTCTAGCGGCTACCATGTACAATCCCCCACACCATCACTTATAAATGATACTTTCCCAATGAGAGGATATTTACCTTATTTAGATACTCTCAATGGACTGGACATGTCACATGAAAATAAACTACAACATCAATATATGTGTGTTTTGATACATGTAATATAGGTAGGGAAATCATTTCATCTTCTAGAGGTTCAATACCAACAAATAGTAAACCAATGAGCTCAATTCTAAGAAGGTACTTCCCTGATACACCTCAGGTGCAGTTCTGATCAAACTTTATGGTGAAAAATAAAACCATTATGGGACCCCCCCCCCCCAATGAATCCTCCCCGAGAGTTATTCTAATACATCCATCAGTAAACCATTCAGTTGATCCCTCCTAGGGATGAGCCTCCCTCATCCACGTCAAGGGGTTTTCTGATCAACCTCCATGGTGAGAAAACTAAATTTCACATGACACACCTACTGGATCCATCCTCACTAGGTGATTTGATCCATATATCATTAAAAATTTCACATACACATTCCTAGGAATGTACATCCCTGAACTAAACCAAGTAGTGTTCTGATCAAACTTCATGGTGTTGCATTTTCCCTTTATGGGACACACCCAAAAATCAGCCACCATGGGATGGAATGATCCATCAATTGGTAAAATTATTGGTGTGTCATATTCAATTCTAGGGACACACCTCCATGGTCCACCTTCATGTGGAGTCTTGATAAATCAACTCTATCCCCACAAGATGTTAAACTTATTCCTCAATCATTCTTTTATAGACATTAAAATCCATCTCCAAAAGATGTTAAACTTATTTCATAACCCCAAATAAATATATCATGAGAAACAAGGGATGATCCATCCAAAATCCTTTGAATATATACTCCCTCGGCATTGTCTACCGCATGAACGTTGTGGGAAATATTCAGTTCAGTACTAATGATGCCTCCATGAGATTCCCACCCAAGATAATGAATATAGGTGATCAATGTTAATATAATCCATACATTATCTAAATTCCCAGCATGTCTACTCTCTTTGTTGAATATTTCTAACCTGGATAGTTATAAATAGTTTCAATACTGAAGTAGTGCAATTTACCAGAATCCACATTATGATGACATCAGGAATTAGTTTAAAAAACATGACTTAACTCAATGAGGGAGACCCAGAATAGGAAATGAGTTTCATGGTGTAATCCATTTAAGTAGGAAAAATATAAAATCTTTTCATTTTGATCAATAAGAAATAAAATCCATTGAAAGTGATGAAATATTCATCCATTTGAAAGGTGGTAATGTTGGGTAAAAATGTATCCAAAATGCATTGACCAATTTTGTAGATGTGCTGGCATTCCCCAAAAAAGGCATCAAAAACAAATACATTAATCAATAAATAATATAGTGGGATAGTAAAATTTAGTGGTGACAAATTGTTGTGTTTAGAATTTCATGTAGATGTAATATCATGAAAATAAGACAAAATCAAGAAAACATATTTCATTTATGTTAGCTTATCATATGTAATATGATAAATAGGATCTGGTGTATGTTTATTAAAAGTATTACCAAGATAGTTTAAAAATATATAATATATCATACATAATGAATATCTAATTTTCTTCATTCTCATGTTTGTGATATATATATATATATATCCACATACATTTTAAAAAATGTAATGTTAATTTAGCTCTAAATGTACGACTTTATTGAATCCATAATCGATATTTAGAGTATTATAGTATATAATGAAATGTTAAGGTTCGCATGATTATGATTCATTTATGATATTTATAATATTATTAAGTTGAAAAAAATATGTTCATTTTATATCCCAAATTGTAGGCAACATTGACTATCAAACATTATATCATAGGTATAGTGGCGATAAATGGATCATATGTGGAGTCCCCACTAAATGTCGTTGGGGAGATTCCTTACATGGGAACCATCAAACAATGATATATATATATATATATATATATATATATATCATAGGCCATTGTTAATATGATGTTTTTTGTAATGTTTCATATCAATTCATCATCTAGAGCACAATTAAAATGACATTTATCTACTCATATGGTAATTATGGGTTTTTGGGATCAGTGAAGATATATAAATTATTCAATAGTAATAAAATTAAAATTATAAAAGGTAAAAAAACACTTTTGGTAACCCTCATGATTGGAACATGATAGTATAATGAAAACATCATAATCTATCCTTTCTTATCTAGTGATGGAGAAAACTAGGTGAGATAAGTAGACAATATGGTCCTGATCTATTGTTATGTTAAAATGTGAATCGTGTTCATTATTGTTATTAATGGAAAACTCACAACTATTACAACATCTATTAATGTATATAGACCTTCATTCTAACAGAATGTACTTTTTTGGGGTTGTAGACCCAATGGAACTTAGGAACTCACATTGGTCGACATGATGGGATGTGGGGCTCGCCTCTCCCCTTTGGGGGGAGGGGGGTTATTTCTTATTCAAGACCCCTATTTTATATTTTATATTTTTAATTAATATATTATTAATATAGATTAAAATTATTATCTTCAAAAAATGACCATAGGTTAAATCTCATTCATGACCCCGATACCAAACCAGTTACCCTCATTGAAAGAAAATTAGTTAAATATATTTTATACGGGAAGGGGGAATATATTAGTATTTCCAACTGTATCTATCAAATGTAAATCATCCATTTTTTCTTACACTGGGTCTCTCTTACTGATTTACATGTTAGGATTATCTCACATAGATGTCGAAAGGTGTTTGGAATTTCATAGTTGTATTATTGACATGTCTAGATACAATTACATGATCAAGTTAGGTTTTCTATTGGATATCTCATAATCGAGAATGAATATCTAATTTTCATCACATTACCAATGATGAAATCTATGGGGGACATCTCAATACCATGCTGGATTAAACATGAGGCCATTTTCTGATCTTGGTTGACATGAATGGTGGGAGACGCAGGTTGCATCTTCCCTTCCCTAGTGTCATCATGAAAGCTTGAAGACACATTTAGAGGGAATCACATGAGTCATATTGACATGTATGTAGAGTTTTACATGTCCTAGATGGTATGTCTATAAGAAAACACATTATCTAAATGTATTTTCTAGGGGAAACTATGAAATCAAGTTAATAAGATATTGTTCTGTAAATAGATATACTAGATATTCAATAGTGTTGTCATATGATTTGGATAACATGTCCAGAGGAAATGGAATGGTATGGTCGGTGACCACAGAGTGTTCAATGATACTTGAGTGGTATTCTCAGGGTTAACCATGCCACATTCTATAATTTTTCATGTGGACCTCAAAACATATAAATAGTGTATTAAAGGATTGTCATGTGATCTGGAAAAAATGTCCCGCTGATGTCCTGTGACCTGGGTGGTTCTTGGGAAGTTCATGATGATCAATGTACATTTTATTTTCATAATTTTACCATATTTATATACTTTTCTCCATCTTATTTTTTATTCACCTTTGATTTTTTCAATCATAGTTTTTTATGTCTCACTTTATTCCGAAGATATGAATGATCCCCTTTACAAAACTCATCACGTGTTCGACATGCGATCTAGGAGGGATCAAACAAAGTTTCTTTTCATATTGAATGATATTTTAAGGTTGTTCCCAGATTTTACCTAATATAAAACAATTTAAATTGAAATATTGGATGCTCCAAGGAATATTCTCTAATTCAATCATATGTGGGTGCAAGGATATAAAGATTCAGTCCATTTTTTATACTGGGTGGGGGATTTATAGGCCTCACTACCATGATTGTACACTACATTGCATGAATAATTTTCCAAAGATATAGGATACAGTCAGTGGATATCTTTGATGTTAATTACTTAGGGAGATCCATTAATATTTCATTACTGGGGTGTCTCATGATTTGTAGTGACTGACTATCCTCTCAATACCTCATTTATTGGATCACAAACAATTAATGCTAGATGTTATAATTTTGTGGACATGTTAAGGGGATTTTATAATGTTATGGTGACATGTCCTAGAGAATTTGTGAGATCATGGTTCCTATTGAAATATATTAGTGTGATCTGATGTGATATTTTACTAGTATTCTGTAAGACAAAATTGGCTTTCTAGGGGGCCTTCATGAGATTCATCCTTCTTGATGAATGTATTTTATGAGGTATTGTAGGATTTTCAAGGGGACCTCGCATGATCAATGGTGATTACCATATATTCCCCTTCGAGGAAGTGCTATCATTTCCCTTTTATTTCATTAAATACTTCAATATGGATGGATATTTCATGACTTTTTATGAGTTTTCTTGATGAAAATCACTATCCCAATTGGTGTTTAATCGCATAACCAACAATGGGTCTTATGGTGATGCATGAGAATTCTCATTGGAAATCCATTATTTTTTATTATGGGGTCGAAGGGGGAGAATAAGTAGAACTGAAAATGTTGAAGTCCCTACACATGAAAAGGGTGAAAATCTAACAAGATCATGTGTAATAAGGAAGACATGTCACTAGGGATTTAGTGGTGTCTTTTAACCCACATCGGGCACATGACATGACTATTACTACCTATTGGAGATCCCTTTATTTGGATATTTTCATCATAATTTTACTAGTATTTTTTTGGTTGTTATGTGCCTATCTTTTAATAAGTGGTGTGACTTAAGGAGTTCATTTGGAAAATGATACATTATCAGCATGGTTTATCGATTCCTTCATGAGAGTAGACAGACTTATCAATAGGGAACCATGAGATAATCCATGGGTTCTGCACTATGCATGACCGACCACATGCCCTTCATATGGTTATGAGAACTAATGTCTTTTAGAGTTTCATGAGATCTAGGTGGTCTTGACCACCTACTTCTTCCTTTTTGTTATGAGGTAAAATAATTCCCATTTTCATAAATTTATTCTTCTGTTGATTTTATGATACTCATCTGGTGGGCGACAAAAAATTCCTCCCTCCCCATTGGAGTGACACCTAATGGGGAAAAATATCATTTATTAATAATTTAAATGCTCATATGAGTCTTTAGCACTATCTCTAATCTGTGTCATTGTTTATCCTTGGTATTTTAGGTATCACTTTGTATTCCACAGAATACACAATAAATATGGGAATAGAGGATACATCATCCATTGGCTACCCAACTCTTGGAGAACTTACTCTCTGTCTCTATCACGTGACCCTTTCATAAGACACTCTAGTAAGAACTAATCATGAGGTATACTCATGAATGTTTTTCTCAAGAACAACCTCAATATTATTTTTTGGACGAGGGAAGTATTTTAATCAACCATGAATCTATATTCATAAATTGGCTGTAAGTTTTATCTAGTAAAAACATGGGTATCAAGAATCTTTTACAGGATCTTTTGGCTTAATCAAACGACTATTTTGACTTCTATATATTTAATATGGAAATTTAATGGTCATGAAATTGTGATTCTCTAGACTATTTGAGCATTAATTATGTGTCTTGATAGTTTATGCAGGACATGATAGTTTTTTATGAGCCGATACATTTATTAATCATTTTAGGTGATCATGAATATCAATTGGATTAATGAAATGTACCTAAAGCTATGGATTTATTTTGATTGGATTTACACTCATCTTGATTATACTTCTTGAATTTTTGAAGATGGTTTCTAGCTCTCATCTTTGTTCTCTGAAGCCTTCAAAGGAGGCTAAGGTAGCGATGGCTCATCAGGATTCCGTTTTGGTACATTTGGATCCTACCTTCAACCATTTTTTTGGGTCATATAAGATTATTCTGGAACATATGGTGGTAGAGAGCCTTGGTTAATATCCCAATTCATACTCTTTATCCCTATATGGGTTTAGTCTCATCAGTGAAACACCCATTACTTCATAGAAATTGACAATCATCACCCCTTCCTAGATCCTAAAGACCACAATTTTTTTTGGGTAAACATTTCCCATGATGGTAACTTTTTAGATGAGGGGGAATGATCTGATGGGATATATTGAAATTCATTATGAAATAATTTTTCAGTAACTAACACAAACCACATTTGGATTTATATGTTTACCATTTAATAATATGGAATTCCTCCACAAGCCAAAAGATTTGTTGGGTTACCATCTAGGACTTCAGATTAGGGAAAGTTGTGGATTGGATTGGGGCAGAAATTACATAGTGAAATATATTTCTTTTGAGTTTACAAAAGAGTTGAATCACATCAGGATGTATAAGGTATTTCATAAATCAAAAAAATTTCATATTTCAACAGTCGTAGTATCCTTGATACAAACACGTTCAAACTCATAGATGGTGAGTTGGGTATCAAGATATAGTACTTTGAGAAGATATGTAGTTCACACATACTAGGGGATATATTTGAACATTTTACACCCATATTTTTCATGGGGTAATATCAAGAGGACTCCTCTTATATTATGAGTGTTGATTATGCTGGCCTAAAATGCCCTCCAATAGGAGCCACTTCTTGGGGAAGATATCATGTTTAATATGTGGTAATAAAAATTCATCCAGAAAGACCTTTTTGAGTCTATGTTTATGAATCATAAGGAATATTCCTCAAATGACTCTCGCAGTGTGGAGGGTTCTTATTCATCTATGGTTTAATAACATAAATTCAATGAATGGTGATGAGAGGTTGTCCTAGGTTTTGACCTAACCATTCAACTAGATGGTTTTATTTCCATGTACCTATGTGGGTACATGCCCTAGGTAATGGAGACGGTTTTGGTAATGGTCTCCACATTCTTTATCGAGACTTCCATGGTAGTCAAGTAACATGTTAGGCTGTCCATCCCTTTGTTGGCCAAACTCTACCATCTTATGCACCATATTTATAGGGGAAAGGTTCCCCATAGATTCTTAGGACGCTTCCATGTGTTAGGGGTGGATGGGGTATCATTTAAAAGGATGTGAGATCCTAAATATTTATAGAATCCATAATTCCCACATATACCACTTATTACGTGTATTAGTTAGGTACATCCTATTACACTTATGGATTTGGAGGTTCGGGCCATCATGATTCTTCATGACCACTTCTAATTCAAACCCTATAGTCTATTTCCCATAATAAAAAGTTTTATATTTGTGAGGATAACATTGATTATTGGGCCTATATTTTATCAATTCATGGGGGATTCATTTCCACCCACATTATTATGAGCCTTCTCTATGAATGGAATAATCCCAGTAGGTTTACCCTCCCCTTCCAATGTGTCCAATCGAGATGTCCTCCCCCAATACTTGTTCGAACCGAGGATCTTCAGATGGTGGTTAACCAATAATGGTTTATGTTTAAATGTGTGTAGATACATTCTGAGATTAACCTCCCTCCACATGGTGTGGAGATTGGTTTTTCCTGGTTTATGATGATATTTTCATATTCTAATACTCCAATGGGAAATTATTCAAACTAGAATGAGAAGCTTCACAATTTCTACTGACTACTGTGGAAATTAAAAGGCCTAGAAAATTGCTGGCATCAAGAGGACTCACATCCCTAGAATCACCCCACAAGAATGTAAGTAATTTTCCATTACTTTTATTTTTAGTAGAAGAACCAACTGATGATATTTTAGCGAGTGTCGTACACAAATATAATGTAGCATAATCATTGTAATTTTCTATCACATCTGAACAGTGGATGTCTTGGAGAATAAAAAAATTTGTGGCTGAGCTCTCTGGTATAATGCAATAATCCGAGTTACGTTTGGAAGGATTCACCCATGTCACAGCACCTATGGGAATGAATTTCAATGACAGAAAAAAATAGGTTTATTTTTTTCTTGGTGACATTTCAATAATGTTTTAATGCATGAAGGGTAATATTTATTTATTCCCTATTTTTTCACTGAATGGGTTTTTGGGGAATGATGAAAATTTTTATAGACGAATAGGGTTACCCCATCATTGAGGAAGTGGTTAGGATGATCTCATAACTATTTTTAAACATTCATGGTCAAATTGAAACCATAAATAAATCCATTATGTCTTCATTGATATTGTGGGAAACCTCATGAATTGTCAAAACAACCATCCCTTATATTTTATACTTTGGTTATGCATATTAGAGATTAATTTTGGACTTACTAGAAGAATAATGAGGAGTGATCTCTGGGACAACTGGCCTATACAAGGGTGGAAATTTAGGTTTCTAATGAAATGACATTGGCATCAGTACCTTCTGGAGAGCCTTCATTGTAAGGGAAGGGGGAAATAAATCATCTTGAATTCACAGAGCCCCCTCCCCTTGAATACTCAATTAAGTGAGGAATTTGATTCTTCTCTCATTTTTTATTACTCTGGTACAAAATTCGGAATTACAAAAAATATGTAGTCCCCTATTAAGACCTCTTAGAGGAGCATATATCCACCCTTGAGGTGTCTTGTGAGTGTTAAATTGATTTGGAATACCCTTTTCTATCGAGAACAACCCATCAAGGATAAGATATGGATGAGGTGTTAACATATACATTCATGTTTATACTACAGATTTACTAGTGATTGTGCCACTTAAATAATAATGAGAGGATGGGTTTCCTGTGAGACTAGCATCTGTTTATATTATGCTACCCAATTATACTTGATCAAAGAGTGTTTTGTATAAGTTAAATACTTATTTACAAACCGGAGAATATTATTATTTGTGTCATGTAATATAATAATATCTTGGGTTCAAGAAGCCCTCAAGGGTAGAAAATAATGCAGGTATTCGGGGAAAGCATTGAATGTTCAATGAACCTACTCATCATAAGACTATTTCACCACTTCACCCTAGGACGTGGTCAAAGAAAAATACTTATCTAGCAACACTATTGAGAATTTTATGTTTCTAACATTAGACATATGTGTTTTGTATTTTGTGAAATCATATCATTTTTCATTTTTCATAAAAACCCCATGTTCCCCTTGATGTATTATCTTCACAATAATTCTTGGGGGTTCAACTCTAGAATCTCTAGGGGATTCCTCCAACTGGGTAGACCGATGTAGAGGCTGAATCCCTTGTTTATTCACTGAATAATGTGATCACATATCCTACTCATTGAGTCATATTCCCAAAATATATTCATATTCTGAGGATAGACATTGATCATGGCCCAAAATATGAATCATTTAACAAGTCAATGCATCTGTAAATGTGGAAGGATATCTATACCTTCGTTTAAAATATATTGTCAGAAGAGATGAATTAATAGTTTGGGAATAATTAATTTATGTTTTTCTTCCAAGTTTATAAGGGTTTCTATTATACATCCCTTCATTCCCATGTGAATGAAGTGATTTATTGAGAGAGAAAAAGAGTGTCCTTTAATTGAGGTTGGAAGCCACTGAAGCATCCTCTTTACTGAAGAAAAATTAGGATGAATCCAGAGATGAAGCTTCCCATAATATGATGGAGACGATTGATCGTTGGGAAAAATTAATTCATGGGAATGATGAAATTGACCATCTTGAGTATGAAATTAGCCATCTTTAGGAAAAAATATTACAGTTTTACCATGAACATTAGATATAATAGAAAATTATGTTGGATTAAAAGACTTTATGACATGGTGGAGAAGGGTAGGCTAGATGATGTTGATCAATTGGAGGGGTTTCAAAAAATTGTGGAGGAGGTGACTGAATCCACTTATCAATGACACCAATTTGTTACCTCCCTAAATCAGAGGCATCTAGGGCTCAAGGACTCCTCAAAGAACATGCTATGAAAATATTTTAACTTTTCAAGTTATCTTAGACTCATATGTTCATGGGAGAGACTTTGATATGTTGTAATTCCAATTATTTGTATGGTATCAATGAATGGATCTTACAAACATTATATATTTTGGTCTAGTTCTCTTTCATTCTGGAAATACATGAATTTTTTCAGATCTGATGTTGCATAAATCTTTAACGGTACACATCACTCACATTATGTTATGTAAACATAAATATGATGATCTAAATATTTATTTCATAACAAGATTATTCATGATAATTTCTTATGAATTTCATCTAATTTGATATTCTGTAGTGATATATCTAGTCCCACTCTCTTCAGAATACATGATTTACAGATGGATAATATGGTAGAATATATGCCTAGGAGGGAGGGTGATCTCTCATTTTTTAAGGTCAGTGGACTTGGAGAGCATATAATGATATTTTCTAAGTCCATATAATGAGAGTTAGATGATTTGTATCTATTCCATTCATACCAACTAAATCAATGTTCTGTTTTATTTTTGGTCCTTCTGGATTCGACCTTCTATAAATTATGTTTATGGACATTTAGATCAGACTTTCTATCACTATAGTTTAGGGTATTTTATCTTGAAAATTATATTACTATAGTTTATTGTATTTTAGCTTTGACCTTCAATAGATGTAGTTTTTAGATATTTTTCTCAGACCATATAACAATGTAGATTAGTATTTTTTAGCTAAATCCATCTATTATGGTAGTTTTAGTTCTTTCATCTCAGACCTTATATCATTTTCGTTTTGGGTCTTTTAGATACAATTGTGAGATTCCTTGTAGATTAAATTTTAGAAATTATGACATGATTAATGATCATAGAAGTTGGGACAGACAATCCATGGATGAACCAAAACACCATAGGATACAGAGTTCTACTATGGGTTTGATGTGGTTTATGGGAATTAGAGATACTTTTGTGTATGTAAGAGATTACATTGGTTTGTAGGTCAAATCCCTTATGTGACATTTTCACTGTCAAATAGATGTGTCCCCACACTTTTCCATGGGTCCTGAAATATTTATTGGTGTAATATTGGGTATGGAAAAAATACTAGGAATGATAGGACCACCTTGGTATTTGGAGTGTGGGAGGTGTAAGAAATAACAAAAAAATATAGTCAAGGAAAATAGAAAGGGGTAGATGTGCTAGGGATGACCGATAAAACCCTGTGGTTCCATGTTCAGACATAGTCTTTCCAGATCTCACAATGGTTTTGAGTTCCTTTCCTAAAAGGATGATATTCATTTAGTTGGTAGTTAAATACCATATATGTCGATATCATGATAAAGAAAACATTATCTTCACAAATTTCCATGGGCTATGATATATTTTTGAAGACCCAAGTTTCCAAACAATGGAATCGAGTATGGAACAAATGGCTATCCAAGAAGTGTTCAGGAAATATAGGGTGGCTTATATCTTATATAATGTTTGAGTTCTACACCTTGTGGATTTCAATAATGGGATCATAACTATCAAAAAGGACAAGAATGGATTTTATCATTCTTACATTGATAAATGTTACAAAACACTGTTACATGATGTTGAGAATGTTGAATCTTCTAGAATAGTCTAGTTATGGAGATTGTAAATCATGGTCCAATGTTTTTAGGTCATGGATGTTGTAGGAAAATAATTATAGAAATTTCCCATAGAACAATAAGGTTTTTAGTTCTTCCATGGTGATGTTTGGGCTAAAAAAGATCTGAATTCCTATTTTTCAGAGTAACACATTTGGTTAACGACAATATCTTCATGTGCAGGATCCAAATGCAAACATGAATAGTCAGACAAAGGGTCCCTTGAAGCATGATATATTTTCCATATTCCATGGAAGATTTATAGTTATTTTATTCATGTAACAACCCAAGATTTTATAAAAAAATATTCTTTTAATTTTATTAATGTCTTGTGTTGTACGCTACACCAAAAGGAGCTTGCACAACACACATCCTTGACTTGACTTGCATTACACGCAATCACGACCTTCCTCGATAGCGTGTGTAGTACGCAATACCGAGTTTCACTAAACAATGATATGCTATTAAAATATTATTAAAACTAGCCGTTATGAATAGTAATAACCACTTTTTAAATTTTAGAAATTTTAACTCTCAAAATGGACTTCATTTTTGGATTCGGAGTATCGAATTTAGCCTAAGGTGAAATTTTGGTACTTTTCGGATAACTTTCATATTCTGATGAATAGTGAAAATTACTAAATTATAATTAAAAACAACTTTTTTAATCGAAATAATTAATAGTGATAAATCATTAATTTGAGTGGTTTTAAAGTATATTTAGAATATATTTTTACAATTTAATACAATGTTGGTCATTGGATGTAATTTCACATTTAAACTAGACATAAACACGTGTCAATCTTTTGATAGATATTGTTTCTTAAAAACACGCTATTTGTTTTAAGAGCGGGATTTAATTATAAAATTAATTAATGCAACTTTTATGTTATGAATTTGGTAAAATAGACTTCATTTTTGAATTTGAAATATGAAATATAGCTTGGGATGAAATTTTGGCATTGTTTTGAAAAACATCAATTTTTGATGAATAGTGAAACTACTAAGTGGTAGGTTAAAAACTGAATTTTGCATAAAACTTAATTTTACCGCTTCTGTGAATGGAATTTCGAAAATCCGAGAGACACGGTTAATATCAAGGACTAAAATGTGGTTCAATGAGATGAAAATAATTTTTTGGTGAATAGTAACTTTTTACTTTTTTTACCGCGGTTAATAGTAAATAGGGTAACTAAGGGTAAATATGATATTACTATTACCCTAACACATGTCCTAATTCTATTGGATAAGTATAATTCGACCAAAAACAAACTTAGGAATAAAATATGACCATTTAGGCCCACTTGGATTAGATTAGGACATTTATTATTAATTTATTTAAAGAAAGGTTAAAATAGTTAAAATCAAAGTTTAATAAGTAAATTATTTTTAATATGGGGTTATACATAAGATAAATTCGATTGTAAATATTAATTAGAAAGATAAAACGATTTCCTACATGATGGTATTTTATTTGTAATTTTTAGACATAAAATAATTTAATTTATTTATGACACAACGATGATGCAGTAATTATCTTATTAATGAAATAATGACATAATTGATGTTATAAACACCAAAATAAATGTAATTTGAGATTTTTTATGAATTACACTAATTTTCTAGGTTACTATGATATATTAATGTTGATTTAATCAACTTGGTTCGAACATTTAATTCTGTTATGACTTTCACAAAAATCATATATCAAATAGTGTCAAAATTGACACAAAATAGTTTTTAAATCAAATATTATATTATTAATTGTTATTTTATTCCTAAAAATCTAAGATTCGGCCAAATGACTTAGATAAGGATATATGTATTAATAATATACAATTTGTGGTTCGTTTGGCATGTTATAGTAAGTTTATTAACCATATAGTGAAAGAAAACAAAAAGACACGGTAAAAGTTAAATTATTTATCTTAGAGTTAAATCTAATTGATAAGGTTAAAATAATATCCTAAACTTGTATAAATTCTGTTGGTTGATAGGATTTCGACCCATCCCCACTTTAGCTTAGAAATAAGACCCTTTGGAACCATTATAAACCGATTTTGACTTTAATATAAAATAATATTTTGAGGTATTCCTAAGGTGCCCCTCTCCTCCCTTATAAAAGGACACCTCCTCCCTCTCCTCCTCACACCAATTTGAGCACTCAAGCTCGGCCAACCCCTGCCAAAATCTCTTCTCCACTTCCCTAGCAACATCCTAGAGGTTCTGGTCTTCCTCAAAGACCAATTCTAGTGCCCTAAGAGGAGGTCACAAAGAGGCACTTCAAAGAAGAGGAGGTTTGGACACATACGAAGCAAATCGGACCTAAGGTAAGGGAAATATCACAATCTCATTTTTATCCGAGATTGTTTATTCGTAAGTATTTACTGGGGTGTATTTTATCATCCACATCCATGTTCCCTCAATATGTAATATTGTTTCCATCCACTTACAATAGTTTAAATCCAATTTTACCCTTAGGAGAGTTTTTAGTAAAGAATATGAAAGGAATCTTTTGTCGTTTTTCCATACGAGGTACTTTTTGACTTTTCCGACAAAAGTACAAAGAATGTTTTTTTAACTTATACGGCACGAACGGATTTATACTGTTTTATAAAGCCTTATTTTCATGAATCTTCCTCTAAAAGATTTCATGACTATTTTCAATAAAATATCTTTCTTTTAAAATTGCATGATGTTTTGTGAAAAGAAATTGATTTTAAAGAAGAAAGGATATTTTCCTCAAGAATTCATTTCAAGTGTTTTATCAAATGTTTTTCCATCTAAGATAATAAAGGTTTCTGTTTCTATCCATATTTTTACATTGATTTGACTATGTTGTGATGGAATTATGTTTATGAATTCCTTTATCTTATATGAATGGTTTTATGATGTCATGTTGTTTAAGAATCCCATTTTTATTACATGGGTTATGAAATGATGTATGATTTATGATTTTGTGGCACACATAAGAATGGTATCATTAAGAGATGGGTGGGACCTATATATCCCTCCAATGCATTGGGTAAAGATTTTATATCTCATGAGATAGACATGGCTGGAATGGTAGGTTATACCGGTTCAGTGAAACAGGACTGAAACGAGGATTACTCGATTCAGAAAGGGACTTTGTCCACTAAGATAGTCTTGGCAATGAGTCTTGACTAACAAGAAATGATTCTCTATGATTATGTGTGTATGCCACAATGAGTAATGTTTTAAGTTATGATTTCATTTCACTACTATGATTTATCCCATGTTATGAAATTATGCTCTCTTTTGCAGGTTAAGATTTCCAAAAGTTATGTTCTTATGAATATGATGTGATTGATTTTCTTTTGTTTACCCTTACTGAGCATTTGAGCTCACCCTTTTATGTATTCTTTTCCCCAGGATATAAAGAAAGGTTTTAGGTAAAAAAAAAGGGAAGATCTTTATGGGAGATATTGAAGATCATTCACCACGATTAGAAGATTACGTTCCGAGTTTCCAAAGACACTAAACTATTACGATCCTTGTGTGTGTGTGTTTTTGTTATGTACTAAGTATTCCGCAAAATTAATGTAAAGTCTATGTACGTCAAGATATGGGTCTCTACAGTTGGTATCAGAGGAAAGGTTTAGTCAACCTTTGGAAACTAGGATGCGAAAACGTTAGTGAGATCCCTAGAGATATTTCTACGGTATGTCTAGGGATGTCCCTAGGGATAAGTATACGTATAGGTTATAGTAATAGAATTACGCTAACGATCATAGAATTAAACCTAAGATGTTGGATATTGAAGGTACTCCCCCTTTATTATGTTGTTTTCCCTAGCATGATTTTTGCCTCTCACACTATTCTTTTTGGGTTTTAGACAATGGCTGGAACCCGAAGGAACCGTGTTGATCAATACAATGGACAATGCAATGATTGCCCTCCTGAACAAACAAATGTTATGGGAGATGGAGTGCAAAATCTTATTGCTATACTTACACAAGCTATGAATCATTCTGGACTTCCAAATGAGCAGAGAAGGGAACAATATTCTATTGAGTCCTTCATGAGGCAACGTCCACCTTCTTTCAGTGGGTCTTCTGATCCACTTGTGGCTGAACAATGGATCAGTACAAATGAAAAGATATTTTCAGTTCCTCAATGTTCTGAACATGATAAAGTCATCTTAGCAGTATATCGTTTGGAAGGTGAAGCTGATCAATGGTGGAATCTTATCAAGAATACGAGGCCAAGAGATGAAATTGAGTCCATGGAATGGGACGAGTTCAAGAAATTGTTTTTCAGTAAGTACTTCCCTCGTATTCTTCGAACAAAGATGGAGAAAGAGTTTCTTGAACTGAAGCAAAGGGACGATGAATCTGTTGGTACCTATGAAGCAAATTTTACAAGACTTGCAAGGTATGCTTCTGGAATTATCATCCAACCTGAAAGTAAAGTTGATCGATTTTTCAGTGGCTTAAAACCAAGTCTTCGAAGGGCATTAGCTATAAGAGACTTCAGTAGCTATGAAGAAATTGTGCGTTGTGCTATCAAGGTAGAAATGGAAGTTGGTGTTACATATCCATCTCATGGTTTTGACAAGAAACGAAAGATGGAGTTCAAGGAGAGATCTCAGAATAATGGTGAAAAGAAGATGAATGTTTCCTTATGCACAAAGTGTGGAAAGAAGCATGGTGGAGATTGTCTTAAAGGGACTAGAAAATGTTTTAAGTGTGGAAAAGAAGGTCATCGAGCAGCTGAGTGTCGAAGTAATGGAAAAAGGGTTTCTAATGATGTGAATAAAGCAAACACTGCAGAGAACGCACCGCGAACACTTCAATGCTTCAAGTGCAAGGAAATGGGGCATTATGCTAATAATTGCCCTAATCCAAGGGTTAGTGATGATCAACATGAGCAACCACTGAAGGCAAAGGACAAAGGGAAATCACATGCAATCACTATTGGCAATGTTGAATATGACAACGATGTGGTGGAATGATTAAGTGTTTATGTAATGGGATTCCAAAATAATGTTGTATCATTGAGTATTGCAATATTTATTGATGTGGTATTCAAAGTGATTGAGATATTTTTTTTGGAAATAAGATGATATGCGCATAATGAAGACGAGAAAATGAAATGTTTAATAGTATTCATGAGCTCATGATTGATATAAGGACTAAGTGATATCATGGTTTGAGTATATAGAATTTTGAGGATTTCGGTATGTGAAAAGTGTTAACTTTTAACTGCATTCAAGTTTTCACTAAGGTTCAATGGGTATTCAAGAGAGTACAAGATTAAGGCCTTTGAATGTTTGGAATGTGACCAACAAGATATATCTTATGATATATGGGGATCAACGATGGTATTAAATCTCTGGTAATCGTTTTCACTATGTTATGAGAATGGACTGTAGTATTATGGATAAGCCTAAAGATTGGAATGGATTATGTTGGACATAAGTTAGTATTGTTTAAGGATAGAAGTTTTTTCGATATTATGGGATGTTATAGTAATATAGTTTTAGAAAAAGAACAACCTGCAGGACGGGCGACAGCCCATCGCTTCGGACAAGGCTATGGGAATCAAACCCACAACCGAAGTGCGACTGGCCTTTATCGCCTACCACTGACCTACAGGAAGTCCCTGTTTAGTAGAAACTAGTTTTATTATATTAAGCAGTATGATATATTAAGTATAAGTCCATTTTAGGAACTATATATGATTAATCTCACTATAGAATGACTTATGTTTGAGACAGATGGAATGACCCGTCATTCTATCACATGATCTGCTAACACTTCACGAATAACAAATTCAACTTCATTTATTTAAGAGATGAAGTGGAAATTGTTCAAGGCACGAACAACAGTGATATTGTATCAAAATAAAGTAAGTATTTATTCTAATTCAAATTTTCAACTTTAGGGAGATGATCTTGAAAACCAAATATGTTGTCCTAGTGATCTTATACCTGATGAATCAGATGGTACCTTAGATCATCACAAATTTATGGATTTGTGATTACTGGATTTTCCATAGCCATGTTCTCTACCACTCTCCATCAGAACATGATGGTTAGATTTCTCTTCCATATCCATATTTTCACCTATGTGGAAACCCAGTGATTAGTTTATTTGGGTAATCGTTACATTTCATACTTTAGTTTTTAAAGCCAAGTTTGGGTATTCCCTTTTACGATGTGGGTTTCTATTAAAGAAACTTTGAAATAGTAAACCATTTATAACCCCGACGAATTTCGAGGGCGAAATTCATTTTAAGGGGGGTAGAATGTAACAGCCCAAGATTTTATAAAAAAATATTCTTTTAATTTTATTAATGTCTTGTGTTGTACGCTACACCAAAAGGAGCTTGCACAACACACATCCTTGACTTGACTTGCATTACACGCAATCGCGACCTTCCTCGATAGCGTGTGTAGTACGCAATACCGAGTTTCACTAAACAATGATATGCTATTAAAATATTATTAAAACTAGCCGTTATGAATAGTAATAACCACTTTTTAAATTTTAGAAATTTTAACTCTCAAAATGGACTTCATTTTTGGATTCGGAGTATCGAATTTAGCCTAAGATGAAATTTTGGTACTTTTCGGATAACTTTCATATTCTGATGAATAGTGAAAATTACTAAATTATAATTAAAAACAACTTTTTTAATCGAAATAATTAATAGTGATAAATCATTAATTTGAGTGGTTTTAAAGTATATTTAGAATATATTTTTACAATTTAATACAATGTTGGTCATTGGATGTAATTTCACATTTAAACTAGACATAAACAAGTGTCAATCTTTTGATAGATATTGTTTCTTAAAAACACGCTATTTGTTTTAACAGCGGGATTTAATTATAAAATTAATTATTGAAACTTTTATGTTATGAATTTGGTAAAATAGACTTCATTTTTGAATTTGGAATATGAAATATAGCTTGGGATGAAATTTTGGCATTGTTCTGAAAAACATCAATTTTTGATGAATAGTGAAACTACTAAGTGGTAGGTTAAAAACTGAATTTTGCATAAAACTTAATTTTACCGCTTCTGTGAATGGAATTTCGAAAATCCGAGAGACACGGTTAATATCAAGGACTAAAATGTGGTTCAATGAGATGAAAATAATTTTTTGGTGAATAGTAACTTTTTACTTTTTTTACCGCGGTTAATAGTAAATAGGGTAACTAAGGGTAAATATGATATTACTATTACCCTAACACATGTCCTAATTCTATTGGATAAGTGTAATTCGACCAAAAACAAACTTAGGAATAAAATATGACCATTTAGGCCCACTTGGATTAGATTAGGACATTTATTATTAATTTATTTAAAGAAAGGTTAAAATAGTTAAAATCAAAGTTTAATAAGTAAATCATTTTTAATATGGGGTTATACATAAGATAAATTCGATTGTAAATATTCATTAGAAAGCTAAAACGATTTCCTACATGATGGTATTTTATTTGTAATTTTTAGACATAAAATAATTTAATTTATTTATGACACAACGATGATGCAGTAATTATCTTATTAATGAAATAATGACATAATTGATGTTATAAACACCAAAATAAATGTAATTTGAGATTTTTTATGAATTACACTAATTTTCTAGGTTACTATGATATATTAATGTTGATTTAATCAACTTGGTTCGAACATTTAATTCTGTTATGACTTTCACAAAAATCATATATCAAATAGTGTCAAAATTGACACAAAATAGTTTTTAAATCAAATATTATATTATTAATTGTTATTTTATTCCTAAAAATCTAAGGATCGGCCAAATGACTTAGATAAGGATATATGTATTAATAATATACAATTTGTGGTTAGTTTGGCATGTTATAGTAAGTTTATTAACCATATAGTGAAAGAAAAAAAAAAGACACGGTAAAAGTTAAATTATTTATCTTAGAGTTAAATCTAATTGATAAGGTTAAAATAATATCCTAAACTTGTCTAAATTCTATTGGTTGATAGGATTTCGACCCATCCCCACTTTAGCTTAGAAATAAGACCCTTTGGAACCATTATAAACCGATTTTGACTTTAATATAAAATAATATTTTGAGGTATTCCTAAGGTGCCCCTCTCCTCCCTTATAAAAGGACACCTCCTCCCTCTCCTCCTCAGACCAATTTGAGCACTCAAGCTCGGCCAACCCCTGCCAAAATCTCTTCTCCACTTCCCTAGCAACATCCTAGAGGTTCTGGTCTTCCTCAAAGACCAATTCTAGTGCCCTAAGAGGAGGTCTCAAAGAGGCACTTCAAAGAAGAGGAGGTTTGGACACATACGAAGCAAATCGGACCTAAGGTAAGGGAAATATCACAATCTCATTTTTATCCGAGATTGTTTATTCATAAGTATTTACTGGGGTGTATTTTATCATCCACATCCATGTTCCCTCAATATGTAATATTGTTTCCATCCACTTACAATAGTTTAAATCCAATTTTACCCTTAGGAGAGTTTTTAGTAAAGAATATGAAAGGAATATTTTGTCGTTTTTCCATACGAGGTACTTTTTGACTTTTCCGACAAAAGTACGAAGAATGTTTTTTTAACTTATACGGCACGAACGGATTTATACTGTTTTATAAATCCTTATTTTCATGAATCTTCCTCTAAAAGATTTCATGACTATTTTCAATAAAATATCTTTCTTTTAAAATTGCATGATGTTTTGTGAAAAGAAATTGATTTTAAAGAAGAAAGGATATTTTCCTCAAGAATTCATTTCAAGTGTTTTATCAAAAGTTTTTCCATCTAAGATAATAAAGGTTTCTGTTTCTATCCATATTTTTACATTGATTTGACTATGTTGTGATGGAATTATGTTTATGAATTCCTTTATCTTATATGAATGGTTTTATGATGTCATGTTGTTTAAGAATCCCATTTTTATTACATGGGTTATGAAATGATGTATGATTTATGATTTTGTGGCACACATAAGAATGGTATCATTAAGAGATGGGTGGGACCTATATCTCCCTCCAATGCATTGGGTAAAGATTTTATATCTCATGAGATAGACATGGCTGGAATGGTAGGTTATACCGGTTCAGTGAAACAGGACTGAAACGAGGATTACTCGATTCAGAAAGGGACTTTGTCCACTAAGATAGTCTTGGCAATGAGTCTTGACTAACAAGAAATGATTCTCTATGATTATGTGTGTATGCCACAATGAGTAATGTTTTAAGTTATGATTTCATTTCACTACTATGATTTATCCCATGTTATGAAATTATGCTCTCTTTTGCAGGTTAAGATTTCCAAAAGTTATGTTCTTATGAATATGATGTGATTGATTTTCTTTTGTTTACCCTTACTGAGCATTTGAGCTCACCCTTTTATGTATTCTTTTCCCCAGGATATAAAGAAAGGTTTTAGGTAAAAAAAAAGGGAAGATCTTTATGGGAGATATTGAAGATCTTTCACCACGATTAGAAGATTACGTTCCGAGTTTCCAAAGACACTAAACTATTACGATCCTTGTGTGTGTGTGTTTTTGTTATGTACTAAGTATTCCGCAAAAGTAATGTAAAGTCTATGTACGTCAAGATACGGGTCTCTACAATTCACTTTATAAATCAATTTTCATTTATAGAGAGTGTATGATTCAAATAGGGTTTGGGTACCCTAAAAGTTATGTCAACACCTATTGAAAAAGTTATCTGGGAAAGGAGACGAGGGAAACCATTACTCTATCTATTTCCTAGACCAGGGGTCCAACAAGCATTGGTCCACTTTTACTAGGGTCATATAGTAAACCCTATGAGATTTATGACTCATTTATTTATTATATATGCCTTTACATAAAATTAGGGAAGCATAGTTTTTCAAGAAAAAACATTACTTTTTCTGAAGCCTCTATGTGTGGTTTTTAGTCGTGAAATGTTTTTTGTCTCTTTAGCTATTAGGTTAAGGTATTGTGATTTAAACCATTAGAGGCAATATTTTAAGGCCTTATAGCTTTGACCAATGTGTCAGTAGATTATGATCCTGACCCACATAGTTGTAATTTGTGGGGGATATTTTATAAGAGCCTAACTAGGATACCCAAGGTCATGAATTCTCCAACATCCATCCAAAAAGGAAAAGAAAATGATTTAAATAATGAATAAATGTTCTTAGGTAATGAGTAATGATATGTATAATCATTATGGGATTCTCCTATAACACACTGTGGTGATGAGGTATTCCACAGTGTTATTCGGGATAACAGGGAACAAAATTTCATTTTTCCAGGGAGACATTTGGTTTATGACCATAGGAACATATGTTAGAGTAGTAGGAATACATTGAAAATAAAAAAAATGGTCCCATGAAGTCAGGTATCCTTTACCAAGGGACCTGTATGGCTTGAGATGGCCCAAGGAACTCAAGACTCTAGTTGATCCATATCAGATTCATTTGGTACTTTGATATGGGATGATAATGGGTGATGATATTCACCATTTTAACATTGTGTAGTGGAGAACATATTTTTTTGTTAAGTTTAGCATCATGTGGTAGGGGTATTTGATCCATAATGTGAAATTATGCTAGAAATATTACACAAACAAACAAGTTGTATGAATATCTAACTTATTCATTAGAAAAATGAGACTATTTGTCTCAACCCCTATATAGGTGGGGGATGTTCCTTGCAGTTGTCTGACTCATACACATAGATGGGTGAATATTTTTTTATTATGTCTGGACCCAATAATCAATTATATAGACATCACTAGATATCCTCTGTTGAAAGGAATCAAGCCACATGTATTTATTGAATGGGAAACACTCAATGAAGTTATGACCCAAATTTAGATGTTGCGAATTGTTCCCATTAATAGTTATAGTTGGCCCAAATATTTGAGACCAGGGAATCACTAAGAATCATGTGATTTTAGGAATCAACAAACACATTTTTTTCTGAGAAAACATACAGTTTAACCTCATGAGACAATTACATAGTTTCCATGACATTAAATGTGAATATTACGACTAGACCTGAGAACTGAGATCTATTCATCACTATGTTTTTTTGTGATGACATGAATCATGACACACATATTTCTTGAGAGAGCTCCATATATACGTCTGATCCATATATAGAGTGGGGGGAATTTAATGATCTTATTTTTTATGGCCAGGACCCGAATTGAAGATATGGGATTTACTATGTAACCTATGATTATAGGAATCAATCCACATGTAATTATGGTGGCTATGTAGTTTAGTGTCATGTAGCAAGGATATAAACTAATAATTTTAACATCATTTAGTGAGGAATCATGCTACTAATTTTATGGTCCTGTGTTTAGGACCATGTTCACCCTGTGATGAATTGATATATCATGGTCACATGGGTTTAGCAATTACCCAAATGCCTATGCTCATCTGAGCGATGATTGGCATGATAGATAAGGAATGGAAATGGATCCTTATGATGTGGTTGAAGGTGGTGAATGGCATGGGTCAAATTGTATCATGTGGTTTCTAGGCTAAGATATTGGATCCATGCATCCCTACCTATATCATTAGAATGAGAATCAAGTCATAAATATTTCAAGAAACCCATGTGGTTTAATGTCGTGTGATAAGAACATTAGTCATGAATATTAAAATATTATAGTAAGGGTGTGGGACACTCTTTGTGAGAGAAGAGGAATTTTTTGGATCCCTATAATTTTACATCATTTGGTAAGGAGAAATGATGTGCAGTTTAACATCATTGGGTATGCACATATTCCCTAATATTTAAAATCATGTAGTAAGAATGAGATTCACTAGACATGGAAGGAATGAAATATCATAGATGGTCCCAAGAATGGTGTTCGGAGAATCACTACATATCCTATGAAGTTTGAAATCAATAAAAGCATATTTCATGGATAAAGAGATTCACTAAGCAGTTCTGACTCTCACACATGGTAGTGGGAATTTATTTCATATAGGTCAATCCCATGTGTGAAGAATTGTTAGTGATATGATTCATTCCATGTAGTTTAATTTCATGTGGGGAGGACTTAATCTAGGAATTTTATTGTCTTCTGATGTGGAAAAGGGGGGTTGTGTAGTTTAATGTCTTTAAGCTTTGATAGGTTTCATACAGTTTAGTGTCATGTATTTTGAACAAACACTATTTGTTTTAACATCATGTGCTCAGGACGTGATTGGTTGTTCAGTATAAAGTCTTGGAACATGGAATTATTTCATAAAATTTAATGTTATGTGATTAGTATAATGTCCATATAGTTTTGTATAATCTGGTTTAGATCTGAGATTCATGATGAAAGATATGAAAAGTATTTATTGAGAAATCATAAATTGGTTGGTGGTGTGGCACACACCCCATAAACTATTATTTGTGATTAATCACTATTATGATTGACTTTATGTATGATATAAGGTCCTTCCCATTTGGGTTAATGATTCATAGGATTCTTGGATGGTATCATTAGGGTTCTACGTTGCAGCACTTGTTCCCCTTGGAGGAATGAATGTAGGTGACCGATTTTATTGAAGGCTCATATGATTTGATTCTAATGGAAGTCACCTTTGTAAAGTTTATCCAACATATTCTCAATGAGATCCTCAAATTCATCCAACCTCATTTGTGTTTCCCCATTATCCGATAGATAAATGCAATTTTCTACTCAGGTTGAAGGAATCATGAATTCTATTTGTCACACATCCTCAGTCTCATACACCAATGAATAAGGTATTTTTTTGTAGTAGTATGAGTGTTGTTTCGGTTGTCCCCATAAGCATGGAGGAGCTTGTCCAACCAGGAATTAATCTCCCTTTTCATAATATTTTAGAGTATATTTGACAAAGCCTTATTAAAGGAAACTATCTATCTTGTTTTCACTTTGTGATAGTGTGATAATTAATTAGAAACAATGTGGAAGTCATGGTAAAAGTTCTTCAACTCTAGAATTGAATATGGTGCCATTGTCTTCTAGAATCATGTGAAAACCTCTAAACCTAGTGAAAAAATGAAATTTTATGATGTTGATGACAATATTCATCCTGATTTTATTAATGTGAATTTCTTAAACCAATTTAGAGAATAATTCATTATAACTAAGGATGTACATAAAAAACCTAGTTTTGGCTAGGGGATATGGCCCTCAAAATCCACTCCCCTTATGAAAAATGTCTTGGAATATTTAACTATAGGTATAAATTATGAGGGTTGATAGATGACGTTTTTATGGATAACACATGCATGAAAACACCTTGTGAATTCTACAAAATCATATATAATGATTTTATTATATTAACCCATCCTACTGGTTTGGTTGGAGAACATGGTCCTAGAGTGATGAAAATCACATGAGCCTACATGGACTTCTTTCATAATAGTGGGAATCTCTCGTTCTATTATTCATCTATGGAGGATTCCATTGAATCCCAATATTTTGAGATATTTCAACTCATTTGGACTATACCACATGATGATGTTTTCTCCCCAATGTGAAATATATTCCCTCCCATGTTGATCTATTGGGAGATTCCAATGTTTTTGATAACCCAAAATGGGATCCATCAATCTCAGAGTGGACATAGGTTCATCATTCTCTTGGAATGTTCTCACCTGATTGATTTATTCTATATTGTAGATTAATATTGATTATAACATTATTTAGTGTGTGACTTGGGAGATTGATTAATCTTAACAAGTTTATACCATGATTGTGCGTTCACTAGCTAATGTATTGGCATAAGAATTCTGTGATCAAAGAACATGATGAAATGAGGGATCAAAAGGGAACTACACAATAAGTCCCTTAATGTATAAATTGAAAGTGTCCAATTACTCATATTTTGATATCATATTCACCATTAGTCTACATCATCACTATATATAATTCCCCTTTGATGTGAAAGTAGGATTTTTTTCATCAGTATTGCTATTCCAAATCCATTGATGGGGGATTGGTACAATGACTCCTTTTTTAAGAAGCCATTGGATTGTTAGAAATATTTTTGAGAAATTGTGTTTTTTGGGGTAAATACAAAGTCCCTAAGCTAACCAAATTTAGTTTTGGGTTTTCCACTCACTGTTGGAGAAGTGTTCAGGTGGAACCATCAAAATACATTTCAGATTTCTGGGAAGTTTCATTATCACATAAATAATCCTCATTCAGATACTCAGTGTCTAATGTTTTATTCTCTAAATTGGGGTGTGATGTGAGTAAATCCTTGACGAAATTCCATTTAAAAAATTTATATGACAATATCTAAATGTTTTATTGTTTCACAATGACCACCCATTATTCCAAAATCTCGGTCAGCATGGGATGACCAATGATATACTTGAGATGCTCAATACGATAGACCTAATAGACTTTGTGGTGTTGTATATAATTCCTTAACTTCTGTAATAAAAAGATGTGTTAGAGGCAGTTCTTCTCAATGTTAGAGTATCATGTCTTACTCCCCGCATCCCTTAGAAAATATATTAAATACTTTTCCCAATCCTCGCACCATTCTTCAATATAAGGAAGGTTCCGGGTTAGAATTCTAGGGAAATCACATATAAGATGAGTGGATTCCAATCTATGGGAAACATCATCACTGGTGAGTTCATCTGGTATTCCTTGATAATATGAGAGGATTCTTGTCAGTCACTATCCTATTGATAATTTTCTCCCTTCTTCATTAGAATGGTGAAGGGTATAGGATTTATAGAAAAAATTTAATTGATACACTGAATGTATGTGAGGTACCCGTGGATTCCCCTTGGCTCGTTGAGATTCTAGGAGGGGTGAAATTTGTAGAATATCACTATTTTTTCTAGGGTCATCCACGATTTGTTGTGGCATACCAAAAATATATGGAACAATCTTGTTGTTACATCAGAAGCTCATTTTAGTGGATTCAAATTAATACTATGCCACCATATCTCTTCGAATATTTTTTTGATGATTAGTGATGTGATCAAATCATTATTGGGATTTAAATACCAGTTCATCAACATACCATTCGACTATTCTTAACAAGAAGTACACGGTGATATGATGCATGGCATGTTGATAAGTGGCAACTACATTTTATATCACAAATGGAATGACCTAATAAAAATTTATCCCCTATGGTTCTCTAAAGGCAGTGGCTTCCATATCATCACAAGCCATTTTTATGTGATTGTACCCTTAGTATCGATCCATAATGGGAAGGCCCTTGAACCCATCCGCTGTTTCAAGCATGTGTTTTGTGATTGGAAATTAGAAATCATAATTTGGGTATTTTCGATTAGGGTTTATGATATTTATGAAGACCATAATAATCAAATTCTTCAAATTTATAGTGATGATGTAGGTGAGCCATAATATTTATTTCACCAATCTAAAAATCTTATCATTGATCAATTTGTGAAAATATACCTCTACATTAGCAAAATGAGAGGGGTGAAGCCTCCTAGATTAATTTTTGAAGCCCCAATGATAATCTTGTATGCCGTGATGGTGTGTAGCCACATTTGTATTCAGTCCATTCATTTATTTTTATTCCAAAGAGAACAAATATCAGTGTTTCTACATAGATTAAATCAACATCACTTTCTCATTGGGATTCATGGAGGTACTAATCAATGTAGAATGATTGTCTTCATTTGTTTCTAGATTTATCTTCCTGAGCTCCTAAATATTGGTGGAGACTCCTTCCTTGAATGAATGACTGGAATTCCTGAGTATATCCTCCTCTTATTCTCCCACCAAATATGAAGAGTAATTTTCAAAATAAGTCAACAATATAGGGGCATCTATATCACTATCAAGTTGAGAACCACCATTATAAAATTCATTATCATCTTGTACTTCCAGATTAATTATAGAGAGATTCCTAAACTGATTATCATTTGCACAATTGCTAGGGATATAAGGGGATTTTACAACTAGGATCAGGTGTATATAGTATACTATATTATCGAAGATCACATAGTAATGGTCTATATTACTTTAGGGATTTAACGAGGTGGTTCAAAAACCATAGGTTGAATAAAACTACAAATAATCATCCCCCAAAGTTTGGATTCATTATCTATTCATGAAAACTACTTCATCATATGTGTATTCAGATGTATCTAAGGGGGAACTGTAACCATTTAGTATTTATAATTTTCAATTGATGGGGTATTTTAAACATTGATGGAATGTTGAGGGTACCCCCACATGGATATGAATCTATGTCCTTCGGAGTAAGATATTCAATTTAGTGTTTTATTGGATAACTATAATCATAGTGTAATATGTGAGATCACCAAAAATTTATTTGGGTATGATATTCCAAATTGGTATTTGCTCATTCAAATTATTCCGTTGAAGTATCAACTTTGTGGAAGAAAAATATCCATTCTTATATCCGAAATTTTGAAGGGTTATAGTGAGGGTAAGGATTATCCCTGGACCATTTTAAATTATATCCCTTTGGATGTTTATGAGATCAAATATACTCAAAACATATAGGGGTCTGATGAATCCCTAGATAACTTATTCCTGATCCCGGTCCATGAACAAGATTGTGACATGTAATTATTATTGCAAAATCTGAACTTGATAGACCATGTATGCAAAAAATTCTGTTCTGAACTCGTGTAGGATCTAGAGGGTTTTATAGAGTTCCACCATGAATTATTTTGAATTATGTGTAGCATCTAGGATTGTTATCATGACTGGGACAACCTCCAACTATTTCATAATTATTAACTTTTAATTTAAATGTTAGTTTTTTCCAAGAATGGGATTTCTACTTATTATGTTTCTCATAAAATAAGAAATCTTAGGTATACGAGATTTTTTCATGTGTATAGGTTGAGGGAGCATCTATTGTTGGTTTCATAGGTCATTCATGTCGTCCACTTTGTTTGAGATGATTTGGAAATTTCTCCCACTCTTGGAGGTCATTGAAGAGAAATGGGTGTGGAAGACCATTGGAGACTCTTCGAGAATATCAATGTCTTTGGTATTTTTGCTAGTGTCCTTTACCACATGTCTTAGCTACATATATGTCCTTTTCAAGTACATGATTGAAATATTAGATATGATAATGACCAGGTTTCCAATGTAACCTCAGTTCCTATGTTTGCGGCCTCTTGTTCCTCGATTGGGAGCTATGAATTCATATTCATAGGCATATTCCCCCTCATAGATGGGGTATACCAGGTTTATCAAGTTAATATAGAAAAATATCACATCTTTATCTAATCAGTGTTCCATTTTTTGGGGAAGTTCCCATTATTCATATATAGGGAAGAAATCTATATGAATTAGATATTACATTGGAGCTAAAAATTAAACATCCTCTTTTTTCTATTCATAGGTCAGATGGTCATGTAATCCTTAAGGGGACATATCTTATGTCACATCCCTAGGATATAGTGATGTCGTAAATCATTATATTTATTCTCTTACAGTTACCTAAGCATGGTAAACTATCATTCAAGTAGTTCAATCATTGAAACTCTATCCACACCTGTTCAAAACACTCTTCCAATCTCATTCTTCTTATAACTAGGTGATGGTGATGTAGATTACCCACATTATGGAGTTATCCAACACCACCTTTCCAAAACAGACCATGCCTCAGAGGAATTCATTGAATATCAAGAATCATGGATGTTATAGAGAATCCTTATATGAAAAGGGAAGTAGTCTGGATGATCAGTGAGGTTGAACTCATTAGTCTTCTTGGGATGTGGAAGCTTCAGTAGGTTATTGTTCATGGCTTCCTTCAAATAATCAGGTAATTTTTTTTGTTTTAAAAGGAGTATTCTTCATTCATCCATTCATAAAATCAAAATTGTCCCTGATCTATCCTATCTTCTTCGTGAGGGGGGTTTCTCTATTATTGTGTCTTGATAAGAGGCATAGGGAGGTTCGACACCAGCTTCGGTGCTCAAACGGGCACTACAAATAGTTTGAGGGTAACATCAATAATTCATACCATTCTTATAATTTTCCATTATAATGAGGAAATGAGGAAATATTTAGTTTGGGTTTACTGAATAGATTCATTCAGACATTAATTCATTTTTAGGAATAAACATAACCCACCTGGATACTTCATTGGGATCAGAGTTGTCTATAGATCACCCTAAAAAATTTTAGCTCAAAGATCCACCAATTGTTCCTATGATAAATAAATGTTGAGTGATTAGTTTAAACTGTTCCATCTAGTTATGCAGTCTGAAACCCTCTCAATTTTTATGTTTCTTGTAGCTCATGAAGTTGAAGATTCTCATTTTCCTCAGTGTGGAGCTGAACTGGAAAACGAATTGATGACAAAGTTCTTCGCATTCCGCTATAGTCCCTATATGAGGGATTCTATAACAAATGAATGATGGACCTACTGGATTATTTATAAAACACATCAACATGGTTTTCACCATTTGATCTTGAGGACCCATCGTCTGACCACATCTGGACCCCATGTGCATGATATGAAGTTCAGGGTCTCCCATGCCATAAAAGGTAGAGAAGGTAGGATTTACAAAATTGTGTGGAGGAAATTCTTTTACCACCCATTCAAGAAGTTGATTCCTCTCAGATTGCACAATTGAATTTCACCCTCCCATGGATTCCATTTGAGTATCTAGGGACTCGTCAACAATGAGAAAATTTAGATGTATTATTGTCTGAGCCACCCCCCATCTATATGGAGTTGGTGAGACCAAATGAGGTGGCCCTCTTTTGGCAACCCACTGATTCTAAATATATGAAAAGACATAATTTTTATTTCGATGCGGGAGATCCAATCAATATAATTATATGAAGTGATAATTTTTTAATTTCTCATTTATGTAGACCATATTCGTAGATCCAGATCTTCACTTACTCTCATATACTGCTCCTAGAGGATGGTCTTCCCTAAGAGGAAGAATTTTTTTCTCTTCATAAAGATAATATCTATCAGGAATATTTCCCTTAAGTATATCCACATTTATTTGTATGAGAGTTTGAATTTCATTTTCATATTGTTAAATATGTTCCTTAGTAGAAGGAATTTTTGTTCCTCAAGGTCTATGGGGATGCAAACACCCCATTACCATTATATTTGGAAGTGATCTCTCATAGAGGTAGAAACATAATATTTAGAGGATATGGGATTTGAGCCTTGTAGCTCCCTGTGATTTTGAAAATAAATTTAATATTGAATTCATGAAACACCGAGTCTCTAAAAAAACAATTTTTATAACCTATCCAGTATACATAATTTTACCAGACCTATGATTTAAATTTCAAAAACATGGCATACACGGTTGTGATCAGTAATTTATTTAGAGTCTGATAAAACCAACATAATTTTTGTTGAATAGTAACATACCATTATGAATAGTAATGTTACCATTATGAATAGTTACATACACCTATGAATAGTAACATCACATATTATTTTATGTATATAGTATATATGTGAAAGAATGATGTACCTATGATTTGGAGTAAGTAAATAAATGTAATAGAAACTGTATTTTTTCAAGTAAATTATGATTTTTATAAAAAATGAAATTAATCATATTTATCATTTTTTTTGAAAAAAATGGACTTCATTTTTATATAATACACATCAAAAAATGGTTACAATGTATTTTTGGGATTTTTCTAAAATACATGAATTTTTGTGAATAGTAAAATATGACAGTTTATAATAAATGCAAAATAATTGATTTATTGTGTCATTGATGATTTTCTACTGATGTAATCCCCAATGGTTCAAATTCAAATGCACATATTACTATTTATGTTCATTGAATCATCACTATTCTAATCTTATGGAAAAATAATAATCTAATTATGAAAATATTAAGAAAACTCTCCTCCCCACCACTATAAATACCACCTCTTACACCCTCTTCTCTTCACTCCTCTCAAGTATTGTGCCTTCTTTTAATTCTGCAAAAATCTCATCCCAAGCTCCTCCTACACGACCAAAAGCACATGGTCTCAAAAAAATACAAAATCTTCTTCCCTTAAGTGTCTCTCAGGGAAGGTTAATTCAAGAGTCAAAATCCATGTTTTCTTTTCTTTCATTTTACTGTTCCTTTGACATCTTTTATTTCCAAACCTCTCCTCATCCAAATGGTCAGAGAACACCAGTACCATACATGTAATGGAATTCTGTTTTGATAATGTTATATTTCATCTTCATCTCCCCTTTCTCCCTTATTTATGCTAAAAATGAAACATCGTCCAAGAGGTGTTGATTTATCACATTCAAGGATGAAAATTCTTCCAATTTGATGTACCTTCTACAACTATAATAATTAAAATTTTTATTATTTAAATAGTCTATTATATATTTATTTTATGTTATTTAATTTTCTATAATCATAATGCAATCGTGATGTAATATAATAATAAAAAACAAGGTAATTATGAGAAAAACACCAAATTAATCCAAGCATTTATCATTAATGGTTTATATAATGATCGACATTCACTCCAAAAAACCAAATAAATTTTATAATAATTTAATATTATCAATTTTAATTTATAAAATATAAAAATATTTGGTCTTCAACTCCCATCTTACATGAACTACCATACTCTTTAATAAGTGATCTGATCATGAATATTATGAAAACGAGCACTCGCGAACAATGAAATTGAATCCATTAACCATTCTAAAAGGCCATTAATGAAATTATTGAAATCATAATAAACCATATTAATATATAATGGGCTCTATAATTTTAAATTAATGAACCTAATTTGGTTTTTAGGTCATTTAGATAAAGCGAAAAGACCCTAAGAATTAAGGTAATGGATCCTCTCTCTCACTTTTATTCAAGAATCCCTCTATGTTGTGTCATTTTATTTTTGATCCCTAATGATGGGTTATGATTTAAAAACACCACCCATACAAATTAAATGTTATATAAATGAAAATATTCTCCTTTAACTCTCATTAATCCCTCACAAGGACACTTATTACCTTGACAAAATGTTTGTAAGGGTTTTCTACCCGAATCTCCATTTACTTTTGGGTTACTCATATTCTCTATATACTTTAATAAAATTATAAATTATTATTATGTAGTTGTAATAAATTATGTTTTAGTGTTATATATAATTATTCCATTAAAAATAATTCCTTATTTTATGGGGAGTTTCATGTCTTAAAAAAATATTTCAAAAAAATAGTTTGGAAATGAAAGCCCAATTCAAGAATCTTCTCGAATTCCTAACTATTTTGAAGTTCACTCTATAATCTATTTTATGATATAATTATACTTCTATAATCAAACATTTTAACATGAAAAATATATTTTGGTTCATTACTAGTTTTATGAAAGCAATCATTCCATTTTGATTTATAATACTTCAATATTTTCCTTAAACCATAAAAATTTGTTTTATTTATAAAGATTATGTAAGAACTATTTTTAATTAATTTAAACTCAATAAGTAATTATTTAATCCTAAAATATAATTTCAATGACCTTACATTTAATTTTATAGCATATACATGTTTACTATATGATTTCATTACAAAAACAAATGATTTTATATAATAACTCTTCTTTCCAAAGTAAAAAAGGATTTTTATCATCTCACTTCTTCTTTAAGGAGTTATATTCTTTGTTCAACACTAATTATTTCTTGTGATTTATGTACTTCACTTTAGTATATCATATAAATATTCTCCTTATTCTCATAATAATATAAGGGAATATCATTTGAATGTTTCAAGGTGGTATGATACACTTTGGAATATTTAAGGATTATTTCTTCATGAATTTTTAAATGGTCTCATTTAATGGGATATTTGTTTATGTAAACAACCTTTGATTAATCTTGTATTTAATAGAGATTTACCTATTATGATATCATCTAAGATATGTGTTTCATGTTTTCCGATTAGTTTTAGTATGGATGTGCTATCTTGATACCATTAACCATATTATTCTTAATGGTTAGTGTTTATGTTCATTGATTGGGGAAAATATTTACATTTAATATATTAGTTTCAATATGAATTTATATGTTAATTTTATTCACCCTTTCATATGTTAAATGCATTTTAATTAGTATGTGATAGGTGGGGGACTCTATAGCCCCTCTATTCATCGGCAGGTCAAATGAAACAAATATATATGGACTTGGCCGAGGCCTTGCCCATTTTAGATATGGTTTTGGCCAAGGCATTAATAAATTTTAGAAGTACTGGCCTTGGGCACGAAGGTATGTTTTAGATATTTCAAAATATGCATTTCCCTTGTTATAAAACTAGTAATTTAATTTTCAGGAGGTTATTAAACTAGTTGAATTCCCTTGTTTACTCTTTAATATGGCATTATTTATTCATCTCTTAATCGCGCCATAATGTGTTCAATTTCATTTTTAATAGCATGTTTTTTTCTGTTATTCACCATACCGAATGTTTATGTTCATGATATCTTCTACTATACTTCTTACCCTTACTAATAATTTGAGCTCAACCATTTCATATACATTATCCTTCTAGGATACCATGATGATTATACGATGGGTGAATTTTAGGGTTAATCTACAAGATTATAGTCTTTTTTGTTGAAGTTATTATGTTTTTTTTAGTTTCATGTTGTAATTTTTAACTCTTTTATGTATCATGTTTCCAAAACTACTAAACATATCAGTCCTTCGGGATCCATCTTCCATGTATTAAAGAAAATGTAATAAAAAAGTCATTGAATCTGAGCTTCTTGGGAATGGGAATTGTAGTTGTTATCAGAGGAAGATTTGTAGAAAACAATGAAACTAGACATAGAAATGATAGATTAGTGAACAAAACCCTAAGATATAATTTGGGTATAAGAATACAAGGACATAATATAGTATTGGTAAGGAATGGATTATGTGGTTTATCAAGAAAATATATCCCTACTAGATACAAACAAGTAGAGGTGGCTCTGGCAGATATGTAGCTGCGGGGAAATCCTAAAAACAGTAGTTTAAGCTAGACTTGAATAAGAACGGGTGCACCAAAATGGGGCTTTCTGAACAATTGCTTTGACACTCCATGGGGATATTCTTCGGTAAATTCATAATCTTATTAGGAACCATTATAAAGGATTTATGCCCCCAAAGTAACCAAATTATATCGTTCTAGGATTTATGATGCATAAATTTATGTTATGTGTTATACCATGTTTAGGGATATAGAGAGTTCAAAATTTTATGAGATAATATATTATATATAATGGATTAGAAGTGGATCCTAGCTGAAGTAATGCAAACTTCACCAATGAGCATGATTCAAAGAGTAAGAAGAACCACATATCTAATGGTTTTAAGCCCTCATTTAAATGTAATATTGTTTCCCAAGTATCCTTATCATATTAAGAAATAGTATCATGTGTTAACAAGGTTTGTAAGGAATTATATGAGTCATAAGTATTTTAATGGAATAAAATGAATAAGATGATGGTAGAGAAAACATGGATAAAGGGAAGAAGGGGAAAGGGTTTTCTAACATTTGATAACTATGGAAAGAATCACACTAGTAAATGATTGTAAGTAATGAGATTTTGTTATAAGTATGGAGGAAAAGGACACCGAGTTCATGATTGTAAGGACAAAATAAAGTTTCCAATGTACAATGTTAAAACTACATGGAGATGAGACACTACATGAATCAATTTCCCAAACTTCAAGGTAATATACCCTGAATGATGTTACTGGATAAATATCAAGTTATTATACAACCATAGATGTAGAGGAATGATTAATATTCATATTCAAGAAACACTTCTTTTTAATATTTTATAAAAAATCACTGGTTATAAGAATTATGGAATATATATGAGGATTGTACTACATTACATTATTTTAAGGACTTAAGTTCTTATGAATAAAGGTAATAAAGAAAATCGACTCAATAGAAGGTCAAAATGTTGGAAAATATATTGTCTTGGGATAGAAAACCGTTATCATGTTCATACTACTGATATATCAATTATTGAATGGAGAGATAATATATTTGGATAAAGTAAATTTGATAGTACTGAATACCATGGTAATGATTCTAAACTATTGGATATCGATCTTTTGGGAATGAAAACCCATTTATGAAATGTTTTAAATTGATCATTGTATGTGGTTTTAGTGGTTAATGACACATCATTATGCAACTAATGCTATGATATGAAGTATAGGTAATACAAGGAACAATCAAAGGATAATATTATTCTAATGAAATATAAATGTATATTTATACCCTTATAGAGTGGAATAATCCATCAACTCTGTGAAACGAGTCCTAAATATGGTTCTATTAACATAATCTTCGATAGAGTTAATTAAATATTTCATAACTATATTTTTTGGTTTTGTGGTAATCTACTTTCATATAAACCTAGTTTATATCACTAGAGATCCATAGTTTGGTTTTTCGTTTATGACATTGTTTTTAATTTCAATCAATTTTTTCCAATTCAAAAGGGTAATTTATTTATTAAATTATTTATTTACGATTCTTTTTATTATTATTTTGACAAACTATATTCCCGTAACCATTTTAAGGAGTATATTATATTAACCATATTTCTTATACTAGTTTTTCAGAAGGAAATTTTCAATTAACAACTAATAACTTTCAAAGATAAATATCAAATTTCAAGGAAGGAATTTTTGAAAGGAGGGGATAATGTAGAACCCCAATATTTGTTAAATAAATTTAATATTTAAGGCATGAAACAATTGTTCTCTACAAAACACAATTTGTTATAACCTAACCAGTAAACATAATTTTACCAACCCTGTGATTTGAATTTTGAAAATCTAACACACATTGTTGTGATATGTTATTTAGAGTCATATATGACCAACTTAATTTTTGGTGAATATTAACTTACCATTATTAATATTAAGGTCACACCTATCAATAATGACATACCCTTATGAATTGATACCTCACCTATGATATTAAATATATAAAATTTAAGTGAATGTATGATATACCTATGTTTTGGAATAATTAAATAAATGTTTTAAAAACATTATTTTACTAGTAAATTTTGATTTTAATTCAAAAATAAATTATAATAATTTGAAATTTAATTTTGAAAAATGGACTTCATTTTTGGATTCTACATGAAGAAAAATGGTTATGGTGAATTTTGTATATTTTTTTGAAATACATGATTTTTTTGAATAGAAAAATACGATTATTTATAATAATGATAAATAATTGATTTATTGAGTCAATGATGACGTTAGAATGATGTAAGAAGCAATTGTACATACTAAAATTAACATATTACTATTTTGGCCATGGAATAATCCGTATTTCTTGTCTTATTGAAAAATAATAAACTAATGATTAAAATATTAAGAAAACTCTCCTCCCCTCTATTATAAATACCACCTCTTCTACCCTCTTCACTTCACTTCTCTCAATCCTCATGCCTTATCCATATTCTGCCAAAATATCTTCCCAAGATCCTCCCCCATGACCATCATCCCTTGGTCTCATAAAAAGGCCAAATATTCTTCCCTTAATAGGCTCTCAAGGAAGGTTATTTTGAGAAGTAAAATTCCCCCTTTATTTTCTTTCATTTTCATGTTCCTTTGTTATATTTTATCTCATATCATATCCACATAAAAATGGTATGAAAACTGTTGTAACATACATGTAATTGAATTTTTTATTCTTATGTGATAATTCATCTTCATCCCCCCTTTCCCCCTCATTTATGCTAAAAACGAAACATTGTCCGAGATGTGTTGATTTATCACATTCAAGGATGGCTATACATTCAATTTGATTTAAATTCTTCAAATATGACCATGAAACCAATTTTTTGGTTGAAACAGTATATTCTGTATTTATATTATCTTATGTAATGTTTTTTTATCCTTATTCACTAATGATGCAAAATAATAATGAAAAACAAGGTAATTGTGATCCAAAATGAAAAATTAATCATGGCGTTTATCATTAATGTTTTATACAATGATTCATAATCAATACAAATAAGCAAATGAATTGTATAAACTTGTAATATTATGAATGTTAATTAATAAAATATAAAATCAAATACGGACTTTAACTCCCATATTACATAAACTACCATACTCTTTTATAAGTGACGCGATCATGAATATTATGAAAATGAGCACTCATGAACAATGAAATTGAGTCCATTAACCCATAAAAAAGGTCATGGATGAACTAAATAAAATCATGATAAAACAAATAAAATTATAAAGTGTTTAGGGATTTTTAAATAATTAACATAATTTTGTTAATTTGTTCATTATGATCAAGCGAAGAAGAACCATTGATTTAAGGAAATGGAATATCTTTCCCACTTTTATTCAAGAATCCCCTTATAGTGTGTCATTTTATTTTTCATTAATAATGATGTGGTATGTTCTGTAAACTCTCCCATTCTTCCCTTATGATATATAAATTATGATATACCTATTTACCTCTCATTAATTACTCATAACGACACATGTTTCCATATCATAATGTTTTAAGGGTTTTCTACTTGAATCTTAATTTCCTTTCGGGTTACTCTTATTCTCTAAATAGCTAAATAAAATTGAAAATTATTATTATTTACTAATCATAAATTTTGTATGAATGTTTTATATAATTACAACACCCATATTCCTTCCTTATTTTATGGGGAGTTACATGTTTTAAAATAATATTTATGAAAATTTGTTATGAAATGCATGCTCAATTCATGAAACTTCATGAATTCTTACCTATTTTTAAGTTCAATCTATAATCTATTTTTAGCAATATTTATCTCTCTATAATTGAGAATTTTAACATGAAAAATCTATTTTGGTTCATTTCTCGTTTTATGAACCCAAACATGACTTTTCCCTTTAGAATCCTATTATACTTAAACGCCATAAAATGTTATATTTCTAATGTTTCTATAAAAAATATTTTTAAATAATTTGACCTCAATTAGACATTATTTAGACATAAAATATAATTTTAATGACCTTCCATTTCATTTTTGTCATATAATAACTTATGATATGATTTCATGATAAATACAAATGATTTTCCAAAATAACTCATCTTTCCAATGTAAAAAGGATTTTTATCATATAACATTATCTTTTATGATATATATCCCTTATTCACCACTTATTTATTTCATATGGTGTATGTTAATCCCTTTTTTATATCATATAGTGTGTCTCTTTATTCTCATTATAATCCATGGTATTATGATTTGAATGTTTCTAGGTGGTATGAGATGATTTGGAATGTTTAAGGATTATTTTCTCAAGAATTTTTCAATGGTATCATTTTAAAGTATCTTTATTTATGTCAAAACTACTTTGAAGGATCATGTATTTCAAAGAGATTTATCTATTATGATATCATATACAATATTTGTAGAAGGGTTTTTTATTAGTTTGACTATGGATGTGCAATCTTGATACCATTCACCATATTATTCTGAATGGTTAGTGTTAATTTTCATTGATTGGGGAAAATTATTTACATTTCACATGTTAGTTTCAACATGAATGTATATGTTAATTATGTTCACTCTTTCTTAGGAGGAATTAAATAGACATAGTATGTGAAGGGTGGGGCCCTCTATAACCCCTTGATGCATTAGTACGTATCACAAGACAAGTAGATATGGACTTGGTCTAGGCCTTGACAATTTTTAGATATGGTTTTGGCCAAGGCCTTAATCAATATTAGATGTCTTCGATGAGGACTTGATGATATGTTTTATATTTTCCAACATATGCATTTACCTCATTATGAAACTAGTAATTCATTGTTCATGAGGTTATTCAACTAGTATAATACACATGTTTTTGATTTAATTTGGAATTATTTATTCAGATCTTATTCTTTCCATAATGTTTTGAAGATCAATTTTAGGGGCATGTGTTTTTAGTTATTCACCAGGCCTAATATTTATGTTCATGATAACTACTTCTATATTTATTACCCTTACTGAGCATTTGAGATCAACCATTTCTTATGTTTTATCCTTCCAGGTTACTAGAATTATTATAATACAAATGAATTTTTGGGTTAATCTAAGAGATTATAGGATTTTCTGTTGATGTTATTATGTTGTTTCTATTTTTGAGTTATAATTTTTCACCCTTGTATATATCTTCTTCCCAAAACTACTAAACATATCGGTCCTCTGAGATGAATATTCATTGTATCTATACTAATGTAATAAAATAAGTTACTGACTCTGAGTAACATGCCTCCTCTAGTTTTGGGTGAATGCAATGTTGAATTTTGCATCCAGATCACCCTCCTCTAATGCGATGTTTTTCATTTTGTGACCCTCTACTTCTACATCTTGATTAACATTATGATATTTTTAATAGTGATGAAATTAACATATGTGTATTGGGAAAAGGTACATTTCACATTAATTTTAATGATACTAGATAGGTTTTCACAACCTTCATTAGGATTGATCGTCAATTCCTTGGCTATATTTGGCCATTTTGTCTTGTGTTCCTAGAAGGGTTTGATTTCATTCATTGTACGCTCCTCTCGTCATGGCATATGAGTAGTCACATTAATTGATTTTATGGTCGTAAATACCGATCGAGCCCAATATTAATATAGGATTGTTATGTCGTGGGATGAAAAAAATGGTATTTCATCAATTGATATTTACCTAGAAATGTGGAGAATATTGAGTCACTATATCATGACGATGATGATGATAAAAATTCCTCTTGCCCTAAAATTTGGGGTCTATCTAGGTTTGCTTCAATTCATCCTAATGTTGGGGATATAATGATTCTAGTTAGAGAATTAATGATTCCAAGGATGAAAATTGATATATAAATGCCTCGTCCATTTAAGATAATATTGATCTAGAACAACTATTGAATTCCCGAAGAGCTACTTGAGGGATAGTGAAAATGGTGATGGTGATTGAAAATAAATACCCCCAACCTAGTGAGATGGGGTTGGTTTGTAGACAATGCTGATATGTTGTAAATCCCCTACGGAAATTATTATCCAAGGGGTGGAGGTTGTGGTAGATTTACATCAACATGATAGGCTGGATTCTATCTTGGACATCTGCTACAAAAGCTGCTACATTGAAATGTTCGATGTGGCTTAGCGATGTTCATGTTGAAGCTAAGTCCAATAGAAACCCAAGATGGGAGTCAGTTTCCATGGGATGTTTTTTGGGTTGATCATAACATTGGATTCTATGTCCAAAATACATTCATATTTCTTCAAGGGGAAAAGTTCAATACTCTGGGGAATATCCTCTTCCCCAAATTATGATTTCATATCATTGTTTAAGTAGAGGAATTCTATTATAGTGACCATCTAGATGGCACATTACATGGTCCTATAATTTCCCTGGAGGATATGACATTACAAGATGACGAATCTGAGGGTTTCTACTATTCTAGTGACATAGAAAAATAAAATGCTCCATATTTCTTCCATACTCAGATACGTATGTTTGGAGATGCTATGAAAAAAATTCAACAGAGAGTTGTTGTGATGTGAAGAAAAACACTCTTTAGGAGCTAGTTATGGTCGTCCACTATTGGGTTCCACTCTATTGCGATGTTATCCATATCCAACTAATGATAGTGTTTATTGATGACCTTAAGGTGATATTAATATGATAAATAAGGTAGTTTTATAGTATTTAGTTCCTGATGTGTTTCCCATATAATTTGGCATAGATTAGGAATTAACTAATTTCTAAGATCTTTTTTCATTACATAGTCAGAATTGGTGAGGAAAACAAACATTTTGGTGACGTTGTTTCCAACTAACTGTCTCTATAAATAAATATTCTTATCTTATTCATCATAATTATATGCTTCCCTTGGGTCAAAAAATATAGGATTCTTCTTGTGGTCACCTAATAAATAGAGTGGAGATTTTTGGATGTTAATGTGGAACTCCATATGATTGAATTCTATGTTTTATTCACCTCTCTATATGAAGGAATATGATTATTGAACACATGTATAAATGGAGGCATCTACTTAAGGGGAGGATTTCAGTTTTTGTGGGAGATACCAACGTTAGGAGGTTGTCCATGGAGGATATTCAGAGTAAAGTCCATGTGATCCATATTCACATAACCATGAGGGGGATATCAAGGTAAAGATCATCTTATTATTTAGTTGAAGAGTTGAAAAAACATATGTTGTTGAGACTTTCTCTTGAATGACACTAACAACACTAGCATTAAGAAGAGTTGGGATATGAGCCTTGTTTTTCATTGTGGATTTAATATTCCAAACAGGCATTTCGAATTGTGCAGGGATATTTACTGGTTATATATAAGTTTTTTACCTAATTGATAACATTTAAGGGATTTGTGAATACTATCATGACATTTAGAATCATTTATGATATTCCATTAAGTGTCATCATGATTAGAAGGAATATGAGCATGCCCCGATCCATGTGTCACTCTCAGATGGTGATCCTCAATTAGAATAGTTATATGAGCCTGATCTTGAGACTTTGGAATATTTTTTCAGTCATTCATGATTGGAATATTATCTTATATAGCAGTAAGTGATGATCTCACTTGGTGATCCCCAGTATGATAAGGAGTATGATCCCATTCATAATATGAATTACAGGTTGAAATTTTATAAAATACTACCACAATGGTAGAAGGGATATGAGTCTCCCCTTATATAGCCTCAAGAGGATGATGATGGATTCATTCATTGACATGTGCAGGGATATGATCATGGATTCCACTATCTACTCAAATAATCTAGATATATTCACTAATAGGAATATGATCATGTGTTGAGTAATTTATCATTTTAACTTGGTGAGCCTTCTCAAAAACGATGATATGATTTAAATTACAGGCATTTTGATTATTTAGATAGTATAATTCAATATGAATATGTTCTTATTCTGATATATGTCTTACTCTTACACGGTGAGTCCATCTAAAACATTGGCATGAGCTCGATCCTGGACCATTGGAATTTTCATGTGGTCTGATTGACTATAATTTTTTCCGGTCACAAGGAATGTTCTTCTCTCACATTGTGAACCCAAATTGGAATAGTAATATGAGCCTAGTATGGTGACTCATCCTTTAATGAAATATACTAATAATCATCCAACACTAGGGAAATAATTTTTTTTTCTCCGAAGATACCACATGTTCATAACGATCAGAGTGTTGTTTTTCCCTAGTTTTAGGTATTCTAATATAATAATATCCCTATATCTATACCATGGCTAGAATATGGTTGTGGAGTTTTTGGGTTGTTTCTAATATGTAAAGACACTTTATCAAAGTGTGAAAAGGAATATTCACCTATACATTTTTTCATCTATATACTAGAAGAGATCTCAAATTGAATCATGAATATGAGCCCACTTATGTCCTCCATATGCCACTGGAATATAATTATTGACTTCATACACTAGGGTAGGCAGATGCTTCCCCATACATGCTGCAAGAATATTCCCATAGGCATGTTCGAAGTGAGAAGATATATGATACTACCCATTGGTTGTTACAAGAATATACCGGGATACATTATCAGTGGAAGTGGGGATATGATCAAACTCACAAATATATAGAGAATACCATTCCAAATGTGTCTTTATTATTTCCCATTCTTGGGTGTCAAAGGTGGTAGCGTGTTGGGAGGTAAACTCAATATATGGCTAAGGCGTACTAGTGCGATGGCGCTGGAGACATCAGTTAAGAGGATCAATCCTTGATATCCCCTAAATTAGAAGGTAGTCATATTTGAATTGATTATATAACTTCATTAGATACTAACGGTGGTTATTTTCATACTCTGGGTTAATCTACAAATGTGGTTGGCTATGGTGATGAGTGTCACTGGATTTACAGAATTTTTTTTTTGAATTATGTGGACATTCCGGTTTTAGTTCTTTATGAAATTCCCTGGAATCCTCAAGGGTCCAGATCATACTATGTTGATAGTACTCTGAGACTATTTCATTATCCACCCTACACTAAATAATTCTGGAGGGAGAGGTCATTCTAAGGCTCATAAGAGTTGCAGTTATAGCTGATTTTCTAGATCAATTTTTGGATAAAGACATGCTAGTTCATGGTATGATTTTCATGAGATGTATCTAAAGTCAAGAAGGAAATAAAGAACAAGGTTTTCAAGTATTTCTTCAGAATAGGCATGTTATGTGCTCAATTATAGATTCATTTTTATCATAATTGTCTTTTTATTCATAAACTGACTATTTTTCTATTGTAGAATTTCCAAAGTGAGGATAAACTTTTTTATAAGAACATTGATACATTGGATTAGTTCTATTATTCATGTTTTTTTCCTGTTGATGTATCATGTGAAAATAACATGTCTGGACTCATTGTAAAATGATCATTATTTTATTTGAGAGATTCACATTGGTTTTACCATTTTTGTTTACGTAGGCCATGAAAAAAATTGATCAATGAATGGTAAACTGATCACTATAACATTTTAGATATTCATGTCATGTTAAACATTTTTTCAAATGGTGTGAAAACATAATGGACCTATGCATGGTAAAATGAAAACTCTATCATTTGAAATATTCATTTCAGGTTCACCATTGTTTCTATATTGTGTGAAAAAAGTGGTCTGACACATGGTAAATAAATCATTTTCTCATTTGATATATTCATGTTGGGTTCACATTTTTTATTCAATTAAAAAGGAAAATAACCACTTTGGGGAAACATCATGACAATTACTTTTTGGTCTGGAAATAATGGGGTAGTCTATTCTTTTTTTCTTGTGGAAGAGATTTCATGGTTATACGAGTTGGGGTTAGGGTCTTCATCGATTGTTCTTTCATAAAGGTGGGTTAGTTTATTATTTTTTTACTGTAATTTTTCAATGGTTTCCACATCCAGAACTGGGTACATACATATATTCCAAAGGTAGTCATCTACTTAGGATTTCAGACCCAATTCCACTTAGGAACTTGTATTGGTTAAGATGATGAGAGGTTGTGCTCATTGAACCCTTTTGGGGGAAATTATGTCAAACTACTAGACTCTCTTATATAATTAAGATATGTTTTTGAATATCATTATAGAAGATTTTTCCTGGAAAAAATGACTATATATTTAATATATTTCATCATCCGAATACTAAACTAGTTACCCCCATAGAACGACCATAGGCTAAATATCATTTCTGAGTGAAATTAAAATATCTAAGTGAGATGGTATATATGTATATAAGGTTCTTCATATATTTTTTTATGGGTGGATATACATATATTGATGTTGTATAGCCATGAACATATAAATTTGCTTCCATGTGGGGATATGTTAAATATCTCAAGGATGGGATTGAGACATTATGGTTCATCCAATCTATCTAATATATAGAAAGAAACAAAAAACACATTGTTAATTAAACTTGTCTAGTTTATAATCCAGTAGAAATAATAGATGTGAGGGTACTGAGACACTAGGTATTTGAGCATGATCCTTAGAGAGGATTCTTATGTATCCTGGATGTGGCAGGAATCAGAGTTATTGTAGTTTGATCATGCCCATGGGACTATCCCCAAGGTAGATACCCTTGTAATGGGGTATTAATATGAAGCCACTAATCAAGGATTAGACCCCAGGGATTCCCTTATTGGTGGAAACTATAGTTCAAGTAATATCACCATTGTAACACCATAATCCCACATGAGCCTTTCTTAGTGTGAGAAACAAGGGATAAAATGTAATCATTGTCACTGTGTAATGATTAAAGACATATTTACTGGGATAGTCATTTAAATATTTCTATTGGTTCTTGGACTATAATAATGTGTATAATGTATCCTAGTTATTATATAAATCAAAGCCATTATATTTCAGTTCACTTCTCAGTCAGTTGATGGATGAGGTAGAATGAAAATCCCATGGGAATGACAGAGTCTTGATGGTTGAAATGTTATGGACATAGAGGACTTACACCATAGTGGATTAAAATTTTATCTTGAGGCATATAAAGGAATATTATGTATCATAGTTATTATAAGAAAAATATTTTCCATAGTTTAGTTCATTTTCATATACGGATATTGATGAGGTAGAATGATCAACCCATGAGAAGGATTGGATTCCGATGGTTGAAATGTTAGAGACATGGAGGAAATACATCGAAGTGGATTATGATTTGATAATATTCCTTAGGAAGTAATATTATATATACTAGTTATTATAGGAATTAGAGTTCTCATAATTTAGTTGATTTGGGGCTTACCCACTGAGGTTTCCAAGGTATGGAGGTAGTTATAACATTCCACTGGTCGGGTCTTACACACTGTGGTTGTAATTATATAGTGGCATTTTACATATAATATTATATGATTGATCAAGGTTATCACAGTAATGTTTAACATATATGTTCACTAGAAATGTTTATCATGGATTGGGATACATAATTTTCAAGGACTAGTTTTCAACCGGACCTTCTTGATTGTCTATATGACATGTCTTGATTGTCTGGCTAACATGTTGAAGGATATCTGGACATGACTAGTTGTATTGTAGAAATGTCTAGAGATAATATCATGATCCATTTGGATTTTACGATGTACGACTCACATTGGATTGAATGTTTGAAGGCCATCATTTGACCAAGCCATACTTCTCTAGAAGGCATCGCAAGACCTGGATGAGTTGTCCTAGAGGATATGACATGATCTGGACTATCATGTTTGTAGGGAATCACATGATCCAAATAAAATTTCATAGTGTAATCATGAAATCATGTTGACCCAAATGGAGGGAGTTGTGAGATTTAGTTTCACATGTCTGTTGTGTGTTGCAATTTCTAGATGGATTGTTTGAAGGATGTCTCATGATTTGGATGAATTTTTAGGAGGATGTCGTGAAATCCAATTCCCATATTATGGTTCCATTGCGGTACCCAACTAATATACACAGGTTGCATAGTATTATTTGGTATACATGTCTAAAGAACATTATAAGGTCTATATGGTGAGCCTGAAGGGTTTCATGAGACTCTGGTGGCATGCTCAAGAGGTGCCATGTGACCTGCATTGACATATCTAGGGGACCTCACATGATCTAAATAGTATACCAAAAGAGCATCATATGATCTATGAATAATGTTCGGGTGTTGTCATGGGCCCAGGGTGATTCACCCAATGTTCAAGAGGATCATCTTATATATTCTTCTCATATGTCTAAGGGATTTTAGACTTTTTTTCTATCCATTTATTATGTATGTGTCTTAGATGTGATATGTGTTATCTTGTTTTTTTGAATGTGATACAGAATATATACAAGATATCTAATGTATAACCCACTATATGACTTTTTTGTGATCTATGAGTGACCACATGATGCGACTATTCATTTTTCATGATCATCATAGGTTGTTCCCTTGATTTTACTTGAAAAAAATCCCTTCCTATCAAGTGATTTTCAACTTCAATAAATAGACTCTGATGCCTGCATATTCCTATGCAAGGATCCAAGGATTTGGTTTTTTTTATACTAGGGTGGGGGATATATGGGACTCACCAACCTAATTATATACTGCTTAGTGTGATTTTTACTCCACAAATTCAGGTTAGAGTTGCTGAAGAGTTATTCTGTTACAAATTTCATTTTATTCTATCAAACGTCATTTAGGGGGCACCACATACTTTTCCTCAACAATGAGACCATCCCATCAATAACCCATTTATTAGAATATATCCAATTAATGGGTACTTTCTTTATCATATTTACATTTCATGGTGATTTCAAAATGTCATGATGAAATATCGAAGGGCCTTTAAGAGATTAGGACAAATTTTGAAATAATTTCACTTAATCCAATGATACATGTATGGGGTCTTCCACAAGACAAACTTTTCATGCCATGGGGCTTACACATGATCAAGATATCATGAAAAATGGATTTCATGATTTAATTATATCTTATCAAGTGGTTTTACCATGATCAATTATAATCAGAATATCTTCCCCTCACATGAAGCTCCAATAATTCCATTTTTTATTTCCTTGTTTATTTTCAAAAGGAAAGGTATTTCTTGATTTTTTACATGTGTTTTCGAAGACAATCAATCTCCCTCTCATTGGTGCATCGTGTGAACAAAAAAGTTTCACATGCTGATGTAAGGGAATTATCATGGAAAATTCATTATGTTTTTCTATGGGATCAAAGGGGGATCACATGTCTAATGGGAGATGTTTCAAAATATTCTTGTGACAGAGGTGACACACTGAGTGTTTCTTAAGCTACAAGGTGGACATGTCATCGAGGCTTTTTTGGTGTCTTGAAAAACAAACGGGGTGCAATGAAGGAAGATTGTAACAGCAATATGATCTTGTTATTTGTTATTTTATAAATTATTTTACAGGTATTTTTCAATATTTGTCTAGTACCTACCGATAGATAGGTCACGTGACTTGGAGGAGTTTATCTGGTATCCACCATGTGATCCATGAGTGTCAATGAATCATTCATGAGAGAACAAGGATTTTTCAAAGGGGCTCTATGAGTTACTTCATAGGTAATACATTGGAAATGTATATATACATGAATTCATTTCAGTTATGTGATCATGTGAAATCTAGAGGTTTATGTGATCTATGTTATATTGGTCACCTTCTTCTTCCATCACTTTGAGAGGGAAAATAATACCAATATTCTGGTATTTTTCTCCATTGTGGATTTTTGTCCCCATGTGGTGGGAATTATAAAAATACATATGATGCGCTATTATTTAAAGATAAGAATTATTTTATATAATTATTCATAATGGTCAATGACATGTCATTTCTCTATATACCTGATCAATATTTATTTGGATAATTTTGAGTGTGTGGGTTATCTCGTTAGAGTTACTAAATCAATTTCTCATATTCACTTAAACTAATGGAAAAGGGTAATGTATAATATTCCTCACTAACAAGTGATGAAAATATTATGTAGAAGAAAAAAAATATGTGTTTGATAGAGATCATGTTAGAACAATATATATTCTTCATAGAATTTACTCATTTCTTGAGAATTATTTTCCATTATATTTATGAATGTAGTTATTCAAATATTTTTGGAAAAAACTAATGAATGTGGGAAAATTTTTTATTGACTGTTTGGGGATGGAATTTGACATATAGGGTTACTATAGAAGTTTTTTTGAGGTAATCATAATGATAATTGGATTGTTTTTATAGTTATTTCATATTACGTGATACATGTTTATATTAATTATACCATTCTAAAAATGTTTCTATATTTAGTAGAAATTATTACTTGGAATGATTTATAGTTTTTTATTATATGATATGATATTCCATGAAATGTGACAAACAGAATTAGGATTTAGTGAATGAATAAGATTGATCTAATTAGAAATATATAAAAAGTTATATTATATAGATTTTGTAGGGTATGTTATATTGGAACCAAGGTTTAGTTTTGGAATATCTCCATTTAAATAAAATTTATACAGTAATTCATTTTTATTGTCACTGCCCTTGCATATTGCAATATAAAACTTACTTATTACATAAAGTGTTAAATCATATGTAGAAACATGAATATGATGCATGTTAACATTCAAACAGCCTCAAACCTACACTCCATGATCTAGTGATAATATTATAAACAATACATTTCACGTTTTTATATAAATTATGGTGACAAAATTTTTACCATAGAAAAAAAAATCAAAAGTATATTTGGTATCACGTACGTTCTCAATGACATTTAAGGTTTATAGATTTAATGAATTATGAAAAACTCTTACAAAAAAATCATATTTATATTAATTATAATTTCCCAAAATTTTCCAATATATTATTATTTCAAATTATGGTATTATAATTATTCTTATTAAATCCTACAAGAAATTTTTTATTCAATATCATTCTTGATAACCAATGGAAAATGAATCAAAATATGGGTGATCTCAAATTCATAGTAAGGATTGAATAATTTGTTAGAAATTTAACTTCATTAGTGAGAATAAGATGAGAATAAGTGTTTGATGACCTAATGAAGGTGTATGATCTTGAAAAAAGGATATTCATACCTAGAAACACCTAGATCAGGAAACATAAAAACATGGAATATGGATTTCACATAGGAAAGAGTTAACATAATCATATTAGTTTAGGAAAATATAGAAAAATAGATGGAATGATTTTACACACTTTTATAGGTCTGAGGTTCAATTAAATTTTAATTTTCCCTGAATAAACATACATTTTTGGATATTTATTTTTTAAATTAATAGTGTAAATTTACATTGATAAAAAATTGATGAAATTTCACTTATAAAATTAAAATATATCAGATAAGAATAATTCATTATTTTCTAACACAATAAAAGAATATATAACCTTTAAGAAAAGTATCTTGATATAAAATTATCTTATTTCCTTAATCAAAAATGAATATAAGACCATTTGACTCATCTAAGTTTTATTTTTTTGGTTGTTGAATATCTCATGATCTTTCACATTGTTTTGATTAATGACCATTACCACCCACCATCATTATTATGGAGTAACACTATTTTTCAATGTCTGTATCTTCACATCTAACCTATTTTTTACTATATGGAAACCTATTTACTAGTAATTTTAATTGACCTGTCATATTTCACTTTACTTATTTTAAGGGGATTTGTTAACCCTTTTTTCAGATTATAGTTTATTCCAAAAGAATTTTCATATAAAAAAAGCCTTGGCATTTGGTTAAAAAAAATGAAATTATTAGGATAGAATTTATTGATGGGAAGAGAATGTGACTCCCCAATATTTTAAAATAGGATCCTCATTATTGATATCAAATATGAATTAGAAACATATCATACTTGATAATTTTCCACTTTGAGACTTTCTGATATATTTTATTTTTAATAAATTTGATATATTCAATAGCTTACTAGACATGAAACCCAAATTATAAATGAGACATAATAAAGTATAATATTATTATCGAGCTATTAAATTTTTGGGTAGTGATAGGAATAAACATATTTTAAAAATTATTTCTATTAAGTGATTGAGAAAAAAATAAAAATCATTTTAATGAAAAATAAATCTTTTTAAGAAATATATTTCTCTAAAAGAGATTTTAGTTGTGATTGGCACACATAATTTTATTTTTTTACCATTTTAATTATTTTATTTGATAAAATTAACATTATTTTTTAAATAATTCTTTCAAACGTAACTTATGGTTGATTTTTTTAAATATTTCATTTTATTATGAATACAGAAAATATTTTTTTATTGAAAAATTCATTTTCATTAAAATATGTTACAAGGTTATTTTATATTATAAATTGGTATTAATGTAAAATTAGTTAAAGTGCATTCCAATTTATCTAATTTAGGCCATTTTAGACCATTTCAAATTGAATTTTTACAATTAGACCTTATATATATATATGATTATTTGACCTTTGAAAACATTATTTTTTTTATCATGTATGTATGATTAATTTTAAATTTTATTCTACCACATTGGTGAATTGAATTTGGAATAATGGATTAGTTATTTTGAATTATATTTATTTATATTATCCAATATGGTGAATATAATTTTTTACTATTATGAATAGTAATAGAAGTAATAACATTGCACGTCTATGCAACTGATTACCGCCTAATGAAGAAGTTTGATTTGTTTTTTACTATCCTTTACTTGATTTCCCATTATCCTATTACGAACATGATAACATCAATCACGCATACATAAGGCCTACCATTCCCATGAAGCAATGTAATCCATTATCCATGTTCATATTCAAATAGTGATTCTATATTTGATTAATAAAATTATTATTATTAAGTTAATATCATTATATATATGATTTAATATTATATTATTATCATTATATTGAACTTATACTTTAAAAACATTCTTGGGAAAACAATGCAGTTATCACTCAAATCAATATTAATAATAACTGATTTTGAGTGAAAGGGTGATAATATATTTTAAAATAATCATATATAAGATTATAAATATGAATATTTCTCTTTTATAAATTAATAATGTGCTTAAAAACAATATACTGGATGGTAAATAACATTCATCCCAATGGAAGCATGACGTAAGTGACATTATCTCAATTTTATATCATTGACATATATTTTATTATAGTACATCTAATTTGTTTTATAATTGTAAATGTATCCTTATTTATAGGTGGTATCTTGACTACATCATAATATATTGTATTATAGTATATTAATTTAATTTATTTCATCAAGGTGGAATTGACTCAAAAATTATCAACGGGTAAATAATTTCATAACACAATTTCTTTTCATTGAGTTATATTACCTATTCATTTTCATTGATAGTATAATATTATTTATGAAATGAGTTATTATTATATAATGTTCTTTATCAAATTTTTTAATGAATATTTAAATTTTATACACATAATCAATCCATTGATAAATCCTTACTTCAATCATATGATTATTGTATGGAATTTCATTTATGTTTTCATTCTCGTGAGATATATTTTTTAAAATGAACATATTCTATTTATAGAGGGTATAATATTCCCCATTAATTTATAAAAATGAATAGCTATTTATTCACAATGAATAATTTAATTGGGGTTCATGTTTATTCTTATTAGGTTACAATGTAAATGTTACCAAAGAGGAAAAAATTATTATACAATGTCACACTATATTGTGATTGTTAACTTTATCCTAAAATTGTCACATTCTTGTGATTATTTTTAAATGGTAAATATATTTACCCTGAATATAAATATTATTTTTCTTATATATACTAATTTTCAAAACAATATATCGTTTAGGAAAATTCTTTTAACATTTAATATAATAGGATTAAATAAAGAAATTATTGTTAATCTCTATTCCTCACTCAGCATGATTTTTTATGAGGCATATTCATTCCTGAATTAAATCAATTACTCAATATATGAAGAATTATTTGGATATGATGATATGTGTGGATATTGATTATAGAAAACCACTTTATGAATCGGGGTATTAGTTAAACGATTCCTTTTTTTATCCATAATTGAATGGATTTCCTGTGTATACGTATCAATTATTTTTTAACTATCTTTATAAATGTCTTGAAAGTAGAGGTGTCATTATGCATGAGATCATGGAATATAATAATTGGAAATTTCATTAATATATAATTTATTTTTAATTATCCATCATATTTTCTTAATGATATTATATTTGGATGAATTTGATTATCATTTTATTGATTAAATGATATGTTTTTTAGTTATATACCATTCCATATTGATTATTCTTTATATATTCATAATATTAATATTTTTTATTTATGGAATGTGTTTTCAAATATTTACCATTCCATACTAACTATTTATTATTTATTATTATTCATTTTCACAGGATTAAATCTTGTTAATATAAATTTTACAGTCAATTTGTGCTCACCCTATTTTCTTTTGGTTCCCCAGAAACAATGAAGTGTAGAGTAATTGATATTAGACGATATAATAGAGTAAAAAATGTTGTTCTCAAATATATTTTTGTTTTTGTATTTAAATGTAATATAGTAATGAAGTATGTTTCTACATTACAAGACTGCAAAACTATTTGGTCTGTTAGGATGTCATTCTATGTATCTTATAAAAATTTAATAATGAATACAATAGCTCTAGGTTACTAGGGTTGGGGTCACTACAAAAACAAATAAATATAATAAAATAGTGCGGTGTGGAATTTATGGTTAAGATTATATACCTTGTCCCCAGGATATATTGTTTAAAGATCTTATGTGTCATTTTAATGTCTTATTATAAGAATTCAGGTACATGTTTATAACTTTTTTTTATCATCCCATGTTTTCATCTTGTTCATTAACATTTTTTAGAAAATTTGGAATTATTTGATTGTTTTTTTGGTATTCATGGGGGGTGCATTTTTTGTGTGAAAACATTATAGTTTTCCATAGAAAATTGTGTACCCAATTTAATGATTCTAGAGGTTATAACATGGTTTCTTTAATGTTTGTTTAATCGATGTCAAAATCCATCAATATAATAAAACATTGGATATTAAGGATGTTCATGGTTGATTCATGGTTAATCTAACAATAATGGGGAAACATGCTCACTTCTAATAATATCAGAGAGGGAAGAAGGATAATTTCACATTTATTACCAACCATGTGGATTAATCCAACAATCCATGGAAATGGGAATTTAATTCCTAAATGTTCTAACTAATATCCAAAACCCACAATTATTACTATTTAATACCACTCACATGACCGAAATCCAAAACATTGGCTTTTAGAGGCTCTCAATTTGTAAATTGCTTATCCAACCCCTATTGTTCTCATATCATTGTATTAGTGGATTTGCATTATCTATATTTGATTAGTGATTATCCTTGATTTGAAATTTACCTTTAATATTATTTATTCTCGAATAAGGGTGATTAATTTACATATTTATTATGGATTTCATCCTTGATTTTATGTATTATGATTATATAGATTCCAATACCATATTCCCCACCCCTGATTCTCCATTAGAAATTCCCATATCAAGTGATTTATTGGTTTATCAGGTTCTTAAATGACTTTGGTCACCTAATTAATTTCAATATAATTGGGATACTAATTTCTAGATGGAATTGAAATTCATTTTCAATTGTTTTATAAATAATTAAATGTGATTATTATTGTGATTGATTTCTAAGACATGATAATTTTTAATTTACATATATTTTAGTGGATTTAGAAATATATTGTTGTATTGAGAAAAGTTGGTTTGAAATTAATTGACGTTGATTATAGAGAATTGTGGATATAATCAAAATATGATTCTAAAATGAATTATTTTGATGAAATTCCATGTTTTTTTTGAAATTGAAATGGAATACTGAAACATGATAATTGGAAATTAAATCATGAATAATGATTTGAATTAAAATCCCAATCCATTATTGATTAATTGATTTATGAACTATTGATCTTATGGAGTACGTGAGTGAATAGAAAATGAATTCTTGGAATATAAACCCCTATAAATGGATGGATGATAAATACTCTAACTAAACCAAATTCGGTTTCTTTTCCATAATGGGTTGTTGATAGATGATTCTAATGGAATTATCGCACAAACATTGATTTGTAATGATTAAATGAGTATTGTGTAGATATTATTTCCAAAAATTAAAATATATTAGGGTTTATTGACAAAGTTCCCAAATCTAATTTATTTTTACAAGCCAGTGTCTATAAGACTCCATTATTCGTTATCCAGATTTTTTAAAATGTGTATTTATGCCAATTTTGATATATATTCCTTATTTTCTTGATAATAAATCATGATTTTTCATTAAATTAGAATTGATTACAGAAAATTTATTTATATACAATTATTTATAAAATGATTAATTGATAATGATTTTTCTTTTGAACACTTGGGGAGATCCTAAAAGATCTTGCTACTCAAAATTTAACATTCCATTATGGTGTTTGCATATTATTTTATAACATGTCCTGGAAAATTGAATGTGCCACAAAGATGTGGAAATTTTCATGAGAGTGGGTCCTATGGTTATTGTGGTTACTTGTGGATCTATGATATAGTAGTTTTATAGAGATTTTGAGTATTGTAACGATGGATTTTGTGTCATATTATGGGAGATGTTTAACTTTGGGATGTTTATCTATCAGATTGTGATGTATTACTCCATGATTACTAATTTTATTACCAACTATTTATTCATATGTGTTCGGTTATTTAATATAAATGATTTTTCATTATTTAATTTTCATCATTTTGGATTGTTGAATGATTCCATGTTTTAGTCATTTTCCTGATGGGATAAGGAACAACCTTCAGGCTATTCATTGACCAGGTCAGGTACTATATTCATAGAGAATTATGGTTAGATTAGGAAATGTTGTATTAGAATGTAATGCTTATCATATTTCCTTGATGTTGGTATACATTTGTGTATTCATAGGACAATAGAAGGTAGGATTTTAGGACAAAATGAGTAGTTACGAGTGATTTTGTGGATCACTCTCATTACATCATGACTTGGGTAATTATGAATATTTGAGAAAATAAACCTTGATTAATTAATTGATATGTTTCTATTATTTTTTCGATAAATATATGTGTTTTTTGAAATACCATAAATTTGAATTTTACTTTGTAAAATTTATATTCTTGTATCTCTTGTTTGAGTAGATGACTTGATTATTAATACTGATGTTTCAATATTGCATGATGTTTTAGTGAAGTATCATGACCATAATAAGACATTTAGATATAACTCATGATGTATAAGACAATGAAAAATGGATAAAAAACACTCAATTAGATTAAAATCATGATGAGATAGTGGTGAGTTTTTTCCAATCTTTAGGATTGTTATCCATTCCCAATCATAGTAATTCATTTGTAAGGGAATATAAATAAGATGAAACTATAGATTGCGCATGGGAGATTCTTCGATAGAATCCATAGTCATTCCAAATATTAAATTATTATCAAGAGGTAAATTATAATTTCAAAATAATGATCTTGTTGAAAAGTTTTTGTAAATTCATGACACAATAGAAGTGATGTGTCATACATAAACGATTTAAGGGAATAAATTATATAGTGGATATTAATTGTCATAACAAAAAACATGAAATATTCAAGTTTAAATACCTAATACTCCTTTCACAAAATAATTTATTTTAGATTCTATGGTTTTGGATATGTTAATAAAAATCGTTAGCATCCAGAAAAGTCATTGAACCTTGGTATATCATGTGAATAAATTTGGTGAACATGATCATATTTCTCATGAGTTAGAAAAGAAAGAGAATCTAAAAGATATGTGATTTACTATTTGTCTCGGATCTAATATTAAATATTTGTTTTTCATGATTAATGTATCTTATTATGTTAGAAATTTAGATATAGAATTGATGGATGTAATTGTGTAGATTTTATATCAGGGTTGTTGGGAGTCATCATCAACCCAATGGTAGTTCTATTAGTTTATTTAAACGAATGAGAAAATATGATTTGTCCCATGGTGAACCATAATAGCATGAATCATATAGAATGTCTCTAGTTTTAAACAGAGGCCCATTTACTTTATTTCAGTGTGGAGATATTGGTAATTAGAAGAATTTTTTTACTGAGTCACTAATGATATGTTGTTTAAGTAGTCTTTTATTCTACAATAAGAAACATTGTCTTTTATTGTATACCTTTTCAATGAAATGGGCTTGTTATCAACTAAATTAATGTAGTTTCAATCAAATTCTCAATAAAATTATGGGTTCGAGCCACTCGGATCTATAATGAAGCTTCTTCACATAGTAGAAGACTCTCTAGATGAAGGTAAACTGAGTCTAGTTATTTTGAGAGGTACCCTTACTATATCATTATCTTTAGTGAATTATTTATTTTATACTACGACATCTCATTCATTCTTATCGACCCATTTTTTTAATTATCTAAACCTTCATATTTTCCATTTTTATTATGTGATAGATATTATTATGTCCCTTTAAATAAATAGAAACAAAAAATCATTGAATAAAATTTTATGTTGTTTGATTATTAGAAATCAAGATCTTTTGGAATTTTAGAATTCATGATGTGAAATCCTTTGATTTCAATATTGAGATGGATTTATTGATTTCTCACAATGAAATAATTGAAAGTTATCTTTAGAGGGTCCCCTATTATATTCACTATGGTTTGTACCGTGAGTTATAGCAAGAATGAGACTTGAGGTTGAGCTGACCCAAACCACATTTTCAGGTTTTTGGCATCTGTGATTTACTTTTAATATGGTGAGATATTGATTGAGGGATGAGATTATTCCAATTATTTTCGAGTATCCTGAAATGTTTCTGTCTTGTTTTTTAATTATTTCTTTGAGAGAGGTAGGAATTTCAATTTACATGATTTTAAGTACAAAAAAATAAATATTCCCTCATATCATATGGATCAAGTTAATGTAAATGACATAAAGAATCATTTGAACGATTTTTTGGATAATGGATTTATCTGCAAGAGTGTTTCAACATGAGTTGACCTAATTATTTTTTATAATGAAATTAATGTTACACATCACCTTTGTGTTGATTACCAAAACACAATGTAGTAATGGTATTGAATATGATCCAATTTCTATTGATTGAACATTCGTTTGACATGTTGAAATGTGATAAGTGGTTGTTAGTAATTTATCATCAGTCTGATTATAAGTAGTTGAGAATCAATTAATGCGACGTCTCTATGAATAATATTAAGAGTATATATAATCTATATAATTATTTTGTTGTTACTTTTGGTCTATCCAGTGCTCTTGTAGATTTTATGGATTTGATAAAAAGGATTTTACATGATTTTCTTAATTCATTCACGGTGGTACATTTTGGATTAATTTATTTTTACTATATGACTGGGGTGGATCATGTGTGACATTTGATAGTGTTTCTGAAAATCATTTATGATTACTATATTTATTCCAATCTAGAAAATTTTAATTTATACATACATGAAATAATGTTCATAGAACATGTAGTCTAATAATATGTTTTTTGTTTATCCCAAAAATATGATGACATTTATTACATGGTAACAACGATGAAATTATTTCATTATTTGAATATAATTCATCCTATAAGAGTATTAAAAGTAATTATTTATGTTCATCTCAATATTGGATACTTAGATGAATGTGAAACCAAGAATGGTTTATAGTTCATATAATATTTAAAATTATGGGATTATTTTTATGAGTTGAAGGGTTCGTTAACTTCTATTCCAATGCAGAATCATTAAGAGACAAAGAAAAAATATTTTGGAATCTTTATTTATATTTTTAGAGTTTTGGATGTGTTCACATGAAGGTTGATCAATTGGTGGACTTAGGTTCTTAATAAATAAGTTCACATCAAAATAACTATCTTATGTATAATCTCTAACTCACATTTTACGAGGAATGCACTAAAGAGTTTGGGTATTTAACTTTTTTTAGAAAGAAATAATATTTATCCAATTGAAAAAATCTCCATCTATATCATCATGGAGAAATATTTAAACCTCTTTCATAGCAGATAAGTATAATATCAGTTAAATTGTTTTCCCAATTTCCATTACCACATGTAACATGCCAGGTATTTATAGAATAATACATTTTCAAATCTATTAATATTTTTTAATTTATTATTAATTTTAGTTTAAAGGGTATTATATGTATGAAAGCTGACCTAAAACATAATAACATGTTTCTCTAGAATGTTACGTTGCACACTACATTGATTTATTCCGAAAAATAATACAATATTATTATTATTATTTTAAATGGAAGTTAATACCTAGACGTTGTATTGGTGGGAATGAATAGAATTTACTATTTTATGATTTTACATATTTTTTAAATTTATTTTCATTTATTCCATGAATTATATAGGCTTAATATGATAATGAATCCAATTTTATGCATGAATTACTCGAATATTTTTAAAGGATGTTTTAACTATTTTTGATGGTGAACCCCTATTAAAAATAGTTTTATTTTCACTTTTATATGTTATTTTTCATAAAAAACTAATTATTTAGAATAAGGACATAAAAATTTAATTTAGTTGATATTTTGGTATTTTTTGATAAAATCGATATATTATGAATCGTGAAAAATACTGCATTTTATTTCAAAACAGCATTTTCATCTTATTTATCTAAATAGTTAGGTTTTCCATTTTGTTGGTTTTAATGGTTAATTATATTAGGGTTTTATCATTTAATCCAATGATGGTAATTTGGCATAATTTAACATTTAAATTGGATATAAACACATGTCAATATTTTGATAGTTTTCACTTCTTAAAATTATGTTTTCTTGTTTTGACAATGGGAAGTGATTTTAAATAAATTTCAGAAAATTCAATGTTTTTAGTTTAGAAATTTGGATTCCATATTTGTAGTTATATAGTCAAAATTATTTAAATAAGTATTTTTTATTTTTGGACATTATGAAAATTAACTTCAGTAATTATTTTTATTTATCACGGTTAAAAGGTAAATCAGGTAAAAGGGGTCATAAAATAATATTATAATTCTATAAAACTACCCTAAAACGTGTCCTAATCCTATTTTATGTGATGATTTATTCCATGGGAATTATTGGGTTGAATTTAGGACCTCTTGGAGTCAATTAGGTGCGATAATGCCCTTTTATAATATTTATTCCTAATAGAAGGGAAATATAACATAAACATGTATCTCCTAAGTAATAAATTATTTTTTTATATAAATAAAATCATCAACTAAAATAGAAATTAAAAAATTAAAAAAATTCCCACATTATGGTTTTTTATTTATAATTTTTACAAATTAAATAAAAAATATTATTTTTGAGATAATGATGATGCAACGATTGCCTTATTAATGAAATATTCAAATAAATGATATTATAAATATTAAAAAAAATTCAATTTGAATATTTTTATGCAATAAAACAATTTTTTAGAATACATATACATGTTAGGGATGTGTTAATTATTTTTGGTTTGAAGGAATCAATTTTTTATGAATATAATAAAAATTAATTTCTAAATAGTGTCAAAATTGACATAAATTGGTTTTTAAAACAAATACAATTTTATTAAAGGATACAATCATTGTAAAATTATAAGATTCTTATAAATTAATTATATAATTGTAAAAACCTCATTAATTATCCACTTGGGGTCTCTTGGTATTTTATAATTACTGTAGTAACCATATATTATTAAAATACAAGAAGACATGTTAAGAGTTAATTTTTTTAACTAAGGGTCAATGATAGATTATAAGGTTAATGTTGTGAACTAAAATTTTTTAAAACCTATTAGTTGAGAGTATTTATGCCCATAATAATCATATAATATAAATATATCACTTTGAAATAATTATAATTTGAAAATCAATTTATAATATAATAATATTTTCAGACTTTCCTAAATTTCCCCTCTACCCTCTAATAAATGTCCACCACATATACCCACTTAGTCACCCCTATAATTCCCCTTGGCATGCCAAAATTATTCTCTAATAATCTCCCAACATTCCCTACTTACTCTCTGAAGCCTTAATTTGGGTAGAAGGAAATTCAAGAAATCGTTTTTGATAAAATCAAAAGGAGTTACCTGATTTACAGGTAACATCATATCCCAAGCGCCTTTCATTTATTTTCATAGTCCAACACACAAATGTATCTTTATAACATTATTTTATATTTAAACTAGTATCCAAAATATACTATGATATTTTTATGATATTTTTTCTAATTACACATACACACACCTCCATCTAATGGATATAGAACATACAGTTTCTTTGTATGACAAACTATTGCGTCACAAAATGATGATTGTTCCATTTTCTCGTACCACCTATCATGGTGGCCATTATTTTGGAGCTATATTTTTATTTGATAAATATTATATTTATATTGTCTCTATTCTTCTTTAATTATTATTTTCCACATTCCATTATATTTTCACTACTGTGTAAATACAATAAATTTATTTGAGGAAATGTGGACTACCACCCCTTCAAAAGTGATATGACTCATTCATGCCATATATAGAATGTATGAATGATTGAGTTAATGAAATTATGTAACATATATAACATAAATGTTATTATTTTATTATAATATACTTATTTATCTTGTATTTTTTATTCATTTAACATGAAAAGAAATGAAAATAGCATTGATTTGTACATACGGCCTACCGACTCCATGAACGGTGCATTTCTTTTCATATATACAAATGTTATAGACTATTATAAATAAATATATAATGGATATATATTATATTTAAATCATGAATAATTGTTTAATGATAATGTAATTATTACCCCTTAAATAATTTTAATCAAAATATATTCATTTTTTACTCAAATACTGAACATCGACAAAACATTTCATATGAACTCACATAATTAACTAATTTCTATAACATGTTAATATAGGATATAAAATGAATAATAATATTTAAAAATGTTCTAAATAAATTTTAAATTTATATAAGTTTATTATTCCTGAAATGAATGAACTAATGAGACAAGTCAGACGAAATGCAAGGGACTTCGTCTCAATGTACTTTAATTGAGGCATTTCTTGATAATATAAACCATTATTCATTTATAAAGTGTATATAAAACCACTATTAAATACCATAACCATGTTTCATCTAAACTAATGTTATTTTATAAATCATGTATATTGATATTTAATTTTTCAATGTGGTATGGGACACCTTGATCATTTAATGATTTAATTATCAAATCTTTTTCATCATGATATTAAATTTCATATCTATTTACATGGGTATAAACTGAATATACATTAAATTTAATGTCAATCTTAAATTTAATATTTTTTTTTGGAAATGAATATTTTTATATGAGGCATTTTACTTTCTTTACAAGATGAGAAAAAATGAATGTTTTTTACATATACGACGAAAATAAATTCTTTGTCACTGTAACCATTATTTGATATTTGGCTTCCTCCATAATCCATAATATACATTAAAATGAAAATAAATACTTTATTTATTTGTTTGGGTATCTTGATAATGATAATAGGTTCTTAAATAAAAATGGGTTTTTATAAAAAACTTTTTTATATGGGATTAGAAGAATCATTCAAAAAAATGGTTTGTGCTGAACATGTTTTTTTCATGATTGGTACATGAGAATTATATGGAACGTGTGAGCCTGATATACATTATACAAGGGGTTTATCCCCATTATAGCTTATAGGTGAGCCTAACATTACTCATACAAAGGTTTAAGCCCCATTATAGCTCCCAAGTGATCCTGATATAGCTTATAAGAAGGGTGATCCCCATTACAGATCTCCAATTTTGATGTCAACCATATGGTTATTACAATTAAAATAATTTTCAATGGGTTTTATTTATATTATTCACTATGTCACACAAAAGAATTTTAATTTCATTCTATTGGTTTTAGTTTTTTTATTAAGAAAAAAGTATGATTGTTATTCATGTGAAAATGTTTTGTTTCATACGCTCAAAGAACATTAAATGGGTTATAAGGTTTTAACTAGAATAATTGGTTTTCTTTATTTTTATGTCCCTTACAGTGATTTCTGCACTCATCCCATGTTTCTGAATGTTTTCACTAGATTTAAGGGAGAATATATTCATGTATGGAATTAAGGAAAAGTAATTATTTTTAAATATGAAAAGGAGCCACATTTATTTTTAATAATATTTATTTTATGGTGAAAACAGATTTTGGTGGATGTGCCGAAAATTTATATCTATTTTTATTTAATAGTTAAGGACTAATTCTCTATGTCTCTAATCCTTAGAAGATCTTCAATGTGAATTCTATAATGAACTCAATATTATGTAAGGTTTATTTTTTGGGACTTATAGTTGGTATCAAATGTCGGGATAGATAACTTTAGAGGTTACAATGGTGTTAATTTATTCATTTTAAAAGATTTTACTTTATTTTTCAGTTGAAATGATGTATCATTTTATGATGACCTTGTTGCTTCAACTAAACTCTTCTTTTTCAGAATGGCTTTCAATATAGGAAATATGAAATATGTAATGGGAAGGCGTCGGGGGAAAAAACCATTCAAGTCAACAACTTGATGTGGTGAAAATTGGAACAGAATGGATTGATGTAGTGATGGAGTAGTCGACAGGGGTTATAAATGGTATGGGTATCCATGCATGAGATCATCCCGATCTACCACATAAGAATATGTCAGTAGTTGGACTCTTTATGAGGCAATATCCAACATCAATCAATTGATCATTTAACCCAGTGGTAGCTTAAGGAATGATTGATACCCTAGAGAATATATTTGTTGTCATATGGTGTTAAAAATGTCAAATGGCTACTCTATCCATCTATTGTATTGAAGGTGAAGCTAATCTGTGGTTGTCATTAGTTAAGAATACTTGAGAGAACAATTATCTTCATGTCATGGAATGGGAAGAATATAAGGATATTTTACTTGAGAAATATTTCCCTAATGTTTTTCATCTTATAATGGATAAAAAATTATTTCTATTAAAGAAAAAGGATGATTATTTAGTTGTTGCATATGAAGATAACATTACATGATTAGTCAGGTATGTTCTGAATTTTATTCGAGACATTGACAAAAAAATTAATAGATTTTACTCAAGATTCAAATGAAAGCTACGAAGAGCATTCTAATCTTGAGGATTTAAAATTTATGAAAAAGTGGTTCATTGTGCTAAGAATATTGAAATGGATTTTTCTAACACATATGTTCCACGAGATGTTATGAGTAAGAAATGGTAAAGGTGCTAGAGAATGGAGAAGAAACCAAATATGAATTATGGAGGTAAGCCCAAAACATATTCCAAGTGGGGTAAAATAAATTTTTGAGAATGTATGTTAGGATATGAAATGTGTTACTAGTGTGGTAAGTTTGGTCAGAAGGATTGTGACTATAATAAAAAGGGTCCCTTTCAGTCCAATAATGAGATATCAGATAGCCAGTCTATAGTAATATGCTTTAGCTACAATGAGTTTGGACATTATGTAAATAAGTGTCTAATGTTAATTACATAGGGTGGAAATAAGCCTGATCAAAAACAAAAAGGTTTGTAAAATTAGTTTTTTGCTACTATAGTTGAAGTTAAGACATCTGGTGAATTGATGGAAGCTCCTAAGAGCACGATATTTTTGGAAGAATAACAAAAAAATCATGGTTTTAGACACACCTTTTATGGTTTTATGTGATGTAATAATAAGTTTTTAAGGACCTTCTTTGGAGATGTTTTGTGGGGTTATGTTTATGAATGTATTTTTTTAATATAGAAGTATACCTTTTCTTTTGGACCTCAGTTTTAAGATATTGATTTCCTTTATGGTTTGTGTGATATTTTATTCTTAAGTTTATTCATAGGTATGTACATCGTAATGTGGAAATATTATGATAATTAAATTATTCTTATTAAACTAAAATATATCATTTAATTATGTTTCGTTATGTTTTTATTATAGAAAGTTAATTAATTCCTCAAATCTATCAAAAGTATCTTAAAAAAAATTATTCATTTACATTTATCAATGTTATTTTGAGGCATAAAATAATTATGGTTTTGTGATGGATAACCTTCAATTTACCATGTTCATTATCTCTCTCTATTAGTCATTGAAATTTAGTTATATCATCCATGTTCTTGTTTTCTTATAGAGAACCCTATAATATCAGATCTCAGATGACCCTTTTTATTTCTCCATACTTTTTTAATGTGATATTTTTATTGACTCTTTTTCCAATGTGGAATTTTCAAGGATGTTTATGAGCCCAATTTTAAAATTACAAGTACCAAATATCCAAAAGGGGGGATTAATGTGACATCCCAGGTATTTATAGAATAATACATTTCCATATCAATTAATATTTATTAATTTAATATTAATTTTATTTTAAATAGGACACTATGTGTGATAGAATACTTGACACACAACACTGATTTTCTCTGAAATCTTATATTCCACACAACACTGAGTTATACTGAAAAATAATACAACCATAATATTATTATATTAAAAGGTAATTAAAACTAAGTCTTTATATTGGTGGGATTGAACATAATTCACCTTATTATTATTATTAATATTTTTTAAATGTTTTTACATTTATCTAACAAACGATTAAGGCTTAAAATGATATTTAATCCAATTTTCATCATAAAATACACTATTATTATTAAAATTCCATTTTACCACTTTTTGATTTCAAACCCATTTTGAAAAAAGTTTTGTTCACTTTCATATGTTTTATTTGATAAAATAAAGTTCTTATTTAGAATAGGGACATCAAAATTTACTTTAGTTAAAATTTATGTATTTTTATGATAAAATCTATATTTTCATGAATGGTGAAAAATATAGCATTTTAATTTAGAACTCATTTTTCATATAATTTATTTATATAGTTATATTGTTTTTAATTTGTTTTAAAGTGTAATGGGATTATGTTTTTGTCATTTAATCCATTTATGGTCATTGGAAGTAATTTTACATTGAAAGTGGACATAAACACAAGTCAATATTTTGAAATATTTTTTCTTCAAAAAAACCTTTTTCTAGTTTTTACAATGGAAGTTAATTTTAAATTAATTTTTGTGAATGCATTGTTTTTAATATGGAAAAGTGGAATCCATATTTGGAATCAAAAGGTACAAATTAGTTAAATAGTTGTCCTTTATTTTTAGACATTATGAATAATAACATCAGTAATTATTATTATTTGCAATGATTAAATGGTATATCTGGTAAATATAGGTTAAAAAATAAATTAAAATAATACAAACAACCCATAAATGTGTCCTAATCCTATTGGATGAGATATTTCTGATCATGAGAATCTTTGGGTTAAATATAGGACCCCGTGGAGCCACTTGGGTGTGATAATGACCTTTTATAATATTTAATTCAATAAAAAGGTAAATATAACATAAACATGTATCACATAACTAAAAAAATAATTTGTTTTATATAAATTATATCGTTGTCAATAAATAGTAATTATAAAGATAAAAATATTTCCTACATCATGGGATTTTATTTAAAAATTTTAAAAATTAAATATGTAAATATATTAATGACACAATGATGATGTTGTGATTATATTATTAATGAAATATTCAAATAAATGATATTATAAATAATAAAATAATTGTAAATTGAACGTTTTTATGACCTAAATTAATTTTTTGGATAAAATTGACATTTAAGGGATGGGTTAATTCTTTGTTTTTGAAATAATCAATTTTTTTATGATATTAACCAAAAGCAATTTCTAAACAGTGTCAAAATTGACATAAATGAGTTTTTAAAAAAAAACACTATTTTAAAATATGATATAATAGTCCTAAAGATATAATATTAGACCAAATTAAATATATAATGGTAAAAATATCATTAATGATCCAATTTTTGTTCGTTTTGTATTTTATAGTAACTATAGTAACCATATATTATTAAAATATAAGAAGGCATGTTAAGAGTTAATATTTTATACTAGGGGTTAAAGATACAAGATAAGGTTAATAATGTGACCTAAACTTTTTAAAAATCTATTTATTTTGTGGACTTATACCCATACTAATCTTATCCACTATATCTATTACTTTGTAACTATTATAAATAGAGATTAAATTTATAATAAAATAATATTTCACAACATTCAAAAAGTGCCCAGAATCCCTCTTATAAAAGGCCCCCACATCTACCCACATAATCACACTTCCAAAGCAACATTGATAGTCCAAATTCTACTAAAATAATCTTCCAACATCTATCTATTTTTATTATATGCCTTAATATTGGCCGAAATCAACTCAAGAATAACCTTTGTCTAAAATCCAAACGAGTTACCTGATTTAGAGGTAACTTCTTCTCTTATGAAAATTTATTTATTTTCACCATCCAACATAAAAAACAACAATTATTCAATTATTTTATAAAAAAACATGATCTTAAATATACTAATATGTTTTCAAGGTGATTTTTTGAGCTATATTTACACAGAACTCCATCTAATGGATAAAGATCATACTATTTCTGTGTATTGTGAATTACTGCCCCACGAAATGATGATTTTTCAATTTTCTCCTACCACATCATATGGTGGCAAATATTGTGGAACCATATTTATATATTATATATATTATAATTATATTGTCTCTATTATTTTATAATTCTAATTTAAAACATACAATTATGCTTTAGAGAGTGTGTAAATACGATAATTTAATTTGAGGAAGTGTGGACTACCGCCACCTCCAAAGTGATATGACTCATTCATAACATACAAGGAACATATAAAATATGGTTTTAATGAACATATGTAACATATATAACAAAAATATTATATTTTAATTATAATATAACTATGTATCTTTTACTTTTTTATTCTTCTAATATTACATGAAATGAAAGCAGCGTTCATGCATACGTATGGCCTACCGTCTCTATGAAAGGTGCATATCATTTGTTATCTATAAATGTTATGGACTATTATAAATACATGTATATTATATTTAAATCATACATAATATTCTATAGTTAATGGTATTATGACCACATGGTTAATAAGAATCAAAACAAGTTGATTTTTGACTTAAATACCGAATATCGAAAAAATGTTTGATATGAACTCAAATAATTAACTACTTGTTATAATATGGTAATAAGTGATATCAAATGAATAATAATATTAAAAAATATAGTAATTAAATTTAAAATTTACCTTAGTTTATTATTAATGAAATTAAAGAGTGAAGGAGACAAGTCAGACTCAAGGTAAGGGACATCGTCTCAATCTCCTTGTATTGAGGAATTTCTTGATAATATGCACCTTTATTATTTTATAAAGTGTATATCAGTAAATATGATAGTTCATAACCATATTTTTACTATAATAATTTTATTTACTAAATCATGAAGACTAATATTTAAATTTTCAATGTGTTATGGGACACCATGAACTTTTAACGATTTATTTATCAAATATTTTTATTCCTTATATTATATTACATATTTATTTATATGGGTATAGAAGTTTTATACAAGAAATTTTATGTAAAACATGAATTTCATTCACATTTTTCAAAAGGAATATTTTTATACGAATCATTTTACTTTCTTTAAAAATTTACAATTGTACTTTTTTCATTAATGTATACAGTGACACGTGACTTCTCTTCTGATTTAATTATTATATGCTATTTGGATTTCTATATAAGCCTTAATGTCTTCTAAAATTAAAAAAAAATCTCATATTACTATATTTGGGTATCTTGGTATTGAAAATGAGTTCTTAAATGAAAATTTTATTTTTATATGAATATGTTTTTCATATTGGATTAGAAGAAGCTTAGAAAAAAATGGGTTTTGTTATGAAGGTGTTTTATTCATGAAATTGTACATGAGAACTCTATGAAATGGGTGAGCCCGATATAGCTTATATGATTGGGTGAGCCCAATTGTTCCTCACGGGTGAGCCCGATATAGCTTATATGAATGGTTGAGCCCCATTATAGCTCATGGGTGAGCCATCATAGCTTATAAGAAGGGTTTAGCCCCATTATAGCTCACAGGTGAGCCATATATAACTTATACGAAGGGTGCTCCACATTAAAGATCTCTAATTTTAATTTCAATCATATCGTTATTCTAATTGGATGATGTTTTAATGGGTTTTATGTATATGATTCTGTAATTGACTAAATTTTTTTTAAATTGCATGCTGTTGGTTTTAGTGTTTTTCATTTATAAAATAGTATGAGTGTTATTCGTGTGATTTTTGTTTCATCTGCTCAAATAACATTGAATGGGTTATCAGGTTTTAACTAGATTAGTGATTTTTCTTTATTTTTATGTCTTATACTGATATTTTTTTACTCATCAAGAGTTTTTAAATGTTTTCACATTATTTAAGGGAAAATAGTTTCAAGTATGGAATCATGGAAACGTTATGATGATTAAACCTGAAAATAAACAATGATTATTTTTAAAAGGTTTTATGTTATTAAAGAAATAGATACTGTTGGAAGTGTCCATATTGTATTTATATGTTTTTTATGTAATAGTTATGGCCTAATTATATAAAGATCTAATCCTGAAAAGATACTCAATGTAAATATTTGACATAACTCATGATTATGTGACATTTAAGGCTAGGGCCTTATACCAATGGAATGGGGACTATGATAGATAAATCATAGAGTGAGAAACATCCAAGATCGATCATGAAAAAATCATTATATGAGTATAAATTGATGGATTTATTTTCTCATATCCACATGGGTTTCATAAAGGAATAGTTGATTATTGTTTTAGAATGCATTAAGTTTACCTCCTCCTTTATTAATATGATTCTCCAAGATTTGTATCTAGATGATGAGTTTTGTGACATTATTGAAACTCTTTATGGTTGGGAGGCCATTAGTGGGTGGTTATTCTATTTTAATGGTATCATATGTATTTATAATTGGTATATAATTTCATATACAATGTGAAAATATGTTAAGGGGGATTACCATAGTTCCCAATGATAAGAACACCCTTAATCCATGTGGATTTTATATGATATACAGTGATGAGTATGATGGTCTTGTAAGAGATGAGATATTATTGAGTTTTTTACTCATTATTAAAAAGCCTTCATATTTTCCCCACTCCTTTATTATACTAAATTTATTTTGGTATGATATTTATAATGATTTCTTGGATGGGTTGCTTCATACCCCTAAAAGAAATATTTGGATAAGGTAGAGATTAATCGACTATCCAAATTATCTCACATTATAAAAATTTATTCAATGACTAATTTTTAGAACATGGGAATTCTGCAGGTTATAGATTTAATATGATTGCATTAATTTTCTTATATTAATTTTTTTATATGGACCACTTGAACTTATTGTGTTTTGACATACCTCTATGTGGGGATGGGATCATAGATTAGTTTGGGCTTGAAAAATAATACATAGGTGGATTTCTAAAGAGAGTTACAATACAAATTATTAATGAAAACATTTATTCATTGGTCATGGAATTCATGGAGAATTGTACATCTATTTCCAATTGGTTGATTTTAATGATAATAATAGTTACTAGTCATACATCATAATGGAACCCTTTGAGGTCTTATATGGGTATCCGTATAAATCTCAATTATGTTGGTTGGATATTGGTGAAGCTTCCTTGGTTGGAACATGTTTTTCTATGAGATTATAGGAAGGAATTATTTTTTCTACCAGATAATGTTGGAATCCCAAAGATGATATAAATCATATATTTATCATTATAGATTACATTTGGAGTTTTTAGTTAGTGATAATGTGTTTAGGGTTTCACATTGGTTAGGACACTGACTGCATAGATAAGAGGGAATTCACTAACCAAGATGCAAGGGGTCGTATGTGGTTGTTGAGAAGATTTTCCAAGTGGATCCATATTTATATTTTCCGCCTCATTAGAATTCATTCTAGAAATAGAATCACATGTTGTAGCTTAGGGAGTAAATCGTAGACCTATCTAATGTTTTTATTGGGAGGACCTTGATGTTGAACCTAAATTATCCATGACTATGAAACCATGTCATATATTTGAATCTGTGAAAATTATTATTCAAGGAATTTCCATAAATTTGGTTATTTTTATTTGCAATAATGGTTTTAATGATCTACAATCATGGGATCATGACACACTAATGCGAGATAATTGACACCATCACTTTGGTTAGGAGGATTCTTGATAGGATTTAAGGGGGATGTTGATTTATATATGGTGTTATTAGAACATATTATTTCCATTAATAGGTACTTTTGACCCTTTTTAGACAATAATATGTTTATATTGTGTTCCATTTCATTTTTTGGGGTCTTTTAGTTTTTTTGGATGTTTTTAGGATATGAATGGTTCATAGGTAGTTAGGGGAAACCATGAGGTTTTTTTACAGAAAACCATTCACTATGTTTAGTGGTTTTGGGGGATCGAACATGGTTATAATATAATTAGTAATAACCATGTTTCATCCCATCTCATTCTTATGACATTAAATAGTGATATTTTTCACATTTGGTGCATAGTTAGTATAATTGTGCGACCCAAACATAAACCATTTCTATAAACCTTTTATGTATCCATGGATAGGAGCTTGACTAGTTCTATTCAAGATTCATAACCCAGAAAAACATATGAATATGTTTTTATGACCATAAAAAATCACTATAAAATATTAAACACCTTTCTATAAATTCTAATCAACTCAAATTCATCCCTAATCCATTCAGTTAGTGTTTTGTGGCTCTTATGAGGTGAATTAGTTCCTCTAACACTGCATTATATTAGATCAAAATAGTATTGGACATGATTTTCCTATATCTTATAAGTTATTTCTCCTTGATTTTCAATTTCCCATTCTTCAATTATTCTTACATTGATAGTGAATATTCTTTATAATGATTATGGTTTATATACTTAATTTGGTGGATTATGATTCTATGGATTTTTATTTGATCTTTCTTCCCATTAATTCTCTATTTTTGATTCCTATATCAAGAGATTTACCAGTTGATCTTGTGAATAAAGTTAGGTGTCCAGAATGATATTCCTTTCAAAAATAAATAAGATTCCCTTCCTAAATGGATACACATTTTCCAATATATTCTTAACCATTAATTGAGATAATTTTGATGGTTCATTTTAAAGGGATGATAATTTTTAAATAAAATATATTTTTAGATGCTTTTAAAATATATAAGGATTATAAAAAAATATTGATTTAAATGATTTGATGTTTATTATTGAGAAAAATGCTTATGAACTACTTTATATTAAAAATATTTAATTTCAGGAAAACACATTATTTGCTTTGGAAATATAAATGGAATGTCGAATCAAGATATTGGGTTATAAAACTATGAATTGTTATTTTAATTAAAATTACTACACATGCATGATATATTAAATAAAATGTATTATATATTAGTTTCTTTGAAAATAGGGCATGAATAATAGGTCTATAACCCCAAATAAATTGGTTATTGTTGAAAACTCAAACAAACCCTATTTTAAAATTTTTTCTTTGGTAGAGTATTGATTGATTATACTGATGGTTAGAGACTTAGGTATATTCCCCCATACATTATGTTTCCACAATTGACTAACTAGTGTGGGATATAATTTTTTTGAATCTAATGTTTCTCAATTAATAAAAACATGTTTCTTTATTTTTATTTGATTATTTCTTTCCATTAATTTTTAAACTACTATATTAAAGAAGATTATTTTTTATAATATCTATTTATGCCTATTTTAATATACATTTCTTCACTTATTGGCTAGAAATGATTTTTTGACTGTGAATAAAAAATTAATTCCATGGATTATTTGTATTTTTATTAATTAATAAAATGTTATATTTATGTTTGAATTTCTTATAGAGTATTTCTTGAGATTCTAAATGTCTCTTATTGCTCACATTCTACCTTTTCCCTTGGGAATTTGTAGATTATGTTATTATAGGTCAAAGAAAATGATTGTTCCACTTGGAGGGGGTTGATGTTCTTGACCATGGTTTTAAGGGTAATTATGGTGACTATTTGATGTTTTACCCACTTATTCCATAGAGATAATATGTATAGTCTTGATTGATATTAATATGTCTTTTTATGGATGTTTTAAAATGAGATTATTATCTGTATTCAGGTGGTACATTTATTATAATGGAATGTTAGTAATACTGAATATTTTTTATATTATGATTCATTATTCAATATTATTGATATGTTTTTAAGGTAAAATCATTTCATTATGATCATTTAAATCAATTAAGGTGCTACTCGCCAACCCGTGAGGATCTGGAATTCCCTTCGTACTATGTTATGAACAACTCCAGCATCAGCGTACTATGTTATTTGTATTGGCTTATGAATTTAATCATGTAATTACCATCATTATATATAAAATAAAAAAAATAAAAAGTGGGATTTGGTGAAATTATGTTTTGACCACCTCTATCATGATGTGACACTCCCATCTGTTAGGGAATCTCAACGAAACATTACGAAACACCAATTTTTCCTGAAAAAATACAATATTTTTAATTAGGTTTTAGACTCTAAATTACATAATAGAAATTTATATAGTGAAACACTCTTCTTATTGAAAATATTTTATCCCCATATTAGCTAAAACTATAATAAATAATTCTTGGCCTTAATTGACACGTAAATCATGAACAATTACATATATTCATGATAATACTAGGTCCAAAATTTAATACAAAAATACATTTTTCATTACTCCATCATCACCATTGTAAAAACACATCCTTAAGATATCATTGGAAATAACACATTCTAAAATTAATTGAAACCCAATAATATGACTCATTGATCAACAGAATGTTGTGAAATTTCTAAAAAAGCCATTTATTCTTAATAACCTTGACCAACATGTTAATATTGACTAATTTAAAACACAAGAAATCCCCATCATAGGAATCACATATCTAGTTACACTATAAACAATTATATTATGTTTAGAAGTAATCATACCTCACTAACAAATTGAAATCAATATTCCCAATCACAAAAAAAGTTTTAACATGCATCATACATGACTCTATAATCACATCATATACCTAGTTGACCTTATTCCAACAATTTTTATTCTGAACTATTAATCAAAATCAATAAACACAAAAAATTGAATTATTTCACATATTTAATAATAATTAGATGAATATTTTTATCAGAAATAGATTTTTCAATCACATGACATAAACCTAAAACCCAACCAATAATTACATTGACCTACATGTGGAGTCACAATATATGTTCCCCAGTTCGCCCCACAATAGATAACCCTATACTCTACGACTTATTTGGTATACAAAGTAAATCTAATAATTTTCTCTTTCATTGTTGTATGGAACTGACCTTAATCATAAAATTTTCTATTGTTTTTGAACTATAATTCACATTCAAGGATCATTTCTGTTTAGAATTTTATAATATTAGGAAAAACTATTAAAAATTAGACCTAGACATTACATGTGTCCATTTATACATTTTGTCAATTTTTCTCCAAAAAATTATACCCTTTTAGAAAACATAACTTATTTTCAAGACATGTGATCAATTATTTCATCATGACATCTTTGGTTCCTTTACTAATCTTATGAACAATAAAAATTATTTTAAAACATGGGAAGAGAAAATAGAATATTTCAAATGCATAGAAATTAAAAAAAATGTAGTCTATTCAATTCCAATAAAATATTTCCTTAAAAACACACCGTTTTAAAATGAATAAAGGATATTCATTTCAAAATAAACATTATAATACCTTTTCAAAATTAAATAATTTCAATGAAAACAAAAATCAAAAAACATAATATATAAGTACTAATCTTTGGAAAAAATTATAATGAAATGGAATAAACATATAGTAGACTTCGATACATTTCACTCTTACAAATGGAATATAAATATGACTGAAATCCAAACCCAATTCATTTGAGGATATAATATAACCACATGTCCTTTTTTATTACCGAACCACCCTTATATGGATTATCATGAAACCACCCACAAAATATCCAATACCATTAATATAAAAATTCTTTCAATTATTGACATATACCTCACAAAAGTTTATTCAAATCATATAAAAACATTTCTTATTAGTGAAATAACCAATCCATTTTAAAAAAAAAAATTTGAAACAAAAATAACATTTTGAATCAAAGTGTCTCATACCAATTTGAAATTTTTTAATTAAATTACAAAACTCACATTTAAAAGCAATCATTTCCATATAAATAAACCTGGAAGAAAATTTTTAAAACAAGGACATGAATGATAAATATTTAGAAGAATAAATCATCAAATCATATAAAACGATGTTTTAGTGAAAGAGTCTCGTATCACATGAGAAAAACATAAATAATATTAATTAAATAATAAAATTTAAAAATACATTAAATTTCATGATAATATAGTAATTCATGACATAAAATGTCAAAAGGGTTGTATATACACTTTATTGAATAATAAATGTTCATAATTTCATGATATGTCTCAATTAAAGGGGATTAAAAAAATGTCCCATACCTTGAATCTGAATCATCAAGTATGTTATTTATATTCATGAATAATAAACCTATGTTAAATTTTTTATTTAATGGGAACCTTAATGATTTTTATTATTTATTTTTTATCAATTTTAGCCATGTTATAACAATTAATTAATAATTTATGTTCATTTTTGTTGTTTTGAAGATATTCGATACTTGATCCCAAAAAAACTGGGTATTACGTAAAGTTTCTAAGTGGTCATTAGTACATCATCACCAAAATATTATTCATGAAATGTTAATAACTTTTATACATCAATTAAATATTTTAAATAAAACAATTTATTGATGGTTAGGTAAAATTAACATCATTATAATCATGGAGACGGTAGCTCATACCTACTTATGAGAAAGGTCTCTATTTTTCAATGATAAATATAGAATGAAGGTAATTGTAATTTTATATATCCAAAATTATAATAATATCATAAATATTATATCTATTATTTATATATACTTATATATATCATTCAATTGAAATTGTGTTGAAAAATGAATCACATCGCTTCTTAGAGGTAATAGTTCACACATACACCCAATCATCGCTATCATTTTTATGAGAATAGAATTGGAAGATATTAAATGATATATAATTATTTATTAATTATAAATATGTAATTAATACTTTATATATACTTTAATTTAATCATTATAACCACTCTTGAGAGAGAGTGATGAAAAAAAATTATAACGGTTGAGGAGTGATAGTTCACTGTACACACAAATGATAATTGTTTTTAAAATTTGATATAAGTGGAGATGGATTTAAGTTATAATATAAATATAATAACATATTTATATATTTTTTAAAAATGTGATATTATTTTATCATTGTTGATGAATATTATAAGGTTATAGAGAATGAAATAAAATAGAAATACGTGATTAAAAATGATACCTCTTCTTTCGAAGATCTCATTTGATTAACAACTAAACTACTCTAAGGAAGGTGTTATGCCTATAATAAATCCTATATAATGTGTTTATGGATTATAAGAATGTATTAGGTCAAATATTTTCGTATCTAAATAGTTTTTGAAGGGTGAGGGAAATATTATATTGGGTTCCCTTTTATAGGAGAATGGAGGGGCACTATTTGAATTCCTCAAAATAGTAAATTAATATACATTAATTTTATATTAAAAATGGATCAAAAAATATTTATTTAAATGATTGGATGAAAGTTTCTATTATAAACTTTATCCAATAAAAATTTGATAATATGTTTCTATTTTTTAATCCTTACCTTTTTTAACCCATAGTAATTCTTGGGGTCATATATATTAATTTAGAGTTTGAGGGGTAATATAGATACAATAAAATTCCAAATGACCTAAAACGTGTCATTAATGAAATTATAAGACATACCAAAATATGTTGGTCTAAATTTATATTTTAATAAATTTGATATAATTTAATAATTTTTATTTTAAATATCATAAATGTCAATTTAAAAACTATTCATTATTTATATTTTTAAAAATATCATAACAACATGATATATTTGATGAAACTTGATTATATAATCCCCAAAAAGTAAGAGACATCCATAAAATTCGTGTATGGAATTAATTATATAAAATAATATTTATTCTAATATTTTTAATATCATTTATTTTATTCATCAATTAATTAAACAAGTTCTACATCATCTTTGTGTTACCATTTAATTTAATTATTTCATTCGTAAAAGCTGTAAAATAAGTATTATAGAGATAAATTTTTATCTTTTTAGACAATATTTATATTTGAAGATATAATATATATATATATATTATAAATTTCATAGTTATTAATAAATAAGTATTTCATCGTTGTCTTTTCTTTTAAATAAAATACTATAAATGGCATAAAGCCATACATGTGGCACCAAGTGGTTATAAAATCCACCAAAGGATGTTTGTTTCAATAATATATTATATTATAAAATTAGTACATGTTTTATGAAAATATTATAATAATTTATAATATTTTTAACCCTAGTTTCCCTGATTTACCCTTAACTATGGTAATAAAAATATTACTAAACATAATATTCATAAAGTAAAAAAATAAGAGGAATATATTTACATAATTCAGACAAAATGATTCCAAATACTGAAACCATTGTAAAATATTCTACATAAAAAAATTGTAGAAATGAATTTAAAATAATTCACGCTGATGGAAAGAAAAGATGAGTTTTTAAAGTAAAAACCATCATAATATTGAAATGTTTTATTGTATAAATGAAATTTATAATTGATTCCAATTAAATAAATTAATTTAAATGATAAAAATATTACATTATTATACATTTAACAAACTAAAATATTTAATATAACAATATAAATAAATTTGAAGAAAAATGAGTTGTCCATTAAAATGTAAAATTTTTTCACTATTAATCAAATAATAAAACATATCATAAAGATATAAAAAAATTAAAAAAAATTATAAAACTATTTTAAATAAAATGATTATTTTTAAAAATAAAAATTATAAAAGTTAAATAAATGAGAATTATAATATGCGAGCCATTAAAAGGTGGGAAAACATACTTTTTTGAAAAATACATTGTTTATTCATAAAACATGATTTGTTATTATATCATTAATAGAAAATACATAAGATTAATTAGAGACATCAAATTAAATAAATTTTAAATATATTTAATTAACATAATGGAATAAGTGTGATTTAAAATCATATTGGTATAATACACACTTGCACACTTCTAAATAATTTTTTATAATAACATTTATTTTAATATTAAAAATGGTTTTACATTGATTAATAATTAATTAATTACCAGATAAATAATTATATAAACATTTTTAAACCATATTTTCATAATTTAGTTTATATTGTTCATTCTCTCCATTATAACATTTAGGTTTTAATTGTGACATTTAAATATTATTAATTTGTTCTCTTCAACTCAACATGTCGTGTCATATATTCTTTCGAACATAATGTTTCTTTTTTAAAAACATAGGATGTTACATTTCCACCCCTTTAATAATTTTCATCCTCTCAATTTGAACTCAGTCATGGTAACCCGGGTTTGACTATTAAAATTACCTTTATTGAAATTCGACAACGGAAAAAGGACTAAAAAAAAAATTTCTTTTAAAAAATTAATGTAAGTATGAAGTTCACCAAAGATAACACATACCCGGGTTCCATATAGGGTAACATAGAAATTAATAAGAAAAATAAATATCAAGGACAAATAGAATGTGACAGAGAACATTATAATGTGAAAATTAACCATCACAGAACCATAAAAAATATGATGGGTCAAAAGACCATTGCTAAAAGAAAAATAATTTTTTTTTTGTTTCATTATACCTTTAATAGAGTTGAGGAATTAATTAACTACCTAGATTTATATCACACGGAATCATAAATACTTGACCAGTATAAATTGTACAGTTATAAAATTCCCACCACAAACATATCTTTTTTTTCCAAATTATGAGTATTAGAAATGAATTTTTTATCCCTGAATCACAAGAACAAACTACTAAAAAATCACATGATCCAATAAAAATAACTATTTATTTCTCTTATCATGAATCATTAACAAAAAATAGTTAGGATGTGATATAATAATTACCAAAAAAATAAACCTTTATCTGATGAAAATAAAAATTTTAATCTCCAAAATTCATCAATGATACCCAATGTTCAATGTATATCATTCCAAAAACAAACATCATTAAAATTCATCGAAAATATTATATTATAAGATTTATAACCAAAATATAGAATAATTTAATCACATTCCTTTAAGATAATTTAAATAATTATCTCTAAATAACATTAATTAATTATAAAGTCTTATACGAAAAAAGTAGTTTCTCAAATAATCTTCAAGACACGCTAACCTTTTCCATAAATTACATAAATCCCCAAAACTATGTAATAAAATAATTTTTTATTCCAATGTATAACACAGACTTTATTCCTCAAACCAAATACCATACTATTTTCTTTATCATAATCTTATTAGATTCCAAAAATATTGAATGTATCCTGAAATAACATTTTTCTCTTAATAATAAACACATTTTATAGTCCCATGGAAATAAATATGATAAATCATATGTTATCAAAATCAAATTATTCTCCAGTCATCGAATAATTCAACAAAAAATTAAAATACAAACTAATTGGGACATCATATATTCCAACAGTAAGTGATACACCCTTTTCTCCCTTTGGTTGTGAGTTTGATTCCCATGATCATACTGAAATCGATGAGTTTTCACCCATTCTGGGTGTTTTAGTATTTCTAATCCAAAATTAATATAAAACATTTAAAAATATATAAATTTAATTAACATCTATAAAATAACTTTAATATATTTTATCGTCAAATATTATATCCTAACTTTTATTTTCAATCCCAAAATGTAATAATCCATAATTACCACAAAAATCAATTTCTACAAAAATAACATTAGCCAACTTAAAATTTTAAAACATAAAGCCTAAAAAGGGGTTTCTAAGACATTGAATTTATGATAAAAGTTAAAATAATAAACATTCAATGATATCCTTAAATATTAATTAGACACCCTAATATTCAATGGACTCTGTACAATACTTTGATACCAATTGTAAGACCATGCCTTAATCAAAACTTATTATATTATTTTTGACATAGAATAATCATTTGAGTATATATTCTGTCTAGAGATTTGGAGAATTAGTAAATTATCTTACAGCTTAGACCCATACTTTACATGGGGACACATATACCAAGTATAAATTTTTTCACCAAAGGAAACCCTTTTAAAAAAACATTTCTTTTTTTCAGGACAGATCATTAATTCTTTCATCGTGACATCTTCTTTTCACTCACTCATTTTAAATTAAATGAATAAATTTAAATCTTGGGATGAGAACAAAATGTAATGTAATGTAAATAATTAATGAAAATCATTATTCCAATGAAACACCTTAAATATATCCTTGAAAACTTATCGTTTAACAAGGAATAAAGGATCATTATTTGAAATAGAACATTATATTACATTTTGAAAATCAAATGATTTCCATGAAAACTCATAAGAAAAAAAGAATATATAAGTAGTTAAATTGGGAAATAATTTTACTAAATTGGATTGACCATACAATCGACTTCTTAACATGTAACTCTTACAAATGGAATATCTATACAACTGATATCCAAACACAATTCAGTGGAAGATATAATATAACCACCCGCCATTGGATTATCAAAAAACAACCAATCTCTTGTTAATCACATAACCAACAATAAAAATCTTAAGTACCATTAGCACATAAATTGTTTAAATTATCAATATATCACTCATAAAATATCATTTTCACTAATATAAAAACATTTCATGTTATTGAAATAACCAATCAATTTTCAAAAACCATTTCTAAAAATTTATAAAAGAGTTTTATGAATCAAAGTGACCAATATCACATTAATATTTTTATAGAAATTATAAATTTATCCTTTTAAAACATTCATGTATTTTTAAATGAAACAAAAAAAATATGAAAACATTTGTATGAATGAGAAATAAATAGAAGAATAAATCATTAAAACATTTAAAATGATGTTTTAGTTAATGAGACCCCTACCACCTTAGAAAAAATTGAATAAAAAAACATAAAATAATAATATTAAACAATACATTAAATATTATTATAATATAGTAATTTACGATATAACGTGCCAAATGTATTTTATATACACATTATAGGATAATAAGGGTGCATAACATCAAGACATGCCTCAATGAACGGAGATTGAGATGAAGCTCTTACCTTATGTCTGACTCGTCACGTATATTATTTATCATCCTAAACAATAAAATTGAAATAATTATTTATCTTATTGATGACAATGTTATTTTTTATTAGTTCTTTTATATCACACTTTACCATGTTTTAACAATTAATTAATTAATTATGTTCATCTTAGATGTTTTGATGATATTCGGTACTTGAGTCACAAATGTACTACTTATGATATCAATATTAAAAGTGGTCATTACTACATTATCTCCCAAATAATATTGACTACATAATAATAATTTTTTTACATCAATGATACCTTTTAAATAAAACCATTTATGTATAGTTATGAAAAATGAACAATGCTATAATAATGGGGAGGCTAAGACATCTGTACACAAGAGTAATGTTTCTATTTTTCGAAGATCATTTTAGAAAGATGGTCATTGTTATTTTATCTTTATAGAATGGTCATATTATCAAAAATATTATATTAATAATATTTATATACTAATATATATGATTCATTTGATGTGGTGATGAAAAAACAAATCACATCACTTCATGGAGGTGATAGATCCCACGTAACCACAAACGACATTATTAATTTTATGCGCATTGAAAGGTAAGAATATAAATAAAATTTTATTCTTTAATACTAATAAATATGTCATTATAATTAAAATATAAAAATCAATGTCACCATTATAATCTGTATTTAGTGATGGTGATGGAAAAATTATATCTGTTTGTGAGGCAGTAGGGTGTGACACAAGGCCTTAAGCGCATCTTCCAAAACACCTGAGGTTGCCGACTAGCAGTAAGGGCCTAGGGTGTGTCTGTGAGAAGACTATTCCCTCATTTGTAGAGTCCATCATAGTGTCATGCATATTTCCAAACCATATATGGGTATTTCACTACATTGAATTTCTTGATATGCATGTGATTGTTGAGTGATATTGTGATAGTTTCTTTTACTTGTATTACATTGGATCCAATTGAGTGATTTTATATTTCAATTAATGAGGTGTATAGTCCCTAATGGGTTGGGATGAGTAATTTACCGAGTCAATCCATTCTTATATAAGTAAATTTGTGTCATTTTTAGTGATATGTGTATGTGAACTGATTCATCGAAAATTACAATCCATTATAAATTCAATACTAAATTCAGAAATAAATTGGTTTCACATCCATATTCTACATTAACAAGTTTATTAATGGTAAAGGAATGAACCTATGAATTAAATGAAAAATGACATAAAAATTATACTATTTCACTTACCGATACACAGCCATCTAAGCGGGTAGTTTGGGTAACATTCCTTGGGTAGTGTGTATTATTATGATAATTTTCTACTCGTGATGCTATCTAATTACTTATAATCAGGTTCTATGTTGAGTTCTTGGAATTTTTAGACCAATGCCACCATGACATCCTCATGTCGTTCACCTAGAGGGAGGTGAAGATCTTGCTCTAGGCATGGTTTTCTCTGAGCCATCAGTCATACTTACAAGAGTTCTACATGAGGCACCGTATACTATGCAAAATATGGGCACTGATGAACAAGTTTGTGATAGTTTCCTACATCTGATTCAGTCCATGCAAGGTGCTCCACTGGTTGCACCTAAGATGGTTGATCTGACATGTGAGTTCTAGCAGCAGTAGCCTCTTACTTTTTCAGTGGATGGAGGATCTCAGGAACCTGAGTCTTGGCTAGAGGAAATGCTTTCTATCTTTGAGCATCTGGAAATGCCTTCATATTAGAGATTCGTGATTGCTACACACATGCTTTGAGATTCATCCAATCGTTTGTGGGATATCTTTACCTCGGACGGACGTCGTCAAGGCATGTCATAGGTAACATCTAGACTACCTTCTATGATCAGTTCGTTCTTCAGTCATTGAGAGATGACAGACCCAGATAGTTCATGCATCTCGAGTAGGGCTCTATGTCAGTTATGTAATATTCATCTTGTTTCATAGATTTACAGTACATCACACTGCTTCTATATGGTGATGAGATTTCCAATGCTAGAAGATTTGAGAATGGGCTCCAGTAGGCCATCTGAACACAGGTGAATGAATTTTTCCTTCCTAACTTCACTGCAATAGTTGATCTGACCCTTATCACTGAGTATAACCTGAGGGAATGAGTGAGTACTTGGTTTAAAGTATCAATGAAATGTCAGGCCAGTAGTTCTTCTGGTGGCATGAAACTTTACCTTGAGGATTATCATCAAGGAAGTGGTAGCTAGAGTATATAGTTTTATAGCTATGTAGTGTGTCATCTATGTGAGAAAATAGGGAATATGATTCCCTAGGGTGATAGAGAACCTATGGAGTCTCAGGATTGTGGTCGTATGGGTCATCTTAAGTGCTTTTGCAGGACCTTTCCACCAGTTAAGGGTGGAAAAGGGTAAGCTGCAGCTCCACCTTCATGAGAAAGTTATTTTGCACCGTGTCCGGAGGGGAAGTTGGAGTAGCACCAACATGTATGGACAAGGAGGAGGTCATGGTCATGGTAGTCTGATCCCTGATCACTAGCAACACTAGCAGAGATTTCATGATCATGGTAGTCTATCTATTGCACATGGTCATAGATCAAGTCAGTTGCATGCCTTCAAACTGATACCCAAGGATCAGGCTGCATAACCATCCATAGTACAAGGCACTATTCTACTATCCTCTACTATGGTCTCTGCATTGTTTAATCCATGTTCTTTAAAATCATTTATTTTTGTATCCATCGTGGATAGTCTCAGACTAGTGATATAATATCACTATGGTATAATGACCCTCAATACACAATTGGACATATGGATGGAGGGCATATGCTAGTGAAGGGATTGTCCCCATAAGTTATGCAGTTACCCTTTATTATTGAATATCATTATTCTTGAGATGATGGGATTTTATGTAATTTTTAGGATGGACTGGTTGGTTAACTATCACGACTATGTAGACAATTATTACAGAAAGAATTATTTTAAATTACCAGAAGGAAATAGTTATCTTTTCAAAGGTTAGTGTGATGTGCATGCTAGGATATCAGGACAGAAGCATCATGGGAAAGGTAGATTGTCCACCTAGATTGGAAATATTTTCATGGGGGATTCGAGTTTGCTTCAAACTGATTTTCCTCGAATATTCGATCATTTTAGGGAACTATTTACAGAATACTTTTCTATCTTACCTCCTAATATAGAGGTAGAATTTACAATTTATCTTGATCTAGGAGCATCAGTAGCTTCCATTTCCTTATACATGATGGCACATACTGAGCTTCAAGAGCAGAAAGTGACAGATAGAGGAATTAAAGGCCAAACAATTTATACGACCCAATACATCCTCTTGTGGTTCAAATGTGCTTTTCAATATGAAGGTGGATATTAGTCTCCATTAATCCATGGATTATATAATGTTAAACCAACTTACAATCAAGAACTGATATCCACTTCCTCGAATTGATGATCTCCTTGACACACTCCAAGAAGTAAAAGTATTCTCTAACAATGTCCCATGATTGGGTTATCATTAGGATCGAGTCAAACTATCAGACATACATCATACATTTTTCGGTTATAGGTATGGTCTGTATGAAATTCTTGTAATGTCGTTCGGTCTTACGAACATGCCTATCGTTTTCATTGATTTTATTAATAAGGTTGTTCATCCCTACTTGGAATCTTTTGTCATGGTCTTTGTGGACGACATCTTGTTGTATTCACTCTCTCGTAATGACCATGACAAAAATCTTGATATCATTTTGAGTACACGAAAAATGGAACTGACTTTATTCCATTATTGATAAAGGCGACTTCTAGATCAACAAGGTCCACTTTTTGGGACATATTATTTCATAATTAGGAGTATTTGTTGACCCAAAAAGGTTAGTGTTGTAGTCTCTTGGGTGAAGCCTAAAAAAGGGTTTCATATTAGGTGTTTCTTAGGGGTCGCAGGATATTACAGGCTTTTCATACAGAACTTATCATGTCATGCATCACCTATTAGTGGACTTACAATGAAGGTTGTTAAGTTCCTATGGTCCGAAGCATGAGAGAAAGACTTTTCTGAGCTGAAATAGTGGCTTGTCACAACAAATATTTTGATTCTTCTAAAACCTGGTAATTGTTATATCATCTTTTATGATGCATCAGGCATTTTTCTAGGAGCAGTGTTGATGCAGGAAGAAAAACTCGTTACGTACAGATCTCATTATTTGAGACCTTGTTAGAGAAATTACATGATGCATGACCTTGATTTAGTAGTATTTATCCATGCCTTAAATTTCATAATACATTATATCTTGGGTGAGAAATTTGTGGTTTAAACAAATCATAAGATCATCAAGTATATCTTTATCTACAATAATTGAATGTCCAAAAGGGAATATGGGTCGAATATCTACAATCCTTCGATTTTGAAACGGCCTATATGGCTGGAAAAGGCAATGTGATAAAATATGAACTGTGTAAGAAAACTCAAACGCAGGCCACACAGGATGTCGGTGATGAATGGAAGTTACTGTACCTATTTTTTGAACATCATCTAGAGTATCACAACAATCAAAAGTAGTCTTACCTCTTAGCCTTAATAGTTTCCTCTTACCTCTTTTAGATGGTGAAGAGTAGCTTGTTTTCAGATCCTGATTGTCTGGTTCTATGTGAGAGTATATCAAGAGATAACCAAACTCTACATTGGTTTGTGGATAGATATGATGTCTTGTGTCTATATAGACATATATAGGTTCCTGAAGATGTGAGAGTGGAGTTGGTGAAATAGTCCCACGCTTCTCAGTGGGCAGTTCATCCAGCCATCTCAAAGATGAATATATTTATCTGATGCTAGTATTGGTGGCTTGGGATGAAACATTATATTTCATGCTTCATCACTAGGTGTTACACTTGTCAACAGGTGATGGTAAAGCACCAGAGACCTGCAGGCTTGAAACAACCTCTTGTAGTCCCAAAATGGAAATGGGAAGATGTTTCTATGGATTTATAGACCTCTAACCAAGGTTGCCTAGGGGTATTGATGATATCTGGGTAGTCATGGATCGACTAAGGAAATCATCCCACTTTATTCCTATTTTGAATACATTATCAGTTGGTGATCTTGGAAGACTGTATGTTTATGAGAACATACAACTACTCAGAGTTCCACATAATATCATTTAAGATAGGGATGTTAATTTCACTTCACAATTCTAGAAAGGATTGCATAAAGATATGGGAACTTATGTTCTTCTAAGAACAAATTTTCACCCTTAGATCTATGGGCAATTGGAATGGAGAATAATGGTTTTGGAGGTTATTCTTTGAGATTTCATACTTGATTTCTTCAGTTCGTGGGAGAAGCATATCCCACACATTGAGATCGCCTATAATAACAGTTTCCATGTGATGATTCATACGGTTCTATTTGAGGACTTATATGGTAAGCAATTTTGTTTACCATTATGCTAGCTAGAGGCTGGTGAGGCACCCCTACTAGGTCCTCATCTAATTCAGGAGAAATCAGAACATGCCCGGCTAATTATGTAACACCCCTAGATTTTATGTAAAATATTCTTTTAATTTCATTAATGTCTTGTGTTGTATTCTACACCAAGATTACCTTGCGCTATACGCAACACCGTATTAGCTTGCAGTATACGCAACACTATTTTTGGATCGTGTTACACACAATTTTGATAATAGTTATTCTACGCAACATTGAGTATATATATATATATATATTCAATGTATAAATGAAATATGGTTGGAATATGTTATGCAAAACAACCAAGTATTCTTTCACAACACGCAACCCTGACTTGGCTTGCATTACACGCAATCACGACCTTCCTCGATAGCGTGTGTTGTACGCAATACCAGGTTTTAATAAACAATGTTATATTATTATAATATTTTCATGAACTAGCCTTTATGAATAGTATTAACTAAAATTTGAATTTTATAACATTATTATTCATCTTACACATTTCTAGAACATGGTATATGAACAAAATAAATTTTTCGGGTAAAATAAGTATTTTTCAAAAAATGCAGTTTTGCCGCCTTTTGATGGAGCACCCACATTAAATCTAGTTTTTAAAATTTTTATAAGTTCAATTTGACAAAATAAAATTCTTATTTGTAATCAAGAAATAAAAATTTACTTTGGATAAATTTTTCATATTATTCTGGTAACTTTCACATTTTAATGAATAGTAAAAACACACTATATTTTAATTAAAAACAACTTTTTTCATCGTATTATCTTATGTAGTTAAATTATAATATTGAATGGTTTTAAAGTATAAATAGAATATATTTTTACCATTTAATATAATGTATGTCATTAGCATTGATTTTACATTGAATTCGTAGGTTAAATCAATTCAATCTTTTGGAATGTTTTAAACAAAAACCCGTTTTTATTCGACAACAGGATTAATTTTAATTTAATTTATGCAACTTCTATGTATTGAATTTTAAAAAATGGATTCCATATTTGGAATCAGTGGGTCCAAATTATGTTAATAGGCTACTTTTTATTTTTGGGAATTATGAATAGTAACTACGGTAAATTTTATTTACCCTAGTTAAAGGTAAATTGAGTAATTAAGGGTAAATATAATATTTTAAAATTACCCTAAAAATGTCAAAATCTTATTGGATGACTAAAAGTCGACCCATATCACCTAAGGGTCAGATTAGATTCATTTTATTAAATTTTTTCAATGAAAATAATTTATTTATTATTAAAACCAAAGAATGTGACAACATGTCACTTTCTTAAATCTTATAAGTATAATAATTTTAATCTAGTGAAAAACTTCATTAAAATTCGAACATTAATAGTCTCCTGAAATATAATACAGTTATCTATATCATAGGAATTTATTTAGAATTTTTATGGATTAAATAATTATCATTTATTATGACACATAGATGATGCAGTAATTATCTTATTAATTAAAATATTGACATAATTAATGTTATAAATGCCCAAATAAATGTAATTTGAGACTTTTTATGACTTACACTAATTTTATAGGTTAATATGAAATGTTATTGTTGATTTAAGTAACTTGGTTCGAACTTATCATTCTGTTATGAATTTCATAAAAATCATATACCAAATAGTGTCAAAATTGACATAAAATAGTTTTTAAAACAAATATTATATTATTAATTGTTATTTTATTATTAAAAATCTATGGTTCGGCCAAATGACTTAGATAGGATTATATATATTAATAATAGATAACTTGGGGTTCGTTTGTCTTGATATAGTAAGTTTATTAACCATATAGTGTAAGAAAACAAAATGACACGGTAAAAGTTAAATTATTTAACTTAGAGTTAAATCTAATTGACAAGGGTAAAATAATAACCTAAACATGTCTAAATCCTATTGGATGAGATTATTTCGACCCATACCCACCTTAGCCTCGAAATAAATCATTTTGGATCTATTTAAAACTGAACTTGACTTTATAATAAAATAATATTTTTAGTTATTCCAAAGGTGCCCCTCCCCTCCCTTATAAAAGGGAACCTCCTCCCTCTCTTCCTCACACAGCATTGAGCCTTCAAGCTCGGCCAAACCCTACCAAATTCTATTATCCACTTCCCTAGAAACATCCCAGAGGTTCTGGTCTTCCTCAAAGACCAATTTTAGTGCCCTAAGAGGAGGTCTCAAAGAGGCGCTTCAAAGAAGAGGTAATTTCTGTTACCGATTCTTTCACCTTTATTTCTTATTCCACTTATTCTTCTTAGGTTGTTTCATTATGAAGTAATAACATCAGTATCACTAATATAATGATATGTTATTATATGTATGAAACAATCCTATTTCACCATCTATCCATCCTACGGAAAACGAAATCACCGCGCATGCGTACGTACGGAATACCGTCTCCACGCCGTGGTGAAATCTATTTTCCACAACCACCTTACTTGGATGGGTATAATGGTGTAAATAATAACTATATATTATTATTTTAAAGTGATATTGATTATGAAATAGTATAAATACACTCCAATACAGTTCCACGATCATGAGAACGATATCATCGCTCGTGCACACGTACGGACTACCGTCTCCACGACGCGATGAAATTCATTCTCCACTTTAACCATTCATGAATGATTATAAAGTATATATAATAAGTAATAATGAAATATATGAAATAATAATGATACTGGATTTATGTGTATATATATTTATGTCATCTACTTAATTCTGTTAAACTCAATAAGGAAACGAAAACAGCGTTCATGCGTACGTTCGACCTACCGTCTCCATGAACAGTGTATTTCTTTCCATTTACTGATTTATTATATATATGTATATTCTGAATATATATATATATATAAATCATGTTTTATATTTAGGAATTAAGTAATCATGATCTATGTAATCATATGAATAATTACAAGTCAAAACACGGACGACAAATAAAACAATTTTACCCAAAACGCTCTTTAACATGGAATTTACAAAAGAACGGGTAATATAAAGTCATAAGTGAACCATATATGATACCATAACAATGAATATGATTCTTTAATAAGTCAATGACATTATTTAAATCATTATACAGGAGGTTCAGACACTTACGAAACAAATTGGACCTAAGGTAAGGGAAATATCACAATCTCACATTTATCCGAGATTGTTTTTACTTTTGTAATTACTGAGGTGTATTTTATCATCAACATCCATGTTAACTCAATATGTAATATTATTTCCATCCTTATACTATAGTTTATATCCAATTTTACCCTTCAGTGAGTTTTTTGTAAAAGATATGAAAGGAATCCTTTGTCGTTTTTCGTATGAGGTACTTTTTGACTTTTCCGACAAAATTACGAGATGAATGTTTTTTTTTCACTTATACGGCATGAATGGATTTTTAAAACATTATTTCCAAGAATATTCCTTTTAAAGTTTTCATGTTTATTTTTAATCAACTTCATTTAGTTTAAAATTGTATGACATGTTCAGAATGGAAAAGTGTTTTTGAAGTAGAAAGGATATTTTCCTCAAGAATGGAGTTCAAGTGTTTTATCAAAATTATTTTCCATCAAAGATAATAATGGGTTCTGTTTTTATCCCTATTATTTCATTGATTTGATTATGTTGTGATGGAATTATTTTTATGAATTCTTTTATCGTATATGAATTGTTTTATGATATCATGATGTTTATGATTCCCATTTTTATTACATGGGTTATGCAATGATGTATGGTTTATGATTTTGTGTCACACATAAGAATGGTATCATTATGAGATGGGTGGGACCTATATCTCCCTCCAATGGATTGGGTAAAGATTTTATATCTAATGAGATAGACATGGCTGGAATGGTAGGTTATACCGGTTCAGTGAAACAAGACTGAAACGAGGGTGACTCGGTTCAGAAAGGGACTTTGTCCACTAAGATAGACTTGGAAATGAGTCTTGACTAATAAGAAATGATTCTCTATGATTATGTGTGTATGCCACAAAGTTTCATGTTTTAAGTTATGATTATTGGTATTTCATTTCACTACTATGATTTAGCCCATGTTATGAAATTATGATCTCTTTTACAGGTTAAAATTTCCAAAAGTTATGTGATTATGTATATGATGTGATTGATATTTCTTTTGTTTACCCTTACTGAGAATTTGAGCTCACCCTTTTAGGTTTCTTTTCCCCAGGATATAATGAAAGGTTTTAGGTATTAAAAAAAAGAAGATATTTATGGGAGATGTTGAAGATCTTTCACCAGGATTAGAAGATTATATTCCGAGTTTCCAAAGACACTAAACTATTTCGATCCTTGTGTGTGTGTTTTTGTTATGTACTAAGTATTCCGCAAATGTAATGTAATGTCAATGTACGTCAGGATTCGGGACTATACAGCTGGTATCAGAGGAAAGGTTTAGTCAACCTTTGGAAACTAGTATGCGAAAATGTTAGTGAGATCCCTAGAGATATTTCTAAGGTATGTCTAGGGATATCCCTAAGGTTAAGTATACCTATAGGTTACAGTACTAGAATTACTCTAACGATCATAGAATTAAACCTAAGATGTTAGATATTGATGGTACTCTCCCTTTATTATGTTGTTTTCCCTAGAATGATTTTTGCCTCTCACACTATTCTTTTTGGGTTTTAGACGATGGCTGGAACCCGAAGGAACTGTGTTGATCAATGCAATGGAAAATGCAATGATTGCCCTCCTGAACAAACAAATGTTATGGGAGATGGAGTGCAAAATCTTATTTCTATAATTACACAAGCTATGAATCATTCTGGACTTCCAAATGAGCAGAGAATGGATCAATATTCTATTGAGTCCTTCATGAGGCAACGTCCACCTTCTTTCAGTGGGACTTTCGATCCACTTGTTGTTAAACAATAGATCAGTACCACTGAAAAGATATTTTCAGTTCTTCAATGTTCTGAAAGTCATCTTAGCAGTATATCGTTTGGAAGGTGAAGCTGATCAATGGTGGAATCTTATCAATAATACGAGGCCAAAGGATGAAATTGAGTCCATGGAATGGGACGAGTTCAAGAACTTGTTTTTTAGTAAGTACTTCCCTCGTATTCTTCAAACAAAGATAGAAAAGGAGTTTCTTGAGCTAAAGCAGAAGGATGATGAATCTGTTGGTATATACGAAGCAGATTTTACAAGACTTGCAAGGTATGCATCTGGCATTATCATCCAACCTGAAAGTAAAGTTGATCTATTTTTCAGTGGCTTAAAACCAAGTCTTCTAAGGGCATTAGCTATAAGAGACTTCAATATCTATGAAGAAATTGTGCGTTGTGCTATCAAGGTAGAAATGGAAGTTGGTGTTACATATCCATCTCATGGTTTTGACAAGAAACGAAATATGGAGTTCAATGAGAAATCTCAGAATAATGGTGAAAAGATGATGAATGTTTCCTTATGCACAAAGTGTGGAAAGAAGCATGGTGTAGATTGTCTTAAAAGGACTAGAAAATGTTTTAAGTGTGGAAAAGAAGGTCATTGAGCAGTTGAGTGTCGAAGTAATGGAAAAAGGGTTTCTAATGATGTGAATAAAGAAAACATTGCAGAGAACGCACCACCAACACTTCAATGCTTCAAGTGCAAGTAAATAGGGCATTATGATAATAAATTCCCTAATCCAAGGGTTAGTGATGATCGACATGAGCAACTGCTTAAGGTAAAGGACAAAGGGAAGTCACATGCGATCACTATTGGTGATGTTGAATATGACAACGATGTGGTGGAATGATTAAGTGTTTATGTAATGGGATTCCAAAATAATGTTGTATCATGGAGTATTGGAATATTTATGTATTGTTCTAATGTGGTATTCAAAGTGATTGAGATATTTTTGGAAATAAGATGATATGCGCATAATGAAGGGAAAACAAGAAAATGAAATGTTTAACAGTATTCATGAGCTCATGATTGATATAAGGACTAAGTGATATCATGGTTTGAGTATATAGAATTTTGAAGATTTTGGTATGTGGAAAGTGTTAACTTTTAACTGCATTCATGTTTTCACTAAGGTTCAATGGGTATTCATTTTTCAAGAGAATACATGATTAAGGCCTTCGAATGTTTGGAATGTGACCAACAAGACATATCTTATGATATATGGGGATCAATGATGGTATTAAATCTCTGGTAATCATTTTCACTATATTATGAGAGTGGACTGAAGTATTATGGATAAGCCTAAAGATTGGAATTGATTATATTGGACATAAGTTAGGATAAAACGTTTTTCGATATTATTGATGGGATGTTATAGTAATATAGCTTTAGAAAAAGGACAACCTGCAAGACGGGTGACAGCCCATCACGTCGGACAAGGCCATGGGAATCGAACCCACAACCGAAGTGCGACTGGCCTTTATCACCTACCACTAACCTACAGGAAGTCCCTGTTTAGTAGAAACTAGTTTTATTATATTAAGCAGAATGATATATGAAGTATAAGTCCGTTTTAGGAACCATATATGATTAATCTCAATATAGAATGACTTATGTATATTTAATAACTTTTGCTAACATTTTGTTTGAGATAGATGGAATGACCCGTCATTCTATCACATGATCTTCTAACACTTCACGAATAACAAATTCAACTTCATTTATTTAAGAGATAAAGTGGAAATTGTTCAAGGCATGAACAAGAGTGAGATTGTACCAAAATAAAGTAAGTATTTATTCTAATTCAACTTCTTCAACTTTAGGGAAATGGTCTTGAAAACCAAAAATGTTGTCCTAGTGCTCTTATATCTGATTAATAAGATGGTACCTTAGATCGTCACAAATTTATGGATTTGTGATTGTTGGCTTTTCCAGAGCCATGTTCTCTACCACTCTCCATCAGAACATGATGGTTAGATTTTTCTTCCATATCCATATTTTCACCTATGTGGAAACCCAGTAATTAGTTTATTTGGGTAACCATTACATTTCTTACTTTTGTTTTTAAAGATTTTTTTTGGTATTCCTTTTTACGATGTGGGTTTCTATTAAAGAAACTTTCGAATAGTAAACCATTTATAACCCCGACGAATTTCGAGGGCGAAATTCATTTTAAGGGGGGTAGAATGTAACACCCCTAGATTTTATGAAAAATGTTCTTTTAATTTCATTAATGTCTTGTGTTGTATTCTACACCAATATTACCTTGCGCTATACGCAACACCATATTAGCTTGCAGTATTCGCAACACTATTCTTGGATCGTGTTACACACAATTTTGATAATAGTTATTCTACGCAACATTGAGTATATATATATATATATTCAATGTATAAATGAAATATGGTTGGATTCTGTTATACTAAACAAGGAAGGATTCTTTCACAACACGCAACCATGACTTGGTTTGCATTACACGCAATCGCGGCCTTCCTCGATAGCATGGGTTGTACGCAATACCGGGTTTTAATAAACAATGTTATATTATTATAATATTGTCATGAACTAGCCGTTATGAATAGTATTAACTAAATTTTTAATTTTATAACATTATTATTCATCTTACACATTTCTAGAACATGGTATAAGAACAAAATAAATTTTTCGGGTAAAATAAGTATTTTTAAAAAAATGCAGTTTTGTCGCCTTTTGATGGCGCACCCACTTTGAATCTAGTTTTTGACATGTTTATAAGTTCAATTTGACAAAATAAAATTCTTCTTTGGAATCAAGAAATAAAAATTTACTTTGGGTAAATTTTTCATATTATTCTGGTAACTTTCACATTTTAATGAATAGTAAAAACACGCTATAATTTAATTAAAAACAACTTTTTTCATCGTAATATCTAATGTGGTTAAATTATAATATTGAATGGTTTTAAAGTATAAATAAAATATATTTTTACCATTTAATATAATGTATGTCATTATCATTGATTTTACCTTGAATTCGTAGGTTAAATCAATTCAATCTTTTGCAATGTTTTAAACAAAAACCCGTTTTTATTCGACAACAGGATTAATTTTAATTTAATTTCTGCAACTTCTGTGTATTGAATTTTAAAAAATGGATTCAATATTTGGAATCATTGGGTCCAAATTATGTTAATAGGCTTCTTTTTATTTTTGGGAATTATGAATAGTAACTATGGTAAATTTTATTTACCATAGTTAAAGGTAAATCGGGTAATTAAGGGTAAATATAATATTTTAAAATTACCCTAACAATTGTCAAAATCCTATTGGATGACTAAAAGTTTACCCATATCACCTAAGGGTCGGATTAGATTCATTTAATTAAATTTTGTCAATGAAAATAATTTATTTATTATTAAAACCAAAGAATGTGACAACATGTCACTTTCTTAAATCTTATAAGTATAATAATTTTAATCTAGTGATAAACTTCATGAAACTTCGAACATTAATAGTCTCCAGAAAGCTAATACAATTATCTACATCATAAGAATTTATTTAGAATTTTTAGGGATTAAATAATTATCATTTATATGACACATAGATGATGCAGTAATTGGCTTATTAATGAAATATTGACATAAGTGATGTTATAAATGCCCAAATAAATGTAATTTGAGACTTTTTATGACTTACACTAATTTTCTAGGTTCATATGACATGTTATTGTTGATTTAGGTAACTTGTTTCGAACTTATAATTCTGTTATGAATTTCATAAAAATCATATACCAAATAGTGTCAAAATTGACATAAAATAGTTTTTAAAACAAATATTATATTATTAATTTTTATTTTATTCCTAAAAATCTATGGTTTGTCCAAATAACTTATATAAGATTATATATATTAATAATAAACAACATGGGGTTCTTTTGGCTTGATATAGTAAGTTTATTAACCATATAGTGTAAGAAAACAAAATGACACGGTAAAAGTTAAATTATTTAACTTAGAGTTAAATCTAATTGATAAGGGTAAACTAATAACCTAAACTTCTCTAAATCCTATTTTATGAGAGGAATGTGACCCATCCCCTCCTTATCTTTGGAATAAATGAATTTGGATCTATTTAAAACTGAACTTGACTTTATAATAAAATAATATTTTTTGTTATTCCAAAGGTGCCCCTCTCCTCCCTTATAAAAGGGAACCTCCTCCCTCTCTTCCTCACACAACTTTGAGCCTTCATGCTCGGCCAAACCCTGAGAAATTATCTTCTCCACTTCCCTAGAAACATCCTAGAGGTTCTGGTCTTCCTCAAAGAGCAATTTTAGTTCCCTAAGAGGAGGTCTCAAAGAGGTGCTTCAAAGAAGAGGTAATTTCCGTTACCGATTCATTCACCTTTATTTCTTCTTCCACTTCTTTTTCTTAGGTTGTTTCATTATGAAGTAATAAAATAAGTATCACTCATATACATATATGTTATTATAAGTATTAAACAATTCTATTTCACCAACTATCCATCCTACAGGAAAAAAAATCACCGCGCGTGCGTACGTACGGAATACCGTCTCCACGCCGTGGTGAAATCTATTTTCCACCACCACCTTACTTGGATGGGTATAATGGTGTAAATAATTACTATATATTATTATTTTAAAGATATATTGATTCTGAAATAGTATACATACACTCCAATACAGTTCCACGATCATGAGAACGATATCATCGCTCGTGCGTACGTACGGACTACCGTCTCCACGACGCGATGAAATTCATTCTCCACTTTAACCATTCATGAATGATTATAAAGTATATATAATAAGTAATCATGAAATATATGACATAATAATGATACTGGATTTATGTGTATATATATGTATGTCATCTACTTAATTCTGTTCAACTCAATAAGGAAACGAAAACAGCGTTCATGCTACGTACGACCTACTGTCTCCATGAACGGTGTATTTCTTTCCATTTACTGATTTATTATATATATGTATGTTCTGAATATATATATATATATATAAATCATGTTTTATATTCTGGAATTAACTAATCATGATCTAAGTAATCATATGAATAATTACAAGTCAAAACACGGACGACAAATGAAACAGTTTTACCCAAAACGCTCTTTAACATGGAATTTACAAAAGAACGGGTAATATAAAGTCATAAGTGAACCATATATGATGTCATAACGGTGAATATGATTCTGTAATAAGTCAATGACATTATTTAAATCATTATACAGGAGGTTCGGACACTTACAAAGCAAATTGGACCTACGGTAAGGGAAATATCACAATCTCACTTTTATCCGAGATTGTTTTTACTTTGGTAATTACTGGGGTGTATTTTATCATCCACATCCATGTTCCCTCAATATGTAATATTATTTCCATCCTTATACAATAGTTTATATCCAATTTTACCCTTCGGTGAGTTTTTTGTAAAAGATATGAAAGGAATCTTTTGTCTTTTTTCGTACGAGGTACTTTTTGAATTTTCCGACAAAAGTACGAGAAGAATGTTTTTTTAACTTATACGAAATGAATGGATTTTTAAAACATTATTTCCAAGAATATTCCTTTTAAAGTTTTCATGTTTATTTTTAATCAACTTATTTTAGTTTAAAATTGTATGACATGTTCAGAAAGGAAAATTGTGTTTGAAGTAGAAAGGATATTTTCCTCAAGAATGGAGTTCAAGTGTTTTATCAAAATTATTTTCTATCTAAGATAATAAAGGGTTCTGTTTTTATCCCTATTATTACATTGATTTGATTATGTTGTGATGGAATTATTTTTATGAATTCATTTATCGTATATGAATTGTTTTATGATGTCATGATGTTTAAGATTCCCATTTTTATTACATGGGTTATTCAATGATGTATGGTTTATGATTTTGTGGCACACATAATAATGGTATCATTATGAGATGGGTGGGACCTATATCTCCCTCCAATGCATTGGGTAAAGATTTTATATCTCATGAGATAGACATGGCTGGAATGGTAGGTTATACCGGTTCAGTGAAACAGGACTGAAACGAGGGTGACTCGGTTCAGAATGGGACTTTGTCCACTAAGATAGTCTTGGCAATGAGTCTTGACTAATAAGAAATGATTCTCTGTGATTATGTGTGTATTCAACAAAGTTTCATGTTTTAAGTTATGATTATTGGGATTTCATTTCACTATTATGATTTATCCCATGTTATGAAATTATGATCTCTTTTACAGGTTATGATTTCCAAAAGTTATGTTCTTATGTATATGATGTGATTGATATTTCTTTTGTTTACCCTTACTGAGCATTTGAGCTCACCCTTTTATGTTTTCTTTTCCCCAAGATATAAATAAAGGTTTTAGGTAATAAAAAAAAGAAGATCTTTATGGGAGATGTTGAAGATCTTTCACTAGGATTAGAATATTATATTCCGAGTTTCCAAAGAAACTAAACTATTACAATCCTTGTGTGTGTGTTTTTGTTATGTACTATGTATTCCGCAAATGTAATGTAATGTCAATGTACGTCAGTCTTCGGGAATCTAAAAATTAGGAAGTGTATGAGTACTTCTTATTCTATGAAAAAATCTTATGTTGATCACCTTCGAAAACCACTTGAGTTTGAGGTTGGGGATTGTTTTTTTATTTGGGTATCACCTAGGCTAGGGAATATAGGGTTAATAAAGTAGGGAAAGATGATGCTTCGATATGTTGATCCATTCATGATTCTAGAGAGAGTCGGGCCGGTAGCTTCCCGGTTGCTACTACCTTAGAGGTACAATTCCATAAACGATGTCTTTCATGTCTCACAGATTCACCAATATCATGTTGACCCATCTCAAACCTTTGATCCAGAGGAGGTTGAGGTAGAAGTCAGTGCTACCTGTGAAGAGTATCCAGTACTCATTGTTGTCCGATGCATGAAGGCTCTCTGAGGCAAGTATGTCCCTCTCGTATGGGTGCTATGATGGTATGACTAGGTAAAGGACAACACTTGGGAGAGGGATGCTAACGTATGTGCACAATGGTAAAAGTTGTTCTTAGGCAACGTTTCCTTAACCACTGGAAGGAGAACTCGTGGGCGAGTTCTTTTAAGGGGGAAGACTGTAAGAACCAAATTTTTCCATCATCTTTGGATCCTTTAAAATTTCAGTCTATATATTTACTTTGTATCTAATGTGGATTCCAAATGAGTTAGGTAAGGTTCCATGGGTGTCCCCGGATTATTTGAAGCCTAGAGACAATATTTTAGGAGGAAACAGACAACGCATGATTTAGTGTCAACTATGCGGGATTTACCCACATTTTGGCAAACCATGTGGAAGGTGTTTTTTTGAACAGTGGCTCCTCACACGATTGGCGAATGGTCTTGCAACCAAAAAATTTGAACACACCTTTTTCTCAGGTAACCATTCATGGGTGGCACATAGTTTTATGAAACTGTGCAGTAGTTGACTTTTCAGGCCGAACTGTCTAGCACTATTTGTGTACAGTTTGACAAATTGTGATGAAAAACCATGTGTATACTAAAAACCTTGGTAAAATTTCCAGAACTCCCTTAATTATGTATTAATCTTCCTTCTTCCTCCTAATTTAAGAACTAGTGGGATTTTCTCCCTTTTCACCCATTTAGAGATTTTTGAAGAACAATGCCAGGGATCAAGATATTTTCTTAGCCCAGCATCTGATTGATATTTTTTTCATCACGTAAGATTCAAAACATTATATACTCGAGTCATCTTTATCCATTATTCTTCACTTTCACTCTTGTCCTAGATATCACCATGTGATCATTTTCACTTTTTCATAGATCTACTATAATCTAAGGAAATTCAATGGATGACAATGGAGGACAAGACTCTTACAACCCTATTGTATGTGGTTTATAACTCCCCCCTAATGTTCTTTGTTTTTGGAATGTTTGTGTGGGGCCCACCGGTTTCATTGGAAACTGTTTCTTAAATTAACATGCCATGATTATACTTGTTAGAATAGTATGGATATGATATTTCCAAATATGTGATTAGTTGTTAGTGGTTTCACCCCCTAACTCAAACAACCTCAAGTCAAGGGTTATTCCATAATTGGGTTTTCAGTGTATTGGCATGTTTGATCCACCATTTAGGTGTGCCTTTACTTGATCTTTCTAAAGGCGAGTCTTTTTATTTTAAATGGATTGTTATTACTCAGAATTTCATAATTGAATGTACCATGTATGCTCACCACTTGACCAACCTATGGTGAGTTCATTCAAATAATTATTAAATGTTAAATGGAAGGTATAATATGTATATACCCTGAATTTAATAAAAGATATTGAATAATGGTTACATTCCCATAACACCCCATTCCATGATGTTTTAAGGAGGTAGATTGAACCTAAATATCTGATTATGCATTAATGGATAACTAAGACACGATTAAATGGTTGAAATGATACTTTTCCTATATACACTAATAGAAGACAAGTCTTGGACCAATAAATAAATGGTTTCAACTCTATATGACTTGTACACACTAAAGGAAGGTAAAACATGATCCAAATGAATTACTACATGATTACCATATCAAATCAGAATAGACGGAGACGATATCGCCTTATATTTTGAGAGGCGAATACCTTGGATCTCGGGAACCCCATTTTGATTCAAGGATATAGTTTTATTATGTTGATACCCACCTAGACTCTGGTTATTGTATATTCCTTGGATGCCTGGTATAATACTTTTGGGTCCTTTCTTAATAATAGGAGACCACAGATACACTCCATGGATACAACATTGACTAGTAGGTTCCATGGTGAAAACAAGTAGGGACCAATGTTTTCTTAGAACCGTTTTACATTGGTCAATCACCTTGGACTCAGTAAGCTCGTTGTTGTGGAATGCCTTGGATTATGCTCCTCAGATTACAGTCTTACCCCTGACCTTGACTCAGATACTACTGAGTAAGATTTCCATGAGTTTACGTTACCTTAGTTTTTTCCGTGGAACTCCCTCCCGGGTTATCATTGTCCAGTTTCCTTGTTATGTATTGGGACCTTAACTACTTAAACTATCACAAGGTGAAGTTACTATTCTCTATGACTCACGTGACATATAATAATTAAATTGTAATTGATTAATTAATGAACTGGTTACATGTTCAGACACCAGTTGAGGGATAAATAAGGTACATGGTTATTTAGTTATATTGTACTGCTGGCTTTACATTATATATGCATGCATGCACACTACTATATTCCATTACACGGGCTGGATGTTATACAAAATGATGGTAGTGGCCCACTAAGATTTATCTCTCACACTCTCTAGGCACTATTTGGTACCCAGAAGGGATTACATGGTTGTAGGTATTAAAAAATGTGAGCATGCACCTTTCAATACTAGATTGTATGCGGATATGATGGAGCTTGAGAGGAGATGAATGAGTAGGATCTCGGGATGCTTGGAGTAGACTTGTTTTATTTTAACTTGTTTAACATGTTCTTCCTATTTTCTTGTATCCATGACTTCCATTTTTCTAGTGAAATGACATTACATCATCACTATTTTAGTTGATATAGTTATTGTTATTCTTTTTCATTTATTTCATCAATTTTCTTCCTCTATTTATTTATATTGATTATATTGTTTACAATCACAGTATATTTCTTCCACTATGCTACAATCTAATAATGGGAGCATCGTATTCCCATAGACACATCCTATGCTATCATTAGCAGAGTGTAGCATAATGGATGAAATGTAATGGAATAGTAAAAAATGGTAGAAATATAAATAAACAACGGATGAAAACTGATGAAATAGAAAAAAAAAGAATAACAATAACTATATCAACAAAAATAGTTATGGTGTAATGTCATGTCACTAGAAAAATGGAAATCATGAATACAACACAATAGGAATAACTTGTTTCACAATGTAAAATAAATCTTGTTTACTCCATGAATCTTGAGATCTTACTCAGGCATCTGCTAACAAGCTCTGTCATATTAGCACATAATCAAGTATTGGAAGCGGTATGCTTCCCTTTTTCAATACATGAAACCATGTAATATTCTATCAGTACCAAACGACACCCAAAGAGGGTGTGAGATATATTTGAGTGGGCCACCACCAATAGTGTCTATAACATTCGTCCCATGTAATGGAATATAGTAATGTGCATGCATTCTTATATAATGTAAAGAAAGTAGTTCAATATAACTTTATAACCATGTACATGCTTAAGCCCTCAGTTAATAAACATGTAAATAGTTAATTAATTAATCTATTACCATTTAATTCTAATAGTTCATGTGAGTCATAGCAAACACTGACATCACCTCATGGTACTATAAGTAGTGAAGGTACAAAGAAAAAACATGGAAACCAGACAATGATATTCATTGAGGGAGTTCCAGGGGAAAAACCAAGGTAACGTAAACTCACATAAAGCTACCTTAGTATATCTATGACTATAAAAGGGAACTACTAGAAATCTGACCTTTCCCAAAGCTTCTATACCAACGGTTTGTAAAAATCGTTGGTATAGGTTCCCTTTCCCAACGGTTTGGCGAAACCGTTGGGAAATCCCACATTGAGGCCACCTTTCCCAACGGTTTCGACAAAACGTTGGGAAAGGGTATGGATTTCCCAATGGTTTGTACAATCCGTTGGGAAATCCCACATTTTTACCTCCTTTCCCAATAGTTTTGGAAAACCGTAGGGATAGGTATACCCTTTCCCAACAGTTTGGCCAAACTGTTTGGAAAAGTCCACTTTGTGGACATCTTTCCCAACGGTTTGGCCAAAACCGTTGGGAAAGGGTATACCTATCCCAAAGTTTTTCCAAAACCGTTGGGAAAGGTCCCCCACAAATCAACCTTCACCCATAATTAAAATCAAAAATCAAGATCTACACTAATGGTTGTCAAAACTGTTGGTATAGGCCTATACCAACGGTTATGACAACCGTTGGTATATATACATTGATTTTTTATCATTTATTCTTAACCAGAACATTATATAAATCAAAATTTATAATCATTATGAGAATAAATATATATATTTATGTAATTATATTCATAAAATTCATGTAAGGTTAGTGGTTAAGTCGTTGAATAATAAACTAGGGGTCCTGGGATGAAATCCCAGCGAATGTTTTTTTTTGAAATATATATACCAACGGTTCCATAACCGTTGGTATATATTTTCATATTAATTATTCCAAGGGTTTCCAAAACCGTTGGGATAGGTCAATACCAATTGTTTTGGGAAAACTGTTGGTATAGACCAATCCCAACGACTTACTTGGCAATGGTTCTCCAATCTATTGGTATATGCTATACCAACGGTTTGGAGGCCTATAACAACAGTTCCAAACCATTGGTATAGGTTAGTTTTCAAGTAGTGGGGGTTAGTGTGTAATACAAGGATTGTAATCCATGACATTCCACAGTAAGGCACCTACCGAGTCCAAGGTGATCAACCAAGGTAAAACAGGTCTAAAAGAAGATAAGGCCCTATGGGCATTCACCATGGAACGTACTAGTCAATGATGGATCCAAGGAGTGTATCAGAGGTATCCTTTAATACAGATAGGGACTCTATGGTACTATACCGAGCATCCAAGGAATAGAAAATAACTGACATCTAGGTGGTTATAACCCGAAGTAACCATATCCTTGAATCATAATGTTGTTCTTGAGACCCAAGTTATTCTCCTCATGGAATCAAATGAAAGCTAGAGTTATTCCATTCCTATTTGATAAATTAATAATGTAGTAATTCATTTGGTTCATGTCTAACCTTCCATTAGTGTGGATAGGTCATGTTGAGTTGAGACCATTTATGTATTTGTCTAAGCCTTGTCTTAAATTAGTGTGGATATGCCATGTAGCATTGCAACCATTTAATCAAGTCTTCGTTATCCATTAAGGCATAATCATTTATTGAGGTTCACTCCAGTGCCATCCATTTACATGGAATGGGGTAATATGGGAATTTAACTTTTATTCAATATCTTTTATTATGAAAAAGTTATATATTTAGTATACATTCCATTTCACATTTAACATTTACTAATTATTTGAAAGCACTTACCTTACGTAGGTCAAGTGGTGAGAATACATGGAACATTAAATTATGAAATTATCAGTAATAGAAAGTCATTTATAATAAGAAGACTCTCTTTTAGAATGTTCATGTAATGGCACACCTGAATAGTGGCTCAAATATACCAAAACAATAAAAACCCAACTATGGAATATCTTTTGACATGAGGCAGTTTGATTTATGGGTGGAAACACTAACAACTAATCACTTATTTAGAAAGAGCATATTCATATGATTCTAATGTTTCTAATCATGGAATGTTAATTTATGAAATTGTTTCCAAAAAAACTATAGGGCCCCACAAGAATATTCTAAAAACAATGATCTTTAGGGATGATTTATAGACCACCCACCTTGGGGTTGTGAAAGTCATATCCTCTAGTATCAACCCTTGATTTTCCATAGATCGAAGTAAATATAAAAAAGGGAGAAAATGCTCACATGGTGATATCAAGGTTGAGAGTGAAAGATATGAATAATAGATAAATATGACTTGAGTACTTACTATTTTTCATCCAACATGATGAATGGAAGCTCGATCAAATGTCAAAAAATGGAGATATTTAGATCCATATCTTTGGCCGCCAAAAAGTTAAAAATGGGTGAAAAAGGAAAAAATTAGAACTTTTTTATAAATTATAAAGAAGGAGGGTGATTAATAGATCATTAAGGTCATTTAGGAAATTTTACCTAGGTTGTTAGCCAATGAACAGTTTGATTGCATGGTTGGTCAAACTATGTTCAAGATGGGTGAGACGGTTCTGCCCGAAAAGTCTTCTTCTACATGGTTTGATCAATTCATGGGCCACCCATGCATGGTTACCTAGGAGAAAGGGTCATTAACATGGTTTGGTTGCACGACCATGTGCCAACCATGTGAGGTGACACTTTCTGGAAAAAAACCTTTAGCACCATTTGGAAAACAGTGCACAGATTCTGTTTCCTCCAAAAAGATGGGCTTCGGGATCCGAAAAATCCCTATACACCCTCATAACCTTAACTAACTAATTATTCATCCATATTATGTATAAAGTAAATATTTTTAATAAATTTTTAAGGATAAATACTTGATTGAAAAATCGGGTTCTAATGGTATTCCCCCCCTTAAAAGAACACATCACGAAGCTCTCAGTCCAATGGTAAGGAAACACTATCTCAGAAGAGCTGTGCTACCACTTTGTGACGATATAGACCTGGATGGAACTTAACGGGCTCCCCAATCCCGATGGGATACATGGCCTCAAGGTAATATTCCCAAATTCCAGAGGCTTATGACAAGAAGCGATGGCCCATGGTGTGTTTGTGGGAGGACTATGACCCTATTAATAGAGCATAGCACTATGGAAGAAATATAATGGAATAGTAAAAAATAGTTGCAATATAAATAAATAGCAGAATCAAAGTGATTAAATGTATAAACAATAATAACTACAACTATATAAACTGAAATAGTGATGATGAAATGTCATGTCACTAGAAAATTGGAATGCATGGATACAAGATAATAAAAATAACATATTCCACAGGGCAGAAGAAAACATGTCTACTCCAAGAATCCCAAGATCCTACTTGTTTATCTTCAATCAACCTTCATCCTATCAACACACAATCAAGTATTGGAAGCTACGTGATTCCCTTTTTGAATACCTGCAACCATGCAATCTACTTCGAGTACCAAATGACGCCTGGAGAGGGTCTGAGATAAATCCCAGTGGGCCACCAACAACGGCGTCTCTACAATGAAGACCATTTAATGGAATATAGAAGTGTACATGCATGCATATATAAATTAATGAAACAAGTACAATATAACTAAATTACTATATACCTTCTTCATCCTTCGGGTGGTGTCTGAACATGTAACTAGTTCATTAACTATTCAACTACCATTTAATGATCATAGTTCATCTGAGGCATAGCCAACACTAACATCACCTTGTTATAGTAAAAGTTGTGAAGGTGCCAAGATGTAAATCAGATAATAATATCATTTGAAGGAGTTCAAGGGTAAAAACTAAGGAAACATAAACTCATGGAATCACTAATTGAAAAATACCCTATACCAACGGTTTGGAACTATTGTTATAGTCCTCCAAGACGTTGGTATAGCCTATACCAATGATTTGGAGGACCGTGGAAAATTAAGCCATGAGGATAGTTCTATACCAATGGTTTTCCCAAAACCATTGTTAGATACATCTACCAATAGTTTTGAAAACCGTTGGTATAAGTAATTTGAAAATCTATACCAATGGTTCCAACAAACTGTTGGTATATGTATTTCAAAAAATAAATCCCTTGGGATTTGATCCCAGGACCTGTAGTTTATGATTGAAAGTCCTAACAAATAAATTAATATGAATTTTTGGAAGATAATTTCATTTATATATATATATGTATTATACAAAATATTTAAAATTTTGATTTATTTTATGTTCTTTGTAAGAAGATTCAATTAAAAATACATGTACCTATACCAACGTTTCTCAAAACTGTTGGTATGGACCTATACCAATGGTTTTTAGAACCGTTGGTATATGTGCTTTGATTTTGGGACCTATACCAATGGTTTTGGCCAAACCATTTGTATAGGGGGACCTATAAAAATAGTTTCGCCAAAATGTTGGTATAGGGTGTCTATAATGGACATATACCAACGGCTTTGGCCAAATAGTTGGTATAGGTCCTCTATAATGGACCTATACCAACAGTTTGGCCCAAATTGTTGGTATAGGTCTATATAAGTGACCTACACCAATGCTTTTGGAAAAACCATTTGTATAGGTCCAAATTAATGAATTATACCAACAGTTTGGCCAAACCAATTGGTATATGTCATATTTCCAGTAGTGAATTCTAACTCAGTAGTATCTGAGCCTATATAAGGGGTAAGAGTGTAATCCAAGTTTCATAATCCAAGGAATTACACAATAAGGAGCCTAATGATTCCATGGTGATTGACCAAGGTAAAATTGGGCTATGAAATGATAGGGCTCTATGGGATTTAACCATGCCACCTACTAGTCAACTCTAGATCAAATAAGTGTATCCAAGGTATCCTATAATAATCAAAGGGACCAAACAGTATTATTCTGGGAATTCAAGAAAAACACAAGAACCAGTGTGTAGGAGGGTATCAACCTAAGAAATCCAAACCTTTGAATCAGAATAGGGTCCCGAGAACAAGGGTATTATCCTCTCAAAATCCAAGGCGAGCTCGAGTCAGTCCATTTCTATTCAATATTATAATCATGTAGTAATTCATTTGGTTCAATTATGGCCTTCCATTAGTGTGTATATTTCATGTTGGGTTGAAACCATTTATTTATTTTAAACAGCTTTTTCTTCTATTAGTGTGGACATTCCATTTAGAATTGCAACTATTTAATCAAATCGTTGTTAGACATTAAGGAATAATAAATTATTGAGGTTCACTATTCTACCTTAAATCAACAAGGAAAGGGGTTCTATTAGAATGTAACCATAATTCAATATCATTTTTCAAGGACACAGTATATACTTTTTTTACTTTCCATTTCATATTTCACATTTAATAATTATTTGAAATCACATACCTTAGGCAGATCAAGTGGTGAGCATAAATGGTATATTCCATTATGCAATTCTCAGTAATAAAAATCCATTTATAATAATAAGACTCACCTTTAAGAAATTTCAAGTAAATTCACACCCTAATGGTGGCACAAATATTCCAAAAAAATAAAAAACCAATTATGGAGTAACCTTTGACATGGGGTGGTTTGAATTGTGGGTGAAACCACTAACAACTAATCACATATTTGAAAAGTGAATAACCATATGATTCTAACAAGTATAATGATGACATGTTAATTTAATAAACAATTTCCATCAAAACTAGTGGGCCCTAAATGGACATTCCAAAAACAACAATCATTAGAGATGAGTTATAGACCACCCACCTTATAGTTGTACACGTCTTGTCATTCGATATCAGCCCATGATTTTCCTTCGATCAGATTATATCTATGAAAAGGTGAAAAAACACTCACATGGTGATATATTAGTCAAGAGTGAAATAAAAGAAGAATATATAGGTATTTCTTGAGGAATTACCGTGGTACATCCAACGTGACAAACAAAATCTTGATCAGATGGAAGATGAAGGAGATCTCTTGATCCCAAACATTGTCCTTCAAAAACCTCTAAGTGGATGAATTTGTGGAAAATCACACTAGTTCTAAGATTACGAGGAAGGAGGATTATTAATAGATCATTAAGTGTGTTTTGGAAATTTTACCCAGGTTTTTATCCCAAACACAGTTTTTCTACAGGGTTTGTCAAATCGTATGCAAACTATGGGAGACGGTTGTACCTGAAAAGTCTTCTTCCACACAGTTTGATAAAACCATGTTCCACCAATGCACGATTACCTAGGAAGAAGTGGTATTTGGATGGTTTAGTTGCACATCCATGTGCCAACTGTGCAAGGTTCCACTATCTGAAAAAACACCATCTGCACGGTTTGGAAAACCATGCGGAAATCCAGCACAGTTTACTCTAAACCTAGCACAATGTCTGTTACCTCCAAAAATATGGGCTTGAGGCTCAGAACAGTCCTCAGACAACCTCAAAACCTTATCTGACTCATTTTGTATCCATATTAGGTCCAATGTAATGATTTAGAGTGAAACAATATAAGATCTATACCTATGTGAAAAATCGGGTTCTTACAATAAATTCTCAATATATTTATGATACTGGAGTTATTATTTCATCATGGTTTAGTAATATTTGAAGGATTTGGATGAAGAAATAAAATAAAAATATATTATTAAAAACCATTCCTTTTCCTATTACGATCTCCTTTGATTAACAACATAATGACTCTAAGAGGGGTTTTAGAAAAAAATAATCCCTATATTATGTGGGTAGGGATTCTATGAATGTATTTTGAAACATTGTTTTAGAACAAAATTGGATTTTATTTTAGTGTAATATATAAGAATGAGTTCTTATTATATTGGATCAGAGTAGAAACCATTGAATTACAGAAAGTATAAATTTTATATAATGTTATTTTCAAAATGTATCCAAAATGATTTTATATAGAATATAATAATATTTTGGGCCAAATGAAATTCATCCAATGAAAATTAGATATGTTTGACTATTTTTTAATCTGTGTCATATTTTTTTGACCATTATTATTTCTTACAATGATATAAGTTGATTTAAATTTCATGGGTTATTATATTTACTAAAAAATCCAAAATTCCAAAAATAAGTCATATAATACAAATTTACACTGAACCCAATCTTTTTTAAAATTGTTATTTTTATAAATTTTGAATCACATAATAAATTAATATTTATTTTAAAATATCATTAATGTAAAATTTGGTCCATTCATTATTTGAATTTTTAAAAATAGCATAACAACATTGTATCTTAGAAGAAACTCTATTAAACCACTAATTACTGGTCAATTTAATCTAGAAAATTCATTTATGATATCAAGTATGTCCAAATAATTTTTTTTAATAATTTTAATATCATTTATTTGATTATTCAATTAATTACACATTTACTACATCATCATTGTGTGATCATTTAATTTAATTATTTTAATACAAAAAATTATAAAGAGGTTTTAATGATATAGATAAAAAATTTATCTTTCTAACTACTATTAATATTTTAAGATATTTTCTATATATATATAGTAATTAATATAAGAGTATGTCACCTTTGTCTTTTCATTAAAATAAAATACTATGAATTGAATAAATTCATCGAAGTGGTTCCAAGTTGACCTAAAACCGACTGAAGAATTAATTTGGTCGACTATAAATCTTCCCATAACATTAGAAAATGTTTTAGGGTAGTTGAATAATATTTTATAATATCAATTTTACCCTAAATTTCCTGATTTACACAAAAACGTGGTAATAAAATTATTACTAATGTTACTACACATAATGTCAGAAAAAAGGAACCTCTTTATGTAATTTAAACCCCCTTTTTCCAAATATAAAATCTATTTTTCAAAATTTTAATCAAATAAATTCTAAAAGGTAATTAAAAATCGTCCCATTAATGGAAAGAGAAAACTTGTTTTTAAACTAAAAACATTAAAAAATTGAAATGTTTAAACATCCAAATTGTATGTGAAATTGATTCCAATAACCTATATTTAGTTAAATGAAAAAAATAAATGAAATTATACTTTAAGACTACGAAAATATATAAGTTATCATTAGAAATAAATTTGAAGAAAAATTGTTTTTCAATTAAAATGATGCATTTTTTCATTATTCATAAATAAAATGAAAGCAATCCTAAAAATATAAAAAAATATAACCACATTAAATTTGGATGCAGAAATTTCAAAGCTAAAATTTATTATTTTTTAAATATAACTTATAAAATTGTCAAAAAAATATATTTAAAGCAAGTGCGGCTACAAAAGGTGGAAAAAATGGTTTTCTTGAAAAATACATATGTAATTCATAAAATTGGATATTTTTTTATATAATGTATAAAAATAAATAAGATTAATTTAAAAAATTAAATAAAATATATTTTATATATATTTCATTAAAATAATTAAACAAGAGTTATTTATTATCTTATTGGTATACAATGTAGTTATTCACATGTAAATAGACTCTCAGAAAAACATTTCCTTTTATTTTAAAAAGGTTTTTAAATTTATTTATAATTTATATTTAACCTAATAATTAATTATATATACATGTGAACCCATATTTTCATACATCAGTTTATACTGTTCATTTCCTCTATTCTAGATGATAGATTTTAATGGTAACATGTATATATTATTGAGAAGTTTGCATAAGCTCTATGTGGTGTATCATATATGTAACACCCTCATATTTTTTGAGATAGATTATTTTTAAAAATAATTTTATTTTTTTAATGTCTTGCGTTACATGGAACACTGGATTAGCTTGCATTTCAGGAAACACTGAGTGTTTACAAAAGGTAATTTTATTTTTATTTTGATAAGAATATAACCTAGCAGTTAAGAAAATGTGTTATATTTTATGTTATTTACAAGTTTTCATGAATAGTGAAATAAATATTTTTATTATAAAAATGTATTTTCTTTTAAGTTATTTACAAGGTCAAATTATGTTTTGGATTAACGTTAAATTTTAATTTGTTAATTTTAATTTAAAATTATAATTTTTGTAATTTTTGTTATAAATTTTTTATTATAAAAACATTTTATATTTTAAAAAGATGGTTATTTGGAAAAATTGTTTTCCAAGGAATTTAACCCGTTTTATTTTAAATTTATTTCTGAAAATTTTGTGTTTGGAATTTTAGAAAATGGATGAAAAATTTGGATTTAGAAGGTAAAAATTTATTTAGTAGGAACCTTTTATTTTTTTTCCAATATGATTAGTAATCATGAAAAATTTTGTTACCATGATAATAGGTAAATTAGGTATGTGAGGTTAACAATAAAATTATAAAGACTATAAAATGACCCTACAAATTTACAAAACATTAATGGATGAATGAAATTATACCATTAAATTATAATGAAAAAAATTATTTCATTTAATAAAAACTATTTCATAAAAATATACAGATATAATATTCAATTTAAATAAAGACACAAAACGTAATTATTATTGTCTATATTTTCTCCTATGTGTCAAAATGGAGACAAATTTCTATTTTGAAAAAATATAAATTAAAATTTTTAATAGAAGAAATATATTTTCATGATAAATGTTTATTTTCTCCATTGTTGACTATATGGATTATATTATGATACTATTAATAATAAATTTATTAATAATTTAAATATTTCAAATTCATGTTTTAAAGAATATATCCATTTAAATATACAGTTATACAGAAGATAAATTTGACTTCAAATAGAAATTTTGATGATTAATTTTTTCATTATAATGGTAAGTTATTCTTAATGTTTTGGAAATAAATAATTCGCTTAAATAATAATATAATGATGATGGAGTTATTTTACTAGTATAATAAAAATAAATAAAATTATTTTAATTTAAATTATAAGAACTATGAAATTTGCCAAAATAAGGGATATTTTTTTATTCTTATCTTGGCCATGTTTTCCAAGGGTTGATTTGATGACTATTTTGAGACACATGAGAATGAATATGACCCTTATAATATTTTATTTAAAAGGAAGTCATGTTTTTAAATTGGATGTTTTTTTATTAATAATGTATTATAACATATAGTTTTACAATAGTTCTTTTAAATAAATTGTTATTTAAAATATTATAAATTTATAATATTTGTAAAAATTTATTTCTAAATTTTATCGAACAAATAATTAAATTAATGTCTTTAACAATGATCAGGTAATATTTAGTTATTTAATGAATAAATGAAATTAAGGATATTAAAAATAAAAAATAAAAATCCGCTTAGTTAATTAATGAAACCAATGATATTTATATATATCCTTGAATCCTTATGGATATAATTAAATAATTTTTTCTAAGTGAACTTGTTATCTCAATATTTTTAAAAAACCATTATCTCAAGAGTGTCAAAACTGACACCATTGATATTTTATTAAAATAATTTTTTATTATATTATTTAAACAGAAAAACATATTTAATTGTACCTAATAATGTTGGAATATTTTTTACCTTAAATAAAATTGGAATCATTTAACTAAAGGATATTTAAAATGATATGGTTTTACGTGAAAAAAACTTGTTTTGAATTTATTAGATGAGGATATTAAAACCATATAGCATCTTATATGAAACTAATATTACATTTTGGAGGTTTTTTAATGGGGTTTGATTTTGTTACAAATTAATATTTCTAGAGATTCCAAAAGTGCCCCTCACTTCAATTATAAAAGGGATCATCCTCCATTATTTCTGAAATACTCATTTATCATTATATCACATCCATACCCTACCAATTTTCCTTATCAACATACCTAGTCACATTATAGATGTTCTGGTATTCTCAAAATACCAGCTATAGTTTCCCTAAGCGGTGATCTGGATGGAGCTCTCCGAAGATGAGTTATTCTCTTTTACCAACTCTCTGATGATCATATCTTCTTATACTTCGTCTTACTTTTTTTCCATTATAAATTAATTACATAAGTATAAACTATATAATTATATGTTATTATGGTTATATAAAAAATAAATTTCTCCTACAATTTATCTGACAAAAAATGTGTCCAGTACACATGCATACATATGGCCTTCCGTCATCATGCCATGGTGTAATCTATTTTTTATCACCACTTCACTTGGATGAGAGTAATGATGGAAATAATAAATATATTATTATTATTATTATTATATATTGATTCCATAAAAATATATACATTGTAAAATTCTATACTATTTCATAATAAATAGATTGATAACATCGATCGTGTGTGTGTACGACATACCGTCTCCACAACGCGATGTGATTTGTTCTCTATGATAACCATTAAAAATGATTAAATAAATGTATAGAGTGGATAATATGATGTATGTATGTATTACCCTAATATTATTATGGAAATGAAATAAGTATATTCTATGTGCATGAACTGATAGTTATATGACAAAACCTGAGTAATAAAATGAATCAATTAACACCTAAAATAAGTATAGTAATGAAATATAATTAAAGAGGTGATAATATAACCATATATGATATCATAAATATACAAATGGTTTGGAATAAGTTAATAAAATTATTTAAACCATTATACAGTTGATTCATATACATACAAAGAAAGTTGGACCTACGCTAAAGATTAATTTCACTATCTCATAGTCATCTGAAATTGTTTATACGAAAGTATTTACTGAGACATATTTATCTTCCATGTACATTTTTATTAAATTTATTTTAAAGAATATTTTTAATCTTTTACTAATATTTTTTGATGTCATTTTTAGCAGTGTATTAATTTTTACTAAACCATATGAGAGGAATCTTTTTATCATTTTCGTATGGGGTACTTTTTTTGACATTTCTAGAAAAAGCGTGAGAAAAGTTTTTTTAACTCAAACGGAATGAATGGATTTTTATTCTAAAATAATTCCCTTATAACCAGAATCATTCCTTACAATCTTATAAAAAAAATTTCAAATAATTTTTTTAAAATTGTGTTAAATTTTGAGAAAACAAAAATCATTTTCAAAGAACAAAGGATATTTTTCACATGATTAATTTTCATGTGATATCTTAAATGTATCTTTTGTTTTAATGTGAATATTTTTCAATTATTTTATACCTAGTATTCCAATGGTTGGTTTATGTTTTTGATGAAATGATATTTATGAAACCCAATTCGTTTCATGGGTTATGTTATGATGGAATGATGTTTATGAAACCTATTTATTTTCCTTGTTTATGATATGATGAATGATTTATGTTCATTTGGAACACATATGTATTATTTTCATTATGTGATGGGTGAGACGTATATCTCCCTACGATTCATTGTTTAAGGATTTAATTCTCATTATATAGATATGGATGTAATGAGAAATGATATCACTTTAGTAATAGTAAGCTAGAATGGGATGTAAACCTAGTTCAGTAATATAAGGACAAAACGAGGAGTGGACTCGATTCATTAATGGAATTTATCTAATATGATGGTCTTGGAAATAATCATTAACAAATGTGGAAATTATTTTCTATTTTTATGTGTAGGAAAAAATTAAATGTCTAAAATTATGATATAATGAATTATGTTCTTTATAAACTTCAATGATTTCTCCCATGACACAATATTATGATCTTCGATATACATGATATAATTTTCCATTATTTTTCTGATGATGTTCTATGTTATGAATATGATATGACTGATGTATCCCTTATTTACCCTTATTAATAATATGGGATAACCCCTTTTATTTTTCTTTTAAAAAGGATTTGAAGAATTTATTAAGTAATATGTTTATAAAAGGGGTTCTACTTATGAAGGAATACATGAGAGAAAATGCATATTTTTATGAACTACTTGTTTTTGTTTCCCAATTTCCAATGACACTAAACTGATAAATTATTTGGGTCTGTTATTTCTTGTTCCAAAAATATGATTTAGCATCCATGTACATCAATATTGGGTCATTACAGTTGGTATCAGTTAAAATTGGAAGGAATATGATCCTTGGGAACTCTAACATGTGGACATTGGAAGAAAAAAGGCTCTTCAACACAGGATATTAAGAGGAAATGGATACCACTAAGGATGATAGTGTGTCCCACCCAGTGGGAGTAACTTCCATTGAATTATACGATAGGTATTAATTATCGTTCACTAGATATAATTTTAGACCATTATAGTAGGTATCAGAGTGAAGACATAGTTAACCTTTGGAAACTGGGATGATATATTCTTAGTAAGAACCCTAAGGTTAAGTCTATGTAAAGGGTACAATACTATGGTTTTGTTTATGATCATGAGTAACCTATGAAAAAACCTAAGGTGATTTAATTGAAGTTTTATAAGTAATTTCCCATGATTATGTGGTTATACCATTATGATTAATATTTCTCACACTATGATTTTTTATTATAGTCATTAGGTAGAACCCAAAGGAACCACATTAATGAAAATTATGATGGAAAATACAATGATTATTTTCTTGATATACTAAATGCTCTGGGAGCTTGAAGGAAAAATTGTGTGGGTATGCTCACCCATCTTTCATAAGATATGAATCATGTAGGGATTAAAAATAAACAACAGAGGAAAGAAAATTTTGTTGAGTCCTTTATGATGAAAATACTACCCTCTTTTAACGGTTCATTTAATACACTTTTTGAAGAAAAATGGATTAGTACCACAAAATAGATAATCTCAGTCCTATAGTGTTTAGTACTTGAGAAAGTCATTGCCAATTTTTATCATTTAAAAGGCTACGAAGACCAGTACTAGACCCCAATCAAGAAAACAAGGCACCAAGATGAAATTGAATCCCTATATTGGGATGAGTTTAAGACCTTATTTTTCAATAATCAGTTTCCTCATATCCTTCGTAAAATTATTGAAAAGGAGTTACTTGAGTTTAAGATAAATTTACTATGAATCTATTGGTACATATAAGGCCAATTATATAAGACTTGTGAGGTATGATTCTGGAATTATCATCCAATATGATTATAATGTTGATCAATAAATCAATGGATTAAAACCATTTATTCAAACAGTGTTAACCACAATTGACATTAGTAGTTATGAAGATATTGTTCTTTGTTCTATCAAGGTAGAAATGTTAGTTGGAGTTGCATATCAATCTCTTTATTTTTACAAGAAACGAAATATTAAATCTAATGGTAATTTTAAAAACCTTGGTCAAAAGAAGACGAGCATTTTTTATGCACAATGTGTTGAACGAAGCATGTGGATACTATATTAATGGGAATATTAAATGTTTCAAGTGTGGTAAAGAAGGTCAAATGTCTATTAACTTCAAAATTGAATAGAAAATTATAGATAATGATGCGAATAGAAAAAAGGATACACATAATGAACCTCCCACACATCAATAATTAAAGAGTAATAAAAATGGACATTTTTCTTACCAATTCTCTAATATGAGAGGTCACAATAGTAATCGGTGTCTGCAACCTCTTATGGTTTATGAAAAAGGTAAATCCCATGCAATCACTATTGAATATGCAGAGCATGATGATGATGTTGTTGAATGACTATGTGTTTATGGATTAGAATTCATGAATATTGTTGTAGAAGTTATTTTATTATGTAATAATGAAATATATAATAGTTGGTCCACTATAGTTTTCCCTTAATGATTTGAAAGAATATGTTGAATAGTACTAGTTACCCTAAAATGCGATTCAGATATTTTTTTGAAAACACATGATTAAGGGAAGGATAAACCATAATATGTGCATAATGTTGGGATAATGAAACAAAGGGATGATTGGTTGTATAAATGGAATTGAGGCTGATATAATGAAAATCTGGTCTATGATATAATGTATTGAGTTTATAATTTTATGTTGGGATGTATGGATTGTGCAATGTGTTAATTTTTGAAATCATACATTTTTTTTACTATGGTTTTATGGTAATTTAGGTTATTACTATGTTTCTAGAAAATACTTGATTATGGTATTCACATGTTTTCTATTTTGTAGTTAAAAACTTCTTAATCATATATGGGGAATCAATGTTATTCTGATTTAACGAACATATTTCTAATGAGTTGGGTTTTCTTCTTCTAAATGGGTAATGTGGTTGACCATTTACGGGACGATTATAGTTAAACATCAGATAAAGCTTTAGATAATTAAATATTGTATTTCTACATAATTATTTATTCATATTGGAAAATATTTAATAACCAATTTTATGAAATTATTTATCTTTCTATCTCCTGATATGTTAATGGTTCAGGAATGAAAAATTCACCTTCATTTATGGAATAAGAGATGAAGTGGAAATTTTTTATGGAAAAATGAAAGGATGATTTTATACATAATCAAGTAGGTATTTCTTATAATTCATCAACACTAGGGAAAAGATCTTGAAACAAAAAATGTTATCATAGTAACCTATTTTTTGATTAATCAAAAGGCCCCTAAGATCATGATAGATTTATGTTTTTTTGTTGTTAACTTTATCCGGACCATGTTATCTATCACTCTCCATTAGAACATGATGGTTTGATTTCTCTTCCATGTAATTGTTTTCACTTTCCACCTATGTTATCCAATTTGGAAACGAAGTTATGAGTTACTTTGCGTAACCGTTATGTTTATAATTTTACTTTATTAAAGGAAGTTTTATTATTCAATTTTATGATGTGGGTTACTATGAAAGTAACTTTTAATCATTAATCCTTTAATATCCATTATGAATTTCAATGGAAAAATTCATTTTCGTGGTGTATAATATAACACCCTGATATTTTTAATGAGATGGATTTAAAAAAAATTACTTGATTTTTTATGTCTTGTATTAAATGCATAACTAACTTAGTTGTGATACACATAATAATGAGTTTCTAAGAAACATTATTTTATTATTATTTATATAATAAAATAACCTTTATATAAACATTAAAGGTTATTAATAGTATTAAATAAATTTTAAAAATAAAGTGTTTATTTTTTCAATTTATTTTTTACTAATTTCTTATAAATAAAAATAATTACAAAATGAATATAAAGGCAATATTTTCATTTTCATGCTCCCAAAGGTGTTTTTTATTTATAAATTAAAAGTAATTATAATTGGTGAATGATACTAATTAAATAAATAGGTTATATTTTCAAGAAAATATTTTGGATATTTATCAAATATATTTTTATAGGCATAAGATAAGAATAAATTTAATTCTATTAATAAAAAGATATATCTTTCAAAATTTCAATTTTACCATCTTTTAATAGAGAAAGAATTTTAAATATAAATTTTAAAATGCTTATAATTTTTATATAAAAAATCAATATCATATTTAAATTATTATTATTCATATTTACTTTTGTTGATTTTTTTTTATTTTTTGGTAAACATAATGTTTTGATGAATAGTAAAATACAAATTTTTATTAAAAATTGTATTTTCCATTAAGTTATTTAGAAGTTAAAATTGTGTTTTGGAGTAGTTTCAAATTTTAATTAGTTAATTTTAATTTAAAAAAGTAAAAATATTTTTTTAAACGAATTTTCTACATTATTTTGTTTAAAAAACACTTTATTTTTTCTAAGTATTTTTTTAATAACAATTTTCCATGGAATTTTACGTTTTTTATTTTAAATTTAATTGTTTAAATTTGGTGTTTTAAATTTAGAAAAATGTTTATCAAATTTAGATTAAGAAGTTTCAAATTTATTAAGTAGGGCAAGTTTATTTTTGGGGAAAGTAATATTTACCAGGGTAAATGTTGTTACCATAGTAAAGAGTAAATTAGGAAATATTAGGTTAAAAATAAATTTTTGAAGACTAAAAAATGAACGTAATAAAGGAAAAAAATTATTTGATGAATGAAATTCGACCCTTAAAGTAAAAGGATCTAAAATATGTCATTTATGGGATACATTTCCTTCAAAACGACTTATATAATACTTAATTATTCAAAATATAGAAAATTATATTTTCTTTGTCTTTATTTTCCTTAATGTGTCCACACGGGGAAACATTTCTATTATGAAATTATATCAATGAAACTACTAACTTAATGAACATAATTTCATGATAAAAATTTATTTTTGATGTTTTAGACTACTTCCATTTTTTATGATACTTATAATACTTTATTTAATTAAAATTTAATGTTTTTAAATTCTAGATTTAAATAGTATATCATTTTTAATATATGTTTATAGAGAAGATAAATTAAAATATAAATATTCATTTTATAGAAAAAATGTTTTTATTTATCATTTTATTTCATTTTTTATTTTTTGTAAATTAATTATTATCATAAACGTTTAAACAATGATAATGAAATTCTTATAAAGGGAGAAGAAGAATAAATAAATTGAATTTAATTAAAATTATAGGGAATATTAAATGACCCAAAATAAGGGATAAATCTTTTTGTTTGTTCTTATCTCATACATGGTTGTCCAAGTGTTGAATTAATGACCATTTGGATCCATATGATTATGAATACGTCCCTAATAATATTATATTTAAATGGAATTCAAGTTTTTCACAATATTTGATTTCAGTTAATACACTATTTTAATATATGTTTTTTCAGAACTGTTTTTAACCCTCAATAGTAATTTTAAATATAATAATTCTATATTATTCATATATTGTTTTTGTAAAACATATAGAAAATAAATAATTATAAAAATGGATTTAACAATGATGATGCATTATATATTTTATTAATGAATAAATCAAATTAATGAAATAAAAAATAGCAAAATAAATATAAATTTAGTTAATTTATGTATCCAGTTATGTTTCTAGACAACCCTTACCTAATATGGATATAATAATAAAATTATGAAGTCAAATTGTTATCATGATGTTTTTAAAAATCCATGAATTGAATAGTGTCAAAATTAACACTATTAATATTTTATAAAAATAATGTTTTATTAAATTATTTAAAAAACATAAAAAAATTATAAAATTAATAAAATAATATTTCAATATATTCTAAAATTTTATAAATTCTTATTTTCATATCTAATAAACATCGAATAATAAATAATGAAACTCTTTTAGTGTTGTAATATTTTTTACCTTCGTAAAAATTGAAATCTGTTATGTAAGGGTTAATTAAAATGATAATGATTAAATTGATAGATAATTTTTAATAATACTTATTAGTTTCTGATATTAAAATTATATAATATATAATATTTGAAAATTATACATTTTTTAGGTTTTTCTGGGGTTTGATTTTATTATAAATTTATATTTTTAATGATTTAAAAAGTACCCCTCACCTAAATTATAAAATGGAACCAAATCCATAATTACATTATAACACATTTAACCTTATATATCAAAAAAACCTACCAATTTCTATTATAAACATCGCTGAAAATATTTCAGAGGTTTTTTTATTCTCAAAATACAAACATTATTTTCCCTATATGGAGATCTAGAAGGAGCATGCAGAAGAAAATGTAATCTTTATTACAATATATCTTGAGATCATATCTTATTATACTTATTATTATATTGTAGTATAAATTATAAATAAATAATTCTTGAATCTCATATATTTTTATATTTTATAATGATTATGGGAAACCCATATTCCACCTTCTATACATCCTATGAAAAATAAAATCACCACACGAGCGTACATACGACCTACCATCTCAATGTAATGATGCAGTCTATTTGTTCAATACCACTTCACTTGGATGAGTATATTTATGGAAATAATTAATATATATAATGATTATAAAAATATATTTATTCGATAAAAAATATACATCATCTACTTACTTACCATTTCATAATTAAGGGAATGATATTGTTGCTTATGCGTACGTACAACCTATCATTTCCATGATGTGATGTGATTCATTCTAGATTAACCACCATGAAATAATGATTGTATAAATTTATAGAATGAGTAATATGATATATATATATATTACCATAATTGTTTTATATAAATTATAAAACTATATTCTATGTGAATGAACAAAAACTAATATGACAATACTTGAGTAAGAAAAATAAAGCAGTTAACACCCGAAAGAAGTGTAAAAGTGAAATATAATTAAACGAATCACAATATGTCAATATTTGATATAATAAATTCAAATTTGGTTCTATAATATGTTATTGACATTATTTAAACCATTATACATGATTTTTGAATATGTTCAAAAAAATCAGACATAAAGTAAGTGTTAAATTCACAATCTTGTTATAATATAAGATTGTTTGTATACAAGTATTTACTAGGGTATATTTATCATCCATGTCGACGTATCTTAAAATTATTTTCCAATTTTTTTTTAATCTTATTATTTTAATTATTAAATTACTTCATACATATGTCTAAATTTTTAAAAATTGTATGAATGGAATCTTTTTTATTTTTCATATAAGGTTCATTTTTGAGTTTTTCGGAAAAATTACATGAAGATTGTTTTTTTGACTTTTACAACATGGAAAAATATGTATAGATTCATAATTACATAAAACCCTAATGCTTCCCTTACATTATTATATGGTTATTTTCAAATAAAAATGCTTCCTTTTAAAAGTGTGGCATTTTATGTAAAGAAAACATTTTCAAAGTAGAATGGATATTTTCCTCATGAATTATTTCCAAGTTATATCTCAAATGTTAATTTTGTTTTAATGGGGATATTTTTCAATGATATTATCCCCATTATTGTAATTTTTGGTTTATTTATATTAGGGAATTATATTTATTAAATCCTCTTCTTGAATGATGTTTTTGAAAACCATTTCATTTCACGGGTTTTGATATGTTGAATGATTTTTTTCTTGTGGTACGCATATATATAGTTTTCATTATGTGAAAGGTGATACTTATATCTCCCTCCAATTAATTGGGTAAATATTCATATCTCATGATATAGATAGGGAAAGAATGAGAAATTATCTCAGTTCTGTAATACAGGGTTGGAACGGATGTAATCCTAGTTTTGTTATACATGGCTGCAACATTAAGTTAACTCAGTGTAGTAAAAGACATTTTCCACTATGATGGTCTTTTCAATGATCCTAGATTAATATGGAAATGATTTTCTATTCGTATGTGTACTCTATAATTCCATATCTTATATTATGATATCGTAAAGTATGTTCATTATGAACTTCTATGATTTTTTCAATGAAAATATATTATGATCATTGATATATAGGATATAATTTTCAAATAGTTTTCTTATTATCTTATGTCTCACGAATATTATATGATTTATATATACATTGTTTACCCTTACTAAGCATCTTAGCTCATCCATTTTTATGTTTCATTTACTGAGGATATGAAGAGTGGTATTCAATAATATTTGGTAATAAGGGGTTCTAGTTATGATGGAATAAGTGGGAGACAATGTAGATGTTTTATGAACCAATTGACTATGTTTCCCAATTTACAAAGATATTAAAATAATACATTCTTTTGGTCTGTTTTTTTTGTATTCTGCAAATATGATGTAATATCCATGTCTGGTAACATTAGGTCGTTATAACAAATTCTATTGAACATAATGTACCCTTTTAATATATGGGGATGTTACATCCCCCATCTTTAATAAATTTCATACTCGAAATTTGAACAGGGGCTTGGTAACCACGGTTAAACTATTCAAACATCTATATTGAAGTCCCATATTAGGTAAAGTATTAATAAAACATCCACTTCAAAAAAACAACGGAATGTATGAATTTCACCCAAGACAACACATATTTGGGTTCATATAGGAAAATATGGAAATAGAAGAGAATACTTACTCATAATGACTAATAGAGAGTGATTGATAACAATAACATTGGAAGTATAACCATCACAAATCCAAAAATATGTGATGGGTCAAAAGACAATTGATTAAAGTAAATGAATAATGTTTTTTGTTCCTAATACTTTTCATATATTTGATGAATTCATTTACTACCTGGATAAATATAATAATAAAATGTACATACCTATAACCTATAGATTCATCCAGTAATATAATTCCACCAAAAACTTATATTTTTCTCGAAATGGTGAGTATTCAAGATGATATTTTCACATATGATACAAAAGATTCATGTTCTGTAGAATCAAATTATCCAAAAATATTACCTATATTGTAACGCCTCGACCCCAGTTACCCAGAGTCGGTGCATTACTGTGTAACATTGGCATGATCACAAAAGATCAAGTCTCGAAATACCGATTAGTTTAGTAGCCTTGGAAACACTAGATACATTCATAAATGTTACATTAAATCATAAAGTGAAAAAATACAATAACATAGTCTCCATTTTCCACACTCATATCTCCTTCAGACTATCCCTGCAGGTCATTCCTAAAATACTTCTTCACATCCTGGAAAAATTAAAACATTGAAAGGGGTGAGCTCAGATGCTCAGTAAGGATAACAATATAGCGAAAGCATTCATAAATAAAAATAAACATTTAAGGTAATTTATAACTAATCAAAACCATTTTAAACATGAATTTCAACATAATATGGAAAATGTAAAATAAAATAATTCCATTTAATTATTCACATGGATATTCTACTGGTTAAATAATGACATGTAATATCAATAACCACTATCATAATGATCGAATGCATAATGACAGACTATCATAACCACGTAGGTAATTCCTCGTGCCAAGACTATAAATAAGATTTTGTCAAGGCCTCATGCCATGAAACTATTTTGTCTCAAGAGACCTACCGATGCATCGAGGAGCTATAGCGGGCTCCACCCGTCACTTATTAAGTCCAACGCATTCCTCAAATGAGTAGGTTTAAACATATCATAAACCCTAACATAATCGTATCACATAAATCATGCATAAAGGAAACATAACATTTCCACATTTCAATCACATGATATCAATACAACACATTGATATAATAAAAAACATTATCAAAACCATTTTCAATACCAAAATAAAAGAAAATTAAAACATGGTATGTATTTTTCATTTTAAAAAAAGTTATGGATTGTAGAGGAAGCTGAAACTCAAATAATAGTCACGGCAGCAGAGAGGTCATTGTCACCACATAAGTACAACAAAAAAACATTCCATTTTGTCGTTTAGTGAAATGATTTGTATAAAAATATTCCTTTTGATAAAAACATAAAAGTCAAAGGGGTTTATACACCGTATAAAAGAAAGTCTTGTATTAAAACAAAATATGCCTCAATGAAAGAAGATTGAGACGAAGTCCCTTACAAAGATAATTTTTTAAATAAAATAGATCTATTATGTGTATTCACTATAATTATATATAACGAAATTACAAATACAAGATATGACATAATAATATCATGACATAATTTGAATGTAGGAGATTAACCCAAAGAACAGAAATTGGGTTAAGATGTTCCCTTACCTCGTGTCCGACATCACTCGACCGTTCTTTAATCTCCTGAATAATAAACTATCGTTTAATATACTTTTTCAATTTCATTATCCCTTTTATATCACTTATTACAATGTTACGATAATTTTGTAGTCATTTAAGTTAATAACGGTCGTTTTGTCGATCTTTTGTACTTGAGTCAATAATAAACGTCTTATAATTACAAGTTGTTTATGTGGTAGAATATAAATTATCTCCATATTTATATTCATGACGTAGATATCATATATATCCTATATATCCAGTATATACATGGATTTATAATATTACATAACATTTAGAGGTAAGAAATGAAATGCACCATTCATGGAGACGGTAAGCCGTACGTACGCATGAACGCTAATTTCATTTATATTTCATAATTAATGGAATTAAGTTATAATTATATAAAGTTATAATATAATTCCAGTATAATATAATGTACAATACCATTTACACCATCCTTTATACATCCCACATATGGCATTAACGATTCAAATCACTTTGTGGGGGCGGTAGTCCGCACTTCCTAAAATGAAATTATCGCGTTAACCCATAATGGAAATCATAAAGGTATTCAATAAATGAAAAATAAAGAATCATAAGGAAAACTAAAACATAATATATATCATATATAAAAATAGTGTCATAATAATGGAAACCATGAGAGGAGTTAAAAAAAGATTGAACAATCATCGTTTCGTGAGGCAGAAATTTGCGAACCACAGAAACATTATATTCATTAACCATTAGACGAAGGTGTGTGTAAGTTTAAATCAATTAATTCTCATCAAAACATCATAGTAAATTGAATATAATGTTTTTGTTACAAATAAAGTAATAAAAAGAGTTTAAGGGGTTGGAGAAGCAAAATAAATCAAAATATCATAAGAGAAGACATTACCTTAAAATCGGGTAACTCTTTTTTGATTTGAGCCAAAGGATTATTTGGGAAGAATTCTGCCCAAAGTGAGACCTTTAGGAGTAATAGTGTGATGTGGAGAGACAAAATGGGCAGGGGTTGGCCGAGCCAAAGGCTTGAGAGGTGTGGGTAAGGTGGTAGAGGTGGGGGCCTTTTATAAGAGTAGAGGAGGGGAACTCTTGGAAAGTTATAAAATGTTACGTTATCATAAAATGATTTTCGAATTTAAAAGGTCAAAAAATTATATATTTCAAGTATTAGGTGATAAGAGTTTTAAATACACCCATCCCATAGGTTTTTTACATGTGTAGGTCTTATATTATACATTATCTTTTCATTTTATTTAAATCGTTAAATAATGAGGTAATCGCTGCATCATCATGGTGTCTTACATAATTTAATTTATTTAATTTCTAAAAATTATAAAAAAATATAATAATGTATGAAATCTTTTTATATTTCTAATTAATATTTATAGTAAAAAATATGACTTGTATATCCCCATTTAAATTTTTTTTTGATAAAAACAACTCATGTTTGTGACATTTTTATTTTAACATTAAATAAAAAGTTTTTAATGCCATTTTCCTACCGAAGTGGCCCCATGGGGTCCCCAAGTTGACCCATGGATTGTATTGGTCTCCCATGACTCATCAAATAGGGGTATTACATGTGTAAGGGTATTTTCATATTTTTATAATACCATTTTTACCTTATATTTCACTGATTACCTTTAATCGCGATTAATAACACGTAAAAGTTACAATTCACCAAAAAATTATTTTAATCCCATTGAACCAAATTTTACTTCCTAATGACAACCATGTATGTTGTATTTTTGAAAATCAAATCACAGAAGTGGTAATTTTTCATTTAAATGAAAAATCTGTTTTTTAACTACCACTTAGTGGTTTCACTATTCATAAAAAATTAAAGTTTTTTAGAACAATGCCAAAATTTCATCCTAAGATATAATTGATATTCTGAATTAAAAATGATGCCTATATTAAAAAATTACAAACATATATGTTGCATTAATTAATTTTATAATTAATTCCCATTGTCAAAACAAATATCGTGTTTTTATGAAACAATATATATCAAAAGATTGACAATTGTTTATGTCGAATTTCAAAGTGAAATTAATTCTAATTACCACCATTGGATAAAATGGTAAAAATATATTCTAATTATACTTTAAAACCACTCAATAGTATAATTTATCACTATAAATTATTTTGAATAAAAAAGTTGCTTTTAAGTATTTTTCACTATTCAATAAAAATTGGATGTTCTCAGAAAATTACAAAAAATTCAACTTAGGATAATTTAAATATTCTGAATACAAAAATGAAGTCAATTTTGAAATATAAAATTTATATAATTTCAAAAAGTGGGTATAATTATTCATAACTGCTACTTTGATTGGTCGCGGTGTGTTAGAATCTCGAACTTACGTACAATGCAAGCTATTGAATTATTGAAAGAGAAGCGTATCGTGAAAGCTCGGGGTGTTACATTCTCCCCTCCTTCAATAAATTTCATCCTCGCAATTTGAAAATTTTATTTTAAAATAAAAGGTTGAAAATATAAAATACCTTTGTGGAAAACCCACATCGGAAATAAGGTTAATAAAATTTATCCTTAATAACAGAGAAAGGGAAATGAAAAAAGTCACCACCAAATTATGATCTCAATAAGGAGAACATTGGTGGAAATTAGAGACATATAATTGGAAAAAATGTAAATATTTGTAGGGAGTGATTCAGGTCATCAATCACAAACAACTGTAAAATTGAGGGCCTCAAAGCCTTCAATCTATGTTGATTTAAAATATTATCAGTTCAACAAGACATAAGGTATTAGGATAACACATTTTTTGTTTTAATATCCCTTTAATAAAGCTTTAGAATTAATTTATTCACAGAATAAGAGATAGCTATATATATATTTACGCATGACAAGTAGAGTTTCAACCTTCAACTAATTTCTACCACAAACTCATCTTTCACTAAAAATGATAATAGAACTCAAAAATATTATATTTATCCTAATCATACAAGTTTAAAATATTAACACATACCATTTAGATTATAAAAACTATTTTTTAATAACCAGTTACTTCTTGTAGGCTAGTGGTAGGTAATAAAGGCATGCCGCCCTATAGTAGTGGGTTCAATTCCAACAGCTTTGTCCGACGCGACGGGTTATCCCCCAACCTGCAGGTTGTCCTTTTTCTAAAACTATAGTATTATAATATTCCAAAAATTATATTCAGGAATGTTTTATCCTTAAACAATACTATCCAAAGTTCAACATAATCCATTCCAACCATTATAGTTATCCAAAATACCTCTGTCCAGACTTTCTCTAAAAGGCCTCTAAATTCCAAAATCAATTCATCAGATTCCCCAAACAAAGTAATGATTCTTATTATCACATAATAAAAATATGATTACATTCAACATATGAAAAACTTAATGAAAACAACAAGTAATGCAGTATAATCATTAGATATCACATTATTCTTATAACCAAAATATAATCCTTGATTCAAAAAACATAAATATATTAATTATTCAATATCATCTGTAGGAACAACATAAGCTTGGGCTTGATCCCTTGGCCTTTTATGAGGTATGTTTTTCTGGAGATTAGGACATTAATTTGCATAATTCCCCATTTTTATACAGTTGTAGCATTCAACATTGATAGCCTCTTTCTTTCCCTTGGAATCATGAGCCTGGTGACCTTTTTCTCCACATTTATAACAAACTCCCATTCCTTTTAGGCAAGCACCTAGGTGATTCTTCCCACAATTATCGCATAATTGAAAATCCTTCATTCCCTTTTTAACTTTATCTATCTCTTGTTCCAACGTTCTCTTCTTCTCTTGCTTTACTTTATTTTCATAAGATTTAGAGAATTCCTTTTCTGTCTTGATAGCACACGAGACTATATCTTCGTATGACGAGAAAGATTGTGAGACTAAGGCTCGACGGAGAAATGGTTTTAACCTATCAAATAAATGATCAATCTTACTTCTTGGGTTACGTATATAATCTTGTGCATGCCTTGCTATCCTTGTAAATTTAGCCTCATACTTTGTGACATTGTCATCCTCCTTTTGTCTCAGACTCAGAAATTTCCTTTCCATATCTGCTCTATGGTCACGAGGGAAGTATTTTTCTAAGAAAAGCTCTTTGAACTCCCTCCATTAAATATTTGATACTTCATCATCTTCCTTTGTTTTTTGAATCAGCAACCACCATTGATCGACATCTCCAGTGACGCGGTAAAATGCCATGATGACCTTCTCCCATTCGCTACTCCCCATGGCATGTAATATTTTCTCAAAGGAGTTTATCCATTGCTCAGATACTAATGGATTTGTACCCCCAAAAAATGTTTGTGGTTGTTTCCTCATGAAGAGGTCTAACATTGATCCTCCATGTTGTGGATCATGGTGCTCCATACGAGTAAGGTTATTATTTATAACCAGAGTGAGTGGTCCTAGTATGGTAATAAGCTGATCTGCACCAGTTGTATCACCAACTCCATTATAATTATCTTGAGCGGGAGGGAAATCCCTATATGGAGTGCGTGCATTGATACGGTTTCCATTCCTCCAACTAGGCGCCATTTCTTAACAATGGCATAAACTAGATCAATTAATGAATCAAAATACATAATTCCATACTTGTAAAACACTTAACAAAAATTGTACTATTTATGGATGTAATCCATAATCATAAAAATGTTTTCATTGAGGAAGTATATACTCATAAACCCTTCATAATGGTTTGGAAAGAAAATGAGAATTATCCTAGGCATATCCCCCGAGAGTGTCGTAACCAAGAGTGCAGCAAGACCCGTTGTCGTGCACCAGTTCCCGTTCGAGTCTAGTTCAAAGCGGTGTTTTTGGGCTTTACCCCTAGTTACATCTGTGCCAGATCCGCCTCTACCTACTCGTATCTAGACATGGATGTATTGCTCAGAAAACTCACAAAATCTCAATAATACCAAAATTCTATGAATTTCTTCTATACTAATCCTCAATGTTTATCTTTGGGCTATGTGCTCTAATCAGAGTTTATCTAAATGTAGCTTCCAAGGTTAGTACTAAACTGCCTCTGATACCAACTGTAATGCCCCGACCCCAGTTACCCAGAGTCGGTGCATTATTGCATAACATTGGCATGATCACAAAAGATCATGTCTCAATAGAACGATTAGTTTAGTAGCCTTGGAAACACTAGATACATTCATAAATGTTACATTACATCATAAAGTGAAAAACTACAATAACATAGTCTCCATTTTCCACACTCATATCCCCTTCAGACTATCCCTGCAGGCCATTCCTAAAATACTTCTTCACATCCTGGAAAAATTTAAACATTGAAAGGGGTGAGCTCAGATGCCCAGTAAGGATAACAATATAGCAGAAGCTTTCATAAATAAACATAAACATTTAAGGCAATGTATAACTAAGAAAAAGCCTTTTAAACATGAACTTCAACATAATATGGAATATTTAAAGTTAAATAATTCCATTTACTTATACACATGGATATTATACTGGTCGAATAATCACATGCAATATCAATAAAAACATTCATAATGATGAAATGCATAATGCCAGACTATCATAACCATGTAGCCAAGGCCTCGTGCCAAGACTGCAAATAAGATTTTGTCATGGCCTCATGGCAAGACACTAGTTTGTCTCATGAGACCAGCCGATGCATCGTGGAGCTATAACAGACTCCACCCGTCACTTATTAAGTCCAATGCATTCCTCAAATTAATAGGTTTAAACATATCATAAACCATAACATAATCATATCATATAAAACATGCATAGATGAAACATAAAATTCCCACATTTCAATCACAAGATATCAATAAAACACATTGATATAATAAAAACATTATCAAAACCATTTTCAATACCAAAATAAAAGAAAACTAAAACATGGAATATATTATTCATTTTAAAAAAAGTTATGGCTTGTAGAGGGAGATGAAACTAAAATAATGGTCACGGTGGTGGAGAGGTTATTGTCACCACATACGTATGAAAAAAAAACATTCCATTTTTTCATTTAGTAAAATGCTTCATACAAAAAGATTCCTTTTGAAAAAAACAAAAATGTCAAAGGGGTATATACACCGTATAAAAGAAAGTCTTGTATTAAAACAAAATATGCCTCAATGAAAAAAGATTGAGATGAAGTTCCTTACAAATATAATTTTTAAATAAAATAGATCTATTATGTGTATCCACTATAATTACACATAAATAAAGTACCAATACAAGATATGACATAATAATATCATGAACTAATTTGAATATAGGAGATTAACCCAAAGAAGGAAAATTGGGTTAAAAAGTTCCCTTACCTCATGTCCAACTTCACTTGACCGTTCTTTAATCTCTTGAATAATAAACTTGATTTAATCTCTACTTGATTAAGAACTTGTTTCAATTTAATTATCCCTTTTATATCCCTTATTACAATGTTACAACAATTATGTAGTCATTTAAGTTAATAACGGTCGTTTTGTCGATCTTTGGTACATGAGTCAACAATAAACTTCTTATAATTACAAGTTGTTTATGTGGTAGAATATCCATTATCTCCAGAATTATATTCATGATGTAGATATAATATATATCCTATATATCCACTATATACATGCATTTATAATATTACATAAAATTTAGAGGTAGGAAATGAAATGCACCGTTCATAGAGAGGGTAAGCCGTACGTACGCATGAACGGTACTTTCATTTCTATTTCGTATTTAATGGAATGAAGTTATAATTATATAAAGGTATAATATAATTCCAATATAATATAATTTATAATACCATTTACTCCATCCTTTATACATCCCACATATGGCATTAACGATTCAAATCACTTTGAGGGGCGGTAGTCCGCACATCCTAAAATGAAATTATCGCGTTAACCCATATTGGAAATCATAAAGGTATGCCATAAATGAAAAATACCGAATCATAATGAATACAAAAAATAATATATATCATATATAAAAATAGTGTCATCATAATGGACACCATGAGAGGTGTTAAAATAATATTGAACAATCATCGTTTTGTGAGGCGGAAATTTGCCAACCAGAAAAACAGTATGTTCTTTAACCATTAGACGAAGGTGTGTGTAACTGTAAATAAAATAATTCTCATACCAACATACTAGTACATTGAAGATACTGGTTTTGTTACAAAATAAAGGAATAAAAAGAGTTTAATGGGTTGGAGAAGAAAAATAAAACAAAATATCATAAGAGAAGACATTACCTTAAAATCAGGTAACTCTTTTTTGATTTGATCCAAAGGCTTCTTTGGGAAGAATTATTTCTAAAATGAGGCTTCTAGGAGTAATAGTGGGATTTGGAGAGACGAAATGGTCAGGGGATGGCTGATCCAAAGGCTTTAGAGGTGCGTGTAAGGTGGTAGAGGTGGGGGCCTTTTATAAGAGGAGAGGAGGGGCACTTTTGTAAAGTTATAAAAGAGTACATTATCATAAAATTATTTTCGGATTTAAATGGTCAAAAAATTATATATTTCTAGGATAAGGTGATAAGAGTTCGAAATACACCCATCCAATAGGTTTTTTACATGTGTAGGTCATATATTTTACATTATCTTTTCATTTTATTTAAATCGTTAAATAATGAGGTAATCGCTGCATCATCATGGTGTCATACATAATTTAATTTATTTAATTTCTAAAAATTATAAAAAAAATCATGATGTAGGAAATTGTTTTATATTTCTAATGAATATTTATAGTCAAAAATATGACTTTTGTAACCCCATTAAAAATTGTTTTAGTAAAAAAACTCTTGTTTGTGACATTTTTATTTTAACATTAAATAAAACGTTTTTAATGTCATTTTCCAACCGAAGAGGCTCCATGGGGTCTCCAAGTTGACTCATGGATTTTATTGGTCGTACATGACTCGTCCAATAGGGGTAGGACAAGTTTAAGGGTATTTTCATATTTTTATAATACCATTTTTACCTTAAATTTCACTAATTACTTTTAATCGCAATTAATTAAACTAAAAAGATACTATTCACCAAAAAATTATTTTAATCCCATTGAAACACATTTTACTTCCTAATGACAACCATGTATGTCGGATTTTTGAAAATCAAATCACAGAAGTGGTAATTTTTCATTTAAACGACAAATCGGTTTTTTAACCACCACTTAGTGGTTTCACTATTCATCAAAACTTGAAGTTTTTTAGAACAATGCCCAAATTTCACCCTAAGATGTAAATGGTATTCTGAATTCAAACCTGATGACTATTTTACAAAATTACAAACATATAATTTTCATTAATTAATTTTATAATTAATTCCCGCCGTCACAACAAATAGCGTGTTTTTAAGAAACAATATATATCAAAAGATTGACAATTGTTTATGTCCAATTTCAAAGTGAAATTGATTCTAATGACCACCATTGGATAAAATGGTAAAAATATATTCTAATTATACTTTAAAACCACTCAATAGTATAATTTATCACTATAAATTATTTTTATTAAAAAAGTTGTTCTTAAGTATTTTCACTATTCAATAAAAATTGGAAGTTCTCAAGAAATTACAAATAATTCAACTTAGGATAATTTCGATATTCCAAATATAAAAATGAAGTCCATTTTGAAATATAAAATTTATTTAATTTCCAAAAGTGGGTATTACTATTCATAACTTCTACTTTGATTGGTCGCGGTGTGGTAGAATCTCGAACTTGCGTACAATGCAAGCTATTGCATTATTGAAAGAGAATCGTATCGTGAAAGCTTGGGGTGTTACATATATATTTGTACTATCATGAAGCATTAACCAAAAAAAATAATTTTAGGATAATATAAGATGATTCCCAAAAATTATAAACCATTATATGATGAAAAAGTTACTTTTAACTTCAAAAATTCAACAGTGATACCCATAGTTAAACATAGATCGTTCCACAAACAACTACCCATAAAATTCCTCAAAAATATTCTAGACAATGATTGAAACCCAAAATCTAAAATTATATTATCACATAGTATTTCATTATAATTTTACGAATTATCATCAAAAAACAACAATTACTCGTGAAGTCTCATACCAAAGAGTAAATTCCCTAATAATTCTCATAATACACTATCCATTTCCACAAATAACCTGAATCACTATAAATCATCAATAAAATCACGTATGTTCCAAAAATATATTTCAAACATTATTCTTCAAACAAAATCCCATTATATTATATTTACCTTAATCTTATAGGATTCCCAAAAAAAGAGAACATATTTCTAAATAACATTAATATCTTAATCACCAACTCATTTTCTAGTCCCTTAAAAATATATCAAAAAAAATTAAGTTAGATAAATCAAATTATTATTTATCCATAAAATAATTTAAATAAGGATGAAAATCCATACTGAATGGGACATCATGTAGGCCACTGGTAGGTGATTCACCCTTCTCGCCCTTTCAAGAGCGGGTTCGATTCCCTCTACCTTGCCAGATGCAACATGTTTTCACACATCCTGAAGGTTTTCCATTGTCTATAACAATATTAATACTACCCTTATATAAATATATAAATTCCAAAAAACATCCATAAAAATATCCTTGATATATTTTATCCTCAACGGTTGTCCTATAACTTTCATTTTCTATCCCAAAATGTAATAACCCGCAGTCACGTAAAAATTAAATTTCTAAAAAAATACAATTATCCATCTTTAAATTTGATAACATATATCCTCGAAAGTGGTTTTTAGGAAATTGAACTTACTATCAACCTTTAAATTATACACCCATGATGATATTTTTAAATATAATGAAGATAACATAATATATAATGTTTTCTAAACCAGCATTTGATACAAAATGTAAGGACCCGACCCTAAACATAACATATTGTAATATTTTTGAATTAGAATTCAATTTGGAAGATATTTTTAGTTATAGTTTTATAGAATTAGGGAAAAAATAATGCAAGGTATACCCATACATTACATGTGGACACTTATTCAAAGTATCTATTTTTTCCAACAAATGAAATTCTTAAAAAACATGACTTCTTTTAGAGGCACATCTTCAATTCTTTCATCATGACATATTATTTTCAATTACCAATATTAATACCTTTGAAAACCATTTTAAACCTTATTTTGACAATATAAATCTCACTATGATATTTAAATAATTAAAACCATTCATTCAATGAAAACATGTAATACATTTCCTTAAAAATACACATTTTTACCACGAATTAAGATCATAATTTAAAAAATATCATTATCATACCACTTTAAAATAATAATATTTCCCTAAAAACTCATAATAAAATATATAATATATATGTACGTAACCTTTAAAATAATTATATTAAAATTGAATAACCCTGCGGTCAACTTCCATACATGTCACTCTTATAAATAGAATATCAACATGGATGAATTACAATTCCATTTCATTGGAGGTTATAATGTAACCACCCATCCTTGGTTTATCAGTGGTCCAATCATCCCTCGTTTATCATATAACCAACTATAAAATGTTGAAGTACCATTATCTCACAAAATATTCCAATTATCTATATATAACTCATAAAATTCATTTTTGGTCATTTAAAAATAGTTCATATTATTAAAATAACAAATCCATTTTTAAAAACCAATTTAAAACATTTATAAAAGTGACTTTTGATGAAATGTGTCCCATACCACATTTGAAACTTCATAAATAAAAACTGAAATTAATATTTTAAAAAATTAATCTCTATATTAATTAATCCATAAAACCATTTTGAAAAAATGTACGTGAATGATAAATATTTAGAAGAATAAATCATTAAACACTTAAAACAATGTAATAGTGAAAGAGTCCCTTGTCAGTTTATGATCACCTGAATAATAATCATTAATGAATAAAATTAAAAAAACATTAAATATCATTATAATATATTAAAGCCTTATATAACATTTCAAAAGGGTTTAATATACACTTTATAGGATAATAATGTTTTATAACATCAAGATATGCCTCAATGAAGGGAGATTGAGAAGAAGTCCCTTACATTGATTACGAATCATCATGTAAATTCTTTATATTACTGAAAAATAAACATAGAATAATTATATAACATCTTGAAAACATTTTTAATGATTATTAGTTATTTTATATCACTTAATATTTTGTTATACATATTACATAATTATTTAATTTCAGGGCGGATGTTTTGATGATATTCGGTACATAAGACCAAAATGAACTTAGAATGGTGTCAATAGTCAAAGTGGTTATTAGTACATTATATATAGAATAATATTAATTAAATAATAGTCTATTATATACATCAATTATAATTTTTAAATAAAACCACTTATGTATGGTTATGAAAAATGAACTACGTTATTATCTAAGAGATGGTAGGTCCTACGTATGCATGAGTAGCATTTCTATTTTTCAATGACAATTATAGAAAGAAGGTAATTATAATTTAATTTTATCATAATGGTAGTAATATAATAAATATTATATTAATAATTTATATTCACTTATATATATATATATATCTCTTTCATGTGATTTGGTGATGAAAAGAGAATCACATCGATTTGAGGAGGTGATAGTGTACATGTACACCATAATGGAGTTATAATTTTTTTTTCTGAATGGTAGGTTAAGAATATAAATGATATATTATTATTTTATACTGATAAATATTTCATTAAATAAAATTATGAAATTTAATTTCATCATTATACTCAGTATTGAGATACGGTGATAGAAAATGAATTATATCACTTTGTGATGTGGCAGTTCACCATACACACGAATGATAAATATTTTCCTATTTGATGGATATGTATATGGATTTCCATGATGATATTTACAATATAAAATATAATTATATTTATGATACTTCATTTATTATTTCATGATGGTAGATTATTATTTGAATGATTTGGATGAAGAAATTAGATAGAAATACATGATTGAAAACGATATATCTTTCTTCGGATGATGTCCTTTGATTGAAACATTAACACCTCTAAGGAGGAGGTGATTCGTAAAATAATCCTCCATAATATGGGGATGTATTATAGGAATTTATTTAGTAATATATTGGCCAATCCAAATATGTTTTTATGTGTGAAGAACAAATAAGAATGGGTGCCCCTTTATAGGATTTGTGAGGGGCACTCATGGAATTCCTCAAATTATGATATAAATTAATTTTCTCTTCCAAATAAAATAAATCTAATTTATTTCTAATATATTATGATATTTGGAGGAATACCCTTCATCCAATTACTATTATATAAGTGTTGACTATTTTTAATCCATATATTTTTGTTTTGGCCTTAATTAATTCTTACATTGATATCATGTAATTTTCAAGTTGAGGGTTAATATAATTACTATAAAATAAAAATACTACCCAAAATGAGTCATCGATGAAATTTTTGGACATAACACAATTCATTGGCCAAAATTTATATTCTTATAAATTTAATTTATTTATTAGAATATTATTTATTTTAAAATATCATCAATATCCATTATGACCCAATTATTTATTTGAAATTTTATAAATATCATAACAACTTGATATCTTCAAAAAAAACTCTATTCATCCCTAAAATTTCAAATTCATCCACTAAATTGATTGATGACTTCAACTAAATCAAGTTGTATTTATTTTAATATTTTTAATATCATTTTTTGATTCTTCCCTTAATTAAAAAATTACAACATCATCATTGTGTCACCATTTAATATGATAATTTATTTCCTAAAATTAAAAAATATTTAGGATGGTTAGACATATTTTATCCTTATAAATACTACTTATAGTCTAATATATATTCTAAAAATATATATATTAATAATGTTATAATTTTTAATACCTAAGTATGTCATCATTCTCTATTATATAAAATTTAAGACTATAAAGGGAATAAAGTAATCCAAGGTGAACCATGTGGACATAAAATTAACCCAAGGATAATGTCCATTGAAAATAGCTTATAAATAATATTATTACAAGTGTTAGAGTAATTTTATAATATTTTATAATATTATTTTTACCCCTCACAACCCGATTTATTTTAAAAGTTGTAATAAAAATAATACTAATATTTCTATTTGTAATATAATTAAAAAAAGAAACTAATTGAAATAATTTTTAACCGCAGATTAAAATTATATAACCCATTTTTTAAAATTCAAAATATATAAATTTTAGAAATTAATTAAAAATTAATCTTGTTGATGGAATGAGAAAACTAGTTTTTAATATTAAAACCTTCAACAAATTAACACGTTTATATATCCAAATTCAATGTGAAATTGATTCAAACGACCTAAATTTGGTTAAATGATAAAAAAATTATCTAATTATACTTTGAAATAATAGAAATGTATAATTTAACACTATAAATTAATTTTATGAAAATTTTGTTTTTTTGAAAAAAATGAAACAAGTGGTCTTTATTTATCATAATATGAAACTTATCATAAAAATAAATAAAAAAGCTAAAAAAATTCATTTTTTACCCCTTATTCTTCTAAGTAGTTTAATTTGTCAAACATATCATATTTTGGTGTAAAAACGTGATTTAAAACAACTAACTCATAAAAAGAGTACAATCCATACTTTTTTTTGAAAAATAGTTCATTTATATTTAAAAATCGATTTGATCTTATATCATTTTTAGAAAGTACATAATATTAATTTCAGACATTAAGTAAAATATATGTCATATATATTTCATTAATAAAATACAAAATTATAGATATATTAACTCATTAGTATAAAATACACATGCGAAAATGTAAATTGCGTTCGGAAAAACAATTTCTATTAATTTAAAAGGGGTTTTGAATTATCTTATAGTTAACTGTTCACAAAATAATTAATTATATATACATGTGAAAGCCATAATTTTATAATTCAGTTAATATTGTTCATTCATTACATTCTAATGACTAGGTTCTAACAGTAACATTTCAATATTATTTAGTTGTTCTCATAAACATGATGTAGTGTTTCATTTAGGCTATACAAAATAGTTTCCTTTTAAAACATAATGATGCTAAAAATAATCTATATCTTTTATGAGATTATTGATTTCTATTTGATCCATGAAATACATGTAACTATAATATCCTATTGAAAATATCTCTAAATTCCATATCCACCCCAAATCACAATAGTTCTTAGGATATCACTCTCACTCGGTCTAAAAATTCCCTTACTTCCCCTTCGAGAATTTCATTCATGATGACCTAATATGAAAAGGAAATGATGATAACTCTCTATAATAGACTTACTATGTTTTTACATACACTGTTAAAAATTTTATCAAATAATTATTACTTATCCCGCCTAATATTATTCTCTGTAGGGGTACTCAATCATCAACCAAACTAGGAACTAGTCTCAGTGCATTATTTACCACTATAAAAACATTGTTACCCCATAAATATTAACTAATAATCTAATGGAATACAAAATACCCTCCTCTAATCATTTCACAACAGATATCTCGTTCCCAAATTTTTTTGGTAAAAAAAAATCTACTAAATAAGATAGAAAATTAATTATTGATATATCCCACTATAAAAATGCATAAACTATTGGTATTGGTACATCATCATTTTTTGGATTTTTTTAAAATGAAAATATAAAAACATGTCTTTACACATAAAATTCCTTGATATTGATCATTTTTCCATGCTACATAGACACATGACGTTATGTATGCCCACAAACAATAGGCAAGCGTTTTTCAACTAATTGTAAGGGCCATAACTATACTATGAGAAAAATATTCAATAAATGTAATATGTACATAATAATATGAAATAAAACGGATAAAATAAAAATAAAAAACTTTATTAATTAACACATTAAATGAAAAAGATAAATTCATTAAATAAGATATCATAATGGAATAGACAGAACATTAAATCAATGTAAAAAGATTCTTAAAGAAGTAGTGGGTAATTATACATTGTTTAAATAGGATAATTATATTATTTTTTAATGGATAATAATGATCCTTGTGTATGTACCAACAGAAACTCAATAATACTAAACAAAATTTACTTTGTAGTCTATTATAAAAGCCCTTTCCTCGATTTTATATATGAATATTTAATTTTCACTCACATCAATGTTCCCATGTTGGGTGTCATTATAAAACAAATATGACACCACAAATAGTACCACAATATAAATTTAATTTATTTATATACATGTATAAATTTAGGAATATAATTAAATAACATAAAATCTATGTAGGGTCACTATACATAAAAACATTTCCATGAATTCTCAGCCAAAACAATATTAGTTCCATGCTTGAAGGAAGTGTCAGAATGGAAATTTAATTAATCAAGAACATTTCCAATACATTATTACTCAATTAATACACAAACACAAACTATCAAGTCATTACCATCACATATAACTAGTAACTACATATGAACTAGGGATGAATACATTTACTATCTTCATCACCTCAAGTTAAAAGTTTTGAAAATCACAATAATTATGCAAAAAAATCCTAGATCACACATACCCACTATTGGTTGGTAACAAATCTATTCTAAGAAAATTTCCCCTCAAATAACACTGAATACAAATTCTCAATAACTAAACTAAAAATAATGATGTGGAAATAGATAATCACCATAAATCATTACATGAAAAGAGAAAAAAATCCAGAAAACAAGATATAAGATCACTATCCCACACCATACACAGGGATCCTACATGAACTATGATACCACAAACCACAAAAATGTGATAATTTCAACCATTTATATGAAATTTCACATACTCACACCTAATAAGGAGTCCAAATTTTAAAAAAATGAACTTTATCACATTCATATTATAATAAGTATCAAATTGCTACTAATGCACCCACATGTATGTCATGTCATACATCTTCATAAAAGAACCTTGATATTTTATGGAAATTCTACCTCCAGTATAAAAGGGTGTTTGTATATGAAATACTACCTGATTCAAGATCAAAACTTGGGGAACATAAAAAATTTAATGTACTAAAATCTACGGTTTTGAGATGTAGTGAAATGAATTTGAGGAAGAAAGAAACACCACAGTCATTAAATCACCAAATGGGATGATGAATGAAAAAAATGAATCAAATGAGTAAGACATGTGAAAGGGGATAAAATCATCCCAAGGAAGCCCCCCAAATTCATAAAAATATTAATTTGGATCGATTGAGATAAATGGGAAGTTAAATTTTATTATTGGGAAAATAAAAAATCTAAACATTTAAAAAATTATAAAAAATTTACAAAACCAGACCATAAAGGTTTTATTATGATACACACTCTACCATCCATATCATAATATAGTCCATAAGTTTCATTTCCTAGACCTAATCATGATGATGTACTCCTCTATGTCAAAAATGTTTTGTCAGAGAAACCCCTAATGGGAAAAATATGACATTACTTAAGAATAAGGAATGCATGTTAATGAAAACAATTATGATGCACAAATATATACCATCTCCTACTGGACTACCATTACTTTCGTAATCTTATCACACCACCCTCCCATCTAAAAAAAAGTCATCTATATTACTATTTTAGTTCTTTAATACTTACTCATGAGTCTCATAAAACAGTCTGATTAAATCTTGATGAATTATAATAAATTTATATTTTAAACATAAAATAGTTTATAAAAATTTATGGGATATAAAAAAACTCCCAACAACGATATACATTCGATAATATGGGTCTTCAGGGGTCTAGATCAAATAACATTTTACATTATCCCAACTAATCATATTCCCACTATAAATTATCCTAATGGATAAGTATACACATGAATGTTAGGAAGTTGAAAGGCATTATAATACCACTAAGTATGTTCCCTTTTCAAATAATAATCTTCATTATGTGCTTCTTAAATAAAGAATGTAACTCAAATGGAACATCTACAGCTTTGGAAACATTAGTAAATTCTAGCACATAAACAAATATTTGAGATAAATAAAAAACATTGTTCATACAAAAATGTTATAGAGTAAGTGTAACAGCCCAAGATTTTATAAAAAAATATTCTTTTTAATTTTATTAAAGTCTTGTGTTGTACGCTACACCAAAAGGAGCTTGCACAACACGCATCCTTGACTTGCCTTGTATTACACGCAATCACGACCTTCCTCGATAGCGTGTGTAATACGCAATACCGAGTTTCACTAAACAACGATATGCTATTAAAATATTATTAAAACTAGCCGTTATGAATAGTAATAACCACTTTTTAAAACTCTGTAAATCTTATTTTTCAAAATGAACTTCATTTTTGGATTCGGAGTATCAAATTTAGCCTAAGGTGAAATTTTGGTACTTTTCGGATAACTTTCATATTCTGATGAATAGTGAAAATTACTAAATTATAATTAAAAACAACTTTTTTAATCGAAATAATTAATAGTGATAAATTATTAATTTGAGTGGTTTAAAAGTATATTTAGAATATATTTTTACAATTTAATACAATGTTGGTTATTGGATGTAATTTCACATTTAAACCAGACATAATCAAGTGTCAATCTTTTGATAGATATTGTTTCTTAAAAACACGCTATTTGTTTTAACAGTGGGATTTAATTATAAAATTAATTAATGAAAATTCTATGATATGAATTTGGTAAAATAGACTTCATTTTTGAATTCGGAATATGAAATATAGCTTAGGATGAAATTTTGGCATTGTTCTGAAAAACATCAATTTTTGATGAATAGTGAAACTACTAAGTGGTAGTTAAAAAAATTAATTTCTTCATAAATCTTAATTTTACCGCTTCTGTGAATGGAATTTCAAAAATCCGAGAGACACGGTTGATTTCAGTACGTAAAATGTGGTTCAATGAGATGAAAATAATTTTTGGTGAATAGTAACTTTTTACTTTTTTTTACCACGGTTAATAGTAAATAGGGTAACTAAGGGTAAATATGATATTACTATTACCCTAACACATGTCCTAATTATTTTGGATAACTGTAATTCGACCAAAAACAACCTTATGAATATAATATGACCATTTAGGTCCACTTGGATTAGATTATGACATTTAATATTATATTATTTAATGAATAGTTAAAATAGTTAAAATCAAAGTTTAATAACTAATTTTTTTTAATATGGGGTTATACATAAGATAAATTCGACTATAAATATTCATTAGAAAGCTAAAAAGATTTCCTACATAATTATATTTTATTTATAATTTTTAGACTTTAAATAAATTAATTTATTTATGACACAACGATGATGCAGTAATTACCCTTTTAAGGAAATATTAAAATAATTGATGTTATAAATGCTCAAATGAATGTAATTTGAGACTTTTTATTACTTAAACTAATTTTATAGGTTACTATGATATATTAGTGTTGATTTAATCAACTTGTTTCGAACATATAATTCTGTTATGACTTTTAAAAAAATCATATATCAAATAGTGTCAATATCACAAAATAGTTTTTGAATCAAATATTATATTATTAATTGTTTTTTTCCTAAAAATCTAAGATTCGGCCAAATGACTTAGATAAGGATATATTTATTAATAATATACAATTTGGGGTTCGTTTGGCATGTTATAGTAAGTGTATTAACCATATAGTGAAAGAAAACAAAAAGACACGGTAAAAGTTAAATTATTTAAATTAGAGTTAAATCTAATTGATAAGGTTAAAATAATAACCTAAACTTGTCTAAATCCTATTTGTTGATAGGATTTCGACCCATCCCCACTTTAGCTTCGAAATAAGACCCTTTGGAACCATTATAAACCGATTTTGACTTTAATATAAAATAATATTTTGAGATATTCCTAAGGTGCCCCTCTCCTCCCTTATAAAAGGACACCTCCTCCCCCTCCTCCTCACACCAATTTGAGCACTCAAGCTCGTCCAACCCCTGCCAAAATCTCTTCTACACTTCCCTAGAATCATCCTAGAGGTTCTGGTCTTCCTCAAATACCAATTTTAGTGCCCTAAGAGGAGGTCTCAAAGAGGCGCTTCAAAGAAGAGGTAATTACCGTTACCAATTCTTTCATCTTTATTTCTTCTTCCACTTCTTATTCTTAGGTTGTTTCATTATGAAGTAATAACATCAGTATCACTCATATACTGATATGTTATTATAAGTATGAAACAGCCCTATTTCACCATCTATCCATCCTACGGAAAAAGAAATCACCGCGCGTGCGTACGTACGGAATACTGTCTCCACGCCGTGGTGTAATCTATTTTCCACCACCACCTTACATGGATGGGTATAATGGTGTAAAGAATAACTATACATAGTTATTACAACATCATATTGATTCTGATATATTGTATAATCCACTCCAATTCAATTCAATAATTATGGAAATGATATCATCGCTCGTGCGTACGTACGGAATACCGTCTCCACTACGCGATGAGATTCATTCTTAATGATTAACCATTCATGAATGATTATAAAGTATATATAATAAGTACTAATGAAATATATGACATAATAATGATACTGGATTTATGTATATATATATATGTATGTCATATACTTACTTCCATTCAAGACAATAAAGAAAGAAAAACAGCGTTCATGCGTACGTACGGACTACCGTCTCCATGAACGGTGTTTTTCATTTCAATTATCTATCTATTATATATATATATATACTGAATATATATGATATATAAATCATATTTTATATTCTGGATGTAAGTAAATCATGATATAAGTAATAATAATGTCAAGAACAAAACGTCAAAACACCTACGATAAATGAAACGATTTTACCCAAAACGCTTCTTTAACATGGAATTTACAAAAGAACGAGTAATATAATGTCATAAGTGAACCATATATGATATCATAACAATTAATATGATTCTGTAAGAAGTCAATGAAATTATTTAAATCATTATATAGGAGGTTCGGACACATACGAAGCAAATCGGACCTAAGGTAAGGGAAATATCGCAATCTCATTTTTATCCGAGATTGATTTTACTTTGGCATTTACTGGGGTGTATTTTATCATCCACATCCATGTTCCCTAAATATGTAATATTGTTTCCATCCACTTAAAATAGTTTAAATCCAATTTTACCCTTCGGTGAGTTTTAGTAAAGAATATAAAAAGGAATCTTTTGTTGCTTTTTCGTACGAGGTACTTTTTGACTTTTCCAACAAAAGTACGAGAAGAATATTTTCTTTTTAACTTATACGGCATGAATGTATTTTTAAAACATTGTTTACAAGAATCTTCCTTTACAAGTTTTCAAGTTTATTTTTAATCAACTTCTTTTATTTTAATGTTGTATAACATGTTAAGAAAGGAAAAATGTTTTTGAAGAAGAAAGGATATTTTCCTCAAGAATGGAGTTCAAGAGTTTTATCAAAATTATTTTCCATCTAAGATAATAAAGGGTTCTGTTTTTATCCCTAATATTAAATTGATTTGATCATGTTGTGATGGAATTATTTTTATGAATTCCTTTACCTTATATGATTTGTTTTATGATGTCATGATGTTTCAAGAATCCCATTTTTGTTACATGTGTTATACGATGATGTATGATTTATGATTATGTGGCACACATAAGAAAGGATTCATTATAATATGGGTGGGACCTATATCTACCTCCAATTCATTGGGTAAAGATTTTATATCTCATGAGATAGACATGGCTGGAACGGAAGGTTATTTCGGTTCAGTGATACAGGACTGAAACGAGGAGTGAACTCGGTTCAGAAAGGGACTTTTTCCACTAAGATAGTCTTGGCAATGAGTCATGACTAACAAGAAATGATTTTCCATGATTATGTGTGCATGACACAAAGTTTCAAGTTTTATGATATGATTATGGGGATCTCATTTTCACTTCTATGATTTGTTCCATGTTAAGATATTATGCTCTCTTTTGCAGGTTAAGATTTCCAAAATGTTATGTTCTTATGAATACAATGTGATTGATATTTCTTTTGTTTACCCTTACTCAGGATTTGAGCTCACCCTTTTATGTTTTCTTTTCCCCAGGATATAAACAAAGGTTTTAGGTAAAAAAAAGGAAGATCATTATAGGAGATGTTGAAAATCTTTCACCACGATTAGAAGATTACGTTCCGAGTTTCCAAAGACACTAAACTATTACGATCCTTGTGTGTGCGTTTTTGTTATGTACTAAGTATTCCGCAAATGTAATGTAATGTCAATGTACGTCAGGCTTCGGGTCTCTACAGTTGGTATCAGAGGAAAGGTTTAGTCAACCTTTGGAAACTGGGATGCGAAAACGTTAGTGAGATCCCTAGAGATATTTCTAAGGTATGTCTAGGGATGTCTCTAAGGTTAAGTATACGTATAGGTTATAGTCCTAGAATTGCGCTAACGATCTTCGAATTTAACCTAAGATGTTAGATATTGAGGGTACTACCCCTTTATTATGTTGTTTTCCCTAGCATGATTTTTGCCTCTCACACTATTTTTTTTGGGTTTTAGAAAATGGCTGGAAACAAGATGATTCACGATAATGGAGGATATGATGGAAAATGGAATGATATTCTTCATAATGAAATGGGATTTGGAAGTCCAAACATCATTATTATGCCGAATCAACAATCTCATAATATGATCAATAAAGTAAAATTTGGTAAGTTTCCTGACTCGGCTAATAAGAGAAAGATGGAGTTTCATGATGATCATAGAGGAAAGAAAGTTCAATTTCCCCTATGTAAATCATGTGGGAAGAGGCATCAAGGAGAATGTTTCAAGGGAACTGGAAGATGCTTTGGGTGTGGAAAAGAAGGACACAAAGCAAGTAAGTGCAAAGGAAAAGGGTCGGTTAACACCATGGATGAGGATAATGGTATTGCTACGACATCAAAAATGGTTAAGTGTTTTAAATGTGGAATGTATGGCCATTATGCAAACAAATTCCCTAAGGGAAAGACTCATGAAGAGAATCAGTATGGTAATATGGGTAGTATTTATGTGGATGATGATGAAGAGACTACAAATGATATGTGAGATGAAAGAATTTTTGAAGCCCGGTAAATGGTTTAAGAATGTAGTGGAATAATTACATGTTTATCATGTGTAATGTTGTATAAGTAATCTCATGGTACTATAGAATAAAGAGGCATCTAAGGATTGTTACACTGTTATCTTTCATTGAGTTTTGAAAGTATGATTAATGTTACCAGTATCCATGAAAGTTTATTCAGATACTTTTGGAATGTAGATGATATGGGCATAATGAAGGAATAAAGAGAATCTAATATGTTTGATAGTATTCATGAGCTCATGATTGATATAAGGACTAAGTGATATCATGGTTTGAGTATATAGAATTTTGAGGATTTTGGTATGTGGAAAGTGTTAACTTTAAACTGCATTCATGTTTTCACTAAGGTATTCAATAGAATACATGATTAAGGACTTTGAATGATTGGAATGTGACCAACAAAACATATCTTATGATATATGGGAGTGGACTACAGTATTATGGATAAGCCTAAAGATTGGAATGGATTATGTTGGACATAAGTGAGTATTGTTTAAGGATATAAGTTTTTTTTTCGATATTATTGATGGGATGTTATAGTAATGTAGTTTTAGAAAAAGGACAACCTGCAGGACGGGCGACAACCCATCGCTTCGGACAAGGCTGTGGGAATCGAACCCACAACCGAAGTGCGACTGGCCTTTATCGCCTACCACTGGCCTACAGGAAGTCCCTGTTTAGTAGAAACTAGTTTTATTATATTAAGCAGTATGATATATGAAGTATAAGTCCATTTTAGGAACCATATATGATTAATCTCACTATAGATCGACTTATGCATATAATTTTTGCTAACCTTTTGTTTGAGACAGATGGAATGACCTGTCATTCTATCACATGATCTGCTAACACTTCACGAATAACAAATTCAACTTCATTTATTTAAGAGATGAAGTGGAAATTGTTAAAGGCACAAACAATAGTGAGATTGTTCCAAAATAAGGTAAGTATTTATTCTAATTCAAATTCTTTAACTTTAGGGAAACGATCTTGAAAACCAAAAATGTTGTCCTAGTGATCTTATATCTGATGAATCAGATGGTACCTTAGATCATCACAAATTTATGGCTTTGTGATTGCTGGCTTTTCCATAGCCATGTTCTCTACCACTCTCCATCAGAACATGATGGTTAGATTTCTCTTCCATATCCATATTTTCACCTATGTGGAAACCCAATGATTAGTTTATTTGGGTAACCGTTACGTTTCATACTTTTGTTTTTAAAGATTGGTTTTGATATTCCTTTTTACTATGTGGGTTTCTATTAAAGAAACTTTCGAATAGTAAACCATTTATAACCCCGACGAATTTCGAGGGCGAAATTCATTTTAAGGGGGGTAGAATGTAACAGCCCAAGATTTTATAAAAAAAATATTCTTTTTAATTTTATTAAAGTCTTGTGTTGTACGCTACACCAAAAGGAGCTTGCACAACACGCATCCTTGACTTGCCTTGCATTACACGCAATCACGACCTTCCTCGATAGCGTGTGTAGTATGCAATACCGAGTTTCACTAAACAACGATATGCTATTAAAATATTATTAAAACTAGCCGTTATGAATAGTAATAACCACTTTTTAAAACTCTGTAAATCTTATTTTTCAAAATGAACTTCATTTTTGGATTCGGAGTATCGAATTTAGCCTAAGGTGAAATTTTGGTACTTTTCGGATAACTTTCATATTCTGATGAATAGTGAAAATTACTAAATTATAATTAAAAACAACATTTTTAATCGAAATAATTAATAGTGATAAATTATTAATTTGAGTGGTTTTAAAGTATATTTAGAATATATTTTTACAATTTAATACAATGTTGTTCATTGGATGTAATTTCACATTTAAACCAGACATAATCAAGTGTCAATCTTTTGATAGATATTGTTTCTTAAAAACACGCTATTTGTTTTAACAGTGGGATTTAATTATAAAATTAATTAATGCAAATTCTATGATATGAATTTGGTAAAATAGACTTCATTTTTGAATTCGGAATATGAAATATAGCTTAGGATGAAATTTTGGCATTGTTCTGAAAAACATCAATTTTTGATGATTAGTGAAACTACTAAGTGGTAGTTAAAAAAAATAATTTCTTCATAAATCTTAATTTTACTGCTTCTGTGAATGGAATTTCAAAAATCCGAGAGACACGGTTGATGTCAGTAAGTAAAATGTGGTTCAATGAGATTAAAATAATTTTTGGTGAATAGTAACTTTTTACTTTTTTTTACCACGGTTAATAGTAAATAGGGTAACTAAGGGTAAATATGATATTACTATTACCCTAACACATGTCCTAATTCTATTGGATAAGTGTAATTCGACCAAAAACAACCTTATGAATATAATATGACCATTTAGGTCCACTTGGATTAGATTATGACATTTAATATTATATTATTTAATGAATAGTTAAAATAGTTAAAATCAAAGTTTAATAACTAAAACATTTTTAATATGGGGTTATACATAAGATAAATTCGACTATAAATATTCATTAGAAAGATAAAAAGCTTTCCTACATAATTATATTTTATTTATAATTTTTAGACTTTAAAAAAATTAATTTATTTATGACACAACGATGATGCAATAATTACCCTTTTAAGGAAATATTAACATATTTGATGTTATAAATGCTCAAATGAATGTAAATTGAGACTTTTCATGACTTAAACTAATTTTCTAGGTTACTATGATATATTAGTGTTGATTTAATCAACTTGGTTCGAACATATAATTCTTTTATGACATTCACAAAAATCATATATCAAATAGTGTCAAAATTGACACAAAATAGTTTTTAAATCAAATATTATATTATTAATTGTTATTTTATTCCTAAAAATCTAAGGTTCGGCCAAATGACTTAGATAAGGATATATTTATTAATAATATACAATTTGGGGTTCGTTTGGCATGTTATAGTAAGTTTATTAACCATATAGTGAAAGAAAACAAAAAGACACGGTAAAAGTTAAATTATTTAACTTAGAGTTAAATCTAATTGATAAGGTTAAAATAATAACCTAAACTTGACTAAATCCTATTGGATGATAGGATTTCGACCCATCCCCACTTTATCTTCGAAATAATACCCTTTTGAACCATTATAAACCGATTTTGACTTTAATATAAAATAATATTTTCAGATATTCCAAAGGTGCCCCTCTCCTCCCTTATAAAAGGACACCTCCTCCCCCTCCTCCTCACACCAATTTGAGCACTCAAGCTCGGCCAACCCCTGCCAAAATCTCTTCTCCACTTCCCTAGAAACATCCTAGAGGTTCTGGTTTTCCTAAAAGACCAATTTTAGTGCCCTAAGAGGAGGTCTCAAAGAGGCGCTTCAAAGAAGAGGTAATTACCGTTACCAATTCTTTCATCTTTATTTCTTCTTCCACTTCTTCTTATTAGGTTGTTTCATTATGAAGTAATAACATCAGTATAACTCATATACTGATATGTTATTATAAGTATGAAACAACCCTATTTCACCATCTATCCATCCTACGGAAAAAGATATCACCGCGCGTGCGTACGTACGGAATACCGTCTCCACGCCGTGGTGTAATCTATTTTCCACCACCACCTTACATGGATGGGTATAATGGTGTAAAGAATAACTATACATAGTTATTACAACATCATATTTATTCTTATATATTGTATAATCCACTTCAATTCAATTCAATAATTATGGAAATGATATCATCGCTCGTGCGTGCGTACGGAATACCGTCTCCACAACGCGATGAGATTCATTCTTAATGATTAACCATTCATGAATGATTATAAAGTATATATAATAAGTACTAATGAAATATATGACATAATAATGATACTGGATTTATGTATATATATATATGTATTTCATCTACTTACTTCCATTCAAGACAATAAAGAAAGAAAAACAGCGTTCGTGCGTACGTACGGACTACCGTCTCCATGAACGGTGTTTTTCATTTCATTTATCTATCTATTATATATATATATATATAATGAATATATATGATATATAAATCATATTTTATATTCTGGATGTAAGTAAATCATGATATAAGTAATAATAATGTCAAGAACAAAAAGTCAAAACACCTACGATAAATGAAACGATTTTACCCAAAACGCTTCTTTAACATGGAATTTACAAAAGAACGGGTAATATAATGTCATAAGTGAACCATATATGATATCATAACAATTAATATGATTCTGTAATAAGTCAATGACATTATTTAAATCATTATACAGGAGGTTCGGACACATATGAAGCAAATCGGACCTAAGGTAAGGGAAATATCACAATCTCATTTTTATCCGAGATTGTTTTTACTTTGGCATTTACTGGGGTGTATTTTATCATCCACATACATGTTCCCTAAATATGTAATATTGTTTCCATCCACTTACAATAGTTTAAATCCAATTTTACCCTTCGGTGAGTTTTAGTAAAGAATATGAAAGGAATCTTTTGTCGCTTTTTCGTACGAGGTACTTTTTGACTTTTCCGACAAAAGTACGAGAAGAATATTTTCTTTTTAACTTATACGACATGAATGTATTTTTAAAACATTGTTTACAAGAATCTTCCTTTACAAGTTTTCAAGTTTATTTTTAATCAACTTCTTTTATTTTAAAGTTGTATAACATGTTAAGAAAGGAAAAATATTTTTGAATAAGAAAGGATATTTTTCTCAAGAATGGAGTTCAAGAGTTTTATCAAAATTATTTTCCATCTAAGATAATAAAGGGTTCTGTTTTTATACCTAATATTACATTGATTTTATCATGTTGTGATGGAATTATTTTTATGAATTCCTTTACCTTATATGATTTGTTTTATGATGTCATGATGTTTCAAGAATCCCATTTTTGTTACATGTGTTATACGATGATGTATGATTTATGATTATGTGGCACACATAAGAAAGGATTCATTATAAGATGGGTGGGACCTATATCTCCCTCCAATGCATTGGGTAAAGATTTTATATCTCATGAGATAGACATGGCTGGAACGGAAGGTTATTTCGGTTCAGTGATACAGGACTGAAACGAGGAGTGAACTCGGTTCAGAAAGGGACTTTGTCCACTAAGATACTCTTGGCAATGAGTCATGACTAACAAGAATTATTTTCCATTATTATGTGTGCATGCCACAAAGTTTCAAGTTTTATGATATGATTATGGGGATCTCATTTTCACTTCTATGATTTGTTCTATGTTAAGATATTATGCTCTCTTTTGCAGGTTAAGATTTCCAAAATGTTATGTTCTTATGAATACGATGTGATTGATATTTCTTTTGTTTACCCTTACTGAGCATTTGAGCTCACCCTTTTATGTTTTCTTTTCCCCAGGATATAAAGAAAGGTTTTAGGTAAAAAAAAAGGGAATATCTTTATAGGAGATGTTGAAGATCTTTCACCACGATTAGAAGATTACGTTCCGAGTTTCCAAAGACACTAAACTATTACGATCCTTGTGTGTGCGTTTTTGTTATGTACTAAGTATTCCGCAAATGTAATGTAATGTCAATGTACGTCAGGCTTCGGGTCTCTACAGTAAGAGATAACCAATAATAAACTATCACAATATTCTTTACAATTGGTAATGGATCAATGACTCATTTCATGGTCACTACCTACCTCCTCAATCATTGATTCCCCAATAAAAGGTTTTACCATAGGATTAATTGGATTACCACATTACACTCAAATTTTCACCTCTTATAGATTGTATTTGATAATTGTATACTTTGATAAACACCAAAATTCATTCGAATAAATTCACCCGTTAGATTCTTAGTTTCTTTATGATTAGTTTGATCACTATAGACTATAACACCTCTAACCTCCACAATAGATCGCATCCCATCCTACAATATTGATCTTCAAAGGCAGACACCTAGATCAAGGATAAATATATATTAATATTCAAACTTTCTATGAATCCATATGATCATCAAAGATACATTATGATCAATCAAACAAGCATTGAGAATATCATCTGATATCTGAATCATCCTTGTTGACTATTGATCTATTTTTTTTGAGATACACCATACACAACTTTTTTTAGTCAATAAAAATGGAAGGCCATTCTAGTATTATGATTTCAATAATACATTGTGAGATGACACTATGATTTAGGGTTCCATATGCTTCAACATTATCAACAGCACATATGACATGCATGACTCATCCACCAATTGAGTATCCAAAATTGTAATCAAATGAATAACCATTAAGAACTAGTTAATTAACATAATAAATTCTTCAAAACCTATCTAGGTCATATGTATTGATATAGAAATGACTATGTAATTGTAAAATCCCATGTAATTAATGAATAATATATATTTTTATCTATGTATATTAATGAATTATATAGTGTTTTAGAGGCTTAAAATGAAAATAAATCCAATATTAAGCATGGAATACACTAATATTGTTTTAAAGGAATGTTTTACTGCCTTTTGATGGAAACCCATTTTTAAATATATCATTTGAAAATTTTATAAGCTATGTTTTTCAAAATAAACTTATTATTTATGATTGGGACATAAAAATTTACTTTGTGTGAATTTTTGGTATTTTTCTGACAATGTTCATTTTTTAATGAATATTGTAAAATGTTGTATTTTAATTCAAAAACTCTTTTTAATCGAATTTATTAAAATTATTAGATTATATTTTGAATTGTTTTTAAAGTGATATTACAATATATTTTTACAATTTAATCCAATGGTGGTCATTGGAATCAATTTCACTTTGAAATTGGACTTAAACTGGTGTCAATCTTTTGATACTTATTGTTTCATAAAAACACGCTATTTGCTCTGATAGCAGGAATTAATTATTAAAATAATTAATGTGACTTATATGTTTTGAATTTTTTAAAATAGACTTCATTTTTGAATTCAGAATATCAAATATAGCTTAGAGTGAATTTTTGGTAATTTTCTGAAAAACTTCAATTTTTGATGAATAGTGAAACCACTAAGTGGTACTTATAAAAACTAATTTTTACGTTTAAATGAAATTTAGCCATCATTGTGTATTGAATTTAAATAATCCAACATAAATGGTTGTCATTAAGATGTAAAATGTGGTTCAATGATATTAAAATAATTTTTTGGTGAATAGTAACTCTTAAGTTCTTAATCGCGGTTAGTGGTAATTAGTGTAGTTTAATGTAAAAATAATGTTTTAATAGTATGAGATGACCTATACAGATATACTAACCTCATTGGCTGTGTCATGGCCTACCCAGACAAGCCATGGGTCAATTTGGGGACCCCATGGAGCCACATTGGTTGGGAAATGACATAAATAACTTTTTATTTAATGTTAAAGTAAAAATGACACAAACATGAGTTATGTTACTAAAACAATTTCTATATGGGGTTATAAAAGTCAGAATTTTGTCTATAAATATTCATTAGAAAGCTACAAAGATTTCCTACATCATAGTAGTTTTTTTATAATTTTTAGACATTAAATAAATTAAATTATTTATCACATCATGATGATGCAGTGATGACCTCATTATTTAACGATTTAAATAAAATGGAACGATAATGTAATATATAAGACCTACACATGTACAAAACCTATTGGATGAGTGGATTTAGAACCCTTATCACCTTATCCTAGAATTATATCAATGTGGGAACTTTTGAATCCGAAACTCTTTTTAAAATAAAGTAACTTATCTTTACTTTCCAAGAGTGCCCCTCCTCTCCTCTTATAAAAGGCCCCCACCTCTACCTCCTTACCCACACTCCCAAAGCCTTTGGCTCGGCCAACCCCTGCCCTTTTTGTCTATAAAATCCCTCTCTTACTCCTTGAATCCTCACTTTGGGAATAAGTCTTCCAAGGATGCCTTTGAGCTCAAACCAAAGGGAGTTACCCGATTTTAAGGTAATGCCTTCCTTTGAGTCCTTCTATTTTATTTTGCTTCTCCAACCCCCTAAACTCTTTTTATTCCTTTCATTTATAACAACTCCAGTATACTCAATATACTAGGATGTTTTTATAATATGTATTCGAGATACACTTACACACACCTACATCTAATGGTTAACGAACATACTGTTTCCGTGGATGGTGAATTTATGCCTCCCGAAACGATGATTGTTCAACATTCTTTTAACACATTAAAAGGTGGCCATTAAGATGTCACTATATTTATATATTATATATAATATATTTATGTTTTCCTTAAGCTTCTGTTTTTTCTTTTTGGTCATACCTTTATGGTTTCAATTATGGGTAAACGCGATATCTTCATTTAAGGAAGTGCGGACAACCGCCCCCTCAAAGTGATTTGATTCGTTAAATAACATATGTGGGACGTATAAAGGATGGAACTATGATATTATATATGATATTATACTTGAATTATAATATACGTTTATATCATTATGATTCCATTCTATAAAATACGAAATAGAAATGAAAGTAGCGTTTATGCGTACGTACGGCTTACCGTCTCCATGAATGGTGCATTTCATTTCTCACCTCTAAATGATTATGTAATATTATAAATGCATGTATATACTAGATATATATGATATATAAATAATGATTATAATTCTGGATATAATGGATAAATGAACAACATGTAATTATAAAGGGTTTATTTTTGACTCAAGTACCAATGATCGTTAAAACAACCGTTATGAACTTAAATAATTACATAGTGTTCATGACATGGTAATAAGTGATATAAAAGGAATAATTAACTTGAAAAAGGTTCTTAAGAAAGTATAAATTAACTCAAGTTTATTATTCAGGATATTTATGAACGACCGAGTCAAGTCGGACCCGAGGAATGGGACTTCGTCTCAATCTCCTTTCATTGAGGCATATTTTATTTTATACACTACTTTCTTTTATACGGTGTATAAACCCCTTTTACTTTTACGTTAATCCAAAAGGAATCTTTTTATACGAAGCATTTTAAAAAATGTCAAAAGGGAATGTTTTTGTCTTACGTATTCAGTGACATCGACTTCTCCGCCGCCGTGACCATTATTTGGGTTTCGGCTTCCTCTACAAGCCATACCTTGTTTTTAAAAGAAAAAAAAATACCATGTTTTACTTTTCTTTTATTTTGGTATTGAAAATGGTTTTCATAATGTTTTTATATCAATGTGTTGAATTGATATCTTGTGATTGAAAGGTGGAAATGTTATGTTGCCTTTATGCATGTTTTATGTGATACGATTATGTTGAGGTTCTTGGGCATTATTATGAAGACGGGTGGTTCCGTGATAAACTAAGGGAGGGTGAGCCCGATATAGCCCTCCAATGCATTGGGTAACGCGAAGGAGTGAAACGTTAAGGTTTCTACGAAGAGATTTAGGGAATATACTGTGATGGGTATTCCAAACGTAACCAAGAGGGTTACTCCCTACGTAAGAATGTTTTGAATGCCTCAAGTTACCTTTATGTCTTATGATTTCTATGATTTATTCATGATTTTATGAGGTATGTTAAAGTGCTTATGTTTTATGGGTAATGTATGACCTCATACTTATGTATATATGTATCCATGTTTCCTTTCCATATTTTTATATCCCTTACTGAGCTTTTTATGCTCATCCAAAGTTTTTTTGAAATGTTTTTCATAGGTCAAGGGAAAGGTACATGATTTGATTATAGTGTCAAGGAAATGTCAAGAAAGAATCCATGTTTTATTTTAAATATGTTTCCATTGATGGGAATGAAGAATACTATCTTTATGTAACCACTTTGTTTATATGTGGAATGTAATTCAAGTTTTATGATCTAATTCTCTAAAACTCTAAACCCGAAAAGATCATCAATGTGTAATATTGTAATAACTCATGATTAAGTAAGGTTTAAGGCTGGGGCCTTATAGTTGGTATCAGAGGTCAGTTTAGATATCTTTAGGAGTTAGAATTATATTAAATGATTATCCAAAAATATTTTTGAAATGATATAGAATTTGAAGATTACCATGTTTCTTCATCTAAGACATGTTTGTTCAGAATGGTTTTCCACAGAGGAAACAGGGAAGCAGTGCTAGGAAGGCATACAAAAGGAAATAACCTTCTGAATCAGCATCCTGAGATGGTCGGAATTGGAACTGAACAGTTTGTTGCAGAAATGGCACAGTTGACTCAAGCGATAAATGGTGGTGGTATCCATACATGAGATCAGCCAGATCAACTGCAGAGGAACATGTCAGTGGTGGAACATTTCATGAGGAAACATCCTCCATCATTCAGAGGATCATCTGAACCTGTGTTAGCTGAAGGGTGGATTAAAGCACTGGAGAATATTTTTTATGTCATGGGGTGTTCATACAATCAAAAGGTTAGTCTTTCTATTTACCGTTTGGAGGGTGAGGCAGATCAGTGGTGGTCTATGGTTAAGAATATCAGGGACGCCGATGAGATTGATGCTCTTGGCTGGGATGAATTCAAAGGTATGTTTCTTGAGAAGTATTTTCCTAAGGCTGTTCGACTTAGGATGGAAAAGCAATTCTTGGAATTGAGGCAAGAGGAAGACTCAGTGGATACCATTGAATAAAGGTTCACTCGATTGGCAAAATATGCTCCAAATTTTATCTGAGACCTTGATAGTAAAATCAATCATTTTTACTCAGGATTAAAGCCAAAATATCGAAGGTCATTAGCTTCTCGTGAATTTAAAAGTTACGAAAATCTTGTTCGATGTGCTGAGAAGGTGGAAATGGAGTTTGCCGATGATCAAGTGTTCAATAACAACCAACAAAAGAAGAGACCGAGGTGGCAGGAGAAAGGTAATTATTCTTCAAAAAGTCTAATGGTAAGAAAACTAAGTTTCCAATTTGTGATAAATGTGGCAAAAGGCATGCTGGAGAATGTCTTCTGAATTCTGGAAAGTGCTACCGATGTGGTAAGATGGGACATAAGGCTCGTGACTGCACTGAAAAGGATCAAGGTGAAGGTAAGACCATATTTGATTTACAGTTAGTGAAATGTTATAAGTGCAATGAGATGGGTCACTATGCAAATGAGTGTCTGACAAAGAGATTGAGTGATGGGAAGCAGTTAGACTACAAGCAGAAAGGGGTGGTGAAATCCTTTGCAACTACTTCAGCAGATGTCGGGCCATCAAATGAAGTTGTATCATATTTAGGGAGATCAGTATTTTTCAAAGATTGACTTAAGATCGGGGTACCATTAGATGAAGGTAAAGGAAGAAGATGTTCCGAAGACCGCATTCTGTACAAGATATGGCCATTATGAATTTGTAGTAATGCCTTTTGGGCTAACCAATGCACCTGCTGTATTCATGGACTTAATGAATAGAATTTTCCATGAGTTCTTGGATAAGTTTGTGGTGGTTTTAATTGATGATATTTTGGTGTTTTCTAAAAGTAAAGAGGAGCATGAAAGACATTTAAGGGTTATCTTGTGAACCTTAAAAGAAAATAAATTTTATGGGAAATTCAGCAAGTGTGAGTTTTGGTTGGCAGGATATTACTGAAGGTTTGTTAGAAATTTTTCACGGTTATCTAGTCCAATGACTAAGCTAACTCAGAAGGGTGGTAAGTTTATCTGGACAAAAGAATGTGATGATTGTTTTCAGGAATTGAAAAGAAGACTGGTGAATGCTCCAATTTTGGAACTACCTACCAGGAATGGTGAGTTTGTGATATACAGTGATGCTTCATTGAAAGGACTTGGTTGCGTCCTAATGCAGAATGATCAGGTAATTTCTTATGCTTCACGACAGTTGAAAACTCATGAGGTAAATTACCCTACACATGATTTTGAATTAGCTGCTGTGGTTTTTGCTTTAAAAATTTGGAGGCATCATTTGTATGGAGTAAAGTGTGAAATATATACCGATCACAAAAGTTTAAAGTATATATTCACTCAGAATTAATTGAACATGAGACAAAGGATATGGCTAGAATTAATCAAGGATTATGATTGTACAATTCATTACCATCCGGGAAAAGAAAATAAAGTGGCTGATGCTTTGAGTCGAAAAAGTAATGCTTCATTAGCAATGTTGGATTTGGAACGTGATCTTTTAGTTAAGGATTTGATGAACTTTGGCATAGAAGTTGTTGGTGCAGGAAGTTATTTTGTTTTGTTTCAGGTATCAGTGGGATCATCTCTATCAGATAAAATCAAGAAAGCACAGAAGCAAGACAGTGAGTTGCAGAAAAAGGTAGAGCTGGTTCAGAAAGGTAAGTTGCCTGAATTCAACATTGATAATGATTGCGTTTTGAGATTTGGGAAGAGATTGTCTGTGACTTGTGATTCACAGTTGAAGAGAGAGTTGTTATGTGAAGCTCATAGTTCTCAGTTTTTAGTTCATCCTGGCAGTACTAAGATGTATACAGATCTGCGGGGGTATTACTTGTGGGATGGAATGAAAAGAGATATTGCTTATTTTACTGTGAAGTGTTTGACTTTTCAACAGGTTAAATCAGAGCTGTAGTTACCGAAAGGGATGCTTCAGCCTTTACCATTGCCAGAGTGGAAATGGGAGAATATATCCATGGACTTTGTTGTGGGATTACCGAAGACATCTCGATGTAATAATGCAATCTGGGTTATTGTTGATCTCTTGACTAAATCTTCTAATTTCCTTGCTATACGATATACTTTTTCCCTAGATCAACTTTCCCATTTGTATCTTAAAGAGATATTCAGGTTACATGGAGTTCCTCTCTCCATTGTATCTGATCGTCATCCCAGGTTCACTTCTAACTTTTCTAAAGTCCTTTAGAAGTCGTTGGGTACTGAATTAAATTTTAGTACATCTTTTCATCCTCAATCAGATGGGCAGTCAGAACAAACAATTTAGACATTGGAGGATATGCTACGTTGTTGCTCTATGGATTATCAGGGAAGTTGGGACCAACATCTTTCTTTGGTTGAATTTTCATATAATAACAGTTTTCATTCTAGTATACAGATGGCACCATTTCAGGCATTATATGGGAAGCGGTATCGAACTCCAGCTTTCTGGGATGAAGTGGGTGAAAGGAAGTTGATGGGACCAGAATTGGTAGAAGAGATGGCAGAAAAAGTTCAGCTGATTCAGAAACACATGAGAACAGCTCAGAACAGGCAGAAGAGTTATGCGGACAACAGGAGGAAGGATCTTTTTTTTGAGGTAGGTGATCATGTTTTTCTCAAACTATCACCATGGAAAAGTGTGATGCGATTTCGTAAGAAAAGAAAGTTGAGTCCAAGGTTCATTGGACCATATGAAATTCTGGAGAGATTTGGATCAGTTTCATACCGAGTGGATTTACCGCCGAGTTTATCTCAGGTACACAATGTTTTTCACGTTTCGATGTTGAGAAAGTATATGCCAGATCCATCTCATGTTTTGAGTCCAGAGGTAGTTTAGCTGGAAGAGAACCTATCTTATGAGGAACAACCGGGCCAGATTCTTGACCACAGGGAGAAAGTGTTACGGAATAAGTTGATTAAGCAGGTAAAGGTTTTGTGGAAAAACCACATGATGGAAGAGGCAACATGGGAATCCGAAAATGCAATGAGGGATAAGTACCCCCATTTATTTGATAAGTAAATAAATTTCAGGGACGCAATTTTATAAAGGGGGGAAGGATGTAACATCCCAAGTAAGTAATGAATAATAGATATTTTTATCTATGTCTATTAATGAATTATACAGTGTTTTAGAGGCTTAAAATGAAAAAAAATCCAATCGTATGCATGGAATACACTAATATTTTTTTAAAGGATTGTTTTACTACCTTTTGATGGCAAACCATTTTTAAATATATCTTTTGACAATTTTATAAGCTATGTTTGTTAAAATAAACTTATTCTTTTTGATTGGGACATCAAAATTTACTTTGTGTGAAATTTTGGTATTTTTCTGACAATGTTCATTTTTTAATGAATATTGTAAAATGTTGTATTTTTATTCAAAAACTCTTTTTAATCTACTTTATTAATATGATTAGAATATTTTTTGAATTTTTTTTAAAGTGAAATTACAATATATTTTTACCATTTAATCCAATGGTGGTCATTGGAATCAATTTCACTTTGAAATTGGACTTAAACTGGTGTCAATCTTTTGATATTTATTGTTTCATAAAAACACGCTATTTGCTCCGACAGCGGGAATTAATTATTAAATTAATTAATTTGACTTATATGTTTTGAATTTTGTAAAATATACTTCATTTTTGAATTCAGAATATCAAATATGGCTTAGGGTGAATTTTTGGTAATTTTCTGAAAAACTTCAATTTTTGATGAATAGTGAAACCACTAAGTGGTACTTATAAAAACTGATTTTTTTCGTTTAAATGAAATTTTTCCAACATTGTGTTTTGAATTTCAAAAATCCGACATAAATGGTTGTCATTAATAAGTAAAATGCGGTTCAATGAGATTAAAATAATTTTTTGGTGAATAGTAGCTCTTAAGTTCTTAATCGCGATTTGTGGTAATTAGTGTAGTTTAAGGTAAAAATAATGTTTTCATAATATGAGATGACCTAGACACATGTACTAAAATCATTGGTTGTGTCATGGCCGACCAAGACAAGCCATGGGTCATCTTGGGGACCCCATGGAGCCACTTTGGTTGGGAAATGACATAAATAACTTTTTATTTAATGTTAAAGTAAAAAAGACACAAACATGAGTTATGTTACTAAAACAATTTTTATATGGGGTTATACAAGTCATCTTTTTGACTATAAATTTTCATTAGAAAGATAAAAAGATTTCCTACATCATAGTAGTTTTTTTTATAATTTTTAGACATTAAATAAATTAAATTATTTATGACATCATGATGATGCAACGATGACCTCATTATTTAACAATTTAAATAAAATGGAAAGATAATGTAATATCTAAGACCTAAACATGTCCTAAACCTATTTTATGAGTGTATTTCAAACCCTTATCACCTTATACTCTAATTATATCAATGTGGGACTTTTTTAATCCTAAAATCTTTTTAAAATAAAGTAACTTATCTTTACCTTCCAAGAGTGCCCCTCCTCTCCTCTTATAAAAGGCCCCCACATCTACCTCCTTACCCACACTCCCAAAGCCTTTGGCTCGGCCAACCACTGCCCATTTTGTCTCTCCACTTACCTCTCTTACTCCTTGAAGCCTCACTTTGGGCAGAAGTCATCCCAAGGAATCCTTTGAGCTCATACCAAATGGAGTTACCCGATTTTAAGGTAATGTCTTCTTTTGTGTCCTTTTGTTTTATTTTGAATCTCCAACCCCCTAAACACTTTTTATTCATTTCTTTTGTAACAAATACAGTTTCCTTAATATACTAGGATGTTTTTAGAATATTGATTCGAGCTACACTTACACACACCTACATATAATGGTTAATGAACATACTGTTTCCGTGGATGGTGAATTTATGCCTCCCGAAACGATGATTGTTCAACATTCTTTTAACACCTTAAAAGGTGGCCATTAAGATGTAACTATATTTATATATGATATATAATATGTTTATGTTTTATTTAAGATTCTGTTTTTTTCTTTATGGTCATACCTTTATGGTTTCCATTATGGGTAAACGCGATATCTTCATTTAAGAAAGTGCGGACTACCGCCCACTCAAAGTGATTTGATTCATTAAATACCATATGTGGGACGTATAAAGGATGGAACTATGATATTATATATGATATTATACTAGAATTATAATATACCTTTATATCATTATGATTCCATTCTATAAAATACGAAATATAAATGAAAGTAGCGTTCATGCGTACGTACGGCTTACCGTCTTCATGAACGGTGCATTTCATTTCTTACCTCTAAATGATTATGTAATATTATAAATGCATATATATACTGGATATATATGATATATAGATAATGATTATAATTCTGGATATAATGGATACATGAACAACATGTAATTATAAAGGGTTTATTTTTGACTCAAGTACCAATGATCGTTAAAACAACCGTTATGAACTTAAATAATTACATAGTGTTCATGACATGATAGTAAGTGATATAAAAGGAATAATGAACTTGAAAAAGGTTCTTAAGAAAGTAGAAATTAACTCAAGTTTATTATTCAGGTGATTAAAGAAAGACTGAGTCAAGTCGGACCCAAGGTATGGGACCTCGTCTCAATCTCCTTTCATTGAGGCATATTTTATTTTATACACAACTTTCTTTTATACAGTGTATAAACCCCTTTGACTTTTACGTTTATCCAAAAGGAATCTTTTTATACGAAGCGTTTTACAAAACGACAAAAGGGAATGTTTTTGTCGTACGTATGCTGTAACAGCCCAAGATTTTATAAAAAAATATTCTTTTTAATTTTATTAATGTCTTGTGTTGTACGCTACACCAAAAGGAGCTTGCACAACACACATCCTTGACTTGTCTTGCATTACACGCAATCGCGACCTTCCTCGATAGCGTGTGTAGTACGCAATATCGAGTTTCACTAAACAATGATATGCTATAAAAATATTATTAAAACTAGCCGTTATGAATAGTAATAACCACTTTTTGAAATCCAGTAAATCTTATTTTTCAAAATGAACTTTATTTTTGGATTCGGAGTATCGAATTTAGCCTAAGGTGAAATTTTGGTACTTTTCGGATAACTTTCATATTCTGATGAATAGTGAAAATTACTAAATTATAATTAAAAACAACTTTTTTAATCGAAATAATTAATAGTGATAAATCATTAATTTGAGTGGTTTTAAAGTATATTTAGAATATATTTTTACAATTTAATACAATGTTGGTCATTGGATGTAATTTCACATTTAAACTAGACATAAACAAGTGTCAATCTTTTGATAGATATTGCTTCTTAAAAACACGCTATTTGTTTTAACAGCGGGATTTAATTATAAAATTAATTAATGCAACTTTTATGTTATGAATTTGGTAAAATAGACTTCATTTTTGAATTCGGAATATGAAATATAGCTTGGGATGAAATTTTGGCATTGTTCTGAAAAACATCAATTTTTGATGAATAGTGAAACCACTAAGTGGTAGGTTAAAAACTGAATTTTGCATAAAACTTAATTTTACCGCTTCTGTGAATGGAATTTCGAAAATCCGAGAGACACGGTTAATATCAAGGACTAAAATGTGGTTCAATGAGATGAAAATAATTTTTGGTGAATAGTAACTTTTTACTTTTTTTTAACGCGGTTAATAGTAAATAGGGTAACTAAGGGTAAATATGATATTAATATTACCCTAACACAAGTCCTAATTCTATTGGACAAGTGTAATTCGACCAAAAACAAACTTAGGAATAATATATGACCATTTAGGCCCACTTGGATTAGATTAGGACATTTATTATTAATTTATTTAAAGAAGGGTTAAAATAGTTAAAATCAAAGTTTAATAAGTAAATCATTTTTAATATGGGGTTATACATAAGATAATTTAGACTATAAATAATCATTAGAAAGCTAAAAAGATTTCCGACATGATGGTATTTTATTTGTAATTTTTAGACATCAAATAATATAATTTATTTATGACACAAAGATGATGCAGTAATTATCTTATTAATGAAATATTGACATAATTGATAATATAAATACCAAAATAAATGTAATTTAAGACTTTTTATGAATTACACTAATTTTCTAGGTTACTATGATATATTAGTGATGATTTAAGCAACTTGGTTTGAACATATAATTCTGTTATTACTTTCACAAAAATCATATATCAAATAGTGTCAAAATTGACACAAAATAGATTTTAAATAAAATATTATATTACTAATTGTTATTTTATTCCTAAAAATCTAAGGTTCGGCCAAATGACTTAGATAAGGATATATGTATTAATAATATACAATTTGGGGTTCGTTTGGCATTTTATAGTAAGTTTATTAACCATATAGTGAAAGAAAACAAAAAGACACGGTAAAAGTTAAATTATTTAACTTAGAGTTAAATCTAATTGATAAGGTTAAAATAATACCCTAAACTTGTCTAAATCCTATTGGTTGATAGGATTTCGACCCATCCCCACTTTAGCTTCGAAATAAGACCCTTTGGAACCATTATAAACCGATTTTGACTTTAATATAAAATAATATTTTGAGATATTCCTAAGGTGCCCCTCTCCTCCCCTATAAAAGGACACCTCCTCCCCCTCCTCCTCACACCAATTTGAGCACTCAAGCTCGGCCAACCCCTGCCAATTTCTCCTCTCCACTTCCCTAGCAACATCCTAGAGGTTCTGGTCTTCTTCAAAGACCAATTTTAGTGCCCTAAGAGGAGGTCTCAAAGAGGCACTTCAAAGAAGAGGTAATTACCGTTACCAATTCTTTCATCTTTATTTCTTCTTCCACTTCTTCTTCTTAGGTTGTTTCATTATGAAGTAATAACATCAGTATCACTCATATACGGATATGTTATTATAAGTATGAAACAACCCTATTTCACCATCTATCCATCCTACAGAAAAAGAAATCACCGCGTGTGCGTACGTACGGAATACCGTCTCCACGCCGTGGTGTAATCTATTTTCCACCACCACCTTACATGGATGGGTATAATGGTGTAAAGAATAACTATACATAGTTATTACAACATCATATTGATTCTGATATATTGTATAATCCACTCCAATTCAATTCAATATTTATAGAAATGATATCATCGCTCGTGCGTACGTACGGACTACCGTCTCCACGACGCGATGAGATTCATTCTCCATGTTAACCATTTAAGAATGATTATAATGTATATATAAGAAATAATAATGAAATATATGAAATTATAAAGCTAAGGGATTTATATATATATATACATATGTATGTCATCTACTTACTTCCATTTCAAGACAATAAGGAAAGGAAAACAACGTTCATGCGTACGTACGGACTACCGTCTCCATGAACGGTGTTTTTCATTTTATTTATCTACCTATTATATATATATATATACTGAATATATATGATATATAAATCATATTTTATATTCTGGAAGTAAGTAAATCATGATATAAGTAATAATGATGTCAAGAACAACAAGTCAAAACACCTACGATAAATGAAACGATTTTACCCAAAACGCTTCTTTAACATGGAGTTTACAAAAGAACGGGTAATATAATGTCATAAGTGAACCATATATGATATCATAACAATGAATATGATTCTGTAATAAGTCAATAACATGATTTAAATCATTATACAGGAGGTTCGGACACTTACAAAGCAAGTCGGACCTAAGGTAAGGGAAATATCACAATCTCATTTTTATCCGAGATTGTTTATTCGTAAGTATTTACTGGGGTGTATTTTATCATCCACATCCATGTTTACTCAATATGTAATATTATTTCCATCCACCTAAAATTGTTTAAATCCATTTTTACCCTTCAGTGAGTTTTTAGTAATAGGTATGAAAGGAATCTTTTGTCGTTTTTCGTACGAGGTACTTTTTGACTTTTCCGAAAAAAGTACGAAGAATGTTTTTTTAACTTATACGGCACGAACGGATTTCTACTGTTTTATAAAGCCTTATTCTCATGAAGCATCCTCCAAAAGATTTCATGACTTTTTTTTAATAAAATCTCTTTCTTTTAAAATTGCATGATGTTTTGTGAAAAGAAATTGATTTTGAAGAAGAAAGGATATTTTCCTCAAGAATTCATTTCAAGTGTTTTATCAAAATTATTTTCCATCTAAGATAATAAAGGGTTCTGTTTCTATCCATATTTTTACATTGATTTGACTATGTTGTGATGGAATTATGTTTATGAATTCCTTTATCTTATATGAATGGTTTTATGATGTCATGTTGTTTAAGAATCCCATTTTTATTACATGGGTTATGAAATGATGTATGATTTATGATTTTGTGGCACACATAAGAATGGTATCATTATGAGATGGGTGGGACCTATATCTCCCTCCAATGCATTGGGTAAAGATTTCATATCTCATGAGATAGACATGGCTGGAATGGTAGGTTATACCGGTTCAGTGAAACAGGACTGAAACGAGGATTACTCGATTCAGAAAGGGACTTTGTCCACTAAGATAGTCTTGGCAATGAGTCTTGACTAACAAGAAATGATTCTCTATGATTATGTGTGTATGCCACAATGAGTAATGTTTTAAGTAAGGGTTTCATTTTCACTACTATGATTTATCCCATGTTATGAAATTATGCTCTCTTTTGCAGGTTAAGATTTCCAAAAATGTTATGTTCTTATGAAAATTATGTGATTGATATTTCTTTTGTTTACCCTTACTGAGCATTTGAGCTCACCCTTTTATGTTTTCTTTTCCCCAGGATATAAAGAAAGGTTTTAGGTAAAAAAAAGGAAGATCTTTGTGGGAGATTTTGAAGATCTTTCACCAGGATTAGAAGATTACATTCCGAGTTTCCAAAGACACTAAACTATTATGATCCTTGTGTGTGTGTTTTTGTTATGTACTAAGTATTCCGCAAAAGTAATGTAATGTCAATGTACGTCAAGATACGGGTCTCTACAGTTGGTATCAGAGGAAAGGTTTAGTCAACCTTTGGAAACTAGGATGCGAAAACGTTAGTGAGATCCCTAGAGATATTTTTAAGGTATGTCTAGGGATGTCCCTAGGGATACGTATACGTATAGGTTATAGTAATAGAATTACGCTAATGATCATAGAATTAAAACTAAGATGTTGGATATTGAAGGTACTCCCCCTTTATTATGTTGTTTTCCCTAGCATGATTTTTACCTCTCACACTATTCTTTTCTGGGTTTTAGAAAATGGCTGGAAACAAGATGATTCACGATAATGGAGGATATGATGGACAATGGAATGATATTCTTCATGAGAAACCAAATGAAATGGGATTTGGAAGTCCAAAGATCATTATTATGCCTAATCAGCAATCTCATAATATGATCAATAAAGTAAAATTTGGTAAGTTTCCTGACTCGACTAATAAGAGAAAGATGGAGTTTCATGATGATCATAGAGGAAAGAAAGTTCAATTTCCCCTATGTAAATCATGTGGGAAGCGGCATCAAGGAGAATGTTTCAAGGGAACTGGAAGATGATTTGGGTGTGGAAAAGAAGGACACAAAGCAAGTAAGTGCAATGGAAAAGGGTCGGTTAACACCATGGATGAGGATAATGGTATTGCTACGACATCAAAAATGGTTAAGTGTTTTAAATGTGGAATGTATGGCCATTATGCAAACAAATGCCCTAAGGGAAAGACTCATGAAGAGAATCAGTATGGTCATATGGGGAGTATTTATGTGGATGATGATGAAGAGACTACAAATGATATGTGAGATGAAAGAATTTTTGAAGCTCGGTCAATGGTTTAAGAATGTAGTGGAATGATTACATGTTTATCATGTGTAATGTTGTATAAGAAATCTCATGGTACTATGGAATAAAGAGACGTCTAAGGATTGTTACACTGTTGTCTTTCCTTGAGTTATTAATGGTACCACTATCCATGAAAGGTTATTCAGATATTTTTAGAATTTAGATGATATGCGCACAATGAAGGAATAATAAGATAATGGGGTGTTTGATTATATTCATGAGCTCATGATTGATATAAGGACTAAGTGATATCATGGTTTGAGTATATAGAATTTTGAGGATTTTGGTATGTGGAAAGTGTTAACTTTTAACTGCACTCATGTTTTCACTAAGGTATTCAAGAGAATACACGATTAAGGACTTTGAATGTTTGGAATGTGACCAACAAGACATATCTTATGATATGTGGGGATCAACGACAGTATTAAATCTCTGGTAATCGATGTCACTATATTATGAGAGTGGACTGCAGTATTATGTATAAGCCTAAAGATTAGACTGGATTATGTTGGACATAAGTTAGTATTGTTTAAGGATAGAAGATTTTCGATATTATTGATGGGATGTTATAGTAACGTAGTTTTAGAAAAAGGGACAACCTAAAGGACGGGCGACAGCCCATCGCTTCGGACAAGGCTGTAGGAATCGAACCCACAACCGAAGTGCGACTGGCCTTTATCGCCTACCACTAGCCTACAGGAAGTCCCTGTTTAGTAGAAACTAGTTTTATTATATTAAGCAGTATTATATATGAAGTATAAGTCCATATGTGATTAATCTCACTATAGATCGACTTATGTATATAATTTTGCTAACCTTTTGTTTGAAACAGATGGAATGACCCGTCATTCTATCACATGATCTTCTAACACTTCACGAATAACAAATTCAACTTCATTTATTTAAGAGATGAAGTGGAAATTGTTAAAGGCACGAACAACAGTGAGATTGTACCAAAATAAAGTAAGTATTTATTCTAATTCAAATTCTTTAACTTTAGGGAAATGATCTTGAAAACCAAAAATGTTGTCCTAGTTCTCTTATACCTGATGAATCAGATGGTACCTTATATCATCACAAATCTATGGATTTGTGATTACTGGCTTTTCCATAGCCATGTTCTCTACCACTCTCCATCAGAACATGATGCTTAGATTTCTCTTCCATATCCATATTTTCACCTATGTGGAAACCCAATGATTAGTTTATTTGGGTAATCGTTACATTTCATACATTAGTTTTTAAATCCATGTTTTGGTATTCCCTTTTACTATGTGGGTTTCTATTAAAGAAACTTTCAAATAGTAAACCATTTATAACCCCGACGAATTTCGAGGGCGAAATTCATTTTAAGGGGGGTAGAATGTAACAGCCCAAGATTTTATAAAAAAATATTCTTTTTAATTTTATTAATGTCTTGTGTTGTACGCTACACCAAAAGGAGCTTGCACAACACACATCCTTGACTTGTCTTGCATTACACGCAATCACGACCTTCCTCGATAGCGTGTGTAGTACGCAATATCGAGTTTCACTAAACAACGATATGCTATAAAAATATTATTAAAACTATCCGTTATGAATAGTAATAACCACTTTTTGAAATCCAGTAAATCTTATTTTTCAAAATGAACTTTATTTTTGGATTCGGAGTATCGAATTTAGCCTAAGGTGAAATTTTGGTACTTTTCGGATAACTTTCATATTCTGATGAATAGTGAAAATTACTAAATTATAATTAAAAACAACTTTTTTAATCGAAATAATTAATAGTGATAAATCATTAATTTGAGTGGTTTTAAAGTATATTTAGAATATATTTTTACAATTTAATACAATGTTGGTCATTGGATGTAATTTCACATTTAAACTAGACATAAACAAGTGTCAATCTTTTGATAGATATTGCTTCTTAAAAACACGCTATTTGTTTTAACAGCGGGATTTAATTATAAAATTAATTAATGAAACTTTTATGTTATGAATTTGGTAAAATAGACTTCATTTTTGAATTCGGAATATGAAATATAGCTTGGGATGAAATTTTGGCATTGTTCTGAAAAACATCAATTTTTGATGAATAGTGAAACCACTAAGTGGTAGGTTAAAAACTGAATTTTGCATAAAACTTAATTTTACCGCTTCTGTGAATGGAATTTCGAAAATCCGAGAGACACGGTTAATATCAAGGACTAAAATGTGTTTCAATGAGATGAAAATAATTTTTGGTGAATAGTAACTTTTTTCTTTTTTTTACCGCGGTTAATAGTAAATAGGGTAACTAAGGGTAAATATGATATCAATATTACCCTAACACATGTCCTAATTCTATTGGACAAGTGTAATTCGACCAAAAACAAACTTAGGAATAAAATATGACCATTTAGGCCCACTTGGATTAGATTAGGACATTTATTATTAATTTATTTAAAGAAGGGTTAAAATAGTTAAAATCAAAGTTTAATAAGTAAATCATTTTTAATATGGGGTTATACATAAGATAAATTAGACTATAAATATTCATTAGAAAGCTAAAAATATTTCCTACATGATGGTATTTTATTTGTAATTTTTAGACATAAAATAATATAATTTATTTATGACACAAAGATGATGCAGTAATTATCTTATTAATGAAATATTGACATAATTGATAATATAAATACCAAAATAAATGTAATTTAAGACTTTTTATGAATTCCACTAATTTTATAGGTTAGTATGATATATTAGTGATGATTTAATAAACTTGGTTCGAACATATAATTCTGTTATGACTTTCACAAAAATCATATATCAAATAGTGTCAAAATTGACACAAAATAGTTTTTAAATCAAATATTATATTACTAATTGTTATTTTATTCCTAAAAATCTAAGGTTCGGCCAAATTACTTAGATAAGGATATATGTATTAATAATATACAATTTGGGGTTCGTTTGACATGTTATAGTAAGTTTATTAACCATATAGTGAAAGAAAACAAAAAGACACGGTAAAAGTTAAATTATTTAACTTAGAGTTAAATCTAATTGATAAGGTTAAAATAATACCCTAAACTTTTCTAAATCCTATTGGTTGATAGGATTTCGACCCATCCCCACTTTATATTCGAAATAAGACCCTTTGGAACCATTATAAACCGATTTTGACTTTAATATAAAATAATATTTTGAGATATTCCTAAGGTGCCCCTCTCCTCCCCTATAAAAGGACACCTCCTCGCCCTCCTCCTCACACCAATTTGAGCACTCAAGCTCGGCCAACCCCTGCCAATTTATCCTCTCCACTTCCCTAGAAACATCCTAGAGGTTCTGGTCTTCTTCAAAGACCAATTTTAGTGCCCTAAGAGGAGGTCTCAAAGAGGCACTTCAAAGAAGAGGTAATTACCGTTACCAATTCTTTCATCTTTATTTCTTCTTCCACTTCTTCTTCTTAGGTTGTTTCATTATGAAGTAATAACATCAGTATCACTCATATACGTATATGTTATTATAAGTATGAAACAACCCTATTTCACCATCTATCCATCCTACGGAAAAAGAAATCACCGCGTGTGCGTACGTACGGAATACCGTCTCCACGCCGTGGTGTAATCTATTTTCCACCACCACCTTACATGGATGGGTATAATGGTGTAAAGAATAACTATACATAGTTATTACAACATCATATTGATTCTGATATATTGTATAATCCACTCTAATTCAATTCAATATTTATAGAAATGATATCATCGCTCGTGCGTACGTACGGACTACAGTCTCCACGACGCGATGAGATTCATTCTCCATGTTAACCATTTAAGAATGATTATAATGTATATATAAGAAATAATAATGAAATATATTACATTATAAAGCTACTGGATTTATATATATATATACATATGTATGTCATCTACTTACTTCCATTTCAAGACAATAAGGAAAGGAAAACAGCGTTCATGCGTACGTACGGACTACCGTCTCCATGAACGGTGTTTTTCATTTTATTTATCTACCTATTATATATATATATATACTGAATATATATGATATATAAATCATATTTTATATTCTGGAAGTAAGTAAATCATGATATAAGTAATAATGATGTCAAGAACAACAAGTCAAAACACCTACGATAAATGAAACGATTTTACCCAAAACGCTTCTTTAACATGGAGTTTACAAAAGAACGGGTAATATAATGTCATAAGTGAACCATATATGATATCATAACAATGAATATGATTCTGTAATAAGTCAATAACATGATTTAAATCATTATACAGGAGGTTCGGACACTTACAAAGCAAGTCGGACCTAAGGTAAGGGAAATATCGCAATCTCATTTTTATCCGAGATTGTTTATTCGTAAGTATTTACTGGGGTGTATTTTATCATCCACATCCATGTTTACTCAATATGTAATATTATTTCCATCCACCTAAAATTGTTTAAATCCATTTTTACCCTTCAGTGAGTTTTTAGTAATAGGTATGAAAGGAATCTTTTGTCGTTTTTCGTACGAGGTACTTTTTGACTTTTCCGACAAAAGTACGAAGAATGTTTTTTTAACTTATACGGCACGAACGGATTTCTACTGTTTTATAAAGCCTTATTTTCATGAAGCTTCCTCCAAAAGATTTCATGACTTTTTTTTAATAAAATCTCTTTCTTTTAAAATTGCATGATGTTTTGTGAAAATAAATTGATTTTGAAGAAGAAAGGATATTTTCCTCAAGAATTCATTTCAAGTGTTTTATCAAAATTATTTTCCATCTAAGATAATAAAGGGTTCTGTTTCTATCCATATTTTTACATTTATTTGACTATGTTGTGATGGAATTATGTTTATGAATTCCTTTATCTTATATGAATGGTTTTATGATGTCATGTTGTTTAAGAATCCCATTTTTATTACATGGGTTATGAAATGATGTATGATTTATGATTTTGTGGCACACATAAGAATGGTATCATTATGAGATGGGTGGGACCTATATCTCCCTCCAATGCATTGGGTAAAGATTTCATATCTCATGAGATAGACATGGCTGGAATGGTAGGTTATACCGGTTCAGTGAAACAGGACTGAAACGAGGATTACTCGATTCAGAAAGGGAATTTGTCCACTAAGATAGTCTTGGCAATGAGTCTTGACTAACAAGAAATGATTCTCTATGATTATGTGTGTATGCCACAATGAGTAATGTTTTAAGTAAGGGTTTCATTTTCACTACTATGATTTATCCCATGTTATGAAATTATGCTCTCTTTTGCAGGTTAAGATTTCCAAAAATGTTATGTTCTTATGAAAATTATGTGATTGATATTTCTTTTGTTTACCCTTACTGAGCATTTCAGATCACCCTTTTATGTTTTCTTTTCCCCAGGATATAAAGAAAGGTTTTAGGTAAAAAAAAGGATGATCTTTGTGGGAGATTTTGAAGATCTTTCACCAGGATTAGAAGATTACGTTCCGAGTTTCCAAAGACACTAAACTATTACGATCCTTGTGTGTGTGTTTTTGTTATGTACTAAGTATTCCGCAAAAGTAATGTAATGTCAATGTACGTCAAGATACGGGTCTCTACATATGCGGCGACAACGACTTCTCCGCCACCATGACCATTATTTGGGTTTCGGCTTCCTCTACAAGCCATACCTTGTTTTTAAAAGAAAAATAAATACCATGTTTTACTTTTCTTTTATTTTGGTATTGAAAATGGTTTTCATAATGTTTTTATATCAATGTGTTGTATTGATATCTTGTGATTGAAAGTTGTAAATGTTATGTTTCCTTTATGCATGTTTTATGTGATACGATTATATTGAGGTTCTTGGGCATTATTATGAAGACGGGTGGTTCCGTGATAAACTAAGGGCGGGTGAGCCCGATATAGCTCTCCAATGCATTGGGTAACGCGAAGGAGTGAAACGTTAGGGTTTCTCCGAAGATATTTAGGGAATATAATGTGATGGGTATTCCAAACGTAACCAAGAGGGTTACTCCCTAAGTAAGAATGTTATGAATGCCTCAAGTTACCTTTATGTCTTATGATTTCTATGATTTATTAATGATTTGATGAGGTATGTTAAAGTGATTATGTTTTATGGGTAATGTATGATCTCATCCTTATGTATATATGTACCCATGTTTCCTTTCCATATTTTTATATCCCTTACTGAGCTTTTTATGCTCATCCCAAGTTTTTTTGAAATGTTTTTCACAGGTCAAGGCAAAGGTACATGATATGATGATAGTGTCATGGAAGTGTCAAGAAAGAATCTATGTTTTATTTTAAATATGTTTCCATTGATGGGAATGAAGAATACTATCTTTATGTAACCACTTTGTTTATATATGGAATGTGATGCAAGTTTTATGATCTAATTCTATAAAACTCTAAACCCGAAAAGATCCTCAATGTGTAATCTTGTGATAACTCAAGATTAAGTAAGGTTTAAGGATGGGGCCTTATAGGAATCATCATTCCACTTCCTATCATAGATTAAAAATAGTTGAGTAAACCACCTAGTCACAAGTTCTCTAACATTATAGTCTTATAGATATTGTAGTGTCTAATAAACCCAATAATATTGATTCTTATACCAAAAAACTTGTAATATCTCCAAATATAATGTTATATATAGTTCAATCATATATTCAATATCCATTGTGATGTATGGGATCCCCTAATCAACTCATTCTTCAGGTATATAGAAACCACCACCCTACCCTAGACGTACAAAAAATTATCCACTTCCCTAAAAAAATACTATCAAAGTTTATTCTACCGAAATACATTCCCATAACATGATATAATCTAAATCAGGCCAATGTATATACTTAACACAATCCACTGAAAATAGGTAACAAAACATGGTACATTATCCACTATATCAAGATCCTCTAACACCTTAAGGATCTAGTAAAAAAGTTATATCATTATCTTCTAATCATATAATTCTAATGTAAATCATAAGAAAAAATTCCTCATACACAATGAATTTATAATGAAATTCCAACTTCATGGGGATTAAGACATCTAATGGAAAAGGTCTCAAGAAACTTATGAAAATGTCACTATCATAATATTATGTCTCCCAAGGAGAATATATACCACAATCCTTTTCTATCAATGTTGATGAAAATTAAATCCATGTAGATATAACTATGACAACACTTAATGGATTGAAAAATGGTAACTAGATCTAAATCAGTGGTATGGTACCTCCACATGTGGTATTATGAAAAACATTACCCATAAGAGACAAACTAATCCCTCATAATTTGAACTCATCCACGATTTACACTCAATGAATCAAAATAGATAATATAACTTATTCATCATAATGAATATAATTAGAATCTTATTATACATCATCCTCTTATTCATCTCTATAAAGGCCTCCTCACACCAAATATTCCAAATTGACATGCCCACCATATTTTTCATCCTAATTCTAGGATTTCCAAATCAAGATATTTTCTAAATGAATTTTCAATTTTTTTTCAAATAAATAAAAATAATATTTAGATATAGAATAAATTCCGAATTTAAAATAACACAAAATTTCCTCCTTAATCACTATAATATCTTAGATCACAACCTTTTAGATCAATATAAAATGGTTATTCACTTTCATAATCTAAATGTTACTTATAGATTAGTTGGAATAAATATAAAGTGAAAAAAGAGTAATAAATATAACTCATTGGGCTTTGAATGTGTATCATGTGTTTGATAATATAAAAATATGTCATCGATAAACACTATAATTAATGAATCTGGTCAGAGATTAAAAATATGGTTCATGAGATCGTTGAATGACAAAGACACATTCATTAAATGGAATGAAATAATAATGTAATCAAATATCCTATACATAGTCCTAAATTCCTCTTCAATGTAAATTTTTCCCTTGATCACATAATATGTTAACAAAATTGGAGAACAAACTTGGATACACTTTAGGATCCCCAATCCAAATCATATTGATAATAAATCATATATAATGGATATAATTTTCTAAAAATAAAATTTTTTAGTTTTCAAAAATCCACAAAAAACCCATGAAATCCATCTACCATAATAATATTTATAATTAGAGAACCCCACGAAGAAGTTAAAATATGAATAGTTTTGTTTGACTCCAGGTCTTTGAGTTGTAAATTCATCTCCCTCATATTGGATGGTTCCAAAATATAATGGAAAAAAATATTATGCATAATCTGAATGAGATAAATAATAATCTTAGTCTCCATATATGGATTGATTTATTTGAAATAGTTATGAAAAACACACCAAAACTACTCCAACACTAGAGGAAAATTCACTATAACCATCACCAAATTGTATACTGGAACAATACTTTCTTCCTATATTTTTATGCCAACTACCCAACTGAATTCCAGTCCACATCTATTATCCCCTCTATCAATCTCCCCCACAATAAGATACTCATCTCTACTAATGGAAGTCAAATATAGATAATTTTTTTTGAAATTAATGAAATTAAAAATGAGCATCATCTAATCAATCTCAAAGAATACATCGAATCCCATCATATCAAATATTGGGAAATAAGAAAATCATGAAGAATCAATCCTTCCTGAAGAATTATAAGAACTGTTGAACATAATCTAATGTTTTTTTAAAAGGTGTATCATGCACCAAAATTATAGTACAATACTCGATAATCAGTCATAAAAGATATCCAATATAGGGAACAAATCAAAATATTATAATCCTTAACAACCAAAAAAGAAATAAAAAAATCTAGGAAATTCAAAAAATAAATATAACTATCGAAGGAACCTCATATTCATTTTCTAGAAACACAACTAAATCAAAAAAAAAAACAAAAATTAGATCGACAACAGTAACCTTGTTATTCATCCATAATCTAGGGAATTGAACCTTGATTCATATTATAGCACATATTTCCCTAATAAAATTAGATAGAATCAATAAAAAATATCTTATATGAAACCATATTATATATATGTTGTCACCTTGAAAATGAACTCATGAATTTAATCTTCTCAGATATATTTCACCTAAACTCAACTAGGATGACTCAAAATAGAAAAAAAGAGAGAACACCTCATACTTCATTAATGTAACTCCCCCATTTAACTCAAAAAATATTCACTGAAATATCTAATCTGGACACATTGATTAGAGTCAATGGTAACTCATCCAATGTATGAGTATAGAGGAATACTAATTCATCATGAATATATTTCACTGCCATAAAGAAACCTTTAAATTCTTCTCAGCTGACATCATGTTGGGGGAATATTGATTAATAAGAAAGGGTACCTATAAGACCATCAATTAAAGGAAAGAAATTCATTGTGTTTTCCTATACAATGACCTTATCAGTAAGGGCTTGGAAGATTAAATATTGGAAATTTATCAGTTCATAAATCCTCAATAAGTCTAATTACATCCATTTGATGAACTATCACAAACATATATACCTTCCCTACCTCCATTATATCCAATAATTGGTAAATTTGTTTAATACTTTAAAAGAATCTACATTGTCATCCAAAATAAACAACCCATGTTGTAGCACCCTAATTGCCTAATATTAATACATTTTGAATGTATGAGATAACAGATAATATTATAAATTTCCATTAAATCCACCCATTATAAACCCTAATGCCACTAATACTAAATTATCAAGACCCATTGACTATGTGTTAGTTTATATAACATATAAATTTGAAGAGTCACACAATCTATATTGGCTATCATCACAAGAATGATAATCCACTAAGGGATCTTGATCCTGTTCTCAATATCCATTGAATTTCAAACACCATGAATGGATATAGGGTGTTGTAGAGAAAATGTCAAGAAAATTATACCATCTTGGGTCATCCCCAGTAGGCACCTCCTCCTCCACCTAGAATTAGGCTGATAAATCTTCATAGTGGCTGATATACTATATAAGACACTATTAATGAATCATAATAAAAATCAACATAACACACCAATAAATCTATTTTAATTATAGAATCATTCCTTAATTCATGAATATACTCTCTCATTTCTATTGATGTCACCTAAGGAAATCAACAAGGATTTTTTTTGAAATTATATTATGTATACATAAAATATCCATTAAGAGATCACTTCATAAAATATTTCTGTTGTTTACATTCACACATAGAGATATATACGTTAAAAATATCTCATATGTCTACCCACAACATCTAGGAACAACTACTTAGAAAACAACTAAGGTATAAGCATTGATTTTTCAAACACACACGTTAGTAACAATAAAATAAAGAATAACAAAAAATGTGTTCTTGTTAGGATGACATAATTTCATGAAACTGTATTGGGAAAACATAAAATATATTACTTTTTGAATTGAATAAATGAAGTAACACATCAATCATAGGCAATCTTGCACATTATATTTTTACCTATATGACTATCCCTGATTCATGAACTCACCCATTCATTCCAGTTGAGGTAGGAGAAAATATCATACACTGTAACCACACTATAATACTGGGATTATAATATAAAACCATAAAATGAAAAATAATAAAATTAATCCCACTACACGAATAAATTGATTATTCGTTATGTATATTTTATTCAAACATATTTATTTAATCTTGATCAAGAAAAAGTGATCATATCCAAATTATAACCATCATATATTATTAAAAAAAAATAAAATAATCTATAATTTCAATTTTACCATGTCACATATCACTCGATCTAGTACATTGTTGCACACCACCTATGAAAACATCCTTCTACAAAACTGGCAATAAACAATTATTGAGAGCCTAAATAGTACTGTAGGGAAATTATTCCATCGATAGAAGATAAATATCATTATAATGAATATAATTTATGAAAACATATTGATTTCCAGTAGAAATTAACACCATGAAAAATTTAATATTATCATGTGTGATATCATAGTTTGATAAAAAAAAATGAATGTAGGAAAAAATGATCCATTTATGTGACGAGTCAACATGAAGAATGATATAAAAAATAAAATAATAATTGTTCTAAATATAACAGAGTAATTTTCTGTATCACCTTAATCCCATCCACCTCCTTCTACTAAGTAGTCCATCATCAGGACATTTTCCTAGGATTGATCTCTGTATATGATATCAATATGTGAATTGAGATGATCTTATAGTGTGTGAGTATAAATATATAAAGGTAAAACAAATGGGCCGTTAAAATAAGTGATACATTGGTAAAATGATTTTAGAATTAATTTAAATAAATAAATAATCAAAAATTATCAATGAGACTTTGAGAAGTAACCGAAATGACATGAATTCATATCTTGCATTATTTAACTCTATATTAATTGGAATATTTGAACGGGGACTGAGATGAAAATATAAAATTTACAATACCTTCTCACACAAGTCCTATAAACTATTCAAGAATACCTTAACTATAATGAGACATAACAAAACATATCCTCTCAATTATGGAAGGTTACAATCACCATCCTCACCCTCTCATATAGTAAAGGGTTCTAACCATCTTAATTATCCATAAAATCATGATTCATCCACTTTATCATAATTTAAGTGCCCTACTATGGAAAATATCATTGATTTTTAATCATGGAAGAAATATTTCATCATCTTCATCCCTATACACTCATAAAAGAATGTGTCTCGTAAATGAGTAGAAAACATCACATATAAGTAATAAAATGACCAAATAAATATTTTCCATCCATGTATCTCTCCCATGATCTAGGTTACTAAAAAGGGTATACACATTTTTTAAAATTATATATTTTTATATTCAATCATTTATGATTCATTTCAAAGACAATCATTTCCCAATAAATGAATACTTTAATATAATCCCACCCAATCACTTATATAATGAAATTAGGGTCTCAAAGGGAATATGCATGTTCCCACCAGAATTTTCATGTATAAAACATCATATAAAATTAATAAGATGGTAAAAATGTCATACCTTGACACTAATGGATTACAAATAGAAATACAAACTCTATAATTAAATCATGAACATAAATAATCCTAAAACCATCCTCAATTCTAAATATTTAGTGTTTTGAAATGGAAATACAAGAACTTAATGAATAAGGTAACACGGGAATAGACACAATATGAGAGACTAATAAGGAAAAAATGACACTTTAGACATGAAAAATAAGGGAATAGAGGATCTGATGCAACTATTTCTATTCCACACATCTATCTAAATTATATAGGGGTGTGGAAAGGGGGAGAAAAGAGACAAATGAGGTGTTAAAAGTAAGATTAAAAAAATAAACTTTTAAATAAAACACAAAGTAACATATTCATGAAATTACCCTATTGATTGAACCATCACGTCAACACCATGATATTTTATAATTTATTCAATTTAGTTTAACATCATTTATTTATTGTGTTACAAAAAAAATTGTATTAGCACACAACATTGTACTATTAAAATTTTATTATTTTTGGTAGTTTTAAAGTTACTGTAAAATTAGTGGTAATGAGTAGGAATAAATAATTTATGAGGTATATATAAATTTAATATTAGATATAGACTTACTAACAAAATATTAGTAAATAATAAAAAAATTTATAGTAGAGCATTTTTATCATTCAAATAAATCTTTTTTTAAAATATTTTTATTGCATTTTGTAAAAACAATTATTATTATTTCTGGATTGTTTTGAAAGCCATATTAGATAAATCATAAATATATTCAATATATATATATATATAATTTAGAGTAATTATATAATGACCATAAATTCTTATGCAATACGGATGTAGTATTTTTTTATTTAATAGAATAATATATTAAATGATTTTAAAAATATTAAAAGTAATATAATTTGACTAATTTAATGTGTAACAAAAAAAATTAAATGAATATGAAATATTAATTTTATATTAATGAACTAAATTCTTATACCACATTTTTCGTTATTATTTCTATATTAAATTAAATTAATAGTTTCTTAATGTGGAAGAATGATATTTTCTAAATTTAATAAATTTTTAAATTAATTTAAAATTATAGAATATTACAATAAGAATTGAGGGATATGATATTGATTAATATAACATAAATTACCCAATTATAGGCCATTTGGAATCAATTTGATTTATAATTTCATTAATATATTTTCCTCTTTCCTGAAATTCCAAGGTTGCCGCTACCCTCAATTATAAAATGAAACCACACCTTTTTCTTAATCCAACCACTTAGAGGACTATAAAATGTAAGATAAATGAATTTTTTATCTTTACCACTAATCCTGAAATGTTGAAGATGTTTTTTCCTACCCATGATTCCAACCATAGGGTCCTTAAGAGGACACCTGAAGGATTTTTTTTAAATAAGAGGTAATCACCTTCATCAATCACATTCTTTATTATTATATTTTTTCCTATTAAAATTCATTTATATTTTCTTAAAATATAAAATAAAACATCAAAAATTTATTGAAATGTTATTATTATTATGAAACCACCTTTATTCACCCTCTTTCCATCAATTGAAAAGTGAAAATCTCGCTTATCTATACATACGACATAGCGTCACCACCTAGTGATACAATTATTTTTCCATTAACAAATTTAATGGTTGGTTATTTAGATGGGTTTATATTTATATATAATACATATGAAACATTTATAATTTATATTATTTATATCATATTTACATTCATACCTTCCAATCTATTAAAAAATGATAACTTTGATCGTGTGTACGTGTGGACTATCCAATTCAAAACGTGATGTGATTCATTTATCATTTATGGTATACATTTATGGTGATAAGGATATATATGTATATATTTAAAAAATATATATGATATATATGATATAATATTAAATCATGAAATCAAATTTATTATTTAAATTTCATTCATTCCATCTATCAAAAAATGAAATCAAAATTTTTGTTACGTACAACTTACCATCTCTATGAATTGTATAATTGATTTTAATATCTATATATTTTTTGAAAGAATATAAATATTTATATAAGTTATATATATTAAATTTATATATTTATAAATATTTTTTAGATTTGTTAAAATAATAAAAATACAGGACAAAAACTACCCAACCATAAAAAAATAAAAAATGAAACATATAACAATAAGAAGATGGATTAAAAAAACGAATTGTCAAAACTAGGTTGAAAAATGTTCTAAGTAAATCATATATGGTATGAATTATATTAGTATGGTAATTTAACATATTTTTAATAAATATATATTTATTATATAATAGTTACTAATGTATTAGAAAGAAGTAGGTCATATGCTATGGAATTTTCTTCTCACATTTATTTATATAGTACAAATTTCATATTCACACATTTTTTAGTTTGTGTGGTATATATACCACCCATGGATTTATTGTAGGATTCATATTATTTATTTTATTGGTATTTACAAACGAATATAAGGTCACGACCCCCTCCCTCTAAAGATAACCTCTTCGGGGCTGACAATGAAGAAATGGAGATAATGACAACCGGGTCCCGCCTCCGATATGCCCTTGGTTGGTGACATGCACCAAGGGTACAAGGATATCAAAATATGGGAGCCATTTCAGATTATTGGAAACAAAAATCAGGATATAGGATGAATCAAACCAAAAAAACTCCATGAAACGATATAAAATAAATCCAAAATATCATACCATGAATGTATAAATAAAAACTAAAACATATAAAATTCTCCAAATAACAATCCCAAAATAAATAAATGATAAGGAAGTGACACAACAACAGATCTAAAATAATGAAATATAAATGTCTAGCATAGTCCAAAATTTACTCCAATAATCCTAAAAATATTTTATATATATGTAGGGTGAAAATACATTTATACTTAAAAAGGAAACCAATGTATCTCATGCACATGTGAAGAGAGAATACTGATGCACCCATGTGAATGTAGTAGAACCAAAACCACATAAATAGGTATTCAAACCAGAAAACCCAACCTCATAAAATAATATTCACTAAATAACACAATCCATTTAATATAATATAAATTGAATCATATCGATACTAGGGTACCCCACACTACATTCCACCTGATTATCCGCTCTTTCCTTAATAGAAAATATTATAGAAATCCCACCGCTTCCAAGTATACCACATCACATCCCACCCACACACACCAGGGCCTCACAACACATCTCGAATGTACACATCTGGGCCTCACAATATATCCCACCCGCAAAAACCTAGTCCTTAAAAAACATCACAGCTCATTTGAATGACACCTTGGAAAAAAATCACTACTCATCCCGAAGACAACTAGGACATCACATCACGACTCACACCAAAGACACCAAGGCTAATACATCACAACTCATCATGAAGACACATGGGTTACCACATCATATCCACTATCTTTAGTACTAATAGGCATTTTTCCATCGTATCCAGTGAAATACCAACCCCACCTAGAAGAGGGAATATGAATGAGTGGGTGTCCATCCATCCATCCTCCCATTATGATGTCTAGGAATGATGCCCTCCCTCGTGAAAATGGTGGTGTTCGAAACATAGTTCTTAATAAGGGTTGGGTGTGTATAAAAATCACAAGAACATACAATATATATACATATAGTATTAAATTTCACAATCCCATCCAATGGGTTAAAAAACAAGGAACAAACCATCTCATAAGGTCCAATACCTCTACTGCCAATGATATATGATAGAAAACATACATGAAGAACAGAAGAAACAAGTCACATTATACTTTTAATCCACATTTAGCTGCTTAACCAATTTCAAATATATCTAATAATTCCATATTAACAACACAATGGTTCATTAAATTCCATCCTATTATTATTCATTCATTAGTTTTTCACATTCTACATTCCATTTCAAATAAAACATCATTCCATATTCTTCCCAAGAAATGTTATTCCATTTTAGTTCTATAAATCACAGGAAACTATAATTAATTCACACACTACAATAAGAAACACACTTAAAGTAACACCACACAAAAACCCATTACTCCATTTCCAATAATACCACATTATCACCAATTTACAACCAAAAACCCTTTTTCATAGCCCATGATGCATAACCATATCACACCCCCATTGCAGCCCCACCACACCACCATATCATAACAAAAATAACATCCCCACAGCACAACCAAATCTCTTCCAATTCTCTTACGAACATCACAATATAGCTACAACACATTACATCAATCCCACACACCAAAAAACAACAATTCCAGAAAAAACATAATATATCATAATACACACATATTCAGGTTTTGAATGTAAAGGGGAACATATTAAATTTCACATATTTAATTAATTTTATTTTCATAGAATCCATTGAATCATGGGGAATCCATTGAATTAATCGAATATATGTGATTAATCATTTATTTACTAATTATGAGACTGTTCAATAAAAAAAATAGTGGATTTGGAAAATGAAATTTCTTCCACATAATCATTCCACAAACTAATAGGATTTTAATATATATGTTACCCCCAAAGGAATATAACATTAAATCGAATCAAATAAGATAAACAAGAAACTGTAACATCATAATTAAAATTCCCCAACCCCATTAATTTTAGTTTAAACTGGTTCATTACATTAATTGATTAATATGATACCATGTTTATAATACGTGATTATAATAAACTCATCCCACATGATACACATTATGATAAATGAAGGAAAACCCTACTAGAAAGAAAAAACCCTTTTCACATACTTGTTGCACAAAAATAGGGGGTGTGTAGAAGAGGAAACTACATCAAGGGGGGGATCGAACGAAATTTAGAAAATCATTCCAATAATTCTATAAAAATAAGGATTTGGTATGTTTCGTATCAATAGAAATAAAATCCAAATGAGGATATGAAATATATTTCCTTTAGAAAGATTGGATCCTGAGCGTTCTGGGTTAAATATGTTTTAAAATTTCTATTAAAGAGGATCACATTATACCACCTGATTTGACCATTTAAAATTCCATATTCACTGTATAAATTTATGATATGATTGATATCCTTTTAAGTCACCTTAAATTGGTTGAATATGGTATTGTACTCATCTTTTGTCAACATAGACACCAAAGGGAAAAATTGGGTAAAATTGTCTCATTTGTCGTTCGTGTTTTAACTTGTAATTATTCATATGATTACTTAGATCATGATTACTTATATCCAGAATTTAAAACATGATTTATATATAATATATATTCAGAATATACATATATATAATAGATCGATAAATGGAAAGAAATACACCGTTAATGGAGACGGTAGGTTGTACGTACGCGTGAACGTTGTTTTCGTTTCCTTATTGAATTGAATTGAATTAAGTAGATGACATACATATATATATATACATAAATAAAGTATCATTATTATGTCATATATTTCATGATTACTTATTATATATACTTTATAATCATTCATGAATGGTCAATCATTGAGAATGAATCTCATCGCGTCGTGGAGACGGTAGTCCGTACGTACGCACGAGCGATGATATCATTCCCATGATCGTGGAATTGTATTAAAGTGTATGTATAAAATTTAATAATAAATATCAGTTTACAATAATAATATATAGTCATTATTTACACATTTATACCCATCCAAGTAAGGTGGTGGTGGAAAATAGATTACACCACGGCGTGGAGACGGTATTCCATACGTACGCACACGCGGTGATTTCGTTTTCCGTAGAATGGATAAATGGTGAAATATGGTTGTTTCATACTTATAATAAAATATCAGTATATGAGTGATACTGATGTTATTACTTCATAATGAAAAAACTAAATAAGAAGAAGTGGATGAAGAAATAAAGTTGAAAGAATCGGTAACGAAAATTACCTCTTCTTTGAAGCGCCTCTTTGAGTCCTCCTCTTAGGGTACTACAATTGGTCTTTGAAGAAGACCAGGACCTCTAGGATGTTTCTAGGGAATTTTAGAAGAGAATTTTTCAGTGTTTCGCCGAGATTAAAGGCTCAATGTGGTGTGAGGAAGAGAGGGAGGATGTGCCCTTTTATAAGGGAGGGGAGGGGCACCTTTGGAAATCTTAAAAATATTAATTTATAATAAATCTAACCCCACTTAAAAACCTCAAAAAATGACTCATATTCGAATATTAGATGAGATAGGGTTGTAATCTCATCAAAAAATAAAATTTAGACAAGTTATGAATTTATTTTCAACATTATCAACTTGATTTATCCTTATTTAATCAATTTAATTTTATTTGTGGTAATAAAATTTTAAATTTTAAATGAAAACAAATAATTACTTATTTGTTGTTAATTGTCCATAATTGGATACTTTATAACATTTTATACTATATAAATTAAAATTTATAATTTTTAAATATTTTTGTGATTTTTAAACAATTTTATAATATGTTATTTTTATTAAATAACAATAGTGTCAAATTTGACAATATTCATTTATTTGAATTTAAAGAAATTATATACAGAAGATATGTTCGAACTAAAATCTTTACAAGATTCATAAGATGTCATATGTATCTAGAAAATTAGTGGATCACATTAAATAGTTCATATAATATTTATTTTATTACATTTAAAACCATTTATTTGGTTTATCTCTTAATAAAATAATTACTACAACATTTTTGTATAATTATTTAATATACATATATGTTGCATAAAAATTAACAATAAAATCCTATGATGAAGATAAATCTATTAAATTTCACAATAATACTTTTACTCGAATTTATCATCTTAAAATCACAATAGTTCAATTGTTATATTTATTAAATTACGATGGTGACAACTTTGGCATCATTTAAAATAAAATAATATAAGTGTCATAATCACCGTAATAAGGATCCAAATGGTCAACAATTCGGGAAGTGGATTATTAGGGTTTATATATAAACTATTAATAAGTTTTTTTCAGATTTTTGGGCCTTTTGATATGTATTAATATTTCAATAAAAACTATATTATTGATTTTACACTAAATAAATAATTTCTTCATCATTAATGTATAAGATAATAAGGTAATTAAATAACTCTTAAAAATTACAAATAAATTACCATGACAAATAAAAAAAATTTATCTTTAAAATTAGTATTTATAACCAAATTTTTATTCTGTATAAACATATATTAAAAATAATTTAATAATTAAAGTTGAGTGAGACATATTTCACTTTCCTTTAAATAAAATAAACTAAAGGTCTTAATCACCTACAAGTGGGTTCTAATGGATTCCATTTCGACCCAAATATAACTTAGGACAAATTATAATCATCCAATTGTATTAATACAAGTTTTAGAATAATTTTATAATATTATATTTACCCTTAATTACCCAATTTACCTTTTACTATGGTAAATAAAATTTACCGTTGTTACTATTCATAAAGCCCAAAAATAAAAAGTAGTATATTAATATAATTTGGACCCACTTATTCCAAATATAGAATCCATTTTTCCAAATTCAATACACAGAAGTTTCTGAAATTAAATTAAAATTAATCTCGTTGTCGAAAGAAAACAGGTTTTTGTTTAAAACATTGCAAAAGATTGAATTTATTTAACCTACGAATTCAATGTAAAATCAAGGCTAATGACATAAATTATATTAAATGGTAAAAATATATTCTATTTATACTTTAAAACCATTAAATATTATTATTGAACCACATAAGTTATTACGATGAAAAAAGTTGTTTTTAATTAAAATATAGCGTGTTTTTACTATTCATTAAAATATGAAACTTATCAGAATAATATGAAAAATTTATCCAAGGTAAAATTTTATATCCTGATTCCAAATAATAATTTTATTTTGTAAAATTGAACTTATAAACATGTCAAAAACTAGATTTAAAGTGAGTGCGCCATCAAAAGGTGGCAAAACTGCATTTTTTTAAAAATACTTATTTTACGCGAAAAATTTATTTTGTTCTTATACTATGTTCTAGAAAATGTGTAAGATGAATAATAATGTTATAAAATTCAAAATTTATTTAATACTATTCATAACGGCTAGTTCATAATAATATTATAATAATATATCGTTGTTTAGTAAAACCCGTTATTGCACACAACACACGCTATCGAGGAAGGTCACAATTTTGTGTAATGCAAACCAAGTCAGGGTTTCATGTTATGCAAGAATCCTTCGTTGTTTTGTATAACAGAATCCAACAATATTTCATTTATACATTGAATATATATATATATATACACACACTCAACTTTGCGTAGAATGACTATTATAAAACGAACATGAAATTGTGTGTAACACGATCCAAGAATAGCGTTATGTATACTGAAAGCTAATACGGTGTTGCGTATAGTACAAGATAAACATGGTGTGCTGTATAAAGAAGACATCAATGAATGTAAAATAATATTTTTCATAAAATCTCGGGGTGTTAAATTCTACCCCCCTTAAAATGAATTTCACCATCGAAATTCGTCGGGGTTATAAATCTTGTACTATTCATAGAAACCCACATCGTAAAAATGAATAGTAAAACTTAATTTTAAAAACTAAAGTATGAAATGAAACGATTACCCAAAGTAACTCATCATTGGGTTTCCATATAGGAGAACATAGGTGAAAATATGGATATGGATGAAAAATCTAACCATCATGTTCTGGTGGAAAGTGGAAGAGGACATGGCTTTGAAAAAGCCAACAATCACAAAGCCATAAATTTGTGACGATCTAAGGTACCATATGATTCATCAGATATAACAGAAATTGGACAACATTTTTGGTTTTCTAGATTAATTCCCTAAAGTTGAGGAAATTGGAATTAGATGAAATAATTTTGTGATTTTGGTATAGTCTCACTGTTGGTCGTTCTTTGGACAATTTCCACTTCATCTCTTAAAGAAATGAAGTTGAATTTGTCATTCATGATGTGTTAGCAGATCATGTGATAGAATGATGGGTCATTCCATCTGTCTCAACAAAAGGATAGAAAAGTTATTAAAAAATACATAAGACCATCTATAGTAAGATTAATCATATATAGTTCCTAAAATGGACTTATACATCATATATCATACTACTTAATATAATAATACTAGTTTCTACTAAACATGGACTTCCTGTAGGCCAGTGGTAGGAGATAACGGCCAATCGCACTTCGGTTGTGCGTTTGATTCCCACAGCCTTGTCTGACGCGATGGGATGTCACCCGTCCTGTAGGTTGTCCTTTTTCTAAAACTATATTACTAAAACATCCCATCAATAATATAGATAAAAGTTCTATCCTTAAACAATACTAACTTATGTCCAACATAATCCATTCCAATCTTTAGACTTATCTAAAATACTTCGGTCCAAGCTCATAGTATAAAGAAAATGATTACTTGAAATGTCACATAACAATCATGTGAATGCCATCATTTATCCCCAATATATCATATAATATATCTTGTTGGGAAAATTACAAACATGTGAATACCTTAATCATGTATTCTCTTGAAGAATGAATACCCATTAAACCATAGTGAAAACATGAATGCAGTTAAAAGTTAACACTTTCCACAAACCAAAATCCTCAAAACTCTATATACTCAACCCATGATATCACTTAGTCCTTACATATGTCATGAGCTCATGAATACAATCAAACATCTCATTATCTTTTTATCCCTTCATTATGTGCATATCATCTACTTGCCAAAAATATATGAATAACCTTCCATGGTTACCGGTACCATTCAACATATACCTTCACAACATAAGGAAAGACAACAGTGTAACAATACTTAGATGTCTCTTTATTCCATAGTACCATGAGATTACATATACAACATTACACTTGATAAACATGTAATCATTCCACTACCTTCTTAAACCATTGATCGAGCTTCAACAATTCTTTCATCTCACATATCATTTGTAGTCTCTTCCTCATCATCAACATAAATATTACCCATATGACCATACTGATTCTCTTCATGAGACTTTCCCTTAGGGCATTGGTTTTCATAATGCCCGTACATTCCACATTTAAAACATTTAACCATTGTTGATGTCGTAGCAATACCATTATCCTCATCCATGGTGTTAACTGAACCTTTTCCTTTTCAGTTACTGACTTTATGTCCTTCTTTTCCACACCCAAAGCATCTTCCAGTTCCTTTGAAACATTCTCCTTGATGCCTCTTCCCACATGATTTACATAGGGGAAATTAAACTTTTTTTCCTCCATGATCACCATGAAACTCCATCTTTCTCTTATTAGCCGAGTCAGGAAACATACCAAATTTGAGTTTATTGATCATATTATGAGATTGCTGATTCGGCATAATAATGATGTTTGGACTTCCAAATCCCATTTCATTTGGTTTCTCATGAACAATATCATTCCATTGTCCATCATATCCTCCATTATCGTGAATCATCTTGTTTCCAGCCATTTTCTAAAACCCAAAAAGAATAGTGTGAGAGGCAGAAATCATAATAAAGGGGGAGTAACTTCAATATCTAACATCTTAGGTTTAATCTAATATCTTTACCATAATTATACGACTATAACCTATACATATACTTAACCTTAGGGACATCCCTAGACATACCTTAAAAATATCTCTAGGGATCTCACTAAAGTTCTCGCATCCTAGTTTCCAATGGTTGACTAAACATTTTTTCTGATACCAACTGTAGAGACCCGAAGCTTGACGTACATAGATACTCCATTACTTTTTCAGAATACTTAATACATAAAAACACACACACAAGGACCGTAATAGTTTAGTGTCTTTGGAAACATGGAACGTAATCTTCTAATCGTGGTGAAAGATCTTCAAAATCTCCCATAAAGATATTCCACTTCTTGTTTCCTTACATAATACCTTTCTTTTAATCCTGGGGGAAAATAAAACATAAAAAGGGTGATCTCAAATGCTCAGTAAGGGTAATCATGGATAAAATAAAACATACCATATACATTTGAACTAAAAAACATGAACATAATGCTTAAACATCAAAAGCTTGAGAAATGACATAAAACATGGAAGTACGTAAGGCATAGATCATAAATAAACATTAATAATGATAAAATAGCATGGGAATAAAACATTTAATTGTGGCATCCATTAAGAACATGTAATGATTTCCATAGTAGCCACCACAGTGATGCCAAGACCATCTTAGTGGACAAAGTCCCTTTCTGAATCGAGTTCACTCCTCATTTCAGTCCTATTTTTCTGAACCGGTTTAACCTACCGTTCCAGCCATGTCGATCTCATGAGATATAAATCTTTACCCAATTCATTGGAGGGAGATATAGGTCCCACCCATCTCATAATTAAATCATTCTTACTTGTTCCAAAATCTAAACATGCATCATTCATAATAACCCAATGAATAAAATGGGTTTCATAAATATCATCCCATCATCACATAATCCATATAAAAGAAATGGATATCATTTCATAATAAGAAAATTGAATCCATGTATATCATAGAGATATTATACTTGAAACATACACATATGAAAATAATTTAATCTTAGATGGAAACTGGTTTTGATAAAACACATGAAATGAATTCTTGAGGAAAATATCCTTTCTTCTTGAAAATCATTTTCTTTTCACAAAACGCCATGCAATTATAAAAGAAAGTGATTTTTTTGAAAATAGTCATGAAATCTTTTGTAGGAAGGTTTATGAAAATAAGGCTTCTTAAAACCGTAAAAATCCTTTCATGTCGTATAAAATAAAAAAACATTATTCTTGTACATTTGCCGGAAAAGTCAAAAAAAGAACCTCATAACGTAAATAAAAGAATGATTCCTTACATACCATATAGTAAAAGTAAAAAATGGGAAAAAATTAATTTAAACATAAATGAAAACAATTTTATAAAACATTGACATGGATGATAAAAATAACCCCAGTAAATACTTACAAATAAGCAATCTCGGATAAAAATGAGATTTGCAAAATTATCCCATACCTTAGGTCCGATATGCTTCGTACGTATCTGAACCCCCTGTATAATGATTTAAATAATGTTATTTACTTATTAAATAATCATATTCATTGTTATTATATCATATATGGTTCACTTATGACTTTATATTACCCGTTCGTTTGTAAATTCATGTTAAAGTAGCGTTTTGGGTAAAATTGTCTCATTTGTCGTTCGTGTTTAAACTTGTAATTATTCATATGATTACTTAGATCATGATTAATTATATCCATAATTTAAAACATGATTTATATATAATATATATTCAGAATATACATATATATAATAGATCGAAAAATGGAAAGAAATACACCGTTCATGGAGACGGTAGGGCATACGTACGCATGAACGATGTTTTCGATTCCTTATTGAATTGAATGGAATTAAGTAGATGACATACATATATATATATACATAAAAATAGTATCAATTTTATGTCATATATTTCATGATTACTTATTATATATACTTTATAATCATTCATTAATGGTTAATCATTGATAATGAATCTCATCGCGTCGTGGAGACGGTAGTCCGTACGTACGCACGAGCACTGATATCATTCCCATGATCGTGGAATTGTATTCAAGTGTATGTATAATATTTAAGAATCAATATCACTTTACAATAATCATATATAGTCATTATTTACACCGTTATACCCATCCCTGTAAGGTGGTGGTGGAAAACAGATTACACCACAGCGTGGAGACGGTATTCCGTACGTACGCACGCGCGGTGATTTCGTTTTCCGTAGGATGGATAAATAGTTAAATTGGGTTGTTTAATACATATAATTACATATCAGTATATGAGTGATACTGATGTTATTAGATCATAATGAAACAACTAAAGAAGAATAAGTGGAAGAAGAAATAAAGTTGAATGAATCGGTAACGAACATTACCTCTTCTTTGAAGCGCCTCTTTGAGACCTCCTCTTAGGGTACTAAAATTGGTCTTTGAAGAATACCAGTACCTTTTGGATGTTTCTAGGGAAGTGTAGAAGAGAATTCGGTAGGGGTTCGCCGAGCTTCAAGGCTCAAAGTCGTGTGATAAAGAGAGGGAGGAGGTTCCCTTTTATAAGGAAGGGAGGGGCACCTTTGGAAATCTTAAAAATATTAATTTATAATAAATCTAAAACCACTTAAAAACCTCCAAAAATGACTCATATTCGAATATTAGATGATATAGGGTTTTAATATCATCATCCAATAAAATTTAGACAAGTTATGAATTTATTTTCAACATTATCAACTTGATTTATCCATATTTAATCAATTTAATTTTATTTGTGGTTATAAAATTTTAAATTTTAAATTAAAACAAATAATTACTTATTTGTTGTGAATTGTCCATAATTGGATACTTTATATCATTTTATACCATATAAATTTATAATTTATAATTTTTAAATATTTTTGTGATTTTTAAACAATTTTATAATATGTTATTTTTATAAAATAACAATAGTGTCAAATTTGACACTATTCATTTATTTGAATTTAAATAAATTATATACAGAAGAGATGTTCGAAATAAAATCTTTAATAGATTAATAAGAGGTCATATGTATCTAGAAAATTAGTGGATCTCATTAAATAATTCATATAATATTTATTTTATTATTTTTAAAACCATTTATTTGGTTTATCTCTTAATAAAATAATTACTACAACATTTTTGTATAATTATTTAATATACTTATATGTTGCATAAAAATTAAAAATAAAATCCTATGATGAATATAAATCTATTAACTTTTACAATAATACTTTTACTCGAATTTATCATTTTAAATCACAATCGTTCAATTTGTATATTTATTAAATTATGAAGGTGACAACTATTGCATCATTTAAAATAAAATAATATAAGTGTCATAATCACCTTAATAAGGATCCAAATGGTCACCAATTCGGACAGTGGATTATTAAGGTTTATATATACACTAATAATATGTTTTTTGAAGATTTTTGGGCCTTTTGATATGTATTAATATTTCAATAAAAACTATATTATTTATTTCTCACTAAATAAATAATTTCTGCATCATTAATGTATAAGATAATAAGGTAATTAAATAACTCTTAAAAATTACAAATAAATTACCATGACAAAGAGAAACATTTTATATTTCAAATGAGTATTTATAACTGAATTTATATTCTGTATAAACATATATTAAAAGTACTTTAATTATTAAAGTTGAGTGAGACATATTTCACTTTCCTTTAAATAAAATAAACTAAAGTCTTAATCACCTCCAAGTGGGTTATAATGGATTCCATTTAGACCCAAATATGACTTAGGACAAATTATAATAATCCAATTGTATTAAGACAAGTATTATGATAATTTTATAAAATTATATTTACCCTTAATTACCCAATTTACCTTTTACTATGGTAAATAAAATTTACCGTTGTTACTATTCATAAAGCCCAAAAATAAAAAGTAGTCTATTAATATAATTTGGACCCACTGATTCCAAATATTGAATCCATTTTTACAAATTCAATACACAGAGGTTTTAGAAATTAAATTAAAATTAATCCTGTTGTCGAAAGAAGATGGGTTTTTGTTTAAAACATTGCAAATGATTGAATTTATTTAACCTACAAATTCAATGTAAAATCAAGGCTAATGACATAAATTTTATTAAATGGTAAAAATATATTCTATTTACACTTTAAAACCATTCAATATTATTATTTTACCACATAAGTTATTACGATGAAAAAAGTTGTTTTTAATTAAAATATAGCGTGTTTTTACTATTCATTAAAATATGAAACTTATCAGAATAATATGAAAAATTTATCCAGGGTAAAATTTTATATCCTCAATCCAAATAATAATTTTATTTTGTAAAATTGAACTTATAAACATGTTAAAAACAATATTTAAAGTGGGTGCGCCATCAAAAGGCGGCAAAACATCATTTTTTGAAAAATACTTATTTTACCCGAAAAATTTATTTTGTTCTTATACTATGTTCTAGAAAATTTGTAAGATGAATAATAATGTTATAAAATTAAAAATTTAGTTAATACTATTAATAATGGCTAGTTCATAATAATATTATAATAATATATCGTTGTTTAGTAAAACCCAGTATTGCACACAACACACGCTATCGAGGAAGGTCTCAATTGCGTGTAATGCAAGCCAAGTCAGGGTTGCGTGTTGTGAAAGAATCCATTGTTGTTTTGTATAATAGAATCCAACCATATTTCATTTATACATTGAATATATATATATATATATATATATATATATATACAGACACACTCAACGTTGCGTAGAATGACTATTATAAAACGAACATGAAATTGTGTGTAACACGATCCAAGAATAGTGTTGCGTATACTAAAAGCTAATACGGTGTTGCGTATAGTAAAAGATAAACTTGGTGTGCTGTATAATAGAAGACATAAATGAAAGTAAAAGAATATTTTTCATAAAATCTCGGGGTGTTACATTCTACCCCACTTAAATTGAATTTCACCCTCGAAATTAATCGGGGTTATAAATCGTTTACTATTCATAGAAACCCACATAGAAAAAATGAATACTAAAACTTAATTTTAAAAACTAAAGTATGAAATGAAAAGATTACCCAAAGTAGCTCATCATTGGTTTTCCATATAGGAGAACATAGGTGAAAATATGGATATGGAAGAAAAATCTAACCATCATGTTCTGGTGGAGAGTGGTAGAGGACATGGCTATGAAAAATACAACAATCACAAAGACATAAATTTGTGACGATCTAAGGTACCATCTGATTAATCAGATATAAGAGCAATAGGACAACATTTTGGTTTTCAAGATTAATTCCCTAAAGTTGAGGAAATTGTAATTAGAAGAAATACTTTCGTGATTTTGGTATAGTCTCACCGTTGGTCGTTCTTTGGGAAATTTCCACTTCATCACTTAAAGAAATGAAGTTGAATTTTTCATTCATGATGTGTTAGCAGATCATGCGATAGAATGATGGGTCATTCCATTTGTCTCAACAAAAGGTTAGAAAAGTTATCAAAAAATACATAAGACCATCTATAGTGAGATTAATCATATATGGTTCCTGAAATGGACTTATACATCATATATCATACTACATAATATAATAAAACTAGTTTCTACTAAACATGGACTTCCTTTAGGCTAGTGGTAGCGATAAAGGCCAGTCGCACTTCGGTTGTGGGTTCGATTCCCACAGCCTTGTCCGACGCGATGGGCTGTCGCCCGTCATGTAGGTTTTCCTTTTTCTTAAACTATATTACTATAACATCCCATCAATAATATCGAAAAATGTTCTATCCTTAAACAATACTAACTTATGTCCAACATAATCCATTCCAATCTTTAGGCTTATCTAAAATACTTTGGTCCAAACTCATAGTATAAAGTAAATGATTACTTGAAATGTCACATAACAATCACGTGAATTCCATCATTTATCCCCAATATATCATAAGATATATCTTTTTGGTCAAATTACAAACATGGGAATACCTTAATCATGTATTTTCTTGAAGAATGAATACCCATTGAACCTTAGTGAAAACATGAATGCAGTTAAAAGTTAACACTTTCCACATACCAAAATCCTCAAAACTCTATATACTCAAACCATGATATCACATAGTCCTTATATCAGTCACGAGATCATGAATACAATCAAGCATCTCATTATCTTATTATCCCTTCATTATGCGCATATCGTCTACTTTCCAAAAATATCCGAATAACCTTCCATGGTTACCGGTACCATTCAACATATACCTTCATAACATATGGAAAGACAACAGTGTCATAATCCTTAGATGTCTCTTTATTCCATAGTACCATGAGATTACTTATACAACATTACACTTGATAAACATATAATCATTCCACTACCTTCTTAAACCATTGACCGAGCTTCATAAATTCTTTCATCTCACATATCATTTGCAGTCTCTTCATCATCATCAACATAAATATTACCCATATGACCATACCAATTCCCTTCATGAGACTTTCTCTTAGGGAATTGGTTTGCATAATTCCTGTACATTCCACATTTAAAACATTTAACCATTGTTGATGTCGTAGCAATACCATTATCCTCATCCATAGTGTTAACTGAACCTATTCTTTTGCACTTACTGGCTTTATGTCCTTCTTTTCCACACCCGAAGCATCTTCCAGTTCCTTTGAAACATTCTCCTTGATTCCTCTTCCCACATGATTTACATAGGGGAAATTGAACCTTCTTTCCTCCATGATCACCATGAAACTCCATCTTTCTCTTATTAGCCGAGTCAGGAAACTTACCAAATTTGAGTTTATTGATCATATTATGAGATTTCTGATTCAGTATAATAATGATGTTTGGACTTCCAAATCCCATTTCACTTGGTTTCTCATGAAGAATATCATTCCATTGTCCATCATATCCTCCATTATCGTGAATCATCTTGTTTCCAGCCATTTTCTAAAACCCAAAAAGAATGTTGTGAGAGGCACAAATCATAATAAAGGGGAAGTAACATCAATATCTAACATCTTAGGTTTAATCTAATATCATTACCATAATTATAGGACTATAAACTATACATATACTTAACCTCAGGGACATCCCTAGACATACCTTAAAAATATCTCTAGGTATCTCACTAAAGTTCTCGCAACCTAGTTTCCAAAGGTTGACTAAACCTTTCCTCTGATACCAACTATAGAGACCCGAAGCTTGACGTACATAGATACTACATTACTTTTGCGGAATACTTAATTTATTAAAACACACACACAAGGATCGCAATAGTTTAGTGTCTTTGGAAACTTGGAATGTAATCTTCTAATCATGGTGAAAGATCTTCAACATCTCCCATAAAGATCTCACACTTTTTGTTTCCTTACCTAAAACCTTTCATTTAATCCTGGTGAGAAATAAAACATAAAAAGGGGGAGCTCAAATTCTCAGTAAGGGTATGCATGTATAAAATAAAACATACCATATACATTTGAACTTAAAAACATGAACATAATGTTTAAACATCAAAAGCTTGAGAAATGACATAAAACATGGAAGTACATAAGGCATAGATCATAAAGAAACATTAAGAATGATAAAATAGAATGGGAATAAAACATGTAATTGTGGATTCCATTAAGAACATGTAATTATTTCCATAGTAGCCAAGGCATTGCTTCCAAGACCATCTTAGTGGACAAAGTCCCTTTCTGAATCGAGTTCACTACTCGCTTCAGTCGTGTTTTACTGCACCGGTTTAACCTACCATTTCATCCATGTCTATCTCATGCGATATTAATATTTACCTAATGCATTGGATGGAGATATAGGTCCCATCCATCTCATAATGAAATCATTCTAACTTGTGCCACAAAATAAACAGACATCATTCATAATAACCCAATGAATAAAATGGGTTTCATAAATATCATCCCATCATTACATAATCTATATAAAAGAAATGGATATCATTTAATAATAAGAAAAGTGAATCCATGTAAATCATAGAGATATTATACTTGAAACATACACATATGAAAATAATTTAATCTTAGATGGAAACTGGTTTTGATAAAACACTTGAAATGAATTCTTGAGGAAAATATCCTTTCTTCTTGAAAATAATTTTCTTTCCACAAAATACCATGCAATTTTAAAAGAAAGTGATTTTGTTGAAAATATTTATGAAATATTTTGGAGGAAGGTTTATGAAAATAAGGCTTTATAAAAATGTAAAAATCCTTTCATGTCGTATAAGATAAAAAAACATTATTCTCGTACTTTTGCCGGAAAAGTCAAAAAAAGAACCTCATAACGTAAATAAAAGAATGATTCCTTACATACCATGTAGTAAAGTAAAAAATGGGTAAAAATGACTTTAAACATACATGAATACAATTTATAAAACATTGACATGGATGATATAAATAACCCCAGTAAATACTTATGAATAAGCAATCTCGGATAAAAATGAGATTTGCAAAATTATCCCTTACCTTAGGTCCGATATGCTTCGTACGTATCCAAACCCACTGTATAATGATTTAAATAAGGTTATTGACTTATTAAAAAGTCATATTCATTGTTATTATATCATATATGGTTCACTTATGACTTTATATTACCCGTTCCTTTTTAAATTCATGTTAAAGTAGTGTTTTGGGTAAAATTGTCTCATTTGTCGTTCGTGTTTTTACTTGTAATTATTCACATGATTACTTAGATCATGATTACTTATATCCAGAATTTAAAACATGATTTATATATAATATATATTCAGAATATAAATATATATAATAGATTGAGAAATGGAAAGAAACAAACCATTCATGGAAACGGTAGGCTGTACGTACGCATGAACGCTGTTTTTGTTTCCTTATTGAATTGAATGGAATTTAGTAGATGACATACATATATATATATATATAAATTAATCCAGTATCATTATTTTTTCATATATTTCACGATTACTTATTATATATACTTTATAATCATTCAGTAATGGTTAATCATTGAGAATGAATCTCATCGCGTCGTGGAGACGGTAGTCCGTACGTACGCACGAGCGATGATATCATTCCCATGATCGTGGAATTGTATTCAAGTATATGTATAATATTTAAGAATCAATATCAATTTACAATAATCATATATAGTAATTATTTACACCTTTATACCCATCCAAGTAAGGTGGTGGTGGAAAATAGATTACACCATGGCGTGGAGACGGTATTCCGTACGTACACACGCGCGGTGATTTCGTTTTCCGTAGGATGGATAAATGGTGAAATAGGGTTGTTTCATACTTATAATAACATATCAGTATATGAGTGATACTTATGTTATTAATTCATAATGAAACAACTATAGAAGAATAAGTGGAAGATGAAATAAAGTTGAAAGTATCGGTAACGAACATTACCTCTTCTTTGAAGCGCCTCTTTCAGACCTCCTCTTAGGGTACTACAATTAGTCTTTGATGAATACCAGGACCTCTAGGATGTTTCTAGGGAAGTGTAAAAGATAATTTGGAAGCGTTTGTCCGAGATTCAAGGATCAAAGTGGTGTGAGGAAGAGAGGGAGGAGGTGCCCTTTTATAAGGGAGGGGAGGGGCACCTTTGGAAATCTTAAAAATATTTATTTATAATAAATCTAAACCCACATAAAAACCTCGAAAAATGACTCGTATTAGAATATTAGATGCGATAGGGTTGTAATCTCATCAAACAATAAAATATAGACAAGTTAGGAATTTATTTTCAACATTATCAACTTGATTTATCCTTATTTAATCAATTTAATTTTATTTGTGGTAATAAAATTTTAAATTTTAGATTAAAAAAATATTTAATTATTTGTTGTATATTGTCCATAATTGGATCCTATATAACATCATATACCATATAAATTTAAATTTATAATTTTTGAATATTTTTGTGATTTTAAAACAATTTTATAATATGTTATTTTTATAAAATAACAATAGTGTCAAATTTGACACTATTCATTTATTTGAATTTAAATAACTTATATACAGAAGATATGTTCGAACTAAAAGATTTAATAGATTCATAAGAGGTCATATGTATCTTGAAAATTAGTGTATCACATTAAATAGTTCATATAATATTTATTTTATTATATTTAAAACCATTTATTTGGTTTATCTCTTAATAAAACAATTACTACATCATATTTGTATAATTATTTAATATACTTATATGTTGCATAAAAATTAAAAATGAAATCCTATGATGAAGATAAATCTATTAAATTTAGCAATAATACTTTTACTCGAATTTATCATCTTAAAATCACAATAATTCAATTGTTATATTTATTAAATTATGAAGGTGACAACTTTGGCATGATTTAAAATAAAATAATATAAGTGTCATAATAACCTTAATAAGGATCCAAATGGTCCACAATTCGGCCATTGGATTATTGGGGTTTATATATACACTAATAATATGTTTTGTGGAGATTTTTGGGCATTTTGATATGTATTAATATTTCAATAAAAACTATATTATTGATTTTTCACTAAATAAATAATTTCTACATTATTAATGTATAAGATAATAAGGTAATTAAATAACTCTTAAAAATTACAAATAAATTACCATGACAAATAAAAACATTTTATCTTTTAAATGAGTATTTATAACCTAATTTATATTGTGTATAAACATATATTAAAAATACATTAATTATTAAAGTTGAGTGAGACATATTTCACTTTCCTTTAAATTAAATAAACTAAAGGTCTTAATCACCTCCATGTGGGTTCTAATGGATTCCATTTCGACCCAAATATGACTTAGGACAAATTATAATCATCCAATTGTATTAAGCAAGGTATTAGGATAATTTTATAATATTATATTTACCCTTAATTACCTAATTTACCTTTTACTAGGGTAAATAAAATTTACCGTTGTTACTATTCATAAAGCCCAAAAATAAAAAGTAGTCTATTAATATTATTTGGACCCAATGATTCCAAATATGGAATTTTTTTTCCAAATTCAATACACATAAGTTGCAGAAATTAAATTAAAATTAATCCCGTTGTTGAAAGAAAACGGGTTTTTGTTTAAAACATTACAAAAGATTGAATTTATTTAACCTACAAATTCAATGTAAAATCAAGGCTAATGACATAAATTTTATTAATTGGTAAAAATATATTCTATTTATACTTTAAAACCATTCAATATTATTATTTAACCACATAAGTTATTACGATGAAAAAAGTTGTTTTTAATTAAAATATATTGTGTTTTTACTATTCATTAAAATATGAAAGATATCAGAATAATATGAAAAATTTATCCAAGGTAAAATTTTATATCCTGATTCCAAATAATAATTTTATTTTGTAAAATTGAACTTAAAAACATGTCAAAAAATATATTTAAAGTTGGTGCGCCATCAAAAGGCGGAAAAACTACATTTTTTAAAAAATACGTAATTTCCCCCGAAAATTTTATTTTGTTCTTATATTATGTTCTAGAAAATGTGTAAGATGAATAATAATGTTATAAAATTAAAAATTTAGTTAATACTATGCATAACAGCTAGTTCATAATATTATTATAATAATATATCGTTGTTTAGTAAAACCCGGCATTGCGCACAACACACACTATCGAGGAAGGTCACAATTGTGTGTAATGCAAACCAAATCAGGGTTGCGTGTTGTGCAAGAATACTTCATTGTTTTGTATAACATAATCCAACCATATTTCATTTATACATTTAATATATATATATATACACACACACTCAACGTTGCGTAGAATGACTATTATAAAATGAACATGAAATTGTGTGTAACACGATCCAAGAATAGTGTTGCATATACTGAAAGCTAATACGGTGTTGCGTATAGTACAAGATAAACTTGGTGTGTTGTATAATAGAAGACATCAATGAATGTAAAAGATTATTTTTCATAAAATCTCGGGGTGTTACAGTGACTACAAGTGAGGCACTCCCATACGAGGCACTGAAAGTGAGCCACCCCCAGACAGGGTACCATCATACAAGAAACTTCCAATGATCCTGCGCAAGTGGGGAAACACTAGGATGAGACACCTCCAATGAGCCACCGCCAAGGTGAGACACGACCAACGAACCACTGTCAGAGTTAGACACCACCAGAAAGCCACAATCAGTAAGAAAATGCCAACGCGATACACCGTTGTGATGATACACCATTGGGATGGCTCACATTCCCCAAAAACAACCATGACATCCCCCCGGAGACCTCAAAAATCATATTTCCTTCAGTGTAATGGAATGGAAGGTTCATGCAATTTCATCTTAAGTAATTTCATTCAAGGATCTTACAATTCAAAAAAATTCTAATTTGGTAATATGTTTATGTTACAACATCATTTTATAGGTATTTTCTTTTATTTTGTATGTAATAATGAAATAATATGATATATATCCCTATTAAATCATGAATTTTTCTATATACAATTTATTATATAAAAATAAAATTTTCCTTTAATTTTCTCAACAGAGGTACTCAAAATTATAACAATAAATTTTAAATGAAATCATACTTTATTTCACACTTCTTTCAAAGAATTCCTTTTCTTCCATATACCTATTTTATTAAAAAAATATTGTAAATATGGTTTTAGTTTTCCCATATGATTTCATGAAGATATAAAAAACCATGATTTAATTTTAATAAAATCGGTTGGATAATAATCTTCTAATCTTTTTTTGAATGATTCAATTTTGTAAATTTTAAAAAAGTATGGAAGGAATATTTTTCATTACTCGATACTATATGAATGGAATTTACCACATTCATCCATACTCAATGATTTGATACATAAATTATAGTTTTATATGGATATATTCTGGTAAATTTTTCTCCATAACATTTTTGATACTTCTAGATTTAAATGAATTGATTTAATGACAGAAGGGATATTGAACTGAAGAATGATTACTGGACTTTTAAGTGTATTTAAATTCATCAAAATCAACAACCACTGATTTCACAATTGATTTTCAATGAAATTATTCAAGGTTACCCTAATTATTCTCACTGAATATGGTATAGGTTTATGAAGAAAATATGTGTATCAAATCCATTACTTTTACATTTTTTATTCTATGAATAAATTATTGCTTTTTATAAAACCCATTTTATTTCCATGGATTGTGCTATGGTGAAATGTATATCAACCCCATTTTACCATGGATTCTGTTATGAAAATAGTTTCTTGTTCGTATGTCACACATATATATGATTAATATTTTGTGCCTTTTGGAAATATATCTCCCATAAATAAATTTAAGAAATATTGATGTGTCATAAGATAAACACGACTAGAATGATGAGTGAACATAGTTCTATATGATACCTTATCCACTATGATAGTCCTCATAAAAAACCATGAATACTATGATGATATAGGGAATTATCCTATTCCACTATAATAGTCTTGAAAATTGTCCTTTACCACAAAGGAAATTATTTTCTATGATTATTATTGTGGAAGAAAACTTATGACTTATGTCATTGTTAGGTTTTCAAGGCTCATGTTTATTGAATTATTTACTATTAATATCTTATAAACCTCAATAAAAAAATACATAACTCATGATTATGTTCTATGATATTAAGGGTTTGATTCTTTGAATGTAATCTTCATGTACTCTTATATTTATGCTCATGTTATGCTAACATGATCCCTGATATCTCTTTTTTTAAGATTCTGTTGCATTTGTGATCACCCATTCATAGGTTACCATTCTATATATTATAAATAAATACATTACATATGATTTTTTATAATAGTTTTTTTATAATTAACTATGTTGGAGTTGAAGAAGTTAATTTCTGACTGAGTTGTTTATGCATCTTGGATTCCAAAGACCCAAGAGCAATACGATGGAATCGTTGATCATTATGTTATGTAATGAATATTAATATATTAATAATTGAAACCTATATATGAAATGAATGGGTAATAAAAGTTGCTATCATGGAATGTATTATTTAATAACTAGAAACTATGTTGAGATAACCATAGTGGGTACCCTAGGGATAAGTCCAAGTATAAGATATGATCCTATTTATTTGGTAATTATAATGAATGAACTAGGTTAAACCAATGGTTTCTTAAATGATAATGTATATATTTAGAAAAAAATTAAATTATTTTTCACTATTATGTTGTTTCCCACTTGGATAATTGTTTCTCACAAAATAAATTATGGTTTTAGTAAATGTCTTGATCCTGATGGAATTTGTTAATGTTGAATGTGATAATAAATGTAATGACTGTCCTCAAGAGAAACTGAATGAAATATGTGATGATATGTGAATCCTAGTTTTTATGCCTAATTAGATATTTTATTATATGATTAATAATCTAAACAGAAGTCAGTTTCCTAACACAACAAAGAAGATAAATATGGGGTTTTATAAAGTCCATGGAGAAAATAAGATCCAACATCATACATGTCTAGAATGTTGTAAGAAACAGTAAAATAATTATCTCAATGGAATGTGAAGATATTTTTGTGGTAAATGAAGAAAAAAATCAAGTGAATTCTGAGGAAAAATGACATTTACAGTAACCAAAATTGTTGAGAATAATGGTCTTCCTATGGTATCTTTGAAATTTGTGTCTTATATATGTGGAATGTGTGGGAATTATGAATATCAGTTTTATATGGGAAATGATAGAGAAATTAATTAACAAGGTTGTATGAGTAATGGTTTTACACTATATGATCATGTGATAATGATATATTTAATAAAGGTATGAGCTATTTAAATAGTATTCATAACATAAAATATAAGAAGCATGTTCAATTTTTTTTTGATTTATCATAAGCCTTGATTAATTATTCATATTATAGGAATTAACTATTAGAAAAAATGATGATACGATTCTGTTGGTGGTTAAAGAAGGATGTGGGATGATTGAAGTGACTGTGTATTTGAATTCAATTATTATGTTGTATTTGTGTTATACTACTAATAATATGGTTATACGAATCATGAAACATATTTGGATTAATACTAAATAGTTTTTCATTAATGATTTTAAAAAACATTTTCAATGTTCATAATAACTAATAAATGTGATTTTGATGTATGGTTATATTATTGTGGACTATATGATTAAGGGGAATATTATCCTTAATATGTGTTTAATGTTGTGTTAATAATGAATATTTGGGTTATATAGATGATTGAAAATGATATAATTAGTTACCCCAAATCATATTAGTTAATGAAAATGTGGTTTTATTTATATTAGTTGATTTGCATTTAATTTTTTGTATTTATAGAATATATTCAATAGTCTGTGATCATATTTACAGAATAAGGACTGTGATAATTTTATGAAGCATGTAATTTTTATATCAGATTGACATAAATGTTATGGATTTCATCATGGGTTTAAAAGTATGAAGATGATCATAAAATAAAAGGAATAAAAACCTCCCTTTTAATGTTTAATGTAATGATATTTTGATATAATTGGAAACCTATACTAAGTATTAGGAAGACTAATCAATTGATGGTTAAATAACACATTGGATTTGGTTTATGATTTTTATGGTAAGTTAATTGTGTCCTATTAGATTGTGGGATATATATAATCTCAATAATTAATTCATTAAATATAAGATATTTTAATATATATTTATAGTAAATTAAGGATTACCTTTCATAAATGTATCTAAATTTAATCAAGATATTATCTTGAAGTTAACAACATTAAATTATTATACAGTGATTTATAATGGTGATTAATTATTTTTAGGAGTTTTTTCATTGGGTAATGTTATATGTAACACATTGGATTAATAGTTGATTTTTTATGAATTTTTATTTTGGGAATAATGAAAATCAATTTTTGATGATAAATGGTATAATATATCATTTGTGACTAAAATATTCATTAATGTTGTTCTTATTAATGTAAATAAGTTCTTGATGATTAATAATGTATATATTTAGTCATAATAATTTTTATAATTATCTTATGAAAACCATTTATAGTCTTTGTTAATTCCCAAATATAGTATCAATATATTGATGTACATTTTTTATCCATTACATGTTTCGGAAAAAAAATCTTTAAGTGTCGTTATTTTCAGAAAAAAATTAAATATTTCTGGAAATTTATTAATTGATGAAATTTTACTTGACAAGTATATTTCTTTATGTTCCTAGTTAACATGGAAATTTAGTAACTCAACTATAGGAAATAGATCTTAAGAAAAAAATATCATATAAATATCAATTTTGATGAATTTATGGTCATTTAACCGATCATTGATTCATGGTTTGGTGGCTATTAACTTTATCCTGGATGTATTCTTTATCACTCTATATTAGTCCGTGGTCATTATTTATCCCTTCATATCCATGTTTTCACTTCACACTATTTTTGTCTCTATTCGAAGACCTATTTTTTTCATTCTAGAAAACATTATTTTTTTCATTCTCTCTTATCAATATGATGTTCTACTAACCAATTTTAAAAAGTTGTTTTAGAATAATTGAATTTTCAAATATAAAAAAACTAAATACCATTATCATGGTCAATGTGATATTATGTTATTTATTAAAAATAGAAAAAATGTATCACCCTAATATTTTATAATTTTTTCAATTTAATTTAATTTATTTGATACCTTACATTATAAACAACACTTGGATTAAATGATTTTCAATATAATATAAATATATTATTATTTTTCATCATTATAACATATCTATATATTTCGATGATATGTATAGTATTAACTATACTGTGAAATATATATAAATTTTCAACTCAGTATTTATTCATTGGGAAATGTAAGTTGTATAATAACACAATTTTAGCAATTTAATCTTATTCATCAGAATATTGGTTTATTTAATAATTTTTTATTTATTTACATGATAAAATATTATCATTATTACTTTTAACTTTTATTAATTTCATTTATAAAATTAACATCATTTTTTAATGCTAAAAATTAATATTATCTATCACAACCCGTCCTCCGGGCCCATGTCATGACTACCCCAAACTTGCCTTCCATAAGCCAGGGGTTGGTGACTAGCACCTATGGCATAAATCCTGATAAAAAGGGAAGGCATTGCCTTTATAAAATGTAAACACACACAATCAGAGTTGAAGTGAAAGAAAACACTAATTATACAGTATGACAAGTTTGCTGAAAGTACAAAGGGGACGGAAATACAAGCCCAACAGAAAGGTATAACTACAACTGAAAGAATGTACAACTGAAAATACAATTAGCTAAATGGTGAAGCATCTCCTGGATCATCCTCTGGGTTCCTACCTAAAGGGTAGGTACAAATGTCCTCCTCAGCACTCTGCATATATCGGTCCGCTCCGTGTGCCGTCACGCAGAGTGTCCACCTCCGGGTACCATCCAGTCCTCGTATACTCTACCTCGGTCAGCGTTGTCAGTCATCTGCATCCAACACAATGATGTGTGGGCATAGCCCTTGCATGGATGAGTATAACGATACTTAGTAGGGACCCTAAGACTCTCAAGGTCTCACAAAATCCAACAAGGATAAACCAAAAATAAATATCTCAACAGATATACTTTACTAAGGTATATGCCCATACATATACCTAAGTTATCACGTAACCCATCTCAATTATGAGGAAAACTCCAAGGTCATTTCCTCAACTCAAACCAGTATTTTCATTAAGGAAACCACAACTGCTGTAGAACTCCTCCTATGTCGAGTACAGTGTCCATGTCGTGACACCGAGGTGCTACTCACTAACCTGAGACTGCTGAGGTACTCCTCCTGTCGAGTACCATGGGTCTGCTACCAAACCGGGAACTCATCCGCTATGGGTCTGCCTCCCAAACACAGTAGCGATCCCCCAAATAGCCTACAAAGGTACTCCTCCTGTCGAGTACTGTGGGTATGCTACCAAAACATGCTCTCTATCCACCGTGGGTCTTCCGCCAAACCGGGCGCTCCGTCCACTGGGCTAATTCAATCACTCCGAGACGAATCTGTCAAGCAGTCGTCAGTTCTAAAACTACTAGGTCTCCGCACTTCGTACGCTCGTCTTTGGGAGGGTCCACTCCATGAGCTACATGCCGATACTTAAAAGTGTCATGTAATCTCACATTTAAGTATCTCAAAGGACCGCCTTGTCATAAGGGTCTCAACGCAACAGACAGCGCGTCAATCAGATGCCCGGTCTGTGAGTTATTAGAATTTCTGTTCCTGGGGCCCGGTTGGATTTCGAGTACAATCCAACTTGGACATGCTCAAACCACATCTGAATCCTGTGTAGAGTATTCCAAAAGAACTGTCTTATCAAGTTCAATCCAACATAGTCGATGGCACGTCAATCAGACATCCTATCCTCATGTTATAAGAGTTTCCGCTCTGAGGGCCCGGTTGGAATTACGTTGGTTCAAACTCGGCCGTTTTCCGAAGTCGTAAAAAACTCACTTAGTGTATTTTAAAAGGACCACCTCATCGTGAAATTCCCAGTGCTGTAGACGGCGTATCGATCGGATGCGCGGTCTTCATGTTTGTCACGTTTAAGTGAAAACAGGCCCGACCCATTAAAACTAGTCGGCTGGCGGGTCGGGTCAACCCAAAGTTGGCGAGTCTGACCCGGTAGGGGGTCAGATCTGCCCGATGAAACGTGCTACCTGGCTGGCTGTGTTTCGGCCGGATGGCCGAGCGGTGGTGGTGGTGGGGTGGTGGTGGGGGGGGGGGGGGCTGCCCGAACCGGCGGTGCCAAGAGGCACCTCCCCCCCAAATCGTCCGGCTGAAGCCAGCCGAATTTCTTGGCACAAGCGGCCAGCTTGGGCTGGCCGCGGTTCGTCCAGCGTGACAACCTTGTGCCGCGGACTTCATCCGCCCGACCGGCTGATGAGCCAGACGATTCTTCCACCAAAGCGGCCAGCCCTGTGCGTTCCACGGTTCTTCATAGAAGCCACATACTCCTAAAATTCCAAAGAATTAAGAAAAAAATTTCCCTAGAAAATTATGGGTCTTTACATTATCTTTGAATGATTTTTTGAGAAATTTATGAAATGATTGATTTTCAAATGAAAATTAAAAAATACTGGATTTATGAAAATGGTATGTATAATGATCCTTTATATTTTTAAATATTTACTATGAAAAAATTAGTTTTATTTTATATATTAAAAAAATACCATTATGTTAAATTGGAATAAATTCTCTTTTGACTTTATAAAAAATTAAATTTTTCGAAAATCTGTTTTATGCATGAAATGCATTTTTTTCTTGAAAAACTAAATTGATCAATATTAGTGTATTTTTTTAATTAATTTTATGTATTAAATACTCAATAAAATTTTTTAATATCCTATAAATATTTTATATGTTGGGGATAAGAATAAGTCATAATTTCTGTTTAAAAATATTATTTTTCATAAAAATGGTTTCTGTGTAATTTTGTGCATATATTATAAATTAAATATTATGCAATTATCGGTATTAAATTTGAAAAATATTTTTCCATATTTCGAGTTAGGTTTGTCCACTTTAGAAAAACTGAAACTTTATTCAACATGATTAGTTAACATAGAAAAATATATCACCTCATTAATGGGTAAATCTAGTTAATCTATCATATACCTTAATAATAAGGCATTATTTCTTGTCCAAATTATTATTGGATGATTGGAATTCATCCCTTATCACTGTATTCTTTAATTAATTTTTTTAATAGATATATTTCTTGGAAAATGAACTATATTACATTTAAATCATCAAAATTTGAAAAATGGAAGTCTCTTAGTTTTATATATCACTTATATATGCCTAAAGGGGAAAATAATGTTTTGAATGAATTTGACTATCTATATTGAGATTAATTAATTTTTCCTGATATATTAATTTATAACTTTTTTTGTTTAATATTTCATTATATACTTATGAAACACTAATGAAATATTTCCTAATGTAATAAAAATTAGAATTAATGCATTGAAAAATATTACATGTAATATAATATGTTTGTGTAAAGTGTGCCAAAAATATATATATTAATATATATCATTATTATCATATTAATTATTTATATTTGAGTTCAATGTTAATCTTGATTTTATTTTATTCATAATTAAATCATTGTGGTATAAATTGGAAAAAGTGATATTTTATGAAAGTTATATTTTATTAAAATCCATATAAATAAAAAAAAATTAAAACAAGTCAATTCAAAAAAATTGATAGAATGTTTCATCTAGTAAAACATTTATAGTTCATTTTGTACCATTTTGATTTGGAATGACTTTATTATACTTTGATATTTTAAAATGTTCCATGGTTACCCCACCCATAAATTATAAAATGTATTTCCTCCACTCTCTTAAAAAAATTGAGAGTTCTATATCAAACAAAATATAAAATATTCCTTTATACACTGATATAGAGACATTAATGAGGTGTTTTTACTCATAAAATAAAAACCCTATAACCCATAATAGGATATCTAATGGCATTATATATATGAAGAGGTAATTTTCATAATCTATGACTTCCATTTCAATTATTCAATTACATTATTTAAATATATTATATTCATTATAAAATAATAACATCAATATCCATAGTATAGTTTAATGTTATAATAATTATTTAGCCACCTTCATTCACCATATTTCTATAAATGGGATGTTCATATATTGTTTGTGCATATGAATGTCTTACATTCTCTATGTAATGATATTATTAATTTATAAATTCCATATTTCATTGACGTGTATTATGATGGGTTTGATGTTTTTATATTATACTTAAAATATAATTATGAATGTATAATGACAATATCGTATCTACCTTGCTACCTTCCAGCACATTGGTAAAAGAAAACGTTGATTATACATATCTGTAGACTACTACCTCCATAAAGAGATGTGATTCTTTTAAAATTTATTTTTTACATGGATGTAAATAAGGATGAATTTAAAAAAAATATAAATTAAAAAATATAAAAATGATTTTGGAACTTCTAGTTATTATTTTCCATTCATTCATTATATCTATTGAAAAAATATATACAACATTCATTTATACGTTTGACCTACCTTATCAATGAATGATGGGATTAATTTTTCTATCAATAAATAAATAAATAAAACACTAAACATTCATGAATATATATTATATTTTAAAAATTATTAAAATTCTGGAGATTATGAAACCATAATCACTATACCAGGGAACAACTACTTGGAGAAAACATATATGAAAAAAAGTAGATATCAACTAGGAAAAGTATTTTAATAATGAATTATTAAACATTTTTGTGAAAAATGTTCATAAGTAAATCATTTATGACATTATAACTAGGATTATGGTTATTTAATAGATTCATAATAATTCTATATTTATTAAAATAGTTTTTCCAAAGCATTAAATGTAAATATGTCCTAATGTAAGGGATTCTCATATAAATTTTATTTCATTGGGACACATGTCATATTCACCACTTGTTAATTTGTTTTCTATATATTCCAAATGAATTTATTGTATAATTACAATTAACATTGATATGGGGATTTAGTTATTTATATATGGTTCTTTCTTTCATGAGGCTATGATTTAAATGATAACAATGTTGTAGGGGTTTTATCTTATAAATTAATTATTTATAAAGACTATTTCTAATTATGTCTTGGCTAGTGAAATACTAAAATCTATATCTCATGATCCCCATGATTTTATTATATTATATTTATATCTTTATAATAAAATTTTTACCTTCATTTTCCTCGAATTATTTTAATGAAAATATTGAAAAAAAGTTTTATAAATAATATAATATCTTTCTCTCTTCAGTCAGGAAAGCATTTTTCATCCACATCCATATTTAAAAAAAAATATTAAGAATTTTGTCAACATTATATTATTTTTTTTAATATCACTTTTTCCTATGAAAAATTTTATTTAGAAAATAATAAAAGGAAGGTTATACTCATTTTATAAATGAGGTAATTTTTTGATATCATGGAAATTTATGAGGGGAATTATTATCATCAAATTATAGAGTATAAATAGAATTTCCTACTATTGTGACCACTCAATGTTTTGAAGATTCATTTAAATGTATCCATGGTTATTTTAAAATAGTATTAATTCACATTTTTATGTTTTTTTAAAAAATTAATGAATTTTATTCCAATTATAAAGGATATTTTCCTTGAGAATGTTTAATGTTATTTTGTTTTCATTTATATTACTCAATGTAGATAATCATTGATTTCCCTTATGATTTAAAGGGTATATGATCCAAGGATACCATCCTTATTATATCCCTTGTTTTTTATGTTTATTCTTAATATATTTGTATGAAATCAATACTTTTTACATTGGTAATTCTATTATAAAATGATATAATGTTTATAAAACGTGCTTATTTTCCAAGTGTTATTCTATGAGGATCTAATTATGAAGCCCATTTATTTCCATTGGTTTAAAACTGATGAATTTTTTATTATATTATGGAAAAATATATATATAAGTTTTTTAATTTGTGAAGGGTATAACCCATATCTACCTCAACCATGTTGGGTAAATATTGATATCTCATGTGATATAGAGGATAAGAATGGGGGTTTAAATATTGATAAGGGAAATTTTTTAACTATGATTGCCAGGGTAGCAAAACATGACTATAACTGTGGTTTGGGAGTAAACCCATTTTATGATTATAGTCATGTAAATGATCCATCAATAATATTTGAATGAATTTATATGATTATTTTCATCACAATAATTTATATATTATTTCATTTATATGCTATCATGGATCATGTTATTTGATTCTACTATGGATTAAGTATTATAAAATAACAATATTTATTTCATGAATCATTATTATGATCTATTATAGAGGAGTTTTTGTGTCCAAATTTACAAAGGCATTAGTTATATTTGATTTCGGTATTGATCGTTATGTTAGGTAATGAATATTTATCTATTAATATGTAATATATTTGTATGAAAAGTATGGGTTTCTATAGTGACATTCCCTGATATGGCCTCATCATGGAAAAAACCCAAAGTGTTTTAATGAAAAATCATATAGGAATATGCAATAAATTCAATTAAAATGTTATCATAGTGAAATCCTATGAACTGTTATGTGAGTGACCTAATATAGAGGGTTTTTCTCTATTTGAACATCATAATTGTGTGACAATCCATTCCCAACACAATAAATATTCCACAACACTATGTACTCTATTGCGATTTCCATCCATCAAGACATTATTTATTAAATGGTTTGTGATTTTTCCAAGATGACTGCTTTAGTTGTCCAAAACATGCCCCATATGTAACAAATCCAGATTTTGGGCCATATAAAATTATTTGATCCTTTATAAAGAGTGACACATAAAACAATGAACACACACAACACAAAACTATATCGATCCACAACAAATTAGGTGTTTATTTTAAACATAAATTTAAGCAAAATAAAACCTCTATTAAATAAAAGTATATTAATAAATTTCAAATGTTTAAATTTAGAATATAAATAATTATTATAAAAATGATTATTTGTATTTCCTATATTTTGAAAAATTATTGTGTAATTTAAAAGAATAAATTTAATTAAACTCTTATAAAATATTAAAACTATATGTTATATTTAAATGTATTAACTAATGTGTTACCATTCTTCAAACAACATATATGTAATACATGAGATTAAAAAATACTTAATGTCATAAGTGGAATATTTCTATAAATGTTGTATTTCGTTATATTTTTTCATTTAATTTTAGAATAACTAAACATATATATTTAAATTGTTAAAAATAACATCATTTTTTAATTTATAATTTCAACACTAACATAAGGTTATTTTTTGGTATTTTTCCGAAATATCTATTATACGTGAATATTGAAAAAAAAATGTTTTAAAAAATGAATAATTTAATACAATAGTATCCTCAAAGATCATATAAAATTAAAAATTATTAAAAACTTTATTCAAATAAAAAATCCATGTATTTTAAAATATCATTTTTAACTTATAAAAACTTTTTATATTTTTTTTGACATAATTAACATTTCATTCTAATTTTTGGAGTTTTTACTAAATTTTGAAATTCATCATTAATTATTAGTTTTGGATTAATTTACTTGGAAGGAAAATATTATTTATTTATAATAAACAAATTTATATTATGAAAATCAATGAAATGGATAAATTTTTCAACACAAAAATATTAAGCACAAAAAGAACCTTTTCTATAAAAGAATTTTTTTTCATGTGCGCTAATAAAAAGTTGAATTTTTTAGAATATTATAAACATTATTTAATAAAATTATTAAAAAAATTATATCATAATTTTAAAATTATTTACTAATATTTATATAATTTTTGGCCTAAAATTATGATCACTAGGAATGATTTTAAAGACTATTATGTAGGAAAAACTGTTATTTACATAGAATTATATTATTATTATTGATTAAATTTTTAATATTAAATTATAATGATCCATATTATATAATGAATTGTAGGTTATATTTTTCATATATAAAAATATATTATCACTCAATTAATAGATAGTCAAGATGCAATTTCATTGAGAATAGTTAATAGTAAAAACAATAATTTCCTATAAAATTGTTTTCCTATATATTAAATGTTTAAATTCAAAAAATAATTTTCTACTATTTATATTTTTAATTATTTTTTATGGATATAAAATTTATGTTTATAACCAAATAAAATTATAAGGGTTATGATAAATTTTTAATAAAACATAAAATATTAGGTTAAAAAATTGTTACCAATATAAAATTGAATTTTCAAAAATAAAAAATCAACTGAAAAATGTCTTGAAACATGTTTAAAACATGTTTTAAAATTGGTGGTGTGGTTTTCATAAACCATATCTCATCAAAACTTCAATTTTTTCATGAATATGGAATGTTTTTCTTTTAATTAGGGTAATTGTAATATAAAATTAAATGTTCGTTCATAGAGGATATATTTCCATCAGTTATAATATAAGAAAATTGTACCCATTAATTACACCACCATTACATAAAATGAACTCCCAAAACACTAAAATTTTACCATACAATAATACACTTTCATTTTCAAAAACATATTGAGCCATTTATATAGAATAATCCCCTCATCTCGAAGAAGATATCTAAAAGAATGTTCATGTTTCCATGATGAGTATTACTTACTCCTTACATACTCATAAAAAATTCCTCTTCCCAAACAACTTAGAAAAGGTAATATAATGACATATATATCATTAGTATAATATAGTGTAATTATATTAATGAAATGACCATTATTTTTTCACTTAAATTAACTCACAGAAACAAAATAATATTAAATAAGTGTTGTTAGGACAACCACCACGCAAAGTAATGTTATTAATTTTTCATAGTGGTCTTAATTTTTATCCAAATAACTATAAATATGAATCATCAACATAAATATAAATTTTATTATTGAAAATATATTATAAGGATATTATATACTACATTGATCATAATCACCCATTGAGTCATGGGATGTTTATGATTGGGATGGATTAACATACTACTTGAACAATACTATAAAACAATTTCATGGATGGATATGGGAACATCCATAATAACCTAATCTATGATTAATATTGTTTTCGATAAATTAACCATTAATGATTCATGATTTTATATTTCAGATTGTGATGCCAAGAAACAATCCCTTATAAGTTTATTATTTATGTTTGGTTCATATATTCCCATATGATGTTTGTAAAGGAGTAAAATTAGGATGAGATGTGATATATGCTACATGTAATAGTTCATGGAAGAAATCCGTATTCATTATATGAGGACTCAGGAAACATTTTCATCTGGTTCTTTCATAGATAGAATCATGATTTGAATAAATTATCACATGTTTTGATATCCCTACTTTCTTTTTGGATTGAGGGATGGATTTTTTAGAGATGCTATCCAACTGCAGATAAAATCGCAAATGATGGACTCACATTGCAAATGGATTTTTAATTTTTATTTCCATTAAAAATTTATACCTATAATTTATTTATTAACCATTTTCTTACCTCAAACATTTTATGATTCTATAATAATTTTTATACATGTTCTAAATACTTTATCATTATTAATTATAATTGGGATTTGAATAACAAATCATGGAAACATGAGTCATTCCACCTCATAATTGATGAAGAAATTGTTGAAAATTTGTAATGTTTTCATCATGAGTTAGTTCTTATTCAATGATCTATACAATTATAGTATATTTTATAGTTTATATATCCATCATACCTTATTATTCATGTATCATGAATATATATAATATCTGTTTTTGAATCCTTGGAAATTTTATTTGAATTGAACTTCAAAATTACAATATTTAGCCTTCACATTTATTATGTGTAAAAATTAACACTATTCTAGTATGGTTTTTGAACCAATTATTAATATATAATTTGAGATGTTCGTTGGTGCTTCTCACATTGATCATTTTTTTTGGTTTCTTCCTTTGTACATCACATTCTCCATTATCTACTAGTTTCATTGGAAATTCGACTAGTTGAAAATCGATAAGATCTTGATTGTAAAATTAGATCCTTTCTATAGTTATATGGTTTATGTGGGGAACCCTAACAAAATGTATTTCAATGATCAGTAATGAGTTTGAGTAATTTTTTATTGAATAGAGTATTACATGGGAAACATACATGCGCCCTTTAATGAAGATTACATTATTATAGAAGATTTGGCCATGTATATGGTTTTAGATCACCATTCACAACGGGCGACAACCATGAACCCTAGTTCAGTGATGAAATGGACATTTTTGATGCATCATGGGAGGTTTTTAGTGGAGATTGTATCAATAGAAGTGGCTACATGAAGGACAAATGGAATACATAATTCTGGATTTCCTTTTTTTTAGGGGGGTAGTGCCTTGGTCAAAGACCAAAGAGTTTTTTTAAATAAAAATCCACAAGGTTATAGAAGAATAAATTAATGATGTTTTTTACAATCATTGTCAAAAAGATGAAATAAATAAAAATAAAGGTCATTCAGCCAAGTCAAATCCTGGTGAACACCTTTGGTTGGTAAGGGCATCCGCAACAGTGTTTGCTTCACGAAAAGTGTGGTTGGTAATGTAATTAATCTCCAATAGAGAATAAAGACACTTCATCAAAATGTTGGTAAGAGGCCAAGATAGGTGGATTAAACCCTTCTAGATTTCCTGGACAATGGTGGTCAAATCAATTTTGATCCAGAGCTTCTTCCAGCCTTTTTGAAGGGAAAAATTGATGGCATGAATTGCACCCATCATTTCAGCTTCCAGAGACAAGACGATACTACATCTGTAAATGAAACAACTGTGACGCTTTCCAGAAGAATCTCTAAAAATTACACTGCATCCTACAAGACTTGGATTTCCCATTGAGGCACCATCAATGTTCACATGGATCAATCCTGGCATCCGAGAAGTTTTTTCATGATTTACTAGGTCATCCTTGGTTGTGTTCTCAATATGTGGAGAAGTTGTTCATGACAAGGACACTTTTTATGAGGATTATAATGTTTGTGTTTAAATATTTGAATTAATACCCGGTTTGGTAATCTCTTGATTAAAATCATGTTAGGAAATAGGTCTCACATATCCCATATAATGGTATGTTTAATACCCCCACAATATAGAGGTTGTGGGTACTCTATCTATTGAGTGGTATTTTCTATCATACTTATTTTTAAGAGAATGGGTCCTCCATTATGGTCATTAACTCATCTATTATGGGAAATATTATTTTTCTGTAGGACGTTCACATTATTTCTTGAAATCTTGTGTGTGATTCTTAACATTGAGTATGGGACTATTAGAGCATCATGCAGTCTCATCATTTTTAGCATGGTGTGGTGATGTAGATTTATTTGTCTTAAACTGAGGATTCCTTATGATCATTCATGTTTTTTTGGTTTCTATTATCCAATTTTTATTTTTTTTGAGGTAACTATTTTATTATATATCCTCCCACTAGGTTTTTTGAGGAATCTATAGATTATTTTTATACACAACCTTGCACGATACTTACAAAAAAGATAATGTGTTATGAAGAAGATATTATGTTTGTATGTGAAATATGTGGATCTGGTAATAGGGGAGAATAGTAGTACATAGAGGTGTTTACTATATATTATAGTTAGAACCAGAGATCATGATTTATGATATACTCTCCATTCCATTTTTTATGTGTTACTGGATTGGTACAATATTCATTTTCTATTTTGGTAATTTATTTTTCCCGATAATATTAATTGATATTTATCATTCAAACTATGTGGTTTTATGTTGAGGATGTTTCTCGCATTTTTTACACTTTCGTGGTTTTTTATTTGTTTTATTGTGAATGATTTCTTATAACCTGATTTCATAAGCGAGTAGCAAGAAACAATTGAAGTCCAAACACTAAGACTCCTGATATGGTGATACACACAAGGAAATAAATTTAGTACTTGTTCTATGATGAGTATTATCATTTATGTTTATTCTCTAAATGGATATAAGATATTCCACAGTTGTAGAACATTGATATGTTAGTTGATGACTAAGTATCACGGTTTATCGATATTATAAAATTATCTCTTGATCTTATTTACGAATTATTCATCTAAGTATGAAATAATGAGAATGGGAATCATATGGATATCATACCTATCATGGAATCTTTATGAATTGTTACTTATTTGGACTAATGGAGTGGGCCTTGGTGATATAACGTGTCATTGTGTTGGGAAACCAGATAAATGCTGAATAAAAATTTCATTATATATGTATTTATTCCACGTTAGCAGGGTTTCATCCCTCAGTGTCTTGACACATGGGGAATAATCATGACCATACATATACAAATAGATTCATAGAAAATTATTTGTGTAGAAAATATTGTTAGACCGATGATCGTCAATTCTATTATTATGATAAGATATTTCATGTAAATCATCACATCCTAAACCAAGGGGAATTAGACATGGAGAAATCAAAAAAATAACCTTAATAGAAGAGGTATCACCTTGATTTGGTATCTCATAGGAATAATAAAGGATTCCCCTAGGGAAGAAGTTATTAAAATAGTTCTGGCTGTGAACCAGGAGGATGTTTTCTAATTGGAAGATGATATTATGACCTATAACTACTACCCCCAGGTTCCTCTATGAGGCTCAAAGGGATGAATTCTATTGGTGTTTTCATTTGCATACTATTGATTTATATTTCCAGGATACACATTTGAGGATTAAATATAAGACATGTATCATCATTACATTAATTTTTGGTAATTATATACAAAAATATGAGTCCTGAATTCATTTTCATATCCCATGTGCAAGAGATTGACATTACATTAGAATAAATAGTCTGTATGATTTTTTATAGGTTCCTATAGGGGTTTGTTCTATTATTTCTCCCCTATTCATTTGATTAGATTTGAAAATAAGTATATAGGTTTCCTCTTGAGAAATCATAGTTTTTTGAATAATAAAATATTATTATATCCTAGGTATGAGATGATTTTTCACATTACATTCATAGACTGACAGTCACTACATAAGTTTTTTACACCTTAGAGAGGATGTGATAAGAATATCATTTACATATATGAATTAACTTTTAGAAGAATGAATAAGGATTGGCATAATGAAGATGAAGCATATCTACAAAGAGTTGGTGAGTTTAAAACATGGTACAATTCAATATTCATATGTATAGATTCTAGAAGTAGTTGATGATTAAAAGGAAATCTCCCCTAATGATATATCAAGACTACCTTTAAGGTGTGATATTCACTTTTATATTAACATTCACCTAGTAAAACACTTATATCTTCAATATAATATCATATTACCCTATTTTAGATTCACGACATAAATATTTGGTAGAATATCATCATGAAAATGAATTTATCATACATTATAATTCCATTGGGGTAGATCAAGTGCTTTATTACAATAGTAATGATGAGATCTTGAGGTGGTGTTTTGATTACTATCAATTAGATAAAGGGATGACCATGAATATGTAACCACTTCCATGAATCAATTACCTTTTAAAAAAATTTAATGGAGAAAGATAGTTCTTAAAGTCTAATCTTAGGTCCATCTATCAGTGGATGAGGGTTAAAAAATGGACATTCTAAATATTTTATTCCGATGTCTCTATGAGAAATTTTACCTTTTTATGATTCCATTTGGTTTTATGAATATCCTATACATATTTATTAAACCCATGAGTATCATATAGAATTCTTTCTAAAATTTGATTTTGGTTTTTTATATCAATGACATTTTTAATTACTCAGTGTTAGAGGAAGAGAATGCAAACTCTTTGAGGTTTGTCCTTGACTAACTCTAGGATAAAAAAGTGTAATTGTGTGATCATGAGCTGATTGTTATAGATACACATTGTTTCCATTATGGGGTATGTCATCTCAATGAATGTTGTAGAAGTAGAATGAGCATAGAAAAAGGAATTTCGATCCTAGTTGACACACAATTGAATATTATAGGTTAAGAGTTTCAAAAAATTCTTATGTTATTATCATGGGGTTGTTGTATAATTTTCTAGGATTATGGCACCCTTATTAAGCATTTCTAATAAAATTGTGTCAATTTCCACAGTGTTGAAGGTTAAAAAAATCAATCAAGGAAATATGGAAAAGGATTAATATTTATATAATGATGAGATGACCAATGGAGGGTGTCAGGTACGTTGGGTTATGAGATGGACCAAGAGATATTCTAAAAATTGGGTTGATACAATGGTTTATAATCATTATTTATAAGATGAGGTATTCAAGAACCCACGAATAGATCTACATTACACATTAATTAAAAATTCCAACAATAGTCTTTTTCATGAAGATATTGATTAATTAGGTTTTGGTAAAATTATTGGTAGTCCTATAAAATCACAATGGAATTAGGTATATCATTACCTATAGAGATTTCATCCTATGATAAATTCATTGTTTGGAATACAACATGGAATAAAACTTCAAGACAATATTTCATCTTACAAATGGAATTGCATAAACTGATTCCCATTATTGTAAATCTCATTCTTACTTGCTGGTAGAGGCATCTGAGTAGTTAGCCACATTATGGGTGACCTTGGTTGAGGATATAGGGACATATAATCAATAATTAATGTTTGTTATGCAACCATCCATTATTTTATGATAGATTATTAATTTATGTATTTAAAATTTTAAGTTAGGTAAAACTAGATAACCTAATGAGATACACCATATAGATTCTATAATGGTGGGGTGAACATAATACTATTTAATAGATGGTCATCTGTTCCAATTTTGTTATGTGATGATGTTATATAAGAGTTTCTTATATCCCAATTTTCATTATATCCTAATGTGGGTAATACGTAGTAGGAACATTGATGGTTGTTTTTTGTGAGTTAGTATAAGGAAGAGTGTTTTCGAGTTTGTTTTATGATCCCACACATGTTAGTATGAAAATAAAGAACATCAGATCTGAAAAGGTTTGAATAAACCCAATGAAATCCTAGAATGGGTGTGATAAGGAATGTTGATTGATTTTTTGATTTGTCATCCATGTATTGAAAGAAGAAAAGAGCATATTTGTTTGATTGTAGGATATATTACCAAATTGTTACACATGCTTTCCATCCACAAAAAGACATTAGTTGAGAGATTGTGATGATTATACATGAAGGATGTCCTCCACATTTATGGGATACCCTTGACTATGGTCATTAAAATGGTTCTCGATTTATAATCATTTATGGATGGGATTATTGAAATATTTTGTGGTCTTGTTATAGATGTGAATGGGTTTTCACACTGATATAGATTATTATTCTAATTGAACTATCTATGATTTGGAGGAAATATAATGATACATCATTTAACAAAGTGTGAAATACTGGAAAGATCACTTTACATTGTAGGATTTCACTAATAATAACTATTATCACTCCATTAACAGTATGGAACCATTCAATGAACCGAATGGGAGAACCTATAAGTCAGACTTATAATGGAATGTGATTGGGGAGTATTTGTTTGTGCAGTGTTAGTGTAGTCAATGAAATATAAGGTTTTAAATATTTATGAGTGTATAATGATTGATTAGTGTAAATATAAATCTGAAATAAATTGATTTCATATTCCCTTTAGTTCAAGTGGGGTTTCCCTATATTTTTAAATGTATCACCACAGATATGTTTTTCAAGGTTTGGTTTTGGATGTAAGTTAAAATTGAGATTCATTGAGAGAATAAAGAATTTATTTAGGGTTGGAAAGGTTCTATGTGTTTTTCATTAGGGTGCATATGAACGATTGATGAGATGTTATTGAATATGGAGAGTTGGATCTGGATAATAAGTCACATTCTCTACATACCGAATGGTGAGAGAGGATTTATAGGAATATATTTTTAATAGGTATACCATCTCACTGTTTTGAGTATTTTGTTACAATAAAAACATTGGGAGTGGTTATGGGAGATTCAAATACATAATTGGCCTCGGTAACCTTAACTATCTGAATTTTCTCTTCTTTTATGGATAAATTTTTTTGTAGGTGTGTAAAATGTATTGGCTTGGGGTTTCCTTGAATGACCATTTGAAACTTAAATTTGACATGTTTTTTCTTGTGTTATTCCAAAACCATCCTATATTGATTTTTGATGATTATCTGTATTATAATAACAAATGTAGGATTTTGGAAAAGGCGTATTCAAATGAGTTAAAATTTTATCTATAGGTTTTAACTGACGGTCTGAATCTATATTCATGGTGTGTATTTTTATGATTGATCATTGAGGGATATGTATTTGAAATATTTATAGCCTAAATAAAATAATTCATAACAAGAAAACCTTTAGTCCCTTGTATATATTATGATTCATGTTCGATAGATGTAGAATTAATGTGAATCCTGATGTGAACCAGAGATTCATTTCATGAAAAGATCATTTATCAAAAAGTATATAAATTTAAACAACACATAAAATTATTCATTACCCATCTAGTTATCTTAAACATTAAGAGACCCCTTAGATATTTTCAGTTCTTTTCTAATACAAAATCCATTTTATTGAGAATTATTTGTTGGATATCAAATCACTGAAATCTGATGAACATTGTGAATGTTAATGATTTTTAATCTTTTGAAATTTACCAAGTGGAATCATCATGTATTATTTCTAAATAAACAATCAAATTAATTACAAAGTATGTAATAATTATAAAAAGAGTATTCATTATTATTATTATTTAATCCATGGATTTATAATCTAATTTTGAATCCATGTAACATATATTTTTACAACCCTGTATAATAATAATTATTATCTATTTCATATTTGGTGTGTTAGAATTCACCTTAATCAATGTGGTTTCCCCCCTATATTGGATTACTAATTCATGATGATTCATATTTCCTATAAGATTTTAGTTTGATGGTAGTCTACCCCTATAATTTATGTTCTTAATTCTCATCCCATAGTTTTTTGATTTGACTAAAAATAATTTTTTTCGACCATGACCATACTTATACATTAATTGTATGGATATGTCAGTGATGTGAGGAACCATTTAAGCATGGGGTTCCAAGAACAGTGATTATTTTGAGAAATGTAGTGATGATATATGGTTGTACCTTGATGAGATAAATTGATCCTTGAAATGTACTATGTAGTTGATGATTATTGGGTCATGAAAATGGCATGTGATTAGATATCCTAGTGACTTGGGACTGAAAATGGATGTATAATGGGTGGATGGACCAAGTTGACATACCATGATAGTTTTTCATCAAGGAGAGTAGAGAGAGAAATGGTGGAATCAAATAAATGTGGACTTAATTTTCATTATGTAATGATAACAAGATGAATTATAATCAAATATTGTCTATATTTGTGAAGGATTCACATTGTGAGTAATATTTTCACTTAATGAAGAATTCTCTCAAAAAAAATTTGGATATTTTTATTTGTGTAATGATCCATTAGTCATTCCCTAATCACCTAGTAGATATGTTCAGAAGGTGTTCCATACTAGGAATTAGGTTATTCCATCGACATGTTTATGTTTTATTATCATATTTTATGCTAGGATAGTACTCCCTTGATGATCTAACTATATGATAAAATGTTTCCCATGTCATATATATATAGTATGAGTTTGTACTTAACAATTTAATAGTTATTTTTAGACCCCAGTATTGGTATTTTAACTCCTGATAATTGATATCTCATATCATGAGGGACCCACTTTGATTTTAGGAGACTTGAAAATATGGAATGATTTTTTTTTATTTTTGGGTCTGCTATTCTATTTCCCTAGATAATGTTTATAGTGCATGGAATTTGAGATGAGTCCATTGAAGATACATGAAGACACATCATTCTTAGTTGTCTATGGTTATCGAGATTCATATATCTTTGACTAAATTTTATTTAAAAGTATATTTTTTTGGATTATTTTCCCCTTTATAAATTATAGTATGTGTTGACTATATTATGATTCTAATTCCATATTAATTTATATGGAATCCTAACAAGTATGTAATACTAACCCCTATTTGGGACATTCCCACACATTTTGTGTCCTATAAATACGAATAATATGACAAAAATTACTTTGATGGACCTAGTATTGAATGTTCATAATACTATCTTGAGGTGTTAATGAAATTCTGGTGATATATTTTAGGATCATGAGCTGAGCACTCATCTATATTTCCCAATTTGATATATTTATTGGTTTGTAATTTTTTCAAATTATTGTTCGGGTGTTTAATTTTATTATTACATTCTTAGATATTTATCATTCAATGTTTATTATTTTCCAAGATTTTTTTGCATTATTTACATTATTTATGTTTAAGATTAATATTAGTCTAAATTTGTTAATGGATCAATGTTTGTTTTTTTAAATTGTAACATTAGGATAAGTCTTACAGTTATATTGATATACCTACGTGATATTAGTTTTTCCCCCTATCATAATAAATAAGGGATTGTGATTTCAATATTTCCACTCTTCCATCCACGGGTAGGACCGAGTGGGTTATGTGGTGAGAATTTAATAATTTAATAATAATTAATTTATTTATTTATAGTTATATAATTAGATTATTATGTTTGTAAATAACAATCTTTTATTCATAAAATTAATTAAATATGATGATAGTAATTAAACATTCACATAAACATAAGAGAGAAATATAATAAATAAATTTTATATGATAAAAAAAGTTCTATATTAATATAATATAGATGAATAAATTTCCTATGAATGTGTATAATAAAAATTATCCTACAACACAGGAAGTAGGCACATACACATAATGATTCAGGAACAAGGTAACAGTTAATTATCTTAATTCTCACTCCTTGATTCTGGTTTCTTATTATCCATCATGTTTTCTGGGGGATGTTGAATCCACTAACCCTATAAATTTATATTTCATAAAACATTTATATTTCAAATTATTGAAAGGTAAATTCCATTTTCATTATGTTATTGAGTTTTGATTCAAAAATTAAAAAATATTTTAAGTGTTTGTTGTCTAAAAATTCCTAAGTTTGAGATACAATTTTATATCTCGCTAACATTTTTTATAAGGAATATGATACCAATTGATGCATTACTCCATGAAATATAATTCATTAATTATTTCATTTGTTCATTGTATAGATATATATCATTCATTTGGGTTTCGATTATAATATCAATTAAACCAAAACATTTTTCTTGACATAATTTCATTGGCATTGATTAATAAATTTTAAAAATGAATGTGACCTTCTATGTACCTTTTATCTTTCTAGTTACTCTTCTATATGTAATTTTATTTTATCATCACCCCCTTATTTAAAAACCGTCTCAAAAAATTATTCTATATTTTAACAAATAAATTCAATTAATATCAAAATGTATTTTCCTTTATATAATATGTTCAATCCCACAAATGTTCTCCCATACTTTTGGGTAATATATTATGGATCATTTTTCAATGTTAAAAATAATTCTCATTAACAATATTCAAATTGAAAATGTAATAAAAATTTTAAATGCGGGTTTTAAAAAATATTATTTAAAAATAATATTAATCTTTTCAAAATCAAATTCATTATGTTGGACACTTGGTTTTCTATATAAATATTTTATTCATTTTTAAATAATCAATTTTAGGTGATTTCCTAAAATGTAATGTTATAATATGTCATAAATATATATTTCTCACCTTTTTTAAAATCAAAATTATAAAGAAATTGATGTATTTTTTTCATAGAGAATCCTTATATAAATAATTTTATATCCCTCATTTAATAAATGCTTCACTTGATTAATTTTTTCATCATTATGAATGTTATTTCCCTTTATAAATTATTTTATACAAGAAATTATGTTTTTATTATTTAATGAGGGGTATTTCAATGTTTTCCTTGGAATACTGTGACTTTTATCATACCTTTAATAGTAAAATATGAGTATTCTTATAAATGTATTATTCATGTATCCATTGGTTCGTTACTTCTATTCTCACAAATGAGAATCATAAATTACTATACAAGAAATGATCCATCACTTCCTTTCTCATTCTTAATCTTCTTCCACGTATAAAAATATTTATTCTTTTGATTATTTACCTCTATGAATATACTAATTTTTATTCCATTGATTGATTGGATTTAAACTAAATTAGATCATTTCAATTTATTGAAGAAATTATTAACATAATTGTATAACTTTTATCAAAATGGTTTAAATAATATTTTCTCTATTATAACGATTTATTTTTATTTAAATAGAGACTCTCTGAATATTTTTTGGAGAACCATTTACTTATTAGGAGTGTATCATGTTATAATTATTGAATTAATTTTTAATTTCTTGTTTAAATGATTCCAATTAACGGGACTTGAAAAATATTTCCATTCCAAGGGTTATTCAAGACATGGTAATGATTTATTTTATATGTTATCCATATGTGTGGATGAGGACCTATGTTTTCCATTATCTCCCACTAATACCATATATTATGTTTACATCTCAATAGAAAAGCAGACATGCACATAACAAGTATGTTTACAGAAATGTTGGGATATGATTTTGCTCAAATTTTTTAGGGATGTACATAATGAGTTTATTCACCTTGTAATAATAATTATGTGTTTTCTCATAGTGGTTGTATTACCTTTTATGTTTTTTTAGATAATTTAATTGTTATTTTCTGGAATACATTATACTCTCATGGACTATGTTAATTAACGAACACAAAAAAATCTTTTGATTAATTTATTATAATTTTTACGGCATATTTGATGACTTATAACATATTCATTATTACATATAACATTCTGATATATCCTAAATAAAAAAATTCACTCATCCTATACTCTCTCATTATCAATTAATGTCATCTCTTATGAATACATTACTATGAGTTTGAGGACACCAAATTCATATGTTTTTATTTTCCTAGGATATAACAAAATATAATACATATAATTTTTTGGTATATTAAATAACTAGGGAAATTCATATAGATTTAAAAATCTTCTTATTTCTTAATAAGTTTCTTATCTAGTAGTGACATATTTATTAGATAAAAATTACTTGTTTTTATTTGATGTGGAATTAAATTAATTCTCTATGTCACTAAGCCTAAAATATCAATTAGAATGGATTGTAATGAAATATTGCCTTTATGTCTTGTAATTTAAATTTTCACATTTTTAGGATATTATAGTTTGTATAAGAGTAGGGATTAGAATAAATTATAGTGTATTATTTTTTATGTTGAAGGTAAATTAAGTGTAACAGTCATTAAGTATTAATAATTTATGGTTATTCACCATTTTAATGTAATAGATACAACTTTAAGATGGTTATATTTAATATATTATGTTTTATTAGGGGATGCGATAATATTTTGTTAAAAAAGGAATAATTATAACTATAGGATAATACCCTATAGTTTTGGTAATGTAGAGATTCTGCAGTTCTTCATGAAAGAACAACCCTATTAAAATACTACATATGGATGAAGGATCAATAATTGATGTACCCTTGGCTAATAACCCTTAAAATTTTATTTTGTATACTAACCAAATTATCACCAACTGCATGATTAGGAATCATAACATTACACCTAGATTGATAACATATGGATACTTTATCGTGTATATTCGAATTCTTTTTATAAACCATTTGGAAAGATTTTATTTTTTTGATACAAAACCTAAAAATTAATGAATTTGGATAATAGAGAATAAAACATTGATCATCACAATTTAATGTAAATATTAATTTATATATTATTTTTTGTAAAATGTTAATGTCAAACTATGAGAGAAAAAATTTTAATGATTATAGTTGTAAAATATTTGATTAAAATTCATGATAATTTTAGGAAAGGTGTTTTTTATATTAGGGAAAAAGTAAAAGAGAGAGAAATGTAATGATAATTAGATTGAACATAAATAATAATACTATTAAATGAATGTTTCATTACAAATATCATCTAACTTTTTTGGTTTTCATATTATATTTTTGGTATTTTAAGAACCATTTTCATTTTAGTACTTGGATGAAACATGATCAAAAAATGAATATATGAATGTTATTTATCTTTTAACCACAATGTATTATAATTAAATAATGTAGCATAATGAATTTGTATTTAGTTCAATAATATTCTTATTATGATAATAAAATGTTATTTTCTTAGTCTTGCCTATGGTAGCGAGGTTAATATCTATATAGAAATTAAATCTTGATACTTTTAGATATTATCATAATTGATTTATTTTTATTAGTGAAATATTTTTTATTTTAAATGTTATGAGGATTATATGAATCCATTATTATTTATTTCAAGTAGATTATCATTATATTTTTGGAAACATATATTAAATAAATCCATAAATTTGAAAATTTATTTTATCACTAGGTGATAATATTTTTTATAACTATTTATGAATGCATGATTGAGATATAGAAGAACTCTATAGTTTCATAAATTAATTATGTTATGGTAACTAAGGATTTTTTTATTTTTATAAATGATTATTCCATTGAAATGATCTGTTTTGTATTGATTTTTAATTTAGTGAAAAAACGATCCATGATTATGTTATTAACATACATTGGTATATCATTTTATGAATAATTAATGTTTTTATCGGAAAGATATTCTACTTAATATAGACATAAAGAATAATATATATTGAATAATTTAATAAATATATCAAATGATGTATCTAATAATATTACCCTATCTTACATTCATTAGAAATTAATAATTAAATTTAATATTGTTGTAATTAATTTAATGGGAAGAATGCGATTTCCTGAGGCTTTGGACAATTAGATTTGGAATTATCATCGATAACGTGAGTCACTCACAACACCAAACACATATAACACAAATCTCAAAGGAACTATATCACATAATTTATTTTATTTAGAAAAATATAAGATTAATAATTCCACTACTATATAAAATTATATAAATTAATTTAAAATTATTATATATAGATGAGAAATATTTAATATTAATAATGATTAATTTTTTAAAATAATAATTTTTCAGTTTTTTATAATTTAACATAATAAATTAAATTTACTATACTAAAAATATCGTAAGAGTATATATTATATCAATGTACGATCAAATATGTTAACAATAGTTTAATTATTGATTTGTATGAAATAATTTTAAAAACCCATAATGTGTAAAAGGAAATTTTTTAATAAAAATATTTCATATTTAGGTATTTTAGTTAAATTATAAGAACTAAATATATAAATTTATATTGATGAGAAGAGAGCCTTTTCTAAATTATAAGGTCAAAATTATCTTAGGGAGAACTTGTAGTATTTCTAGAAAATAATTTATTATTACATGAATAATTAAAAATAGATTTGACCAAAATTATAAATATCATAAGAGAAATAACTAGAATATTTAAAATAATTAATTAATTTGTTAATTTTTCATTTATAAAAATTATGTATTTATAAATTTCATTTTAAACTTATGAAATCATTTTTCATCATTTTAAATGATACGAATCATTTCATTTAAATTTTCAATATATTATTTTAATAAAATAGTTTAATTTTTATATACAGTTACAACATGATTTAGAGTCCAAAATTTTTTTTTAACAATAAACAAATTTATTCCATTAAATTCATCCAAATTGATAGCAATTTTTGAACATCAATTTCAATCCTCAAAACACACTTTTTCTATAAACGGATTTTATGAAAAATATATGCTGATAATATAATTCAATTTTTTATCATATAGATATCTTATTTGTTAAAATTATTTTCATATTTTAAATCCATATTATGACATTTTTTATGATTTAAATTTTCATTTTTGTGTAGAATATATTATTATTAAGATTAATGTTAGCGATCAATAAAATTGTAATTTTTTTTCATTTATTTATATTTTTAATGTTATGAACTTTATTTATAAAAATTATAATGGTTATATTTTATATAGAAGAATTTATTATTTTCTTACACATATATAAAAATATATTATCACTCCTTCATTTGATAATCATTACTAACTGACATGAATAAAACTTAACGATAAAAATATATTTTTCTATAGAAACGTTTTCCTAAATATTTTATATTTTAGTTTCAATAATAAATTATAAAATATATATAAATTCAATTATATTAAATGGACACTAAATTTATTTATATAGAATTAATAATTTATTGTAATTATTACCTCGTAATGTTAATAAAATATAAACAATAATATTGAAAATATTTTCTTAGATAAAACATGAATTATAAAATTTAAATAAAAATTGTTAAATGGAATTTTATATATTAAAAACAAGTGGAATGTTTAGAGTTCTGGGTTTTAATGAACTTATATCACCATGAAATCAATTATTTCTCTCATTTAGATCCTTTGACCATTGAATAATTCATTTTATTACTGAAAATTATTGGTTGTTGATGAAGGATTCCTTTTTTCAGAAGAAAAAGGGAAAATTTGACACCTTATTACTACGACTCTTTAATCAAAATCCTCTCTAAAAATATACTTTATTAACAAAATATAATCTTATTTCATTTTAAAAATATTTGTGTCTCAATCAATAAACCAAAAATTTCATTTTCATGGAATCATCTGAGAGAATGTTCAAGGAACAAAATTCACTGTTATATAATCTTGAGCATTTATTTACTATCATTATATTACAAATATTATATTATAATATTTATAGAATAATGATAATATAATTAAATTAATATATTGTTTTTATATTAGTAGAAAACATATTATTTATTCCATTAATAATAATTAGAAAAAATGTTAATAATGCATTGTGTGGACTTTTACCTCAACAAAGTAATAATTGTCATTTTTCATCTATGTTTTCAATTCGACCCCAAAATACTTAAAAAAGAATCAAAAAAATAAAAATAAATTAATAATATCAATATTATTATTTTATAATGATATTATATACGTAGTTAACTATACTCACCCATCGAGATAAAATGTCTTCATCTTTTGGTTGTATTAAGCACCAATATAAACAATACTAACAGAATATATATTTTAAAATCATGGAATGAAACTTCTCACATTATTATTATTTGTTAAATAAATAAATTACTATTTTATAGTCCAAAAAAGAATAAATAAATTATTTAAATTATCACCATCAATTACTAAAATTACAAAAATAAGATGATGCCAATTAAATGTTATGGAAAAAATAGATAAGATCTATATAATAATTAAAGGAAATATATTAATAAAAAGACCATATTAAATGAAATATGGTTGAATATGTGTCACTATAAGTTCTCTAATAAACAAAATTTTGATTATTTAAGAAGTTCCATGCATGCATTGAATGGATCGGGAACAAGATATTGATTTCCTATGTCAATTTTCACCCCATGAGATATATTTAATATTATATACCATGTTTAATTACTAGTTTATTATCTAAAAAACGTTTAATATTTTTTATCATGATGACTTTATATTTCATGATATTTAATTTTCAATCACTCATGATGTTTTCACTCAGAAATTATACAATTTCTAAGTGCTTTTGTCTGAAATTTCAATATATAAGACATATTGGTATTATGTGTCAAATTTTATTTATATACTATATAAACTACATGTTTACTAATTAAAAAAATTAAATATTATTTTTTAAGGGTTATATTAGTACTATTTAAATTTATCTGTCATTCAATTGTGTTTTCATTTGATTTTTTTAAGCCAAAAAAGCATTCATTGGCTAAAATTGATTATCATTGAGTAATACATTAGAATCATTATTATGACCTTATAAACCAAATTTATCCTCAAAATTAATTATAGTAATATTATTTTCTCATTTCAAAATTTTCTTTGGTCAAATAATTTATCAAATAAAATTTTTATAATAGAATAAGTATATCTCATTCATTCTAAAGTATCATTTCCTCTATGTCCAAATTTTCCATATCTCAAAATATAACCTCTACTAATTGGAACTATAATATTGACTATTTCATAGATCCAAATAATTATATTTATATATAATAAAAATAAAAAACTAATATACATTTCATGATGTCATTTTTTAAAAAGAGTATTTCAAAAAAAAAGGGTTTACATCCATTGAAAATTAATTGTTATATCTTACACTTAATGTTTTCTTATAAAAAGAAGTTATGCATTTTTATATGATCTATAAATCTAGGTTTCTTATAGAATAATTTTAATTATATTTCAAAATATTCCTTTACAACCTTTTTAAAAATAGGTTTTCAAGATTATAAAGTGAATTTTTCCATTATAAATTATTTTAAAAACATAAAAATAATCTAAAAATTTAGAAAATTTATCAAAATTATATGACCAATAATTTTTAATCATCTCTCTAATTATTTATAAATCTACAATGTAAAAAAAATTTAATTATACAACTAGTTTTTAAAATTTTATTCATGGAAAATGAAAATTTTAATCAATCTTCTCAATGTAAACTTTTAGCATGATTCAAAAAGTATTATTATTATAGTTTATTCTTTATATATGTTTTTACAAAAACAGAGATTTTAATTCTATATGACAGAAATAATTTATAATTACCTTTTACATTCATACTCATCTACAATGTATATCCATACTTCTTCCACAAATTTCCTCTATTAGTACACCAATCTATATTCCTATGATTCAAGTATGATCACATAGATTCAATAACATCTACATATTTGGATAATTATTGACCAATTCTTATACCCATTATCTTTATGAGGTAAATAAAATAAAATATATTATCATAGGCAAATTTTATTAATATAGTATTTTATTAAATAACTTTAGATAACCATTTATTTTCCACAATTATATCATGTTATCATTAACGATGGAATTATAATTCTTTTCCCTATATAATTAAACATGATAGAGATAGTCAACCAATTTTTATTCTGTAGTTTCATTTTATGTGATGATGATTTATTTTATGTTCCACTCATATATATGGATAATGATAGGTGGGATCCAATATCACACTCTAATGATTTTGGTTATGTTTATATATCATTAGATAACCATGAATGGAGATTAAGAGATTGTTTATGTAGACATAATAATTATGAGTTTTCTCACTTTTTCATGAATAGTCATAAAGTGTTAGTTCACATAAGTATTGGAATAATGATTTTTCTCATAATTTTTCCCCTATGATTGTTTTTGTGCCATATTTTTATACTTATTTCTCATGACTATGTTATGATCTCATGGATCATGTCAGTATAATCATATTTCCACACACTATTGATTCATGTATTATGAGTTTAAAATTCATATATCGTGATATATTGTACTTTATTTATTGGGTATTGATTTCATATGTATTCTGATTATACCCATAAACTCATCTTATGCTTAATCATGTTCTTTTATTTTCATTGATTATGATTATCCTTACAGTTTATTTGAGATATTCTCATTATTATGTTTTCATTTTCCTTGGCTATGAGTAAAAGTAATGGGTTTGATGTTTCTAAAATAACATGATTTGTGGATAATTTTTTGTAGATATTGTAGACTCATTTTGGATTATAAATTTCGTTGTGTATTACGATAAATTCAAATTATAATAAAATAACATGTTTTTTGTTTTTAATATATTATCCTAATTATATAAAACCCAAAAACCTAAATGGTAATTTGAATGTATTGTGATGAAATATTTGATTTAAGTCAAGTAATTCAGAAAGTCGTGGTAGTGGGTAATTATAACCCATCCACCTCTAATACCAAGTGGGAATAAATATCAACCATATAGAGTAGGGTAAATAATGATTTTAAACATAACATGTCTTAAATTATAATGTTTTATATATAAGTAATCCCCTTATGTATACCATCATGTATATGTACACCCCAACTATTTCATTTATACTATGAGAATGTTCATCACTATCATCACCCTCCATCATAGATGGATCAATTTTGAACATGGCTATATAGTGTCCACCCTCTCTCTTTTTACCAATATAGGATAATATGAAAAAAAACTCTTGTATGATACACTAATGGTAGATATAATCCATATATACCATTTTCAGTTATCTAAAAAACCCATGTTAGAAATTTTCATTCCAAATAATAAAATTTATATCCAATGTGAATTAGTTTCATGGGTTTCTCTAGAAACCTAAAGATATCATTTTGTGTTTTAATATCTTATCTTCCTTTTAGGGGAACAATTGGTACTCAATGTATTGAAATCACATTAAAAACCATGTACCATGCTCACTATATGTTTCATAGATCATATAACACAAATTTGGAGGGTTTCAACATAATGTTTATCCTACTTCTGAAAGAAAACATTAATATAAAGGAATTAAACTCATAACATCAAGACATTCATCCTTTGCTACCAATTTCAAGGTCATATCTGTCACAAAATTTAAAAATGTAATATCTACACACCTAATAATACTAAAAATCATGATAAATAATTTATCTATGTATGATATCACAATGAATTAGGGAAGGTAACTATTATTTATCTTATAATTAATACTTTGGAAAATTAAATGTTTTTTCTAGAACAATAAAAACATAAACACAAATAAACATATCATGTCAGTCTTATATGCTTTGAAAATTAAATAGAAACACACTCTTTTTCCTATGATGGATGATATTGAGATCATAGTCTATGTAATCCAAAAAGAGACCCCGTTTTCTGAAATAAAAAATATATTAGGAAAAAACCTCTTAAATATTTTTTGAACTCTAATAACAGTCGATTAAATTAAAATAAATTTGGATAAATGTGTATATTAGTTGTGTTTATAAGAAAACTCCATCCTAAATGTATCAACCTAGTCCTTCCATAATTAAATATTATATATATTTCGATTAATATTAAATATATTACACAAATACACACTATAATACCATAATAGTTTATTATAATTGTAGAGTATATACACAATCCACATATTTCATTAAAAATAATTAACACCTCCCAAAATGTAATTAGAAGGTTCTGGAGGCTGGTAAACCTACTCTTAAAAAAATTAATTAGAAAAATAAAGTTTCAAGAGAGACATTATAAGGAGTATTTACAAATACGGGTATGAAAATCCCCACATGAATTTGCTTCAACAAAAATTGAACAAACATTTGTGAGCACAATGGAACATCATGAGATATCCTCCATAATTTACCTCTTATTGAGATCATAAACTACCTGATTTTCTACTAAGTGGACTTGTGTACCATTAAGACAAACATAAACTGTAATGTGAATAAAATCAATCTCGAAAATCAACATTCTCCATGGAACATTACTGGATTGAAAATTGGTAATTTTAAATTCAAAAGTCGAGTTATATTCCATCCATATTTCTCATGAACCATGATGGATAAAAACCCAGACCACCTTGATCATTGCCCACAATTCAGCATAAATTGTATATGAATTCCAAAAGAATTTATAGAAATAGCCCACAATGAGACCCCAATGAGTATGGAAGGAATAACCACTAATGAAGGGTCCTGATGCACTTGAATTCACATCATAAACGTTTAATATCTACCACACTAAGATCATATTTACCTATCTATTATATATGGCCACCAATGATTTCTTGAACCCACCACAGACACCAATGTACCTCAAAATAACCAAATCCAAAAAGTCATTATTCATTGTGACAGTTTTAAATTTGGATACAATCATTATTACCCTTTTAATTGCAATTGTTATTGAATAAAAATACGTAATATGTTAATTTATGTCCAAACCATTCTATTCCCTCTATGTGTAGTAAATAAGAGTAGCCGCAAGTGCCAAAAGAAGGGAGTGGATCATTTCACTATTAATGGTACTATAGAATGATTCTATAAGCACATCAAATATCCTAACATGAATAATGTGGCCAAATATATATTTCACATACACCCATAGTTTGGATGTGAAATAGAAAAAACAATCCTATAGAAAAATGACTACTCAGCTAGAAAACACATGTATTATGTAGGGGAATGGAAGCTCCCTACATGTTGAATGAACCTTTCTAGAAGTAGAGTCTTCTTACAGATCCCCTAGATTATGATCAGATCTACTGATGATATGAAATGATTATTAAAGCCTGAAGGCCATAATAAAATTGTGATTGATCCATAATAATAGTACATGTTGCCTTCCATAGTACTGAACCAACCGGTCATATTTGGTGTCCAATTTAGGATTTCCCTATCTATATACACTTTCATTGGAAGATATTCATCTATATGAGGGGAAACATTTATGATGATTATTATTAAAATTTATGTAATAAATTAAATCATTATTTATAGTGTTAGAAATAACAAAATATTTAATAATTATACATGAATTACATGAAGTGATCTAGTAATTCAACGACGACTATATACAAACTATGCATTTTGAGCATCAAAAAATATCATGATATGCCTGATAAATATCTAGCCGAATAGATAAATGACCATACATGGATTTTTATTTTTTTAATTTTTTGATAAAAATGGTGTAAAGGAACTCTAATGTGTATTCAATAGAGGAATGAAGACTCTAGGTGTGATTTTTGAGAAATTTCTTATTGAAAATAATGAGATATTTAATCCTTATTCCACCCATATCCACTGATTTGAGATATTCCTTACATACAACAATGACTAGATTCATTTTATGAATTGAACCAATCCACAAAAAATTAAGAATCATGATTTTAAACACCTAATAGATAGTTCTAGGTAATATATATAACAAGAATTAATATATTAACATATATTTAATTACATAGATGACAAAAAATATTCTACAATCCTAAGGCATAGTATTCCCCTTCCATGTTTCTAGCTGATTTATAATAATCGAATAAGTAGATTTCATGTAAAATATTCTCACCTTACCAAAAAAAAGAGAATTCCAAGGTATTCAAAGGGAATGGACCCTCTCTTAACACCAAGAACCATAGATACCCTAATCTATTTAGATAAAAGTACTGATTTTCAAAACATCATAGAGGAGTTGTTATACCAGATAACATGGTGAACACCATATTCATAATACCCAAAATTGACATTAATATTTGAGATGGTGACTCTATCAAATATCCAAAAATTAAAAATTGCATCCACATAATGGATATGGGAGGGTGAAAAGAATCCTCTTTCAACCTCCCCCCCCCCCTCGATTGTTTTTAGAGCCCCTCATTTATAAAATAATTAAGACAATAACTCCTATAATCCTCAACTATAAAAATGATAATCCCATATAATGGGACCCCAACCTAACCCATCTGGAACACTGTAAGGAACCCATTAGGGACCCATTATCAATAATAGGGGACCAAAAACTCTTGATGATAATATTTATCAAGTCAATAAAGCTATTGGAAAACCAAAGCATTCTCATAATACGAAAAATGATATTTGATTTTATTGTATCAAAATCATTGAAAATATATATATTTTAGTCCAAATTAATATCCTATACAATTTTCATCATTATATTTACACATTATGATGGAGTTGAAAAGAAATTATGGATATTTATCCGATGGAAAAAACCGAACTGATTTTCTTTAATAAAATATATTATAAATATCACCTAATATAAAAGTCACTATCATACTGATCACCGTTGGGGAAGAGTTCCCAATTATAATAATCTTGAAGTCTCTAATATAAAAATAATTATACTATTTTGGAATTAAAGTGAAGAAGTTTTAATTCACTACATAATTCATAGATGAATGAATAAAGATTTCCATCCCTGTATTGATGAACGCATAGTGAACAATGTTCTATTTGTATAGGAATAATATACTGGTAAATACCTCTAATCATGTATTACTATCAATATTTAGAGAGAACATAACATCCTTAATTTCCCTTTCAGTGGGTTCCTAAACAACCCTCTTTCTCTAGAGGTCATCAATGCTAAAAATAGTGAAACTAATCATTTTTGATTTTTTATGAACCTTTATACATAAAGAACCATCAAAGTAATTGTTTAAATAAATTGAAATTTCAATTTCAGAACTAAAAACTAACATCAAATTTAAGAGCAATAAGAGATATTATTCTCTTCTTCTCCCTAGTCATTTTGTGAAACAATCATCAGTTTGAATCCCCCTCCTTAAGCCACATGATGATTAATTTATTTTTAGAATTTTTATTCTTCAGGAATGAAACACCATAAACAATGGAGAGGGATTCAAAATCTTTTTAATAGAGAAATTCTTGACTATGATTAATTTTCTGAAAATGTGAAAACTGATTTTCAACCTCTTTGACATCAAATTAAACTATAGAAAAGGATGTTTTCCTCTACTATTTGGGCCTTGCTTTAACATTAATCATCTTACTACCCCAAATTTATAAATGATTATAGAAGAAATCATCCTTCAAGGCATCCATAATAGTATCTCGATAACCATGTGCAATAAGAAAATCATTATTAAAAATGAATGGTAAATGGACTGACATTGATTAATTGATACACACATCAATCAATAGTGGATTGTGATTAGAGTGTATCATTTGAAGATTTATATAAGATAAATAATTTACAACATTCCTATCATCCCATATTAGAAAACAACTATAAATTGTTTTGGACTCCTATCCATTTAATGTATACATAATCCATATATAATGAGCTCCAACCATGGGGACTTCAACCAAACCACATTTATCAATGAATGAAGTGAACTCATTACATGATGGATTTCACAAGTTACTTCCAGTATTTTATCTAGTATTAATGATGGATTAATATCACCCATTATAATATAACTCTGACACATAATCTCTTATGTGGATTCTATACTTATCCAATATGCTCTTCTTCTTATATATAGGTTGAAATCATAGAAAAACTTTATACAAAATTCAACATAATTCATGCCAATGGAAAAAAGAGTAGATTGATGATCATTAGTACATGAAGTAAGAGTAATATTTTAATTTTATAGTACCCATAATGACTCCATATAACCTTCAAACTAATTATGGGAATGAATGGATTATTTTAATGAACTGTATTTAAAATCCCTCAAATTATCAAATTTCATTATGGGTTCATCAAGACCAATAATCATTGGTTGGTTGGTCACAATAAAATTACAATGTTCAATGACTGTGGGAGAGTAACAAAGCCCATAGAAACATTAGAAGTGGTCATTCATTGATTATGTGACATGAACCTTGTCATTGGAGAATCATGATGTTTAGTCCTTCATTGATCAGTCTGTATTTTCTCCATAGTTCTCTTTTTCTTCTATGCTTCTTCATAATTACAATAATCATCAACATTGATCACTATGAATTTTCCCAGATGGTGATTACTCTTCATCAACTTCATCCAAAAAAACAATACTTATTGGGGTAAACATATAGTATGATTGAGCAAGTTTCTTATTGAATATCTGTGAGAGCTTCCTTATAATATTTTTGGATGGTGGACCCTATGAAAAAGGTTCACCAATTTGACCTCAATGTATAACATGAGAAGGATTATCCACACTATTCTCCATCATACTGATTAGAATACACTCTATTGAAGGGTCAAAAAAACATTCCATGAAAAAAATCATCAGTTTTACCCATACCTGGAAGAGGTCTATGAGACGTTGTGACTCCATAAAGTTTTGTTGAAGGGGGAGTAACATACTATTTATCAGTACAAGAAGATTCCATAATAGTGACTTGTTTAAGAGAATCATCCTATTCATATATTGTTTCTTTGGAATTACTATGATTAATAAGAACAAAATGTGATAATAAAGTACATTTAGTGGACTTTTGAGAGATAAAAAATTAATTCCTCTTAGATAAAAATCATTCTCCTCACCATTAAGGATAGGGCTGATTGTTAATCTATTCATAGAGTCATCAACATTAGAGCCCTAAACCTAAGGATCCTGAATATATTTACTATTGATAAGGTAAAAAAGAAACATCCTTAGGAAAAAACCCATCATTAAACTCTCTATTCACATCCATTAGGGATCAATTGTTATCATGGGAACCATTCACATGAATATAATCCATATTCCCATAAAAATATAGAGTACCTTCAATCACATAATTTGATGATCCATGACCCCAAGAATGGGCGTTAAAAGATGAGACCATATCCTTTTCTTTTCATCATGTCTAGGTGGCATCATCAAGACCCCATATTTTAAATAATATTTACATTTTCTTCTTATTTCATTTAGAGTTATCATGCCCAAAGAAATTACAATTATCATAGAACATAAATTTCCTCGAGTATTAAACATAATGATTGATACTATCATCCCTAATAGTCAACAAAACCTCTTGAACCAAGGATATAGGCTTATAAAACTCAATAATAATTCATTCATAATGACCAAAACATGGATTTTATATCTACTTATCCATACATATAGGATTTTCTAGAGTAGAGGATATTTCCCAAAGTATAAACGGATTCTTGTAAATCCAATTAAGATTGAAACTTTGTATCCATACCAAAGTGTGAGTGTTCCTATTGTTACTAGGATTGAAATTTAGGTCACATTCTTAAATCCAAAGAAAAAAATGATTTAATGATACTAAACCTATGATGAAAGCCAGTATTTTTCCCTTATTATAGGAAAATATAACTAGTTAAGAAGAAATCCTTATTTTCATCTCCCACTATTCATGGAATACCAAGTCCTCTGAAATCTAGTTGGTGATATTGTTGAATTTCCATGAATTCAACACTTTTGTAATCAAGACATGCTCGATGATGTTGTATTTTGAAAGGATAATGTGTTCCAGAACAAAATCTTGATTCACTAAGACATGTGAAAGTATACCTTTATTTGTAACTCAATTAGGCGGATAAGAATAAATTTCAAATAAATAATTATTCCTTGATTCCTTTAACAAATCTTAAAACTTATTCTGAGATATAGGTGCTTCATGAGATACATGATAAATGATATTTGATTTGTTTTAACACCAAAAAAAAGATTTATTTGTGAACAAAAAGTTAAGGAAGATCATCAACTAGATCAATATCTATTATCTTCCCAAAATGACGCTTCTTAGAATAATAATCATGTTCTATAGATCTAGGGTTCTCAAAATTCTCCCCATATTTCTCCACTATCTCTATTTTTTTAGATCCCTCCATCTCCCAAAATGATCTAAATATTTATTACTCTTTAATGAAATACCATATATAAACATTTTCTTCATAATCTAGGGAATATAAAAAATTGAATGGATTATATTAGGTGATTAGTAAGGGTGTGAATTATGGGTATCAATGTTTACATAATCAATAATGAGTGAAAGGTTATGATAACTTGAGATTAAATTTTTAAAACTATAACATAAATAACATAGATCCTAATCCTGAATCATGTAAAAAATATTTGTAGTTTATAATAAATTAATCATAAATAAAATAAATAAACATATTTTTTGAGAGTATAACATCGACATAGGAATATGTAAAAACATAATTTTAAATTTTTTTGGATATTATAAATTGAAATAGTTTCTGCCTTTAGGCTATGGAGAGGACGTCAGACCCTTGAATAAACATATTCACATCAAAATGGGTCTAAAAATAATGTTATGGACCAGAAAACATGTGTTTAAAAAAACACATGGACTTGACACATGGTCCAATGATAACCTTAGGTACACCAATCCATGTCCTTTCATAACAATTTTAACATTAAATCATGTTTATGTATGATATAATTATCTAATTATTTATCTGTATTTACCAAATGAATTGGATATATATAACATGATCTCTTGTCCTTGGATATTGAAAAACCACCTATCTCTTAAGAAAAAATTTATATGTGTTCAACAATACTAAAAAATACTCAACACTTTATTTTTAAAATAATTAATTGTGGTTCACTCACATTTCATCATACCATAACATGTAGAGAAGAAAGAATATCAATAAATATTTCATCATTTAATCATTACATAAGTCTTGTAGAAATAATGGGTTTCATAAAAATATTATCATCATAAATATAAACCATCTAGAAAAAGAATACAGATGATATGATTTTATTATGTCCCCGGTAAATCGTATATACCATCGATGGATTTCATCTTAGTTGAAAAATGATATTAAAGGATCACTAGGAGCATTAATTGAGGAAAATATTTTTTCCACTTTTAAATAAATTTATTAAAATATAAAAATGTCCAATAAATTTATGAAAAAAATATTAATGAAAAAAATCATGGAAACATATATTGAAATTTTTAAATAAATGAGTGGTCATAGTGGAAGGAAATATCATTCATTTAATACATGTTAAAATGAGAATTTGATTCAGAATTATGGTAAATGACAAAAAGGACTCATTTGGTAAATGACATGAAGAATAATTTTAATTTATTTGTGGAAATTAATTTATGAGAAAAAATATATTTTTAAATTTATAGGATGGTATTAAAAACTTTTTAAACATTTTTATAGTGAATATGGATATGTGTGAAATTCAATTTTCGACTACAGTTCGAAATAATGTTGGTTTTCCATAAAAAAATTATATTATTCAATTTAGTTATTAATGTTATGAAAATTAATGGACAAAATGAATTCTATATAAATAATTACATTCAACATAAATTGATGAGTTTTATGAGAGTAATATAACAATACTCTATCTTTGGAAGATAATAATAAACAATCTTGAAAAAAAAACTACATTATAACATTAAAACCATTACGAAATTTGAATATTTTAAATCACAAAACACATAAAGTAATTTTTATATAACAAATATATAAATACAAATAATTATAATAATTATTATTATATATATATTCAATTGTGATATATAAAATACACAAAAGAAATAAGTGCTAAAAAAGGCATCTATCTCAATGAAATAAAAGTGAGACTAACTTCCCCTACATGATTTGGTAACTTTTGAATCGTATGTCCCAGGAATAAATAACATTAAATATAATAATACTATCTAAATTCATCAACATCATATCATATGGGATGTATATACACCACATAAATGAATATGGGGACCTAACATAACATATGTCTTAGAGAAACCAATTTGAGATAAGAATCCATTGCCTCACTTCTCGACTATCATCATATAGATATTCACCTCCTATATATTTATTATTGGTTTATTATTCAAATATTGTCAAAAAAATCATATATGTCACACAATATATTATTTACTTATAACCATCTATCTTCTGTTTAATAAAAATTATTTTTAAAAAACGTTATAGTATTAATTGCTTAATTTTTCATGAATGTTATGGTTTTATAGTTTTTTTCCATTTACATTGAATATACATCCATTATATAAAAATGATATGAATATAATATATAATCATTAATTTTTTTTAGATATATACATTATTATTAAATATAGAAAATATATTACATCATCCAGGGAAATAGTAGGTTGCACAAACGCATAAACGTTGTTTCCATTTTCTCTACAAAATAATAGAATGAAATTTAAATAATATTTCAAAATTCTAGAATAAATAACATTTCATAGATTTCATATATATTAAATAAATCTGTCATTACTAATATCCTTTTTTGAATAAAATGAAAAACACATCACCTGACATTGTGGAGGTGGTAGTCCAAACGTAGGAATGGGTGGTTTTATCATTTTATATGAGATTGGAAGCTATAATGGCAGATGTAATTATATAATATTATATGTATTTTTATATCATAAAATAATATAAATATGTCAAATTCAACCTTATATATAGCCGTGAGAGGTGATGATGGATATCAATTTACATCAATTTGTGGGGTAGTTACATAAAATTGACAGATTCATTTCTCATTTGATGGTGTTAGAGATGGATATATATTACGAAATCAAAATAATAAAATATCATATTATGGGATATAATTATATTTTTATATCTTAATTATATTATTAGTATTTCAAGGATTTGGAATAAGAATAAAAAAAATGATCAGTTAACAACGATACCTCTTAATCAGACAACCACCATATGTTTTCAAAATAAAATATTTATTGGAGGGTTTCATAATCAAACTGTGAAATCTAGAATATAGAAATAGATGAAATTAATATATATATATATAAAGATAATTTTTACTGTAAAATTATTTTTATGTGTGATGTGTGGAGGAGAGTGTGTTCCCATTTGTATGTAGGGTAGAGGATACACATTGAATTTTTTAAAATAAAAAGTTATTCAAATGTTATAAGCAAGAGAAAAGGACCCAAAGTTGAACATTATCAAACCATAAACGATATAAGTTCAAATTATGGTTATAAAATATTACTTTAAGATGATTTTTTTTAATTTTGACCATTTTCTTTTTAATATAACCATTGGTAAACATGTTTTAACATTAACTGTGGCAGTTAAATTTTCTGTTTTAACTATTAATTATCAGATAAAATTAGTTGAACATATTATAAAATATAAAATATTGTAAATCCAAATATGGAATCCGTTTTTGGAATTTAAATTCACATATTCAAGAAAAAATAATTCAAATTTAAACCCGTATATGTGATAGAAGAGTGATTTTTAGAAGAGGAAACCGTTATTAGTATAGAATGTTTTAATATAAAAATTCAATATTTAATTGAATCTAATGAAATAAATAGGATTAATTATTACATAATTCTTAATATTTTACTGTTAAATTTTATTGTAACAAAATATATCTTTTTATAAAATATAAATGAAATTCTAATTCTAAACAAAAAAAATTATTTTCATTTATTAATTAAAAAAATTAATTTTTTTTAAAACACCTAAAAAAATACCCAAAAAATAATTTTCAAATGTCCATTCCAATAATAAAATACATTATTCCAATTACATATTCTAATATTGGATGAAAAATAATTTTATTAATTTATATAAAAAGAAATAAAAATAACTATCTAAAACAATTATATATTATTTAATATTTTTGATTCACCTATTAAGAAAAAATGTTTAAATGATTAGATATAATTTTCATGATTAAAAAAATAATATCACTATAATATCATGGTCCTTTAAAACAATGTGTTTCATGTAATGAAATATATCAATGAAAATAAATACATTTGAATGAAATAATTCATAATATCTCAATGTGTCAAATTCTACCCCGCTTAAAATTAATTCTTATTCAAAATTAATTATTTTGATAGAAATAAATGGGGATACGTCTGCCTTATAATATCCTTTAGTTCATATGTTTCTTAAATAAATTTTATGTTTTTCCAAAAAAATGACCAGGTGAGTGGTCTTGTGTCATGGAGCACTCTCTTTGTGGACAAAAATCTCGACCAATTGTTTAACATAGGAAATATCATGCTATATTGGTATGGACATTGATTTTATTGCATATGAATGGTCGGGTATACAGAGGCTCTCACCTCAGTTTTCCAAGGATAGTGTCTACTTTATTATACTACTATAACAGACATTGAGTCACATCCTGAATAACCAATTAGTTTATTAGTATTTAAAAATGGATACATACATTATTTTTTCATTTTATTTGAGAACAATAATTACAATTTTTTTAGATAATTTCATTATTAAATCTAGTATATCCTTTATTATCAAACATATTAATCTTCATGGAATCAAGTGAATAGAAACAAAATAAGTGTGAGCTATAGTCCTCGGTAAGGTTTATGCAAACATAAATCTATACTGAGTCAATAATAATAATCAATATTGAATGATAAATAATAGAAAACAAATTCCATTTAAAAAACAAGACTTGAAAGATAAGGGGTAACCAATATAGAAATGTAAAAACCTAAATAAATATTATATTTAATCAATAAAATGAGTATGAAATGAATATATAGATTTTATCATTGATAATATATCATGTATATCAATAAATATTGTAAGATAAATAACCAAAAACGCATTGAATTTAATCGATAACAACACTATCATAACTATATATAGAATAATCAATATGGTAAGGTACAAAAAAAATCCATGCCTTCTAACTAGTAAATAAGAATTAAATGACTATATTTATAATATCATTGTGAAAATATCATTGATCATAACAACTACATTTTAAATGTTGGAAATACATAATTATTGTTTCTAATCACTCAAGAATATGATACATATACCTTCAAGATCAATCCTCTGGATAGTTTAAAATTGATTGGTAGAAACCCATTTAACTATATCAAACATACTATTTCATCTCATTATACTAGTTGATCTATTAATCAGTTATCCATAATTGTTCCCAACTATGTCACCAGGTCTGAATCATTCCAAACATATTGAAGGATCAATTTAATTAATTGATCAATATTAGATAACATCAAATATTTATATTAATGGATGAATAAAAAATGATCAATACTTATCATTTAAATCATATAATTATCAATATAAAACAACATATTTATAAATGCAATAGAATTTAAGAAATATAAATGATAAAAAATTTGGAAATTTAATGTAAATTTAATAACAAATGACTATAAGAAATTCAATATTTTAGTGAATTGTTAATGAATAAAAATGAATCAAGAAGGTGAAAGATAATACATTCCTCTTTTAAATGACCATAAACCATATATATAAAATATTTATATGGTGCTAATACAGTATATACTTATTTGAAGTAGAATAAAGGGTCTTTTTCATCAATGAATAAAAAATCTATAAATATAACGTTAAAACTAGTATTGTGGAAAATATAATTTTCAATTTAAAAATAAATTTTTAAAATTATTTTTGCAAGAAAAATTGAAAATAAATATAATTGAGAAAATTCTATGAAAATTATAATTTTTTATTTAATTTTTTATTTGTCATTATGTATAGAAAATCTATTCATTCCATACAGGTTAACATAATCATTCCTTTTACTATTTAGGTACAATCTAAAAAGGTATTGTATTGAATAATTCTAAATGATTAAATTCAATTTTTTATAAGGTATAAATAATTAAAACACCATTAATAAATTATTTTTAAAATATTAAAGAAATATTGAAAACATATTTAGAAAATATGATTTGAGAAGAATGAAAATCCTCATCGAAGGGAGAAATGATGTTTGAAATTCATAATAAATTTTTATAAATTATTTTAAGTACCACATATTGAAAAAATGGTACCATAACATTAAAACTTATTTAATAAAAACATAAGACAAAATGGAAATGGTTTTATTATAAATTCAACAAATAATTACCTTCAACATAATTTCAAGAATAAGCATTCTCAATTAGAATGATATTGTAAAATAATCAATAAAAATTATCATAATATTTAAAAAAAATTAGTATATTAATATATTGTGTATATAAACTTGAAATAAACATTAAACAAGTGGATATAAAATATTATATTTTCAAAGATCATTATGAAGATTATATTATCATTATATAATCGATGAAGAATATGTTTAACCCAATGAATGGAAATTGAGTTAAGATATCCCTAATCAGATGTTAACATTCATTCCAAATACACATATATGAAATGATAAAAATTTAATCATAGGATACCGTGAATTATAAAGTGTTCATCATAATATATGTGAAATGGTCAGTTCATATAATATATAAAATAAAAATGTACCTAATATATAAATATGCCTCAATGAGAAGAAATTGAAACTGAATCCCTCACCCTTCAGTTTCCATTAGTTTAACATGATTTAAGCTCATATGAAATTATTTTAATCATATTATTAATTTTTTATGGAACCATTTTCATGTATATAATATCATTTATGATCCACTTATTACATTTAACACAGGTTTTTTAATGATATTTCATTATTTTCATGATTCCGGATGTTAATTCCCTTGACTTCACATACTCATTTTGTAAAGAAAGATCCATTCAATTTTAATATTATATATTTCTATACTATAAATAATTATATGAATTTTATAAGTATAATAATATTTTAAGTTTTTACGAATGTTGAAAATGGAAAATGAATCGTATTGCTTCGTGGAGATGGTAGACGTTCATAAGCATGGGCAACAATATCATTATCTCGATTAGTGAATGGGTTATGAAGTCAATAATATATTAAAATTCCATAGTAAATATAATATCTAATATATAATACATATTAATTAATAATATACTTTTTACATTCTATGTAATTCGTAATCGAAAAAAAATCACACCACGTCGTGAGGCTTTTGTTTTTCATACACACATGCATCATTATATTATTTTAAACAACATGAAAAAAGGTATAAGTGATATTAATATTAAATAAGTAAAATAATATTATAAATATCATTTAAATGTTGTTACTAACGCATTATATCATTAATTAAAAGTTATTTATGGAATCATAACTATATCAGTCCACGAGGAGGTAGTCTGTCGTACACATGATCAATGATTTTGTTTCACATTTGATGGATGTGAGGATGGTTAAATATTATTTCATTAACAAATTATCATCTAATTTTATGGGATATACTAGTTTAATCATACTATATTTTTTAATAAATAATTTAATATGTTTGAAGAAGAATTAAAATGAATGACCATTATTAATATAATTGTCTTCTCTTGGAGAAACCTTCTTTGGATTTCTTCTTATGGAAACTATGGAAGATATTTTGGGAGTAACATAAGCTATAAAATGTAACTATATATTTTTAGAGATATATTTTCAATGGGTTTTATATAAAATTGTATTGGGAGTTTTTGAGGGTTTAGGGGAACGAGTTCTCTTTTATAATTGGGGAAAGGGAACCCTCTTGGAAATTATATAGAAATTTCCAAAATTTATAAAGTCCATTAAATGAAAATTATTCTAAATGTACATTGATTAAAACATGGGATATATAATTTCAATATATATCTAGATAATATGTTTTTGAAATGTTGGTATGTAATTTTACCCCCTCTCTACTTAGTTTAACCCACAATAATCCCATATTTACCAAAACCATTGTAAATTTCATTTACACTTTTTACTATTTCTTTTGGTTAAAAATTAAAAAAAAATTGATCAATAATTTAAATTTTTTCATTCCCAATGTGGTATTCAATTTTAAAATTTTGATTTATTTGAGTGGAAATTTTGTTTTTAAAGTCAATTACATAGACACATTGAGAAAACATGTTTTTAATTTTAAAGTTGTTAAATGTATTCAATGTATTCAATATCAAAATTATATTTTCAAATGATTTAAAAACCTAATTGAATTAATATACATTTATTTGGATAATTTTTTATTTAAAAATATTTCAAAATATAACTTATCCTCATAAATAATATAAACAAAAATGCAGTTTCCAATTAAAATTCAATATTTTTCACTATTCAATGAAAAATAAAATATTTTAGAAAAATAAAAAAATAAACCATATAATCATATGATATTTAAATTTTGAAAAAAGATTTTTATTTGTTCAAATAATTATCTTCATAGTGTTAAAAATTAATTTCAAATAATATGTGAAAATTGAAACCAAACCCTCTTATAGAAAAAAAATACAAATCTATTTTTATGAAAACTATACTTTTTTTCCTCTAAATGATTATAAATTTATATCCAATTAATATATAACTATAATTTTAATAAAATATATAGTCTAATTCATACCCTCCAATTTATTATCTAGGTGAAAACTATCATATTAAATATTAATATTTTTATAATGTGTCACATTTTTTTAAACACGGTATTGTGTGCAGCAGAATCTGAACACGTTTTTCTATGTAAAATCATATTTTGAAGATATTTTATTCATTTGAAAATAAATATACCATAAATTTTTGTGATATTATATTCCCTACAAATCTTGATGTAGTGTATCATTCATGATATCAGAAAAATTTTCCTTATTTTAAAATCATTGGATTATACATTCTTTGCATCTGAAATAAATTATTTCCTCATAATTCATACATGATCAAAGAAATAAATCATTTAAATTAGGAAATAATTTTTTAACAAAACACATGATTAAAGTATTATTAATATATATTCATAATAAATGAGAAAGAGAAGTAAAATTTTCATAAGTAATTACATAGAACTAGGATTCCAAGTAGGGTAACATTGGTGAAAACTAAAGATTTCAAAATAGATGAAATGGATCAGAAATTATGTTGACTGATTGCTATAATTTATGATAATAATGTAAATGATCCATGGAATATTAACGGACTAAAACACAAAAATACGTGATAATTTAAAATATACTGTGGTTTATCATATATAAATGTAATAAGATACCATTTTTGTTTCATGTTATTTTTCCCAATGTTGATAAATTATCCTACTACCTACGAATCTATGGAAATATAATTATTTAATATGTTTCTATTTAAAACACACAATTTCATCCATTTTTTATTCTTTTTTCAATTTCCAATTCATAGATTAATCTAAAAAATTAATATTAATAATGATTTTTTATGCTTGAAGAAATGAAATTAACTTTTAATATTTAAAAAATATAAAATAGTGTGAAGATAATCCTCCAATACTTACTATAACCAAAATTGTTATATATATAAATCTAATAACATTAATGTTCAACATAATAAGTTCAATAAATAGTAATCTATAATGCTCATCCATGATATTTATAATCAACTCTAGATGGAATTTCAACAAACTAATATTATTTCCCCCATAAAATATATATTATAAATTAATGTTGCATTCAAAATATAAGATACCTATATCATCTAAAAACAATAATGAAAAACATAATTCTTCCAATAATAAAATCAGAGGTTCTGAAATATTTTTCATAGATACAAACATAATGTAAAATCCATTAATAATAACAATAATAATAAAATAACTGACCATTTTAGTTGTGGTAAATAATATCCCCTAATCAAGTCATTGTCATCATTATCTCTATATAGAGAAAATGTTATGGTTAATCTTCCCTTAATCATGTGTTTAACAAAACATTCAACATGACATTGGATCAATTTTCATGGTATAATTTGACACATGCTTTCAAATAATTTAAAAAATATTACAACATTAAAATACATATAAATTTCATGAATATTATAATGAGAAAATTATATACAAAATCTTCAATCAAAATAAATCATCAATCCAACCCAAGATCATTAATCATTCCACTATAATTCTAGTAATTAAATAACCTTAACCAAGAATAATAATCATTCCTTTTCTGTCCCATTATTCACTTACCTCCATTTGAATCCATAATAAATATAGAATTATTTATCAAACATGTTATAACATAAAAAAATTATTTTCATATGATTAGAATTATTTGGAGACTAGTTCCCTTAAAAATAATTTCTTAATCCTAACAATGAAACTATCATTCATATCCATTAGATTACATACCATTAAATGGCTCCCATTCCTTATATTAGGGACCATTTATAATATATGGAATATTTTATATTTTAACAAATCATTTTAGAACATTATCTACAATCACAAAAATAATGAAAAACATAACATTAATTGAAAATTTTAAGAAAAGGTATCCTCATAATAATAAACATATTTTCGTTGCGGATATCATTATTTTCATATCCTTCAAAATGTTCTCTAATGAAAATGAGAATTTTCTTAAGCATATCATCTGGGAGATTTTATCTAATTGGGAAGTATGACTTGTTGTCATGCATCATGAGATGATATAGTTAAACCCAATTTTTCCTTTTTAATATTGCCCTAAGGTACCTAGGTTTTTGAAAAACGTCCACTTATTGTATCCATACATAGATATATTTTTTTAAAAAAAATCTACAATATATTCTTTTCCAAATATTTTGGATTTTATAATATAATTATACTCAAATTTTATCATAGGGGAATGTTATAAAATATAGTTCTCCGATTTTCCACTAAACATCTATTCTTACAAACTACATTGACATTGAAACGAGAAGCACAAAGATGATGTCTACTTTATTTCAAGGATATAATATAGATGGAATCATATCCCGAAGGAATTAATGGTATTATAGTTTTCTAAAATAGAAAGATGCATGTGTCTTAAATTATAATTTAAAAAATATTTTTTTGTGGAATATCATTATTCCCTATAGAATATACTTACTTAAAATACATAGTATACATCATGGATTCATAGGAAATTAGACAAAACAAAAATTATAATAAATTCTTAGTAAGGATTAGTTATATTGCAATCTGTCATCAATTTTTAATAATAATCAACGTGTAAATTTATGTAACTGAACACTTATTTCATTTAAATAACATGCCTCGTAAAAAATTCATAATCAATATAGAAAAGTGAATAAATAAAAATTCATGGAATTTAATTAATAAATAGAGTAGTAAATGCACATATATATATATATATAATATCATTAAGAATATGTCATGGAAAATAATAAAAATTTAAATGTAATTAACTAAAAAAATTCCATGTATTAACCCAAAATCCACACTTCTAGATTCAGTGCTAATGACATAAACATTACAAATGTTACCCCATTCTTATAATCAAAACATAAATCAAAAGAATGGGAAATAATGAATCATTTATATAATCAATGATCTTTTAGGTTTAGTGTTTTAGTTATTTAGGAAAAATATTTTTAAATTGGTTTAAAAAACACACAATCTCCCACTACTCCCATATTTTCATATTTTACATCAGCTCATCAACATAATCCATGTGAAATCCTTCAAGAAAAAACTCATTTAACCTCATTATTATTAAATTGGGGAAAAGAAACCCATGAAAAGAGTGTTATCAGATACTCAATTAAGGTAACAAATGATATATGAATCACATCATTAACATAAAGGTAAAATAATATGAATATAATATTTATAAATTATGCCATTCATATTAAATATCAAAATCATGGGCCAAGAAATATCATAAGACATAAATCCTAAGATAATAAATTTCATATAAACATGGAATTTTGGAAGTCACGTAATAATATAAAATCATTTCTACACAAGTCAAGGCTCATTTCCAAGACCATTATAGTGGAAAAAGTACTTTACTAAACGGTGTTCACTCCTTGTTCCATCCCATTATTATAAAAACAAGTTTAATTCTCATCTCATCCCAATATTACAAAATCAATATCATTTCCCATTCCATACCTATCTGTTTCATAAGATATAAATCATTATCCATTTAATTAGATGGAGATATTGGTCCAATACATTACATAATGAAAACCATTCATATGTGTTCCACAAGAACATAAATTATTTATCTTATTAGATTCCATGAAAACAAATTGGTTTCATAAACATCATTCAATCATAAAATAACCCATTGAAATAAATTATTTTTTCACAAATATCATTACATAATAAACATTAAACAACCATTATAATAATTTAGATATCATACGTTAAAATTATTCCCATTTAATCATAAAAAATATTTAAGTTATCATAGGAAAATAATTCATAAGGCAAATATCCTTTTTCATTGAAAAGGTTTTTTTCATAAAATTCCATGAAACATTTAGAGAAATAATTTTATTTTAAAATTAACTTATATGATTGAAAAGGAAGATCCATGTAAAATAAGAAACATGAAATAATAAAAATCATTTCATGTCATATAATTTAAAATTAAACATTTTTCTCATACTTTTTCTTGATATGTCAAAAAGTAGCTTATAGGGAAACAAAAAAAATCTTCATTTAAATCCACATAAAAAACAAAAAAAGTAAAAATGACTTTTACAAACTGTAGAAAAACAGTACAAAAACTTTCTAATATATTTTTATGTTTTCCGTACATGGATGATAAATATACAATAGAAAAAACTTATGTATTAACAATCTCTGATAATAATGAGATTTCAAATTTATCCTTTACCTTCAGTATGGTTTACTTTGTATATATCAAAAAATATTTTTTAATTGGTTAAGAGTATTATTAACTTGTTCTAAATTGTAATTGTATTTATGATATCAGGTATAATCATATTATCACCTATTTAATAATATTTCATTATTACTATTATTTTAGGTGTTAATTTCAACATTTTCTTATGCATGTTTTGTGGTATAAGTTTTGGTTCATTAACATAGAGTATAATTATATTGTTTAATTAATTATATTAAGGTAATATATATAATATTATTCATTCTAACATTTATATATTCATTTTTAATGGTGATCATGGAGAATGAATCACATCACATCATGGAGACGATAGGTTGTACGTACGCACGAGCAATGGTATCATTTCATTCATAGTAGAAATTATTGATGTGTATGGTATATTTGGTGTCCCAAAATCAATATCATGTTATAATAATTATACATAGTTATTATACACTTTAGTATACCAATTCAAGTAATTTTTTGATGAAAATCACATTACACCATGACATAGAGATAGTAGGTCGTACGTATACATGCAGAGTGATTTCATTTTTCATAAGATAAATAGAAGTTGGAAAATGGTTATTCCATTATATTAATAACTTATTAGAATTTATTTTATATGAAATATATTACATTATAATGTCAATAACAAATTATGAGGAAGTATAAGAAGAAACGATCATGAGAGTTTTAGTATAGGAGATCACCTCTTCTTCAATGAGATCCCTCTAGATCCCCTCTTAGGGACACTAGAATTTGTATTTTGTGAAGACCTGCATCACAAGAATGTGTATAATGATGTTTATAAGGTAAGTTTTTGTTTTATTTCCAAAATTAAAGTCTCAATGAGATGTGAAGAAGTGACGGAGAAGGTTCATTTTATATTTTATGTGAGGGCCACTTTTGGAATATCCAAATGTGATGATTTATATAAAAATAAAACCCCGTCAAAAAAATATTAAGAATATAATATTAAAAATATTATATTTGATAAGGTTGTAATATAATTATCCAATAAATTTTAGACATGTTTTCATATCAATTTAAACATTATCATTTTAATAAACCATAATTAACCGATTTCAATTCTATGTATAGTAACAAATATTCCAACATTAAAATAGTGTAGTTTTTTATTTGATGTCAATTGGTCGATTAAATATTAATTAAAAATATTTTAAATAATATAATAATTATATGGTATTTGTAAATATTATTTATTTTTTGAAAATAATTTACTATCTCATTATTTTGATTAAGTAACAATAGTGTCAATTTTGAAACTATTCAATTCATGGTGTTTTAAAAATATCAAGATTACAAGTTAAACACACAAAAATTATTATATCCCTAAAGGGTTGATATTAATTAAAAAATTAATTGGTTACATTAATTAACTCAAATGATATTTTTTAATATATTTAATATCATTAATTTGATTTATTAATTAAATATATAAATATTAAATCAATTTTGTTAAATCCATTAAGGTAATTATTTTTTCCCTAAAAATTATAAATCAATTTATATGAATAATGTTAATTTTTTTATTTCTAATGACTATTTGTGTTCTAAGAAACATCTTGAAACCATATATTAAAATATTATATTTATTAAAAACCCACAGTGTAAACAACATGACTTCCTTTTAAATAAAATATTAGAGGGGTCTTATTTATACTCATGTGGATCCAAATGGTAATTAATTAAACCCTAGGAAAACCATGGACAATATAGGAACATAAAACAATATTTATCCATTTTTTTGGTCACTTAATAGTGCATATAAGTTTAATTAAAATCATTTTATTTATTTTTCTTCTCCTTGTATAAGCACTACATCAACAACGTGTAAGACTTTAAAGTAATTATTTACATCATTAAAATTAAAAATAAAATATGATGATAAGTAAAAACATTTTTACATTCAAATTATTATCTATAATAGGATTTATTTTCTGCATAGACACATACTAAAAGGATATATTATTAAAAACATGAATTTCATATCATGATATTCTTATTAAATAATATATTTTATGTATCTTAGCATCATCTGAGTTATCCAAAAAGTCAAAAATAAATTTAAATCATGAATATATGTTTATAAATTTAAATGTTTTAATTTATATTCGTTCATAATTTAAATATTTCTTTATATGGACCTATATAGGAAAATAATGACAAATAAAATGACATTTTGTTTCATTTTTTAAATTAAATATTATATAAGTAATTTTCTTGGAAAACATACCATTAAATAACTTAATTATGATTCTTATTCCATAAGGGTATAAGTTAATTCATCAAATAAAATTTAGGCATTTTGTAGGGTCATTTTATATTCTTTATAATCTTATTTTTAACCTAAATTACTGAACTCACCCATTAACACCGTAATGAAATATACCATGTTTACTAATCATGTTGGCCAAAAATAAAAGGGAACTAATTACTAAATCTGGAAATTGTGAATCTAAATATGAAATCAAATTTTCAAAAATAAAATCATAAAATTATAAGAATTAAATACAAAATAAAAGAAGAAAAATCACAGGAAAAAACATCTTCCCAAAAAATTTTCATTTTAAAAGAATTATTTATAAAGAAATCATGTTGAAAATATTATTTAAAAACCTGAATATTATTATTTTAAAATCAAATTAACTAATAAATTATTAGAACAAATCCAAAAAATAAATTTTCATTTTAAATACTTAAAATGAAAATACAGTTTCATTAATAAAAATTTTATTTCAAAATTTTTTGAAACATTAATCTTACCTAAGAAATACAAAACATTTTACCAAATTTAATTCTGATATCAAAAATTTAAATTATAAATTCAATTTTTCTTATAATAATTTTAAAAGTGTTAAAAATTATATTTAAAATGTGTTTTCTATTAATAGGTGGTAAAATTACTCTTCAAAATATCTTTTTATTCCTAGAATATGATTTTTTTCTTCTGTCAGGACTATTAAATACATTAGATGAATATAAAAAAATTAATTTAATATATAACATATTTATTTCATTATAATCATTAAATAGCTCTGAATAATTTAATTTATAATGATAAAACAACTTTGTGAGAAAAAAATGAAAATATTTCCTTTATATTTAATTGGCATGTGTTTTCATTTTTATGAAATTGGTAAATAATAATTTCATTGTATAAAACCTATATTTTCATAATTTATATAATAATATTAATAATAGAAAATTTTAATTACTATATTTTTGTCATTTTTAAATAATAATAATTTAATGTTTCATAGAAACTCAATGTTGCATGTAATCCGAGCTAAGTCAGTGTTGTATACAACAAAAGACATCAATGAAATCAAATTATTATTAAAAAAAATGTATCTCATAAAAATATCCGTGGGTTACACCATATTTAATCAATACCATGACTATCAAAATTGGATACATAATAATAAATATGGTATAGTGAATAATTGAAAACAAATTCCATATAATCAATTACTAAGAATAAATTTCCTTAAATGTTAATGTAATAGAAAAAATATCATGTATAATAATAAATGAATTCAATATGAAGTGAATTATTAATTATTGGATTTTATGTCTTGTCCATACAGTACTTATACCATCAATACCTATCCTCTATAAATTTTAAAGCATCTTGTTATAAAAACATTTAACAAAGTCTTGCCAACCGTTTTATCTCATGACACATGTTGGTTCATCAAGCAGCTATCTAAAACTAGGGCCCACCAATGTCATCATTCACAAATCATTCCTTACATTCAAAAATATCATTTTCATTCATGATTAAAAATGGCCTACTATTAAATATATATATTTAATAAAGAATACACATTTTCAATAATTCTCTAGTCTATAAAAAAAACATTTAATATAATGTACTATTTGTAGAACATAGATATATTTTATTAATCCATGATAAAAATTATTGTTATTTTTGGAAAAATTAATTTCTAATGATCATATGAAAGTGAATATCTCAAGAGAATGTTAATTGATGAAAAAATAATCAATAAAGTAAAGTTCAATAATTTCATTTGAAAAATGATTATAAACATTTAAAAGAAGAATAATGATGGTATAAATAAATCATAAAACCATTATAGGATGAATATACGGTTTTTATCAATAATTAATAGAAATACCTTACAAATATATATAAAATAATTATGACGGAATATATCCTTTCCAATTTAAAATTAATTTTTTATAAAAGATATGGTAACAAAACATATTTAAAATAAATTTCTTTTAATTTTCTATTTTATTTTTCTTAAGTAACCAAGAAATCTTATTATTAGTTATGATTGATGCAATTTATGTTCAAATTGTAATTTTTTTTTAAAAAATCATTATGTTTTTCAATAAATTGGAGATGAGCATTATTTTTAAAAGATTAAAAATATTTTCTTCAATTTATTTTTTAAAATGTAGAAATTCTTAAAAGCTATCCATGTCAAATAATTTTGAAATTTATATACACATTTTTTAAAACATATTTCGAAAACATGGATTTGCAAGAAAGATGATTTCTAACATTAGAGGAAAACAATTTTCACATTTTATAAAAACAATTTATTAATAATTTTATGTATAAAATTGTGATTTTTTTTAAATTCAATGAAAATATCATGAGTAATGAAAGGATAATTAAATGAGATGGTTTCATTGAAAAATTATCAAATAGTATCAATCAAATTAAGTTATTGAATAATCAACCTTGAATAGAATGAGATTGTTAGATTAACCCTTAAAATGATCATAGCATTTATGTGATGATTAATCAAGGAATCAATTATGGGTATCAACTATAAATAACCATAAAATAAGTAGGAAAAATATTTTATTTTCAAATGTCAATATACACAAAATATCCACATGACATAATCAACTATGTAGATTTATAAACCAATACATTGAAATTGAGTTATGAAACCCCACACCACTAGGCAATACTCTATCCAAATACACATGGTTGAAATATTTCCAATAGAAATATAGAATTCCATAAATAATTAATTATTACTAATATTTCATTTGAAATGGGCAGTTTATACACTATATAAAAGAAAACAATACATAAAATTATAATATTCCTCAACAAAATGAACCTAAGAAAGAAACCCTTACATAACTCTTTTATTACATTTAATATTACTAAAACTAATTTATATTGGTTTTATAAATCTTATAAATTTATGCAAGTACGATGTAAATATTTATAATATCGTATATGATCTTATTATTACATTTTTACACACGTTTATTAATGATATTTTGTTTTTTTCATTATTTTATATGTTAATTTTTTTTTTCTTGTGCTTGTTTGGTCATGAATATTCTGGTTAATTTAAATATAACTAAAATCCATAATATCAAAAAATTATAATAATTTTGTTAATTTTGAAATATTATATCCATTTATGAAATTTTAGTAAGGAAAAAGAATCTCCTTAGATTGTATAGATGGAAGGCGATATACACACAGAAGTGACGATATAATTCTCTTAATGAGTGAAATGGTAAGGAAATGGGTGATTTATTAAATTTCTAGAATCAATATCATCTCATATATATCACATATATTCATTATTTTTGTCTTTATTATATTCCATGTAAACTTTAATTGAAAAACAAATCACATTGCTTCGTGAGGTAGTAGTCCGTTGTACACACGAGTGCTGTTATAAAATTTCAAACCACGTGGAACATATAAGTTATATGTGAAACTAAAATTAATGAAGATTAATAATATTATAAACAGAATATAAATGTTTAAATCAATAATTTTATACATACTTGAAAGATGGTGATGGAAAATGAACTTCATCATTTCACGTGGATGTAGTTCAGTGTACATATGATTGATGATTTATTTTCCAATTTGATGGAAGTTGGGATGGAAAAATATTTTTCCATATATGTTGTAACATCTTATTATATGGTAAATACTAGTGTTGTGATTTTTTATTATTTAAAATATATTTTTTTTGTAAAATGACTAAATAAAAAAATTTCTTTATTAATATAAATATCTTCTCTAGGAGCAACCGTCATTGGATATCCTATTTAGGACCATCAGGGTGGATTTTTTGTGAATCAAAAGAACTATAATTTATCTAAGTATTTTTGGGGGATAATTGGGTAGGGATTGAATTATCTAATCATCTTGGTAGGTGTGAAAAAATTAGGGGCGGTAGAGCCCTTATATAAGGGGGAATGGGGACCCTCTGAGAAATTACATGGAAATTCCCTAAAATAATCCCATAGGATAAATTAATTCAAATGAAAAACAATTCAAAATGGACATAATATCAAAATTGGTAAGGATAATAAGGAAATATGGCCATAAAATAATATTTTTTACACTTTTATATTTAATTTTAACCCATACCATTTTACTCTGACCCTATTGTAAACCAATTTTTACATTAATTGTGGTAAATACTCTGAATGTCCTAAAGACATTCCTTTTAATTTTATTACGGATAATCCCACTTTTAATGGTTGAAGGGGAAGCCTAACATGACCCCTAGGAACAAGTTACATGGCCTGATATGACCTGCAATAAATGACCCGAAGGCCCAGAGGCATACAATTCCCAATACATGACACATTGGACCAACCCACTACAACTGCCCCTCCCTAGCTTTTGTATCATTATTCGCCTAGCTCTTCACCTTGCATTGCTGATCAGCTATAATTGACCCATATAAAGCTACATGGTGCCTTGTCCTGATGTCGATTTCCGTAACCTCTCATTCTTTCAATCCGGTTAGCTCGACATTTGGTGACTGCTACTCTTTTTTCTCTAATCCTCTTCAGGGGACAACTCTGTCTGAAGTGGGCTATACCATGATATTTTTGTAGCCGGAAGGCCCTGTAGCCCAAAAGACCTTAGTGGCATGAAGGTCCATGAGACCAGTGTGCCCAAACCGGTGGCCCAAAGGCCCAAACATATGGTAAAAAATTGTTAGGGATTTCATCCATTATTTTTTGAAAATAGTATTATTTTGTATATTTAATAATATAGATTATTCTAATTTAAATTTTTTTAATTCATTTTCAAATTTTTTAAAAAATTATGGGGGAAAATATATTTACAGTTAATCCCACAGACCTTATGAGGAAGAGTAGTTATTAAGAGATAATATTCAGATGTTTTAAGGTATTAATTTCAATATGAAATGTAACAATTTTCCAAATGACCAAAATATGATTAATAGATATATAATTGGACTAATATTAGGTTTATATCATTTAAAAATATAATTCACAGTTATAAACAATATAAATTAAAATCCAATATTCAATTTATATTTAAAATATTTAACTACTCACTGAAAATTGAAATATTTCAAAAAACAATTAAAATTAACCTAATGATTATTCAAGTAATATTATTTTAAAAATAATTTTAATATTTCCAATTTAGTTTCGAAAATTGGTAAAAAAACATTATTTTGAATTATGTACATAAGGTAGGGAAAGTCATTATTTTATAGAAAAATGCTATTTCTAAGAAAACATTTTTTTATTTAAAAATATTTCTATTATAATTGTAATTAATTAATAATAGTAATTTTAATAATATAGTTAATACTATTCATATAGATTAATCTATTATCTAGGTGATAACTAGAATATTAAATATTAATATTTTAATAACATTTCAAGTTTCTTCAAAATTCTATGTTGCATGTGACTCAAGATATACTAAGAGTTGTGTATAACCCATGATATTAAAGAGATTGAATATATTTATAAATAAATATATCTTAATTTCAATGGATTATCTATTCCCATATACACTTATTGTTTCTTTCCATGAGCACTCTCAAAAACAATTTTTTTCTTTTAAAATATTGGGGTTCTAAAAGGAATGTACATTCTCATGAGAGATATGTGGAACACATCATGAACAAAAGATATATTAGATGGATGTACCAATTAATATCAAACAATATCTAGTAGATCAAGAATCATAATGGTTCTAATACACCTACGTTATATATTACATTTCATCTTTAATATCAATACCATGTTCTATTGATATATTTATGTAAAAACCATCCCATAAACATCAAACTACAGATCATAATATTGATTTTCAACAATAATTTTCTATATAAATTGAGCTATAATGATGTTTTATTTAATGGATATATATTTATCATCAATTTTTAAAGCTAGATCATGTCTTAATAGATTTCATTTCCTATGTTCAACCCATTATGTTGGAGTTATAATATTCATTCCATTAATGGAGTTATAAGAATCCATATAATTTCTTGAGTGGAAGATATTATTATAAAAAACACCAACTATAAGAAGGCATTGATACCAAACACCTTTTGAATCCATATCATAATATCTCATCATAATCTCTATTTTTTTAATTTTTTACTCAGACTGATCATCTATCATAGGATGATACATAGTTGTAAAATTCAATTCTGTATTAAAAGCCAAATGAAAAATTCTCTCGAACACTGAGGTAAACCTGAGATACTGATCAGATATGATAAAAAAATTAAACAATGAAATCCTTCCACTAAATTAATGTAAATTAATGTAAGATGGTATGGAGAAAAAAATCATCTCTAATGCAAATGAATTGTGACACCTTCATATAAAAATTGAATATAAACCATATAGAATAAATATCTATAGATGTTTTGGGGAGTCTTAGGAAAAAATCTATGGGGAATATTTCCCATTTATACTCTATTATGGTTGATGGATATAAAATTCCCAGAGATTCTTGCCTCCTAACATTAGCTTACAGACATATTATGTATCGAGAGATGATCATTGGTCAAATTATAAAATGAAATTTGATTTAATTATTCTAGAATCAATGATGAGAGAGATAATTAATTCTCAATATTATATAAAATATATCGAAAGGATGAACAATATTATTTTGATATGGCCCATTCATACATACTCCATTATAAAATTCGGGTGGACTATAATATTAACCTAATAAAAATTAATCACTTCAACTTTGGTGATTTTTATAATCATTCATTTTTTCATTTATCCTCAGTAGTTTTTGAAGAATATTATCCTCAATATACCTTTCATTACATTTTTTTTCTTCATAATGCCCACAATTAATTACTTTGAGACACTATAGCCTAGGAGGTTTATTCTATTAATATTTAACTCCATTCATACATCATTTTTCTTCTTCAAATCAGTTCTGCATTATTTTTGGCAATTAATAGGTATCCAATACAAGAATAATTTCCTTTTCCTTTCATCAATTCAAATAATTTATACTTAAAACATTTATAATATATAGGAGTATGGACATTTTTATACATCCATGTGATATATCATTTTAGATACCATAAAACCGCCCCATTTTATTTATATCAAAATAAACATGAGGGTTTCTAATAAAAAATTCCATATTCGATGAACATAAAATGGTTTATTCATATCATCCAAAGTGCCTTATGGATAATGAACTTATGAGACTTGGTTTTAACTTACTAAATAATCAATCAACCGTACTTTTATTTTATATAACAATTCCATAATATTACATTACATTCCTTTTGAAGTTTTTCCTCATAGGTACAAATAGATTCATCAACCTTCTTCTTGAACTCAATTAATTCCATATACATTTTATTTAGTAGAATAAAAACATTATAAATATTGAAAAATAATCTCATAAACTCTTCCCACTCCATAGTTTCAATTTTAACTCATTAGCTTATATTCTTAGTAAGTGTTCACCATTAATCTGATTCACCACACCAACGATAAATGGGAAAAATAATTTACTCACGATCTAAATAATGGATAATGTAAAATTCATTTTCAAGGGTATGGATTTATTACTTCAAAACTATAGTAAATTAAAAAATAAAAAGATAAAGGCTATTACTTCATGAAGAATAAAAAAATATTGTTCCATTCTTTTGATAATTTGGAAGTTGAGCATGATTCATGGATGGATAAATTTGTGTGAGTGTGGAAAAAATGTTTTAAATTCAAAATCATAAAACATCTCGTTTCTCAATTGAACAATCACTTCATTGTTTGTCACATTCAAAATAAACATTGTTTCATTCGGTTCCAGCAATTTCTAGAAAATTAACAGCATAGTATGGTCAACACTGATCATTATGGGAAACCAATTAATCATGAAAAACCATTTATACGATTTATAAATAACCGAATCTAATTTATCATCAATTAATCCATAGGTATAACATAGGTCATCTTTGATTATAATCTATTACAATATTTCAATATTGATCAAAAATAAAATGTGAATTAACAGATGAATATCCACTGATATTATCAATCCAAATCAACAAAAATGTATTTTCTTACACCATGTGTTGATTTAGTCAATACTAGTTAACATTTTTATTGTTATTACTAATTGATATATGTTCACTACGATTTTGTAATGTTTTATTATCCATATAAGGATGTATTTCTAATAAAATTACATAATCTATTCCATAACAAACCATTAGTATATTAACCAATACATATAATTTCCCCCATTGTTTTTACAAAATTTATGAGAAAAATATACATAAATATTTACTAAAACATCCCTCTAGTTTTAATATCCCATTTATTTCCTTGATAACATATGATGTATTTAATGAAATATTTTCAGATGTTCGTGTTGAGATGATGTTGGTTTCTGTGTCCTGGTGAGACATTAATTGATATTTGAAAAATATTAAATATATTAAAATCATGTTCACGTAGTTTCCCTGAAAAACTATATTAAATATCAAAAAGGTTTCTTGGAACATATGTGAGATTACATCATTTATTTTTGGAATCTATTTATTACCCAACACAAAAAATAACATCTATCTGTGTTATAAATTTTTTAGAATTTTTTCGTAGCTGCTGAAAGTAAATAAAATAATTATTTTATTTATCATATTTCATTGATAGAATAACCTAAAGTACGAATTTATAAATACCCTATTATGGGAAAGTCTCAATGATAACCACATAACCATGAAAACCTATAATGAAGCCATTGGAGAGACATTGGTGAATGACATCTGATTAGATGATTAGATTAGTACCGTATAAATCATCTATGAAAATTATGTTCATGTAACTCACCGAATACATCGATTGGGAATCATTCTCTATCAATAATCGATCCAAATTATGTCTAGGATTTTTTATTTATGAGGTTTTATCCCATATATTTTTCCCATGTTGAATTCATAGAAACTACACAATGAATAATTGAATCTTTTATTGATGGTTGATTTATTTTATATTGAATTTAACTATTCATTTATTATTAATTTTATTAATTATTCTATTCGATAAAAGTAGAATGATGTTGAAGTATATAACAATAGATTTGTTTCCATAGGTTAGAGGATTATTGGTTTCTCCTCTATTTTCTCTCACATTTATCATGATAAATTTCATTGGCCACAATTTGATTAATGTAAGGTCATTGATTTTTGTGTGACCATTATTCATTGCAATAAATTAATACCATCTTTTCATTTCATGAGATGAGGTTGTGATTGTTTTTTATGAAATGTTATGATCCGAGGAGGATCTGATCAAACCAGTGTTCAATATTCATCCTGGTTTTACCCATGATGATCAGGGTGAATAGCAACAGCATAAATCGATTTTTCATTTTCTAAGAAAATTGTGGCTTGATTTATAAGGAGTGGAAATATAGATTATAGTAAAAACAATGATTCATGTTTCATGTTTAGAATTATGGGAGTTGAAGTAGTTATAGAAGAAAAACGAAGTAACCACAGGTTCAGGAAAATCATTCAATATACTATATGTAATCCAGAGATATATTTCATGTGGGACCACAAATAGTGGTTCTTGGGTTTCCATAGAATAGATATGTATTACACAACATATGTTCCCAAATATATTCTATTTTACTGTGGTTTTTGGATCAATGTGTGTCTCATATGATACATAGTTACGAACTTGAAGAGTAACATAAGCACTGGTGGAGTACACAGACATGGCCCTGTAAATAGACATGTCCAGGTAAACATCATGGCAGTAGTACATGAGCATGAACATATGTTCATGGTAACAGACATATATTAATAGTAACTAACATAATAATGTTTTGGATTAGATTTGGACATTATGTACCCAATTTAAATAACATGTACTTCATTAAAGATGGAGTTTTATCACGAGTTACATATGGTACTTGTGGAACAAGTGGAAGATGTGTGCACGTTATGTGTGATTCATGAGATATATTATTACAACCCACTCATGATCAAGGGTGATCCAAGAGAACATAATGATAAGGATTGTAACCAATAATTTAAATTAGTACATTTTCTTATCAGGACACCTACAAAACATATGGTAGCCCAAGTGGTGAGCTTTCTTTGTGGTTCTATATGTCATTAGTGGAGCATTGTTCTTCAATAATATTATGTTTCCACTCATTAATATATAGAGTATTATCATCTCATTATAGATTATTACCCTCCAACAATGATGTAAGTGTTATGCATCTAGGAGGTTTTACATCTACAACTTGGTTGAATGACATTCGATGAGTATTCATTGAGCTTTAACAACCAATCTTGATACTCAATGGATATTTTTTTCTGATCCACTATTTGGGGTGAATAATATTAAGAATGTTTTACACAAAAATATACGGGATAGTGTGATTCATATATGAATTCATACTTATGTTGGGGTTTTCAAATGTTCTTTGGTGATAGATAGATATTGGGGGGAGAAAGCACTAGAAATGGGTTCCAGAGTGCACACATAGATGCTGAGGCTTCAAAATCAGGTAGCTGATATAAAACAAAATATCAAAACATGTGATATGATTCAGGAGTATATCTCATGACATTGGACTGTGTTATGGGGTCATAGGATTCTTCTTTTCATCTTAGAGAGAGGTGGTGATTCTATTGTGTCAGATAGGGAAATTTTTCTCGAGACTGTCCGACCGCCATAAATATAACTGAGAGATAGAGGATGAGCCCTCCTGGAAGATTATTCAATAAGAGTTATAAGGTTTTCATCGATGTGTACATTGAAGAGGAGAGATTTCATCACCCACAATCACAATAGAAGAATCAAAACTACTATGATCTGTGCTGCAAGGTTTTGAACGACCAGAACTTCAGCCCCACTCCCCCCAAAACCCATGATAGCTCCCATCGACAACTTGAAATGAGATACACTGATGATAACCGTCAACCACAAGTCAATGAGAAAAAATCCAATACATGAAAATAATTATGTCAAACATATCCAGATCAAGAATGACAAAATCCTCGACCAAATCCACATCAGCAATCATTAATGAAAAGGACACTTAACAACCTAATCTTTCCTTTTGTTTGAGACATTATTTTCCCAAAAAATCCTTAATTCGAGACCCAAAGGATCTGACTGAGCCCTTGTTTCAATCCTTATTCTTAGAGACTCTTATCTATGATGGCATTATGACCACAAGCATTTCCCAGCATTGTGATATGATGCATGGATGGGGTATTTTCTCATCAGATCTATTTTTTGGAAGAGATAAGGCATTATTATGTAATCTTAATAATGGACTAGCTATAAAAAGGTAATGCATAGATGAATTAATTTTGGGGTAGGATGTGGTGTGTCCATGTTTATGAGATGAGGATTTCATTAAAAGTAATGAAGGATCCGGAAGAAGATCATTATGGATTCTGTTGTAAGCGGTGTAACTAATTTCTAACCATTTGGATAACATATCTCTTCAATCAGATGATGCTATGGGCAATCAGTTTCATGCAATAGTGGATGCATATAAGGATATATATCATGAGGGTGTGACATCCATACCTCCTCATAGAGATATTGTTTTTTCCATTGAAATACACATAGGTAAATGATAATTATCTACTCCACAAAATCCTATGGATCTTGTAGATCATTGTGAGATGATGGTTCAATTGGAGTACTGGTAGAAGATGGGAATTGTGAGATCCAGTGTTTCCTCCCATGCAATCATAGTGTTTTTCAATAAGACGGTGGATATGAGAACACCCCCCTCAAATTTCACTATGGTTAGTATGAACACTTGATGAGGACCTTTGGCAATAAGAAAACCCCCTTAGCTTTAATGGGGCTCATAAACTTTATCATCCATCCTTTCATTGGATATTTTTTGTGGTCTTTGTTAGTAATATCCTAGTGTAATTAGAAAATATGGAGGACTGTGTGATAAAATTGATGGTGGTTCTAGAAAAACTTTGAAATAACCATATTTATTGGAATACCTCATAGTGAAATTTATTGAAATTATACATCAACTTCTTGGAACCTTTACCTCAGATATTGGTGTAATAGTGGACCTGATAATGGTGGTGGAATGGTTATCATGGGATCCATCCATGAGCTTAATGGATTTATGGAGATTAATTAGGATGAATAGTTACTATATGAAATTTAGGCATCAATTCACTAGGATATCATCACATTTGGTTTCTTTCACCAATAAGGGGATGTCTTTTGTGAGGATATAAAAGTTCTATTTTTTTATATGTGGTAGAGGCTTATTATTTCCCAAATCATGGGATTTCCATATGATGATGTCAAGTGGATATTGTTTAATTGATGATTCAATAATTGGTATTTTTCGTATTCTAATTTAGAGGTAAGTAGTGATTTCTTATTAGTCTTGGCGGTTAAGAAAACATGATACGAAATATTTGACAGAAGATATTGACTTAAGAGAAGTAATATTCACATTAATGTTTTGATGACACAACATAATGGGTAATTAGATTTTTATTCAAATATAAACACAAGTGTATCTTGTATATATTCTCTTAGAATTATAATAATTTGAGAAAATAGTTATATATTTTTTTCGTAGGCCAATATATGTTCAAAATAGTTTATACAACTATAATTTTGTACATGGTGGTAAACATACTCAGTAATAGATCATGTTCTCATTTTTTGGTTGAGGTGTTAGAGAAGTTATCCTCATTTGAGTTGTTCGTAGTATATATAGATGAATCATTATATCTAAATTAAATTGTTTATCACACACCATTTCAATAGTTTTATATTGTTTCCCAACATAGGGATTCAGATTAAGAGAACATATGTTCTCGGATATCAAATGGATGGTCTATTGATATATTTTATAATGGTGGGGAGGACATTATTCTTTTTAGAGGATATACTATGGTACTAGTGGCATTTTAAAAGATGGTGATGAGGTACATTCATTCATCTTATTTAGTAACATATCAATTTGTGGATAATATATATTAGGTCCTCTGATATTTGATGTTGTGGCAAAAAAGGATGATGTGTGTAGTGGATTTTGTCTATCGATGATTCTCTTGAAAATTGTTGAAGGTTGAGCAATAGTTTCTTGTATTTTTAGCTGAACCCCTTGAGATATTGAAGTGAATGTGTATAGATTTACATATGCATCATTATGGGGTTACCACATATTTCTAGGGGAAATGCTTTCATATTGTTTATCATTGAACAACTAACCATGGTTGTCCTGTTTCTAGATATTCTAGATAAGATTTCATTAGAAAGAATGGGACACATCAACATGTAGATGATAGTTTTTATTTGCTTAATCACCTCAATGACCGTTTAAAATAATGATGCTCAATTCACATCATGAATTTAGAGAGGATTTCATGAGGGATTTTGGAATCTATTATGTCTGAGCACAAAATTTCACACGCAAACTGATAACCATATAGGGAAGACCACATAGTTCCCGGAGGACACACAATGATCATTAATGTATAAATTTTCATGTAGTTGAGATGATCATTTACCCTTGGTGGATTTTTCATAATATAATAGACACAATTCCACAATTTCTATAATACCATTATAGGCCACTCATGGGTGAAAGTGGAGGACATCACATTGGTGGAATTATCTAGATGAGTCACCACTCATGGGACCAGAGATGTTTCTAGCTACAAAAATAGATGTTTCAATTCAACCAAGAGTATAATAGGGCTTTATATAGTTATCAAAAGTCTTATGTGAACAAATTATATAGGTCTTTGGAGTTTAGATATTGATACAAAGTGTTCTGTAAGGTCTCACCTCAATGTATATTGTAGATATTTAAATGGGATGAAAATTTATCTAAGAGTTTTATTGGACCATTCTTGATAATATACATCATTGGAAAGATGGAATACAACTTGGATGTAATGATGTAGTTAGATTGGGTATACAAACTCTACCATGTTTTATAGGTAATATAAAATATTCATGATCGATCACCTTATATTTAAAAGGTAAATTTATAAATGACGGATGGATCTAACTTTTAAAAGTACCTCATGTTGATATTTAATTGATTTGAGAATATCCTCATTGTCGAACCCTTTCCTTAAGTGTTTTTATAGTGGAAGTATGAGAATATTTAAGAGAGATCCTAGGAGCAGTACATTTAAGTTTGATCCAAACAACCACACCATTTTGTGTATTCATTTTCACATTTTTTGTATGTAAATTCCTAATCCGTATAAATTCTATTGTACTATCATATTACAATGTAAGGATTTAAAAAATAAATATTAATAATTAGAGAGCCAGGCACTATGATGTAAAGATATTTTGAGGCCTCATGATCACAAAATTGATACTTTGATATATATATATATATATATATATTAAAATCAATCAATATATTTTCTCATAAAAAATTATGATAAATCCAAAAATTTTGTCATATCATAAATAAAATTCCACAGTTTTGTTTAGAACATATGTTTTATCATATTTTTGATATTTCCTTTGGCGAAGTTGGAATTTTTAGAGAATATTCTGATAGGTGCTAAAATAAATAAATAAATTATTTACAATATTTTATTTCATTTTCATAGTAACCTAATTTCATATAATATAAAAACCAATTATTTTTATCTATTATTCTTATAAACATAAATTTGGAGTTCTAGAGTGGATTCGATGGAGAGACATTAATGAATGACATCAGATCCTAGGATCGGATCGGTACTACATGGATTATTTGTACCAAGAGAGTTTATGAATCTTGGCTCTGACACCAAAATAAAATCACACATCATAAAAATTTGATCCAAAATCATGATTGGATGTTTTATTTATGTGGCATCAACCCATTTATTTATATCAAGTCAAACACATATCAATTAAAAAAATATTTTACTTGTGCATCCACAATTGATTTATTTTATGGTTGATTTATTTAATCATTATTGATTAATCCATTATATTAATATATTATAATAAAATTGATTTGGGAAGAAAATAAAAATAGCTAAATATCATTCCTCATGTTTAAGTATTATTGGTTCTTCCATTGTTTCACTGAACATTATTGGGAGTAATTTCATCACATTGTGGTTTGATGAATATAAGGTAATAGATCATAACATGACTATTTTTATGGAGGAAAAATTAAATTCATCAAGCATATTTCCTGATTTGAGGGTATAATCATGTATATATGATGGATGAAAACAATACAAAGATCATATGGGAACTTTTTTCCACATTTTTTCCCATTTGAAATGTAGGGATAATTTGGTGTGACAATGACATGCCTCGAGAAACCATTTATAATGAAAATTGGGGATCCATTTTGAAAGGCCAGGGAAAAAATGGATATTCTAAAGCCTTATCTAAGATTTAATACTTGAATGATAGTGGAAGTAGTAGATGTGGATTATCCGTGAAGGAATTTCAGGTTCTTGAAATTTTCACGATACATGACACATAATCCTACAATACATGAATTGTGGGAATCCAAGAAATGTCACTTGGGATTAGGAAAATGAGATAAGTATCACACCCCATTTGGAACCAACCACACATTATGTGAACGTGGTGGTTGGATCATTGTGAATCATGGAGGATAAGAAGGAATTTAAAAAATAGGTACTGAATGACATGAAGAGTACATAGGCATGGGTTGGTACTCAGACATGGCCAGGTACCTGACACAATCCATGTACATAGCCATAACTATATTGCATGGACATGAGAACTGGTACATGGTAAGGCCCATGGGATGTTCCCATATTAGTGGTACATTATGTGTACATAATTTACATGTCTTTTACATCCTTGAATATTACATGGAGACCTTGTCTTCCCATCATTGACTAGATTTATAAAGACTGTGTTCCCTAAATACATCCATATGAGGTTATAATATGGCATAACATCCTAAGAACATGATTCAGATCCCCTATGAGGTATTATATTTGGGTATATTTATTGGACCCCCCCCAAGATTCCTGATATGGGGTCCTCTATCATCTTTTTCCCTATATGGGGTCCTGGTAACGGTTTCACCATTTATACTTGGGCATCGATCCCCTACTTAGATTGGTAATCAAAATTGATTTTTTAAGATACCCAATTACTAGTTTTTTGAGTCTCATCTGTTTATTGGTCTATTTTTGACTTTTATCATGTACATCATATTGAAGAGTGTAGACAAGAATGAAATATCATAGGGATTCTGTTAATGTAATTAGACTCCCATAGTGTATTCTTCCGAGCTACTATAAATATAGACCCTCAAAAAAAATACCACACTGAAAAAATGATTGTAACCATACAATGATACATAATTTATAATGAGAGTATATTTGGTTGTTTATTTTAATTCGCATATTATTATTGAAAAATATATTGGTGAGTTAAGTACTATTGATTAATTATTTTTAGTGATTTTTGGGTGTCATGCTACTTAGTGTTATACTCACCCCTACGTGGGCTATTCCCACAAGTGAAATGACTGATTCAGAAGAAAGATCATTCGATTAGGTTCATGGTGTAATAATAGAAGAATAAGCACATATTTGGATATACGATATATTTTTAATTCCATGAGCCACATATGATTATTATCCCCTCTCATGAGAATATTGGAAATCATTACAATTTTCAATGGGAATTAATTTTTCCCTTCATGCTTTCTATTTTTAATCAATATTCTCTAATTCAAGGATTTAGAAGTATTAATTTATTTGGAATAAGATTTATTTTATATTTAAATATTTTATGGACTTGGATATGTGTGTTTGTAAATGTACATTATGTTATGGCCTCCTGTGTGAGTGTCATTTCTACATGGAACTAGCCGTCTACAATATGTATATTGGAGGTAAACGTTGGGTTGTCACACATAGCTTATCACTGTCCATGTGGGTCATGATTTGTTATACTTTTACATTAATACCAACTATATCTATGCAATAATTCAATAAAGAAATGTTCAATAACTTTATATAAATATGTAATACATTTAAAAAATATATACCTATAAATGATAAAGCTTTAGTTTCATTACAGACTAATTACATAAAATAATTATTTCAAGAATTTTCTTCAACATTACCCATAAATATCTCTGCATTTATTACTCTTCATAGAAATACCACACTAAAAACCTCGATTTATGACATGGGAAAGGAAACATAATAAATGGTGAGTTCATGTGATTTTTAAGGGTAAGAAAGATAGATATAAATGAATGAATATCATATCCTGACTCTTTGGTTATGAAGTTGGTGTGGTTATTGAGTTGTTAACACAAAATATAATCATTCATTAAAACAGGGATCATATCCTTCATGGGGTGAATTTATGAGTTTTTTATAGAATTCATTACAAATGGTATTGTAGAAGATACTATAGTAATGGAACAATTCATCCTTTTTTTTAGGATACACATATTTGGGCATTTGTTCCACCATATTTCATTAGTCCACTTGGCCTATGGGACACGTTAGGCCCTGGGGATAATAGATTTCAACCAATAGGTTGGTTTTCCCATAAACCTATCAGGTCTAACAATATGTGAGTAGAACCCAGAAGAGAAATCATAATATGTAATTTCCACCGAGTCAAGAAATCCATTTTAGAAGATAAAGAGGTTGTGGAAATTGTATTAGGTACCAAAAACTATGAATCTTTTATTAGAGAAATTCTAGGTGATCACCAATTAATTGTGGGGTTCTAGGAACTGTCAACAAAAAATATATTAGGGAGGGGATATTCTAGTGTATTATGGTCTTTCAGAATTCAGGTCATATATTAGGCCTCATGCCTCTAGGCCTATGTGTTATGTAATGGTCAACTGTAAACAATGATAAAAAAGGGATATCCGAAAATACCAAAAAAAAACTCAATGGTCATTGGGTCCAGCTTACCACCATGAATGTAAGGGTAAGAGAAAATGTAATTAATATTTGAAAATCATAACCTACATAAAAAATACCAGAATCTAGATTTTTTGGAATAATGTTTAACAGTTAAGAATACATTAATCGTATAGAAAAAAATTAACATAATCCATGAGGGAATAAAGTAGATATATAAATGAGGGAAAATGATAATATAACATTATGACTGTGAATAACTATAACAACTTTCACTCATTAATTATGTACATGAAATCAGTCACCTTCTTGAACATATATATGTTAAACCAGGTCCATACATAACCATATAAACATGAATCCTTATCCACTCATATCCTTAGCGACGTAAATCTTGGTCTATTCATAACTTTATCGATATGAAACAATAAACAATCAAAACATTGTGAACATGAAATGAGGTTCACACATAACATAATTAACTAATGAATAATTAATATCTTTCAAATTCATTACAAATTGATAATGTACATGCACATCCTCGATATGTAACTGGACCAACTAAACTCATTTTACAATATAACCACCCATCTTTTATTACCATAGACATTAAATGTTTTTTCCTTCTAAAATTATTCAATCCTATTTTTATCTTTTAATGTACATAACACCATGTTTAATAGAAAAGTTAAATTCAGTAAAATTATTATTTATAATTTTAATTATAACCTAATATTTATGTTGGTTGTTATGAATTGGACTAAATAAATTATTAAAATTATATGGATTTTACATAAATTCAATGGTTCTCTATTAGAAAGAAATAAAATGGAATAATTTAAATGAAAAATATGCGTTTTATAAAAGAAATAATTTTTCTTATAGGTTGATTAATATTTCATGTTTATCATAATTTAAAATAAATTATTTCCATATTTATAAAATTTACTGCGTAAAAAAAAATTAATCCACATTTAAAAAACATTTTTGGGTTAATTTTTTAGATTTCTATGACAAAATATTCTATATATAAACTATGAATTTTTTTATATTTATTGAATGTTTTCGTTCAATTAAATTATTTACAATGGAATATTATATTTTTAATTGATTTTAATGTATCATTTGATAAATAATATTACAATTTAGCTAATTATGTCATTGGGATCAATTCTTTATAAAATCTCAATTTGAAAACTTTCAGTACAAATAATAACATTTGATGGGAAAACATGTTTTCATCATGTTTGGGCATTTTATTTTTTATTTTAATTATACCACATTTGGTAATTGGTATTTAAAATAATATTTCATATTTGGAACATGAATAATTAGTTTTCTCTAATAATGTCCAATAAAAATTTTTATTAGTATGAATAGTATAATGAATAATGATTTATTACCATGTTTAATGTAAAAATGAGTTTATCAGAATGTTAAACTAAGATGATTATGGTTAAAAATTACCTAAAAAATTACCCAACACCCAGTGGATGGACATATTTTTACCTTATCACCACTAATATTAATTAGTTAGCCTTTTTTGATCTCTGTGGAATGTGATAAATATTGGTGAACATTATTAATATCAAAAACTCAATTTGTATCCCCGTCCACATTTATAAATGGCCACCCAAATTTCACTCCACTTCACACATCAAGAGATAACAGGATCACCTACCCCCTAATTTAATAACTTTATTTCACCCTATATCCATTATGTAATGAACCGACGCGGTTTTCCCTCAAAACGGACACTGGACCCATTCCGTTACGTACCCTAAGGGCATTCTCGATCCCCACAGGCAGGTGACAAGCTCTCAGGCATTGAACATCAATATAGAGGGAACGATTTCAACCAACCAATTTAAACACATGTAATATACATCTACACATATCAAAATAGTTAGTGGAAGAATAAAAGAATTCATATTCCACAAGAGTAAAAGACAATTGAGATGAGAAACTGAAAAAGTTGTCAAAGACCCAAAAAGAAGTGCCACATCAAAGACCAAAAGCAAACAACTACTCTATTTGATTGCTTGGACAAACTCCCAACATCTCACCACTAACTACCCAAGGAAATCTGACAAGAACCTCACCACCTCACTATGTGGCCTTTCCATTCCCTACAATAGAATACATACAATGGTCTATGGACCATCGAGGAGGTGTGCATGGTGTGAGCTAATAGGCTCAGTAGGATCCCACCCTGGTGTTCCACACCAAGTCATTGTATATCAATTCAAGTTGGCTTCTTTTAAATAATGAATGTAATTATAATTAGTAAATCAGTTTTATAGGAAAAATTGTAAACATTTCCATTTTTATTGTTTTAAACAAAAGTAGGTACAAAATTCATATCAAGGATCACTCAGAAATCCTTACATTACAAAACAGAATTCATAACACAAAAATAAGTAACAATGAACACCATAGGTTAGACTAGTAGACTACTCATACCATTCTAAATCAAGTACATAATCTGGTTCCTAGAATAAAGGCCTAGGAACCAGAGGAATTCCCTAGGAGTAAACCCCCTGACAATGTGAATATTAATCCCCTAGAACAACATGCCTAAAAAATTGGGGATCTCCCCCTGAGAAAACCTCCAGATAATAAAAAAATGGACTATGGCCTCACGATAAACCTTCCTCTTCTGTAAACAATGTAAACCATGTGCACATTTTCAAAAATCAATTTCAAAGTTTCAAAACTACCCATTTCATTTTCATTTTTCTAAAATCAATGAAAACCCATTTCTCTTAAGAACATATTTTGTTTCTATACACACAGATAGTCATTCCAATTTGATAAATGAATTTATAAAGTACGACCAATTATTTATCATAGGCTGGAGACAGAACCACCTGCCTCAATGGTAAGGTCGCACACTCCCGCAATGGAGTCCACAAAAAAAGTAACCCAATAACACTAGAAGAGACCCTATAATTGAATATACACCTCAAGATTGATCCAACATATAAACCAAGGGGTTGGTGGAAGTGGAAAACACCACATACCTTAAGAACGGACATCTACTGTACAAAAAATAACCAATGAATGGGATCTAAAATGATATATCCCAAAGGATTTAAAAGAAGAAATGAAGAATCACCAACATAGGTCACCAGATATGATAACACAACCCTAGGCTGCCACCGTGATAATGTGAAATAAATAAGAATAAAGTTCACTTACCGGAATAGACACACCATAACTGTAACCGAGATATAACATAAAATATATCGTTCTTTATAGATAAGAGTATCCCAAAATTACATGGAATCTCTCTAGGTCAATATACAAGAATCTGGAGAAGAGAACCAACTCCTAATAAAAAACTTTTCTATTTTAAAAAATGTATATGGGTCATTTCACGACGTTTAATGTAGTTACAAAATGTGAAATCCACAGTGTACAAGTGATTTGAAAAATATAACACCTAAGATAAAAAATATTTTATTTTAATAATTCATGATATGAAACCACTATTCACAATATGTGAGCTTTCACTACAAGAGTCATGTTTCACATCTTATACCCAAAAACCATTACACAGAGTGTAACCTTGTTTCACATGACATAATCCTCCTTCATATACAGAAAACACTGGTTAAGGATGAACGTCCAACCAATCTCTGACTTCACCATTATAGTTATCCTCCCAATATCAAAGGAGGGGGAAACCATGATGAGGATAAATGGTGTACCTGATAAAATGGTACTTGAATGTTATAACATTCCCACCATAAAGACTTTTTTTCCCTAGGATGTCATGTGGAAGATGCAATCCCTTGAAATAAATTAGGCCACTGCTGTATCATCAATAACTTGCATTCCTCTATCTCATGAGAATATGATCCTTGTTTCCATAGAACTCTAACCAATATAATCAACATCTTATGAAAGAAATTCACTTGAAATTCAAAAAATCTCAATAGGTTTCTCCAAATTAGAAACATTTTACGCTAACAGGATTTATTCCCAACTCAAAATGTGTTCATGATCAAGACAGTATTTTCTGAGCTAAGACATGTGGAAAACATCATTAATAATAATCTACTAGATTGGAAATTATAACAAATAATCATCTTGTCCAAACCTTACAGTGACACCAAATGGTCCAGCATATCCTAGAGACAACTTTTCATACCTTCCATGTCATCAGTAACCCATCCATGGATAAATGTATAATAAAACCTAGCTATCTTCAGTATATCATATTCTAGTACGTTGAACTGATGATAACCTGACCAAAGATCAATCTTCAAGAATGAATTTTCCACCTTTAGCTGATCAATCAAATCATCCATGTGAGGAAAAGGATATTCTTTCTTAAACATTACGTAGTTCAACATTATATATTCCCCACATATTTGAATTGACCCATCTGCTTTATCAAAAAATATTATATGGGCATCCCAATGAAATATGATTGGGAAATCAAAATTCTTTTCTATTAGGTTGTCCAACTGAATCTTGAGCTCTTTCATATCCATTGGTTCCATATGATAAGAAGGTATCGATGTCATATATGTACCTGAAACTATGTCAATCATAAATTACATATCTCTCTCTAAAGGAAGACCGTATAATTAATACCATAAATCATTAGAAAACTCCCAAATAATGAAATGAAGATCAATGAGGGGAGATATTTTATCAACCTCAATCACAATAGAAGAATAAAAAATACTATGCTCTATGTCGCAAGGTTTTGAATGACCAGATCTTCAGCCCCACTCCCCCCAAAACCCAGGAAATCTCCCATCGACATCTAGAAATGAGATACACTGATGATAACCGTCAACCTCAAGTCAATGAGAAAAAATACAATACATAAATATAATGATGTCGAACATATCCAGATCAAGAACGAGAAAATCCTAGACCAAATCTACATCAGCAATCATTAATGAAAAGGACACTTAACAACCTACTCTTTCCTTTTATCGAGAGGTGTGGCTAACTCCATTTTAAATTTCATATTCTCCATTGGAATTTTATAAATATCAATAATATATGAAGATATAAAAGAGCGGGAGAAACCAATATTGAATAAAAACATTGCTAATGAAGATGAAATATGGATAGTACATCACACTATTTCCATACCTATACAAACTTCCACTAGACAGTCATCTAATGTGTGAAAATGCTTCACTCCTAAGGCCAATGGATAGAGGCATGTAGACCTTGAAGCTTATGATTGCACTATAGTATTCTTTAGAGTCGATGAACCCTAGCCATAATGAGGTGTAGCTATAGCCTGATAGAATTGTTGTAAGTAACCAATGTGTCCACATATATTTCACATCTTCATGGGCATAGGAAAAGAACACCTTTTGTGCCAGCCCTTTCCACACTGATAAGAAGTTATATGCACACTTCTAGATAGAATAGAAACTTCATAGGAGGACTGATGCTAATACTCTCCTCCACCACTCATGCAATGATCTTTCTACTTTCTTTTCTTCCCATGAATTCCACTGGAATTTCCAATAGATGAAAGAGAAGATTTGGGAAAACCAAACATGCCTACCATATCCATATCTACCATCGCCATATAGGTAGAAAGTTTCATTATGAAAACCTTCCATCTAATATCCGGTCACAAACCCCACTAGTACTAATGAGCCTTTAGTAGGTCATTACTCACCATGTTTACAGAAAAATGGATAAGCTCGAAAAAATGGTTAGTGTATGCTGAAATTGAACACTCTACCTATTGTAATAGCAGTAACTCTAGATATTTTTATCGCATCAAGGACATGGGAAAAACTACTTACAGAATAGGGTTATGAAACCCTACCAATCTAAGCTTATGTGTATTTCTGGCCAGACCATCGAATCCAACATATGCTTACTAGAACACTCGAGCCTGAATTCATCACACATTACCATAATATTCTATGTTGTTTCTAGAAAGTCAAAGATCTGATCAATCCTATCCAGCCAATCCTCTGCCTCTTGAGGTTAAATCGTTCATTTAATGGATGTTTCATTCTCACAAAATAACTCCCATGATCAATCTATATCTCCTCCAGTTCCTAGTTGTACCTCAACAACTACATTATCAACCTATAGTATATATTGACCAATAGAATGAACTTATCAAACTATTTTCTTAATGATATTATGATCAATAAGTGTATTCTATTGAGGAGAATCTATTTCACCCTCCTGAGGAACTCATGGAAGTTTTTTCAGAGGCATACTACTGCACACTAAAACATAAGAATGATTAGACAGCCCAGAAATTATAAACTGAAACTAGAAAACACCTAAGTTGAAAACGAGATTTAAAACCAAACCCAACATAAGAGACACACATCCAAATATCCCAAGGAAACATGAGTGTCGTTATGACAATAGGTGGTCAGGAACATTTCACCACATACATATCAAGTCTCAAAAATAATATATCAAGTCTAACAGATGACCCATGATAAGGACTCTTGAGGAAAATCCCCATATGATACAAAATTGTAATGAAACAACCCGGGTTAACCACAAACCTAACATCATATCTGTTTCATTACATACCCGAAGTGTGTTCCTGATTCCCATGGGATAACAATAAGAAAATGAATCAAATAACACACCATAGGGAATGACTACACCCAAACTGATTAAAATCATTGTATATATGCATACAAAAAATAAAAGAAATAATAGAAGACTAAAGGAATATATATTCTATAATAGTGAAATGACAGCAAAAATGAAAAATTAAATAGTAATCAAAGCTCTAAAAACATGTCCAACTACATGGAATAAAACCAAACCACTAATCCATTTGATGATGTGGATGAACTCCCAAAATCTCACCACCAGCTACCCAAAACCAGCTAACCCAAACCCCATTGCCTCACTATGGTGCCTTTACTTTCCCTACTTTGTATGAAATACAAAGGTCTACAAATGACCAAGGAGGTGCACAGGGTGTGATAGAAAATTCTCAGTATGATCCCACCCATGTCTTCCACATCATTTCTACATTACAACAATTAATGTATACTTTTTTTAAATAAAAAATTTCATAAAAAGCAGAAAACATGTTTTTATAGAAATCATAATAAAAATGACACTTTTTCACAATTCTAATAAAAATTAGGAAATACATGTATATCAAGGCTAACTCAGAAAACCATGTATAAAAAAATAGATTCACCAAAACATGCATCAATTCCAAGGAACAATACTGGTCAAACTACCAGACTACTCATACTATAATAAATCATGTGCACAATCTGGTTCCAAGAACAAAGGCCTATAAAACAAAGGAATACCCAACGAGTAACCCCATAATAATGTTAATATGTGTCTCATAGAACAAAAATCCTAGGAAACAGAGGAATGACTGATGAGAAAACCTCCTGATTATCATAAATCATGGATGATGACATCAAGCTAATCCTTCTACCTATGTACACATGGTTACACATGTGATCATTTTCACACATCAATTTCAATTTTTCAAAAGTACCAGTTTTCATTTCATTTATCATTAACTAGGGAAAACACAATACTCTTCGAAAAAACGTTTTTAGTATAAAAAACAATGATTCCAATTTGATAGATCAATTCATTAATCAAGAGAAATCAAGATAATTATCATAGGCTAGAGATAGAACCACCGACCTCAAATCTCTGGTCACAGACACCCGCTAAAGAATCCACCAACAAAAAAATACTGGTGGAGACCATAGAATCGATTCCATGCCTCGAAATTTATATAACCTTGAAAAAAGGGGACTTTGGATGAGTTAAACACCACATACCTCAAGAAAGGATGTCTGTCGCACTATAACTAACCAATGAACGACCTCCTGAATGAAACCCACCAAAGGATCTAGAATAAGACATGAAGAATCAACATCATAAGATTCTATATCCGATTACACTACCGTACAATACCACTATAATCAAGAACTATAGTGAAGTGGAAAGTTCACTTAACTAGATAGATACAACACATCCGTAATAAAGATCCAACAACAAACAGATTGATCTTGATGGAAGAGTCTCCCAAAATCACTTAAAAGATCTCTAGGTTGAGATACAATAACCTAAAAGAGATAATGAAATCCAAAACTATCACTTTATTGTTTTAAAAACTCTATGGGGTACATTTAATTATGTGTAATACATATACATGTTATGAAATCCAAGGTGTATAAGAATTCCAAAAAAAATCCATTGACATAGATTAAAAATAATTTATTTATATAATTCACACCATTAAACAACTCTTCATGATGTGTAAAGTTGTACAACATGAATCCCCATTCACAGCTTGTACCCATCAACTTTTACATGCATTTTAACCAATTGGTTTTAAATTATCTTGTGGATGGGCATGATTTTAGATGTATCATGATGCCTGATAAGATGACATCTGTTAATAAATAATTTATTTCCTTGTGAATTAAGTTATAATTTTTACCATTGATATTTTAAAATTAATATTATCTCTTAGTATAGTTAATTCATAATTTATTGATTTAATGGCATGTGTTTTCAGCTATTACATTTCCATATTGATTATGATTTATACAAATATGAATTTCATGTTATTGGTTAAAAATAATCTGTATTTTTTTATTTACCTTTCCAAATAGAATATTTTTTTTATTCAGGATAGATTCCAATGTATGTAAACTTTATAATGAATTTTATCTCACCTATATTTAGTTTCCTTTCCCCATATTATGAAGCTGAATCCTTTGAATGAGATTCAAGGATGTTGATCATTTTCTTTTGTTATGTATAATTTTTTATTCTCTATGAAAAACTGTAATCATGTATGTATCTGTTTATCCAAAACCTATAAAATTAATGGTACATAAAAATTTGACAATTTATATCTATGATAATTTAATAATATAGGCACTGACACAAGGTTACTAGAGTTTGGGTTATTACTATTTGTATCATTGTATTTTTAGTAGAAAACATTAGAGTTGGATTTAAAAAAAATATTTAGGTAAAATAACATTATGGATTACTTTACGGATATATAGAGAAGAAAAATCTAATTTTTTTGGTGTGGAATAGATTAGGTTGCTTTTTCAAGAAATGATACCTTTTCTGAATACTATAAGTGGATGTTGTTAGGTAAATATACACATATGGTAAATAAAACATATTAAGGTTTGTAGATCTTGGCTCATGCATTACCCAGTAATTGAAAATGTTCCTTAATGCACACCATGTTTTGAAATACTTATGGTATTCTATTGATAATTTGTATTTCCTTTATAGGACATTTTGAAGGATTTAAAAATAAATATATCCCGAAAGAAACTAGGTTTATGATTCTAAGATTAACTAGACATAATTTTTAAATTATTGTTAATTGTTAAATCATATGTATAAATTTTAATTTTAATTTATAATTCCTAATATTATGAGGTAATAGAGTATAATCCCATGTTTATAAATGAAACATGGAAGGAATAATGGTATCATTACTCATGAAAAATTTAGATATCATCCTGCTGTGAAATCTCGTATAATTAGTATTGTAACTAAAGATATTATGGCTATATTAAGGATGAAAAATCATTTTATGGAAAATAAAATCTATGGAATGAGGATACCAGTTTTTCCAAAATGCTATTTTCCTATGTTGGATATCTTTATGTAGTTGAATGCCCTATCTTTTAGAGGTACTGCATATTTAGTGGTATCTAAGAAATTGATTAAGTATCTTGAGAGGTTATTTATGGACCTTGGATGAGATATCGTGGAAACAGTTTTACAAGAATTATATTAGCTCAAGAATGATGCTCATTAATAATGGTCATTTATCTAGAATAATAGGGAGTAATAAGAAGATAAAACACATTAAATGGAATTATTTTAATGAATAATTATTTGAAAAATATTTCCATAATGTATAGTGAACATAAATGAAGATAATTTTTCTGAACATAAAGAAATAAATATAAAATTTTATTGCTGAGTATGAGGCTAGATTTACAAGGATATCCTGGTATGGTACAAATATCATATGAAACATGGAGTGCTTGATTGACCATTTCATCGAAGGTATTAAGCCAAATATCCACATGTCAATTTAATCTCAATGATTTTCCTCATATGAAGAAATTTTTTATAGAACCACTAAAATAGAGTATGAGTTCTTTAGATAGTACACGATCATGTAAAATATTGAAAATAAATTTTCTAAAGGGTACTAAGAAAAAGTCATTGTTTGAAATAATTAAAAGAGAAAGAAGCATTTTATATCATGTCAAAACCATTGAATGAATTATTCAGGGAAATTCTAGAAATTCATATGAATATTTTATATGTGAAAAGATAAGGTCCATTAGGATAATGATTTCACAGTAAATAATGTAAAAATTATTATTTAGTGTTTAAATTACAGCATAATAGTGAAGTATGAAAATGAATTCTCCAATCATCATGGGAATATAACATAGAATATTCCACGGGGATAAAGAAAAGGGTATAAAATTACTATATCTATGAATTATGTTCCTGAAGTTCTGGTGGATGGTACTTTAATCTTATCATAAAATTTGGCTACTACATTATTTTTTGGGATTCTTGCACTCTTTTGTATGGTTTTATTTTTCATGAATATTAGTTATTTCCCAATAAATTTAAGAAGGAAGATGTCAATCAATACTACTAATGTAAATATCAATAAAAATGATGTTACAGGAAGTCACCATTATTAACAATAATTGGGTTTTATTTTCTAGACTTATTATAATAACTATAGTTAAAATTTATATAATCTCGAGTATGGACAAGATTTAAAAACATGATGAAAAAAATATTACAATAATAAGGAAATTTTTATTCATGATGATGATTTAGAATTCCAAATCTTTAGAGAAGAGACATCATCATCTACGACAAGATAGGTTCCACCCTAGAAGCACTAATAACCAATATTCTTGGGGAATAAGAGCAGACACATGATATGGATGGATAAGGTAGTCTTAAAATTTATGATATATTTATTTAATAATAATTTATTGATTTATTTTCATTGGAATTACATAGACGCCCCCAAAAATGTGGAGTATATTTATCCTTTTTTTATTCCCTAATGCAATAACAATATCAAATACACTATATAGAATGGACATTGTGGAGTTAGTGGAGTTTAATAAAGAACTATATGAGTTGTTGGATAGGGGATATATTTTTCCTTTTGTTTCACCATGGGTATTATATGTTTTATTTTTTAATAATAATGAATGATCCATGAGGGTATGTATTTATTATTAAGAAAATAATGAAATTACAATTAAGAATAAGTATCCTCTTACCTATATTAATGAATTGTTTGATCATCTTATTGAATTTAATTTATATAAATTTGGGGATATAACATTCGTTTTAGACCATAATTATAGTCTGTAAAAGCTTTGGTATAGGCTATAATAATGGTTCTACAACCCATTGGGAGTATGGATGTGGGTATAATCTTTTACTAGGGGTCTTCAATGAACCGTTAGTATAGGACTCACAGATGTATACTATTCCAACATTTTAAATAGACAAGTAATATAGATCATCTTCCATTACAACATACCAACATTTACCAAACCATTTTCATTGAGTTTGATATCCTTCCAAACCAGAAACACCCCCCACCTTTCCCAAAATATCTACACATCCAATAAAACAACCGAACTGCACACACCCACCATTCCCAAAACACATGTTCCAGAAAAGACACAACTAGAGAATATAAAAAAAACTAAATAATACATTTACCTAGTGATAATAGAAATTTAAAACAATGTATATCGTCATTCAATTCAAATCGTCATCCATCACATGTCATAAAAAATATTCAGAAATGTAAATGATCAATCTATCACTCATTAGAAATGATGTGATCTCCATCATCATCGTCATCACCATCATACTATTTTTAAACCTCACTATTAACCCCACCATCTTCTTCACCATAATCATCTCCAACATCCTCAAAATTATCAATATTCAATACCTCCATACCCAATAAGAATTAATATAGAAAATCATTAATCAATAAATTTGATATTTTTAAAAAAAATGACTTGATTGCAACAATAAATTTCTTGTAAAATTGGTAGATAATTTAATGAAATATATTAACAATAATAAATAGAGAATGATAAATATGAAAAAATATAATATAATTATAATTTTGTAAGACCTAAATCATTGTGTCATGATATTGAAAATTTAGTAAAAATAATAACTGGATATTTTTAAAAAAAACAAAGGAATTAAATGAGAAAAATACCAATATATTTGGAATGTTATACCAAAAATATATTAAATTATAATCATACAAAAATAATAAATAGTTATGATTTTTACAATCATTTCTAGTTTGAATATGAATATTAGGTGAATATTGGTGATTTAGAACATTGATAAATCATCTTTTACATAAAATATTTTAAGAGATTAGGTTATGGAGAAATACATATAGAAGGAATTTAATAAATTATAAAGATAATATAGATACACATCAATTAAATTTTTCTAAAACAATACTCATATGAATATGTGAGATCAATCCATATGTAGTTATAATGCGTTTTGGGGACGTTAAATCTTTTTTGGGATAAATTAAATCCCAACATTCCATAATTTATTCGTATATGGATTGAGATGAAAGTCTACAATTTAAATACATAAATGAAATATAAAATATTAATAAACTATTAACCCATAATATATCAATTGAAACTTCAATAATCCATTTCATCTCATTGTAATAAACTAACTGAACTATAGGCATTGAATCGTTTGTACAATTATAACACTAGTGATGATCATATAGTTATATTTATCTAGGTTAATAGGCCATATTATATACTTGTGATGAGATAGTAAATCTATGTCTTTGTTTATTAGAAATCAATGTCCATTTCCATCAATGATATTCTAATCAATAAAAAAAATTCCAGGATCTCTGTACACATACATTATATTTTCCACTTCCATGAATGAATTAAATTTACCAACTTTTAGTAAATTATTAAATTATATAATAATCACTCATATAAAAACACTAATGTGAAGGTAATAATATAAATCATACAATTCCGATATAATTATTTTCATGGACACATTCTTTGTTTAAATAAATAAGTAAATTATTCCAAATTTATTCATTTTTCACCGTTAAAATTTTATAAGAGATAAAATAATTTTATATTATAAATAATAATTATTTCATGATAATATCTCAAACCAATACAATTCACTTGGTTTCATTCTTTAACTTATAATTCTATATGTTTTGACAAATATTAACCATGAAAATTTTGTGGAAAAATAAATTGAAATGTGAAAAAAATTTATTATCATAACATCAATGATTTACCCATAAAAGAGTTTGGTTGATGAAACATGATTATATTTTTGTATATTAATGACATGTATCATTAATTAGAAAATATTCTATGTATTAATGTCTTGTAATATATGTCTGTCGTTTATAACACCTAATATGTGTTCGGGAGGCTTGTATTTGTTTTAGTGACTCTGTGACCCAATTCCAAAAATAGCAAAATACTGGTAAATTATTATTCAACTATGTTTTCATATGATTCTACAACAATACAACATGTCATACTCTATTTGAAAAAAAATATTTTTATGGATTGTTAATATTATAGTTTGGGGAATAGTATTGATGGATTAATGAAAAAATAATTTATAAACAAAAAGAATTAAGAGGTGATCGATACATGTTGTAAAACCCGTTAATTAAAGATAAATATGAAATAGGAAAACCCCATAAAATCTATATGAACTTCAATAAACATTCTATAGAACATCATAACACCGTTTATTCATATCTAACGTAGGCATATCTCAATTTATATATGTATGATTGGCTATTCAGTAGTCAACATGGTTGGATCATACTCATCATGAATGTCACCATAAATACATCTCATAATATAAAACATGGAGGATACTTGGGGATTGATAGTCCATGACAAAAACCCACAAATAGATCAATCCATGAAAAATTAAATAGTATATATCAAGGGGTTATTGCTTCTTTTTTATGTATTCCATTACCCCTGGTGTATATATTGTAATCCAAACTATGAATAGATATAAATTTATTATCATGGGGAATTAATGACCATAATATCAAGAAAAATATTTTTTAAATGTAATTATTTTCCTCTTACCCATTACGGTTGATATTTTAATGATGTGGTTTATAAAAATATATATTCATAATACGTATCATATGCCCAAAAAATATATCAATAAATGAATCTATGGAGTTAATCTTATTGGAAGAAACAAAAAATATAATTGGTCCCCTAATGTATATTAAATCACCCTCGATGATAAACAGATGTAAGAAAATTCATATTCTTACTTCTATTTACATAAAATCCCAATAGTAGATGTGGAAATGAAATATATCATCATGTCTCAATGTCAATATTTAATCACTATAATTGGATTTAAAATGAGAATATTATGTTACACTATTACTAAAAAATAAAAAACTAATTTTCCGTCTGCAACTACCAACCAGTTGTATGATATTTTGATTTCTGGGATTTTCCCTTTAAAAAATTTCCATTATTGGAAGATAGATAGTCTTGTCAAATGATTCATCATTGGTCAATAATTCCTTGATATAAATGAAATATTTTTCAATAAAAATAATTTTTCATTTCACAAATGGGGTACTTAACCATGTGATATAAAAAAAGTGATCTAAGATGTTTTTTCCAAAATCATGAAGTTGTAGGTAAAAAATAATTTGGGTAGAACAGATATACTAATAAATCCATATTCACTTGTCTCTACCATTAATGAGGATACTCCTAGGTAATATTATAATGTTGGTTACGTCTATTAGATAATGAATCAATAATTTTCATGTTGAGAGTGAACCAAAATTGAAAAATCATGACCAAATCATACATCATTTCATAAAAATTATCTTCGACCTGAGCAACCCTTCCATTTCAATGAGGAATTACTAATTATAATAAATAAATTTTAATCATTATGCTATATATTTTTACCATTCATGGAAGATTCATTCCCAATGATATAAATTCGTCCTCATATGTTTCAAATATATTTAATTTTTCTTTAAATACAAAATAATGTAATCAATGATATATTTTTTCCTCATTATTTATTTTTGAATTCATAGAATATGTAGATATCATATGAATCATACCAAACTCTTCCACTAAAATGTCATGAAGAACAAATTATATATCATTTTTAATCAAATTACATAATCATTATTTTATAAAACATCCAAAATTTTAACTATTATTTATCTAAAAATTAAATTCAATAAGATCTCTAACCCATTATACACTAAAATAAAAACCACTTTATGGTTCAACAGTCACTTCAACCATAGTCTATATTTCATTTAATAGTGACTAATTAGAATAATTTTCTAAATTTATCTTCATTTTCACCTAATCTTAATAAACAACAAGATTTTTGTGTATGTCAACTATATAATAGTTCCCATTGATTCATTTGATTACGTTTTGATAAATTTGGGTTTTACCGAGATTGTAAAATTATGATGATTTTAAGGAAAATATCGGAATTCATTAAATCATGACTTATTTTATGTATAAAAACCTATATAAATAGTTTATTCATGATAATTTACAATAATTTCAATTAATTAATCATCTATTCTAGAATTTAAAAAATATATAAATAATAAAAATTAAGTTGAAATGTTTAATTATTTATTTATTTAGAATCCAGACACCACACAATCACCTCAACCACTCTACAAACATGTGACTAACAAACTATAACACGAAACAGATGTAACTAAAAAACACATATTATATTTAATAGGAAAATTAGACCTATATTAAAAACATTGACCACCCCATTGAGTGATAGAGACAAAGAAAAGTAGACAAGTCCACACATTCCCACATTATTAATTCATTAACCATGAAAATCCACTTCCAACATAGCAATCACATCAGCATACAACTTTTAAAAAATACATATATCCAATAAAAATATAATATAAGTCAGGATAACCAAAAAAACACAATAAATTATATATTAAATACTATAACCCATGATTACTAGTAGTAACCCTTATTCAAAGAGTATATAAGAATACCTTCATAAAAATCTTGTTTACTATTTGATACTAAAAGAATAAATATATTTCTAGGAATAAGATATGATGTATTTTTAGCTCACCTATATATTGTTTATGAAGAACCAAATGATAACAAAAACAAATAAGGATAGATCAGCACAGCTGGGAAGAAAATAGAAGGCACTCAAAGGGTTGAATCTATATTGGAGATATATATAGGGAATTGGAGGTTATATAAATTCATTTGGGAGGATGTTTATATGGATGGTTTTAAAAACCCATTGTTATATAATATTTATTCCAATATTTTTTTTAAACCATTAGTATATCATTTCTTTTATGTATAATATACCAAAAGTTATATACCACTATTGGTATTCCATTATCTCTTCCTATAGTTTTTCATAAACTATTAGTACATATTTTGTGAAGATTGATCTGCAAAAATGGTTAGATCAAACCATTGGTATAGCCTTCACATTAACATGATATACAAACGGTTATTGTAAACTAATGGTGTAGTGGGACATATACCAAAGAATATTTAAAACCATTTGTATCTATCTATTGGTCTGGGCATATTTTACACTACTATCATCATTTTTTACTATTGAACATTTCCATGGGTATTATAAATTGATTTTAAAGAAGTAAGGAATTATAAATATAGAATTCCAAATAATGTATAAATGTTATAAGTTTACATAAATTCCATCTGGATTGAATAACACAACATAATTTTATATTACTAATAAATGTAGTATTCATGGAATATGTTGATAATTTTTTTAGAAGTAGTAGATTATATCAATTTATATTATAAAATCCATGAGTTCCATGAGAATCAATTGCAGATAATTCTTGACTGTTTTAGAAAAAAAATGTGTTGTATGGGAAATTTTGTATTTGATATTTTATCATTATGATGTTTATTTTCATGTCCATATTGTCTCAAAAGATATAATATTTGGTAATACTGTAAGGAAAAAACATCAAATTGAATTGAATAAATCAATGAACATAATTATGTTGCATATTTTCATTGGTCTAGATGGCCACTAGGTGCAATTTGTTCATAAATTTTCCCAACTGGATAACATGTTAACCAATATTACGCACAAATAGTTTACGTTCATTTTAATACATGAAAGCAAAGAATATTTTGATGATCAAAAGATGTTATTTTTTTAATATCATTTGTTTACTATTCACATGAAAATTATGGTGTTTATATATATATATATATTAAATCATCAAATAATGAACTGTATTTTTTCCTTATTCAAAGTGATAATTTTATTTCATATGAATAATGGATGTTGACGATTCTGAAAAAGAACAATATATCCCATGATCTTGATTTGGTGGCTATAATAGTTTATTTGATGATAAGTATAAATTTTATATATGGTTAATTATGTTATATATATATATAGACCATAATATCCAAAAATACTTCTTTTCCTAAAAATATCTCAATAAGAGGAAAATTAAATGCCTCTACCTAATCATGGATATTGATTTATCAAGAAAATACCACCCAGGGAAGAAAAAAAGGTAGTGTATTTATTATGATTGTCAGATAATTTATTTCTTACCCTAATGAGGATTTAGAGAGATTCTCTATTTATGGATATAATAATGAGGGACATTGTAATTATTAAGGAAATAGAGAAATAACATTGTTTTAAAATTATTTGATAACCAAATTTATTTGAAAAGAAAAAGTGTTCTCAATATAGTGATGAGAATTTCCAAATGTTATTTAAGCATTGAATTATGGTGAGTTTGCAGATAGTTTTAGTCAATATGGTATTATAAAACTTTTAATAATATCATTTGTAACATCAATACGAGTGCATATATTATAAATTTTTGATGATTTTCATAGTTATAACTTTTATATACACCATGGTAGCATATAGATTTATTAGTATTTGAAGGAAAAATATGTTTATGGTTACATGTAGTGAGAATTTTGGGGCCATGTGTCAATATGTTTGGTTTTTCAATAACTGATATATGTGATTCAAAATCATATAGGTTTCATGAAACCTCTTTGTATTCATTTGATTAAAAGGATAACATTACTATGGAATTTTAAATCAGACTAGAAATTTATCCTATAAAAATGATTAAATATGTGTTATTGTTGATCTTGTAGACAATTATGGATATTTTCTATCAATAGGAGAATATTTATTTCATAACCAACTCATAAGGATCTATATTGTAGTTGTAAAAAGACATCATGGTTCACCTCTTTCAATCTATTATGATAATGATCCTCATTTAACATATAAATTATAGAAGATTATTCTGAAGACTTGTGATATTGAGAATCATTTACGAATAACCTACCTTTATCAAATTAATGGTTATGACAAAAGGAGTATTCAGTCATTAAAAAATAGGTTGATCCCATGCTGTCTTGAATTCATGGAATGTGGGATCAATATTTACCTTTGGTAGAGTTTTCCTAAAACAATAATTTTCATTCAAGCAATAAAATGGAAACATATAAACCATTATATAGGGATATATGTCATATTCTAACTTGTTGGTATAATGGTAGTGAAAAGAAACTTTTTGGACTAAAACATGTTAAAGAAACCAAAAAAATATTTAACTGTTCAGGATCATTGTAAAAAAACACAATGTATACAAATGAGTATGATGAATATTGGGGGAATGATTTGGAATTTCAAGTAGGACATACAGTTTTCATGAACATCACTCCATGGAAGTGTGATATAAGGATCAACTAGAAGGTAAAACTAACCCCTAGTTGAATTATAGTCATTATAATTTTAAAATGAATTAGGGATGTGCCTTATCATTTGGTAATGATTTCAATTCTATCTGTAGTACGTGATGTGTTCCATATTTCACTCATAAGGAAGTACATGCTAGACCCAACACATGTGTTCACTTATGATGAAATTTTATTGGGACATTAGATATCATAATATAATGATACCATCAAAAAAAGTTATACTTGATATAATGAATTGAGGAATCAGTTAACTCAATTGGAAAAGGTACATTCGAGAAATCATTTAATTAAGGAAGCAATATGGGAACTAGAGTTTGTTTTGAAGAGGAAATACGCTCACCGGTTTGAATGGTATATCCATGAAATATCAATGTTGAATTTTTTTTATTCTGGAAAATTGAATTATAACGAGACATTATGATTATTTTTCTTTTATATAAAATCAATCATTTCAATCGACTATGATGTATGTACCACAATGTTTAAACGAGACATTATACCCTATTAACATTTTATTTTAATGTGACTATTAAAACCATTCTGTTATGTTAGATGGTTTAAATATGAAATACTAAATTATTAATATTTTATTATATACAAAAATAATTAATGGTTATCAATAGTTAAAAATTAAATTATAATATCTGGAAGGAAAATGAAATGTTTCTTAAATAAACAATATTTTTCTAAATGGATGTTTAGTCAAATTTATCGATTATAACTTAAAATTAATATTTCTACTTTTAGAAATATTCATTAAATAAAGAAATAAAATTTTTAAATATACTTTCTATGAATTATTTTTGATTATTTTTTATTTAAAAAACAAATTTTTTGATAACTTGATAAAATATTGATTTTTCTTTAAAAAATTATGTTAAATTTATATTTAATTTATATTTATATTTTAAACTAGCTTTAATGTCAATTTAAATAAATTAATTTATTATTTACATAATTTAGTTCATTTGGATCATTAAATATGTGGGATTAATTTTAAATTGAATTATTCAAATTTTTTGAATTTAATTTTTTAAAGTTGATTCTATAAATATAAAAACAATACATTATTCTCTATAATATTTAAAATATAATTTTTTACCATTATAAATAGTAAAATAAATAAAAATTAATTTCCAATGATAAGATAAAAACAGGTTTAATGGAGAATTAATTGAAAAATATATGGGTCAAAATTTTTATAAAACATTTAAAAAAACCATTTATTAGAATTAAGTATAAATAATCACCTATAAGTATCAATAATAAAAAAAATTCCCATGTGTTATGTAAAAAATGTGGATACATGTAATTCTTTTCAAAACATTCATGTGTGTCATCTCCACCACCTATAAAATTCCACACGATCTCCTATCTTATTCAAAATTATATTTTTGTTAGTGTCATCCAAGAATATCCTAAATAAAATCCTTTATACCTTAATGGCATAATGAAACCTTTTTTTGAAATTCTATTCGAGGTTGGATTCTCATGCAAACGTATAGATGTCATCCGATGAAGAGGTAACATTAATAACGATCATTTTTTTATTTCTTATTCACCTTCATAACGTTTTATTCCGTCATGATATAAAAATAAAGTAATAATATACCATATATTGATTTATATCTTTGATGTTATAAAAACATATATCTATCTCATCTTCTATCAAATGGGAAATGAATTTTCCAATTATGAGTATGACAGACTACCACCTCATGAACCGAAGTAAACCATTTTCAATCAACCCCTGTCATGGATGGATATAATGAAATATTTAATAGTTATATATATTATTCATGATATTATTGTTCATATAAAAATATAATATCAAAATCAAATTCTTACTTTCCATTCCTTTATAATTAAAAAATGTCACTCATGTGTACGGTGGACTACCACCTTGAAAAGCGCTACAATTTTTCGTTCACTTACATATTATATGAGAATTAATGAAGGTAAACATAAAGAATATAAATAATATATGTAAAAATATATCATTTATTTAAAATTATTATATCATGCAATCTATTTCCCTTTCGCCAATTAGTTGAATTATATCATCGCTTGTCTGTACGTACTACCTACCAGCTGCATGAAATAATGTGAATCATTTTACATGACCAAATTTATTGAATGATTGAAATACTGTATCTATTGAGAAAATAACATATTTATAAATTTATTATAATTATATATATTATATATTTATATCTTATGTCCTATAAATGGAAAATTCATGATAAAACACATAAGAGAAAAAAAACTGATTTACATCCAAAACAATGAAAATAATTTAATATTATTAACAAATATATATTAAATTGTTATTAGAGGATAATATAATATATTATATATAATATTATTATTCGTTTATACATTAATATCATGAAAAACATAGTTCTACATGAGAATAAATCATGTTTAACAAAAGGAATGTGTGAAATAAAGGATTTTGTCTCCATTTCCATTTCATTGAGAAATATATATTTTATTAACATGAACCTAGTCACTTTTATGTGGTTTATATAACAAAAATTTGATGTATTTATAATTAATAATTATTTATTATTGATGATAAATATTTTCTTCATGTTTATAATTCAAGTGGTAACAATTTTAAAGTTAACAATTAGGTGATAATAATTCCACACTCTCACTATTTTTGTGATTATTTACATTATCTTGAAAGAATACCATTATTTTGATAATTTTTTATTTTAAATTAAATTCCCCATGCATATACATATTCCTGTATTATTTATTTTTTTATTTTCTAAACTGTATTCCATTTTTACATAGGGTGCTTAGTTTAAATGTTATATGATTTGGTGGGGAAATATTGATAAATCCTTATTCATTAATCAATACCTATATTTAATGATAAGTCATAAATAACCATATGCAAGATTAATGAATAATAACATGAAGAATACTATTGACATACAATTTTCTGTGGCGAGCTGTTATAGATAAACCATGGATGCATTAAAAGGGCTCATGAGACAATTCTGTTGGCCAAGTCATATGGGGTTTTACCCATTCTTTTTAATAGTCTAGTTAAAGGTCTTGACAACTTGAGAATCATGATTCTTAATATCATTAAATCTCATTATTAATATTTTAATTAACTGATAATTTTGTTATTATTATTATTAATATTAATATACATGAGTTTTCCAGATAGATATTATCTCTTAGGTATTTCCATTCTCATTATATTGATTAAATGAAATTTGTTTTCAGTTATTTATATTATCTTATTGATTATCACTTATCCAAATAGAATATCCATGTTATTGACTAAATTTTATGTCTATATAGTTATTTAACTATCTCTATATATTATTCTCTATTTATTCATGTTAGTATCCACTATATATAAACCTTAATGAGAGTTCCAGGTCACCCTTATTTTTTTCCATTCACTATGTTAATAAGATGAGTCATTTGAATGTTATTTTTGAATTACTATGAAATTTTATTTTTTTATATTTTATGTTCTATTACCAATGTAAAATGGGTACCATGTATATATCTATTTATCTAATACATTAAAACTAATAAGTCTTTTAGGACCTAAACATTTTTATCTACTCCAATGTAAAAATGTATGCACCCACTCAAGGTTGTTGGAGTCTAGGTTGTTACACCAACACATAAAAAAACTTCATATGGTTGAAAAGATATTATAACAAATTCAGAATATCCTAAACCATGATATTATTTTTTTAGAAACATTTCACCATAGTATTGCTCATGTAAATGAAATAGGTTAAATTAACATATCATCGATTCATTATAGTAAAACTCATGGGGAATGAATGAATTTCATAAACATCATTCCATAAAAAACCCATATATTGAAAGATTATGTACATTATAATTTTAGTGTATCCCATATAAATTTTATGTGAAATCAAATGAGTTTATCTTATATGGAAAATTATTTTGAAAGAACACATGCAACATTTCTATGGATAAATTACATTAAAATTTAAAATAATTTTCTTAAACTCTAAACACATCATAAATATTTTAGATAATATTTTACATAAAAATAATCTTTAAAACATATGATGTCTGATTTAAATCATTGTTCTTCCATGGAGGTTGGAAATACAGTTCATATCGTACATGGTAGGATAATGGTTCTATTCTTGATTCGGTAAAATCCAAATGGTTATTGTTTGGAAAACAACAAGAATATTCATTTTGTTCCATTTTATAAAAAGGAAACATGGGTGATTATGTAATTACAAAATAATTATAGGTTATTAAAAACATTTTTAAATCATTTTATAAATATATTTTATGTGAAAAAAAAATTCAACCAAAGAGAGAAATAAAATTGGTTTTCCATAAAATAAAATTTTATACACTTTAGTTATAAAATAGATGAAAATAAAAGGAAAACATTTATTATATATAATTAAACGATGGGTATGAAATTTAATTAGTTGAATTATAGGTAGATCATAATATTTCATACTCATAATATTGATCATAAATAATATCAATATAAATGTGATTATTACATGAAAACCATTAACGACTTTTTAAATACTACATTATAAGACCCATGAATTCAATAAAAATATATTGATATTTAAAATCCCAAAAAATATCATAAAAAGAGTCATAAATTATTTTTATGTGTGGTATATACGTAACACAAAAGAAACTAGTGTGGAATATGTCTTGTGGATCAATGAAATAATTATTAGATGAAAATGTCATATTTGCATTGGTAACTTTTGAATCATAATACCAATGAAAGAAATAAATTAAATAAAACTCAATATTAAATTTGATTAAATAAATTTATGATAATATAGTTAAATGGATCACTATATACACCTCATTAAAAATATATCTTCATAAAATAAAATATGACCCAAAGAGCACAACATGAGATAAAAAAACATAACCTCATATCTTGAATTTCATGGTATCTATTTTCACATCATGTATAATAAATGTATCATTATTATAAATCTATTATAAAACCATAATCATAAATATATTTTACCTTATATTATTTTCTTCCAACCATTTATCCCCCATTTATTAAAAATTATTTTTTTAAATCACATTTTTGTTAACAACTACATTATTTTTCATACATGATAGGGTTGGGTCGTTTCAGTAATATTATATTAATAATTGTTTAATCATATCCATAATGTTTACCATGATATAAATATAATATAATATAGTTATATACGTATTGATCGTATTCTATTAATGTTAGAGATAGAAAATAAATTACACTATTCATGGAGATGGTAGGTTTTACATAAGCATTAACATTGATTTATTTTTTTCAAAGAATGTAATAAATTAAATAAAAAATTATATATAAAAATTATATAATCATTTATGCTTATTTAAAATAATATGTAATTATTAAATCCAATACAAGTCCCCAGCCTTAAAACAATATGTAATATTGAGATATGTAAATAATTTGACATTAATTCACATTAAAGATCTTTTAAGGTTTATATTTTTAGAGAACTATTCCATTATTAATAAATATAATCCCATAATCATACAAGAGGATATTATCAAAATGGTATCCATTTTTTCAACTAAATGAAACACTTTAATAAATTAGACATGATTTATTTTCTTGATAAAACTTTTCTTGACTTCTTCCTTTCTCTCAATCATCCTTATACAAGGACCCATCCTTAAAACATTACATAATCTTGAGATAAGTAAATAATTTGACATTAATTCACATAGAGGTTCTTTTTGAATTTAGGGTATTAGAAAATTAGGCCAGTATTAATAAATATCATCCCATAATCATACAAGAGGATTCTAAAAAAATAGTATCCATTTTTCCACCAATGGAAATCGTTTTAAAAATAAAACATGATTTCTTTTCTTGATTAAAATATTATTGACTTCTTACTTTCACTTACTCATCCTTATACCCTTTAAATATTTTTAAAACATGGGATAAGTATAAAACCTCAATAAGGGATACTATAAAGAAAGAAAAATTTAGTCTACAAATATATATAAACCCTTGAAATCATAATAATAATTAAAACTTCATAGTGATCACAAATTATAGAGGTGACATGTGGAATCTATATAATACGTGAAGTGCAGTGTAGCTTTAAAAACTACATAGGGAGTAGCCTTCATTATTAAATTTAAAATACACATCACAGTATATTCCCCAAATCTATTAGGAGTGACCATATTATTTTACTTTATCTCATTAACCAATGAATTGGGGAGCTATCATGGGCTCATCTGCCCATGGTTTATCATGGAACCACCAGTATACATAAACAATTCCCTAGAACCATAACATAATCATAACACATAAACCATGCATAAAGGGAAAATAACATATCTATATTTCAATCATCAGATATAATTTCAAGAAATTTATATAATCAATTCATCCTCAAAACCATTATCATTACCAAAATAACTCTAAAGTTAAAATGGTATTTACGTTTCTTATTCAATCATTACGGATTATAGTGCAATCTAAATACCAAAAAATGGTTATAGTGATGGAAAGGTCTTTGTTGTTGCATATGTTAAAAAAATTATTTTTTATCGTTTCTTAAAAATTCATTGTATAAAAAAGATTCCTTTTGAAAATAATTTAATGAAATTAAAATTCATAGTGGTTTATTATATACCTTATAAAACAATGTGGTGTATATTATCAAAATATACATTAAAGAAAAAATATTGAGACAAATTTCTTTACTATGAGTCCGACTCGTCACATACAATTTTTATATTACTAAATAATAAAAGTATGTTAATTTATACTTGATTGAGAACCTTTTTCATTTTTATTATTCATTTTATAACACTTATTTCTATAAAAATAACATAATTAATTTAGTTCATATAAGATATTTTTTCAATATTCAGCACTTGAGTAAAAAATGAACATGGTTTTGATGTCACTGGTCCATGTGGTCATTATTACATAATATATATAATATTATTAGTGAAATAATTTTAACTTTTTTATATTAATCATACTTTATAAATCAAACCATTAATTATGGTTATGAAAACGAACAACGTTATTTTCATAGAAATAGTTGGTCGTACGTACGCATAAGTAACATTTTCATTTTTCATTGATCATTATGGAAATAAGTTAATTATTATTTTATCTTTCCAGAATGATAAGAATATTAATAAAACCATAATAATCATTTAAATAAATATATATATATATATCATAAAAGGGATGTGCTGAATAAAAATGATTCACATCATTTCGTGGAGGTTATAGTTCACATGTACACATGAAAAAAGTTATTGTTTTAATGTGAATTGAAGGTGAAAACATAATTGAAATATTATTCATTAAAAATTATAAATAGGACATGAATATCACATATTAATATTAATTCCATAATTATAACTGATCCTGATAGAGTGTAATGGAAAATGAACTAAATCTATTCGTGGAGGTGATAATTCATACATAGGAATGAACAATTAATTCTATTCTAGTTTGATGGAAGAAGATATAGATTTAGGTGATTATATTAAAATAATAATAACTCATTAAATTGGGAATAATAGAGTTATTATTTAACCATAGTTGGAGGTGACTTGAAGAAAGTGGAAGAAGAAATAAAATTGAAATACTTAAAGAAAATGATACCTCTTCTTCGTTTGACCACCCTTGAAGAGAACCTTAACACATAAAAGAAGGGTTTTATGACTAAAATAAAGAATCAAAATGTGGGGTAGGATTCTAGGAAGGGTTTTGGGATGATATGGACCGAACCAAAAGGACTTGGTAGTGTGATAATTAGATAAGAGACGGTACCTTTTTATAGGAGAGAGAAGGGGCACCCTTGGAAACACATAAATTAATAAAATAATATAAATTTATTTTTAAATTAATAAGGCTTAAACCAAAGATATTTTGAAAATAAGTTTAGGATATTTCTAAATCCTCTACTACAATAATTTTTATACGTTTACTTATTTTATATTAATCCTTATCTTTTCATATTACCCTTAATTAATTTCCTTCAATTCAATTGTGTTAATAATATTTTAATTATTAAGATAAAATTAATTTTACTTATAAGGGGTAAATTTCATAGAATAGTACATTAAATAAACTTTTAGACATTATCATAGCAACTATTTTATTTTAATATATTTTTAGTATTTTTAAATAAATTGATAAATTTCTATATTTATAAGACATATATTATGCCAATTTTTACATTATTTATTTTATTGAATTTAAATAAAATCTGAACAGATAGATAATGTAACACCTCAGAATGATAAAGGGTTAAATGACTAAATGATATGACTCATTTCAACAAGGTGATCCTCCCTTTTCGAGAGCTTATCTAATTAAAAATCCACAGTTAAGCGTGCTTGGCCTAGGCTAGTGGTCAGGATGGGTGACCTTCTGGGATGTTTCCCAGGGTGTGTGCAAGTGAGGAAAAAGCACACTGGAAAGATCATGTGTTGGCCCGTGGGGACTCTCATTAGTCAGATAACCCATTCTGGCATATGGGTGGGACTTGGGGTGGGGACCACGTGTCAACAAGGTGGACCTTCCATTTTGAGAGCGTATCTGATTAAAACTCCACAGTTAATCATGTTTGTCCTAGAGTAGTGGTAAGGATGGGTGAACTTCTGGGAAGTTTCCCAGGGTGTGTGAGAGTAAGGAAAAAGCACACAAGAAAGGACATGTGTTGGCCGGTTGGGACTGTCATTAGTCAGATAACGTGTTCGGGCATGTTGTTGGGCCCTGGGGTGGGGACCACGTGTCTGCTGGGAAACTGGTGGGTGGGACCTAGTTGATACATTTGGTATTAGAGTTGGTACCTAGACTTAAGTGTGGTGCACTTCCTTGGTTGAGATGTGGGGCCCATAGTGAATACGTTGTTCTATAAAGGGGGGTGATTGTTACACCCCAGAATGATAAAGGGTTAAATGACCTGGAAAAGATATGTTTGGCCTGTGGGGACTATCATTAGTCAGATAACCCGTTCTGGCACGTCAGTGGGAACTAGGGTGAGGACAACGTTTCTGCGGGGAAACTAGTGGGTGGGACCCAGTTGTTACATTTTGTATCACAGCTGGTATCTTGCCTTAAGTGTGGTGCACTACCTGGGTTGAGATGTGGGGCCTATAACGATGACATTGTGCTCTATAGGGGGGGGGGTGATTGTAGCATCCCATAATGTTAAAGGGTTAAATGTCCTGGAAAGATATGTGTTGGCTTTTGGGGACTGTCACTAGTCAGATAACCCATTTGGGCACGTCGGTGGGCCCAGGGGTGAGGACAACGTTTCTGCAGGGAAACGGGTGGGTGGGACACAATTGTTACATTTGGTATCAAAGCTGGTACCTAGACTTAAGTTCGGTGCACTGCCTGGGTTGATATGTGGGGCCTATAACAATGACGTTGTGCAATAAAGGTGGGGAGGTTATAACACCCCAGAATGATAAAGGCTTAATGACTAAATGACATGAATCATTTCAACAAGGTGCACCTTCCTTTTTGGGAGCCTTTCTGATTGAAACTCTATAGTTAAGCATGCTTGACATGGAATATTGGTCAGGATGGGTGACCTTCTGGTATGTTTCCCAGGGTCTATGCGAGTGAGGAAAAATCACACTAGAAAGGACATGTGTTGCCCTATGGGGACTATCATTAATCAGATAAACCGTTCGTGCACATGTGTGGGCCCCGGGGTGGGGACTACATGTCTGCATGGAAACTGGTGGGTGGGACCCAGTTGTTACATTTGTTATCAAAGCTGGTACCTACCCTTAACTACGATGCACTGCCTTGGTTGAGATTTGGGGCCCACAACGAGGACGTTGTGCTCTAGGGGTGGGGGGGGGGGGGGGTTATTCTAACACCCATGAATGATAAAGGAATAAATGACTAAATGATATGACTCATTTCAAAAAGGTTCACCTTCCTTTTCGGGAGATTGTCTGATTAAAACTCCACATTTAAGCGTGCTTGTCTTGGAGTAGTGGTCAGAATGGGTGACATTCTAGAATGTTTCCAGGGGTGTGTGTGAGTGAGGACAAATCACACTGGAAAGGACATCTGTTGGCTTGTGGGGACATTAATTATTCAGATAACCCGTTAAGGCACTTGGGTGGGTCCCAGGGTGGGGACCAGTTGTCCGCGTGGCAACTGGTCGGTGGGACCCACTTTTCTGCAGACCACATGTCTGTTGGACTTGGGTCTAATAGTAACCATCTACACTGTTTTGGCCATATCTATGGCACCGAATGACCATTTGATGAACCGTAAGTGGCGATGGTTCTCAAGGAGCACGACAGTCCCTTTGAGTATACCCCACTGGAGTTCCGGGGTTAATTTTGAGATACAGGTAGGTTGGGTCGTACACGAATCCAACCAGGTCCCTGGGACTATAATGCTTATAACTCAAACACTAGTCATCTGATTGGTGTGCTGTCTATTGCGTTGAAACCCCTATTAAGAGGTAGACCTTTGATACAAATTTTTAATAACCCATCCTTGGGACCCATGTCGTGACCACCTGAAGTCCTCCTTCGATAGGCTAGAGGCTGGCGACTAGTAGCAAAGGCATAAATCCCCAAAACTGGGAAGGTATTTCCTTTATAAAGTGTAAACATACACAAAAGAGTAAGAGTTGGAAGTAAAACACTAAGAAAAACTGTATACGAAGGAGTGCTGAAAAGAAAAGGGGGCTGGAAATAAAATCCCAATAGGAAATAACAAGTAAAATTTTAAAACAAGTTCATCTGAATAAAAGGGTAAAGCAGCTGCTGGGTCATCCTCTGGGGGTTCCAACCTGAAGGGTAAGTATAGATAGCATCTTCATAACTTCACATCTGTCAGTATACTCCATGTACCGACTATTCGTAAGGTCCACCTCTAGGTACTGTCTAGTCCTACTTCTCTGATCCACAGTCAGCGATGTCTGTCGTCTGCAACCAACACAACGAGGTGCGGGCATATCCCGTGTGGGGGTGAGTATAATGATACTCAGTAGGGACCCCGAGACCCTCAAGGTCTCACAAATTCTAACTAGGATAAAATAGAAATAATGAAATCAACAGATAATATTTATTAGGTATATGCCCATACATATACCGAAGTTATAAATTAATCCATCTCAATCATGAGGTAAACACAAAAGTAACTAACTCCGCTCAAACATGATTTTATTCTAGGGATTTTATCAATATGAACCCCTAGATACTGGATAACCCCTCATCTATCGAGTGTAGTGGGATTTTCATGACCCGTCCCCCAGGGCCCGTGCCGTGACTACCACAAGCCCACCTTCCATAGGGCAGTGGCTGGGGACTAGCACCAAATGTGTAAATCCCTAAGATGGGAAGGCATTGCCTTTGTAAATTGTGAACACACACAAACAGAGTACAAAAAAGAAGAAAACACTAAGTAAGAACTGTATACAAAAGGAGTGCATAAATGTAAAGGGTGCCGGAAATACAAGCCTAATAGGAAATTATAAGTACAACTAAAAAACAAGTGAAACTGAAGAAAAGGAAAAAGCAGCTACTGGGCAATCCTCTGGGGATTCCTACCTAAAGGGTAGGTACAGATAGCCTCAACCACACTCCCCGTTCGTCAGTCTCCTCTATGTACCGACTCACAGTAAGGTCCACCTCTCAGTACCATCCAGTCCTACTATTCTGATCCTCAGTCTGCGCTGTTTGTCGTCTGCAACCAACACAACGAGGTGCGGGCATAGCCCGGGTAGGGGTGAGTATATCGATACTCATTAGGGACCCCGAGACCCTCAAGGTCTCACAAAATCCAACAAGTATAACCCACAAAGTATTAAATCAACAGATAACCTTATTTAGGTATATTTCTATACATATCTAAGTTACCATGTAATCCATCTCAATCATGAGGTAAACCTAAAAGCTACGAACTCAGCTCAACCAAGATGTTATTTTAAGGATATTATCAATCTTAACACTCAGTTGCTGGAGAAATCCTCCTCTATTGAGTACAGTGGGCATTCCGGCAAAACCAGCTGCTTCCCACTAACATTAGACTGCTGAGGTACTCCTCCTATCAAGTACCTTGGGTCTGTCGCGCTCACACCGAGGCGTTCACCACAGTAGGTCTACAGCCACAACCAGGCGCTCCCCCTCATATCCTTCTTAGGTACTCCTCATGTCGAGTATTTCAGGTCTACTGCCACAACTAGGCGCTCCCCACTGGGCCTTACAAGTCACTCTGAGTTGCACGAACAACCGTCGTAATGTATCATCTAGCTACTAGGTTCCCGCACAAATGCCGGATCATCTCAAAATGATTTTCAAAAAAATCTACTGGTTAATACTCCAACGGTCACAAAGTCTCACGTAGAAGTATCTCAAAGGTCCACCTCGTTATAGGGGTCTCAACGCAACAGAAGGTGCATCAATCGGATTCCCTGTCTGTGAGTTATTAACTTTTTAGTCCCGAGGGCCCGGTTGGATTCGTGTACGAACCAAAATTGCCGTATCTCAAAATTACCCTGATGTTCAATGGGGTATACTCAAAGGGACCGCTAAATTCCATGATTACCAGTTCCGTTGACATTTCCTCAAATGTTCGACCAGTGCCAATGATATGGAAAAAAGAAAGTAAAGGCCTGTAGTGGGCCTGGGTCTGGTCCGACCCAGTCGGACTGACTCAGCTCGTCTTTGTTTGGGCCGACCTGTTCTGGGTCGTCCCAGTTAGACCTGTTGGGTCTGGCCTGACCCATTGGGCTATCCAGCCTGTTTTGTTCAGCCTTGTCCACTGGGCTCGACCCAACAGACTGTGAGGGCGGTTCTGCGCGGAGGTCACTGTGCTGGAGGCTCGGTCCGGAGGCCGGGGCAGGGGTCGGTTCATCCAGCACCACACGGGGTGCATCTCAGGCGGCTCGGAAGGCCGGCAGCCAGACGGGAAGGGAACCAAGCGGGTCGGCGGGCAGCTGGGTAGGGCACTGCAGGCCGCGAGGAAGTCGGGCAGGGCGCGACATGCTGCAGGTAGGTCGGGTTGGCTAAGTGGGGTCCTGGGTATGCGAGCCGGCACCAAGCATGCCCTGGGGAGGGCGGTAGGGCACCAGGTGGGCTGCGGGGCGGGTGCGTGGGCTGCGGGCAGGGCGCTATTCAGGCCACAAGCAGGGTGCGTAGTAGGCCGCGGGCAGGCGTGCCAGCGGTAGGGTGGAAGCTGGGCAAGCCAGTTCAGCACAGCTCGGGCCAATGTGTACCACCGATGTTCGGACGGAAGCACCAGAGCATCATAGGGGGCGGCATAATTCATGGAGGCCATGAGTAGCATGGCATTTTTCAATGCCGCCATCATCTCCTCGTTGTTGCTTCATCGCCAAAAGTTCAACATAAACAAGAACGGCGGAGGGTTCAAGCCATGTTGGTTTGGCCTGAGCCCTCCGCATATAGGGTGGTATCAATTAGGTCATCAAGTTTTATGATGAACAATAATTCTTTCACAAACTATGCAATAAATTCATTTTCTCATCATGTCCACCGCACTCTTCTAATCCTGAATTGTCATGATGGATGTGGAAGTGGTTCCATGTTGGTTGGTGTCTGGGGAAGAAGATATAAGGTGACCATCACCATCGTTCTTCATTTGAATGTGAGGTTCCTCTTTGAGAGCTTTCTCTTCAATCACCCAAGTGAAATCTTCATGCCAAATTATATATTAGTTCATCTATTATTTCTTTGGCACAAATTCAAAAGGGTGAATTAAATTAAAAGGATCCACCTCAATAATTCACGTGTGTTGGAAAGAATTAATTGGGGAGTTGTCACCAATTAAATTAAGGGAAGATTGTAGAGACCCGAAGCTTATTGTACATGGACATTACATTACTTTTGCGGAATACTTAGTACATAACAAAAACACACACACAAGGATCGTAATAGTTTAGTGTCTTTGGAAACTCGGAACGTAATCTTCTAATCGTGGTGAAAGATCTTCAATATCTCCCATAAAGATCTTCCTTTTTTTTACCTAAAAACCTTTCTTTATATCCTGGGGAAAAGAAAACATAAAAGGGTGAGCTCAAATGCTCATTAAGGGTAAACAAAAGAAATATCAATCACATCATATACATAAGAACATAGCTTTTGGAAATCTTAACCTGCAAAAGAGATCATAATTTCATAACATGGGATAAATCATGGCAGGGAAATGTAATCACAATAATCATAACTTAAAACATGAAACTTTGTGGCATTCACACATAATCATAGAGAATCATTTCTTGTTAGTCAAGACTCATTGCCAAGACTATCTTAGTGGACAAAGTCCCTTTCTGAATCGAGTAACCCTCGTTTCAGTCCTGTTTCACTGAACCGGTATAACCTACCATTCCAGCCATGTCTATCTCATGAGATATAAAATCATTACCCAATGCATTGGAGGGAGATATAGGTCCCACCCATCTCATAATGATACCATTCTTATGTGTGCCACAAAATCATAAATCATACATCATTTCATAACCCATGTAATAAAAATGGGATTCTTAAAACAACATGACATCATAAAACGATTCATATAAGATAAAGGAATTCATAAACATAATTCCATCACAACATAGTCAAATCAATGTAAAAATATGGATAGAAACAGAACCCTTTATTATCTTAGATGGAAAATAATTTTGATAAAACACTTGAAATGAATTCTTGAGGAAAATATCCTTTCTTCTTCAAAATCAATTTCTTTTCACAAAACATCATGCAATTTTAAAAGAAAGATATTTTATTAAAAATAGTCATGAAATCTTTTGGAGGAAGCTTCATGAAAATAAGGCTTTATAAAACCGTAAAAATCCGTTCATGCCGTTTAAGTTAAAAAAAACATTCTTCGTACTTTTGTCGGAAAAGTCAAAAAGTACCTCGTATGAAAAAGCGACAAAAGATTCCTTTCATATTCTTTACTAAAAACTCACCGATGAGTAAAATTGGATTAAAAATATTGTAAGTTGATGGAAACAATATTACATATTGAAGGAACATGGATGTGGATGATAAAATACACCCCAGTAAATACTTACGAATAAACAATCTCGGAAAAAATGAGATTGTGATATTTCCCTTACCTTAGGTCCAATTTGCTTCGTATGTGTCCAAACCTCCTGTATAATGATATAATAATGTCATTGACTTATTACAGAATCATATTCATTGTTATGATATCATATATGGTTCACTTATGACATTATATTACCCGTTCATTTGTAAATTCCATGTTAAAGAAGCGTTTTGGATAAAATCGTTTCATTTATCGTAGGTGTTTTGACTTGTTGTTCTTGAAATCATTATTACTTATATCATGATTTACTTACTTCCAGAATATAAAATATGATTTATATATCATATATATTCAGTATATATATATATAATAGATAGATAAATAAAATGAAAAAACATTGTTCATGGAGACGGTAGTCCGTACGTACGCATGAACGCTGTTTTTCTTTCCTTATTGTCTTGAAATGGAAGTAAGTAGATGAAATACATATGTATATATATACATAAATCCAGTAGCTTTATAATGTCATATATTTCATTATTATTTCTTATATATACATTATAATCATTCTTAAATGGTTAACATGGAGAACGAATCTCATCGCGTCGTGGAGACGGTAGTCCGTACGTACGCACGAGCGATGATATCATTTCTATAAATATTGAATTGAATTGGAGTGGATTATACAATATATCAGAATCAATATGATGTTTTAATAACTATGTATAGTTATTCTTTACACCATTATACCCATACATGTAAGGTGGTGGTGGAAAATAGATTACACCACGGCGTGGAGACGGTATTCCGTACGTACGCACGCGCGGTGATTTTTTTTTCCGTAGGATGGATAGATGGTGAAATAGGGTTGTTTCATACTTATAATAACATATCAGTATATGAGTGATACTGATGTTATTACTTCATAATGAAACAACCTAAGAAGAAGAAGTGGAAGAAGAAATAAAGATGAAAGAATTGGTAATGGTAATTACCTCTTCTTTGAAGTGCCTCTTTGATACCTCCTCTTAGGGCACTAGAATTGGTCTTTGAGGAAGACCAGAACCTCTAGGATGTCTCTAGGGAAGTGGAGAAGGGAAAATGGCAGGGGTTGGCCGAGCTTGAGTGCTCAAATTGGTGTGAGGAGGAGGGGGAGGAGGTGTCTTTTTATAAGGGAGGAGAGGGGCACCTTAGGAATATCTCAAAATATTATTTTATATTAAAGTCAAAATCTGTTTATAATGGTTCCAAAGGGTCTTATTTCGAAGCTAAGATGGGGAGGGGTATAAATCCTATCAACCAATAGAATTTAGACAAGTTTAGGACATTTTCTAACCTTATCAATTAAATTTAACTCTAAGTTAAATAATTTAACTTTTACCATGTCTTTTTGTTTTCTTTCACTATATGGTTAATAAACTTACTATAAAATGCCAAACGAACCCCAAATTGTTTATTATTAATATATATATCCTTATCTAAGTCATTTGGCCGAACCTTAGATTTTTAGGAATAAAATAACAATTAATAATATAATATTTGATTTAAAAACTATTTTTTGTCAATTTTGACACTATTTGATACATGATTTTTGTGAAAGTCATAACAGAATTATATGTTCGAACCAAGTTGATTAAATCAACACTAATATATCATAGTAGCCTAGAAAATTAGTGTAATTCATAAAAAGTCTCAAATTATATTTAGTTTGGTGTTTATAACATCAATTATGTCAATATTTCATTAATAAGATAATTACTGTATCATCTTTGTGTCATAAATAAATTAACTTATTTGATGTCTAAAAATTACAAATAAAATACCATCATATAGGAAATCTTTTTAGCTTTCTAATGAATATTTATAGTCAAATTTATCGTATGTATAACACCATATTAAAAATGTTTTAGTAAATAAACTTTGATTTTAACTCTTTTAACCCTTCTTTAAATAAATTAATAATAAATGTCCTAATCTAACCCAAGTGGGCCTAAATGGTCATATTTTATTCCTAAGTTTGTTTTTGGTCGAAATACACTTGTCCAATAGGATTAGGAGATGTGTTAGGGTAATATTAATATCATTTTTTACCCTTAATTACCCTATTTACCTTTAACCGTGGTAAAAAAAAGTAAAAAGTTACTATTCACCAAAAATTATTTTCATCTCATTGAACCACATTTTAGTCCTTGATATTAATCGTGTCTCTCGGATTTTCGAAATTCCATTCACAGAAGCGGTAAAATTAAGTTTTATGCAAAATTCAGTTTTTAACCTACCACTTAGTGGTTTCACCATTCATCAAAAATTGATGTTTTCAGAACAATGCCAAAATTTCATCCCAAGCTATATTTCATATTCCGAATTCAAAAATGAAGTCTATTTTACCAAATTCATAACATAAAAGTTGAATTAATTAATTTTATAATTAAATCGCACTGTTAAAACAAATAGCGTGTTTTTAAGAAACAATATCTATCAAAAGATTGACACTTGTTTATGTCTAGTTTAAATGTGAAATTACATCCAATGACCAACATTGTATTAAATTGTAAAAATATATTCTAAATATACTTTAAAACCACTCAAATTAATTATTTATCACTATTAATTATTTCGATTAAAAAAGTTGTTTTTAATTATAATTTAGTAATTATCACTATTCATCAGAATATGAAAGTTATCCGAAAAGTACCAAAATTTCACCTTAGGCTAAATTCGATACTCCGAATCCAAAAATGAAGTCCATTTTGAGAGTTAAAATTTCTAAAATTTAAAAAGTGGTTATTACTATTCATAACGGCTAGTTTTAATAATATTTTAATAGCATATCGTTGTTTAGTGAAACTCAGAATTACATACTACACACGCTATCGAGGAAGGTCGCGATTGCGTGTAATGCAAGGCAAGTCAAGGATGCGTGTTGTGCAAGCTCCTTTTGGTGTAGCGTACAACACAAGACTTTAATAAAATTAAAAAGAATATTTTTTTATAAAATCTTGGGCTGTTACATTCTATCCCCCTTAAAATGAATTTCGCCCTCGAAATTTGTCGGGGTTATAAATGGTTTACTATTCGAAAGTTTCTTTAATAGAAACCCACATCGTAAAAAGGAATATCAAAACCAATCTTTAAAAACAAAAGTATGAAACGTAACGGTTACCCAAATAAACTAATCATTGGGTTTCCACATAGGTGAAAATATGGATATGGAAGAGAAATCTAACCATCATGTTCTGATGGAGAGTGGTAGAGAACATGGCTATGGAAAAGCCAATAATCACAAATCCATAAATTTGTGACGATCTAAGGTACCATCTGATTCATCAGGTATAAGAGAACTAGGACAACATTTTTGGTTTTCAAGATCATTTCCCTAAAGTTAAAGAATTTAAATTAGAATAAATACTTACTTTATTTTGGTACAATCTCACTGTTGTTCGTGCCTTTAACAATTTCCACTTCATCTCTTAAATAAATGAAGTTGAATTTGTTATTCGTGAAGTTTTAGTAGATCATGTGATAGAATGACGGGTCATTCCATCTGTCTCAAAAGGTTAGCAAAATTTATAAGTCGATCTATAGTGGGATTAATCATATATGGTTCATAAAATGGACTTATACTTCATATATCATACTGCTTAATATACTAAAACTAGTTTCTACTAAACAGGGACTTCCTATAGGTCAGTGGTAGGCGATAAAGGCCAGTCGCACTTCGGTTGTGGGTTCGATTCACACAGCCTTGTCCGAAGCGATGGGCTGTCGCCCGTCCTGCAGGTTGTCCTTTTTATAAAACTATATTACTGTAACATCCCATCAATAATATCGAAAAAACTTCTATCCTTAAACAATACTAACTTATGTCCAACATAATCCAGTCTAATCTTTAGGCTTATACATAATACTGCAGTCCACTCTCATAATATTGTGACAACGATTACCAGAGATTTAATACTGTCGTTGATCCCCACATATCATAAGATATGTCTTGTTGGTCACATTCCAAACATTCAAAGTCCTTAATCGTGTATTCTCATGAATACCTTAGTGAAAACATGAGTGCAGTTAAAAGTTAACACTTTCCACATACCAAAATCCTCAAAATTCTATATACTCAAACCATGATATCACTTAGTCCTTATATCAATCATGAGCTCATGAATACTATTAAACATTTCATTTTCTCATCTTCATTATGCGCATATCATCTTATTTCCAAAAAATATCTCAATCACTTTGAATACCACATCAATAAATATTGAAATACTCAATGATATAACATTATTTTGAAATCCCATTACATAAACACTTAATCATTCCACCACATCGTTGTCATATTCAACATTTCCAATAGTGATCGCATGTGACTTCCCTTTGTCCTTTGCCTTAAGCGGTTGCTCATGTCGATCATCACTAACCCTTGTATTAGGGCATTTATTAGCATAATGCCCCATTTCCTTGCACTTGAAGCATTGAAGTGTTGGCGGTGCGTTCTCTGTAGTGTTTGCTTTATTCACATCATTAGAAACCCTTTTTCCATTACTTCGACACTCAGCTACTCGATGACCTTCTTTTCCACACTTAAAACATTTTCTAGTCCCTTTAAGACAATCTCCACCATGCTTCTTTCCACACTTTGTGCATAAGGAAACATTCATCTTCTTTTCACCATTATTCTGAGATTTCTCCTTGAACTCCATCTTTCGTTTCTTGTCAAAACCATGAGATGGATATGTAACACCAACTTCCATTTCTACCTTGATAGCACAACGCACAATTTCTTCATAGCTACTTAAGTCTCTTATAGCTAATGCCCTTCGAAGACTTGGTTTTAAGCCACTGAAAAATCGATCAACTTTACTTTCAGGTTGGATGATAATACCAGAAGCGTACCTTGCAATTCTTGTAAAATTTGCTTCATAGGTACCAACAGATTCATCATCCCTTTGCTTCAGTTCAAGAAACTCTTTCTCCATCTTTGTTCGGAGAATACGAGGGAAGTACTTATTGAAAAATAAGTTCTTGAACTCGTCCCATTCCATAGACTCAATTTCATCCCTTTGCCTCGTATTCTTAATAAGATTTCACCATTGATCAGCATCTCCTTCCAAACGATACACTGCTAGGATGACTTTATCATGTTCAGAACATTGAAGAACTGAAAATATCTTTTCAGTAGTACTAATCCATTGTTCAGCAACTAATGGATCAGTAGACCCACTGAAAGAAGGTGGACGCTGCCTCATGAAGGATTCAACAGAATGTTGCTCCTTCCTTTGCTCGTTTGGAAGTCCAGAATGATTCATAGCTTGTGTAAGTATAGCAATAAGATTTTGCACTCCATCTCCCATAACATTTGTTTGTTCAGGAGGGCAATCATTGCATTGTCCATTGCATTGATCAACACGGTTCCTTCGGGTTCCATCCATCGTCTAAAACCCAAAAAGAATAGTGTGAGAGGCAAAAATCATGCTAGGGAAAACAACATAATAAAGGGGGAGTACCTTCAATATCCAACATCTTAGGTTTAATTCTATGATCGTTAGCGTAATTCTATTACTATAACCTATACGTATACTTATCCCTAGGGACATCCCTAGACATACCTTAGAAATATCTCCAGGGATCTCACTAACGTTTTCGCATCCTAGTTTCCAAAGGTTGACTAAACCTTTCCTCTGATACCAACTGTAGAGACCCGAAGCTTATCGTACATGGACACTACATTACTTTTGCGGAATACTTAGTACATAACAAAAACACACACACAAGGATCGTAATAGTTTAGTGTCTTTGGAAACTCGGAACGTAATCTTCTAATCGTGGTGAAAGATATTCAATATCTCCCATAAAGATCATCCTTTTTTTTTACCTAAAAACCTTTCTTTATATCCTGGGGAAAAGAAAATATAAAAGGGTGAGCTCAAATGCTCAGTAAGGGTAAACAAAAGAAATATCAATCACATCATATACATAAGAACATAGCTTTTGGAAATCTTAACCTGCAAAAGAGATCATAATTTCATAACATGGGATAAATCATGGCAGGGAAATGTAATCACAATAATCATAACTTAAAACATGAAACTTTGTGGCATTCACACTTAATCATAGAGAATCATTTCTTGTTATTCAAGACTCATTGCCAAGACTATCTTAGTGGACAAAGTCCCTTTCTGAATCGAGTAACCCTCGTTTCAGTCCTGTTTCACTGAACCGGTATAACCTACCATTCCAGCCATGTCTATCTCATGAGATATAAAATCATTACCCAATGCATTGGAGGGAGATATAGTTCCCACCCATCTCATAATGATACCATTCTTATGTGTGCCACAAAATCATAAATCATACATCATTTCATAACCCATGTAATAAAAATGGGATTCTTAAAACAACATGACATCATAAAACCATTCATATAAGATAAAGGAATTCATAAACATAATTCCATCACAACATAGTCAAATAAATGAAAAAATATGGATAGAAACAGAACCCTTTATTATCTTAGATGGAAAATAATTTTGATAAAACACTTGAAATGAATTCTTGAGGAAAATATCCTTTCTTCTTCAAAATCAATTTCTTTTCACAAAACATCATGAAATTTTAAAAGAAAGAGATTTTATTAAAAATAGTCTTGAAATCTTTTGGAAGAAGCTTCATGAAAATAAGGCTTTATAAAACCGTAAAAATCCGTTCATGCCGTTTAAGTTAAAAAAAACATTCTTCGTACTTTTGTCGGAAAAGTCAAAAAGTACCTCGTATGAAAAAGCGACAAAAGATTCCTTTCATATTCTTTACTAAAAACTCACCGAAGAGTAAAATTGGATTAAAACTATTGTAAGTGGATGAAAACAATATTACATATTGAAGGAACATGGATGTGGATGATAAAATACACCCCAATAAATACTTACGAATAAACAATCTCGGATAAAAATGAGATTGTGATATTTCCCTTACCTTAGGTCCAATTTGCTTCGTATGTGTCCGAACCTCCTGTATAATGATTTAAATAATGTCATTGACTTATTACAGAATCATATTCATTGTTATGATATCATATATGGTTCACTTATGACATTATATTACCCGTTCTTTTGTAAATTCCATGTTAAAGAAGCGTTTTGGGTAAAATCGTTTCATTTATCGTAGGTGTTTTGACTTGTTGTTCTTGACATCATTATTACTTATATCATGATTTACTTACTTCCAGAATATAAAATATGATTTATATATCATATATATTCAGTATATATATATATATAATAGATAGATAAATAAAATGAAAAAACACTGTTCATGGAGACGGTAGTCCGTACGTACGCATGAACGCTGTTTTTCTTTCCTTATTGTCTTGAAATGGAAGTAAGTAGATGACATACATATGTATATATATACATAAATCCAGTAGCTTTATAATTTCATATATTTCATTATTATTTCTTATATATACATTATAATCATTCTTAAATGGTTAACATCGAGAATGAATCTCATCGCGTCGTGGAGACGGTAGTCCGTACGTACGCACGAGCGATGATATCATTTCTATAAATATTGAATTGAATTGGAGTGGATTATACAATATATCAGAATCAATATGATGTTGTAATAACTATGTATAGTTATTCTTTACACCATTATACCCATCCATGTAAGGTGGTGGTGGAAAATAGATTACACCACGGCGTGGAGACGGTATTCCGTACGTACGCACGCGCGGTGATTTTTTTTCCATAGGATGGATAGATGGTGAAATAGGGTTGTTTCATACTTATAATAACATATCAGTATATGAGTGATACTGATGTTATTACTTCATAATGAAACAACCTAAGAAGAAGAAGTGGAAGAAGAAATAAAGATGAAAGAATTGGTAACGGTAATTACCTCTTCTTTGAAGTGCCTCTTTGAGACCTCCTCTTAGGGCACTAGAATTGGTCTTTGAGGAAGACCAGAACCTCTAGGATGTTTCTAGGGAAGTGGAGAAGGGAAAATGTCAGGGGTTGGCCGAGCTTGAGTGCTCAAATTGGTGTGAGGAGGAGGGGGAGGAGGTTTCTTTTTATAAGGGAGGAGAGGGGCACCTTAGGAATATCTCAAAATATTATTTTATATTAAAGTCAAAATCGGTTTATAATGGTTCCAAAGGGTCTTATTTCGAAGATAAGATGGGGAGGGGTCGCAATCCTATCAACCAATAGAATTTAGACAAGTTTAGGACATTTTCTAACCTTATCAATTAAATTTAACTCTAAGTTAAATAATTTAACTTTTACCATGTCTTTTTGTTTTCTTTCACTATATGGTTAATAAACTTACTATAACATGTCAAACGAACCCCAAATTGTTTATTATTAATATATATATCCTTATCTAAGTCATTTGGCCAAACCTTAGATTTTTAGGAATAAAATAACAATTAATAATATAATATTTGATTTAAAAACTATTTTGTGTCAATTTTGACAATATTTGATACATGATTTTTGTGAAAGTCATAACAGAATTATATGTTCGAACCAAGTTGATTAAATCAACACTAATATATCATAGTAGCCTAGAAAATTAGTGGAATTCATAAAAAGTCTCAAATTATATTTAGTTTGGTGTTTATAACATCAATTATGTCAATATTTCATTAATAAGATAATTACTGCATCATCTTTGTGTCATAAATAAATTAACTTATTTGATGTCTAAAAATTACAAATAAAATACCATCATGTAGGAAATCTTTTTATCTTTCTAATGAATATTTATAGTCAAATTTATCGTATGTATAACACCATATTAAAAATGTTTTAGTAAATAAACTTGGATTTTAACTCTTTTAACCCTTCTTTAAATAAATTAATAATAAATGTCCTAATCTAACCCAAGTGGGCCTAAATGGTCATATTTTATTCCTAAGTTTTTTTTTGGTCGAAATACACTTGTCCAATAGGATTAGGACATGTGTTAGGGTAATATTAATATCATTTTTTACCCTTAATTACCTTATTTACCTTTAACCGTGGTAAAAAAAGTAAAAAGTTACTATTCACCAAAAATTATTATCATCTCATTGAACCACATTTTAGTCCTTGATATTAACCGTGTCTCTCGGATTTTTGAAATTCCATTCACAGAAGCGGTAAAATTAAGTTTTATGCAAAATTCAGTTTTAACCTACCACTTAGTGGTTTCACTATTCATCAAAAATTGATGTTTTTCAGAACAATGCCAAAATTTCATCCCAAGCTATATTTCATATTCCGAATTCAAAAATGAAGTCTATTTTACCAAATTCATAACATAAAAGTTGAATTAATTAATTTTATAATTAAATCCCGCTGTTAAAACAAATAGCGTGTTTTCAAGAAACAATATCTATCAAAAGATTGACACTTGTTTATGTCTAGTTTAAATGTGAAATTACATCCAATGACCAACATTGTATTAAATTGTAAAAATATATTCTAAATATACTTTAAAACCACTCAAATTAATGATTTATCACTATTAATTATTTCGATTAAAAATGTTGTTTTTAATTATAATTTATTAATTATCACTATTCATCAGAATATGAAAGTTATCTGAAAAGTACCAAAATTTCACCTTAGGCTAAATTCGATACTCCGAATCCAAAAATGAAGTCCATTTTGAGAGTTAAAATTTCTAAAATTTAAAAAGTGGTTATTACTATTCATAACGGCTAGTTTTAATAATATTTTAATAGCATATCGTTGTTTAGTAAAACTCAGTATTACATACTACACACGCTATCGAGGAAGGTCGCGATTGCGTGTAATGCAAGGCAAGTCAAGGATGCGTGTTGTGCAAGCTCCTTTTGGTGTAGCGTACAACACAAGACTTTAATAAAATTAAAAAGAATATTTTTTTATAAAATCTTCAGCTATTACATTCAATCCCCCTTAAAATGAATTTCGCCCTCGAAATTCGTCGGGGTTATAAATGGTTTACTATTCGAAAGTTTCTTTAATAGAAACCCACATCGTAAAAAGGAATATCAAAACTAATCTTTAAAAACAAAAGTATGAAACGTAACGGTTACCCAAATAAACTAATCATTGGGTTTCCACATAGGTGAAAATATGGATATGGAAGAGAAATCTAACCATCATGTTCTGATGGAGAGTGGTAGAGAACATGGCTATGGAAAAGCCAATAATCACAAATCCATAAATTTGTGACGATCTAAGGTACCATATGATTCATCAGGTATAAGAGAACTAGGACAACATTTTTGGTTTTCAAGATCATTTCCCTAAAGTTAAAGAATTTAAATTAGAATAAATACTTACTTTATTTTGGTACAATCTCACTGTTGTTCGTGCCTTTAACAATTTCCACTTCATCTCTTAAATAAATGAAGTTGAATTTGTTATTCGTGAAGTGTTAGCAGATCATGTGATAGAATGACGGGTCATTCTATCTGTCTCAAAAGGTTAGCAAAATTTATAAGTCGATCTATAGTGGGATTAAACATATATGGTTCCTAAAATGGACTTATACTTCATATATCATACTGCTTAATATAATAAAACTAGTTTCTACTAAACAGGGACTTCCTATAGGTCAGTGGTAGGCGATAAAGGCCAGTCGCACTTCAGTTGTGGGTTCGATTCCCACAGCCTTGTCCGAAGCGATGGGCTTTCGCCCGTCCTGCAGGTTGTCCTTTTTATAAAACTATATTACTATAACATCCCATCAATAATATCGAAAAAACTTCTATCCTTAAACAATACTAACTTATGTCCAACATAATCCAGTCTAATCTTTAGGCTTATACATAATACTGCAGTCCACTCTCATAATATTGTGACAACGATTACCAGAGATTTAATATTGTCGTTGATCCCCACATATCATAAGATATGTCTTGTTGGTCACATTCCAAACATTCAAAGTCCTTAATCGTGTATTCTCATGAATACCTTAGTGAAAACATGAGTGCAGTTAAAAGTTAACACTTTCCACATACCAAAATCCTCAAAATTCTATATACTCAAACCATGATATCACTTAGTCCTTATATCAATCATGAGCTCATGAATACTATTAAACATTTCATTTTCTCGTCTTCATTATGCGCATATCATCTTATTTCCAAAAAATATCTCAATCACTTTGAATACCACATCAATAAATATTGCAATACTCAATGATATAACATTATTTTGAAATCCCATTACATAAAAACTTAATCATTCCACCACATCGTTGTCATATTCAACATTGCCAATAGTGATCGCATATGACTTCCCTTTGTCCTTTGCCTTAAGCGGTTTCTCATGTCGATCATCACTAACCCTTGTATTAGGGAATTTATTAGCATAATGCCCCATTTCCTTGCACTTGAAGCATTGAAGTGTTGGCGGTGCGTTCTCTGCAATGTTTTCTTTATTCACATCATTAGAAACCCTTTTTCCATTACTTCGACACTCAGCTGCTCGATGACCTTATTTTCCACACTTAAAACATTTTCTAGTCCCTTTAAGACAATCTCCACCATGCTTCTTTCCACACTTTGTGCATAAGGAAACATTCATCTTCTTTTCACCATTATTCTGAGATTTCTCCTTGAACTCCATCTTTCGTTTCTTGTCAAAACCATGAGATGGATATGTAACACCAACTTCCATTTCTACCTTGATAGCACAACGCACAATTTCTTCATAGCTACTGAAGTCTCTTATAGCTAATGCCCTTCGAAGACTTTGTTTTAAGCCACTGAAAAATCGATCAACATTACTTTCAGGTTGGATGATAATACCAGAAGCGTACCTTGCAATTCTTGTAAAATTCGCTTCATAGGTACCAACAGATTCATCATCCCTTTGCTTCAGTTCAAGAAACTCTTTCTCCATCTTTGTTCGGAGAATACGAGGTAAGTACTTATTGAAAAATAAGTTCTTGAACTCGTCCCATTCCATAGACTCAATTTCATCCCTTTGCCTCGTATTCTTAATAAGATTCCACCATTGATCAGCATCTACTTCCAAACGATACACTGCTAGGATGACTTTATCATGTTCAGAACATTGAAGAACTGAAAATATCTTTTCAGTAGTACTAATCCATTGTTCAGCAACTAATGGATCAGTAGACCCACTGAAAGAAGGTGGACGCTGCCTCATGAAGGATTCAACAGAATGTTGCTCCTTCCTTTGATCGTTTGGAAGTCCAGAATGATTCATAGCTTGTGTAAGTATAGCAATAAGATTTTGCACTCCATCTCCCATAACATTTGTTTGTTCAGGAGGGCAATCATTGCATTGTCCATTGCATTGATCAACACGGTTCCTTCGGGTTCCAGCCATCGTCTAAAACCCAAAAAGAATAGTGTGAGAGGCAAAAATCATGCTAGGGAAAACAACATAATAAAGGGGGAGTACCTTCAATATCCAACATCTTAGGTTTAATTCTATGATCGTTAGCGTAATTCTATTACTATAACCTATACGTATACTTATCCCTAGGGAAATCCCTAGAAATACCTTAGAAATATCTCTAGGGATCTCACTAACGTTTTCGGATCCTAGTTTCCAAAGGTTGACTAAACCTTTCCTCTGATACCAACTGTAGAGACCCGAAGCTTATCGTACATGGACATTACATTACTTTTGCGGAATACTTAGTACATAACAAAAACACACACACAAGGATCGTAATAGTTTAGTGTCTTTGGAAACTCGGAACGTAATCTTCTAATCGTGGTGAAAGATCTTCAATATCTCCCATAAAGATCTTCCTTTTTTTTACCTAAAAACCTTTCTTTATATCCTGAGGAAAAGAAAACATAAAAGGGTGAGCTCAAATGCTCAGTAAGGGTAAACAAAAGAAATATCAATCACATCATATACATAAGAACATAGCTTTTGGAAATCTTAACCTGCAAAAGAGATCATAATTTCATAACATGGGATAAATCATGGCAGGGAAATGTAATCACAATAATCATAACTTAAAACATGAAACTTTGTGGCATTCACACATAATCATAGAGAATCATTTCTTGTTAGTCAAGACTCATTGCCAAGACTATCTTAGTGGAAAAAGTCCCTTTCTGAATCGAGTAACCCTCGTTTCAGTCCTGTTTCACTGAACCGGTATAACCTACCATTCCAGCCATGTCTATCTCATGAGATATAAAATCATTACCCAATGCATTGGAGGGAGATATAGGTCCCACCCATCTCATAATGATACCATTCTTATGTGTGCCACAAAATCATAAATCATACATCATTTCATAACCCATGTAATAAAAATGGGATTCTTAAAACAACATGACATCATAAAACCATTCATATAAGATAAAGGAATTCATAAACATAATTCCATCACAACATATTCAAATCAATGTAAAAATATGGATAGAGACAGAACCCTTTATTATCTTAGATGGAAAATAATTTTGATAAAACACTTGAAATGAATTCTTGAGGAAAATATCCTTTCTTCATCAAAATCAATTTCTTTTCACAAAACATCATGCAATTTTAAAAGAAAGAGATTTTATTAAAAATAGTCATGAAATCTTTTGGAGTAAGCTTCATGAAAATAAGGCTTTATAAAACCGTAAAAATCCGTTCATGTCGTTTAAGTTAAAAAAAACATTCTTCGTACTTTTGTCGGAAAAGTCAAAAAGTACCTCGTATGAAAAAGCGACAAAAGATTCCTTTCATATTCTTTACTAAAAACTCACCGAAGAGTAAAATTGGATTAAAACTATTGTAAGTGGATGGAAACAATATTACATATTGAAGGAACATGGATGTGGATGATAAAATACACCCCAGTAAATACTTACGAATAAACAATCTCGGATAAAAATGAGATTGTGATATTTCCCTTACCTTAGGTCCAATTTGCTTCGTATGTGTCCGAACCTCCTGTATAATGATTTAAATAATGTCATTGACTTATTACAGAATCATATTCATTGTTATGATATCATATATGGTTTACTTATGACATTATAGTACCCGTTCTTTTGTAAATTTCATGTTAAAGAAGCGTTTTGGGTAAAATCGTTTCATTTATCGTAGGTGTTTTGACTTGTTGTTCTTGACATCATTATTACTTATATCATGATTTACTTACTTCCAGAATATAAAATATGATTTATCTATCATATATATTCAGTATATATATATATATAATAGATAGATAAATAAAATGAAAAAACACTGTTCATGGAGACGGTAGTCCGTACGTACGCATGAACGCTGTTTTTCTTTCCTTATTGTCTTGAAATGGAAGTAAGTAGATGACATACATATGTATATATATACATAAATCCAGTAGCTTTATAATTTCATATATTTCATTATTATTTCTTATATATACATTATAATCATTCTTAAATGGTTAACATGGAGAATGAATCTCATCGGGTCGTGGAGACGGTAGTCCGTACGTACGCACGAGCGATGATATCATTTCTATAAATATTGAATTGAATTGGAGTGGATTATACAATATATAAGAATCAATATGATGTTGTAATAACTATGTATAGTTATTCTTTACACCATTATACCCATCCATGTAAGGTGGTGGTGGAAAATAGATTACACCACGGCGTGTAGACGGTATTCCGTACGTACGCACGCGCGGTGATTTTTTTTTTCCGTAGGATGGATAGATGGTGAAATAGGGTTGTTTCATACTTATAATAACATATCAGTATATGAGTGATACTGATGTTATTACTTCATAATGAAACAACCTAAGAAGAAGAAGTGGAAGAAGAAATAAAGATGAAAGAATTGGTAACGGTAATTACCTCTTCTTTGAAGTGCCTCTTTGAGACCTCCTCTTAGGGCACTAGATTTGGTCTTTGAGGAAGACCCGAACCTCTAGGATGTTGCTAGGGAAGTGGATAAGGAAAAATGGCAGGGGTTTTCCGAGCTTGAGTGCTCAAATTGGTGTGAGGAGGAGGGGGAGGAGGTGTCTTTTTATAAGGGAGGAGAGGGGCACCTTAGGAATATCTCAAAATATTATTTTATATTAAAGTCAAAATCGGTTTATAATGGTTCCAAAGGGTCTTATTTCGAAGCTAAGATGGGGAGGGGTCGAAATCCTATCAACCAATAGAATTTAGACAAGTTTAGGACATTATTTTAACCTTATCAATTAAATTTAACTCTAAGTTAAATAATTTAACTTTTATCATGTCTTTTTGTTTTCTTTCACTATATGGTTAATAAACTTACTATAACATGCCAAAAGAACCCCAAATTGTTTATTATTAATATATATATCCTTATCTAAGTCATTTGGCCGAACCTTAGACTTTTAGGAATAAAATAACAATTAATAATATAATATATGATTTAAAAACTATTTTGTGTCAATTTTGACACTATTTGATACATGATTTTTGTGAAAGTCAAAACAGAATTATATGTTCGAACCAAGTTGATTCAATAAACACTAATATATCATAGTAACCTAGAAAATTAGTGGAATTCATAAAAAGTCTCAAATTATATTTAGTTTGGTGTTTATAACATCAATTATGTCAATATTTCATTAATAAGATAATTACTGCATCATCTTTGTGTCATAAATAAATTAACTTATATGATGTCTGAAAATTACAAATAAAATACCATCATGTAGGAAATCTTTTTATCTTTCTAATGAATATTTATAGTCAAATTTATCGTATGTATAACACCATATTAAAAATGTTTTAGTAAATAAACTTTGATTTTAACTCTTTTAACCCTTCTTTAAATAAATTAATAATAAATGTCCTAATCTAACCCATGTGGGCCTAAATGGTCATATTGTATTCCTAAGTTTGTTTTTGGTCGAAATACACTTGTCCAATAGGATTAGTACATGTGTTAGGGTAATATTAATATCATTTTTTACCCTTAATTACCCTATTTACCTTTAACCATGGTAAAAAAAAGTAAAAAGTTACTATTCACCAAAAATTATTTTCATCTCATTGAACAACATTTTAGTCCTTGATATTAACCGTGTCTCTCAGATTTTCGAAATTCCATTCACAGAAGCGGTAAAATTAAGTTTTATGCAAAATTTAGTTTTTAACCTACCACTTAGTGGTTTCACTATTCATCAAAAATTGATGTTTTTCAGAACAATGCCAAAATTTCATCCCAAGCTATATTTCATATTCCGAATTCAAAAATGAAGTCTATTTTACCAAATTCATAACATAAAAGTTGAATTAATTAATTTTATAATTAAATCCCGCTGTTAAAACAAATAGGGTGTTTTTAAGAAACAATATCTATCAAAAGATTGACACTTGTTTATGTCTAGTTTAAATGTGAAATTACATCCAATGACCAACATTGTATTAAATTGTAAAAATATATTCTAAATATACTTTAAAACCACTCAAATTAATGATTTATCACTATTAATTATTTCGATTAAAAAAGTTGTTTTTAATTATAATTTAGTAATTATCACTATTCATCAGAATATGAAAGTTATCCGAAAAGTACCAAAATTTCACCTTAGGCTAAATTCGATACTCCGAATCCAAAAATGAAGTCCATTTTGAGAGTTAAAATTTCTAAAATTTAAAAAGTGGTTATTACTATTCATAACGGCTAGTTTTAATAATATTTTAATAGCATATCGTTGTTTAGTGAAACTCAGTATTACATACTACACACGCTATCGAGGAAGGTCGCGATTGCGTGTAATGCAAGGCAAGTCAAGGATGCGTGTTGTGCATGATCCTTTTGGTGTAGCGTACAACACAAGACTTTAATAAAATTAAAAAGAATATTTTTTTATAAAATCTTGGGCTGTTACAAAGATCAACAGGATCTATCTCACTAATGAGGTAGAGTAGAGAGGTTATACCCTCCTCTCATTAATAGGGGTTAATCCCTCATGTGGTCCCCATGCGGTAACCTCTCGCGTGAGGTTATGTTCCGGTGGACCCCACCACCATAACCTCTCATGGGATGTTAAGGTGTGGTGGTCCCACCTCCAGCTCCAATGAGGAGAATTCAACTACCAGTCACCCACATAGTAGCATAAATAAAATAAAGTGACACACACTTTATATTATTAGTTTCCATGAAAACCTAAAAATCTAACTTTTATTCTCGACCAACTGCGGTCGAGGTGAAAGTATTATTAAACGAATACTGGTGATGTGATTTTAACGGTGCCCTCAGATTTCTATTCCGAGCAACGGTTCAAATTTTATAAAAACCCGCTCAAACGTTTACTGAATGTACCCGAACAAAACATCAAAAATTGATTTTGGGCACACAAGACAATGGAATCATGTGCCGTTATTTTTCATGGACTCGTAAAATTCCCATGTATTTAAAAAAATCCACGGGATTTTAGGGTATTTACATTCTCCCCAACTCAGGTCTTTACGTCCATATAAGCTACAAATCAAACTATGGGAACAAATTGGGGTACTGAGCACGCATTTGAGCATCCTACTCCCATGTTCTCTCATGGAGGTTCCCATGCTTCCAACAAACACACACTAGAGGTATCGACCATCCAGGAAGGACCCACTCTTGTCGAGCCTTAGTCTCCACTGGAACCTCCATAAAAGTCTCCCCATTGTCGATGTCCAGCTCCCAATGGTCGATGATGTGAGAAGGGTCATGCACATATCTTCCCAACTGGGATACATGAAAGACATCGTGTACCCGGTGCAACTGAGGTGAAAGAGCCATGTAGTAATCCACCTCGCCTACTCTATTGAGGACCAGAAAATGTCTGATGAAATGCAGAGATAACTTGTCACCTTGGGAAAATCTGTATAAACCTCGTCGGGGTGGGACTCGTAGAAAGACGTGGTTGCCGTCCTCAAACTCTAGAGGTCTCCGTCTCCTATCGTAATATGACTTTTTTAATTCTCTGTGAAGTCTTCATTCACTCTTGGATGATCTACACCTTCTCCATCGTAGCCCATACCATCTCTGGTCCCACTAGTGCTGACTCCCCTGGGTCTGTCTAGCATAGTGGCGATTTTCACGGTTGACAATAGAAGGCCTCAAAAGATGCCATCCCAATGGTGGAGTGATATCTTTTGTGGTATGAAAACTCCACCAATGGTATGTGTTCCTCCCAGCTATGAACAAAGTTGAGGACGCATGCACAGAGCATGCCCTCGAGTGTCAAAATAATTCTCTCAGTCTGACCATCTGTCTAAGGATGGAAGGCGGTGCTGAGATGAAGCTGCATCCTGAAATCCTCATGCAACTCCTTCTATAGCCGGGAAGTAAATGTTGAGTCACAATCAGAGACAATAGAATAAGGGAATCCAGGTAGTCGAACAATCTCCTGCACGTAGAGGCGTACCAAGCTCTCTACTGAACCCTTCTCTCTGATTGCTAGGAAGTGGGATGACTTGGTGAGTCGGTCAACGATCACCCAAATCGAGTCGTGACCCCTGGATGTAAGTGGATTTCCTGTCATGAATTACATGGATATCCCATCCCACTTCCTCTATAGGACCTCTAAATGCTGATCCAAGCCTGCTGGTACCAGATGCTCAACCTTCACTTACTGACAAGTGAGGCATCGAGGGACAAACTCTACTACTACCTTCTTCATACCTAGACACGGGTGTTGTCGTCTGAGGTCCTGATACATCTTCTCCACTCATGGATGTACCATAAAAGTGGATTTGTGGAACTCCAAACACACATCCTCCAGAAGTGACACTGGAACTATAGTATGTCCTCCGAAGAGGATGACATGATCCCCACCTTTAGAAAATGAATCAGGTGCCTGCCCTATGGATATCTGAGAACATCATGTGTTGCAGTCAATGTCTCCATGTTGTGCCTCCATGACTTGCTGAAGAAGTGGAGGAGTGACTATAAGAGACTGAAGGAAAGATTCTCCATCTTTACCCACAAAAGATATCTGCAAAGCGGCCAGCTGCTCCGTCGCCTCACCTAGCAGTTGTATACTAGATCTCCTGCTGAGTGCATCTTCTACAATGTTCCCCTTCCAAAGAGTATACACTATCTCGAAGTCATAGTTTTGGAGAAACTCAAGCCATCGCCACTATATTAGGTTCAGGTCCTTCTGATAGATGATATACTTGAAACTCTTCTGATCAGAGTACATGGTAAAATGCTCAACCATCAGATAGTGTCACCACATCAACAATGCTAATACCACTACGACTAAATCTTGGTCATGGGTAACATAGTTCTGCTCATGTTACCTTAGATTACGAGAACCATACACGATCTCTACTCGCTCTGGAGTCATGCTACACTCGAGTCCAGTCCTTGATGCGTCATCGTAGACTACATACCACATGCCTTCCTCAGGAAGCCTTAAGTGGGGGCACTAGTCAGCCTCTGCCTCAGCTCTTTAAAGAACTACTGGCATCTCTCCAAGGTTGATAGTGGTCCCTATGGACTGCCTCAATCGAATCTAAGTCTCGTCCTGGGTAGTCCTTCGACTTTCATCTGATCATCTGAATGGCGGGTCAGAAATTCACAAGCCATGTGACCATGCCCACCGCATAAGTAACATTGCCCGCTCCTGGCAGATATGTCTCCATTTTAGGTGCCCCACACAACCGATCTTGAGTATTTTAGTCTTAAACATGTAGGTATGGTCCTCTTGGACCTATGCATCATCATTCTACATCCAGTTGCAGAAGACTCCATTGCACATCGACTAGTGGTGGGTCTCACTACTGGGGACTGATCAGCAAAGGAACTCTCCACCAGAAGGGCTCTCTATAGCACCTCTGCCTGCGTTAGGATGCTGAGTGAGATCATCGAAGCCCTGATATCTCATCTGAGCACTTTCTTGAAGGTCAAGGCCCTTAAAAATGGGTCTCGAATCATATATATGGAGTATCATGAGAGGTCGGTGAACCTCTTTGTGTACTGAACTACCATCATGCTACAACTCTATAGATGATGTAGCTATTGTATCCGCACAACACGTAGGGATTTCGGGACAAACTCTTCCCAAAACTGGATCTCAACATCTGCCTTGAGAAGTGTCATCTCATCATGCACCTACAGGATCAGGCTCCACCATCTGCATGCTGCTACCTAAAGAAGGCTGGAATAAAGAATCACCATGAAGTTGGCTGGTGTCCGTACCAGTCTGAACTGTCACCATAACCTCCAGCCAATCCTCTACTGCATGTGGGTCCATCTCTCCCCTGAACCTATGTAGCCTCTAGTTCCGGAACTCGTATAACTTGTTCATGTGGCGTGCATCGTCTGCTGTTGGGGATGTTGGCATCGGTGGCCCAACGGGTAGTGGTACCGCTGGTGTCTCTATTGGAATAGGGCACTACACCAAGTCCTCTTCTCTATGTGGGCTATCTGCACGTACAAATCTCAGGGCTCTAGCTAGTTATCCACGAGGATGCATCCTAAAGGAAATAGATGCGACACAGTCAATGATTATAAGTGGTGAGATGACAGAGTTGAACTGACCTACGGAAAAATTTTGAAAACACACAAGCAATCAGTGTTTTCATGAACTGGGTTGGAAATGAGAAGTCAGGGTCCTGGTGAATGGATACTTCAGCCGCCGCACCAACACTGGACTCCCTGAACTGAGATCCACACTCAGTACCCTTAACACTGTTGCTTCACAGAAAAGAAAGATCATAGTCCTAAGTTTTGCGGTAGAACCATCTCTTTTGATACAAATTTTTTACCACCCATCCCCCAGGGCTCGTTCCATGACTACCCCAAGCCTACCTTCCAAATCCCCTGGCCTATGGAGGGCGGGATTGGGGTAGTAATGGTACGGGCCCCAGGGGACGGGTCATAACCGATAACTTAGAACCAAAGAATTTAATAGACATATAACTTGTTATAGTCACATGAAAATATCTTTTATTACATAAATTATGTCAATTAATATTTATTTTAATATTTATAATATTATTTAGTTGATTCGTTCATTAATAAGGTAACCACACCATCATCATTTGGTCAGAGTTTAATTTAATTATTTAATTTCTAAAAATTATAAATAAAATACCATGATGTAGTAAATATTTTTATCTATATAATTACAATTTATATTCATATATATCAGTTATATAAACACATATTAAATTTTTTTAGTAAAAAGAAATATGTTTATAACATATATTATGTTAATTTAAATGTTATAAGTGTCGTAATCACACACAAGTGACTTCAAAAAGAAATTTTTTTGTCTCATTGTGTGTATTGATAGTCCATATCTCATCAAAGAAGATTATTAAAAGTTTTAGGGTATTTTTATATTATTATAATATTAATTTTAACCTTATTTACCTGATTTACACTTCAATGATGGTAAATGAAAATAATTCCCAAAGTCACTACTCATCATGTCCAAAAATTAAAGGGACCTATTTGTATAATTTGGACCCTATGATTATAAATATAGAACCTATTTTTCTTAATTAAATACATAGATGTTGTAGTAATTATTTATTTTTTTCAGAATGAGAAAACATGTTTTATAAGTAGAAATAGTCAAAAGATTAACACATGTTTATATCATATTTCAATGTGAAATTACTTCCAATAACCAAAACCTGATAGAATGATAAAAACATAATTCAATTAGACTTTAAAACAAATTAAAATTATAACCTAACTATATAAATATTTTAGATGAAAAGGATGTGTTGAATTAAAATGTAGTATTTTATTCTATTCATTAAAATATGAATTTCATCCGAAAATACCAAAACATAAACCAAGGTAAATTGTGATGTCATTATTACAAATAAGAAGTATATTTTTTCAAATATAACATAAAAAAGTGATCAAAACTATATTCAAAGGGTTTCTCAATCAAAAGGCAGTAAAATGTCCTTTAAAAAATTTTAGACTATTTTATGCTTAATGTTTGATTCATTCTAATTTTAAGACTATATTTTGTTGGATAAATGCTAAAAAAATAAAAAATTAAATGTTATAATATTTTAGTTAGTTATGTGCATTTCTACCAACAAAATGGATAGGAGTTATGTACTATTTAAAATAATAATAATATTGATTTATTTATCGGTATAACTCAATGTTGTGTGCAACATAAGATTTCAGAGAAACCCATTGTTGTGTGTCAAGTATGATATCGAATAAAGAGTCCCATTTAACTTAAAATTTATATCTAACACATAAATATTAATAGATATAGAAAGGTATAATTCTATAAATACCTGGGATGTTACATCTATCGTCTTTATCAGCCATGTCAAAAAAATAAATGATAGATCCCATTTCTCTATGGAGGTGGTAATCCAGATGTTTGAACAACCGATGTGATCATTATACAATATTTTAGATGGTAAAAATATATAAGTCATAATATAAATCTAGTTGTATAATTATGTCATATATATAATAATAATATGTTGAATAAATCATTGAAATAGTATATGATAGATGGTGATAGAAAAATAATTATATTGATTCCTGAGGAAGTAGTCCATTGTACTCATAATATATAGTTTTTCTTCCCATTCAGTCAAAAACGATATGGATATAGGTATTACAATTAAAGTATTAAAATTTAATTATATGGGATATATGGAATTTTTTATATAATTATAGTAGACAAATACATAAGTATATATTATATTATAAATTAAATAAAAACCTTCAATTTCAAATGATACATATTCTTGAGACTACCTCCTTATGAAGGATAAAATATAATTCATTATAGGGTTTAATAAAAAATTACTCCTATATTATTCATGGAGTTATGTTTGGAATAGACTTGGATATGTATTTTTGGACTAAAAGTATTTGGATGTGTGAATATGAGAGGATTTTTTTATTATGATTATAATTTTTGTTATTTTTACAATCATCTAAATTACATCATATAAAAAATATTGTGTTACAGGATTACACATGGAAATGGTGGCTGCAATATGTTGAAAATAAACTACCGAGAAATAGAGAGACACAACCACACCTTAGTCATGACCATAGAGTCTCAACAATGAATGTGTATTCTTCACATCCCATGAATGTGGTGAGGAACACATGAAGATGGTACATATTTAATATTATATCAATGCTAAAAATATAATGATGTATTTCTCATGATTCTATAATATGATAAGGATGAGGACATCCCTATGGAATTTCATAATTCATATAGACAAGATTGACATTTCTAACAAAGAATCCACAACCTTATTAGTTATGTTTAATTATAATATACCCTAATGATATCATTTATAAATGTAGTATTTGGGTAATTTTAAATTTCAATGTAGATTCTATAATCAATTATGAATTATATAAAACTAAAATATTATTATTTATATAGAAATATATTAAATATATTTGTGACATATGGTCTTGTGATGTCGGGATTTTCATATAATTTCTAAGTGGAATATTATATAATGGAAGGTGAATTATCAAAAGTATTATAATGTGCTCAACAACATTTATGTGGAAACATTTAATGAACTGTTCTAATATTAAATTGAAAGTTAAAATATGGAAATTATATTGGTTATGGTTAACAATGTGTTTTATATTAAATGTTATTAATTATTTTCATAATGAATACATTAATGATTGTGATAATGAATCTATAAATTGTTATGTTTTAGGTTAAATTGAAATTCATGGTTATTCATATGGTAATTTTGTTTCAAATAACAGTTTTTTATAATGACATATACATGATAGAAGTGGTTATAGAACGGTTATAGAGGATTAGTGAAGGTTATGTGTTATATTAGAGTGGATTAAATAGGAACTAGTATGTTGGGATTTTTTATGTAATATATATAAATATATATTGTATTTTCTTTTTGGTTTCATATTATCCATATAATACAAAAATTATTTATAATATTATTCATTAAATAAATACTTTGTTCAATAGCTCACTCCATATGTAATAATGAAATGAAAACTATATGTGAAATATTTATTATTATGAAAATATAAATAAATAAAACCAAATCAAATTATTTTAATAAAGTAAAATTTCATCCACAATACCATTAATATCTCATAAATATTAGAAGGGAATTTTAAAATAAAAACTGTTTTTTCATATATTTTATTTTTCATATGGAAAATAAATTTATAAATTTTTCTGTTTCATACTTGTAAAAATAATTTCATTTCTAAATTTAGCATCAAATAATGTTCAAATGATTAAAATTATTCTGCGACCATAATTATAACCTAATCATGTATTTTAATTGAATAATTAATTCCATTATATCTTAGGATCTTTTTAGGTTCATACGTTTAGATAATTAGTTAATCACTCATACATTAAAAATCCAATAATATAATGTGGAAACTTATTAATAGTATTCATATTTCCAAAAATATAAAACATTCAAAATAAATAATTATTTATTTTCATAGATGATTATCATGAAATTCAATATGATTTCTTCCTTTCCATTACCCATCCTTAAACCATGGAAAAATAATTTAATTTTGTTATATGGGTTGAAAAGTATCATTAAGGGGTACAAAAACAAGGAAAAATGTTAATTTGATGAATATATGAAATCTAATATAACATGTTCCTCTATCTTAAAGAATATTTGAGAATATGGAATAAAACAATTTTACCTGAAATTCAAACGCACCATTTTTCTAAAAGAAAATCATTAAAAATCATATAAAGCGGTTAAAAAATCATTTCAATAACTTAGATCAAGACATTCAAGAACCATTTTAAACATGTGTTATAAGTAACTGGAGGCCAATTAAATCCTTAGCAGAATCCCTTTGTGAACTCCCTCATTTTTAAATATTAAGATAAGGAACATTTCTGTATGTATTGGAGTGATATCTGGGTGAACACATCATTTATGTTATAATAGGATAACCCGATGCTATATGTTCCACATCATTGTATAATATTTAATGGGATCAATTTGTGCCATTTGGGCCTCCCCATCTGTATCACCCATAAATTCAAAAATAATTCCATTTTATTTAATAGCTTGTATAACATGAAACACCAAGCATATATGGTAGTATAACAAAATGAGATCCAAAAATATATTTACGATTTTAAATAATTTAAATCAATGATATATCATGTTAATATTTCAACACTAAGTTAGCTTGATTTACATGCAATTGTGACTCACTTCGATGGCTTGCATTACACGCAAGACTGTGTTTTTCTGATTACTATTATTAATAAAATTTTATATAGTTATTTCCTATGAATATGAATAGAGATAATAAATAAGATTTTGTATAATATTAAAATATGGTTTACCCATGTTTATATAATGAATAATTTGGTGGCAAATTAATTATAAATAAAAATGAAAACCAATAAAATATAAAGGATGTGGTTTTATTTCTTTCACCAAAGGTATATTATCATAATAAAATAAATTAATTACAATTACTGAAATATAATAATTATATATATAGAGTAAATAAAATAATTTTTTGGAATCATGTAATAGATTTGGATTTCATAAGATAATAACAATTCTGATTTTATTTCAAAAAACTATTTTTTTTTCTAAATCTAGTTTTGCCACTTTTAGTGATGCACTTATTTTAAAACTTAATTTGGAACATTTATAAATTTTATATGAAAAAATAATAATCAGTTTTGAAATCCTAATGTCCAAATAAGCTTATGATTATCTTTTTATATTTTTCTGTAAGGTCTTATTTTTTGTGAATGGTCAGAAATACAGAATTGTAATTGAAAATCGGCTTTTTAACTAAATAGTTTATAGTGTTAAAATATATTATTAATTTTTTTGGTGAATTATTATATAAATAGTATATTTATTAACAAAATTAAGTCATTTTAATCATTTTCATATTGAATTTGGATAAAAAAAATTATTAAACTTTTGAACATTTTCACATAAAAAACCCACTTTACCATCTTGCGTGAGAGATTTAATTGAATTTAATTTCCACCACTTACGAAATCAGAAATTAGAAAAAATGATTCAATATTTTTATTATCCCAAATTAATCATTTATATTGAGTTAAAATTTTAATTTTACAAATAAATTAGTGAAATCTATTAATATTAATTGCAATGATTATGGTGAAAATGTGTTTATTTTGTGAGTAAGCATTAATATTAATGCCCAAATGACCTGGAAACTACTCCAAAATACATTTTCATCACATATTTTTATCATATCCTCTGTTTTTTATAATTATTTTCTTTATTGTATTCCTAATATATAAGTAATACTTCCCAATAATTTTTTCCTTTTTATATTAACAAGATTCTTAGTCCTCCACTATAATGAAAACCTACCATCTCACATATTCACACCACTGAATAATTTTTGGAATGTAAAACCATGAAAAATTTATCTCGTAAAATGCTTCCTCAAATTAGTGAATCTTCACTTTTTGATTAATTCTAAACAATGATGTCATCTAGTATAATCCAAAATGAGTTATCCAAAAAAGGGGTAATGTTCTTCAACAAGAACTTCTATTTTATTTCATTATCCTCCCATTATGTTATAATTGTATATTTGTTATATAATAAAATCAATTTTATATTTTTTTTGACAATTTCAAATTATGCATAATACCTACAACTACACTGAATTTGATCACATGGGATACATAATCATCGTTCGTGTGTACAACAGATTACCACCTACCAAACATAGGTCATTCATTTGTTCATCACAACCATTAAATGATGTAAGTGATGATGTATACATGGTTCATATATTTTTATATGATATTTAAAATTATTTTATTCTTATTGAAATATTATATCAGACATACATTCATGCTTCCCATATTGTGTGAAATACGATAACTTCATTTGTGGATGTGTGGACTACTGCCTCCTCAAAGCGATGTGATTCATTCACACATTACATGGAATGTATAAATGATGGGTTTAATAAAAATATGTGATATATATATTTGATAAAAAATTATAATATAGTTATAACATTCATAAATAATACTTAATTTTTATTAATTTAATAATATATGAAAATGGAATCACCAGTCATGCATATGTACTACTTACCGTCTCCATGATTAGTGTATTTGATTCCATACCATCAAATTGTATAGATTGTTTTAAATAATTATTTACCCAATATTTATGAAATTTAAATTATGATTTACATTCGGGGGAATTTTAAATCATGATATATGTAATGGGAATAGGAAAACAAGTCAAAAAATACTAAGAAATCAAGGTATTTAACACCAAAATGATGAAAATAACAAATGATTATTAAAGAATAGTTTATAATATGTTATAAAAGGAATATATAATATTTAGGAAATATTAAAATGGTTATATAATAAGTTAAAAAATTCATAAACCCATAATATATGAGGTTAAAGGGCGCACAACCCAAATGGAAAATACAGTAAGGGGATGTCTAGTCTCACTTTTATTTCTTTGTGGTCTATGCCATATTAACAACTAATGCCATTTTGGTGTTTTACGTACATACATATTAAATTTATATCATTAATTTCTTGTATTTCATGAAATTAAAAGTTCCAATTGTTTCTGATCATTCATATATCTCATGATTCAAAACATACTCATGTAGTAAGGGATTTTGTATCAATTTCATATCATTGAGATATATTGTGATGTTATGAACCTAAATTCTTTTATACGGTTTATAAACTTCCATTTTACATGTAATCTCAGGAATAAATAATTACTCATGGTATTTTATTTTTAAATACTATTTATTTAATCTAAAGGGATTTTAATTTTTTATTTACCAAGTGGTAGGGATTTCATAACTCAATTTCTATTCATTGAGTTATATTACGTCATAATTTTTGTTAATAATAACTTATTGTGTGTATAATGAATAATTAATATATAAATTTACTTATTTTATGTGTATTAATATTTGATAACAAAAATCAATTCATTTGTTGATTCAGACATCAATTTTTTGGACCTTTCATGTGGTTAGTTAACAATCTCATTTTATTCAATATTGTTTACACTAGAATTTCCATTAAATGATATTGTTATTCATTTTTTCATAAAACATTTAATTTTATTATCATGTGGTCATTCATTATATATTTAAAGTAATAATACCAATTTTCCACTCATTGGTACATAAAATGTTTCAGAATATTTTTTAAAGAAAACCCTACTTAATTTCACTCTTCGATCAGGAATATGTTTTCATTTATAATCATATTTTACAAAAATATTTTAAAACTATTTAATATGATATATTAGAGGTGTTTCGAAAAATTTCAAATGAATACTCTTTTTATTTTTCGAATAGGGACCCTTTATAGCCTTCATATGGTGTATATAATTATTCTTTTTATATTGTGTTACATGTATATATTTTCCAATAATAAATTCATTGAAAATTCAATTATAAGTTAACAATAATAATTTTAAAGATTTTTTTAAATTTTATTTTCATTGAAAATTATTTTAAAAATGTCTATAAAAATGAAATGGATATGTTCTGAAATATTGATTTTAAAATAAATTTTTATAGTATTTGTACTCATCAATGAATAAACACTTAATTTTCACACCATAAGAGATGTGTTGTATTAATAACATCTTAATTATTTCTCTATATGGTTTATGATTTATTTTCCAAAATTTAGTACTAATATTCACTTCTTTGATTTTTTAGTACAATTTAAATATTCACTTTCATATGATCATTAGACACTAAATTTTCCCTAAATATTTATATCCTTTATCAGGGATGTGATTATTGTTTAATCCATGTAACATATTTATAGATTGGATTACATTGATAGTTACTTGATTAAATGGGGAAATATTGATAAATCTATATAATTTATTCAATATGTTTTTTTGATTATAAGGAACCAGATTTATTAATTAAATTTATTTTTTGATATATGAGGACTAATATACACTAGAAACACACATGTTGGGGACCATTATAAATAATACCCTTGAAGAATGAGTAGTCTGAATGGATGATATGATTTGGAGACAAACCATTTGTGTTTTATTCCAAGAAGATTAGAACTATCTGCAAGATAGATCTTAATAGTATTGTCCTGGTAAAGTGTATTGACATAATGCTAAGGGTTTATACCCATAGAATTAAACTATATTGCGGATAACTCTTGACAATAACTATATTTAGGATAGACTTGATAGTTAATATTCCAAACCTTGCTCATTCCATCATTACTATAACTCCATGTGATTATTTTATTAGATATAATATCAAATGGGGAGTTTCAAGATCACATAATTATTTATATGGAATTATTTTTTATAATTTATTATTTCCATATTTATTATTATCTCTGTAGTTATTGAATATCATGTGTGATTAGTTATTTACCTTTCCATGTTTATTATGATCATTTATTCATTATTTCTTCTGATATACTGAATCCTTATTGATCATTTAAGCTCACCCTTATATTTTTCTCCTCCTTTGGATTAAATAAAGAGTACTATGAATGATATTCAAGGATATGATAATTGAAATAAATTTAACCTCAATTTTTTTAATTAATGTATTTATTTAAAGTAGGGGAGAAATGAATTTATCCATTTCACCATGAATACTAAACTATTTGTTTATATGGGACCTGATTTTCTTGATTCTATGCAAATGTAATGGTATAAATCCCTAGATCTAGGATTACTAGGGTCTTATTTGCTACACATTCCTATAATTACCATGTATAATTATATAAATGAAATGTTATTACTATTGATATTTTAAAAAACTCATTCAAACTCATATAGAAATCGCATTTAGACATCATAATAACCTTTAATTTCAATGTCCCAAATTATGGATAATAGTACAAATTTATTTTGAAATTCCACTTCCAATACGAAACGACCCGAAAAAATAGGGTTTTTCATTTAAAAAAACATTTATGATTTACAAGGATTCTTGGAATGAAATAACAATCACAAATACATGAAATTTCATTTTTTTCATTCTATTTAAAGAATGTAAAATTATTTGTTTTGAAAAAAATTAAAATAATTTAAATGAGACCTAAAATAAACTTTATAAATAATTTATTTTAATGTAAAACTTTTAAAAAATAATTTTAAAACATGGAAACATTAGATAATTAGTGTTTAAGGAAAAAATTGAAATAATATATATTTTTAATAAAAATATACATTATAACTTGGGAAACACTTGAATCTCATTACCCATGAAAGATTAACATTGAACAAGACATTAAATAAAAAAATATTAAATAAATTCACAACATAACTTGTAAATGTGTTTATATACAATCCTCTTAAAAGAATATAAGTTTATTAAATCATGGTATGCCTCAACAGAAGATTATTGAGAAGAAATCTGTTACATTGAGTGAAACATGTCACACGTGTATTTATATTCCAGAATAATAAAAAAATTGTGTATTTACATTATTGATAACTTTTATTTTTAAATATTACTTTTAATTCACTTACTAAAATTTAAAATACTATTACATAATCATTATGTTTATGTCTGACATTTTGACTATATTTTGATGATATGTCAAAAAATACTTTGGTTGGTCAATTATGGTCCAAGAGGTCATTATTTAAACATAAATAGAATAATAGTGATGAAATAATTATCATATTTATATATCAATTATAATTATTAAAACCAATCATGTATGATGGTTGTGAAAACTGACCTAACGTTACAGTCATGAACATAGTAGGTCATACGTAAACATGAGTAATGTTTCCATTTTCAACGACCATTTTCACACCCCATGGATTTAAAAATAAATTTAAATGCATGAAACTTTGTTTAAAGTAGATATTTATAAAAATCCTTTAAACATAATTTTTACACTACTATGTTTCGAATTTCAAAAAATGGTCATCTACAATTGTAATCAGTAAGTTATTTTGAATATGATAGGACAAATATGTTTTTTGGCGAATAGTAACATACCCTTATAAATAATATTATGAATTTTTATAAGAAACTAATAAATATTATAATTTATTATAATTTTATTTTCATAATTCTTTAAGATAATTTCAACTTGCTTAATTTTTCAAGGATAATTAAAAGGTGCTATTGATTTGAATTTTTTAATTTTTTAATAAAGTAAAATTTTATTTAAAACATAAATTAATAATATTTAAAAAATTATTTTCAAAAAATGTAGTTTAGTTTATTAATTATACAAGTCAAAAAAATGGTTAGGGAATTTTTTTTGGATTTTTCTTATATTCATGAATTTTTAATGAATAATGAAATATGGGTAAATCTTGTATATTCAAATTATCAGTTAAATACACTATTTATGACATCAAAAGGGATGTAACCACACATGTTTCGACTCACATTATGTTATTACTATTTTGGTTCACATTAATTAATACTATTCATAGTCTTGAGAAAAAAATATTATAATAATGATGAAAATAATGTAAAATACCTCTTCTCCTCCACTATAAATATCACCCTCATTCCCCTCTTCCTCTCACACCTGTCAATACTTTAGAATTTTATATGTTCTGCCAAACTACCTCACCAAGGCTCTTCCCCATGTCCTAGCACTAATGGTCTCATGAAAATGCCAAAACCAATGGCGTTAAGGGGGATCTCAAGGAGAAGAGATCAAGAGGTAAACATCCCCTTTTATTTTCTTTCTTTTATTTTCATTTTATTTTCTATTAATAATATTTTCTCACCTCCCCTTACCCAAGAGTCATGAATGGTCCATTATCTTACATATTATAGATTTCATCATGTTTACGGAAGACTCACCATCATACTTCTTCTCAACTTCCACTTATCCAAGAAAATAATACATCATCCATGATGTTACTATTTACCGACATCATGGACGATGTCATTTTAATTTCATTTACTTGTTTCATTACTAGTCGTGAAATAATTTTTATAGTTGAACCAGATTATAATTTATGTATTATATCTTATATATAGTTCTGGAATAATTTTGTAAATATGATATCAATTTACAAAACAAAATTAGTTATTTACGATTGAAGAATCATCAACATGACCTAAAAAATATCCATAATGGTTTAACATATGAATCACCCACATGTCAAAATTCAAAATGATAAAAGGTATAATTTATGCTTCTGTATATTTGTGAGTAAAACTCCATTCCAATTCTAGATTTTCACTTCCAATCGACAAGAATATCCATCGTGAATCAGTCATGGAAATCATTTAAAGAACGCATCCAAAACAATACAAGGAACAAAATACTTACAACTAAAGGGTGAAATGATGTTATGAAACGACCATATAAGGTATTATAAAGACAAATATGTTTCTTAAGATAATAATAGCACTATTTTTAAAAGTATACGTGTGGTTAAAATGAGTTTGAAGTAAGACACCCCCAAGGTATGTGAATTCTTAACCCAATTTCCAATCTTTTTTTAACCTTCTACATCATTATATATGTGGAATTAAAATCATTTATAAGTTGAAATTTTGTTATTTAATGTTTCATTTATAGTTTATACATATATTCCATTGGTTCTATTGATTCTTATGTCAATTATATGTTAATAATAAGGGTCTTTAATTTCAAAATTCGCTTTTAAAATTATCTCTTAATAAATTTGAATGAAATGTTCTTATACAATTATCCATGTTGTATAATGGTGTTCTGGTTCTTGGGAATTGTTTATGATGAATGGTGCGACCTATATCTCCCTCACATTCATTGGTTATGTGTAAGTTAGAGGTCGTCCATATGGTTATTCCAAGTGTAACTGTTATGGTTACACAAATTTTAAGGTAGCCCTGAGGGTTACAAATTATAAAGTAACCGAGAGGGTTACTAGAATATGTACGTAATTCCACCAGATACCTTTCTGGTTATATTAATGTTATATAGGTTTTGTGGAAATCTCATTGTTATATCATGTTTCAAAAAATATTTTTATATTGGTGACAAGAACACATTTTTGAAAATGATAACAAGTATTTATGGATTAATGTTTTCATTCCTTTCGGATATCCCTTATTGAAATTTTGTGCTCATTACATGTTTTTAATTGATTTTCATTAGTAATAAATAATTTTAAGAAAATGACAAAAATTCAATTTATATTTTATGATTATTTTTCAATGAAATCATGTTTTTGTTTTTGAAAATTATATATTTTGTTAGAAATTATTACTATTTCATTGTATCATATCTGTATAAATGTGGAATATAATAAATTTATTATGTACCAAGTATCTAAATCACTAAATATTAAAAATATCCTCATTGTGAAAGGAAGTAATTTCGTGAATAAATTCAACATAATTTCCTGTAATATGGTTGGGTATTTATAGTTGGTATAAGATGATGGTTTAGATAACTTTAGAAGTTAGGGTGATGTTAATAGAATATCATAAATGATTTTTATGCTATAATTAATTTTAAATGTTATATACTTTAAATATTACCATTTTCATTTTCATAAGATATGTTTATTCATAATTTTTGTTCACAGAAGAAATAGTGATGTTGAAGAGGAGAGGCACTGACAGAATGACATCTTTCTCAATCTGTCGCCCGAAATGGTAGGGATTACAACTACTCAGTTAGTGACTGTAATGGATTAGTTGACACATGCCATAAATTGTGTTGCCATCCATGCAAGTGAAAAACGAGAGTTATAATAAATTAACATGACGATAGTGGAAAATTTTAAGACACTACACCCTCCCTCTTTCAATGGATCTTCCGACCCAATAATAGATGAACGATGGATTAAATCCCTTGAACAGATATTCGATGTTATGGGATATTCAGAAAATCAAATGGTAAGTGTTTCCATTTAACATGTTGAAGGTGAACCTAATCAGTGGTGGTCAATGGTAAATAATATCAGTGATAGAGAGGAGCATTATGACTTATAGTGGGATGAATTTAAAATCCACTTCGTTGAAAGCTATTTTCCTAAGGTGGTATAACTTAGGACGGAGAAGAAATTCCTTCAAGTGATGTAGAAGGAGGAAGATTCAGTAGCCATATATGAAGTGAACATCACCCAACTAGCATGGTGTGCTCCAAAGGGTATCGAAGGGTCTTGGCCTCCCAGGAATTAAAAAGTTATGATAAACTCTTTCGATTAGATGAGAGGGTGGAGATGTAATTTGATATTGATCGCATGCATTTTGTCTACAAGGAGAAGAAGAGGTCTAAATGGAAAGCGATGGGTAAGAATCAACAAATGAAATCTGATGGTAAGAAAATCCAATTTCTAGTTTGTGAAAATGTTGGAAAAAAGCACACTGGGGAATGCCTTACAAAAATTGGGAAGTTGTTTCGATGTGGTATGTTTGGACATATGGCCCAAGATTTTAATGAAAATTATCTTATGACTATCCCCGATAGGAAAACTGTAAAATGTTTCAAATGTGGTGAGATGTTTCATTATGAATATTCTTACCCAATGAGAGATTACAATGATGCAAAAAAGCCAGACTACAAGCAGAAAGTTGTAGGGAGATCTTCCATGACTACATCTGCAGATGTCGGGCCATCCAATGAATTTGTATCAGGTACCATGTTTGATTACTCATATTTACCTAATGTTTTTATGGGGTCTAAACATTCCTTTATTTCTAAGAAATTTTATAGCAAATTAAAAATCGCACCTCAAAAAATGAGACAAAAACATATTATTATAACATTAGGGAGAAATATTATTGAAAATAGGAATTATAAGAATCTTTCTATTGTGGTTTTTTGAAATACATTACCATCAAACCTTTTTGTTTTTCCTTAGAAGAATTTGATGTCATTCTAGGAATGGATTGTTTTTTTTCATGTTTAAATTGAATTTTGAGATAAAGAAGTAGTTTTTTATAAATAATTTCTATTTCTATTCATGAATAAACCCATTCAATTAATAAAATATCATGAATATGTGAAAATATTAAAAGATGTAAATTAAATTAATCATTCTAATATTATTGATAACAATGGAATTTTTTATGATAATGATGTGCCAGTGTTAAATGAAGACCTTGATGTTTTTCATGATGATTTACCTGGTGTCATACCTAATTGGGAAGTAAAATTTACAATTGGCTTAGTTTTTAATTCCAATCCAATTTCAAAACCCCCTTACTGAATGTCTTAAATTGAGCTTTAGTGTTTAAAACTCAGTTGCAGAATTTTCATGATAAAGGATTCATTCTTCCAAGAATTTCATCATGGGGTGATCTTATTTTTTCATTAAAAAGATAATGGTCCCTTGATAATTTTCATTGATTATAGAGAATTTAATAATGTAAATATAAAAACAATTATCCTTTGCCTCATATCGATGACTTGTTTGATCATCTCCATAGAGCACAGTACTTTTCCAAAATTGACTTGACATCCAGATACCATCAGCTAAAGGTGAAGAAGGATGACATCCTGAAAACAGATTTTTGTACTAGATATGAGTATTATGAATTTTATGTTTTGTTGTTTGGTTAACTAATTCACCTTCTATATTCATTAATCTGATCAATGGAATCTTTAATGAGTTCTTGGATAGTTTGTGGTTGTGTTTAATGATTTCATTTTGTTATTTTCTAAGTGAAAATAGGAGTATGAAAAACATCTTAGTGTTATTTTGAAAGCCTTACTAGAGTATAAATTGTAGGTAAAATTCTGAAACAATGATTTTTGGTGGAAATATATTTATTTTCTTTGAAACCCTATAAATTATATTAGAATAACAGTTTATCCTACCCAAAAAAAGTGGTTGATGAATGGCCAAGACCAGCAACTGTTACGGGGGTATTTAGTTTTATTGGATTAGTGGGTAATTACCGATGGCTTGTTAAATACATTTCATGGAAATAGAGACAAATAACTATGTTAATGTGAAAATTGGATTAAATTTATATGGATATATGAATGTGATGTTTTTTTAGGAACTGAAGAAGAGATTTGTGAATGCTCCATTTTTTTTCCTTGCCTTAACAAAATGGTGAGTTTTCTATCTACAGTGATGCTTCATTGAAGGGACTTGGTTGGGTTATGATGCAGAATGATTATATTATTTCTTATTCATCAACGCAAATAAAACCTGAAGAGATATGTTAACCAACACATGATTTGGAATTTATAGCTGTGGTTTTTTCATTGAAAATTCAGGGGAATCATTTATACAGAGTCAAATATAAAATATATACTAACCATAAAAGTATGAAACATATATTCTCATATAATGAATTAAACATGAGGCATTGAAGATGGATTGAACTGATAATGGAATATGATTGCACAATCATTTACCATCTTGGAAAAGCAAAAAAAGTGGAAGATTACTTTAGTTGAAAACATCAAGAATCATTAAGTATATTATTTTTGTAACATGATCCCTTGATTAATGATTTGATGAATTTTGTTATAGAAGTTATTGGTGCAGGAAATACCACTGTTTTGTTTCCAGTCTAAGTGTATTCATTATTATCAAACAGAATTAAGAAAGCACATAATGAAGACTGTGAGCTATAGAAAAATGTAGAATTGGTTAAAAATGGTATGTTTCTATAAATTCACATTGATAATTATTGTGTTTTAATATTTTTAAGAAGTTTGTGTGTGCCTTGTGATTCCCAGTTGAAGAACGAATTTTTGTGTGAAGTTTTTATTTCTCTTTTTCAATTTATCCTAGAAGTACTAATATGTACAAAGACCTTTGGGTGTATCGATGGTGGGATGGAATGAAAAGATATATTTCATATTTTCCCATGAAATTATTGACATGTAAATAGGTTAATGTAGAACATCAATTATTGAAGGGGGTTCTTCATCCTTTTCTAGTTCCAGAGTGGAAATGGGAGAATGTATCCATGGAATTTATGGTGGTATTAAGTAATACTTCTCGAGGTAATAATGTGATATGGGTGATTATTGATCGACTGAAAAAATATGAACATTTTCTTTCTATTTGATATACAATGTATTTGAATCAAATTTCTCAACTGTACCTCAAAGATATTTTTAGGTTACATAGAGTTCCATTTTCCATTATTTCGGACTGAGATCCCAGGTTCACATATAATTTTTTGATAGACGTTCCTAAGTTCTTGGGCACATAATTAAATTATAGTATATATTTTCATCAACAATTAGATGAGTAGTCAGAATGAAGGATTCAAACTTTGGAGGATATGAATTGAGATTCTTCAATGTACTACAGAGGAATTTGGGATCAGTATCATTTTGTAGTTGAGATTTCTTATAATAACAATTTCATTCCTAATATACAGATGAAACATTTTGAGGCTTTCTTTTGGATGTAGTGAGGAGCTCAATATTTTTTTTATGAAGTAGCAGAAAGGAAGTTGATGAGACCAGAATTAATAGAGGAAGTGGCTAAGAAAGTGAAGATGGTCCAGAAACACATGAGGACAGCTCAGAGAAGATGAAAATGGTTTGTAAGCAATCAGAGGAAAGACTTTTCATTCATTGTAGAAGATCATGTTTTTATTATAATCTCACCATAGAAAAGTGTTATACACATTGGTAAGAAAAGGGATGATAAATCCATAGTTCATTGGACCTTATAAAATCTTGGAGAAAGTTGGACCAGTCACCTACCGAGTGGATTTGCCTATGAGTTTATCTTAGGTACACAATATTTTTCATGTTTCGATGTTGAGAAAGTATGTTCCAGATTCATCTCATGTCTTGATCCAAGAAGTAGTTTAGTTTGAAGAGAACATTTTATATGAAGAGAAACAAGTTCAAATTGATGATTAAAGAGAACAAGTTTTGTGGAATAATGTAATCCACTAGGAAAAAGTGTTGTGGAGAAACCACATGGTTGATGAAGAAAAATGGGAGTCTAAAAATTTATTAGGGATAGGTTCTCTCATATGTTTAATAAGTAAATAAAATTGTAAGGATTCAGCTTCGAGAATGTTTGAATAATGTAACACCCCAAAGTTTTAAAAATAAATTGAAATGCATGAAACAACTTTTAGTTAGATATTTATAACTATTCATTAAACAAAATATTTTCACTTCTATGTTTTGAATTTCAAAAAACAGTCAACTATAATTGTTATTAGTAAGTTATTTAGAATCTGATACGACTAACTTGTTTTTTTAGTAAATAGTAACATACCCTTATGAATATTAATATTACACTAGTGAATTGTAAATTATATTTTTATTTTATTTCATTGTGGATTTAATATAATTTCAACTTGATTAATTTTCAATGATAATAAAATTCTATTATATATTTGAATTGTTAATTATTAATAATGTATTATATTATTTAATAATTAAATTTAAATTTTTAAGAAAATTATTTTCAAAAAATGGTTTTCATTTTTGAATTTTTCACGTCAATAAATGGAAATATAGAAATTTTGGGTATTTTTCTGAAATTTGTGATTTTTTAATGAATAATGAAATATGATAATATTCTGTATATCCAAATTATCAGTTACAAATAGTAATTATGACATCATAAGTGATGTAATCCCAATGGTTTCGAAATTACATTACATTATTACTATTTTGGGTCCCAAGAATAAATGAAATTCATTTTCCTGAGAAAAAAATATTATAATAATGATTAAAATTATGAAAAATACCTCCTCTCATCCACTATAAATACCACTCTCATTCTCCACCTCCTCCCACACCTCTCAATCCTTGATAATTGTCTAATTTCATCCAATATTTCCTCCCTAAGACTCTTCCACATGTCTTAGAGATGATGGTCCCACCAAAAGGCCAAATCCAAAGGCCTTAAGGAGGATCTCAAGGAGAAGAGATCAAGAAATAAACATCCTCTTTTGTTTGCTTTCTTTTTTTCATTTAATTTTTCTATTAATATCTTTACATCAACTACAATTATCCAAGAGGCATTAATGATACAATATCTAACATAATATATATTTCATCATTTTTATAGAAGACTCACCATTGTACTTCATCTCCTATACCACTTATTCATTAAATTAAAACATCATCTATGATGTGTCGATATACCAACATCGTGGACGATGATATTTAAATTTCTTTTACATCCTTCAATATTGTTCATGGAACTTTTTAATGGTTGAAACGTATTTAATTTTACGTATTATTTCTTATATAAGGTTCTATTTTCATTTTGTACACATGTTATTAATTTCTAAAGCAAAATGAGTTCTTTATGATCAAAGAATCACACAAATGACCTGAACCAATGCCAAAAAAGTTTTAACTTACAAATCATCCTCATGTAAAAATTAAAATTGATAAATTATATAATTTATGGTTATATAAATATTTTAATACCAATCATTTATAATTTTGGACTTTCACTTCCAATTGAAAAGAATATCCATTATGAACCAATCAGGGAAATCATATAAAGAATGCACCCAAAACAATTTAAGGAACAAAATACTCATAGGTAAAGGGTGAAATTATCTGATGAAATGATTATATATGGTATTATATAGATGAATATGTTTCTATAAGATATTAATAACACCTTTTAACCATTATACATGAGGGTTAAATGAGTTTTAGGAAAGACAAACTCGAGTTATGGAAATTCGTAACCCAATTTCTATTCTTTGGGTAATCCATATACATCATAATTTATGTGGTATTAAAATAATTTATGTGATGATTTTATTTATATTATGTTATATTTAATGTGTATACACATATTCATTTGTTTATATTGATTCTCATATAAATTATATGTCATTTATAAGGTAATTTTTTTAAAAAACCACTTTTAAAATTCTGTTATACGAAATTAAAAATAAATATTTTACGCAATTATTCATGTTGTATGATTGTGTTATGGTTCATGGGAATTGTTTAAGATGAATAGTTGGATGTATACCTACCTCTAATGCATTTGGTATTTGTATGTTGGTGGTTGGTCGTATGGTTACTCTAAGTGTAACTGCGATGGTTACCCAAATTGTAATGTAACTGTGAGGATTACAAATTATAAGGTAGATGAGAGGGTTACAAGATTATGTATGTAATGACCGAAGATACTTTATGGTTATAATTATGTTTTATATGTTTTTTGGATATCTCATGGACATATGAAGTTTCACAAAGTAAGTTTATATGGGTGACTAGTATTTATTTTTGAAAATGATTAAAAGTAATCATGGATTAATGTTTTTTCCTTTTTTATATCTCTTTATGATATTTTGTGTTCATCCGAAGTTTTTAAATAATTTTCATTGGTTATAAGGAAGTTAAAGATAAATAAGGAAGTCTAGTATAATGTTATGATGATTTTTCAAAAAAATCATATTTTATTTGAAATGTTTTTATTTTGGAAGAAATGAATACTTTTTATGGTATCCTATATATATTAATGTGGAATGTTATTAATGTTTTATGGACCAAATCTCTAAAACTGTAAACATTAAAAGATACTCAATGTGAAAGTAAGTGTGTTCTTAACTAAATTCAAGATTATTTTATGTAATAAGGTCTGGTATTTAATTAAATTGTGTCACTATATAAATTTTTTTGATTAAAAACTATATATTTTTATTATAACGAATATAATTATTGAATTCATATTAATAAATATTATAATGATTCATTCTATCACTACTGGGGGTTTTTCATACCTCCTCCTTTTTAGAAATTGTTTCATCTTAATTTTTATTATATACCAGACAAGTGTGGATATATTTACCTCATTGTGTTTACAGATTGTCACATTTCCTATTCACCTATATGGTTTTTCAATAAAACCTTAACCTATTGAATCACCTTATTCCACAATATATTCTCTATACAATCAAAAATAAGAACTGGTTTTTCCTCCTAAGATTTATTTTCTTCCTACTAAAGTACTTCTTGGAATAGAACATGGGATGATTCCAACACATATTTCCTAACATTGAAAAATAAAATAAATTGTGTAACTTGGATAAAATCAATGAAAAATTCACTTAGAAGATAACTGATCCTACATTATCAAGGGTTTAGTATGGTGCAATGAAATATTGAATCAACTCCCCATTATTACCAAATTGCATCCCACTTTTCCATGTGAAAACTATGAGAATTAAATGATCACCTACCTTAAAGGAAATATATTTCATTTGGATATTTGTTGAAATTTACATCCTACTCTAAGTTGTCCTTATATGTTGATAAATCAATTACACCTTCTTATCTACTTCCTCTTCCAAGTATGGTCCCATCAAATTCCTTTCTCATAATCATCCCAAAAGTTTTGATTTTGACCCTTCTTTCATTAAAATCTACAATTGGAATAATCTGTATACTGTAATGAAAAATACTAATTTCTGAAAACTCAATAAAATAATGATAATGATATCAACATGCTTTATAATCCACTAAACATAAACAAATCATATCTTCCATAGTATATACCATCTACTAAGACTGTCAATCATATATTGGGTGAAAATGTTTACTGAAATACAATTTTGTTCCACATTATTTCTAAAATCCTTTAGACAAATTGGATGTGATCAATGTATCAAAGGTTAAAAAAATATAGGGAGGCACTATATAAAATCATACTATATCCTTTTGATACAGTTACGAAGGATTATATAAATACATTATATCCCAAATTGGAATGATATTTTTATTCATAATTAATGGATGAAAAATAACCTAAATTTCATTGTTACCTTCCACTGTCCTTGGAAATACAACAATGAAATCTAGGTATATATCCTCCAATTTCCACACCAATACTGGATAATGTTAATGTAGCCCCTTTGATAAATTTTATTCTTCCTTCAACTAATGACTAGTCAAAAACTTCATGGAGAATTTAGAAATACCTTTTTTCATTTCATCCATCTAGTGATACACTCAATGGTCTCTGTATATCATAGTGATTCCTAGATGAACTAAAAATATGGGAGTGTGTGCTTCATTCAGAAACTCTTTCCTCAACTAGGTATCCCAAATCACAAATAGACATTTTCTAACACGTAAAACACATTCATCATAAAAATTGAATGTATTAAACCTACCCTTCTTAAAGGACTCTACATTTTCCTATAAATTTTTATCCTCCTTATAATCTCTCATAATTCATTCTGAAATCGTCAACTTCACTGAAACCTAAAAAAATGGGATCTCCATTAATCCACAACATCTATTATAGAAGTTATTAAACCATTATGCAAAGGGTATCATATGAAAAGTAACATTATCAATGTAGAATTTATTTTTGGACTCAACAGATCAACCATATTGTTTTCTATTCCATGCTGGTTATTATTCGTGTAGTTATTCTACATGATCAGTTAATTACAATTTCCCTGACTCATTTTCAATTTGTTTGATGTGAAAATATATTTCAAACATTAGTGATAATTATATATTTCAATCTATACTCTTTGAAAATTATGCATCAAAATTTTGAATGTAAATAAAACAATAGATAATTCTAAATAATGTGTATATTAGTTTGAATAATGAGGTTTTAGCTGACATGAATCCTAAGAAATTACTTGATCATTTCTCATTAAGTTGAATCCATGTACTTTTAATGAAAAATCATTATATATTAAAAATTATCCATTTCTCGATGTCAGGGACACGATTGGATAATTCACCAATATTCATTTCAATTACAAAAAATGACATATTATTTTTTCAAAATGAATTTAACACCTTTTTGATCTAAAAATTTTTTGTTAGAAAAACATTTATATTTTTCAATAAACATTTTCTATTAATTTAATAACCGAGAAATGAATTTCTTTGATATTTATTTGTCTTGGATATTCTCCAGAAACATTTGTATTAGTAAGGTAAAAAATTATTACATCTTTATAAACAATGTGTACATGGAATAAAAAAAATTATAAGAAATTCACAGTTGCTAAATTCCCTTTATAGTTTATTTTAATTTAAAGTTTGAATAAAAACCATATGTGACATTCATATTCTTCATGAATTTTAGATTATACCGTAATTTCATAAAAAACACAACAAAAAACTTATCCAATAACTCATGAAAAATTATATTCATAAGATCAAAAAATACAGCATGTGTGTTAGATAACCCCAAAGTAATAACTTTAATATCATAGTGCACATATCTTGTTTGAAACATAGGAATCAAAATATATTATTTGTTCAATTTCAATAGTTGGTACCCAATCCTTAGGTCAACACTCAAAAAATATTATGCTCCCTAGAGCTCATCAAACAAATCGTTGATATGTGGAAAAAGGGTACTTATCCATTACAGTGATGTTTCTCAATTCTCTATAATCAATTAAAGGTCTTATTAAAAAATAATTATTTGTATCAAATAAAAAATGACCACAGAAGTGAGAAGTTCTATGTTGGATAAAATCATAATCTAATTTATCCAATAATTGATTTTATTTTAAGTGTTCACTTCATCCATTTGACAAGGTTTTTTTTAAATAAGCTTATCACTATGAACTAATTCTACTATAAAATAAACGGTCCAATCATGAATAACACTACTGTAATCATCCCAAAAAGAACCATATATTTATTTACTATTGGTTCATATTTAATTTGATCAGTTTGATTCATTTCAAGGTTGTGATCTTGGTTGATTTTACTTCCATCTCCAATCAAATTCTCACATTCATGGTAATTTATCAATGGTAGAAAATCCTTGAATAAAAATTTATTAGAATTACAATCTATATTAGCATGATTAATTGAAATATAACCCATGACATGAATGATACCAAACTCTACTATAGAACGTTCCCCATGATATGTAGTAAATAAAAATCCACTAAAAATTATAATAATATTCTTACATATCATGGTTTCATTAATTATTCTACATGTCTATTCCCCCAATGTTTTATCATAAATTCATGAAGTGATTTTACCAATTTTATTGAAAATTTCTAAAGAATGAATGAATTTGATGATCTAAAGTCAAACAGGGAATTGACTAATTCAAATACACATGTAATATACCTATCAACACTTGTTTTGGTGGCCCAACATAAACTATAGTAGTAGAAAATGACTTTTCTATACCTTTCTATTTCCGATCTTGATGATTTACATCCAATGGAATTATCTTCATACATGAATCAACATAATGATCCCAATAATTTTATCTAAAACATATAATTATTGGATGAATATTAGTTTCATGATTCTTGATTCTTTTGGATTCCTTTCCAATAATTCACTGGTTATATGGCCAATCTTTCCACATCATTATTTTTTCCAATATTTTATCAAACATTCCATGAAATCACATTTTCCACAATTGATATGTCTTGGTGAATTACTTCTAGAATTCTTATCTTATTGTACATCTATTTCCTACAACCTTGACTTTTTCATAGGGTTGTCATCTTGAGGGACATAAATCATAGAAAAATCTATAGTAACATTCTCCACACAAAAAACACATTCTCATAAATGTTAAATTAGTTTGTTTCCAAGGCTCTACATAAAATTGGTTTCAACCCTGAGTGAAGTATTTTAATTTTACTATCTATGTCCCCAAAAACCTATTTCACATACCAAGACAATAACATGATTTTTTATTCATATGAAGCTATAAAATATTCATATTATTACCTCTATTCATGGATTATTTTTAAACTGTAGTTGATAATGCTTTTGAAATCAACATTTCCTTCAATTTTTTCCATTCCCCATATTCAATATCATCTTTTTATATAGTATTCTTAACTAAAAACCACCATCGATCAGTTTCACCATAAAAATGAAAAACCAAAAGATTTAACTTTTAACATTTATAACATCCCTTAAAATCAAATATATTTTATAGATAATTGATCCATCCTCCGGACACAACAGGGTTAGAAGGTCCACTTAAGAATTGGATATGTTGGCTCATGAAATCATCCTCATAGTACATTTTCCTTCAAATTAAATCAGGATCCCATATATCATGGATACCACTGACATTTAAATCTCTTGTTAACTAATCTATCACTGATAAAAATTGTTCTATTACGATTCCAACCATATCATGATGACAATATGGAAGAATAGTTTACTATCAGTTCCTTACCACATGATTGTCATTATTTCCTCTATGTAAAACCATTCTAAACAAAAATAATGTAGCTGATGAATCATTGTAATATTTAAATTCTATACAATTCTGTCAAAAAAGATAAAATAATAAAAGGAGTGTTTTTAACATTATACAATCCTCTAATTTTTTCCAAAATGTGCTTTAATACTATCTATAATGCCTCAAAATTAAATATTACATAATTTAAAGTTCTAGTTCAAGAATTCAATCTCATACATTTGAGGATATTTTTAGGTTAATAGTTTTAGATAACTAGTTCATAACATATACATTAAAAAACTATATAATACAACTTGACATTTTTTATTAGTATCCGGTTGTATAATAATATAAAACATTTAAAATAATCCATGATTTTTTTTCAAAAAAAACTTCATGACATTCATCAACACTTATTCCTTTCCATTACCCATCCCCAAAGCCCAATGAAAATTTTTTAAAAAGGTGGTTTGAGCACAAAAAAAATCAATAAGAGATACACAAATAAGGAAAAATTCTAATGTGTTAAATACATGAAAACCCAAATAACATTTACCATTTACTTCAATGTTCATTTAGAATTTAAAAAAACATCTTCACCTAAAAATCACACAAACATATTTTCTAAAATAAAATCATTAAAATCCCATAGCATGAAATTTTGAACCCATCTCAATAAATTAGAGATTAAAATTCAAAACTCAGTTTAGATGTATCTAGAGGATAATTAAATCATTAACAGAAAATCATTGATAACACCCTACTTATTTCCTACCAAGACTAGTAATGTTACCCAATGCACTGGAGCACTATCTGGATGCACCCACCATTTTGGATATAATAGTTATATGAGAAAATATCTTGGGACACCCCATCATAAAAGCTATAAAGTGTTTAAACAAAACTATCTATGTTTCCACCTCATATAATTACGATGTACCATTCCATGAATAGAACATTTTTATGATTTCATACATAAAAAACACATTTAAACTTGTAAAAAACAAAATTGAATATGAAAATTCCCTTAAATTTTAAGAACCAATTGAAATAAAAAAAAAGTAAATTGAAAACACATCTTTAATTCAAAAAGAACTAAATCTGAAAATTGGGTTATAAATTTATGAAAAAAGTTGTTTTCATTAGATTTTAGGAATGAAATAATAATCGTAGTTTCTGGAAAATATGTTGTCTATGTAAAATTCAAAAAAGGTAAACTAATTCCATTAAAAAACTATAAAATAACATAAATGAGTTATTAAATAAACATATAAAATATTTTATTATCATATAAAATGTTAAATTTATTTTCAAACATTAAAATATTAGAGAAATAGGGTTCAAAGCATTCATTAAAAGGTGATTTTTTGAAAGGAAGAGTTAGTTATAACTTGAGAAACACATGAATCACAATACCCATGAATGATTAACATAATAAAATATTTATATACTTTGATAACAAATAAATTCATCATTAAACATGTAAAATAGGTTATATATACACCTCTTATAAGAATATAGGTTTATAAAATCAAGATATTCCTTACCAAAAAGAAAATGAGACAAAGTCCCTCTCCTTGAGTCTGGAAATTCATGTGTGTATTTATATACATAAATAATAAAAATATGTTAATTACATACTTTCTTGATTTTATTATCATGATTATTATTAATTTTATTTCACTTATTAACATAGTATATAATATTTCAATTTTATTTAATTTTATGTTGTATATTATGACCATATTTGACATATGTGTCAAAAAACATTGGTACATCAGATATGGTCAATGAGGTATGAATTTAAAACTATAAATAATTATAATCAAGAAATAACTTTAATATTTATAGATAAATAGTATTTTCTAAAACCAAATAATATAATATAGTTATGAAAACTAAATTAATGCTATAATTATATAGAAGGTAGCATGTAGGTACCCATATGAAGAATTTCAATTTTTCAATGACCATAATGTTAAGATGGTATGTAATATTTTATATTTATGAGTGATAATTATATCTTAATTCCTATATTATTTAATTACATATAATTATATATATAATTCATCTAATGTGGTGATGAAAAAAAGAATCGTATCGCTTTGAGGAGGTGATAATCCACACATCCACAAACGAAATTATCACATTTTTATTGAGTTAAAAGGAATGAAATAAAATGTTATATTTTTCTCACAGAATGAAAAAATTTCAAAAGTATCATAATATGTAATTTATATCAATTATATTTATTTTTTTAACTCTTATTACATTCAATTGTAATGTGTTAGTGAAAATGAATGATATCACCTTGAGAGGCGGTGGTCCACCGTATACACGAACAACATTATCGTATCCCTTATATGTTGAAATATATTTAGTGTATATATATGATATAAGGACTATAGAGGTATATTTATGTTATAAATATCAAATAAAAACATTATATCTATCATCATATCTATAAGTGAGAGGTGGAAATGGAAAAATGATTGACATCATTTCACGAGGTGATAGTCCACTCTATACATGAATGATGATTTCATAACCCATTTTATGTAAGTGTGTATGGGTTTAGGTTATAAAAATATCATAAATACATCATATTATATGCATGATAATTTTTTTATTATATCAAAATGGTATAACAATAATTTAAGTGGTGGAGAAGGAAATAAATAAAAAATACCACTGATGAATGTTACCTTTTATTAGGATATCTCCATTTAGTTTTCCACAAAACCTTCCATTGTTATATTTATACCAAATGTGATGATTATAAGAGTATATGTGGTAATTAAATAACATAATTGGTAAGGGAATGACCAATAAAATTGTTTTTTGTTGTGTGAAGAGAGTAGGTGGTGTTGTAGCCTTTTACAAGTGGGGTGAGTCACGAACTTGTAATTTTTTTAAACAGTGAATTCCACCCAAATTTATTTCATGTCATGAGGCTGTAATGATTTAAAAAACATAATAAAGGAAGTTATAAGGTTTATATATGTCTTTAAAATGTGTGTCTTATAGTTTTATAGGGAATATTTCTCCTTAATAATAAATTTAAACCACTAATTAAACATTTTTTTATTTTAGACACAACAATTAATTTTAATTTTTTTCACTAATAACATTATTAAAAAATTAATTTTTTCTTATTAGAAATTAAAATTTATTTTTATTAAAAATAGTGAATCCATTTTGAAAAATTCAATTTACATATGTGGTGAAATATATTTGAATACTAATATCAGAGACGTACTGAAACAACAGGTTTTTTAGAAGAGTATTTTTTTAGAAACATATGATTATATAATTACTCTAGGAATAATAATGACAATTAAATGAATCAAAAATAATATTTTATGATATATATTGAATAAATTTCATTATAATCATTCAATATTTGTGATTATTAATATTAATTAAAAATAATAAATTTATAAATTGGAAACATATTCAAAACATATTAGGAGTCTTTAATTTCATAATATATCAAAAAAAATCTATTTATACAGATCAACATTTGTCACTATTCACTAAATAATCAATATTTTTAAAAAAATACCAGAATCAAAGCAAAATTTAATTTTTATAAAATTGGTATTTATTTTAAGAAATTTAAATATTAATGTTTATAAATTAATATTTATATAAAACAATACGTGAAATTTGTATATGTAACTCCATATGTTTTTAGGAGTTATTTTATTTGAATAAATTAAATTTCATTGATGCATTTAATCGCACGATACAGGATGTTATTATTTAATTATATGCACCACTATGTAAATATTAAAATTCATAAACAAACATATTTTATCTCATGGTACAAGAAAAACTGTTTTTTCTTTTGTTACACAGAACACTGAATTCCTTCACTAGCTTTCATTTCACACAATACCATGATTTATAACACTAAAATATGTTATTAATATTATTGATTAATATGATAGATATCTCATTGATGTTGGAATGGTAGGAATGAATATGAATAACTAAAATTTTTAAATATAGAGTTTTTATATTTTTATTATTAATTTATTGCTTCAAAATTAAATTTGAATAATTTATAAGAAAAAGATATAGTTTCTGTAAAATTGTATCTTTTCAAAAATATGGTTTAATAATTCTTGTTACAAATAATATAAAATTAAATTTTACCAATATTAGAAAAAAATTAAAAAATAAACATAAAAATTAAAATCATAATATCTATATTAGTTTATGTTTAATTATTTTATTTCTCAGTGTTGTTAGATTTTTAATTAATAGTGAAAAATATCGATTTTCTATTGAAAATTGCATATTAATTTATGTGATTTATATTTTAAAAATACATTTTGAATTGTTTTTAAAGTAATATTACTTCAATTCTATATAAATCAGTGCAATTTAATTCAATTTAATAAAAAAAATTGGATAAATAACATACTGATCGTTTGAACATTTTCTCTTTAAAAAAACACTTTCTTGTCACTCATGAAAGATTAAATTTTAATTATATACTTCCACTATTGTGATTAGTATTTTTAATAATGGATTCTAGGAATCATAATAATTTATAATGACTAATAATTTAAACATAATATTTTTCAAAAATTATAATTGAAAATAGTTAAAAATAAATTATAGAGATTAGGGGGAAAATGAATTTATGCATTGGTTAAACATAGAATATAACGTGTATGAATGACCCAAACCATTTTTAAAACAGTTTTTATGGTCTTATTTTGACCCTAGTGACACTATGATAGAATTTTAAGAGTTTTTGGGACATTACTCTATGAATGTGGCCCATATAATAAGTTAAGTAATAAAAAAGACAATATATTTACCTTTATTCATTTTATTTTAAATATATATATATAGTAGAAAAGGGAAATAGATTTTTTTAATATAAATATTATTTTATAATTTAAATTACTTTTTTATCATCATGATTTATTTTAATTTTGTATAGATTATATAATTACTTTAAATAAATATGATACACGAATGCATGAATTGGTTTGTTAATAATTTACTAAATTAAATGATAATTATATCACTAAAAGTGTTTTAAATTTATTTAGTTATTTTCTACCATTAAATTAATAGAGAAATATATCTTCTCACATAGTAGTGAATTTAGTAGATTCAAATTTATTTATTATTGTAATATTTTTAAATTTAAATTTAATAAATAATATCAAAATTGAAATTAATTATTTATTAAATTAAATGATATTTTGTTAAATGATTTAAAATTAATAAAATTCATATCTTTTACAAGATGACTATTAAAATGATATTAAATATCATATATGTTAAATTAATGAAATATTTATCTTTATAATGAATATATTGTCCTAAAATAATAATAAAAATTTAGTGGGAGTAGGGTTAAAGCTTTCTTTTTTAGAAATAAGTGTGCTTCTGTTAAGATTGATTACCAACACACAAGGTATTTTTATTTAATAAATTAGATATAATATTTATATTTAGTGGTTCTAAATTTTAATTTAATTCCTACTTTAATCTAGTTTTAATGGATACATTTCCCAGGATAGAAATTGTGTTCTCGTGAAACAAAATAAATGTTTAACGACCTAGAAATTTCAAGGAAATTTGTTTTTCTTAATTTATTTGGAATTTTACGAGTACACAGTTTTTGAAAAAACCTGATTCCGAGGCCCGGTGTGCCCAGAATCAATTTTCGAAGATTATCTCGGGTACGTTCAGTGAACTAACAAGCGGGTTTTTCTAACTTTTTAACCGGTGATCGGAATTGAAATCCAAGGGAACCAATGAACTCATAACGCTGGTAATTGATTAAGGGTACCTTCACTGCAATTGTGTTTTAAGCGGGTTGAGTTTTATTATTTGAGGATTTAGTTTAAAATAAATAAAATTGTTGAACAATTTTATTTTTATATCTTGGAAGTTAAAATCTTCTAAGTGTGGTTAAATGAGAGGTGGGTCCCACAAAAGCCCCAACCTCTCAACTTCCTTAACTCTCATAATCCCCCCATTAGTCTATTGTTTTATTATGACAACCTTTCACTTAATTATGTTAATCTCTTTTTTTTGTATCTCTTGGTCTTCTCTCTCTCATTCTCCTTAACTTTTTCCAACACACCTTATTTAATTAATGGAAGCTATTCTATTAATTAATTTAATGATTCAAAATTTTAATGGCTTGGAAAGATTAATTAAAATAATGTGAAGTCTTATTTTATTTAGGTTGGCATATGTTTTGTTGGGGGAAACCTCTTGAGAGAGAGCATGTGAAGGAAGAGGGGTATTCCTCCACTATTGAGGAGCACCAAACCTCCGGTGAAGAATGACACTCCTTTCCACGATGAACGATGATGCGCACTCTATCCTCTTCATCGCACGAAAAGAGAGGATACATCAATTCTTCTTCAGGTGCACTCCTACGACGACGGAAGTGACACCGTCATCGTTGATGCTCAGCTAATGTGGATCTTTCTCGAGGTAGGGTTTTTTTGATCAAGTCTTTATCATCAATCTTTGTTGGATAAGGTTTGGCCACTTGATAAAATCGTAACAAGAGGAGATCAGACCGCACAAACACAGTTGATTCTCCTCCCATCTTCTTTGTTAATCCTCGTTGATGTTGGAGGTGGATTCGCATGGTGTCGTTGCACCGTACGGTGATCGGCAGGGAACCGTGACCATGAAAGACCGCGGTGAAGGCGGTGTGGTGCCATTGCACCACACAGAGACGCAGAGGGCCGTGGCCGGAGTAGGATACGGAGGTGGTGTGCGGTGCTGTCGCGCCGCACCGGAGAGACCGAGGAAGGCCACAGCCAGAGAGGGCCGCGGCGGAGGGGCAGCGTGCTCTCGCGCCGCGCCAGTGAGACGAGCCGTGACTTAAGGCCATGACGGCCATCCGGGGTGGCCGACCGAGCTAACCGCCGGTGTATACAGGAGAAGGGATCCCTTCTGTGTCCCGCATTAGCTCACAAACCGGCCAACCTTAATGGCCGGCTTTTACCTAGAAACTGTGCGGGTGTACCCCCCCCCCCCCCCCCCGACCAGCTACTAGGGCGGACCCTGCTGGGTCCGCCGTTTCCAAAAACAGGGGGTCTTGCCCCCATTGCATCCTTATCGACCAACGGCCTGGCCACGGCCGGCTTCCGAGCCGGGTTGCAGGCCGCACCCGACCGGGCAGGACCCGGACCCGAGTCGGGTCAACCTGGTTCCTTTGAATATACCCATGATAGTTTGGGGTACTGTTGAGATACAGTCAAGTTGGTTCATACACGAATCCAACCGGGCCCCTGGACCGAAAATTCTAATAACTCACAGACTGGGCGTCCGATTGACGCGTCATCTGTTGAGTTGATACCCCTATGACAAGGCAGTCGTTTGTGATACTTCTTCGTGGGACTTGAGATACTTGGAAGTAAAGACTAGTAGCTCATGGAGTAGACCCTCTCGAAGATGAGTGCATAGAGTGTAGAGACCGAGTAGCTGTATACCTGACGACTGCTTGACCGATTCAACTCGTAGTGATTCGGTTAGCCCATTTGACAGATTTCTCGGTATTTGGTGGCAGACCCATGACGGAAGGAGCACCCAGTAGTTGGTAGCAGACCCGTGGTACTCGATAGGATGAGTACCTCTGTAGGCTATTAGGGAGAGCACCTGGTATTCGGCGGAAAACCATCAGCGGACGGAGTGCCCAGAAGTTGGCAGTAGACCCGCGATACTCGACAAGAGGAGTAACTCAGCAGTCTAAGGTTAGTGAGTATCACCTCGGAGTCGTGTCATGGACATTGTACTCAATAGAGGAGGATTTTCTCCAGAAGATGTGGTTTTGATAATGAAAATCCTAGTTTGAGCTAAGTCAATGACCTTTGTGTTTACCTCTTGATTGAGATGGGTCACTTGATAACTTCGGTATATGTATGGGCATAAACCAAAGTAGTGGTTATCCATTTATTTCATATCCTTTGTGTTTCCTCATGATTGAGATGGGTTACTTGATAACATAGTTATAAGTATGGGATTATACCTAAGTAAGGGTTATCTGTTGAGATCCTTCTTTGTGGTTATCCATATTTGATTTTGTGACACCTTGAGGGTCTCAGGGTATCTACTGAGTATCGTTATACTCACCCTTACATGGGATATGGCCTCAATTCATTGTGTTGGATGCAGATGACAGACTACGCTGATCGAAGCAGAGTGTACGAGGACTGGACGGTTCCCAGAGGTGGACCTCGTGACAAGTTGGTACCCGGAGGAGACGGACAGACGGATGGACCGGAATGGAGTGCTGAGGAGGACACATGTACCTACCCTTCAGGTAGGATCCCGGAGGACGATTCAGGAGCTACTTCCATCTTCCAGATCTTTTTCTTTTCAGTTGTACTTTATTTCAGTTGTAGTTGTAATTTTCAGTAAGGTTTGTATTCTGAACCATTTTCTTTTCAGCACTTTCTTTTGTACATAGTGTATTACTTCCTCTTGTACTCTGGTTGGATGTGTTTATGTTTTATAAAGGCAATGCCATCCCGGTTATTGGGATTTACGCCTTTTTTGCTAGTCTCAAGCCCCTGGCCTATCGAAGGTAGGGTTGAGGTAGTCACGGCATGTGCCTCGTGGACGGGTCGTGAAAAATTGGTATCTGAGGTGGTACCCTGCCTTAAGTGTGGTGCACTGCCTGAGTTGAGATGTAGGGCCCACAACAAGGACGTTGTGCTCTAAAGGGGGAGATTGTAACACCGCAGAATGATAAAGGGTCAAATGACTAAATGAAATGACTCATGTAAAAAAGGTGCATCATCCTTTTCGGGAGCCTATCTGATTAGAACTACACTGTTAAGCATGCTTGGAATGGAGTAGTTATTAGGATTGGTGACCTTCTGGGAAGTCTCTCATGGACTATCTGAGTGAGAAAAAAGCACATTAGAAAGGACATGTGTTGGTCTATGGGGACAATCATTAGTGAGATGACCTGTTCAGGAATGTGGGTGGGCCCCTGGGTGGGGACCTCATTTCTATAGGGCAACTGGTGGTACCTGGTAGGCCATGACCCTGTGAACATGTTAAGGCAGGGTGGTTGTGCTGTCATCGGGACCTAGTTGTCAGATTTGGTATTAGAGGAGTTGGTTCTACCGTAGAACTTATAACTCTGATATTTATTTTCTGTGAAGCAATAGAGTTAAGGGTACCGAGTGTGGGTTTTAGTTCAGGGAGTCCAGTGTTGGTGCGTCGGACGATATATCCATACACCAGGACCCATACCACTGATTTCCGACTATGTTCACGAAAACACTGACCATGTGTCTGCGGAGAAACTGGTGGTACCTGACAGGCTAGGACCCGACGAGCATGTTACGGTGGGGTGGTTATACTGTCATCTGGACTGAGTTGTCACATTTGGTATTAGAGGAGTCAGTTATAACGCAGAACTTATAATTCTGCTATGTCATTTCTGTGAAACAATAGTGTTAAGGGTACCGAGTGTGGTTTTTAATTCAGAGAGTCCAGTGTTGGTGCGGCGGCCGAAGTATCCAAACACCAGGACCCTGACTACTGATTTCTGACTCAGTTCATGAAAACACAGATTTCATGTGTGTATCCATGTGTCTACGGGGTAACTGGTGGTACCTGGCAAGCTAGGACCCAACGAGCATGTTAAGGCGGGGTGGTTGTTCTGTCATCGGGACCGAGTTGTCACATTTGGTATTAGAGGAGTCGATTCTAACACAGAACATATAACACTAATATTTCTTATCTGTGAAGCAATAGTGTTAAGGGTACCGAGCGTGGTTTTTAGTTCAGGGAGTCCAGTGTTGGTGCGGCGGCCGACGTATCCATACACCAGGACCCGACGACCATGTTAAGGCGGGGTGGTTGTGATGTCATCGGGACTGAGTTGTCACATTTGGTATTAGAGGAGTCGGTTCTAATGCAGAACTTATAACTCTGATATTTCTTTTCTATGAAGCAATAGTGTTAAGGGTACCGAGTGTGGTTTTTAGTTCAGGGAGTCCATTAAAGGTGTGGTGGCCGACGTATCCATACACCAGGACCCTGACTACTGATTTCTGACTCAGTGCACGAAAACACTGATTGTGTGTGTGTTTCCAAAAGTTTACTTTAGGTCAGCTCAACCAGGTCATCTCATCAGGTTTAAATCATTTCACTGTGTCACATCTTTTCAGGATATCACCACGAAGACATTCAGTTGGAGTTCCGAGAGAGTACTCGATGACGGTCCACCGAGCAACGAGGCTCTGGTGCATGACCATCTTTCTATGATGGCACATTCAGGTGGTGTACTAGCAACAGCACCACCCATTGGGCAGTAGATGCCAACAGCTATACTAGTGGAAGGTGCAAGCTGACAGAGCGCGTTGCACGAGTTCCAGTTGCATAGGACTCCAAGGTTACAAGGCGTGACAAATTCACAGGAAGCAGTGGACTGGATGGAGGCGATTGCTAAAGTTCTACGCCTAGTTTAGACACTAGTAGATCAGATGGAGATCTTATATACTAGTGTTTCTCAGTGAGTGTCCATGAGGTTGGTCTGCGTAGTGATGATTCTTCAGTACGTGGACCAATGCCTGAGATAGTACCTTCGGGTAGTGTGGTAGCTATATCACTACCTGTTGGTCAGCAGTTTCAACCAGCGGTACCGGTAGATGACACATGTAGGATCAGTGCCTTACATGTGTTTTAGCATCAAATAATCCTCAGGTTCTGAGGCGAACCCAACACACAGGCAGCTGAGGACTGGATTGAAAAGGAGGTTGGTAGTTTTCTAAAGCTTATACAGCTTCGGCAGGATGACATGTCAGTAGTTGAGTAATCATCGAGGCATACCGATCATTCCTGGTACTTGGCGACTATGATACGATCAGTTATTCAGGGCTCGGACTTCCGGGAGAGGTGTGTTTAAGGACATCCGAGCCAGCACCTTTCTACTATGCATTCCTACTTATGTTAGGGTGATATAGAGAAACTTTTTGGTTGAGAATTCTTTGGATAAGAGGATACAACCAGTGAAGGTTAGTAGTAAAAAACAAGAAAATAGCGCCAGTCTCAGAGACTTGGGCGTATAAAATGTTTCAATAAGAAGAAGTATTAAGGATAGATGAATCTGCAGAGCAGAAGATGTGGAAGCAGAGCCAGGAGAGCAGCATGAGGTGGTGTACATTTTGACATATTACAACCACCCGCCTTTGTAGTCCCTACTAGGCTCAGGAAGATGGAGGGCAGGGGAAGATAGTAGCTGCATGCGGTCAAGGAGTGCGACTGAAAGGCTCTATGAATGATTCATGGAACGATCTATTTCTACTACTAGCTACCGTAACAATAGACATTGATATGAATCATTTCTTCCTTCCACGAACTTGTCCCAATCCTAGAGTTTCCTGTTAAAAGCCGTTGACTTGACCCTCATGTCTAGAGATACCTTTCAGATGAGACTCGATAATTAAGATTATGCCGATGATGTGATCTGACCCTTGAGGCGAGATTTTCTATTGGAACCTCATGGTGGAAGCATCGAGGCCTTACAACGTTATTTTGGGTACGGACTGGGCAACCACAATTCATACACAGATCGACTGTATTAGGCATAAAGGTTGTGGTTTATCTACAACATTGGGATGGGGTTTTCCCTTGGTCAATGAATAGGTAAACCAAGGCAGCACAGGATAAACTCATGCATAGGAGGGTGCAACTGATCACTCTTGAGTCGGCCAACCTTCCCCTTGTGGTAGCAGGAGTTTTGAGTATTCAGTTCCAAATTTGGAAACAGAGGCCTCTAGAGTTCGAGGATGGCAACCATGTCTTTATACGGGTCTCACCTTTATGAGTTCTAGAGAGATTTGGCTGAGGCGAAAAGTAATATTGGAGTTTCATCGGACCTTTCCAGGTCCCTAGCAGAGTAGGCGAGGTGGTTTACCACTTGGACATTCCACCACAGTTGCACTAGGTGCATGAAATCTTCCGCATATCTCAGCTGAGGAGATACGTGCACAACCCTTCACACATAATCGACCACATGGAGCTGAACATCGATGACAGGGCGACATTCATGGAGGTTCCTTTGGAGATCTAGGATCGATAGGAGTGGTTCATACATGGATTGTCGTTTCCTCAGGTGCACTTTCACTGGTAGCAGAGGAACCTCCAGGAGAGAACATGGGAGCGAAAGGCTCAGATGTGTGCTCAGTACCACTTTTGTTTTCCCTAGTGTGTGTTGAAGCTTTAAGGGGACGTAAATCCCTGAGGTGGGAGTAATGTAAAGACCCGAAAATTTCAAGGAATTTTTTTTAATTTTTTTGGAATATTACGAGTACGCCGTTTCTGACGGCACCAGATTCCGAGGCCTGGTGTGCCCAAAATCAATTTCCAAAGTTTAGCTCGGGTATGTTCAGTGAACGAATGAGCGGGTTTTTCTATCTTTTGTACCGGTGCTCAGAATTGAAATCCAAGGGCACCGATGAACTCACAACACCAGTAATTTCGTAAGGGGACCTTCACCGTAGTTGCGTTTTAAGCGGGTTATGTTTTATTATTTGGGGATTTAGTTTAAAATAAAAAAATTGTTAAATAATTTTATTTTTTTATCTTGGAAGTAAAACTCTTCCAAGTGTGGATAAATGAGAGGAGGGGCCCACACGAGCCCCAACCACTCAGATTCCTTTACTCTCATACCCCCCCCCCCATAAATCTCCCCTTTTACTATGACAACCTTTCACTTAATTAAGTTAATATCTTTTTTTTGTAACTCTTCCTATCATGTCTCTCCTTCTCCTTAACTTTTTCCAACAAACCCTATTTAATTAATGTAAGATATTATATTAACTAATTTAATGGTTCCAAATTTGAATGGCTTAGCAAGATTAATTAAAATTAGGTGAATTATTATTTTATTTAGGTTGGCATTTGTTTTGTTGGGGGAAACCTCTTGAGAGAGTGCTTGTGATGGAAGAGGGGTATTCCTCCATTGTTGAAGAACACCAAACCTCCAGTGAAGAACAAAACTCCTTTCCATGATGAACGACGACACACCATCTATCCTCTTCATCGCATGACAAGAGAGGATAAATCAATTCTTCTTCGGGTGGACTCCTACGACGATGGATGTGACACTGTCGTCCTCGCTGCTAGGCTATCGCAGATCTTTCTCGAGGTATGGGTTTTTTTGTTCAAGTCTTTATCATCATTTTTCGTTGCGTTAGGTTTCGCCACACAATATTGTCGTAATGGGAGGAGATCGGACCACACAAACACGGCCGATTCTCCTCCCCTATTATTTGTTAATCTTCGTAGATATTGGAGGCGGAGGCGCATGGTGTCGTTTCATCGTGTGGTGATCAGCAGGGAACCGTGTCCATGCAAGGCCGCAACGAAGGTGGCGCGGTGCCGTTGCACTGTGCAGAGACGTAGAGGGCCGCGACCGGAGCAGGCCGCGATGGTGGTGCGCGGCGCCGCTGCGCTTCACTGGAGAGACCAAGGAAGTCCGCAGCCAGAGAAAGCCACGATGGATGGGCGTTGCTCTGTCACGCCGCACCAGGGAGATGAGTCGCGGCCTAAGGTCGCGACAGACCATTAGGGGAGTCCGTCCGAGCCGACTACCAGCGTCTCCAGGAGGCGGGACCCCTTCTGGGTCCCGCAGAAACTCAAAAATCGGCCGTACATAATGGCCGGCTATTACCCAAAAATCGGGGTGGTGTAACCCCCTGACCAACTACTAGGGCGGACCCCACTGGGTCCTCCATTTCCAAAAACAGGGGGTCGTGCCCACTTTGCGTCCCGCTCGGCTAGCAGCAGAGCCGCGGCCGGCTTTTGAGCCGGACAGGAGGCCGCACGGGCCAGGCCACACCAGCTAGGCCGGGACGTGCCCAACTGAGCTGGACCTGGACCCGAGTTGGGTCGATTCGGTTCGTGCTGACCCAGGGGGGTGTTGGTCCAGGTCGGACCGGGCCCAGACCCCCTATTTTCAAACCATTTTCGATTAAATGGACATATCGTGAAATACAGACCTCCGATCGATGCACCGTCAGTTGTGTAGGATTCCTTGGATCGAGACGGTCGTTTCTTTATATTACACTCAAGGTTTCATCGATGTTGTGTACAGACGGGTTGGATCAAACCCGAAACCAACCGAGCTCTCGGAGTGGAAACACTTATAACTTGAGCTCCGGATGTCCGATTGACATGCCGTCGTCTTTGTTGGAATCCCCTTGTTAAGATGGTTATTTTGGAATACTCCACTTGATATTTGGATGCAGATGGAGTATGGTCGGGTTGGTTTTGATTATAAACCAACTGGGCCCTAGAACTGAAAAGTCAATTACTCTCAGACCAGACGTCTGTTTGACGAACCGTCAACGACGTTGGTAATCTCTTTGAGAAATTGTTCCTTTGAGTATACCCATGAGATTTCGGGGTACTGTTGAGATACGGTCGGGTTGGTTCATACACAAAATCCAACCGGGCCACTAGAATAGAAATGTTAATAACTCACAGACCGGGCGTCCGATTGACACGCCGTCTGATGAGTTGAGACCCCTATGACGAGGTGGTCCTTTGTGATACGTTTTTGTGGGACTTGTGATACATGGAAGTATGGTCTTATACCTAATTAAGGTTTATCTGTTGAGATCCTTTTTTGTGGTTATCCATATTGGATTTACTGAGACCTTGAGGGTCTCAGGGTCCCTTCTGAGTATCGTTATACTCAATCCTACACGGGCTCTGCCCGAATCTCATTGTGTTGGATGCATATGATGGACAATGCTGATCGAGGAAGACTGTACAAGGACTAGACGGTACCCGGAGGTGGACCTCATGACTAGTCGGTACCCGGAGGAGAAGGAAGGACAGACAGACGGACATGGAGTGCTGAGGAAGACACCTGTACCTACCCTTTAGGTAGGAGCCCTGAGGATGATTCAGGAGCTGCTTCCATATTCTAGCTATTTTTCTTTTCAGTTGAACTTTCTTTCAGTTGTAGTTTTACTTTTCAGTTGGGTTTGTATTCTAGACCATTTTCTTTTCAGCACTTTCTTTTATACATAGTGTATTACTTCCATGTGTACTCTGGTTGGATGTGTTTATGTTTTATAAAGGAAATGCCTTACCTGTTATTGGGATTTACGCCTTTGGTGCTAGTCGCCAGCCCCTGGCCTATGGAAGTCGGGCTTGGGGTAGTCACGGCACGGGCCCCGTGGACGGGTCGTGACTAAAAGGGTAAAATTGAGTAAACATAATGACTAAGGAAGAAAATTATAAAAATTTCTGTTTTTTATTTGGTGGATGGATATCTCACCACATAAATCCTCCCCTCCATTATTATTCACATTTGAGCCATATAAGGTAAGTTAGACCACCCAATAGTGAATATTTTTGGGTATTTACAAGGATCCCACTCCTCTTAAACTATTTATCGGTTCTCACTATCCCACATTATTCAAACCTCTTAACTCATTTCATTCTACCATGATCTACACAAATTAATTCCCAACATCCCTTATCTCATCTAAGAATCATTGTTTTTGAAATAAATCCAAACAAGTATTTCTTAATATGAAATCCTATAAGGGATACCCATATAAGAGGATGTTTGAACATGTTTGACAGAAGTCATGACTTAATGTAAGGGATTTACATCTTGCATTTTACATTTGTGATACACATGGTAAATTCACCACCTATTTATTTTTTTTGATTATTTATTTTCCATGAATTTAATTTATCATTCTTCTACTAAAAGTTATTTGCATTTATATATCTATTTGAGGATATCTTTTTCATGGAGTATATGGTTCAAAAGTTAAAAACCAGTAAGATAAATTTGTAACAATCAACATTCTATGAGAAACATGTTTTTTATGTACGTATATTATATTACATGGTTTATATGATACCACTTTGAGATTTTACATAAATAATATCCTTCTTTTATGGATGTTTTATGCTTCATTTAATGTTATTCATTCATTGGGATTGTAAGTAAAAGTTACCCAATTTTAAGTGTTTATTTCTATAATATCAATATTTTTTAGGATTTTTATTATTAATATTCCATTGATGAAATTTTATGATCCATATCTCAATAATTATCATCTATTACCTTCTCCTTTATTTATTCATGGTATAATCATGCAATGGTACAATTTTTAAACTTTTTGATATTTAAGAAAAAAAATAAAATGTTTTTAAGAAAAAATTAATTTCTTTCTTTCCTGATACATGAAGATATTTTTTCTAAAAACCATTATTGCTAAAAAAATCAAAAATATTTTTCTATTCTCCTGTTTTTTATAAAATCCATTTTTGCATAGGTTTTACATTTTTACAAATTGGTTTTAAAAGAAATATTATTTTCCTTTTCAAATCTAGAATCATTTGACTTCATCTGAAAATGTTAACGGAATATTTGATTTTATATATATGTAATGTAAAAATCCTCCTCTATTTTGAAAAATCCACTACTTCATGTGTCCTAGGCATGTTTTATATATTATTTTCAAAATGAAATGTTTTCATTTTGATTTTTGAAGGATTTGTATTTGAAATATACTTTATACTATATTAATTTTTAAAAGGTCTTTTTTAATGATTTATAAATAATATAGTATCAAATGGTTTTCAATGAAAATGATTATGAAAATTCATTATGTTTTAATAGTTTATTATCAAATAAATATTATTTTACATAATATGTTTTCTAAGTGACCATTCAAAAACCTACTCTATTTATGACGACATCCTTTGATATTTTTTATGATTTAAAAAAGATATAATCCAATGTAACAATTTATATTCATTATTTTAATTGTTTGTGTTTAATATGAAATGTTGTTTATGAAACACATTTCTATTCCATAGTCTATAACATGATAAAAAAATTATGAATCATGCTTCTTTTCATGAGTAATGCTATGATTAAATGATTATAAAACCTTTTACCGTTCCATAGGTTGTGACATGATGACTCATTTTGATACCCATTTTATCTCATGGGTAATTATATAATGAATATTTATGATATTGAGGAACACAGATTTATGGTTTCATTATGTGAAGGTCTGAACCTATATCTTCCTCCAATGCATTGGTAATGAAGGATAACACTTGAGTATAAATTTTATTCATAAAACTGATTACATCTTCAAAATTATATGTGTGATAATAATTACATGTTCATAATTATGTGTGAACGTGGTTCCATGTTCACAATGTCATGCATGAATCTGATTACATGTTCACAATGTTATGGGTGAACCTGATTATATGTTCCCAATATTATGCATGAACCTAATTAAATTTTAAAAATTTTATGCATAATACTCCCTTTCATGTACATAAGGATATGTGTGAACCCTATGTCATGTCCATAAGTTCATTTGGGGGCCTAATTTAATGTCCTTAATTTATGTAGTGAACCTATTTATATTTTTACACATTTACAATGTTATAAGATGATGTAAATGCCACAAATATATTTCTTAATACAATTTTAAGATATCATGTCTCATTTTCAAGTATTATAATATGATTCATATCTTTAGAACTACTAATCATTATTCAATTACATAGGATTATAATCATTGATTAAGAGGATATGGTTTTAAAATTTTACGATCGTGTTCTTATACACTTTTATCCATGTTAATGTTATGTATATCCTCTGATTATCCTTACCAATCATATGTGATAACCCTCTGTTTTGATTCCATTCCATATGTTTGGAATAATGTTTTTATGCTGGTTAGGTGTATAAGGACTAAAAAATTGGAAGATCTCTGTGAAAAACATTAAAAATCATATACCAAATTAGAATGAGTGTTTTAAAATTTTCCAATGGAAGTAAAATTTAATGGTCCTTGAGAATGTGTTTTTGTAGTGTACATAATGTTAATCTAAAAATAGGTAATATCAATGTATGAGAATCCTAGTTGTCTATTTTTTCATCATTGTATAGGTTTAGTTAACATTTGGATACTAGGATTATGAAACATTAGTGTGATACTTACGGATATTTTTAAGGGAATGTATAAGGGTGTCTCTAGGGAAATGTGTATGGATGAGTCAACCTTATGAAAATAAATTGGAATTTTGGTAAACGATTAAGAGGGAGGATTGTAAGAAATTTCATCCCTTCCCAGATACTATAATCATATTTTGATCTAGCACAATTTTATATAGGTGTAATGACCCAAAACACATAATATTGATCTAGACATAGTTAGAAACTAGTACTTGGAAACAGGCCTTGTCTCCCACTCCATTTGACACTCCTAAGTGATATGATTTAGGAATTATAAATCACTTTAAAAAAAATAATGAATGATTTAAATAGAATAGGATTGAGAATGACATATTACGAACCTACTGTTTCATATATATAAAAGGGTCTTATAATTTAGTCATCCTATTTGTATTTTTATGACTATTTGGGTTCCAACCATTATTAGTGTTTCACACATTCTCATATTTAGATTTAGTCAATTGTGGGAACCATAAGGAAAAATGTTTACATTAGATGTAATTGATGATTTTATGATGAACAACCAAATGTGATAAGAATTAGATTAAAGGATGATCTGATTATTACTGATAAATTTTGACGAAACATGATTAACATGGTGTACCTTAACTATCTCTAACACTATGGAAAGAATAGAATGAAAGAGTTATATGATATTTTGGGAAATTTAAACCATGAGGGAATGGATATTCATTTTCTTTTATGTCAAGAATGTGGAATGAAACATCTTAGTATTTGTCTAATAAGAATAAGTATATTTTTTGACTGTGGGAAATAAAGAAACAAAGAAATTACATATAAAGGGAAAATAAAAATTTCAATTATCACAAGGGATAAGAGTAATGGCCTCCAAAATTTATCAAATAATGTTGAATGCATTAATTGTATAATGTATTGGAATTATGATAATTTGTCTCCTACGTTGTAATCGCATGATGAGAATTAGAATGGTGGTATGATTAATGGTTTTAATATTGCTGATGAAGATACTATGTATGACATATGAAAGGAAAGAGTTATTAAGGAAATAAATAATGAATCCTCATTAATGAATTAATTATGTGGTGGAATAATCAAACTGTTTATATATTGGGATTCAAAGACCATATTATATAAATCATGAAATATATAATAATTTTTCTATATAATTTCATCATTAATGATTTGAAAAAATATATTGAATTATGCTGATAGACTATAAGATTCATTTAGAGGAAATGAAATATTTTAATAAATTGAAGATAACCCATAATACATTCTTGATATTGAGATAATGATGTAGGGATAAAATGATGTGGGGCATGAATAAGAAAATTGGATAGTACTGAGTACCTTGGAAGTAATTATTTATTAGTTAAAAAAGTGTTTTATGATATAATAAATAGAGTATAAATCATTTTGGTTTTTTGGAATATATCAAATATTATGTGTTTTATTGGGAATGAAGAATCATTGATGTTTTAAAACAGATTTTATAGTAATTTATATTATTACCTTTTTTTAAGATAATACATAAAGAAGGTATTAGCATGTTTGGTATTTTACAATCAAGAGACACTTTATGGTTTATAAAGGGTTAATAATTAGTTCATATTGGAAATTCTGTGGACTTATATTATTTTTTTTACTCCAATCATTTGTAGTGGTCATATGGTTAACCATTTATGTAATAATTTATGTTCAATTTTGGATGATGTTTAATGATTAACATATGAACTCACCATATGATGATTTATTTGTATTTGATAACTACATTACAATTTTAACTAGATATATATGTAATGACTTATGGATCTTTTATTCTTTAGTTATAAAGGAATAAAAATTCACCTTGATTTGTATGAATAATAAAAAAGGGTAAATATCATTGTTATATCAAAGGGTTATATTTTTCTGAAATCAATTAAGTATATCATATCATGAAATTTAGCCAACATTATAAAATGTATCTCACAATAAAATATTATTCAATCATTGTTGTTTTTATAAAATCAATGGAATTTTTCATGCCTCTTTCATATTTGGTTTTTTTTCTTTGTTAACTTTCTTTACATCTCCCTCACTCTTGGGATCTAATATCATTACAACTGTCTATAACTATTTACACCTTTATTTAATGTACAAATCAGCGCTTCCAACCCAAGTTCTTCTTTGTGTAAACATAGTTATGAGGTATTATGGTTAATTTTTATGTTTTCAACTTTCCATTTTTAATGGAAGTTTTAATATTCATTTTAATGATATGAGTTTATATTAATGAAAATTTCATGTATTAAAACTTTGGTGAATAAGATTAATTTAGAGGGTAAAATTCATTTTAAGGGATGTATAATGTTACTCCCTCAATTTTTATGAATTATTATTATTAATAATAAATTAAGATTCATTGATGGATTGTGTGGCACGCTACATCAATTAAATGTTGATTTATACAGAAAACCAAGTTATGATTTTACTACACGAGACACTGAGTTTAGATTGAAGTATGTAAGACACTAATTTTGTCTTTCATTTCACACAACACCATTTTCCATCAATTTATTGTATTACATGGAAGACCGAGTTTTAGATAAAACTAGATGTTATTAATATTATTATATAATATTATAGTAATCACATAACAATTATAATGGAGGGAAATAATATGATTAACAAAATTTGAAAATAGATATTTTTTAAAATTAATATTAGTTATCATCTGAATATAAATATAATAAGAATCAATAAAAAGAAACAAATATTTTTGAAAAATAGTATCGTTTATATAGGATGAGATAATATTTCTTGGTGTGCATAATTTAAAATAAAAATTTACCACTTTTAGAAAACAAATTCAAAAAAATTCGTTAATTTTTAAAATAGAATATGAAAATTATATTCTGGAGAATTTTTAATCTGTATAAAATGTTTCATTTTTTGATGAATAGTGTAAAACAGAACATTTGAATGGAAATCATCAATTATGTTTAAATAATTTTAAAATTTGAACAATTTTATAAATGGTTTTAAAAGTAAAATTAGTTCAACTTTATATCTATTTATATAATTTAGGTAATTTTAATCAATTTAGTATTCAAAATATATATATAAATATTTTAATTATTTTTAATATTTTTATATCAAAACCCTACTTTATAATCACTCATGCGAGATTATATTTACAAAAATAGTTTCCATGCTTGTGATTGGAATTTGGATATATGGATTCTATATTTAGGATCATGATAATATAAAATTATTAATAAATCCAACATAATTTTTGACTTAATTGATCAGAGAAAATAAATAAAATTAAATTATAATGATTTGGGGAAAACAAGTTTACTTAGTTTTTAATCATATAATATACTATGAAAGAATGTACCAAAACCAGTCCAAAACCCATTTATGGACATATTTAGACCATAGAGACATTAGGATCGAATTTTATGTGTTTTGGACACATTTTCATGATATTGAACAATAAATTTTTGGGGTAAAGTAAAAGAAAAAAAAGTACTTTTCTTCCTTCTACATTCTACAAGGATTTAGAATACAAAAAAAACAATATAGGATCAATTTAAATATTATTTAAAAATTTAAATGAGTTTTTATTATCATTAAAATTTATTTTAAATTTTTAGTGATTATATAATTACAATAAATGATTAAGAAACTCCAATGGAATAATTATTGTATAAATAAATAAATAAATTATATGGTACTAAATTTATTAAAATCATGTTAATTTGAGTTAATTTGTTTCTTCCATTAATTTTTTATAATAATATAATGTGTAATATAATTTTGAACTTAATAAATTAAAATTACACTATTTTTTGATATTTTTTAATTTAAATTAAAAAATTATTGTCTTAATTTTAATTAATGTTATTTTATAATAAATGGTAATTTATTAAATGATTTAACAATACTAAAAGACATATTCTCTATCATGTTACTAATAAATGTTAATAAATTTCAAATTTTGTCCTTTCATGGAATAATTTATCTTTTATAATCAACATATTTCCATGAAAAAATTAAAAGCACTCTTTGTATGGTTTGGGTAGAAGTAGTGTTTTTTTGCATTCCATGAACTTTTGTTAAAATAAATTTCCAACATAGATGGATTTTTTATTTTATAAGTTATATAAAATATTTAAAATAAGTGGTTATAAATTTTTTAATATGTATCACATAAAATAATACTTAACAGTTAAATTCCCATGTATTTAAATTTATTTCTTGTGGTAAAAATTAAAAGGGTACAATTAAGAATACATAAAGGGAAATGAAAAACATTATAAAAAAGATTTTTTTTGTGTGGTGGAGAAGATTCATGAAACCATCAAACTAAATGACCACTATTTTTTATTTTTGGAGCCACATGAGTTAATGGAGGCCTCCCAATTGTGAATACATTTGAGTATTTATAAGGATTCCTCTCTTCCTAGACTATAAAATGGAACTCACTCTCCCGCATTCTTCACAACTCTTAATCCATTTGGATCATCCATGGTCTTCCCAAATCATATCCCATATTCCCTACCCTTATCATAGAATCAATTAATTGAATATAAATCCAACCAAATAATTTCTTTAGTCAGAACCAAAAGGAAATACCTGAATAAAAGGAATTTTAATCTAGTAGGACGGATGTCAAGACTTAAGGAAATGGATTTTCATATCACTTTTTACTTTTGGAAGACACATGATATATTCACCACATATTTACACTATGTGGTTTATATATATCCAATGAATGGATTTTATGATGATTCTTCTTAAAGTTATTGGTATCTATAATTCCATTTTATGATCTCCCTTTCCCCATGATTAAGGTTCAAAAGTTTCTAAATCGATAAGGGAATTTTGTCACAATATTCCTTCATCGAGATCCATGTTATGTTATGTACCAATATTATTTTTTACGAGGAGTATATAATTCCAATTTGGAATTTTATATCATGAATATCTTTTTTAATGTTATTTTATTCTAAATATAATGTTATTCATTTATGGGGATTATTATTAAAAGTTAACAAAGTGGTATGTGATTCATGATTTCATCTCAATGTTTATCGGGATTCATTATCATATTGAACACACTAAAAAAATCATATGGTCGAAATCTCTATATTTATTATGAATTATATTATCATTTGGTTATTCATAATACATTCATATAATGACAACATTTTTTACTCTATTGTACATATAAGAATTAATATATTATTTTTATGAAAATATGACATTATTTTTACCAACAATTGAATATTTTTTTCTCCCAAAACCGTCATTCCTAACAATGTTTTAAAAATGTTGTAATATTCTCTTATGATTTTTAAAATAAATTTTATCCCAATTTATACCTTTTTTATTATATAGTTTTAAAATGAATATTACTTCCATTCTTTGGTCAATTAACATTTCAAATTAAGAGAAAATGTGAAATAAATATTTTTTTCTATGTTTGTATATTGTAAGGAATTCCATTCCATCATGAAAATTCCATTTTCTGAATCATTCTTTGTTCATTTTAATTAATATTTTCAAAATTATACAATTTCATAAATATTTTGAAATTTTTAAATTGATTTTTAAAGAATGATAATTTGAAAATTATTTATGTTTAAAACATTTTATAATTATTTTGGAAGAATAATATATATTATCTCAAGGTGGTATTCAATGAAATGATTTTTTTTTTAAATTCATTATGTTTTAAAAAAAATTCAAAGAATGGTTATTTTCTATAAGAAATGTTCCATGTTACCTTTCAAAATCATTTTTCATCTAAGATTGCATCCTTCGATATAGTTTATGATTTACTATAGATATGATCCGAGGAAAACATTGTTATTTTTGTTGGAATGGTTTATGATTTATATGAAAATATTTTTATGAATCCTATTTTTCTTCTATAGTATATACAATGTTAAAACTTTTATAAACCATGTTTTTTTCATGGGTTATTCTATGAAGATTTTATTATGAAACTTGTCTCATTTCAACATGATATAATTTGATAAAATGTTTTATTATACAAATTCTATTTAATGGTTTATGATATGATGAATACATATAATATTTTGGTACATATATGTATGATTTCATTATTTGATGAGTGATACATATATCTCACTCCAATGAATTGGGTAATTATAGGTAACTTTTGAGTATAAATATTATGGATGAAATTCATTACATGCTCACAATATAATGTGTGAATGTGGTTACATGTTCACAATGTTTTGAATGTACATAATTACATTTTCATAATGTTATGTGTGAACAAGGTTACATGTTTAGAATGTTTTAGACAACCTTGATTACATTTTCACAATGTTATGCATGAACCTGATTACACATTCACAATGTGATGTGTGGACATGTCCTTCATGTGCATAATGACATGTATAGTCTTGGTTTCATGTCCATAAGTTTATGAATAGTCCCTATTTCATTTCCATAACATAATTAGTGAACCTATTTATATGTATTCATGTTAACAATGATATAAGATAATGTTTATGAAAGAAATCTATGCCTTATACCTAAATTATGATCCATTGACTCATGTCATTTGTATGTCATATGATTCATGTACTATAAATTACAAATATTTACTCCATGACCTGGTATTATGATATATGATTTGTAGAGTATGGTTTTGATATTTTATTCTCATGTTCTCATATAATTATTTCTATTTAAATTTTATGTATCTCTTTATGTTATCATTATGGAGAATCTCAGCTGACCCATTATTATTTTTTCCCATTCCCAAGGTTATGAAGATATTTTTTATGTATGGTATGTCTATAAGGAGTGCTAAATGTAAATATAAATATGGGAAACATTTAAGATCATCCTCCAAATTAGATAAATTTTTTCCATATTTCTAATGGAACTAAACTATTATTGTCCCCAGCAATGGGTTTGTGTGATGTATTGAATATTCATATAAAAATATGAAATACCCATTTATAAGAATCCACGTTCATTATAGTTTAATTTAGAAAATTTTGTTTTTGATTAAAATGTTATTGATATTTGTATTTCTAAATTAACTATCAATTTCATATTAATAAACATGAAAATGATTGATTTTATTATTACGTGGGATATTAAAATAAATTTTTTTATTAAATATTTTTTTTAAATTAATAATGAAAATTATTGTTTCTACCAAAATTATCTATTTTATGTTACATTAAACTGATTATCCCTACATATATGGTTATAATTCTTTTAAATTGATTAACTATTTGCTTATGGATTAAAAGTAAGTATTTAGAAATATCATTTTGATATTATAAAATATGTGTTCAATTTTTTAAAACATATGTAACATTATATTCTAATAGAAATTATTTTTATATTTTCATAATGGTAATATATTGTTTTTGATTGATTTTTGATCCATATAAATCTTCTTTATTTTATAAAAGACCATTTTATATCATGAATGTCAATGACATTCATAAATATTCCCTACACAATATTTTTATTCTAAAAAATAGAAATTTTATAAGAATAGATTTTATGTGTTATAAATGGTAATGATTATATTTTCTAACATTTATGAATTTTATTTCATAATTGTTTTTATTATGGTATTACATTTTAATATTTTTATAGCTGTCCAATTTCATTTTATGGCATAAAATTAAATTTTTGAGGTAAATATTAGTTAACTCAGAAATAAATTTATTTTCCAATGATTTATATTTTTCTATATATGTTTTAAATCATTAATAAAAAATATATATTTTAAAATAAGACTAAAATATGATTTCAGACGAGGAAAAATTATATTATATCACATTTTGTTTATAAAAAATAATAAAGATGATTAAGAACAGTTTATAATTAAAATTTTATATTTCTACAAATGAATTTATTAAATAGATTATATGTATTAATTTAATGGTTAATTTCATCTTATTTGGAAGGTTACACATGTCAAATATAGCCAAGATTTGGATTTAATGCATCAAAATTTGGCATGAATGATCTTATAATATATTTAGTAATTATGTAATAATTATGTTTAATTTTATTATGATTAATAAGGGTAAAAATGTGTAAATAAAGTATTACAAATTATTAATAATTAATATGAATCAAACACAATATATAAATAATTTTTAGTTTTAAATTTAATAGCCACATGTCTCACCTACCATTTCTCCAACTAAAACCGCTAACCCACCTAATAATAATGTAATTCATTTATACCCCTTACCTACAAATTGATTCCATTAAATCCCATTTTTTCACATATAAAAGGACCTCAATCATACCACACACTAATCCCTCACCAAACTAATGGTTAAGATCATTAATTTCACTTCCATCTCCCCCAATAGAGACCTCCCAAGGAGTTTTTATGGTTCTAAGTAATCCATAATATCATTATAATGCTACATAGAAAGGTAATGGTTCCAATCCTTGTATTATTTCAAGTAGTTTTGTTGTGATAGTAACCTTTTATCTATATATGATTATATATATGTGTGTGTGTTTGTTTTCATAATCAATCCCTTGATTTCAAATTGTTTAAAACCCCCTCTCAGGATCTACTAAAGTGGTGACCCGAGTCAATTGGTCACATGTAATCAAAATTGCCTCCCCTAAGGACAAAGGTAGCTGACTAGTCATGAGGGTGAAATATTTGTATAGTGGGGAGACTATACACTCATGATTAGAGTATGAAATTGGTATGTTGTGGAAAAATCATAACTAGAATCAGAATAACTATTAATCAGTTGAACACAATAATAATAGATAAAAATGGCCAATTCCAGCATGTAAAACCATTCAGGTCCACGTAATACTAAAATATATCAAAAGAGTATATACAAAATGAATACATGTTTGTGGAAATAATATAAAATAAATATCTATAATTGAACAAAATCTACAATGGATATCTCTATGAGAGTGCTTATCTCCAACCCATTCAGGTGCTCCTGTGATCCAGTATACAAGAGTGAGAACAAAAGCTGATGATCTTGAACCAATGATCATGAGGTATGTTCAAGTACCAAATAGTGAAACAAATATGTTGTGATATAAACCCATTCTCCCTCCACTAGTGGTTTATAATACATATATTCCATGAAATATAAAATATAGGAGTTTTTGGGTATTATTGATAAAAAATAAATGATAATAAATGTAATAAAAATCAGGATATGTTTCCTCAGTGGAAAAATGTGGACCAAACCCATGTCAGGATAATCTAGAAATGTCTCTGAACATGTATCATGGTGTAGATATTTCAATATATTTATATATATATATATATATATATATATATATATATATATATATATATATTTGAACTATAATTTCTAACATATATAGTCGTATATATTTTTATGTTGTGCAATCATGGCCCTGAGAAATAACTCAAGAATCCCAGAATAGTCACAAGACTCTCATATTTTAGAAAGGGAAGAAATGCACAAACATATTATGTAAGGTATTCCATTCCCAAGAATCATGTTTAAGGGATTCCATGCCTATGTATCATGTGTATGAGATTCGATGATAGAGTATCATCTGTATGGGATGACATGCATGAGAATGATGTGTGTGAGACACCATGCCCATGTATCTTATGTAAGGGATCTGATTTCTGATTATCATGTGCCCAGGACACCATGCTCGAGTATCACAATTTATAAGGGACTCTAATCCAATGTTTATTTAGTGGTACCATTCCCATGAATAATAAGATACAATATTCCAATTTATAATTTAGAAAATTATTTGTTATCATTTGATTCATAAGTTGAAATGAGGAGATTGTTAGATTATCATAAAATCTAGATCTAATTTTATAAAATGTAAAAAATTCAATTATTTCAGTTATAAAAATAAAGAAATATATATAAACATGGAATATTATAATTTAATTCCCATGTAATGAATAAGGCCTCACACCTAGACAGGCTATTGAGCATTTAATTATAGCTCATTTGACATACATAACTAACCACATTAATTATAATTATTATGGTCCTTGTTTATATGTCTATAAAATTTCACTTTTATCATTTTTCTCTAGTCATTCCATAAAAATAATTATTCCAACACACCATAGGAATTTATTTTTTTACACAATAAAGATGGTCTTAATAGAAATTTATAAAATAATGGTTATACATATCACTCAATCAGTTTTTATTCCAAAATATACATCATCGTTAAAAATTTTCCTAGCACGGATACAATATCTATAGTAATTTAATTAATTATATTAACATAATTTAACAATTATTTTAAAAAAAGTCAATCTAAAGACACATAGTGGTGTTTTACCAAAGAATATAAATTCATCATCATGGGAAAATAAGAGACATGCCCATGGGGTGGTTCACAATTTGCACTAAACATATTATAATGTATAGGGTTTCATAAAATCTCTAAATCACATTCTAGTCAATTTAATTGAAGGTTTATATGAATAAGGAGTAATGAAAAGTGATTTTGGCACATGACACAATGTTTTTTTGTAAACATGATATACATTAAAGAAAGGGAATGAGACCACCTACCATATTCTTAGGGTGCTTCTATCATCCATCACCAGGAATTGATCAGGATTGGAATTAGTGAAATTAGAAGAATCAAAAAATTTGATTAAAATATGTAATATGATCTGGAATTGAAATATGATCTCATACAATAAGAGAACCCAAAAAAGAGGTAAGAAAATTCATGAACTAACGTTTGGTTACCCAACATGATGAACAACACTTTAACTGGGGCTTAGATTGAGGAGTTACCTTGAACACTATGAGAGTGAGGGGATTTTAATCATACCATATGGGATCCCCCAATTAGGTGAAGAAAATAACCGACTGATCCCTAGTTAAGATTATTTTATAAGTACATCCCATGTTATTCATGGTGTTAACTGGATTTAAATTGTGAATTCCTTGTGGGTAAACCCCCAAATAGTTCACATCATGAATCATCCCTATCTGTATCCTCTTAGAACCATTCACACTGTGAATGGGATTTACGACATGAATGGATTATATCAGCTAAAATTTATATCATGCATGATTCACTACATGAACCAGATTCATGCCATGAATTACTCAGGATATACCCCCTAGTATTTCATGTCATGTGTCCTCTGTGCTACACCCGATGAAAACCATTCACATTTTGGAATATATTGTCCATTTAAATGGTATTTAGTATATATTTACCTCTTCCCACATGCCCATACATTCTCAATAATTTTATTGAACACGCATGACTTCTAAAAACTTATGAAAACACAACTTAAAAACATACTTTCTAGACCTTCAATCTCGGGAAATATATTCTTGATTCATGAAATTAAAAATAAATTATAAGTAATGATTAATTATAAATTTTATACCCATAAATAAGGATGTCAAAAACTCCCCACCTTAAATCATATCATCCCCAAGAAGCCACTAGGAACAACATAACATCAATAATCTATATTGGGTCTGCGATGCTCCCCACAAATGGACAAATTAATGTTTCAATTCTAGTCACATATCTAATAATGAAATTTATTAATTTGATATATAATACATTTCAACTCTTTCCAAAACATGTAGTGAAAATTGAACCAGAATACAATAGTTACCTGGACCCATGTAACATGATACATGACCATGTCATGGTATATTTAATCATTTGAACTACAAAGATCTCCTCCATAAGCTCTGTCTTATCATGTACAATTAATAAATATTTTATTTACAATAATGGATTTTCATATTGATGTAAACCCTCATCATTATAGAAACACTATTAGAATAATATTAATTAGAATGAAGTAGTCAAATTTCATTCAAAAACATTTATCATTCTCACACAATATCAAACCAAAAAATATATGAACAAATATTTCAAAAAAATGAATGAACCAAAAATATGATTCATCCAAAAAATTATTAAGATGAATTTATTGAATGAAATAACAATTTTTTTGGGTCATTCCCACTAAAGCCCATAAATTACTTATAGTGATGTTTTATACTAAAGTTATCATTCTGGACTTCATTCCACAACATGATCATAGGTGTATAGACGATCCAAAAATGTTAGATCATCAAACAGAAACTAAAACTACTAATCCTAACTATGAGTTAGTCTTAACATTGGAATCTATGATTGGAGTCCAGGGAGAATAACCAACATAGTCCAAAATCAAAATTTTACAAGTGATATTTGAGGTTAAGGGGGATGGTAATCACTTATCCAAGGATAGAGTAATAGGATATAAAATATTGCAAAAAATGACCCAATAAACTATCATCATATCTATTAATTTTTCCTTGATATGGACTCCATTGAAATGATTCAAACAATATACAAGAATAAAAGATAATCCACTACTGAATAACTTGTTTAGAAAGAGTGAAACTGTATCCATTGACACATCATAACATACCATAAACAATAATCTCTATATAAAGTCCTTCCATGATTTTTTTAAAAATCCCACTTTAGTATAATATCGACTCATGATGCCGTGAATTTTTACATACATGTCCAACCACTTCATCATCATTATTCCTTGAAAGTGTCAACATGACTCAAATTATTCAATGGTTTCATACACACCCAACCATGAATCTAGAATCCAAGATCTATATAAAATCATAAAAAGTTCTTATCTTTAGTATTACCATAACTACTATGTTTCCACAATAACTATCCTCATGGGGTTTCAAAATAAATGATGGTAATTCGAATATAGTATTTACTATTTTTTCTCCACTTACATGGACAGACATGCTCAAAATATTTGAAATGATGATCCCCATCATTAGGGAATAATATCGATAATTTTATATGAATAGTAACTCATCAAATGGAAAAACTCCATCCATCAATGAACAAGGTTTATGAATGTGGGCAACACACTTTTACCAAAATCTATAATTGGAGTGAGAATAATATTAACTGATTAATTGTGGAATAGATCACATTTACTCTATATGCACTCATTAAAATATCTAGATCAACACTAAAACATTTCATTTTTATCATTAATACTTGCCAAAATAAGCTTATATGTAGAATTTTAACACTTGTTTATTTTACAACATCTTTCCCCCGCACCAGGATAAATAAATCCATATGATTCCTAGGCCACTCTACCCCAAAGACGATGTAATTATATAACATAATAGATTAAAGATTATACAACTTACAATGAACTCATAGGGTTCAAAAAAATATTTTACAAACATAAAGGTTACCCCTTGTATCAATACACACTACCCTAATTTTTTATTAGCACAATGACACATAATATAATACACTCCATTAGCATGTTGGCCCAATGAATCTCAATATTACTATGGCATGAACAATATATTTTGGTCATGTATTTAATATACCATAAAACTATTAATATAGCTGAAGAACATCTTAGTTTTCCAACACTAATGAATGTTATGGTCTACAAAACCTAATAAGGGTTCCCCATTCCCTATGCATTTCTAAACTATTGAATCCAAGAATTACATGATTCCCATATACATATAAAGTATTCATTTATCACATGAACACTGTTTTAACTTGGGTTTTATTCCACAATCTAAAAGTCCATCCTGGGTAGAAAAACCTGAATGGAACCTCTATCCTTGAACTCTATATAGGAATCTAGTGATTCAAGAGTAAATCCAAGAGAAATACCTCAACCATGCTTTCCCCTTGTCCAAACATGATGAATTGACCCTATAACATGTCATAATGTAATTGATATTTAGGATTACATGCCTCACCATTACACTTATGTTAAATGGAAGCATCAACATATTTTTATGGAAAATGTACATGTTCTATTCTACATCTAGACTCAGGGAATGATTTAAACTACCCTTATAATATTTTCAATGAAATGAACTCCCCTAAATGGGTTCATTAATGTCATTACTTCAAAATACCATTTATTCAAAACATTAATGAGGCACAGCTTAAATAATATCATGTTCTTCAAATATAGAAAAAATTATGTGTGTATTATTCAATGGCTTCTATAAGATTAATATTCATGTTATATCAAGCATCCTTTTACGAATTTTTTATTTATGTGACTTCCTAAAAAGGTTTTGTCAAATTATTTCTCAAATACCATTTATCCATATTACTTATATGTAATAGATCTCATATCTACTTTTTTTATTTGAAATTCGAAATCTATTCTATAAATGAAAAAATATATTATATTTTAATTTCAATTTTACCAAACTAAAAAAATCAAATAACTACAGCTCAAAAGTATATATCATTTCATTAAAAATTACAGAGGATTAGATCGATATGATTCTATAATTGATTTACACAAAACATCTTATAAGTGTCTTTCAAACCATTAAATAACTAAACATATGAAGCATTAGTATACCGCCATGGGGTTAATCACTAAGGCATAAAAGGTAAAGGACAACTATGTGGGTCAAATCATTCTTACATGGGTCCCATTAAAATCAAACTAATAGAAAAATATCCATGTAAAATTTTGATCACACCCTTAGCATTTTAATCTCATATGCATGAAAATTCTGACCTCACCAACATAAATCAAGAAATGAATATAAATCTTCTATGATACCAATCATCATTCCCATGTAAAAAAGAAACAATCCATTATAATCCTATCGTTGTATAAATAGATGATCCACCATTACCAACTTATGAATAAACATGACTTTATATGTTTCAATTGGTATTTAGAGTTGGCGCATCGACCAGAGAAGAGCTAATCAGAATTGGAAGAATGTGAGGGTATGAAATTTCCATAGGTATGGGGTCTATGCATATATTCACATGAAATATAGTTGGCTTTCCTTGTGAAGGTAGAGAGATGACATAAGGAAATATGTTAGGGAGGGGAAGTTTCATGTAGTATTCTTGAGATGTATTCATCTAAGGCCTTCGGGTCATGTAATGTGTCACTAAGCCTACAGGTCATGTAAGGGTTCGTCTTAAACACTAAAAAGAGGGATTATTAAAAATAAATAAATAAATGAAGGCCTTCTGGTAATTCAGTAATTTAATTACAAAAATAAATTTTCACTACATGAAAATAGTGTCCCATGGCTTAAACATGTCATAATCAGTTAGTCAGATCGAATGGATATAAAATGTTATATTAGAAAAAAAACATAGGTTTATGTAGCCAATTTATTTAAAGAGTTGTATGTCATTACTATAACTTGTTAGAAAAATTAATAATACATTATTTTATATAGAAAATCTTTCTAATAAATCACCTAATGTGTTTATATAGTCCCGTATACTATATTATCACGCAACATGGTATATAATCTGAAAAGGAACATGGAACATATCACTGGTAGTCAAGAAATGTAATCTACATGTCATGAAATATTCCTATTAAGTAAATATGTATTAATTTATATTGAAACAAGTAACATTGCATCCATTTCATACTAGAAAATGGGTAAAAGAATAAAAAGTTGTAACTAGACTAAGTACAACAATCACTCATGAAAATTTAATAATAAACTATAATAATAAATTATAGGAAAAAAATGCCATCCCTAGTGACTTGGTATTTTACCCTTGTGTGAAATGATCACTCCAAGACACAATTATTTACAATATACCAAAAAAATCATAATATCATTTCTAATATCACATAATAGAAAAAAAAAATCCAATCTGATAACACTTTTAAATTCCATATCCTATGAGTCACTGAAGCAGTACCTTGATTCGATTGGTCACATGGCCTCATGCATACCTCCTTGTATGCCAGAAATGTAGATATTATATGAGGGAATGATTTTTTTATGGCAGGAGAACATCCGCCTCAGCGCGGTTGGTGAGGAATCATAGGTGCATACAAGTGGCCTGAGATAAAATCTAGGAAATGGAATAATTTCTGGGTGCACTGTAGGAGTACTGTAGTGGGGACTATGAATTATTGTAGAAAGTACTATAGAGGTAACTATAACGGTCACTGTTTGGAACTACACCAGTCGGGAATGTTCCCCTGTTTGGGCCTTCGGGCCACCGATTTGGTCCCTAAGTCCTTTAAGGCCTTCGGGCCACCAAAGCCTTTGTACCAGTAAGTTCTTCGGGCCACATCATGGCTTTCAAGCCACCTTGAAGTGAAGATGCAAACCATAAATCCTATAATGAACAAGCTCTATAAGGAGGATGACCAAAGAACATTTACCATAGTAGAAGCTACATGGATTGGATAAATGAGAGGGTATGGAACCTACCATCGGGACAAGCCTGTGCATGCACGAGATAGCCTAGCCAAACATCCATTCAAAGGTAAAGAGCTAATTTCACGATGATGATGTTGGGGAGGAGAAGAACCAAGTAGTTAGTCTGGGTTGTATGTAATGTTTGAAGCCTAAAGACAATGAATTCCACTAAGGCCTACGACCCATGTAATACAAATCCCCACGGGCCCTATAAGGGTTCCACCTCAACCCTTGAATGGTGGATTATAAAAAATCAATAAAAAATGAAGGCCTTCAGGCCATTGTATAGATGATTTTATGGTAGGGAGAGTATACTCTCATGACCCAAGTAGCATGGTTTGAATTCATGGATAAATGAACAGTAGAAATATTATAAGTGAAATGTTGTCTAGGAAAGTAATACTATATAAAAATGGATATTTCCAAATAGTAACACCATTAATGTCCATGCAATGATAAAATATATAATAAGATGAAATTTAATAGGAAAACATGGCATCAGACGAATAATACAATACATGTATAATGAAATGAACAAAATACCCTTCGGAAATCTCCATGGACATCCTAACCACCAGCTCTGTCCTATCCCCCAAGACTGTCTTGTACAAGAGTATTAATACAAGCCCAACCGATGAGCATGAACCAATAACCATGAGGTCAATTTGGGTTCTAAACGAATTCCCAAACAAGGTGTGAGACAATCTCAGTTTTCCACCACCAATGGTATAGAATTTTATGTAGTCCAAGATATTGAAATTACATCATTTCGGTGGTATAAAGTATACGAATAGATTAGTAATAAAATTTATCAAATTGTAATTAGGCTCCTCAAAGGATACATGGATGAGAATACCTTATTTGTCTTATTCCTAAAATTTATCTAACCAAGTGTTACTATGTGTGTGTGTGTGTCTGTATTTCTAAATAGATATTTATGTATTTATAAGATCCAAACACATAGTAACATATATAGACATAAATAGAGATATGTAGTGCTAGTCTAGTCTCATTGTGTGGCTTAGGTGTCCATGTATAGTTACAAGTGTCTCATATAGTAGATGGTGATGCCTTTCCCAAGTATAATGTGTATGGGTTTCCATTCCTAAGTATCATGTGTTGGGGAAGCCATGCCCAATTATCATGTGTAAGGGATTCCATGAGCAAGTTCCATGTATAAGGGAGGTGTTGCATGAGTATCATGTTTAATGACCTCCATGGCTGAGTATTATGTGTAAGGGATTACATGCATGAGTATCATGTATAATGGACATCATCCTGAACTATAACAACTTATATTGGACATTATGCCCATGGTTAATACGGGACACTATGCCCATAGATAATAAGGGCCATCATTCCTATTTATATATTAACAAATTAATTTCCATCACTTCCTTTGTAAGTTACAAGGATGGGAAAGTGAGATTTTTGGAATATATACATTTCATTAAATACACTTAAACAAATCAGTTTATATTTTAATAATGAAGAATTTCATGTACATGACAATTTCATATAACAATTTAATTTATATGAAATGAATAAGTCCATTCACATAGACATGCCATTTTGAAATTTATTATAGCCCATCTGATATACATCATTAATAATTTTAATGATAATTAATAAGTTCCAAGTGTGTTTTTCCATAACACTTTTCTTATATCATGTTACTCATCATTAAATCTAAATAAATATTCCATCACACCATAGATGGGTGTTTGGTTACATAAGAAACAATGTATTCATTGACACATAAATATACTAATCATTATTATCATTACAACCCCATTAATTTCAAGTAATATATAATAATTTGACATATAGACTGTATAGATGCATTCTTGACTGTAATTTAATAAATAAATTTAATGTTGATCCAATCCTTTTTTTGTATTTTCTAAAAATCCATGTAATGGATTTGTGAGAACCATACATTCCACATAAAAAATATGATTTATAAACAATTAAGAGTAGAACCAAATTCAAAAATCAAAATACAAAATACAAAATTCAAAATTCAAACCAAAAATCCGTTAATTACACAAATTGAAAATAGAAATAACATCAAACCCAACAGACCTCAGACTATAAGAGATCCACAAGCTACCTCCTACATTGAGGTTTGACCACTAACACACAACGCTTACCACACTTTCATCCCCATCAACCAAGCACAATCACTATCATCATCATGTTACTGTCATCAAAAGAGGATGGCCAAAACCACCACCATCCACAAAAGTAGACCACCATCGTCATCACCGCCCAACACCACCAGATCCAAAAAAATGCAACCACCATTGGATTCAAGATTCATAACCACTATCCCAGAAAAAACCTTTTCCAAGATTATATAAGAAGAATGAATGTTGTGAAACTAGAAACTGAACTAATTGAATGCATACACATCTCCAAAAGAGAGATCTGGCACAGGCTATGCCAGGATATGGCTGAACCTAGTCCAATACAGATCAAACATCCATTCATTAAACAAATAGTAAGAAAACTAGCACTGAACAATCCCATTACATTGATAAAAATTTAATCAATATAACAAACATCTATGATATTGATTTATTATGATGAAGGGCCACCTCCAGGAGAATTGATAAACAAAAAAATAACAAACCCAATAGCCTCTTGAAACCATCGAGATAGACCGAATAATAGAGCAATGTAGGGGAAAAAGACAGAGTAGAGTTTGATGTAGTAGGGTCTCCACAAAGAATCTCTTCCTCACATAGAACCACCAACCCCGAACATCGAAACCAATATTTGAAAAAAAGAATACCCTAAACACACTGACGAAGTAGAGGCCTCCAAAAAGTAGGAAACAACAAAGTCAAAAGACAAGTCGAGCTCATGTGAGACAGAAACGATCCAACTACAAATCGTCATCCTTCCGGAGAAAAAAAGCTTACCAAACTATAATGGGGTCGAAAAGGTGGTAACCGAAAGGAAATATAAGATGAATAATTGGATATTCTTCAATAGGAGCCAATACTTTATACAATATAGTGGAAGAGCAGGGGATGAAAAGAACCAAATAAAACAAGAAAGTGAGCACGATGAGGAAGAATTAAAAGGGTGAGAGTTTGGAGGGAAGGAAAGAGGAATTAGGGGAGGGGAGACAATGTTACATAAGCGGTGCACATTCCTCCAATATCTAGATCAACAAAAATTGATCCATCATCATTTCATTTAATGTTATTTAATGAATCTTTTTTTAGAAGTCAGGCCAAACATCCCACAAATTGTTTTGATTATAAACACAATTTCATTATCATGGTAAAATGAGTGACACAACCATGGGGTTTACCTCACATAAGTGTCATCCTCTAAAAATTTCAAAGGGTTCATATAGACTTTAAATCATAGCCTATAAAATTAAAATTACTGTTTATAACATCATAGAGAAATGCATAGAGAATATTTTGGACAACGCAATTACACATTTTATCAACATTATAGAAATTATGGTGAATCCATCATACCACGTACGAAATTATTATGACACATCAATCGTACATCACTATGATTTGATTCATCCTAAGATGAATAAATCTAATGAATCGACAAAAACCATGAAAATAGGGATATCTGATTGCATGGAATAGAAATTCAATATGGAAAGAGAAACCAAAAAACGAAGGAAGATAAATTATCGAGTTACTATTAGATATAAAATTTGATGAAATGCACTAGAATCGACGATTGGATGGTGGAGTTCGATGGAATAATATTTGGGGGAGAAGAGTTTCTAAATACCTCCTAGGAAACCCTACTGTTTGATGAAAATAAGGGGTCGAGCCCCAATTTACATTTTTAATGAAATCCATCTCAAATGATGAACGACCGATACTAGATTCATGATATGATGTAATAATTTTCAACCCCACATAATTCAATTATTTTAATCCTAATGGCACACCCCTTTAAAACCATCCATATCATGAATGAGATTTACAATGTTAATGGCCTCTAGATTATATTTCTTTCATCTATCACGGTTCACATGGAGAAAAAGATTCACGTTGAGAAGTTCTCTAAGTAAACCCACATGATTTCATTTCTAGAAACCTAATCGGCCAAAACCTAGTAAACCCATTCCCTATGTGAATAGTTTTCATGAAAAAGGGTCTTGAAATATCATTTTATAGAAGCTTGTATTCTTTTTAATCCTCCTATATCCACCCAAACCCCTACGATCTCTACCAAATCCCAAAAAACATTTGAAATCTATATTCCTTGATTTAAAAATTGTAGTCCCTATATCTGATTACCAAAAATCAAAACAACCCATCCATCAGATGATGCATTCAAATTCGTATAGAAATTTCAACTGAGTCCCAATCCTAGGACACTACAAAATTATTCACTATGGATGAGTTATTACCCTCCTCTCTCGTTAAACCAATTTGATAATAACTTTTATACTATCGTATTACTACCAAAATAATTCATCAAATCTCTCTATCCTATTATCAATTTAATCACATATACTATTACAAGTCAATTTAAATCAATTTAGTTGTCCATACACATATTCATAATAAATTATTTATTTTCCATGTTATTCACTTCTGATGATCTACATCCCTTATCCACCATTAATCCTATTTCACAATTGATTTTGTATAGTTGGCATGTTTTTGAATTCAATCATTGATTCTATCCCTCATATTTTCAACACATACACATCCATTTTTATTTGGATTTTAATTTCAATGTGATTATGATTCCATATATGACAAATTAATCCTTTAATATCCAAGTTATTTCAAAAAAATTATAAACTACCTTTCTCTCTTAGTAAAATCCGTCCATAAAAACTTTGTATACCAATCATGATTCTTAAATCATTTCATGGATTTCCTTCTTTAGGTTGTGACTAACAAAAACTAATTTTCTCCATGGATATCCAAATAAAATGATATTTATAATATGTTATAGGTATGAAATTGTTTTTGAAATAGATTATTTTGTTATTTATGTTTTATATACATGAACATATAATACATTTGACTAATCATTAAAATAAATAAAGGGTTTCTTGGGTCATTATTTACACATTGATAAATATTTCTTATTATACCCCAAAATTTAATTAATATAGACTATATACATCAATTTAATATTAATTAATAATGATTTCAATGTATTTCATGATATTTGATCTTTTATTCCAAGGTCATTATATCAAGTGGTTTGACTAAATTTTTTCAAAAGATGCAATGTTTTTTCATAACTCATCTTTTTCATTGGTTGTTTTGTTTACTAGTTTATTATAGTTTTATTAGAGGTATTTCTCCTATATTATTTTCATATGATAATGAGTCCCTATTTGGAAAGGAAATATTTCATTTCAATGCATTATAATGATGAATTTATTTCTCAAATACTATATTTTTATTATGAACCCCAATTAGGTTTTTCCAATGTTTTCGTAATATTTCCATTTTACTCTTTTTACAAGTATTTTTTTGTTACCCTTTTAATAAGTTGGTTTTCAATAAGGTTATTTTAAAATGTTCAAAAAGATTTTCCATCATTTCATAATCAAGGTATTTATCTTCCACCCCATATTTCTTCATTCATAACCATTATATTTTATCAAAAAACTGTTATTGAAAATTATTTTTAATAGTAAATGTTTTTATATTTTTTTCAATTCACCATTTTACATCCTTAATAACATTTTAAGGAAATAATAATGTATATTATTTTTTAAAAAGTTAATATTTATCAAAATATTTCACATAACAATTTATGAAATTTCCTTTCAATGTAACCAAATAATATTCTTTTATACCAATGAAAAAATAGTTTTATAATGAAATATTTTATGATTTCACCACTATTTTCATATTTATTACTTAAGGAATAATTTCTGTATAAATTATTGTTAGTGAATCACCTTTTAAATGTTCTAATAATCCTCAAAATTTGGGATATTTAATTTTTTTTCACCCAATTACAAAATTCAAGTCAATATATATGATATCATTTGAAAATTTTGTAGAAGAAATTATTATTTCCATTGGATCATTAAAAGATAATTATGATTTATATTATTTGGCACACAAATGTACGGATAAGGATGTGTGGGATCCTATATCAACCTATATTGAATTCTATATTTTTTGGGTTTAATGTGCTTAAAATGGTATAATAGAGGAGTAAACCCAATAGAATGTTTACATTGGAGGATTAATCCATATACCAAGGGGTGTAAAGGAGGATTTATCACAAGCCCAAGGAGTATAAGGGGGTGGGGGTTATCCTAATCCCTAGTATACTTGGTAGGATTACCCCATTCACAATATGGTACACCTGTGATTATACAAGGTCTTCCATGTGGTGATTGTCTTACAGGGTAGCCTTGACATGTGGTATCTATTCATAATGTTAATCCATAATATTATATCATAATATTGTGACTTCAATTATTCTCATTCACTCATGTTTAATGTATCATGATTCCCCAAACATTTTCTATAGTATATGTTCATCCATTTGATATTTCATGTATTTAACTACAAAAATATGGACAGATTATATATTTAAATGTTTTTTAATTATAAAATTATTTTTTATAATGTTTTATCAAGTTTTTAATATCAATACATCAATGAGGAGTCATAGAAGAACCCCCGTCACCAGCTAATGGTGATAAGAACTGACAAAAATGCTGAAGATGTCCCATCTTCCTATAAGATCGGCACTCCACTAGGTCCCTTGGGCAATGCGGCCTCATATGCCCACGCTTCCTGCACTGGTAGAACACCACCTAGCTGCCAGAATATGCATCCATCCTACTCAAATTTCCCCATGTAGTGTCTCTATGACACTTCCTGATATCAGCTGGTGGAGCACTAACTTTATATGCTAAACCGCCCTGGCTTACAACTCTAGAATCCCTCAGATTGCGCTCAGTGATCAGCGCCTCATTGACTATAGAAGATATCGAATTCAACAAAATGATGTTCACCTGAGATCAAATATCCTACCTGAGACCATCCTCAATCTTCCATGTCAGGAATAACACATATCCCCCTAGAATGGGTGAAAAGCGATGTAGCTCGATGAAGTGAGAGGAATACTCCAAAACAGAAAGAGTACACTACTCCAAAATCATAAACTCCTAGGCTCAATTAGCCCTCAACGTCTCTAGGTAGATGTAGTCATAAAAAATGTGATGAAAATAATCCCAAGCCATGACTTGTTGGCATCCTGCCTATGAGATCACATCCCACCAACTCTTGGTGGAGTCTTGAAGATTCTACGTAGTGAGCTTCACCCCCTTCTCTGGAGGTATCTCCAAGTGCTCGATAATCTTCAGCATGGATTCTAGCCATGACTCTACAGCCTGATGTCCTCCTTCCACTAGGAAGGTGGGAGGATGCTACTACTAGAAAACCAGTGTTAGCACTGCCATGGACAGGGCAGGAGGCGGTGCTCTTTGAATGGTCTGCATCTTCCTCATAAATCCCTCTCTGAACTATGCATCAGCACCTGTGTCAGGTATAACGACTCCGGCCAAGACTGGAATGAATGGAGGATCATATGGAAGTCCCTGATCATCCATTTCTGGTGACGTATCACTGCCTGGAAACTGGTGTATGACCAGAGGACGTCTCGGTGGAATGACTCTGCAAGGTCAAACATACACCTTAAAAAAATATTATCATGGACTTAAAACTGAAAGTATAAGAAGGGAACATTAGAAATAAATAATTCATGTTTTATAAAACAAGACTACGCGGGGTGTATAATTACTAATAGCATCTTCTCTTTTGTCTTTCACATGGGCGTGTACTTCTGCCAGAAATGGTCATGTAACACCCCAAAAACATGGCATGCTGTCTTAACACATGGCGTGTACTTGAATTATCTTCCCCTCCCTGAGTCCTTCTACATGGCCTGGCCACATGGTTCTTCTAACCTAAGACTACATGGCATGTTAGATCCAGACATGGCATGTACTAGACAAATTTCACTAACCTGTGTTGTTTGATACACGGCCAGTTTCTAGGATTACTCTGCACTTCATGTTCCAGACAAACACAACATGTACTAGAAAATACTCAACAAACCTGTGTTATTCATGACATGGCTAGATACTACGATTACACTACATGGCATGTGCAATACTGAAATAACATGTATTGTTTATGTTTCATTATCCATCCATGTTGATAGTCTAATGGGTGGACACTAGGTCAACACCACACGACGTGTATAAACGGTACACGAAATGCTCACCCAAATATATCCCTATCCAATGTCTCTACCCACACGGCCTATGACACAGTTAGAGTCTACACATGTGTACATAAGAAAAACAGTTTCTTCACGAATAGAAGAACACATGGCTTGTAGTAAAAACTACAGGGTGTGTATTCTGGGGTTTTCTGGGCAGTAAGATCCAGAAACTACTCTAGAGCTGAGAAAAACACTGAAACGAACAACAAATTGAAAATTCTGATCCATCAGGGCCCATACTCCCTGTGAATCAATTTTTATCAACTTATACATGTTATAACAAGAAAAAAAGTCAATGATCCGCCAAATTCTGATCCCGGAGGGCCCATAACACCTCTAGCACCAAAGTTTGGCTTTCATTCAAGAAAAACCTCCACAAATCAGTACCTTTTCAAACAGCAGGTATTATATCAAGGAATCTATCACAATAGCATACATATCTAGCACAAAATCTACCACAACAACATGAAATCACTAATGTACCTTAAATGGCATGCCAAGTATGCATGACATGTGATTTCTAGAAAGTTCCTATATGATGCATGAGATGGAATACCCTCATATCATTTGGTTTCAACAGAAATATAACCTCGATAACATCAACAATAACAACACAATACATGTGAGTCATCCAATTGTGAAAATCAAATCAACTATGAAATTGAAAAACCAGAAAAATTGCAATAAATGTTGTAGATTGGCTTTTCCCTGTACATAGGTTAGCTACTCCTAGGAACAACTCATTACCAAGTACCTATTACATCCTATCCCTTTTTAAAGGTTCCAATCATTACATCAAAAATATAAATTATCCCCTTGATACCACATTGTAACATCCCAGTTTCAAAAGCCGCCCAGAGACACCCCGTACCTGATTGGTCACATGGCCTCAAGAGAATATACCTAAACACTTGAGGCTACCAACTAAAAGTGAGGTAATTAGGTGTGATAGTGAGGAAAATATGCCCTCATTGGAAGAGTAACATAGAAGAAGTAAACAAATGATAGTAATGGAAACAGTAATAATTATGTAAAAGTGAACTGTAGAAGACTGGCAATAATAAACAGAAGCACACACACACACACACAAACATATATATATATAAGGATGATGCATAATAAATATGTCTAGGAAAGCATCCAAACACATAACAATGATGGAATAAAAACAATACTAAACCAAATTACAATAGAAAGACCGATAACAGATCCTCAGCATCACAAGCCTCAGCTTGGTCCCATGCTCTCCATCGCCATAGCAGTCAAGCACCTGATGTATAAGGGAGTTTTCCATTATCTCTACCTACAGCAATATAATCTGTATGGGCCCAAGAGAATGGCACAAATAGGGTGTGGGACTAAATCCTTGTAGGAAACCACCACATTATTTGTGCCTAAAAGTTATTCAGTATATGGTAGGTTATAAGTAAAAGGAATCAGTAAAAAAGAAATTAGTCAGCAATAAAACATCCACAGTTTCAATACATTCAATATCATATACCGGGCAACTACTAATCAAAGCAGGTAAACACAAACATGTAACCATTTGAGAAGTAATCATATCCTATCACCTTTTGTTCAAATTACAAGGATATAACATAAACTCTCTATGGAATCACTCACTATCAATTCCCCTTATAGTCTAATATAAATAAAAAATCTTTGAGGAAGCACACACAATCAATTCCCCTCATAGAGAAAAGCGATTAACTCCTCTATAAGGGAGATATAATAATCAATTCCCCTTAAAGTCAAAAGCTATTAATGACTCTCTAAGGAAGAACTCACAGTCAATTCCCCTTTATAGTCAACTACAGTAGGTTCTCACGACCCTGTGTAAATCAATCGAGTATAGAAATGGAATATTGACAAGGTAACCCTCAAGAAATACTTGGCTAAAAATTCTACATCATAACAGCATGTTAGAATGCAATTTACACCATCCTACAAGACTAGTCATGGGAAAAACAAGGCATCCAAACAAGCAAAACAAAACCAAACGGTCATAAACAGAACATGCATGGGAAACCACTTCCAAAGAATAACAATCAACCCTATTCAAATTCAATTAACCTCTACACAAGCACACAAGAATGATTGGAAATTAACTAGGAAATAAAAATAAACACACAATACCCCATTCAAGGGTATTGGACAAATTTGAACATATAACTCAAAGAAATTCAACATAAAGGCACAAACCACCTACCTCGGTGATGGGCGATCGCTATACGTGATCATAAATCCTTGAATCTCCCAATAACACGGTAGATCTAAAAAAATATCAAATCCTTCAACCAATGATAACTTGAGAAAGAGGATGAATCAAGAAACGAAGATCTAGAAGAAGGAAGAGTCCACTGAGGATATCCCAAAACAATCGACGGCAGTCGAATCAGAGATTGAATGCTCGGTCGGGGGCTCAGAGGAAGATCATGGCCTTATGGGTTGTCTACGATGAACCAGGTCTAGAAGAAGGTCTTTCAGAAAATTAGACATTACTACAGTATGTTTAATGAAAAAATAAAGAAAAATACATGGTGGGTACTTTGGAAGTACAAGGTGTGTACTTGTCCTTTCTGTACTCTGCTTTAGGCGGTCCCTAAGTCAATCCCACATGGCCGGGTGTGCGGCCATTACACGGCCAGCACATGGCATCATGCGGAAACCAAGTACATGGAATGTAATCATAAAGTACATGGCGTGTACTTCAAAAATTTCCAGAAATTCCTATTTTTCTCCAAAATGACCAAAAAAGGGAAACATACCTGAAAAAGAAGATACAGGTTCTTACAGAAAAATATTTGTTGAACCCTTTGGAAATTGAGTTGCTTTATTATATATTGATAATCCCAAACTATATTTTATTTATATCTTAAATTATGGTTGATTCATCTCCAATATGCTTTATTATATGTTGTTACTTTCAATTATGCTTAATATAAATTTTTTGGATATATGTACTCTGACCTAACTCATTCTTCTAATAGAATTCGTAAACAATTTTGAGCTACCAATGCCACCGTTATGGATTAGAGCTACCTATATCGAATAGGGCTACCGATATAGAGTTCACCAATACATCAAGTTCACCGGTACTCAAATTTCACCACTACATCAAAGTCTACCGATATGGTACATGAGGTCTAATGATAGAGTTACATTTACAAGCTCACCGGTACTCATGCCTACCATTACATTGAAGTCGACAGCTATCGATATAGAGCTACCGGTATGCTAATGTCTACCGATATGCTGAAGTCTATCGATATCCTAAAGTCTACCGATATGCTGAAGTCTACCGATATGCTGAAGTCCACCAATACGCAACGTCTACCGATACATCGAGGAAGCTACCAATAGGGACTTACCGCTACCGATACAAGGCAGAGCCACAAATACTGTTACAAGTCCACTGCTACTGATGCGATCATGTCTACTGTTGTAGCTACCGATACAAAGTCTACCGTTACAAATGAAATCTACCGATAGAGACACCTACTATAACACAAGTCTACCGATATCAAGAAATACCATTCCAGAGACAGAACCCGACACTTCTTTAATTTATTTATCTTTGTTTAATCTAACCAATGGTCATATCAGGTATATTTTAATACACTGACATTTATTTAATGTGTGGTGTTGGATGTCAGGGAACCGTACCTCGTACCTGCAAAATGTAAATAATCTTTTTCTGGAGCACGTGCTTTAAATAAAGGAAGGATGTGCTACTACAAAGAAGAAGATAGACGAATACAATGTGATATATACATACACAAGGTGTGCTGGAAGAACAACTAAGCGTGAATCCAAAGAGATGACATAACTTACACGAAGAACTCATTACTGCATACTAGTAAAGAGCTGAGAACGAGAACATAAAACAAGAACTTGATCGACAAATATCTCCCTATCTCTACACCTGGAAGTCAAGGAAATAGATGATACTCTGTTTTCCAGAAAAAAAAAACCAGAAGAGGACTCAGAGCTAATTCTGATCAATCAAAGGAGTCCAGAACTGCACGACAATCACTAGAGCCATTTCTAAACTCTAAATATTTGCTATGTGATTTATCTTTTTACATATTGAGCAGTGTGTAACACCTGAGACTTTTATGTTATATAAATCATCAAAGGTATCTTTTTCTACAAACAACACTTGCTTGGCTTTCTTTACACGAAATCTCCACCTTCCTCGATAGCTTGCGTCATATGCAATACCGAGTTTCACTAAACAACGATATACTAGCCGTTATGAATAGTAATAACCACTTTTTGAAATTTTATAAATTTTATTTTTCAAAATGGACTTCATTTTTGGATTCGGAATATCGAAATTATCCTAGGGTGAAATTTTGGTATTTTTTCGGAAAACATTCAATTTTTTATGAATAGTGAAACCACTAAGTGGAAGTTAAAAAACTGAATTATTCATAAAACTTAATTTTACCGCTTCTGTGAGTGGAATTTCAAAAATCCGAGAGACACGATTGATGTCAGTAAGTAAAATGTGGTTCAATGAGATGAAAATATTTTTTGGTGAATAGTAACTTTTTACTTTTATTTATCACGGTTAAAATTAAATTGGATAATTAAGGGTAAAAATGATATTATTATTACCCTAACACATGTCCTAATTCTATTGGATACTTTTAATTCGTCCAAAAACAACCATTGGAATAAAATATGACCATTTAGGCCCACTTGGATTAGATTAGGACATTTATTATTAAATTATTTAAAGAAGGGTTAAAATAGTTAAAATCAAATTTTAATAAGAAAATAATTTTTAATATAGGGTTATACATAAGATAAATTAGAATATAAATATAAATTATAAAGATAAATGATTTCCTACATAATTATATTTTATTTTTAATTTTTTGACTTTAAATAAGTTAATTTATTTATGACACAAAGATGATGGAGTAATTATCTTATTAATGAAATATTGACATAATTGATGTTATAAATACCCAAATAAATGTAGTTTGAGACTTTTAATAAATTCCACTAATTTTATTGGTTAATATGACATGTTATTATTGATTTAATTAACTTTTTTTGAACTAATCATTTTGTTATGATTTTCAAAAAAAATCAATTACTAAATAGTGTCAAAATTGACATAAAATAGTTTTTAAAACAAATATTATATTATTAATTGTTATTTTATTCTTAAAAATCTAAGGATCGGAAAAATGACTTAGCTAAGGTTATTTATGTTAATAATAAACATTTTGGGGTTCTTTTGGCTTGTTATAGTAAGTTTATTAACCTTATAGTATAAGAACACAAGAAGACACGGTAAAAGTAAAATTATTTAACATAATGATAAAATTAAAATAAGAACCTAAACTTGTCTAAATTATCTTGGATGAGATTACTTCGACCCATCCCAACCTTAGCTTTGAAATAAATCAATTTGGAGCTATTTAAAACCGATCATGACTTTATAATAAAATAATATTTTTAGTTTTTCCAAAGGAGCCCCTCTCCTCCCTTATAAAAGGCCACCTCCTCCCCCTCTTCCTCACACCACATTGAGCCTTCAAGCTCATCCAACCCCTGCCACTTTCTCCTCTCCACTTCGGTAGAGACATCCTAGAGGTCTTGATCTTCTTCAAAGACCAATTTTAGTGCCCTAAAAGGAGGTCTAAAAGAAGCACTTCAAAGAAGAGGTAATGTCTGTTATCGATTCTTTCATCTTTATTTCTTCTTCCAATTCTTCTTATTTAGTTGTTTCATTATGAAGTAATAACATCAGTATCAATCATATACTGATATGTTATTATATGTATTAAACAACCCTATTTCACCGTCTATCCATCCTACGGAAAATGGAATCACCGTGCGTGCGTACGTACGGAATACCGTCTCCACGCCGTGGTGTAATCTATTTTCCACCACCACCTTACTTGGATGGGTATAATGGTGTAAATAATGACTATATATTACTATTTTAAAGTGATATTGATTCTGAAATAGTATAAATACACTCCAATACAATTACACGATCATGGGAACGATATCATCGCTCGTGCGTATGTACGGAATACCGTCTCCACGATGTGATGCGACTCATTCTACATGATCTTCATTGCATAATGATTATATAAATGAATTGACTAAATAAATATAATATATAGTACAATAATAAAATTCTGTAAATGAGGTATATATAACCTAAAAATAAGGATAAGAATTTATTTGACAAAACACGCATAAGAACAAAAATTAATAAACACCCGAATAAACAAGTAGTAATGAAATATTACAAATAAGAAGCTAATAATATGACCATATATGATATCATAAAAATAAGTATGATTCTGGAAGAAGTCAATAACATTATTTAAATCATTATACAGGATGTTCGGACATGTACAAAGCATATCAGACCTATGGTAAGGGAAAATATCACAATCTCAATTTTATCCGAGATTGTTTATACTTTGGTATTTAATGGGGTGTATTTTATCATCCATATCCATGTTTCCTCAAAATGTAATATTATTTCCATCCACCTAAAATTGTTTAAATCCATTTTTACCCATTGGTGAGTTTTAGTAAAAGATATGAAAGGAATCTTTTGTCGTTTTTCGTACGAGGTACTTTTTGACTTTTCCGACAAAAGAATGAGATGAATGTTTTTTTAACTTATACGGCATGAATGGATTTTTAAAACATTTTTTTCCAAGAAGATTAATTTACAAATTTTCAATTTTATTTGTAATTATATTCTTTTAGTTTAGAATTGTAAGACATGTTAAGAAAGGAAAAGTGTTTTTGAAGTAGAAAGGATATTTTCCTCAAGAATGGAGTTCGAGTGTTTTATCAATATTATTTTCCCTCTAAGATAATATAGGGTTCAGTTTCGATCCCTATTATTATATTGATTTGATTATGTTGTGATGGAATTATTATTATGAATTCATTTATCTTATATGAATTGTTTTATGATGTCATGTTGTTTAAGAATCCCATTTTTATTACATGGGTTATGCAATGATGTATGATTTATGATTTAGTGGAACACATATGAATGGTATCATTATGAGATGGGTGGGACCTATATCTCCCTCCAATGCATTGGGTAAAGATTTTATATCTCATTAGATAGACATGGCTGGAACGGCAGGTTATACCGGTTCAGTGAAACATGACTGAAAAGAGGAGTGAACTCGGTTCAGAAATGGACTTTGTCCACTAAGATAGTATTGGAAATGAGTCTTGACTAATAATAAATGATTTTCTATGACAATGTGTGTATGCCACAATGTTCCATGTTTTATGTTATGATTATTGGGATTACATTTCACTTATATGATTTATCCCATGGTATGCGAATATGATTTCTTTTGCAGGTTATGATTTCCAAATGTTATGTTCATGATGTGATTGATTTTTCTTTTGTTTACCTTTACTGAGCATTTGAGCTCACCCTTTTGTATGTTTTATTTCCCCAGGTCAGGAAGAAGGTTATTAAGTAGGATATTCCAAAAAGGGACTCTAGGTATGATGAAATAAGTGGGAGGAAAAGTAGATGCTTTATGAACCAGTTGTTTTGTTTCCCAGTTTTTAAAGACTCTATACCTATACAGTCCTTTCCTGGTTTTGTTATATGTTGTAATAAGTGTGCTTCAATTCTAAAGTAAAAAAAAAATGTATGTAAAGTATGGGTTGTAATAGTTGGTATCAAAGAAAAGTTATAGTCAACCTTTGGAAACTAGGATGTGAAAGCCTTAGTAAAAACCCTAAGGATAAGTCTAAGAATAGAACACGATCATAGTGTTTTAGAAATGGCCATGAATAACCTAGGATAAGACCATAAGTGTGAAATTTTATTCTTGATTATGTGGTTTTCCTATTATAATTAGTGTTTCTCACACTATTATTCTTGGTTTTAGTCAATGGCTGGAACCCAAAGGAACCGTGTTAATGTGGAATGCGATGGGCAATGCATTGATTTTCCCCCTGAGAAACCAAACGTTATGGGAGCTGGAATGAAAAATCTTGTAGCCATGCTCACACAACTTTCTCAAGCTATGAATCATGCAGGACTTCCAAAAGCGCAATGGAAGGAGCAACATTCTGTTGAATCCTTCATGAGGCAGCGTCCACCTTCATTCAGCGGGTCTACTGATCCATTAGTTGCTGAACAATGGATTAGTACTACTCAAAAGATATTTTCAATACTTCAATGTTCTGAACATGATAAATTCATATTAGCATTGTATCATTTGGTAGGTGATGCTGATCAATGGTGGAATCTTATAATGAATACGAGGAAAAGAGATGAAATTTAGTCCATGGAATGGGACGAGTCCAAGAACTTATTTTTCAATAAGTACTTCCCTCATATTCTCCGAACAAAGATGGAGAAAGAGTTTCTTTAACTGAAGAAAAAGGATGATGAATCTGTTGGTACCTATGAAGCAAATTTTACAAGACTTGCAAGGTACGCTTCTGGTATTATTATCCAACCTGAGAGTAAGATCGATTGATTCTATAGTGGCTTAAAACCAAGTCTTCGAAGGGCGTTAGCCATAAGGGACTTCAATAGCTACGAGGATATCGTTCGATGTGCTCTCAAAGTTGAGATGGAGATTGGAGTAACCCATCAGTCATATAGGTTTGATAAGAAGAGGAAAATGGAATTCAAAGGAAAATCTAAAGAGCACAATGAAAAGAAGATGAGCTTTCCCTTATGCTCAAAGTCTGGTAAGAAACATGGAGGGAGTTGTCTTAAAGGGACAAGTAAATGTTTGAAATGTGGAAAGGAAGGACATCGGGCATTTGAATGCCGCAATGATGGGAAGAATATGTCTAATGATGCAAACAAAGTAAGGGACACACAGAATGAACCTACTACACTTCAATGTTTCAAGAGCAAGGAGATGGGGAATTATGCCAATCAATTCCCAAATCCAAGGGTTGAGGGTGATGGTCGACGTCAACAAACTCTTAAGGCTAAAGACAAAGGATAGTCACATGCAATTTCTATCAGCGATGTGGAGTACGACAACGATGTGGTGAAAGGTACACTTACCATCCACTCTAAAGTAGCACATGTTTTATTTGATTCTGGATCCACCGACTCCTTTATTTCTGAAGAATTTTATAAATATATCACCGTATTACCTCAACAATTAGATGTTGAGTTAGCTGTGACAACCCCTAATGGAACAATAGTCGCATCAAAAGTTTATAATTCATCTCCGATTGAAGTTTGTGGGAAATTTCTTCCTGCAAATCTTGTGATCCTTCCTATAGTGGAATTTGATGTGATTCTTGGCATGGATTGGATTTCTTTATATGGAGCTCATATCAATTTCCAATGAAGGGAAGTCACATTTCATATTCCAGATCAATCTATGAACGTCTATCGATGCAAGGATGAACATAACCTTCCTGTGGAAATTTCTTCCATCTTATGGGTCTTTATTCCACTTAATGAAGGTTATTTATCTCAAATGGTTGGTGAGAAACTCACAAGTAAGAATATGCCCATTGTACGAGATTTTGATGATGTCATTCTGGAGGAATTGCCAGCTCTTCCACCAAATCGTGAAGTTGAGTTTTCAATTGAACTCGTACCGGGTGCTTTGCCTATTTCAAAGACACCTTATAGAATGGCCCCAATTGAGTTTTAGGAATTGAAGAAACAACATCAAGAGAATCTTGATAAAGGATTCATACACCCTAGTGCGTCCACTTGGGGAGGACCTGTTCTGTTTGTTAAGAAGAAAGATAGATCAATGAGACTCTACATTGATTATCGAGAACTTAACAAGATCACTATCAAGAACAAATATCCTCTCCCACACATTGATGACTTATTTGACCAACTACGTAGAGCTCAATACTTTTCCAAGATTGATCTTCGTTCAAGGTATCATCAATTAAGGGTAAAAAGGGAGGATATACCAAAGATGGATTTCCGTACAAGGTATGGACACTATGGATTTATAGTGATGCCATTTGGTCTTACTAATTCCCCTGTTATCTTCCTGGATCTGATGAATAGATTCTTTAGAAACTATCTTGATCAGTTTGTGGTAGTCATTATAGACTATATTCTTGTATATTCAAAGAGCAAGGAAGAACATGAAGATCACTTGAGAATTATATTGAAGACCCTTAGAAAGGAGAAGATTTATGAAAAATTTAACAAATGTGAATTTTGGCTTCAAATAGTTTCATTTTTGGGTCACATAATCTCAAAAGAGGGGATATCTGTGGATCAAGCAAAAATAGAGGTTATCGAAAGATGGCCAAGACCAACAATAGTAACTGAGATCTGAAGTTTTCTTGGTTTGGATGGATATTATCGACCTTTTGTGAATGATTTTTCACGATTATCTAATCCACTCACCAAGTTGACTCGAAGAGGAGTTAAGTTTGTCTGGACGGAGGAATGTGAAGTGAATTTCAAGGAGTTGAAAATAAGGTTATCCAGTGCACCTGTGCTCACAATGCCTTGTAGTGGAGAAAGGTTTGTGATCTACAGTGATGATCCAAGAATGGTTTGGGGTGTGTTCTTGTGCAAAATGATATTGTGATAGCTTATGCCTCACGACAGTAGAAAATACATGAGAAAATTTACCCAACTCATGATTTGGGGTAAGATGTGGCAATCTTTTCATTAATGATTTGGAGGCTTTATCATTATGGAGAAAGGTGTTACATTTATACTGATCATAAAAGTTTAAAGTATATTTTCACACAAAAGGAGCTGAATATGCACCAAAGAAGATGGTTGGAGCTGATTAAGGATTACGACTGCTCAATCCATTACCACCCAGGGAAAGCAAACAAGGTGGAAGATGAATTAAGTCGACAAGACCATGCCAGTTTATCCATGATGAGGATCATAAAAGATCCAATATTTATGGATTTACAAAGGATGGATCTTGGACATATAATTAAAGGGGAAAAATCATATCTTTCTCAAATGAATGTTCAATCATCTATACATGTGAAGATTAAAGAGGCACATAAAGAAGATGTAGACTTACAAAAGAAGGTGAGAAATGTTCCTGAATTCAACCTTGATTGTGATGGGATAATAAAGTTCAGGAATCGGGTTTGTGTTCCTCCCATCCCCGATTTAAAGAAGGAGCTTCTGGATGAGGCTTACAGTTCATCATTCTCCATTCATCCTGGAAGCACGAAAATATATAGTGACATGAAAGAGTACTTCTGGTGGGATGGCATGAAAAGAGATATTGCTGAATATGTCTCTCGATGCTTGGATTGTCAGCAAGTTAAAGCTGGGAGACAGAACTCTAAGGAGATGTTACAACCATTACCCACACCCGAATGGAAATGGGAAAACATCACTATGGACTTTGTCACTGGACATCCAAAAACATCCAAAGGCAATAATGTTATCTGGGTCATAGTTGATCGTCTTACAAAGTCTGCCCACTTCATCGCTATTAGAGAGGATTTCTCTCTGGATCAGCTTGCCATGATATATGTAAATGAAGTGGTAAGATTGCATGGAGTACCACTTTCTATCATATCTGATCGGGATCCTATTTTTACCTCAAAGTTCTGGCGTAGTCTTCAGCATACTCTGGATACAGAGTTAAGTTTCAGCACTGCTTATCATCCTCAGATAGACGGTCAGTCTGAGAGAACAATTAAAACTCTAGAAGATATGTTGAGAGCTTTCTCTATGGATTTCAAAGGTGGTTGGGATCAGCACCTACCTTTGGTGGAATTTTCGTATAATAATAGCTTTCACTCCAGTATTCAGATGGATCCTTATGAAGCTCTCTATGGAAAGAAATGCAGGACTCCAACTTGCTGGGATGAATTTGGGGAAAGAAAGATATTAGGACATGATCTCATTGATGAAATGGTAGAAAAGGTTAGATCCATTCAACAAAACATAAGAGCATCTCAGAGTCGATAGAAATGTTTTGCCGACAACCGAAGAAAATACCTAGAGTTTGATGTGGGTGATAAAGTGTTCATACGAATATCTCCTTGGAAAAGGGTCATGATATTTGGAAAGAAGGGGAAGTTGATCCCTAGATATATTGGGCCTTTCAAAATACTGGATTGTGTTGGGAAGGTAGCATACCGATTAGCGCTTCCACCGAATCTCTATAAAGTTCACGATGTGTTCCATGTATCTCTCCTGAGAAAGTTCATACCTGATCCCTCACATGTACTCAGCTCAGAAGTTGTACCACTGGAGCAAGATCTTTCTTATGAAGAACAACCAATAGAGATTCTGGATCATAGCAAAAAAGTCCTATGAAACAAGACCACTCGATTGGTGAATGTTTTATGGAGGAACCACCAATTAGAAGAAGCTACATGGGAGCTTGAGGATATGATGAGGGAGAGGTATCCTCATCTATTTGTTATAATGTGATGAATTTCGAGGGAGAAATTCATTTTAAGGGTGGTAGAATGTAACACCCAAGACTTTTATGTTATATAAATCATCAAAGGAATATTTTTCTACACACAACACTTCCTTGGCTTGCTTTACACGAAATCAAAACCTTCCTCGATAGCTTGCGTCGTACGCAATACCTAGTTTCACTAAACAACGATATACTAGCCATTATGAATATTATTAACCACGTTTTGAAATTTTATAAATTTTATTTTTCAAAATGGACTTCATTTTTGGATTCAGAATATCAAAATTATCCTAGGGTGAAATTTTGGTATTTTTTTCTGAAAACTTTCAATTTTTGATGGATAGTGAAACCACTAATTGCTAGTTAAAAAACTGAATTTTTCATAAAACTTAATTTTACCGCTTCTGTGAGTGGAATTTCAAAAATCCGAGAGACACAGTTGATGTTAGTAAGTAAAATGTGGTTCAATGAGATGAAAATACTTTTTGGTGAATAGTAACTTTTTACTTTTATTTACCACGGCTAAAAGTAAATAGCGTAATTAAGGGTAAAAATGATATTATTATTATCCTAACACATGTCCTAATTCTATTGGATAAGTGTAATTCGACCAAAACCAACCATAGGAATAAAATATGACCATTTAGGCCCACTTGGATTAGAATAGGACATTTATTATTAATTTATTTAAAGAAGGGTTAAAATAGTTAAAATCAAAGTTTAATAAGAAAATAATTTTTAATATAGGGTTATACATAAGATATATTAGACTATAAATATTAATTATAAAGATAAAAATATTTCCTACATAATGATATTTTATTTTTAATTTTTATACTTTACATAAGTTAATTTATTTATGACACAAAGATGATGCAGTAATTATCTAATTAATGAAATATTGACATAATTGATGTTATAGATACCCAAATAAATGTAATTTGAGACTTTTAATGAATTCCACTAATTATCTAGGTTAATATGTGATGTTATTATTGATTTAATTAACTTTTTTCTAAGTAATTAATCTCTTATGATTTTCACAAAAATCAATTACTAAATAGTGTCAAAATTGACATAAAATAGGTTTTAAAACAAATATTATATTATTAATTGTTATTTTATTCTAAAAAATCTATGGTTCTTCCAAATGACATATATAAGGTTATTTATATTAATAATAAACAACATGGGGTTATTTTGGCTTGTTATAGTATATTTATTAACCTTATAGTATAAGAACACAAGAAGACACGGTAAAAGTGAAATTATTTAACTTAATGATAAATCTAAATGATAATGTTAATATAGGAACTTAAACTTGTCTAAATTATATTGGATGAGAGTATTTCGACACATCCCCACCTTATCTTCTAAAGAAATCAATTTGGATCTATTTAAAACCGAACGGGACTTTATAATAAAATAATATTTTTTGTTTTTCCAAAGGAGCCCCTCTCCTCCCTTATAAAAGGGCACCTCCTCCCCCTCTTCCTCACACCACATTGAGCCTTCATGCTCGGCCAAACCCTGCAAAGTTCTCCTCTACACTTCCCTAGAGACATCCTAGAGGTCCTGGACTTCTTAAAAGACCAATTTTAGTGCCCTAAAAGGAGGTATCAAAGAAGCACATCAAAGAAGAGGTAATGTCTGTTACCGATTATTTCATCTTTATTTCTTCTTACAATTCTTCTTATTTAGTTGTTTCATTATGAAGTATTAACATAAGTATCAATCATATACTTATATTTTATTATAAGTATGAAACAACCCTATTTCACCATCTATCCATCCCACAGAAAATGAAATCACCGCACGTGCGTACGTACAGAATATTGTCTCCACGCCGTGGTGTAATCTATTTTCCACCACCACCTTACTTGGATGGGTATAATGGTGTAAATAATGACTATATATGACTATTTTAAATTGATATTGATTCTGAAATAGTATAAATACACTCCAATACAATTACACGATTATGGGAACGATATCATCGCTCGTGCGTACGTACGGAATACCGTCTCCACGATGTGATGCGACTAGTTCTACATGATCTTCATTGCATAATGATTATATAAATGAATTGAATGAATAAATATGATATATATAGTACACTAATACCATTCTAGAAATAAGGTATCTATAACCTAAAAAGAAGGATAAGAATTTATTCGACAAAACACGCATAAGAACAAAAAGTAATAAACACCCGAATAAACAAGTAGTAATGAAATATTACTAATAAGAAGCTAAGAATATGACCATATATGATATCATAAAAATATGTATGATTCTGGAATAAGTCAATAACATTATTTAAATCATTATACAGGAGGTTCAGACACGTACAAAGCATATCGGACCTCAGGTAAGGGAAAATATCACAATCTCATTTTTATCCGAGATTCATTATACTTTGGTATTTACTGGGGTGTATTTTATCATCCACATCCATGTTTCCTCAATATGTAATATTATTTCAATCCACCTACAATTTTTTAAAATCATTTTTACCCTTTGGTGAGTTTTAGTAAAAGATATGAAAGTAATCTTTTGTCGTTTTTCGAACGAGGTACTTTTTGACTTTTCTGACAAAAGTACGAGATGAATGTTTTTTTAACTTATACGGCATGAATGGATTTTTAAAACATTTTTTCCCAAGAAGCTTCCTTTACAAATTTTCAATTTTATTTTTAATCAAATTCTTTTAGTTTAGAATTGTAAGACATGTTATGAAAGGAAAAGTGCTTTTGAAGTAGAAAGGATATTTTCCTCAAGAATGGAGTTCGATTGTTTTATCAAAATTATTTTCCATCTAAGATAATATAGGGTTTTGTTTCGATCCCTATTATTAAATTGATTTGTTTATGTTGTGATGGAATTATTTTTATGAATTCCTTTATCTTATATGAATTGTTTTATGATGACATGTTGTTTAAGAATCCCATTTTTATTACACGGATTATGCAATGATGTATGATTTATGATTTTGTGGCACACATATGAATGGTATCATTATTATATGGGTGGGACCTATATCTCCCTCCAATTCATTGGGTAAAGATTTTATATCTCATGAGATAGACATGGCTGGAACGGCAGGTTATACCGGTTCAGTGAAACAGGACTGAAACGAGGAGTGAACTCGGTTCAGAAATGGACTTTGTCCACTAAGATAGTCTTGGAAATGAGTATTGACTAATAATAAATTATTCTCTATGATTATGTGTGTATTCCACAAAGTTCCATGTATTATGTTATGATTATTGGGATTACATTTCACTTCTATGATTTATCCCATGGGATGAGATTATGATTTCTTTTGCAGGTTAAGATTTCAAAAATGTTATGTTCATGATGTGATTGATTTTTCTTTTATTTACCCTTACTGAGAATTTGAGCTCACCCTTTTGTATGTTTTATTTCCCCAGGTCAGGAACAAGGTTATTAAGTACGATATGCCAAAAAGGGACTCTAGATATGATGAAATAAGTGGGAGGAAAAGTAGATGCTTTATGAACCAGTTGTTTATGTCTCATAGTTTCTAAAGACTCTATACCTATATGGTCCTTTCCTGGTTTTGTTATATGTTGTTATAAGTGTGCTTCAATTCTGAAGTAATAACAATGTATGTAAAGTATGGGTTGTTATACAGTGTGTGTTATCTGCTGTATTTAACACACACACTGTCTCCTGTGCTTTAACTGGAGGATTTTTAAATCCTCACTCAATACTCTTACATCTTTTATTTCCCACTGGGATAGTGGTAGAGGTCGTGTGACCTGGACAGCTGGTTGCTGTTGTTTTTTGTGTCCCACGGATAACAGTGGTAGAGGTCGTGTGACCTGGACAGTTGTATAATGTTTTTATCCCCGATCGAGGGTGTGGGACACATTTATATAATTTTTTGAGAGGACTAATTCTCATCTTGAGACTAAACTTCTTGGTTAAATCTGCTGTGCTTATTTATTTTCAAAGCTATTCTTTTATTCCGCTGCTAATTACTTTAAAACCAAAACTGTTTTAAAGTCACTTTGATAATTAAATTTGCAAGTGTTTATATTAGTTGTAAATCAATAAGTTGGTTTCAAAAGTTAATCAACCATTCTGTTTTGATTAACTAGGAAATAATCAATCCTTTGAGAACCTAAAAGAACCCTTATTTTGATATAAATTCACTACAGTTTAATTCTGTGTTTTATTTGGGGGATTTTTAGAAAAAGTTTTTAAAACTGAAATTTTAATTGGAACTCAATTCACCCCCCTCTTGAGTGTCCACTCCGACCAACATTTGCTATCAGAGGCTTTTTAAAATATTTTGTTCTCTGTTTTTCAACTGTGATTTTAGTTGTATTTTAAAGTTCTTAAAATTTCTGTTATTTCTAAATTTTTATCTCTTTAAAATCTTTGCTTATAGTTAGCTATCATGGATAATAGAATTGAAGGTTTTTGTACCAATAGACCACCATTTTTCAATGGCACTAACTATGATCAGTGGAAAATCAAGTTGAAAATTCATTGAGAAAGCATGGGTTTTGATATTTGGACTTCTATAGAGTCAGAATATAAAATTCCTACTACTGTTAGATCTACTTGGAATGAAGCTACTAAGACTGGATACAATAAAAATTGTAAAGCTATGAAGCTTTGTAATATGCTTTAGGAGATGAGGAATTTAATAGAATATCTACTTGTAAAACTGCATCTGAAATTTGGGATACCTTAGCTGTTTCTCATGAAGGAACAACTAATGTTAAGGAAATGAGATTGAACACTTATACTATTAAGTATGATAATTTTAAGATGAAGCCTGATGAACCCATTTCTGACATGTATCTAAGGTTCAACGAAATTGTCAACACAATGATCTCTCTGGGACAGGATGTTCCGGCAATGGAACAAATCATGAGAATTCTGAGATGCCTACCTAGAAGATGGAGAAGAAATTCTATCTCAATTAGAGAATCATGTGATATAGGAGAACTACCAGTCAATGAATTAATTGGAAAACTAATGATGTACGAAGAGGAACTCAAGGTGATCAAAGAAGAAGATGATGAACCAAGAAGGAAGTCTGTTGCGTTCAAGACTTCAACTTCAATGAATAAAGATAAGGATAAGCTTCAAGCCATAAATGAGAGTTCAAGATGTGAAGACAGTGAAAGTGTTTCTGATAGTGATGCTGAGATGGATCACATTTCCATAAGGTTTAAGAAGTTCTATAGGAAGAAGAAGTTTTTTAGAAAATCCAATTACAAATATATGTATGACAGCAAGGGTCATTGGAAAAAGGATTGGAAGAAATCTGACAAATTAGATGAGGTTTTCTGTTATGAGTGCAAAAGAAAAGGACATAGAAAATAAAACTATCCAAAGATGATGTACAAGAAGAAATATGAATACAAGGACAATAAGTACAATAGGGCCATTAAGGCTACTTGGCGTGCTTCTAAGGAAAGCTCCACTGAATCTGAAGTTTCTGAAACTGAACACAGAAATAAGGCAAACATGTGTTTTATGACAAACACATCTGAGGTAACATCAGAAACTCATGCTTTAGATTCGTATTTCTTTGGAGATAATTTGGACTCTGATAACATGTCAAAATATGAACTATTTGAATATAGTGATATGTTAGAAGAAACATGTAATGAGCTGCAAGACAAATACAAAGGTTTAAATAAATAGTATGCTTTAACTGTTAAACATAAATCTGATATTGATATTGAAATAGAAAAGAATACTTAGTTTCTTAAAGAGAACACTGAACTGAAATTATCTAATGATCAACCTAAGAAAGACTTAGAAAAGTTTACAAATGGTAAAGATAATCTTACTCAAATGCTAGGTAAACAAATAGCACATAGATACACTACTGGTATAGGATACCACCCTGGAAAAATGACAAATTACCAAAACTAGATTCATTCCTAAATCTGGATAGAATGTAGCTAGCTCTGGAACTTCATATTCTTCAACTAGTTATATTCATAGTTATGGATCTAATAAGGTCTACCTTTCAAAATCTGTTTATTCTAGAATGATTATGAGACCCATTAGACAAATATGGGTACCTAAAGTTTTATTGGCTAACCTGTCTGGACCCAAGAAGATCTGGGTACCAAAATCATTTCCTATTTAAATCTGTTTTGTAGGGAACCTACTTAAAGAGATCATGTAGAAAGACATGGTATTTGGATAGTGGATGTTCAAGACATATGTCAGGAGACTTCTCATGCTTCAAAAGCTTAGTCAGAGTTGATGGAGGTTTTGTCACTTTTGGTGATAACTCAAAAGGAAAAATCATCGGCTTAGGACAGATTGGTAACACTGAATCAGTATTAATTTATAAGGTTTTATTTGTTGATGGACTTAAATACAATTTGTTAAGTATTTCTTAGTTATGTGATGATGGTTTTTATGTCAAATTTGAAAATTATTCTTGCAATGTTTTTAATTCTAAAAATGTGTTAGTATTTTCTACATTACGAAATTAAAATGTTTATACTGTTGATTTAAATTCATTAGCTAAGAAAAATATTACTTGTTTAAATGCTTTTCATAAAGAGTCTTGGATTTGGAACAGAAGATTAGGACACTGCAATGTGCATTCACTTAGAAAACTTTCTAGGAAGAACATAGTTAGAGACCTACCCAAACATTAATTTCTAACAAACAAAGTTTGTAATCCCTGTCAAATGGGAAAGCAACATAAAGTTTCTTTTAAATAAAAGAAAGAAGTGTCAACTTCTCAACCTCTCGAATGGTTCACATGGATTTATTTGGACCTTCTAAAGTTTCTAGTTTAAATGGGAAGCATTATGTCTATTTTCTTGTAGAGGACTATTCTAGATATACATGGGTATATTTTCTAGCTCACAAAAGTGAAGCTTGTTCTTACTTTGTTAAATATTCCAAGTCTGTAGAGAACCTTAGGGGACTTAATATTAAAACCCTGAGAAGTGATCATGGCCGTGAATTTGAGAATCATGAGTTTGAATCCTACTGCTCATACAGTGGTTATAGTCACAATTTCTCTGTCCCTAGGACACCTCAACAGAATGGTGTAGTATTAAGAAAGAATAGAACCCTGTAAAAAATGGCTAGGACTATGGTTAACGAATATGACCTACCTGTTTACTTTTGGGCTGAAGCTATCAATACAGCTTGTTATGTTATCAATAGAGTCTTGATCAGACCAATTCTTAAGAGGACCCCATATGAGTTGTGGAACAATAGGAAACCCAAGGTTAACTACTTCAGAGTTTTTGGTTGCAAAGTATTTATTCTTAATACTAATGACAATATTGACAAATTTGCATCCAAGAGTGATGAAGGAATTTTCCTAGGATACTCTATTTCTAGTAAAGCCTATAGAGTTTTTAATAAGAGAACCAAATGTGTGGAGGAATCTGTTCACATCATATTTGATGAAACTGATCCACATGAACCTAATACCCCTCTTGAAAATCTTGAAGATGATCTATCTGTTTTGAACCATAATGATAAGGACAGTGGACTTTTAGTAAAAACATCCAGTTCTGGAAATCTTCCAGAACATGCTTCTGTTGAACCTCTACCTGTAGATGAACCTAAAATCTCAAGTCCTACCTTTTCAAGACCAACTAGGATTCTAAAGAACCATCCTTTAGATGTTGTTGTAGGTAATTTAGATAGAGGAACACAAACTAGAGCTTCTCTAAGAAATCAGGTTGAACATCAAGCTTTTCATTCACAGTTAGAACCTAAAAATTTCAATGATGCTCTCAATGATGAATATTGGGTAATGGCTATGCAATAAGAACTAAATCAATTTGAATGAAACAATGTCTGGAAATTAGTAGAAAGACCCAAGGAAACTATAACCATAGGCACAAAATGGGTGTTTAGAAACAAAGTTGATGAATCTGGAAACATCATTAGAAACAAGGCTAGGCTAGTTGCACAATGTTACAATCAAGAAGAAGGAATTGACTATGAGGAAACCTTTTCTCCTGTAGCTAGATTACAGGCTATTATAATCTTACATGTTTTTGCATCACATCTGAATTTTAAGTTATATCAACTGGATGTGAAAAGTTCTTTTCTAAATGGTTTTATTGTTGAAGATGTTTTTGTAGAACAACCACCTGGTTTTTCAAATCCTCATTTTTAAAATCATGTTTTTAAACTTCTTAAAGCTTTATATGGATTAAAAAAAGCTCCAAGAGCATGGTATGAAAGGTTTTCAAACTTGCTTATTTCAAATGGATTTTTAAAAGGAATTGGTGATCCCACTCTTTTTATAAAAAGAATTTCAATAGATGTATTAATTGTACAAATCTATGTTGATGATATTATTTTTGGATCTTCAAAAAATTCTTTATGTACTTATTTTTCAAAGGTTATGAAAAATGAATTTGAAATGAGCTTAATGGGAGAGCTGAAGTACTTTCGTGGATTTCTCATCTTTCAAACTGAAGATGGTATTATTTTAAATCAGAGTAAATATACTAAAGAGTTATTAAAACATTTTGGTTTCGATAGTATTTAAGGAAGTGATACACCTATGAGTACCACCTATAAATTGAATATTGATGAAACTGGTAAACCAGTAGATCAAACTAATTGTAGAGGTATGATTGGAAGTTTACTTTATCTTACTGATAGTCAACCATATATTATGTTTAGTGTGTGTATGTGTTTTAGATTTCAAGCTAATCCTAAAGAGTCACACTTACATGCTGTTAAAAATATTTTAAAATATCTTAAAAGTACTGCTAATTTGGATTTGTTTTATCCAAAGGTACAATCATTTGATTTAATAAGTTATTCGGATGCTGACTTTGCTGGATGCATGTTAGATAGAAAAAGTACTTCTGGAACATGTCATTTACTTGGAATGTCCCTAGTATCATGGTGTAGTAAGAAACAGAACTCAGTTGCATTTTGTACTGCTGAAGCAGAATATATATCTGCTGGTAGTTACTGTGCACATATTCAGTGGATGAAACACTCTTTATTGGAATATGGATTTGTTTTTAAACATGTATCAATCAATTGTGACAACACTAGTGCAATCAAAATCTCTAAGAATCATGTGTCTCACTCTAGAACCAAACACATTGATGTTAGACATCACTTTTTAAGAGATAATTATCAAAGAGGTGATATAACACTTGAATTTATAGGCACTGAACTTCAATTAGCTGATATTTTCACTAAGCCTTTAAGTTCAGAATGATTAATTTTCATTAGACATGAATTAGGAATGATAACATATCCTCACCGTTAGAGAATCCTCGCCATTAGAGAAACCTCACCGTTAGAAATCCTCACCATTAGTGAATCCTCACCGTTAGAGAATCCTCACCGTTAGAGAATCCTCACCGTTAGAAATCCTCACCGTTAGAGAAACCTCACCGTTAGAGAAACCTCACCATTAGAGAATCCTCAACATTAGAAATCCTCACCGTTAGAGAAACCTCACTGTTAGAATACCTCACCATTAGGAGACTTTACTGGTACATCTCTCACTGTTTTAAAATTTTGTAAAGCCGATACATCGATTTTTTTTGTGATTTATTTTATTTATGGATCTTAAATGATATTAAATCGAATCTAAACTTCACTCAATCTCACCGCGAACTTTTCTGTTTGAATCCCTCAAAACTAACCCTCTCAAGCCGCAAAACCCTAAACCTCGAATCTGTAATGGCCCGCATCAAGAGACCCCAAGTCACAGATGGGAGTGATGAGATGGAAGCGAAACGACAGAATGTATCGAATGCTAGTACCAGTGGAAGTGGAAGTGGAAGTGTAGCTCAAAGGAATCTAGCAAACCCGCATCTCTCAAGGAGAGAGATTGTTGTTGAAAAAGAGGTGTGTACAGAATGGCTTATGGAGAGCAAGTCCTTGGTCCTTAGAGTGTCAGAAGAACAAGGTTGGATAGAATGCTTCGCGAACAACAACAGACATTATTATCCAGGACTGCTGAAACAGTTCTACGAATTCGTTCATTTTGAAAAGTCTGACGAAGAAAGCAGAATGATTTCAGTGGTAAATGGTCAAGAAGTATCTTTTACATCAGTGGAATGGGCTAGGAACTTAAGAGTTCCACATGAAGGAGATTATGCATTCTACTCAAAGTTTGTACCTTCGACCAGTGATGTGTTTCAATATTAAGATGCTTTGTTGGAGCTTACAGGGGATGAGACCCCATGAAAGGTGATTGTTGTAGAGATGGTAGGAGAAGATAAGCTGTTGTCTAAATTTATTCACCATGTTGTTAGTCCGAGAAGAGGATACTTTGCCACTTTGAGATTCCAAGACATATATCTGTTATACTTGTTGAAGCACAGTGTGAGAATAAATCTATTTAGATTGATTATGGTTCAAGTGGAAGAGATGAGTAGACCGAAGTCCAAATCAAATGCTCTGTTTTTCTCAAAGCTGATTTCTGTGATGCTAAAATTGAAAGAGGTTGCTGGACCTCAGGATGAGCTGGTAGTGATTAAGGAAAACTTCTGTATTACAAGAACTTTCTGTAAATACATGAAAGTCAGTTGGAATCCTTGGAAGAAATCATGGGTGAATGATGATGGAAATATTTATGACAAGTATACTCCTATGGATCATCCTTCTAGACCAAAGGATGTGAGGGATCCTGGTCTTGGACCAGATGAGCCAGAACCAATCTACAGTGATGATGAAGCTGTAGAGGAAGAGACTTCAGTTGTGGAAGGAGGAGACCCAGACTTACCCCTTAGTCATATGCATCATGTTATTTCTTATGGAGCAGCTAGCCCTCCAAAAGAACTACCAAAGAGAGAAACTGTCTTAAAGGAAAATGATACAGAGACTACAGAAGAAGAAGAAGAAGCATGCCACTATGTTGTCAAGGATTCCTCTGAGTAGGATGAGGCAACTGAATCTGATCATAATGTTATTGGAGAAAAGGATGCTGATGGTGAAGAAGATGATGAGGAAAATGTTCACAAAGAGCTCAGTTTGAGTCCTCTAATAGCCAGTACAGTCAGGACAGTGGCTGTTCATGAAGACATAGCATCAACAGCTATTGATGAGAGAGTCATTAATGACTCAGAACAAATGGCTGTTGAATCTGCTGTGGTTGTAGAGGAAAATGCAGAATTACCTCAGGAAAATGATCCAAGTGAGGGGGAGAATCTTAGCTCAGTATCAGTGCTATATGGAATTGAAGGTTGGACATCAGATCCCAGATATATGATTCTTGGACCTTATTATAGAGATTTGGATGAGGAAGACCAACCCCAAAAGGAATCAGTTACCTTACCCATTGTGGCTGAATATGTGGCAACCAAGGAGGACCTTGAGTCCTTAAAAGCTAAATTGAAAGAAGTAATAGGAGAATCAGTGACAGATATGAAGAAAAGTATGTTTTAAGAGATGAAAAGCATGGAGATATCCCTTGAGTTATCCATTGGATGCGGTGTGTCCAGTCTTATGAAAGAAATGGTGGATGAACATAAGGTGTTCCACAATCAGATTGAGAGTTGGACAGGAGCTGTAGTTGCTCTTAGACAATAAATTGCTTCATTAACTGCCTTGAACAGTTCTCACACCCAAGTACACACTGAAATTCGTTATATCAAAGAAGTGGTCAAACAGTTTGTGGTAGTTATTAAGACCATTAAGAATTCAGTCAAAGAACATCTGAATAGTCAGGATGAACATGTTCAGAAGGTAGTTAGTAGTCTGACTGAGTCTTTCAAGGAGACAGTGGCCTTCTCAATGAAACCTCTTCCCTCAACTAGCTCCAGTGTGAACCTTGACCAGATCTGCACTATTGTTCAGGAAGAATTGGCTAAGGCCAGTCCCAGTGGTGCATCAGATACTTAGATTTTTGCTACCACTAGGGAAGTTAGTAGTTTTTTCGTGATCACCTGCGGGCAACTACTGCTTCTCAAGAGGCAATCAAGAATATGGTGGATGCTTATTTTGAAAAGTTTTATACCAAGAACCAAATGAAAAACCATTTCAAGATCTTGCTGGAAAATATGAAGTTACCTCCAGTTACCCAAGCCTTCAGGGAACAAGTTAGTAAGCTCAGGGAGCTTACTCCTGCTTTGGATAAGTTTGTAGAGAATAGAGATGATTTTGTGTCTGCAATGGAGAGAGAGGAGGAAGCATTATAACGGATTTCAGAAACCTATTGTTGCATTTCCTGTATGTGGATGCCAGACCAATGATTGTACCTCCTACACTTCCTGCTTCTACCTCTACGAGTACTCTTCAATTAACTCCAGTTCAATCCATTAGGAGCATGACACTGATGATCACTCAGAGGAGCTCAGATTTCAGATCCGGTACAGTTTCTGTAGCTGAACCACCAGTTGTGCCTTCAGCTATTCTGAAACCCTCTACTGACCCTGCACCTGTAACCTCTACTGATCCTAAGGGAAAAACACCTGTTCCAGATGAGGATTGAGTGTTTCTAGATCTTTTTGATAGGATTCTATTTTTGATTGTTTTGTTGCTCTGATTTTATCGATGTATCTTTTGTATATTCATGAAATTCCTTTTCATTATCTACATTACTGTGCTTCTAGTACATTGTTATTTATTCTCTGCTAAAATTTATCCCTTCTCTACTACCCTTATTTTTTGTTAATCACAAATGGGGATTAAATGAGAGGAAATAAGAAATGATACCTAAGAGTTAACAAAGGGGGAGAAACACAAAAAGGGGGAAAGAGAAACTCAGACTTGAGGAATATGGGAGTTTCGTTCTGAAAAAAACAAAATAACCTTTTCCTCTGATGCTAATTTCTTTTCTACTTTCCATTCTCTTGGCATAAGTTGTGATTATAAAAAAGGGGGAGATTATTGAACCCTCTGGAAATTGAGTTGCTTTATTAAATTTTGATAATCCCAAACTATATTTTATTTATATCTTAAATTATGGTTGATGCATCTCTAATATGATTTATAATATTTTGTTACTTTCAATTATGCTTAATATAAGTCTTTTGGATATATGTACTCTGACCTAACTCATTCTGCCAATAGAATGCTTAAACAGTTTAGAGCTACCGATACCACAGTTATGGATTTGAGCTACCGATATCGAATAGAGCTACCGATACGGAGTTCACCAATACATCAAGTTCACCGATACTCAATGTTCACAGCTACATCAAAGTATACCGATATGGTACACCAAGTCTACCAATAGAGTTACAGTTACAAGCTCATCGGTACTCAAGCCTACCGTTACATCGAAGACGACAGCTACCGATATAGAGCTACCAATATGCTGAAGTCTACCAATATGCTGATGTCTACCGATATTCTGAAGTCTACCGATATGCTGAATTCTACCGATATGCTGAAGTCCACTGATACGCAAAGTCTACCGATACATCGAGGAAGCTACCGATAGGGACTTATCGCTACCGATACAAGGTAGAGCCATAGCTACCGTTACAAGTCCACCGCTACTGATGCGATCAAGTCTACTGTTGCAGCTACCGATACAAAGTCTACCATTACAAATGAAATCTACCGATACAGACACCTACTGTAACACAAGTCTACCGATATCAAGAACTACTGTTCTAGAGACAGAACCCGACACTGCTTTAATTTATTTATCTTTGTTTAATCTAACTAATGGTCATATCCGGTATATTTTAATACACTATCATTTATTAAATGTGTGCTGTTCGATTTCAGGGAACCGTACCTCGTACCTGCAAAAATGAAATCATCTTTTTCCGGAGCTCGTTCTTTAAATAAAGGAAGAATGTGCTACAACAAAGAAGAAGATAGACGAATACAAAGTGATATATACATACAAAAGGTGTGCTGGAAGAACAACTGAGTGTGAATGAAAAGAGACGACAGAACATAGACGATGAACTCATTACTGCATACAAGTGAAGAGATGAGAATGAGAACATAACACAAGAACTTCATCGACTACAATCTCCCTGTCTCTACACCTTGAAGTCAAGGAAACAGACGATAATCTATTTTCTAGATAAAAAACTAAAAGAGGACTCAGAGCAAATTCTGATCAATCAAAGGAGTCCAGAACAACACGACAATCAGTAGATCCATTTTTAAACTCTAAATATTTTCTCTGTGATTTATCTTTTTACATATTGAGCAGTGTGTGTTATCTGCTGTATTTAACACACACACTGTCTCCTGTACTTTAACTGGAGGATTTGTAAATCCTCACTCAATACTCTTACATCTTTTATTTACCACTGGGATAGTGGTAGAGGTCGTGTGACCTGGACAGCTGGTTGCTGTTGTTTTTTGTTTCCCAAGGATAACAGTGGTTGAGGTCGTGTGACCTAGACAATTGTATACTGTTGTTTATCCTCGATCCAGGGTGTGGATCACTTTTATATAATGTTTTGAGAGGACTAAGTCTCATATTTAGAATGAACCTCTTGGTTAAATATGATGTGCTTATTTATTTTAAAATCTATTCATTTATTCCGCTTCTAATTACTTTAAAACCAAAACTGTTTTAAAGTCACTTTGATAATTAAATTCGCAAGTGTTTATATTAGTTGTAAATCAGTAAGTTGGTTTCAAAAGTTAATCAACCTTTCTGTTTTGATAAACTGGGAAATAATCAATCCTTTGAGAACCTAACCGAACCTTTATTTTGATATAAAGTCACTACAGTTTAATTTTGTGTTTTATTTGGGGGATTTTTAGACAGTGTTTTTAAAACAGAAATTTTAATTGGAACTCAATTAACCCCCCTCTTGAGTGTCCACTCCGACCAAAAATTGTATATTACTCATGGTTATATCTTCTCCAAAAATATTATTCATGATATAAATATCATATATATTAAATATATAAATATTCATAATCATTTTTCAAATATGATTATATAAAAAAATTACACCATTCATGGAGACGGTAGGTCATAAGTATTAATGAACACTGTTTTCATATTTCAACAGATGGGATGGAGGAAATTTAAATAATAATTCAACTTTCCAGTATCATTTTTATACCATATATATTTTATATATTTTTTAAATTGATATATATTACCATATATGTAATCTATAAATAAAATAATGGATCACATCATTTCATTGAGGTTGTAGTCCACATGTACACACTTACAATGTTACCATATTCTACAAAATAAGAAGTTAAGAATTTATATATTATATAATAATTTACTAAAAATAATTTTATAATAAATATTACATAGATTCACTAAATCAATCATTGTAACTATCCAATTAATATTGTGAGGAGAAAAAGTTATAGTGCTCTGTGGATATTATAATCCTTATATACACACAAACACTACTATCTATTTTCATTTGATGAAAATTGATTGAAAATGGTTATAAGATACATATTATAAAATATATAAAAATATATGAAATTGTAATTACTATTTTAGGTTAGGAACTACACATTAAAAGGATGTATAAGAAAATAAACTTGAAATAGTTGGTAAGTATTATTCAATCTTCTTTAAATGAATTTAATTTCTTCTCCTCATATGGGACTTATAGTTCGTATTTTTGGAAGTCTTTAACCTATAATAAAGTAAAAATGTGTTTTATAAGATAAATGGTAAGGTATTGGTTGAGACATGATACTGAATGTGTTGTAATGTAAATAAACAATGGGTTACCTTTCATAAGTGAGGGGAGTATCATTTTGGGAATTTCTAAATGAAGTAAATAAATGTAAATTATTTTTCAGGAGTAAATGAGGAAAAATTCATAATAGTTAAAGATAATATACATATTAGTCTATATAAATTTATTTAATAAAATATTAATATGTTTTCCTTTGGTTTTTGAACTTATATCTAAGCTTTAACCCATGTTAACACTTTCAAAAAACAGAATAATTATAATGTTTTCCCCAATTTATAGTAATGAATGACACTATAAGAGGAAAAATGAACTAAAAATGGACCATGGTTGATGTTTTCAACTATATGTCATTATGTTTTAAGTGAATAATGTTTTTTATAAATTTTATATCATTTTATAGAATATCATTTATTATAAAATATCAATAAAATCGATTTTGAATCTATTAATTTATTTGAAAATTAAATACGTGGAGACACAAATATTATTATAATATGATAATTTTAAAAAAAACTCTAAAATATTATAATTATATATTTAATACCTAGAAAAATATAATTCATTCAATTTTTATTATATTTAAAATTTTAAAACAAATTTATTATATTTTCTGATTAATTGAATTTTTAATGTGTCAGCGTTATAGAAGAATATCAGGTAAATATTTAATATATAAAAATTTATTATAAATTACCGTGAAAAATAAAAGACTAATATTTGAAATAAAAATATAAAAATTATCATAAGTTGTTTCTATCCTTGTAAAAAGAAATTATAGATATTAAAATCAAGAGAATGAATATTTTATTTAATTCATTACATGAATATTATATATGTAAAAATCAAAGCTAAAAAGAAAGAAACTGTAATATTTTTTATTTTCAGATTCTTATAGATGAAATATAATCACCAAGATAAATAAAGGAAGTGTCGGATATGACTTTAGTTTCATATCAAATAATTATATACCAAAAATATTTTGATTACCCTTTACTGAGGTGATAACATTTACCACTATTACTATTATCAAAACATAATCAAATGTCAAAATTTTAAAAAATATAAAATTAATTATTCAAAATATGTAATATATGTTATTGTGTTATATTACTATAGGTTTTTGTAATTAATTGAAAATAAAAATGAAAAATATGATGAAAAATTATTTTCACAAATAAATTTTTTCAAACAAAAAATGGACTTATTTTAAAATTATATAAAATTAGGAACATAATATATGTCAAATAAGTCTCATATAACATTAATTAAAAAATCAATATTATAATTGAAAATTTTAAATTACTTTATATATATAAATGAAATTATAGTTTTTAAAAAATCATTATTTATTTATACACTAATAAATATTGTTTTTTAGAAAAATCCCAAAAATTCAACCCAAGATAATTTTGACATGATGATTTAAAAAATGATAAAATTTTCACATAATAATATATATTGTTGTTTGTATTAATATTTTTTGTTTTTTTGAAATTCTAGATAAAAAATTCATTTAAAGGGGAATATATAAACAAATATTAATTTACATTTTACCATAATATATGAATTTCAGCATCAAATTCCATCACTATAACAATGAAAATTAAGGAAACTTATAAATCATCAAATTCTCTAGTTAAAATTTATCTTTTTTAATTTTATTTTTTCTCCAATAAATAATAACAATATGAGATGTCTTATTTCAGTTCACTTTCACTCTATGTTAGAGAATTTCCATTAATTGTTTCTCATATTAATTATCCTTATCTAAAAGTATGACCTTTTAATTTATTACATGTGATGATTCAGGTCTATAATTTTTCTAGAGAGATACATGGAAATATTTATAATATTATGTGATAGTTGGGGGAAGGGTCAATTAACAACCATCCACCCCGCTATGATCAAATTATTTGAAGAGAACTATTTATATTGGGCTAAAATTTCTCATATATAGAAATATAATATCCTTTATTATGGTGATAATCATATACATACCTTATCAAAATCATCGAACAATACATCATTCTGATGATTATAAACATAACTTCATTAGAATATATTGTCCTCTATAATATATCGTTTTATTGATATAAAGATATTTTCAATTTACTCACCTATATCATATCCCTATATATTCATTTCTATATCTTCATTCCAACACATTGGAGTTTTGGTAATCCTTCTATAGAGGAATTCATGGTGATCGATCACAATGCGTGAGTGAAACGTGTTATTTTTGGAAAATTCTACAAAAACAATGTGCTGAATCCAATAACATTTAGAATCTATTAAGGAATATATCCACAAGAATTCTATTGTTTCAATGGTCCTATTAGATTAACCATCTATATGATGAGGATAAGATGTACTAAAGTGCCACTCTTTATCTGGATCTTGCTGAATGCTTTTTTATTACATGTAGATACTACTCGCATCCCATTGAAATATTATTGGGAGTAAGAATCCAAGAAATCTCACAACATCATTTCTATATTAAAGTGTAATATGATTAAGAGATAAATATTCTCCAATATATACAAAAAACATATTTTTTAAGGTGATCAACAATAACTAGACTAAAATTATTCTATTTACTTGTTTTGGGGAGTCAGATGATGAATTTATTGTAATATTCTCTTATTTCCTTTATGGTATGGTTTATAGTTTTAATATCTCTTTCGAAAAATCTCTTATTGGAATAACTTGATAACACACCAAGCATTATGATACAAATGAGGCAATATCAGTTTCCCAGTTATCCCACTAGAAATATTCTTTTATATCATTATACATCATTGTACATCTAGGATTGATATGGAATCATAAACAATGATCATCATCTAGAATCACCTACATCATCTATAGTACCGAAGAGACACATATAGTGTTCCAAAACCTTAACAGTCAAGCATGATCATATTTTAACATAGTAATATTCATCAACTTCTTATAAAATATGACACCTTCCTTTGGTTTCATCATAATCAACTCATGAATATAAGGTTAAACATTCCTCTATGAAATATAAAACCTATCCCCTTTCATCAATAATTCATGAACCACATAGTCATATATGAAAATCCTATATCTCTTTAAATAATCACCAATAATCATATGTAATGAACTTTCTAACTAATATAATTATCCACCATGTTTTCCTTCGTAATATGGTAATTAATTATTGATAAACTCCAACCATCTTATAATAAAAAAATTCAAATCATTTCATGTAAATAAACACTTTTAATATATATATATATATATATCACATAGTTTACCATACTAATAATTCTTCCAAATTTTCAATCCAAAAAATTAATTTATCATGCTCAAAATAATGAATTTGATATTTTGGCTCATGAATTTTCAGATTATATGAATAATAATTTATTATAATATCATTCTACATGAGGAATCATCCATGTCCCTCATTTTTTTTAAATCTATATATTATAAACCCCTCTCTATATTATGTTAGTTTATGAATACAGACTCTAACCAACCATCTCTATAATTCAATGATATTCTCCTCACATCCATTAGTCCATAAGAACATATCCTATTTTCGAGTCAACATGATTACATTGTTCGTTAATCAAGATAAATCTATAGAAAAAAATTAAATAGAGTCCATCCCAACAAATAATAGCATGGGTATTGGTGATCATAGATTGAAATATCATTATATAATTACTTTTATCACTTTGAAGGATCCACTAATATTCCCTAACCTGAAATTTTATAATGTATGAGTGATGTTTTTTATATCAATAATTAAAAAAATATTAAATTAGGCATATTAATTTTCATTCTACAGGGTGTTAACACTATAGGAAAGAGGGGATAACCCCATAGAGCTATTCCCACCATTTTGTTATCCGTGGGTATAGCCTGATTAGGGTTGGTCTGTACCCATATTTTATTCAAAACCCTATGTAGGTGCACTCTATACCAATATCTTTTAGTAAACCATTTGTATATAGGAGATAATATATTCACCCCTCCGATGATCCTCCCTCACTCGTCAGGTCACGAGCCCCTGTTGGTCCCTTTCACTTCCCCCAAATTTCCCTCACCTGATTCCCCTTATCCTCCCCCAATTGACACACATTACCACTTCTCTTCCTCTTCTGGTCGATGCACATCCCCCCTCCTCCTCTGGTTGAGCATCCCCTTATAGGTCATGCATCCCGCCTAAGTCGAGTAATGTTTACCTAACCCAATTTTTATATCCACTAGGTCAAGCATCCCTTTAAACTAGGCCAATCATCCCCCTAGGTCGAGCATCCCCTCTAGCTAAGAATCCCCTTCTCCTATTTGGTGTTTTTCTTATTGCACTCTTCTATAATAGTGAGTCTCTAACCCTACTTCTCGTATGGTTAATTGAATATAGTATAGTTTCAGTTTTTTTATTCAATATTTATCATTTCATATTGTATCGTTTTACATTTATATTTTATATATTTTTGTTATGTTCGAACTTGTTAAATTTAACAAATTTTGATTTAGTATACATTATTTGGTTATATTTAACCAAATTTCATTTAGAATTCATGATTTTCCATTTTTTAATTTATTTAATGTGGATACGTATAGATTTTAAAAAAAACAAAAATACTTATCATTGTTGTGTTTTAATATATAAATATTTGGATGTTCACACAGAATAAACCATGAGAAAATGATTTCATTGAAATTTAGGTGAATAGAATATAATGTGTTTCTAGTTTCATAAAGAATATCATATTCCATGTAAAATCATTCGGATCTCATAAAAATGATAAGAATATTCATTGTGTAGAATTATTCCTAGAATTGATAATTTTTGGATGCATTTTTCATGTCATTGGAGTGTTATATTTTGAAAATGAAAATGTTATAAAATGCATACTGTTTAAATATGTACATGATTTATGTTAATGGAATTTGGTTTATGGATAAATGAGTTATTCAGTTCTGATTGACATACAGCTGAATAGGTACCAATATATTATTGAATTATAATTTTTCATTTAGATTCAAGGTACCCTATAAATAAGTAATTAACTCATGGGAAAGGTGTTGAATCTTTTTTTATATATGTGATTAACAAGATTGTATTTTTGTATTTTTCTCTATGATGATTTAGAATTGAAATATATATACTATATAAAGGATTAATATTGAATTTTTTCCCTTCATAAAGATATATATATGTATATATATGAAGTGAGTGTTGTATGAAATTTCAATTCCAATGTTGTTCTATATCAGTTTTTTTAACAATAATCACCGCCATTTAGTTTATTTGTGAAACAATAGTTCATGTAGAATAAAATTATTGAACAAAAGACATGAGATATGATACATACTAAATGAATGAATCATATAATTTATGTGATTATACTTTAATTTACTATATAATAATAATAAATTTGACATGTTAATAATTTTTTCACATTAAACAATATGTAATTTTAGTAATATTTTACAAATATCGAGCTATAATGAAATTATCTCTTATCAAGAATCATGAATAGGTGATCACATGCTACTCAGTTCATCTTGGAAGGCAGAAAAGGTTAATATTTTTCAACTATTATAATTCAAATAATAATACTTAAGTAATAATTCATCTTTTATTTGAAATCATTTTCATTGGGTAGTGTGAAGTTTTTTATCCAGTGGTATTCTAGAATACATAGTTTGACTCTATTCAAGAGAAGATTGTATAGTGTATGATATCGGGATTATATTAGAGAATCTATTATTGAAACATATTACCAATCATACCAAATATTTTTCTAATTTTGAGATTAATGCATGTAAGAACACTATTTCATTATTCTATTATTTTTACTCTATCCAGATAAGGTTTAATTTTATAAAAATAAGATTATATCCTAATATTTCTACAGCAGTAAATGTCAATATAATGAAAAAATTATAAAATAATCAACATATTCAACCCATCCCTTCTCTATGGTGAAACACATTTATTTGATCATAACATCATATAATTTCACCCCACTATCGTACTATACATTGTTAGAGATTAGTAGATAGATTTTGATTCATAAAAAAAATTATATCTTCTAATTTTATGAGGTACTCTATATGGTCACTTAAAAACAAGACTGTTGGTTCAAATCTTAGTAATTGATGTGATTATAATAGAAATTCATGACACAATAATGGATCATTAAAAAATAACTCCATTAGATTATCAAATATGAAAATTTATACTTTTATTATTTAAATGATCTAATAATGGGATTGTATGTCAAATTCTAACAAGATATGGGATGGTAAAATTATCATGGTATAGCTCTACTATAATGACACATACCTCTATATCATAGACATAGAAACTTCCTTGGACAATCATGGTTTACCTTGTTGGTCATACCATCATAGGATAGAGGTAATGATGTAATCTCGGATATTGAAAGGGTTGAAATTGGTGATAAAAAATAAGGAACTAACAATACAAATGTGAATTATATTTAACTCTAATTTTTTTTATTTTCTAATAGTTTAATTATTTTAGTACATATCCCTTTTTAAAATTTTATGATGTGATATACTCAATTTGATTGGAAGTTAAATTTTTTCCCTTGTTATAGAGTGGATAAAAGCTGGATATATCATACCAATTAGATTTCAACCAGGTTTCAAAATAATTTGGGGAATCCTTAGATTTTGAATTTAAAAATGCTTCATATGAAGGTTGTATAAATATTGCATTATATAAATGTTTTGAAAGGACATGTATAATTCAAGAAGATGTTATCTACAATATAATGAAATTTGGATTTTGAACAAGTTATTATGTTTGGTATCAACATGGAGAGATGAGTCTGTCTTCTACTGTTCATGACTGAAATGAAATATGTGGCATGTAGGATTTGATATTTTATCAGTTTCCATTGGTGCATCATCTTAAGAGAGATAATATGTCAGTGAAATAAGTCAATGATATCAATACACAATATGAAAATTCAGAAGATGATGATGTTGATATATTGAAAAATTTATTGGATGATTCCAGAACTCCATTATATCATGAATGTACAAAAATGAACAATTTGAAAATGTTTATATGGTTATATAATGGGAAAACCATGTATGAAATTTCTAATAATTCCCTTGATTATATTCATACTTTTTTGAAGGACTTTCTTCATGATAGTGCATATTTCCCCACAAATCATTACAAGGGTTGAAAGTTAATTAGGCATAATGGATTTTCTATGAATAAAGTCAATGATTTTATGATAGTTTTTTATTTATTATGGGAGGAAACTATTGGCTGTACTGACTGTAAAGAAAGTGAAACATCTCAATGGAAGAAAAATTCATATTGAACAGTATATCTTGTGCCACAGAAAGTCATGTGGAACTTTCAATTGACTCCCGTACTTCAAAACATATTCATTTCTAAAGAAATATTAATCAATATTCTATATAAAGATAAAAATATAGTTAATGTTAATGATGATTTGGTTCATCCTATATATAGATTATCAGGGAATACATTTGATGCATAATTATCCGATTTTGTAGTTGAGCTATGTAATGGAAGGATGGGTCTATCCTCTGATTATTTTTATCTATTTTGTAATATGGTTACTGGTCACCTCACGTGGTTATTTTTTGATAATGTTTATAATATTCCAACCTAGATGTTTATGAAAAAACCATTCACTTTATTGAGTATACTGATATTTGGACCTTCAAATCCTAGTAGTGACATAAATTTCTACACGAATTCTTTTAATAAGAGTGTTGAAACAACTTTGGAATTTGTGTTTGTGTACATTCAATTCTTCTTTAAAGATTACGTTTTAGATTCCTGTTTCTCTTGTATGGACCATTAATTATTTCCCTACTTATGCAATGATGTCTGGTTCGATAAAGAAGAAAAAACTATCATGTCTTATTTGAATGAAGAGTACACATTATATAGAGGTAAAATAACGTTGTAGTTTATATTCCATAGGGAATCGATGATTATTTCCAATGTATCATCAATAAAAGAAGAATAATCAGATGTGTAATGATACTTTTGACATTGAAAAACCACCACAACATATGTTAGGAAGTGATGTGATTAATGAAATTAAATATTTCAGTTTTTCATTAGGGAAATGTATGTTGAAATCTAAAAAGATGATGAATGTTGACAATGAAGCCACTTACAATTGAAAAAATATATGTATTTTCTTAGTTTCTATATTAATCTACCAATTTGTTATATCATTTTTTAGACATAATTCAGTTTGTAAAAAATATATGTGAAATATTGATTGAAATTCTTCTAAATATCAAGGGGAAGACCAAATATGCCTTATGTTCTCTTTGGGACTTGTTGGATTGGGGTATTTGACCAAAACAACATCCTATATGTATTAGAGATAACAAATGGAATGTTCCTTGTGCTTATTATGTGATGAAACTGTCATAGAAAGATCAATTTTAAGTAGTATTGAATAATATCAAGGATCTAGATTTCAATTACATCAACATATCTATACAAGACAATAGACGAGATTTGAAAATAAAATCATTAAAAACTCATTTTTATGACAAACTTCTCCATGAATTGATAACAATAAAAAATTTATTTTCTATAAAATAATTTTAGGGTGACATTCATTCAGTTGGTCCATTTTTTTAGAGACCTTTTTTCTAAAAGGTTATCAATGTTAATCTTGTTAAAAATGTACCTTGAGGCATCATTTATTCATTGTGAGTTGGAAAACAATTTCATCCATCAATTTCAAAATATATCCTATATTTAAAAGTTCATCATCAAACTAAGGCAATTCATGGCGGACCAGTTGTTTTTTTGGTGGTTGTATCCCATTTAATGAAATATGTGTACAATGAAATCATATGTGCAAAAGAATAATTATCATGACAGTTCCATTGTGAGGGGTTATTTGGCCCAAGAATTTATGAATTTTTGTTCAATGTAATTTTTTTGATGTGAGAACAATATATAATCGACCAATGAGAAATGAAGAGGAGAATTATGAGAAAATTTATCCCTTGTTTCCATCTCTTCCCCAAAGAGGATGAATTTTTGGTTCATTTACATTAGTTACATCGTGCTTTGAAGAGCGGGATATAGAACATCACACAGTCTTATTTAACTGTGGTTTGTTCGATGACTATATAATATAAGTAATTTGGATATATATATTTTACCTCTTACTATGTCATTTCACATATATCTTAGGGTTTTATTATCAATTTATGTTGGGAACATAAAAAAATTATAAGTTTAGTTAATCGATATTTTCCATTTAGAAGGAGAGAGGCTTTTCATAGCCAAGAGTTTCCAGCTTGGTTAAAATAAAAATGATGGAAATTACCTAAAATAGATTAAAATATAAATATCCATTTAATTATATTACTCATATCTATTTCAGGTATTCGATTTACCTACAAAATCTATTTCTCCAGAATTAATAGCGTTGGATTTTGTCCCTAATTATTTGGTTCATGAATGACAATATTTAATAATCAATGGATATAAATTTGTCACAACTAATAGAGAGGTGAAAATGGGAATAAAATATGATGGTGTTATGTTAACTGCTATAATGGATTGTTATTCTAGTGCATCAGATAGTTGACCTCGATATGAAGATGTGCATTATGATGTACTGGTTGAGAAAATATTGTTATTGGATTACTCCTCTCAAGTTCGAGGTTGAATGACGAAATCTAAATGGTTTGATTCACTTACTCGATAGAGTATATTTATTAATGATTGTGTATTTAATGTTTCTAGCATGAATTTATTCATTCATACTGATGAACCTCACATTTTTGCATCAATTACCAAACATGTGTTTTATGTGAATGATCATCTAAGACTAGATTACAATGTAATTTATGATGTAATCCCAATACATATTTTTCATGATGTTGGGGATGAAATTTCCACCATTGAATCCCCAATCGGTGTTGACAAAAATATTGAATTTAATGACTCCAATTGTCCCATTGTGGGTGTTGATGTTGAACCTGAGGTAGTGGAGGGTAGTATATAGATGCATCCATATATGTTCAGAGTTCATTCAGTTTACCTTTAAACGAGTTTATTAGGTTGGTATTAATGTAATTACTTAAATTTAGTTTTAGTTTGGAATGATATGTCTATTTTATTATTGTTTGGTTTCGTTTCATTTAATTGTATATATTTCAATTCAGATTACTAGGTTTAAAATTGGTTTTTAAAAAATGATTAATATAGTTTGAATTATTATTACCAAAATAAGTAAATGCAATTTTTGTCTTTATTTAATTCTATGTTTTATGAATGATTTTTAATAACTATTTATACAAAATGTAAATTTCATTCTTTTGTATATTATAAAGAGTAATACAGAATCTTGATGGCAGAGATTATTTTATGTTGATCCAGATATATGTGAGTGTTGGGTTTCTCTACTGAGTATTATAATTTTAATATTTTTATTTAGCATTACATATAATTTCATTTCTATAATCTTTATCAAATGTTTTTGGGATATACAGCTCCACTAGAGTTGACTCGTCCAACCACCATGGTTCTGACCAGGGATCCTCCAAGACCAAGATGGTGCACCTATCTTACAACTACTAACACTGACCCATCAGTGAACATACCGTCTACCAAACATGTCAATCCACCATTTGAGAATCATGTGATTTTCCCATCAATGCCATAATCATCATATAATTTATCATTTACATACAAGTCCATGTCTACTCCAACTCAATCGATGTTCCCACCTTTACCATTTCCATATCCATTCATGTATCCACATACATGCTACCCATTTTCTAACATGCATACACTGCCTCCTTTTCCAATTATCCATCCTACATTTAATGAGTTTTTTCCTTCAGTTTCCACTCTAGAGCATGAAGATCAGCCATAAAAAATATTGGAACAAATACATGCTTCAGAGGCTACTAATGAAAGACATTCCACTTATTCATCACACCCTATACAAGATCCTGCATCAGTATTTTTTATTATTATAACTTTTAAAAAAAATATAATTTCCATTTTTTCTCATTGTATCATAAAATAACTCATTTTCACCTCATATATTATTATGTGGGATCTTCTAGTAGGTGACATGGGAGGAATCGTATGTGATAATACTATAATCACAAACCATACATTATGGTGTATTAGAACCCTCAAAATCCAAAGGTATGTAAAAAATCTAGGCACAATAGAAATCTCATGGCCACTTTATCCAAATACCACAATATCATTATGGTGGAATTGGTCTCATGGAGACATATCAGTGATGACGTCAAGGATAAGGCATGGACATACATATGGGTATATAAATTTTATAAATTTTTATATATATTCATATATAAATTATTAATGCATTTATATGAATTAACATGTTCATTATAGAGTTGGTTTAACTTTTCTAATGGTGAATATGCCAAAGATGCTAGGTTGATGGATCTTGGAGAGTTATAACATTCATATAATCATGAGTTATATATTTTACGGAGGATAATAATTGGTACTAGTTTAGAGGGAGTACCCACATACCCTAACTGTAGAGACCCGTATCTTGACGTACATTGACATTACATTACATTTTCGGAATACTTAGTACATAACAAAATCACACACACAAGGATCGTAATAGTTTAGTGTCTTTGGAATCTCGGAATATAATCTTCTAATCCTGGTGAAAGATCTTCAACATCTCCCATAAAGATCTCCTTTTTTTTATACCTAAAACCTTTCTTTATATCCTGGGGAAAAGAAAACATAAAAGGGTGATCTCAAATTCCCCGTAAGGGTAAACAAAAGAAATATCAATCACATCATATACATAAGCACATAACTTTTGGAAATCTAAACCTATAAAAGAGATCATAATTTCATAACCTGGGATAACTCATGGTAGTGAAATGTAATCACAATAATCATAACTTAAAACATTAAACTTTGTGGAATACAAACATAAACATATAGAATCATTTCTTGTTAGTCAAGACTCGTTGCCAAGACTATCTTAGGGGACAAAGTCCCTTTCTAAACCGAGTCACCCTCGTTTCAGCCCTATTTCACTGAACCGGTATAACCTACCATTCCAGCCATGTCTATCTCATGAGATATAAAATCTTTACCCAATTCATTGGAGGGAGATATAGGTCCCACCCATCTCATAATGATACCATTCTTATGTGTGCCACAAAATCATAAATCATACATCATTTCATAACCCATGTAGTAAAAATGTGATTCGTAAACATCGTGACATCATAAAACAATTCATATAAGATAAAGGAATTCATAAAAATAATTCCATCACAACATAACCAAATAAATGTAATAATAGGGATATAAAAAGAACCCTATGTTATCTTAGATGGAAAATAATTTTGATAAAACACTTGAAATGAATTCTTGAGGAAAATATCCTTTCTTCTTCAAAATCAATTTCTTTTCACAAAACTTCATGCAATTTTAAAAGAAAGAGATTTTATTGAAAATAGTCATGAAATCTTTTGGAGGAAGATTCATGAAAATAAGGCTTTATAAAACCGTAAAAATCCGTTCGTGCCGTATAAGTTAAAAAAACATTCTTCTCGTACTTTTGTCGGAAAAGTCAAAAAAGTACCTCGTACGAAAAAACGACAAAATATTCCTTTCATATCTTTTACTAAAAACTCACCGAAGTGTAAAATTGGATTTAAACAATTGTAGGTGGATGTAAATAATATTACATATTGAGGAAACATGGATGTGGATGATAAAATACACCCTAGTAAATACTAAAGTATAAATAATCTCGGATAAAAATGAGATTGTGATATTCCCCTTACCTTAGGTCCGATTTTCTTCGTAAGTGTCCGAACCTCCTGTATAATGATTTAAATAATGTCATTGACTTATTATAGAATCATACTAATTGTTATGATATCATATATGGTTCACTTATGACTTTATTTTAACCTTTCTTTTGTAAATTCCATGTTAAAGAGTGTTTTGGGTAAAATCGTTTCATTTTTCGTCCGTGTTTTGACTTGTAATTATTCATATTATTACGTAGATCATGATTACTTAATTCCAGAATATAAAACATGATTTATATATAATATATATTGTGAATATACATATATATAATAAATCAGTAAATGAAAAGAAATACACCGTTCATGGAGACGGTAGGCCGTACGTACGCATGAACGCTGTTTTCGTTTCCTTATTGAATTGAATGGAATTAAGTAGATGAAATACATATATATATACACATAAATCCAGTATCATTATTATTTCATATATTTCATGATTTCTTATTATATGTTCTTTATAATCATTCATGAATGGTTAAAGTGGACAATGAATCTCATCGCGTCGTGGAGACGGTAGTCCGTACGTACGCACGAGCGATGATATCATTTTCATGATTATTGAATTGAATTGGAGTGGATGATACAATATAATCAGAATTAGTATGATGTTATAATAACTATGTATAGTTATTCTTTACACCATTATACCCATCCATGTAAGGTGTTGGTGGAAAAACAGATTACACCACGGCGTGGAGACGGTATTCCGTACGTACGCACGCGCGGTGATTTTGTTTTCCGTAGGATGGATAGAAGGTGAAATGGGTTTGTTTCATATTTATAATAACAAATCATTATATTAGTGATACTGATGTTATTAATTTATAATGAAACAACTAAAGAAGAATAAGTTGAAGAAGAAAGAAGCTTGAAAGAATCGGGAGAAGAAATTACCTCTTCTTCGATACGCCTCTTTGAAACCTCCTCTTAGGGCACTAAGATTGGTCTTTGAGGAAGACCAGAACCTCTAGGATGTTTCTAGGGAAGTGGAGAAGAGAATTTGGCAGGGGTTGGAGGAGCTTGAAGGCTCAATATTGTGTGAGGAAGAGAGGGAGGGGGTGCCTTTTTATAAGGGAGGAGAGGGGAACCTTTGGAATAACTAGAAATATTATTTTATTATAAAGTCAAGTTCGGTTTTAAATAGCTCCAAATTGATTTATTTCTAGGATAAGGTGGGGATGGGTCGAAATCATCTCATCCAATAGAATTTAGACAAGTTTAGGTTCCTATTTTTACCTTATTATTTAGATTTAACATTAAGTTAAATAATTTTACTCTTACCGTGTCTTCTTGTGTTCTTATACTATAAGGTTAATAAACTTACTATAAGTAGCCAAACAAACCCCAAATTGTTTATAATTAATATATATAACCTTATCTAAGTCATTTGGGCGAACCTTAGATTTTTAGGAATAAAATATCAATTAATAATATAATATTTTTTTAAAAAACTATTTTATGTCAATTTTGACACTATTTAGTAATTGATTTTTGTGATAATCATAAAAGAATGATAAGTTCAAAAAAAATTAATTAAATCAATACTAACATGTCATATTAACCTAGAAAATTAGTGGAATTAATAAAAAGTCTCAAATTTCATTTATTTTGGTGTTTATAACATCAATTATGTCAATATTTCATTAATAAGATAATTAATGCATCATCATTGTGTCATAAATAAATTAAATTATTTAATTTCTAAAAATTACAAATAAAATAAAATTATGTAGGAAATATTTTTAGATTTCTAATGAATATTTATAGTCTAATTTATCTTATGTATACCCCCATATTAAAAAATGTTTTAGTAAATAAACTTTGATTTTAACTCATTTAACCCTTCATTAAATAAATTAATAATAAATGTCCTAATCTAAACCAAGTAGGCATAAATGGTCATATTTTATTCCTTAGTTTGTTTTTGTTCGAATTACACTTGTCCAATATAATTAGGACATGTGTTAGGGTAATAATAATATCATTTCTACCCTTAATTACCCTATTTACTTTTAACCGTGGTAAAAAAAGTAAAAAGTTACTATTCATCAAAAAATTATTTTCATCTCATTGAACCAAATTTTACTTACTGACATCAACCGTGTCTCTCAGATTTTTGAAATTCCAGTCACAGAAGCGGTAAAATTACGATTTATGAAAAAATCAGTTTTTTTAACTACAACTTAGTGGTTTCACTATTCATCAAAAATTGAAAGTTTTCAGAAAAATACCAAAAATTAGGCCTAAGATATATTTGATATTATGAACTCAAAAATGATTTCTATTTTACCAAATTCAAAACATATCAGTTGCATTAAATAATTTAAAAATTAATTTCCCGTCGTCAAAACAAATAGCGTGTTCTTAAGAAATAATAACTATCAAAAGATTGACACTTGTTTATTTCTGGTTTAAATGTGAAATTACATCCAATGACCAACATTGTATTAAATTGTAAAAATATATTCTAAATATACTTTAAAACCACTCAAATTAAGAATTTATCACTATTAATTATTTCGATTGAAAAAGTTGTTTTTAATTAAAATTTAGTAATTTTCACTATTCATCAAAATATGAAAGTTATCCGAAAATCACCAAAATTTCACCCTAAGCTAATTTCGATATTCGGAATCCAAAAATGAAGTCCATTTTGAAAAATAGAAATTACAAAATTTCAAAAAGTGGTTATTACTATTCATAATGTCTAGTTTTAATAATATTTTAATAGCATATCGTTGTTTAGCGAAACTTGGTGTTGCGTACAACACACGCTATTGTGGAAGGTCACGATTGCATGTAATTCAAGCCAGGTCAGATATGTGTGTTGTGAAAGCACCTTTTGGTGTAGCGTATAACACAAGACATTAATGAAATTAAAAATAATATTTTTCATAAAATCTCGGGGTGTTACATTCTACCCCCCTTAAAATGAATTTCGCCCTCGAAATTCGTCGGGGTTATAAATGGTTTACTATTCGAAAGTTTCTTTAATAGAAACCCATATCGTAAAAAGGAATACCAAAACCAATCTTTAAAAACAAAAGTATGAAACGTAACGGTTACCCAAATAAACTAATCACTGGGTTTCCACATAGGTGAAAATATGGATATGGAAGAGAAATCTAACCATCATGTTCTGATGGAGAGTGGTAGAGAACATGGCTATGGAAAAGCTAGAAATCACAAATCAATAAATTTGTGACGATCTAAGGTACCATCTGATTAATCAGATATAAGTGCACTAGGACAACATTTTTGGTTTTCAAGATTGTTTCCCTAAAGTTGAAGAATTTGAATTAGAATAAATACTTACTTTATTTTGGTACAATCTCACTGTTGTCCGTGCCTTGAACAATTTCCACTTCATCTCTTAAATAAATGAAGTTGAATTTGTTATTCGTGAAGTGTTAGTATGACAGGTCATTCCATCTGTCTCAAACAAAAGGTTAGTAAAAGTTATTAAATATACACAAGTCATTATTTAGTGAGATTAATCATATATGGTTCCTAAAATGGACTTATACTTAATATATCATACAACTTAATAAAATAAAACTAGTTTCTACTAAACAGGGACTTCCTGTAGGCCAGTGGTAGGCGATAAAGGCCAGTCGCACTTCGGTTGCGGGTTCGATTCCCACAGCCTTGTCCGACACGATGGGTTGTCGCCCGTCCTGCAGGTTGTCCTTTTTCTAAAGCTATATTACTATAACATCCCATCAATAATATCGAAAAACATGTTATACTAAATTATGTCCAACATAATCCATTCTAATCTTTAGGATTATATAAAATACTTCGGTCCAAGCTCATAGTATAAAGAAAATGATTACTTGAAATGTCACAGAACAATCACGTGAATGCCATCATTTATCCCCCATATATCATAAGATATATCTTGTTGGTCAAATTACAAACATGTGAAAACCTTAATCATGTATTATCTTTAAGAATGAATACCCATTGAACCTTAGTGAAAACATGAATGCTGACAAAAGTTAACTCTTTCCACATACCAAAATCCAAAAATTCTATATACTCAAACCATGATATCACTTAGTACTTATATAAATCATGAGCTCATGAATACTGTCAAATATTTCATTTTCTCGTTTTCCTTTCATTATGCGCATATCATACTTTTTCCATAAATAACTCAATCACTTTCCATGGTTACTGGTACCATAAAATTATTGAAAACCACAATAGACCAATACATAAATATTCCAATACTTTATGATACAACATTATTTTGGAATCCCATTACATAAACACTTAATCATTTTACCACATCGTTGTCATATTCAACATCGCCAATAGTGATCCCATGTGACTTCCCTTTTTTCCTTTTCCTTATGTGGTTGCTCATATCGATCATCACTAACCCTTGGATTAGGGCATTTATTAGCATAATGTCCCATTTCCTTGCACTTGAAACATTGAAGTGTTGGTGGTGTGTTCTCTGTAGTGTTTGCTTTATTCACATCATTAGAAACCCTTTTTCCATTACTTCAACACTCAGCTGCTCGATGACCTTCTTTTCCACACTTAAAACATTTTCTAGTCCCTTTAAGACAATCTCCAACATGCTTCTTTCCACACTTTGTGCATAAGGAAACATTCATCTTCTTTTCACCATTATTCTATGATTTCTCCTTGAACACCATCTTTCATTTCTTGTCAAAACCATGAGATGGATATATAACACCAAAATCCATTTCTACCTTGATATCACAACACACAATTTCTTCATAGCTACTGAGGTCTCTTATAGCTAATTCCCTTTGAAGACTTGGTTTTAAGCCACTGAAAAATCGATCAACTTTACTTTTAGGTTGGATGATAATACCAGATGCATACCTTGTAAGTCTTCTAAAATTCACTTCGTATAAACCAACAGATTCATCATCCTTCTGCTTCAGCTCAAGAAACTCCTTTTTCCATCTTTGTTCGAAGAATACAAGGGAAGTACTTACTGAAAAACAAGTTCTTGAACTCATCCCATTCCATGTACTCAATTTCATCTCTTGGCCTCGTATTCTTGATAAGATTCCACCATTGATCAGCTTCACCTTCCAAACGAAATACTGCTAAGATGACTTTATCATGATCCGAACATTGAAGAACTGAAAATATCTTTTCAGTGGTACCGATCCATTGTTCAGAAACAAGTGGATCAGAAGTCCCACTGAAAGAAGGTGGGCGTTTCCTCATGAAGGACTCAATAGAATATTGATCCCATCTCTGCTCATTTGGAAGTCCAGAATGGTTCATAGCTTGTGTAAGTATAGAAATAAGATTTTGCAATCCATCTCCCGTAACATTTGTTTGTTCAGGAGGGAAATCATCACATTGTCCATTGCATTGATCAACACGGTTCCTTCGGGTTCCAACCATAGTCTAAAACCCAAAAAGAATAGTGTGAGAGGCAAAAATCATGCTAGGGAAAACAACATAACAAAGGGGAATTACCCTCAATATCTAACATCTTAGGTTAAATTATAAGATCGTTAGCGCAATTCTAGGACTATAACCTATACGTATACTTAACCTTAGAGACATCCCTAGACATACCTCAGAAATATCTCTAGGGATCTCACTAAAGTTCTCGCATCCTAGTATCCAAAGGTTGACTAATCCTTTCCTCTGATACCAACTGTAGAGACCCGTATCTTGACTTACATTGACATTACATTACATTTGTGGAATACTTAGTACATAACAAAAGCACACACCCAAGGATCGTAATAGTTTAGTGTCTTTGGAAACTCAGAATATAATCTTCTAATCCTAGTGAAAGATCTTCAACATCTCCCATAAAGATCTCCTCTTTTTTATACCTAAAACCTTTCTTTATATCCTGGGGAAAAGAAAACATAAAACGGTGAGCTCAAATGCTCAGTAAGGTTAAACAAAAGAAATATCAATCACATCATATACATAAGCACATAACTTTTGGAAATCTAAACCTGTAAAAGAGATCATAATTTCATATCCGGGGATAACTCATGGCAGTGAAATGTAATCACAATAATCATAACTTAAAACATTAAACATTGTGGCATACACACATAATCATAGAGAATCATTTCTTGTTAGTCAAGACTCATTGCCAAGACTATCTTAGTGGACAAAGTCCCTTTCTGAACCGAGTCACCCTCGTTTCAGTCCTGTTTCACTGAACCGGTATAACCTACCATTCCAGCCATGTCTATCTCATGAGATATAAAATTTTTACCCAATGCATTGGAGGGAGATATAGGTCCCACCCATCTCATAATGATACCATTCTTATGTGTGCCACAAAATCATAAATCATACATCATTTCATAACCCATGTAGTAAAAATGGGATTCGTAAACATCGTGAAATCATAAAACAATTCATATAAGATAAAGGAATTCATAAAAATAATTCCATCACAACATAACCAAATAAATGTAATAATAGGGATAGAAACAGAACCCTATGTTATCTTATATGGAAAATAATTTTGATAAAACACTTGAAATGAATTCTTGAGGAAAATATCCTTTCTTCTTCAAAATCAATTTCTTTTCACAAAACGTCATGCAATTTTAAAGGAAAGAGATTTAATTGAAAATAGTCATGAAATATTTTGGAGTAAGCTTCCTGAAAATAAGGATTTATAAAACCGTAAAAATCCGTTCGTGCCGTATAAGTTAAAAAAAACATTCTTCTCGTACTTATGTCGGAAAAGTCAAAAATGTACCTCGTACGAAAAAACGACAAAAGATTCCTTTCATATATTTTACTAAAAACTCACCGAAGGGTAAAATTGGATTTAAACAATTGTAGGTGGGTGGAAATAATATTACATATTGAGTAAACATGGATGTGGATGATAAAATACACCCCAGTAAATACTAAAGTATAAATAATCTCGGATAAAAATGAGATTGTGATATTCCCCTTACCTTAGGTCCGATTTTCTTCGTAAGTGTCCGAACCTCCTGTATAATGATTTAAATAATGTCATTGACTTCTTCTAGAATTATACTAATTGTTATGATATCATATATGGTTCACTTATGACTTTATTTTACCCGTTCTTTTGTAAATTCCATGTTAAAGAGCGTTTTGGGTAAAATCGTTTCATTTGTCGTCCGTGTTTTGACTTGTAATTATTCATATGATTACATAGATCATGATTACTTAATTCCATAATATAAAACATGATTTATATATAATATATATTCAGAATATACATATATATAATAAATCAGTAAATGGAAAGAAATACACCGTTCATGGAGACGGTAGGCCGTACGTACGCATGAACGCTGTTTTCGTTTTCTTATTGAGTTGAATGGAATTAAGTAGATGACATACATATATATATACACATAAATCCAGTATCATTATTATGTCATATATTTCATGATTACTTATTATATGTACTTTATAATCATTCATGAATGGTTAAAGTGGACAATGAATCTCATCGCGTCGTGGAGACGGTAGTCCGTACGTACGCACGAGCGATGATATCATTTTCATTATTATTGAATTGAATTGGAGTGGATGATACAATATAATCAGAATAAGTATGATGTTATAATAACTATGTATAGTTATTCTTTACACCATTATACCCATCCATGTAAGGTGTTGGTGGAAAAACAGATTACACCACGGCGTGGAGATGGTATTCTGTACGTACACACGCGCGGTGATTTTGTTTTCCGTAGGATGGATAGAAGGTGAAATGGGGTTGTTTCATATTTATAATAACAAATCAGTATATTAGTGATACTGATTTTATTACTTTATAATGAATCAACTAAAGAAGAATAAGTTGAAGAAGAAAGAAGCTTGGATGAATCGGGAGAAGAACTTACATCTTCTTGGATACGCCTCTTTGAAACCTCCTCTTAGGGCACTAAGATTGGTATTTGAGGAAGACCAGAACCTCTAGGATGTTTCTAGGGAAGTGGAGAAGAGAATTTGTCAGGGGTTGGCCGAGCTTTAAGGCTCAATGTTGTGTGAGGAAGAGTGGGAGGGGGTTCCCTTTTATAAGGGAGGAGAGGGGCACCTTTGGAATAACTAGAAATATTATTTTATTATAAAGTCAAGTTCGGTTTTAAATAGCTCCAAATTGATTTATTTATAGGCTAAGGTGGGGATGGGTCGAAAGACTCACATACAATAGAATTTAGACAAGTTTAGGTTCCTATTTTAACCATATCATTTATATTTAACATTAAGTTAAATAATTTTACTTTTACCGTGTCTTCTTGTGTTCTTATACTATAAGGTTAATAAACTTACTATAAGAAGCCAAACGAACCCCAAATTGTTTATTATTAATATATATAACCTTATCTATGTCATTTGGCCAAACCTTAGATTTTTAGGAATAAAATAACAATTAATAATGTAATAGTTTTTTTAAAAACTATTTTATGTCAATTTTGACACTATTTAGTAATTGATTTTTGTGAAAATCATAACAGAATGATAAGTTCTAAAAATGTTAATTAAATCAATACAAACATTTCATATTAACCTATAAAATTAGTTTAATTCATAAAAAGTCTCAAATTGCATTTATTTTGGTGTTTATACATCAATTATGTCAATATTTCATTAATAAAATAATTAATGCATCATCATTGTGTCATTAATAAATTAAATTATTTAATGTCTAAAAATTACAACTAAAATACAATTATTTAGGAAATCGTTTTATATTTCTAATGAATATTTATAGTCAAATTTATCTTATGTATAACCCCATATTAAAAAATGTTTTAGTAAATAAACTTTGATTTTAACTCTTTTAACCCTTCTTTAAATAAATTAATAATAAATGTCCTAATCTAATCCAAGTGGGCCTAAATGGTCATATTTTATTCCTTAGTTTGTTTCTGGTCGAATTACAATTGTCCAATAGAATTCGGACATGTGTTAGGGTAATAATAATATCAATTCTACCCTTACTTACCCTATTTACTTTTAACAGTGGTTAAAAAAAGTAAAAAGTTACTATTCACCAAAAAATTATTTTCATCTCATTGAACCACATTTTACATACTGACATCAACCGTGTCTATCGGATTTTTGAAATTCCACTCACAGAAGTGGTAAAATTATGTTTTATGAGAAATTCAGTTTTTTTAACTACCACTTAGTGGTTTCACTATTCATCAAAAATTGAAAGTTTTCAGAAAAATACCAAAAATTAGGCCTAAGCTATATTTGATATTATGAACTCAAAAATGATTTCTATTTTACCAAATTCAAAACATATAAGTTGCATTAATTAATTTAAAAATTAATTCCCGTCGTCAAAACAAATAGCGTGTTCTTAAGAAATAATAACTATCAAAATATTGACACTTGTTTATGTCTGGTTTAAATGTGAAATTACATCCAATGACCAAAATTGTTTTAAATTGTAAAAATATATTCTAAATATACTTTAAAACCAATCAAATTAATAATTTATCACTATTAATTATTTCGATTGAAAAGGTTGTTTTTAATGAAAATTTAGTAATTTTCACCATTCATCAAAATATGAAAGTTATCCGAAAATCACCAAAATTTCACCCTAATCTAATTTCGATATTCCGAATCCAAAAATGAAGTCCATTTTGAAAAATAGAAATTACAAAATTTCAAAAAGTGGTTATTACTATTCATAACGTTTAGTTTAAATAATATTTTAATAGCATATCGTTTGTTTAGCGAAACTTGGTGTTGCGTACAACACACGCTATTGTGGAAGGTCGTGATTGCGTGTAATTCAAGCCAGGTCAGAGATGTGTGTTGTGAAAGCTCCTTTTGGTGTAGCGTATAACACAAGACATTAATGAAATTAAAAAGAATATTTTTCATAAAATCTCAGGGTGTTACACTGACTATCCAAAAAGTCATATAAAAAATTGATCGAACATTGGAAGACTAAAATATTTAAGGTGTTACCAATCCTGGTTGTTTTTCATATAAAATTTAATTCTTTTTACTTGTATTTAATTTTTATTTTAATGAAACATCAGATAAAAACAAAAGGAAAAAATATGGAATGACATATCAATATACATTGTGGTACACTCCAATGCCCCCACCATGAGAAGAGACATGTACTTTCATCTAAATTAAAATCATTTACTCATTTATAATGTTACTTAGTTACCTTTGGAAGGAAAATTGGTCCAAAACTAAGAGCACACAACCCAGTACCCAAAATAAATGAAATCAATAATGAACCAACACAAAATATATTCATAAATTTTATTTATAGGAATTGTGGATGGATTTCTATTCACTAATTTATTTTATTGATAACTTGTCCTCATAAATTCATTATGGCTTCTCCTTAGTCAGTCCATGTATCATAAAAATAAAATCTTTTACCTGGAGGATAAGTCATGTTTGTTTTTTCTACAAAATTAAAAAAAATCAATGAAACCCACTTTAGCAAACCACCAATCATTTATGAGTGTCATTTACCTCAATATTTCTAGGTTTGTGATGCAGATTACATGAATCCAGATTTTTTCATTTCTTATTTGCATCGAGATTTATTGGGAATCTATGTTCATGTACCTCATGATAAATTATTTTTCTCTAGTAGAAATATTGATTAATGATAATAAAATGCACATAAATAAGATAAAATTATAAGATTTTATATTTATATTTCAAATATTTATACAAAATTCATAATTTAATATGTTGTTTATAATTACAATAGTCTTCCTTGAAAGGCATCGATGATAAAGGAGATGATAAATTAGGGCCATATGATCATTTGATTTAGGTGTTTGGAGTGGATAACCCATGTAGAGTCAGATATAGACCAGGAAAACAATATCCCCTCTAGGTACAGGTCCTCATCATTTTCTTCTTAAGCCTCAAAGACCTCTAAGTTAAAAAACATACATACAGAAGAATATATGGCTTTGAAAATACCCTTATAGGAGGATGAAAGTTGAAAACAATAGTGTGTAATATGTATGTTGATTACCAAAAATTTCATGAAAGTTATGTCAGTTTTGATTCAGTCACTACCATCAGTGATAGATACTACTTTTCTTTCATATATAACACTAATTTGATCTTTAAATGATGACTTAGGTGATTCCCATGAGGGTCCTAGTACCAATAATGGTGGTGTCTATAGATATTTTTGTGGTGAAGATGTTGTTGATGCTATTGCTAGTGATAAGATAGTTTATGATGATACAAATGGTGTGGTTGGTGATTTTTTTTCTGATGATTCTTATGATGATGTTTCTAATGATTAATACGATGGGCATGGGGATGGGTATAGGGATGATGTTGATGGAGGGTATATTAATCCCCTCCATTTTTAACTTAGCATAGATACCTTTCCCATTACTTTAATAGAATTAACTAATTGTTGTCATGGATTTGGATATACAAGTATGTTTTATTTGATTAACAGGTGTAGTGTGGTTTGTTATGTGTTAGGGTAGATGTTGTTTTTTGGATGGATGGACTTCTTTTATTACATGAATTTCTTCATGAAATTAAATGAATTTTGGATAATGTTTTTATCAGGGGTGTGAAATGAAAATTATTTAGGTAATATTACATTTTCATAAGTCAATGAATTCATATTTTATAAGAACCTTTCTTTTGTTTCCTTTATGATCTAATCCAAAATCATCGCATTAAAAGGGATTTTATCAAAAATATTTCCAACTAGGTTTCCAAAATAACAATAGTACATTCCATAATTTTATACATGAATTTCCTCCACTTAAACCTATATCTTTCTTGCACTACTATTTTTTAATTATTTGTAGTTCAATTCATGTAGATTTTTGAATGCATATAGGTTTTTTCTTGAGAAGTTTAAAGAGAAAGGTGTGGTGTGATCCCATTTTTTGGTTTTATGCCACATTATATGTTATTTTTATTTTATCTTTTCCATATTATTTCACATCACCTAATTATATTCTATTTCGAGTTTCAAGAGCATTTTAAAAGTCTGCATGCGAACTCATTTTTTTGGATAATAACCATAGATGGAAACAACTACCCAAGGTATATTGTTTACCCCAGAAAATAAATATTATTTTAACTCCTTATATGTATGTTATTTATTGTAAATAGCATATTATCTTTGTTTTCCCTTTAAATTGGAAAAAATAAAATAATTTTCTTTTTGTTTTCATCGTTGATCTTTAATGTTCTTCCATGAGTATAATATAAGATAAATCATATAGAACATGAATGGCAGTTGGGGTGTAACAAAACGTCATCATGAATCTATGTTTGAGTTGAACAATGGATAAGAGTGTAATGGTAATAGTTACTAGAGGAAAGAGAAGAACTCATCCCATATTTTGGTGACGTTTTTGGGGAAGCATCCATCATGTAGAATGCTTCTTGGTGCATTTTATTTGAAATTAATATATATGATTCTAAATTTTATATATCCTTATCCTATTATCTATATTTTAGATTCAATTAAGCATGAGATAGATACATGAATGTCATTATTTGTGATAATGGAACCCAGATTAACTAGAATAACCCACTTTTTCACTGCATCTAATCAGGTTTGTATACTCCTCCATTTCTTTTAGAGTCATATCACTGTACTATAATAATGATTAATTCAATAGGTAGAGTAGAAATAATGACTCACATTCATTATTATAACTCTAAATCTGACTGTGTCCTGACTTTATTTTCCCATTCTGATGCCTAGAATGTAGATTAAATAAGAAAATAAGGGGGGACGGGCTTTGGTCTTGATCGTTGCCACTTGAAGTAGCTATAAAAGTGTCCTGACAGTAGATAGAGAGGCATGATTGAGAATACATTTAACAATTTTGTTTCTAACTATCCATTTACATTTCCATAGTTATTTTATATCTTCAAGGTTGAATAGAAATCAGGACAACCCCAGTAGGGGGCTGGGATACTGTTGCAGGGGTGCTGGGGGCTGGTGGGATAGTGCAGGGGGCTGGGGGGGATATTTCTGGGGCTAGAGGGCTGTTGGGGGATGGGGGATGTTTTACAATGTTAGGTAATGTTCTTTTAATTGGATATTTCTTTCCTTACCCCCTTTGGATCCCCCTTTAAGGGGGTTATTTTTATGTGTTTCCATGGAATTCTAGAAGCATGTTTTCCTATTCCTAACACAATCCTTATTCTACATTTATAGCTATTGATTTTTATTTATTTAGGATAATGTTTGATTATTGATTCTACTATATAATTTTGGAATCATCATGAACATTTTTGTTTTTTATATGATAGATGGAGGATGTACTTGGGGTATGATTTTTTGTCACATGTCAAAATTTTCATTGAGTTATGTTGTCTAAAAAATAATATGATAAACTCCATTTACATAGACTATGTTACTAATTTTTTTGGGTATAGATTGGTATTTTATTTTGTTATAATTTTTTCATGGGTTCCCCTGGGGCCATTTTATGTAGCGAAATGTAGAATTAGTGATGAGGCATTTCACAATGAGTTATTATATATTATACCTTGTTGGATTAATTAGTCATTTAATTATACATTATTTATAAATGATTTTAGATCCTCTTTGATGATTCATGGGACCACAGGTAACGATGGTGTTTAGTGACTGCTTGAATGAGGTTAGACAGATATTGGTTGAATGGGTAACTCTGATTTAATGAATGTTATCCATAATTATGTATCCCGATTGATCGTATATTTTTTAATATCATATATGAAAGAGACCTTTACATTTTTATGTGATCAACCTAAACTAATTGAATTAATTTCATTTTAAACTGGATGATATGGATAGAGATACTTTAGACTATGATGGACCCTTTGATCATTAAAATGTAATGCCTCAGCAACCAATAGCCATGGGATTGATTAAGATTAAGATAAAAATAGTACATTAATCCAAGAGGGATATACCCTTAGTGTGATAACACATTGTGGACCTTTGAAAGTTCTGTTAGCCTTCATTGATTGGGGGGTGTGTCTAATTGAGGAAGGTTATCATGTGTTTTGGCCAGGTAGAACCCTTTTTCCCATACATCATATTTTCTAGATTGATTTGCATGTGGGGTGGGTGTTACTCCATCATTATCATTTGTTATATGGTCGGGTATGCCTTGGTTAGGATTAAATATATAGGATGGGTATGTGAGCACTGACATAGCATTTATCTAATGGTATGTTAGACATTATTCAAACCCTTAAATGAGATAATTATTATATATTGTTTTTCTTGTGATTGTATCATTTAATAGTTGATATTTTTATGGGATTGAATACCCATTTTTCCATGGTATGTGATGTGTATAGGTCCACCATGATAGCTACCCCTTTCTTTTGTTACCTTTTGATAGAATCATAATATATGTCTAAAATTATACTATCCATTGGGAACTGAGATATGGTGAACTGTGTGTCTGTGTAATTTGTGTGGAAACCCATGTGACCTTTGGGTTATGCGTGTGCTTATTGACATATTATACAACATAAATTTTTATGAAGGACATGTTTTTTATTATTTTAATTCTTAATCAAGGAATAATAAATACATATCTACTCATTATGTGTTGGGCTCAATGCCAAACATTCTCATGAAATTTAATGGTATGGTTGGTTGGGTGAAACTTAAAACCATAGGCTAGTTGTATGTGATGGGATGAGATATGTTTAATGGGTTGGGAAAGTATTCTAACCATGGTTTTATGGGATGATGTGAAATAGACTATTCGATGTGGTTGAAATCATGTTGAATATATAGAGTTTTTTATATGTTTAGGGTTATCATGGACAACATAGATGTGTGAGTTATTATGGAATGCATTTTCTGATATTTTTTAGGTTTTCATTCCAACCATTGATGTTTTTAATGGACGATTTGGTTGTTATAATAACTATCACGTAATGAATATTTTTTGTAGGGAATTCATGAAAACCATGGATGATGAATGATTATAGATTGATGTGTGTTTGGGGATGGATAGTATTCCACCCATGGGATAGGACTTTGTAGTTATGGTATGGCGAGTTGGATGTGATACCTCATGGGGTTTTTGTTGATGATCCAATTTCCATGTATTGTGGTTTTTTTTGTAATTTGTTTGTATTATTTTACAGGTGAATGATGGTAGGAAGGAGGGTTGTGGTTGCATGTATAAGGAAGAATCTATACCCATAGTTCAATGAACTGTGGGTATATCATGTATGCTTTGATAATCTATAACCATAGTTTTGTAAACCGTCGGTATAGATATATGCCCACAGTTCACTAAAACCATGGGTATTATGAAATATTATTGGTATACAACCACAATTTCTATGAAAACACGGTTATAGGTCTATACTAATGCATTTGTAGCCCACAGTTCATGAAACTGTGTGTACAGCCTATATCTATGGTTTTATAGGTTATACCCATGATTTCAAACTATCGGTATATGTGGTATTTACAGTAGTGTAATCACATTTCTAAAATGTTCTTAACATACTTTCTTACTCTTTAAAAATAAAATAATTTCATATTTAAATACTATTCAAATATTTTCAATGTAATCTCTAATAACTATATTCACTAATTATATAAAGAAATGAGTATTTGTTGTGTCCAAAAGAAGCTAATATAATTTCATTTTTCACACTCCCTGTAAAGATGCTATATTGTGTATATCCACATTAATGAGCCTTCCCTAATAATATCCATTTCAAATATCAAATAGGGGAAAAATATTATTCTCTTCTTAATTGTACAAAAAATCTATCGATGTGAAATTTTGAATAGTGTTTCATAATAATAATTTTGTCAAGTTTTTAATATTTAATGTAGATATGCATCAATCCATATTTATTCGTAATAAAAAAATGTGTAACTAATTGTCATGCACTATGCTGAATGAATCCCTTTTCAAGATTACCATAGAGATTCCCCTCAAATTCTTAAAACATAATCACATCCATTATATAAATTTACTTTCAAGTAGGAGTTTGTAAATGTTTATTTTATATTTATAACACAAATACATGACTTATGGTCATACTTTGAATCTATTATAGAAATAAATTAATTAACACCAATAAAATTGGTACATAATAAATTTATATTTTCTCCCAAATCATTTTAGGAAAACATCCATCATTAATACGAATTATAACCCATATAATTGATGTAATTCCCACTGGGACTTCATGTTCATCATTTCCCATGAAGGATATTAATGGTTAATTTAGAATGTTAAATATAATTTTTCTTCATTGGAAATTTATATTGGTTTTATACTCTAAAATCCAATACATTCCCAAAATTTAATCATATTCATCAATAGGATGAATAACAAGATTTTCAGGAAGAACGCACCCATAAACATATATCATATAAGAGATATAGAAATAAGAGATGATCATTCAACCACTTGATGTTTTCACATACAACACTATATATAATAAATGAGATGGGTACATGATACCATGAGAAAATTGTTTAAACATAAAAGAGTATATAGATCCTAAAACAAATATAATATTTTCACATATAGAGTGGATGATAAGTGTATCACCCACTAGATAACATCAAACATCAACATTAGTAGTAGTAAGTCAGTATTATTTCCCTCTCCACCTTATATTTTTATATAATATGATCCCTTGATTCATGTGGAGTGGTTGAAATAATTTTACATCTCATTTACATTTAATTACAGTATTATAATGTCATTTTTAAATATCCTCACTTTACAAGACATATAAAACTTATCTATACTCTTCTAGAAAACTCACATTCCCATTAATTATTTCCCATGATGTTTCATTATATTATTTTTTAGATGATTTAAATTGTTCAATTAACATATTTTTCCGTGAAGTGTTTGATTTTTCATGGCTCATAACTAAAATCTTATTCTCTTGATTTAAAATTAAGATAATGGTTTTAGAAAATTACTTGATATTCTTAATGTATCTTGATACTACATCATCATATGATGAAAACAATTTTGAAAATAGATCCCATATGACAACCATCATAAGGACATAAATAAATTAGTCAATATTTATTTCTAGGTAATGTATATATGATGTAACATTAATAGATAATATATTATAGTTATCCATTTACAATGGAACACAATTTTTATAATTATAATTTAATGTGAGGTACATTTTATCCATTACAACTCATTGTTCTTAGGGATGTTTTTCTAAAATAGAATAACATTAAAAATTTTCTATTATTTTCATTATATTTCATTAATACCTTTGTTGTTATATGTCAATGAAAACCATTGATCAACTTCCCTTTTTAAAAACACTTCTTAGATAAAATTTTCACTTTCATTACACCTATAAGGAGGAATATATTTTTAATAAAATAAATCATTTTTCTCATCGACCATTGGAATAGTAGTTATGTTAAAATATGGGATCTTATATCACATGAAGGGATACTACATAATAAAATGAAATTTTGTAACAATAAGTTTCTCCATATTTGAAATTTTAGTCATTATAAGGTGATTATGATTCCATGGCGTGGTCATGATTTTCCCAGTTCCAATACCAATTTTATTGGATTACATAGTAGTGAAATATATAATTTTTCTATGTGTATTGATTCTCTTTATTCCTTTTGGTGGAATCATAGAATAATGGGGGACACACTGTTTCCTCATAATCATCACAAATATTTTTCAGTATAATAAAAATCTTTATAATGCTAAAAAATAATAAATAAGATCAGGGATTATCTTAATTGACATCTCATATATGATCATTTAAAATTCTATTCCCAAGGTTTCTACTAACCATCATATGATAACGACTATAGAAATTCAAAATCAAGTAACATGGGGAACTTTTCTACCTTTTACATTTATATAAGATACAAATTTTCTCATCATATAGGGGAAATAATTAATAGTATTTATGGTCCATATATATATGATTACTATATTATAGTTAAAATATAAAATACATAGAAAAAAATTATATTATCCTTGATTTACTCATAATATCCTTCTTCATTTCTTAGGAAAAAAATAAATATTGTGTTCAGATTCTCATAAAGAGTTAAATATACCATAAGCTATCATGATTATGTATCGAATAATCAATATAGAAAGGTAAATAGCATAAGGGCATTCTATTTATCAAAAAAATAAAATTGAAATGAATTCTTGGATAATATCAATACTGAATTATCATTGTAATAATAAGTACATTCCCAATGATGAAAATTCTTAATATTGGGTGTCATAATCTCAAACATCATGAAATCAACATGTCCAAAAACTTTTTCCATGAGTGTTTAATCAATGTTTGTGTATACACCAAAGACCCATCTTATTTTACTATATTATTTTTCTCATTACACTAACTAAATAATAATGAGGACATCTAAGACTAGGCCCCACCCATAAATATATTTATAATGAATTCCTCATATATTTCATAATTAAATTATTTAATAAGAAATATTCCATATTAAAAATTCTTTATATTAATAATGAATAATTATTTATCAAGACATTCAAAAAAAATCTTTATAAAACACCATATATATAAATGTGTTATGATTTTACAAATACCCATATCCATGATGGATATTTATGTGACATTTGACGTCCAGTGGATAATTATAACAATAAAGTTAACATTTCAAGAGAAATTTAATTACTAATAAAACCATAAGAGATAAAATATGATAATAAATTCAATAGAAATAAATTTTTATTATAAATTATTTCATTCTAGAGAATAAAATAAAATTGATAATAAATAATGAAATAATATTTCATAAAATATTTATCTTTGAGAAAAATTAGTTAACATTTAAATGATGGTAAATTGCATTAAAGAGTTATGTTGATGAAAAAATTAGTCAACTCTCTATATGTTAAAAAATAATTCATTTTCAACTTTTTATAAAGATATGAGAAATTAAACGTTTATAAAAAATTATAATCATTACTCTCAAAAAATTTAAAAATTCATGAATAACATAAAATTTTCATTGAGTAAGTAAAATGAACTTTTATAAACTAGTTTTGAAAAATATTCACATGAATGAAAAATATACCTAATCGAAAAAATATAAATATGAACAAAATCTATTAAAATAATTTCATTACATGATTCTAGTGATAAATAAAGGAAAATTTGAAATAAAATATGGGATCTCATTAAAATTATAAAATTGAATTGATATTTTAATTATTATGAATTAATTGTTATCATTGTTCATTACATCAAAGGATCAGTACATACATGTGAAGTCCCAACCTATGTTCCATACGTCGGTGCCCAGATTCAGTTCATTACATGACCTATGACGCACCTCCCAATACTTTAGAGGCTTTTGACTAGACATGAGGGCCTAATATAGTTCTCATGGGGAGATAATTCACAATTTATCAAAGCAAAGAAATAATTGAAATAAATAATCTATATCCAACTAATGGTAAGTAAAAAAACATAATAATTTTATAACCAATATAGACTAATATCACATGATAAACCAAAAGGGGAAATCAATACCCAATGAAAGAAGGAGATATTTCATGTCATATATATGTCAAGTGTCAAATGTAAAAACATATAAAATGTATGTAAAAACTCCCAAGAAGACCTTGGAACCATGTTTGGTTCCTACATCCATGAAACATCAAAAAACATCAATATAAAATAGGGATAATTCCCTTAACCTATCGTACAAACAAAAACAATGTTGGAGTACTGATAAGGCATCATGAGTATTGTGTGAGTATAGATTAGTAGCCCACCCACAACAATATATAAAATAGTATCCTTTCAATAACAGTGCATGTAGTCATATAAACAATATTGTTAAAAAATATGGTAAAAACAATTTACACTAAAGAATTTTCCATTTATCCAAATAGATCACGGGTTCATGATGAAACCCCAACCATCAATACCTTATTAGTCCCATTTCAGAGACTAAACCATCCTCAATGTGATATAACATTTTATTCCATCAAGGATTTAAATTAATCAAATCATTCAAATTTCACATGAAAAAATGGGGCCTAGAGTAGCAGTCTAGAATCCCATGGTAATTTGGAGAAGCATTCCCTATACCAAAACTCTGTTCTCACATGTACACATAAAAATATTGGGGATATAAAGTAACAGTCTGGTACCCCATAGGTATTTTGATAGTAGTCATGATCTCATAACTCATTCACAATTATCAAGTCTCATGGTTCCATATTTCCAATCATTAATCAACCATTACCATTTATCATTATTCAAAACCTTTCACAATTACATTTAAAGAAATAAAATTTTACAATTATCATTTATATGTTTCATGAACATCCCAATGGTGGATTCCAATATGCCAATTCCTTTATTCAACTGATTTCATTAACTCATTATTCCTCCATTTCGTAATTACATTATAAAACAATTTTCGTAATCACAAGTTGATTTTATTTTTTTAATTCAATCTAATATGAAATTGACCAATGGGGTAATTGTAGTTTAAAAAATAAATACAAACAATAGATGACCAGAAAATGGGAATTGAAAATTAGTCAACTTAATTGAAGGTCTTTAATGTACGTTCACCAATCCATAATCCCAAAAAATATCTCGAACAATAAAATTCACAAATGCATAGATAATCTTGGACTGATACCTATGATCAAGATCTACTAGAAAAAAATCCATTAAAACCTAAATCTAGAGAATCAAAAAATGGGGGAAATAATGAAACTTCATACAGAAAGGGGGATGAGAGAAAGTGTATTAAAAATATGGAAGAAATTACATAAATATGAGGAGGTGATCCTTCGATAGGATATTCAATTCTCTATGAAAGGGGTTTGTAGATCATTGGAATCCTTCAAGGATCTTCCAAATCCCTAGGAACAATCTTATGGATGATCTATTGTGAATAAGTGTAAAAATATATGGTTTCTGAAAATTAATGTAATCTTTTTATCGGAATAAAACCCACACAAAAATATTACTTTTCCAAGGCATGGGGTTTGTAAAACTGTGTTCCTTAATCATGTGCCTCTCCTTAGGGGTTCTTGGATTCATCTAAGTGGGTGCATAATTCTTAAAACTATGAACCAAATAAAAAAAATACACTATACCTAGTGTTTCATGGTTTGGGGAGGATTCCTAGATGTTTTGACCAAACCGTGTGCCAACCGTGTACCACCTCATGTCTCTCCAAAATAGATAAAACTTTTTCTTAAACGAAATTGAATAGTTTTCCCTAATCCTGTGCCTACTGTGCACAACCCATTAGGCTTCCAAAATTATTCACTTTGATAAAAATAATCACAAATGTTAATCCCATCAAATAAATTATCAAAACAATCTAAAATAGTACTTGAAAACAAGAATGAGAAATCTCTAAAAAGGTTGGTATCTCACAATCTCTATACATTAAAATAACTCGTCCTTGATCTGTACTCTTAGTGATATTTAGGATTTTGAGATAAAAAGATCTATGCATTGATCCCAAATATCTATTTCACTCAAACATATTTACTCAGAAACACATCCATGTTTCCACATGATATGAACAATTAGTGTGACACCTCAACATTTCATGGTATGTTTATTATAATATAAACTCAGTATCTTTTGTTGCATGCAACGCTGTGTTCGAACGCACCATTTCCTATCAAACTGGCCATATGAAAATATGTTACGAATAGTATCAACCAAATTATAAAATTTATAAATTTTATTATTCAAAATGTACTTCATTTTTGAATTCATAATTTATTAATTATCTTATATTGAATTATTCGTATTTTTTTAAAAAAAATCAGTTTTTGATGAATAGTGGAAAATACTGCATTGTTGATAAAAATAAAATTTTTTAATAATTGATTTACATTAAATTGTTTTTAACACCACAATAGATAAGAAATAATTTTTAACCAAAATTAGGTCATTGGAATCATTTATATAATAGAATTAGATATAATAATTTGTTAATATTTTGAACATCACTTTTACCCCCTTCTTACCACATCTACAACTTAGTAATAAACATAATTTTAAGACATATATGTATTGAATTTAGAAAAAAACAGACATAGATGGTTGTAGTCAGTACAAAAAATGAGGTCTGATATGATCAAAATAATTTTTGGTGAATACTTACTTCAGAATTTTATTTACCATTGTTAAAGGTAAATAAGGAAATTAATGACAAAAATAATATTATAATAATGTACAGTTACACATTAAACATGTCCAAATTTTATTGGATAATTTTTTTGGACAAAAATAAACCTTAGGTTGACAATATGATCTTTTTTATACATCTTTTATTAGATTAGGACATTTATTATATTTTATTTAAATAAGAGTTAAAAAGTCATAATAATGTTTAATAAATATATAATTTCTAATAAGAGGTTATATAAGTTATATGGTATAATATAAATACACATTATAAAGATAAAATTTATATATACATCATGGTAATTTATTTATATTTTTATAAAATATATAATTAAATTAAATAGTGACACAATAATGATGTAGTAAATGATTTAATAAAGTATGAATCAAATAAATGATATTAAAAAATTTATATAAATATCATTTGAAATATATGATTCCATCCAAGAATATTGTGGATGACTATTAAATGTTATGAATTATTTAATTTAGTTTTTAGAAGTAATAAATTTGTTATGATTTTATAAAAAGTCAACTAACAAATAGTATTTAATTTGACATAAATTAGATTTTTAAATAAATGATATTTTATTAAATGATATAAAGTTCATAAAAACATTTAATTTATCAAAATTACTATGATAATGTTAAATATATCATAAATTATCCAACTATGGTTTTTTGGGATTTTTTAGATAATATAGTAACCCTATAGTGTAAAAAATATAATTTTTAATGGTAAGAGTTAAATTTTTTAACTAAGGGTTAAAACCAAAAGATAAAGTTATTGTTATGGAATAAACATGTCTAAAATTCATTGGATAACGAGATATCAACCCATCCACATATTATACATTAAATATATCACATTGTAATTATTTTAAATAGAAAATAATCTTGTAATGTATTAATAGTTTTGGAACATCCAAAAGTGCCCCTCCCCACTCTTATACAAGGGAACCTCTACTTCTCTTTTATTTACACCTATAAAGCCATCTAGTTCAGCCAAAATCTGACCATATATCCTAAAAGCTACCATAAATTCATCCAAGAGTCTATAATTTGTTAATAAATCCAACCTATGGAGCCCTTTTGTGAAAATTAAAAGGATACACTTGAAGAATAGGTAATTGTTTTACCAACACTTTCAATGTTATTTTACAATTCAACTTCCTTTTAAGAATTTTTTTCCACAAAAAAGTATTAAATTCAACATATAATATATTATGATATGTTTTTATGATTGTGGTAAAACCATATTCCTCAATTTACCCATCCAATGAAAAAAAATATCACTATGCATGTGTAGGTATGACTTACAGTCTCTACGTCGTGGTGTAAACTATTTTTCATGTATACATTATTTTCATCGGTATAATGGTGCATATAAAGGATGAAAATAATAAATATGACATAATAATATTATTTTATAATTCATATTCCATCAAATTTCTTACTCTTTACCATTGTAGAATGATATTGTTGATCATGCGTATGTATGGCCTACCGTCTCCATGACGCGATGAGAATCATCCTCCATTACAACCATTTCAGATTTATTATAAAATGTATAAAGTGAAAAAATATGAAAAATATGAAATAATAATTTTACTGGAATAAAATATATATATTTAATTTAATTTCTTCCATTCAATAGGATAAGATAAATGAAACAATGTTCATGTGTACGTACGATATACTATTTCCCTGAATGGTGTATTTCATTTCATATATATGTATTTATATATACATATATAGTAAATATACATGATATATAAATCACTTTATAAATTCTATAAATAATTAAATCATTATCTAATTTAAAAAATCAAGAACAATAAGTCAAAACACATATGAAAAACAAAGCGATTATTACACGAAATGTTTCTTTAACATGGAAAATATTAATAAATAGGAAATATGAAGTGATAAATAAATCATAAATGATATCATAAATATTATTATGATTTTGGTATAAGTTAATAATATGTTTAAAACCATTATAAACGAGTTTATGACATGTATGGATAGCAGCAAACTTATGGTAATTGTTAATTATGCAATCTCTTTATTATTCAGGATTGTTTTTACGTAAGAATTTACCATGATATATTTATCATCCATGTCTATATTTCCTAGAATTGTATTTAAAATCATTATAAAAAACTGTTTAAATGTCATTTTTACCAATTATGTACTTTTTATAAATTTTTTTAAAGGAATCTTTTTGTCATTTTCCAACTGAGGTACTTTATGAACATTTTGACGAATTTATGGAATTATTTTTATTTACACGATGTGAGAATCTATTTTCATTGTCATGAAGCCTTACTGTTTTTAATATTTAATTATATTATTAAAAAGTTATTTATAAAATAAATGTTTTCTATTACAAATGTGTGACTTTAAAATTATTTCAATGAAAAAAGACGTATTTTCCTCTAAGAGTTTTAATGATTTTATTAGTTTATTTTAACATATTTCGACCTGATTTATTTTATTTAATGATTAACTAAGGTTGATATATTATGATAAAATCTTCCATTTTGTATTGAATGGTTTATGATTTGTTTTACTGTGTATGCTCTATTTAGTTTCCATTCATGGTTTAGGGGAAAAGTATTGGCATTTCATATGATAGTTTTAATACAAATATTTATTTTGGATATGTTTTACCCCTTTATTAAGAGGAATGTATTGGAAATAGTATGTGATAGGAGGGTCCTGCTTTAGTGTTTCGATGCATCTATAGGTCATATGAGATAAATTAGTTTGCGACCAACCCTTCATGTTTGTTATCCAAGTAGTTTTACAATGTTAGGGGGATAGATCTCGACATAAATCAAATGGGTTTCTACTCATAGAATTAAATTGTCACAAGGGTAGATCTTTATAGTAGCTACCTTGATGATATATATTGATGGAGAAGATGTAAATAATTATTAATTCCCTCATTATTATATTAAATATTGATATTCATTGTGACTATTCGAATAGTAGAATATCCATGGTTATATTAATTTTATATGGTATTATTTATTCATTCCATATTATAATCAGAATTATGTTTAAATGGATTGTGTTTTAATTATACATATTTCCTTATGGATTCTGATTATTTATTTATATTATATTCTGTTCTATGCTTGACCTTACTGAGCATCTGGGATCACCACATTCTTATGTTTTTTCCCAGGAATACAAGAAGTATATAATGAATCATATATAGAGATAAGATAGTATAATAATGGATTTCTAAAAATATTATTTATGTTGTATTTAATGTTTTTATTTTTAATGTAAGGATTATGTATTTAATATATTTTCCAAAACTACTAAACTGGTTTGTCCTTCATGATTTTATTATTTGTAATCATGAAAATTTATTAAAATAATGAACTGAATATGGGATTCTGGGGTCAGGGTGTTACAGTTCATATCAATGGAAGTTTATAATTAACCTTAGAAATTATATTTAGAAAACATTTAATATAGATCATAACCCTAAGATATACATTTAGGGTATGTATAAAAAAATATATAAGAATTTTTTAAGGTAGAGATTATTTTTGAATTCCTAGAAAATACATCTTGGTCTAGATACTACAAGTGGATGTGGTTCTTGTACAAAGTTAACTATGTGTAATAACTCTGAAAATGTGTTCTGGGCTTGACTTGGGATAACTTGGTACAATATAACACCTCTTATTGTGCTTCTAGTTTTACACACATTAGATGTATACTTAGGATAATTCATAATTTTTTTGAAATCAATTTTAAAGAATTTATGAGTAAATATGTTAAAAAAACCATTTTTATGATTATGAGACTAGATATCCATAAATAATCAATATATTTTTTTATAAATTTTCTATTTTATTAATCATACATTACGACATGATATAACCTAGTGTATGTTATCATTTTTAAATGGTACCCAGAATAAGGAATGTGCACTGCACCAATGATTATGATCAAAAGAGTAATAAGGATTATATATTTCATGGTCTCAAGCCAATATTTCTCAGGAAAATAGTCTCCCAATAATTATCCTCACATGAGGACATAATATGTTGTGATTGTGGGATATGTAAATTGTAATCTAAGTATTACGACTCTAGAGGGGAGCATGAGGATAAAATGATATATTGAAAAAAATATTCATAAATTGAAGAATAGAAATATGTATATTCCCACAAGTGAAATATATGGATTGAAATACCCATTTCCTTATTGATAGGAAAATGTATTTTCATCACATATGGAGAAAATTTCCATCGTGCTCATGATTGAAAGGAAAAGTAATAATTTTCCAATGGGTAATGATTCCTCTAAAATGATATGGGGAACAATGAAATAGAATTACCCAAGCATCAAGAAAATATAGATCAATAAATGAAAAGAGATCAAGGTTAATCATATGTATTTCTATAGTCAAAGAGGAATAATTAAGGTAATTATGTTATTGGATTCACGAATTATGTTATGAAATTATGATTATGAGAATAATGAAATACATATGAATTATAATAAAATCCATTTCATTAATGATTTGGATTCATGAAAGTTATTATTAAGGTTTTTAAGGTGATAAAATATTTGATATGTGAGAATAATAGCCAAAATAGATTTTTTGAAGAATCTGATGTTAAGATTGATTTTTGAAATTTGAAGACCTTTTTATACTGTTACACTGGACAGAAGTATTTTTGGAAATTATTAATATTTGAATGGAGTAAGTTTAACATTGGATATTATTGTTTGCGATTAAAGTATGAAATATTGGATACATTGGGATAACCTTTTTTTATTCAGTAAACATTTAGATGATGAAAGAAATACTTGTGAGCCTCATGATTTTGCAAAACTACTTCGGGTGTAAAAATTTATATTTTGAACATTAATTTCTAGTAGTATGGTGTGAAGTAGAAATATATTGAAGCACAAAAAGGATGACATTATGCTTATAAAGGGGAGGAAAATAAATTAAGTTCTTATCTGAATAGAAAAACAATTCTTCAATTCTAGGGAGAAGATTATAAAACCAAAAATATTTTCCTACTACTTTCTCATTCAACTAATCAAATGGTCACTTAAATACTCACTAACTTCTAGCTTTGTGATTTTTATGTTTTTCTGAACATGTTCTATATAACTACCCATTAGAACATGATTGTTATACTTATTTTTCATGTCCATGTTTTCCTACATGTTACCCTTGTGTGTGTTATCTACGGTAACTTTCATACATACCTTTCGTTTTTTTAAATTAGACCTTTTTAACCCTATTTGTGTTGTGGGTTTTTCAAAATGGTATTTTCATGTATCATACCATTATATTAAAAGAGAAATTTCAAAATTTAGCAGATTTAATTTATTTAAAAATGGGATAATGTAAAACCCCATGGTTTTATGGTATGTTTCTTTTTTAATAAATTCAATAGATTGCGCAGCATTCAACACCGAGCTAGAGCACCCCATGACATATCAAACTAGTCATTTGAAAATTAGTTATGAATAATATTAGCCACATTATGAAATTTAGATATTTTATTTCTCAAAATATACTGCACTTTTGAATATGGAATACCAAAATTAGCATATTTTCAATTTTTATGTTTTTCTAAATGGTTTCAATTTTTATGAAAAGTGAAAAATTAACCATTGTAGTTAAAATGATTTTTTCATCTTAAAAATTATTTTACATTAAATTTATTTTATAGTAACTATATAAAAAAATAAATATATCAACAGAATTTAGGTCTTGGGAATCATTCCTATAATAGAATTAGATATAAATGTTTATTGAACTTTTGAACATCACTTTTACCCACTTTCTAACTTTTTATGTCGATTAGAATTAAAAGTAATATTAATTCTTATGTGAATTGAATTTAAAAAGAATATACATATATGATTGTAATAATAATGAAAATAATTGTATAATAGGAACACAATAATGTTTTTGTGAAAATTGACTCTTGAATTATATTTTCCATCGTTAAAGGTAAATATGGTAATTAAAGGTAAAAATAATATTATAATAATATAAAATTACTCTAAAACTTGTCATAATTTCATTGGATAAGTTTTTTTCGACCAAAAAATTCATTAGGTCTAAAATATTGTCCTTTTGAAGCCACTTGTGTGAGATTGGAATATTTGTTATATTTTATTTAAAGAAGAGTTAAACATTTCATATTAAAATTTTATTAATTAAATAATTTTAAATATGAGGTTATATAAGTGATATGGTCTACTATAAATAATCATTAGAAAGAAAAATTAATTATATACTTCATAGAAATTTATTTATAATTTTATTAAATATGAAATTAAATTTAATGGTGACACAATGATGATTTAGTCATTGATTTATTAAAGGACGAATCAAATAAATAATAAAATTAATATCTAAATAAATATAATTTTAAATATCTTATGACATAGAAGATTTTTTTGGACAATTATGAAATGTTAGGGATGATTTAGTTTAATTTTTTTGAACGCAACATGTTGTTAGGATTTTATAAAATGTCAAATAATAAATAGTGTCATAATTGAAAAAAAAATATATTTTGAAATAAATAAAATTTTATTAAATTATATAAATAATATATAAGTCTATAATATTGAAACATAACTATGATAATAATAACTTTATCTCAAATGAGAAAATTAGGATTCTTTTTTCATTTTATCATAACTATATTAACCATATAGTGTAAAAACAATACCAGTTGATATGGTTCGAATTAAATTCTTTAACTAAGGGTTTAAGACAAAAGATAATGTTAGTTTTATGATTTGAAAAACTCTGAAATTCATTAATTAAGTGAATTTAGACCCATCATTTTATGAGAATCTAAATATATCTCTTTTTAGATATTTTAAATTAAAAATCATTTTATAAAAAATTAATAGTTTTGAAAATTCCAAAAGTTCCCCACCCCTCTCTTAAAAAAGGGAGCATCTCCTTCTATTTTCTTCAAACCTCTAAATCCATTTTGGTCATGAAAAACCTGATAATTTGAACTTAAAACATCCTCGACATCATAATAGAGTCCATAATTTGGGTATAAATCTATAATAATGATTAATTTTGTGAAAATAAAAAGGAGACACTTGAATAATAGGTAATAATTTTACCAACTCATTTGATGCTATTTTCTTCTAATACAACCTTTTACTAATATATTTACATACTGAAGTAATAAATCCAAAATTTAATATATTAAAAGATGTTTTTATGATTATGGGAAAAACATATTTCTCTTTTAAACCATCCAACTAAAAATGATATCACCATGCGTGCGTACTTACAGGTTATCGACTTCACAACGTTGTGTAAACTATTTTTTCACATATATATATATATTTTAGATGTGTATAAAATTGAATATAAATTATATAAATAATAAATATGAAAAAATATTGTTTTATTATAATTCATATTCCATCAAATTCTTTACTGTTTTTCATTATGGAATGATATAGTCGATCATCCGTACGTACGACCTACCGACACCACAACCAGATACAAATCACCCTCCATTACAACCATTTCAAAATTATTATATAAATCTATATACAAAATAAATATGAAATATTTAAAACAAAAATGTTATGTGATTAATATATTTATATATATACAGATATATATATATATGTCATATTTTTATTCCATTCAATACAATAATATAACAGAAACAATGATAATGCATACGTATAAGCTACTATCTCCATAAACGGTGTATTCCATTTCATATATCAATCTATTATATATATTTTTATCTGAAATATATATGATATATAAATCATATTATACATTCTGGAAGTAATTAAATCAATATCTAAATAATATAAGTGAGAATAAAAAATCAAAACATGTATGACAAAAAAAGTGATTATTACCCAAATTGTTTCTTTACCTTAGAACTTATTAATAAACGGGTAATAGAAAATCATAAATGAATCATATATTATATCATAAATATTATTTTTATTCTTTTTGAAGAAAATAATATTTTTTTAAACTACTATAAAAGAGTTTTGTACATGTATTTAGAGTATCAGACCTAAGGAAAGGGTTAATTTTGAAATCTCTTTATTATATGTGATTACTTTTTCTTAAGAATTAATTATGAAATATTAATCATCCATATATATTTTTCATATAAATGTATTTATATTTTTTTTTGAAAATTGTTTAAATACATTTTTATTTATTTTTTACTTATTATAAATTTTTTGAATGGAATCGTTCTGTCATTTCTTAAATGAGGTACTTTATGAACATTTAGAAAAATTAATGAAAGAAATATTTTTAACATATATGACATGAGAATATAATTTCATCGTCTTGATGGCATCATGTTTTGAATATGACCATGGATCCCTACAAGTTTGGTTTTAAAATAAATGTCTTCTTTTATAAATTCATTAATTTTCAGTTATTTTAATCTAAAAAAAGGAATATTTTCCCTAAATATTTTCACTAATTTAATAATTTTTATCTATTTCAACATCCATTATTTGATTTTATGCTAATTTAAGATTGATTTATTATGATTAAATATTTGATTTTATATTTAATGGTTAATGATATGTTTGACTATGGATGGGCTATTTAGATACCGTTCGTGTTTTATGGTTAAAGTATTAAAATTTCATATGCTAGTTTCAATACAATTTTTTTTGTTATGTTTTTTCACATTCATAAGAGAAATATATTGGAATTAGTTTGTGATGGAAAGAGCCCAATATAGCCCCTTGATGAATTTGTAAGTATAATGAGATTGATTTGTGGGTAAAAACCATTATCATTTCTTTTCCAAAAAGTTTAGTATTGTTTGGAGGATAGATCTTGACACTAATAAGATGAGTTTCTTCCCACATACATAAATAGCCACAAGGATAGATCTTGACTATAGAAATCTTGAGGATATATGTAGAGACCCGTATCTTGACGTACATAGACATTACATTACTTTTGCGGAATACTTAGTACATAACAAAAACACACACACAAGGATCGTAATAGTTTAGTGTCTTTGGAAACTCGGAACGTAATCTTCTAATCGTGGTGAAAGATCTTCAATATCTCCCATAAAGATCTTCTTTTTTTTTACATAAAAACCTTTCTTTATATCCTGGGAAAAGAAAACATAAAAGGGTGAGCTCAAATTCTCAGTAAGGGTAAACAAAAGAAATATCAATCACATCATATACATAAGAACATAGACTTTGGAAATCTTAACCTGCAAAAGAGCTCATAATATCATAACATGGGATAAATCATAGAAGTGAAAATGAGATCCCCATAATCATAACATTAAAACATGAAACTGTGTGGCATGCACACATAATCATGGAAAATCATTTCTTGTTAGTCATGACTCATTGCCAAGACTATCTTAGTGGACAAAGTCCCTTTCTGAACCGAGTTCACTCCTCATTTCAGTCCTGTATCACTGAACCGAAATAACCTTCCATTCCAGCCATGCCTATCTCATGAGATATAAAATCTTTACCCAATGCATTGGAGGGAGATATAGGTCCCACCAATCTTATAATGAATCCTTTCTTATGTGTGCCACATAATCATAAAACATACATCATCGCATAACACATGTAACAAAAATGGGATTCTTGAAACATCATGACATCATAAATCAATTCATATAAGATAAAGGAATTCATAAAAATAATTCCATCACAACATGAACAAATCAATTTAATAATAGAGATAAAAACAGAACCCTTTATTATCTTAGATGGAAAATAATTTTGATAAAACACTTGAACTCCATTCTTGAGGAAAATATCCTTTCTTCTTCAAAAACATTTTTCCTTTCATAACATGTCATAAAACTTTAAAATAAAATAAGTTGATTAAAAATAAACTTGAAAACTTGTAAAGGAATCTTCTTGGAAACAATGTTTTAAAAATCCATTCATGCCGTATAAGTTAAAAAAAACATTCTTCGTACTTTTGTCGGAAAAGTCAAAAAGTACCTCGTATGACAAAAGATTCCTTTCATAGATATTACTAAAAACTCACCGAAGGGGAAAAATGGATTTAAACATTTGTAGGTGGATGGAAATAATATTACATATTGATGAAACATGGACGTGGATGATAAAATACACCCCTGTAAATACTTATGAATAAACAATCTCGGATAAATATGAGATTGTGATATTTCCCTTACCTTAGGTCCGATTTGCTTTATTCGTGTCTGAAGCTCCTGTATAATGGTTTAAATAATGTTATTGACATATTCCATAATCATACATATTGATATGATATCATATATGGTCATATTATTAGCTTCTTGTTAGTAATATTTCATTGTTACTTGTTACTCGGGTCTTTATAACTTTTTGTTCTTATGATTGTTTTGTTGAATAAATTCTTATTCTTATCTTTAGGTTATAGATAATTCATTTCCAGAATGGTATTAGTGTAGTATATACCATATTCATTCATTAAATTCATTTATATAATCATTATGAAATGAAGATCATGTAGAACGAGTCGCATCACATCGTGGAGACGGTATTCCGTACGTACGCACGAGTGATGATATCGTTCCTATGATCGTGGAATTGTATTGGAGTATATATATATTATTTCAGTATCAATATTACTTCATAATAATCATATATAGTTACTCATTACACCATTATACCCATCCTTGTAAGGTTATGGTGGAAAATAGATTACACCACGGCGTGGAGACGGTATTCCGTACGTACGCACGCGCGGTGATTTCATTTTTCCGTAGGATGGATAGAAGGTGAATTAGGGTTGTTTAATATTTATAATAACATATCAGTATGTAAGTAATACTTATGTTATTACTTTATCATGAAACAACTAAAGAAGAAGAAGTTGAAGAAGAAAGAAATTGAAAAGATCGGTAATGGTTATTACCTCTTCTTTGAAACGCCTCTTTGAATCCTTCACTTAGGGAACTAAGATTGGTCTTTGAAGAAGACCAGGACCTCTAGGATTATTCTAGGGAAGTGGAGAAGGGAAAATGGCAGGGGTTTGCCGAGCTTGAATGCTCAAATTGGTGTGAGGAGGAGGGGGAGGAGGTGCCCTTTTATAAGGGAGGAGAGGGGCACCTTAGGAATATCTCAAAATATTATTTTATATTAAAGTCAAAATCGGTTTATAATGGTTCCAAAGGGTCTTATTTCGAAGATAAGGTGGGGATGGGCCGAAATACTATCAACCAATAGGATTTAGACAAGTTTAGGGTATTATTTTATCCTTATCAATTAGATTTAACTCTAAGTTAATTAATTTAACTTTTACCGTGTCTTTTTGTTTTCTTTCACTATATGGTTAATACACTTACTATAACATGCCAAACGAACCCCAAATTGTTTATTATTAATATATATATCCTTATCCAAGTCATTTGGCCGAACCATAGATTTTTAGGAATAAAATAACAATTAATAATATAATATTTTATTTAAAAACTATTTTGTGTCAATTTTGACACTATTTGATATATGATTTTTGTGAAAGTCATAACAGAATTATATGTTCGAACCAAGTTGATTAAATCAACACTAGTATATCATAGTAACCTATAAAATTAGTGGAATTCATAAAAAGTCTTAAATTACATTTATTTTGGTATTTATATTATCAATTATGTCAATATTTCATTAATAAGATAATTACTGCATCATCTTTGTGTCATAAATAAATTATATTATTTGATGTCTAAAAATTACAAATAAAATACCATCATGTAGGAAATCGTTTTAGATTTCTAATGAATATTTACAATCGAATTTATCTTATGTATAACCCCATATTAAAAATGATTTACTTATTAAACATTGATTTTAACTATTTTAACCCTTCTTTAAATAAATTAATAATAAATGTCCTAATCTAATCCAAGTGGGCCTAAATGGTCATATTTTATTCCTAAGTTTGTTTTTGGTCGAATTACACTTGTCCAATGGAATTAGGACATGTGTTAGGGTAATAGTAATATCATATTTACCCTTAGTTACCCTATTTACTATTAACCGCGGTAAAAAAAGTAAAAAGTTACAATTCACCAAAAAAATATTTTTATCTCATTGAACCACATTTTACTTACTGATATCAACCGTGTCTGTCGGATTTTTGAAATTCCATTTACAGAAGCGGTAAAATTAAGTTTTATGAAAAATTCAGTTTTTTTAACTACCACTTAGTAGTTTCACTATTCATCAAAAATTGATGTTTTCAGAACAGTGCCAAAATTTCATCCCAAGCTATATTTCATATTCCGAATTCAAAAATGAAGTCTATTTTACCAAATTCATTACATAAAAGTTTCATTAATTAATTTTATAATTAAATCCCGCTGTTAAAACAAATAGCGTGTTTTTAAGAAACAATATCTATCAAAAGATTGACACTTGTTTATGTCTAGTTTAAATGTGAAATTACATCCAATGACCAACATTGTATTAAATTGTAAAAATATATTCTAAATATACTTTAAAACCACTCAAATTAATGATTTATCACTATTAATTATTTCGATTAAAAAAATTTGTTTTTAATTATAATTTAGTAATTTTCACTATTCATCAGAATATGAAAGTTATCCGAAAAGTACCAAAATTTCACCTTAGGCTAAATTCGATACTCCGAATCCAAAAATGAAGTCCATTTTAAAATTTCTAAAATTTAAAAAGTGGTTATTACTATTCATAACGGCTAGTTTTAATAATATTTTAATAGCATATCATTGTTTCGTGAAACTCAGTATTACGTACCACACACGCTATCGAGGAAGGTTGCGATTGCGTGTAATGCAAGGCAAGTCAAGGATGCGTGTTGTGCAAGCTCCTTTTGGTGTAGCGTACAACACAAGTCATTAGTGAAATAAAAAAGAATATTTTTCATAAAATCTCGGGTTGTTACATTCTACCCCCCTTAAAATGAATTTCTCCCTCGAAATTCGTCGGGGTTATAAATGGTTTACTATTCGAAAGTTTCTCTAATAGAAACCCACATCGTAAAAAGGAATACCAAAACTTGGCTTTAAAAACTAAAGTATGAAATGTAACGATTACCCAAATAAACTAATCACTGGGTTTCCACATAGGTGAAAATATGGATATGAAAGAGAAATCTAACCATCATGTTCTGATGGAGAGTGGTAGAGAACATGGCTATGGAAAAGCCAGTAATCACAAATCCATAAATTTGTGACGATCTAAGGTACCATCTGATTAATCAGGTATAAGAGAACTAGGAAAACATTTTTGGTTTTCAAGATCATTTCCCTAAAGTTAAAGAATTTGAATTAGAATAAATACTTACTTTATTTTGGTACAATCTCACTGTTGTTCGCGCCTTTAACAATTTCCACTTCATCTCTTAAATAAATGAAGTTGAATTTGTTATTCGTGAAGTGTTAGCAGATCATGTGATACAAAGACGGGTCATTCCATCTGTCTCAAAAGGTTAGCAAAATTTATATACATAAGTCGATCTATAGTGGTATTAATCATATATGGTTCCTAAAATGGGCTTATACTTCATATATCATACTGCTTAATATAATAACACTAGTTTCTACTAAACAGGGGCTTCCTGTAGGTCAGTGGTAGGCGATAAAGGCCAGTCGCACTTCGGTTGTGGGTTCGATTCCTACATCCTTGTCCGAAGCGATGGGCTGTCACCCGTCCTGCAGGTTGTCCTTTTTCTAAAACTACGTTACTATAACATCCCATCAATAATATCGAAAATCTCCTATCCTTAAACAATACTAACTTATGTCCAACATAATCCAGTCTAATCTTTAGGCTTATCCATAATACTGCAGTCCACTCTCATCACATAGTGAAAACGATTACCAGAGATTTAATACCATCGTTGATCCCCATATATCATAAGATATGTTTTTTTGGTCACATTCCAAACATTCAAAGTCCTTAATCATGTATTCTCTTGAATACCTTAGTGAAAACATGAATGCAGTTTAAAGTTAACACTTTCCACATACAAAAATCCTCAAAATTCTATATACCATGATATCACTTAGTCCTTATATCAATCATGAGCTCATGAATACTATTAAACATTTCATTTTCTCGTCTTCATTATGCGCATATCATCTTATTTCCAAAAAATATCTCAATCACTTTGAATACCACATCAATAAATATTGCAATACTCAATGATACAACATTATTTTGGAATCCCATTTCATAAACACTTAATCATTCCACCACATCGTTGTCATATTCAACATTGCCAATAGTGATCGCATGTGATTTCCCTTTGTCCTTTGCCTTCAGTGGTTGCTCATGTTGATCATCACTAACCCTTGGATTAGGGCAATTATTAGCATAATGCTTCATTTCCTTGCACTTGAAGCATTGAAGTGTTGGCGGTGCGTTCTCTGTAGTGTTTGCTTTATTCACATCATTAGAAACCCTTTTTCCATTACTTCGACACTCAGCTGCTCGATGACCTTCTTTTCCACACTTAAAACATTTTCTAGTCCCTTTAAGACAATCTCCACCATGCTTCTTTCCACACTTTGTGCATAAGGAAACATTCATCTTCTTTTCACCATTATTCTGAGATTTCTCCTTGAACTCCATCTTTCGTTTCTTGTCAAAACCATGAGATGGATATGTAACACCAACTTCCATTTCTACCTTGATAGCACAACGCACAATTTCTTCATAGCTACTGATGTCTCTTATAGCTAATGCCCTTCGAAGACTTGGTTTTAAGCAACTGAAAAATCGATCAACTTTACTTTCAGGTTGGATGATAATTCCAGAAGCATACCTTGCAAGTCTTGTAAAATTTGCTTCATAGGTACCAACAGATTCATCGTCCCTTTTCTTCAGTTCAAGAAACTCTTTCTCCATCTTTGTTCGAAGAATACGAGGGAAGTACTTACTGAAAAACAAGTTCTTGAACTCGTCCCATTCCATGGACTCAATTTCATCTCTTGGCCTCGTATTCTTGATAAGATTCCACCATTGATCAGCTTCACCTTCCAAATGATATACTGCTAAGATGACTTTATCATGTTCAGAACATTAAAGAACTGAAAATATCTTTTCAGTAGTACTGATCCATTGTTCATCCACAAGTGGATCAGAAGACCCACTGAAAGAAGGTGGACGTTGCCTCATGAAGGACTCAATAGAATATTGTTCCCTTCTCTGCTCATTTGGAAGTCCAGAATGATTCATAGCTTGTGTAAGTATAGCAATAAGATTTTGCACTCCATCTCCCATAACATTTGTTTCTTCAGGAGGGCAATCATTTCATTGTCCATTGCATTGATCAACACGGTTCCATCGGGTTCCAGCCATCGTCTAAAACCCAAAAAGAATAGTGTGAGAGGCAAAAATCATGCTAGGGAAAACAACATAATAAAGGGGGAGTACCTTCAATATCCAACATCTTAGGTTTAATTCTATGATCGTTAGCGTAATTCTATTACTATAACCTATACGTATACTTATCCCTAGGGACATCCCTAGACATACCTTAGAAATATCTCTAGGGATCTCACTAACGTTTTCGCATCCTAGTTTCCAAAGATTGACTAAACCTTTCCTCTGATACCAACTGTAGAGACCCGTATCTTGACGTACATAGACATTACATTACTTTTGCGGAATACTTAGTACATAACAAAAACACACACACAAGGATCGTAATTGTTTTGTGTCTTTGGAAACTCGGAACGTAATCTTCTAATCGTGGTGAAAGATCTTCAATATCTCCCATAATGATCTTCTTTTTTTTTACCTAAAAACCTTTCTTTATATCCTGGGAAAAGAAAACATAAAAGGGTGAGCTCAAATGCTCAGTAAGGGTAAACAAAAGAAATATCAATCACATCATATACATAAGAACATAGCCTTTGTAAATCTTAACCTGCAAAAGAGCTCATAATATCATAACATGGGATACATCATAGAAGTGAAAATGAGATCCCCATAATCATAACATGAAACTTGAAACTTTGTGGCATGCACACATAATCATGGAAAATCATTTCTTGTTAGTCATGACTCATTGCCAAGTCTATCTTAGTGGACAAAGTCCCTTTCTGAACCGAGTTCACTCCTCGTTTCAGTCCTGTATCACTGAACCGAAATAACCTTCTGTTCCAGCCATGTCTATCTCATGAGATATAAAATCTTTACCCAATGCATTGGAGGGAGATATAGGTCCCACCCATCTTATAATGAATCCTTTCTTATGTGTGCCACATAATCATAAAACATACATCATCGCATAACACATGTAACAAAAATGGGATTCTTGAAACATCATGACATCATAAATCAATTCATATAAGATAAAGGAATTCATAAAAATAATTCCATCACAACATGAACAAATCAATTTAATAATAGGGATAAAAACAGAACCCTTTATTATCTTAGATGGAAAATAATTTTGATAAAACACTTGAACTCCATTCTTGAGGAAAATAACCTTTCTTCTTCAAAAACATTTTTCCTTTCATAACATGTCATACAACTTTAAAATAAAATAAGTTGATTAAAAATAAACTTGAAAACTTGTAAAGGATGCTTCTTGGAAATAATGTTTTAAAAATCCATTCATGCCGTATAAGTTAAAAAAAAATTCTTCGTACTTTTGTCGGAAAAGTCAAAAAGTACCTCGTATGACAAAATATTCTTTTCATAGATATTACTAAAAACTCACCGAAGGGTAAAAATGGATTTAAAAATTTGTAGGTGGATGGAAATAATATTACATATTGATGAAACATGGATGTGGATGATAAAATACACCCCTGTAAATACTTATGAATAAACAATCTCGGATAAAAATGAGATTGTGATATTTCCCTTACCTTAGGTCCGATTTGCTTTGTTCATGTCCGAAGCTCCTGTATAATGGTTTAAATAATTTTATTAACTTATTCCATAATCATACATATTGATATGATATCATATATGGTCATATTATTAACTTCTTGTTAGTAATATTTCATTGTTACTTGTTACTCGGGTCTTTATAACTTTTTGTTCTTATGCGTGTTTTGTTGAATAAATTCTTATTATTATCTTTAGGTTATAGATAATTAATTTCCAGAATGGTATTAGTGTAGTATATACCATATTCATTCATTCAATTCATTTATATAATCATTATGAAATGAAGATCATGTAGAACGAGTCGCATCACATCGTGGAGACGGTATTCCGTACGTACACACGAGTGATGATATCGTTCCTATGATCGTGGAATTGTATTGGAGTATATATATATTATTTCATTATCAATATTACTTCATAATAATCATATATAGTTACTCATTACACCATTATACCCATCCTTGTAAGGTTATGGTGGAAAATAGATTACACCACGGCGTGGAGACGGTATTCCGTACGTACGCACGCGCGATGATTTCATTTTTCCGTAGGATGGATAGAAGGTGAATTAGGGTTGTTTCATATTTATAATAACATATCAGTATGTAAGTAATACTGATGTTATTACTTTATCATGAAACAACTAAAGAAGAAGAAGTTGAAGAAGAAAGAAATTGAAAAGATCGGTAATGGTTATTACCTCTTCTTTGAAACGCCTCTTTGAATCCTTCACTTAGGGAACTAAGATTGGTCTTTGAAGAAGACCAGGACCTCTAGGATTATTCTAGGGAAATGGAGAAGGGAAAATGTCAGGGGTTGGACGAGCTTTAGTGCTCAAATTGGTGTGAGGAGGAGGGGGAGGAGGTGCCCTTTTATAAGGGAGGAGAGGGGCACCTTAGGAATATCTCAAAATATTATTTTATATTAAAGTCAAAATCGGTTTATAATGGTTCCAAAGGGTCTTATTTCGAAGAAAAGGTGGGGATGGGCCGAAATCCTATCAACCAATAGGATTTAGACAAGTTTAGGGTATTATTTTAACCTTATCAATTAGATTTAACTCTAAGTTAATTAATTTAACTTTTACCGTGTCTTTTTGTTTTCTTTCACTATATGGTTAATAAACTTACTATAACATGCCAAACGAACCCCAAATTGTTTATTATTAATATATATATCCTTATCCAAGTCATTTGGCCGAACCTTAGATTTTTATGAATAAAATAACAATTAATAATATAATATTTGATTTAAAAACTATTTTGTGTCAATTTTGACACTATTTGATATATGATTTTTGTGAAAGTCATAACAGAATTATATGTTCGAACCAAGTTGATTAAATCAACACTAGTATATCATAGTAACCTAGAAAATTAGTGGAATTCATAAAAAGTCTTAAATTACATTTATTTTGGTATTTATATTATCAATTATGTCAATATTTCATTAATAAGATAATTACTTCATCATCTTTGTGTCATAAATAAATTATATTATTTGATGTCTAAAAATTACAAATAAAATACCATCATGTAGGAAATCGTTTTAGCTTTCTAATTAATATTTACAATCGAATTTATCTTATGTATAACCCCATATTAAAAATGATTTACTTATTAAACTTTGATTTTAACTATTTTAACCTTTCTTTAAATAAATTAATAATAAATGTCCTAATCTAATCCAAGTGGGCCTAAATGGTCATATTTTATTCCTAAGTTTGTTTTTGGTCGAATTATACTTATCCAATAGAATTAGGACATGTGTTAGGGTAATAGTAATATCATATTTACCCTTAGTTACCCTATTTACTATTAACCGCGGTAAAAAAAGTAAAAAGTTACTATTCACCAAAAAATTATTTTCATCTCATTGAACCACATTTTAGTCCTTGATATTAACCGTGTCTCTCGGATTTTCGAAATTCCATTCACAGAAGCGGTAAAATTAAGTTTTATGCAAAATTCAGTTTTTAACCTACCACTTAGTAGTTTCACTATTCATCAAAAATTGATGTTTTTCAGAACAATGCCAAAATTTCATCCCAAGCTATATTTCATATTTCAAATTCAAAAATGAAGTCTATTTTACCAAATTCATAACATAAAAGTTGCATTAATTAATTTTATAATTAAATCCCGCTCTTAAAACAAATAGCGTGTTTTTAAGAAACAATATCTATCAAAAGATTGACACTTGTTTATGTCTAGTTTAAATGTGAAATTACATCCAATGACCAACATTGTATTAAATTGTAAAAATATATTCTAAATATACTTTAAAACCACTCAAATTAATGATTTATCACTATTAATTATTTCGATTAAAAAAGTTGTTTTTAATTATAATTTAGTAATTTTCACTATTCATCAGAATATGAAAGTTATCCGAAAAGTACCAAAATTTCACCTTAGGCTAAATTCGATACTCCGAATCCAAAAATGAAGTCCATTTTAAAATTTCTAAAATTTAAAAAGTGGTTATTACTATTCATAACGGCTAGTTTTAATAATATTTTAATAGCATATCATTGTTTCGTGAAACTCAGTATTACGTACCACACATGCTATCGAGGAAGGTTGCGATTGCGTGTAATGCAAGGCAAGTCAAGGATGCATGTTGTGAAAGCTCCTTTTGGTGTAGCGTACAACACAAGACATTAGTGAAATAAAAAAGAATATTTTTCATAAAATCTCGGGCTGTTACAATATATCTTGATAGTGTAGACATTTAAAAGTATTCATTTCCTAATTATGATATTATTTATTTATATTCCATGTGATTATGTTACTAGTAGAATATCCATGGCTATGTTTATTTTATATGGTGCTGTTTATTCTTTCCCTATTATGCATGATATTATGTTTAAACTTCTTCTGTTTCAGTTATACATCATGACTTAAGGTTTATTATTATTTATTTTTATTATATTTCATTACACGATTAACCTTACTGATCATCTATGCTCACCCCTTTCTTATGTTTTATTTTCCTATGATTCGAAGAAGGGTATTATGACTGATATAAAGGGTTATAAAATGCGAATAATTATTTTATAAAAGGAATATTTTTGTTGAATTTTATGTTTCGAACTATATTTTAAGGTTGATGTCTATAATTAATTTTCCAATACTAGTAAAATCATCGGTCATTCAAGATTTGATTCATTGTAATCATTACAATGTATTAAAATAATTCTCCGACTTCAGGCTTCTCTTGTCGGGGCGTTACAATAAGTATGGTATTTCCTCATAACACATTCTCACTAGGATCCACAACATGAATCAGATTCTCTTAAAAATACAAATTGGCCTCATTCTCATTATCATCAAAATAGATCACATTATATTTTATGAGGTGATACTTTCATAGTCGCTACACATGAAAATCATCATGCATATCCCAATACCTCTTTGGAAGAGACAATCAGTATGCGACATGTTTGATTCTCTCTAAAATATCAAATAGTCCTACCAATATTGGTGCCAAATTGGCATTTCTCCAAATCCTATGGCAACCTAATCTACGAGACACCTAAAGGGACACATGGTAACATACTATAAACTCAGGTGGTCATCTACATTGATCAGTATATGATTCTTGTATACATTGATCAAGAGCCACTTGTTTTTGAATAAGTTATACCTTCTTTGATGTCTCCTATATGAGTCATATTACCAAAAACATAGACTCAACATCCACCATCATTCATAGATATGATCTATATGGACTACCATAAACTAATTCATATACATCCATTTGAATAGTCTCCAGATTAAAATTTCTATATGTGAACTCAATGAGAGCTAAGTGCTTCTCCAAAGATCGACCAATGTCAAAAATTAATGCACATATAATATCCTCTAAAACTAGAGTAGTATATTCTGACGTCCCATCAATATGTAGGTAGAAATACATTCATAGAAATACATGAGTTCCATTTTCCTTATACAATAAATTCCATAATTTTACTGTAAAAGGTGATACAGAGTTTCAAACTATGATCCATCGAACCCCATGCATGAATACTAACTCTGGAATATATATAGCCCACAACTTATCCACTGTGAATGTCTCTCAAATAAGAATGAAATTTTTAACTTTAACTATTAGTCCAAAATCTCCCATATAAAAGCATTCTTCTAAGGTGTCATTATATGAACAACTATGAATTCTATAGTAATGTAATACTACTTAAATACTAGAATGTGAAATTTATGTAGTAAACCAATAGGTCATTGGTGATTTAACTTCACTAGTTGATAGGGGTAGAATCGTATCAGAAGCACATTAATATCCTTTTTCATTCTAGACCACCAATATGGTTGGTGTAGGTCCCGATATATTTTAGTCAACCCCAAATGAACCTCCCACTATGAATCATTAAATAAACATATCATCTTCTCTCACATACTCGTAGACTTGAAAAGATGATTTTTTTTCATAGATTTCCTCATCCCCATTTATAGTCTATTAAGAATGTGAGTCCCCAGCTTTATGGATTTTCATATATAAAAAATACTCAACATTATCACTTCAACATGTATGATCCTGGATGCATCACAAAACATGATATATTCTTCACACAACCAAGGTAGGATCAAAATCAATGTAATATTAAAATGTCTATTCCAGTTTTGGGAAGAATTCTCACATTCCCTAGACCATTCAAACAACGTTCCTCTCTTGTTATACCACGAATGTGGTGGTACCCAGTAATAAAAGACCACAATTAACCCCAAATAATTACTCAAAAACCTTGAAAACAATGGATATCAAAGACATTACATTGATGCTCCCATTAAACCATTACCCTCACCTTCTATGGGCACACACACACACCATAATCTATGATGATATAAAGAATTAAATGTACCCTTTCGATCAATAATAGACACTTGATAGAAAATAGTATATCCAATTCTCTCTTATTGTACTCATGATGATGTCAAGATGTTGGGAATGTTCGCCAAGAGTCTTAGAGTACTACAAGATGTCATCCACAAAAAGAACTACATAGTGACTCATGTATGGGTTGATGATTTTTTTCATTAAGTTCATAAACCCTGGCAGAGAATTCTTCAACCCACAAATTATCATAAAGAACTCATAATGACCATATCTTTTACTAAAATTAGTTTGTGTTATATATTAGACTTTCTAAATCTCAAATAGTGATATACTGATCACAAGATAATCATATAGAACACACATGTTCCTGTCAACTAGTCAAATATACCATTAATATGATGAATAGGGTATTAGTTCTTCACTTTCATTCAGTCAGACATCCATTAGTCAATACATAATCATAAAGTCCCATCATCATTCATAGAAAACTAAAATGGAAAACCCCAAGGTGAAGTACTTGGATAAATAAATCTCTGATCCATCATCTCTCTAACTAGGATTTATTCTCTCTAATCCCTCTCGGTTCCCCTCTATTTGGTGGGATAGAAACTATTTTGGCTCTATAAATGATCACAATTGTAAACTCAACATATCAATCTGGTGATATACCTAAGAAATATTTGTGAAACATATCATATAAATGGTTCACCTATGGGTGGAATGAAATCCATCATCACATAGTTATCATATATGAGAATACTAGAATAATATGTGTTTCACTTCCATAGTTACTGATGAACTATCCTTACACATCATTCTTGAATATCTCACATTCCAAAATGAACATATTTTTTACCCATTAGAAATGTAAAAGACACCACCTAGGTTAAAAATCTCTATGGATTGGGTATGATACCAGCCGGTCCAAACCAAATATCAGGTCAATTACATGAATATCAAAGATATATATATCCCAATGAAAACAATACTCACCAAAAATGACATAACAAACCTTTCAAAAACAATGCATGAGACGCAGTTTTCACATGGTTAGTCAAACCATGCTCACAGAACCATCTAGGGTTTCCAATTAGATAGAGAAGGGTGCATGATTAGTGCATGGTTCATTCAACTGTGTTTCTAAACCATGCAACCTAGAGATTTAGAAAAAATATATATTTCTCTCTTATTGAATTTAAAACCAACACATATTATATATCACCTTTCATACTATATAATCCATGGTGCATGATATACCCTTTAATGATCTTCTATAGGCATTAATACCAATATTTCATCATGATATGGATTCAAGAACTGATTCCCTCATTAGATATGTTACAATAAGAGCATCATCCATATTGTGACGTTCATCATTTGTATGAGTATCGACATAGTAATTAAGTTGAAACCTATTTTTCCCAATTTCAAGGTACATCATTTTCCCCGTCTAATATGGAATGAATCAAAGATCATCATGGAAGGAGTGCTATACTACATAACTATGTTTGGTGGTCTATACATTTTCCCTTATGGATTGGTGTTTTATAGGATTTAATGATGTTATTCCACACACATTACTTTTTAATGTTTCCCCATTAATTAATTAATTAATTAATTTAATGAAATAGAACCTGTTTGGTTTACCATTAAGTTCCATTGTATGGTTGGAGTTCATTTAGCCACAACCTCGGACACCCAGGGGATGCACCTCTATATCATCCTTAATTTATACCACCCCTTTGGGTGTGTGAGTTATTTATTAGTTATATAGAGCTTTTTTAATTAAATGAATTTAATTAAACTATTTATAAGATTGGTGGTGCCTCATTTTCCCTGTGTTAAAATGAGGTGAATTGAATTAATTGTTTAAATGGAAATTAATATATGATTAGGATGAACTCATGGAATGCGATTAATTATGAAATGATGGATGAAAGAGATAATGATATTGTGAAATGAAATGGTATGGGGTGCCTTGATTAGATCCTTGGGTCCTTATTCCATAGATACCGTGGATATTTCCTCTATAGATAAATATTTTGGTAGTGGATCCCTATGAACAATTTACTCCTTATATCATATTTCAGAAGGATGACTTAGGCCTTACTACACCTTAGATCTGACTTTTTGATCTTGTCTTTGAACATGGTCTATTGGACTAATCATTGGAATAAAAACAATTATTAATCTATATTCCATTGATATTCTATTAGGATTCAGTGTAGATTATTTTGTATCCTATAACTTAGATTCGAACCTTCGTAGTATGAATTTTTTTATTTAAAAATAATGTTGTTTTGGATGATCTTGATTTATATAGAATGGATGTGGTAAATTTAATACACATAGTTATACAATGTTGTTGTGTTAAATGACTCCCATTTGATTATATGGTGTATCCATGGTAGACCTTTCTTCTATAATTATTAATATCCATGGTATGGGAATTCATTTACATATTCTTGACTGGATAGTTATCACACAAATTTATTCACTATTTTACCAGTTACCTTGTTTATGGGAGATTGACTGTGGTTTTCATGGATCCTTATAAGGATATAAAGTATAAATTTATCTTGTCATTATATTTTTTGTACTGAGATACCAATGATATTTATAGTTCCAACTACTTAATCTTGTCAAAAATTGGATTTTTTATGGACACCATTTGTGGTGGCCAACTGAGTGATATCTGACAACCAATTCAAGATACAATTGTGTACCAAGGAAGAATATATATATATATGTATGTATTGATTTGGGAATGAAACCAAAATTTGATGATTTATTTTTGTTGTGCTTTGGAGTATGGGAGCATAAGACCTAGTTGATACTCATGGGGCTAGCTGCAACAGTTCTTCTTGGAATTTTTGGTATTTTGTAAAATGTATTTTACTAGAATCATGTATAAATATTTTACAAATATAAATAGAAATGAAATGACATATAATTCTTTATAATATTTTACTTCTAGAATTGTTTATATATGTATTCATGTCCTGGATGTTATATTCTGAGTTGGTTTGAATTAAGCTTCCTCTATTGATTATTATTATTATTATTATTTTGTGTTATAATTTAACCTCATGGAGTAGTATCCCAATATAAAAACCCTAGGAACCCACTTCTAGTTGACAGCCTCAAGCATACAGGGTGGTGTGCTTGAGTCCATGTGACACACCATCTTGGGGCACCATTTAGTGGCAATCGGTATTGGATATTACATAGTTGTATTATTGGGGATATATTTTTTGGTTTATATACTATATTGAGGCAATTGAAAGGGTATTAAAAAGATATATGAATATTTTTATGAGTTTTTACTTATAGTAGATAACCCATAGACTGGAAAAATGAAAATTACATGGAATATAAATTATTGTTTATCTAGATTTTTACAATTACAGTTTATTTGATTCGACCACTGAGTGATTTATATGGATTGTGGCACTATTACTGATATAATTGAGGATAATTTTTAACATTTTACAATGAGATTAGGGTATGAATCACATTAATAATTTTAGTAATATTTCATGATTTATATTCCATTTATCATGCCACGTTGTATGGGATGCATTACTTGACTGCATCACTTTGTGATACATTCCTTGTGTGATATAAATGATGTTTCAAAAATGATTTATGTAGGAAATTTTTTGTCCTGGATGGTAATTATTTTTCCTTAAAAAACCTATAATGATTTTTCTTAATTAGGTAACATTAGACATATTAAGTAGTCAATTAGGAAACAATGAGACATGGACCATTGCTCATATGGATTGAAAAGTGTTACAGATTGGATTCAGTAAATAAGGTATATGGGCCGTTATGGATCAGAAGTGGAGGACCATTTGATTGAACCATTAAATGATATATTTAATATGAATATTAATTTAAATGTAACCTAATTGTGTAAATATATAACATTACATTGAACCATATTTTGAGTGGGTAGTAAGAAGTGTCTTTGTTGATGTTTATGACAGTTTCTTTTTACCTGGTCATATATTTAAGAGTAGGTAGACGAATGTGATCTAGTTATAGGATGGTTTTGGAATATTATATGTTTTATACTTTTATCTTTCTATGAATGAGTATTTATGAGGTGTTTAATTGTCATTGCAGAGAGATACCACTATGAATACCTCTGGTTGTGCATCAAAAGTTTGGCGATGGCCAAGCTTTAGTTGTGGTGGGCCATGGTATACTAGTAGATAGTCATATTGTTCTAGATGAGGAACTAGTGTTTTTTCCATACATAGGTAATGAGGCATAGTTATGGGAAGGTTATTTATTCTATATTATAACTTTTTAGGGAGTACGTCGCCTTGCCTTGTCTATGGAAGAACTAACACATGTTTTCCCAAAGTAGCATCCTCCAAAATTTTCATGGGATGACAGACATATAATTCCGAGAAATGTCTTGGGACTACTTTTTTTATCTTCATGGATCTAAATAAACCTCCTCAGAGTCTATTGAAGATCAAAATATGCATTCTTCAGGGAGATGAAAATCACTTGTGTGATGTTTTGAACTAGGATGACACGCTATGAGATATGGTCTACGGTTATTTCCAAACAAATTTAATTGATTAGTTTTGCCCCGTGACTATGAGAGTAGATAATTCCAATTAATTTATACTTATGTAGTAGAGTATTATTTATGTTATGGAATATTCAACATGATTTAAATATCTTAATAAATTTTCATTGATATTCCTTTCAATAAGATATAGAGGGAGAGATGCTTCGAGGAAGGTTTCAAGAATGCCTTTTGATCTCATGAAAATGTGTTCAGATTTAGTACTATAAAAATATTAGTGAAATAAATTCTTATTACATAGTGTATCTTAATGTATGATAAGGTGTATATGTGGGTTTTTTAGTATACTGGTCTTTTAGTTCACCGAATTATAGAATAAAGAGCCCATTTATGGCCGCTCGAGAGGTGACTAACAGCCAGGCTATTAGTGCTAACAGTGTAGTCTTCTATCATCAGTGTTGGAGATGATGAAATATAAAGATTTAGTGTCATAGAGACCTATTTTAGTGTCACACATGTAGAAATATGAGAAATATATAGAATTTATATCACGACCCGTCCTCGGGACCCGTTCCGTGACTAACCCCAAGCCCGCCTTCCATAGGCCAGGGGTTGGCGACTAGCACCAAAGGTGTAAATCCCAAAAAAAGGAAGGCATTTCCTTTATATAATTAAACAAACACCACAGAGTACGCAAGATGAAGTAAACACTAAGTAATCTAAGTAAAAAAGTAAGTGATGGAATATAAATGGGCCAGTATACAAACCCAACTGAATGTACAATAGAACTGAGGAAGAATGTACAACAATTTAAAAGTAAAGCAGCAACCACCAAGTCATCATCTGGAAATACCACCTGATGGGTGGGTATAGATAGTCTCCTCATCTCCTTGGGTTTGACTGTCCTCTTCGTGTACATCCCGCCAAGTTGTCCACCTCCGGGTACTGTCCAGCTCCACAAGCCTCCACCTCGATCTGTGTTGTCCGTCGTCTACATCCAACTCAATGTAGTGCGGGCATAACCGGTGCAGGGGTGAGTATATGATACTCAATAGGGACCCCAAGACACCCAAAGGTCTCCCAGAATCCACAATGGATAAACCACAAAGGAAAGATACAAAATGAAGTATCAACCAACTCTACTTAGGTATATGACAATACATATATCTAATTCATAAATTCTAGTTCGGCTTCAACTCACGAGCCCATGTACAACCCATTCCACACAGGAAAGCACAACCCAATCCACACAGGAAAACAAGTCAATCAATCGATCATAATGATTGAAGTCAAGACTCATCTCACAAAGGTATACATCTTTCGTAAGGTGATAGAGATGATCATATGTATCCACTGATTCATCTAAGCTATCGGACCCAGACATGATACATGTCCATCTAAGCTATCAGACCCACACAAGATACAAGACCAGCTACTCTGCCAGACCCACACATGATACAAGTATAGAGGTCAATACTGCTGGACCCACACAGGATGCAAGAAAAGTAGTCATCACCGTCAAACCCACAGAGGATCCCAATACGATAGTCGTCGCTGTCGAACCCACGGAGGATTCCGGTACAGTAGTCGATGTAGTCACCACCAGCTCTAGGGCTCCCGCAAACAGCATGCTCGATTCTGGGAGGGTCGGCTTATCGAGCCAAGGGGTTGATACATCAACTATCATGAAGTCTATATTTGATATATCCTGAAGTTCTGTCTGATCAAAAGAAACCAAACGCGATAGATGGTGTGTTAATCGGACGCCCGGTCTGAGAGTTATTGGTTTTTCTGTCCCAGGGGCCCGATTGGTCTTTAAGCTAAAACCAACTCGACCGCACTCCAGCTACGTCCAAAACTCAAGCAGAGTAATCCAAAAGGACCATCTCATCAAGAGAAATTAATCTCAGTTGATGACACGTCAAACGGACGTCTGGTCCTTTAGTTATACGTGTTTCCGCTCCAAGGGCCCAGTTGGTTTCAGGTTCGAACCAACCCTTCCATACCCAGAATTTGCCGAAATCTCGAGTGTAATATACTAAAATGACCGTCTCCGTCCAAGGATTCTTACCCAACATACGGTGCGTCGATCGAATGTATGTGGCTCACATTATGGGTAAAATACCGAAAACAGTCCAAAGTGGGGGTCTGGGCCCGGTCCGACCCGGCCCAACCCCCCTGGCTCGGCCCGAACCAGGTCAACCCGACCCGGGTCCGGGTCCGAGTCCGGCCCGGCCCAGCCGGCATGGCCTGGTCTACGTGACCCGCCTCGCCCCGGTCGGGGGGGGGGGGGGGGGGTCCACTGGCTCGACCAGTAGGCCGAGCGGGGGAGCGCGCCCCCTGTTTTCCGCGAAAGCGGCACCAGGGTGGTGTCGTGGGTCGTCCTGGATCCCACGCGGTCCCGAGATCCACCCCACTGCCGTGACGGGCTTCTACCGGCGGCGCACCAGGGAGACGCCACCTATAGGCAGCCAACCGATGTCAGCTGCCGCCTCCAGGTAGCCGGCCGGTGCTGCCAGCTGCCTCCGGCCGCCGGAGCCGCCGCACCAGCGGGCACTTCCACGAGCCACCAGAGTCATTCCAGTGATCCGATTTTCCTCTTGTTTGTGCTTGTGGTTTCCTCGGGACCCATACATCACTGTGAAGGCCTCCAATCACCATTTTGGTCCCGCTTCATCATCGCTGATTATTCAGCACATCAAGAACAAAGTAGAGATGGGTTCAGATTTATTCGTTAGTCTGTACCCACCGCGTTAGTGGTTCTAAACATCTCCCACCAATTATACATCATGCCGAGGGTATAATTCACATAATGAAATATAAACCAAATTCCATACCTCAACAGTTGATGTCGGACGAAGGCATCGTGAGGAAAGGAATCATTGGGGATGTAGGAGTGCGATGAGGAGGAAGTGGTGTCTTCTCTCTTGTCGCAGAGAAGAGGAAGGGTGGCACATCGTCATTCTCTGAGGAACTGGCATGCTTTATCAGAGACCGGCGTTCTTCGTCATTCTTGGCCGGAGACCGGCATTCTTCCAATAGCTCGAAATCTCTCCCGATCTCTCCCACACAACGAATTCTTTTCCCCAAAATTAAATAAAAGGTTCCTCCTATTATTTAATTACACACACAATGAATCTCCAAGAATTAAATCACCATATTTAATAAAACGTGTATAAAATTTAATTATGAAAGGAGTGTGAAGGTCCGTATTCAATTTAGGGGTTGGAAAATAAATGGGGGGGGGGGTTGCCAATTTAATGAAGGGTTACTAATAATATTAGAGGAAATTAAATGGTGGGGCTCATGTGGGCCCCTACTCTCTAACATCCACACTTGGGTAGTTAAGTGGTTGTGAACACCACCCTTAACTACCCATGGGAGCGAATAACCTCTTGATAAAATTAAAATTGTTCTGACAATTTTTATTTACTTCTTAAATAAACACCCAAAATTATCTTTTCCTCCTTTGCGAACGCAACTGCGGTATGTGTCCCCTTAAGAAATTACCAGCGCTATGAGTTCATCAGTGCCCTCATATTTTAATTCCGAGCACCGGCTGAAAAGTTAGAAAAACCCACTCGTTCGTTCATTGAACGTACTTGAGCTAAACTTCAGAAGTTGATTCCGGGCACACCAGGCCTCGGTATCAAGTGCTATCAAGAGACAAAGACTCGTAAAATTCCAAAGTAATTAAAAACAATTTCCTTGAAATTTCTTGGTCTTTACATCACTCCCACCTCAGGGCTTTACATCCCCAAAAAGATACATCATAAACATGGGAAAAAAATGAGGGTACTGAGCACGCAACAGAGCCTCCTTCTCCCATGTGCTCTCCTAGAGGTTCTCATGCTGCCAACGAATGCGTACCAGAGGTATCGACCATCCATGTAGGACCTGCTCCTGTCGATTCCCAATCTTCACCAGGACCTCCGTAAATGTCGCCCTGTCATCGATTTCCAGCTCCCTATGGTCTATGATATGTGTCGGGTCATGCATGTATCTCCTCAGCTGAGATACGTGGAAGAAGTCGTTCACCCGATGCAACTGAGGTGGAAGTGCTAGGTGGTAAGACACCTCACCTACCCTGATGAGGACATGAAAAGTCCCGATTAAGTGCGGAGATAACTTTCCGACCCAACAAAATCACTGTAATCCACGTCTATATGAGACTCATAAGAAAACGTGGTCTCCATCCTCGAACTCCAGTGGTGTCTGTATCCTATCAGCATAGGACTTCTATCTGCTCTGTGGAGTCCTCATCTGCCCCTAGATGACCTTCACCTTCTCCGTAGTAGTCTGAACCATCTCCGGTCCTATGAGTGCTGACTCCCCAGCGTCAGTCCAGCATAGAGGTGATCTGCATGGTTGGCCGTACAGTTCCTCATATGGTGCCATCCCGATGGTGGAGTGGTAGCTGTTGTTGTATGCAAACTTCACCAAGGTTATGTGATCCTCCCATTTGCGACCAAAGTCATGGACACATGCACGAAGCATTTCCTCAAGTGTCTGAATGGTCCTCTCCATCTCGATATCCTTCTGAGGGTGAAATGAAGTTCTCAGGCATAGCTATGTACCAAAAGCCTCCTACAACCCCTTCCAAAGCCGAGAAATAAAGAGAGCATCTTGATTGGAGACGATAGAAAATGGCACACCATGAAGACGTATGATCTCCTGAACATAGAGGAATCCCAAGCTCTCTACTGAGCTCTACTCTCTAATCGGTAGGAAGTGGGCCGACTTGGGGAGTCGGTCTAAGATCACCCAGATGATGTCATGTCCTCTGGAAGTACGTGGGATTCCCATCACAAAATCCATGGATATCCCATCCCACTTCCACTCTAGAACCTCTAAGGGTTGTACCAAGCCTGCAGGTACCCGGTGCACTGCCTTCACTTGCTGACATGTGAGGCACGGAGAAACGAACTCTGCCACAACTTTATTCATACCCGGCCACCAGTACTATCATCTGAGGTCCTGGTACATCTTCTCTACACCAGTATATACTGTTAGAGGGAAAGTGTGGAACTCCCTTAGCACCTCCTCTTTTAGTGCAACTGGTACCATGGTACGTCACCTGAAGAGGATGACGTGCTCCCAGCTGTTAGAAAATTCATCAGGTACTAGACTTTAGGATATCTGAGCACGTCGTGCCTCACAGTCAATGTCCCCATGATGTGCCTATCTGAACCGCTGAAGAAGTGGAGGAGTGACTGTGAGGGACTGAAGATAGGCTGCCCCATCTCTATGCACGAAGGATTTCTGCAAAGTGGCTAACTACTCTGTCGCCTCTCCAAGTTATTGAATGGCCGATCTCATGCTGAGAGCATCTGCTACAATGTTCCCCTTCCCAGGAGTATAGACAATCTCAAATTCATAATCCTGGAGGAACTCGAGCCATCACTGTTGTCTCAGGTTCATGTCCTTCTGTGAGAAAATGGACCTGAGACTCTGGAGGTTAGATTAGATTGTAAAGCGCTCGCCCATGAGATAGTTCCGCCACATCTTCAGAGCGAAGACCACTGATGATAACTCTAGGTCATGGGTACTGTAGTTCTGCTCGTGCTGCCTCAACTACCATGAACCGTAAGAGATCATTTCTCTCTCTGGCATCAGGACACAACCGAGTCCAGTACACAATGCATCACACTAATCTACGTACCCTACACCCTCCTCGGGTAGCCTCATGATGGGCACACTGGTCAATCTCTGCCTTAGCTCTTGAATTCTATGGTGAGACCTGTCAGACCACACGATGGGTTTCCTCTTCTTTGCCAATGATTTAAGCGGTGCTGCAACTCTAGAGAAGTCTGGCACAAATATCTGATAGCACCTAGCCAGACCTAGTAATTATCATACCTCCAGCATGCTCAGGGGTGGCTCCCAAGCAAGTACCACCTCGTCCTTCGCGGGATCCACTAAAACTCCCTCCTCAGAGATTACGTTCCCCAGGAAGTGAACCTCTTGGAGTTAGAACTGGAACTCCGAGAGCTTACCATAATGATGGTGCTCTCGTAGTGTATCCAATACAACTAGTAAGTGGTAGGCGTTCTCCTCCTCGGCGGTCGAGTAAATCAGCATGTCATCAATGAATACTATGACAGACCGATCATGGTAGGGTTGGAAGATCCTATTCATGAGACTCATGAACACTTTTGGAGTGTTGGTAACACCGAAGGGCATGATCAGGAACTCATAGTGGCCATACTGACACCTGAAGGCCGTCTTCTGCACATCCTTTTCCGGAACTCGGAGTTGATGATAACCTGTCCTATGTTCTATCTTCGAAAACCAACGTTCTCCCTTGAGCTGATCGAAGAGGTCATCAATCCTCAGAAGCGGATACTTGTTCCTCACGGTCACCTGGTTCAGGAGAAGGTAGTCGACACACAGTGGGAAGCTCCCATCCGCCTTCTTGGTAAACAGAATCAGAGAATACTAGGGTGAAACACTAGGTTGGATGAAACCTTTCTCCTATAAGTCCTCCAGCTATACCCGCAGCTCACGAAGCTCAGCGAGAGCCATCCGATATGCTGGAGTAGATATCAGTGATGTCCTGGGGTATAGGCCTATGTAGAAATCTACCTCTCTGCGAGGAGGTAGTCCTAGAACATCGTCAGAAAAAATGTTTGCATACTGATCCACCACAACAGAGAAACTCGGACTCCGCACGTCTACTGCTTTGAGGATGAGACTAGTAAACTGATGTGTGATCAGCTTCCCTCTCCTCTGCATGTGTAACACCCCGATATTTTATGAAAAATATTATTTTTAATTTCATTGAGGTATTCTGTTATACGCTACACAAAAACGTTCTTTCACTACCCGCATCCCTGACTTGTCTTGCATTACATGTAATCGTGACCTTCCACTATAACGTGTGTTGTACGCAATACCGAGTTTCACTAAACAACGATATGTTATATAAACTAGCCGTTATGAATAGTAATACCCAATTTTTGAAATGCTATAAATTTTATCATTCAAAATGACTTCATTTTTGGATTCGAAATATCAAAATTATCCTAGGGTGAATTTTTGGTATTTTATTGAAAACTTTCATTTTTTGATGAATAGTGAAAACACTGGGTTACTATTTAAAAACCGACTTTTTATATAAATAATTTTTTATTTTATTTAAATTTATTTTAGGTTAAAATTGAAAAATAATTCCTATATAAGTTCTATATAATTAATTGGAGTCATTTTATAATAATTTTAGACATAAATAAAATTTTATTGAACATTTCACCATCTTTTACCCACCTCCTATGAGAGTTTGAAAATTTACATAAAACGTAATTTTACTGCTTCTGTGAGTGGAATTTCGAAAATATGAGAGACACGGTTAATATCAAGGAGTAAAATGTGGTTCAATAAGATAAAAATAATTTTTGGTGAATAGTAACTTTTTATTTTTATTTACCCTAGTTAAAAGTTAATAGGAGAATTAAGGTTAAAAATGATATTATTATTACCCTAACACATGTCCCAATTCTATTGGATAAGTGTAGTTCAACCAAAAACAACCTTAGGGATAAAATATTACCCTTTAGGCCCACTTGTATTTGATTAGGACATTTATTATTATTTAATTTAATGAAGAATTAAAATAGTTAAAATAAATGTTTAATAACTAAAACATTTTTAATATAGGGTTATAAATAAGATAAATTCAACTATAAATATTCATTAGAAAGATAAAAATATTTCCTACATAATGGTATTTTATTTATAATTTCTAGACATTAAATATTTTACTTTATTTATGACACAATGATGATGTAGTAATTACCTTATTAATGAAATATTAATATTAATTGATGTTATAAATTCCCAAATAAATGTAATTTTAGAATTTTTATGAATTAAACTAATTTTCTAGGTTAATAATACATGTTAGTATTTATTTATTTTATTTTTTTCGAACTAATCATGCTGTTATGATTTTCAAAAAAATCAAGTACCAAATAGTGTCAAAATTGACATAAAATAGTTTATAAAAAGAAATATTATAATATTAATTGTTATTTTATTAATATAAATCAAATTTTTGTCCAAATGAATTAGATACAGATATATATATTTTAATAATGAACAACATGGGGTTCGTTTGTCTTGTTATAGTACATTTATTAACCATATACTGTAAGAAAACAAAAAGACACGGTAAAAGTTAAATTATTTAACTTAGAGTTAAATATAAATGATAAGGATAAAATAGTAACCTAAACTTCTCTAAAACCAATTTTTTGAGAGGTATTTGACCCATCCCCACCTTATCTACGAAATAAAACAATTTGGAGCTATTAAAAACCGAATATGACTTTATTATAAAATAATATTTTAAGTTTTCCTAAGGTGCCCCTCTCCTCCCTTATAGAAAAGGCACCCCTTCCCTCTTCTCTTCACACCCTTTTGAGCCTTGATGCTCGGCCACCCCCTACGCATTTATCTTCTCAACTTCCTTAGAAATATTCTGGTTGTTCTGGTCTTCTCAAAAGACCAACTCTAGTTCCCTAAGAAGAATTTTAAAGGAGGTGCGTCAAGGAAGAGGTGATCTCTTCTACCGACTATTTCAAGTTTCTTTCTTCTTCAACTTCCTCTTGTTTAGTTGTTTCATTAAAAAGTAATAACATAAGTATTAATTATATACTGATATGTTATTATAAATATGAAACAACCCCATTTCACCTTCTATCTGTCCTACAGAAAACAAAATCATTGTGCGTGCGTACGTACGGAATACCGTCTCCACGTCATGGTGTAATCAGTTTTTCCACCACCACCTTACTTGGATGGGTATAATGGTGTAAAGAATAACTATATATGATTATTATAACATTGTACTGATTCTGAGATATTATTTCATCCAATCCAATTCAATTCAAAAATTATGGTAAAGATATCATCACTCGTGCGTACGTACGGATTACCGTCTCCATGACGCGATGAGATTCATTCTCCATGATAACCACTCAAGAATGATATTAAAGTATATATAATGAATAATAATGAAATATATGAAATTATAAAGATACTGTATTTATGAATATTTATATATATGTCATCTACATACTTCCATTCACGTTAATAAGGAAAAGAAAACAATGTTCATGCGTACGTATGGCCTACCGTCTCCATGAACGGTGTATTTCATTTCATTTATCTATCTATTATATATATATATATACTGAATATATATGATATATAAATCATGATTTACATTTTGTAAGTAATTAAATTTTCATATAATTAATAATAATATCATGAACAACAAATCCAAACACGTACGATAAATAAAATGATTTTACACAAAACACTGCTTTAACATGAAATTTACAAAAGAACGGGTAATATAAAGTCATACATGAACCATATATGATATCATAACAATTAATATGATTCTGTAATAAGTCAATGACATTATTTATGTCATTATACAGGAGGTTCAGATACGTTCGAAGCTTATCGGACCTAAGGTAAGGGATAACATTTCCAATCTTGTTTTTATCCGAGATTGTTTATTCGTAAGTATTTACTATGGTTATATTTATTATCCATGTGATTGTTTTCTAAAAATGGTTTCATTTATATTTAAAGTCATTTTTACCCATATTTGACTTTTACTACATGGTAGGCAAGGAATATTTCTTTTGATTACCATACGAGGTACCTTTTGACACTTCTGACAATCGTATGAGAAGAATGTTATTTTTAACTTATACGGCGTGAATGGATTTTTACAGTTTTATAACGACTTATTTCAATTATGTTTCCTCTACAAAATTTTATGAATATTTTCAAAAGAATACTTTTCTTTTAAAATTGCATGGAATTTTGTGAAAATAAAATTATTTTTCAAGAAGAAAGGATATTTTCCTCAAGAATTCATTTCAAGTGTTTTATCAAAACTATTTTTCATCTAAGATGACATTATATAGCATGTTTATGTTTCAATTATATTGTATCTATTATTTACATGGTGTTATTTTTATTATTATGAAATGATATCTATTAGTTTAGTATGGATTATGTGATGATGGGATGATGTTTATGAAACCCATTTTTATTCTTTGGGTTATGATGACTGTTTATGTTTATGTTGTGGCACAAGTAAGAATGATTTCATTATGAGATGGGTGGGACCTATAACACCCTAAAATGAATTGGGTAAATATTTATATATCATGAGATAGACATGGCTGGAATGGTAAGTTAATCTGGTTCAGTGTTACAAGACTGAAATGAGGAGTGAACTCTATTCAGAAAGGAACTTTGTCCACTAAGATGGTCTTGGAAGAAATGACTTGGATACTATGAAAATAATATCATGGGATTAATGGTTTTCCACAATTAATTGTTATATTCACATGCTATTTTATCATTATTGATGATCCATTATGATCAATTCCTTACGTACTGTCATGTTTTATGTCATTGGTCATGATTTTGATGTTTAAATATTATGCTCATGTTTTGATGTTAAAATATATATGGTTTGTTTTATTTTCTCCATTCTTACCCTTACTGAGAATTTGAGCTCACCCTTTATAGGTTTTCTTTTCCCTAGGATGTAATGAATGGTTTTAGGTAAAAAACAAAAGGGGAAGATCCTTATGGGAGATGTTGAAGATCATTAACCACGATTAGAAGATTATGTTTCGAGTTTACAAAGACACTAAACTATTACGGTCCTTGTGTGTCTATTTTTGTTATGTATTAAGTAGTTCGAAAAAGTAATGTAATTTCCATGTACGTCAAGCTTGGGTCTCTATAGTTGGTATTAGAGGAAAGGTTTAGTTAACCGTTGGAAACTAAGATGTGAAAACTTTAGTGAAATCCCTAGATATATTCGTAAGGTATGTCTAGGGATGTCGCTAAGGTTATGTATATGCATAGGTTATAGTCCTATAATTATGGTAACGATATTATAATTAAACCTAAGATGTTAGATATTGAAGATACTCACCCTTGATTATGATTTTGGCCTCTCACACTATTCTTTTTGGGTTCTAGAAAATGGCTAGAAATAGGAAGATTCACGATAATATAGGATATGATGGAAAATTGAATGTTATTATTAATGAGAAAACAAATGAAATTGGATCTGGAAGTCCACATATCGTTATTATGCCTAATCCCAATCTCATAATATGATCAATAATCTCAAATTTCGTATGTTTCCAGACTTAGCTAATAAGAGAAAGATGGAGTTCCATGATGATCATAGAGGAATGAAAGTTCTATTTCATCATGTAAATAAATTGTTAAGAGACATCGGGGAGAATGTTTCAAAGGAACGGGAAGATTCTTTGGGTGTGGAAAAGAAGGACACAAAGCCAGTAAGTGTAAAGGAAAATGATCAGTTAACAACATGGATAAGGATAATGGTATTTCTTCGACATCAAAAATGATTAAATGTTTTAAATGTGGAATGTATGGGCATTATTCAAACCAATTATCTAAGGTAATGCCTCATGAAGAGAATCAGTATGATCATATGGGTAGTATTTATGTGGAAGATGATGAAGAGACTACAAATGATATGTGAGATGAAATAATTGTTCAAGCTCGGTCAATGGTTTAAGAATGTAGTGGAATGATTTATGTTTATAAAGAGTTATGTTGTATAGGTAATGGTACTATGGAATAAAGACACAACAAAGGATTGTTACACTATTGGTTTTCTTCATGTATTTGAAAGTATATGTTGAATGGTACCGGTAACCATGAATGGTTATTCAGATATTTTTGCAAAGTAGATGACATGCACATAATGAATGGATAAGGAGAAAATAATATGTTTGATAGTATTCCTGAGATCATGATTGATGTAAGGAATAAGTGATATCATGGTTTGAGTATATAGAATTTTTGGGGTTTCGGTATGTGGAAAGAGTTAACTTTCTGACATCAATCATGTTTTCATTAATGTTCAATGAGAATTACTTTTTCAAGAGAATACATGATTAAGGAATTCAAATGTTTGGAATGTGACCAAAAAGATATATCTTATGATATATGGGGGATAAAAGATGGTATTCACATGCTTGGTAGATGACCTTTTTAGTAGTCATTTTCTGTATACTATGAGATTGGATAGAAGTATTACCGATAAGCCTAATGGTTGGAATGCATTAAGTTGGAAATCAGACAGTATTGTTTAAGGCTTGAACTTTTTGATATTATTGGAATGTTATAATAATCTAGTTTTATACAAAGGACAACCTACAAGACGAGATACAACCTGTCGCATCGTACAAGACTGTGGCAATCGAACCCACAACTGAAGTGTGACAGGCCTTTATCGTCTACCACTGGCCTACATGAAGTCCTTGGTTAGTAGAAACTAGTTTTATTATATTAATTGGTATGATAAATGAATTATAAGTCCATTCATGGAGCCATATACATTTAATATCGCCATATATGGAGTTATGTATCTTGAAAAACTTTTTCTAACCTTTCGTTTGAGAAAGATGGAATGACCCGTCATTCTATCTCCTGATCTGCTAACACTTCACGAAAGGCAAATTCAACTTCATTTCATTAAGATATGAAATGGAAATTATTCAAAGCACAAACAATGGTGCGATTATACCGATATAATGTAAGTATTTATTCTAAGTAAAATTCTTCAACTTTAGGGAAATGATCTTTAAAACCAAAAATGTTGTCATAGTGCCCTTATATTCGATTAATCAGATTCTACCTTAGATAATCACTAATTTATGGCTTTGTGGTTGTTGGCTTTTTCATATCCACTTCCTCTACCACTCTTCATCAGAAGATGATGGTTATATTTCTCTTCTGCATCCATATTTTCACCTATGTTCTCCTATGTGGAAACCCAGTGATGAGTTAATTTGGGTAACTGTTACATTTCATAATTTAGTTTTTAAAGATATTTTTTGGTATTTTTTTAAGATGTGGGTTTCTATTAAGGAATCTTTCGAGTAGTAAACCATTTATAACCCTGACGAATTTCGAGGGTGAAATTAATTTTAAGGGGGGTAGAATGTAACACCCCGAGATTTTATGAAAAACATTTTTTTAATTTCATTTATGTATTGTTTTGTATGATACACCAAAAGGAGCTTTCACTAAACGCATCCCGGACTTGCCTTTCATTTCACGCAATCACGACCTTCCACGATAGCGTATGTTGTACGCAATACCGATTTTAACTAAACAACGATATGTTATATAAACTAGCCGTTATGAATTGTAATACCCAATTTTTGAAATTTTAAAAATTTCATCTTTCAAAATAGACTTCATTTTTTGATTTCTAATATCGAAATTAGCCAATGGTGAATATTTGGTATTTTTCTGAAAACATTAAATTTTTGATGAATAGTGAAAACACTGGGTTACTATTTAAAAACCGACTTTTTATATAAATAATTATATATTTTATTTAAATTTATTTTAGGTAAAAATTGTTACATAATACCTATATACGTTCTATGTAATTCATTGGAGTCATTTTATAATAATTTTAGACATATAAAAATTTTATTAAACTTTTCACTATCTTTTACTCATCCCCGAGGAGAGTTTGAAGATTTACATAAAACAGAATTTTATTGCTTATGTGAGTGGAATTTCAAAAATTCGAGTGACACGGTTAATATCAAGGAGTAAAATGTGGTTCAATAAGATAAATATAATTCTTGGTGAATAGTAACTTTTTACTTTTATTTACCACGGTAAAAAGTAAATAGGGTAATTAAGGGTAAAAAATAATATTAATATTACACGAAAACATATCCCAATTCTATTGGATAAGTTTAGTTCGACCAAAAACAACTTTAGGGATAAAATATTACCCTTTAGGTCCACTTGGATTGGATTAGGACATTTATTATTATTTTATTTAAAGATGAATTAGAATAGTTAAAATCAATGTTTAATGACTAAAACATTTTTAATATAGGGTTATAAATAAGATAAATTAGACTATAAATATTCATTATAAAGATAAATATATTTCCTACATAATGGTATTTTATTTATACATTTTTAGATATAAATAATTTATTTTATTTATGACGCAATGATGATGCAGTAATTACCTTATTAATGAAATATTAACATAATTGATGTTATAAATACCCAATTAAATGTAATTTTAGACTTTTTATGAATTAAACTAATTTATAGGTTAATATGACATGTTACTATTGATTTAATTAACTTTATTCCAACTAATCATGCTGTTATGATTTTCACAAAAATCAAGTACCAAATAGTGTCAAAATTGACATAAAATAGTTTTTAAAACAAATATTATATTATTAATTGTTATTTGATTCCTAAAAATCTATGGTTCAGCCAAATGACTTAGATTGGGTATATATATATATTAATATTGAACCACATAGGGTTCGTTTTTCTTGTTATAGTAATTTTATTAACCATATAGTGTAAGAAAACAAAAAGACACGGTAAAAGTTAAGTTATTTAACTTAGAGTTAAATCTAAATGATAAGGATAAAATAGTAACCGAAACATGTCTAAAACCTATTGGTTGAGATTATTTCGACCCATCCCCACCTTAGCTTCAAAATAAATCAATTTGGATCTATTAAAAACCGAATATGACTTTATTATAAAATAATATTTTAAGTTTTCCTAAGGTTCCCCTCTCATCCCTTATAAAAAGGGTACTCCTTCCCTCTTCTCTTCACACCCTTTTGAGCCTTAAAGCTCGACCAAAACCTGACCATTTCTCTTCTCCACTTCCCTAGAAACATTCTGGAGGTTCTGGTCATCTCAAAAGTCCATCTCTAGTTCCCTATGAAGAAGTTTAAAGGAGGTTCATCGAGGAAGAGGTAATCTCTTCTACCGACTCTTTCAAGTTTCTTTCTTCTTCTACGTACTCTTCATTAGTTGTTTCATTATAAAGTAATAAAATCAGTATTAATTATATACTGATATGTTATTTTAAATATGAAACAACCCCATTTCACCTTCTATCCATCCTACGGAAAATGAAATCACCACGTGTGCGTACGTACAGAATACAGTCTCCACGCCGTGGTGTAATTAGTTTTTCCACCACCACCTTACATGGATGGGTATAATGGTGTAAAGAATAAATATATATTATTATTTAAACCTCATAGTGATTCTGAGATATTGTTTCATCGAATACAATTCAATTCAATAATTATGGAAAAGATATCATCGCTCATGCGTACGTACGGATTACCGTGTCCACGACGCGATGAGATTAATTCTCAATGATAACCACTAAAGAATGATTATAAAGTATATATGATAAATAATAATGAAATATATGACCTGATAAAGCTACTGGATTTGTGTATATTTATATATATGTCATGTAAATACTTCCATTCAAGTCAATAAGGAAAAGAAAATAGTGTTCATGCGTACGTACGACCTACCGATTCCATGAATGGTGTATTTCATTTCCTTTAGCTATCTATTATATATATATATATACTGAATATATATGATATATAAATCATTATTTACATTCTGGAAGTAATTACATCATGATAAAAGTAATAATAATATCATGAACAACAAATCCAAACACGTACGATAAATAAAACGATTTTACCCAAAACATTACTTTAACATGGAATTTACAAAAGGACGGGTAATATAATGTCATAAGTGAACCATATATGATATCATAACAATTAATATGATTCTTTAATAAGTCAATGAAATTATTTAAATCATTATACATGAGTTTCGGATACGTACGAAGCATATCAGACCTAAGGTAAGGGATAACTTTTCCAATATCATTTTTATCCGAGATTGTTTATTCAAAATATTTACAAGGGTTATATTTATTAACCATGTGCCCATTTTTTAAAAATGGTTTCGTGTATGTTTAATTTCCATTTTACCCATTTTTTAATTTTACGACATGGTACGTAAGGAATCTTTCTTTTCATTACCATACGAGGTACTTTTTGACCCTTCTGACAAAAGTATGAGAAAAATGTTATTTTTAACTTATACGGTGTGAATGGATTTTTACGGTTTCATAACGACTTATTTCAATGAAGTTTCCTCTACAAAATTTTATGAATATTTTCAACAAAATACTTTTCCTTTAAAATTTCATGGCATTTTGTGAAAAGAAAATGATTTTGAAGAAGAAAGGATATTTTCCCCAAGAATTCATTTCAAGTGTTTTATCAAAACTATTTTCAATCTAAGATGACATTATTTAGCAGGATTATGTTTCAAGTATAACATCTCTATTATTTACATGGTGTGATTTTTCTTATGATCAAATGATATATATTTGATTAATATGGATTATGTGATGATGGGATGATGTTTATGAAACCCATTTTTATTCGTTGGGTTATGATGAATGTTTATGTATTTGTTGTGGAACAAGTAAGAATGATTTCATTATGAGATGGGTGAGACCTATATCTCCCTCCAATGAATTGGGTAATGATTTATATCTCATGAGATAGACACGGCTGGAATTGTAAGTTAATCTGGTTTAGTGTTATAGGACTGAAACGCGGAGTGAACTCGATTCAGAAAGGGACTTTGTCCACTAAGATGGTCTTGGCAGCAATGTCTTGTCTACAATAAAAATCATATCATGTTCTTAATGGTTTTCCACAATTAAATGTTTTATTCCCATGCTATTTTATCATTATTGATGATCCATTATGATCTATGCCTTACGTATTTCCATGTTTTATGTCATTGCTCAATATTTTGATGTTTAAATCTTATTTTCACATTTTGTAGTTCATATTTATGTGGTTTGTTTTATTTTCTCCATGCTTACCCTTACTGAGCATTTGAGCTCACCATTTATATGTTTCCTTTTTCCCAGGATATAAATAAAGGATTTAGGTAAGAAAACTAAAGGGGAAGATCTTTTTGGAAGATGTTGAAGATCTTTCACCACAATTAGAAGATTATGTTCCGAGTTTCAAAAGACACTAAACTATTACGGTCCTTCTGTGTCTATTTTTTTATGTATTAATTATTACACAAAAGTAATGTAATGTCCATGTACGTCAAACTTGGGTCTCTACAGCATGTGTCCATCCTGTGTAGAGAAGGTTCCCCTCTCACCGATGAAGGTGAACCTAGTCCCACCAGTGCGGACACACCGCACCATGTGCCTAATACAATCGATCTGAGCATGGACTGTAGATAACCATTCCATACCCAAGATGTTGTTGTAAGGTCCCGATGCTACTACAAAAAGATCTCAGCCGAAGCTCTTGCCTCCTAGAGTAAGCTCATACTGCCGGCACCAGTGTGTAATCATCGAGTCTTCTCCCGTAGGAGTCTCTAGTGATAAGGATCGAGCCAACGACTCCGTCGGAATCTCCGAGCTTCGATCAAGGGAAGTAGCAATAAAAGAATTACTCGCACCTGTGTCTATAAGAACTGAAACAAGGGTGGAGTAGACACAGATAGTACCTCAAATCATCTCAGGTGCACCATGGTCGTAAGCCTCTGTTTTCTGGAGCTGAGCCTGCCTCTGCCCGCCAGCTCCCTGTGGTCGGGGTTGACGTCCTAGGGGTGGTGGTGGTAGAGCCTCGAAGCGTCGTCCACCACCCGCTGCTCGTCTAGATCCTCTGCCTTGTCAGCCTACTCCCTACGGACCTCCACGGGTGATCCTCTACCTCTACCTGGGAGGTCCCTCCACTTTCTGTTTCTCGTCTGCATGGCAGGTCGGGCAGTCATGATCCATGTGGCCCTACCCACCGAATGCATAGCACTGGATGCTCCTCGTAAGGCTGGCTCTGCGCAATGTGCCCCGCACATCTGAACCTAAATCCTTAGGTCACCCACCTGTCGGCTTGGTCCGCTTGGACCCCTGCGTCGTTCGTCGACTGTAGAAGACTTCGTTCTGTGTCGTCCTACGGTGGGGCTCGCTACTGATGACTGATCAGGGAGAAAGCTCTCCACTACTAGGGCTCGATCTAGCAACCTTGCCTGCGTTGGGATGTTGAGGGGAATTGTCGAAACAATGATCTCGTGTCTCAGTCCCTGCTCAATGGTTCGGGCCCAGAAGAATGGGTATCGTACCATGTCTGTGGAGTAGCGCAAGAGGTAGGTATATCTTGCTGAGTACTGGGCTACAGACATGCTGCCCTACCGCAGCTATAGTATCTCCTGGATGTGCACCACGCGGAGGGTGGATGGAACAAACTTCGAGCGAAAGAGGCTCTCGAAGTCCGTCCATAGTAGGGATTCCTCATCATGCACCTGGAGCATCAGGCTCCACAATTTACCTGCTGCTTCGTGCAGGAGACTCGCATAAAGGATCACCATAAGATCTGCTGGTGTCCCTACAAGTCTGAAGACTCTAACGATGGCCTCCATCCAATCCTCGGATTACTGAGGATCCGTCTCTCTGCGGAACCTAGGTGGCCTCTATCTATAAAACTCATGCAATGCTCTCAGGCGGCGTGCACTCTCCGCTGCTAGGGTGGGTAACTTCAGTGGCTCAATGGGTAGAGGTACCGCTGGTGACTCCACTGTAATGGGGCATGTAACACCCCAAGCTTCTACGGTACGTTTCCCTTCGAATAATGCGATAGCGTGTGTTGTACGCAACCTCGAGTTCTAACACACACCACAACTAATTAAACTAGCCGTTGTAAATAGTGATACCTACTTTTTGAAATCATATATATTTTATATTTCAAAATGGACTTCATTTTTGGATTCGGAATATCTAAATTATCCTAGGGTGAGATTTTGGTACTTTTCGGATAACTTTTATATTTTGATGAATAGTGAAAATTACTAAATTTTAATTAAAAACAACTTTTTTAATCAAAATAATTAATAGTGATAAATTATGAATTTTAGTGGTTTTAAAGTATATTTAGAATATATTTTTACCATTTAATATAATGTTGGTCATTGGACATAATTTTACAATTAAACCGAACATAAACAAGTGTCAATCTTTTGATAGTTATTATCTCTTAAAAACACGCTTTTTGTTTTGACAGCGGGAATTAAATTTAAATTAATTTCTGCCACTTCTGTGTTTTGAATTTAGGAAAATAGATTCCATATTTGGAATCAGGATGTTCAAATTGTGTAAATAGGTAACTTTTATTTTTAGACATTTTGAATAATTACTGCGGTAAATATTTTATTTACCATGGTTAAGGGTAAATCCGGTAAATAAGGGTTAAAAAAAATAATATTATAATAATACTAAATTACCCTAAAAACGTGTCTTAACCCTATTGGTTGATAGATGGTCGACCATGGGCATCTTTGTGTCAATTTTGGGACCCCATGGATCCACTTGTAAGTGATAATGACACTTTATTTTAATGAATACAAAAATGACACAAGCATATATCTTTTAGAACAAAAATTTTTACATAGGGTTATATATGTTGGATTTTAGATTATAAATATTCATTAGAAATCTAAAAAGATTTCCTACATAATTATATTTTATTTATAATTTTTAGACATTAAATAATTTATTTTATTTATGACACAATGATGATGCAGTAATTACTAAAATAGTGAAAAATTAAAATAATTGATATTATAAATACCCAAATAAATATAATATGAAACTTTTAATGAATTAAACTAATTTTATAGGCTAATATGATATATTAGGATTGATATAATGGACTTTGTTCGAAGTAATCAATCTGTTATGAGTTTCACAAAAATCAACTATTGAATAGTGTCAAAATTGACATAAAAGAGTTCTTAAAACAAATATTATATTATTAATTGATATTAAATTCCTAAAAATCTAAGGATCGGCCAAGAGACTTATATTATGATAGGTTAATCATTAATGGACCACTTGGGGGTCGCTTGGATGTATATAGTAAGTTTATTAACCATATTATATAAAAATACAAAGAGACATTGTAAAAGTGAAACTAATTAACTTAGAGTTAATACTTAAAGATAAGGTTAATATAAGTACCCAAACCTGTCTAAATTATATTGGTTGAGTGGTTTTCGACCTATCCCCACCTTAAACTTTGAATAATAAGCTTTGGAGCCATTAGAAACCGAATATGAATTTATTATAAATTAATATTTCTAGCTTTTCCAAAGGTGCCCCTCACCCCTCTTATAAAAAGGGCACTCCTCCTTCTCATTTCTTCACACCTTCAAAGCCTTTTGGTTCGTCCAAACTCTGCCCAAATACTCTCCCAACATCCCTCACTACAACCTAGAGGCCTTAGTTTGATCAGAAAGCCAACCTAAGGAGCCCTTTTGATCAAATCAAAAGGAAGAACCCGACGAAGAGGTAATGATTTCACCACCCTTTTCTAAGTTCATTTCTTCTTCCACTTCTTCTTCCTTTGTTATTACCATTCTAAAATAATAACTCCAGTATCTCACATATACTGTGATGTTATTATAAGTATGGTACAACCATATTCAGTATTCTATCCACCCTTTGAATAACATGTCACCATACGTGCGTACGTACGGCTTACCGTCTCCACGTCGTGGTGTAATTGTTATTCAATATAATATTATTTGGATGGGTATAATAATGATGTGTAACTCATGTAAATAATAAATATAACATGTTAATGATTCTGTATATATGATATACCATTCATTTATATATTATTTTAATATCAAAAGAATGATATTGTCGCTCGTGCGTACGTACGGACTACCGTCTCCACGAACGCGATGAGATTCATTCTCCATCGTATCCATTCAAGTATAATTATCATTTTATGATTTAAAAATGATGTTTAAGGACTTGATAGCATTCTGGATATGAATAAGATACAACAAACATGGCTTATGTAACAAAACATATAAAAGAAAATGAGTAAGTTAACACCCGAAACGATGATAATTCTAAGATATTATTAATAAATCAATGTTAAAAGATCATATATGATATCATATTAATATATATGATTCTTGTATAATTTAATAACAATTATTTCACCATTATACAGGAGGTTAACCTACCCCAACCAAGGAAAAGTACAAGGTAAGGGTTATTTCACAATCTCTTCATTATCCGAGGTTGTTTATATGTAATAATCTACTGGGATCTCTTTATCATCCACATCCATGTTTCTTAAAAATGTATTTCAAAACATTTTTACTATTTACAAGAATATGGGTTAAAGTCATTTATACCCTTTTTTGACTTTTTATAAGAGGTTTATAAAGAAATCTTTCCGTCGTTTTCAAAACAAGGTCCTTTTTAACCTTTTCGACAGAATTGAGGTAAGAATGTTTTTTTTAACTTATACGGCGGGTGCGGTTATTTTACGCCGTTATAAAATCTTCAAAGCTTTCCTTACAAGCTTATAAGAATATTTTCAAAGAAAATGTTTTATTTTATATGGATCTTAAATGATTTCAAAATAAAAGGAGATATTTCTTTAAAAAGAATTTTGATTTCATCTATGTCAACATCCTTTGATGGATTTTAAGATTATTTGAAGTTGATTTATTATGATACAAAACTTCTATATTGTATTGAAGGTTTTGTCATATGTTTGACTGTGGATGTGCTATTTTTATACCATTCATAGTTTATTGTGAAAGTATTGACATTTCGTATGCTAGTTTTAATACGAATGTTTATGTTATGTTTAAACCTTTTCATATGGGAATGCATTGGACATAATAAGTGACGGGTGGAGCCCGCTATAGCTCCTCGATGCATCGGTAGGTCTCATGAGACAAACTAGTGTCTTGGAACAAGGCGTTGACAAAATCTTATTTTTAGTCTTGGCACGAGGCCTTGGCTATGTGGTTATGATAGTCTGACATTATGCATTCCAACATTATGAAAGTGGTTATTGATTTTTGCATGTGATTATTCATTTAGTAGAATATCCATGTGAATAAGTAAATGACATTATTTCATTTTATTTATGCCATACCATGTTGAAAGTTCGTATTTAAAAGGCTTTTGTTTTAGTTATACATTGCCTTAAATGTTTATTCTTATTTATGAAAGTTTCCACTTTATTGTTATCCTTACTGGGCATTTGAGCTCACCCCTTTTTTTTATGTTTTATTTTTCCCAGGATGTGAAGAAGTAAGTTATGAATGACCTGCAGGGATTTTATGAGGGGTTAATAGTGTGGATTGTGGAAACATTATGTTGTTGTATTAGTTTTTCATTTTATGATGTAATGTAAAAATTATGAATATATCTAGTGTTTCCAAGGCTACTAAACCAATCGGTCTTTCGAGATTTGATCTTTCTTGTGATCATGCCAATGTTATGTAATTAATGCACCGACTCTGGGTAGCTGGGGTCGGGGCGTTACAGTTGGTATCAGAGGAAGTTTAGTACAATCCTTGGAAGCTAGATTTAGATAAACTCTGATTAGAGCACATAGACCTAAGATGAACTTTGAGGATTAGTATAGAAGAACTTCCTAGAATTTTGGTATTGTAGAGACTTTGTGAGTTTTCCGAGCAATACATCCCTGTCTGGATACGAGCAGGTAGAGGCGGCTCTGGAACAGATGTACCTAGGGGTAAAACCCGAAAACACCGCTTTGAGCTAGACTCGAACGGGAACTGGTGCACGACAACGGGCCTTGCTGCACTCTTGGTTACGATACTCCCGGGGGATATGCATAGGATAAATCTCACTTTCTTTACAAATCATTATGAAGGGTTTATGAGTATATACTTCCTCAAAGAAAACATATTTATGATTATGGATTATATCCATAGATAGTTCAATTTATGTTTAGTGTTTTATAAGTATGGGATTATGTATTTTGATGCATAAACTGATCTAGTTTATGCCATTTTTTAGAAATGGCGCCTAGTGGAAGAAATGGAAACCGTATCAATGCACGCACTCCATGTAGGGATTTCCCTCCTGCTCAAGATAATTATAGTGGGGCTGGTGATGCAACTGGTGCTGATCAGCTAATCACCGTACTGGGACAACTTACTCAGGTTATGAATAATAACCTTACCCGTATGGAGCACCCTGATCGGCAGCGTGGAGGATCAATGTTAGATCGATTCATGAGACAACAACCACCAACGTTCAATGGGAGTACAAATCCCTTAGTAGCTGAGCAATGGATATTTTCCCTAGAGAAAATATTTCAGGCTTTGGGGAGTAGTGAAAGGGAAAAAGTTACCATGGCAGTTTACCGCCTCACTGGAGATGCTGATCAATGGTGGTCATTGATTCAAAACATGAAGGAAGATGATGAAGTATCAAACATGGAATGGAGGGAGTTCAAAGATCTGTTTTTAGAAAAATACTTTCCTCGCGACCATCGAGCAGATATGGAAAGACAATTTCTGAGTCTGAGACAAAAGGAGGATGAGAATGTCACAAAGTATGAGGCTAACTTTACAAGGTTAGCGAGGTATGCTGGTGATTATATTCGCAACCCAAGAAGTAAGATTGATCGTTTCTTTGATGGGTTAAAACCATTTCTCCGTCGAGCATTAGTCTCACAATCCTTTTCATCGTACGAAGACATTGTCTCATGTGCTATCAAGACCGAAAAGGAATTCTCTAAGTCTTATGACTTTAAAGCAAAGCAAGAGAAGAAGAGACCTGCTGATCAATCTGGGAATGGAAATAAGGGGAAGAAGGGAAAGGTTGAATATCCATCTTGTGGTAAGTGCGGGAAGAAACACCCCGGTGCTTGCCTGAAGGGAATGGGAGTCTCTTACAAGTGTGGTGAAAAAGGCCACCAAGCTCATGATTGCAAGGGGAAGAAGGAAGCTACCAACGTTCAGTGCGACAATTGCAGGGAGATGGGGCATTATGCAAATGCATGTCCTAAGCGTCAGGAGAACTTACCTCAGAAAAGGCCAAGGGATCAAGGCCAGGCTTATGCTATCACTACTGCTGAGGTAGAAGCTCCGAAAGACGTGGTGGCAGGTAATTTAATGGTTTTCTCAAGTTTAGCAAATGCATTATTTGATTCTGGATCATCGCATTGTTTCATATCTTCCCAGTTTGCTAAGAAAATTAGATATTTCCAATTTGATTTAATAAGGGAGTTTTCAGTTAAAACTCCTAAGGGAAGTATCGTTGCAACAAAGTTTTGTGAATCAGTCCCCATTAGAGCACATAAATTTTCTTTATCTGCTGATTTCATCGTCATACCTATGATTGAGTTTGATATAATCCTCGGTATGGACTGGCTTTCGGACTATGATGCGAAGATTTATTGTAAGAAGAAAGAGGTTACGATTCTTGATGATAATGATAAGGAGCACCTTATTTTTAGAGCAGAATCGTCACCACCTAATTCTTATTTAGATCCACCCCCTGTAGCTCAACTTAATTCAATTATCGGGGAGGAAGAGAATGAAATAACTGTCGGTGAGGAAAGGATTGTTCAAATAGAGGATGTACCTATTGTGAAAGAATTTGTAGATGTATTTCTGGAAGATTTACCAGGACATCCTCCAGAATGAGAAGTTGAGTTTTCTATTGATTTGATTCCTGGATCAAGGCCTATATCGAAGACCCCTTATAGAATGGCCACTGTAGAGCTAGTCGAACTAAAGAAACAACTAGAGGAATTGAGTAATAAGGGATTTATTCGCCCTAGTGTTTCTCCATGGGAAGCCCCTGTTCTTTTTGTTAAAAAGAAAGATGTATCTATGAGGTTATGTATCGATTACAGGGAGATCAATGCTATAACGATAAAGAACAAGTATCCCCTACCTCGTATTGATGATTTATTTGACCAACTGCATGGAGCTCAATACTTTTCAAAGATTGACCTTCGATCTGGATACCATCAGTTGTGTGTAAAGAAGGAAGATATTCCGAAAACAGCATTTCGAACCAGGTACGGGCATTACGAGTTTACTGTAATGCTGTTTGGATTGACTAATGCACCCTCTGTATTCATGGATCTGATGAATAGAGTTTTCAAGGAGTACCTCGATGAATTTTTGGTGGTATTTATTGATGATATCTTGGTATACTCCAAAACCTACAAAGATCATGAAAATCACTTGCGCATTATCTTGAAGACTCTGAGGAGGCATGAATTATATGGAAAGTTTAGCAAGTGTGAATTCTGGCTTCAGGAGATTTCTTTTCTTGGCCATATTGTCTCTAAAGATGGAATCTCTGTTGATCCTTCTAAGACCAAGGCAATCCAAGAATGGCCAGCACCTACGAGTATAACTGAGGTACGTAGTTTTATTGGTTTGGCAGGTTATTATCGACGTTTCGTATAGAATTTTGCCCGATTGGCTAACCCATTAACGAAGCTCACACGTAAAGGGGTTAAATTTGTTTGGACAAAAGAGTGTGAAGAATGTTTCGAAGAACTGAAGAGAAGATTAGTCAATGCTCCTATATTGACTCTACCATCGGGGAATGATGGGTTCGTTATTTATAGTGATGCATCAAAGAAAGGACTTGGCTGTGTCCTTATGCAGAATGATAGAGTTATTGCCTATGCATCACGACAGTTGAAAATTCATGAAAAAAACTATCCTACTCATGATCTCGAGTTAGCAGCAGTGATCTTTGCTTTGAAAATATGGAGGCACTACCTCTATGGTGAAAAATGTGAGATTTATACTGATCACAAGAGTTTGAAGTATATTTTCTCACAAAAAGAACTCAACATGAGGCAAAGGAGATGGCTTGAATTACTCAAGGATTATGATTGTACGATACACTACCACCCAGGGAAGGCAAACAAGGTGGCAGATGCTTTGAGTAGAAAAGACCATGGAGTTTTGAACAATATGAGAATTGAAAGGGATCCAATTTTCATGGAGCTAGTGAAGATGGACATGGGAATAACCAGGGAAGGTGAAACATCAATGCTTTTTCAAATGGTTGCCAAACCATCTTTACTAGAAAGGATTAAGAGTTTTCAGACTGATGATGAAGAATTCCAAAAGAAGATTAAAGCTGTGAATGATGGGAGATTGAGAGACTTTGCGTATGAAGGTGGAATTTTGAAATTCGGGAAGAGACTTTGTGTTCCCAATATACCTGATCTAAAAAGGGAATTGCTGGACGATGCTCATAGTTCCAATTTCTCTATACACCCTGGGAGCACCAAAATGTATAGAGATTTGAAGGAACATTTTTGGTGGGACAACATGAAGAGGGAGATTGCTGATTTTGTGTCAAGATGTATGGTTTGTCAACAAGTGAAAGCTGGAAGGCAACAGCCTGGAGGAGTCATGAAACCTCTTCCCATACTAGAGTGGAAATGGGACAATATTACAATGGACTTTGTCATGGGGCTACCAAAGACTCCTAGAAGGAACGATGCAATATGGGTTATTGTTGATCGTCTTACCAAGTCAGCACATTTTCTTGCTATAAGAGAAGATCTACCCCTGGAACGTCTAGCAAGACTATATATTAATGAAGTTGTGAGACTTCATGGGGTACCCCTATCGATTGTTTCTGATCGTGATCCCCGTTTTACTTCAAGATTTTGGAAAAGTCTTCAGAAATCCCTGGATACTGAACTTCATTTGAGCACTGCTTACCACCCTCAGACAGACGGACAATCAGAATAGACTATTCAGACCTTAGAAGACATGTTGAGATCTTTCTCACTTGATTTTCAGGGTATGTGGGATCAATATTTACCACTAGTAGAATTTTCCTATAACAATAGCTTCCATTTGAGTATTCAGATGGCACCATATGAAGCGTTATACGGAAAGAGATGTCGTACACCAACCTGTTGGGATGACGTTGGTGAAAGAAAACTTGTAGGCCCAGAACTGGTGGAGGAAACGGTGGAAAAGGTGAAGGTAATCCAAAATCACATCAAAGCAGCTCAAAGTAGGAAAAAGAGCTATGCCGATAATCGAAGGAAGGATTTGGAATTTCAAGTCGGTGATCATGTTTTCCTGAAGGTATCTCCATGGAAGGGAGTCATACGTTTTGGTAAGAAAGGTAAATTGAGTCCCAGGTACATCGGACCTTTCAAAATTCTAAAACAAATTGGGGTTGTAGCTTACCGATTGGCAATGCCGCCAAGTCTCTCCAAAGTTCACGATGTGTTCCACATATCTCTGTTGAGGAAATACATGCCTGACCCAACGCATGTACTCACCTATGAGGAATTAGAACTGGAACCCGATCTGTCTTATTGCGAAGAGCCCGTCAGGATTCTTGATACAAGAGAACAAGTACTGAGAAACCGGACGACGCGTCTGGTAAAAGTTTTGTGGAGAAATCATAAGATGGAAGAGGCAACGTGGGAACCCGAGGAACTTATGATGAAGAACCACCCGAGTCTTTTTATGCAGTAATACCCTAGAAATTGCGAGGACGCAATTATTTGAAGGAGGGGAGAATGTAACACCCCAAGCTTCTACGGTACGTTTCCTTTCGAATAATGCGATAGCGTGTGTTGTACGCAACCTCGAGTTCTAACACACACCGCAACTAATTAAACTAGCCGTTGTAAATAGTGATACCTACTTTTTGAAATCATATATATTTTATATTTCAAAATGGACTTCATTTTTGGATTCGGAATATCGAAATTATCCTAGGGTGAAATTTTGGTACTTTTCGGATAACTTTTATATTTTGATGAATAGTGAAAATTACTAAATTTTAATTAAAAACAACTTTTTTAATCAAAATAATTAATAGTGATAAATTATGAATTTTAGTGGTTTTAAAGTATATTTAGAATATATTTTTACCATTTAATATAATGTTGGTCATTGGACATAATTTTACAATTAAACCGAACATAAACAAGTGTTAATCTTTTGATAGTTATTATCTCTTAAAAACACGCTTTTTGTTTTGACAGCGGGAATTAAATTTAAATTAATTTCTGCCACTTCTGTGTTTTGAATTTAGGAAAATAGATTCCATATTTGGAATCAGGATGTTCAAATTGTGGAAATAGGTAACTTTTATTTTTAGACATTTTGAATAATTACTGCGGTAAATATTTTATTTACCATGGTTAAGGGTAAATCCGGTAAATAAGGGTTAAAAAAATAATATTATAATAATAATAAATTACCCTAAAAACGTGCCTTAACCCTATTGGTTGATAGATGGTCGACCATGGGCATCTTTTTGTCAATTTTGGGACCCCATGGATCCACTTGTAAGTGATAATGACACTTTATTTTAATGAATACAAAAATGACAGAAGCATATATATTTTAGAACAACAATTTTTACATAGGGTTATATATGTTGGATTTTAGATTATAAATATTCATTAGAAAGCTAAAAATATTTCCTACATAATTATATTTTATTTATAATTTTTAGACATTAAATAATTTATTTTATTTATGACACAATGATGATGCAGTAATTACTAAAATAGTGAAAAATTAAAATAATTGATATTATAAATACCCAAATAAATATAATATGAAACTTTTAATGAATTAAACTAATTTTCTAGGATAATATGATATATTAGGATTGATTTAATGGACTTTGTTCGAAGTAATCAATCTGTTATGAGTTTCACAAAAATCAACTATTGAATAGTGTCAAAATTGACATAAAAGAGTTCTTAAAACAAATATTATATTATTAATTGATATTAAATTCCTAAAAATCTAAGGTTCGGCCAAGAGACTTATATTATGATAGGTTAATCACTAATGGACCACTTGGGGGTCTCTTGGATGTATATAGTAAGTTTATTAACCATATTATATAAAAATACAAAGAGACATTGTAAAAGTGAAACTAATTAACTTAGAGTTAATACTTAAAGATAAGGTTAATATAAGTACCCAAACCTGTCTAAATTCTATTGGTTGAGTGGTTTTCGACCTATCCCCACCTTAACCTTTGAATAATAAGCTTTGGAGCCATTAGAAACCGAATATGAATTTATTATAAATTAATATTTCTAGCTTTTCCAAAGGTGCCCCTCACCCCTCTTATAAAAAGGGCACTCCTCCTTCTCATTTCTTCACACCTTAAAAGCCTTTTGGTTCGGCCAAACTCTGCCCAAATACTCTCCCAACATCCCTCACTACAACCTAGAGGCCTTAGTTTGATCAGAAAGCCAACCTAAGGAGCCCTTTTGATCAAATCAAAAGGAAGAACCCGAAGAAGAGGTAATGATTTCACCACCCTTTTCTAAGTTCATTTCTTCTTCCACTTCTTCTTCCTTTGTTCTTACCATTCTAAAATAATAACTCCAGTATCTCACATATACTGTGATGTTATTATAAGTATGGTACAACCATATTCAGTATTCTATCCACCCTTTGAATAACATGTCACCATACGTGCGTACGTACGGCTTACCGTCTCCACGTCGTGGTGTAATTGTTATTCAATATAATATTATTTGGATGGGTATAATAATGATGTGTAACTCATGTAAATAATAAATATAACATGTTAATGATTCTGTATATATGATATACCATTCATTTATATATTATTTTAATATCAAAAGAATGATATTGTCGCTCGTGCGTACGTACGGACTACCGTCTCCACGAACGCGATGAGATTCATTCTCCATCGTATCCATTCAAATATAATTATCATTTTATGATTTAAAAATGATGTTTAAGGACTTGATATCATTCTGGATATGAATAAGATACAAAAAACATGGCTTATGTAACAAAACATATAAAAGAAAATGAGTAAGTTAACACCCGAAACGATGATAATTCTAAGATATTATTAATAAATCAATGTTAAAAGATCATATATGATATCATATTAATATATATGATTCTTGTATTATTTAATAACAATTATTTCACCATTATACAGGAGTTTAACCTACCCCAACCAAGGAAAAGTACAAGGTAAGGGTTATTTCACAATCTCTTCATTATCCGAGGTTGTTTATATGTAATAATCTACTGGGATCTCTTTATCATCCACATCCATGTTTCTTAAAAATGTATTTCAAAACATTTTTACTATTTACAAGAATATGGGTTAAAGTCATTTATACCCTTTTTTGACTTTTTATAAGAGGTTTATAAAGGAATATTTCCGTCGTTTTCAAAATAAGGTCCTTTTTAACCTTTTCGACAGAATTGAGGTAAGAATGTTTTTTTTAACTTATACGGCGGGTGCGGTTATTTTACGCCGTTATAAAATCTTCAAAGCTTTCCTTACAAGCTTATAAGAATATTTTCAAAGAAAATGTTTTATTTTATATGGATCTTAAATGATTTCAAAATAAAAGGAGATATTTCTTTAAAAAGAATTTTGATTTCATCTATGTCAACATCCTTTGATGGATTTTAAGATTATTTGAAGTTGATTTATTATGATACAAAACTTCTATATTGTATTGAAGGTTTTGTGATATTTTTGACTGTGGATGTGCTATTTTTATACCATTCATAGTTTATTGTGAAAGTATTGACATTTCGTATGCTAGTTTTAATACGAATTTTTATGTTATGTTTAAACCTTTTCATATGGGAATGCATTGGACTTAATAAGTGACGGGTGGAGCCCGCTATAGCTCCTCGATGCATTGGTAGGTCTCATGAGACAAACTAGTGTCTTGGCACAAGGCCTTGACAAAATCTTATTTGTAGTCTTGGCACGAGGCCTTGGCTATGTGGTTATGATAGTATGGCATTATGCATTCCAACATTATGAAAGTGGTTATTGATTTTTGCATGTGATTATTCATTTAGTAGAATATCCATGTGAATAAGTAAATGGCATTATTTCATTTTATTTATTCCATACCATGTTGAAAGTTCGTATTTAAAAGGCTTTTGTTTTAGTTATACATTGCCTTAAATGTTTATTCTTATTTATGAAAGTTTCCACTTTATTGTTATCCTTACTGGGCATTTGAGCTCACCCCTTTTTTTTATGTTTTATTTTTCCCAGGATGTGAAGAAGTAAGTTATGAATGACCTGCAGGGATTTTATGAGGGGTTAATAGTGTGGATTGTGGAAACATTATGTTGTTGTATTAGTTTTTCATTTTATGATGTAATGTAAAACTTATGAATATATCTAGTGTTTCCAAGGCTACTAAACCAATCGATCTTTCGAGATTTGATCTTTCTTGTGATCATGCCAATGTTATGTAATTAATGCACCGACTCTGGGTAGCTGGGGTCGGGGCGTTACAGGGCATGACACAGAGGCCTTGTCGCTCGGTGGGCTGCCATCCCGCACGTAACTAGGAACACTAGCTTGTTTCTTTCGTGGGGCCATCCTGAAAATAAATAGGTGGGTCACATTCAAATAGTATACCTGGATGAGCTGACACAAAGTAATCGCAATGTAATCACAAAGAAATCATTTTAAAGTAAACACACACTTATTTAGTGTTTTTGTGCACTAATTCGGAAATTAGGGGCCGGGGTCCTAGAGTATGGATATGTCGGTCGATGCAATAACACTAGACTTCCTAGAATGAAAACCACACTCAATACTCCTAAAACAATTGCTTCACAGAAAGTAAAGATGAAAGTCCTAAGTTATAAGGTAGAACCGACTCCTTTGATACCAATTTGTCACGACCCGTACTCGGGGCCCGTGCTGTGACTAACCCCAAGCCCACCTTTCATAGGCCTGGGGCTGGAAACTAGCACCAAAGGCATAAATCCCAAAAAAGGGGAAGGCATTGAATTTATATAAGTAAACAAACACCACAAAGTACGCAAGATGATGTAAACACTAAGTAAAATGAGTAAAAAATTAAGTGCTAGAAAGTAAATGGTCCAGTATACAAACTCAACTGAAAGTACAGTACAACTGAGGAAGAAAGTACAACAACTAAAAAGTAAAGCAGCAACCACCAAGTCATCCTTTGGAAATCCCACCTGAAGGGTGGGTATAAATTGTCTCCTCAGCTCCTCAAGTCCGACTGTCCGCTCCGTTTACGTCCCACAATGTGTTCCACCTCCAAGTACCATCCATCTCCACAAGCCTCCACCTCGATCAATTTTGTTCATCGTCTGTATCCAACACAATGTAGTGCAGGCATAGCCCGTGCAGGGGTGAGTATACGATACTCAATATTGACCCTGAGACCCCCGATGGTCTCCCAGAATCAACAAAGGATAAACCACACAGGAAAGATACAACATGAAGTATCAACCATCTATACTTAGGTATACGCCCATACATATTCCTAAGTTATAAATTCTAGTTCGGCTCTAACTCATGCGCCCAGGTACAATGCAGTCCACACAGGAAAGAACAACCCAATCCACATAGGAAAACAAGTCAATCACATTGATGATAATGATTGAAGTCAAGACTAATCTCACACAGGTATACATATTTCGTAAGTCGATAGAGATGATCAGATATAGCCACTGATTCCTCTAATCTGTCGGACCAACACATGATACAAGTCCAGCTAAGATATCGGACCCACACTGGATACAAGACCAGCTACTCTGTCAGACCCACACAGGATACAAGTACAGAGGTCAATACTACCAAACCCACACAAGATACAAGAATAGTAGTCATCGACCTCAAACCCATGGAGGATCCCAATACGATAGTCGTTGCTGTCAAACCCATTGAGGATTCTGGTACAGTAGTCGATGCATCCACAGCCAGCTCTAGGGTTCCTGCACACAACACGCTCGTTTCGGGCAGGGTCCGCTCCTTGATCCAAGGGGTAGATACATAAACTATCACGATGTCTAGTGATGATGTATCCCAAAGTTCCACCTTGTCAAAATAAACCCAACACGACAGATGGTGCGTCAATCGGACGCCCGGTCTGAGAGATATTGGCTTTTCCGTCCCAAGGAATCAGTTGGTCTTTAAGCTAAAACCAACTCGAACGCACTCCTGCTAAGTCCAAACCCCAAAATTAGTAATCCAAAATGACCATCTCATCAGGAATAATTCAACTCAGTTGAAGGTACGTCAAACAGTATGGTCCTTAAGTTATAACAGTTTACACTCCAAGGGCCCGGTTGGTTTGAGGTTCGAACCAACTCGGCCATAGGCAAACTTTGCTGAAACCTTGAATGTAATATACAGAAATGACTACCTCGGTCCAAGGATTACTACGCAACTGACGGTGCATTTATTAGAGGTGTGTGGCTCATGTTATGGGTAAAAGACCGAAAACGGTCCGAAGTGGGGGTCCGGGCCTGCTCTGACCCGGCCAAACCCCCCCGGGGTCTAGGACTGCTCCGACCCGGCCCAACCCCCCAGGGTCTGCCCGAACTGATTCTACTCGACCCGGGTCCGGGTCCGGCCCGGCAGGCATGGCCCGGTCCGCACGACCCAGTTGGGGGGGGGGGGGGGGGGAGGAGGGTGCGCCGGCTCGACCAGTTGGCCGAGCGTGGGGGAGCTTCCCCCGTTTTCCACAGACGCGGTGCCAAGGTGGCACCACGAGTCGTCCCAGATGTCGCGCGACCGCAGAATCCAACCCCTTCACTACTGCCTCAAGGTGGCCGGACGATGCCGGTCGTCGGGGACTTCAGTGTTCCACCAGAGTCATTCTTGTGGTCCGATGTTTCTCTCATCTGCACCTGTGGTCACCTCGGGACCCATACATCACTACGAAGGCCTCCAATCGCCATTTCGGTGATGCTTCATCGTCCCCCGATTATTCCACATATCAAGAAAAAGGTAGAAGTGGGTTCGGAATTGTTCGTTAGTCCGCACCAACCGCGTTAGTGGTTCTAAACATCTCCCAACAATTATATGTCATTCTGAGGGTATAATTCACATAATGAAATATAAACAAAATCCCCGACCTCTACAGTTTATTTCAGACGTCGGCGTCATGGGGAAAGGAATCGTTGGCAACATCAGAGTGCACCAAGGAGGAAGCGGTGTCTCCTCTCTTGTCGTGGAGAAGTGGAAGGGTGGCGTATCTTCGGTCTCTGAGGACCCGATGTTCTTCATCGTTCTTCATTGGAGGCCGGCGTTCTTCAGCGTTCTTCGTCGGAGACTGGCGTTTTTCCAAAAACTCCAAAGCGCTCTCGATATATCCCGCATAGTGAAGGCTTTTACACCAAATTAAATATTAGGTTCCTCCTATTATTTAATTTGACACGCAAAAAATCTCCCAGAATTAAATCACCACATTTAATAAAAGATGTTGACAATTTAATTAAGAAAGGAGAGGGAATGTCACTATTCAATTTACACTTTGGAAAATAAATGGGGGGGGGGGTTCCCAATTTAATGTGGGGTTATTAATAAGATTATAGGAGATTAAATGGTGGGGCTCGAGTGGGCCCCACCTCTCTAATATCCTCACTTGGGTAGTTAAGTGGTTGTGGACCCCGCCCTTAACTACCCAGGGGGGGGGGGAATAACCTCCTAATAAATTAAAAATTGTTCCGACAATTTTTATTTACTTCTTAAATAAACCCCCAAAATTATCTTTTCTTCCTTTGAAAAAGCAACTATGGTAAGTGTCCCTTTAAGAAATTACCGATGATGTGAGTTCATCGGTGCCCTAGGATTTTAATTCTGAGCACCGATTCAAAAGTTAGAAAAACCCGCTCGTTCGTTCACTGAACGTACCCGAGCTAAACTTCAGAAATTGATTCTGGGAACACCGGGCCTCAGAATCAAGTGCTGTCAGAAGCTACAGACTCGTGAAATTCCAAAGTATTTAAAAAAATTCATTGAAATTTACATGTCATTACAATTTATATTGGACTTTACCAATAGTAGATAGTGGGTGGGGTTCAGCTCCGACTCCAAGTTCAAGAGTTGGTTTCAATGCTTTACATCCGGTTGCGAGCTAGAGCAGCACCAGTCAATTAGTTTGAGGTAGTGTTCATGGATGTGGAAGACATGAACTAGTAATAATTATAATGAAGAGTGGGGTTTCTCTTGGTATTGAGGTTGAGTCATAGGACCACAGTTCGCGCTAGATATATTATGTATATCCTACCCTTGAGGAGTATTGTGTCATACTATCTATGGGGAGAGGTTTGATCATAGTATCCTATACTCTAGTATCATTTCATTTTTGATACAGGTGAATCCCATAATTTCATATTTTTTACTATTATTGAGATCCTTGGGATTGTGGATCAATTTTTGGGTGATGTTACGATGCTTTACGCTATGTTTTGGATCATGATGGGCATTTAATGTCGGTTTAAGTAGTCCCACCTTGATATTGTTGGGTGTCACTTTGTATGAGATATTTTTCCCTCAATATGAGTAGGATTGAAAAAATACATGGTATGTAATGGCTAGATTCTTACTGATATCATGTTGATTTCTATTGATGGAAAATGACTTTCACATCATTAGATGTCAGGTTTATTGTTCACAATGGTGAATGGGATATCTAGGTAAGTAGAGATGCAGAATAGAATCATGGTTTGTTTGGGATGAAAAGATAGATATCTGGTTTATATATGGATGAATATGGGTCACACTAAGTAGATTTCCCTCATGTTTTTTTGTTTTTTAAGGAATTTTTTGCGGATGAATTTTCTGGTTGACCTTTAGAAAGAGTGGTTGAGTTATCTTACTATCTTTTTCTAGGAGCTTCATTAATATCTATTCATCCTTATAGAATGTTTATGAAGATTTTTCAGGATATGAAGAGGCATATAGAAGATTTTGATGAAAAGGGGTTTATACAACAAAATACTTCACTGTGGGGTTCGTTGAACATTTTTTTCTTCAAAAAAGGCAGATGGTGCATGCCAGTTATGTGTCAATTATAGGAAATTGAACTAGTGTTTGGTTAAGAACTAGTATTCTTTACAATGATATATGATATCTTTGACCATATCTGATGATATCGAGGTTTTTTGGAGATTGGTTTGTTATTGGGTTATTTCCAAATATGTGTTTGACCTAAACACATACCTTATATAGAATTTCATTTCATGTATGGTCAATATTAGTATATGGTTATTATATAACTTTTTAGGAGAACAATAGATTTTTTTTTGAAAATAATTAACCGATTTTCCCATACTTCTCTGTAATTTTTTTGTGGTGGTCTTCATGGACTATATGTCAGTGTATTCTAACAATTGACCCAAACATTGGAACATTTTGTTATTGTTTTTGATATACTAATGGACAGTCAGTTTTAAGATAATCTTACAATGTTCCACTTTTCTATGGATCAAATTCTTGTACTCAGTAATATTATCTTAGTGATATGATTAATTGTTGATCCTCAAAAGGTGAGATTAATAGTCTCCTTAGAGAAACCCAAGAACATATTTGATATATTGAGATTATTAGGGATATATGGATAACATAATAATTTCATACATGAATTATCATTATTTTCAATACCTTCGATGTGAATTACTAGGAAGGGTGTGGAATTTTTATGGACAAATAGATATCCTTTTAAGAGATAAAAGTGAGACTGAAATTATTTTTAATCTTTATCCTTACAGATCCTTGAAAAATCCAAATTGTGTATTGTGGGGAGCCAGGATTTAGGTTAAGAGTATTTATGATATTGTGGGGATTAGTTGTGACTTATGGAACTCTTTATATGATGATTCATCAATGTAACTACCCAATACACAATCTCGAGTAAGCCGATGTCGTACATTCCTTGAGCTATTGGTGGCGTTGTTAGCTATGAGTTTGTTTTCTAGTGTACATAATACAAAAAATACTCAAGGACATAATTACACATCATGATATGAATCTGAGGTAGTTATGATGGGTTTAGTACCTACAATATTTTTTCTTCGAGCGTTCCAATATTCCTAGAATGGGAAATACTATAGTTGATGCACTAATCCGAAGGACTTGGACACTAGAAGACGAGGAGGCAAACAATGAGTGGAAACCTATGTCATTGTTTTTAGAGACACAGTTTTATGTGAATGATGGTGAGGTGAAAAAATTATATTATTATGTATTTGTTAACTATACAAATTTATATAGTGTGAGGATGAAACAGATTTTTTATTTTGAGTGCCTAGTCATATGGGAGAGTGTGGAAGGGGAGTACCCAATTCCTAGTCAGACTGTGTGTGAGTATAAAATTATTCATATCCAAGGTTTCATATGGTTTCCAATAGACATACATGAATAGATTATGTGAGAGTTTGGAGACTTAGTTTTTGAAATACATTTTGGCTTTACCGAGATGTATCATAATTTATGTCACCAGAGTTGGTGGATGGGATGAAATGTAAGGTTGTTGGTTTTCCCACATGGTGTTCCACTTGTCAACAAATGAAGTGGAAAAATCTGAGACTGGCTAGAATTTTACATTATTTACACATTCTAGAGTGGAAATGGGTTGATGTCATATTGGATCCTATGATTGGATTTTTTAGTTCACCTCGAGTTAGTGATGTTCGATGTGTAGTTGTACAATAGCATAGAAAGGTTTTTTATTTCCTAAAAATTAGTGATACCTTCTCAGTGGAAGAGATTATGATGTTTTATATCCATGAGATAGAATGAATTCATAGGGTTCCACAAACAATTTTATCAGATATGAATTTTTTTACATACCATTTCTAGCGGAGTATGTATAATGAATTTTCTACCCATGTGCTTCTGATCACAACATGCCACTATCAGACTAATTTCCAGTCAAACAGAATGATTCAATTACTTGGGCATGTCTGATGAGACTGTTTTCATGATTTTATGTGCTATTTGGAGTGGGATATAGCCCTTGTTTAGTTCTCCTACAACAATAGCTATCAGTTGACAATTCATATTCCAACATATGTGGATTTATTTGGTAGGCAATGCTAAAATCCCTCGTACTGGGTAGATGATATTGTGGAATATTTAATTGTAAAATGTCCCATGGGGAAGAATTTAGAGTATGTCCATTTAAATTGTAAATGGATGAGTACCAAAGAGTCAAGACAAACATCTTATGCCGATCATCTTCAATGGATTATAGAGTAAGAGGCTGAGTATCATGTCTTTATATTTACTCAAGGATTTGTAGACATTGATGGATTAAGAGACATGGTAATCATTCACTAGGATATGATAGGCCATATTAGAATATGGAGAGAGTTGGGTAGGTATCAAATCAATATTAGTTAACTCAAAGTTATTGGGTAATGAATAATGAATTCAATGATTCTAGGATACATTGTTATCACTGAGAACCATATCACACTATACAACTAGATGAGGTGGAGTTATTAGTAGATGATTCCTTTTAGAAGAATCCATTTCATATCATTGATAGGATCATGATGGTTCCCCATGGATAGTTTTTTACATATTATATGGGTGATATTGAAACAAGGACTTTTAGAAGATGAGAATAGGGAGATGAAGGATGATATATGTCCCAATTGTCTATAGTTAGTCTCTTGTGTTTTCTAACCACCATAGGATGGGAAATTCGGGGATTAATTATTTTTTGGGCAATAATTTATTATCCTCATTTTGTATGGAAGAATTTATTTTTTTAGTATAAATGTTTTTTAACTAAATGTATGGAGATCATGGGTGTATTAGAGATTTTTGGGCCTGTTCAGATACTGGAATCCTTCTTTCTAAAAAAACATTTAAGTCACATTTAGTAGAAACCATGAGGGATAGGCCACATTGTTTGAGAAACCATGTGTGGTCTAGAAAAAATGGATATAGTAGGCCCTATAGTTTGAGGAAAATGTGTATCTTGAGGAACACACATATGATGTGGACTCTGTATTTTTTTTAAAGATTCTAAAACATGGTTTCCACAAAATATATCAATTTTTGGGCATAAAACCATGTTGGGTTTCCCTTTGGATAGTGAAGGGAACATAGATGGTGCAGTGTTTGACAAACTATGAGTTCAAACTATGCATCCCAAATATTATGGGACAAATGAACATTATTATCATAATGATTTTAAACCCATAGTCAACTCCTTTTTTCCTCCACTAGAAAACAACCATGGCATGGGATTTCCCCATTAAATCTCTATCATATGATTTACTCTCTATCATTCATCTAGAAGTGAATTCAAGAAAAAATGGTCCCATTGAATCCATATTTATAAGTTCATTATTAATATTTTTTCATTAATTGATTGTCTTGGTATCTATGGAGTTATTTAAGTGACCACTAATATGAAATATTTTGAGGTTCATCATCCATTCATCATTTTTGTCCTGATCTGTACACAATCATAGATTTATAATGGACAAGTTCTCTTCTACATACCTATAATAGTTTTTCTATAACTCATCCATTATGTATTAGGTGTTTTATAAGATGTATTTCCACTGTACCTCATCATATAAATTCTGATGTTTCCCAAGGAACAAATTAAATGTATTGGTTTACTATTGTTAGAAATTATATTTATCACAATTTTTAATTTATGATCTTACTACTACAGTTGTTTTTCTAATTGTAACTATTGTTTACAGGGTGATTTGGTTAGATATATATAATATTTGACATGGTCACTTGAATTTAATTACTATTATTCCAGTAATATATATAAATATATTACACACTATGTTTTACTATTATTTCACAATATGAATTTGTTATAGACAATGCTAGGGGTGACCAAATGAGTGATATCTCACACCCTTTTTGGGTCGTCTTTGGTTACCCAAGGATATAATATGTATTCTTATAGGGTTCAGGGAAAGAGCCCATAGTACAATGTTTGATTATTTTAATGATTAGGATTACAGGAGCATAGTACAAACAAGAGGATTATTATTCTATATGGGATATATCCTTTTTGGTCTATTTGGTATTTTGTAACATGTATTTCACATGAATCTTTGATAATTTTTTTCCATAATTATAGAGAAATGAAATGACATATCATTTTGAATATGATATTACATCTTGAATTGTTTAGGTATATTTTTTTCTTGGACGTTATGTTTTTTCAAGGTTTATATTATTCTTCTTCTATTGAGTATTATTATTATTCTTAATTGTTACTCTCTGTCATGAGGGAATATCCTCACCAAATATATACAGCAAAACCTTGGTAATAGTTGGTAGCCTCTGGAGTATTGGGATGACTGCATGAGGCCATTTGACCCACCATCTTGGGGCACCATTTAGTTTCACCTGAGTCAAGATGTTATAGAGAGTATCGTATATCAAATAAGGCACTAGAAAGTTTAAATTATATAATAATATTGCTTATATAATTCAATGTTTCATCTGGACAATCCATATGATTAGGATGATATGCATGTAAATGTCATGACCCGCTTCCACGTGATGCACCCTGAGTCCCCTAAGCTTCACTATATTGATGATACATATACTCTTGCCTCGAAGTAACACATCCACTGCATCCACCACCATGGCTAGTGGAAATCCAACTTCTAGACTAATATTGTGTGGAATACCCCCACCCAGTGTCCAATATAAAAAATTATCAACCATTAAAACCCTTTGGTTGAGGGTTTTTGTAATATCTCTACATGTGAACCATTTCTGTAAGCTCAACAATCCACTAGTGGTTGTATATACTAGATAAAAATTTATCCCAACCTTCCAAATGGGTGGTAGTATATATGGTTATTTCTCTCAGTAACTGATCAATCCCCCCCAGCCACTGTGGATTCCATTCTTTGAGTTGATTTTTTCAAAGAGATGGATATAATCTTGAAAGACATACCTATTGGTCATCATGTATGAACCACATTAATTACATTATATGGCTCTGTCAGGTTCTTCTCATTAATGGTAGACTAATTTACAACCTTAATATTATTTTTCATAAAAAAATTAATATCTGTGGACATAATCACACAATTATACCAACCATAAAAAATTTCCATAGTTTCCTCATCCATATCCAATCATGGGAAAACACTAAAAATATATGAATTGAACTTCATAGTCCATCATGAACATGCTCCCCTAGGTTAACCTCATAAACATATTTTCCCTCTATAGACTATGAATATCAGGATAATATGCTTCACGAACATCACTTGGAAGTGCTTCCATACTATGCCATCAAGTTCCTCATCCCAAGACTGAATGTCCCACCACGGATTTTCATGACCATGTAACATGTAAACATCAATTTTGAATCTATTCATGTGTAGGATTCTTTAAGTGGTTCATGATATTCAAGATAAACTCAATCCAGAACACATCATCCTTATGTCCACCCTCTTTGGTGAATGTTGGAGGGTGATGTTACTGGATTTACTGTGTTATGTCAGAAATTTTCTTCACAAATGCTATAGGTATCTTTTTATAGACATAAAATAAATAAATATTCTAATATAAAATCTATTTGGATCCTTAAACAAGATGTATATGTGACTCTTAGTCCACTATAGGTAGAACATTTCTAATAATGTTTTCCTGTTATCCTATCAACAAGTTTCATTATTGAGAAATATCTCTACAAAAACAAAAACACATATTACAACACATAAATAATTATTAACATGTTTTAAAAGTATTGATTAATATAAATAAGTAATGTGTCATCCCACATAACTCCCCACACGGTAAAAAAAGGTAGTATAAATACCCTCTACCATCCCTCACTAGGGTCATGGTTAATATATGTTAAAAACATTCACAACTCAATGATTCCCATTTGACATCCATTGTAATCATTTCATTTTCATATTTAGAATTAATTTTTACACAGTGAAATTTATCCCTAGGACCGTATTAATTTTAAATTTCACAAGTAATGAAAAAACATCCATTTAAATAACTCACCCCAAAATCAGATTATTTATACATGCCTAAAATGATGCATGTCACAATAAGCCCAATGTTCCTTGAATACTGCATGTCTACCCATACCTCATTCCTTACAGGTCCATGAAGAAGAATTTCATAAATAATATAATCACACAATACGGGAATTAACCAATGTGATGTAAAATCATATTGTAAACGAAAAGGTCAAGAACACCAGTCCCACCATATGTACATGGGTTTTCCACTTTACATGGTTTTACTACTCCCATGAATGAGATATTTACCAAGACTTGGCTCACCCTAATATCATTTATCCCTTTCCAAAATACTAATATAACTAAAAGGAAATGAAATATCCAATCATAATACTTTAGGATGTCTTGAACCGGGTTACACAAGTCATTTCCCAAAGATGATTTGTCACATAACCTCAAGAATGCCTCCCCGTATGATAGAGATTTTCGACTACCAGCGATTAACTAAATTCAACATCATGGAGAGACTATAAAATCATTACCATAACAAAACAATTTTATAACAAAATTGAAATACCCAACTAATGATAAAAAATAACATGATTAATATCATAATTGGTAAAAACCAATATCACATGATAACCAAAACATGAGAACAATATCCAAACTAATTTAGTGTATATTCCATGTAGTTGATTTTCCTTGATTCAAATGTAAAACCAAAAAAAATTTAACTAATATTTCCCAAGCGGGTACCAACACCCCGTATTATTCCATCATCCATGATCCTTCCCAACTCACCCATCTAATATAAAAATATTTCTCTTTTCTATTCAAGAAAAGATGAATTATTTTTAGTTACCGATGAGTTATCCTGAATAGCGTGTGAGAACAACTTAGTAGCGAACCACTAAAGGAAGAATAGATAATAACAATTATTTATTTGTGTCTTTTGTTTTATAATGAATAAAAATATATAATAATGTAAACATTTTTCACATTTAATTTTTCATTATTTAACCACAAAAATCTATTGTTTAGGATGACAACATAACCATAAATATCTACTTCTATCTATGTTGTATTATAAACCATCCCGAAAGGGATGACACATTTTATTTTATCTTGTATGTATAGTAAAAAAATTGTTTAAATTTAAATTTATAACAATGGAGTCATAGAGAATCATTCTAGAACTCTATGGGAATTTGTATATGTATTCCCCATTCCAAAACTCAGTGATCACATGTATTCACAAATATATTGGGTGGATCAAGATGAATTATGGAACCCCTTGGGTATTTGGGGTAGTAGTCCATTTTATGAAACTAATTTAAAACTATCACATATTAGGGGTCTATATTTCCAACCACTAATCATCCATACTAGAATCCATTATTCAACTAATTTCACAATCACATATCAAGTATGATAAATCTTCTATCATCATTTTCATCCATTAGTTATGCACTAAGGGTGGCTACTAGTTTTAAAATACCATTAATCAAATAATTTCATTAAGCTATTATTCTTCAATTTCATTATCATATTATCTAAAAATTACATAATAACATTGTACACCAATTTCATAACCACGTTATGAATAAATTGATTAATTCAATATATGATGTAATTTCCCCACATTTCCATTTAAAATTCACAATAACAATAAAAAAATTGTTGTCAAGACAATCGAAATTGACAATTATACCACCATCATTGATGTTGTCATTGGAAATTCACCAAGACAAAATATCTAAATTGAGGAAAATTGATAAAAAACATAATGTTAAGAAATATCTAGGAACAATACCTAATATCACGATCCAAATGATTGGAATATGTTAAAACCTAGTTCTAAGAATTCAACAATGGTGGAATAATATTTCATCTTCATCCAAACAGACGAATTGGAGTGAGAGGAAACCAAATGGGGAAGAAGTTACATACCACCGAGCACCTGATCCTTCATCCAGATGTTTATTTTATCTGGAAAGGGGTTTTAGGGGCCATAAAATTATTCTAGTAGCTTCCAAAAACAAAGGATCATTTTTAGGGCTATTCCATGGTGACTAGGGGTTAAAGCCAGGAAATTTGGGACTATTAAATAAATTTTTGGAGGAATAAAACCCACATACATAGTACCCTATGATGGGGAACATGGATGGTCATACCTTGTGGCTTAACCATGAACCTCTTTATAGGGATGCACCGTTTCTCTTATGTGGGTATACAGTTTGAAAAACATTACACCAACCATGAAAATCACATCTTGCCCGGGTACCACGATTTGGGTATAATGACCACATGGATTGATCAACCATGATCAAACCATGAAATAGATCTTGTATCTCCAAAATGGGTTACATGTATTCCCAGGACAAACTACATGGTTATCCCGAACCATGCACCAATCATGAAAATCCTCATAAGCTTCCAAATTCAACATTTTCACCTGAAACATACGCAAAGTAAATCAGAAACTGGAAATAATAAAAAAAATTAATGAGTTCCTAAAAACAATCAAGATATATCTAAATAAATGTCTAGATATTAATATAAAACATATTAAAATAATTGTGTGATTAATAAAAATTTGGTATCAATGGAGTTTAAATTGAAACATAGCCTCTTTATCCAAGTTCAACATACCTCATAGGTTCTCTAGCCTCTTATATAATAAAATTGAATTTATTATACATACCTAATAGAGAAATATTAAAATATAAAAAATAAAATATTTCCCATTTAAGAAATTTTATGATCTCTTTTTTCAAAATATTTTACTATTATCATTATTTTGGGTGTTAATTTCATTATTAATCTTGAATGTTTTGATTTGGTAATCTCAGTACACGCCTCTTGCTCATGGGTCCATTAAATCAAGAATTTTATTTATTATATAAATTTAATACATATATATATATATTCAATTATACATATTTGAAATCATCAATAAAATTTAGAGATATCAATACAAAATGCCCCATTTATGGAGACAATTGTCCATATGATTCCATAAACCATGTTTTGAATTATTGACTGATGGAAAATAAGAATTTAAAATAATAAATCATCATTACAGGGACATTTTTATATCATATATATCAAATATAATCATTTAATCTATCATTATTAAAATTACTATGATATAGAGAATACAAAATACAACACACCATATTGTGTAGGTGGTAGTCCACATGTAGGTACTAGAGCCGGTATAAGCTTCAAACTCTTTTTTATATAAGAAGGTAGATATGATATTATAATTTTGGAAAAATATTAATTTTAGAAATAAAAAATATATTCATAATTTCAATATTTATAATCATAGAATTAATGTTGTGGTGAATAAAATTACAATGTTATGTGGTGACATTAAGTCATACATACACACAGTCGATGTTTTCACTTTTTATAACATGTAAAATAGATGAAACATAGTTGTGAAATTATCATAATAACATATAAGTATGATTATGATAAAATATTTTTGGTTTTAGTATATATAAAGAACTTGAAGAGAAAATATAAGAAGAAATAATCTTAATTGTGTCGGAAAAGATGATTACCACTTATTCAGTAGAATTACACTAGATATCCCCATTTGGGACATAAGGAAGGTGTTTTTTGGAATTAAATAACATCTTGAACACGCATAAGGTTGTTGAAAATATAAATGCGAAAGTAATTAATAATTTAGGTTATTAAATTATTTTTTATGAAAAGATAAATGGGGTTTCCTTCTAAAATTGAGTGAAGGGACTTTCATGGACTTTCCAAATGTATTAAATTAATAGAATTTATATTTCATATAATAATTGAATAAAAATTCTATAATTAAAAGTTGTGAAAAGGGTAATAAAAATTCCTTCATAAAAGTAAAATATTAATTGGTGTTATTTTTATATGTTATATTTTATGTTTTAGATTTCAACTTCCCCACCACCAACCCAATTAACATTGTTGAAAATTACCCCAATTTTATAGCTTTCCAAACTATTATGGTCATGAATGTTAACATATGTGAAAACCAAACCGATAAATGGACCAGTGTTGATTTATTCAACTATTTATCATTCACGAAGCCAAATATATACTTTTTTTGAAATTTAAATAATTTAATAATTTAATATTTATTATAAAAATTGATTAACATCATTATAGACAATGTTTATTTTATTTGACTTCAAACACATCAAAAAAACTAATTAGAATATAATCCTTCAAATATGCCCAACAATTCATACATATCAATAAATTTTATGGAGCACTATACTTTATCAAATTTATATTACATTTAATATATTTAAAATAATTTATTATATTTTATCATTATTTGAATATATATTGTATCAATGTTGGGAATGAATTGAATCTAATTATTTAATGACTAAAATTATAAAATTAATTTAAATGTTAAAAAATACGAGTCAGTTAAATGTTTATAAATAAACCTAAATTTATTTTAAACTTTTTAAAAAATACGTTAGATAATATAGAATCAGAAATACAATTTTTGACATGATTGATTAGGTAAATATAATAAATGTAAAAATAAATGATAAATGGAAGAAAAGGATATGTTTTTCAATTTATGATGATTATAGATGAAAGAGAATAATCTAAGGAAATGAAACACATTGTTGGATATTTTTTATTAATGCCTTATGACATTATTTTAAACCAAATTTTATTGATTTATCCATTATTAAGCGGATAAACTTTACCACAATTACAATTAATAATTACCTAGAATAAAAGATAAATATTAACCAATTGATAATGTTTTAATTATAACTATGTAATAAATTTTATCATATTGAATTAATATTTTTGTTATAAATAAATTTAAAATAATCATAAAAAAATGGATGAGAAATTCTATTGTAAAATAAGTTGTTATAAATAATAAAATATTTAATTATGTAAAAATTATATAAAATTATTACCCTAATGTAAATAAAATTGTTCATATAAACCATTATTACAAATTAAAAAATATAGTTTAACTTTGTAAATTACCTGGAATAATGAAAAGTAATTAAATGTTTACAACAAATCCGTATTATCACTATTCACTAATTTTTTTTCTAGAAAAATCCTTATAATTCAATTTTTTCTTATTTTTTAACAATGGATTAAAAAATGGAATATTTTAAAAATGAGAATATATTTTTATGGTTTGTTTAAAATTTTTTTTTGTTTGTGAAATATGTTATCAATGAATTTATTTAAAGATAAATATAACATAAAATATTATGTTGTTACATTTCATATGTAACACCATAAGATATTGTGAACATTTCTAAAATTAATTTAATATTTTTCATATTTTTCATTACATTCTACACAAAATTTAAATTTCGATAAACAAAACATAGAGTATAAACAAAAAATGTCATATTTTGATAATATTATTATGTAATAGTTTTCATGTAGCCATTGGAATGGATGGTATGTATTGGAATATCCAAATTATGAAAATATATATTTTAAATATATATATATATATAATATTAATTCTATTGTGAATATATAATTAGAAATTAAATTAAAACCTTTTGAAAATTAAAGGATTAATTTTCTAAAATACTATTTTTATGCACGCAAATGCATTTTACCATAATAAATAATGAAAATAATACGTAGTAAATGATTTTAAAATATATTATATGTTATATATTCTATATCTTCTTAAAAATATATTTTATTTATTTTCTAGACAAAAATAATGATAAAATATATTTTTTTGCTTAATATTTTTATTTTCTAGAAATGAGTATTGTCTCTTTTTTCACACATTTTCATAAAAAATATGTTAAAGAAATTTATAAAATTTAAATTAAAAAACAAATTTAATTACATAAACTTCCATGTAAAAATTATCTACGAGTTAATTTTTGATAATTTTCAAAAAATTATAATTTTTTGATTAATTTTAAAAATTATTAAAATTTAATATAGAAATTTCATTTCACCTAAATTTATGATAAATTAAAATTATTTGAATAATTTTTTAAAAATAAATTTATCATAGTTATATATATATATATATATTAATCCAATAATGTTCATTAGAATAATATTTGTATTTAATTTTGATGAAAAAACTTTGTAATATTTTAATCATTTTTTCGTTGAGAAACTGTTTTCTCATCACGACTTTTGGAATAAATTAGAATTAAAAAGTTCATCATACATGAGCTGAATTTGGAAAATTGTATTCCATATTTCCAATAATAATTATTTATATTATCTAATAATACCATATTAAATTTTAAGTATAATTACAATTAATCAATGTTGAAATTATTTACCACATTTAAGGGTAAAATTGGTTTACTAGGGGATAAACTAAAAATATGTGTTTTGAAATGATGTAAAACATTTTCTAAAATATGTTTTCATACCCTATTAAAACATATTTTTTATTAGAATACATAATACACCATTTTGGATCCTTTTTCATATAAAAACCTTGGGTAAGAATTTTTTTCAAAACAATACAAGTGTGCCACTCACCACACTTATAAATGGACATGCTATCCTATATCCTATAAGAGATCCTCAAAACCCTTTTTTAGACAATACCCATAAAAATAACTTATAAAATAATCTTATATCATAAAATAATACTTCAGGTGGTCATAACACTCTCCTTGTATGTATTTTGGTGTGAACCTAAGGAGGTTACTTGAGGAAAAGATAATGTTCTTCATAAAGTATTTTTATTTTTATTTTACATACACCTCATTTAATTATTATTAGTCAATGATTATATAATTACTCAATTATATTACAAGTTATTATTTGTTATTATTTTATTTTAATGACTTACAACGATCCCCACATTCATCAAATGGGGTACAAAATCATAATTCGTGTGTAAGGAGGAATATCGCCTCACGAACCACTACCATTCATTTTTCCCTTATCACATGTGAAGGATGGATATGTTGATAAATATAATGTATGTATATTATTTTTATAACATAGTTATACAACTTGTGACATTATATCATTTTTAACTTCATTAATTTTCATTTAATAGGGGATACACTGACATCACTCAGGTGTATGACAGACTACATCCTAATGAAGCGATGATATTTGTTTTTCAGTAACAACATACATGAATGAAAATATTGATACTTTTAATTAATATCTGATATATAGATGATATATTTATAATATTAATGATATATTAATAATTTTTAAAATATACTATATCATCTTCTTTTTTACATTTTCACTTACTAGAGGATATTGACATTATTCATGTACGTGTGGAATACCTCCTCTAGAGAGAGTTGCAACTCTATATTTTATACTCCACACCACTTGGATGATTTGATTATTTAAATTAAATTAAATGATATGATTTTATGATAATTTTGGAAAGATATTATATTGAATAACACATTCCTATAATGATCACTAAAAAATGGAAACATTAGTTATCTGTACGCATAACCTACTGTCTCCCTGATCATAATTTAATTAATTTCTCAAAATAATCTATAAAGAGTAATCTTAAATGTATAAATCTTGTATAAATATACAAACAATTTTATTATTATTAATTAGTTATGGAACATTGATCAATGTAATTGTGTTGAAATAAAAATTTAAATAAATATGAAAAACAAAGATGTTATTGACATAAACATGATTTAAAAAAGTTAATGGTACTAAATAGTAATGAATGGTCAAAAGTCAGTCATATGTTGTATAATATATATCTTAATTGTTCCCTGACATATATATAATATCATTATATTTATTTTACATGTTGTTCAGACATATATGATTGATGTTGATAATAATGGCAATGGATTTATAGTATATCTTTTATTTCTCGGAGACATGATCCATATTTATTGTTCATATTATTTTTGTACTGTATGTGCTGACCCATTAACATGTTTTACCATTAAAATATATTTAAAGTAACTATTTCATTTTAGGGGAAAATTATTAATGGATGATAGCTCATAATATGTTCCTAATGTTGAGAAAATTGTAATGGAAAAAGAGTTGATTTATATGAATATTGTAAATCTTATAGTATTGGTTTCCCTGAAACTGATTGATGATTTGATAAAATAGTGGTCTATTATATCAATGATGGATTTTATAGAATTTTTTTTAATGAATATATTTGACATTCTCTATTATAATTAAAGAATAAGGATGCATTTATATTTTCAATATGGTTTTATTCTAATTCACCTAATTTCAATGTCTCATTAATAATCATGAGAATGGAATTCAAAATTTTGGTACATGAAAATCACGTGATAGTTTATGATATAAGGGAGATTAATGTTATCTTGATTTTGATAAATTTAGAGAGATTATTTATAAACATTTAATTTTAAGGGTTATAAGGTAATCTTTATATGGAATCGTTGTTGTAGAACTATTGATGATATTTTAAATATTAACATATTACATACCCATATTATGATTTATCCATTTTGGACAACATGTTTTACATTTTTTAGCTATATATAGAATTAAAGACTTATCATTGTTTTATGGTTCTTATTTAGTTCTTTATATATGAAAAAATTCATTTCTTAGAGTAAGATAGTAAGTGGAAATTGATCAAGTAACAATCAAAGGATGAATTTTTTCCAATGAAATAATTATATACCATGTAGGTAATTTTTAATATGTTAACATTCTAGATTTAAATAAAATAACACATCATTAGAAAAGGATCCTAAAATTAAAATTTTTCATATCATCAACATTTTTAGTATATGAATAAGCTTTTGTAGGCATGTTTTATTTATGGATTAGTGTCCAATAACCTTCCCCTAACTAGGTTCTCATTCACTATCCTTCACTATTTGGGTGTTAGTTTTCCATTATATGCTTGTGTTTCCACGTACCATAAATTTTCATTAATTTGTAATCATATAATGTATTATTCCTTATGTATTTCTCACATCCCTCAGCTTTATTCATGAGGGTGTTTTATTTACCCATTTTACCCAGTGTGTTTTTATGATGGAATTATCAAATATTAAAACATTGATGACTAAGATTAATTTTGGGAGAGAAATTATTTTTATGTAGTTTAGAATATAAAACCCCAAAATATTGTATTTTACTTTTCAAATAAATTCATTTTTTTCTATATTTTTTTACATGTGACACTGAGTTTAGCTTAAAATACATGAAACACCGAGTATAAATTAAACATGTCATATTAATAAAAATCATTAAATGATAGTTATAACCACGCCATTTTAATAGAGGGTATTATTATTATTAAACAAATTATGAAAAAATATGGTTTACACATGTATTTAAAAATTAATTTTTTAATGAACAATCAATTATAAATGATAATAAAAAACCATTAGGAAATAAATAGAATCATTGTATGAAAAAACTATTTTTATGAAAACATTTTTTAACATAATAAATTAAAGAAATATGATTCTCTGAGTGATTTTAAAGTTATATATATATATATTATTTATTCAATATTTTTTTATTTAATTTTTTTCTACAAAATAAATGAGAATAAATCAAGTTTTACTCTTAAAATGTATTTTCAATAAAAACCTGGTTTGTTTCCATTTATGAAATTATTTGTAAAAAGTTTTTTTAAAAAAAATTTAAAATTTATTGAAAAAATAGGCTTAATTTTTCAAATTACCATGTAAAAATTATCTTATGGTGAATCTCTAAGATTTTTTGAAAATAACATTTCGTTAATGAATACTAAAAATACTTTATTTTAGTTAAATACCAACTTTTGGATAAAATTATTTATAATGTAACATTATATTTTACATTAATAAAATCATATTTATTTAAATTATATATATTAATCAAATTTATTGAACTTTAATCATTTTGAAATTTATTTTATATATAAAAACATGGTAATCTTTTTAACGATTTCCCATTAAAAACCCGCTTTCTCATCACATCTAGGGATTTATTTTAAAATAAAATTTACCAATAATATGAATTTAATTTTTGAAAATACATACAATATTTGGAATCATAATAATTGTTTTTATTTAATACGGTCACAATTATATTTTGACCATAATTATTAGTAAAAATGAAAAAATTATATACTGTAGTAAAGTTAAAAAACAATTTCCCTATGGAAAAAATAAAAAATAGATGTTAAAATTACCTAAAAACGTGAATAAAATATATTTTATAAAAATATTTCAACTATAAAATTTATTAGTATCAATATTACCAAATTTAGGACACTTGCGTCATGTGATAAATTTGTGTACTCATTTTTTCTTATCAAAAAATTACAAGTGGACCACTCACCAAACTTATAAAAGGATACCCCATATCCTATCTTATTCACACTATTAAACCCTTTTGGTCCAGAAATAACCTACCGAAATTAACTAAGAACTTCCCACATATCATTATATATTCCTTATATTGGTAAAAAACATCCCTAGTAGTTTTTTTGAAATCCTACGGAGGATAACTGGGGAATATGTAATGTTCTTCATCATGATTTTTTATTTTTTTTATTCCTCTATATAATTCAGTCATGATTAAAAATTTATGATATAAAAAATAGTTTAATTTATATAAAAAAATATTTTACATTATGGGAAATACCAACGTCCATACTCACTTCCATCCAAATTGGTTATAAAATCATCACTCACATGTAAGGAAGAATACTACCTCATGAACTAATGCCATTCATTTATCCATTACGACCTCACACGATTGGGTATGATAAAGAATATGATATATATATATATATATATGATATTTATAACATAATTTTACTCCTAAGTCATTATATCATACATTCCATTTTTACATTGGATTCCCTAGGTGATAAAATAAAGTTGAACGTGTGTATGGAGGACTACTATCTCTCAAAGCGATGTAATAAATTTGTTCACTATAACTTTAAATGGAAGATAATTGTTATAAAGGTAATGAATATGTGTGATTAATATGGCATAATTATGATATTATCTATATATATATATAATTCTGAAATTGTAATATATTATTTTCTTTCTTAACTTTTCACTCACTGAAACACAATAACGTCATTCACGTATGTGTGGACTACCACCTCCAAGAAGCAGTATAAATCTCCCTTTTCATGACCAAAAAACATGAATGAAATTAATATGTACACTTAAGGAGGTAATATGATATTATTTTACTCAGGTAAAGAAAAAAACAGTACTTATTATTTTCTATAATGGACATTGAAAAATGAAAACACACTCATATGTACCCAAGGCTTATTGTCTATACGAATGTAACATACTTCATTTCTCAAAAAAACGTCTATTATTGGAATAAAAACATTAATTTATGTATAAATAGGATAATTATTTAGTGATAATTATTTTCTATTTTATAAAACCATGATAAGTGTATAAGTAATGAAAATAACAAATCAAAACATATACAATGAACAATGCAGTTGTTACCAAAAACATGATTTTAACATTATATTTCTAATTAATTGGTAAGGAATAGTCATATGTAAATAATATATGGCATAACATATATTATTATCTTTCTATAATATATGTATAATAGAATTATATTTATTATATAGCTTTTCTAAATTTTTTCGAATGATGTCGAGACTTAAGGTAAGCCATTTCTAGTATCTCTTTTATTTCTCAAAGACATGTTCTATATTATATTCTCATTTTAGACATGTAGTGTATATACATCCCCATTGATATGTATCAAAATGAATCTTTTAAATTTATATATATTGAAATTTCACCTAATTCATTTATGTTATAGGGATTATACTTCAAAAATATTACTTATATGGTTAGGGATTCCCATTAATATTTTTTACTTATATGAGATATAAGTCATATTCATAACATATTTAATTTATGTGGTGTATATACATCCCATGAAATAATTTTATAAATATTCATATTAAAATTTTATGGGTTTCATATCATTTTTTGGATATCTCTTTTACTAGGATTTGTATTGAAATGTTACCAAAGTGGTAATGGTTTTATGTTTTGATCTCTTTGTGTATCAGGAATATTTTTACTTACCTCTCCAATATTGAAATATTATGATATATATCTCTTAAATTATCATTAATATCAATAAAATATGGTTATTAATTATATTTTCATGTAACAATACCATTTTACCACTATTATGTACTTAAAATAATTAATATTTATTTGTTAAAATCCAATATTATTTATATTTTATATCACAAATAAATTTTATACCAAGACCTCCATTTCTAAAAATGTTTTCAAAATAGTTTTTATATATTATTAAATAATTTATGAAAAATATATTTACACGTGTTTTACATGTGAATTTTTTAAATGAATCTTTATGTTGTCTTCCAAAATAATGCTCGTTTGAGTATTAGAAAAAAATGTTAGACTTTCATTATTTTAAAAATGAATGACAGGAAAACGTTTTCCCACTATAATGACCACTCAAATATTTAATCCACACTTAAAATATTAAAAATATATTTTCAATGAAATTTTTACCTTAATATCGAAGAAATATTAGATTTTGAATACATGATATTAAAATTTAGGAATTTTCAAAATGATTTATGTATTAGATAATATTTTTCAAATTATAAGTGCTATTTTTATCAATAAATATTAAGTTTGTATTTTCAGAATCTTTTTTAAGATTTAAAATTCATCTTCAATGAAAATTATATCCAATATATTTTATTAATTTTATTTTAAAACTTATTTTCAATGAGATGTTTTTTTTGAAGAAACATTCCATGTGAGTTATCATTTAAAATAATCTCAGTCTAAGATGACTTGTTTTGATGTATATTATTATTTATTGGGAATATAAACCAAGCATGCCATTATTATTCTTAATTTGAATGGGTTTTCATTAAATATCCTTATTAAAACCATAATTCATCCATGTGATAAACTGTGATAAAATTCTTATGAATCCAATTACATTTTCACTAGGTTATGCAATGATTACATGTTGAAATGATTATGAAACCTATGTATTTTACATATAATATTATATGTATAAATGGTAATTAATCCCATTTTATTTCACGGGTTATGATATGATGAATGTTTTATGATCATCTGGCATACATACATATGATTTTCATTGTGAAAGTGGTGGGACCTATATCTCTATCCAATGAATTGTGTAATGATTAATTTTTTATGAGATAAAAGGGTAAATGAGAGTATAATGCATACCTAATATAACATACACCGGTTGATATCTCATTCCTAAAAGATGGTACTTGGGTGGTTATCCCAAGCCTTAAGCAGGTAAACATGTAGCAAGTTGAAGCCTAAAATTTTATTAATGTCTTAGTGTGTATGCTTACCATAATAATTTATATTATAATATATATTCCAAAAATATATATCATATTCTAATGTATTTAGTGATTTCTTTAGTAGTATTTTATGAAGATATGTTATTTAGGATACCATTAAGTCATTGAGAGGGATATTGGATCTTGCAGTGATGTATTATGATTTAAAGGTGGATGGTTGTAGTGGTTTCATATAATAGATGATTGTATGATTTTATTTTATTCAGTAGTTAGATGAATATTAGTAAGTATACTTTAAGGGGGATGTGATTTTTGGTCATGTCTTCCATAGTTTTACTCTTTAAGAGTAGTAAAATTTTTGAGGATGTGTTTCCTTTTGGGGATACATATGTTAGTTTTAAATGTGTCCGATAGATTGCACTTTGAAGTGAGTTCTATTATAAACATGTTTTTCCTTTCCTTCAGGGGAAAGTTCATATGGATTAGGATAATTTTATCGATTATGTTGTTTATATAATGATATTTATTTTGATATTATTTGAAGGAGAATAATCATATAACATTTTGATTGTTGTAGACATTTTATGTTCCTATATAGAAGTGAGAGGAAATCTGGATGGATTCTATCCAAAATATACTCTAATAATATTAGGGATATAATTTAGTTTTGTATAACATTGATCATATGAAATTTTTTGATCAATTATTAGTAATTTGATAGTTGGGTGCTGTGGATATTCTCTTTTGGTATTATCTGGTGAAGATTATGCTTCACCATAAATGGAATGGATTTGTTCAAGCATTTTAATGGGAATCCATGAATATATTTATTTTTTTGGAATAATGTAAAAAATATAAATGATATTTTTATAGGATGTGGAGACTTAAATGACAATGAACAATTAGATTATTTTAGAGAAGAGTTCAGGGCCACAAAACCATTACCAGTCCTAGGAAACCCAGAAAACAAAACCACTTTGGGTTCTACTTAGAGATAATGTCTTCTCTATAATATTCCCTCATTGCAATAAGAGTTGGGTTTTTTAGGGAATTCTATTTCACCAGTATTTAATTGTACATTTTAGGAGTTTCTTCTCATCATATGTCTATAATAACTATAAAATCACCCCTAAATTGTGATCATCAATATTATTCTTTCAATGTGACAATGATTTTTCTATATCATGATGCTAACTCCAATGTTATTTACTGAACTAGATAGACGAATAATATGGTGCATTGTTTTTGGAGAAATCAATTATTATTTAGCTTTTAAAAGAGATGGTATCAATAAAGGTCATCATTCCCATTTTTCAAAATCTATTTAGGAATAATGGAATAGAAGAATGTACATGGGAACTTGAGTCACAATGTTTTAATCAATATCATTACATTCCTATTTACTTATATTTTTTATGATGATGTATAATAGCTTTAAGATTTAAATTTTAATTGGAAATGTCATTATATATTCCCCTCTGTGGGTAATGATTCAATTATTCTCATTTTTATAAATATCAATTATTGAGATGATTATCATGTGGTCAAATTTATAAATATCCCACTATTATATTTTTCTCCCATGTTTATTATTATTTCTCAATGAAATGAAAATTTTTATGTGACTGTTTTCTATGGTCTCAGATTTACCAAATATCCTTCCTCACTTTTTTATGAGGTTCGTTAGGTTTTCATGATTTTTTCATCTATTTTTTTTCACATTTTGAAAGATTGGTTACAAAATAATATGCATTTTTTCATAGAAGTAAAAATCAATCATTTTTTAGTTTAATCAATTGTATATAGTTTTTTTAATTTTTAGTTAATTCAAGAATGAATTTTTTTATCTCCATCATTGAAATGAATCATATGACTTACAAGGATTATTAAAATTCTAAAAACATACGAGTACTGAGTGAAACATACAAATAATTTAAATAATCATAAAAATAACATACATTCCCATCTCAAAATTTTGCTTAAATTTTATAGACATTTTTTAATTTTTAAACATAATATTCATTCATTTGAAGAATAGGAGTAATTCTCATTAGCATAAAAGACATATCTGTTGTCAAAACGTTTCTATCATATTAAATTTACTCTTATGTTCTATAAAATATTATTTAGTTTTACTATTATGTTCTTGTCTCGAAAGATTACTCTTATGGTTAATTTAAGGGTATTTTCCTTGTTGTTATTATTTAACTATTAGTAGTTAGACTTTTGAATTATTTAATATTCATTCTAATACTTAGTAAGTGTCTTTATCTATGTTAAAATAGTTATTTAATCATATTATTCCTAATAAAGTTTTTGTATTTAAAATGAAATTAAAACTCATAAAAGAATTAAAATTTTTGTTTTTAAATTTAAATAAATACCATTAACACATACATGGTTTGTGTAATATCATGATATTTTAAGAAGGAGACACTATATTTGATAGCGCACAAGATACACAACATCAATTATAAATGAAAAACTAAATAATATATTTTAATGGTGCTCTTGTAAATTGGATATTAGAATGTATAATATTTTCTAGATTATATGAATTATGAAAATTTGGTTTACACATATATTTATAATAAATTATTTGGTGACCAATTAATTATAAATATAAGTCTTCACCTAGAAAAATATTTAAATTAGAATAAGTTTGTTATATATAAAAAAATTAACCAATTAGTATATTTGGATTATATTAGTGAAATTGATACATAATATATTCAATCTAATTTTTAAAATTGTTCCTATGATTTTTCTATACATGATTGAAAAATGAAACCAATTTTACGTATAAAAACGTTAATTTTCAAAAGGAGTTTTGCTACCTTTTCATGGGGAACATATTTCAAAAAAATTTGAGAGTAATATAAATTTAATTTATAAAAATAGATTACATTTTTATTATGGAATTTTAAAATTATAGGATTGTGATTTTTTATTTTTCTGATAAGTTTCATTGTTTGATGAATAAAGAAAAAATAATGAATTTTAATTGAAAACTAACTTTCCATCAAAATAATTATTAATTTTAAATTGTACATTAAACTATATTAAAAGTAAAATTAGATCAATTATACGTCTATTAATCCAATTAAGGCTATTTTTTTCATGTCGAAATTGGAAAAAACCATTTCGATATTTTGAACATTTTCAATTTCAAACAATATTTTCTCCTCCCATTGTTGGGATTAATTTTAAATGCAAAATTTCCAATTATGTTAATTAATTTTGATAAAATTGATTCTATATTTGAAATTATGAGAAAAAATTAGGATTTAATGAGATAATAAATTTTAGGCATAAAAAAGATATCATGGTAAAAAATGATATACCATATTAAAAGCATAAAATATAAAAAAATACAACATTAAATGGGTGGTTGTTGGGATAATTATTTCTAAAAATTCCTTAAAAACTTAATTATCAATAAAATTCAATTAAATTAATTCAACCTTAATATAGAAAAAATTAAATATAAAATAATCATGATTTAATCATTTAATACCACCCATACTCATATAAAAATACCACCCCATTTCCCCTTAAAATCCATGAAGCTCCCAAAGTCTATACCAAATCATATCCTAACCACTCTTCCCATTTCTCTATTACTATGGTATCAAAAAAATACCATTTCCAATGTCCTTAAGGAATCCATTAAGTAGGTTTGTCACAAACCTTTCCTCGGGGTCTGTGCCGTGACTACCCCAAGCCCGCTTTCCATAGGCAAGGGGATGTCAACTAGCACTAAAAGACATATTCCATATAACCGGGAATACATTGCCTTTATAACCTGCAAACACATGCAACCAAGCACATAGTAATATCCGAACACAAGTCGACTATATTGATAAAAAGTGCTGAAAGAAAAAATGGGATGGAAGACAATCCCAATTGTAAAAGTAAATGTAAAATTAAAATACAATACCACTGAATAAAAATAAAGGCACCTACTATGAAATCCTTTGAGGTTCCTACCTGAAGTGTAGGTACAAATTGCATCCTCAGCACTCCACGTCCGCCCATCTCCTCTGCGTACCGTCACGTGGTGTGGTCCACCTCCGAGCCTCGTCAAGCCCTTGTACCGTCATCCTCGATCAGTGATGATCATCTTCTGCACCAAAAACAACAAGGTGCGGACATAGCCCATGCAGGGGTGAGTATAACGATAGATAGTACTAACCCAGAGATCCTCAAGGTCTCACAAAATCCAAAATGTATAAACCACAAAGTATGAAGTCAACTGACAACCCTACTTAGGTATATGCCCATACATATATCTATGTTACCATTTATACCCATATCAATCATGAGGAAACACAGTGACCAACTCAAAAGCCAAAAACTCAACTATTCCAAAAAAGGAAGGAGTACCACAATGGTAAGTACTACATAGGTACGTCACACATAAGAATACCACCAAGATATTACCACGGACGAAAGTAACACAGAGTTATGATCAAGTCTCACACCAAGTAATTCTTAGGTGCGCTAGTATAGATGATTAGATGTAACTACTGAATCATCATACTCTGTTAAGAGGATGACCCACGAAGGATCCATATGTGCTGACCCACATAGGATCGCTTGGTGCTAACCCAAACAAGATCACTTGGTGCTGACCCACATAGGATTTCATCGTGCTGACCCACAAAAAATTGCTCGTTGCTGACCCACACAGGATCCCTCAGTGCTGACCCACAAAAGATCATTTTGTTTTGACACACACATGATCGCTAGGTGCTGAACCACACGGGATCACTCATCATTCTTCATGTCACAGCCAGCAACTAGGAACCTTTACAAAGCTTACTCATCTCTAGGAGGGTCTTCTTCTCAATCCACTAGTCGATACTCCAACTGTCATGAAGTCCCATGAAGAAGTATCCCAAAGGTCCGACATGTAATTGGGGTCTTAATGCAACAGACGATGCGTCAATGAGGCGCCTAGTCTATATGTTATTAGCCTCTTAGTTCCAATGGCCAGGATGGATTCGGGTTTGATCCAACCTAATTGTACCCCAACCTTATCGAAATTTCAAGTGAGTTATACCAAAATGATGGTCTCGCTCGATGGTTTTTGGAAATGTAGATGGGTTGTCCAATGGATGCTCGGTGCCAATGTTATGGCTAAAAGAGAATAAATGGGTTGAAGGGGGTATGGGTCTGGTCTGACCAGGTCGGACTGACCCAAACCGTTTTGGGTTGACCGGGCCCGGCCCATTGTGTCAGGCCCGACCTACTAGGTCTCGCCCGACCCGCTCTGGGCGGCCCAGGACCGCGCAGGGCTGCCCAGCCCAACGGCCTGGCCTGGGTGGCGCGGAGGCCTTGGGGGCCTCGAACGCCGCAGGAGCCTTGGTGGCGGCGGCGGCAGTGGGGCGGCGGAGGCCTCAGAGCGGCGAAGGCCATCGAGGGCTGTAGGTCCGTGGAGTGCTGCAGGGAGGGGAGGCCACAGGTGCCGCAGAGGGCTGCTGGCCATCCAGGTCGCGGGCCCGCAGAGGGACGCAGGACGGCAAGGTCGTGGGGGCCATGAGGGCGCGTGGCAGTGAGGCCACGGGGGCAGCAAGGCCCCGGGATGGCAGAGGCCATTGGGCGGCGGTCCTCTGTGGTTGGCCGTGTGGTGTGGTCATGCGTCGTGCCTTCGTCGGCAACCGGCTTGAACGACCACCCTCTATTTGTCACCTTTATCTCCTCTGATGGTGGTGTCATCCATGGTTGTCAAGTTCTGCTAGTGTCAAATGTTGGCACCAATCACCATCATCATCATGAAGAGAATAAAAAAGAACCATATGGTTCTCGAAGGGGTCTGGCCATTTTTTTGGCCCTTGCCCTCCGCGTTAGGGAAATAGAAAGCAGCTCAAGGGGAATGATTCAATGTGAGGGGAAAATAAACATTGATCAACTAAAAACACAAAACTACCTTTATTGATCGTTAACAATGGATGCAGTGTAGTTGGGGACTTCAGAATTTCCACGATCATCAGTTCATTGTCGTCAAAGATGTCCTTTGTTGGTTGCCTCCACAAGGTGCTTCCTATCCGACTCGGGGTCGGTTTCCTCATTCTTTGATCTCCGGTGGTCATTTTTCATTGGGAGGTGTTAATTTTTGTAGAGGGTAAAAGTTTCCCCATGTGATTTTCCAACCCATCTCCCAACTCAAGAATAGCCAATATAAATTAAATTAGGTTTTATTAATTCTATTTGAATTGGAACCATTTACTAAGAGGTGTCGGAATAATAAATTTTGGGGAGGTTCAAGATACTTTTCCACATTAATGATGGAGGTTAAGAGTTTCTCCCATTATGAGGGTTCAGGTGGCCCCACTTTTAGGAATTCATAATTTGGGGGGTCTTAGGCTAGGGTGGTCCCCACCACCATAATCCATGTTGGAGGTTTTAGTTCAGGTGGTCCCCACCTTTATTACCTTCACATGGTAGATTCAAATATAAAAATGTTAAACTTTTTATTTTATTTAATTCTTTCACGAAAAGCATAAAAACTTACTTTCACCCTCGTCTAACTACCGTGGAGGTGAATGTCACCATAAGTGAATACTGGCACGTTGAGTTCAATGGTGCCCTCAGATTTCAATTTCGAGCACCTGTTTAAATGTTACAAAAACCCACTCGCACGTTTAGGAAACATTCCAAAAAAAAGTTCATAAATTCATTATTGGCACACTAGGCATCAAAATCATGAACCGTAAATTTCTGAGATCTTATAAAATTCACATATATTTAAAAAAATTATATTGAAATTCTGGGTCATTACATTCTTCCCACCTCAGGGCATTGCTTCCCTAAAATCAACATCACAAAAATAGGAAAACAAGTTGGGTTAATGAGCATTAATTTGAGCCTCCTACTCCCATGTGATCTTTTGGATATTCCCGTGCAGCTAGCGAACACATTGCAGAGGTATCGACCACCCACGAAGGACCCATGCCTATCAATCCTCAATATCGGATTGAACCTCCAAAAACGTCTCCCCTTATTGATGTCCATCTCGTCGTGGTCGATGATATGGGATGGGTCATGCACGTATCTCCTCAGCTAGGATACGTGGAAGACAACGTGCACCTAGTGAAACTGAGGTGGAAGATCTAAGCAGTATTCCACCCCATGAACTCTGTTGAGGACCTGACAAGGTTCAATAAATCTCGGAGATAACTTGTCGCCTCAGCCAAATCTCTACAATCCTCAACGGGGTGAGACCCGTAGAATGATGTGGTCACCATCCTCGAACTATATAGGTCATTGTATCCTATCGACCTAAGACTTATGCATGATTTTCACAGTCTTCATTTGCTCTTGGATGATCTACAAATTATCTATGGTAGCCTGTACCATCTCTAGACCCACTGGTGCTGACTCCCCTGGGTCAGTCCAGCACAAAGGTGATCTTCTAGTTCGCCCGTGCAATACCTCAAAAGGTGCCATCCTAATGGTAGAGTGATATATATTTTTGTATGAAAACTCCACCAATTGAATGTGATCCTACCAGCTGTGACCGAAGTTGAGGATGCAAGCACGCAGTATCTCTTCTCGTGTATGAATTGTCTTCTTACTCTGGCCATCCGTCTGCGGATGGGAAGCGGTGCTCAAATGAAGCTGTTTCCTAAAAGCCTCCTTCAACCCCTTCCATAGATAGGTAGTGAAAAGCGTATCACGATTGGAGAAAATCATTGACGGTACTCCATGTAGCCATACAATCTCCTGCACATAGAGGCATCCAGGGCTCTCTACTGAACCCTGCTCTTTGATCGGTAAGAAGTGAGCCGACTTGGCGAGTCGGTCAGTGATCACCTAGATAGAATCATTACATCTGGATGTATGTATAAGTCCTATGACGATGTCCATGGATATTTCATCTCACTTCCACTCAGGGACTTCTAAAGGCTGAACCAATCCTCCTTGTACCTGTTGCTCTGGCTTCACTTGCTGACCAGTGAGGAACTGAGAGACAAAAATCTACAACTGCTTTCTCCATTGCCAGCCAGCAGTGTTGTCTTTGGAGAACCTGGTATATCATCTCCAATCCTAGATGTACCTCTAGAGGGGATGTGTGGAAATCCCTCAACACATCCTCCCATTCTGACACTGGTACCATGGTTTGTCCTCTGAAGAGGATGACCTTATCCCTACCTTCATAAAATACATCAGGTGCCTATCCTATAGATATCTGAGCACGTCGAGTCTCGCAGAAAGTGTCCCACACTACGCCTCCCCGAATCGCTGAAGAAGTGGGGGAGTGACAATAAGGGACTAAAGAAAAGATTCTCCATCCCGATCCACAAAGGATATTTGAAAAGTTTCCAGCTACTCTGTCGCTTATACTAGTTGCTATATACCAGACCTCTTGTTGAGTGCATCTACTAGAACATTTCCCTTCCCAGGAGTATAAACTATCTTGAAGTTAAATTCCTGGAGGAACTCATGTCAGCGCCGATGTCTCAGGTCCATGTTCTTATTAGAGATGATATACGTGAGACTCCTGTGATTAGAGTAGACTGAAAAACACTCTTCCAACAAGTAATGTTACCAAATATTCAAGGAAAAGTCCACATCTTATTACTCTAGGTCATGGGTAGTGTAGTTCTTCTCATGATTTCATAGCTATCAAGAAGAATATGTGATAAATTCTCACTCCTGTATCATGAAACACTTGAGTCTGGTCCCTGATGCATCACATTAGACTACATACCCTACGCCATCCTCTGGAAGCCTCAAGATGGGGGTACTAGTCAACCTCTGCCTCATCTCTTGAAATCTGTACTGGTATCTCTCTAACCACATGAAGGGCTTCCCCTTCTTTGTCAACACCAAAAGTGGTGCTGCAAATCTGGAGTAATATGGCACACATCTCTAGTAGTATCCAGCCAATCCTAGGAAATGTCGTACATCCTTCACACTCTTGGGTGGCTCCCAAAAATTTACCACCTCAATCTTCACTGGATCCACTGCAACATCAGACTACGATGTGACATGTACTAGAAATTGAACCTCACAGATCCAGAACTGGCACTTCAAGAGCTTAACATAAATTTGGTGCTCCTGGAGTGTGTCCAATAATACCCGTAGATGATAAGCATGATCCTCATCAGTAGTCAAGTAGATCAGAATGTTGTCGCTGAAAACTACTAAAAAGTGATCAATTTATTGCTTAATGATACTGTTAATGAGTCCCATGACATTTATGGAGCATTGGTCACACGAAATGGCATATCCAAGAACACGTAATGGTGATACTGACATCTGAAATCCATATTATGCGCATCCTAGTCTCGTAATCTGAGCTAGTGATAGCCTAATCTGAGGTCTATCTTCAGGAACCACCGTTCTCCCTTCAGCTGATCAAAGAGGTCATCAATCCTTGGGAGTGGGTACTTGTTAATCATGGTCACATGGTTTAGGTGATGATAGTCGACACAAAGTCTAAATCTCCCATCTTCCTTCTTGGCGAAAAAAATTGGGTCTGCCCATGGAGAAACAGTAGGCCGAATGAACCCTTTCTCCTATAATTCCTCCATCTGTACCTACATCTGACGAAGATCCATTGGAGACAATAGATACTCTTATGTAGATATCGGTTCCATATCAGGGTACAATTCAATGTAAAAGTACACCTCTCTGTGGGAAGGTAGACCCGAAACATCATCCGAGAAGACATTTGCATACTGGTCCACCACTACAGGATAGCTCAGACTATCTACATGAACCGCTCTAAGGGTAAGGCTTACAAAATAACGAGTGATCAGTTGCACTCCTCTCTGGGTAAGTCTATCCTATGCTATAAAGGCTCCCTTTTCACTGGTGAAGGTAAACCTAGTCCCATCCGTGGAGACAAACCGCACTTTGCTCCTAATATAGTCAATCTGAGAATGGAATGTAGATAACAAGTCCATACCCAAGATTATGTTGTAAGGCCTCAACGTCAATACTATGAGATCCTAGCCTAAGATCTTACCTCCTTGAGGAAGATCACACTGTTGGCACCAGTGTGTAATCATCCAATATACTCCCGTATGAGTCTCTAGCCGTAAGGATCGATCCAACGACTCCATCGGAATCTCTGAGCTCTGAACGAGGGCAGTGGGAATAATAAAATGATTGGGACCTGTTTATATAAATACTACAGTTATGGAAGAAAATACAGAGATCATACCTTGTATCATCTCCAGAGCTCCATGGTCGTAGGCCTCAATTTCCTTGACCTGAGCTCGCCCATGTCCTCCTGCTCCCTGTGGTCAGGGGGGCCACCTAGTGGTGGTGGAGGTAACATCTCGAATCGTCACCCATCACCAGTTGCACGAACAGCTCCTCTGCCACGTCCTCCTTTCTACAGACATTGTCGGTCAAACCTCTCTCTCTGCCTTCGTAGTCTTTCTACTGTCTGATGATCATCTGTTCGGCGGGTCAAATAGTGACGAGCCTTGTGACACTGACCGATGCATGAATTACACTGCCCACTCCTGGCATGACTGGATGTGACTCGGGTGCCCAGCACAACCGACCCTAATTCCTGCAGTTGTCCACCTGTTAGTATGGTCCTCTTGGACCTGTGTGACATTCATCTGCTGCCAGCTACAGCTGACTTGACTATGTGATGACTGGTGGCGGGTCTCACTACTGGTGACTGCTCAAAAAGGAAATTCTCGACTATGATGGATCTCTCTAACACCCATGCCTGTGTCTGGATGCTAATAGAAATCATTGAATCCCTGATCTCTCACTTAAAACCCTGATCGAAGTTCTAGGCATTAAAGAATGGGTCACAAACCATATTAGTGGAGTAGCGTGAGAGGTCATTGATCCTCATTGAGTACAAATCCACAGTCATGTTACCCTGCTATAGATGAAGGAGCACATGTATGCGCACTACGCAAAGTGTCACTAGAACAAACTCTACCAGAAAAAGTCTCTCATAGTTAGCCGATTGAAATTTCACCTCATCGTGAGCCTGGAGAATCAAGATCCACCATCTACCTAATGCTGCCTATAGAAGACTGACAGGAAGGTTCACCATGAGATCGGCTGGTGTCCCTACTAGTCAGAAGACTCTCACCACGGCCTCCAGAAAATCTTCAGCCGCCTGTCGGTCCATCTCTCCCATGAACCATCGTGGCCTCTAGCACTGGAACTCGTGCAATGTGCTAAAACATCGTGTACCCTCTACTTCTGGGGCTGGTAGAATCGGTGTCCCAATAGGTAATAGTATCACTGGTTCCTCCACTAATTCCTCTAGTGGATGAGGGACCTGCAACAAGGCCTTGTTTCTCGGTGGGATTTCAATGCGTAATATTTCCGAAACCCTTGCTGGCTATCTGCGTGGATACATCCTGAAAAAGAACAGGTGCGCCACGGTCAAAAAGTTATACCTAGTGAGATGAATCAAAGTGTTCACAAATAAGACTCTTGAAAACACACACACAATAAGTGTATTTGTGTACTAAGTCAGAAATCAGATTTAATGGTCCTGGTTTATAGATACGTCGGCCGCCACACCAACACTAGATTCCCTAAACTGATAACCACACTCACTACACCTAACACTATTACCGTTAAAAATAAAGATCAGAGTCCTATGTTCTATAGTATATCCAAATCCCCTGATACCAATTTGTCATGAACCGTACCCCAGGGCCCGTCCCATGACTACCCCACACCCGTCTTCAACGGGATATGGGATGACGACTAGCACCGATAGGTGTATTCCATATAACCAGGAAGGAATTGACTTTATAACCTATTAAAACATGCAACCAAGCAATAGCAAGATATAAACACAGGTTGACTGTATGGAAAATATGTGATGAATGTAAAAATGGGCCGAAATATAAGCCCAACAGTAAAAGTACATGTACAACTGAAATAAAATACAACTATAGATAATGAAAGGAATCTAATGGGTCATACATTGATGTTCCTACCTAAAGGGTAGGTACAAATATCCTTCTCATCACTCAACCTACGCCCCTCTCCTATGCATACCGTCACGCCATGTGGTCCACCTCTGGGACCCATATATCCCTGGTACCCTCAGCCTCAATAATTGTTATTTGTCTTCTACACCAAACACAACAATGTGCGAGCATAACCCGTGTAGGGTTGAGTATAACGATACTCAGTAGGTACCCTAAAACCCTCAAGGTCTCACAAAAATACAAAAAGGATAAACCACAATGTATGAACTCAACTGAAAACTCTACTTTGTTATATTCCCATACATTTACCATTATTACCTAGTATAACCATCTCAAATATATGGAAACACAGAGTGTAAATCAAAAGCCCAAAGCACAATTGTTCTAGAAATGAAGGTGTACTAAGAAGGAAAGTACTGCATTGGTACGTCACATAGAAGAATAAAACCATGTTATTACCATAAATGAAAGTACCACAAAGGTACGAAATCAGATCACACCAGGTATTTAATAGGTATAGTTGTAGAAATGATTAGATGTAACTACTGAATCATCTTACTCTTTTTCAAGTTAGACCCAGGAAGTATCTCTAAGTGCGGACCCACAAATGATCACTCGGTGCTGACCCACACAGGATCGCTCGGTGCTGACCCACACAGGATCACTTGGTGAAGACCCAGACAGGATCGCTCGGTGCTGAACCACATAGGATCCCTCAGTGCTGACCCACACAGGATCACTCCGTGCTGACCCGCACAGGATCTCTAGGTGCTGACCCACACTTGATCGCTCTTCATTCTTCATGTCACAGCCAGCTACTGGGATTCCGAACTAAGCTTTCACGTCTCTGGGAGGGTCGGCTCTTCAACACAATGATTGATACTCCAACTTTCACAAAGTCCCACAAAAAATAATTTCAATGGTCCACCACATAATAGAGGTCTCCATACAAAATATGGCGCTCCAATCAGATGCACGGTCTGTACGTTATTATCCATTTAGTTTTGAGGGCCTGAAGGATTCATATTCGATCCAACCCTACCATACACCAACATTATCCAAATCTCAAGTGAGTTATACCAAAGTATGAGTTTGATCCAAGTATTCTAGCACTGTAGACGGTTCGTCAAAAGGACGCTTGGTTCCATTGTAATGGCCAAAATATTGTAAATGGGTTGAAGTGGGTTCGGGTCTGATCTGGCATGGTTAGACCGACCCAGCCCGACCCAGCCTAGGCTTCGGTGCGTCCCGGAATGCTGGGCCTGGCTTGGCCCATGCTGGTTGGGCTGGCCCATGTTGGGCGGTCCGCCCTATGCTGGCCTGCCCAGTCTGGCGGCTCGACCTGGGTGGCGTGGGGCGGCGCGGAGGCCACGAGGGAAGCAAAGGTGGTAGGAGCCGTGGGGGCCGCGGTGGCCGCGAGGAGGCGGGGGTTGTCGAGGGACGCAGGGCAACAAAGGCAGCGGGGGTCACGGAGGTCCGATGGTCATCGAGGTCGTGGTGGCTGCGGAGGGTCGTTGGGTGGCGAGGCCATGGGGCCGCTAGATTGCATGGCCACAAGGGCCGCGAGGCGGCAAAGCCACAGGGGGCGTGAGGCCTCAGGATGACGGAGGCCGTGGGGAGGCAGTCCGCTATTGCTGGCCGTGCGATGCAGTCGCACGCCATGCAATCTCCTATGGCTGTCTTGACCGACCGACCTCCTTTTGTCACCTTCATCACAGCCGGTCATGGTGCCGGACACAGTTCTCAAGTTCCACCAGTGTCATACACCGAAACTTCTCTCTGTCACCATCAAGAAGAACACACAAAATAACCATAAGGTTTCCAGAGGGGTCATGCCATGTTTTTTTGACCCGTACCCTCTGTGTTAAGGCGGTAGAACGTGGATCAATGGGAATGATTCAATGTGAGAGGAAAATTAACACTGATCAATTTAAAAACACATCTTTACCTTTATTTCTCATTGACGTTGGAAGGGGTGATGTCGGCGATGTCGGTGTTTCCATGATTGTTAGTTCATTGTCGCCAAAGATGTCTTACGTTGGTTGCCTCCACAAGGTGATTTTGATCCGTCTCAGGGTCAGTTTCCTTGTTTTTTGATCTCCAGTGGTCATTCTTCATTGGGAGGTATTATTCATTGTCGAGGGTAAAATTTTCTTCAAGTTCATTGACAACCCTTCTCCCTACAAAATAATAGCCAATATAAATTAAATTAGGTTTTATTAATTTAATTTTAATTGGAACAATTAATCAAGAGGTGTTGGCATGATTAATGTGGAAGAAGTTCAAGAGACTTCTCCACATTAAAGAGGGAGTTTATGAGATTCTCTAATTATGAGGGTTCAGGTGATCCCTCTTTTAGGAATTCAAAATTGGGTGGTTATTGGTTTGGGTTGTCCCCACCACCATAACCCATGTTGGAGTTTTTAGTTCAGGTGGCCCCACCTTTTCTTCCCTTTACATGGGAGTTTCAAATAAAAATAAAAAACATAACCATTTTTATTTTATTTAATTATTTCACGAAATGCACCAAAAATAACATTCACCCTCATCCAAATGTCATTGAGGTGAAAGTCTCCATAAGCGAATATCGACACTATGAGTTCAACGATTCTCTATGATTTCAATTCCATGCACCAGTTTAAATGTTTCAAAAACATACCCGCATGTTTACTTAACGTTCCCGAAAAAAAGTTAAGAAATTTATTTTTGGCACACCGGGCCATAAAATCACGCACCGTCAATTTTCGCAGACTCTTAAAATTCCCATATATTAAAAAAAATTAATGGAAATTATATGTCTTTACAAGGTGATATTGAATAGGTAATTTTCTCAACCTCTCTTAATTTAATTGAATCTTCTACTTTATCATCACCTCCTCTATCCCTCAACGAATTATAAATCCAGAATCATGTATATAATGAAATTTTATGTTTTTAATGTAATAAATTGTGTCCACACAATTTGTTATCTCCTATTAATTAAAAAAACAATAGCATTTTCCAAATTATGATGATTAACCATCTATGTTGATAATTATTTTTTGTTTTCCATTAACTGCTTCATTGCTGGTCATTAAAGAATTATTCTTGTTAAATAATATTGTAATAGGTATATTAGAACATATTCAATTTTTCAAAAAATGAATATATGTGGATGATATTAAATATTATGAATGTAGTTTGTGATGGTAAGATAACCCGCTAAATTAAACAAAACTTTTATTATTAACATTTTATCAAATGAATTATCATCCTATATGAAATAAAAATGATACATGAAAATATTTACAAATTTAAATGTAAATGAATAGAATTTCATTACACTTATAGTGTTTTGTTTCTATTTTATTAGAAACTATATAATTATACACAAATGAACCGGCCATGAAACCAGGAAATGAATGTACCTAAAACAATAAAAATAATGTAAGATCATTAACTAATGGGTGGTAATATGTTATAATAGTATCATAAAACGTATTATAATTATGAATATTCTCTTTTAATGAATTAATAAAATTCATTAAACCTTTATACAAGATTTAAAACTATGAAAAATTAATAGGAAGCATGAGGTAAGGGTTTCTCATATCACTTACTATTATGTGATATTTATTGTTTAATCAACACATGTTTCCAGTGTTTGGTTTATATAAATCCTTTTTATCTATAATATCTTAAATCTCATTATCATAATGTTATGATTTTTTTTGATAATTATTACTTTTATTGGTAATACAATTCGACTGATTACAATGTTGATTGATAATTTTTATCCCAATTACCACAATTTTGGTTAACCATCTAATTCATTGATTAAGTTGTGTTGTGATTAAGTGTGGGGTGAATTTTTATTATATTATGTTTAGTATAAACTTTTTATATGCATTTATATAAAATACACACAATCAACTAACTTTTTAATTTCTCACTTCAATGATATGATATTTATAAGGGATTTTATTTTAAAAAATTATTTTTTTATTGTTTTTCTTATAAATCTCTTCTTCTTCCATGCCCTTGATTTTATAGAATTGATTCCAAAACTCATATTAATATAATATTTTATTGTATAAATTCATTTGTAATAATGTTTTTATTTTTTTAAAACGGTATGAAAGTATTCTTTTTTGTTGTTTTGTATATGAGTTTCTTTATGTATTTTCTAAAAATCAAATACATCAGGAATGTTTTTTTTAATTTTATAGAATGATAGAATTTAATTTTTCATAAAAAGGATTTAATTTCTTAAATATTCATTTATAAGCATAAAATATTATTTTCCAATTAAATGTTTAATTTTAAATTTGTGCAACACATAAAAAATGATTTTAAAAAAATAAAATTTGTATAAAAAATTATTTCAATTGATCCTTAAAAATTACATTCCAGATGAGATAACATTATTTTATATTACTTCTACTTAGGTGGGGGTGTAATTCATGGATTCAATACCCATTATTTTAGCATTTTATTTTCTTAATGATGATTTTATTTTTGTGAATCCTATTACATTTCCAGGAGTTACGATAAAATTTATATAAAACTCATTTATTTACATGTGTTCCAATGTGTTGAAATATTTATCTTTAGGTGGAAGAAATATATATAATTTTAATTGTTTTATGGGTGGGACCTATATCACCTTTAAATTCATTAGGTAATGATGGATAACTCATGATATAAATATGTCATATGTGTACCTTATTTAATATTCCCAATTTTATACAGGAATTGGGTTTTCATGTCCAAAAGATTATGCATGGACATGGTGTTCATGTAAATAATATTATACATAGATCTAATTATTATGTTTTTAATATTTCACATGCAATGTGTCTCACATCCACAAGTTTATTCATAGAACTTGTTTTCATGTACAAAAGTTTGTGCGTGGACCTGGCATTCATGTCCATAATATTATGTGTGTCCCTATTTCATATCTATATGTTTTTTTCATGGACATTATTTTCATGTCCATTAGTTTATCTGAAGACATAGACTTCATCTCCATAAGATTATTTGTAGACCTGGTTTCATGTCTATAAGTTCTTACAAGGGACTAGTTTCACGTCCATAACATAATGAGTGATCATATTTCGCTTTTTACAAGTTCACAATGTAAGCGGATTATTTGTATGCCATAATTACATGTTCCATAATATTATTATGCTCTTATGAATTATGTTCATTTAATATTTTATGATTCACGTCTTATGAGGTTCTATGATTTTTTCCATGGCCCAACATTATGATCATTAATATGATGGTTATAATTTGGAAATGTTATATTCAGGTTCTTATGACCATATTCTTATGTTATTATTGATATCCCAATTCTTTACCCATACCGAACATATGACCTCCCCTTTTATTATTCCTTTTACCATGATATGAAGAAAGGTATTTTGTGTGATATACTAAAAAGGATTCTAGTTTTTGAATGAATATGATGTAGGACATATAGATGTTTTATGAACTAGTTGTTTATGATTCCATGATTCCAATGAAACAACACCCATATAATTTTGTTGTGTTTTTTAAAAAAAGGAATATTCATATTTTTAGATGTAATATATTAATATTAAATGTATGGTTCACATTTATGGGTATCATAGTGAGGTTGAGTTATCATTTTGGAACCATGATGATAAACTTTTCATGAAATCTCAATGTATAAGTCTATTTATATATTAGGTTCCTATAATTTTTTAACTATAATGTCCCTAACTCATGATCCACTAATATGGTGCCCCGAGTCGGGCCACCACATGTCTAAAATCATGACTCCCTATAAAACAAAAGGTTCTAACAAGTAGTAAGGGTCTAATAGATCGCATGGGGAGACTATACTCATTTTAACATTGAATTTTATTGTAGATAACATGTGAAATAATAGAAAAAAGAAAAAAGAAACTAGAAACATTCATTAATAACCATTTATCCAATAGGGTACAAACCATAACCAAATAATAATTATTCCATGTCATGATAACAATGCAAAAAATGAAACAAAAAATAAATACATCAACAGAATCCCAAAAATAGGGAATAAATACAATTTCAAATCCTTGTCCATAGAAATCCCAACCCGAACTCAACAACCTATAATCAATCCTATTCCCATGACCTGACCTGAAATAATGAAAACTACTTGGGTACCGAATGGCAGCCATTTCCGGAGAAGAGTACAACATAATAGTCCACCAAAAAAACTATTTACAAATATTTAGTCTATGAATATGGTGCATACATTTAATAAATAAATGATAAGATGATAAAAAAACATGGGTGGCATTATTTAACAATATTCACATTAACTATTTCAATCCTTATATCCATTTCATCACATATAACATCTTCTTTACTAAATTCGTGTTTACCACATGTTCAATGGGTTAGGAAATTATATCATTTACACAACAGTTTGACACGATCAATTATCACACATACATGAAAAATTCAAGACCCTTTCTCACTATGGATATAAATTTCAAAAATATTTCATCACATATATCGTGGAGCCTATATCTAGGTAGTTTCATCCAATGAAAACATTAGGGGTCTAGAGCCTTAGTTTGACTCTCTATCCCTTCATTCTAGATGTGGGGTTTAGATTCATAGTCTAACTCGACTCATGGGTGGAGCCTCATTCCGTTATCCCACTCCAACTAACCATGTGGAAATGATTATTTATCCACCTACCACATATATCATATCAAAACAATTCACAACCAATAAACATAACATTAAATATTAACATTTAATTCATGTAAATAACATTATCAATCCTTTACCCAATAACTCATTAACCATTTACTTTGCATAGCCCATTTAACACATTTATCTTTTCATACCAAAAACCATTTAGCATATTCATCTATTTCCATATATTTAACACAACACACAAAACTCATCAATTCACATACTCTATCTCCTTTACTCAATTCAATTACAACTCGTAATTATTATAAAACCTTCACTTTATTCAATTTAATCCATTTTCAGATTTATCCACAAAAATTCCCTTATCTTATTGACACATATTGAAACAATACCAATATTGAATCATTATAAAAAAATCTAAACATATTTATCATGGTCTCTATTTCATCATAACTGAACATAATGATTTATCTTACATTTTATCAGGTTCAAGATTATTTTTATAGTCTATGGGTGGCCCTAATCCATTCTAAGAAACCTCAACACATCCTATTGGGATAATGATGGGTATTAATCACTATTTAAAGAAACATTTTAATTAATCTCGCTCTTGTAAATGAATGAAAACAATATAGAACCCTTAACACAACCACAAATTCCAAAAATGAACATCATGACTATGGGATCTTACTTCTAGACCACCTACCTCGATTATGTAGAAGCATGATCACATAATCTTATCCTTAGATTCGAATTGAAGATCCATTTGAATACCCAACATAATATCCTCTACAAATATAGTGTTTTAGAGATTTTTAACAGAATAATGAATCGAAAAACACTAATCTAGAAAGAGTATCAAGATGAGTGTTAGACATACCCCGAGCTTTGATCTACACCCAACAACAATCCAAATGGTCTATAATAGCAGGAAAACAACCATTGGGAAGATATATGTGCTTTAGATCATCAGTAGTGATGGAGGAGTAATTAATGGGAAAGAAATCAGATGAGGAAAATAAAATTCTAAGGGGAATTTTGTAACTTTTTACTTTTTAAGGTGTCACAAGGTTTGACCACATGGTTTATGAAACTGTGCACTAGCCTCTATCCAAGAGTTGTTGATGTTGCACATTTTCCTAGGAATCTGGGATAGTTTGAAAACCCATGAAATGGCTATGAAAAATGCATCTGTCAAGGTCGCATTATTCAGTTTCCCACCTCACACAGTTTACAATAACCATGTGTCCGCTATGCAACATGCATAGAATGGCCTAATTTCCCGCTCATTTTTGTCCCTAACACCAAAACCCTACCAGGCCTCCTAAAACTCCTAGTGAACATTTATTTTTTATAATTTATGTTAATATAATAAAAATATAAACAAGAAAATTCCACAAGGATGTCTGGGATCAAAAAATGTCCTCACCTTATAATGGATCGTCCTCGATTCACTGTTATGAAGAATCAATGAGCTACCTAGGTAACAAGGTTGGCTCACTAGGACCACATATCTATCTCCCTATCCCATGTTTATTGATTCACATTACCATGATTCCATAACACCCTAACTGAGGGCATAATATTTCCATGTAAGACTTTCTTACTATAATTGACAAAACAAATTGTATACCCTTCAAAGGATGAATTTTCCTCAAGCTTAATATCCTATACATTTATAATATTTTTTGGGTCAGGTTGATACTTATAATGTTATGATAAATGAAAAACATCTTACATGGAACTATATATCTATGGAATATCCTATCGATATTCAACCAATCTGATCCTCTCCAAAATCTCAAAAGGCCCTGTGTACCTGGGTGCCAACTTACCATATTTCCAAATTTGATGGTGACCAAACCTTGGTGAATCATAAAGAAACACATGATCTCCAACCTTAAACACATGAGGTTGATGAAACCTATCCACATATGAATTTTTTATGCTCAACTTACCGTATTTGTGAATTTGATGGTGACCCATCCTTGGCGATTCACGAAGAAACACATGATCACCCACCATAAACAGATGAGGTTGATGAAACTTATCCACATATGAATTATGTCTTCTCTAAGACATAAAAATGTGTTTTTGAATCAATTGGATCTTTTTTAATATCTCCTTCACGATACCCAGTCCCAACAAATATGATTCACAACCTCTAACCAAGAAAAGTAATATTTACACAACCTACCATTGAGAGCCTCAAACTATTCCATCTGAAACATCATTTGGTATATATTGTAATAGGTAAATTCCAAAATCACTATATGATATTCCCATGATTCACCAAAATCCAGGACAATGGTCCTCAATATGTCCTCTAGTTTTTAATGGTACTCTCCAACTACTAATCCATTAACGGGTAGAAAGATATGATAAAAAATACCTGCTTCCATGACCCATCTTTAATACCTGCTATAATAATGATCTAAATGTGGATGATAATCCAAAAATATAGTTCAATGTACCCAATGCAACCACACTCTCTCCTTAATATACAACTCACACAACTGATCCATGTTGACAGTCTCTTGAATCGACAATATATGAGACACCTTAGTTAACTTATACCCAACTACCCAGAAAACATCATTCTTCTGAGGCATTCTCTGTAGGCCCATCACCAAATCCATTATCACATCATCCCATTCATATTTTGAAATGTGAAATGGAAGTAGCAAACCACACTACTGATGATGCTCATCCATCACCTACTGATAGGTAAGGCATAACAACATGAAACATGAAACTCCCTTCTCCATCCCAACCACCAATACTACCATTGAATAAAAAGATACATTTCATTCAAGCTTGGGCTCATTACCAACATAAATTCATTAAACTCATACATATAATATTCTCACATACAAATTGGCAAATAAACTCATCCAAGAACATAAATGATCTAATCCTTACCAACGGTCGTACCTTATTTTCATTCCATATCCTTAATACATTACCTTAATGCCAAAATATTTGAATCCTCATGATTATTTTTATTAATTCATCTCAGAAGCATGGACTGAACTACCATGGATGAATGGTTTATCTACTGATGGACATCCTGCATCTCTATATGCATTTTAGTGAACAACTCTATCATACTCTATTTTGAAATGAATTCCTGAAATACCTGATTTTGAGTTTTTCTACTCATGGAATCCAAAACACTATTTCCTTTCCCTGATGTGTAAACCAGATAAATGACAATATTCTATATGTATTCAACACATCTTAACTATATAAGATTCAATTCACATTGGGAGAAGATACATATAATGATTTTATGATAGGTACATATAATAAACCTCTAAACCAATATGTAATGATGCCAGCATTTAATGGAATAGGCCGCTATGGCCAATTCTAGATCATGTGAATGTTAATTTAGTTCATGAGACTTCAACTTCCATGAATCATAAGCAAAAAACCAATCACCCTTCATCTGTATAGTCCCAATCCCAAAACCAACTGCCTCACAATACAAGGTATAATTTTTATAATACTCGGGAATGATCATAATCTGTTTAGTTATTAACCACCTATTAAACTCTTGAAAATCATTCTGACACACAACAGACCATTACAACTTGACGCCCTTCTTGGTAATACATGATAGTGGTGCTGCTAAATGTGAAATGTCTTTTCTGAACCATTGGTAATAACCATCCAATCCCAAAAAGCATCATACATCAGAAACATTCACAGGCTTCTTCCAAGACATAACTTAGTATAGTTTCACTATGTTCACTAACACACCTTCTATGAGATGATATGAGAAGATTAATAGACCATGTCGATCCATAAATGACATTTGGATAGCTTTGTGTATAGAATATTCTCTCTTAGTATACTCAGTATGATTTCAAGTTGTTTGGTATGATCGTCCTGAGTCATAGTGTAAACCATGTATTCATCAAGAAAGGAAACTACAACATAATATAGGTAAGGGGAATAGAATGGGAACATTAGAGACATAAACACTATGAGTGCGTTAGTCAAGATGAATGAAATCATAACAAACTCATACCACCCAACTTCTCTTTAAAGCTGTTCAAAGTACATCAAGAGGACTCACTCTTTGCTAGTGATACCCTGATATGATATAAATATATGAAACACCGAAGCACCCCACATCTGGTCAAAGAGATAATTATTTAATGAGGAGGGGTATCATTTCTTAACTACCATCTGATTTAGATTCCAATATGTGACAGATAACTATAAAGACCTGTCATATTTATTGGAGAGACAAAAACTGATGATCCCTAAGAGAAATAATATAACGAATCAACCCATTATTCTCAAATTCCTCAAACTGAGTTCTAAGTTCATGTTGTTCTATTGGTTCCATTATATATGGTAGAATGGAAACTGGTTCAACTTCTAGTGGAAACCCTATTGTGAATTGAATATATATCTAGAGTGAAATCCTAGAGAAGTATTTAGGAAATACATCCTGATACTAATCTAGAACATGATGAAAAGAATCCTACTCTACTCCTTTATCATCAAGCATTATATAAGACATTTGGGATGTGAGTTAAACCAACCACTGACAAACTGGCACTGCTTGGCCTACTCAAATATTCCATTCACCAAGTTGTTCATACATATATTTCTAAAGATACATGAATGTTACCCTATGGATGTAATAATCAATATGAGATTATAAAACACTATCCAATCCAAATCCAATATCAGATAAACAAATGATATCTAAATAAGAAACAAATCCCATATAAAATGGTACCAGTCAACTTCAAGAGAACACCCTCAACCTTGAATGATATTATTTTCTCGCACTCTTAATAAAGTATCAATAAAAATCACCCCACACCTCTATTCCACTACTGGGAAAAAAAACCAAAAATTGAGCATATATAAATTACTGTGAAGCACCTATATCAAATATAGAACTAGAAATTTTAGAAGAATCAAGGATCATACATCGAACCGTTAATGGTGTATCCTCATGACCTCAAGGTTTAGACTAAACTACCTAAAACTAACATACTCATCTACCATGCGCTCTAGTATGTGTTCCTGGTTTTATACAACCCTGATGATATGGATGATTTTATCCCATAGTAACTTATCCACTACCTCTAGGAAAGGGAAATAGATCTCCAAATTCCTTCATGATATGAGGTAACCGAGCACCTACCTGCGCCCAGCTTCTAACTCAATCCTCTATATATTCCAATATGTTAAGGGTTCCTACACATCCTCTACACATTCCCTATTCTGTTATATTCTCATCACTTATCCGGTTGATAGGGACACTGAACATGCATGCTCCCCATCCTACCACACAGATATAAGAAAAATAAATCATTACCTTAAGAGTCTTGTTCACTTTTTTCTGGATACCATGTCCACCATTACCCTTGTGTAATGTCTCAATGACATACTTCATGCCATCTAAAGAAGAACCACCATATCTCATAACCCCAAATGTACTCCCACCACTGGAATTCATTATGGGGATCCATTTTGAAATAAGGGCATGATCCACTAGATCAGAAACCCTATTCAGATTGAAAATATTTACCGGTGATTCGATATCATGTCTAAGTACATCATGGAAACAACTCCTCATATCTTCATAATCACCTAAAAATTCTAGGATGTATCATTTGATGTTAGTGAAGTGGCTATAATAATCTATCATTGTCATAGACCTCGAGGTTAACATCATAAACTATGTAGATTTCTAATGCCTCAAGGTCTCTGGATTGAAATAATCTTGAAACGTCTACTAAAATTCATTTCATGCCATTCCAGCTTCCTTCTTGGTCTGGATCAAAATACCCCACATGATATTTCCTAGACCTCACAACATATAGGTCATCAACATTGCTCTCTTCTCTGGAGGAGTCTCTATGAGATCTAGAATTTTTTGAATGGACTCTTTCGAGAACTCGACTACATACGATACCAACCTATCCAAAAAAATTAAGATATTATTAAAACTAAAACTCAATATTCATATTAAATATTCTTAGGAGAACCTTCACTAGGTCTCATTCCATCATTTTTATCAAACAAGTGAATTTATCACATAATTTCACCTCTCTATTACCCTGCTTCAACTGGTTTTCTTACTTCCCTATTGGAGGATAATTCTCAACGATTCCCACTTTTCACCCAATCAAAACACATTGTCATGGTCTCATATTCATACAATTCTATCCACACAGTATATATTCCTTAAAACAAATCATCCAAAATTACATAAGTAAAACTCTTCAACAGGAATAACCAACCTATCCAATATACACATTCCCAAAGGATATCATCACAAATGTTAACAAGTTACCCAAAATAATTAGTTATCCATTTTATAAAATTTCATTAAGAACTATTCATTAACAATTCATTCACATTATTTCCATTTACCCATTATCATTATCATTATTATACACCATTTAATTCAAATATTCAAGGAAACTAAAATGAATTTTTATCCTTCATATCTCAAACATTTTCCTATGTGTTCCTACCATGATTCAAGCCACCCATACCCATAGGTTCAAATAGTGATTCATGAATGGAAAACCTCATGTCGTTTAAGATATGAGAAAAGTATCATAAAATAGTCACATCACATAAAAAGTGCATCACCCAATGGTGAAATATTATTCATCTTTGAAAACACATATGAAGAACAAAAAAAATACCACCATGGGTACTTTCGTTTTCCCTCATATGTGAGTTAGGTACTCACATGCACGAGCTCATTACCATCAATAGAAAAATCCTAATCTCAGATATTCCCCCCAAATTGTTGGACCATTCAAATGAACCACTATGATACATCTTTGTAACATCACTCACCCATGAGCCACTAATATGTGGCCTCAATCCAAGTCTCCACATGACCTCATGTTCACCTCCCTATATTTTAAATGTTTTCAACAAGAAGTGAGGCTCTAATAGATCATGTAGGATGATTATTCCCACATTACAAGTTTATTCCACAACATATAACACATTAAATTAAGTAAATAATAAACAATAAACTAGAAACATTAATTACTAAATAATTTCCAATTAGGGTATAAAACACAGTCACAAAATAATTATTTCATTTAATTATATCAGTTCAAAAATTAAATGAACCAGAAAAATAAATACCAGACCTAAATCCCCAAAATTTTTGCTAAATCCATGTTAGGATCCACATTCATGATCATCCCAAGCATAATTAAACTCCCATGCATCAGGTGTTTTCCATTGTCCAGACATGAAATCATGAAATCTTCTCGGGTACATGATGGTTTATTGTCTAAGGTGTGAGTAAAACAATTTTTGCCAACACTAAATGAATATAAATATACTGTCTAAATAGATAGTGCACTCACGTACTAAGTAAATGATAAGATAAAAAATACAACAGAAGTTCCATTAGTGCCACATTATTTTATCCTACACCAACAATCCATGTCCACATGCTTATTTATCCACTTACCACATATACCATATCACATACCATTCACAAAAAAAATATAACATTAAAAATTCACATTTCATTTAATTTAAAAACCACCATCCAACCTTAAACCATTTTCACATTTACCATTTACATAGAATATAACATTTAAAAAATTACCCTTTTCATTCCATAACCCATCTATAATATTCAACCAGTTTAATATATTAACCCATTATAGACAACTCATCAATTTACATGTGTTATACCAATTACTCAATTCAAATACAACTCATAATTTAGATGACACATTCATTTTATTCCATTTAATAATCTTTTTTTTCTAACAATCCATTACTCCATATCCATATTTAGACAAAAATACCATGGGTGAATCTTAATAACTAAAACAAAATATAGATATATTTATCATGGGATCTATTTCAAAAAAAATTAAAAAAACAATTAATCTTACAATTTTACATGTTCTTGATTATTGGAACACTCCATGGGTGGCCCTAATCTGGTCTAAGAATCCTAAAAAATCCTTGGAGGATCATGAGGGGTTAAATTCACCATTTATAGAATCATTTTATGTAATGTTACTCAAGGAAACAAGTGAACAACAATAGAGAACCATTAACACAACCACACATGCATAAATAAAATTCAATACTATGGTATATAACTTGGAGAAAACCTACCTCGAATCCGTAGAAAAATACTCTCTTAACCATATCCTTATAACTATATTCAAGAACCTTATGAAGCCCCAACCTATGATCATGTTGGAAAAACTAGGTTTTAGAGATTTATAGGATGAAGAACAAATCCACAATCCCTAATACTTAAAAGTGGAGAAAGAGGAGAATTAGGCATAACTAGATCTTTGATCCACAACCAATGACACTAAAAATGGCCTAGAAATGATTGAGATCAACCCTTAGGATGATTTTGGATCTTTGTTTCATCATTTGAGATGAATGTGGAAGAAATGAGGATAAAATAGGACAAGGAACATAAAATTTTAGTTGTAAATTTGGAAACTTCTCATTTTTTCTTGGGTCGCATAGTTTGACCATAGGATTTTCCAAACCATGCACCAAACACACATCAACCTATATCTAAGAGGGGTCCAAGTCACATGGTTTCCTGGAAATGGTACATGGGTTGAAAAATAATGCACTGCACATGTAATATTTTTACGACCAAGGTTACATGATTTTCTTACCCCTTGAACAATTTACACTAACCATGTACCAACTATGAAACATGCATAGAATGGACCGAATTCCCTCACATTCACAACCTGAACCCCCGAAAACCCCCAAAGCCTCTTCATACGCCTGGTAAATATTTATTTAGATGTTATTAAGGGATTCAGAACAAAATTTAAATAGGAACACACCACAACAATGTATGGGATATTATAGTAATGATAATGAATATCTTTGGATTAATCCAATGATATAATAAATTAAAAAAAATTCATTATTTTTCCAGGATTATTTGGTTTTCCCACTATGATTATTTTTTCATGTTATTATTTAGGTTAGATTGTTTTCTGGAGCCAAAAGGAATCATATTATCAATGAATCTATGGGGAAATTATGTGAATATGATAAAAATATTTCATGATAATTAAAGAGAAATATATTGTAATTATTCCTATTCAACTATAATTATATATGATTAAAAACATGAACATTTGTGAGATTCCTAATACATGGAATAATGGGATGATATAATTTAATGACTCTTCCTACAGTTATAAACATATTGGATGTAAGATTCAGCATCTTACATGTCATGAAGGATGGGAGAATAAAATAGAAGAATATCTCAAATAGAGGTTTAGATGTTATCTTTATGGAGAAGAAGGTTATTGAGTGAAAAAATAGTTAATGAAATAAATTTATTATGTGTGGGGAATATGGGAATTAGATATATCAAGTCCCAAACCAATGCATTTACTCCTACAAAACAGATGTAATTATTCCATGTAAATTTTTGAAGTTCATGGATTAAAGTATTTCTTTAATTTGAAGAATAATGTTTAAAATGTACTTCTATGTTATTATAGAATAATTAAACATATATGAATTAGATGACTATATTTATCTTATAATTATGTGAATATTTATGTTGAATGGTACTCATAACCATGAAAAGTGGTTGAGGTGGTAAGGTGAGATTGTTTTTGGAGAAAACATGATTAAGAGAACGATAACCATTAATAGGTTCATGTTGTTGGAATAATAATTAGTTTAATATATGTTTGATTGTGATATAATAAATTGGATAGTATTTATGACATTGGAACAGAATAGTAATATGATGATTGTGTGGTTTATGATTTCACATATTGAGTTTATAGAATTCTTGGATTTATTGTGTGTGGAAAGAATTAATTATTGAAAGCATCCATGTTTTCACTAATGTTTATCGGTAAATCGGGTAATTACACTGTTTCAATAGAATACATTATAATGATATTAAAATCAGTGAAATTTGAAAATTAATAGCTAAATTATGTTTTTTGGGGGATGAAGGATATGTTTATTTTGAAAATATAGTGACCTTCATTCGAATGTTATTGGATTTTATTATTTTTCATGGTTCATAAGGGTGAAAATTTATGAAATTGTCCTTGATGATATTTAAACATTCTTTTAGATATTAATTTATCACAATTTATGTTTATTATAAAATATGTGATAACCATATTGTTTTGATTACTAGATACTAATGGAATGAATTATCATCCTATTATAGATTATATGATCCACTAGTTCTGCACAAATTACAATTTCAACATCATTTTGTTGAGTAATAATTGAATCCTAAATTGATAAAGGCATAAAAAGATAGTTTGATTATAATTATACGATGAGATAAAGTAATTATATCATCTCAAATGACTATCAAATAAATGTTTTCAATATTATCATCATTTATTATTATATAAATAACCATTTTCAAACATATTTAGTTTGTGGTTTTGTTTTCATTAAACATCTAATGGACATGTTCTTTATCATTATACATCTGATCTAGATAGTTATAATTATATTCTATGTCAACATTTTAAATTTCCTATAATATTCTCTAATTTGAAATAAAAGTTTCTTTGTTATCTTTTCCTTTTATTTTCCCTCTTTTTAAGAGGATGTTTTATTAACTATTTCCAAATTTGGGATTCCTTTTAAAATAATTTTAAAATATAATTTATTAATTGTTGATTTTCATCTTCAAAATGTGATGATGAACTTTTTTTAAATTGATTATTGTCTCAGGATGATAACTTTTCAATTAGAATTTTCACCGAATCTATCTCATGTTGATATTGTGTTCCATGTATCTCCCTTGAGAAATGGAATATATGAACCACCACAAATACAAAACTCAAAGATCAGACCGTTGAAGAAACAAAATTCATATGAAGAAAAAAAATTTCAATTTCATGGAATTAATTCATTATGAGGGTGGTATAATGTAACATCTTGAGATTTTAAGAAGGACACATTATTATATATATCATATAAGACACACATCGATATTAAATGAAAAAATAAACATTATTATTTAATTTTTATCAATATAACCTATATATTATAATTTAGGGTATTACAATTATTTATTGATTTATGAAAATATAGTTTACACATGTATGTATAAGGAATTATTTTTTAACCAATTAATTATAAATGAAAATCTTTTTCTTTATAACTATTTAAAGGAGAACAGGTGCGTTATATAATAATAAAATACACAAATCAAACTTCTTGGATTACATTAATGAAATATATTTATAATATGTTCATACTAATTTTTAACAATCATTATATGTTCTTTCTTGATAGAATATAAAAAAAATCCAATTTTATTCTTACACAATCTATATTTTTCAAACTAATGTTTTGTCACCTTTTGATGGAGCAGTTGTTTTAAAACTAAATTATAACAAATTTAAAAACTTTATTTTATTCATTAAACATCATTTTTACATTGTAATATCAAAATTATTTTTAGGTGAATTTATTATTATGATAAGATTCATTTTTTGATGAATAGTGAAAAATTACTGCATTTTAATTTAAAACTTACATTTCATGTAAATAATTTATGAAGTAAAATTATATTTTTAATTTGTTATAAATTAATATTTGAAAAATAAAACATATATTAATCTAATTATTTCATTAGAATAATTTTAATGTTGAATTATGATAAAATAACATTTCAAACTTTTGTATATTCTCAAATAAAACCACCACATTCTTATACCATCTGTATGAATAATATTAATTCTATTTTTTCAATTTTTTGAAATTAATTATAAAAAATGTATTAATTATTTGAAAAAATATGGTCCAAATTAGTCTTTATGATCATTTTTATTATTAGGAAAAAATGTTACCATCATAAAAATTATATTTACCGTAGTATAGGTAAAATAATGAAATAAGTCATTGTTAAAAGGTAAAAGCATAATATTACTAAAACCTATTACATTAGTTGAGTATTTTATGTTTTGATGATCTTAAACATGACATATAACATTAATTTTTATTTTTTATTTTTGGTAATTAATTTCACCACAACATGGTTGGATTTAAATTAAAAAAATCAGTATTCAATCACTTAAAACCACCCCTCCTAAAGTATGAATACCACTCCTTACCACCCCTTTTCTCCTCAGAAGACATTGAAATCCTAAAATAAATTCTACACCATTTCCTATCAACTGTCCATTTTTTTATTTAAGCTATTATTACCCAAAACCATTATCAAGGTCATTATTGAATCCCTCAAGGAGGCGATACTCAAGAAGTAATTTTCTAGAAACACATTTTATGATTTCTTTTGTTCTTGTAATTTCTCTATAACTCCTCCGTCCATCAAAAAATGATAAAATGAGAATAATTTATATACAATAATATTATGATTTTAATGGAATATCATATATCCATACCTTTTATTATATCCTCTTATTCAAATAAATGAAATCATTGTCCAAATTATGACAATTAACCATCTCCATGGAAAATGATTATTAAATTTCCCTTAATACCTTCTTGGATAGTAATAAAGCTATTGTTATGGTTAAATAAGATTTTAATAGGTATATTATAAATTATTTAATATTCTATAACTAATATATAGTAATAATATTAAATAAACCAAAAATAGTTCATGGTGGTTAGAAAAACTGCCAAATTAAACAAAACATTTATCATTACTATTTTATCAAATGCCTCATCATATGGAAAGAAAATTTAATTAAATATGGGAATATTTATAAATTATTATGTGAATTACTGTAATTTTATTACATTTATGGAGTTTTATTTCCATTTGAAAAGAAAATCCATTATTATACATAAATAAACCAACCATTGAAACTATAAAATGAACCCACATGAAATAATAAAAATAATGAAATATCATTAATGGACATGTAGTAAGTTGTTATAAATAATGATATATATAAATATTAATATGGTTATTCATTGAATTAATAAAATTATTTTAACCATTATATAGGAGTATATGGTATGCAAAACCAAAGGGTATCATGAGTAAAGGGTTTTTCGTATCACTTTATCTTCTCTGAGATGTATGCATTATTAAACAATTATTTATTGTTTATAGTGTATAAAATTACCATTGATATATAATATCTTTAATGTAATTAAATTAATTTTATTCAATGTTTCATTGTATAATTATTACATTTATGGGGAATATGATTCAACTAACTAGAATGTGGAAAGATGATTTTGAACCCAATCATCATTCTTTGGTTTAACCATCAAATTTATTGATTAGGTCATTCTATGATTATGTGTTGGATCATTTTTTATTATCTTATGTTTCATTTCAACTTTTAAAGTTTATTTATAGTGAATACACATAAAAAATTTATTTTAGTTATGTCCACTTCAATGATGTGATATTTATGATGTATTTCCTTAAAAAAATTATATTTTCAAAGTTTCCTTAAAAATATATTTTTATTACATAACCATGTTTCAATAAAAATGTTTCCAAAAATGTTTTTAAATTTATATATGATTGTATAAAATGATTTTTACACAGTTTTTATTTTTTATAATATGGTTTTAGGGGATTAATTTTTTTTTCTATATGAGGTTCTTTATAAATTTTTTGAAAAAAAATATAGATGAATTTTTTTTAACTTATATGAAAATATAATAATATACCACCATAATTACAAATTATGTCCTTGAATATTCCATTACATGATTTGAATGCTATTATAAAGTACAATTTTTTCTTTTATAATTTTGAGACACTTTAAAAAAATGATTTTGAAAAAGAAATGATGTTTTTCTAATTAATTAATTCAAGCGGTCATTCAAAATTACATTCTATATAAGATAACATATTTTGATGTTACTTATGATTTAATAGGATACTATTAAATTATAATATTCTCATTGTTTTTTGTTTATTTTGGAAATATTTTTTGGAATCCCATTTCGTTCCCATGAGTTATTATTAATTTTTTTTGAAAATCATTTATTTACATGGATTATAATGTGATAAAGGTATTATGTTCTTGTGAAAAAATATGTTTTGATTTACATTGTGTGATAGGTGGGACCTATATCTCCTTTGAATTCATTGGGTAATGAAGTTTTTCTCATGAGGTAATTATGTTATATGTGAAATTGATTTCATGATTACTATTTTATGTGTGGATTGGGTTTTTATGTCGATAATTTTATACATAAACATAGTTATCATGCCCATATATTTAGGAATGAACCTCATTTTTGTATCCAAAAGAATGTGAAAATAATTTGTCCCATGTCCCCAATTTTATGTATGGACCTGTTTTTCATGTCCCTATGTTTATTTGGGGACCTGGCTTTAATGTCTATAATATAATGTGTGGATATAATATGTTTTCCATAAGTTTATGAATAGAGTAGGATAGCATGTCCATGTGTTTATGCGTTGACCTAGATATCATTTCTATATGATTCTGAATTAACCTTGTTTCATGTCCATACATTTATAAAATGGAAAGGATTCATGTCAGTAACATAATGAGTAAACATTCTTGTATTTATACCTATTCAAAAATGTTGGGAAACAATCCCTCAATGCATCATTGATGCATTTTTGAGGTGATTGTGTTTTTTGTCAAAGTGGACACATGAGTTGTGATTGTTGACAATGAAAACCATGACATACAAATTTGTTGACAAAGGGGATTTCATGGTGGCATGTCGAGTTCAAGTGCTGTAGTTAACTATCCATGTTTGATTCAAGATCATTGACAAAAGAAGGGATAATCTAGAGGCGGTACGAAAAGAACAGATACAAAGTGGAGACGTTTTCCAGTGATTGCCAAATTTTTGAGCCTGAAAATCAACAAATAGAAAAAGTGGTTTTTTACAAAGGGACTTGCGTGCTGTGTACTTGAATGAGAGGAATCTTGCTCGCCATATTTTTTTCAATCTCAAATCATCAAAATATGGAAAATGGATAAGGGTCACTCATGTTTTGGAGTTTTTCATGCAAGTAGTTTGCATGGCAGGAGACTTGCGTGTCAAAACATGCGCGCCCAGGGGAGACTTGCACGCCGTCGCGTAGGCTGTCCAAATTCCTATTAATACTGGTCGACCCCTCCTCATTTGGTGAATATTTAAACACATAGAAAAATCAGATCTCCTTTCATGCAGGTGTGGTGGTCGCACATGTGGTTTGTGGTCGCGCAAGTAGAGGATGCGCTCTATGTGATAGTTGTGCATCCAAGTTGGTCTGGACGAGGTAGGAAGTGAGTTGCACAGGTTCTGAGTAGAAGAAGAAGGTGTCATGCAAGTTATTGAGGGAGACTTTCATGATATATTTGAAGAAGCGTGAATGTTGTTGGTTGCATGCCAAAATTGGATTGGGTGTAAAAGGGTGTGTGTCACGCATGTTTGGAGTTGAAGAATCAAGTGTTGCCCAAGTGGTTGAGGTTCACTTTTGTGCCATTTTTGACTTGCGCGCTGAGAGTTGCCTGCCTGCTTAGAGAAGGACTCCAAGAATGGTTGTTTCACGGTAGTGATTCAGGGCTGTGTGAAAGCTGTAAGATTTCCTGATACCTTCGGTACCAAGTGAGATTCATCTACGGGTGAAAGTTGGACTTCAGCAGTGCATCTACATACAACCGAGGATTTATTCATTAGTGATAATGAAGATACCTACAGGTCTATAAAATGTGATTGGATCCTTTCCAGGCCAGTGAGAAAAGGAAGAGGAAGAAGGTGATCATCTCCATTTTCAGTGAGCCAGAGATAGAGAAATAGGGTGTGACCCTTGGGAAAGCAGTGAGCTAACCCTACACATTGTAAAGGCAGTGAACCTAGAAATAGATGTGATCTTTCCCGAACCTTGTAAACAACAGTGTGCTTATAGTGCATTTGGTATATCGGCACATTGTCGGTGTCTTCCCCTTAGACGCAGCCTAGTGAGGGTGAACCATGTAAAAATTGTTGTGTCTTGTGCATGCTTTACATTCTGTCTATATTGTGCAATGGGAAAGAGAGGGGAGAGTGTTTTGTTTAACAGCGATATAAGATCAGAACAGGCTTTAATTTTAAATTAGTCATACCCTGATTCACCCCCCCTCTCCGGGTATTCATCCTTGTGGACCTAATAATTGGTATCAGATGGAATGATTGATATTAGTTCTTATCTCAATGGAGGTTACCAATAATAAAGGGATTCTGATCATTTAACAGAACAATTTTAGGCTATGGAAGAATCAGATGCAACACTACTTCCGATCTTTGGCAATGTATGTATTCACAGCAGAAATTCCTGGCATAACAGCTGATATTAATAGTGGTGCTTTATCAAAAGCTGAGCATAGAGAGTTGGATGCTAATGCCAATGAAATCAATGCCTTAGGGGGAGCACATTCCAATACTATATATTCAAAGGTGATGTCTTGAAAAACGTCACATGCCATGTAGGAGAAGTTATTGAATATATATGAAGGGGATACAAAGGTCAGAGAGGCAAAGATGCAAGTGTTGTGGAACAAGTATGAAGATCTGAGAATGAACCCTACTGAATCTGTTGATGAATTCTTTGACAGGGTAAATGTTGTAGTGGAGGACATGAGAGGTCTTGGAGAAGTTATTGAAGATATAAAAATTTTGAAGCACATCCTGGGAAAAATTCCACCTCGGTTCAATTCGAAAGTTTCTATTTTGGAAGATAAAGACCCGAAAGAAATGACATTGGATAACCTGCACAACACCCTTGTTGCATATGAAATGAGAAATGATGATAAAAACGCTGTGGAGAAGGGGAAATCCAAAGAGGTGGAATTTAAGGCCATGAAGAAGCTCACCATTGAAGATTCTCAAGAGGATGAAGAAACAGATGACGTAATGTCATTCTTCTCCTCAAATATTCAAAGAGGAAAAGGAATGTTCAAAGGGAATCTTTCACTTTCTGGCTTTAGATGTGGAAAAGTTGGTCATCTTACCACAATGTCCCCAAAAAGTTTCAAGAAGAAAATGATGAAGATGAAGTTGATATTCTCAAGAAGAGATATTCAGCCTATGTGAAATGGAAGAAGTAGTTCAAGATAAATATATTTAAGAAGATGAATCTTCTTTCACAAGAAATAGAGAGTTCAGATTAGTCTGAGATCGAAGAAGTGGAGGAGATTGAAAATTGCAATGATCATGGAGAAAATTTTATTGTGGCATTCATCGGTAGTTCTCAAGAGAAGAGAAATACTGAATGTGATGATGAAAAAGCAGAAGTTGAAGAAATAATAGATATTCACGGTGAGTTAGAGGCTACTTTTGAGGAGATAGATGTTTAGAGAGCAAAATAATGTAAGATAAAAATGTTTATTGCGATCCCAAACTCTATATAGAGCAGCAGGAAGAAGAGAAGTCTGAGTTGATGGAAGAAATTGCGAAACTCAAGTTTTCAACACCAGAGAACTCATAATCAGTTAGTGATTATAAGATCAATATTGAAGAATAGAAAAGGGAGATCGGTGGATTAAATATAAAAGTGAAAGATCAAGTTAAGTGTATATAAGATCTTTAAGAAGAAGTGGTTAGTCTGCGACAAAAAATGTAGGATCGGGATAAACTCTTGACCCCCGACGTGATATCAGAAAAGCAGGCCATTCAATAGACAGAATGGATGAAAGAGGAGGCTATCAGTTCAGTAGGAATGAAGCAGCAATTGAGCTCAGATGCCAAGAACGAATTAGGGATTGATCGAAAACAAAAAGATATAAATATTTATTTCAGACTACAAGCATCCACTCTGAGATTGAAGGTTTATTTGGGAAGAAAAAGAATCATAATATTCAAATATCCCAAAGGGAAATTCATAGTGTTGAAGTAACACGAAGGAATGCACCTTATATTAGGTGTTATTGTTGTGGAATGATGGGAAATTCACAGTATGTGTGTCCCATAGCCAAGAGATATCGAAGGGAACAAGAACTTAGGTTTAAGCCAAATAGAGAATGGTTTTCCAAAACATATTTCGAAGGACTCTATTTTTGGTTCAGAGTATTTGGGCACATGACTAGGTACTACACTTCGACCATAAAGAGGAATGTTCTAAAGAAGAATCAAAACGTTCGCAAGCAGTAGATCAATAGACCGCCATGTGAGTTAAAAATGCAGAATAGATTTAAGTCACATCTAGTTGAAGATGGTCCATCATACTCTGATAAATAACAAAAGTATCAATCCATACCGAGTGTGAAGGAAATAATATGGACCAAGAAGAGGATGAATGAGAAGGCTATGGTGGCAACAATTACCTTTAAGGCATCAGATCGCTCTGGGGTGTGAATCCTTAATAGTGGATGCACATCTCATATGAAAGGCAATAAGGATCTTGTTACAGGTATAAATTATGAAAAATAAGGAGTTTTCAAATTTGAAAATGATGAAGGCCTGAAGATTGTTGGCTCAGGAAAGACCAATATTGGGGGAAAAGAAATGAGACTTGCTGATGTCTTGCTAGTAGAGGGACTTACTCATAACTTTCTTAGTGTCAGTCAACTATGTGACTTTGGGCACACTATTAGATTTACCAAGAGAAAAAGTGTTGTGAAAGAACAATATGGAGATATTTTTCTACAGGTAAAAAGGAAAAAGGGAAATATTTACCTTGTAAGTGGGGGAGAAGAGAGGTTCCTTTTATCTAGAGAAAAAGAAAACCAGCCACTGGTCATCTATGCCAACAATCAATGGAAGATCTGGTAAAGTGGGATACTACTATAGACCTTCCAAAACTATCACATGATCATACTCATACATGAGATACTTTCCAACAAGGGAAGATCATTAGAAAGACATACAATCCAAAAGAATAGAAATCAACCAAAGTGCTCGAATTAGTGCATGCGGATGTCTGTGGACATATCTCACCACGAGCTATAAATGGGAAAATGTACTATGTCTTTTTCATTGATTATTATAGAATTGTGGCCTTGGTATTTGTAGTTACCCATAATACAGAGGTGTTCAGTTGCATAAAGTTATATAGAAGGGAATCAGAAAGGATTCTTGGGCAGAAAATTCTGAAGTTTCGTACTGATAACGGTATAGAATTCACAAACAGTAATGATGAAGACTATGTCGGGGAACATAGGATAAGGAATCAAGTTTTATCAGTGAAAACACCCCAACATAATGGAGTTGTTTAAAGGATAAATTGGATCATCAACAACATGGCCAGAATGATGCTTATGGAAAAGGACCTACCAGAGAAATTTTGGAAGGAAGCGGTTTTGACACCGGTCTATATTTCAAACAGGTCTCTGTTGTTTCCGAAGGAAGGGAAGACTCCATATGAAATGTGGTATGGAAAGAAGCCAATGTTGAAATACTTTTGAATCTTTGGAATTAAGTGCTTCATTCTCAACAAATAAAATCAGCAGAAATTTGAGTCATGAGGAGATGCGGGGATATTCTTTGGCTACTCAGGGAAATGAAAATCATATAAATGCTTCAACAAAAGGCTAGGAAATTTTTTTGAGAGCAATGATGTCACTATAGTTGAAAATGAATAGAATACTCAATGACCCAGTGAACATTTTCTTGAGGAATGTGATGAGGAGTTAAGGAACACGGGGGAAGTAGAAGTGGTAAGGGATGGATTAGAAGAAGATACTGATAATGATCAACAGGAAACAAAATCTGAATCTTCTAAGAAGCCAAAGAGTCGAGCTAAAATTGATAGGAAAAATATCATTAGTGATTAGACTGCTCCAGTTCAGACTCAAAGAATGAAATAATCACAGAAAACATCGTTTTTATCTTAGGTAGAGCCTAAATGTTTTTCCAATGAAGCTAAAGATGAGTACTTGGTTCAGGATATTAATGAAGAATTAGACCAGATTGAGAAGAATAATGTGTGGGATATTGTTTCGAGGCCTGAAAATAAGAAAGTCATTGGGTCTAAATGGGTCTTTCGCAACAAGGTGAACTAAGATGGCACAGTGATTCGAAACAAAGAACAACCAGTGTGCAAAAGATACTCCCAAATAGACGGTATTGGTGTTGATGAGACATTTTCACCAGTTGAAAAGATGGAGACAATCAGATTATTTTTAGCCATAGCAGTGCAAAGAAAATACAAAGTGCTCTTGATGGACGTTAAATCTGCATTTCTAAATGGGGTTCTGGATGAATATGTGTACATTGAGAAGAAAAATGGTTTTCTCATTAATGAGGATGAGTGAAATGTTTTCAGGCAGAAGAAGGTGTTGTGTGGGTTGAAATAAGAACCAAGAGCATGGTATTCAAGGCATGATCAGTACTTGAAGAAGAATGGTTTCCAGCATGGGGGAGTTGATTACAATCTTTATTTTAGAAACGATAGTAATTAAAGGATGATGGTGCTGGTTTATGTTTACGACATAATATTAGGAATATCAGATGATGATCATTGCAGACTGTTATCCAAATTCATAAAAAATGAGTTTGAAATGTCAATGATTGGAGAGATAACATTTTTCTTTGGTCTTCAGGTGACACAAAGAAGTAATTTAACTTTCATTTCTGAATCCAAATCATACAAGTAGGTTCTAAGAAGGTTTGGAATGGAAAATTAGAAGGAAATGAAGACTCCAGTTGCTTCCCGGAAAAAATTGTCTAATGATGAGGATGGAAAGGCAGTTAGAAACCCAGAATATAGGCAAATTATTAGGAGATTGCTGTACTTGACTGTAAAAAGGCCTGATATTTTTTTTGACACATGAAAAGCAGCAAGATATCCGAGTAATCCTAAGGAAATCCACAAGATTGCAGTTAAAAGAATACTTCGGTATATCATGGTCACGGTGGATTTGGGCTTCAAATATAATGACAAATCTCAGACAGAGTTACTGGGATATATTAATGCATACTGGGCCAGTTCAGCTGATGATATAAATTCAACGTTAGGTGGTGAATTCTATCTTGGTGTATTGTGAATTTCTTGGCTAAGAAAGAAGAAAAATTTCATTTCATTGAGCACCGCTGAAGTTGAGTATATTGTGGCCACTCATGCTTGAACACCGTTATTGTGGATGAAGCAGCATCTTGAAGATATGGGAGTTGAAGTGTAGTCTCCGATCAGAGTCCTGTGTGATAACACAAGTGATATAAATCATAGAAACAATCTCATCCATCACTCAAGGAAAAAAGAACATTGGGATAAAGTATCATTTTATCAAGGAGAAGGTTGAACATGGAAATGTGAAGTTTGAGTATGTGCCTACAGTGCTACATGTTGGAGATATTCTGACAAAAGCCTTACCCAAGGAAGCTTTTGGGAAGCATCGACTGGCTTTGGGAGATCAGTCGACTCCCCGCACATAAAAGTGTGTGGATGTGCAACCCCACTCTCCCTGTGGTATTTTGTGTTTTTCCCAAATGTGTTGATATTTTCACTCTACTCTGTTAAAGAATACAAAGGAGTGACCTTTGGGTTCATTGAAAATGGGTGAAAAAATAGTGATTGTTCAAGGGGGATACAATGTGGATAAATGGAAAATCCGAAATGATATAGGTAGAAGATGAAAGGTGGAGCAACGAGATAGGGGGAGAGCAATGAGAAATGGGAAGGTTATTAAATCTAACGATTCTAGAAGTGATCGATCAATGAATAGATATCACAACAACTGAGGATCGTGATGAAAGTAGAAGAGAGGTGTTGGGATACGGTAAAAATATTTCCAAAAAATTGGTATCCATTTTGTATCAACAGTGGGTGTTAGAGATGAAGTGATTCATTGATGAAATTTTCATTTACTCTTGTTTCTCATGACGACCAATGCTAATGTGGGATTAGAGTATGTGTTGATTAAATCCTTGATCGCTATCAGAAATCGCAATAGGCGAATGGTGGATAAATAATTAATGATGAATCATTTTCTGGAAAAGAGGTCAACAAACCCAAAGGGGGAGATTGTTGGGAAAAAATATCTCATGGAATCATTGAAGCATTTTTGAGATGATTGTGTTTGTTAAAAAAGTGGAAATATGTGTTGTGATTGTTGACAATGAAAATCGTGACATAGAAATTTGATGAAAAAGGGGATTTCATAGTGGAATGTCGAGTTCAAGGGCTGTGGTAAATGATCCATGGTTGATTAAAGAACGTCCACAATGGAATGGATGATCTGGAGGTGGTACGAAAAGAGTAGATACAATGTGGCGCCATTTTCCAGTGTTTTCCAAATTTGTGGTCCTGAAAATCAACAAATGGAGAAAAGTGGTTTTTGAAAAGGGACGTGCGTTCCGTGTACATGAAGGAGAGGAAACTAGCACATCATAGTTTTTTCATGATCAAAGCATCAAAATATAGAAAATAGATAAGGGTCACGCATGTTTTGGAGTTGGTCGTGCATGTGGTTTGCACAGTAGGAGAATTTCTCGCTGAAACATGTGCAATGAGAGGAGACTTGCGCGCCATCAAGTAGGGTGTACAAATGCCAATAAATACAGGTCGACCCCTCCTCATTCGGTGAAGAGTTCAGCACGTAGAAAAATCTGGGCTCCCATCATGCATGAGTGGTGGTCGCGCATGTGGTGTGTGGTCGTGCAAGTAAAGGTAGCTCTCCAGGTGATATTTGTTTGTCCAAGGTGGTCTGGGTGAGGAAGTAATTGAGTCATGCAGGTTCTGAGTAGATGAAGAAGGCATCAAACAAGTTTTTGAGGGAGACTTGCGTGCCAGATTTGATGAAGTGATAAAGTTATTGGTTGCGTGCCAGAATTGGAATGGGTGTAAAAGGGTGTGTGTCACGCATATTTGGATTTGAAGAATCATGTTCCATGCAAGTGGTTGAGGTGTACTTGAGCGTATGTTTTGACGTGCGTGCCGAGAATTGTGTGCTAGCTTAGATAAGGGCACCAAGAATGGTTGTTTCATGGCAGTGATTCAGGGCTGCGTGAAATCTGGAAGATTTCCTGATACCTTCTGCGCCAAGTGAGATTCATCTATGGGTGAAAATTGGAATTCAATAGTGCATCTACATACAACAGAGGATTTATTCATTAGATAATGAAGAGACCAACAAGTCTATAAACTGTGAGTGGATCCTTTCTAGAGTAGTGATCAAAGAAAGAGGAATAATTTGATCTTATCCATTGGCAGTGAGCGAGAGAGAGAGATATTGGGAGTGACCCTTGTGAAAACAGTGAGCTGACCCTAAACATTATAATGGATGTGAGCATGGGAATAGAAGTGATCTATCCTGAACCTTGTAAAAATCAGTGTACTTATAGTGGATTTGGTACATCAGCACATTTCCAGTGTGTGCTCCTTGGATGTAGCCTAGTGAGGGTGAACCAAGTAAAAATTGTTGTGTCCTATGCATGCTTTACTTTCTGTCTATATTGTGCAACCGGAAAGAGAGAGAAGAGTATTTTGTTTAACAGCGAAACAAGCTCAGAATGGCCCTTAATTTTAAATTATTCATACCCTGATTCACCCCCCCTCTTAGGGTATTCAGCCTTGTGGACCTAAAAATAGTAACATAAGTTTTTTTTATTCCATAATATCATGTTTCATGTCAATATTATGATATTATGGATTATTTTCATTAATTTATTTAGGAGTGATGTCTTCTGAGCTTATATTATTTATTCCATTACTCATGATCATAACATTTGATATATTTGGTATAATTTTTAAATGTTATGTTCATGTTCATTTAACATTATGCTTCTGTTATGATAGTTTTATCCATTATTTAACCATACTGAGCTTCTAACCTTGCTATTTTCATATGATTTACTTTCCAAGGAAGTAGATAAAGATAATATGTTCAATATGTCAAAAAGGGTTTTAATTTTGAAAAAATAAGAATGAAAATATTTTTATGTTTAAAGATCTAGTTTTTTATGCTTCCATGATTCAAAAGACACTAAACCCATTTTATTTTGGTGTGGTTTTGTTTTATTAAGAATATTCATATATATATTGATGTAATATATATGTATGAAATTTATGTTTCATAATAGTTTTAATTGAATTATATTGAATATAAATTTTGTTAAATGATGGTAAGTCAAAAATACTGATTTAATAATAAACAATTTAAAATTAAACCGATTATTTATAATTAATTCTTTGGAGATTGAAACTATAAATTTTCATTATTATAAAATTTTGTATGTACCAATCTATTTGGTCCTTAATGTATTATTAGTCCTATAAAATAAAAAAAAATCTCATTGAATTTAGATAGTTCCTTGCAATGCATTTATGATTCCATCATGACATTCAGTCTTACAATAATCATTCAACCATCCTATTTGCACACAGTACGTTTTCAAGGATTCACATACATGTCAGGGATTTAGTAAATAAAAAACAAATAATTTATAAATTATTTAATTATATTTATTAAATATACATATGAAAAATCTTTGTTTACTAAGATAAGTAAGATAACAATTGTAATTCTGAAAAAATAGAGGAATAGTGTCTCCTGAGATTTATCTGTGATTTTATATCAAGCGTTAATAACTAAAAATATTATTGTTATATGTTCAATTGGTACTTTTATTTATATGATTAATGTTATTATTACCCATTATAAAGCACTCATAAAAATGTAATTAAATATAAATGGTAATGGAACTAGGTACATAGATAATCTAGAATCTTCTACTGTTGATTTTACTCGATACTCATAGGTTTCATGGAATTAATCTTTAGAAAAGTATCTTTTTATTCTTTTTTATTCTGACTGACGGTTTTTATGGTGTAGGGGTTTATTATATTTTTTTTAATATAATTTTTATAGGATTTTATTACATAACTTTTTTTTGGAAGGGATGGTAATTCCATTTCATGGAAGAGATTAGTTTTGTAAAAATAGATATTATTGAAGTATTTTGAATATTGGATCACACAAGGATTAATTTAGTGATGTGGGTTTTTTTATTATATTGTTGGTTGTATGGAATATAATTTAAAATGAGTTCTAAGAGGAATAATAATGGGTTGGTATCTAGTAAGTGTAAATTATTAATAAGATACTATGATATTAAAAAGAAAGAAAAAATATGCAAGAAATGTGGATGATAACTATTGATTAATTTATCATTGAATATATTATTGCAATGATATACTAAATATAATATTTTTTATTTTTTATAATCTAGAAATGGTTAAATAAGGGTTTATTATTAGGGAAATAAAGGGTATTATTGATGTTGTAGTAGTTGCAATAGTGGTTAGAGAACATTTTATTATATTATAGTGATAGTGATGGGAAGTGGTAATATGTTTTGTTATGAACACCCTTGGTTATGATTTTGGGGTAGGTGGTGATATTTTCACACATAGACATAGACACACAAACAGATATATATATATATATATATGTATATATATATATATATGATTGTGTGTGTTTATATTTCAATAACCATTTCTTTCCCTAAAAACCATCATATTTAAATAATCGTATAGTTTATTAATTGAATTGGGTTATATGAATCTTCTTTAAACATTTAGTTTTGTAGGGTAATTGATAACCAACTACTTTCTCATCATTTCTCTCTTTTTAAAAGATGGAAGAGATGTGATGGTTTGATTTTATAAGCATGAGTTATGGGGGAAAAATATAAATATTATTATTGATGTGATGATGATAGGACAATAATGTGGTATATTTTCAGGATTGTTCAAGAGAGAGTGTAGTCATTTTCCAACATGTTCATGATACAAAACTATAACAAAAAAGTCATATGATGTTCAAATATTGATGTGGGATATGTGGATGTGGATAAAACAGTTTTTATTATGATTTGGATAAGTGATATATAAATTTATGCATATGAATATGAAGATATAAAAAGAATTATAACACTACGATGTTTGTTATTAGTGAGTTAGATGAAATATTAGAAGGGAAGTGGTTTGGGGTACCAACACTAAATATTAATTGATATAATAATATTACAAATTTTTATGATATCTATAGGATGGTCATTGATGCTTTTTCATTAGTTACAAATAAAAATGTGATTTTTTGTTATAATATTTAGTCAATAAGGCATTAGTGTGTTTATTTCACCTTCCCAAGAGGGGTCTTGAGGGGAATTCTTATTAATATACATGTATTCTAAACTATATATATATAGTACATGTTTCTTGGATGGATTTTGAGATTTATGTTTGAGTTACTATATCATATATGGGTGTTGTGGTTAATGTTTCATCCCTAGGATGGAGTGCGACAAGGCTTCAGTGTGGATCCTGGAAGGACAGAGGCTACAAGCTATGGTTAAGGACCCAAGTCATACATTAAGGAGGAAATTACATCAATATAATAACTATAATTAAACCGTAAAATTAAATTAGAATATACACATATATGGCCTAAATCTACATAGTTGTTAAAACATAACCAATATAAATAAATTGGAATGAATTCATAAAACTAGACATCACAACAAGTCACCCAACATGATGACGACATGTACAAGGTAAAAAAAATAATGTATAACATCATTAAAATGAACCCTAATCCTTATCTCAACACACTATCCATTCATTATATTATTAATCTACCTTAATTCACAATAAGATATTTTATTTGATTTGTATTAAAGATATATGTTCTATGTATATAATAGGGTTCTTACACATGTCGAGGAAGAATTTTTAGTATTTTCTCACAAATTGACCTATACAGATTAGGTCATTCTGTTCTAACTAAGCCACCATAATGCATGCCATATGTTTCTTCACCTTTATCTATAAATGACATTATCTCATGCCATAAAACTATACCCATACATGAAGACTCTATGTACAGTTTCATATGATCCCACAACCACTACTCGAAGATATATGGTAGGGTCTCATATCATAACTCAACATGCACCTAATAATGGCGGGTATGGTATCCACCACCACATAAAGCTGAAAATTATTCTTAGGATGACATATTTATTGAAATAATATCACACATATTGAAACCTATTCTCATGTTAAGGTCTCAGCGATATATATGGTACATGATGGTAAAAAAATGACTAGATATATATTGCTAAAATTTAAAATTTGAACTTCTAATTGGAGTCTAAATTGAAAAACTCAAGGATTATCCCATAGTGAATGAAATATCCTCATGATCTGAGGAATTTTCCATAATATCCTACCTCTCTAAAAAGAAAAACTATCGTTCAATTTAACATCTCATGAATATAAAAAATATCATCAAATTGTTTAATTAAATCAATTATAATATACTTGAGGAGGGAAATTTTAAATCCACTATCATAAAAAAGATGAACTACCACATTAATAGGTTTATCCCAAAGATAAAAATAGTCATACAAAGATAAATACATATATAATCCCAATATCTCATACAAATTGACCATATACAATAATTTAAACCCTCTCTCTAGCCTCTTATGATAATATCCATATGACTATATCATTAAACTAAACATAATATCAGAAATTTTTCATTATTCCTACCTCTCCCATATAGTAATCTACATGTCCCCATATACATATCTCAAACATTGATAACTTGGACTAAGATGTATCACACACCCCATGATGTTCAGTCAAGAAATAGGTCCTGTACGACTATAGCCTTAAGGGGACAATCCAAATCCTATTCAAATATTAATATCAATAACTTTTCCTAGTCTAAAATAACCTTGTTAAACTGACACCCTCATGTTCCATTAATAACTCATCACCATGGTCTCTAAAAATTGATCAAAATTATAAGCTGTGTTTTTCACATAACATCCATTTTAGAACTCTAAAATATTTCATTTAGAGGAAACTCTACATATCATAAAACATCAATCTCGAAATTCCTTTTCTAATCCATTGTGTACATGTAGTTTCTCCTCCACCCTTAAATGGTGTCCAAATAAAATATGATATGTATTGTCATATTATCTATCACCCCTAGGAGAAATCATCTCTTTCCAACACATTTTTTCTTTGAAAAAATAATTATTTATTCACATCTAATCTCTATGTTGAGACCAAGTATAGTCTCCTCATAACTCAACCAATACATTTACTACCATGGAAACTATGTCATCATGTAAATTTAAAATACATAAGGTGATAAAGTATACCATTTTCTTCTATTGGAGGATTATATTATTCTTATATCATTTTAAATGGTGATATTGGACCATATACCTTTTCCCAATCCATTAAAACATGTAGTCAGACACAATCATTTATAATCATTCATAATGATTAGTATTACAGGCTTTATATTCCCCAAACATAGAATCACAATCATTATATGCACCTAAAATATTAAAAAAAACTTTTCTATCTCATTTCAAATATCATAGAAATCCCTAAAATCCCATATCCGGAATCATCTTCCAAAATATTTAAATATAAGTATTTATAATTATTTATTTAATTCAATCCAAATATGCATAGTCATAAAAAAACATCTACTAGTAATTACTCACTATAACATCAATTAAAACAAAACAATGGTCATAAAGAATGTTCCAGATCCACTTATAAAATCTTACCATCACAATACACTATATAATATATATTATTCAATGAAAAAATGATTTAAACAAAAATAAATAAATAAATAAGTGGATGTATCTCTAATGAAATATAGGGTAATTTCATTTTTCATTTTTCATGGGTATTCCATTATTTTCTAAATAAAAAAATCCCATTATACAGCATGTTTCTACTAGTATCACAAATAATAAGTTGCAAAAACCTTGCCCAGATCATCAAAAATCATAGGTGAACATTGGGATAAAATAGAGTACTGGTATAAATGATCATTCTTTAATTACACTATAGAATAATCTATGAATCACCCCCACCAAGTGGGTTTGAAGGGGGTGAGTACAAATGATTCAAATGAATATAATAACCTACATATCCCATTTCTCTTGAAAGTGTGAGGGTATTACCTCAATAATATACCTTAATAACTCAATTTTTAAAGACAAGTGATTGATTTTTTCATTGTGTAACTATTAGTGTCATGAGATGATTCCCCAGCATTGGTTATGTTCAATTTGTAACCTCAAGGGTCACAATGTAACACCACACCTATGAAAAATCCCTCATTGTATGACCAAACCCGTTAGGGAAATCATCCTGATGTATAAGATATTTTCCAGATGTGACACCCTATAACATTCAAAAAAAATATCATATATATTCATTTTCTGAGTGTCCCCTTATAACATTATATCCCTCATTATTATGAAGTATTACTTCAATGTAACCATTTATTACATTCTCATCCTTTACACCCTTCTCTATAACACCTCCATATTCCAAGGATTCAGTGTATGACCCATTGGTTACACCATAAACGTAATTATATAAAAATTCAAAAAATGGATTTACATATATATTTTTTCAAACCCATATTTATGATTATAAAAATTCATGAAATAAGACCCTTATCCATGGAATGACCATGCATTTAATGACATACAATATTGTGGATTTTTAATTAAATGTGAATATAAATTCAAGAAATGGAGTATGGGTCTTTTGGATAATCGTTATTGGGCATAGAATTATAGTAGTTAGACTATCATGACTACAATTTTTTGTAAATTTATTGATAATTAGGTGTGGTTACAAGATCTCCATTTAATGTTAATTTTTTTGTAATGGATTATAATTTTTTTGAAATAATTCTACACTTAATTAAAATAAGATCATAAATAGAGGAAAACCATGTTGTTGGATATAATAATATATTGAATGGTTTTTAAATTATGTTTGAGGCGTTTGGATTTTTCACTGTTACATGGATCTTTTGAGGCAACTATGTGTGGTGTATAATTATCTTACAACTTGTTTCATGGTCAGTTCATGGATTGGGGAAATTTATAGCCAAAACATTCAAAAAGGAAGGATTAAATTGTGTTTCTTTTGAATGAATGGATCATGAAATGGACTATCATAGTTAAAAAATATAAAACGTTAATTTTTATTAAAATATTAAATTTAATATTTCCCCATTGAATAATAAATTAAGGGCCTTGTGTTCTTCTCTTATCACATAACCAAACTAAGGGAAGAACCAATTGCATTATTCCCAGTAATTATTTATTGAATGTGGTGTATGTGGTGGTGTTACACAACCATTGGGATATATCTATCCCTTAAGATCATTTATCTAATCCACCACAATATTAGACACTCAATTTCGATGTTCTTAGTTAGTGTTCCCTCGAATATTCTATTAAATCGTGGTTGAATCACACCATATAGATTTAATTTTACTATTTGTTGATATATGATTTCCTATGATGTAGAATTCCCCCAATCATTAAATATTTAGATTTTAAAAAGGCATTTCCGATATTTATTTATGGTTATGATTAAATTGGATAAAATTAGATATTCCCATGATATGAGATGGTATAATGTTTTCTCATATTGGTATCAAGGTTAAGTGAAGAACCTTATAAGTGTAGTTTATTCGTGCCTTTATGTGACTAATATTCATTGATTTTTTATGCAATTATGACATAAGGATTTAAATTAAATTATAATTTACAAATTTTAATAATTAACTGTTTTGAATAAAATATCTTGAGATATTTCTTTCAAATATGATATGTGGTCTAGGAGATATCATGATGTAGTCGTAGAGATTTTGTAAAATGAATAACTTATATATTATAGGTGTTCTATAATTATTTCCCTCTATTTATTAATTTTATTTGAAATTTTAAATATTTTCTCCCACCTATTATTCATTAACCATCTATTTTAAATAAATTATCTCATTAGTGTTAAAAAAATAGATAAAATTCCAATGTATATAAATGACCCTTAGACGTTAGATGATAGCTCAAATTAAAATTATTGTGTGGTGTGTTAGGTGACATACAAATACCTTGTAGTGGGACTATTTAGAATATAATGAATGATTTGGCCCTAATACAGGTTCTAAATATTCCCTTGAGTGATTTTGAATGAAAATATTTGGATAAATGACCATTAATATAACATTCTAGAGTTGAGATTTGTTTTATAGTCTATTGGACAGTTTACTAGAGAGTGTGGTTGTTGTTCCTATAGATAATATATATTGGAAAAAAGTTTGGTATCCCTTAGGATGTGATATAAAAAGTTTTAGTTGATAATAAAAACCCATGATTATTTTTTATTGGAAATGGGATATATGTTATCCCTTAACTGTGTTGTTTCTATGGAATTTCCATGTTTGATAGTGAAGATATTATTTGATTATGGTGATGATAAAGGATAACATACCCTAAAATAGATGGTCATGGACCATGATATGTGAAATTGATAGGGGTAGCCGTGAATTATATCTAAACAGTGACATAGATTAAGGTACTTTAGAATATATTATAAAATTATGTTCACCCTATACTAGGTCAGTACATACGAGATTGTATCATTGATTATATTTTTCATCATATAAAAAGAAGTTTATTTTTGTTATCATATCTTAAATGTAGTGTTGGTGATTTGTTTTTTTCGTTAAATGAACTTTATATATGACATATTTTGATTTCTGGAAACTATCCAAACCTTTTGGTTTAATATTGGGTTTTGTAGTGGATATATCGTGGGTATTTTTTTATATATGTATATATATAAACACACACACATAAATATAAATATATATATATATATATATTTGGTTTTTATATATGTATGAGAGTATATGACTTGAGGTGGGATGAATCACCCTAAAATGATGGCCTCATACCTCTTTTAGGGTGGTGTGTGATCATGGGTGTATGTGATATTATTATATCTTTAGCTGAGTTACTAAAAGGTGTATAATACTTGTATCATTATAGGTTGTGGTGATTTTTTCCCTATGTTTTCATTATATATTTCTTTAGAATAAATACTCTATCATGGGTGATTTTTATATAAATCCAATGAATGAATAGTTTCCCCATATCAGTTAGCGTTATGATTATGGGGTGAGTTGAGTTTCCCATTAGTGTATGTTAAATATATGATTTTTGTGTGAGTTCTTCCCCTATGTTATATGAATTTATTTATGAAATCAGGATGGGTTTTGGTTCCCATTGGTTGGTTTGTTCCATGGTTTAATAAATCCAGTTGAGGCCAAATATAGTCTTGTCAATCCTGGTTATCACCTTATAACTTGACGACCAAGGGGATAGATATTATTATTCATTTGAATTCTATATTTTCACCTAATCATATATGATATGAATATATTATTTTTATACTTATTTTATGTACACTATTGTAATTGGTATACTATTTTTTTTCTTTCCCCATACTTTGGAAGTCCTATCCCTTTTGGTACCTTATATGATATAATGTTCTTAGGAAATGGTAATGTATAATTCCATTATTTGACTACCTGGTTGATATGTTGGATTGATTTAAGAGACATATTTTGGGGTGATATAAATAAGGCATCCTTTTATAATACATTACATGTTCATCACATATATTTGATTGGCTCATTGTGAGTTCAGTAAAGATGTATGAATTTATGATTCGATGATATATTTAAAATACAATTATGCTTCTTTATTTTAATTTTGTATGAAAAATTTATTGATTATTTATTTATTTCATTTATTTAATTTTTTATTTCAAAATTTTATAATGATATAGTTTCCCCATAATAACACATTAGAAAATCTTTATTTATATTCATCATATGGTGTATGGTGAATCATGCATGAGGTCACCAGATAACTCATTGCCCAAAAACTGTCATGTGTCCTAGGGTTGGTGTGGTGTTACAAAGTGGTATCAATGTATCTTTTTATGGTGTCACTATTTATAATTATAATATAAAAGGAATACATATATTTCAATTGTTTTTATAAACCATATTCTGGGGTTTCATAGACTCCAAATTTGTGGGGTTGTTCTTCTCAATATGGGCATGTGAGTATTAATCATTGTTTTTAACAACTAGGATTGAGACATTTATTCATTTATGATATGTTAATTTTATATTTTTATTACATTTCTATATATTTTCACAGTAAAAGAGGTAATTTTACTTTCATAATTCATATCATAATTTATTTTGAAGAAACTATTGTACTTGTGTTTGATTAATATCATTGAAGTGTAAAGATCAATTTATTAGTGTCAAACAACAACTGTTATTATATATTTCCATATATCGCATTACAATAATTTTTCTAATTTTTGTAAGATCATTTCATTCAAATAATAAATCATGCGGGAATTATGGTATGATTATTTATAGATGATGATAATATAGTCCTTCCCTCAAAATGATGTATATGTACTTTTATTGGTCCATTATAGGCATCAATCATCATAAAAATTATTTTATAAATGGAAAAACTTATTTGGTTACATAAACATTCATCAAAAGGCTACATGATGTTTTTCCATATACATTCCTAGTGGAATTATAGAAACTAATACTATTGCCTAGGGTTCTACTCAATATTTTATTTCATGGGATGGTGATGATATATTCACCTTGATGAGACCATATCATAAATGGCTTGTTTGGTATATGGATTCTTGATGTGGATGGATTCCTATAGTGGGAATTGATTTGGAATTTATTTCTCAATGTTTATATGTGAAAAATCAATAATTTGGTGTTGTGGAACATTATATTCCATATGATATTTTTTAGGATATATGAGGTGGTTCATCGTGTTCTCTATTTTATCTGAGACATGGTTTATCTGATAGCGGGAGAGCCTAGATCTATTTAGTAACCAATTAGTATGTTTGTTAGATGAGTTTTATTATTGAGTTGTAGGTTTCTATATTATTATTTTTTATGTTGGTTTTGATTTATGGGGGGTAATCGAAGAGATGGATTAGTATAAACACATAAGATCCCCTATTTATGGTATCCATGAGTATATTTATTATCGGATTTTGACACCAAGACAATGTCATTTGGGGCATGGTTTAGATCCATAATGGGATTACATGTGGGTATAGTTACACTTACATATTAAATTGAGTTTTGTTGAAGTTTTAGAGTGATGAATTGGCTCTGTTTCAAGCCCAGTGATTTAATGGGTTCATTTTATGGAATTTTTTATTACGATACATAAGGATAAGATCCATGATTGGTAGAGAAAATGTAAATGATATTGGATTTTAGTGGATTTTCATATGATGAGTGATCCTATGATAATCATTATCATCAGATAGATACGAGGCTTATTGGAATGTAGGAAGAAAATGTCTTCTTGTTATATGAGATTTACATTGAGAGGATCATTGTTATTGGTTTAGGAACTTAATACTATGTTTGATGATTTTTGACACATGGGAGTGTATATTGTGTCATTTAATTATGTATTATGGTAGAGTAACTTATTGATTTTGGATGACAATGAGTTTTATAATGGTAAGAACATGTGAATATTTTCATAGAGGATAATTCATATTAGATGAGAGTGAAGGATGACATGGATTTTGGGGAACAAAATGATATTCGAGGCTAAGTGTGTGTTTGATATTGGTGATACCGATTTGGTATGTGTATAAGTGAGAATCGTGGTATTAGAAAAGAAATGGTGTGATTGATGAAATTTATACAGGAATGATGACCTAGGATTTTATATGAGAATGTGGGTAATTTCGTATTAAATGGATGTTGGTATTATGGGGGGTTTGTGATAGTGTTTGATACGATGAGTTAGTGTGGAACTGGTGGAGAAAAAAATTAATGTGATGGATGTATCTTTATTTTCAAATGATCTCCAAAATAATTGATGAAATATTATTGGGAGTGATATATTGGCTCTTGTATGGTGGGATCCTCATTGTATATTGGGTTTTGGTAGATCTATTAAATTATGTTCTTAGAGTGAAGGGAATGGGTAATAATATTTGTATCATGTTTATGATCATGTATGATCTAGAAGACAACATCAGTTCATTATTTAATGTAAAATATTGATTATGGGTCACAGATATAAATGTTTTTATATTTTATAGAAATGATAAAAACAAACCAATGTAATTTAAAATAATATAAATTGTTGAGGCATGAACATTGTGTTTGAATTGTTGTTGATGCATGTGACTGATAAGTAGATGATGGTGATATCACTGAGAAACCACTCAGTGGTAATGTTTTGATGTGTTTTGTTTCCCTTATAAAAATATTATTTTAAATAATATATAGTATTTCATAAAGTATTGGTGTTGGTATCATTATTGGGGTAGAGTTAATGTTATTTAAGTATGGTTGATATTGGTGCTTTTCCAGTTTTCGAGGAGATAACAGGATGGATTGTATAGTTTATTGGAAATCCAACCATGGAAATATATTGATTTTTAAACATTAAGGTTCCTGTTGATGTTTTGGAAAATCTCATAATTAACACACCGAATTAAGGCATCACGATCTAGTTGAGTGATAAAAATTTCGAGGTTGTGACATAGATTATTCTGTATGGGTCAGCCTGAGAGGAATGAAATTGGTTTGTAATTTGATTTAGGTGTGGTGATGAGGAACCTAACCAATAAGGTTATTATGGAACTATGAATGTGCTTTCAGTTGTTTAATTGTGTGGTGGTTTGATCCATTGTAATAAATCGACTTTTATGAGTATATTCTTATGAGGGGATCCCCATATATCTATTGATGAATTATTCCATTATTTTTTAGTTTCATGGGATATGTAATTTTTATATAAGAATATCATGATATTGGGGATGGGGAAATGTAGGAAGCATTTATTTTGATGAATAATCCTTCCATTTTGATGGAGATACATATTGAATTATTATTAAACATTTTCATATTATTCATAAAGAATTGATTTTGATTGAATTACTTATATAGTCTTGTGTTTAGGGTAGGTAGACCACTAGGCCTACATGGGTATGCAAATATCTATGAGGGGATTTAAAAAGACTCGTGGTATTATTCTTTGTTAAATTTAGATTGAATTTGAAATTTGTGTCCAATAAATTTGTTCATTTTTTTAACCAATATTTATATCATGATTCAAGGAGTTAGAGCACAATGGGAAAATGAAATGATATATGGATCAATATATGGGATAATTTTTATGTTGTTGAGTTAATACTAAGAGAATATAGGAAATATTTGTAATAATTTAAAGGGTTCTATAATGATTCATAATCATTACAAGGTAAGGGAAAACTATGAAGGTAGCCAACGAAAAATGATCTGGGTAGTTTTTCACATCGGGATGAAATGAATATCTAACACATTATTTTAGTGTAATATAAAGGAAACCAATCTAGGTTATAAAAATTCTCAACGCATACCACATTCTTTGGACAACTATGCGGCCACAATTTTTTTGGGGTTTTCGATCGGGCGATGTAGTGTGTATGGTTTTCCCACACCTTACTACACATTGTTTAAAAATCCTACATCTCATTAGAAATATATAATATTTTGCAATTTAATTGTTTTCCCCTCACATTTTAAAAGTGTGTACCTCATTTCTTCTTCTCTCACTCAACTAAACCAAGAAAACTCACCATATTCTTTTATCACATCAATTCCCAATAGAAAGGGGAATTTATAGAGGTAATTTCATTACAACAATTTAGAGGACATGATACATGTAATTATGTTTACTTATTTTATATCCCTTATGTTATTTGGTCTCTGGAAGATGGGAATTAAACATTTTTAATTAAACAAATAGTTTCAATAATTTATTACATTAATTTTTTTGAGATAGTTTCATTTGACAAGGTGGGTACAAAGACGCCCACTGATAACTTAACATCCTATAAAGAAACATTTTAACCAAAATTGTGTTATATAAGGTACTAATACCATGGAGGTGTGTTAAGGAGATGAGGTTTAATATCACAAATGTTTCTAGATATTAAATTTCCTTCATTATAAATAATGTTTTCTATGGTTATGAATATTCTAATGATTGAATACATACAACACGTGATGCATTATTTCATCATATATGAAAATTTTATTTAGAGAATAAGTATAGATATGATAATTAGAAACCTTACAATGGATAAATAAATATATAAAATAAAATTTCTTGAATAGGAAAATTTGGATATTAAGGATACCCTAGAACATGAATATTAAATAATGAAACTAAAATAGTATATAAATTTTTCAAATTCAATCAAAATTTTATAAATGGACAATATAGTACATTTAGAAAAGTTTAATTGAATAATTATTGAATTGATGATAAGTTGTTTATAGGAAGTAATATAACCATATAAATAGTGATATGAAAGTTGTAATAATAACATGACTAATATGAAAATTGAAATAAAATAAAATAAATATGATGGTTGAAAAAGAAATTAAACCATAAGAATGTTTAGTTCATAAAATAAATATGATGGTTAAAAAAGAAATTAAACCATAAGAATGTTTTTAATAAAATATATTTTAAATTATCTGATAAAAATACCATTTATTTAATTAATAAAAAATAATTTTTTAAAATATTATTTTTATCAAATGAATATCAATTTTATAACTCATACATTGATAATTTCTATGGAATTTTTTAGTAATTGTTTAATATATTCATCTTTTTAAGTGAATAATAATAATAATATAGTTCATAATTATTCTATGATTACAAATTTCAACATCATCGAGGTATTAATGATAAATTAGATTATATAAATATTACTAAATCCAAATAGTCATTTGATAATATATGTGAGTCTTCATTAATATACTTAAATTAATGACAAAAAAAGGGGATTCCAAAGTCTGAATTGATAAAATATTCCTTTAAATTAAAATTTTTCTATTCTTCCACATTACATTTTAAAATACTAATTAATTCAATTTTGGAATTCATTAAAAATTCTATAAATCTTTTATTTTATTAAAATGTCACATACAATTCAACATTATCACTATTAAAAGGTCTTATAGATAAGTTATATTTTATTTATTATTTCAACTCACTAATAATCTTATAGTCAATTTTAATCGCCCCTCTCACTCTCCATGAGAAAAAAATACTTCTATCCTTCTAAAAAATACCATATATACATCCATATTTCACTTATTATACCCTATAGAATCATTAGGGATTATTCTAAGTCACTAAAATCCATGAAATAAAGGAGTTTTTTGCTGTAGAAAAGAATCAAGATAAAAGAGATGATTAGGGTTAATCAACCTTTATAATTATATTCATTTCCTCATCTTTGATTCCTCTATTTCTATCAGACCCAATACAGATGACATTAATCATGTATTATATTGAAATTATATTGATTATTTTAAACAACTATAATAATTATATTTAAAAATTATTTATATATCATACATCTCTTTCCTCCTCTTTTGACAATATACTATCAACTACTAGTTAATCGCATAATTTGTCATTTTTACCAAAATTATTATAACTTTTATATTAGAATATTATTATGTAATATATATAATTTATAAATCTTTTATTAAATATATTTTAATTTTCATGAAATAATTTTATATAATGTATAAATGGACTTTAAAAAAGATAATGAAGTCAAAACAAGCCATGCTTATTTAAATAAAACATGACATTAATATGTATAACCATTAACCAAAAGTGTTATCAGATATATTTAAATAATTTTGATGAATAAATATATTTAAAATTAATAAAAATCAATTCATATTTCATGTTCTTAGAATCATATGTTTATTATACATGAGTTTTAAATGAGACCAAACAAAACAATATATATGTTCAGGGGGATCATGACCCTAACTCCTTTATTTTGGGAATATATATTTTCTTCTATATTTTCAATGAAAAATATTATAAATTACTTTAAATATCATTCTAAACCATCAATGAATTTTTATTTTTTGGTATGTACATTTATATTCCTTACAAAAAAATTTCTATATCAATTAATTTTATTTTTATAAAATAGATTATTTTACAAACCATCACTTTAACTTCTCTAGAGTTATTTCTTCCAAAAAAATGAGATTTTATACTAAAATAAGATCTCCAATATTTAGTTAGAATGCCCATTTTTATTCAATTATGAATGTTATATGAAATAATTAACAAAACCCATTAAATTCTGTGGGTTTATATCATGTCAATCCTTGAAATGTGTTCCTTTCAACAAGTGTTGCATTATTGTTATAATGATAAGATGTAAACTAGGGTACCTAAATTATATTTCCATCAAATGAATTGGGTTATGTTATATATTTAATGATATCATGTGTATAATTCATTTAGAAGAAAATATATTTTTTTTATAATTATAAATTTGTTATTTATAATCATATGTTATGAATGATAATTATTCTAGATTTTTTCACAACTATATATGGTATTTTACCACTATGGTATACAGTTTAATTAGTATTCATATACCATAATAAATTATTTTTTTAAATGTTTCCATTTTTTAAATGACCCAAATATTATGATATGGTTTTGATGATCATTATCACCCATGAACTGTTGATTTGTGTATCTTATTATATATATATGTTATTCTAATCCTAACTCAGATTTTGGCACACCACATTCTCTAACGTATAGCCTCAGGTGATTACATGTACTATGGATAATATTATAGCTCTATGAGGATTATGGATAAGGAATTATACAATTATTATCATTTAATATTAATAAGTAAAGTATGAACCTAATTTCCCATGAAGCTAACATTTTTTTTCTGGGATTGTTTAATTGTACATAATTTATCATAGAAATAATGTAATAATCATGTATGAAAAATTTTGGTCACAATATTTGATATCTGATCACAATTTAGAAATTTAGTAATGATAACTATGAACAATTAGTGATAACCAAATGGATAAGTATGATTTTCAAGGGAAACATATGGATGTTTCAGTGAATAATAAGTGTGTTTGGTTTCCTTGAAATAAAATCAATTTATAGATTCTAAAATTGTATATTGATATACCAAATAGGTTCCTAGGGTAATAACCCCCCAAGGGTTCATTATTTATTAACTATAATTTTACCAATTTCACAAAAAACACATTTCCTCACACCATTTTTAATATTCTTTTCTGATATAATTTTTTGATTTAAATTCCCTTTAATAGGCATTGTGGAGGATATATAACTAATGTAATTATTTCATGTAATTTTAGAAATGTTTAATGTACATGATCTAAAAAGATTCATTTCAGAAGGAGGCTAGACTGGAAAATATGATCAAAGAGTATATGACATAAAAATGTATTCTTATTGAAATTTATTTATTTATTTATTATTTATTGACTTATGTTTTGTTAAATATATTTTTATTATTGAAAATGGTGATAACTAGGACAAACCATCCCAATAAACCATGTAAGGGACAATGTAATAGTTTTCCAAACAATATTAAAAATCCAATAGGATTTAGAAATCAAAACATCATGTTCATAATTATCATGTTAAATATTTTTATGAATTAAACCATGTTGAATGTAAACCATAACCTAAGAATGTGAAACTACGTATTGACCCCTTTTTTAGGAAACTTCCATATGCATTTAGGGAATATTCTTATCTAGTTGTCTTGGAATAATGATTTAAGGAATGGAAAATGTTATATCAATATTCCAATATTCTAAAAATGGGGAGAAAAAATTTTCCATATATCATTTAGATATAGGGGAAGATCAATGGTGGGAATTGATAATTAATATGGTGCTACCCTATGACATACTGGAAATATAAGGGTTGGTGGTGAATCATCGTTTTACTTGTTACAAATGTGTTCTTTTGAATTAATCCTATTGAACTTTTTATAGTTCTCAATCCACATAGTGATATCTAGGTATAACTATTTTTATGTTGAAATAATAAAATACATCACATCACATGATATTTATAATGTTCTATACAAGGATCAACACCTTAATGTTATTTTTATTCTAATAGTTTAGATTCTCAAATATAATATTATAATCAATTACAATTTTTGATACATAGTCAGACTATATCTCTTCTGAATCCACACATTGGGATCTTTATAATACAACCCATAGTGCTACTAAAATCGACACTATCCTTCCCTATAATTCTTACTGGGGACTTATTATCTTGTGTCACACAAGAGATTTCCTGCACAGAGATGCAACTTAGAGGCTTCCTCATTTTTCAAAGGCAAGATCCACACTATGTTGATATACTGATATTACTCTACAATCTTTCAAGATCACGCCTTCTAATGTACCTTTTCATATACATATATATCATTTTATTCTCACTCAAATTTTTTTGATCACCAGTATATGATCATTTGACTCATTGTAATAATTCATAGATTATTCATCCTTTTGATGATGAATTATAGGCCACACATAATGTATGAAAGTGGTGTACAAAACCTTCTCATGTACTTATGAAATATGGTACATAAAATTTATCAATACACCTTCAACTTAGATATTATCTATTATAATATTTTTTTGTCTTTTCTATTGAGATTACTGCACATTATTCACATACATTCCTTTATCAATATCAATTCATGTCATACAATGTTTCTAATACTTATGTATTCATTAATTCACATATGAATAAATGCATTATACTTATTTAATATTCATTGATGTAAGAATATAAGCATGTATAGGTTGTGTGCACTATTTTTTTACTCCATAAAATCATTATTTCATGAAAAATGAATGACCTACAATGTTCATGCGAAGAACATGACCTATCCAAAGACTTGTGATCATGTATGTATACTAAAAGATATTACTATAATAATTTTCCTGTAGATTATCATAAAACATTATCTATGGGTCCTTCACTTGACCAAGGATGTTTCCCATGAGTTCATTCAAATGAGACAATATTTTTCCACTCCACAATCCCACTGTAATCTTCTTGTATGGGATTTACATCACCGTGAATATTTCACAAAATCAATACTCTCTAAATTCATCATAATACAAGTGATTTTTATGGGTTTACTACTTCTTTTTTGTAGATTTATCAAACAATTATCAATTATTATTTATAAAATACTTTCACGTGATCAGGGAAATATCCACATATTGCTTCGTGTGACAAGAGTTTGTCTACGAATGTATCCTTCAAACGATAGTTATTTTTTCCATAGGTTCCTCACAATTTAATTGGAATACTCCATGTTTTTAGATAGTTACTCTTATTCATGTTTTGATTATGAGATAACACACTTCCTGTGGATGAAGAAATCATGTGGATGTTCTTTTTCAGATTTGAGATCTCCCTATATAGATATATCCAAGTAGTAGTATCCATTATTCAACACTCATTCCTATTTATATATAGTTAGAGATTATATAATTATTAATCTGTGTTGGGGATTGATTTAAACTCCTTTGGATCATGAGATCTTATGAATTTTGAGTCATTCTTCCTCTCCTTTAATCATTAGAATGATCACATGATCATGTGATTGCATCAAATGATCACTTCATTGATCAAGTGATCCATCACTGGAAATACTCTATATAATCTCAATGAATTTAAATGATAAACCATGATAACTATGTGATCATGCTGACATTGAATATACATTCTTGATCATTCATTAAATTCCTAGTTATCTCAATATATTCAAATGATTCATGATCATCACCTGACACCATAATTATTATTTTCATGCCTTAATTTGTTTTCAAATATTCTTCTGTTGGATTATTGATCATCGTTATTCAACCATATGCTCTTTAGATCACCATGATATATTATCATTTGATTTTTCCATGTTCATTCAATAACTTATTGCGGTTGATCCATGAAAATATCATTCATTCAAGACATACATTTTAGGAATTATCTCAGTATAAGGGAGCATGTCATCATCACAACACATGATGGAAGATATCCATAATTCATGATGGTATAACCTTCATCATCTGAATGTTAAAGATGATAATTATATTCCAATATTCTAGAAAATGGGAATGATATAGAAGAAACCTATATTTTAAAAAATATTACATTTTAAACATCTTATAAATTGTTGGGTAAACGTACACACTATTTTTTACCACATCGACAGAGCAGGTAGATTTCATCATTAATTTATTAAAACTCATTTTAAAACACTTAAAATATCTAAATGGTAGATCAAAACCCATAGCACAATCACACAGTACTATGATATATGAGGAAATGTGATTCTGACCAACCCTACATGCCTTGAAAGAATGCCCTTTGTGTGCCTTAGACACAGGCCCATCTTCAAATCCAGGTTCTCACACATGTATCCTTTATACACAGACTCTCCCACACATCCACTTCCATGTGAGTCCTCCTTTGGTAGGATATTGTATAGGGTATTGACATTTTTTACCAACATATGTGGTTGAGGGATATCCCAATGGTGATTCTATAGTTGTACATATTTTTAATGAAAGTCCCATCACTAATATACTAATTATGGAATTTAATTACAAGACCAACATAAATAATATTACAATACCCAAATATTTCAAATTATGCTTGGAAAATGTAAATGAAATTATCATGGACACTGTAAAATTATCTTAAAGAAATAATGTTGTGTGCCAATATTCTTCTTCATCTTATTGTAATAAAAGTCTCATGAATGACACAAATACATAGAGATTAATGTCATATCATTAATAGTCCGAGTTATCATGGAAGATTTCTCTTGAATGACATCAAATTTAATTTACTGGATCCAATTAAATTTTCCATGTATCGCCACTTCATCTAAACTCACTAATCACAAATAAAAAATTAAATGAATATAAATACATCATGGAGTTCAACAAATATGAATCCAAGAAATGAAATGTATGAAATGGAGCGGGAAGGCATTAAGAATATATTTCATTAAAATTATATCCCTATAAATCACAAAAATATATGGAGAGATAGTTTTTTGGGAAAAATAAAAAGTATAGTAAATATTTTATGACATATTAGAAAAATATTACAATGATTAATCATACACTTCTAGTTTTTTTATCAACAACAGTTTTTTAATAGGAAAACTATTTAGTGACTAAATACCACTCATCTTAAATGAAATATATATATATGATATTTTGGGAATTAAAAAATATGTATTATGATATAATCTCATTATATATATGGTTTTTTGATTATAGTCCCAAGAACATGGGGAGAATATATGAATTTTTACTATTACGTTGATGGATTGAATGTAAAAGGAAGGATAAAGATCCAACCATCCATAAGCCAATGATATGGAATGAAGAATAATTGTGATTTTCTCAAAGGAAAATGGGATTTATTTATGTATGTAAGAAAAATCAAACAAGATTAATATTGTTGAATATAAATGGTGATGATAGCCAACATGATTTTTGAAGTGAAGGCAGAATTGAATTCAATAGCCATGGTTAAATGATTCAAATATACGGTAAAAATTAAACTACACAATATAGTCCACCAAAACATTGTTCATAGGGGTTAATCATCATAGAAAATTACCAAATACGAGTGACCATGGGAATTCATATTTTATTATAACCAATGACGAGGAACGTGAAAATGAAAGACCATAAACTACACATCCTATTCAATAAATAATGGAAATTATTTTCTCTGATTTTAGTTTAATTAATTCTATTATATCAATAATAGTTTGTAGAAATATTCAATGATAATCCTAATATATTTAGGTTGATATATTTCAAAAAATATTGATGACTAGTTTGATCAATATCAAGGATCTCAGTACATCTAAATGGTGGATCTTCATTTCGGATATCATTAGTTGTAGCTGATAAGGAAATTATTTGAATAAAATCCATCCGTAGAAGGTATAGACAATGAGAAATCAGAGAGATTCCCATTACACCTAAATATACTACTTAAATATTCATTAATTTTATGAATTTAGTCTTTAAAGACTACCTTCAAAAAATACAGATGCCATTATTTTTGATATTATAATTTACTCCAATATAATGAATGAAAATGATGGACAATTTATAATTGTGTGGGTGAAATTATAAGTTGATTTGTTGTATACTATTTTTAAAATGTTTAAATTATATATCAATCATGTCACAATCTTGGAGTATATGATCACAAGTGGGGAAGTTTCTACGGTTTCACCAAAGAATGTTAATTTAGTAATGTCGTAGACCCTCATGTGTTATGTAAGCTTGTTTTTTGGGGATTAGTAGGGTAATATTATGAATTTCTAATAAATTTATCATGATTATCCATAAAACTAACAATGTTAACATAAAATGGGTAATGTTTTTTTGGGAAAATTTAAAGCAATAAAAACATTAAGGTGATAAAGAAGAGGATAATAAATACACATGTACTAACACTACACTCATGTAGAGAAGGGTTTTTGATATAATGTGATGATTCCGAGAATGGATTAGGTTGCATAATAATTAATATTGAGAAATAGATTTTTCACACCCCATAAACATTGAAAATCCATAAAGAAACTACTTGATGAATGTCTAGATTTATCAGCCATAATATTTTCATTAATTATTTAACAAAACTTCCTCTACGGTGACATGTGTAACAAATATAAAGATCACAATCCACTATTTATATATTAAAAAAATAAATAAATCAACATTTTAAAATGAAAATGAATAGACGTAATAAAGGATAATGATTTTTATATTAACTACTATGTTGTAATTTTTTGTATGGTAGTTGAATATATTAGTTGAAAATAACCTATTACACTATCCATTATGTGGATTGTGAAAGTCCATATCTTCATGGATATGAACATGAAAGACTAAAATTCATAAAAAAATGTAATACATCCTATACTACCTAAATGATTTACCAAAAATATCTCCTAGTGAATATTACGGTGGAAAAAATTATGGATTTGGATCCTTAGAAGGATAGTGTTGCAATAGAAGGGTTGTTTCATGAATTCAACATTGATAATGATAGTGTAATCCAGTTTGGAACTAGACTATGTATTCCTTGCTCACATATGATATGGAAGTAGTATTTTGATATTGATCATAGATCATCCTTCACCATCCATCATGGAAGTACCATGATGTATCATGATATAAGAGATAACTTCAAGAGGGAGAAAAGAATAATGTAGATTGATGAGTACATCCCAATTTGTATAGAATATCATTAAGTTAATATTTAATGAAAAAAGTATACATTCATGATGATTATAATTACCATACTGACATGAAAATGAAATCACATCACCATATACCTTGATACTAGTGTCCTAAGTACATCTAAAGGAAGAAATGACATATGGGTTATGGTGGATTTAATCAACACAACCACAAACATTATTACAATTAAGTAATATTTGTCTATTGAAAAAAATTCCAAGTTATAAATAAAAGAAGTGTTTAGGCTATATGGGGAACCACTTTCTATCCCCAAACATCAACACCGAAGGATCACCTCTGAAATATGTCGAAGATTGTAACATTATTTGAATTCTAAATTGATCTTCTACGTAACATATCACTAGAGACTGGATATCTAATTTTAAAGGACCATTCAAACAATTAATGAGATGATAAGAGTTTTCTCAATGAAATTTAAAATAGGATATATTAATTTATATCATTTTTTGAGTTATCATAATACAAAAATATCCACTCAACTATTGAAATGGATCTTTATGATGCTTTATATTAAATGTGATGTTGAACCCCATCATGTTGGGATTAAGTTTCAAAAACAAATATTTTTGGACCCAATCTTGTATAAGATATAACAATCATGGTTTATACCTCCATAATCATATATAATATACTCATAGTCTATATAATATCTATGTTGAAAATCATTAAATGGACATGTATTTTATAGTTGTATAAAATCATTGTCATTGAATACTACATTGGATGAGATTCATATATTTTTTAATGAGGGTAATGTTTAACACTAGGTACAATAGCCCATTTGATATCATTTATCTCATATGAGTATTGGCGTATCATCTATCATTTACAAAAAACATGGAACATTTTTATTATGAGTTCCATGTATCCACCCTGAGGAACTAAAAACCTGATCACTAACATATACTAAATTGAAATGTGGATCATATTCAAAATGACCACTCCTAAGGAGAATTTAATGAAGATCATGGGTATAATATTCTATGAAATAAGAGAAATCTATTCACTAATGTTCATTGGGTAAATCCCAGGTTTGAAGAAACAATGAGGGAATTTGAAGAGGTAACGAAATAAAAGTACCCTAATATATTATCAGAGAGAATACGAGTTCAATTTTTCTGTGGGAATAATTTATAAATTAAAGGATGACTATGACATCAAAAAATTATATATATTGAATTTTCCTTATGAATAATTTATTTTTTATAATTGGTATATAATATTATTTAATCACATATAACACATAATTATTTATTTTAATTAATGATAACATTATGTTTATCATATAAATTTAAACATGATAATTGATAAAATAGAAAATAAATTTAAAATATTTAATTATATATATAGAAAATATTTGACAATATTAATCCTTTGAAATCACCATATTTAAAAAAGAAAATAAAAAAATAAAACATTTGTAATCCAATTGGTATACTCAAATTGGGAACTGTAAAACGATGGGATGAACTGAGGTAGATTATGAATGAAGTAATGAAAATATATTAATTAGAATAAAAATTATTATTAAAACACAATCACGACCATTAGCAAAATAATATGACTATCAGAAATTGTAACCCAACTAATCATAATAGAAACCTAACCATTGGAATAATAATTTGACCTAAAAATGTAACAATGTTATTTTAATATTATTTGTCCCTTTTAATTTTATACAATATTAATAATATTGATCTCTAAAATAAATATCTTGTCTAAAAACAAAAAAAAACTTTAAGCATGATTTTATTAATGATTATTTTAACGTATTTTTATAAAATTATAAAAAAAAATTAACACACCAATATTTTCTGGTTTGTATCTTCTTAATTAAATTCAAAACATTCTCTAGCTTATGATGGACATAAAACAGAGCTTAGAAGAATAGATATGAAATATTAACATGACTTTTGAAATAGTAATGTAACCATTTGAAAAATTAATGTGACCATTATGAATAGTAGTGTGACCATTAGTATCATAACCCCATCTATGTAATAATAAATAAAATGTACGAAGCTCATAAATGAAAATATGATATATCTATATCATGGAATAAGTAAATAAATGATTGAAAAATAATAAATTTAGTATTGTTATATAATAATTATCATAATGAATTAAAATGAAATTTCCTATAATGTATATAAATAAATTAATATTTTATTGTCTTATAATTATAAGATAATTTTGTGAGACCGTGATTAATTTTTGAAAATTTCATAAAATCAGATATAATATTAAAACAGTTATTTTTTGATTAAATGATGATTTTAAATTAAAATTTTATTTATCGAGTTTATAAAATTAATTTTATAAAATGGAGTCAATTTTTGAACTCTCTATTATGACATATGGTTAAGGTGAATTTTTAATATTTTTCTGCAATTGTTGATTTTTCTGTGAATAGTGAAAAATTTAATGTATTAAAAATATTTATTTTTTGTAACATCATAAACACATAATTATGATATAAAAATTTATTAAACATATTGAATGAATAAATTATGATATTATAATATATTTACTTCTTAAATAGTAATTATGAAATTGTTAATTATATTTTATTATGATGAGTATACAAATCATGTTATGTAACGATGCAGTGCATGCACAACATTTGAAATGTCAAATTTCTTTCATTATAGATAATAATTGAGTGATAAAAACTATTTTCATGAAATTTAATAGAAATATTATATTGAATTTATGTTTTGGATGATTTTTTAAAATTTATTATTATATATAACGAATCTTCTGAAAATGTCTGTGCAATTCCTGCATAATAAAATAATAGAAAAATTAATAAATTAATGATGTTTTCTTAATATGGATATTAGTAAATAAAAATAATGAATTAATATAAATTATTATCAGGAACCTAATTTAATTATTATTATGATATTAATTTATTTTTAATTTTATATATTTGAAATAATTCACATTAATGCTTATTCATTATTGGTGTAGTTCTTGTGCATGTAAAAGAAAAATAAATAAAAAGATTAGAATTAAAATTATAAGAATAATGAAATGAATCAAAAACATAGCTAAACTATATTGGTTGGTTATATCTTGAGAATTTATATCCAAGGGACGAATTAATTAATATTTGGATCCACATAGAGATGATTAACACCATTATAATATTTTATTTAAAAGAAAGTGATGTTGTTCACACTATAGTTTTTTATTTGTATAATATTTTAACATAGGAATTTAGAGATGATATATTTGATAATAAAATTTCCAATTGAAATATATTAAATATATCTTTTTCATGTAAATTTATATTTAATATTTTGGGGATAATAAAATAACTTAATGTCATGAACAATGAAGATGTAGTAATCATTAATATAATTTAAAAATAAAATAAAAGATATTAATATTAATAAACTAAATATAAATATATATTATCAAGAAAATAAAATAATTATCTACTTGACTATCATATGTCTAAGAGATAGAATAATATTTTTTTAGAATTTAGTTCTTTGTGATGTTTTTAAATTCATAATAATTAATAGTGTTAAATTTAAAAAAAAAATTATATTTCATGAACAAAATATATTATTTAATTATTTAAAACTCACAAAAACATTAAATACTTCCAAATATGATAATATGTGGTCAGACATGCGATATCCTATGATTTTAAGGCCTTTTAAAGACTTTACCCCTTTATTAGACTTATTATATTTTACTATTTAATTAATTTATAAATTACCCCTCACCTAAATTATAAAAGGTTATTATTTCTTTTAGATTATTTCATCACCATGATCCTCTTATCTCGACCATGTCCTACCCATTACCCCTCCTAACATACTTATCCAATTTTTTATGTTCTAAGTTCTCCATAAATACTATATATAAACACCTTAATAAGAGATCTAATGGAAGCCAATCGTGGAATAGGTAAACATTTTTAGCAACTCATTCAAATTAATTACTTCTTTTACCTCCTATTGATGTGTGGTTTAAGTTATATAAAAATATATAATGTATAAAATATATAATTAGTTTTCATTATAATTTATTATAAATCATATCCTAACTTTTATCTATCTTACAAATTATGAAATCATTGCGCGTGCGTACGTAAGACTCACCCTTTCCAGGTAGCGGTGTAATTTGTTTTACATGTTCAAAATTAAATAATGGTTCTAAAAAGTATTTAATGGTTAAATATTACATTTATGAGATTAAATTTTTTTGGATATGTTTTATCTATACCCTATATAAGACAACAAAGAATTTCAAGACAAAACTCGCAAGATAAAATTTTGAAATTAACTACAGAAATAGTGAAATGAATAAAATATTACTAATAAAAGAGTGGGAAAATTTATAAGGGGATAATATATGATATCATAAGTATTAATATTATTATTTTATAAGTTAACAATATAATCCATTATATAGGTGGTTCATACATGTTTGAAGGAAGTTGATCCTGAGATAAGAGATTTCTTAACAACATTTACTTTCATTGAATTAATCATCTATGTCATTGGTTGTGTTATTCCAATAATAAGTGTGAAATGATTTATAATTTTTTTATAATTTATATTCAACTTTATTATGTAAATTTATATTATTCACAAAAAATTATTTCACGAATTTATCCTCAATCCAATGATAATATTCTTATTAGGGGTTACCCATCTCACTTTTATTTCTGTGAGATATGTCTTATTCACCACTTATTTTGTGTGTGTGGTGTGTGTATATGGGAGTTTTGATATATAAATTAATGAATAAATATATCCTAATCTAATTAAATTTTTCATTTGATGATTAATAATTTTATGGGGGCATACAACTCAATTGATTACAAAGTGGTAAGGTATTCTCTCCGAACAACCATTTTTCTTTTGGGTTACACATTGTCTCTATATTTACACCAATTTATTTATTCAATATTGATATTTAATTCTTATAAATTATTTTAATATTATCATATAATATGATCCAAGATCATTTCATCCTTATCTTATCGATAAATACATGTTTTTAAAATGTACAATTTCAATTATTCTTGATATGCATGCCTATCTAAAGAGAACATCCTCGTTTTTACCCACTTTCTAGAACACTCCATAATATGATTTAATCCACTATTATTTTTTCCAAAAACACAAATTTTTTCATGAAAAAATATAAACATTCATTTTTGGTTAAATGAAAATATTATTCCTTAGTATGTTTTAAAGACACATAAATATTTTCCCTTAAACCACACTAAGGTAGATCATTTATAAAGTTTCTTAAACATTATTTTTACATCTTCCCACATTATTTGAAAATTATTTATTATGATATATGATAATTTTACCTTTCAATATATTCCTTCATTCATATGATTATTTTTTAATCAATATACCATTTTTCTATACGGTGTTTACCGTGATGGTTATCAAATATAATGAAGAAGTATTGATAAATATGTATCTTTTATTTAATATCAATATTTTATGATAAGGAAAATTATATATTATTTAAATTTAAATATGAGAATTCCATTTTACTAGTATATCATGGGTTTGGGATCATTTAATGTATGACATAAAGGTTGGGGACTAGTTAATTCAATCCCCACGATGAATCGATAATCTCATTATACAAAATCAGTTGGTGAAAAACGCTTCATGTTTGTTTCCATGTACAATCAGACAAGTTTATACCCATAGACATAAACCATCTTGATAGTATAATGGTTCATATTCTAGATACATGAAATTCAATAATTAAGCATTGCCTACATTTATAATTTAGTTATTATTACCCAAAGGATATTCATTATGAAAAAAATCTATGGATGCCTTATCATTATTTGTTTGTGGATTTACATGTGTTTTTTAGTCATTTACCATAAAATATTTATTATATCTATTTATTAAATTGATCTTCTAATGTACCTAAAAATTACTGATCTTTTCATCTCACCCTTTCTTCTGTTTACCTTCTCCATTTTACTGATCAATCCTTGGAATGTGATCTCTTTTCTCTATTCCATTGTAATACAACATCCATAGACTATAGAATTTTCAGGTTATTTTTGTTATATTTTTCAACAATGAAACTTTAGTCGATTTCTTCGGAACTAGATTGTGGAAATACTATATTAGGGAATATAACCCTAAGATATTCCTTGAGGATAACCATAGAATAACATCACAAAAAACATTTTTATGATATTGGCTATGCAAAAAAAATGTAATTTTATGTTATGTATTTAACCTCTTTATGGATTATAAAATATTATTCATAATGATATGATCTAATCTAGTGTGTTTCAGTTTCACTAAAGATGAGTTTGATTATGATGCATGTTTGTATAGGTATGTTGGTTGATTATGGAAGGTACATTTCTAGAAAAATCATTAACATCTGGTTACCATTGTAATTTCTAGTAGAGACTCTCAATTATTACCTCTTCTATAATTGGGTACAAAACTATATTCAAAATGTATGTTGTAATTTAGGTATTTACACCCAATGCCTCTTAGGGACTCGCATTGGTTAAGAGGATGGGAGGTCGGGCTCATTACACCTTATTCAGGGCAATTGTTTCTTACTTCGGGGCACTCTTATAGATTTTAGATTATTTTCAGAATCAATTCCTAACCCCAATATGAGACCAGTTGCCCTGGTAAAATAATTGTTGGTTAAATCCCATTTGATCACAAAAGGAATGTGAAATCTCTTTATTGAATCCATCTTAATGTATCGATGGTTATTTATACATTTTCTAGTAATGAATAGTTTCATTATGTATAGAATAATTACAAAAAAAATTATTCAGAATTTACTACCACATTGGGAGGATATTGATATTCTAAGGAGGGGATTGCGCCATTATGAGGCATCGTACATCTCCTAGTTATTTCTTGGATAAAAACCCACATATTTTTTTAAACCTGTGAAGTATAATATCATGCAGAGAGGACATATATATGGGAACTTGGGAAAAAGATGATTGAGCTTGAGTCTCAAGGAGATATGTTATGTATTCTGGTTATAGGGGGAATCTACATTATCGTAGTTTGGTCACACAATTGGGACTAGACCCAGGTATATTTACCCATGTGTGGGATGTTTTTAATATGCCCCTAAATGATTCATAAATTATTAGATTTCCTTGGATGGTGGAGATTAATGATTCGATTGGTATTACCACCATAACAAAATAAGACCACATGAGATATACATGATGTAAAAAACAATGGATATCGAGTAATTAGTCTCACATCATATGAATGCGGGTTTTATGTACTAATACAATACATAGGGTATAATAATATAGTTATTGGTCCCTATTAAGGCATCCTATGTAACTGGGTTATGGCAGGAATCAGAGTCTGAATAGTTCCATCATTTCATAGTCATATAGGTGATGTGGTATTGATCAGCTCATGAGAATGGTTGGGTTCTAAATTGTTGTAAATTTTAGAGACATGTCGGGGCTTACACCAAAGTGGATTACCGACTGAGCTTGTCATCAGACCTTAAGAAGGAATATAATATATCTTGTTTATTGAAAGAATTTTAGTCCTTATAGTTCAATGAGATTAGGACTTACACAATTAAATTACCCTTGTCCTTGAAGATGTTCATAATAAGAAAAGTTGATTATTGAAACTCCCTAACCCCCATAAGCTATGAATGGTGTGGGAAAAAAGGGATTATAAATAAAAATTATAATTTCTTTTGGATATAGTAATTATGTTTTGGAACAATCAATGGGGTGTTTTATTCTAGTCATTGATCTACAGGAAGGAGTCTTACTTAAAGTGGTTATAACAAGAATCAGAGACATTTTAGTTTAGTTGTAGTGTGGATTACACACTAACGTTTCCCTTTGGGGCATGAGGAATATCATATGATGCCACTATTTGGGGATTAAACACCAACATTTCCCATTTATTTGGGAAATATCATATCATTCCACCGGTCTATGCTCACACACTAACATTGTCTTAGTTTGTCGGGCATATTATATTATGCCACTTTTCAGTGCTTACAAAATGACATTTCCCTTTCATTTTTGAGGCGTATAACACAAAATATATAGTTATTTCATCTCCCAAATCCCACTAGAGCTATTCTTAGTGTGAGAAACTAGTAATGGAAAATGATTTGTCACATTTCTGATAGATATATGGCTTGCATATTGGGGATTCCTTTTGGAGGTTTTCTAAGGAGCTTGGGACATAATAAGGAATCCTATGTATCCTGGATATGAATGATATTTTAGTTCTCATAGTTCATTTTGTATTGGAATATACACTATGTCTTCCCACATCATTGAGGATTAATCACTATGAATGAACAAGATGATGAGGTCCAATGATACACTTAGTAACCTAGCCTGCTTTCCTATCTGTAATACTTTGATTTTACGGTTGGATTTCCGTGTTTTTTTAACATATCTATGAATTTCTTATTAACATATAAAATGTAAATTGTGTGATCCAATTTTCATTCCATAGGGATTTTGTGTATCCTTTATGGAATGTTTTTAGATTATTCAATGTCCAAGGATGACTTGACTGGTGGACATCGCATGTTTAGGTTTGTTTTCCCAAGAATCGAACACATGAATTTGTAGTCATATCTAGAGGGTTTCACATGATCGGATTGACACACCATGATATCATCATGAGAGCTGTATTACAAACATGGATGGTTCTAGGAGAGTCAATGTGACATGTATCATAGGGTGTCACATGTCCAAGATGGCATGTATGGAGAACATCAGGTGACCTGTTTGGCATGTCCGGAGGGGAATGCAAGAGCCAATTGACATGGTAGGGTCCTTCCATGAGACATAGCTATCATGAACTTTTGATTCCATGTGGTTCATGATACTTGCCTAAAAATGACCACAAGACAATAATGGAGTGTCTGGATGGCTCCACAGGACCTAGGCGGCATGGCTGGGGAGTAATATGACTTACTTTGACATTCCTATGGGGCTTCGCATGATCTGAATTGTATACCAAAGGAGTGTCACATGATCTGGGTGACATGTCCTAGTACTGTCACATGGCCTAGGTGGATCAGGTTTAACCCATTTGAATCAATATATATGTACATAGATTAAGCCTCCAATTTTTTTATCCTTTATTCTACACATTATATTTTGAATTTATTTGATTTGTTCAATATCAGATTCTTTTAAGTCTCGAGTGATCTAACAGGTCTGTGGGATATCTTTCCCATGTCATATCAGGGTTCCATCGTGTGATTTTATGATGACAACATGATATTTTTATGAATTAATAAAGACCATTCCAATTTTTCCTAGGATCAAACATGACGGTAATCCTTTCCGATCTGGAGATCATCCACTCTGAGAAATCCCCTCTAGCACTAGTGTATAAGAATTTGAGAAATACCTTGCATCTAAAAGACTAGAGGTGAATTTTTCATACTGTGGTGGGGAGATTATTGGTATTTCCACCCCATTTTTTCACCTATTTCCATGGAGTTACTCATGAAAATCTAGGCTGCAGTCAGCAAAGGGATTCAGTGTCACGTGTCATCATGAGTTTCAGTCATTGATTTACTTGAGAAAATCACTTGATTCTCAGTAATTGCTAGTCCCTCACATAAAATATTCCTTTATTTGATTATTTATAATTAATTAAGACATGTTTGAGTTATGTGGATACACCATGGGGCATCCATATTTTAATATTGACATGTTTTATAGCTTTCTTGAGATCATGATTTTAATTGGACGGCCTTTTCCTTGTCTCAGGTGACATATCTGGGAATTTTTGTGAGATAATAAAACATTAACAAGGTACCTTAGTGGGATTAGATTTACTTTCCCATTGGTATTATGGTATTTTTTTCATAGACATTATTATCATGCCCGTTTTAGGTCAATAAGATGCACCCTCATCATCTTCATTTTATTTCCATTTTTTATTATATAAATGATGGGATTCCTTCAAGATTTCATGAGTAATGTAAATGTAAATTACTATATTTTTTAGTGATGTGTCATATGACCAATAATGATCCTAAATAGATTAGTGTGAATTTTGTGAAAAAATCCATATGTTTGTCCTTTGGGAGCCAATGGTGAAGTGTGGTGTCACAGAGAAAGACATGAGGATCTTTACATGATGAGGATAACAAGCTACTGGGATTTCATGAGATGAGTTGAACATGTCATCATGTTCTGATGGTGTCTTGGGGATCGCCCGTGGAATGTCACTTGACTTTTATGACTGTGAGTAGCTCCTACATCCTCCACTTTTATTTCCTTTGTTATATTCTATAGTGGTCAGGGATTTCACAAGTATTCTTGGATGTTGTTTGGGAAAATCATTCTTCCAATCAGTGATTCATCACATGATTCCTATTACTACAATAGAAATAATATTTTTTAGCATTTTACTTTTATTTTCTATTTCATGTAAAGGACAGCAGGTTCTCACTGCTTGAAAAACCACATGGCCAATGGGTGTTTATCCATTTTCCACCACCCAACCACTAGTTGTTTGGGGAACCTTCCCAGGAGAAAGAGTACTTGTCGAATGGGGTTCTGTGGGATCCATTTCTAGTTGTTCATTGAATATGGTTCATTCATGTGATATTATGATTGTCACGTGATTGCATATATCTCAGGGGGTCTATGAGATTTTATAGTCTCAACCACATTCTTCTTACTTTTCATTTACAGAGAAAATAATACACATATTCAGGTATTTTTCATTTCTGATTTTGTTGATTCTCATTTTGAAGGTGTTAGTAAATCCACCCTATGAAGCAATATCCACAAGGATCACGTATTTGTTCTGAGGAATGCAAATACCATCTTAAGTATGTGTCATTACTGTGGTTCTGTGTCTTGGGTGACATTTGGTCTACCAAGATATTCTTGGTATTCCATGAAATAATATATATAGGGGAGGGAGAGAAATTTGATTCAAAAAATACTCAATCCCAAAATATATCATGATTTAATATCATCTCATTCCCCTGTCCCTAGACCATTACTCGAGACCCATTTGTGAGACCCTGTCACAAACCATCTTCATGAGAACAGTTCCAAAAATCAATTTTATTCATAAGTTGGATCGAACCAGCAACGAACATTTTTTTGATAACAATTTTATCATTATTCACGAGTGTTGTTATTATCATGATGGGTTTGTAGGATCTTTTGGTTCATTCACACGATATATTTATTATCACGAGAATCACTTGACCATGTCAAGGTCACATGATTTGGAGTCTCCAAGGGGATCTGTGATTAAGTGATTCCCTATGTGGTCCATGTGACTAATGAGACCTCTAGGGTTTAAGAAATTCGTGACCCTTTTTTGATTTCCATTATTTCATATTGCTGGTTTATGCATGGAACATGATGCTGCCAGAACATGTTTTGTTTTTATTTTGAAAAGAATTTTAGTTTATGTATCTAACATATTCAACTTACTTAGATTCATATGGATTTCAGTTCACATTTCTCTTCTTTATATGTGGTCATTAAAAGGTAAATGATTACATGGAACAAAAATTATGACCCTCAATATAATTTTGATTTTAAAAATTAATCTTTTAAGAGGATACTCTCATATATGCTTCACGTCTGTCCTCTATTTCACTAAATTATTCTATATTAGTCTGGAATACTAGATGAGGGTACAATTCCTCTTTCATACATCAATCATCCATGCCACTAGGTTAAAACTTCTCTTGACTGGGATCATGAAATAAATGTGGAGGATGTTTAGATGATTGCATCTTAATCCCATGGATTTTCATATATATTGGAAAATATCCCCCTTAGGTATAAATGGAGGTGATATCCCTCATCAGCATATTTCCCCAATATATTATAGTATATTCTTATACACTTTGAGACCAATTGTAGAGAGGATATTAAAAAGAGATATTCATCTATGTGGTAACATTTCTAATGAATGGGTATTGAAATTTTAGGTCATGAAAACCTAATCAGAGTTTGTCGATGATTTTTACAGGGTTCATATTTATGAATCCTTGTGGATTTCTCAACTTATCATTTATCACCTACAATATCATCTATTGGAACTAATAATATTTTTTCCATATAACAAACACATTCCTCCAATCCCATGGTGTAGTGAGCATCAGACTCTAGGATATATATCAGCTGGGAAGGATTCCCTCCCTCTGAGAAGTGTACTATGAGTTACTCCCGAATGCATATTTCTATGATGATTACGTGAAGAATCCACCATTTATGAGAGATACGATCATCATTAATTAGGATAAGGTGATAATAGATTTAAATATATACTCAATTATCTCTTTCAAGGACTTGACCAATATTTTTCAGTTTTGTAAAGGAGTTACGCCAACTATCATACACCCACATCAGTTCCTTTAAAACCATGTTTGTGATTGTGTTTGTTCATATTCTGCATTTATGGAAACTTATGATTATACCTTGTGGGGATATAAAGTTAACATAGAGATAACATTGAGTCTTAGGATGGCTATATTTATGGAAATTATTTAATGGATGGATCTTTTTAGATGGGGATGCATGTTTAGGATTCTGATTCATTACCCAGGTTATGTTAGCACGACAGGAAGAGGGACAACATGTCAACCTGGTATTTCCAGTCCATGAACTCCATTACAAACACCCTGTTTATATTCAACATGGAAATGACCCCTATAGTATAACTCAACCCTTATATTTTATGTTTTGCTGGATAAGGGATCACTTCCATTGCAATGACAATTACAATGCTACCAAGAACATTAATGCTCAATCACATCCCAGACTACTGATCATATATAGGGGTTGGGGCTATGTCACTACACACTAATGAAAATAGAGATGCACTAAGCTGATCAGAAATCTTTTAGTACTCTCCCTTTCATGTACTTTTAGAGTTTTTCATTAATAATGGCAATCATTTTTTTATGAATTGTTGTATAAGATATCTCTTTGAGATGGGGCTCTTTTTTATAAGGTGGATGAGAAAATTGTATTCTATCCATATATAGCTCATCGATTTTCATTTCATTTTGGTTTCACCCAAAGGGTATCCCCCACCATTGGTTGGTGTGTGGGGAGAGAAAAACCTTGGGATCATCTGTCAGATTTGGATGATATTGTCATGTGAAGATATTGATACTAAGATAATTATTCCTCATTAAAATTTTTATGCTTTTCTCACATGGGATTATTCCCAATCATTTGTAGAAACCTATTTGGGTGGCATTCTATGAAGACTAGTATGTCATGAATGAATGAAACTGGATTCACCAAATCCCCTGATTATGGTAACTATGGAGATGATTGATGATTTGGGTGATACATAACGAAAGCTCCCTCTTCCTAGTGATGTCCACCATGATAGTGCATCTGAATCCATTGAGGAAATTAATACTCATGAACATGATATTATTGGGACACATGTTTTGTTTTTAAGAGATGATTTGATGAATTATAAGATGATCTAGTAGGATATTTACACCCTGGTTATTAAGAATCCTATAAAAATATTCTGGGGTAATGAGGGGCATTATTCCTATAACATTGATGGTTTGGGGGTTGTGTGGATTTGAATATTAGTAGTTTCCTAAAATTGTGAAGATAATCACCTTGATTTTGCAGGATTTTTTAACAAATTATTGGGTCCATCATGATATAGAATATGAGGATTCACATACTAAACAATAGGAGGAGGCCCATTAGGAATTGGAGTGGATCCGTCAATTCAAATCCAACATGAAATATTATATGGATATTTGGAACATGTAGATATGGAGGCATGAGTAAATCTTATCTCTCCTATGGTATAATCTTTAAAAATTATAATCTTTTTTTTGGAAACTACAAAAAATTGGTTGATGAGATTACTACTCTAGTCTAGACTCTTTGTCTTGGGGTAGAAGTAGAGAATGCAGGGCTAGTGGCACTCTAGGATTCATTTGACACTTCTCCCCAGGATATTTCCAACAATGAATGTTCTATGGATCAATTCAATTTTTAAATCAATCATTGATATGTACCGTATTACTTTTTTATCACAGGACAATGAGAGTCTCTGAATTGTGGTGCTTCATCAAGTTTTATGGTATCAATGACTAATGCTGATGAACATTACATGTGTTTTCCAATTTTACTTTTCATGTGATGTACATGAATTTATAATTGTTCAATATTATAGGAATAACCCATGATAAAATCCTTTTTATAATATCAAATAAACCAAAATTTATGGATGTTAATATTTATTTCAAAATAGATTCTTTTGAGAAATTAACAGGAATTCCCACTAACATGATATTCTTTACTGACATATTTGTTCCAGTTATATTAAGATCACATAATTTATAGAAGGATAATAGGGTATATGATGTTCTACAAAGATATTTCGCTCATTATATACATAATATTATAGGTTAGGTGAGCATATATTTAATTCTATCTTGTCTATATGGTGGGCCATACATTCTTTTTCATTTGTACGGGTTAAATTGATATCATGATATAGTTTAGGTTCATTTAGCTCATACCCTCTATCATTTTATTTTGGGGTCTTTTAGATCTAACATTATATTTATTTTGTATAATTTATTTTATCTCAAACATGATATAATTTTTTTTGGGTCTTTTAGATTCGTCATTTGATGTGAATTATTTTAGGGCCTTCTAGCATGGACCTGATATTTATTTATATTATGGTCCTTTATATCAAACATTATATCCCCATTATTTAGGTTATTTTATCATGGAACATTGATTTTCTTTTGTTTAGGATCATCTAGCATAGACCTGATATCACTTTAGTCTAAGGTCATTTAGTTTAGACCTTCTATTACATTAGTTTAGGGTCTTTCAGCTCAGGCCAATAACAGGTTTTTGTTTAGGATCTTCTAGATTGGAATGTTGATAAATATAGTTTATAGGGTAGGAATAATAGGGATGACCCAAACCACTATGGGGTGCATTGTTCTACTATGGTGTTTCTAATGCTCATGAGGAACAAAGTTCTTTTCCAACAAGGAGAATATTCCTCTCAGTTGGTCTGTCGAAGACCCTATCTGTCAGTATCATTACCAAGAAAAGATGATCTACACTCTTTTACTAGTTCCATGGAATATTTATGGGGGTATTATGGTTGAGGGTGAAATACTTGGGTATCTATGTATACATGGATATTTTGAATTTGGGTGATGTAAATCATAACCCAAAAGACTGAGTCAGTGAATACGATATAGGGGGACACACCAAGAATATCCTGTGACAATCTGGGATGCTAGGCTCCAACATGGTATCACTAGGGCTCACAAGGTTTAGAAACCCACCTTAAATGGACAAGATGTCTCTGGATGGGAGTAATGAGCCCTTCTACATCAATAGCATAACCAAATAGATAAAGCTAGTTTAATATCAAAGGGATATGAAATATTTTTAAAGAATCAAATGTTCAAATAATGATGTTGGATTTGGAGCGACGTTATCCAATAAGGGTTCTGTCACCCTAGGGAAGTTTATCACTAAATATGAAGCATGATACCGACGTCATGTGGTTTCTAATCACATAGTGTGGGACACCAAAGGTTCGGGAATGGAGTGTCTCATTCTATCATTGAGAAAAGTTACAAAACATGGTGACATAACGTTGAGGACATCAAATCCTCGTGAATTTTCTAGTACGAAGATTTAAAATCATGATCCAAAATGGATGGGTCAAGATTAATGATGTGGGACAATAATACCATTGATGACACAAAACAGACTTAGGTGATGGGTTCTACCATGGAGACTTCATGCTCAACAGTATCAGAAAACCCATTATATTGGTCCAGGATGTCTCTAGTTGGTGGTCTTGATCCCTTATACATGAATAACAATGATATTTAGAGTGATCTTTTATATTCCAAGGGCTATGGATGGTTTACTAAACCCCAAATAAATTATATCATGATGTACGATTTATGAAAAATGTAAGATTTGAGAATGGTTTGAGCACCCTAATAGTTTTTACATATCCTAATGAAGACATTCTCATGGTGAGGCGATGTGTAAAACCATTACTCTAACTTTTTCCCAAACTGGGTTTCCAATGTGAATAACATTACCATTAATAAGGATATAAAGTAGTCCCTACAATCGTTATTCTTTTTTATTTTCACCCAATGTTAATCCTAAACTCTACAGATGATGATTTTAGTGAGCAGAGACATGAATTATTTTCATGATGCCTGTTGTAGGCTTTCAACCTGAGAAGTTTGGTTTCTATTTAACTAGAAGTTCTATTTCATTAAATTTAGACCACCACATGGTAGGTTTTAAGGGTGTACAGGTTTAACCAAAGTGTAGAAAATTTATGTTTGTGACACACATGGACCTAATATGGGGAATGTCACAAATGTGAGAAATTAGGATTCCCAGGGTATGGAGTACTCAAACATCATTCTATGTAGGTGATGATCGTGTTGTAAATCATAGATCGAGGTACTCATGTCCTGAGTAATGTAATGGGATAATCATGCAGGGTATGAATTGAATAAAATTGAGGTTATGTGTTCCTCTATGGTGTTTTCTTACTCAATTGGATGAGAAATACTTCCCTAGAGAGACAAAAAATCTCTATTTTGTGGGTGTAAGCCCTTTTACATCAGTACTATCTCAAAAAATGTATTTTTTTTCTTTTATAAGTTCAATAAAAGGTTTGTGGCTACTAGAGGCACTCAAGACATGAATTTGATATAGGTATTATGGTATGTTAATAGATAATGGAAGAAACTCGTACCTAAGTTGATTGGGGTAAGAAACTTTTGGTCCATTGATAAGGAATTATAATGGGAAATATACAACATATTTTAACTTAATATAGGGAGGATGTAATTTTTTTAGTATATTTATCTATGGTAAGGATGCGTTCTATGTAGTTTTATTGTCATGTGGTAAGGATATACCGTTGTCTAGTTTAACATCATACAGTAAAGATTTCTGATGTGCAACTTAACATCATTCGATAAGGATTTGGGGGAAAACATAAAAATTTGTTTAATATATAATACTTGTGAAATTATGTTGAATTTGGATCTAATTCTTACGTCGGAAATTTTATGTTGTATGATTAAGTCTTTATTCATTCCATGTACATTCTTTTGTTGGTTGTTATATATTATCCCAATATTGAAGATAAAGGATTCACTATGTATCCTCCGATGTAAAAAATCTTGCCCAAATCATTCATAAGGGGTAGTGAATTTTAACGTCATGCGGTAAGGGAATTTTCTCCCCGATGTGAAATGGTAATGTTATGGCTTGGACTATGAAAAACATTTTTGGTGTCACTACCTATCCCATGGTTATAGAAATCAAATCACACATAGTTCTTATAAACAATCCCTACACAGTCCTAACTCGTATGCTGAGAGTGCGGAATTTTTATATTTTATAATTGTGACTAGGCACATAATGGGAAATATGGGTATCAATAAGTATCCTGTAAGGACATGAATCAAGTCATACAAGGTTCTTGTATGGGAATAACTATATACACGACTGGACCATATGAAAATTTGGTAAATATTTTCATTGAATATTTTAAATGGGCCATAATACTAGAGATCAGACCATCAATATTTTTCCCATAATGATTGGAATCTTGCCACATATAGTTTTTTCAGAATCATACAATTTAACAATATGCAAAAATAAATTGGGTTCCTAGACTTGATAAGTGGAAGTGTGGAAGGACCCATGGATGGAAACATGGGAATCCCTACGTATCTTATTGTAATGAGTATCAAGCCATATGTAGTTCTCGAATATCCATACAGTTTACCATCATGAAGTGACGAAGAAGATGAACCAACATGAATGAATGAAATTATTTTTTCTTGTCTGGATGGTGGAATCACATGTGTCACTACATATCTCATGTAGATTAGAATCAAGCCTCACAAATTTCATTGATGAAGGAACCACTGGCACATGTATGGATTATGTGTTGAGATGCTTTATTTTCATATTTTTCATTACTAGACCTAGTTACGAGGATCCATGAGTCACTACATATCCTATAATGACAGGAATCAATTCACACGTATTTTATAAATACATGTGTATTAGAAGACGCACACCATAAATGGCAGTCCCCTCAGGAGAGATCCGCAAGATTGTATAGTTCTATTTATTTTAAGGGGTATCAACTGCAGAGTTTAACATCATGAAACAAGGACTCATGTTATTCCTTTTATGGTCTTGAATTCATGTATATGATGAGCCTATACAATTATTCTATGACATTCATTTGTGGGGAGACCCTTATTGAAATTCCAATGTTCACATGAGTTTTGTTGGGTGTGAGAAATGTCAAAGGTTCTCTTTATTATGAAAAGGAAATTATGGATATGATTGGGGTATTTTGAATCATGTGGTGGATGGACTAATATATAAGATCAATGTCTCCCTGTAGATCACAAATAAAATTATAATCATGCCATACGTTGTTCAAGAAGACCCATGTTGTTTAATGGGTGGAAAAAATGACATCTTCTATGCAGTTTAATGTAATGATGTAAGAATGTGGATCAACCAACATGAAGGAAAAGGAGGTTGTGGCTGGGCTGAGAACTAGAAGTGTGTGTGTCGCTACATATCCTATGGTGATATTAATAAAGATATATGTAGTTCTAGAAGACCCGTGTTGTTTAATGTGGTGTGGAACAGATATGGATTTCCAGGTGTGAATGAATATGGGGTTCATGGATCCATACATTTTTATGTCACACAGTAAGGGTTAGAGGTACTATATACATTATTTTCTTATTGTTAGGACGTCATTATAAAATTTAACATCAAATGGGTAGGATGTTCTCATAACATTTAAAATAATATAACTAGGATTAGTGGGTATATTTTTACATCATGTAACTAGGACAAAATGGTATAGTTTAGTATCATGTAACTAGGACATGTGGGTATTGTTTAACATCACGCAACTAGGATAAATGGGTATAGTTTAACATCATATAACTATGAAGAGTGATAGGGCTTACACTAATGTGGATTCCGTTGTGATGATGGTTATGAAAAGAATTTCATGATATCTCTCCCATTTGTGGGGGGGTGTAACACACTCCCATTACCACAAATGTAGGAAAGAGAAGCGCTCCAGTTTTATCTACACTAATAATAAAGCTCTGATAAAAGGGGGATTTTTATTATTTCTAGAAAAAAGAGCTGATCAATCTACCATTTATCAATGCAAAAAAAAGAACTGATAAAAAGGAACATTTATCAGCATTAATAACAGCACTGATATAAGTATTTAATGTAAAATATCATTAATTTATATAAAATTAGTTTTGTTAAATTCAAAAATAATATTTATATGTATATATTAAATAAAAAATTCTTGTTTATTATGTTTATTAGGTTTATGTTTAAATTATGTTTATTAATTAGTTTTAGTTATATTTTTATTAAATAGTTAGTATATTATATGTTTATAATATTGAATATAAATAATTTTTAATATATATATATATATAAATACGTATTATATATAAATAAATAAATAATTATATATATATATATATATATTTATGTTTCCAAATAAATTAATGGGATGTGTACGTTCTTCTCATGAATATATATTCATTGTTTACCCTATTAATGGCCATATATACTATAGTACTATATATACTTGGTGTATTCATTCAGTTACTATATTAATGAAGCCTTATCATCCCATAAATTCTTAAAATCACAGTAAAAATTTTAAAATAAATAATAAATGTATTCATCATAATTAAAAATATAAACATTTACTTATATATAATTATTTAAATTTTAAATATAATATATATAATTATAATTAAATATAACTAAATAAATATAAATATGTTTAAATAATTATAAAATTACAAAATATTACTTTTAATGATAAATAAATATTTTTGAATACATTTTGAATATATTTATTTATAAATATATGTCTTTAATGAATATATACACAGACACACACACACATACATATATAAATATTTAAATACTTTTGAAATTAAAAAAAAGTAATATATCAATTTATATTTTTATATATCTAATTGTAATTTAAATTATAAAATTATATATAATTATTTATAATTGACACACAAACACCAAATATATATATATATATATATATATATATAATTTAATTTATTAAATTATATTAAATTTATTAATTGTATATATTTATAAAATTATAAATGTAATAATTATATTGATTTTAATTTTATAATTATGAACAAAAGGTATGTTTTATCAGTGCTAATTAAAAATCGCTAATAAATCTACCCTTTATATGTAGTAATAAAGCACACATAAAGGGATTTTTTATCAGAGGTTTCAATTGTAGCACTGATAAAAATTCCTTTATCAGCAATTTTTTAGTTCTTATAAATGAATGTTTTATCGGCACATTCAATTTTAGAACTGATTAAACATACTTTTTATCAATTATTTTTATCTAGCGCTAATGAACATGTCGCCGGTTTTTATAAATTAACCCCATCTTTCTTGTCCATCCTCACACCCTAATGCTCTCATAGAAACTGATCCCTGACGTAACTATTGTCACCATTGTAACCGCTGTTGCCACTGCCACCTCCTCCTCTCATCCCTCATCCTCCTCCTGCTTTGTCATCACTAATTTCTTCGCAGACGACGTCGCTGCCACCAACTATCCTCCCTCATCTCGTCCCACCTCTCCAACCTAATCCTCCTCAGCCGTCAAATCCTCCACCTCCGTGAACTGAATTTATATTGTGGTAAGGATTTTATTGTGATTTGTACCCCATAATTCATATTTTTCCTACGAATATTATTAATTTGTATTATTCATGTGGTGAGTCATTTTTTGAACACCCACATTCATTCTCAATGATTTTTTTTAGTTATGATTTTTCAAACAATCATTTTAATGGATATTCAACCATTTTAAGTGATTTTTTGGAGTAAATAACTTCAAGGAATAGAATATTTTTAGATATTCAATTTATCCATTAGTATCCATCATCAAATGATCCCTTGATGATAACATTGAGTAGAAAAGTTTTCATCGGTCCTGATTCTACCTCCTCCACTTTTCTTCTTGATCCCTTACAATATTGTGTATCACGAGACATCACCACAAATTATGGAATGAGGTGTGGGTGTTGATTCTGAAGGAAAAATGATATGGAGAGGTGATATGTGAAAATTTGGATAATGGAAAATGCACAAAAGGTGATTTTAAAGTGAATATTTGGCATGGATTTGATCAAGGGATGAGAAATAAACTATGTGGGGGTGTGACATTAAGAGTAGATTAACAGGAAGTTCCCTAAAGTTTCCTAGATAGCAATAAGGTGAACTATGATGTGATTTTTGGTGATTTAAGGTGTAAATAGATTGAACCATGGATAAATAACGGAATATGGGTGAAGAACATGCCCCCACAATGTGTAATTCAAAGAAACACATGCTATGTACCTCCGTTGATGTGGTGATAGGGTTTTATGAAATTATAATTATCACACTACATATTTTATGGATTCACAAAAAATGTAGTCTATATAAAATTAACTTCCATGTGCATGAGATTATGTTGGTAGGCTGGGTACATAACTAGTCACAGGAAGTGTAGTATGAGTACATTCCATGTATTCCTACATGACTTGTCTCAGGTAATAGTACCCACCAATGGTTTCATTTATAAAATAATAAAAATGTGTTCACAAATACATATTATATAATCAAGGACTAAATTTCATGACTATCTTATAATACAAACTATGTACTCATGTGAGAATCACACACTGTGTATCCCCTTAAAAATTCCATGTACCATGAGAAGATATTGATCTATGTATTAGGGATACACTTAAAGTACTTATTGGTCTCATAATTTCTACATATTATAGTGAAGGATATGTACATTTACTTCACAAGCCATTTGAAGAGGCAATACATGACAATACTATTGTTGAGGGGATATACACTATGTACCCTTAAAATACATGTCGTGTTCTTTCTCAAACCTTCATGGTTTTAGTATCACCTATTTCATGACCCAAATTTTGGTGTATGAATACATCATGTTAATTTTATATATAGAATGAAATGGTGATATTATCTTCGACAACATAGGTGAGATGTGAGGAGATTCAATCAATGTAATCATCTTTGTTCAGTAGGAATGAAGATGGGGATTGTGTATGTTGATCCCTTCATTCATGGGGTAGGGTTTTACCATGGGTATGCACTAAGTGAATGGTGTAGGTCCCTCATATTATTCAGAATGTTTGGAACTCCAACACACACATAGAGAACAAGTCTCCCAAATCGAGCATGGGGTTCGTACTCACTCAAAACTGATGAGGTATTGTTCCCCCACACATAGCTAATAGAGTTCAGTACTCCCCCACATATCCATAGAGTTCAATACTCCATCTTTTAATGAAGAATCCTTACTATAGTGAGTGTCCTCTATTAGGGATTGAAACTCCCTCAACCAATTTATATACATCACCAAGATGATGGTCTCATTCAATATATTTTTATAGGTGACATGGGTTTTCTCATAATTGGTTAGATATGATAATAGGTTTTAATACTCCCTTGATCACGATTTATCACTAGTTAATTCATGGGTTCCCCAATAGGATTCTAGAAAAGTTATGTTATAAAGCTGGTAAAAAAGCTATGGTCTCCCATATTGTGTGATATTGTTTACTCGGTGGATGCCACCAGCTGCTGGCCTACATAACACAGTAATCCATTAGTAGATGATGTTTTTATAAAACTCATGATATGACTACATTATTGTGGTCTGATTTTGAACCAATGTCCAAGATGGTGATTTATTAAAGGATGATGAACCCTTTATATGGAATCTTGATCATGAATGAGTATGCATCGAGGACTGTAGACCATGAAAGGTATTCAATGGTAATGTTTTAATGTGTAATTTTTCATTCTCAGTGGATTGGTTGGACAAATCAAAGGATGTTATTTCAAGTATTTGTTTTGTATTCATGAAAAAATACTATGATGTTTTCCCCTAAGTGAGCATCGAAAGTTGAGTATTATTATTGAAGATGCACCCTTTATATGGGAGTTGGTTAGTGTTTCAACTGAAGACAACTATAGTGGTTCCTAGGATGGACCTCCAACTAGAATATAACATCAATATTATAGACCCACCTATTGTAGGCCAAATTTCCAACAAGGGAGTTGTTTAGTGGATGTTTCAAAGTTGCAAGAGTAGTTGGAGACGAATGATTCATTGATCCACTCCCATAATCACTACATTGAATCTGTTCTTGGTAATAATAAAGTATTTTCATTTAAGGATGGGAAAATATAAATGTGATGCATGTCCATGGTTAGGAATCAATATGTATATTTTGGAGTTCAATTTTTGTACACTCTTAATAGACCCTTATACTATATTTCTTTGAATTGAGTTATTCTTCCTACAAAGTTTGTTTGGGAGTGGTGGATTCCAATGAAACTCATAGACACACCCTTACCATCTTGAGAATTTCCAATAAGGGAGACTATTTTTCACTCACCCTAGCTGGTAAAATGAGATTAAACTTAGTATATAAATAGGTCTTTAATTATGTTACTCTATGGTATATGTGAGATCCAGTGGTACCTACCATAAAATATATTAGATACTAATGATAGTAAAATGTGGTGATAAACAATTTTGTATGTGAGGTGAGATCAACCCCCATTAGTGAGTGGGATCCCCTAAGGTATGGTGAGTGGATCCCAACCTCAAGGGTTTGTAGTAAAATAACCAAAAAATGATAAGCATGGATTTATGAACTAAGTGAATAAATGAGGACATACTCTCTATGAATGTAGAGGAGTGCATTAAGGTTTCAGAAGTGAAACCCAAGGTCATTCCTAAATAAGAGACCGATATATACATAAGAATTCATTATAGAGGTGGCATTTATGTGTTACTGAGAGGAACAATGACCTCCCTTATAGCCTTTAAAGAGAGAATGGACTGAATCCATCCTTGTATTAGTTCATGGTAGATCCTATTATAGAATTAGAAAATGGTTTCAATGTTCTGAAGAAAAATATAAAAATGATATATATATATATATATTTTTGTTTATTTTGGAAAAGAAATTATTTCCATTAATTATTATGAACCTAATTTGTTACATTCTATAATTGTATCATTGAGAAGATGATTCTTGAGAAAATAAATGGGTTATGATTCTTACATACTTGGTATGAAAAAATTTTAAGGTTGATAAATAGTTTTATTAGATTGTGTTAGAATACATATATTTGAAAAATGATATAGTGTTTTTGAATGTATTATTAAAAGGATGGGTATTTAATAGTGTTATATGTCATGAGTCTTCTAATGACTTAATTATATTCTAATGATTTAGATATGAGAAACATGGATAAAATTATATATACATTCACCATAGTATTTATCATGTATTCCATGTTGTGTAATTGACATGATATTTCCTATTATGGAGTGTAATATGTAGATAAATATGTAATCTATGTGAGTGTTATTGGATTTCTATAATGAATATAATCTATGATTGTTTTTTCAGCCTTGGATAATTTTTATATCACCAATTTTTGGATATATTTTTTTAAATATTAATATCACCAAATAAAATATTATAGATATGAATAAATAATGGATGGATGCCAATTGTCAAACATAAGAGTACGAAGATGGAGTGAAATATTTCATCATGTTTAAAAAATAGCATGCATATGATCCTCATCAAATATTTTGTCTCTGATTACATTGTTGTCATTCAAGAAATGTTAGTTTAGAGGAGTTGGAAGAATAGTTGATCTGTTACAGAATAGAATGAAGTTAAAAATGTAAGAATCAATATGGGGAAAAAGAGAATGTACATAGTGACTGGGCTAAAAATGTGTTTTATGATTCATTTTATATTATTACAAGTGTGAAAAATAAAGAAGAACATTTTCTGGATGTGATTATAGATGTCTATGAAGATGAAGATCATATTAAGGAAAAGAAAAGTAGAATTGAATATGAACTTCTTGATTGCCCAAAATTGACTGAGAAGTTAAATAGTTTTTAAATGATTCCATTGTATGATGGTTGAACTAAATTTACATTATTGTAAGAAAAATTCAATCTATATAATTTGAAATCATAAAATTGATGGAGTGATGCCAGTTTAATGGAATTACTTTCTATCTTGAATGAAATTCTCCCAAAATATAATGATATCCCTAGCTGAACATACAACACCAAATGAATTCTACACTCGATGGGTATGATCTCTAAAGGAATAAACATGTACTTGAATGACTATATACTGTTTCCCAAGGAACAAAAATCACATAGAGAATTCCTAGGGTTTGTTACTTCTCGATAAAAGAATGGTGAATCTGACCCTATGAGTGATACATGGTAGATTCCAATCATTCCATGGTTTTGGCTCCTATATGGAAGTGAGGATACTATAGATCAATTGACGTGGCACACAGACCGTCATGAACCAAATCTGGTTGCCATTAAACCTGGCACCTGACCCACCCCATGGTAAGTCCCAAGGGGAATTCTCGATCCCCAAGGGCTGGAAAAGTGCCCGGGTATCATAAAATAAATGCGGGGAATGATTTAACAAACATTATAAACATACAACAAAAATAAAATCCAATAAACCATATCTAGATTTTTCAATCCAAAAAATATTTTAAAAAATTTAATAATTGAGTTACACAATTTAAAACATTTTTTAAATACCATTATAATGACATTAATCCAAAATATACAGCCCAAGAACCAGAACATGGAAAGATGCACCACCCTTGTGCCGTCTTCACACCACCGCATCATGATGTACTACTAAACACCCAAAACCATTCGCAGAAAAGATGTACCCAAACCTATGAAAATAATAATCAAGTCTACTTACACCCAATGTTGTAATTAGGGTGTGATCCAAATCCAAGTAGGATACCACCACTAATACATTTCACATGATAAACATTCAATGATGAAAAAATTTCATTTTTTCATAAACATGAAATGCTAGTAATTTTTTTTAAAAGATGCAACTTTTAATAAAAATAGTTTTCAAGTGGGATTTTTTAAAGAATACACACTTTTAAATAAAATACCAATGCAAATAAATTTCCAAACAATCATACTGTATGACAATGGTAAGAATAAATCATCACATGAGAATAAGAGATGGGAAATAACCCATATAAACTAGCTCGTTGTGGGTCCCAGGTAACTCGTATCTCGACGAATATAACCATCACAATATCTGTTCTCATAAACACGAGCCACTATTATGGAGATTACCAAAAAACTATTGGTTCCCAAAAATCATTATCATCATAGTTTAGTTAGTGTTTTCAGCGTCAAACATGCTACGTCAAACTGAGGCCAAACCCCAGAGGATCACCAGCATATTAGTACACGCCAACCCACCTAGATACCTGGGTTTCCATCTTGTTGTCAAACAAGTTAAAGAAGCCATGAAATATAATTTAAAAATGAAAATATAACTTACACATCACACATTCACCCAATATCCCACATTTATATCACAAAGGTCACATAATCCCCATTTTCATACAAATTAATTTTGATATCATACTCACACAAAAATTGCCCACAACACTTTTCACATCTCATTAACACCGGAACAAATCCTGTAAACATTTTTATAAAAAATTTCCAAGACGAAACACATCACATAACAGCCCACACACACATGCCACATAATAACGTTTTTACCTTCAAATTCCTTTTCTCACCATACATGAAACATCCCACAATCTGTTTTTCACCCATATCCAAATTTAATAAATCATCTCGAAAAATGATATAACATTCTCAAAATGATTGACATTAAAAATACCCTCTTTATCTTTCAAGAACACATTCTATGAACATACACCTACCAAATTAGTGCATAGACATCCTTTACACACTTTTTGTAACTCATTAATTCATTTAGAATTTTCATAGAACACTTTCAAGAAGCATGACATGGTTTTGTTCCTAAACCCCATTCAAAGACCCTCTTTTAAACCCAAAATCACCCAAATACACAACTAAATAAGAATTTCCATCCCAATAATCATTTAATAAATCACTTGAATATGTTATAAAATAAACCCAAATATTACCAAAAGGGTTACACATGGAAAACACCCAATTTGAATCAAAAGTGAAATTATAAAATTAAACACATAAAAAACTCCATCAAAAATGGTTTTATCAAATTTTACAGAATATAAGGATCATTAAAAATAAATTAATCTAGAATTAGAACCCATAAATAAATGATTAAACTTGGAATAACGTACCGAAAGTGTCAAAACCCTCAAATCATGGTGTGAAACATCACCTGTACAACCACTGGACCTTAAGGAAGATAAATCAACCCCTAGGTCACAATATTTCACCAAAAATAATCATGGTCAAACCCTAGGTATGAACCCCAACTACTGGGAAGTTTAGAAGTCATGAAATGGTGAAAGAAACCCAAATGAAATAGAAGAAATCAATGAGAGAAAGACTTACATGCATGATTTTAATGTTTTCCCCCATATAATATACCATAAAAAATAATTTGAAACAGAAGGAGAGAGACCTTGGAGGATATACATTGAGGTAGGGAACGACGTGTTGAATAAATGGGTCGATTTGGGTTTATTATAGAAGGAAAAAATGGGAATTAAAAAATATTTTTAATGACCTGGACACCCTTACACGGTTTTCCTGCATAGTTTCGTAAACCATGTTTCCTAACCATTCGACATGTTATGGCCACCCAAAATAAATCCATGATCCTCCAATTTCATGGGGACTAAGGGGGAAACCAAGGGTGAATGATCGTCCAAGTAAAGGGTTGAAAAGGTCCCAAAAGAAACCATCCTCTTAACCCCAATACTCATCCAACTGAAGGGTACAATCCACCTCAGAAACATAGCCCACTTGTGGTGCCACTATGAGTTTCATTAATAAAACTCCAAAACACCACAACATCACACCATCCATTTGACAATAGAGGAGGCTAATTACCATCCAACACCCCCTATCTAAGGTCATAGATCAATAACATAAGAGGCACCAAAATTTCAAACTCAGAAAACCCAAAACCCTAGAGAAAGCTAAGAACCAAAAGATGATTTGTAACAAAGAAAGGAAACAAAAATATTGGTTTGGCATAGACAGAAGAAATAATTATGGAAAACTATAACATCCAACAGACGCTACTTATTGGAATAGAATTGATTATGATAATTCTAACTATAGAAACAAGTCACGAATCATCCGCCTTGCATTATCAACAGATAGAGTGAATCCTATTGGTTTTCAATGTAGCAATAATAGTACATGGACAATAATGTTGCTAAATTATAACTTCCCACTGTGATTAATCAACAAATGAAAACACATCATGTTTTTTATTCTTATATCAAGACAAAAAAAGGGTAATGATATTGATGTTTATTTGGCTACATTGATCGATGATTTAAAATTATTATGGGATTCATTTTTTACGATGTATGATGTAATAGAAATGAAGATTTCACATTGAGATCCATGCTTATAGGATGATAAATCACTTTCATAATTATAGAATTTTCTTATGATATAGCATTAAATTAACTCTTGGGGGGTCCTATATGCGAACAAGGTACACAATCAATTAGGTTGAAACATTCATCAAAAACCATTTTTAGTAAAATGTATTTGAAAAACCATACGAAAAGAAGTTGGAAAAAGTAATCAGTTTTTTTGAATTACAATACTATATTTCTATGTACATCAGACGTTTTATTGATGTTTAGCATGTTGAAAAAAAAATTTATGTGATAGTGTCATCAGTACGTTGCTAAATGCACCTGGTAAAAAAAGTTGTAATTAAGGCTAGGTTGGTCATGGTTGACATGTGAATATGAGAATGGTGGCACTAGTGAAGGGTGAAAAATGAACATTTCTTCCTCCTACCACTTATACAGTTTCTCAAGAGACATATCTATTTTGAAACTTCATGAATGACATAAAACTATCATAGGGGTTTTCATATAATATTATGAACATCTTGTCAATGCAGGAATTAATGTTAAAAGGTTTGAAATCATATTACTACCATGTTTTCAAGCAAGATTCAATTCCTATAGGTTTACATTGAATTTTTTCCAATAATGTCCCTTATACATTAACCAACTCTGTTTCTTCTTCAAAGCTATATGTGTTATGTTATTGACCCGATGAAATTACTGACCATGGAAAGGGAAATTGTCTTCATATTATATAAATTAAAATTGTTATTCCCATAGATTTTTTTGATTCGATGGTTCATTTAATGGTTAACATGCTGAAGGGGATTCATCTATGTGGTTCTATAACCTATAGGTAGATGTCCTGCATTGAATGATATATGATGATTTTGAATGATTATGTCAAAAATTAAATTTGGCCGGAGGGTTTTATTTTAGAAAAATATATTGTTCACAGAGCCGTTGAATTCTGCACCGCATACCTATCTGGTGTTAAAAGCATTGGTCTAACAAAATATCGTCAGACTAGGTGAATTGCGAGTGAAATAATTTCTGGAAATGGGGTCATCAAAATCAATTTTATATATTGGGAGTCGGGCCACCTTTACGTCTGGTATAAAAGTTTTCACATTGACACATATGTTGAAACCCCCAATGAAATTCTTAGGAATTCAAATATTGCAAAGGAAAAAAAATAGATATCAAAAAAAAATAATCAATAGTTTATAAGATGGTTTCAGAACCATGTTTTTATGGAGTCAAATGAAAATAAAGACTCAATTTTAGAATGACGTCAATGGCTAGACAGAGGACCAATTGTGTACACATTATCTAACAATGCTGATGTAATTAATGGATATTCATTCTATACTAATAAAAATGATGAAGACCGCACCAGACAGAATAGTGGAGTTACACGAGTGGCTAATGTGATGTATGTTTCTAGCACTGGGGATAGAAGTCCAATTTTCATGAATATGTCATATTTTGGAATCATCAAAAAAATATGGGTGTTGTATTATATGACAATCTGAGTGCTGATTTTTCAATGCAAGTGGGTGGATAAAAGAATGGATATTAAAATATATGATGATTTGTGATTTTTGAATGATGATTTCAAAAATAAAGTGTACAAAGACGAACTGTTTATAATGGAATCATAACCAGTACATGTATTTTATGTTCCATATCTTTCAAAACAAAACTGGTCAATTTTTCTATTATTGACCAAAACCATAGAAGATTCAGAAGAAAATTCATCAGAGGATGGCCTTTCCATCGGAACGTCACAATCATTTCATAGTGTTCCTAATATGGATGGACTTTTTTATTTCATAAGAGACCAAAATGAAGAGATTTATATAGTATATAGAGTGGTCAAATCCCTTTAACCCTTAAAAAAGAGAGTTCAATAATTATTTTAATGTTTTTTAATATACATCATGTTACCTTATGTTATGTTTTGTTCATTTTTTATTTTCTACTATATAAATTAAATGTTAATCAACTTTTCCAGAAAATGACTTATGTATGTGATGGTGCTCCAAATCCTCAGGAACAAAATGTTTCACAACTTTCTTCTTCTTACATGGCAGACAAACAATAGGGTTATCAACCTATTTCATTATGTTAATATCTGATCATCAGTTATTTTATGTCATATTAATTAAATTATAAACCTATTTTCAAAATAATGACATCTACATGTGATGATGCTCCAAATCTCCAAGCACAACATGTTTCTAAACTTGTTTCTACTCGAAGTGAAAACAAACAATAGTTTTCTCAACTTGTTGCTTCTCCCACTGTAGAGGTACAACCACCTTCTACCCATGTCAATGCTAGGCCTCAGGTTCTGGATGAACATATTGATTATGGTGGATCTAGGGAAATTAAAGGTTAAAAAGCACCAATAATGCAAAAAAATAAAATAAGTGCCATAGTTTGAAGGTATTATCAAAAATAATTAAGGCTAAGGAGAAAGACATCAAATACAATATTGGATGGAATAAGAGGGGCCAACATGTTAACCCCAACAAGGCACTGTTTATTAGTTACATTGGAATCGTCACTCGACAATGTACGGTGATTGATGTAACAACCTGGGATCATGCTGTGGATGAGATTAAAACACTGATATGGGGAGATAATTTTGTAAAATTATGATATCATTTTTTTAATTTAAGAAAAATTAAATAAAAAAACATTGACTTACACTTCATCATCTCTTACAAAGTCCTTTATAGTATATGGATCACACAAAGACTATGACATAAGTGTTACTGGAATGATTCACATGGTTTTTTTCACAATTTTAACAAAATATTATCTTAAATATGCTTAAGGGAAAATAAAACTGCACCCACCTCTTATTTATACACACCTGATAACCTCACCATATGGTGATGTGTTTATTTTTCATCGTGTGAAGCAGTATTTTTAGGTACACTGTGTCTGTCAATACATTGTTTGACGGTACATGTATACATCACTTTGATTGACTGTTTTTTATTAATGAAAAAACAAACTGAGTGTTGAAAATAAACAATGGGAATCAAAACCAGCGTACCTCTACCATAAAGCAAGGGTGGGGTATGCATCACATGAAAATAATTTGGTACAAATTTTAAATCTACCATAATACTTTTATGTGATATTAAAAAAAAAACTTTATTCTTTTCTTTATATGTAGCTTGAACTGTCAAATCTAGAGCCACATCTATCCCATGCCATGTGCTATGGTAGGAGACATGTGTAAATAAAGATAGAAAACTAATAGATGAAAACACAAAAAAAGTGTGGGAAACATGTGTAATTATGACATAATAATTTTTTCTTGTAAATCTCTATTACATAATAATGATTACTTATTATCGTATATTTTCTATCTGACATAGTCACAAGAATCAACAACACCCACACCAAATGTAGACATATATTCAGTGGCCTTAAAGTAGCCAGAAAATTATGGTCGCTTCAGATGTGTAGGTGTTGGGGTTCTCCCCAAACATATTTCGAGAAAAAAACAGGAGGATCAAAATGAGGTAATGAAATATGTGAGAGAAATATTATCTATGTTTCAATAATAATTACAATCCCAAAAGAGATCGGATAGCTAGTTTGATGGGGGAGGCAAAGAGAAGAAACCACTCAAGAAAAATATTTGTGTGACGATCTAACCCCACCCCCAACAGTTTTGAGGCAATTTATTACCCTCAAAATCAATTCTTAACTAAGGTAGTCAATTTTATAATAATTATTTATGTGAATGTGAATCAGATAGACACTACACACTTATACCTTTCCTATATTGTTATTCAACAAGGTGAAAATGATTGTGATTTAAATCGATCAATGCCCACCCATCACCTTATAGAAAGATCTACATTGTTCAATATCCAAAATGACATGTTGCACAATAGACCATTTATGACAAATCATGTTAGAGTGTTAATTACTGTATACCTATACCTAATCACCGAGGCACCAGTTCCAATTGGTGATGCAGATATGAATACGGTCGAACATGTTATAGGAACATTCATCGCATGGCTGTCACCTTAGGGAAAAAAACATGTTGACAATGAGGTATTCATTTCCAATATAATTTCCAGGCTAAACCATAAAAATTTAATGATATATGGCTTGAACTAATAAAATTATTAAAGACCGATAATCGTAAGGGGGTGAAACAAAATACCGGTTCCAAACCATCTCAACAATCAACCATCCAATCAAAAAAATCTACCTAAATCACCTTAACCCCCATTATATATCCTCATTGATTAATATTGAAGGATCATGTGGATACAAAGTTAAAAGGTTGTGGTTATCACATAATTTATTTTGAATCAAATTTCTATCAAGGGGAAGATCCAGACATCATTAGTGGTGAGAGTTAAACTAAAATACTAGACTCTGATTGGTTAGGTGGCTCAGTTATAAATGTTTACATGAGGCATGTTTAAATGTTTTTATTTTCCAAAAGATAATATACTAAGGTAATTATGACTATACACATTTATTATTTTTATTTTGTGTATATAAGAAAAACAATAAAAGGGATTTTCTCATGAACAAAAATTTGTAATCGTTAGTCCTCACCTCACCTCTATAGAACAAGAATACATAACATCCAATAAAGTGGTTGAAATAGTGGCTGGACTACACAAATCGTTTAAGAGAAAAATTACGGATGATAGACTATTATCAATACCAATGATGCAGGTGTAAAAATTTATAATTTAATCATATCAAATATACTTTATTTTTTTTCATTAATTTTTCTGTGTTCTTAGGAACCATTGGATTTTCATTGCAGTCAATTTGGATACTCCAAAAATTTTATTTCTGGATTTAATGCATGGATATCGAACAAAATGACAACCAATGATGGAATTTTTTAATTTTTAATACACTACATTCAAAATTATAGAACTAAACATCTAGTTATATAATTTATATTACCTTCTAATGAGGACTCTATTATGATAAGGTGGTGCATGAATATATTTTACATCATGGAATTATGCTAGGGGAAATGAAAAATAAACATGAAAAGTAATACTATTGGATACAAATTAGGGTATAAAGGTTATGATTTCACTATCCAAAAAATTAAAAAAATAACTCAATTGTTTCAATGTTTCTGTAGTGCCCAAAACAAACAAACAATAAATATTGTGGTTATTATGTTTGTAAATTTATGAAAGGGATCATATTCCTTGAACAAACCAGCATCCCTGAAGAGGTATTTTCAAATATAATTTCTATTTCATTTAAAATACCTATTATTACTTTGTGTATTTATATTTTTCCAGTAATACTATGACTTCTAAAAAAAGTCATATTAACAAGACGATGTAGATATTCGTATAAACGAATGGGTAGTATACCTAATAAAAGAATTTAAAAATATAGAATGAAGATGATAAAATTTTCAAACAATTTAAACTTCAAACAAATTATCTTCCTTATCTTTCACTTTTTTTGATTGTGATGTTGTAATTTTTACATCATTAACACCATAATAAAAATCATGTCCATTAGTAGTCCTTGTTTTCACACTAAATGGATTGCATGTTGATTGGTTTTTTAAAAGAAATTGATGGTCTTCATTTATAGGGTATGTGTCTTGTTGATAAGTCAAAAAAATATAATGAGAATATAGAAGGGATTTCCCCATCACATTAGTTTTTTGTGACATCTTGAGAAATAGTGTGAAAAAAAGCTTACTCCATTCTTTAGTCGAACCAGTGATGAACTGATTCTCATATATTCATTCAGAGGTCCTGAATATATGAAAGTTGGTTCCTCACTAGGCTGACTAAAGCTAAGTTGTAGAAGGAGGATATTATTATTTGCCAATAGTATAGTGATCACGTATGTCACAAAAACACAATGGACGACAAAACCCCTTCTATAAACTCGTTATCTTTTGTGTTCTATCAAAAACTCACATACCCTATAAATGAGAAACACAAATTTCATTTAAAAAACCAATCAACCTGAAATTAATTTATTTAACAACACAATTGATAAACTAAAAACCAAGGGAATTCATTATGATTGTTTTGATACTTTAATAAAATGATCCATTTGTAACTTTTGAAATTTAAGAATGAATCAATCCTCTATCTGATGGATGGTGTCACAGATATGACTCCAAATGTGTCTTGTAATTTAAAATTGTCATTAATTCAAGTAATAAAAAAACACAACTGACATAATGAAAACTGAGAAAACAAATTCAGATTTTTTTGATACTTTATTAAAATGATCCATGAGTTAGTTGTGATGTATTATAATTAACCCCACAATAATCCAACAAATGGTGTAACCCACGTGACTAAATGTGTCTGCTATTAGTTTAAAATTTACCTTTTAGTTCAAAATGAGTCTCTCACTGAATACAAATAAAAAGTTCTCTGATTGTCTTCAAAATTAAGTATTGTAATGTTTATGTGAACTATGAATTGTATGAATATGTCTCACAACAAACTGATAGAGGATTCCACTGGTATGACTCAAATTGGATGTTTTTAGTTTGAAATGAAATTTTAGTAAAAAAACACAACTAACATAATATAAATTAAAGAAATTAATTATGATTGTTTTGATACATTAGGACACTAATCCATCAGTAATCTGTGATGTGTAGGAATCAAACACACCTCAATTTGATGCACAATTTCACCGATATGACTCCAAATGTGTCTTGTTATTTAAAATTGACATTAATTCAAGTAAAAACCCTCAACTGACAATATGAAAACCATGAAAATGCAATCGGATTGTTTTGATACATTAGGACAAGGATCCATCATTCAGTTGTGATTTTTAGGAATAAACTCCACCTCAATACGAAGAATAGTGTGACTGTATGACTAAAACTGTCCTCTATCCATTTAAAATTGACATTTTAACTCAAAAAGTGTGACTCAATGAAAACAAAGAAAACACACTCTGATTTCCTTAGAAATTAAGGAATGTTATTTGGAAGACCTTTGTGATGTGTATGAAGTAGTCTCACATCATTCCGACACATGATGCGAACAGTATGACTCAGATTTCATGTTTTCGGTTCGAAATGAAATTTTAGTAAAAAGACACAACTGAAAACTAAAAATAAAGGAATCAAATTTGGATTGTTTTGGTAATATAGGAATATGATGCATCCGTGATTTTTTATGTGTATGAGTCAACAAAACCTCAATCCAATGCACGGTGTCACTGGTATGACTCCAAATGCTTATTGTTACATAAAATTGACATTAATTCAATTAAAAAAACACAACTGACATACTGAAAACATTTCAAACACATTATCATTGTTTTAATACTTTAGGAAAACAATCAATGAGTCAGTTGTGACATGTAGGAAACAACCCCACCTTACTCTGATGAATAGTGTGATCTGTATGACTAAAAGTGTCTTCTATGAGTTTAAAATTGTCATTTTAACTCAAAACATGTCACTCATTGAAAACAAAGAAAACATTCACAAGTTTTATTTTAGATTAAGGAAAATTATTCATAAGTCCATTCTGATGTGTATGAAGTAGTATCACCTCAAACCGATGAACTATATAACTAGTATGAATCAAATTGTATGTTTTTTGGTTTGAAATGACATTTTAGTAGAAAAACACCACTAATTTACTAAAAACCGATGAAATGCATTCTTCCTTTTTGATTCATTTGGAAAAGGATCCTTCAGTCCTTTGTGACATGTGGGATTCAACCACACCCCAATCCCATGCCCGATGTCATCAGTATGACTCCAAATGTGGCTTGATATTTAAAATTAACATTTATTCAAGTAAAAAACACAATTGACATACTGAAAACCGATCAAATGCATCAATATTGTTTTGATTAATTAGGAAAACAATACATGTGTCATTTGTGATGAGAATAAATCAACCCTACATCCATCCGATGATGGGTGTGACCTTTATAGCTAAAAGTATCTGCTATCAGTTTAAAATTGACATTTTAACTCAAAACGTGTCAATCACTGAAAACCAAGAAAACACTCTCCATTTGACTTTTAAATTATGGAAATTGATTTTTATGTCCTTTATGATAAGTATGAAGGAATATCACATCAAATAGATTCATGATGTTATTGGTATGAATAAAATTACATGTTTTCAGTTTGAAATGACATTTTTGTAAAAATACACAACTGAAATACTGAAAACAATTGAAATGAATTCTGAGTATTTAGATACACTAGGAAAATGATTCATTAGTCATTATTTATGAGTAATAATCAATCCCAAATCAATTTGACACACATTGTCACCAGTATAACTCCAACTGTGACTTTTTATTTAAAATTGAATTTAATTCAGGTAAAAAACACAACTGACATATTGAAAACTGATCCAACACACATGGATTATTTTGATACTTTAGGAAAATGATACATAAGTCTATTGTGAATTGTAGGAATCAAATACACCTCAATCTTATAAATGGTGTGACCAGTATGACTAAAAGTGTTTGATATTAGTTGAAAATTGACATTTTAACTCAAAACATGTCACTCACTGAAAACCAATATAACACACTCTGATTGTCTTCCAAAATAAGGAAAGTAATTCTTAATTCATTTGTGATGTGTATGAAGCAATATCACATCAAAATGACACATGATACAACTGGTAAGACTGATATGGCATGTTTTTGATTTGAAATGACATTTAGTAAAAAACGCAATAGACATAATAATAATAGTTGAAATGAATTACAATTTATTTGATACATTAGGAAAACAATCCATTTGTCATTTTTGATGTTTAGGAATCAACCCCTCCTCAATATTATGCACAGTGTTACCTATATGACTCCAAATGTGTCATTTTTATTAATTGACATTTTTTATGTATTCTTCTTATTAATGTTTACTTAATTTATTTATAGTATTACTAATGTAATATTATTTTTCTTATATAGGTTAATCATTATTCTCAAGTTGGGATGATTTTTTTGGTGATTATTACCATTGAAGGACATCTTTTAGAGTGGAACACAAACGTCAAAATAGAAAACATTAATGTTTTTAACAGTTTGTTGGATATTTGTAAATGTAATTTTATAAAACATTTTTCATAATGTATATAGACATTTTTTTCGTATATAACTTGGGTGGATATTTTTTATTCATGATTCCAATTAAACATATATAGCATTGTTTTCCAAAAATTTGTGTGTATTTCTTATTTTCACATAATTTACATTGTGTATGTAGTTATTTTGTATATATATACTATTAGAGATTATTTTCTAGTAGGTTTTTATAGGTTTTTGTAGGTTAGTTTTGCTGGTTTTAATATTTTTGTTGGATGTTTATTTTTTTGTAGGTTGTTGGGTTTGTTGTTATACATACAACATGCCGAGATAGGGAAGCCTTTATCATCACTTTAAATAGCATTATTAAATGAATACATTATCAGTGATTTTCAGAGTGCTGGTAAAGTGGGCCATTATCAACTCATTTCTGAGTGCTGATAAAGGGTTTCCTTTATCAATGATTAAAATAGCACAGATAAAGGTTTCCACACTTTAAAAACATCTCAATTAAGAACACTTTTTTAGCACTAATAAATTACTTTTTTTGCACTTATAAAATAATTTTTTGTGGTAGTGTCCCCACCAATTGTGTCTAATGAAAAAGATTCATTGTAATATACATATTGTATTATATGAAGCCCTTTCCATTTGGGTTCCCTTATTAGTGGTTTCTTTCCTGATTTCATTAGGGTTCCTAGTATAAACACCAGTTCTCCATGGATGGATGAACAGAGGTGAACCATTTCATTGAAGGATTGGGAATTCTAATTTTAATAAACGTTAAGTTTGTGAAATGAACACAACCTATTATCATCAATCAACTCAAATTCATCCATCAATTTTTTTTTGATTTCTCTCAATTGAGAGATGTCCTCAAATGGCTATTCGGAGTGAAGGATGCTGGTACTGTATGGTTAACACTTCCTCAGTTATATATACTAATGACTATGGTATTTATCTTGTGATAGTATGTGTGGTGGTATGATAGGCCCATAAAGAATGGATGAGTTTATCTAGCCATTAGATCGTATCCTTATTCACCATCTTCAAGAACATATTTGACAGAGCCTTATAAAAGGCCTCTATCTATCTATTTGATGCAACATCATAGAAATATGAGTAGATGTATTTGATTTGGTACTCTTGGTAAAGATTATTCTACCCCTATTATAGATTTATGTGTCATTGTATTTCAATATCGGGTGAAGGACCGAAAACCTAGTGACTATATGGACCATTACAAATTTGATGATATTCTCAATCCTAAATTCATTGTGGTGTATCAACTAATCCCATTTGGGAATGAAATCAATAGAAGTATGGATTTACATGAACTACATAGCTATGGACAGGGGATGGGATCCCAAAAAATCCATCCCCCAAAGGAAAATTTCCAAGAATAATATGTTTTATAAAGATATTTTGGGGGTTTATAGACGATTATTTCATGGATCTAGAGTGTATGACATTACTTGGTGAATTCCACACAGTCATGCATCATGGTCTACCTTCAATATCATAGTATCCTAATTTTGTGGGAGATCCATGTTCTAGAATGATTAGTTCTGCAAGATCCTACATGGAATTATTCTATCATTGTGAAAATATCTCCTTCTACTTATCATATAAGGATTATTTCAAGAGATCCATGATTTTATAGGGTTTTCTGCACATTTGGACCATCATTCAATGTGAAGTTCATTACATGTCACCAAATCTTCTCCCTTCCTTCTTTATCTGTAAAAAAGAGTCCCACATCACAGTCAACCTATTATGGGATACATACATCTATTGGTGGATATTGGTTTATCTTTCTCTAGGGTAGGGTTGACCAAATTAACTTTATCCATATCACATATGATGATCTCTGAGACCATTCATGGATGTGATATATGGAAGATTTATTATTTTTTATCAGGGTCAGCCATAATTTCATCAATATTGGATATTGTACTGATTAAACCATTCTGTTATATGGGAATATGAGTCAATGTGGTCTCTAAAGGGAACTCTACCATAAGTGTGCTAACGAAGCTACTGATAGGGTCTAGTTCTTTGTTTTTGGTGTAATATTCTCCATTGATCATTTTAATCACAAATTTCATACCACCTTTGATATTAATTTATTCTATTTTCAACTGAAGGGATAATTTCATCCTTGTGATGAGATCATGGTATTCTTCCTCATTATTTGTGCAGCCATTAGATAGTGAGAATGATTAGGGAAAACCCACTATCTTGGGAGACAAAAATATGGCCTCTAATCCAACCTAATTAAGAATCAGTTTTTCCATATTTATTTGATAGGACATCGGGAGGCACCATCAAAATACATCTCCCATGTGTGGGGAGTTTTTATAGACATAAAATACCATCTCATATAGAAGCTCAGTGTCCATTGGCGTATTTTCTAAGGTAGAATTTTCTATGAATAAATCATCTAAGGAATGCCCCTTCACCTAATTCTCTGATATGAACTGAATGTAATATTTGGGGAGAATGACTTCACATTAGGCCTAGTAGATGGTTAATATAGGACGAACAACGATGTACTTTAGAAGATCCATAAAAGAGAGCAGATGGAATTCATGATGCTATAAATAATGCCTCATAATTTTCACCACACGTATGAATGAAATGAAGTTAATCTTGACACTAGAGTATGAGGTCTCAATAACAAGAATAGTCTAACTTTTGTAGTAGAGACATTTCTAGCTCCAAAAATTATTTTTTTGGTGCAAGGATGGAACCTAGTGATCATTCCCTGGAGGCCACATAAATGATGAGTGGCATCCCATTCACATGAGGAATCAAGTCTATTAGGTGTATGAGATATATCATGATACTTATAAAGAATTCCTTCCAGTTATCATCCCATTGATTGGTTATTTTTTCATCATTATTATGGTAAAGGTAAATGACTTTTCATACAATGTAACTGTAAATTACAGAATGTAGGTGAAGTTCCCATGGAGCCATGTAGTTTCATGATATTTAAGGGGGTGAAATTTATATAATATCACTATCCTTATCTGATTCATCTTCAATGAAACTATGGAAGTCCACAAATACTAGAAACATTCCTAATGTTACCCTGAAGGAAAATTTAAGATGTATCATCTTCAGACTGTTCTGTAGTATATTGACAATAAAAATTGGAGATCTTTGATGTGATCAATTAAATTACAGTATTGGAAAACCAGGTTGTTAGAAAAATATTTAAATATCATTACTAAGAATAGATTAAAGATATGATTCTTGGAAATTTGATATTTAGCTCCAGTATTCTTCAATCCAAATGGCATGACTTGTTAAAAAAGACCCCATGTGGTGATCTGAATTTAGTGTCATATTCATCATTAGGGGACATATTTATTTGGATTTACAGTAAGTACCCATCCATAAAGAAAATGACATGGATGCTAACAGTTTCGTTGATCAAGATTTATGTGAACTGCAAATGGATGTCATCCTTCTAGAAATGTCGATTATGTTCACTAAATTGTATGAAGACTATAATATTCCAATTATTTTTATTGGAATGGATGATTTCGACCATCCATCATATGTATTTCACATTTTGAAAATGTTTTATTTGATCAAAATGATGACTTCCACATCTACATTTGGGTCATGAGAGTTGTTCTTCCTCCTAGTGGCTTACATCAACCATCACTACTCATCGGGTAAGTTTATATGGTGCAGAGCCACATCTGGATTCAGTCTGAGCAGTTTTGTATAGCTACAAGGGAACGCATATCAGGTTTGAATCAGAAATAATTTGTACATCTCTTTCTCTTTCAAGGTAATAGAAGAAAATATCAATTTAGGTTTGGCTCTTATATCTTTCTGATAAATATCTTCCTGATAAATTTTATGGGGGTGGAGACAACAAACTTTAATAAAGAGGTGAATTTTTAGGGTCATCATCATCCTCATTATCTTCTGATTCTATAGAGTATTTTTAAGTTTAATATAGAAATATGGGGTATTCTGTATTAGTATTTGGGAGAATAACCCTATGATAGGATACATTATAAACCTATTCTACTAATGTTTTTTCATAGAGATATCCAAGCTTTTTGTCTTTCGTAATGTGAATGGGGACATAAGGGGCTTGGATTTTTGGGTTCATGTCTAGCACCTCAACCTAATTTATAGGGATCATGTAGACTCTGTCAAGAATAATCTAGGGATTTTCAGGGTTTGGTCCATAACCATTGTTTTATGAAGCCTATATATCAACATACCTCAATATTTTTTCTCCTCCCTTCATGTATAAATTAATATTAGCTTGTGTGGCTCCACAAGTCTTGAAGGTGGTATTTCCACCATGTAGTATGCCAAAAATTCCATTGATAGGGTGCTTTCGACACTAAGGGAATATTGAAGGGACCATTATGTGGCATTGGAGACATGGATTCCCAAGAAGAACATTGTACGTAGTTCCATTTTTGGATAACCATAAACACAATGTCAGATGTGGGGTCACCAAATCATGCTTCGAGGTTGATATTTCCAAGGGTTATTTGGTCAAACTTATCATTTCCTAGAATTTTCAACATTGTGGTAGATAGGTCCCCTTCTCCATATCCCAAATGTTGGAGGGTTTGAACTAGGATGAGGATGATCCCGAAACAATTATCATTCAGGTCCACAAGGTTTTCTAAATTTTTGAGTCTTCCTGAATCACATAGGGGCCAGATGCACTCTAGGATTATATCTTGTTGATCCTTGTCAATGAATTATTTAGGACATGACATATACTCACTAGACCATGGCTGGATTGACTTCATTCTCAAAATACTATGGGTTCCCAAGAGCATAAAAGTGCCTCAATATTCTCTTTTTAATGATACATTATTTTGAGGATTGAGTTCTTGGATGGAACTACATCAACATGTTTCATAATGTCATAATTTTGTGTTGGTGGAATGTTCTTCCTAATATGGGGTTTCTCTAATGAATACATATAAGTATTTAAGGAATTTGAGGTGGACATGCCTGATGATTGTGGGGAAGTAAAGGGAATATATACTTATAGTTATGTGGGTTGTGCCATCCTTCTCTATTTCCTAGTTTGATCGAATCATGGAACCCCCACTAGGTGGACATGAAAGAAATGCGTATACAAGTTTCTACTAGAGGGATATGGGGAACCTCCCTACAGATTTTGGTCTTACTAGAGAAATATCTTACATGTATCTAATATATATATATTCTACCTGGGTACCTGATTGGAATATTTTGTTTGACCATGTCCATAATGTACCATGTATCCTTAGCTCCAGCACATGCATCCTCCCATTCTCTAATTAGGTGTAAGAAACTCATATTCTGAGGCATATTGATAATAAGAGAAAGGATTATCCAATTATATCATGTGAAAAGAAAAAAATATGACCTCTATATCATATGTGGTTTCTATTTTTTGGGGAAGTTCCCATAATTCACATGTTGCGGGTAAGAAATATGCACGAGTTAGAGCTTCCCTGATAACTGTATAAGACTAGTCCCATTCTATTTCATCACACATATGCTGGTTACACCTACCTTTTTAGGCATAATTTATGTTGTGTCAATGGGCATGGAGATATTCTATGTCTGTGTAGTTTTTCTCTTAGTATGGAATGATTTGAATCAATTCTTTTCTGTGTCATCCTATTTTTGAACTTCCTCTCACACCTGGATGGAACATATTTCAAATCAACTACTTCATCATACTAGGAAATTGTTATGCACGCCACATACTTCAAGGAGTTACCTAACAACACATATCTAAAATCATTAATGTACTGAATGATATATTAAAATATGATAGATTCCAAGATATTATGATATTTCTATCTATGTAAATGGAAATAGACAGGATGATTGATGAGGTTGAACTCATCGGGATTCTTGTGATGTGGCAATGTGAGATGGTTTTTTTCCATGGATGCAATTAAATAATTGGTCACTTTTTCATATTAGAATGATTAATCCTTGTTCATTCATTCCAAAAATTCATGATGGATTTGATTTATTTGTTCTTATAGTAAATGGAAATTATGAGGTTGTCTCCACTCATTAGGAGGTTCTGGCTTGAGAGTGGAATATATATTTTCTTATTTTCTTAAATGATTTTCTTATCTAATGGGAACTATTTGAGTTATGGATCCAGTTTGGCAGATAGGATCCAAAAGGAATTGTGCAGTTTCAAAAAACTGATGGAACCCACCTAGATACTTCATCAGGATTATGGGTGTTTTCAACTCATCAAGATGGTTCTCATCATAGAGTTTCCAAAGTATATCGTACAAGAGATGGGGGTGAGTGAATATGTTAAACCCTTCCACCTTGATATGAAGACTTTTTGTTGTTTTTCAGGTTGAAAATCATCATTTTCCTCATCATGGAGATAAATTTATAAATGAATTGATGAATAAGGTCTTCCCATTTAGAAATATAGATTATTGGGAGGCTGCTTTACCATACAATTTCGACCCTATCACATTTAGTATGAAACACCTCATCTTTGTTTCGAACTGTTGATGTTGAAGCCCCATCATTGGCCCACATTGGGATACAATATCAGCGAGATGCAATTTAGGGTCTCTTACATGATCTGATGTGGACAATGAATTATTATCAATATTGTGTAGAGGAAAAGTGTTTTCCACCCATTTAGGATATATATTACTCTCAGTATGGACATGGGCATATTACCCTTCCATGGATTTTATTCGAGTATCCAAGGACTCGATGATGCTAAAAATCAATGGGAGAACATCTGGCTGAGACACATCCCATCTTGAAAGAATGGTTGGGATATCATATGGTGGCCCTACATTTTTTTCCACTAATTATAAATTTTTTATATGACTGAATGATTACCCTATAAAGGGATTGGTTTTTTCCAAATTGGATAGATGTCATGATTATTTTGAACTTCCAAATTTATGTAGACTATATTCTTAGATCCTGACTGAGTCTGATTCCCAAACATCATTCCCAAAATGTAGGTCATTTATATGAGGTATAATATTCAAATATACTTGGAGATTATACATAGTAAGGATATTGTCCCAATGTATCTCCCCATTGAGTTGTTGGAGAGTAATTATCCCACACTCATGTGGTGAAAATTGTTCCTTTTGCAAGGAACCTCAACAGTTCAGAATGGAAATCTGGATGTAACCACACCATTCCCTTTTTCATTGGCAGTGCTCCACTAGAGGGGTGGTAGCTTGATATTTTGAGGTAGAAGATTTTGGATCCATTTATAGTTCTAGGTGCATGTAGCCTCGATTGGTGCATCCAAATAACCCTCCTCTAGGGGTGCATATTCAATCTTTTCGGCCTCTGCATATGTGTCTTGATGAATGTCTATCATGTTTATAGTGTTGAAATTTCTAAAGGCATATTAGGTAATGGTGGTTATGAAATTACATTCGACACAACTTGTTGAATTTGCAATGATTTTTTAGGTTCGTTATCCAAACCCTTAGCTCTACTGGGTCATTATGGATTGTGACCAATGAGGGGTCTGATTTATGTCACCATACACTCATCCCATCATGGTATATGAATAGTTACCCTTATATAGTTTCTGGTTGGGATTTCTAAATGAGCACTGACCAGCAGAGTTTTGTCTCTTGGTGGGAATAAAAAGTGGGATGCAAACAGATTATTTTTCCCTCTTAACCTATAGAAGACCAATTCTATGTGTGTTGATGATTATGATGATGAAAATTCTCTTAGTATTATAGGTTGGGGCTCATTAAAGGCAGAAATTTGCATTGATTTTTACAATTTTTGAGGATCTAATGATTCGTGTCGAGGATTTGATTATTACAAGGACATGTATAAAGATTAAATTTCCCCCAACCTAGATGGTGGGGATGATCAGGAATCACAATTGATTTCTCTAGGACCATCTCTGGGGATGATGAACCTGATGGATGTTATTGAGGTATAAATTCCCCCATCCTAACATGATATGGTTTGTTTGATGCTGGTAGCGATCTGTCCTAAATCCAATGAGGAATTCATGATCTATGATGTTTAGATGGTGGTATATATTCCTCCATCCTGGTGAACTTGGTTCATTCCAAGATAGATGGCATAAAAGTTATTAATATATCACATTTCATACAATGTAGATTTGATTTCATAGTATATTGGTTTGATGGAAACACATGATGAGAATATGATTTTATAGGAAACTGACTAGTTGATTTCATATTTGGTCTCCATGTCTAAACTTTACTTCCATTACTTTTAGGGGAACGGTATGAAATCTGATTGTTTATCCTCTCCTAATTTTCAGGATTTCTAGGCACCATTGTAGTTGAGTCATTCTATTGAAGTGACTAAGTCGCCTGAGTGTTATCTTGTTCCATGATGTCTCTATAGTCATTGACATTACCAGACATCATATATAAGGGGTTCTACAACAATAGGGGTGTAGAAATGGGTAATTCTTTATAACCTCCCTATCCTTGAATGAGGAAGCATGATAAGGATTTTTAGATCAGCTACTGAAGAGTCCTTGTGAAATGGAATCAATCTTTTTTCATATTTTCTCTATACATTATCGATTTTGGATCCCGATCGATAGAGATTGCAACCAGATCTAGCTAAAAAAGAGTATCTAGTAGGTCTGTAGGTGACCCTAATATCTTATACAATTTTGGATTATATTGTTCAGTCACATAATAGTATACAACATATTTTGGAAATGATTAGCCATACGCTCCTTATATATATCATTTGGGATCTCATATTCAGCAATATAGATGGGTGAGAACCTGATGGGGAAGTTAATATTCATCTAGGTCTCTATATATGTCAATGTCGACATCCTATTCATCAGCATAAGTGCCTCTATCCATCTATACCATATGTGATTCTTTTGAGGCCCATATACTTATTGGAGATGACTAATTCAGGATGCAGATGGAGAACTATATAATGTTGAACCCGATGATTCGATAAACTCTATATATTAAGGGGTGTGAGCTATGAACACCTCTATATATAATGTTTTCCTAACATTCAAAACCTCTCAATACTAAGGTGTTTCCAAAAGGGGAGGAATTTATTGTTTTGGGGAGATATTGTTGTAGGGTGGTTTACCACTATGGATTTTTGGAGATGATTCCATGTGATCAATCTCCACAATACCACAAAGTAGAATATCGTGATATTGAACAACTTTTAATTTGGTGGAATAGTTTAAAAACAATTGTTGTGTTGAGAATGTGTCTCGAATGCCTTCACAGTCACTAAAATAGAGTAGATTAGGAATGTGGACCACATCGTACATCATGGTTAGAATATTCTAACCTATTTTTTAGAGGTGTGTAGGGATATTTGTCTATTATATGACAGTCACTAGAACATTATTATAATTATCTGATGCTATAGTAATAAGATCCCATAATTAAGAATCTTCCAGAACATGCCATTAAGCTATCCCATTATTGACTAGAATATGAGCCTTTCTTGAGGCATGTTCTATTCTCACTTAGAAATATTCAATCATGATGGGAGTGTGTGCATGGAACTCAGACTTTGGAATATTTCATCGGTATTTCTTGGTAGGAGTACGAGCCTACCCCGAGGCATGTTCTGATCTCACATAGTGAGCCCCAGTTAGAGCATGAATATCAGACTATCCAGAATATGAATTCCCCAGTAGAATAACTCCATTATGGGAGATGTTAGGAGGGGATCATTTTATATTTCCTTGGAATGATACTGTTTCAATTGTTATTCGGTGAAAGTATGAATATGTGCTAGGCATCCATGATCTACTGGGATATGCCAAGAATACTCACTGTTAGGAATATGAGCATGTACTAAGGATTAAACCATTATCACATGATTTTACCCTTCTAGAATAGGTATTTATTCCGAATACAAGTACTTTGGAATATGGCACTGGACTTGTTGGAAAATAATATGAGCTTCTACTGATGCATATACCCCTCTACCTTTTTCATCCCCATTCAGAATGGGGATATGAGTCTGATACTAGGCCTTTGGAATATACCACTGGTCATTCATGGAAAGAGTATGATCCTACCCCATGGTGTGTGATATTCACACTTGGTGTTCCCTAGTTGGAATAGTAATAAGATCCTGGTCTGATTCATCATCCTCTATCAGTATATCATGATAATCCTCCTAGTAAAGAGCATGAATATGCTCTTGCTCCGACGTATCCCCTTATTATTGATGACCATAATGTTTAGTTTTTATGGTTGTAGGGATAAGAATATGATCTTGTCCCATTATCTACAGTAATGCTGGAAGATTTTGGAAGAGTTCTTGAGATGATGCTCAAATATATTAGTGTTTTAGAAAAGTGTGTGAAGAGATATAATCCTACACATTTTCCATCTAAATTATTTACTATTAGATGTCATCCATTGAAGCGATGATATGAGACCAATTTTTTCTTCTTTTCACCACCAAGTTATATTGAGGGAAATAATGCCTTGGGTAGGGATATGATCCCCCCCCCCCACATTCTTACTATGGCAATGTACCCAGAGACATGACTTAATGGAGTAAGGATATGTTCATTCTTATAAGCAACTTCTAGAATGCACCGAAAAACATCATCAATATAAGAAGGGCTATAATACATCTCTTGAATACCCAATTCCTTTCATGACTGATGATTATTCCTTGTTTCCCTTTCATATGAGTTAGAGGTGTTAGTGTGTGGGGTGGTACCCTCAGTAAACGACTGCTAAGTATCAGTGGGATAGTTCTAGAACTGGTGGCTGACTAGTTCCTCCCTGTCTGTACCTAAACAGCCATATTTTGTTTTTTGTTCCACCTTTAGTGTATATTGGTGGTTTTGGTTATTCCACTATAGGGATAATCAACTAATGCATTTAGTTATGGAGAGGAGGGACAATAGATTAGCTATAGATTTCACTAGTTGATGTGTGAATGCCATTTTCCATTCATGGAGAACCCCACAAGAATATTTTATGGTCGAGATTGTACCATGTCAATGGTACTCCCTGACAATCATGTTCACAAACTAGTACAAAGACTATGACCTATGTTTCATGATTACAGTTCCTCACATTATTACATTAGCATTGATACAAGACTCAAATCCCAATGGTCTGGTCGGTTTAATAGTTTTGGAAACAATATTACACACATGAACATTAAAACAGTCATAATATATATTTTCGGATCCTCAGAAAAGTAAAACATAAGAAAATGGTGTGCTCGTATGTGAATTAAGGGGTAAGGATTCATTGGATGTTATTATTAATAAATGATCATAAACAATAAGTCTAGGTGTATAACTGAAAAACCATACATTTAGTCACAATATTGAGATTAATTTGAAAATGATAAAATAATATCAAATAATTCCAAATAACTAATAACATGAATATTATCCTAATAGAATAATCACACGAGATTTGAAAAATAATTTCATAATGAGGGAATTCATAATTCTAGATATCATAAACATAAAATCATGGCTCCATCCAAGGGAACATACATAAATGGGTAATACATCAACAAATACCCAAACTAGTTCATCTCATGAGACCTACCATTTAATTGAGGGGATATAACAGTCCCCACCCATCATAATCTATGTCCAATGAATTCCATACATGAAAAGTGTGAAACATAAACAATCGAAAACATTTTTATTGAAAAACTAGCATACAAAATGTGAATACTCTAACCATAAACCGTGAATGATATAAAAATAGATATTCTAGAGTCCGAATGACCATAAAAATTTCAGTAAAATATAGAATATGGTATTATAATAGATAAATCTCAATCAAGAATAATATCCAACAAATTATTCTCATTTAGAAGAAAATACTTTAATAAAATTATTGATAAATTCTTTATTGAAATACATTTTTATATTATAAAGATGTTTTTTTTGGAAAAACATTCGTATTGATCATAAAATTAGTTTATAAAAATCTATATACTAGAAAATAAAATGTATGGACAATGAAATTATTATTGGGGAATAAATGATATCGAAATGATCTGAAATCATTTAAAAGGTGTTTTAATGAAACATTATAAATGGGCCACCATCTGTGGTTTGAAGAAATATATAATTGCCTTCAATGTGGAAAAGTCAATCATTATTTTAATAAAATTATAAAATAACAATGATATTTATTCATAATAAAAAGTTATATTTTAGTTAAATATTTGGGTATTAAAATAGATAATGGAGTTTACTTAATAATGTGAATGAAATTGGGATGTTCCCCTTAATCGGGGTTTCTTATCATAAAGAATTATAAACAAAACCTTACTAAACATATATCTCCGCATCAGTGAAAAATGAAATGATATAGATATATGATTTTGAAACAAAAAAATAAATTTAAACAGATTATAAAAAATAAAATAATAATAAAATTATGCTAAATAGAGATAAAAAGTAACCGGATGAAAAATAGAGGTTAGGGGAGAATCTCTCTCCACTTTGCAAGAAATCAAACCTTATTCCCCACAAAATTAATGATCATAAAATGAAATTTTTAATAACATGAAGATAAATATATTCATGATATTATACATTATATTTCAGTACACATACACCACATATATGAAATATTGTGGAGTAAGGAATATCTCATAGAAATAAAGGTGAGATAAGGAAACCCTATCCTTATGTGCAAAAGTATTCTTAACATGTACTTATTGTCATGGATAATGAAATTAGATTCACTAATAATTAAATTAAAAACAAATTCATCATGTTTAGTTTTTTTTTATATTTTCATTAACATTATTTTTGGCCTTTTTTGAGCTATATTATTTAATCTCATCATTTTGAAGTGTTCATTTCCTTGGTTTTCATGATTGGTTCACTTGTATAATCCTATGAAAGATCATGTTAAACAGAAATAGTTATCCATAATGTAAATTATAAGTTATTAATGAACTTATATTATATTTAATGGTCCAATATATTAAATTTTTCAAGATAGGAGGTTTGTTCACTAGATAAATAGTTAATGACAACCATTTAAAATATTTAGGTGTTTTTTCAATCCTCACGAACAAGTTTTGTCTTATGAATCATTATTATTTCTATATACAAGTTATAAAACATTAAATAAGTTTTATTTCATTTATTAATGTCAATTTTAACCCTATAATTATTTAATGGGTAGACATGAAGTAGTAACTGAATAAATTAAACTATTTGTCTCAGAAGGCGATAAATCGACACCTCACTAATAATGAATTCATTTTTAGAATAAAAAAGGGGAAGGGAAAATAATTGATTGTAGATCGACCATTTCCACATGAAAAATATTTTCTAAAAAATAAAATTGATTTATCATGTTTGTTTTTATGGATTAGGTAACGAAATGATAAGAAAAGAAAACAAATTGAATGAAAAATAAAAGAACGAAATTGTATTTTTTGTATCTTGAATTCCTCTACATAAGAACCTCCATAAGAAAACTGAATTAGGGTTTTGGGTGATTCTAGAAAGACCAGAAGGTGGGGTTGAGGTTTTAGTTAGGAAATGCGTATCACATAATCAAAATTCATGGATTTAGAGGTGTGATGAGAAGGGGTGGTGAGGGGTGGTATTTATAGTGGAAGAGAGTGGTGTTTTTTGATTATTTAATACATTTGTTTATTATTTTGGATCAAGACTATGAATAGTTATGATTCTTGTGACTAAGTATAGTTAATAATTCATCTGAGTTCAAAAAAATGGGTGTTTATTTCATCCATAAATTAACCATGACTCAATAATTCATGTATTTGGCAAAAATGTTAAATACCAAAAATTACCGTATTACACTATTTAGAAAAAAATAAACTATTTCAGAAAAATCCAGAAAAATAACCCTAAAAATTTATTATGAGTATAATTTAAAAATTGAATCATTTTTAATGAAATAATTTTCTAATAATGATAAATTTTATTAATGTTTAAGCCATAATTTATTTTAAATATGAATATTTTAAAATTATAAGTGAATTTATAACACTTAGAAAAATTAATTAATGTCTTATACAATAATATTACAATCATATGAAAAAAATATTAATTCATGAATCTTTTTAAAGAAATTAAATTTTATTTTAAATAATAATATTAATTATTATATTGTAAATTATAATTTTTGTTTATCAAAAATACAAAAACATAATTAACCTTCTTTAAAAACATTTATCAATTTTTTCTAAGAAATTGTTATATCATATTATAATTTATAATAAACCGATATTTTATTTACATGTTAATAGTTATGGATATTTTTCAAATCATCAATATACTAATAAGCTAATAAAGATGAAATTTTTTAAAAAATCAGGATTTTAAAATATTAAGTGAAAAATAAATATTTAAATAAAAAAACCCAAATTTCATTCTATGATAATTTTGATGTTACAAATTTAAAAATTAATTTTATTTTGATTAATAAAATTTATAAATTTACAAACTTTAATTTTTAAACATGTGATCTATTAAAATGCGGTAACATTTCATTTTAGGAAATATATCTTTTATTAATTGGATTTATTATTAATTTAATCCAATGAAACTTATTTATAGAATTTAAAATTATTATATTGAATATTGAATATATATATATATATATGTTTATTTATTTATGATCATTAAATAGTAGTGATTAATTTATGATACAAATCCATTATGGTCACAACTAGAATTTTTTATAAAAACACATATTTGTTGTTTAATTGATTTTTATTTTTATTTTTAATTAATTGGATTCAAAAGAATTAATTTTATAAATATCCGTCAAGTATATTTTAAAATTTTACATATTATCTTTCATTACAAACATTCAAACAACTAGTTCTTCTGTATCACAAAAATAATATTTAATAATATGTTTAATCTTGATGTTTTTGTAATATACATTATTAATGAAGATACAATTAAAAAGAGACAAACCTTAATATCACGGGGTGTTACATTATCCCCTATTTCTATAAATTAAATCTTTGGAATTTAAAATTCCACTTATATTGTTTTAGGTACATGGTAATTTATTTATACGAATTCCACATAGTGAAAAGGGTTTATAAAACATTCCCTTAAAAAGAAGTATAGGGAAATGTGAAGGTCACTAAAAACTAGAAATTTGAGTAGGAAATTATCAGTTAAATAAGATAACATTGACATGGAAGATAAATATAACTATGATGTTTTGATGAAATTCTATAGATAACATGGACTTAAAAATGTTAACCATAACAAAACCGGAAATATTATTATTGGTTAAAAGTTTATTGATTTCTCATAATGAAAAATAATCAAATATCATTTTTTCAAAAATATTTTTCTTAGAGTTTATGGATTTTTTTAATAATAAGATATGTATTTGGGGAAAAGTATCATTCATTATTACATTCCTTTCCTAATAATAACCACAACCTTTGTTTGTGCTTTGATCTATTTTCACATTATCCATTACACCTAGAAATGAATTTTGATGATTACTTTTTCATCCCCATGAACTTTTAACGAATCATGGGGTCCTTAAGACATTACTTCATCCTTTAAATATTTTAAGAAACTAAAAATGTTAGAAAATAGTATCCAATAAATCATACATTAACATGAAATTATAATATCAAAAGTTTAAATTAATCCATTCCAACCTTAAGGCTCATCTAAAATAAATATATCCAAATTCCCAGTCATAAATTGTCTTTAATTTGCAAAGGTATGATAATCATTTCCATAAATTACCTAAATCACCATAAAACAATAATAAAAAAATATTTGACTCCCAAATAAAATTAAACATTTAATCCTTAATATATTATATTCACCATAATATTATAGGATTCTCAAAATAGTTAATTGATGTCAAAATAACATTAATCACTTAATAACACAATAATTTTATAACCCCAAGGTTATCTATTTGGTAAAAAATGCCCCCAAAATAAAATCAAGTTTTATCCATAGCTTATAAAAAATGTTATTATAACCAAGACTTCATGTATGCTAGGGGTAGGTATTCAACCCTTCTCACCCTTTGGTTGTAAGTGCAAACCCCACCGCCTTTTTAGGCTAGATGGATATTCACCCTATATGTGGGTTATCATATATTAATATAACATTCAAAATATATATAATTAATATTCATGATATAATGATAATAAAAAATGTTTACAATATAACCCCAATATTTAAATACTTTTTCCATTTAATTACACAAAAGAGCTTCTTTGTTATAAAGATTATCCTATAGAAGATGGTAATGACTCAGGTAATTCCCAGATTCCACAAATTTAAGGATTGAGCTTCAAATGGATTCTTATATTATGTTTTATTTAATTACATTGTAATATTTATTTTTCCTTATCAATCTATTTAGTTATGCCCTTTTTCCCACAAAAAAAATTTCTCCATTAGATTGAGAAACAATCATTGGTGTCTTCTCCTACATTTCTTGGATGGTGGTAATCAAGTCATTCATTATCCATGGTTTCCACCACAGAATCTCTTAGAAAACTCCATCCTTCTCTTATTTGGTGAGTTCGAGAGTTGTTTTAGCTATATTTTTTAATAATTTATTGGGAAAATTTGTTAGGCATGAACACGATATCTTTTAATTATATCTATATCACATTTGTTTCTCATTAATTCCAGCTTGTCCAAAATGTTCTACGTTATCATGAAGCCTTTGGATTAAAACCATTGATCAAAACCCTAAATCACACTATTAGTAACAATACTAATAGTTATAAAAACATATAATCATTTATAATATATCATGACACCATATTTTCAACCTAAAAACATTAGGTTTAACAGAGGTTAATCATTTTCTTTATATATTCTAATCATTCATAATGTTTTGTAAATAAAAAGTAAATTATCCGAATCATATATACCGTGAGTGTCAAACTAGGTCCACAATATGGATTGTTCTCATATACCCAGTTACGCTGAGTAAAGTATGACACACCTTGTCAGGGTTGATAACCCTAGGCACATTTGTCTTATAACCACATCCACTTGTAGTATCCAGACAGGGATGTAAATCTTGGAAGGCCTAAATAATATATACATTTAAAAAAATTAGGATGTTCTTCTATGATTATATTCAATTTATATCTTAGGGTTATGTTTCATAATGTATGTTTTCTCACTATAGTTTCACAGGTTTATACTACACTTCCTATAATAACAACTACAAATACACCAACATGGATATCTTGAAGATGGTTCCCTACAATATTTCCTTGGCATAAATACATGACTCAAATCCTAAATTACTGATCAGTTCAGCTGTTTTTGTAACACCCCAAGCTTCTACGGTACGCTTCTCTTTGAATAATGTGATAGCGTGTGTTGTACGCAACACCGAGTTCTAACACACCATAACTAATCAAACTAGCCGTTATGAATAGTAATACCTACTTTTTGAAATCGTATATATTTTATATTTCAAAATGGACTTCATTTTTGGATTCGGAATATCGAAATTAGCCTAGGGTGAAATTTTGGTACTTTTCGGATAACTTTTATATTTTGATGAATAGTGATAATTACTAAATTTTAATTAAAAACAATTTTTTTAATCAAAATAATTAATATTGATAAATTATGAATTTGAGTGGTTTTAAAGTATATTTAGAATATATTTTTACCATTCAATTTAATGTTTGTCATTGGACATAATTTTACAATTAAACCGAACATAAACAAGTGTCAGTCTTTTGATAGTTATTATCTCTTAAAAACACGCTTTTTGTTTTGACAGCGGGAATTAATTTTAAATTAATTTCTGCCACTTCTGTGTTTTGAATTTAGAAAAATGGATTCCATATTTGGAATCAGGATGTCCAAATTGTGTAAATAGGTAACTTTTATTTTTAGACATTTTGAATAATTATTGTGGTAAATATTTTATTTACCATGGTTAAGGGTAAATCCGGTAAATAAGGGTTAAAAAATAATATTATAATAATACAAAATTACCCTAAAACGTGTCCTAACCTTATTGGTGGACAAATACCCGACCATGAGCATCCTTGGGTCAATTTGGGGACCCCTTGGAGCCACTTGTATGTGGTAGGGACACTTTATATTAATAAAGTTAAAATAAAAATAAAAATGGGATAAGTTTACATCTTTTAGAAGAACAATTTTTACATAGGGTTATACATGTTGTATTTTCGATTATAAATATTCATTTGAAAGCTAAAACGATTTCATACATAATGATATTTTATTTATAATTTTTAGACATCAAATAATTTAAATTATTAATGACACAATAATGATGCAATGTTTACCTCATTAATAAATCATTTAAATAAATAAGATTATAATGATTAAAATATTATCTAAAACCTGTCCAATTCTTATTGGTTGATGTTATTTAGAATATGAGTCATCTTATCTTCGACCTCAATGATTTTTGGACCATTATAAACCGAATATAATTATATTATAAAGTAATACTTTCACTCTTTCCTAAAGAGCCCCTCTTCTCCCTTATAAAAGAAGACCACTTCTACTCATTCTTCACACCTCTCAAGCCACTTGGCTCGTCCAAACTCTACCCAAATAAGCTCCACACATCCCTATCCTCCTCCTTGAAGCTTCCCCTTAGGAAGAAATCATTTCAAGAAGTCCTTTGGTTCCAACCAAAGTGAGTTACCTAAATTAAAGGTAACGATTTATCTTAAATTATTTTCCTTTATTTTGCTTCACCAACCCCCAAACTCTTTTTATTTCCTTTCTTTTGTAACAACACCAGTATCCTCAATATACTATAATGTTTTTATAAGAAGGATTCAAACTACACATACACACAACTCCATCTAATGGATGATGAACATAATGTTTCTGTGGATGGAAAACTAACGCCTCACGAAACGATGATTGTTCAAATACATCTTACCGCCTCTCATGGTGGCCATTATGATGGAACTGTAATTAAATATGATATTAATGATATATATTTTATATATAAGCTTCTGTAATTCCATTTTATTTCATACCATTATTCGTTTCATGTTGTATATACATACGATAATTTCATTTGAGGAAGTGCGGACTACCGCCCCCTTAAAATGATATGACTCGTTCATACCACACATTGAACGTATAAAGGATGGTGTTAATGAACATAAGTAACATATATAAAATATTATATTATACTGGAATAGTAATATACCTATGTATCCTTTGGATTCAATTCTTATAAAATAAAAATTAAATGGAAGTAGTGTTTGTGCGTACGTACGGACTACCGTATCCACGAACGCTGTGAGATCCATCCTCCATCGTATCCATTCAAGTCTTATTATCATTTTAGGGTTAAAAATAATGTTAATATCATTCTGATTATGAATAATATTTAATCTATCCATTACAAACATGTCTTACGTAACCAAACATTTAAGAAGAACGAATCGATTATCACCTGAAACGACGATAATACTAAGATATTATCAATAAAGCAATGTTAAAAGATCATATATGATATCATATTAATGTATATGATTCTTGTATAATTTAATAACAATTATTTCACCATTATACAGGAGGTTAACCGACCCCAACCAAGGAAAAGTACAAGGTAAGGGTTATTTCACAACCTCTTCATTATCCAAGGTTGTTTATACGTAATAATCTACTGGGATCTCTTTATCATCCACATCCATGTTTCTTAAAAATGTATTTCAAAACATTTTTACTATTTACTAGAATATGAGTTAAAGTCATTTATACCCTTTTTGACTTTTATAAGTGGTTTATAAAGGAATCTTTCGGTCGTTTTCAAAACAAGGTCCTTTTTAACCTTTTCGACAAAATTAAGGTAAGAATGTTTTCTTTACTTATACGGCGGGTGCGGCTATTTTCCGCCGTTATAAAATCTTCAAAGCTTCCCTTACAAGCTTATAAGAATATTTTCAAAGAAAATGTTTCATTTTATATGGATCTTAAATTATTTCAAAATAAAAGGAGATATTTCTTTAAAAAGAATTTTGATTTCATCTATGTCAACATCCTTTGATGGATTTTAAGATTATTTGAAGTTGATTTATTATGATACAAAACTTCTAAATTTTATTGAAGGTTTTGTGATATGTTTGACTGTGGATGTGCTATTTTTATACCATTCATAGTTTATGGTGAAAGTATTGACATTTCGTATGCTAGTTTTAATACGAATGTTTATGTTATGTTTAAACCTTTTCATATGGGAATGCATTGGACTTAATATGTGACGGGTGGAGCCCGCTATAGCTCCTCGATGCATCGGTAGGTCTCATGAGACAAACTAGTGTCTTGGCACAAGGCCTTGACAAAATCTTATTTGTAGTCTTGGCACGAGGCCTTGGCTATGTGGTTATGATAGTCTGGCATTATGCATTCCAACATTATGAAAGTGGTTATTGATTTTTGCATGTGATTATTCGATTAGTAGAATATCCATGTGAATAATTAAATTGCATTATTTCATTTTATTTATGCCATACCATGTTGAAAGTTCATATTTAAAAGGCTTTTGTTTTAGTTATACATTGCCTTAAATGTTTATTCTTTCCGCTATATTGTTATCCTTACTGGGCATTTGAGCTCACCCATTTTCTATGTTTTATTTTTTACCAGGTAGTGAAGAAGTAAATTATGAATGACTTGCAGGGATATTATGAGGGGTTAATAGTGTGGATATGAAGACTTTGTTGTTGTAGTAGTTTTTCACTTTGAAATGTAATGTAAAACTTTATGATTATATCTAGTGTTTCCAAGGCTACTAAACCAATCGGTCTTTCAGGATTTGATCTTTCTTGTGATCATGCCAATGTTATGTAATAATGCACCGACTCTGGGTAGCTGGGGTCGGGGCGTTACAGTTGGTATCAGAGGAAGTTTAGTACAAACCTTGGAAGCTAGATTTAGATAAACTCTGATTAGAGCACGTAGACCTAAGATGAACTTTGAAGATTAGTATAGAAGAACTTCCTAGAATTTTGGTATTGTAGAGATTTTGTGAGTTTTCCGAGCAATACATCTCTGTCTGGATACGAGCAGGTAGAGGCGGCTCTGGCACAAATGTACCTAGGGGTAAAACCCGAAAACACCGCTTTGAGCTAGACTCAAACGGGAACTGGTGCACGACAACGGGCCTTGCTGCACTCTTGGTTACGACACTCCCGGGGGATATGCTTAGGATAACTCTCACTATCTTTACAAATAATTATGAAGGGTTTATGAGTATATACTTCCTCAAAGAAAACATTTTTATGATTATGGATTATATCCACAAATAGTTCAATTTATGCTAAGTGTTTTATAAGTATGGGATTATGTATTTTGATTCATAAACTGATCTAGTTTATGCCATTGTTTAGAAATGGCGCCTAGTGGAAGAAATGGAAACCGTATCAATGCACGCACTCCATGTAGGGATTGCCCTCCTGCTCAAGATAATTATAGTGGGGCTGGTGATGCAACTGGTGCTGATCAGCTAATCACCATACTGGGACAACTTACTCAGGTTATGAATAATAACCTTACCCGTATGGAGCACCCTGATCCGCAGCATGGAGGATCGATGTTAGATCAATTCATGAGGCAACAACCACCAACGTTCAATGGGAATACAAATCCCTTAGTAGCTGAGAAATGGATATTTTCCCTAGAGAAAATATTTCAGGCTTTGGGGAGCAGTGAAAGGGAAAAAGTTATCATGGCAGTTTACCGCCTCACTGGAGATGCTGATCAATGGTGGTCATTGATTCAAAATACGAAGGAAGATGATGAAGTATCAAATATGGAATGGAGGGAGTTCAAAGATCTGTTTTTAGAAAAATACATTCCTCGCGACCATCGAGCAGATATGGAAAGGCAATTTCTGAGTCTGAGACAAAAGGAGGATGATAATGTCACAAAGTATGAGGCTAACTTTACAAGGTTAGCGAGGTATGCTGGAGATTATATTCGCATCCCAAGAAGTAAGATTGATCGTTTCTTTGATGGGTTAAAACCATTTCTCCGTCGAGCATTAGTCTCACAATCCTTTTCATCGTACGAAGACATTGTCTCATGTGCTATCAAGACCGAAAAGGAATTCTCTAAGTCTTATGACTTTAAAGCAAAGCAAGAGAAGAAGAGACCTGCTGATCAATATGGGAATGGAAATAAGGGGAAGAAAGGAAAGGTTGAATATCCATCATGTGGTAAATGTGGGAAGAAACATCCTGGTACTTGCTTAAAGGGAATGGGAGTCTGTTACAAGTGTGGTGAAAAAGGCCACCAAGCTCATGATTGCAAGGGGAAGAAGGAAGCTACCAACGTTCAGTGCTACAATTGCAGGGAGATGGGGCATTATGCAAATGCATGTCCTAAGCGTCAGGAGAACTTACCTCAGAAAAGGCCAAGGGATCAAGGCCAGGCTTATGCTATCACTACTGCAGAGGTAGAAGCTCCGAAAGATGTGGTGGCAGGTAATTTAATGGTTTCCTCAAGTTTAGCAAATGCATTATTTGATTCTGGATCATCGCATTGTTTCATATCTTCCCAGTTTGCTAAGAAAATTAGATATTTCCAATTTGATTTAATAAGGGAGTTGTCAGTTAAAACTCCTAAGGGAAGTATCGTTGCATCAAAGTTTTGTGAATCAGTCCCCATTAGAGCACATAAATTTTCTTTATCTGCTGATCTCATCGTCATACCTATGATTGAGTTTGATATAATCCTCGGTATGGACTGGCTTTCGGACTATGATGCGAAGATTTATTGTAAGAAGAAAGAGGTTACGATTCTTGATGATAATGATAAGGAACACCTTATTTTTAGAGAAGAATCGTCACCACCTAATTCTTATTTAGATCCACCCCTAGTAGCTCAACTAAATTCAATTATTGGGGAGGAAGAGAATGAAGTAACTATCGGTGAGGAAAGGAATGTTCAAATAGAGGATGTACCTGTTGTGAAAGAATTTGTAGATGTATTTCCGGAAGATTTACCTGGACATCCTCCAAAACGAGAAGTTGAGTTTTCCATTGATTTGATTCCTGGATCAAGGCCTATATCGAAGACCCCTTATAGAATGGCCACTGTAGAGTTAGTCGAATTAAAGAAACAACTAGAGGAATTGAGTAATAAGGGATTTATTCACCCTAGTGTTTCTCCATGGGGAGCCCCTGTTCTTTTTGTTAAAAAGAAAGATGGATCTATGAGGTTATGTATCGACTACAGGGAGATCAATGCTATAACGATAAAGAACAAGTATCCCCTACCTCGTATTGATGATTTATTTGACCAACTGCATGGAGCTCAATACTTTTCAAAGATTGACCTTCGATCTGGATACCATCAGTTGTGTGTGAAGAAGGAAGACATTCCGAAAACAGCATTTCGAACCAGGTACGGGCATTACGAGTTTACTGTAATGCCGTTTGGATTGACTAATGCACCCTCTGTATTCATGGATCTAATGAATAGAGTTTTCAAGGAGTATCTCGATGAATTTGTGGTGGTATTTATTGATGATATCTTGGTATACTCCAAAACCTACGAAGATCATGAAAATCACTTGCGCATTATCTTGAAGACTCTGAGGAGGCATGAATTATATGGGAAGTTTAGGAAGTGTGAATTCTGGCTTCAGGAGATTTCTTTTCTTGGCCATATTTTCTCCAAAGATGGAATCTCTGTTGATCCTTCTAAGACCAAGGCAATCCAAGAATGGCCAGCACCTACGAGTATAACTGAGGTACGTAGTTTTATTGGTTTGGCAGGTTATTATAGACGTTTCGTCCAGAATTTTGCCCGAATGGCTAACCCATTAACGAAGCTCACACGTAAAGGGGTTAAATTTGTTTGGACAAAAGAGTGTGAAGAATGTTTCGAAGAACTGAAGAAAAGATTAGTCAATGCTCCTATATTGACTCTACCATCGGGGAATGATGGGTTCGTTATTTATAGTGATGCATTGAAGAAAGGACTTGGTTGTGTCCTTATGCAGAATGATAGAGTTATTGCCTATGCATCACGACAGTTGAAAATTCATGAAAAAAACTATCCTACTCATGATCTTGAGTTAGCAGCTGTGATCTTTGCTTTGAAGATATGGAGGCACTACCTCTATGGTGAAAAATGTGAGATTTATACTGATCACAAGAGTTTGAAGTATATTTTCTCACAAAAAGAACTCAACATGAGGCAAAGGAGATGGCTTGAATTACTCAAGGATTATGATTGAACGATACACTACCACCCGGGGAAAGCAAACAAAGTAGAAGATGCTTTGAGCAGAATAGACCATGGAGTTCTGAACATGATGAGAATTGAAAGGGATCCAATTTTCATGGATCTAGTGAAGATGGACATGGGAATAACCAGGGAAGGTGAAACATCAATGCTTTTTCAAATGGTTGCCAAACCATCTTTACTAGAAAGGATTAAGAGTTCTCAGACCGATGATGAAGAATTTCAGAAGAAGATTAAAGCTGTGAATGATGGGAGATTGAGAGACTTTGTGTATGAAGATGGAATTTTGAAATTCGGGAAGAGACTTTGTGTTCCCAATATACCTGATCTAAAAAGGGAATTGTTGGATGATTCTCATAGTTCCAATTTCTCTATACACCCTGGGAGCACCAAAATGTATAGAGATTTGAAAGAACATTTTTGGTGGGACAATATGAAGAGGGAGATTGCTGATTTTGTGTCAAGATGTATGGTTTGTCAACAATTGAAAGCTGGAAGGCAACTGCCTGGAGGAGTCATGCAACCTCTTCCCATACTGGAGTGGAAATGGGACAATGTTACGATGGACTTTGTCATGGGGCTACCGAAGAATCCTAGAAGGAACGATGCAATATGGGTTATTGTTGATTGTGTTACCAAGTCAGCACATTTTCTTGCTATAAGCGAAGATCTACCCCTGGAACGTCTAGAAAGACTATACATTAATGAAGTTGTGAGACTTCATGGAGTACCCCTATCGATTGTTTCTGATCGTGATCCCCGTTTTACTTCAAGATTTTGGAAAAGTCTTCAGAAATCCCTGGATACTGAACTTCATTTGAGCACTGCTTACCACCCTCAGAAAGAAGGACAATCAGAACGGACTATTCAAACCTTAGAAGACATGTTGAGATCTTTCTCACTTGACTTTCAGGGTATGTGGGATCAATATTTACCACTGGTAGAATTTTCCTATAACAATAGCTTCCATTCGAGTATTCAGATGGCACAATATGAAACGTTATACGGAAAGAGATGTCGTACACCAACCTGTTGGGATGACGTTGGTGAAAGAAAACTTGTAGGCCCAGAACTGGTGGAGGAAACGGTGGAAAAGGTGAAAGTAATCCAAAATCACATCAAAGCAGCTCAAAGTAGGCAGAAGAGCTATGCCGATAATCGAAGGAAGGATTTGGAATTTCAAGTCGGTGATCATGTTTTTCTGAAGGTATCTCCGTGGAAGGGAGTCATACGTTTTGGTAAGAAAGGTAAATTGAGTCCCAGGTACATCGGACCTTTTGAAATTCTAGAACGAATTGGGGTTGTAGCTTACCGATTGGCAATGCCGCCAAGTCTCTCCAAAGTTCACGATGTGTTCCACGTATCTCTGTTGAGGAAATGCATGCCTGGTCCGACGCATGTACTCACCTATGAGGAATTAGAACTGGAACCCGATCTGTCTTATTGCAAAGAGCCCATCAAGATTCTTGATACGAGAGAACAAGTGCTGAGAAACCGGACGACGCGTCTGGTAAAGGTTTTGTGGAGAAACCATAAGATGAAAGAGGCAACGTGGGAACCCGAGGAACTTATGATGAAGAACCACCCAAGTCTTTTTATGCAGTAATACCCTAGAAATTGCGAGGACGCAATTATTTGAAGGAGGGGAGAATGTAACACCCCAAGCTTCTACGGTACGCTTCTCTTTGAATAATGTGATAGCGTGTGTTGTACGCAACACCGAGTTCTAACACACCATAACTAATCAAACTAGCCGTTATGAATAGTAATACCTACTTTTTGAAATCGTATATATTTTATATTTCAAAATGGACTTCATTTTTGGATTCGGAATATCGAAATTAGCCTAGGGTGAAATTTTGGTACTTTTCGGATAACTTTTATATTTTGATGAATAGTGAAAATTACTAAATTTTAATTAAAAACAACTTTTTTAATCAAAATAATTAATATTGATAAATTATGAATTTGAGTGGTTTTAAAGTATATTTAGAATATATTTTTACCATTCAATTTAATGTTTGTCATTGGACATAATTTTACAATTAAACCGAACATAAACAAGTGTCAATCTTTTGATAGTTATTATCTCTTAAAAACACGCTTTTTGTTTTGACAGCGGGAATTAATTTTAAATTAATTTCTGCCACTTCTGTGTTTTGAATTTAGAAAAATGGATTCCATATTTGGAATCAGGATGTCCAAATTGTGTAAATAGGTAACTTTTATTTTTAGACATTTTGAATAATTACTGTGGTAAATATTTTATTTACCATGGTTAAAGGTAAATCCGGTAAATAAGGGTTAAAAAATAATATTATAATAATACAAAATTACCCTAAAACGTGTCCTAACCTTATTTGTGGACACATACCCGAACATGAGAATCCTTGGGTAAATTTGGGGACCCCTTGGAGCCACTTGTATGTGGTAGGGACACTTTATATTAATAAAGTTAAAATAAAAATAAAAATGGCATAAGATTACATCTTTTAGAAGAACAATTTTTACATAGGGTTATACATGTTGGATTTTCGATTATAAATATTCATTAGAAATATAAAAAGATTTCCTACATAATGATATTTTATTTATAATTTTTAGACATCAAATAAGTTAAATTATTAATGACACAATAATGATGCAATGTTTACCTCATTAATAAATCATTTAAATAAATAAGATTATAATGATTAAAATATTATCTAAAACCTGTCCAATTCTTATTGGTTGATGTTATTTAGAATATGAGTCATCTTATCTTCGACCTCAATGATTTTTGGACCATTATAAACCGAATATAATTATATTATAAAGTAATACTTTCACTCTTTCCTAAAGAGCCCCTCTTCTCCCTTATAAAAGGAGACCACTTCTACTCATTCCTCACACCTCTCAAGCCACTTGGCTCGTCCAAACTCTGTCCAACTAAGCTCCCCACATCCCTCTCCTCCTCCTTGAAGCTTCCCCTTAGGCATAAATAATTTCAAGAAGTCCTTTGGTTCCAACCAAAGTGAGTTACCTAAATTAAAGGTAACGATTTCTCTTAAATTATTTTCCGTTATTTTGCTTCTCCAACCCCCAAACTCTTTTTATTTCCTTTCTTTTGTAACAACACCAGTATCCTCAATATACTAGGATGTTGTTATAAGAAGGATTAAAACTACACATACACACAACTCCATCTAATGGATGATGAACATAATGTTTCTGTGGATGGAAAACTAACGCCTCACGAAACGATGATTGTTCAAATACATCTTACCGCCTCTCATGGTGGCCATTATGATGGCACTGTAATTAAATATGATATTAATGATATATATTTTATATATAAGCTTCTGTAATTCCATTTTATTTCATACCATTATTCGTTTCATGTTGTATATACATACGATAATTTCATTTGAGGAAGTGCGGACTACCGCCCCCTTAAAATGATATGACTCGTTCATACCACACATGGAACGTATAAAGGATGGTGTTAATGAACTTAAGTAACATATATAAAATATTATATTATACTGGAATAGTAATATACCTATGTATCATTTGGATTCAATTCTTTTAAAATAAAAATTAAATGGAAGTAGCGTCCGTGCGTACGTACGGACTACCGTCTCCACGAACGCGGTGAGATCCATCCTCCATCGTATCCATTCAAGTCTTATTCTAATTTTAGGGTTAAAAAAATGTTAATATCATTCTGATTATGAATAAGATTTAATCTATCCATTACAAACATGTCTTACGTAACCAAACATTTAAGAAGAACGAATCGATTATCACCTGAAACGACGATAATACTAAGATATTATTAATAAAGCAATGTTAAAAGATCATATATGATATCATATTAATATATATGATTCTTGTATAATTTAATAACAATTATTTCACCATTATACAGGAGGTTAACCGACCCCAACCAAGGAAAAGTACAAGGTAAGGGTTATTTCACAACCTCTTCATTATCCAAGGTTGTTTATACGTAATAATCTACTGGGATCTCTTTATCATCCACATCCATGTTTCTTAAAAATGTATTTCAAAACATTTTTACTATTTACTAGAATATGAGTTAAAGTAATTTATACCCTTTTTGACTTTTATAAGTGGTTTATAAAGGAATCTTTCGGTCGTTTTCAAAACAAGGTCCTTTTTAACCTTTTCGACAAAATTAAGGTAAGAATGTTTTCTTTACTTATACGGCGGGTGCGGCTATTTTCCGCCGTTATAAAATCTTCAAAGCTTCCCTTACAAGCTTATAAGAATATTTTCAAAGAAAATGTTTTATTTTATATGGATCTTAAATTATTTCAAAATAAAAGGAGATATTTCTTTAAAAAGAATTTTGATTTCATCTATGTCAACATCCTTTGATGGATTTTAAGATTATTTGAAGTCGATTTATTATGATACAAAACTTCTATATTGTATTGAAGGTTTTGTGATATGTTTGACTGTGGATGTGCTATTTTTATACCATTCATAGTTTATGGTGAAAGTATTGACATTTCGTATGCTAGTTTTAATACGAATGTTTATGTTATGTTTAAACCTTTTCATATGGGAATGCATTGGACTTAATATGTGACGGGTGGAGCCCGCTATAGCTCCTCAATGCATCGGTAGGTCTCATGAGACAAACTAGTGTCTTGGCACAAGGCCTTGACAAAATCTTATTTGTAGTCTTGGCACGAGGCCTTGGCTATGTGGTTATGATAGTCTGGCATTATGCATTCCAACATTATGAAAGTGGTTATTGATTTTTGCATGTGATTATTCGATTAGTAGAATATCCATGTGAATAATTAAATGGAATTATTCCATTTTATTTATGCCATACCATGTTGAAAGTTCACATTTAAAAGGCTTTTGTTTTAGTTATACATTGCCTTAAATGTTTATTCTTTCCGCTATATTGTTATCCTTACTGGGCATTTGAGCTCACCCCTTTTCTATGTTTTATTTTTTCCCAGGTAGTGAAGAAGTAAATTATGAATGACTTGCAGGGATATTATGAGGGGTTAATAGTGTGGATATGAAGACTTTGTTGTTGTAGTAGTTTTTCACTTTGAAATGTAATGTAAAACTTTATGATTATATCTAGTGTTTCTAAGGCTACTAAACCAATCGGTCTTTCGGGATTTGATCTTTCTTGTGATCATGCCAATGTTATGTAATAATGCACCGACTCTGGGTAGCTGGGGTCGGGGCGTTACAGTTTTGGTATCCCGATTATATACAGGAACATTACATTATATTTCTGAATATATATTACATCTCAAAAAATATTTTGAGAAACACCATTATTCTCTTAGCTTAACCCTTCATATCAGTCATAAAATACATCATGATATCCTAGGAAATGTAAAATATAAGGAATGGGATAGATTATATTCTCAGTAAGGGTAAGTGCACAACATAAAATATTCTAAATAAATGAACATAAACATTAAGGCCAGCTATATAACTGAAACACAAGCCACTTAAACATAATTTTGACCATAGTATGGAAAGAATAAATGAAAATCACATAATTCCATATGAATAATAAACTGAATAATCTACTAATATTATAATCCCATGGAATATAAATAACTAATTTCATAATAAGGGAATTCATTATTCTAGACAACATTAACCTAATATCAATGCATCAACCAGGGCAACATACATAAACATGAAAGACATGAGCTAATACCCAATCTAGTTTTTCTCAGGAGACCTGCGGATTCATCAAGGGGCTATAAAAGGCCATACCCATCACTTATTAAGTCCACTTCACTCGGCATATAAAAAGGATGAAATGTAAACAATCATTAATATTTTCATTGAAAAACTAGAATACGTAATGTGAATACATCCACTATAAACTATAAATGGTGTCAAAATAGAACATCCATATTAAAAAAATAATACCTCCGAAAAAATGGATTATTTTATTATAATATACAACCCTCAATTAGGAATAATATCTAACTGATGATGGTTATTTAAGTGAAAAAAATCTTATACAATCATTGAAAAATTCTTGAGAGAAATAGAGTTTTACATTTATAAAGAAGAGTTATTTTAGAAATTAATTTGAATTTTTCATAACATTAGATTATTAAAATGTATATCCCAAAAAATAAAAGTGAAAGACATGAAATTATTTTTTAGTAATAAATGATTTCAAACTTCATTGAAAACCTGAAAAGTGTTCTTAATATACCTTTGAAACGAAAATTTTAGTGTGGTTTAAGGAAAACATAAAACACTCTTGGAAGTGTACAGAGGATTCATTTTTTTCATAAAACCAAAAAATGACTATGAAATTTCTTCATGAAAATAGTGTTTTTTTATAAAAATATGAGTTTCTAAAAATATTTTGTGGTGTATAATAATAAATGTGTAAGAAATTTAGAGGATCCCCTTAATCTAGCTTGCTTATCAGGAAGAATTAAAAAAGAAAACATTACAAAACATGTATAAATCCCTCAATGAAAGATGACTTGATCAGGATAAATGATTTTGGAACATATGTATATAATTTAGAATTTTTATATAAATAAAATGAAAAATTACATTTGGAAAATGAAATAGAAAATTTATCCCGAATGAAAATGGATGTTCATGGGGAATCCCTTACCACTTTGCAAATAGTCGAACCATATGACCCATGAAATTAATGATCATAAAATGAAAGATTAAATACCATAATGATTAATATATTTATGATATTATACATAAATCAGTCACACACAAAAATGGAGAATAAGTCATATCTCATAGAAAAAACGGTGAGATGAGAAAACACATTCCTTATGTCCAAAAAAGGTTTTTAACGTGTAATTACTGTCTTGGATAGTAGAGTAAGATTAATTAATAATTAAATTCATAACCTATTAAAAATTTATTTGATTTATTATAATTTTATTATGATTTTTAATGGCTCTTTTAGGTTTTATATTATTCAATTGCATCATTCAGCAGTGTTTGTTTCCATTGTTTTTGTGACGGGTTCACTTGAACACATGTACAAAAGATCATGAAAAATGAAAATATTTATCGAAAATAAATATTATATATAATTAATGAAATTAATTATGATTTTGTTGTCATATATATAATTTTTTCTATATTTGAGTATAATTTATTTGATAAATCATCAGTGATAACAATTTAGATTATTTTACCATTTTTTCCGATCATAATGAACTTGTTTTTCATTATGAATTAATATTATTTATATTTACTAGTTAAGGAACATTAAATAAGTTGTATTACATATAATTAATCCTATTTTAATCAAAAAAATATCTTTTCTGACCATCCTTGAAGGTGTAAATTAAAAATAAAAATTCTTCATCCATCAAAGCGTTAAAGTGGAACCTCACAGATGATGTTTTCATTTTTAAAATAAAAATGGAGAGAGAAAATAAATGATAGTGGATATCCCATTAATATTATTACATTATAGTATATATAAAATTATTTATATATGAAGAATTTTTGGACATAATAGGTAAGGAATGATATGATATGAATATAAATTGAAGGAAAATTAAAAGAACAAATATTGATTTTACCTCTTGAATTCCCCTCTTTGAGAACCTCTTTAAGGAACATTGAAATGGTCTATTGGGTGATACTAGAAATTCCATGTAGTAGGGTTTAGTTTTGGGAGAGTAAATTGGGAAAAAATAAGCAATATCCAATGTGTCGGTAGTATGAAGAGAAGGGGTGGTATTTATAGAGGGTGAGACAGGTGTTTTTTGGTTATTTAATTAGACTGTTTATTATTTTGTCTCAAGACCATGAATAATGATGATTCTTATAGCTAAATAAAGTAACAAATTCATTTTTGTTCTAACCAATAATTTTTTTACCATAACTTTACTTCAAATATGACTCAATAATACATGTATTTGGCTAAAATGTTAAATGCCAAAAAATTAGAGTTTTTCACTATTCACAAAAAATTACACTATTTAAAAAAAGTACGAAAAAATCACCATAACAATTTTTAAATGCATAAAATTAAAAAATGGAATCCATTTTATGAAAATAGTTTTATAAATGTGAGAAATATAACTATTAATTAAAATCATCATATATTTGAAAAATGTCGATTTTAAAATTACACCAGATTTCATATCACGTTGAAAAGATAATTATGGTCTAATAAAATTATCATATATTCATAATAAAAAATAATATTAATTCATGAATAAATTTTATGAATTTATTAAATCATTATATTTATTATAAAATAGAGAAGAAACATTTTTTTCAAAAAATATGAACACTTAATTTATCCTTTTAAAAACATTTTTCTATATTTTCCAATATAAAAATATATTATAGTTTTACATAAAATAAAACTAAATTTTATTTATAATTTAATAGGTGACATTAATATTAAAATCATAAATGAAAAATTAATATATTAAAAATTACAGTTTTAAGAAAATCATGTTTTTTGATCATTGGCAAAAAAATAATTATTTTCATGAAAATAAAATAATTTCACCATAAGAAAAATTTCAAAATATAATTTTAAAAATTATTATTATAATGTTGAATAGAATGTATAAATGTGTCAAAATTTAGTTTTTAAACATTTTATCTATTAAAAGGAGGAACAAATTCTTTTCACAAAATATATCTTTTATCGATAAAATTTGATTTATAACTATCATAAACCAATCAAAATTATTAGTGAAATTTAAAAATAATATATTAAATATATAATATATAAATATCATTAAGATAATTCATTAATTGTTATTAATTTAAGATAAAATGACATTTATATCCTAAATCTATTTTTTTATAAAAAACATATTTGTTATGTTTAATTATTTTTTATTTTCATTTTTAATTAATTGATAACCAATGAATATATTTTATAACCATGTGTAAACTATATTTTCATAATTTACATAATGTATTTCAATATTTCTATTCAAACAACAAGGTGATACCTATAAAAATAATAATATTTAATCATTTATTTCATCTCAGGGTTCTGTGTATTGTACACTATCAAAGAAGATAAAATTAAAAATGGACATATCCTAAAATCATGGGGTGTTACAATAATAATTGGTCATATTTACTAGATGATATCATTTTATGATCCACAGGGCGGCGACATCTATAGGTTATTTACTAGAGATATTTATGGATGAAGAAGTCTATGTCTCAGATCAGGATGTTATCGATGAGAGGAGTATCGACCGTCCCACAGATAAAATGGAACAAGGTCATTGATTAGTGAAATATCATGGGCATGATGTTCTCAATTAGATATAGACTGTTTACAAAATTTTCCTATTATTCATGATCCAACCATTTTTCTCACTCAGTCATATCAATATGAGGATGGAATTATTTCAAGGGAACCCTAGTTAATGAGGATTAATTAAAAGTATCATTTTAGTATTACTATTATTTTTTCATAAGATATGAAAAAAGAGTCCTAATGGATGAATAAATGATTGTTGGGTTGTTGGAATGATTCAAGTCAGGTTCACCCTATCTATTTTTGAATATAAAGAAAAAAAGTTTTGATGTATAACTACCCAATAATTTTGTTATTAGAGAGATTCATGTAATGTTCACTATTTGTTTTTTATATTGAGGGAAAATGAAACAATCCGATGAGGAATAACAAAATAATTCTATTATTAGATTGAATCAAATCTGGTTCACCATTTCTGTTTCCATGGAGAAGATGTAAACCATGGTTCACGTTTAATTTTTTCAAATGTTTATTTTTGGTGGATTTATTTCATTTACAATCATTAACACCTGGTTACCATTGTCATTATTAATGGACACTCCAAGTTGTTCCCTCATCCATAACTTGGTACATACCCATCATCCAAGGGAAGGTGGTCCCATGGGGTTTCAGACATAATAAAAGTTAAAGAACAAAATTGGTCAAGAAGATGGGTGGTTAGGCTCATCACACCATATTCGGGGAATTTTTTCCTATCCCAATTATCTCTTATAGATTTATGATATGATCGAGAATCTATTCATAAACCCAATATGGGATTGGTTACCCTAACAAAAAAATTATAGGTTAAACCTCCTTTGGTCACAAAACAAATGGTGGAATCTCATTATTGAATCCATTTGTATGTATCTGAGGTTCTCCAACCATTTCCCACTAATGAAAACCCTCATTATATGATGATTTCACACAACCAAATATTTCAGAATTTACTACCACACAGGGAGGAGTAAAATATTTAGAGGATTGGACTGAGACATTATGTAGAATCCTATGTATCTGGGTTATTCTAGGAATAAAAAACAACATATATTTTTAAACATATGCAGTTTAAAGTCATGTGTACATGTAATATGTATAGGCACTTGGGGATCAGATGTTTGATCTCAATTCTTATTGAGAAATCCAACGTATCCTGGTTATAGTAGTAATCATATTTATCCTTGTTTGGTAACACCGTTTGGACTATCACCATGGTAATTGTCCTAGTATAGGGTATGATTTTATTATGCCACTCATCGAGAACTATATGCTATGATATCCCTGGATGGTGGATATTCATGACAATAATGGGATGACCATCATAACTTTATAATCCCATGTGATCTATGATTGATATGAGAAACATGAGATAAAGTGTAATTAGTCTCATAATATGGGTTTCATCTCCTCATATAGGAATTTTGGAACATTAATATAGATCTCAGGCTATAGGAAGGTGTCATATGTATCCAGGTTATGGTTGGAATTAGAGTCTCCATAGTTCAATCCTTTTATATTGTTGTAGGGGATGAGTTATTGATCAACCCATGTAATTATTGGGTTATCTATTCATGAAAATTATAGAGACATTTTAGGGATTACACTAATGTGGATGATCGATTGAGATTAGGATCATAACTTAAGAATGCATTCTATGTAACGTGGTTGTTGAAGGATTCACATTCCTCATAGTTAAATAAGATCGGGTGTTACAGACATAAATTTCGCATGTCCACATAGAGATTTATGATGAAAATGATATGTTCGTTGACACTCCCAATGACCACATGAGCTATGATAAATGTGAGAAAAAAGGGATGGAAAATAACCAATATCATTTCATATGAGTTAAGGACATAGGTTTTGAATCTTCTCTTGGGATTTTATAATATAGTTATCAAACATTTTGAAGGAATCATATGTATTCTAGTTATAATAGGAATCTGAGTCATCATAGTTTATTTGAATCAATACTTACACACTTATGTTTCAATTTAATAAAGGAGGAATATATTATTTTTTCACTAACCGGTGCTTACACACTGGCATTGCCCTTTGGTTTGGGATATATCATATTATGCTGCTGGTCTAGGCTTAGACACAATAGTTTCCCTAGAATGTGGTTCATATCATACATTTAATTTTGTTGAATTTTTCAAACATATAATCCCTTGACTTTGTGGAGTCATATAAACCAAAAATTTGATTATTAAATATCATTATTCCCACATGATCTATGTTCCATTTGAGAAACAAGGGCCGATAGGATGGTGTCATACATATCTTAGTTATAGAAGGAATAATTGTAATCATAATTAATTTTTTTTGGGGCTCATACGCTGAGGATTCCAACACAATCAGTGTTTACCAAATAAGGATGGAAAAGGTTATTGTGGCCTAGGATAACCTTAGTGACCTAGATTTCATTCCTACCTAACATGGATTGATTTCCTAGTCTACATGGCTTGGATATTTTCTTGTCATGTCAGAGAATGTCTTCCTGACATGTAAAATTCAGTCATGTAATCCAATTAAATTTTCTAAGGGATGTTGTGTATCATGGATGGTATTTTGAGGATTATTTCATGTCCTATGATGACTTTTTTAAAGGACATTGCAATACTTATATTGTTTTCTATAGAATCCATTTCATGACCTTGGCTAGATTGTCTAGATGGTTTCACATTATCTGATTGACATACCTTGGTGTCATCAGGAGATCTAGATTTAATATATGGTGGGTTTCTTGAGAGTAATTGTGACATGCATGGGAGGGTTTTACATGTATTTGATGGAATTTCTAGAGTACAGTGTGAGACCTAGCTGATATGTTTGAAGGGGATCGTAGGAATCAGTTTATATGCCTAGGTGCTACTATGAGTCTCGACTAACATGAACTGATGCTTCCATGTTGTTTAGTATACATTACTAAAGTGTACCAATAGACTAGTATAGAATATTTGGAGGGGTCCATGGGACATGGGTGGAATGCCTGTGGGGTTCCATATGACTTTCTTTGAGATGTCTGGGGGGCATCGCATGATTTGAATTGTGTACTAATGGAGTGTCTCTTGATTTGTGTGACATGTCCTAGTACCATCTCATGACCTGGGAGACTCTTGTGATGTATATTCAAATGAACCTATATGTTCTTGTCTTAAGTATCACAATTTTTATTTTTTTGTAGCCTTTATACTAATTTATCCAAAGATTTTTTCAATGTTATCTTGATTTAAAACTCATATGGTGTAACAGGTGCCTGGGATGTCCCTCACGTGTCCTTCCAGGGGTCCTTCATCTGATCTTATGGTGATCATGTGAAATTTTAATGCATGCACCATGATCATGCTTGTTTTTTCCTAGATCACACATGAAATGAATATTTTCCAGTCTCAAGATCAGTGCTTCCAAGAAATCCTCTCTTTCATCGGTGCATTTGAATATGAATAATCCATTATGTCCAAGAGTCCAGAGGAGAATTTTTCATAGTAGGGTGGGGAATTTATAGGCCTTTCCACCCTGATTGTTCATCATTTTTTGTGGAATATCTCATATGAATCTGGTTTGGATTCTATGTAGGGCATAGATTTCACACTTATTCATGAGTCTCTACCATGAATTTCCCCATGGGTGTCACCATATTATCAGCGACCATGAGTCCCTCCTATCAATGCCCCCTTTATTGTATTATTTCCCATTTATGGGGACTTTTTTAGTCATTTGGATATATAAATGGACTTCCATATTGTCATATTCACATATCTAAGGACCTTCATGAGTACAAGATGCCTTTTGAAAGTACATTTCATGATCTCATGTGACTTATTTGATACATTTTGTGAGACAAGGATGGGTTTTAAGTCTAATTTGAGTGATCATTACAACTTTTCTATGAGGCTTGTCAAACCATGTCGTGGAAATTATTTGCCCATCACATGAGTATTTACGACCAATAGAATCTCATTCAACCTTTTTTCTTTTATTTTAGTTATCCTACAATGGTCAAGAATCATGTGAGATTTCATGTATAATAACGAATACATATACTCTATTTTTTAGTGATTACATTTATGACCAACAACAGTCCTAATGATATGTGTGAATTTTTTTTGGATAAACGAATCCATTTTTTGTGGAGCAAAAGGGGAACTATTACATTTGTTACAAATACAAGAGGATATTTGGATAATTAGGAATACATGCTAATGGGGTTTCATGAGACAAGGTAAACATGTCACCATGGTCTTGCAGTTTATTGAGGACTAGAGGGTTCATGTTTCATGTATTTCATGACTGTGAGTAGCTCCCCTCCCAAAATTTTATTCCAATTAGTTTTTCTATAAAGGTTAGTGATTTCCCATGTTTTCATGGATGTTTTTATTGGAAATCCTCTTTCATATCGGTGATTCATTATATTAGCTTTACGACTTTAAGAGGCCTCTATATTTTGGAAATGTTCCTCATATTTTCTAAAGATTTTTAAATGGGTTTTTATGCCTTCACTGTTTGACATACCACATGGCCCAGGGGAGCTTATCAAGCTACCAATGCATGACCACTGGTTGTATGGATCTCCTTTAAAAGAGAAAAAGGGATTGTCCAAAGAGGTTTTATGGGATCTGCTACATGTTTTGTGATATAAATGGTTCTTTTACATGGCCTTATGATGGTCACATGATCACATATCTATTGGGGGTTAACTTGATATGTGATCCTTTTCCCATTGTTCTTCCTTGTCTTATGAGAGGAATATAATACCCATATTCAGGTATTTCTACCATTGTGATTTTTTCGATGCTCATTTGTTGGGAATCAACAATTTCTTTATTTTGAAATGGATCCTCATAGAAGGAATGTGAACCTTAATTGTGAACATGATATAAAGTGTAATGAGGATCAAATATTTTGTGTTCTTATGCCAATATTTCAAAGGAGAAAAACTCCAAAAAAAAATTCATCATTCGAGGACATAATATCAGGTGCTAACGATACCAAAAATTAATTTTATATGTATTATAAATTCAGAAGGATTCATGAGAACAAGAATAAAACATGGAAATCATTGGATGATGGAATAAAGGGGAATATGTATTTTTTCATATGTGATAATTATGGAATTAAACAACATGGTAATAGCTTAAATGTAATGAGAGATTGCTACAAGTATGGAGATAATGGCCGCTCTCCTTTTTATTGCAGGGGTAATAAAATTTCAAATGCAAAATGCTACAACTACATGGATATGGGACACTATGAAAATCAGTATCTCATGCAAAAAAAGGAATACACCCTAAAATAGGATGATGGTTCATGTTAAAGATTATAATTCTACCATAGAGTATGTGTATAGATTAATTTACAATGATTTTATTCATCAATTATGAGTATTTTATTAATAATTCTCTCATTATAAGAATAATGAGATATACATGGATTATATTTTAGTTCATATTATTTATGGAATTAGAATTATGTGATGAATATTCCTTGTAATCAAGATACTTTCATTATTTTATAAGCTAATAAAATGGGGAGGATATCCTTAAATTTGTTAATGATGTTGAGATAATATTAAATAAGGGTTTAATGGACAATATCAGTAAAAGTGAAGGTAGATAGTGACATGATGGTTTAGGTTATGCAGGAATTATTAGAATCTTGAATATAAAGACAGTATTCAACAACATAAGGTTTTATTATTTATAACCATGCATGATTCATATAATTGTAAAGAGATTAATGTATTTATATATTTATTATGTAATAATAAGAGATACATTATTTGGTGAAATCATATGTTAAATTGATTTTGGAAATTTTGGGACCTTCTATTTATATTTTATGGTTTTTCAAATTTGAGAAGACATATATTGGATTATTATTTAGGATAAGTACTTATGGAATGGATTAAGGATATTATTTAGTGAGATTAAAGTATGATGTTTCAAATTAATTAAAATGTGATTACCATTATTCTTTTGGTTGAAGGAATGACTTGTGGAATGTTTGACAAAATTACATCAAGTTTGAAAAATTCATCTTGAATATCCATCTTTTATATTAAGAATTGAAGTGGAGATAGATCAAAGCACAACCAAAGGATGATTTTATTCTTTTGAAATGGATGTAATGAATGAAAATTTATTTTCTAAAATTATTATTTGGATAGTAAAAAATTTCCTCAACTATTAGAAAAGTGATTTGGATTAAAAGTGCTATTCATTTAGTTTTCCTTTGGAGATATCAATGTCCTTTTAACCTATCCCAAATTTTTGGTTTTTGTGGTTGTTAAAATTATAATGACCATGTTATCTATCAATCACTATCAGAACATGATAGTTATATTTTTATCCTTGTCCATATTTTTAGGATTTTTCTCCTATTCATAATATGATTTTCATGGTGACCCTTACATTTCCCTTTCCTTCTTATTAAGTGGATGTTTTATTTACCCTATTTATTATTTTGTTTCCCACAATGGGATTTTAAAGCATTAAACATTGAATTTTTATGTTCAATTTAAAATTTTAAAGAATAAATTTATAAAAGGAGGGTATAATGTAACACTCCATGATATTACAATTTGTATCTTTTTCAATAAATTTAATTCATTCGATATCTTATGTTGCACACAACACCAAGCATAAATGAAAAGAGATTAAATTTTAATATGAATATTGAAATAGTAATGTGGCCACTAGGAACAGTAATATAACTATTTTAAATAGTAATGTGACTATTAGAATAATAACATCACATAATGAATGAGTAATAAAATTTATGAATAATATATTCAAAAATATATTATATTTATATTAAAAAACAAGTTTGTAAATGTTTTAAAGATGATAAATTAATTATTTGTAATTTATAATTAATTTAATTATTCAAGATGAAATATATTGTAAAAAAAACTAAAAAATTAATACCCTATTTTCTTTTGATTATAAGATAATTTTTTTAGACATTAATTAATTTTTTAAATTTCATAAAATCGGTTATAATATCAAAATCAATTTTATTTTACTAAATGATGATTTTAGATAAAAAAAAATATAATTATCATATATACAAAATTATTTTCATAAAATTCAGTACATTTACGAATTATATATGTTAAAAAGGGTTGGGGTGAATTTCTGGGACTTCCCTAAAATAGGTGAATATTTGCTGAATAGTAAAATATATAGTTTTTTTAAAATACAATATTTTTTGTGACATCGTCAAGACATAATTTTGGTATTGAAATTTTTTAGTCCTCTCAAATGGATAAAATATTATATGATATTATATTTCTTTTACAAAAAATAATTCAAAACATTTAAATTACAGTTTATTTTCTTATAAGTATAAAATCATTGTGAGTGTTGACACGATGACTATGCAGGATTGGTATAGTAAAATTTTGTTCCATATAGATAATAATTGAGTTCTAAAAATTATTTTCATTACTGTTTATTTAATATTTCTATATATTTGATGTTTTATTATAATTTTGTGGAATTTTAGTGTTATATAAGACATGTCAGGTACTAATTCTTGTGCAATTCTTGCACAAGGCAAGAGAAGACAAATTATCAAATTAATGCATATTTCTTAACAAGGATATGAGTAAATAATAAAAATTAACCTAATTATTTTATTTTTAAGAATGATAATTATATACTTTTCTTATATTAAATGATTATCATTAATTCTTTTGAAACACTAATCTTGTTCTAGTGAATTCTGAAAAAAAAAAGAATAAAATGATTTTAATTATAATTTAAAAACTATTAAAATACCTAAAAATTTTCAAAATCCTAATACTTGGTTTCACATAGACAATGTGTTTCCACGTGTGGAATTAATCACCATTTGTAACCTCATGGATATGATAAAGACCATATAATATTTTTTTAAAACAATTTCAAGTTGGTCACACTATAGTTTTTAATTAGTATGATTTTTTAATATAGGGTTTTATAGAAGATATATTTAACACTAAATTTTCAATTAAAATCAATGAAATTTATATTTTTCATGGAAATTATTTTTTTATAACATATAATTATCTTAAATTTTTTCAATATGATGATAGAGTAACTACCAATGTAATGGAAAAATAAAAAAATATTTAAAATAATAAAATTAATAAATTTTTTCATTTTAAAGTAATAAAAATATTAAATAGATTAATATGATGTGTATAATATAATAAAATATTTATTTCAATTTTGACCTTGTGTTGTGATGTTTTTGATGTCATATTAATTAATAATGAATAATTTGAAAAAAAAAATATTCCATGAAACAAATATTTTTTAAATTTATTTAAAAAATAAAAAAACATTTATTATGGACAAATATAATATTATTTGGTATAAAATATGATCTAATGATATTTTTAGGCCTTTTGAATTATTTACCCAATTATAAACTTATTATATTTTAATATTTTATGTAATTCATAAATAACCCCTCACTTCAATTATAAAAGTATAAATTTTATCTCTCTTAACATCATCACTATTATTCACATAGTTGTACTAAGTCTTACGTATTCCTACTAAAAAAATACTTATCTAAATTTTATAGGCCTTGGTTTTATAGAAAATCTATCTTTATATCCCTTAATAATAGATCCAAAGGATGTCTGTCGAGGAAAATGTAATCATTTTTACCAAATGATTCTAATTAATTTATTCATTTAATTCCTATTGATGTGTAGTATCGATTATTAAATAATAAATAAAATGTAATATATATATATAATGATATGTTATTATCATTATGAAAGAACCATATCCTTCCTTTTATTCATCTTATGGAAATGGAAAACACTGCACATGAGTACGTACGGCTTACCATCTCCAAAGATCCTTGTAATTCATTTTCTATGTTCAACATTCAATAATAGATATAAAAATATATTTCATGATTAAAAATGATATTTTTTAATTAATTTTATTCTGTAGATGTTCATTCTATAAAATATATTAGATAACCATTACTTTCAATACAAACCCATCATGATAATACGTAGAAATCAACATCTATAATTGTGAAATGAATAAAATATACTTAATAAATGATTGGTAAACTACTGTAAGTGGATTATATATGATATCATAAATATTAATATGATTCTGTCATAAGATTAAAATTTGATGAAAACACATCATACCGGAGGTTCTCACACATTTGATGTATTTTGAACCTGTGTTAATGGATTTCATAACTCAGTTTCCATTCATTGAGTTAAACATGTATATAATTGGTTATGATTTAACAAGAATATATGTGAAGTGGAATGTCATTATTTGTTAATGTATATCAAATTTTATTTTTTGGATTTATTTTTTACACATAGAATAATCTCATTGATTTATCCTCACTCAAATGGAATTATTTTTTGTAATGGGTTCCTTGTATCACTTTTATTTCTGTGAGATATGCCTTATTCACAGCTTACTAATTGTGTGTAGTGTTTTCATACTCCCATTTACATATTTCATAAAATTAATATTGTTACCATCTTAGTATTAAATTTATAATTTTATGATTATTAATTTTATGGTGGAATATAATAATTTTGATTACGAAGTTGTAAGGGATTCTCACCTAACCACACTTTTTTCAGGTTACACTTCCTATCTCTTTATAGAAATTTATTCCTTAATTACTATAAAAAATTATTTTAAAATATATGTATATAATTGTAATATATACACTTATTTCATTTAATAGTCCTTTTAGGGGGAAGTACATGTTTTTAAAATGTTCCATTTTCAAGTCATCCCATTTAGCATCCCTGATTAAAGGGAATATCCTAGTTTTTTACATATTTTCTATTATACATTATAATATGTTTTAGGCCAAAAATATTTTCATTAAAAAAGTATTTTTTTAATGAAATTGTATCTATGATCATTTCTAGTTTTATGAATATTATATTTCCTTTTCCTTTTTAAAAAACACTTTAATATCTTCCCTTAAACTGTTGTAGTGTCAATCATTTCTAAAGATTCTATAAATCACTTTTTGTAGGTTATCACTATATTTGGAAATAATTTTAATAATTATTTTTAAATATTATAAATTTTAGAATCATTATTTTATTTATATTATTATTTTCAAATATGTATACCATTTTTACATACAATTGTTATGGTGATGGTTAATTTAGTTAATGTATAAATATTGATAAATCATTATCTTTTTTTAATCAACATATATGATGATAATTAATGTTATTTATTTAATAAATTGATACTTGAGAAAAAAAATTGACTGGTATGACATAGGATGGAGACTATTTATTGTAAGACCTACATGTTGGGGACTGGTTAGTGTAAGCCCCTCAATGAATCGATTGTCACATGTGACGAAATCAGTTGGTGACAAACCCTTTAGGATTTTTTCCAAGAAGTATCAGATGTGTTTATACCCACAGACATAAACCATATTAATGGTATAATGGTTTATTTTTTAGATACCTAACATCCAATAGTTAAGAATTCCCTACATTTATAATTCACCTATTATTATCCAGATGATTTTCACTATGAAAAAATATATCAATTCACTTTCATTCTCAATTTATTCATTAGAATTTATTTTCTAGTAATTTACCTTGCAATATTGATTATATTTACTAATTCAAGTGATCATTCAATTTTCATATCCGTTATTGATCATTTTACCTCACCCTTTCAATTGTTTTCCTTCCAAAATTTATAATGAAGAGATCATTTGTTCGACTCACCTGTTTTGATAATCCCAAATCATTGTTCTAGTAATCCCAAATCATATTTTGATTATCCCAACTCATTGTTTTAGTAATCCCAAATAATATTTTGATAATACCAAATCTTATTTTCATTTAACTATGAACCATGTATTCATTATATTCTAATTATATTACATTAATGTTTCATATTCATATATAGTAATATTCATATACTCTCAATTTTACTGCTTGATTGGTTAAGCTTACAATGCATAATTTATCTAAGTACAGAGGACACTAGTACAAGGTTACATCCACATGATTACTGTTACATGGTTACAACAACAAGGTTATCGCTACTAGGTGACAGTTAAAAGGTTATCGTTACATGGTCACCATTATATAGTTACCACTACAAGGTCAAAACTACAAGGTTACCATTACAAAGCAACCGATACAATGTTACAGTTGGAAATTGTCGATGTGCACCAACTTTTGAAGCCTATCGATATGAAGGCTACCATTACCAGTCTACTGACTCTTATTCTTCCATACCTTTTTAATTTCTCATTATTATTTTCACGGTCATATTTGATAAATTAAATTCCTCTAACATTAATTAATGCTGATTGTAAATGTTTTAGGAGACAATAAATGGGACATTACATGGTACGTGAAAGATTTCATGTGATTTACTCAATCCTATTTTCAGACCACAAATATAAAAGGAAAAGACCCCAAAAGAGAAAACAATTTAACATATATGTGGACACAAAGAAATGGTTGAATGAGAAGTTTGATAGAGCTTATTGGCCAGATCAAAAAAGCCAAACCATCAAGAATTAACACAAAAAGACCCACAATCTTTACAAAGATCATTCTGGGATAAACTCATTCCTGCCTTTTGTTCTTCTCCAACTCTTGATTAACATCAGATGCAGAACACTGAAAGCTAGAACCTAGAGGTCAGAAACTATATTTTGGAAACAACATCGAGATATTGACTCAGACTTCAACATTTCTCATTCCAAGTATCCCAGAGCTGAACTACATACACATAGAGCCTTCTAAACTCTTTCTCATCATAACTTCTCTATTGTGTTTTCTATATTTTGAATATTTTAGAAGTGTGTATGTCTGTTTGTATCACACACTATCGCCGGTTCTTGAACTATATTATACTAACAATCCTCACATCAAACATCACGTTATCTGTATTTACCACATATAACTATGGAAGAGACTGGGTGTGGTCTGTATTGTTTGTAATTCTCACAAAAAACATAGGTAGAGGGTGTGTTCCCTAGACAGTTTGTGAGAAATGATGTAAAGCCCAATACAGGCTGTGTATTATGTTTTAATATAAACTTCTTTGTGGCAGGTGATCACCAATCATAGAAAGTATAAGAAAATTTTAAATAAATCGTATCCCCATTAAAACATAAGTAACATAATAAAAATTTCATGTAAGGAAATTAATTTTGTGGGTTCACTTGAAAACAATTCTTGAGGGAAGTATCGTTTTTTATTTGGAATTGTTTTCTTTTATTAAAATTCCATTAAATTTAAAAAGAAAACATTTCCTTTTAAAAACACAATTTAATATAGTAATTAATTATTAAAATCATTATAGATCCATGATTGAAAAAAACTCCCTTCATTCCATATATGTTAAAAACATTCCTCTAGTAATTTTTTTAAAATATTCACAATGTACATCATTTGGAAAATGACAAAAATATTACATTCAAACTTTGTAGTAAAAAAGAAAAATATTGTTAAAAAACACTAAACATGAAAAGGAGAATAGATAAAACATTTTTAAATAAAAATATAAGATACATGGACATGGAGGATACATATTCCCAAATGGATCTAAAAACACAAAAATCCCAAATATTGATGACATTTTGAAAGAAATACTCCTCACATTATTATCTCTTGAATTGTATGCAACATTAAGAAAATTTAATTATATGGATATTAAAATTCTATTTTATTCTAGATGGGACTTGTAAAATACATTCAGAAGATGAATATAGACCATGTAGTAAAATCATATAGTTTATAGGATATGTGTCGCCTATAAATAAAAATTAGACATAAATCCCTTATCATAATTCTTGAAATCTGTTGTACACGTTGAAAAATCATAAACAATACTAATAGTTTTATTTTAAATATTCCATAGAATCATATTCATTAATTTAATATAAAATTTTATGTACGTAGGAATTTATACTATACATTTATTAAATATTACATGATAAAGGTATGTTTCAGGTAACACTTGATTTGTCTTTCATACATGTTTGGACGTGGTATTAAAAATCCTCCTATATAGATATTAATTTAATAGTATCAAAAAGGATAAACATGATATAGATATGATACATACATACATATATATATATATATATTCATTATATATATGTATGGTGATTAATAAATGTTATAAATAGAATATAAAATATAGTGTTCATGGAGACAGTAGGACATACGTGCACATGAACACAATTTTCATTTTCATATTATCTTTAATAAAGACAATTACAAGATATATTATAAGTATATAATAATTATTATGTTATATATATCATGTATATCTTTTCAATTCATCTTTTTTACCACCCATGTGATATATATATATGAAAATTGAATTACATTGCATCATTGGGATGATAATCCATACGTACACATGATATACATTATAATTTACAATTCTATTTGGTGGTAAAAATTTAGATATTTAAAGAATTAAATTAATGTCAAATATAAACATTAAAGTCATTATAATTTCAACTCATAAATGATGGTGATGAAAAATAATTTGTATCTCTATGGGAGATTATATGTCATACGTACGCACAAGCAATAATTTCACTTCTTCATTGATGAGAGAGGGTCTGTATAATGTTGTGTTAATAATCCTTATCAAATTTAATTATATGGTTTATTTTAATTTTATTATTTTAATATATATATTGGATTTATAGGAGGTATAGAAATGTTGAAAAAATAGTGTGATCAATTAAAGAAATTACTAATTTTTCAAAACCGATCCTTAGGATATACTATAAACGATTATAGAGTTTGTCAATTGAGAAAAACATAGCCTATATTATGTGGCTATAGAAGTTTATTAGATAATTTTTATGTGCTCTTATGAGCTATTAAACTCAAAATGGTGACACAAGAAGAGGGGCAAGGTGTCCTTTTATAATAAAGGTTAGGGGGACTTTTGTAATTTATGAAAAGATTAATTTATATTAAATGAATTCTCAATCCAAATATGTAAAAATAGTAATGTATTCAAATTTAATTATGTATTGGATGTTATTACAAACAACTAATATATTTTTTATAGGTTTTTTTGAAACATTAAACCTTATCATTTTTATTAACCCTTAATTAATGTAGTTTAATTTGAAATATGGAAACAAGATTTCCCATAATATAAGGTTCATTGTTTTACATATAAGGTTTATATTGGATCCTAAGTGGTAAATTTATGGTATTTTAGAACAAAAAATATACTCGTTGTCCTTATTTGTGATTTTATGATTTTTAATTAATTTAATTAAATATTGTTTTCCTAATATATCATTACTATTAATTTTGACACAATTTATTACATTGACTTTAGGAAAACTAGTTTAGTTTGATAACATTGAGAAATTAATTTAAGACAGTCATAATATGACACAGACATTGATATTTCATGGGGAAGTATTTCTAATTCAAAAGATATATATTTTTATATTTTTACTTTCACTTAATTGAGTTTTTAATTTATTCAATAATTACTACATCATCCTTTTATAAATATTAAGTCAATAAAAATTAATAAATATTACACACTGTAGTTAAACCTTTTATATTTCATAATAATATAAATAGTCTATAATATCTTATTTTTGTCACATTAATAAAAATAGTATACTTATGAAATGTATGAGTGTGATATTTTTTGATTATTTTTGATTTAAATATTATCAATGTTATTACCCTAGAAAATTTCCCATTAAATTGGTAAATTTTGAACTATATATGTTTGTGGTTGATATAACATCATCAAAAAACAATTTTAATGTCTTATGGTAATTTAATATCCTTACCACTTTATTTTCGACCTAAATTACACAATTTCACCCTTTAATTTGTTAACAAAAATTATCAATGTTAAAATTCATATTGTGCATAAATAAAAGGAAACTCTACTAAATTTACACCTTATGATTCGAAATATGGCATAAATTTTTTCAAAATTCAAAACAGATACTTGGGTAAAATGAAATAAAAAATTATCTCACTGGTGGAATGAGAAAATAGGTTTTCTAAGTGAAATCAATCAAAAGATAAAAATGTTGTTATATTAAAATACAATTTGAAAATGATTCATATTTTCTATATTGGATTAAATTATATATAATATAACTAATTATACTTAAAAAATCATAAATATATTTTTTAATGATAAATGTTTTAGATTAAAAACCTGATTTCAATTAAAATTCTATATTTTTTTAATATTCACCAAAACATTTAACATATCAGAAAGTTAACAAATATTAAACCAAAATAAAATTGATATCACAATTTTGGGGAAAAAGTTTATTTATTCAATTATAATTTATAAAAGTATAAAAAAAACATTAAAAAAATGTACTCCATTAGAAGGCGGAAAAATAGTGTTTTAGAAAAAAACAGTTTTTAAGCATATAACATGACTTTAAATATCATGACTAAAAACCAAATAGTATGAATATTAATAATTATATTTAATTTTTTATATATTTAAATATATTTATTTAATATAATATAATAATTTTCATTTGTTTATTTTATAGGTATACAACACACTTTTTTCCTTTAAATAGTTTTTTCCGAAAAATATTTTCTTTTAATTTCAAATGTTTTTTACATTTTTAATCCATACTTCCAAAATTCAATTAATCACACTAATAACATTGATTCTAAGAGCTAGGTTATTATTTTATTATTTATATAATTATAATAACAAAATGTTTTTTAATATAGACTTGGTGTTATATATATCACAAGCTAAGAAGATGTTGTGTGTATCACAAGCATAACTTGGTGTAGCATATAATGCAAGAATAATAAAAGATATAGTCAGTTATTTATGAAATAAAAATATCTAAATTGTAAAATTAATTTGAAAAATATTTCCCAAAATCTAAGTCTTTACATTGTACCCACCTTCAAAAAAATTTCACTATCCATGTTTTTCTAGGTTATCAATGGTTTAAAATATCAAAGTTACCACATCATAAAAATAAATGTGAAACACCAATTTAAAAGGGAATTTTTAAAACACGATGGTTACCCAAATTTTCTAATAACTTGGTTTCCACATAAGATTACATAGTTCTTAAGTGAAATCATGGACATGGAAGAGATATCTAACTATAGGGATGTGATTGAGAGTGATAATGAACATTGATTAGAGAAAGTTATCAATCCTAAATCTATAACTCAAATATGATTGAAAAGGTCATTAATAACATTAAAAATCTTGATAATGTGACAAAATTTTATTTAAAGATCCTTTTACAAATGTTTTTTTTTATTTTTATGATAATATATACTTAAACGATTTCATAAAAATCTCACCATTTATTATGTGTTGATAAATTTCCACATCATATATTCATCTAAGAAATGAAGGTGAATTTTCCGATCATGAGGTATTAGTTGATCAAGAGATCCAAAAATATTATTATAGTTTATTCAATCTATATTTATCATAAGAGACTTTTATCACATGTTGTCCAATATGAAAAAATCTTCATATTATGAAATATTAATCTCTAAAACTTAAAAAAAATTACGCCATTGAATATTTCATAAATGGATACCCTCATAATCCTTCAATATTTTTTGAATTACAAAAACATTAAAGGAAGTTAACTATCTTTTAAAAATACAGTAATCATTAATCTCCCCAAAACTATATGTATCACTAAATTTTCACACACAAAACATGTGAATATCATTATCATGTATTCTTTAGAAAGATGGTAATAACCTAAATAATGATAAAAACATTTTGGAAATATGAATTATTTAAAATATTAACTCGTTCCTCATTCTTAAATCCAAAACTCTATTTACTCAATCTATGATATCAAAAACTATATTCACAACTATTTATCCCCAAGGTTATCAATACTATCCCATTTATTTATAAAAAAACAAACATCAATGTATTTAGTTATCACAACATAATGAACATATAATGTGTTATCCTTCCCTAAATAATTTGTTTTCCAAAAATATAATCATAAATCCTCAATAACTATTCATGGTCACAAGTAACATTCAACAAATTCTCTTGAATCCTTATGAAATAACTATGATATACATAGACTTTTCATTATTCCATAATTCCATAAAAATATTTTAAAAAAAATTCATGAATTCCATTACATAAATACTCAATCATTAAACCACTTCATTTTAATACTCCTCTCCACCAACAATTGTGTCATGAGGTTTCACATTGTATTGGGTTTTATGAGGTTATTGATGTCCACCATCATTTTAGACCCCTGTATTTGGGAATTGGTTAGTATAAACCCCATTTTTATTAATCCTGAATCCTTAATGTGAGGGGTCATTATTTGTAGGATTCTCTATATTCTCATCATTATCTAACTACATCCCATTAAATTGACATTCGTTTTCAAGATGACCTACCTTTCCACACTGGATAATTTTCTAGTCCCTTCAATAAAATTGCCGCCGGGATTATTTCCACACTTTGATCATGTATAAAAACTTATCTTATTTTCACTATAGTTTTTATATTTTTCATTAAACTCCATATTCAGTTTCTTTCCAAAACTCTAAGATTGATACATAAGTCCAAACTCAATTTCCACATTTATGGAACATCCATCAATTTTTTTATAACTACTAAAGTCCCATTTGTATAACTCTTTTTGGAAATATGGTTTTAAGCCACTGAGAAATCTATCAACATTACTTTCATACAATATGATAATGCCAGAGGTGTACCACTCATGTCATTAAAAAATTTTCTTCATAGGTTCCAATAGATTCATCGTCCTTTTTAATTAACTTAAGGAATTCACTTTCCATTTTTATTAGATGAATACAATAATAGTACATATTGAGAAATATGTTATTAAACTCATCCCAGTCCATGTTTTCAATTTCATCCCATTTCATTGTATTCTTCTTAATATACCACCATTTATATTCATCTCCATCCAAAAGATATGAAAAAATTAACTTTCTCATTTTTTAATCAATGGAGAGCCTAAAATATCTTTTTAGTCATATAGATCCATTACTCATACACTAGTGGATCGAAAGACTCACTAAATGATGGTGGGTGATACCTTATAGAGGAGTCAATAGAAGGTCTTTTCCTCCTTTTCTCATTTTTATGTCCATAATAATTCATATATTGGGAATGTTATGTGATAATGGCTGACAAATTTCCATTACATTCCTTATAACAATCAGTTTCATTATAGGACAATCCTTTCATTTCTCATTATATTTATCATTAACATAGTTCCTTTGAGTTCCAGACATTATCTAAAACTAGAAATAACAGTGTCAGAAATACATATCATAGTGGTAGAACCACATAATTAAGGAAAATTAAATATAATTATTCATCCCGAGACACCTTAGGTTTAATCCCAGTTTAATTAGGATTATTTAAAAAATCCCTGATTGTAACCTATACATATACATAGAGACATCCCAAGTCATATCCCTAGAAAATTCTCTAGGGATATCACTACTATTTTATCATCATATATTAAAATGTCTAAATAACCTTTTCTTTTGATACCAAATATATAAACCCTCACTATAAATTCTTTAAAAATTCATCATTTTTGTGGAATACATAATACATTACAATAACATACTCCCAATGACTGTATTCCTTTAGTGGCATTAGAAAAATATAAAAAAACTATTAAATAAATAAAATAAATTATCTCCCACTATATTCTTCATGATTGGAGCCCTTATTAGACACATCATACATAATACATATCTTCAAAACCTTGGAAAATGAAGCATAAAAAGGGGGTTTAAGATGATAAGTAAGGGAAAACAAGGAAAATATGTAAGCATATATTGAGAATAAGTGTACGAGAACATGACTGCCAAAATAAATGAAAACTCTCAACATGTTAGAGATAATAAAAAAGAGTAATTGAATTAATATTATTAGTTTATAATAATTAAACCATATTGTATTCAGGATCATATTCCATGAAATCATAACATCAAGAGAATGGATATGATCAGTGGCAGATAGGTAAACATGTAATATAATTCTTTATAAGTCAAGTTATCTTTATAAAACCATACATGTAACTTCATGGGAACTACACCAACAGGGTGGGACATAAAACCATCCACTGTCAAAGTCTTTTCCTTTTAAGGGACCCAATGTTCTCATCTTCCCATAGTGGACCAGGTTTCACCATCTTCCATAGTGAATCTTGCATGTTGAATTAATTATCATCATTATCTCATGAGAGACAAATAACTACCAAATTCATTATAGGGAGATATAGTTCCCACACATAACAAAATGAAAACCATATATATGTTTTCCATAAGAAAAAAAATCATCTATCATATCAGATCCCATGGAATTAAATGGGTTTCAAAAACATCACTCAATCTTAACATTACCCTTGAATAATAAATGGGATTCATAAAAATCAATCAATCATAAACATAAAAACTCTATAGAAATAATATTAATGGTATAATTTAAGAATATACTAAGAAAAAATATGGTAGCATAATATAATGTTATCTTAGATGGAAAATAATTTTGAGAGATCACCTGATAAATTTTTTTGAGGAAAATATAATTTCTTCATTAAAAACAACATCACTTCTTAAATAGTTGCCCAATTTTTAATAAAATATTTATATTTGATAAAACCCCAATATTTTTGAAGGTAACAGTCAATGAATTGTTTTTTTATGATAGAATAAAATTATATAATCTCTTTTTAAGTTAAAAAATATTTCTTTCATAATTTTTTTTTAAAAATGCCACAATATTCTGTGTTTGGAAAAGGATTAAAAGTTTTCTTTTAAAAAATGTATCAAATAAGAAATAAATGGGTAAAAATAAAATTAAAAATAGATATAATAACTGTAAAACCATTTTTTAATTTTTTTTTAAAAAATTAACATTGAATATAAATATTCCCCAACATAGAGTTAAAATAAAAATTCCCAACTCCTGATAAGATTGTGAAATAAATACTCATCACATTATAATCAGTAGAATCATATGGTCCATGAAATAAATATTTTTTATCAATATTATAAGGCCATAATATTATGGATTATAATCTTAAATTTAATTCATGCGATGTATATACACCATGTATATGAAACACGTTGTGTATAAGGCATGTGTCCTATACATAAAAAAGTGAATCATAAATCCCTTACATTAAGTCTTGAGTTCATTTGAACATGTCAAAACCTCCTGAATAAAAGATAATTGAAAATTATAAACCTCCCATAGAACCATATTAAAATATATAATATTAAATATGATTTTTATATGACTTTTTACTACACATATATTAATAATTCCATGTTACATTTACATTTTCGGTAAAACCTGCTTTGTCATTCATAAAAGTTTTCACTTTGTATACTGGTCCTCCTACACAGACCAGGTTTTAATCTTATCTAGAAGGTTCACCATGATAAAAATATCCTACATATATATTAAATATACAAATTTTTTGGGATTAATTAATGTTAGAAAAAGAAAAAAATACATAGTTCATGATGGTGGTAGTCTATTCATACACATGGAAAATGATTTCATTTTATTGTTGGATTAAAAAAATATGAGTATATGAACTGTTATCATTATATAATTATTATTATGTTTATATATATATTATATATATTCATAAAACTCATCTTTTTTACTACCCATGTAAAATATATATGAAAAATGAATCACATATCATCGTTGGCCCAGTAAGCCATACATATGAATGAGAAACATTATCGTCTTCCAAGAGATTAGGAGGTAAAAAGTTAGATATGATTTTATAATTCAAAAAGTATAGTAATTTAACATATAAATATTAAATCCCTAATAATTCCCACTCATGAAACATTGTCATGGAAAATGAATGTTATTTCTTTTTGGAGATGATAAGCCGTACATACACATAAACGACACTTTCACTTCTTATTCGATGGGAAATGTGATGTATAATGGTGTTCTCATAATCATAATAAAATTTTATAATATCTATTATAATTATTTTATTATTTATATGATATATATAATATAATATATTATTTTTAGAAAATATATAAAAAAGAGTCATCATTTAGAGTGATCATATCTTCTTCATAACAACTCCACTAAATCTCCTCTTATAAACTCTATAGTTGGTACTTTGAGAATAAAAGAACTTATATAATGTTTATTGGGAAGTTTAAAATAGATTTTGGAATATTTTTTTCAATCTAGATGCTCAATACTGGTGAAATTATATAAGGGAGGATGTTTCCTTTTATAATGAAGGTTATGGGAATATTTGTAATTTATCAAAAGATTAATTCATAATAAATTAAATCTAATATAAAATACCTTTTAATGGTAATGTATTCAAAGGAAATTCGGGAATGGAAGATAATCCAATCATGAAATATATTTCTTATATGTTTTATTTTAATATTAAACCATATCATTTTATAAACCATTAGTTAACCTTTTTAAATTTTACCTATAATATCAAGATTTTCAATATTAAAGGATGATTGTTTTAATTAAAATGTGTAAATTGGAAAAAGGTCCATTTATTATATTTTACAAAATTTCATACCACCTTTGTCCTTATTTAGTATTTTTATGATTTTTAAATAATTTTAAAAAAAATATTTTCATAAATTATCATAATTGTTAATTTTTACATTATTCATTACATTTCCTTTAATAAAATTAGTACTGAAAGAAAAAATCAAACAAATTCATCCAATAAACTTTTATTATGTCATATTAACAAATAATATTCGTGCATATCCTTAATTAAATAAAATTATATTCATTATATTGTTTTAAATACCACATAATTAATTTTTTTCTTAATTTAATAATTATTGCATCATCATTGTGTGATTATTTATTCACTAAAAAATAAAAATAAATTTACATGATGTATAAAATAATTTTACCTCTCATAATATTAATAAATTTTTATCATGTATTTTATTTCCCCCATAAATAAAATATTATAGTTACTAAAAGCAAGTGTGTGTGATTTTTTCACTCTCTTTGATTTTAATAATATCCAATTCATTATCAAAAATATTTTAAATTAAATTATTTAATTTCAAAAATTATTTGCAATGTGTAATTCTATATTCACACAATAACATTTATTCCCATTTTATTGTAATTTTATAATCCTAATAACATTATTTTCAACCTAAATTACCTAATTTTACCCTTTTCGATGGTAACAAAAGATACAATACATTTTTTTTAGAAATAAAAGGGACCTATAGAGTAAATTTTTAAATAATTATTCCAAATATGGAATCGATTTTTTAAAAATAAAAACACATACATGGATAAAATTAATTTAAAATTAATCCACTTGACATAATTGGGAAAAGGGTTTTTAATGTGAAAAAATCAAATTATCGAAAAAAATTTATATCCAATTCTGATATAAAATTTTTTCATATTAAAAATATTGGATTAAATTATATAAAATTGATGTAATTATAATTTAAAAATAATAACAAATATAATTTACAACTACAAATTATTTCGACAAAATGATGTTTTTAATTAAAATTCTGTAATTTTCCTTTTTCATCAAAACGTGAATCATATCAGAAAAATACTACAAAAATTAAAGTTAGTTTTGATATACTAATTTAAAAAAGAATATTATTTTTTAAAATATATTTTATGGAATTTTTGAAAAAATATATTTAAAGATATTTCCTCATCAAAAGGCAAAAAAACTTTTTTTTATAAAAAATAATGTTTTAAGCATAAAACTGGATTTTTTATTTCATATCTAGAAAACATATAAGAGGAATGTTAAATATTAGGTGTAATTATATACATATATATATATATCATTTATATAAAACAAAAATGGTGATTTATTTTATTTTATTGGAAAGCAACATTCTTGTGTGCATTTAAATAGTTTTTTAGAAAATGATTTCCTTTTAATTTAAAAAGTGTTTTACATGAAAATTTCTATTTCAGGTAATGTATGCTAAGATGGTATTTCATGTTGCGAGATATTAACATGTAATAACATATATATCTAGAGTTAGAGAAGGTATATTTTGTTTTGCGTGAAATTAAAAATACTGAAAGTATTGAATTAATTTTAAAAAAAATGCTCTAATTATCAAGGTGTTATAGAAATAGTGTGGAATGCACCTATAAACCACTGAGGAATGAAACAAAATAAAAAATATTAGTCCTTGATTTGTTTTTTTGACCATATTCACATGATAAAAAGTGGAGGAAATCCCCCAATTATATATAGATGGAGGAATACTATATTTATTCCCATATCATTACATTTCATGGTCTGTTTTTAATTTATATATGTTTTAAAATTATACATATAATCTAATCAAGTATCACATGTTTCCTTTAAAAAAATTAAATCCCAAAAGACATATATATTTATAAAATCAGAACTGTATTAGGTATTTGAGTGTTCCAACAACCATAATTCTTTGGAATGGGTTGTTTGACTATGGTGTATCCTTTTCGTGGGATTCATGGTCATGTGGAATTATAGAATGTATACTACAAATCTTCCCCATGGTAGAAAAAATTGTGATACCATTCAATATATATTACCCTAACCTAATAAATGGTTCTTCCTTTCATCATCTACCATCATTATTCACTGTAGTAGTGCACATTACCATGATTGATACTACGCGAAAGTACATAAAGTGCTAACATTTATTGGATACTTACAATTCTTTTCCATTGTATCTTTATATAACATTATTGATGGTAGAACATTTCCCCTTCATGGGATTATAGATCGTGCTCAGTAGCTCTTCATCCTTTAGTGATGAACCCTGTTCTGAGTACATAGCTAGTATACCCCAAATGTGCATCCCTACATCCTCATAATACCACTAAACAACAGGTAATGGAAGTGGTGCATTTTTTTGGCACCACATATATATGACCAAACCTTTAATGAACCCAAATCAAGAACTCATAAAAAGAAGAACTATATTTTCATAAAAAATGTATTCCCCGAGTTAACTTGGAGAGGACGAAGGAATTTATGGTGGTCCAATGTCTCAATAGTGATCCTTCTCTTGATTTTAATATTAGTATAATATTCAATTTTGTTTTTATACATTTGATAGAGGAAGGCCTTGTGAAGTAGTGATAGGTGGTGTTGAGGGGCTCAGGTGGCAATGTGGAAATTTCTGAGATAATTGACCATAAATAAATAATATAACTACAATTATTTTATGTTGAACCCTACACATGACATTTATGTCCGAATATGATGTTTCAGGTATTTAGTTGAATAATTATATATGATTCGACAAATTTTTTTTTGTTTTTCAATAGATGCATGGGATCGGTTCTTGTATAGGCCAATCAAACATTTACATGGGACCGTGCTAATAATATTAGCCATATACTGGCCATGAACCACGATATTCATGCACCATGTATTCCACAATATCCTAGCAATGAAGCAGTCCCTCCATATGGGATGACTTCACCAAATTCCTGTCTATGATAGATAAGTGTATAGTTGGACTACTGGTTGAGGGATCACATTTGTTTTCCCAAATTTTTTCCTAAATTTTTTTCATCATCTGAGAAGAATTCAACAAAAAATTCCCAAATAAAGTAAAACATTTAAAATCTATAGTTTTGTTTTTCAAAAACCAATCTACTTGCTCAAATATAAATTCCCACATTTTGATTAAATATATAATTATATGGGATTGATCATTGAAAAAGTTAAAAATAATTAGATATTGTAAATTTTTTGCATTAACAAATGTGTTAACCATGTTGTAAACAAGATAATAGATAACAATTCAAAAGGTAATGGAAATCATTTAACCAACTCCATTGTTTTGGTTTTATAATTTTTCATATTTTTTTATAATGTAGTGTAACACCCAGAAATTTTATGAAAAATATTCTATTTAATTTCATTGATTTCTTGTGTTGTACGCTACAAAAAAATTATCTTGTGCTATACGCAACACCGTATTATCTTGCAGTATACACAACACTATTCTTGGCTCGTGTTACACACAATTTCAAGTTCATTTTGTGAAATTAATCTGTGCAACATTAAGTATAGATTTTTTTTAATGTATAAATGAAATATGTTTTGATTATGTTATATGCGACACCAAACAAAACATTCACTACACACATCCCTGACATGGCTTGCATTACACGCAATCTATACCTTCCTTGATAGCGTGTGTAGTACACAATACCGAGTTTCACGAAACGATATATTATTATAATATTATATAAACCAGCCGTTATAAATAGTAATACCCACTTTTTGAAATTTTATAACTTTTTTTCTTTCAAAATGGACTTCATTTTTGGATTCGGAATATCGAAATTATCCTATGGTGATTTTTCGGTATTTTTCTGAAAACTTTTAATTTTTGATGAATAGTGAAAACACAGGGTTACTATTTAAAAACAAACTTTTTATTTAAATAATTATTAATTATATTTAAATTTATTTTAGGTCAAAATTGATACATAATTCCAATATAAGTTCAATATAATTCATTGGAGTCATTTTATAATAATTTTAGATATATAAAAATTTAATTGAACTTTTGACTGTCTTTTACCTACCTCCTAGGAGATTTTTACACACTTACATAAAACATAATTTTACCTCTTATGTGAGTTTAATTTCAAAAATCTAAAAGACACAGTTAATATCAAGGATTAAAATGTGGTTCAATAAGATAAAATTAATTTTTGGTGAGTAGTAAATTTTTACATTTATTTACAACAGTTAAAAGAAAATAGGGCAATTAATGTTAAATAAGATATTATTAATACCCTTACACATGTCCTAATTCTATTGGATAAGTGTAATTCGACCAAAAACAACCTTAGAAATAATATATGACCATTTAGGTCCACTTGGATTAGATTTGGACAATTATTATTATTTTATTTAAAAGAATAATTAAAATTGTTAAAATCAATGTTTAATAAATAAAACATTTTCAATATAGGGTTATACATACGATAAATTCAACTATAAATATTAATTAGGAATCTAAAATTATTTACTACATAATGGTATTTTATTTATAATTTTTAGACATTATATAAATTAATTTATTTATGACATAATGATGATGCAGTAATTACCTTATTAATGAAATATTAACATAATCGATGTTATAAATACCCACATAAATGTAATTTTAGACATTATATGAATTACACTAATTTTATAGGTTAATATGACATGTTATTATTGATTTAATTAACGTTTTCTTGAACAAATCATGCTGTTATGATTCTCACAAAAATCAAGTACCAAATAGTGTCAAAATTGACATAAAATAGTTTTTAAAACAAATATTATATTATTAAGTGTTATTTTATTCATAAAAATCTATGTTTTGGCCAAATTACTTAGTTAAAGAAATATATGTATAAATAATGAACCACTTGGGGTTATTTTGTCTTGTTATAGTATTTTTATTGACCATATAGTGTAAGAAAACAAGAAGATAAGGTAAAAGTTAAATTATTTAACTTAGTTTAAATCTAAATGATAAGGATAAAATAGTGACCTAAAATTATCTAAAACCTATTGGTTGAGAATATTTAGACCCTTCCCCACCTTATCATCGAAATAAATCAGGTTGTATCTATTAAAAAAAGGATATGACGTTATTATAAAATAATAGTTTATGTTTTGTCTAAGGTGCCCCTCTCATCCCTTATAAAAGGGAACCCCTTCCCTCTTATCTTAATACCCTTTCAGCCTTGAATATTGGCCAACCCCTACACTATTCTCTTATAAACATCCTTAGAAATATCTTGGAGGTTCTTGGTTTCTCAAAAGACCAATTCTACTTCCTTAATATAAATCTTAAAGGATGTGTGTTGAAGAAGAGGTAATCTTTTCTTCCGATTATCTCAAGTTTCTTTCTTCTTATACTTCCCCTTATTTAGTTGTTTATTTATAAATAAATAACATAAGTATTAATTATATACTGATATTTTATTATAAATATTAGACAATCCTATTTCACCTTATATCCATCCTATGGATAATGAGATCACCACACGTGCGTACGTACAGAATACAGTCTCCACGCCGTAGTGTAATCTGTGTTTCCACCACCACCTTACTTGGATGGGTATTACCATGTAAAGAATAACTATATATAATTATTATAAATTCATACTGATTCTATGATATTATATCATCAACTACAATACAATTTAATAAACATGGGAATGATATCATCGCTCGTGCGTACGTACGGATTACCATCTCCACGACGCGATGAGATTCATTTTCCATGTTAAAGATTTAAGAATGATTATAAAGTATATATAATAAGTAATCATGAATTATATGACATAATAATGCTACTGAATTTATATATATATATATATATATTTATGTCATTAACTTAATTACATTCAATTCAAAAAAGAAACAAAAAACAGTGTTCATGTGTACGTACGGCCTACCGTCTCAATGAACGGTGTATTTCATTTCATTAATCTATCTATTATATATATATATATTGAACATATATGATATATAAATCAAGATTTAAATTCTGGAAGTAAATAAACCATGATATAAGTAATAATGGTATCATGAATAACAAGTGCAAACACGTACGACAAATGAAATGAATATTACCCCAAACGTTGTTTTAACATGGAATTAACAAATAAACGGGTAATATAAACACATAAGTGAACCATATATTATATCATAAATATTATTATGGTTCTGTTACAATTTAATAATATGTTTAAACCCACTATATAGGAGTCTCGGACACATATGGAAGAAATTGGACATAAGGTAAGGAATATTTATTCCAATCTCATTCTTATCTGAGATTATTTATTCGTAAGTATTTATTGGGGTTATGTTTATTATCCATGTCCATATGTTCTCAAAATATTTTCATAAAATGTTTACTTTTATTACATGTATGTTTAAAGTCATTTTTACTTTTTTATAATTTTACCACATCATATGGAAGGAATCTTTATTTTTTTACCATACGATGTACTTTTTGACTTTTCCGGCAAAAGTACGAGAAACATGTTTTTTTAACTTATATGGCATGAAATAATTTTTATGGTTTCATAACGCCCTATTTTCATGAAGCTTAATCTACAATATTTAATGACTATTTCCAACAAAATCTATTTCTTTTAAAAAATTTTGGAATTTTTTGAAAGGAAAATGATTTTGAAGACGAAATGATATTTTCCTCGAGAATTCATTTCAAATGCTTTATCAAAACCATTTTCCATATAAGATGGAATTATTTAATATGTGTATGTTTCAATTGTAATTTCACTATGATTTACATGGTATAACTTTTCTTATGATGAAATAATATCAATTTTTTGACTGGATTATGTTATGATGGGATGATGTTTATGAAACCCATTTTATACTTTGTGTAATGATGAATGATTTATGTTCATGTTGTGGAACAAGTAAGAATGATTTCTTTATGAGATTGGTGGGACCTATTTCTCTCTATAATGAATTGGGTAATTATTTATATCTCATGAGATTGACATGGTTGTAACGGAAAGTTAATCTGATTCAGTGATACAAGACTGGAACGAGGAGTGAACTCGATTCAGAAAGGGTCTTTGTCCACTAAGATGGTCTTGGCAGCAATGCCTTGGCTACTATGGAAATCATATAAAGTGATTAATGGATTTCCACAATTACATGTTTTCTTCCCATGCTATTTTATCCGGATTAATGTTCCATTATGATATATTCCTTACGTACTTCCAAGATTTATGCCTTTGCTCAAGATTTTGATGTTTAGATTTTATCGTAATGTTTTTTCATTCAAATGTTTATGGATTGTTTTATGTTCTCTATGTTTACCCTTACTAAGTATTTGAACTCACCCTTTATATGTTTTCGTTTCCCCAGGATATAAAGAAAAGTGTTAAGTAATAAAACCAAAGGGGAAGATCTTTATGGGAGATATTGGAGATCGTTCACCAAGATTAGGAGATTATGTTCCGAGTTTCCAAAGGCACTAAACTATTTTGGTCCATTGGTGTCTATTTTTTTATGTATTAATTATTCCAAAAATGTGATGTAATGTCCATGTATATCGAGTTTGGGGTCTCTAAAGTTGGTATTAGAGGAATGCTTAATCAACCTTTGGAAATTATGATGCCTGAACTTTAGTGAGATCCCTAGAGATATTTCTACGGTATGTCTTGGGATGTCCTTAAGGTTATGTATAAATATATTGTATAGTCCTAGGATTATAGTAACTATCATAGAATTAAATCTAGGATGTTATATATTGAAAGTAATTACCCTTTATTAAGTTGTTTTCCTAGAATGATTTCTTCCTCTCACACTTTTCTTATTGGGTTTTAGACGATGGCTGGAACCCAAAGGAACTGTGTTAATCAATGTAATGTGAAATGAAATGATTTTCCTCTTGAACAATCCAACGTTATGGGATATGGAGTGAAAAATCTTATTGCTATACTTACGCAATCAATGAATCATTTTGGACTTCTGAATCAGCAGAGAAGGGAACAATATTCTATTGAGTCTTTCATGAGGCAACGTCCACCTTATTTCAGTGGTTCTTATGATCCACTTTTTTCTGAACAATGGATCAGTATCATTGAAAAGATATTTTCCATACTTCTCTATTTAAAACATGAAAAAGTCATTTTAGCTGTTTACCATTTAGAAGCTGAAGCAGACCAGTGGTTGACTCTAATTAACAATACAAGTCCCCAAGATGAAATTGAATCCATGGAATGGAATGAGTTCAAGAACTTGTTTTTCAAGGAGTAATTCCCTCGTAATCTTTTAACAAATATGTAAAAATATTTACTTTAGCTTATGAAAAAGGATGATGAATCTATTGGTATATACGAAGATAATTTTACAAGTCTTGCAAGGTATGCATTTGGCATTATCATCCAACTAGAATGTGAAGATGATCAATTATTCAGTGGCTTAAAACCAAGTCTTCAAAGGGCATTAGCTATAAGAGACTTCAGTAGGTATGAAGAAATTGTGAATTGTACTATAACAGTAGAAATAAAAGTTGGTGTTACATATCCATCTCATGGTTTTGACAAGAAATGAAAGATGGAGTTCAAGGAGAAATCTCAGAATAATGGTGAAAAGAATATGAATGTTTATTTATGCTCAATGTGTGGAAAGAAGCATGGTGGATAATGTCTTAAAGGGGCTATACAATTTTTTATCTGTGGAAGGAATGACATCAAGCAGCTAAGTGTTGACGTAATGGAAAAAGGGTTGCTAATGATGTGAATAAAGAAAGGACTACAGAGAACGCACCACCAATACGTCAATGCTTCAAGTGCAAGGAAATGGGGAAGTATGCTAATCAATTCCCTAATCCAAGGATTAATTATAATCAACATGAGCAACTTCTTAAGGAAAATGACAAAGGGAAGTCACATATGTTCACTATTACCAATGTTGAGTATGAAAACAATGTGGTGGAATGATTATGTGTTTATGTAAAGGGATTTCAAAATAATTTTGTGGAATCTAATTTATAATACTCTGGAACATTGGAATATCTATGTAATGGTTTATTGTGGTATTCAGTAATTATATGGTACCAGTAACCATGAAAAGTGATTCAAATATTTTGGAAAGTAGATGATATACGCATAAAAAAGGGATAAGGAGAAAATTAAATGTTCGATAGTATCCATGAGCTCATGACTGATATAAGGACAAGGTTATATCATGGTTTGATTATATATAATTTTTGTATTTTTTAAAGAGTTAACTTTTGAAAGCATTCAGATTTTCACTATGGTTCAATGGGTATTCATTTTTCAAGAGAATACATGATTCATGTATTCACATGATTAGAATGTGACCAACAAGATATATGGGGGATAAATGATGGTATTCACATGCTTGTTATGTGAGATTTCAAGTAATCATTTTCATTATACTATGAGCTTGGACCAAAGTATTTTGGATAAGCCTAAAGATTGGAATGGATTATGTTGAACATAAGTTAGTATTGTTTAAGGCTAGAAATATTTTGATATTATTGATATAATGTAATAATAATTTAGTATTAGAAAAAGGGACAACCTGCATGATGGGCGACAACCTGCTGAATCAGACAAGGCAGTGGGAATTGAACCCAAAATTGAAGTACGACAGGTCTTTATCACCAACCACTGGCCTACAAGAAGTCCCTGGTTAGTAGAAACTAGTTTTATTATATTAAATATTATAAAGTATTAAAAATAAATCCATTCATGGAGCCATATACGTTTAATATCATGATATATGGACTTATGTATATTTGATAACTTTTTCTAAACTTTTGTTTGAGACAGATGGAGTGACCCAACATTATATCACATGCTCGGCTAACACTTCACAAATGACAAATTCAACTTCATTTCTGTATGATATGAAGTTGAAATTGTTCATGGAACAAAAAATGGTGAGATTTTACTGAAATAAAGTAAGAATTTATTCTAATTCATATTCTTCAACTTTAGGGAAATCATCTTGAAACACAAAAATGTTTTCCTAGTGCCCTTATATCCGATTAATCTGATGGTACCTTATATAATCCCAAATTCATGGCTTTGTGATTGTTGGATTTTTCATACCCACGTTCTCTACCACTCTCCATCAGAACAGGATGTTTAGGTTTCTTTTCATATCTATAATTTCACCTATGTTCTTCTATGTGAAAACCTAGTGATGAGTTAATTTAAAAAACTGATATGTTTAATACTTCACTTTTTAAAATTATGTTTTAGTAATCCTTTTTACGATGTGGGTTTTTATGAACGAAACTTTCAAGTAGTGAACCATTTATAACCCTGATGAATTTCAAGGGAGAAATTCATTTTAAGAGGGATAGAATGTAACACCCAGAAATTTTATGAAAAATATTTTTTTTAATTTCATTGATGTCTTGTGTTTTACTATACACAAAAATTAGCTTGTGCTATATGCCACATCATATCATCTTTCGATATACGCAACATATTCATGGCTTGTGTTACACACAATTTCAAGTTCGTTTTGTGAAATTATTCTACACAACATTAATTATAGATTTTGTTTAATGTATAGATGAAATATGTTTTGATTATGTTATAAACAACAACAAATAGAGCTATCAGTACATGCATCCCTGACATGGTTTGAATTACACGCAATCAAGACCTTCCTCGATAGTGTGTGTAGTATGCAATACCACATTTCACTAAATGATATATTATTATAATATTTTATAAACTAGCTGTTATGAATAGTAATACCCACTTTTTGAAATTTTTTAAATTTTATCTTTCAAAATGGACTTTATTTTTGGATTCGGAATATCGAAATTATCCTAGGGTGAATTTTTGGTATATTTCTGAAAAATTTCAATTTTTGATGAATAGTGAAAACACTAGGTTACTATTTAAAAACCGACTTTTTATTTAAATAAATAATTATTTTATTTAAATTTATTTTTCGTCAAAATTGTTACATAATACCAATATAAGTTCAATGTAATTCATTGGATTAATTTTATAAAAAATTTAGATATATATAAATTTAATTGAACTTTTCACCGTCTTTTACCTACCTCCTAGGAGCTTTTTGCAAACATACATAGAACATAATTTTACTGCTTCTTTGAGTGGAATTTCGAAAATCCGAGAGTCAAAGTTAATATCAAGGAGTAAAATGTGGTTCAATAATATAAAAATAATTTTTGGTGAATAGTAACTTTTTACTTTTATTTACCACGGTTAAAAGTAAATAGGTTAATTAAGGGTAAAAATGATATTATTAATACCCTAAACCATGTCCTAATTCTATTGGATAAGTTTAATTCGACCAAAAACAACCTTCGGAATAAAATATGACCATTTAGGTCCACTTGGATTAGATTTGGACATTTAATATTATTTTATTTAAAGGAGAACTAAAATAGTTAAAATCAATGTTTAATACCTAAAACATTTTTAATATAGGGTTATACATAACATAAATTCGACTATAAATATTCATTAGAAATATAAAGATATTTCCTAAATAATGGTATCTTATTTATAATTTTTAGACATTAAATATAGTAATTTATTTATGACACAATGATGATGCAGTAACTACCTTATTAATGAAATATTAACATAATCGATGTTATAAATACCCAAATAAATGATATTTTAGAAATTTTATGAATTATAATAGTTTTATAGGTTAATATTACATGTTATTATTGATTTAATTAAATTTTTTCGAACTAATAATTCTGTTATCATTTTCAGAAAAATCAAATACCAAGTAGTGTCAAAATTGTCATAAAATAGTTTTTAAAACAAATATTATATTATTAATTGTTATTTCATTCTTAAAAATCTACAGTTTCGTCCAAATGACATAGATAATGATATATATAATTATTATGAACCATTTGGGGTTCTTTTGGCTTGTTATACTATTTTTATTAACCATATAGTGTAATAAAACAAGAAGACACGGTAAGAGTTAAATTATTTAACTTAGAGTTGAATCTAAATGATAAGGTTAAAATACCAACCTAAACTTATCTAAAACCTATTTGTTGAGATTATTTCGACCCTTATCCACCTTATATTCAAAATAAATCAGTTTGGAGCTATTAAAAACTTAATATGACTTAATTATAAAATAATATTTTATGTTTTTTCTTAAGGTTCCCCTCTATTTCCATATAAAATGGAACCCCTTACCTATTATATTCACACTCTTTTGAGCCTTGATGCTTGGCCAAACCCTACCAATTTCTCTTCACCACTTCCCTAGAAAAATTATAGAGGTTCTGGTCTTTTCAAAAGTCCAACTCTACTTCTTTAAGAGAAATCTTAAAGGAGGTGTGTTGAAGAAGAGGTAATCATTTCATCTGATTATCTCAAGTTTCTTTCTTCTTCTACTTCCTCTTCTTTAGTTGTTTAATTATAAAGAAATAACATCAGTATTACTTATATACTGATATTTTATTATAAATATTAAACAGCCTTGTTTCTCCTTTTATCCATCCTACGGAAAACAAAATCACCGTGCGTGTGTACCTACGGAATACCGTCTCCACGCTGTGGTGTAATCAGTTTTTCCACCTCCACCTTACATGGATGGGTATAATGGTGTAAAAAATAACTATATATAATTATTATAACATCATACTGATTCTATGATATTATATCTATCACTCCAATACCATTCAATAAATATGGAAATGATATCATCGCTCGTGCGTATGTACGGATTACCGTCTCCACGACGCGATGAGATTCATTTTCCATGTTAACAATTAAAGAATTATTATAAAGTATATATAATAAGTAATCATGAAATATATGACATAATAATGCTACATTGTTTATGTATATATATATATATGTAGTAATCTACTTAATTACATTCAATTCAATAAGGAAACGAAAAACAGCGTTCATGCGTATGTACGACCTACCGTCCTCATGAACGGTGTATTTCATTTAATTCATCTATCTATTATATATATATATATACTGAATATATATGATATATAAATCATGATTTAATTTCTGGAAGTAAATAAACCATGATATATGTAATAATAGTATCATGAACAATAAATCCAAACACGTACGACAAATGAAAAGAATATTACCCCAAACGTTGTTTTAACATGGATTTAACAAATGAACGGGTAATATAAATACATAAGTGAACCATATATGATATCATATATATTATTATGGTTCTACTACAACTTAATAATATGTTTAAACCCACTATAAAGGAGCCTCAGACACATACAGAATAAATTGGACATAAGGTAAGAGATAATTATTCTAATCTCATTCTTATCTGAGATTGTTTATTCGTAAGGATTTACTAGTTTGTGTTTATTATCCATGTCCATATGGTCTCAAAATGTTTTCATAAAATGTTTAATTTTCTTCCATGTACGTTTAAAGTCATTTTTTTTTACTTTTTCCATATCGTATGGAAGGAATCTTTTTTTACCATATGAGGTACTTTTTGACTTTTCCGGCAAAAGTACAAGAATTTTTTTTAACTTATAGGGCATGCACATTTTTTTATCATTTTATAACACCTTATTTTCATGAATCTTACTCTACAAGATTTAATGACTATTTTCAAAAAAATCCTTTTCATTTAATATTCCATGGCATTTTGTGAAATGAAAATGATTTTGAAGAAGAAAGGATATTTTCCTCAAGATTTCATTTCAAGTGTTTTGTCAAAACAATTTTCCATATACGATGGAATTATTTCGTATATGTATGTTTCAAGTATAATTTTTATATGATGTACATGGTTTCACTTTTCTTTTGATGAAATGACATCCATTTTTTATGGATTATGTTATGATGTGATGATGTTTATAAAACCCATTTTATACTTTGGGTAATGATGAATGATTTATGTTAATGTTGTGGCACAAGTAAGAATTATTTCATTATGAGATGGGTGGGACCTATATATCCCTCTAATGCATTGGGTAAAGATTTATATCTCATGAGATAGACATGGCTGGATCGGAAAGTTAATTTGGTTTAGTGATACAGGACTGGAATGAGGAGTGAACTCGATTCAGAAAGGGATTTGTTCACTAAGATGGTCTTGGTAGCAATGCCTTGGCTACTATGGAAATAATATCAAGTGCTTAATTGTTTCCACAATTTCATGTTTTCTTCCCAAGCTATTTTATCAGGATTGATGTTCTATTATGATATATGCCTTGCGTACTTCCAAGATTTATGCCTTTGCTCAAGATTTTGATGTTTAGATTTTATGTTCAATTTTTTCATTCAAATGTTTATGGATTGTTTTATGTTCTATATGTTTACCCTTACTGATCATTTGAGCTAACCCTTTAAATGTTTTCTTTTCCCCAGGATATAAGGAACAGTTTTTGGTAAGAAACCCAAAGGGTAAGATATTTATGGGAGAAGTTGAAGATCTTTCACCAAGATTAGAAGATTTTGTTCTCAGTTTCCAAAGAAACTAAACTGTTACGGTCCTTTGGTGTCTATTTTTGTTATGTATTAAGTATTTCGAAAAAGTAATGTAATGTCCATGTATGTCAAGTTTGGGGTCTCTACAAGTAGAATATTTATATCGACTTCCAATATCCATTACACACTTCCTTAAATTTTTATGTTTAATTTATAGACTTGTTTCTACCATTTCAAATGATTTAGAAGACAATTAAAATGTTTTTCTAAAAACATATTATTTGTCAAAAACTAAACTTTAAAAAATGATACTTCTTTTTATCAATTGTAAATGATCTATTATTAGAAAATATTATCTCCCATAGTCATTTTGGGAAATAAGTTGTTATTCAATGAAGTATTATACATAAAATCCTGGTGAAACATATTCAATTTTATGTGATTGTTTCTAGTCAACGATTGAAATATGTTGCAATTATATGTTATTTTTATGTATGATTATTTGAATATGTGATTTGTGTTCATCGATTTATATATCCATCAAATTAATTTTTTGATGTGATATATAAAATGATATTATTCTTATTAATCTTATACATTATTCTATATTTTTTCATATTTATGATATAGTTATTTATGCACATATGGTATGAATTTTTCTGATGATAGCTACTTTCAAAACAACATGTGTTATTTTACCACAATGATAAGATGATTCATTTTTTATTTGTATCCTAGTTTGCAAGCATTTTCAAATGTTTTTTAATGCTTATAATGCTGATCCCATGATTAGGATGGATTATTATGATTATTATCTCCCATATAATATTGATTCATTTATCATATTCCTTTTATATCATTCCATTCTCTTTTAGAAATTTAAATCTACATTTTTTGATCTATATCCTCAATTGAAAATATGTACTATGGAAAATGTAATATCACTAGAAGGACTATAAAGACAAAATGAATCAATTTTTATGTTTTATTATGTATGGCTGTTTTATTGACCCAACTATTCCATTAGGTTAAACATTTTGATTCTAGAATATATAATTAATTTTTTATTTATCCTTAGAATAATGTATTATTAATATATTATTTTTTTAAATTGTATGAAGATGAATGGATTTGGACTGAGACGGGTTTTATTAGTTGGATTGAGAAGGGTAAACTAACGAACTAGGGATTATTGGCCCATATATGACCATAATGGAACCCGTATATTCCTTATTGTTATATATATAGTCTATTAGAGAGCGGGGAAAGTTTTCCTCACCCATGTATACAATAGTATCAATGATGGTTTACCTTTTATTGGATTTTTGACTAGTTTCGGTGATGGGAATTTCCTAGGTTAGTATCTAAGGGATCTTGGAAATTTTTTCATTAGTCATGTGTGGTGATGATATAGTATTATCTATCGGTTTAGTGAGACGATATTATTATTAATGTAATAATGTGTAAATTTATTCACTCTGACCAAAATGATCTTCCTAAGAGGTGGCATTGAGAAAGAATACCCAATGTAGGGTTTCCAAAATGTGGTGCAACCATGGGGATAATGTCCAGTTCCACAACATCATGTTGACCTGTTACAAGGATAGTAGGAGGGAGTAGTTATTGTTAATATCATTTATCATAATAGAACATGATGTTTGATAGTGTTATCCTAGAAATCATGTACTGGCATGGATGGGTTGTGTGCATGATAGAATGACCTAATAACCATGTGGAATGTTCTTTCCAGAGTCCATCCCTTAGGGTCTATTGAGGCATGACAGACAAAAACCTAGTATGGACAAGAAATATATCCTAGTTGACACCCCCAACCTCCCTCCAATATGCCATGGGTATGAATCCTATGATGAGTATGATTATATCACTAAATTTTATACTTATAAAAATTTACTTGTATACATGTAGACCTCTATGTACATTACAACCATGTCAAATGAATGACAGTACATACGCAATATGAAACAAAAACATACAATAACATCTAGAAAATATAGACATTAGAAATATATATATACATACATATATATATAATATGTATAAAACTAGTAAAATACATTCCAAATAAGAAATAGAGGGTGTGAAATCCAAAAAAAATATGATGCTAAATGGAATGTTCATGATATCGGATGTAGAACACCAACACATGAATGTTTGTACTAAGTAATGTTAACACCAGTTACACAAGTCCTACCAATGTCACCATCTAACTATATATCATACAAATATAACACAATAATGTAGGCCAATCCCATGAAGGGGGAAACATATGAAAACCTAGTAGGAAAACTGAAAAACCAAAAAAGTGATATAATTATAAGAAAATAACTATATTTACCCATGAGAAATCAAGGTTTGATGAAACCCATTATAATATATGATTAAAAAGATAGAAAATTGAGAGAGAGAGAGAGAGGGAGGGTTATTTTTATCATCACATCCAACTTTGGATTATGGTTCTATATATAAATCCTTGTGATAATACATTTATGAGGATAATAAAACAATATAAACACAACCAAATACTACAGACCAATTTCTTGTTAATGACACATCATTGTCACGGTGTGCTTACTGAATGAGAGTGTCTGATAAATACATTTTCTACGTTTCATTGTGAGAGGGTCCTAGTCCACATATATAATACTCATGCATCGAGGTGTGTATAGGGGGTGGGGAGTCCGATAATCATATATAAATATTTGATGGTGGACCCACTCCATGTGACATGGAATCAAAAAAGGTGGGTTATTAAAAGGATACATATCTTTTGTTAACATTTCTATGATAATGTTATCCAAAATTGCTTGACTGAGTTACCGAATCATAAAACCTAATATCATATCATTGGTATAAAAACTCTGACGACCCTCACATTATATGAACAATATTACATAGAAAATAAAAAATCATGAGAAAATTATGAGTCTCAATGAAGGAGATGAAAAATATATAAATACAGAAGGACTAGTGAAAAACATACCCAATAGGGTATATGAGGATTACTCTATGATCAATAATTTGATTCACCCAACCATCTTACACGACAATAAAAAAATGTGAATGCATGATGTGTTTTTGGATGGACATGGTATGTGGGACAACCCGAGTTGCCGAGCATGAACCCACTATAATTGGATTCTAATTATAGGTATTTTCAAATGGAATGTGGTTAAAAAATACATAGTTTTTAATATTTAACTCATTTGGATGCCCTAGTTACCTCAAAATTGATATTTACAAAGTATGTTCCTCTGATGTACAAGGTGAGTAGACATGTGTTTTTAATTAAGTCTCAATAATAATCCTAGTTTATCTCTGAGTTATCGTATCTACTAATATCATTATCAATCACTCCAAGATTTGATTTCTAATGAATGATATTTAAGGAAACTCATCTAGTCACTAATTTATGAAATTTAGTTGTCCTTATTATTTTCTTCCAACATGTGTGATGCTCATAACACATCAATAACTCTCTTTGGGAATGATCCTCTATCATCCATCCATGTATCGACTATGGATCAAAAAAACATTTTCATATCATTGATTCATTCCCAAAATTCGTAAACTATTATTACTATGGTGTTTGATTTGGTCTCAAACTAGAACAGGTGTCAAATCTATAGTATAAAATATGCAGATGATGAAATCAAAAAAATGTGATCAAGGTATAATAAATGAAGTGAATTTTTTTTTCTTATATAAATCTAATCCATTAACCATAATTAGGGAAAATTATTAAAAATTAATTATAAATAATGTAATCAGTATAATTAGGCTTACAAGGAAAATTATTTAATTTATAGTTCAATGTTATTACCATTGTTATTTGAGAAATTAATGAATAATTTTAAACTTTTAAAGGTAAATAAAATAGTGGGGAATGAATATACAAAAAAAATAAAATAACTTGAATTTTTATATAATCGGTGAAGAATAGTTTTGTGGGTTATTTCTCTATTTCGGTAATGAGTTCCAATGAATCATATTGTCGATCCTCAACCCCCTTCTATATTCAATGAAATCTATTTTAAAATTGGCTATCTCAATCATAATGGTTAAATTAGAAAACCTATATATTTACTAGAAAACTAATTATATATAGAGACACTAGTTTACGTAATTAATTTATAAAAATAAATTAATAATTAAACTTTTTATTTACATCATATAATACCCATATTTCATTGTACATTTACCAAACGTCAGATGCTATAAATACTAATATCATTCCTACGATAAAAACCACATTATAAATATTTTAGTTGTCTTTGAATTTCGATATAAGACTATGAATAATGGGAATACCATTAGTCCCAAAAATAAACATCCATGGGTTTTAATATATTTAATATTTTTTATATATCAAATCCGAGTTTATGTGGTACCCATAACCACACACTAAATCCAATCTAAAATCCACAAAAAGATATATATATATATATATATATATGCATATAAAAAGTTTTAGGGCATAAAAAACAAAACATAATCATTCTCTAAAAATTCAAGGATTATCTCCCAAAAAATAAATAACCTAACAAATATTATGAGGGTATTAATTGTGTATCTAGATCTCACACCCCCACGAGATCTCATAGAGGCTCCCATAATACAAAAACATACATATCGGGAAAAACCACCACATAATAATTGTCATATTTTGATACTCAAATATTATCAGGTTCATTAAAGGGTTGAAACCTTCAATGATTTCCTTTTCAATATAGTCAATAATTCCTGACAAGTCATGAGGTTATATCCTTAGTTGAAACACATGGAATACATCATGGACCCGATCCAACTGTGTCTATTTGTTTTAATTTTAATAGTCCTATCCAACCCTATGAATGGACTAGAATGGATCAATGAACCTTAGGAGAACTCACTACCCAATCCAAACCTTCACAAACTGTATCATGAAGATTTATTTGTAAACACATGGTCTCCCTACTCAAACTGAAAGGGTATTTTATTTAATTCCATTTATGATTCTAGTCCACTCCGAGCTGTATTTATTTTCTCATAGATCACCATGAAATATCTATTGTGTCATTCCCCACATTATGTAACAAACATAATGATTTGAAAATCCCCATCGTATATTAGGGTAACATGCAGATTGTACAATAAAGATCATGAAATGTTTTTTTGACATTGGTGGATTTATAGTTGGAATTTAATTATAACGACACATGTGGTACATTATTCTATGAATCGTGACCATAGTATAACACCGACGCTCCTAGCATGTCTTCCAAATAATGGATGATTTTTTAGGTCAATCCAACTATTTGGTGGAGAATCCTAATGAATATCTATAAATATATCCTAAAAGGATCACTAAAACATCCTATAATAATGATATAAACCTAACATCACATTGATGAAAACACATGAGTTTTTCCCATAATGTAGGATGGTATTATGAGTTATCAAGAACCCAAAAAACTCCCTAGAAATTTAACCATAGTAGAATAAATTTTATTGAATTGGTAATATAATATTAAATCACCTAGAGTGTGTCATGGGAACTATTTTTCATAGGATTTCATGTCACAATGATCTATCACGATTTGATACCAATTACTCATTGTTGTCTGAAATAGTTTAGTCAAACCCTTTGAAACCTGATTCTATATCTTCACATATAGATAGATTAGTCATAAAGAATTATACTCAAAAATATTAAGCCTCATACATGACAACCAAAACTATTTTCTAATTTTATGCAACATATTTATATCCCCAAGAGGTAAATCTAAGGGGGATATCGAACTCCCTGAATTCCTCCTCATGATATATGTTTGGAACCATTTCCCAACCATAGAGACGGTTAATTTGATCTACACATTCATGAAATTCAATTTTTGTATCCATTAAAGATATCTTTTCTTATAGATCTCAATAATAGATGTATCATAATAGTGTCTATTTCATATTATTGAATAATGGTGGTGTTAAAACCATCAACTTTGGATAATATGTCCCAATATCCTCTATGTGGTTGAAGTAATGATTCAATCTCCTCTAAAACCTACACCACCATTTTACATCAAGATTATCTACTATGGTATTATTTTTACATGATTCCAATCCATATATTATATAATATCTCATATATAGTATCCTATATATCATTAGCCTATATCTCTTTCTCTCTCTATCAGGTTGATGTATCTCTATGATAATATTTACCTATGACACTTGTGGTTTTAATGAAATATAAATCACTCACATAGAATAAAATTCCTCAATATGTTTTAGGAGAATACCATTTTATCCAGTTCAATGTGATGGGTCACATAGCTCTTCCTATGGATACTTAATTACTTGTACTCGTAAACAATCACCACCTAATAGTTCATCAATATGCATCCAAGCCTAGACCGAGATCCATCATAGAGCAGATCATAAACAATATATTCCACACAATGTTTCAAAACGAGTGCACTAGTCAACCTTTTCCACATCTCCTCAAATGATATTTGATAATGATCAGTCCAGATGAATGGATTTTCATTTTTATAATCAAATCAATGTTGCTAAATTCATAAAAATTATTTCATAAACCATATATATATTCATACCAACTCAAGGAACATATTCCCCATAGAAATGGTTTGTGGTGTTTCCCAATTAAAAACTAAAACTACATTTATAAATTATATAGAGACACCATTAGTTTAGATTTCATTCCCCAAAATGGTAACCTCTCTAATCCAAAACTGAAACATTGAGTGATTATCATACATCCATTTTTCTTGGAGTTTGCTTAGGATATCCTAAAGTAATCTACATGATCCTCTTTCATTAGAGAGTAACTATGATTTTTGAATAATAAAAAATCATGAAATTATCTATGAAAGGATAAAATATGTAGTTCATAAGTCCAATGAAGTTGGAAGGGTCATTCTTCATTCCAAATGACATCACATGAATTTCAATGTCTGTAGAAACATAAAAATTTCATATTCAAAATATCCACTATGTTAACCCATAAATGGTGGTAGTTTTACATATGATAATTCTTAAATAACAATACAATTATGTTTATTTGGTCAAATATTTCAACGTTACATGGTTAATGTTCATTATTTAGTAATTTCACATGACTTAATTTAATATAATATAAAAACTACCATAATATCAAGTATGCATCTTTAACGAATAACATTGAAGCTGCCCAAGGGGCTGTAATAGAGCTAATAACATCATCCTACCAAACTTCCACTAATTAAATCCTTGGCTATTGTTGATTAATAGCCATAATATGTGCCACATAAGATGATATAGTAGTCTATAAGTTATTGTCAGTGTAGATGTTGATCTCTCTAAATAGAGATAGTTATAAAAAAAATTTGAAGACTTCCAGGTACTCATCCATTGTCCCTGGAATCCATATATATGAAGAGATCACTAACCAATGGAATTAACACACCTAGATATGGGAGATAGATTACAAATTTTTTATCATAATCCCATATATTTCACAATCAAATCCTTATCACCATTGAAATGTAATCTAAAGCCATCATTAGAAACAAATATAACTATCATGAGGATGAAGGATTTTTGAGAAGATATAGTGGATAGATATAATTTACATATAATGGCATCACATGTATTAATTGAATCATCCATTTATCTCCATTTGATGCTCCCTCAACATATAAATAATGCACACATTCGAAAGATTTGTGAGATGGTGGGGTTAATTGTTTTCCAAAATTTCTCACTTCAACTAATACAATAAATTGTCCAAAAGAATCTAAATATATCAAACAAGGGATTCAGTAACGAATAAATGAATTTTTTATTTTATTTATAATTAAAATTCAAAGATTAGAAAATACAAAAAACATACAACAATTCATTTCATTTGAACCTTTATGATATCCATTCATACCCTCCAAATCACCATATCCTCACCCACCTACACTAGGAACAATTCATGGTCCACCTGGTGGTAGTTATAGTATTAGAATATATATTCACCCTCCACTTACAGATCCACCTATAAAAACATCAAAAGATCCTCTATTAAAAATACCTCACATGCGTACACCATGAACACCATGAGGAGATCCTTGATCATAACATCACCTCCACCACATAAGTATATCCACTACATACCCACCATACATAACATCCTAGGATGTTGAATCATATTCCATGTTCCCCTACACATTTCATTCATAACACCGCTTTCCTTTCAGGTAACTGGATATATTGTGTGAACACATCTCTCCTTATACCTATTATTGTGTGTTCTTTTATAGAGACATACTATCCTAAGAGCCCGAATTCTATCATCTACTAATATATATATATATATATATGATTTTATGCCAAGATGTCCATTATCATCTCAAGCTTCTTCAATCACAACTACATAGAATAACTCATTATCAATGACTGAATCTCACACCCCAGTGCATTTTTCAATTCATTGAGAGTTAATTTTAACTCTGATATACCAAATAATTCTATACACAATCATTTATGCCTTGAACTATCCATATCTCACCAAATAGATAGGGTTAGGGATGGGGTTTGTGTTGTCCAAGTCATACTCTTTGATTGTTATATCAGACTACTATATCTCTAAAATATCCTTGATTCAAATATATAATACGGATGAGGGATTATAGTGAATACAAAATATGTTCTCAAATTATAACCAGTTTAGACTCATCACACCATGTGTCTAGATGACTTAACCCCCCATTCCATTTTTCAATTTAATAAAGATGAGTTACAAGTGGAACTAATTGATTGTTAAAGGTTAGAAAAAGAATAAATAATCATTCAATGAGGTCAAGATAATATATAGTTTCGTGAGGTTAATTCTCTTTTTGATTCCATTTCCATTATTATCACTAATACTCACATAGTTCAGCTAGTCTATGAGGATCATTGCACTACTCCACTAGAATAATAAATGACTAGGTATGTATAAGATCCTCAGATTAAACTACTAGAGTATATTATATATGCCTCTCATTATTTTTAGAACTTATATATACTCTTATATAGGGTTGAACTCATTAAAAATCTAATATAATGAGGCATCATCCCTGAACTAGGCTTCCGGAGGACCCTATCTTGTAATCCCTGATGGTTCTTTTCATGGGAAATTATGCATTTTGGGAATATTTACCATTGTAAGAGGAGAATATAAGGACATATGACTTATGAAGGATATGGATGAAAAATATCCATTCATATAAGACACATGTACAATTGGTTTCCCTACAACATTTTTCTAAATATATTGAGTTGAAATAAATGTACATAGAGTAATATAATAAGAATAAGATTGTTTCTATACCATCACTAGGATATCATTCCTAAAATAATAAATCTAGATACATTTAAACCACTTAAAAAATTTACCAAACCAATCTCCACAACACATAAATCATAATAAAAAAATACTCTAAAATAGTCAAGTCAGGATACCATTTATTCAAGGCCAAACCCACTAGTACCCATTGTAGACTTGAAGTATGTCACGTGTAAAAACCAAAAACCTCTTCCAATTAGTATATGGCTTGTGACTAGTGATGGGTAGAATTAATACATATATGTGACGCCACATCCAAATGAACATATACAAATTCAATCATCTATGTACATCACAATGATATAGAATAAATGATTATCCTTACCAATAGGAAATAAATGCATATAAAAACCTCTACACAATATTAGTGTGGTAAGGTAAATATAACATTGATTTGAAAGAGGGTATTGATATTCCTAACCCACATTAAGGGATTCCCAACATAAATACTGATGTGGAGGATGGTCCTTCTCATAATATCTAATATCCAACACCAACCAATGATTATTTTCACTAAGTACTACTAAGATCGTTCGACAACCATCCCATTAATAAGAATGTACAACTTCCTAATTTTTGTATAATATCGAACATGTATGAAAAAATAATTTACATGGATGAGTGTATATAAACCATGTAGGATTTTTTGATGATCCTAATGGGTGAAATAATTGTAAAATGTTATCTTAACCGATAAAAAATATAAGAGATGAATCCCAACATGAAAATCTAATAAAAGAAACCAAACATAGAGAGCTAAAGAGAGATAAATCTCATAAATGTTAAAATAATAAGGATGATGAGTATATTTTTAGATAAATGTTATAATGTTTTTATAAATATAGTAACCTAATTTAAACTTCAATAGATTTTGGGGACCATTTACCCACAGATGGATCGTCATGGATGATTGGGTTCTTACCCCAATAGGTTGATGAGACCAACCTCATCTGTGTTGAATGGTGAGAGGGTTACACTACCATGAATTATAACCCACAACACATAGTACAATGGGGTATGGAGTTAAAATATATATATTAATGGAAATGTGTTATTGATTCCTAGAACATTGTATTCCATCAGAGGGAAAACCAACCATGATACCTTTAAGATGCCCACACTCGGGTTTCTACATCAGTAAACCATATAAGGTGAAATGATCTGATCATTATATGTGTCATATAATTAATTTCATAATAAATATCAACATCATGATCTAATTGGGATTACACTATACATATAGTACTCTTGGGTCCAAATTAATGATCTAGTAAGATATTGGATGGTAAATCATTTAATGGAGGGATATAAGGCATGTCTAATGGAGTTCAGGTGGTGTACACCGATGCTCAATTCTACATCTATACTTAAACTCATATTGGTATGTAGAAAGGTATATACATGGTGTTCCTCCTAAGGATCATGGAGTGTGGTTCTACCGACCGATCCACACATATTGTCCCATTTCATAATACTATAGGTTGTGTAGGGTAACATGGTTTGTGACACTAGCCCCACAATGTGTGATAGTTAGAATTATTAAAAACCCTATCCAATATATAAATTAGAGTATGTATTGTGTGTTACTCTAGAGGAAATTATTTGTAGTATATATTTTCATAGATTTCGCAATTGTCATCATAAATATTCACCACTCCATCTTCTCCACAAATCACCATGTTAATCATGACCAAATCATCATTCAAGGAACTTATCCTGATGAAAACTCCACAGATTTTTGTTTTATATCAACCAATAGACTAAAAAAAATTCTAAACCACTATAATGATTCCAATCATATTTTATTAACCACATGACGGTCTAATCCTCCACTATTCATGTATGAATCTATAATGGAACATCACCACTTCTTCAAATCATTATTTTCATTACAAAAGAATGAAACCAATACAAATAATATTTATGATTCTATATTGTACCATATTTGTTTTCAAGTTAATGAAAAAATGTGTCCCAATGACGAACATGTGAAGAAACAATAGATAAAATAAAAATAAAAAGGTATATTCTTAATTTAACCTTGGGAAAATAACATTTATTACAATCATGGAAACTCAATAAATTCTAATGAAATCATTTAGAATGAATATAATTATTTTTATATATAATATATTATAATATATATAGGGTCACTCTATTTTTTAGTGTAATGGAAGACATAAATGAATAATAAAATACCATCCCAAAATCTCAAATAAAGTTATATGAATCTAAAAATCATAAATCCCTACCTTTTCATGGGATCCATTTATTGTGAAAAATGGTTATGTGGGCTGTGTATCAATTCATGTGACATGTTTAGATTAATTTCATAATTGATCCCCATACTAGTACATTGTTTTTTAGTATTTCCTTCATAAGATTTTCTCTTAGTATCCACTGTGATGATGCTCTCATTATTGAATTTATATAGAAATGATTAAATATGAAATCAATTTATAAAGGATCTAATTTAGAAAAATATGATAAAATTCAATATTAATTTATTTATTTCATCTAACATCTTCACATGATTGCACGTTGACCAATTCTTAAATATTAGAAAATTGTATGATATTCATTGGGTAAAATCACGTTAATAATACTGATATGATAATAGATATTTCATCCAACGCTCTAATATATGGGAAATCCCATTGATTCTAACATTATTTGTGTTCATGGTTTAATATATTTATTATTATCAATATATTGAATCTAGGATAAAGTGAAACCCATAATGGAACTCTAAATCCTAAAAAACCCAACAAATATATATATATATATATATATTTGAAAGGTTCAATCATCAATCATTTACTAATTATATGTTTGAAATGTGGTTGGAATAGGTTGTTCCAAAGGTATATGTAATTATTTTTATTTTAGTGTGTGTGCATGTCTGTGTGTGATTTTTCATTGGTTCATTTAGTGATGGATTGGGATACCTTTCAAGGCAGTGATGGTCTGGTCACTTTAAACGGTGAGGTGTAGCTCTTTGGGTGAATGTGATATGATTCTAGGGAGATATAGGTATCCCCTTGGTATATGATACAAAGATAACCACCAATTAGGATTATTTTCTTCCTCGATGTTCTAATATTGTTCCATGGAAATTAGAGTTTCCCCTTTCCATTTTAGAGTGAGATTTTAGGAAGAATTAGTTTCCCTTGGATGTTCCTGATATAAATCTGGGGTGAGATGAGTTTCAGTGGGATGAATGTTACTTTTATGGTTCTGTGGTGAGTTTAGTATCCCCCATTTGAAATAAAATCATTATGGTTTCATGGCACGACATGGTTCTCCCAGTGTGGTATATTGAATACATAGAGACAATCAAAACATGACATTGAAAACTTGGTCATTCCTAAGTGTAGGTTTATAATAAATGTATTCTAGATAATTGTTTTATTCTATAAAAATACTATATTTATTACCATTATCATATTAAATAGGAATAAAATGTTTTATCTGTTATGTTAGGGACACATATTTTGCTGTCCCACTAACTTTTACTCTCTAACCTCCTGACCCCGGTGCAACAAACAGGTTCCCTGAACTGGAACACCACATGAGCTCAGGCATGCCTCCCCATATGCCAGAGGCATCTGACTAGAAGAGAGGGTTTGTTATGTCTTTTATAGGGAGAAAATACCATCATTTATCTGAGTAATACCACAGCTAAAATAAATAAATAAAAGTAGAACCAATATATAATAATAAACAAAAACAATATCCAATGATAATCAAGTAAGGAAATACAATATCCAACTGAAATAGGAAACATGATATGCTAATGTATGTGTCCTCTGTCTAAAATGAAAACTGTAATGAAATACACCAACGTCCCCCACGAAGGTCCCAAACCATGTTTGGTTTACTATTCCATGCTCCATCCTATGTCAACAACCAACCATAAGACCTTTTCACTTTACCAGTCATGTAACCATTACATTTATTTGGGTATCGATCTGGTAGCTGAGTAGGGTGTGAGTACAACTCATTAAGCCACCACCAATGGTGTCTATGAAAAATCCAATCAGTAAAATGTGTTCTCAATTGAATAATGAAATAAGTGAAATGCTTAGATAAATAGTTATTACACTATCAAATGTTCTATATTTAACAACATAAAACTCTAGGTTTCTAGGTACATCTATACCTCAATAATAGATTTAGACCATGCGAGAGTCATAATTATCCCCAGTGGATATAATATATTTTAATTCCATAATACTATTCAATATCAGAATTTAGTTTGGATATAACACATAAAGTATGTAAATCAATCTGGAATTTGTAATACGAACCAAGGGCTCTAACCAGAGGGGTCTAATGTGAGTAAAATTAAATGAATAATAATTTCATGCTATGAGGGGATAATCTCTCATGATCTATCCATTGACCAAAATCCTTGAGATCTCATGGTACATTGTAAAACAAAATCGATGCTCTCACTGTATATTTCCCAACAGGATCACAGAGTCCTTATCAACAAGATTAAATGGTCCTCCTCAAAATGCTCTCATGGTCTTTTTCAACCATTTATCACTCAAACATTAGTTTTCTCATGTGATACTCCATCAAAACAAAATAAAAATAATTCCATTATTTAATTTATTAGATAATTAATCACATAAATTTCCATTAAAAAACAAAATGATTAATTAAACATGTCCATTTTCATTAACTAACCCAAAGAATAAATAACTATATCAATTTTCTTTAACTAATTATACAATTAATTGATCACATTTATCATTATTAATAATCACAATGATAAATTATTCACTTCAATTTTCATTAATTAACTCAACGAATTATTAATATCCTCCATTTTCAATAATTAACCCATTGATTTACTAATCACATCAATCACTATTAATTAACCCAATTATTAATTAATCACCTTTATTCATTTAATTGGTTAAATAATTATTTTTCAAATCTCATTCATTAATCAATTAAATAATAAATTAACCATATAATGAACAATAATTAATTAAAATAACTAATTATTTTCTATCAATCTTTACATCCAGTAATTAATTCTCGAATTATTATTTTTAAATTCATAATTCATTGATTCGATATTTAACCCAAAAATTAAATTTCCCAAATTATCTATTAAATATTTTGATAATTAATTCACCAAATAATTATCTCAATCACACTATTCAATTTTCTCAATCAAACCTATAATTTCCAAATTCATTAAATAACCACATAAGTTAAATAAATTTTGGAATTTTATTTGATAAAAAACCCAATAAATTATACAATGTGAAAATAAGATATCAAGATCATGATTAAGGGATTGTAATTTTATACCACCTACATTTAAATAAGGGGAATAGGTGAGAGATGACCCTACATTTTCCATAACACTAGGCTTGGGAATTACTTTTAAATTAAAATAGATAATCTGTTAGAAACAGATCAAGAAGCAGATCAATATCATAATGAAAAACCATAAAAATATAGGTATAGATATCCAAAATCCAATGTAATATCACTTCCAAATCAAAGGTTACTCTCATAAATGAACAAAATAAGACCTTTAGCGAAGTGGGAGGTGTTGTGAGGGTATTTGGGTAAAGTTGGTGGGGGCGTGAATAGGGTTTAATCGAAGGAGGAGGTGTGGTGGGGGGGGCACAGTGATAAAGAAAATTGGGTTACAAAGATCTTTAGTAGAAAAAAGGGGAGTCAAGAGTGTTACGGGATGCTGGAGATATCTTTTTAATATGATTCTTTTTAGAATTTCAAAACATGAATTTCATTTCACATCATGTAAAAATTCATTACCCATTTTTGGATATTCAAAAGAAATCACATCACAGCCTTCTAAAAAATGAAATGAAAATAAAAATTAAACTTCGTATAATCTGACATGTTGATATGGGGTGAAAACTACTTTTGTGACATGCCAACACTTGGGGAAAACTACTTTTGTGACATTTCTACGTGTGGTGAAAACCACATACATGATATGTAAATACATGGTGAAATAAATTTACACATGGTGTAAATTATCAATGTTTTGAATAATTAGATCCATTAATTAAAAGAAATAAAACCCATGTTGTCCAAAAAAATTCTTAAGGGTTATATCTATAAAATGATGAGATCATGAAATCTCCCCACAATATAACATCTTGTCTTGAGATGCACTCGTGAGCATCTCTTACATTCTGAGTCAAAATAATTGGACCACTTATCCCACGTATCTATCTCTCATTCCCATGCATTCACCTTTACACATCCATGTTTCTAAAATACATGATCTTTTAGAATGATCATTCCCTAAAACACTTTCTCAATGTGATCCAATAAATTTATTAGATGTTCCACAAAAGATGCATCTACCTCAAGATCAATATCATCCACATCAATCACATAATAAAGGTTAGGGTGATGTTGTTGATGTTATGATACATTGAAAACATCATGTATATTTATGTATTTCTTTGTAATAGCTAATAGGTATGCCACATGCATGATTCTCTCGACAATATCAAATGGATCAGCAATCCTAGGTTATAACATACTTTATCTTTGTATCTTGCAGTGACCCAACATTTGGACACCCAAAGGAATACTGGATCACCCTCTCAAAACTCTCCAGGTCAACTTATTATGTATGAATATAACTATTTTACTTCACATAGAAATTTCCCCATGTTCCAGAATCAACCAAAATTTCTCCAACCTAACCTACATGTGACGCCGTCACAAAAACTCTATCTCAATATCATCTATCCAGTACATTATTGATCTTTATGGTCTACCATAAAATTGCATCATATTATTAAATCTTTACTGTTTACTTTTAACTGTTTTAATAGGAAAACTCTACTAAGTTTATTTGGTTCTCCTAAGTCACCCCAATGTTAAGGACAAATTCCCAATGTGTATCCCTAAGCACCTATATAGTACACTTTAACTGCACTTATTTCCATGGGTAGAAATTTGGACTCAGTAAAACCATTGTATTTACTGACTTATAAAATACCTACTTGAATCTTTAAGTAAAATAAGAATCACAATCTAAAACTATTGTCCATGGAACCCCGTGATGATGAACTATCTATCAAACAAACAAATCACCAAGCTGCTGCACTGAGAAAGACTCCCATAATGGCAAGAAATGTTCTACTTTCTTCAGGCGATCTACAATTGTCACATAAATAAATTGTTTTAAATGTAATTTTATTTTAATTTCCATACTTTATTTTTTAAGGTTTGTCATGCCTTTTGGTGGAGATGGTGTGTTTTCAAAAAAATTTCCAAACAGTGAGTGCATTTCCAGATTAAAAAAAACGATTGGATTTCATTTATAACTCCTTCAGTTTTTAGCATTTTTCATCCATTAAAAGTCCTATGTGGCCTCCCCTGACCCACTAACAACACCATGTCAATTTGGGGCCTTTATAAATCCATAATCATGTTGTATTTATGTTTTTTATTAAGAAATTGGGCATGCTTGTTATCCCATTTTCTGCATTAAATTATTTCTTTCATTCATTAAAATATATATCAGGTTTTATTCATAAATTCTAACTCCCTATTGAATCCAATATCCCTAGGATCACCCCTATTATTGGTTAATCATTTTTTGAGATCATTGGAACCATAAATTAGGGAAAAATGATTCAGGGTTTCTCAAACCATTCAGATTTGATAAGGTAACTTACTTCCTTCATAAATCATTCATTTTTCACTCATTTCCCCCATTTCAGTCCCCACAAGAACTCCTTATCCTTAGTAGAGCCTTACTAATAGGTTCTTTCTTGGAGATTCAAAATTCGGTTGAATTGGGGTGATTTCTTCATGTTCCATTCTAGTAAGTGTTTATCTACATGATTTCTTCTATTTCCTTAGGGTTTCATCCCTCTTTCTTGATGTTCTAAAATTTCAAGAAGCTAGGGTTCAAACCAAAGGTTTTATTTGGGGTATTTGTGTTATAATATTGATGTTTTGGGTTTTTCATAACTTTTTTATGGTGAAACATTGGAGGATTTGATGTTTTGCACCATGATTTGAGGGATTTGACACTTTTGGAAGCGGTTACATGTGTAAAAAATTATTGGTGAGATAGGTTGATGTATTTACTCATTCATCATATTCCTCATATGTTTTGTGTAGTGCCAAAACTATTCATTATTGATTTAGTTAATATTTTAATTTTATAGTTTCATTTTAGCTTGAAATTGAGTGTTTTTCATGTGTAACACTTTGGGTATTATTTGGGAATATCTTAGAACACATGAAATTGGTTTACAAAATCATTTCTGTGATGAAAATTATTATTTTAGTGTCTTTGTGTGTCGTTTGGATTGAAAGAGGTGTTTTTAATGGTATTAATATGTAAAAATATGTTGAACATCTTGAATGTGATTTTGAAAATGTGTGTTTTTCATGTGAATATTTTGTGGTATTGTTTGAGTTATTTGTATAACACTTGGGGTGGTTTAATGAATTTTTGTGGGGCTACCAATTCTGTTTAGAATTATTATTGATTTGATTTTTTTCTTGAATGAAGATTTTCAAATGGGTTTTATGTGAAAATCTTGGGTACACTCTTTGGAATTGTTTTATGAATGTTTTTAATGGTTTAATGATTTATGTAATAGGTGAAACCGTATTAGAAAACTATTTTGGATTGTGTGTGTTTTGAAATGGTCCATTTTAAATGTGAATTAGGCTGTCATTTGATGTGTATCCTATTGGAACTTTTTAATAAAAATGATTAACAAATTTATTGAAATGTGAACGAGGTGTGAACATGATGTGAGATATTTGTGTGATTGTGATGTGAAAAATGGATTTTGTTTACGAAAAGGGTTTTATGAAACAAGTGAGTGGGATATTGTGTGATTTTTATCATATTTGGAATGATTTTATTAATTTTCTAAAGGATGTGTTGGATTTTGAATGTTATGAAAAATGTGTTCTGGGAAATTTTGGTGTGAGTTTGATTTCAAAATTCATTTGAACAAAAAGTGGATTTTAGGACTTGTGTGATGTACATGAGGATGTTTGGTTAATGTATGACGTGGAAGTGATATTTTCATGTGAAAAATATATTTCATGGATTATAGATCATGTTTGAGGAAATGTGGGAAACTCGAGTATTTAAGTGGGAGGACGTGTACTAGTATGCTAGTGAATCCATGAGGTTTGGATTCAGTTTCACGTAGCAATATTGACGTTTAAAAACTAAATAAACAATGATGATGGTGATTGGGGACCACTAGGTTATAATTATTCTCCCTACTATTGGCTCGTGTGCATGAGAAAGGATATTGTGTTGGTTACTCTCACCAAGATAGGAGGTAACTGGAACCCACCACAAGCTAGTGCCCAAGTGTTATTTCCTATTTCTTGTGCTTATTGGATTATTTGTTATTATCGTCAGCATACAGTATTTTCGGATGGAAATTTCAGTTATTTTGTAATTTATTTTAAAATTGACAATTCTTTAAATTAGCCCACTTGAATGCTGTTTCAATTTTAAATTTTCTTTCTTTTATAAATTGTAACAACAATTAACTATTTAAGTAAACTTGCATGCTTTTATCATTGGAATGATTATCACACGAACTCTCTTAGTGGTGGTATCCTACAGGGAATTTCATCACACCATACTTACACCCATGGGTGTAAGTAGTGTTGATTATTTTTTCGTCGTAGGTTGGTATAGTTTTTAGATCATGTGGTTCGGGTTTCAAGCATGTCCTTGGTGGTGATGTCATAAAGAGATGGCTTGACGGAGGTGCCCCTTGCCTTGATAGGGGTTTTGGGATCTTTCTTTTCGGTTTTGTACAATGGTTATTTATCATTTATGTTGTTTTAAAATATGTAATTCAAATATGAATTTTTTATAAAATATTTTCCGGTTCGAAAAATCCAAATTCATTTTATTATGCTCATTTGTTGTTTTATGTTTCTAATCACAGGATAATCATTCCCAATTTTCAATTTATTATACCTGGGAACATGGGATATCCCATGGGGATCGGGAACTCCCTACGGAACTTGTCACATGTTGGTTATGGTGCTGGTTTTGATGGTAGCCTGATTTGTTTTGTGTCAACAACAACCCAAATAACGTCATTCTTCTTTGGAATATTCAGAAGACCGATCACAATGTCCATTTTAAAATCGTCCCACATTTATTTTGAAATATGTAATGGCTACATCAAACCCAAAAGTTGTTATTACATGGAATTCACCTTCTGATTGTTGTAGCACCATGTCTTAAACTCTTCTATTTTCTTATTCATGTCAGGACAACAAAACATTCCTCATAGTTCATGGTTCATTTTGGTCACACATTATTGTAATACCAAATTTGAGGCATAAAATTACTAAATTAAATCATGTCACATGCCTATAATAACAACATCTAGATAACTAACATAGATTATATCAGCCTTATCTATGATTCAATCAGAATGTGACTCCCCAAATTTTGGGATTTCCCTTAATTTAAACCACTAAGGAACCATATTTTACCATTCCTTGATCCATATCAAAAGTGTATACTCCACTAATACTGATACAAGAGTCATCTTCTCCGGGCTTTCTAGATCCTCCAAATTCATTTCAGGTAGTAAAGACATTATTTTCTACATATCACTAGACTTCTGAACTGCCTGAGTCTAATTTTTCCTACTCAATGAGTCTGCCACACTATTCCCTATCTCAGGCATATATGCCAGCTCAAAATCAGAAGAAAACATATACTCAACCCATATCTGCTGCCAAAGATTCATATATCAATGTGATAAGATATACCTTATGATCTTGTGATCCATATACACTATAAATTGACCACCCAACATATAGTGACACCAATATTGTAGAGAATAAACAAAAAATTCTGGATAGAGTTCTTGCATATAGTAGTTCCGTTCATGTGGCCTCGGCCACTGAGACCCATTTGTTACAACCTGATCTCCTTGCATCAAAATTTATCCATGTATGATCCCAAAACTGTCACAATAAATCATGTACTCTCCCCCTGGTTCATATAGAATGAAGATCTATGCCGAAGTCAAATGTGTATTCAACTCTTGGAAGGTCTTCTTTCATACTTTTGATCAATCAAAAATTATCCCTTTTTGGTCAAACCTGAGTGGGGTACTTCCATATAAGAAAGTTCCAAGAAGAATCTTCGATAATATATAGTAAACACCAGAATTCCATAGTTATCAAAATTGTTCTTCAGCTACTCCCAATAAACAACATCCTACACCTTCTCTAAGTCAACAGGCACACCATATTTTATGATTATGTGTCTTAAGAAGTGTACCTAGTAGATCCAAAACTGGAACATATATTTCATGGAATATAGGCAATAATCTATCAGTGTAATCAAAATGATTTCTTTATAATTGGAATGATCATAATTAGTCTTCGTGTACATGAATATTTCATCAAAAAAACACAACCAAAAACAAAACCAGATATGTTTGGAATGTTATGTTATTCAAGACCATAATGACTACTATTGTGTGTCTCAACCCCAGAGGAATTATGAAGAACTCATATAGGCCATAGATACATCTAAAATAAATCTTCATAATATTAAAAGTCAACACTATATTCTGATGATACCATGATCTCAATTAGATCATTGATAATACACAAGCTACCCTCAACTGCTCAAAAAAATCATTTATTCACAGATGTGGATATCAATTCTTCATATTCACCTAATTCAATATCGAATAATCAATGCATAAATTCATATTCCTTTAATCCTTCTTTATAAACAACACTAGATAACCCCATAACGATGAAATCGGTCAGATAAACCTTTTATCATCCAAATCATCCAGTTGAGTCTTGAGCTATTGAAGATCTATCAATTCCATTATGTATATTAAAAGAGATGCTAGATCAACCCATGGAATGAGATGAATAGTGATTTCCACACCACTGTCATGTGGAATCCCTAAGAATTATTCAGGAATGACATCCTGAAATAGTTCCACTATTGGTGTAAATAAATCTTCCTAACACCTGGTGTCATCCGGCAATAGACTAGAAATAAAGGTTGTGGGCGCTCCCAATTGATGAGTAAATGGACCTGCATGTCCCTCCATGATATCCCACAATCCCCAGTGATTTTAATGGTCTCACTTAAGAGACGTAAACATAATTCTGTAGCAGTAACGGTCAATGTGGTCTTAGTATGCAACTATCCAGTCCACACCGACACTTATGTTGAATCCCTTATTATTAGGAGAAAAAATATTCTAGAGAAAATGGTACTCTATAATATTGATAGAACATAATTTAAAAAAATAGTTGTTTCTAGACCGTACACTGAATAGTGTACCAATCATCATTACAATGCTCACAAACTCCACCACCAGGATCAAAAAATTAACCAAAATTGATGATATAAAGGAATTAGGGGAACTTGTATTAAAAAAGGAACTGGATAACATAGAAAATAAAATAATATTACCTCTAACTATCAATGGACCATACTCCCAATAGACAAGTTTAGGTTTCACTACATGTAGTTTTGATGACCCTCTTCCTTGTGATGTTTTCTTAATTTCTTAAGATGCACCACTCTGCTGATACGAGCCCTATTTTCCAAAAGAACCACATCCACTACCTCAGCCACCTCATCTAGTAAAAATCCAGTTTCCAGACTGATATGGTTAAGAGGATCCTTTTTCCACACTCAAATTCGTTTTAGCTCCATCATCACTAACTTTCTGTCTCAGGTTCCTATTGAACATTTTTTGATGTTCCATTATGCCATAGGTTTTTCACTATTCTGGTGGATGGGGACAATGTATTAGAATATGTACTGGTCTACCACACTAGTGTAAAATCACTGGTGAAATGTCCTAGGAAATTGGATTTTCTTTCTGGACACTCCTTTTCCCACTAATTTGGATCAATTTATCTTAACAACCCTTCCTACTATCAAAAAAGATACCTCATGATCATCTAGAACAAACAACATATCCACCACTAAAAGACTCCTTCAGGAACCCCTCTATAATGAGATCCTGGTTCACAAGTTTAAAAATATTTTCCAGCCTAAAAATATTCACCTCAGATATAATTTCACACACAAGTCCATCCGGAGACCGCATTTCCATATTTTCCACTTCTCTAGAAAATGATTGAGTAATCCACTAAACATTTATAAAGTGTCAAGTATAGTCCATTATAAACATACTCCCATGATTCAACCTCATTAAATCAGTTACTTTAACATTCATCAGCCTCTCTAGGTTAAAGTTGTCCAAGAACCTCTCCAAGATGACCTTCCATATCATACCATCATCCTATCCAGATAGGGCCTATAAGTCTCACCAGTTCATCACTAATCCTGGTAGAATTTAAAAATCAATCTTAACCCTTTTCTTAGTAGTAGTATCTATGTTATCATGTATAGTTTTTATATACTCAATCCATAACTCATCTCTTTCAAGTCCAACATCTCTAGTAAAATTTGGTGGGTGTTTCCACTAGAACTCCATCAACATGCCTAAAAATATATTTATATCCCTCTTGTGTATCATTCAATGAATTGCATGAAATGATTAATGTTATCTTCAAACATATCCCCTACTTCTTCATTTTTCACTACTAGTGCCTCAGGTTCCCCCACATTAGAATTTTACACCACTATATCCACTGGTCATCCTCTCAACAAACATCTCTATAGAGGTTATCACTATTATTCCAAACACATATATTGTGATACAATTGATAATGTTAACACATTATAGAAAAAGGAAAGTCACAACTACTCACGACATATCTTTCCCCAATTATAGCCACATGGTCCAAACATTGGTTTTATATCTACATTTACCATCCAACACGTAGGAATTTGTTATCAATGGGTATTATTCCTCTCACTAATCATGTTTCTCAATAAGGAAGTCATTTTTTTTTACTTTCATCATTTTTAAATTACCAGTTTAAATATTAGGAACTATTTTCAATTTATTTTCACATGAAAGGAAGAAAAAGATCGAATTAAACAACATACCCAAAACATATTTTCATGTTCATGCTTTAAATGATTCATGTCATAAATAATTCTGAGTGCTTAGAATGATACATGTAGACTCAACTCTCATTTCATTTCAGGCCATGATTTAATTATCAACAAAACTAAAAAACTACAATCACATCACACAACAAGTGTGTCACAAATGGTGAATTAATATTCAACAATAACCACAAACAATTGTAAAAATAATCCCACCCTAAGTACCTAGGATTTTTCTTATTCATTGATTTGTAACTCACATAAATGAGGGCATTTACATGAATGACCTTATCATTGTCTCCTGTCTACCTTTCCCAAATCACATGACAAAAAAAGAATAAGAAGAGAATACACATTTAATAACTTTTTCTAATGTCCTTTCCCCGATTCCATAAACTGGTGAATTAACCCAGAACACCACATGACATCAGCTTCACCTACCCATGCACCAGAGGCTTCAGACAAGTTGTGAGGGTCTGATATGTCATTCATGGGGAGAATATACTATCATTGATCTAAGTAATACACTATCAGTGAAAAATAAACAAAATAAAAAGAAATATATAACAGTAAAAAATACCAATATCTCAAGTTAATAAAATAAGGATATACAATATACAACTAAATTTCAAAACATTCCATTATAATGTAATTTTCAAGTGTCTATTATGAAAACTACAACTAAAGAAATTGATGATTCACATACCGTTTCCAAACCACATCTATTTCCATCACCCAATCTCCAACCTCAGTAAGAAATATACTAAAGGGACGTTTCCCTTAACTTTTCCTGAAACAATAATTTCTATTTAGGTATAGATTAGAAATCCTGAGTAGGGTGTGAGTAAAAATCAATAGTCCACCAATAATGGTTTGTAAAAAAATCCATTCAATTACAAGTGTGTGTAGTTGTTTAAATTAATAAATAAATTTATTAATTAAATAGTTATTACATTATTAAATATTATTTACTAAACCATATAATCATTCGTGATTCAGAGAACATCCTTACATCATTACCAGATTCAGTCTATTCTGAAGTTTGAAATATCCCCAAAGGATATGATATTGATGAAATCAAAAATACTACTCAATATCAAAATTTACAAAAGATACAATACAGAAAATATGTAAATAAATCAGGCATGAGTAATATGAACCTATATCTCTAACCTCAAGGGACTGATGTAATTAAGATTAATCTAAGAATAATTACTTTCTAGGAAGATGGGGGAGGACTCATATTCTTCACCATGGACAAACCTTAAGAGGTCTCATTATACCATGACGAAGAGTTGAATATCTCATAGTCTTCCTCGCAATAGTCTCACATGGTCCATCTCAACAATTCCTCACTCACAACCTGGTTATCCCATTTGGTACTTGATGCCAACATAATCACAAATCGTTATATTAACTAATTTATAAATTAATTAATCACATTAATTTACATTAATTAATCCAATGATTAATTAACCACATCCATATTTATTAACTATACTAATGATTAATTGACCATATCCATTTTCATTAATTATCCCAATGATTAATTAATCACATCCACATGACTTAATTAATATAATGATTAATTAATCACTTAAATTTTCATTTATTAATCCAAATATTAATTTATAACTTCCATTTTCATTAATTACCATAATGATTAATTAATCACACTTATCCCCATTAATTAATCAAACAATTGATTAATCAAATAATTAATTAATCACTTTAATTCATATAACTAATTAAACAATTAATTTTTACGTCTCATCTGTTAATCAATTCCAAAATTAATTAACAATACAATATCCAATGATTAATTTAAAAATTAAATATTTAACTAAAATATCTACATTCAATAATTAATTCACCAGTCAATTATTTTAAATTCTTAATTAATTATTCATCCATTTAGCCCAATAATTAAATGTGAAATTTCAACATTTTAATAATTAATTCACTAGTCAATTATTTGATATTCATAACTAATCATTCAATCATTTAACTCAATAATTAAATGTCTAAAATCAACCATTAAATATTTTGATAAATAACTCACAAATAAATTATCTCAATCCCACAATTCAATTTATTCAATCATACCCCTAATTTCCCAATTAATTAATTTACCACATTAATTAATCTAACTTATGAATTTCAATTTCTAATCGCCTCATACAATTCTTCATCATTCATATATGAAATGAAGACCACAACTACGGTATTGGAATTATAGATGACCTACCCCGAATGTAAAGAAAGTGGAGAAAAATACCCTACTTATGTGATAGCAATATATTTCTAAATTCCTTTAAATATGAACCAGATAATCTATTGTTAATTGATCTTGAAGTAGATGAAAAAATGGATGTAATTCCATAAAAATCTATATCTTGATATCTAAGATACAATGTGAGATCACTTATGGATCAAATTAGACTCCAATAAATCAGTATAATAAGAGCCACATCAAAGAAATAGGTGTACATAGGGTCTTCAACTGATAATGGTGGTGTGTAGAGATTCTTCGATATAAGGCCTAGGTGCCTAGGGAGTCTATGGAAAAAAGTGAGGTTTTCCTAACATTGTAGCGGAGAAGAGAGGAGTCTAGAGGGTTATGTGATGCTAAAGACATCTTTATTATATGTTGGGTGTTATAATTATAGGACATGAATTTTATTTCAGATCACGTAAAAACTTATAACCCATTTCAATATTTTCCAAAGAAATCGCATCAAACCCTTTTAAAAAATAAAAATAAAAATAGACAAGGTTTAATCAACTTTCATGACATGTCAACACATAGGGAAAAATACATTCATGATATATTGATAGGTGGTGAAAACCAATTTCATGATATTTTCAAATGGGGGGAAAAATACATTCGTGACATGTCGAACCATGGTTAAAAACTTTTACGTTGGGATTAAATTTTCCATGATGTGAATAAATAAAGAATTCAATTAAGAGAAAGACAACCCATCATGACTGAAATTTTAAGATAAATCATACCAGAAAAAAGATGGGAACTTACATACTCATACCACACACATTTACTCATATCAGTATGGTACATGAAGAGACCTCATCGTCACATGTTCACATTGGTTAGAGCCCCATTATTGAATAATTCAACTATATGTCATGGATGGTATCATGATATGGATTTCCAAGCGATCAGAGTTGGAAGTAATGAGTATTTTTATCTTATTTTCATTATTAATGTTACATAAATGATTATATTAATTGGTGATTAGTCAATATTAATTACTATATACATTAATAATAAATTTACGGAAGCATGATTCAAATTTATTGGATATTCTCATACATTGGATATTTATTATTGATTTTGTTTTATTATTTACTCTATTATATCCAACTAAAATTAGATAATATTATCAAAAATGTATCCCCATTAACCATATGTACAATTCAGTAACCTCAAGTGTTGGTGAGTCACACCTTAGGTCACCTAAAAACCAATATAGTTTTACTTGGTCTATGGTCAATAGGATGTTCCAATATGTGTAGTTTTTTCCATAGAATAGACAAACATATGATTTTTTATTTCATCAAGATAAAATTTATTATAATGAACTTCTCGGTCTAGATGGTTTTATTTCCCTCCCTATGATAGAATCCCTCAATGATCCCATTATTATAGAATGACCATCTATGATCATGCCTTGGTGAGTCATGTGTACAAAAATATCAATACAAGTGAACATTGACCCTATATTGACACTCCCCCAAGCACTATGAATCATTTCAAGACTCATAATAATTAAAAAATAATATCTTTATTATGCAAAAACATTATAAAATTCTATGGTAATTGATTTTTAAAACATCTCCTACTCTTAGAGATAAAAAAACAATTACCTCTAAAAATTATGAATGTTAAATTTTCAAAACATTATATTCAATAGGGTTTACTTTCTTATACATAAAAACTATCTATAATAATATATGAAAATAATATGTTGAAAATTATATTTAAATATCTCCTTGAAAACTATCATTCCAATTTCTCTAATTAACAATAATCTGACCCTCATTCATTTCCATGCACTATTGGATTTTTTTAACAGATACCATGTTCATTTCTTCTAGTTATATTATATATTCACCAAACTTGATTCATAAAAATGAAAAATAAAATATATATTTATATCATTGAATATGTGATAGACTCAAGTATATAGTAATATGAAATTTTATTCTTAAAAATAATCTCATTTTATACCTTTAAAAATCATCATGGAGAGTTTTTACACAATATAAAGAAGGTCATAATTCACTTCTAATTTTCTCATTCATGTATGTACTAATTCATTATTATCATATGTACTATAACATTATCTAAGAAACTCATTGGATCTATCTTATTAGATAATATTCAAACAATATGATGATAAAACATTAATTAGTATTTATGGAAATAAATTTATCTTTTCATTATATAACTATAAGTGTTAAAATTTATTTCCATATGTTATCAAAATATTGAACATGGAAATAAAATTTTCTCCCTCTATCCTCATATAAATGGACTTCTGACATTCATTCTTATTAATTACAATTACTCTTATGTATTCATCAAAAAAAATTATTCCTCTACCAAGAATTTTCTTAGAACCCATAAATAGATATGTAAAACCTGCATCCCTTATCCACATTATTAGTTATCACCACGTTTTATGGAGATTTAATATATATTTCATTCAAAATATATCAATTTTTATAGTGATCTTGTGATATATTTTAATAATATAATGATCATTTGGACTAATGAAATGTTTTCAACATAAAAAATGATATGATTCTTCATAGAACATTTTGATACCAATGATGGCTAATAAGTAAAATATTTCCCATACATGCAATATTTCTTATTTTAAACCCTACCATTGTATTTAAATAAATTATAGAAATAACCCAAATATATAACAATTTTACGGATGATTGAATTTATTTTCTTGTTTATATTAACATCATTATATAGGCTTGAATTAAACTATTTCATTATTATAAGATATATATTCCTTGTTATTATGGAATAATTTATAACCTATAATAACCCTAAATCCATTATCCAATATTAAGTATACAATTTTTTACATTGGTATATAATAGATGTGATCACATAACCAAGGATCACAAATTTTTATAGTATTTGTTTTGAAGATACAAATATGATCGAAATATAACATTCAAAACTACTAATAATAGAATAATTTAATTCATCAAAATAATATTTTTTCTTCTAGTACTTATGTGAGTTCATTAAAATATCTCTTCTTCATACCTCTATGAAAGTGACCAAAATAAAAGGGTGAGATTAGATTCTCATTAGGGGGCATATACATGAGAATAATTCTTGTATACAAAAAGAATATACAATATAGAAGATTGAATAATCATTGAAAATTGAATATATTTAATAACATGAGTATGAAATACATCTATGGATAACATATATATTTAATAAATAGAATAATAATAATTGTTTTGTTGGAATGGGATGCATAACATTATACACCACCATGTTGATATCATAACTGCATCTCTGAAAACATACTTTTCATAAAACCTATAGTCAAGAAATTATAAATATAATAAAAACCATTACCACGATTTCATGTTTCTAATAAATATGATGGAAAATACATTATTATTAAATTAGTACGCATACACTAAATATCCTATTATGTTTTTTAAAGAAATACCAATTCATTTTTCTGTTATATAATTATTGTATCCTCTATCAGTTTCAAATGACAAATTCTTCCTCATTTATATATTGATTAATACAATACAAAATAAACTATCTAATTAAATCAATAAAAATCCATGTGATATTAAAAAACACATTAGATTAAATAAATTATACCCTAATTTAATTAAAGATAATAATCATATTACACATAGAGTAATATAATATATCATATAATTTGTTTATATCCACAATGTAACAATATATTGTTAATGTATGCTTCTTGAGAAATAAATTTAAAAGATCATTAAATTCATAATTATTGAAATAAAATGAAATATGAATATATTTTTCATACCTTATATGAAAAAATTAAAAAATAAATAAAATAAGAATTTGTTTTATTGAAAATATAATAACATACATATGATGTTTTTTAATAAAATTTGATGATGGTAATAGAAAATGAATAATTATGTGAAATTGTTTTAAAAAAATAAAATTTATACATTTCCAAAGATAATAAAAAATTAATTTTCAACTAAATTTTAAAAATTATTATCCAGAAGATGACATTAAGATGCTTTAAAAAATTACATAATGTGAAAAATATAAAAAAATGGAATTTTTCAAATGAATAATGGATATTTCCCAAAATGTGTAGTGAACGATAACATATTAAAATTTGAACAATTTTAATGAAATAATGATATTGAAATAATAATGATGAAAATAGTAATATGAAATCCTTTTTAATATTGGTATCGAAAAATAATAAATATTATTGAAATAATACCAATTTTCATTTGAAAATAAAAAAGGAAAACACAGGATGGAAGAATAATATTTATGTAATTACCCACTTATTCTCATTGGTGTGAGAATACAATGAATCATTACTAGGCCTTAAGAAACATCCCCAAGATGCCATAGACGTGTAATAAATGGGGAAGGGTTTGAAATACTAGTGGGTGATGATTTAACCTTTATGAAATAATACCTTTAACCTAAAAAAATATAACAAAAAAACATACTATATAATGAATGAATAAATGAAAGGCCGCTAAACCATTTAATCTGTATCAAAACAACACCAAATTATACTAAAATTGATGAAAAATAAATGATCAAAGTAAACATAAAAAAATAACTGAAGAATCAAATACGACCCAGACTCCATGCTCCACAAGATCCATGGTCTAACATCAAAAAACAACTAAAGTATCCTGAGGTGGTGCTAAAATGTGTTATACTTTACAAATACCCATGAATCTAAAGACCAAATCTAAAAAAGAACCAATGTTATAATGATGGTGTGAGTATAAAACACTGTAGGTTTTCCCCCAATGACAAACCCACTCATTCCAATAGGATAGAAAGGTTAGAAACATTTATATAGAACAATTTCCCAGAACAGTTTATAACTAAATAAAAACAATTTCCAAAACCATTAATGAACAAAATTACAAAAGTTCTATTTAAACCAATTTTCAAAACAATTCAAATTTATATAAGCGAAGCCAAACAATGCCTTAAAACAATTTTTGAACATTATTTTGTCTTAACCATTCCATTGTTCAGCACACACAACACATGCATGCTTTATTGACAAATCTATACTCATGAGCAGACTCTCATCTAAATCACATTATCCCCACTAACACACGCCCCATATCTAGGGTCACATACCTTTTACTACGCTATTAAACATCCCTTATTTTGGTCCCATCTGCATGAACCCATGACAAACCCAATGTATTCCCAAACTAGTTCAAATAACTTATTCAAACCATTTCAATAAAACTGTTATTTTATATAAAACTTTTAAACCGATAAATTACACTAAACCATTTATTTAAAGTAAAATATTCATTTTATCGAAATAATCTTAATAAAATAAACTTTATACCAATCCATAAAATCCCCACATTAAAATTTATATTTTAAAATCAAGATCAAAAGCACAATTTCAAGAACACCAATTTTTGAGATTTCCACTATTCACCAAGATGTCACTAAAGGGGGTTTCCAACAATTGTTAAATTACCTATTAACAATCAATTATACAAAAAATAATAAATTTTAAATCATTAAAATCATTTATACTAATAGTTTTCATGTTTAAATCCACCTACCTTGACTAATTTGGGGAAAATAGAAAACATGCGAACATTGAAGAAACTGGGTCAAATCTCCACCAAACCACCATAGATCCCCTCCCCTAACATGATTATGTCCCAATATAAATTTTAATTACATATAAAATAATATATTTAAACACAGCATGTGGTTATATAGGTATCCATAAAGGTGGGAGATGTAGATCTAGGAAAAAATGGCAAGAAAGATGCAGAATGATGAGATACTGCAAGAATCAAGCTTTAAATGACAAAAGAAGGAACTGTTTCAATTCCAATTCGCATGGGTGAGGTTATCAAGTCATAACTAGACAATAATAAAGATTTGGGGATGAAATGAAGAAAAATGAGTGATTTAGAGTCAAATATTTGTGAGATCAACTTTTTTAGGATCTCACATTGACCTCGCGCACTGTGAGTTCACACAGTGAGACATACCGTGTGCTAAATGTGTGTTAGGTATTTTTTTGGTAGACAACACATGAACTCCTCTCTTGGTATCCCTAATAATGTTTACACAATGCAAGAATATATGGTCCAACATCTACCAAATTACACAATTTCACATAGGATTTCAGCATGGTATAGACAAATTGTTCACATCCTGTGTGCTCCCCCTTTTGTCCCAAAAACAAATTGAACGTTCCCCAAACACTCCCAACATACACACCTATAATTTATATACGTAAAGACATAATTAAATTGTTACATAATTGAAATCTAGTCTACTACATTCTCCCCACCACTATCCTTTTCATCCTCCGAATATAAAAAACCATCATTATCTTGAAAGTGTTCTGACCATTTCTCTTTCACTAAGGGTATATAATCCTCATATGAGCAACCAAAATCCATTACACAAGATTGAAATATGTCTTCCAAAATTTTTATCATCCTTTATTATTTCTCATCTATCTGAGGTTAATACACCATACTAATAGTAAACTGAGTCACAAGGGCTTTCTGTAAGGATTTCAAAGAACGAGATGTGAACCTCATATCACTGGATAACCCGATTTAAACTAGCATTCCATGTCTCTTTACTACATCATGGATATAGATTTTTGATAGATCCTTCACCAAATGAGTTTCATGAATTTGGTCGAAATGTACCAACTTTTTGATTCTATCCACTATCACACATATACCCTCCGAATGGCCCGAAAGATTTCTTTAAATTTTATTATAGATAATCCTCATTTTAAGGGCTGAAGGGGGAACCCGTACATGACACGTAGGCCCAAGGAACAAGGCCCTTCATGAACCGAAATAAATGGACCAAGGGAGGCTTGTAGAAAAATCCAATTCTATCTACTCTAATTTCCACACTTGGATTGGTAAAGGCTACAACATACCCACTGATCATTGATGTTCTTACTTAACATAGAGACAAGTTAAGAATCTTGAAATGAACTTATCCACCTTCTATCTCATAATAATCTAGATTTTTTTTGCCTTAAACACCTTATAAATATTATATATTCCTTAATTTACACCCCATATCGAGTAGTGGTAAACATGATGAAGTTGATCCTAACATTAAATAGGCACAACCATTTAATTCTTGAACCATAAAAGTGAACTCCCATTAAGTTTACAACCCCCAATGGTATCCCCCATTGAGTTTTCAACTCATACCCATGCATTATACATCATATTTTTGTTCCCCTATAACCATATTTACCAAATAAGGAATCATGGAAATTAAAAAGTTAACCACAACATCTTCTCAATATTAATAGTTGAAAGGCATATCATCTAGGACTAACATCAAATACCACTCATCTAAATATTATTTTGAAAACTATGAATATGAATATCTATTAATCCATCGGTTACTGAATTACCTTTCCTAGATGTATACATCTAGTTAAGGTAAATCATCTGATTATATTCCATCCACCTCCTTTTCATTTTATTCAGATATCTTTTAGAGAAAATATATTTTGATCTCCTATGATCATTGAACAATGTAAATTTCTCACCTAAGAGATAATGATGCCAAGTCTTCAAGGCGTGGACAACCACAACATACTCTAAATCACGAGTTGTGGAATTCTTCTCATCCACTACCAACTTCCTTGAACAATAAGAAATATTGTGGTCTCCATTCATGAAAAAACTTCCAAACGTAGATCACATAGTATAAAAATACACAACATACACCTGTCCTAATTCGATTAAAATCAAGATAGGTGATAATTTCTGGAGAAAAATTATCTACTGAAAAGAATTATGGCATTCCACAGTCTATTAGAATGGATATTTATTCTTTTTAAAATCATTCATAGGTGATAATAGTCATGATAATTCATGAAAACAATAACAATAAGAAGCAAGACCCAAAAAAGTATCATATCTCAAATACATTTTTTGGTACATTCCATGAGATAACAACATATAACTTTTATGGATCCACTGAAACATCTTTTTCATAAATTACATGGATGAGAAACCATACCTCATTTATCAAAAAACCACACATATATATTTTTCCATACAAATGGTGATCTCTCATGATTCCCAACACTGTCTTCAAGTGTTACTCGTGCTTATCCCTTGACCTTGAATACACCAATATGTAATCCATAAATACTGCCACAAAAAAATCTATATATCTTTGGAATATCTGATTCATCAATGCCGTATGGACTTATATGGAACTTCAATGACTAAAAGGTTGGACTATGTATTAATAATGGTAATATCGAATTTTCAAATATATCATCAAAATATCCTCCATTTGTACACGCAATTGGTAATATCCTAATCACAATATACTTTTCATGAACCACTGAGCTCCAGTCAATTGATCAAACATTTAATTTATTCATGGATGTTGACATAAATTATTTTTCATAACATGGTTATGATTATGATAATCCATGTACAACCCTTGAGTTCAATCTTCTTTCTTCACGATAAAGACTGGTACTGCCCATGTAGAAGTTCTTTTCTAAATGAAACCATTTCTTTCCATATCTTCCAACATCACATTCAATTTCTTTAATTCTTTTGGTTTCATTCTATAAGATAGAATAGAAATATTAGTAGTTCTTGAGTAGAGATAAATCATAAAATCCACTTCCTTTATCTGGTTTAACCCTCAGAAGTTCATGGGAAAAATATATAAATTTATCTACTACTGCTAGGAAACAAATATTTTCAATCATTACCATCAATGCCAAAGGAAAAACCACTAATTGGTAATAAATAATTCCCACTATAGGTGGAAAAAATCAAAATTTTCTTATCTTTAAAACCCCTTTTCCCCTGAAGTGATTCTAGATATAGTCCTCAGTTGTGAAACTAACTATTCTATTATAATAGTTGATGTGGACATTGATTGTTGTCAAATAATTCATATCCTTTATTACAATAGATACATCCATCTATGATATTGATATGTCCCAATATAGCTCCCATCCATCAACAATTATAGAAAATTATCTATACAACAAGGATTGATATTCTCTTTTACTGAGAAGAGTTTAAATTTTTATCATACAAGGAGTCATCTAGAGATTGAAAGTTAGGAAATAAACATAACTAAATGAAATAGAGGAATGTGATGCACCAATATCAAACAACACGTTCATAGGGGTATAAATCAATAAAATCATACCTCTCACTATATATGGTCTAGTCTGATCATTCATAATAACCTGAGCATCTTCATATAGCTGCTTTATTACTTCACTATGCTACTTATTTCCATGATGATATTTCCCTTTCTAAGGAGTCTTTGTATTCCAATAATTACAATGTCTATTACTACTAAGCTAATTTTTTTGGTAATGTTGTGTCCACCTAGTCGAAGAATATGATTCTTCTGAGACCTAAGATTTGTCTTGATCACATGAACTAGAGCATTGTGACAGTACAGATAAACACGCCACATATTCTTGTAGTCATGAAATTATCTAGGTTGTTTTGTATACTATCGCATTATGTGGACTAGCATACCACATTCGAAACAGACTTGATTTCTCTTGGGTCATGGAGGCTGGTTCACTGATCTAGTCATCTGATTTTCTGTCTTGATCCAACCTTGGAAATATTGGCCACTCTTCCAGTTGCTCCCAACATTCTTGTTCCCACCATTTCTCATAGGTATCATAATACATCCTCCTCCCATAGTTCAGGAGATATCATGTTGACCCACTTTCTCTATGTTCACCATCTTTGTATAATCCATATTACAGGGCACCACAATGTTCAATAAAATCCCCTACATTATCCTTGATTTGAATATGAATTCCATATAGGTAACATCATCCAACAAATTAAGTGTAAAGCACACTAAATTTAAAAATTTAGCCACATATTCTGAGATAGAATGGTTTTTATGCTTCAAGCTAAATAAGTCTATCATTATCTGTATTCTAAATGTGTGAGGAGAGAATTGTTTATTTAAAAATTCATCAAAATATTCCCAAATAAGGCCCTGGTATAGTTTATCCTAGACCACTAGTTTACACCACTATTGTGGAAGATACATAAGCAAATAAGTTTCAATTTTGTCTTTTAACTCTTCTGGTGTGTTGATGAAATCGATGAAACAAATTATCTTATTCATCCACCCCTCTGGGTTTTCAGATTCAGAATAACCCTAGAGAATTGGTGGATTTTTCGTCATGAACTATATAGAATGATCCACATGTCTCAAATCATCCCTTCAGTTTATTATGTCCATGGCCTGAAAAGCTTGGAAAATATTTTGAACCAGCACTTAGTTCTTCGATTTCTGAAGTTCCAGCGAATTCTCTACCGCATCGTCTGATTGGTTTCTATGATGCCTACAGAGTTCAATTTTATAAACAATAAAAAATCTCTATATGGATCAATTTTCATCAAACAATGTATTAGTATTTTAAACTCTATCTCATAAATTATCAAAAAAAACTTTTCCAAAATCATTTTTTTCAAGTCTATCCACTTTTTAAAAGTCCATTCTTACATTTTAAAATCAACCCATTTTCAAAATTAACCAACAATTCCCTTTTTCGAAAACATTCATTTGAAAACCATTTCCATATTTTTCAAAAATCAACACAATGAATCACATAATATATCATTTTTTCCAAAATTAAATATCCATTCCTTGTGGGTATTCAATCCTCTAATAAATGTCATTATCTTATCACTAGTTAAACCCATGACAATGAGATTTCCATAATCTTATAAGTGTCTCCAAAAATTTTATGTACCCAACTCCCTGGTAACTCAAAGTTCAACATAAAAAGGTTAGATATGTCATTTTATTCTCTATAATTCATGTCCTGAAAATCATACTCATTTCTATGATTCCATCCCAAGGAATAGATAAGAAATAATTCAACACTGAGATCATGATACTAAAGACCACTTGTTAGGAAAGGATCGAAGAAGCTGATACCATTTGTAATGACCCACTTATTTTTATTATATTTTAAATAAAGTGAATAATTACTAGGCATTATGTGACATAGAAAAAATTCCATATGATGAAAATATATTCCAAGGGGTTTCATATACAAGTAGGGATGATTTATCATTTAATAAATAAAACCATTAACCTAGCGAACAATAATCAGACCACTCACTATATGATATATGAATAAATGAATGAAAACTCAACCACTTCAGTTATTTAAAAACATCACAAAAGTATAATATAGTAGATTAAAAACAATCTATCCATGTAAATAGCATAAAAACAATAAAAATACTCCCCGATAACCATGTCTCTAAGCTTCACAAGCTCCATGCTCCAACATCACCAAACAACCAAAGTATCCCGAGGTGGTGCTAAAAATGTGTGATGCTTTACATTTTCCAATGTCCTGGAAGATCACATCTGCAAAATCAACAATGTAAAAAAAGAAGGGGTTAGTAAAAAACATAATATCTTTTCCTGAATGAATTCCCTACTCACTCCACTATAGTATAAAGTATAGATACATTTATATAAAATAGATTATATAAAACATATTCCAAAAACAGTTTATAAATAAATATAAAATGTTCCAAAACCATTTATAAAAAATGTACACAAGTACAATTTATCCAATTTTCTAGAAAGTCACATTTCCATAAAATAAACCAAACAATGACATAAAACCATTTATCCATATCATTTTGGCATATAAATTCCATTTTTCACTACACAACCACACATGCATACTTGTTTAACAGTTCCATACTCACGAGTGTTCTATCATCCAAATCACCTTGTGTCCCATGGAAACATTCTCCCCGATCTAGGGTAAAGTACCTTATATCCCATTGATACACATATCTTATATAAGGTCCATAATCTTGAACTAACAGAAACCCCACTGTATTCCAAAACTGTTTCAAATAAAAAATTCAAGCCATTTCAAAAAATAGTTCTTTAATTGAATACCATTAAACCAAACAATCCCAATAAACCATTTCATTTACATACAACATTAAATATATTGTAATAATAATAATGAAATATACGTTCCACCAATCAATCATATAATCATTTTAAATTTCATATTTTAAAATCAAGATCAATATCACATTTTCAAGAACCCCAATTTTCCAGATATCCATAATTCACCAAACCATCACTAAAGATATTATCAAAAAAATATTTAAATGAATATTAACTATAAATTAAACACAATATATTTACTTTTAAATAATTTCTATCAGTTCTGCAACAAATATTTGAGAGTAAATCCTCCTACCTGTACTGTTTTGGTGATCATAGAAGACAAATAAAGATTGCTCAAGAAACTCAGTCGATTCTCCTAGAACCCGCTTTAGATTTATTCCACCAACATTATGAAGATAATATATAAAATTATTTAGCATCTATAATCTCATATCACACCATAATGGATGTAGATATAACAATAAATGATGTGGGGAGAAGTGTATCATAGGAAACATTACAAGAAAATGTGGAATGAAAACATACAGCAAGAATCAGGATTCTAGATGTGAAAGGAAGGCTCTGGATCGATTCAAATTCACTTGGGAGAGGTTATTCGACCTTCAATAGAGAATAATCCCAATTTGGGGATAGAAATTAGAAAAAAAGGGATTTAGATCCCAAAACATGTGAGATCCTCTTTTATAGGATCTCATATTGACCTCACACACGGTTAGTACACACAGTTAGACAAACTGTAGACTAACTATGAATTATATATTTTCTTGTAAGACCCTCACACAACCTACTTGAATTCTATCAATAACTATGTGCACACCATTCTAAAGACACTAGACAAAATCTTCCAAAATGCACTGTTTCTCATCGTATTTTCACATGGTTTAGAAAAATAGTTTGAAACCCATGTGCTTACCCTTTATCCCCAAAACTCCCTGAATGTTCCTCAAACTCTCCCAACCATAAACCTTATAAATTTTATACATTAAAATAATAATTATAGAGTTACATACCAGAAACTTGTGGTACTATTTTTATATGTATGTGAACAACTCTCAATCCAAAATAAACATGATTGGATGAGAAACCCTTATGACATTGGTAACTCTTGAATAAAAATACAATGAAGACTAAAACATGAAATACATTGATAAATATATTAAATAATAACAATCATGGTGATTTTTTAAAAGTGTAAATTACGTACACCATTTTTATGACATTTTTTGTATATTTCCAAACATGTTTCAATGGAGTATATTTTTGAGGAAGATGTTTTTTATTTTTCTATTAAATTTCATAAAATTTATTTAATGTAAAATGTAATAATCATATAAATAATAATAACTTATTTAATAATCTTACTTATTTACATTACCTTATATATTAATTAAAATAATCATACATAAGACATGTGTTTTTCAGTTTCAATGGTTTATTGGGACAGATCATTGTTTATTTGTAAATTAAGGGTATTCTTCATGAGAATGGAATCTATAATGATATATATTTGGGTAATTTAATAATATAATAGAGTTACATTATTATGATCATTATATCTTGTGTTATCGTTCTATAAAATTATTATTGAAATATATTTCTCATTAGTTTCATATATCATAATCAAATTCAATTTCATAACTACACATTTATAGTGGTCATTAGGAATTCAACACATCATTCATATATGTAGCATTCCTCACACAAAAAAGGTGACATTTACATTTTTCAATGAATATATTGAAAGAACATTAAATAATGATTTAAATTCAAATAAAATTAATTATTCTATAAATATTTCCACTTTTAAAATACATTCATATAACTATACAATTATTCTTATTATGAAAAATAAAATTTATCATCCTTGGGTATAGTGTTCCTTGCATATGCACGAGTGGCATATTCATTTTTTAAATTGATGGAAGTGTGGTGGAAAATTTTCATTCATAAAAACATACTAAAACATTAGTATAAACAATATAAATAGGTAATTATGTTAGAATGATAAAAATAAATTTAGTAGAGGTACATGATGAAAGAAATGAATATAAATGAAAAACAAGCGATTATGAGTTTTTACAATAATCCACATGTAACACCCATAACATACATAAATTTATTATTTTGGTAAGACCATCCGTGAAAAAACATAATACAGAGAGTATGGATGGTGATTTGGTGGAATTTAATTGATCTTAGTGTACTATGTGCAATGGAAGAGTGGGGTGGGGAAGTGATCATTTTATAAGTTAGAGATTTGGCACCATTGAAAGTATCATTATCATTATATTAAATTAACCTCATATTATATTTATGGGTCTCTTCAAGTGTAAATTAATGTAGTTGGGATGAATGAGGGTTAATAAACATCTCATAAATAAAACAATGTATATGGTATTGAGATTAATAGTCTATGTCCAAAATATTTAAAATTTTATCAAAATGTTTTATTAACATGATAACTCATTTTTCATCCTTCATCAAAATTTTCAATGAAATTAATAAAATTTCCCGTATTAAATTTATTGGTAATTATAATAGAAATTTTTTATTAAAATTTATAATAATAAAAATAAAAAATTGATAATAATTATATATAAAATAATTATAGTATAATATATAAGAATATTATTTGAAAAACAATATTACATAGGTAAAAAAAGTATCATGGTTTTCAATAGTATATGTAATACATTTAATGATGAGATAAATATTTCAATTGAATTTTTTTCATAAAAAATTAATTCATTATTATATTCTGTAGGATTTAAAAGATTCATGGTTTTTGTGAAGACATTATATTGTACTATTCACATAAGAATCATTTTTTTATATTAATACTAATACTTTATTCTATGATAATGATCTTATGGTTAATTTAATAATGAATATAAATTTTGAAAATTAAAATTATATTATTTAATAATTCATCTTATAATTAGAATCATACAATATATTGTAAAATATTTTTTAAAAAAGAAATGATTTTATAGAATATTAATTGTTCTAATTCATATTTTTTATTGATTAAAAGAGAATATATTTTAATAAATTATTCATATTAAAAATATAATTTTTCATCATTTAATAATACTATATTATGTTTATCAAGGGAAAAATAAGCTGTAGTTCATAAAATAAAATTTTTTAAAATTAAAATATAAACGTAAACTATGATTTTAAGCATAAAATAAATATTTTTTTTGTTTCATTCTTGGTAATAAATATGTGATTATTTTTTATTTATTTCAACATGTATTTTATAAAAATATTTAATTAAATTCATAAAATATTAGTAATTAAATTTATTAGGATAAAAATTCAGATCACTTTTATAAAATTATTTATTTTAATAATATATCATTTTTATTAAATAATATTCACCCAAATAAAATTTAAAATTATTATTCATATTATAAAATTTCAATTTTATCAATCTACAAATCATAAATATATTCTTTGAATTTAATAGCACCATTTTAAAAAATAATTATGTTTAAAACTTATAAATATTTCATAATAAAATATTTTAATTTCACAGTTTATTTATTTTATATTTACAAAATTGGATATTCAAAATAATTAAAAACGCTATAGAAAATTTTTATACTTATCAAATACGTTTATATAAAATTATTATTTTTCTAATAATAAATTTACAAATAACTAAAAATAAAAGAATAATATTTTCAGCAGTCAAATTTTTTTCGTATATATTGTATTTCTGAATAAAAGCACTACATTCTAACATAAGAAGTAACACTTCTCATTCCTCATAATTTTATCTAAAATTATTATTTTATTTTCCATTACAAGTATTTTTTAAAAAATATTGATTTTCAAATGAGAATACATTCTAGGGTACCTTCTATTTTTGAGGCTACAATACCTTTCTATTTTTTGTCCCCTATTAATTTATGACTTATTATTAGATTTAATCATCATTTTATAAAATACATGATTTCATACAATTTTTTTTTATTTTTTTCTCAAAATATGATTCATGAGTTTATCTAGTTCAATGTTGATTGTGAATAATTCTACTCAACATATTATTTAAATTATGAGGTTTTTTTTAAATTTTTATGGAATTTAATAAACATACATGTTTATCTTGAAACCATGTCATCTGTTTTATCTATCAAATGTAGTATCTTTCCCAAGAAAATTAACTTCCCACTAAAACATGGTTTGTTTATTTTACTTCATCCAACACATGTACATATATAAAATTGACTTAACTAATGTCTAGCATGGTTTCAATATCAAAATAGAGAAGATATTTCCTATTATAAAAATTAATTATATAAAATGGATAACACATATTTATCTTAGATATATTTAAACCATTATAAACATAGTATAATTACCATTGATTTATTGGGTTTTCCATTTAATATATTTTTTTAATAAATAACCATTATAAATGGGTATAATCCCAAAACAAGTAGTTGTGATAGAATGAATTGATTTAATATTAAAAATTATATTATATTAATTATTTTCAATATTAGGAATTTTTTTAAGTGTTATTATAGTTATTTATAAATCATTCTATTAATATAAATTCTAAATACTTGGGTTATCAAGAAAATTTATTTGTAGTAGTGTTAGTTTACTTGGAAACCAATGTATTAAAGTATTATAATTCCAATGGATTTAACGGAGCTACTTATTTAGTGGTAATCAATATAATAATTGTCTATTTAATTTATTTTTAATCAATGATGTTTAGTCTTGGATAATTCATCCTTGGAAAAGTTTTTCAAATGCTTGGAATATATATATACATATATATATATATATATATATATATTCATTTTCAATGATTCTAGAGGAATTATAGAGTGCCAAATTTTTTGCACTAGAAGTCACATTTGCATGTTATTGAATTTTTTAAAATATTACATGTATTTATATGAGCAATTTTGAACAATATTAGTGTGAGAATGAAGTAGTTTAAAGATTCCGAATGGTCATATATAACATCAGATCAATAGTCTAATTTCGGCAATTAAAATTTTTTATGAAGGAAAATTCTTATATATAACCAAGCTAGACTGAAACACTGTATATATAAACATTGAGTTTTAAATAAATATATTTAAAATAGTAAAATTTGGTATGTAATAAGATTTTGTAGGTTCTTATGATAAACCAAGGATATATAAGTTATGTGTAAAACTAAAACATGTACATGTGCACGATATTCCCTTTTTATGTGTAGTACATTTCATGAATTCTGAAGATATATTAAAGTATTAATTCATTCTATGTTTTAATGTTACTTGGTATTTTTTCATTTAATTTGAGTACTTGAATTAAAAAAGTAAAATGTTACCCAGTATACAAATTTTGTTTGATGTTTCTTCATAATATGCAACACACAAATATTTCAGAAAAATAGATGTGTATTGTAGCATTTTCTATGGATATATATTTTTCTGGTGAATACATTTACATTATAATAAGATTAAATATTGGAATTATTCCAAATAATTGTTAATGTTTGATGATCTGATAGATTTTATTTTAGGGAATGAATATATATTAATTGAACGTACCGATATATGATGCCATTATTCAGAAAAATCATGTTATCTTCGGTTTAAGACACCTATGAGCCGAATGGTTTTTATTACATATAATATTTCATTATTGATGAAATTATAATCATTTAATATTGAAAAGAATGTGTCAAAAAAAATATTCAAAATCAAATTATGTTTGTTCTTGTCATTAATGATTCAAAAAACAATATTCAAGTTGTTATCATTATTAATTTTTTTTGTTTTTAATGTTAATAAATTTATATTACCATGTTAGACTCCGAGAATGGAATTTTATTTTATATATAGTAGGCTATGGAAAAAAACAAATGTTGGACATTGATTTGTAGACACCCTTAAGAATCATTGTGAGTTTTATATCATAGTGTCATGAGTATTGCAGTGTTGATTATCAACCATAAATTACAATTGATAATTCAATCATAGATATTAAATTTTATATATTTTTATATATTTTTTATACATTAGGAATAATTATTATAAAGTATGGGATACCATTCATGGAGACTAAAATATATGAGATTATGGGAATGATATTCAAGATGGAGTTTTTATATTAAATACATTAAAATAAATATAACATGCTACTCAGGATGGCTATAAAAAGTGAAGAAGATGTAGACTAATTGTATTGGAATTTTTATTCTTATCATAATACCTATTGATCTACTGGGGAGAGAAAATTCTAGAAAATATTAAATATCTACATGAGTAGATAAAAAGAAGTTGAAGAAGCGATTTTTTTCAATGGAATTATATGTACCTGTATTCCAATTATATGCACTGGAATAAATTGTTGAAATATTTGAAATTCATGAAGTTCAATCCAATAATAAATAATGTGTTTCCATGAAAAAAAATCTAATAAATATAATTATGTTTGGATATATAGTAATTGATATAATATTATGGAATTACATGGTGATGGTAGTGAGCCAATGTAAATTCAGTAAATCCAAAATTGTTTGTTTTTCCTATGTTTCATTTTTTTCCAAAGTGTTAATCCATTTTAGGTATAGTTATTGGAATATAGGATATAAGGGATTTGATCCTTAAGATGATATGAGATGTCCCAAAACATTATATGGTGATTGACCATAGGAATTTCTTAAACATTCCACTAGTTGTATTACTTCGTATATTTCACTACATTGACACATTTTTGATCATATGACATCTCAATTATCCTATTGAGTGGTAAAAACTAAATAACATTGGTATATACATGTTTGATTATGTAGATTAATCATAGAAAATGGGTTTCTTTGAGTGAAGGTCTATTTAACACACTAGTTTAGTAAAAAACAAAAAAATTGTAACATGATGAATAATCATCTCAAGAAGAACTAAAGGAGGAGCCAAGTAATAATAAGTAATGATCATCATTGGTGGTTTTAGTTAAGTGATAAAGTTTTTTGAATTGAATTTTCGATAATCTGATCAACCTACACTACTACCATGGTAAATCTAACTAAATTTACTTTTTTCCATAAAAATTGTTATCATATACAGTTTCAATTAACAGATTTGTTAGGGAATTATTTTATATTATTTTTAATATATTTTTTACTCTATATATTCTTTGTATTATAATAATCCCATTAAAATGGAAGAAATTTGAAGAAGAATAATAACAACAATTGTTCTAATCCAATTAAAAATTATATAATAGTTTTTTGAATGTTTAGGTTCAACTAGAAGAATCTGATATTTCTAAGTCAAATGGTTTGAATGGCTCTAAAAATGAATAAATAAATATTATTAGTGATGAAACAAGACATGTTGGAAAAACATGTAGATAATGATATATTGAATCTATTGATGATGTTGAGGTTACATGATTCCCAATTATGAATGTATTAAAATTTTATTAAAAATATATTATACTATAAAATAAAATATAACGTAAAAAATGAAAGAATAAGTCTACAAAGATCGAAATATGATCCTTAATAATTAATGTCAAAATTTATAGAGAGTGTTCAATATCCTAGTTTAAGTGTCTACAAATATAAGGTAATATGAAGTATTCACATGGTAATGAATTTTAAGAGATATACAAAAAATTATAGAAACAAAAAATATTTCCAACATAAAGGGGTATGGTTCAAAATAAATTTAAATATTGAGGGCCTAAATGGATGAACATAATTCATTCCTATTAGTATTGGTTAAGTATACAAAAAAGTCTAAAATATCACATGAAATACCTAAAAAACGCACTTCCAAAATAAACATGAATATAAATGAGTAATTAGATAAATCGTATGAATATACCCAGGCAATGTAACATGATATTTGTTGTGGGATGACACTAAATAACGATGATGAGTATTGTCTTGATAAAAAAAGAAAAAAGATACAAAAAAAATATGTTGAGTTAATCTTTGTTAAATAAAAATAGGAATAATCATAATATATGTGTAATCCAAATGTATAGCTATATGATATTCACTATTTTATTATCCTTGAGTAAAAAATAGTGAAATAATGTTAAATTCTACCGTTTTTATGGGAAAAAGAAATGAATTTCATGTAATAATCTAATAGATTCATTTGAAAATATAATCTGATCTATGATGAATCCTCTACAATTAATTAGAGTATTAATTCAATATTTATTCCCAAGAAATGAGAAAATAATGGAAGACCTTGTAGTAACATAAAAAATGAACCTATAAGATGAAATAAAAAATCAGTTCAAAAAGACAGTTTTGGTGCATCTAATTTTATTATTTATATATATAATTGTTTCTAGTTTCATCACTGAAGGATTGTGAAATATTTATTTCTATTAATTTGAAATAAATTTTATAAAACTAAACTACTCATCGCATCCAAGTATGTATGGAAATTATTACTATGAATCATTCAATGATAACCATGATTCAATTATTAATATAAGAAGGAGTTCAGATGATTTAATACATGAAATTCATGAAATATAAAATGAAAAAGTTATTTCACATTAAAAAAAATCTCATCGGATGCTAACAAATGTCAACTAGATAATCCTTTTCGAGTAGAAGACATCAAAAACTACTGAACCCAAAAAGATGTCTTAGAAGGTCCAAAACAATATTTGGAAGATATAAAATCATCACATGAAATATAAATTATTAAATCCTATGTAAAATTTTTGTCCTAAATCATGGTATATTTCTAAAAAATTATTGTATCTTATACATTAAAATCATTTATGAATAGTTTATAAAAATAAAAGTCCAAATTCTGAATTTTTATGAGATAATGTTTCTAAAACTATCCAATTAATAATTTTTTTCTATTTGTCTCATAATGTGAAGTTTAACAAAATGGTAAATAATGAGAAATTCAACACTGTAAAAACTTTATGATATCAAAATATACTATATACTGAAGGGAAAAGGATTATGATTTTTCTATAGTAGCTAAAAATCATCTATAACATGATTAAATATAATTTATCATCTCTCAATCATCTTCTAATTATTTTGTGTTGGTTTTTTGGTTTTAATGGATGTATGTTATATGGGGATATTACATAAAAATATTGAATTTGAATAAATTTATGCTTGATAGTTTCAATTTTGAATTGGGATTGATACACAATCAATCCAATTTAAGCTAAAAGTACTACATTTGGTGACATGAAAAAAATTTATCCAAATAAAATAGGATTCACCTAATTTAAAAATGTCAGAAATAATATACATAATTAAAATAGTTGAGATTATTATAAAAGATTAGTGAAAAAATATAATTTTACAATCATTTTATTTTATATAACAAGTGATATCATCTCAATATTTTCTCTATTTAAAAATTAATCAAAATAGATAACATTCATGTTATATGTGAATGTTATGCTCATTTATAAAGAAAAAAAATCTAGTGGGAGTTCTGAGTTGAATATCTAATTGAGGTATCCCCATTAACTATGTAATTAATCGTAGATAATATAGCTTTGAAAAATATTCTAGGAGAAGAGGTATCAATTAATCATGAATAAATCATTTTATTATTTATATATAGATCTAATTTAAAAAATAAAATCCTAATTTATTAAAATGATTTACAGTTCATGATTATTTTAGGAATGTTTCTTTAAAATGTGCTCGAGTTCACATAGGGTTATTTTCTAATAACTAATAATTGTGACATAATGTATCTAAGGGTATTGGGTGATAATTGATGAAAAAAATTAATGTTTATGACAAAATCTATAATTTTTTAAACCATGCCCTTAAAAAAAAATAACAGGTTTTTTGGATCATTTATAAATGATAATAACAATCAATAAACATGTTAGAGAATTAATCCAAGGTAAAATAATTATCTTGATCATGACATACCAGTATGTACATGGATTTTTAATCCATATTTATTATTAATAAATGATTTTTTGTGTAGTTTGATCCATAATTGTAGATTGCATGGAATATTTTAATATAGATACCATATTGACTATTATTATTGTTCAATGAATACTTTTTCATAGAGAGTATAAATTTACTAATTATCCTGAAAATGTTGCATCGTGAAAAATGTTGTCATAACATGATGTATACCCAAAGAAGCTCTAAAATTTAATAAGAAAGATGTCTTGTGATTCATAAAATCACATACATTTGAGGAGTATTGTAGAAAGTTTTATTTCAACATGAATGGATGAAATATTTCGATTTTATATCATTGGGGGATAAAACTCCAACGTTAATCGCAATCATATTTATGTAGAAACAATATCAATATAATGAGTTTTCACGCGTGGGGAGAATATATCATCTATCAAAATTATTATTTCCATGAGTGAGATTATGATGTTTGGTTTGTGTTATATTCATGTTCATGTTTCTTAAAACCAAATGGGTAAAATATCTTCTTCGTAATGGATTACAAGATGTTTTGGATTTTTGTTCTACCAATTAAATGATACCTAGATTATCCAAATTATTAGTAATAGTTTTTGATTTAGTGGAAATAAATGAAATGATATTGTAGAGACCCAAAACTTGACATACATTGAAATTACATTACTTTTGTGGAATGCTAAATACATAACAAAAACAAACACCAAAGGATCGTAATAGTTTAGTGTCTTTAGAAACTCAGAACATAATCTTCTAATCATGGTGAAAGATCTCCAACATCTCCCATAAAGATTTTCCCTTTGGTTTTCTTTCCTAAAACATTTCTATATATCCTAGGAAAACAAAACATATAAAGGGTGAGCTCAAATGATTAGTAAGGGTAAACAAAGAGAATATAAAACAATCCATAAACATTTGAATGAAAAAACCTGAACTTAAAATCTAAACATCAAAATCTTGAGAAAAGGCATAAATCTTGGAAGTACATAAGGCATATATCATAATGGGACACCAATCCTGATAAAATAGCCTGAGATGAAAACATTTAATTGTGGAAAACCATATATCCCTTGATATGATTTCCATAGTAGCCAAGGTATTGCTTCCAAGACCATCTTAGTGGACAAAGTACCTTTCTGAATCGAGTTCACTCCTCGTTCCAGTCCTGTATCACTGAACCGGATTAAATTTACATTCCATCCATGTATATCTCATGACATATAAATCTTTACCCAATGCATTGGAGGGAGATATAGGAACCACCCATCTCATAATGAAATCATTCTTACTTGTGCCACAACATGAACATAAATCATTCATCTTTCCACAAATTATTAAATGGGTTTCATAAACCTCATCCCATCATAACATAATCCATACAAAAAAATGGATATCATTTCATCATAAGAAAAGTGAAACCATGTAAATCATAGATAAATGATACTTGAAACATACGAATATGAAATAATGCCATCTTATATGGAAAATGGTTTTGGTAAAACCCTTGAAATGAATTCTTGAGGAAAATATCCTTTCTTCTTCAAAATCAATTTCTTTTCACAAAATGCAATGAAATTTTAAAAGAAAATGATTTTGTTGAAAATAGTCAATAAATCTTGTAGAGTAAGATTCATGAAAATAAAGCATTATGAAACCGTAATAATATGGTCATGCCGTATAAGTTAAAAAAACATTTATCTCATACTTTTGCCGAAAAAGTTAAAAAGTACCTCGTATGGTAAAAAAAATAAAGATTCCTTCCATACGATGTGTTAAAAGTAAAAAAAAGTAAAAATGAATTTAATCATACATGGATGAAAATTAATCATTTTATGAAAACATTTTGAAAAATTATGGACATGGATAATAAACAAAACCCCAGTAAATATTTACAAATAAACAACCTCGGATAAGAATGAGATTGGAATTATTATCCCTTACCTTCTGTCCAATTTCTTCCATATGTGTTTTAGACTCCTGTATAGTGGGTTTAAACATATTATTAACTTGTAATAGAACCATAATAATATTTATGATATAATATATGGTTCACTTATGTATTTATATTACCCGTTCATTTGTTAATTCCATGTTAAAACAACGTTTGGGGTAATTTCTTTTCATTTGTCGTACATGTTTGGACTTGTTTTTCATGATATTATTTTTACTTATATAATTTTTTATTTACTTAAAGAATTTAAATCATTATTTATATATCATATATTTTTAGTATATATATATATATAATAGATAGATGAATGAAATTAAATACACCGTTTCTGGAGACGGTAGGCCGTACGTACGCATGAACATTGTTTTTTGTTTCCTTATTGAAGTGAATGTAATTAAGTAGATGACATACATATATATATATATATATACATAAATCCACCATTATTATTAGTTCATATATATCATGATTACTTATGTGATGACCCGGACACTCAGGGTCCTTTCCTTTGACAATATATAGATCCTAAGGGTAGCATCTCAGCGTGAGATTGATCGGCACGACCGATCGGTGAGACCGATTGGTGCGACCGATCGGCGCGACCGATCGGCGTGACCGGTCGATGCCACAGATCGGTGAGACCGATCACTGAGACCGATCGGTGTCACCCAGCCTTGTTGGGGTTTTTCCAGTAGCGCCTCCTTTTTGTGCTAATTGAGTTTTAAACCCTATGTTTTGAACCCTTTAAGTTTGTTTAAATGCCCAGTAATTCCCATGAATGGTGTTTAATTAAATGTTTAATGAGGTACCCTAGTGTGTGCGTCGTTTAAACCGCCCCAAAGGGCGGGGACCTTTTAATGACGTATGGGGCCGCGTGGCAAACCCACAAACCCGCTCTTAAAGCGGTTTCACGTTCTTATCTCAACCATCCCTGGAAATTATAAAATAAAGGGTACTCCTTGGGTTTATTTTCTCGTTCACCCTAACATAGATTACTATGCTCGTGCTTGAGTTCCTGAGGCCCCACCACTGCAAATCGCACATCCCCTGTTCATGGTGGTGTAAAGATAAGCTTCGATCATTGATCAACCAAGTAGGGATTCCTCCTTTGTCTCTCCTTACTATGTATCATGTGGGGTGTGTATGCTTTGGCCTTGTGAGGGGATTGATGAAGACCAAAGTTAATGAAGATAATAAACGATCTTTAAAGAATAGGGGTAGGGGTGTGATCGATGATGCTGGTTTGTTCTATGATCATTCATGATTAATGATTTCTGATTTGTGCGGGCTTACTCCTACTAAAAATCATGGTCATTTGTGGTCTTTCTCTATGCATTAATAAACCCTTACTTCTTGTGTCAGCCATATAAATGAAATTGGTTAATTACATATATGCGGCTAAATACATTCAAAACACTGGGATCAACCCTTTTCCTATGATAACCCCAGTTAAAATTCAACGGAATTGAAATCATGGATTGTGTTAAATCTTTTAAATCTGTAAATACTGGCATGGTCCTGCTTTGTGTTGGTGGTAGTGGTTTGGTTATCTTCTTTCATGGGGTGATTGCTGGGTGATGTGGGTGGGGATGGGATCCCATGTTGTTATGGTTTCACCGGTTGTGAATTTGAGGCCATGTGGTTACATTGTCTATATCATGAATTGGGGTGGGATCATCTATTGATGAGAAACTGTTTGCTTCTAGAATTTGGGGAGATGTGGTAGTGTCTCGGGGTTTCCTTTTCTTCTTTTACATCAAGGGATCTCTCTGTCCCATTTAGTCACATAAGGTGTAGGAAGTATCTTAGGATTTTCTTTGGTTCCAGTACTTTGAGGGATCTCCCTTATCCCTTTTGTTTTCTGACTTTACAAGAGAACCAGATGTGAATGTTTAAGTTGATGTTTGACTATATTCTTCCCTAGTCTTGTGCTTATGCTTGATAGTTTCCCAAGTAGGTGCAGAAACATATTTAAACATTATTACTGAACACATAAACTAGGATGGGACAAATGGGTTTTGGTTTGGTATGAGTTGTGACTTGGACATGGTACTGAATGTGTTCTTTAGGCTAGCTGAAGAAAAACCTAAACTGGGTGAGTGCTTGCTACCTATACATATACTAGTAGTTTTGTGTTTCATATTCAAGCCCCACCCAAGTTGAGCACTTAGTTCAGAACACCCCCATTTCACAGGGGAAGGTGTTTTTTCCAACACTTTTATTAGTCGCTGGTTATTAGCTACTTTCTACTCTTTTTCCCTGATATCCCAAGTATCTTCGGGCAGGCTGTGATGGCCTAAAGACCATTATTAACCCAAGAACACTCAGGTAGGGTAGTGTGGTGGTTATGACCTAGGTGTGCATGGGAAGGTTGTTTCCCAAGTGTCTTTGGGATGAGTCCCAGGTGTCTTCGGGCATAGAAGTTTATATTCTATCCCAGGTGTCTTCGGGCGTGACGGTGGTTGTTCTAGCCTAGGTGTTTGCAGGCGTGGTTACGTATGACATTTGTGGTCCAGGTGTGTGCGGGTAGGGTTTGGCAGTGGTACTGCGTGTGGTTATGGCCCAGGTGTGTGCGGGCGGGGTTTGAAGTGGGACTGCCTGAGGTTATGGCCCAGGTGTGTGCGGGCGGTGTGTGGCAGTGGGACTGCAGTGAGAATGGCGGGATTGGTTCGATGCATAGGATGTCATCAATAACAAGTGGGAATGTGTCGTGGGGTACCCAAACATTGATGTTCTTTTATTATAAATTTCATTTCTTATGTTATTTGGTGAGTGTGGATGGTGAGTGGGATGGATGAACTCCTTGAGAATATTGGTTGTCTGCTTCTAACGGGATATTAGAACATTCCCCCACTTGTGCATGAGAGTCCTTGGTTTTTCCCTACTGATTTTACTTGTATGCTCACCATACGTATGTAAAAATTCTTTCAGGTTTCCAAGAGGACATCGAGCATCGTGCGGGACCATACTAGCACAGACCCTTGGGACAGTTGCTTTTTTCGATTTCCTTTTTCTTGGTATCTTTTTACATTGGGGTTTTTGTGGATTGTATCATTTACTTTGAAGATTCATGTGGGAATGGTTTAACTTTTTGGCTTTTCTTTTCTTCAGTTTTTGTGTTGTTGGGTTTCATCATCTTATCTCTCGATCCTATAAAAAAAAGGGTAATGTCTTCCATTTGTGTGTTATTTCCATACCATTGGTGCTAGTATCCACTTCGGGACCTATTGAAGGAAGGTTTCAGTGGTCATTATCTCTTCTTCAACTTAAAGAAGGAAGGGAGTGGAAATCTGCTGACCCTTCCCTCATTTTGGTAAAGGTGGGTCGTGATAGAATGGTATCAGAGCATGAGGTTGAGAGATAGGATGGATTCTGGAGTTAGTGACGGAAAGAAAGTCATGGGATGGTAGGGAAAAAGTGTTGGGTGACATTGGTGCGTGAATTAGGATAGGGAATACCGGCTAGGACATGGGATTTTAGGGCCCCCCGTGATCCAACACAAGGAATCTGGACCTACCGAATGACCAAGTGAGGCCACGCTGATTTCAGGGTAGAGATCCTAGGAAATGTACATGAATTATAATGACTTGTGTTCTCATGTTTCGTGGGTGTTTTTGGAATTGAAATTAATCAGATGTTTAAGAAATTTTAAGAACAATATTCTGCACTATTTGGGCTTAGGCATTCCTTGTTTACTTTGTAGCTATGGCACCTGGGAGGCGACCACGTGTGGTGCAGGCGATCGAGGCCCCGAAGACTACCTTGGCCGATCGGAAGAGAGATGACCGAGAGGAGGAGGATGAACAGTGACAGAAGACACTTCATGCCTTTCAGCGACAGACCCTCGAGAAGTTTGAGGGTATCATCTCATACATGAAGACAGAGAGCTGGATAGAGGAGATGGTGATAGCTTTCGGCCTGATTTGGGCTCCGACCAAGTACTGGGTTCCTCTGGCCGTCATCCAGATGCGGGGAGAAGCGCGTCAGTGGGGGATGCTATACCTGGGAGAGAATTGAGAGTCTGAGGTGGCATGGGATGATTTCGAGAAGGAGTTCCGTGTAGAATTCCTCTCTTCTACGATGAAGGCGGAGAAGAGGCAGGAGCTACTCTCCCTCAAGAAGGGGAGTATGTCAGTTAGGGAGATGGGAATCAAGTTCAAGGACCTCCTACGATTTTCTCCATACCTCATTCCAGACGTGGAGACTCGGGCAAGATGTTTAGAGGAGGTGCTTCGATCCTCCCTTCTGTATGTTATTACCCCCTTCACCCTACCGACGTACTTGGAGGTCTAGTAGAAGGCCGAAGTAGTGGAATGGATGCATTCTCAAGGAGGTGTGTCATGAGAGGGGATCCAGTTGGGATCATCTATGGGGAAGACCGTCAGCACCATGCCTCCAGCGTCGGGACCCTCCAGGTTCCGACCAACAGGGAGCAGACTGCATCAGTTCCAGTTTCGGTCCCCCGGTCCTCGCCATTTAATTTCGAGCCCAAGACCAAGGAGTTTCATCTGTGGGAGCCATGGAAATCTCCGGAATCAGTGCCCGAACCGCATATAGTACAGCGGTGGGGGATTGGACCAGCACCCGCCATAGCAGCAGCTTCCAGCTAGGCCCTTCCAGCAGCAACAGCAGGGGCAGCGAGCTCCCGCTCCTCCGGGGGAAGGCGTTGCAGGAGGAGTCTGACCTCAAGGAGCTCCTTAGGGACCCTGACCAGGGCATGGTCGGGGAGGTGGCCAATATCCGAGAGGTAGAGGAGCTGGGCCTGGGTAGTTTCACGCCGCGGAGGCAACACTTTGAGTAGGACCAGAGGTCATTCGAGGTACGATCAGTTTGTTCAGCACCCTTGCTCATGCCTTGTTCGATACCGGAGCTTCGCACTCTTTTATTGAACCTAGTCTAGCCTGTGCTTTGGGCCTAGATACTGAGAGAATTCAAATTCCCCTGGTGCTGAGTACACTAGTAGGTGGTCAGACCAACTTGTTATATGTTTGTCAAGGATGCAGACTGATGATAGGGCCACATCAGTCAGTCAGGGATCTACTACTGCTATAGATACAGCCATACAATGTCATCCTAGGCATCGACTGGTTGTTCTCTGTGTGTTTCGTCATCGACTACTTCTAAGGAAGGGTTGTGTTCTCAGACTTTGGTAGCCGGTGTGTTACTTTCACTGGCGAGCAGAGTATTCAGAAGGGTAGAAGGCGAGAGGCACCCCTCTTCTCCTTGTTAGACAAGCTGTCAGTAGAGTCAGTAGATGTTAAGATGTTGGAGGTGCCAATTATCGTCAGTGAGTTTATGGACGTCTTCCCTGAAGTGGTGATGAATCTCTCCCCTCGATGTGATATCGAGTTTGGGATAGACTTGTAGTCTGGTGCTCACCCAATTTCGATGGCTCCTTACCGTATGGCACCTTTGGAGCTACGAGAGTTTTAGATTCAGATTGAAGATCGGATGAAGAGGGGTTATGTTCGACCGAGTGCGTCACCATGGGGTGCTCCAGTTTTGTTCGCAAAGAAGGAAGATGGTGGACTTAGGCTATGCATAGACTGTAGAAGGCTGAATCAGTTGATGATTAAGAATCGCTACCCTCTTCCGAGGATAGATGATCTTTTCGACCAGCTGAAAGTGGCAGGATGGTTCTCAAATATCGACCTATGGTCTGGATAACACCAATTCAGGGTGAAGGAGGATGGCATCTCGAAGATGTCCTTCAGGTGCAGATATGGACACTTCGAGTTCGTAGTAATGTCTTTCGGTGTTACGAACGCCCCATCTATGTTCATGGGGCTTATAAAGACCATCTTTCGGGAGTACCTGGATTGGTTCGTAGTTTTGTTCATAGACGATATCTTGATCTATTCAAGATCAGAGGAGGATCATGCAGAGCACCCCAAGAGGGTATTGGATGTCCTCCGACAACACCAGGTCTATGGTAAGTTGTCAAAATGTAAGTTTTGGACGCGAGAAGTGCACTTCCTTGGGCATGTATTGTCCAAGTAGGGGGTAGCGGTGGACCCATCAAAGGTTGAAGAAGTTGTTTCTTGGGCAACACCAAAGAATGTGGCAGAAGTTATTAGTTTCCTCAGGCTGGAAGGTTAGTATCAGAGGTTATTACCCAACATATCCTAAGTTGCATCCCCTTTGACATCCTTGACCAAGAAATACCAGTTTTTTGTGTGGAGTGAGCAGTGCGAGGCAGCCTTAAGCTATCTGAAGGAGAAGTTGGTTGGTGCCCCAGTGCTGAGATTACAAGAACAAGGGGCGGCGTATTAGGTGTTCTGTGATGCTTTAGGGAAAGGCGTCAGATGTGTATTCATGGAGTGACAAGTGGTGATCACTTATGTGTCTTGGAAGTTATGCCCTCATGAGGGTAATTATTCCACCCACGACCGTGAGCTTGCAGCAGTCGTTTTTGCACTAAAGTTATGGCGACATTACCTCATCGAAGAATGCATTGTGGTCTTCACAGATCACAAATGATTGAGGTATATCTTCTCCCAGTGGGACCTAAACATGTGGCAGCGAAGGTGGGTAGAGTTCTTCCAGGATTACGACTTCTATATTTCCTATACTTCAGGGAAGGGGAATGTAGTGGCTGATGCCTTGAGCAGGAGGTCACAGAAGGATGCGGTCCGAGAGTCGGAAGATGTCTGGAATGCGATGGAGGAGTTGGCTTCCTTGCACCTGGATATGCGGATGGATAGCGGTAGAGGTTTCATATACCAGAGGATAGCGTAGTCTTCTCTGTTGCTACAAGTGGAGGAGTCTCAGTGGGGAGACCCAGAGTGCAAAGTGATGCGTGATCGAGTTGACCAGAGTAATTATCCAGAAGGATGGACAGAGGATGGTCAAAACCAGATGTTTTTTCAGGGAAAGCTGTTTGTTCCAGAGGCAATGTGCGGCAATGTTCTCAGTGAGTTCCAAAACGCACCACTAGAGGTACACCCAGAAGTTTCCAAGATGTACCAGGGTCTGAGGAGAGAGTTCTGGTGACCCGGAGTAAAGCGAGCAGTGGCAGATTTTGTGGCCAAGTGCCTAGTGTGTCAACAGGTGAAGGCTGAACACCGTGTTCCAGGTGGCCTGCTGTAGTCTTTGGATGTCCTCAAGTAGAAATGGGAGGACATCTTGATGGATTTCTTCACGGGACTACTTGAGGTTCAAGGAGGATGTGATTCCATCAGGGTAGTCCTGGACCGTTTGACGAAATCAGCTCACATTCTGGTGATTAAGGAGTCAAGTGCAGTGGATTCTTTGGAACAAAGGTACATGGATGAGGTGGTGCAGTTGCATGGAGTTCTGAGGTCCATAGTCTTGGTTATGGATGCATGTTTACCTCACGAGTCTAGAAAGGATTGCAGCATGCATTTGGAACCCAGCTACGTCTTAGCACTGCTTTCCATCCCCAGATAGATGGGAAGACAGAGTGCACCATCCATACAACGGAGGATATGCTGCGGGCATGCGTTCTGGACTTAGGAGGATCATGGGTGCGACACTGGCCTCTGGTAGAGTTCGCCTACAATAATATCTATCACTCTACCATTGGTATGGCCCTGTTTGAATCCTTGTACCGAAGACCATGCCTCTCACATGTGTGTTGGACCGAAGTAGGAGAGGCAGGCATCCTTGGCCCAGAGTTGGTGCAGAGCACGACGGAGAAGGATCAACTCATACAGGAAAATATGAAGGCTACCCAGGACTGGCATAAGTCGTCTGCTGATTACAGGAGAAGGCCCTTGGAGTTTGAGTTTGGAGACCACGTGTTCTTGAAGGTCTCCCCACGGTGTGGACAACAGAGGTTCGGCAAGGGGAGTAAGCTTTCTCCCAGGTTTATCGGACCCTTCGAAGTGTTGCGGCTTGTCGGCGAAGTGGATTATCATCTTGCTTTACCGCCACCTCTATAAGAGATACATGATGTCTTTCATGTGTCCCAGCTCCGTCGGTATCTACACGACGATTCACACATCCTCGGCTGGGGAGAGCTGGAAATCGAGGACGACGTGACCTTTGTGGAAAGACCAGTGATGATCGAGGATCTTGAGGAGAAGGTTCTTCATGGGCAAACCATTACCTTGGATTGTGTGTTATGGAGACATGGTGGGCTTGGGGAGAGTACGTGGGAGAGGGAAGCACAGATGCACGCCCAGTACCTAGAGCTGTTTTTACACCCTTGTTCTTTTGTTCTGACCTTGTTCAGATGTTTTACCCGGTGCTCAAATATATGTGGAATTCTCGTTTTTCTTAACCATGAAATGATCTGTTCCATGTCCCTATGTCTCTGTGTGTCTGAATGTGTGATGATGGAAAAACCTGACTGCTAATTGGGACGCATTAATGTGAATTCGATTAAACCCGTGCAGTCGAGTCAGTTTCACCCAAAGTGGATAATATCCTGACATGTAATAAGGGACTTCCAGACTCATGTGTTAGTGTTTCTGGATGTCATTGGGGTTCACTCCTGAGAGGTATCTTTAGAGGTTGCTATTCGATCTCTCCCTTTCCTTCTGAGTTGTTTTGATTCTCGAGGGAGAGAATTGTATGAGATGTATCTGATGTGATGACCCAGACCCTCAGGGTCCATTCCTTTTCCAAAATCTAGATCCTAAGTGTAGTGTCTCGGAGTGAGACCAATCAGCGCCACCGATCGGTGAGACTAATTGGTGCGACTGATTGACACCACCAATCAGTGGTGCCCGTTGGTGAGACCGATCGGCGTGACCGTTCGGCACCACTAATAGGTGAGATCGATCGATGAGATCGACCGATCGGTGTCACCCATCCTTGTCGAGGTTTTTCCAGTAGTGCCTCCTTTTTGTGCTAATTGTGTTTTAAACCCTATTTTTTGACCCCTTTAAATTTGTTTAAATGCCCAGTAATGCCCATGAATGGCGTTTAATTAAATTTTTAATGAGGTACCCTAGTGTGTGCGTATGTTTAAACCGCCCCAAAGGGCGGTGACCTTTTATTGACACAAGGGGCTACGTGGTAAACCCACGACCCCACTCCATACACCGTTTCACGTTCTTATATCAAACTTCCTCAGAATTTATAAACTAAAGGGTACTCCTTTGTTTACTTTTCTAGATCAACCTCCCATCGATTTGTTTGATCGTGCTTGAGTTACCGAGGCCCCACCCCTGCAGACCGCACATCCCCTGTTCGTGGCAGCATAAAGATAAGCTTCGATCGTTGATCAACCAAGTAGGGATTCCTCCTTCGTCTCTCCTTACTCTGTATCATGTAGGGTGGGTATGCTTTGGCCTTTTGAGGGGATTGATGAATCCCAATGTTAATGAAGATAATAAAGAAGCATTAATGAATAAGGGGAGGGATGTGATCAATGATGATGGTTTGTTTTATGCTCTTTCATGATTAATGATTTCTGTTTTGTGTGGGCTTACTCCTACTGAAAATCATGGTTGTTGGTGGTCTTTCTCTGTGCACTAATAAACCCTTACTTCTTGTGTATGTCATATAAAAGAAATTGGTTAATTACATATATAAGGATAAAAAAATTGAAAGCACCAGGATCAACCCTTTTCTGTTATAACCCCGGTTAAAATACAACTGAATTGAAATCATGGAGTGTGTTAAATATTTTAAGTCTGAAAATACCAGCATGGGAATGCATTGTGTTGGTGGTAGTAGTTTGGTTATCTCCTTTCACGGGACAATTACTAGGTGATGTGGGTGGTGATGTGATCCCCTATTTTTATGGTTTTTCCAGTTGTGATTTTGAGGCCTTGTGGTTACTTCGTCTATATCACTAATTGCAGTGGGATCCTCTATTGATTAGAAACCATTTTCTTCTGGAATTTGGGGAGACGGGGCAGTGTCTCGGGATTTCCTTTGCTCCTTTACTTCATGGGATCTCTCTGCCCCCCTTTAGTTGCAGAAGGTGTAGGCAGTATCTTGGGTTTTTCTTTGGTTCTAGTACTTTGATGGATCTTCATTATCCCTTTTGTTGTTGTGACATTACAAGAGAACCGGGTGTGGATGTTTATTTCGATGTTTGATCGTACTCTTCCATAGGCTTGTGTTTATGCTTGCTAGTTGCCCATGTAGGTGCAGAAACCTATTTAAAAATTATTACTGAACATGTAAACCAGGATGGGACAAATGGGTTTTTGTTTGGTGTGAGTTGTGACATGGACATGGTACTGATTGTGTTCTTTAGGCTGGCTGAAGAAAAACCTAAACTGGGTGAGTTCTTGCTACCTATACATATACATGTAGTTTTGTGTTTCTTATTTGAATCCCACCCAAGTCGAGAACTTAGTGGAGAACGCCCCCATTTCACGGGGGATGGTTTATTTTCCAGCACATCTATTAATTGATGGTTATTAACTCCTTTCTGCTCCCTTTCCCGGATATCCCAAGTATCTTAGGGCAGGCTATGATGGCCTGAAGTCCATTATTATCCCAAGAACCCTCATATGGGGTAGTGTGGTGGTTATGGCCCAGGTGTGTTTGGGAAGGTGGTTTCCCAAGTGTCTTCGGGATGAGGCCCAGGTGTCTTCGGGCGTGGCAGTGGATCTTCTAGCCTAGGTGCCTTCGGGCGTGACGGTGGTTGTTCTGACCAAGGTGTTTGCAGGCGTGGTTATGTATGAAATTTGTTTCCCTTGTGTGTGCGGGCAGGTTTTGGCAGTGGGACTGCATGAGTTTATGGTCCAGGTGTGTACGAGCGAGGTTTGGCAGTGGGGCTTCGCGAGGTTATGGCACAGGTGTGTGTGGTCGGGGTGTAGTAGTGGGACTACAGTGAGAATGGAGGGATTGGATAGATGCGTAAGATGACTTCAATAACCAGTGTGAAAGTGGCGTGGGGTACCCAAAAATTGATGTGATTGTATTATACATTACCTTGCTTGCGTTATTTGGTGAGTGTGGTCGGTGAGTGGGATGGATGAACTCCTTGATAGTGTTAGTTGTATGCTTCTCACGGGACTTTAATATGAACCCCCACTTGTGCACGAGAGTCCTTGGTTTTTCCCTACTGAGTATACTTGTATGCTCACCCTACGTATATAAAACTTCTTTTAGGTTTCTAGGAGGACTTCAGGAATCGCACGGGACCATACTAGCCCAGACCCTTGGGACAGTTGTTGTTGTCGTTTTCCTTTTTCTTGGTATCTTTTTACCATGGTGTTTTTGTGGATTTTATCATTTACTTTGAAGATGCATGTGGGAATTCTTTACCTTTTTGGATATAATTTTCTTCAGTTTTGGTGATGTTGGGTTTCATTATCTTATCTCCCAATCCTATAAAACAAAAAGGGTAATGCATTCCATTTGTGTGTGATTTCTATACCTCTGGTGCTAGTCTCCACTCCGGGACCTATTGAAGGCGGGTTTCGTGGGTCATTATCTATTCATAAACTTAAAGAAAGAAGGGAGTTGAAATCTGATGACCCTTCCCTCCTTTTGGTGAAGGAGTGTCGTGACAACTTATTATATATACTTAATAATCATTCATTAATTGTTTACATGGAAAATGAATCTCATCGAGTCGTGGACACAGTAATCCGTACGTACGCATGAGTGATGATATTGTTCCCATATTTATTGAATGGTATTGGATTGGATGAGATAATATCATAGGATTAGTATAATGATATAATAATAATAATATATAGTTATTATGTACACCATTATACCCATATATGTAAGGTGGTGGTGGAAAAACTGATTACACCACGGTGTGGAGACGGTATTCCGTAGGTACGCACGTGCCGTGATTTCATTTTCTGTAGGATGGATAGAAGGTAAAATAGGGTTGTTTCATATATATAATAACATATAAGCATATAAGTAATAAATTTTTTATTGTTTTATAATGAAACAACAAAAGAAGAGGAATTAGAAGAAGAAAGAAACTTGAGATAATCGGAAGAAAAGATTACATCTTCTTCGACACGCCTCCTTTAAGATTTCTCTTAAGGAAGTAGAGTTGTTCTTTTGAAAAGACCAGAACCACCAAAATGTTTCTAGGGAAGTGGATATGAGAAATGGTCAGGGTTTGGCTAAGCTTCAATGCTCAAAAGGTTGTTAATATAATAGGTAAGGGGTGCCCTTTTATAAGGGAGGAGAGGGGCACCTTAGAAAAAACATAAAATATTATTTTATAATAAATTCATCTTCAGTTTTTAATAGCTCCAATATGATTTATTTCAATGCTAAGGTGGGTAATGGTCTAAACCTTTCCACCAATAGGTTTCAGATATGTTTATGTTACTATTTTAACCTTATCATTTAGATTTAACTCTAAGTTAAATAATTTATCTTTTGTCATGTCTTCTTGTTTACTTACACTATATGGTTAACAAACGTTTTATAACAAGACAAACTAACCGAAAGTGGTTCATTATTAATATATATATCTTTATCTAAGTCATTTGGCCGATCCTTATATTTTTAGGAATAAAATAACAATTAATAATATAATATTTGTTTTAAAAACTATTTTAGGTCAATTTTGACACTATTTGGTACTTGATTTTTGTGAAAAATATAAAAAAAATGATTAGTTAAAAATAAGTTACTTAAATAAATAATAACATGTCATATTAACCTAAAAAATTAGTGTAATTCATAAAAAGACTAAAATTACATTTATTTGGGTATTTATAACATCTATTATGTTAATCTTTCATTAATATGGTAATTACTGCATCATAATTGGGTCATTAATAAATTAATTAATTTAATGTCTAAAAATTATAAATAAAATAAAATTTTTTAGGAAATATATTTATCTTTCTAATGAATATTTATAGTCGAATTTATCATATGTATAACCCTATATTAAAAATGTTTTAGTTATTAAACATTGATTTTAACTATTGTAATTCTTCTTTAAATAAAATAATAATAAATGTCCAAATCTAATCCAAGTTGACCTAAATGGTCATATTTTATTCCTAAGGATGTTTTCTGTTGAATTACACTTATCCAATAGAATTGGTACATGTGTTATGGTAATAATAATGTCTTTTTACCCTTAATTACCCTATTTACTTTTAACCGTGGTAAATAAAAGTAAAAAGTTACTATTCACAAAAATTATATTTATCTTATTGAACCAAATTTTACTCCCTGATATTAACTATGTCTCTCGGATTTTATAAATTCCACTCATAGAAGTGGTAAAATTAAGTTTAATGTAAGATTGCAAAAAAGCTCCTAGGAGGTAGGTAAAAAACTGTGAAAAGTTCAATTAAATTTTTATATATCTAAAATTATAATAAAATGACTCCAGTGAATTACATTGAACTTATATTGGTATTATGTATCAATTTTGACCTAAACTAAATTTAAATAAATTAAATAATTATTTAAATAAATAGTCGGTTTTTAAATAGTAACCTAGTGTTTTCACTATTCATCAAAAATTGAAAGTTTTCAGAAAAATACCAAAAATTAACCCTAGGATAACATCGATATTCCGAATCAAAAAATGAAGTCAATTTTGAAAGATAATATTTATAAGATTTCAAAAAGTGTGTATTACTATTCATAATGGCTTGTTTATATAACATTATAATAATATATCGTTTAGTGAAACTCGGTATTGTGTACTACACATGCTATTGAGGAAGGTCTTGATTGTGTGTAATGAAAGCCAAGTCTGGGATGCGTGTAGTGAAAGCTCCATTTGGTGTTGCATATAACATAATCAAAACATATTCCATTTATACAATAAAAAAACTCTATACTTAATGTTGCGTAGAATAATTTCAAAAAACAAACTTGAAATTGTGTGTAACAAGAGCCAAGAATAGTGTTGCTTATACTGCAAGCTAATATGGTGTTTCGTATAGCACAAGCTAATTTTGGTGTAGTGTACAACACAAGGAATCAATGAAATTAAAATGAATGTTTTCCATAAAATTTCTGGGTGTTTCATTCTTCACCACTTAATATGAATTTCGCCCTTGAAATTCATCGGGGTTATAAATGGTTTACTTTTTGAAACTTTCTTTCATAGAATCCCACATTGTAAAAATGATTACTAAAACATAATTTCAAAAAGTGACGTATGAAACATATTGGTTACCCAAATTAACTCATCACTGGGTTTCCGCATAAGATAACATAAGTGAAAATATGGATATGGAAGAGAAACCTAACCATCATGTTCTGATGGAGAGTGGTAGAGAACATGGCTATGAAACATCCAACAATCACAAAGCCATAAATTTGTGATGATATAAAGTACCATTTTATTCATCAGAAATAAGGGCACTAGGAAAACATTTTTGGTTTTCAAGATGATTTCCCTAATGTTGAAGAATTTGAATTAGAAGAAATACGTACTTTATTTTGGTACAATCTCACCATTTTTTGTGCCATGAACAATTTACACTTCATCTCTTATAGAAATGAAGTTGAATTTGTCATTTGTGAAGTGTTAGGTAATCATGTGATAGAATGATGGGTGACTCCATCTGCCTCAGATAAATGTTTATCAGAAGTTATCAAATATAAAAAAGTCCATATATTGTGATATTAAAATTATATGGCTCCAAGTATGGATATATTCTTAATATATCATACTGATTAATATAATAAAACTAGTTTATACTAAACCGGCACTTCTTGTAGGACAATGGTAGGCGATAAACGCCTGTCTCTGTAGAGACCCCGACCCCAGATAACCATAGGAGCCGGTGCCTTCTGAACATGATGTGTTATCTTAAAATAAAATACACTTTGTTAGCAACACATCATGTCTCATACAGAGGATCGTGTGCAGTTCGGGTTCTGGGAAACCGGAAACTTCTGAAACCATCCATCTTACAAAAGCTGACACCTGAAAATTTTAAACCAAAACATAGGGTGAGCATTAAAATACTCAGTAAGGGGGTTTTAAAAATAATTTAAAATACAGTAACATTTGAAAACATTCTTTTAAAAGAGTTTGAGCGTCCACTAAGAAAGATTTTAACACAACATACATATTAATGCTTTAATCAAAGTTTTCATGACAAACAAGAAACGAATACGTGAATTCTTGAAGGAGTGATAATGGTTGTTATAAACAAGTACTACATGTGATTTACTTGAGCATAAAAATTTAAACAGTTAAAAGTAATGCATAATCAGAGTTGCGCACAAGGAAACAACTAAACGTTCATATGCTGGATATTATTCTATTAAGTGATAACACTAGGCATGCTTCAAACTTCAAACTAGGGAATTATGAACTTTATACAAACATTAAAGGCATCAGTCATGAAAGAACTTTATCTTGGAAAAACTTGTTACATGACATGAATTATGTGGCATCGACATTTTAATATTGACAATCGTTTCGTTTCACCAAGGTCCATCCCCAAGGTGTCGTTAATAAAATTACCAAGGTTATTCACCAAGGTATCATGAAAATTGTAATCTCTAGTGGTTACATCATTACCCAATGCATTGGAGCGCTATCAGGGCGCACCCTTAAATTTTCCTTTATTATCATGTGATCCACATCGTTCATTCTTTACTGAAATCATTCATTACCCAATGTGTCCCATACCACTTTGGGTAATTAGTTCTTAGTTCCTCTTCATGTTGAGTCATATGCATGAATAATATTAATAAGGTAACAATTACATAACTGGTTTACAAATACATGATATGACAGATAATCATGAAAATATGGAATAAAAGAAGGCATGGTTAAGCAAGAATACTATGTGTGTAGAACAATTATTTAAACACATAAAAAGATGAATGTGAGAGACTTGCTCCCAAGGGTTATTAAATGATGAGTTTCTAAAATACTAGTACATGAAATTGAACTACTTGGCATTAACTAATGTACTTCACAGGTCTTAGTTCTTGCAACAAATCTCCATCCGCTAATAATTCCGGCGACATGCTTGGTATAAAAATAATAAACACTTGAAATATTTAAAATTCCGACACTTGGAAATAAACCACTTTAAAAATAATACCTTCATTAACTATTATTCTACTCTGGTTATAGAATTTGATGTTACACTCTGCCCGCTAAAAATCATTGCAACGAGTTTGGTATAAAAATAATAGAGGATTTCAACATATTAACATAACCCTTAAATCCATATTTTTTTAAAAAAAAAATGGTTTAAAACATGCATAAGCATATCCTTAATAAGAAACACACATGTCAGTTCAAGGGAGATATTAGGCAAGTTCATTGGTGTATACTTAGACCCAAGAATATAAAACAGCATAGGCAAGCGCTAAAATTCTACATACTTAGAAATATTAAGAACCATTTCTTGAAACTAGGGTTTTCAGATATTAATCGTGAAAACACATACATAGATAAGGATATATATATATATATTCAAAATAGGTAACCCGTATATATACAAAACATAATTTTCTTAGGTCTGGTTTTTAAAAGAAATAAGATAATTCTTTTGTGACCATTGTATTAAACCTTAAGAAAGACCGTTTTAAACCGGATGAATTTCCTTATACCAAATGATGTATATTCATGTATAAACTTTACATATACTAAGAGAGTATAAAAGTGTGAGTTTAGAAAAGAAAACAGTACACGAAAACATTCCTATATGTGCATGAAAACTGCCCCTTTGAACACGACAACATTCAAAGGGTCCATATATTAGGTATATATATATATAAACTAATAAAAGCTGTATATATATATATATACCGAAGGTTGAAAAACAAACAAGGACCCTTACATACACATTTCGTTAAGATCATGAAGGCAATATGCTTTGAAGACAAATCAACCCGAGGGGGTGATGCTTAAGTATATATATATATATGTATAAACTGTATATATATACACCGTGAGTATATATAATGTAGGTTATTTTCGAAACAAGGCAAGGATGCAAGACAAACCCTTACCGCGTTGAAGAGGAAGCTTGGACAGGAGCGCCGCTGGGTTGCTGGGAGTCCGTGGAAAAGAAGGAAGAGGAGGGGAAGAGGCCGCCTCGGCTTCAATGAGGCAGGGGTTTATATAGGCCTTGGTGCCTCGTTGGTGGCCCGACCTAGGCGTAGACTGACGTGGGGGAGACGGACGAATAGGAACCTAGGAGGGGGAGGTGTTCGGAAGTCAAGGAGAGCAGAGCTTCAGAGGGGGGCCTGGTGTCCTTGGTGCAGGTCTACGGTCGGCTGCGGTAGCGAGGAGGAAGACGAGGGGGTCGACGCGGGAGGGAAAGGGACGGCCGGGATCAGAAGGGGGGAAAGATCCTGTGGCTGGAGGAGGCGCGGGAAAAAGGTTAAATGTTTTAAAGGGTTGGAGGGCTGAGATTCAATCGCCGAAGAGATCGGACGGCGATGGAGATACCGCGGGAGAGGCATCGCGCTTAAAAACAAGATGGACGGCAGAGATCGATGCGGAAGTCGATCGGACGGCTCTGGTCGCGCGGAGCGCGTCCCACATCGAAACCGCAACGTTTTGAGGCGCGGTATAAAAGGTAAGCCGCTCGGGTAGCGGAGTAATAACACAACACACACATGCACTCGGGGCCTTATACACGGGCCCCTCGCGGGCTTTGGCCCACCCTCACGCAGCGCGAGCCGCGGCCTTATACACGGGCCCGCTCGCGACCCCCTGGTAATCTATGCGCGGCCGACCCCGCCCGGGCTCCTGCTTAGCTGGCTCCTGAAACGCGTATGCACGCACATGGGGAGCCCGATGGCGGTACCTCGGGTTCCCTATGGGGTCTCGGCCTTGGCCTGAGGGCTTGTCCCCTTGTGGGATTCCCTTGGCTGGCCGGGACTCAATTTAGTCTTTTTTTTTAAGTTTTATTATATACTTAGCTTAAATATAGTGAAGAGTAGGAATTTAGAAAAAAATTGTTTTAACTCAAAATGTTAGAACAAAATCCAAATTTAGATAAAATATTTTATCTCTTGATCTAAATATTTAAAAGATATACCTCTTATACAATACTATTAAAATTAGTATTTTTTTTTCAAACACTCTACTATTTGTTTTATAAAATTCCTTTAAAGAACAAAAGTTTTCCCAACAATTTACATCATTTAAGATATAAAAAGGTATAATTATAACAAATTCACTCTAACATATTTTTTTTATAAAAATATTATCAAGTTTCCAACTACCTAGGTATTTCTCGGGATTTTGTAAAAATGAAGAAATTTACTTTTAAGAACAAAAACGAAGTATCTTCCATGAAAGAATGTTTTTAAGAAAGAGGTTATGAGGGAATAATACTTAGTTCTCTTTTAAAGTAAATTTTAGTGGAAACACAACGGTAGCTTTTAAAAACCCAACGGATATATATATTTAAACATAACGATCATAACTCAAAGAACTAGTATAAATACAGGAATGTGGGGTGTCCTTTAAAACAGAACACTTGAACAAGAAGGATGGCTCTCCTTATACCCCTGGTGCTTAGTACGTGCGCGGTGATTCTGGCGGTTATACTTTTCACACTGTTGGATCCTGAAGATGACGACTATCCGATTGCCCGTGTTGTGGTTCTTTGTAGTCTTGCTGTGGCCGTGTTAGGTCTTGTGCAGGGAACTTTTAATTAGATGGGTCTTGTTGTAGAGTAATGTTTTAATAAAATGTCAGTTTACCTTGTTCTCTATGTTTTATTTCATTTCTAATTCCTTATTAGCAAAGCGAATAAAACAAGAGACATTAATAAGGACATAACACTTCTTACATAAACCAGTTCATAAAACCTGGGGCGTCACATTATCCCCCCCTTTAGAAAATTGCGTCCTCGCAATTTATTTCACGACACTACAAGGTTCAGAAAAGTTCCTACCACCTCCACCAACGATAAGGGTCAGCTGGTATATTTAGAGGGATCCCCGTAGCGAATCTCACTTCATCCAGCTCCCTAATCCACACACACCTAAGACAGGAGGGGTAGCACTTATGCTCCGGGCTTTCAGGCCTCCAAAGGGAAGCTCGAACCGTACAAAGTTCTGAAATGTCTTTGCAGACCAACGTTCGAAGAACTTTCCGAATTATGTCTCGGTCGAGGGTATCGATGCCATATATATGGTCAAACAGGCTAAAGCTGAGAAGTTGGAGCATATAAGCTGCATAAAGATTTCCCTCTAACGCAGCCTCCTGGAATTTCACTCTGGCCGTGAAGTTTCGGCCTAGGGTGAAACAAAGAAAGAGCCCTTCGTGGTAACTTCCTCGTCGTTCACGTCCGGCTAGCTGAGCAGAGCCGCTGCGGTAATAGATGGAGGCATTCCCCTGGCAGGTGCGGAGAATCTCCGGACCGTTTGTTATCTCAAACCATTGCTTGCACGTTCTTCGCAAATTTGCAAAGGGGTCATACTCGTCCTCACACGTTTTGATCGCAATGATTTCCAAAATCTCGGTGGGAAGAGATAACAGGTGGGTTTGTCCTTCCATCTGAAAGTTTAAAGACAGGAGTTCCATTACTTGAAAATCATACAAGGGCAAAAACATGGTACGGACAAGGAAAGAAGGAATATAACATTTCAATAACCATATGTTCATTATTATTAGTGCTTGAGTTTCCCTTACTCATTGACTAAACGAACTCCACACAGAGAAGCAAAACTCCCTAACTCCTCGAACCAAACACAGGCCGAGCATTCAGGGAAAAACTCATGAGGACACCTATGACGTCTTATGAGTCTTGCATGGGGGACGTGAAGTTGAGAGACATCTTCATACACTTGTCATCTGTAAGACAACCGGGTGGACTCGTCTTCTAACCTTCCGAAGTCCAACAACTCACCCCAGAAGCCAAAGTTTAAAATCTGACAAAGGTAGCCCGCTCGGAGGTCTCCATCAGCAGCAGCTTCTTGAAAGGGGTTATCAAGCATAGTGCCAAAGTTTTCACCCGCCGTGAAAATCCGGAAAAGTCCCTCATAGTACCTTCCTCGACGTACATAGGAGGGAAATTGGGTTATTATCATAAGGAGGTAATCCAATCCCAACCCTTGGTGAAGACTAAGCACTCGAGGTGAGTTGGATACATCGTAAAGGTATTTGCATGTCATACGGATATGGGCATAGTTTAGAAAGTCCTCACGGCTTGCTAAAGACACAATGGTCTCTAGGGCCTCGGTGGGGAGAGATAAGAGATTTGTGCCTTCATTTTCCATCTGAAAATTAAGAAAACCCAGTTTTTAATAAAATTGAAATACATATACATATATATTTTTGTTTCAGTTTCTGGCTTTCCAGAGTTATCCAAACCGAACCTCTGATACCAACTGTAGAGACCCCGACCCCAGATAACCATAGGAGCCGGTGCCTTCTGAACATGATGTGTTATCTTAAAATAAAATACACTTTGTTAGCAACACATCATGTCCCATACAGAGGATCGTGTGCGGTTCGGGTTCTGGGAAACCGGAAACTTCTGAAACCATCCATCTTACAAAAGCTGACACCTGAAAATTTTAAACCAAAACATAGGGTGAGCATTAAAATACTCAGTAAGGGGGTTTTAAAAATAATTTAAAATACAGTAACATTTGAAAACATTCTTTTAAAAGAGTTTGAGCGTCCACTAAGAAAGATTTTAACACAACATACATATTAATGCTTTAATCAATGTTTTCACGACAAACAAGAAACGAATACGTGAATTCTTGAAGGAGTGATAATGGTTGTTATAAACAAGTACTACATGTGATTTACTTGAGCATAAAAATTTAAACAGTTAAAAGTAATGCATAATCAGAGTTGCGCACAAGGAAACAACTAAACGTTCATATGCTGGATACTATTCTATTAAGTGATAACACTAGGCATGCTTCAAACTTCAAACTAGGGAATTATGAACTTTATACAAACATTAAAGGCATCAGTCATGAAAGAACTTTATCTTGGAAAAACTTGTTACATGACTTGAATTATGTGGCATCGACATTTTAATATTGACAATCGTTTCGTTTCACCAAGGTCCATCCCCAAGGTGTCGTTAATAAAATTACCAAGGTTATTCACCAAGGTATCATGAAAATTGTAATCTCTAGTGGTTTCATCATTACCCAATGCATTGGAGCGCTATCAGGGTGCACCCTTAAATTTGCCTTTATTATCATGTGAGCCACATCGTTCATTCTTTACTGAAATCATTCATTACCCAAGGTGTCCCATACCACTTTGGGTAATTAGTTCTTAGTTCCTCTTCATGTTGAGTCATATGCATGAATAATATTAATAAGGTAACAATTACATAACTGGTTTACAAATACATGATATGACAGATAATCATGAAAATATGGAATAAAAGAAGGCATGGTTAAGCAAGCATACTATGTGTGTAGAACAATTATTTAAACACATAAAAAGATGAATGTGAGAGACTTTCTCCCAAGGGTTATTAAATGATGAGTTTCTAAAATACTAGTACATGAAATTGAACTACTTGGCATTAACTATTGTACTTCACAGGTCTTAGTTCTTGCAACAAATCTCCATCCGCTAATAATTCCTGCGACATGCTTGGTATAAAAATAATAAACACTTGAAATCTTTAAAATTCCGACACTTGGAAATAAACCACTTTAAAAATAATACCTTCATTAATTATTATTCTACTCTGGTTATAGAATTTGATGTTACACTCTGCCCGCTAAAAATCATTGCAACGAGTTTGGTATAAAAATAATAGAGGATTTCAACATATTAACATAACCCTTAAATCCATATTTGTTTTAAAAAAAAAAGGTTTAAAACATGCATAAGCATATCCTTAATAAGAAACACACATGTCAGTTCAAGGGAGACATTAGGCAAGTTCATTGGTGTATACTTAGACCCAAGAATATAAAACAGCATAGGCATGCGCTAAAATTCTACATACTTAGAAATATTAAGAACCATTTCTTGAAACTAGGGTTTTCAGATATTAATCGTGAAAACACATACATAGATAAGGATATATATATATATATATATTCAAAATATGTAACCCATATATATACAAAACATAATTTTCTTAGGTCTGGTTTTTAAAAGAAATAAGATAATTCTTTTGTGACCATTGTATTAAACCTTAAGAAAGACCGTTTTAAACCGGATGAATTTCCTTATACCAAATGATGTATATTCATGTATAAACTTTACATATACTAAGAGAGTATAAAAGTGTGAGTTTAGAAAAGAAAACAGTACACGAAAACATTCCTATATGTGCATGAAAACTGCCCCTTTGAACACGACAACATTCAAAGGGTCCATATATTAGGTATATATATATATAAACTAATAAAAGCTGTATATATATATATATACCGATGGTTGCAAAACAAACAAGGACCCTTACATACACATTTCGTTAAGATCATGAAGGCAATATTCTTTGAAGACAAATCAACCCGAGGGGGTGATGCTTAAGTATATATATATATATGTATAAACTGTATATATATACACCGTGAGTATATATAATGTAGGTTATTTTCGAAACAAGGCAAGGATGCAAGACAAACCCTTACCGCGTTGAAGAGGAAGCTTGGACAGGAGCGCCGCTGGGTTGCTGGGAGTCCGTGGAAAAGAAGGAAGAGGAGGGGAAGAGGCCGCCTCGGCTTCAATGAGGCAGGGGTTTATATAGGCCTTGGTGCCTCGTTGGTGGCCCGACCTAGGCGTAGACTGACGTGGGGGAGACAGACGAACAGGAACCTAGGAGGGGGAGGTGTTCGGAAGTCAAGGAGAGCAGAGCTTCGGAGGGGGGCCTGGTGTCCTTGGTGCAGGTCTACGGTCGGCTGCGGTAGCGAGGAGGAAGACGAGGGGGTCGACGCGGGAGGGAAAGGGACGGCCGAGATCAGAAGGGGGGAAAGATCCTATGGCTGGAGGAGGCGCGGGAAACAGGTTAAATGTTTTAAAGGGTTGGAGGGCTGAGATTCAATCGCCGAAGAGATCGGACGGCGATGGAGATACCGCGGGAGAGGCATCGCGCTTAAAAACAAGATGGACGGCAGAGATCGATGCGGAAGTCGATCGGACGGCTCTGGTCGCGCGGAGCGCGTCCCCATTGAAACCGCAACGTTTTGAGGCGCGGTATAAAAGGTAAGCCGCTCGGGTAGCGGAGTAATAACACAACACACACACGCACTCGGGGCCTTATACACGGGCCCCTCACGGGCTTTGGCCCACCCTCACGCAGCGCGAGCCGCGGCCTTATACACGGGCCCGCTCGCGACCCCCTGGTAATATATGCGCGGCCGACCCCGCCCGGGCTCCTGCTTAGCTGGCTCCTGAAACGCGTATGCACGCACATGGGGAGCCCGATGGCGGTACCTTGGGTTCCCTATGGGGTCTCGGCCTTGGCCTGAGGGCTTGTCCCCTTGTGGGATGCCCTTGGCTGGCCGGGACTCAATTTAGTCTTTTTTTTTTAAGTTTTATTATATACTTAGCTTAAATATAGTGAAGAGTAGGAATTTAGAAAAAAATTGTTTTAACTCAAAATGTTAGAACAAAATCCAAATTTAGATAAAATATTTTATCTCTTGATCTAAATCTTTAAAAGATATACCTCTTATACAATACTATTAAAATTAGTATTTTTTTTTTCAAACACTCTACTATTTGTTTTATAAAATTCCTTTAATGAACAAAAGTTTTCCCAACAATTTACATCATTTAAGAGATAAAAAGGTATAATTATAACAAATTCACTCTAACATATTTTTTTTATAAAAATATTATCAAGTTTCCAACTACCTAGGTATTTCTCGGGATTTTGTAAAAACGAAGAAATTTACTTTTAAGAACAAAAACAAAGTATCTTCCATGAAAGAATGTATTTAAGAAAGAGGTTATGAGGGAATAATACTTAGTTCTCTTTTAAAGTAAATTTTAGTGGAAACACAACGGTAGCTTTTAAAAACCCAACGGATATATATATTTAAACATAACGGTCATAACTCAAAGAACTAGTATAAATACAGGAATGTGGGGTGTCCTTTAAAACAGAACACTTGAACAAGAAGGATGGCTCTCCTTATACCCCTGGTTCTTAGTGCGTGCGCGGTGATTCTGGCGGTTATAATTTTCACACTGTTGGATCCTGAAGATGACGACTATCCGATTGCCCGTGTTGTGGTTCTTTGTAGTCTTGCTGTGGCCGTGTTAGGTCTTGTGCAGGGCACTTTTAATTAGATGGGTCTTGTTGTAGAGTAATGTTTTAATAAAATGTCAGTTTACCTTGTTCTCTATGTTTTATTTCATTTCTAATTCCTTATTAGCAAAGCGAATAAAACAAGAGACATTAATAAAAACATAACACTTCTTACATAAACCAGTTCATAAAACCTGGGGCGTCACAGTCTCACTTCAGTTGTGGGTTCTATTCCCACAGCCTTGTCTGACAAAACGGGTTATCGCCCGTCCTGCGGGTTGTCCATTTTTCTGAAACTAAATCATTATAACATTCTATCAATAATATCGAAACATTTCTAGCCTTAAACATTACTAACTTATGTTCAACATAATCCATTCCAATCTTTAGGCTTATCCAAAATATTTCAGTCCAAGATCATAGTATAATGAAAATGATTACTTGAAAGGACACATAACAAGGACATGAATATAATCATTTATCACCCATATATCTTATTGTTCACATTCCAATCATGTGAATACCCTAATCGTGTATTCTCTTCAAAAATTAATTCCCATTGAACCTTAGTGAAATCATGAATGCTGTAAAAAGTTAACTCTTTCCAAAATCCAAAAAATTGATATACTCAAACCATGATATAACCTTGTCCTTATATCAGTCATGAGCTCCTGAATACTATCAAACATTTAATTTTCTCCTTATCCCTTCATTATGTGCATATCGTCTTCTTTCCAAAATATTTGAATCACTTTTCATGGATACTGGTACCATATAATTATCGAAAACCACAATAAACCATTACATAGATATTCCATGTTCCACAATATTATAAATGAGATTCCACAACATTATTTTAGAATCCCTTTACATAAACACATAATCATTCCACCACATTTTTGTCATACTCAACATTGCTAATAATGATCGCATGTGACTTCCCTTTGTCCTTTTCTTTAAGAAGTTTATCACGTTGATCATCATTAACCCTTGGATTAGGGAATTGATTAGAAAAATTCCCCATTTCATTTTACTTTAAGCATTGAAGTGTTGGTGGTGTGTTCCTTGCAGTCTTTTCATTATTCACATCATTAGAAACCCTTTTTCCATTATTTCGACACTCAGCTACTTGGTGACCTTCTTTTCCACACTTAAAACATTTTCTAGTCCCTTTAGGACAATCTTCGCCATGCTTCATTCCACAGTTTTAGCATAAAGAATCATTCATCTTCTTTTCACCAATATTCTGCGATTTGTCCTTGAACTCCATATTTTATTTCTTGTCAAAATCATGAGTTGGATATGTAACACCAACTTCCATTTTACCTTGATAGCACAACAAAAATTTTCTTCATAGCTACTAAAGTATCTAATAGTTAATGACCTTCGAAGACTTGGTTTTACGCCCCTGAAGAATCAATCAACTTTACTTTTAGGTTTGATATAATTCCAGATGCATACCTTGCAAGCCTTGTAAAATTCGCTTCGTATATAACAACAGATTCATCATCCTTTTTCTTAAGCTCATTGAAATCCTTTTCGATCTTAGTTCTAAGAATACGATGGAAGTACTTATTGAAGAACAAGTTCTTGAACTCATTCCATTCCATGGATTCAATTTCATCTTAGGGACTTGTATTATTAATTAAAGTCCTCCATAGGTCTGCTTCACCTTCTAAATGGTAAACAACTAAAATGAATTTTTCATGTTCTAAACTGTGAAGTATGGAAAATATATTTTTAATGGTACTGATCCATTGTCCAGAAACAAGTGGATCAGAAGTCCCACTGAAAGAAGGTGGACGTTTCCTCATGAAGGACTCAATAGAATATTGTTCCCTTTTCTACTTATTCAGATATCCAGAATGATTCATAGCTTTTGTAAGTATAGCAATAAGATTTTGCGCTCAATCTCCCATAACGTTGGATTGTTCAAGAGGTCAGTCATTGCATTTCCCATTACATTGATCAACACGGTAACATAGAGTTCCAACAATCATCTAAAACCCAAAAGGAAAAGTGGAAGAGGAAGAAATCATTCTAGGAAAACAACTTAATAAAGGGGAATTAAATTCAATATCTAACATCTTAGGTATAATTCTATGATTATTACCGTAATCCTAGGACTATAACCTATATGTATACTTAACCTTAGAGACATCCCTAGACATACCATTGAAATATCTCTAGGGATCTCACTAAAGTTCCTACATCCTAATTTCCAAAGGTTGACTAATCCTTTCCTATGATACCAACTATAGAGACCCAAAACATGACATACATAGACATTACATTACTTTTTCGGAATACTTAATACATAACAAAAACAGAAACCAAAGGACCATAATAGTTTAATGTATTTGGAAACTTGGAACATAATATTCTAATCTTGGTGAAAGATCTTCAACATCTCCAATAAAGATCTTCCCCTTTGTTTTTCTTTCCTAAAACTTTTCTTTATATCATGGGGAAAAGAAAACATATAAAGGGCGAGTTCAAATGCTCAGAAAAGGTAAATATAGAGAACATAAAACAAATCATAAACATTTGAATGAAAAAACATGAACATAAAATCTAAACATCCAAATCTTGAGAAAAGGCATAAATCTTGGAATTATGAAAGTTATATATCATAATGGAACCTCAATCCTGATAAAATAGCCTGGGAAGAAAACATGTAATTGTGGAAAACCATTAAGAACTTGATATGATTTTCATAGTAGCCAAGGCATTGCTGCCAAGACCATCTTAGTGGACATAGTCCCTTTCTGAATTGAGCTCACTCCTCATTCCATTCCTGTATCACTGAACCGGATTAACATTTCGTTCCAGCCATGTCTATCTCATGAAATATATATCTTTACCCAATGCATTTGATGGAGATATAGGTCCCACCAATCACATACTGAAATCATTCTTACTTATGTCACAACATGAACATAAATCATTCATCATTACCCAATGTATAAAATGGGTTTCATAAACTTCATCCCATCATAACATAATCCATACAAAAAATAGATATCATTTCATCATAAGGAAAGTGAAACCATGTAAATCATAGATAGATTATACTTGAAACATACACATATGAAATAATGCCATCTTATATGGAAAATTGTTTTGATTAAACACTTGAAATGAATTCTTGAAAAATATATCCATTCTTCTTCAAAATAATTTTCTTTTCGCAAAATGCCATGAAATTTTAAAATAAATGGTTTTTGTTGAAAATGGTCATTAAATCGTGTAGAGTATGCTTCATGAAAATAAGGCGTTATGGAACCAAAAAAATCTTATCATGCCGTAAAAGTTAAAAAACATTTTTCTCGTACTTTTGTCGGAAAAGTCAAATATTACCTTGTATGGTAAAACAAAGATACCTTCCATATGATCTGGTAAAATTAAAAAAATGTAAATATGACTTTAAACATACATGTAAGAAAATTAAACATTTTATGAAAACATTTTGAGAACATATGGACATGGATAATAAAAATAACCCTAGTAAATACTTACGAATAAACAATCTCGGATAAGAATGAGATTGGAGTAATTATCCATTACATTATGTCCAATATCTTCTGTATGAGTCAAAGACTCTTGTATAGTGGGTTTAACCATATTATTAACTTGTAAAAAACCATAATAATATTGATGATATCATATATGGTTCACTAATGTATTCATATTACCCGTTCATTTGTTAATTCTATGTTAAAACAACGTTTGGGTAATATTCTATTCATTTGTCATATGTGTTTTGACTTGTTATTCATGATATTATTATTACTTATATCATTGTTTATTTACTTCCAGAATGTAAATCATGATTTAAATATCATATATATTCAGTATATATATATATATAACAGATATATGAATGAAATGAAATACACCGTTCATAGAGACGGTAGGTCGTACGTACGCATGAACGCTGTTTTTCTTTTCCTTATTGAATCGAATGTAATTAATTAGATGAAATACATATATATACATAAATATAGTAGCATAATTATGTAATATATTTCATGATTACTTATTATATATACATTATAATCATTCTTGAATTGCTAACATCAAAAATGAATCTCATCGAGTCGTGTAGATGGTAATCCGTACGTACGCACGAGCGATGATATCATTCCCATATTTATTGAATGGTATTGGAGTGGATGATATGATATCATAGAATCAGTATGATGTTATAATAATTATATATAGTTATTATTTACACCATTATACCCATCCAAGTAAGGTGGTGGTGGAAAAACCGATTACACCATAGTGTGGAGACGGTATTTCGTACGTACGCACGCGCTGTGATTTCGTTTTCTGTAGGATGGATAGAAGGTGAAATTGGGTTGTTTCTTATTTATAATAAAATATCAGTATATAAGTAATACTGATGTTATTTATTTATAATGAAACAACTAAATAATAGGATGTAGAAGAAGAATGAAACATGAGATAATCAGAAGAAAAGATTTCCTCTTCTTCAACACACCTCCATTAAGCTTTCTATTAAGGAAGTAGAGTTGGTTTTTTGGGAAGAAAAGAATCTCCAGAATGTTTCTAGGGAAATGGAGAAGAGAAATGGGCAGGTTTTGGCCAAGATTAAATTCTCAAAAGGGTGTGAAGAGAATAGGGAAGGGGTTCCCTTTTATAAGGGAGGAGAGGGCACCTTAGAAAAAACGTAAAATATTGTTTTATTATAAAGTCATATTCGGTTTTTAATAGCTCAAAACATATTTATTTAAAAGATAAGGTGTTTAAGGGTCTAAATAGCTTAAAAATAGGTTTTATATATGTTTATGTTACTATATTAACCTTATCATTTAGATTTAACTCTGAATTAAATAATTTAACATTTACCGTGTCTTCTTGTTTTCTTACACTATATGGTTAATAAACATACTATAACAAGCCAAACGAACCCCAAGTGGTTAATTATTAATATATATATCCTTATCTAAGTAATTTGGATTATATTTATATTTTTAGGAATAAAATAACAATTTATAATATAATATTTGTTTTAAAAACTATTTTATGTCAATTTTGACACTATTTGGTACATGATTTTTTTGAAAATCATAACAGCATGATTCATTCAAAAAAAGTTAATTAAATAAATAATAACATGTCATATTAACCTATAAAATTAGTTGAGTTCATAAAAAGTCTAAAATTACATTTATTTGAGACTTTATAACATCTATTATGTTAATATTTCATTAATAAGGTAATTATTGCATCATCATTGTGTCATAAATAAATTAATTTATTTAATGTCTAAAAATTATAAATAAAATACCATTATGTAGGAAATATTTTTATATTTATAATGAATATTTATAGTCAAATTTATCTTATGTATATCGCTATATTAAAAAAATTTTGGTTATTAGACATTGATTTTAACTTTTTTAATTCTTCATTAAATATAATAATAATAAATGTCCAAATTTAGTCCAGGTGGACCTAAATGGTCATATTGTATTCCTATGGTTGTTTTTGGTCGAATTACACTTATCCAATAGAATTAGTACATGTGTTAGGGTAATAATAATATCATTTTTACCCTTAATTACCCTATTTACTTTTAACCGTGGTAAATAAAAGTAAAAAGTAACTATTCAACAAAAATTATTTTTTTTCTTTTTGAACCACATTTTAGTTTTTGATATTTACTGTGTCTCTCGGATTTTCTAAATTACACTAACAAAAGTGGTAAAATTATGTTTATGTAAGTTTATACAAATCTCCTGGGAGGTAGGTAAAAGACGGTGAAAAGTTCAATTAAATTTTTATATATCTAAAATTATTATAAAATAACTCCAATGAATTACATTGAACATATATTGGTATTATGTATAATTTTTTACCTAAAATAAATTTAAATAAAATAAATACTTATTTAAATAAAAATTTGGTTTTTAAATTGTAACCTAGTGTTTTCACTATTAATCAAAAATAGAAATTTTTAGAAAAATACCAAAACATCACCCTAAGATAATTTCGATATTCAGAATCCAAAAATGAAGTCCATTTTGAAAGATAAAATTTATCATATTTCAAAAAGTGGGTATTAGAATTCATAACGGGTAGTTTATATAATATTATAATAATATATCGTTTAGTGAAACTCGGTATTGCGTACTACACACGCTATTGAGGAAGGTTTTTATTGTGTGTAATGCAATCCAAGTCAGGGATGCGTGTAGTGAAAGCTCTATTTTATGTTTCATATAATATAATCAAAAAATATTTCATTTATACATTAAACAAAATATATACTTAATGTTGCGTAAAATAATTTCACAAAACGAACTTCAAATTGTGTGTAACACGAGCCAAAAATAGTGTTGCATATACTGCAAGATAATACTATGTTGCATATAGCACAAGCTAATTTTAGTGTGGCATACAAGACAAGACATCAATGAAATTAAATAGAATAGTTTTCATAAAATTTCGGTGTGTTACAGATGTTGTGTTTTATTTAATTTTAATCATTTTTATTATTAAATATGTCCATTACATAATGAAGGAATCACATTGTAATGTTTTATATTCAATTGGATGTATACTAGAGTAATATTATATGTTATATTTTAATGAATAATTCAATGATTTAATGGGTATTATATGAGTGTAGGAGAATAATCCATGAATTTATAATAGAAATGATATACATTGAATGTGTGTTTATATAGGAAAGGTAGAATCCATAGGCATGTCATATTCTACTATCATATTATTTCATCAATATCATTTGTGATTTGGTGAGAAATTTTCAAAAAATAAATAAATATTAGGAATAGTATCTTTGATATACATCATTTGGGTTCTCAAAATCAACATATATGTATAATTTTATTGTAAGGAGAATAAAATTAGCTATGTCATGTAATTCTATGGATTAATATGGTGCACCTTCAATGTGATTTATTTATGGAAACATAAAATCTAAAAAACCATATAAATTATATTAATATGTATTTTTTATTTGTTAAATTCATAGGTTATTTGGGAGTCAAAAATTTATATATGTATTATAGGCTCATAGATGTGTTTGATGTAATAGGTGGAGTATAATTGAAAAATAGAAATTCATCAGACTATATGTATGAATCTTGAGGTTTATACATGTTATACAACACAGAAATCATAAAAAGAACAATACAAGTGATTCAAGATTTTCCCTTTAGTAGGATACATCTACTGAAAATATGGGCCACTAGAAAAAGATTATATATTATATATATTTCTTATAATATGTTGATATATATTATTAGGTCATATGTTACTTAAATGATTTTAGTATAATTGTTTCATTTCTTACTCATCATACTATCAGAAAACATAATGATGTTTCCTAAAGAAATACTATTTGAGACTCTTGGATTATAATTAGTATTATATATATTAATTAATTATTCTTATTTTAGGAATATTTTACTACACCAATCATTAAAATTGATTGAAATATATGTGATAATTTATTTTTATCATCAATGTATCAAATGTAATTGTTGACATATTTATCATGTTTCATTCCACTGAATTTTATATAAATAAATGTTGATAAACATGATTTTTTCTATGAATTAAAGAATCCATGAAACAAATATTACTTTCACAAGAAGCCGAAGATGAATGTTGTGTTTTGGAAATTGTTTCACCATATATAGAGTTTAATTTTTTAGTTCCACAAATTTTGTAGTGTTAATTTTCATTAATGAATTAAACCTTCCTACATATTAAAATATTTCAAGAAGGAATTTTGTGGGTTTTTAATCCGGGAGACCTTAAGATTTGGTGTGCTCAATAATTTATTTGGAATTGAATAATTATAATTTATTAGTATTTTTCTTTTTACCAATATAGAATATATAAAATTAAAAAATATAAGTTCAGATTGATTAAGAACCTTAGAGAATAAAAGAAAGCAGTTATCAATATCATTATTAAGGTATGATTTTCCATATTCTAAATTTAGTAATACAACCCGGATGCTACATGGGATTCCAATAATAAAATAAGATGATAATTATAATGTTGTGAGATGATTCTTTTATAATTAAAATATTTGTAAATATAAAAGAGTGAGGAATAAAAGAGTAAAAAATAATATCTACATGATGTAAAAATAAGAAGATGAGTAAGTAGAATGAAATTTATATAGTATAATAGAGGTGATAGTATTTCAGTTATGTGTATTATGTAGATGTGGAGGAATTCTTACAATTATTTTATCTAATTACAATAAATATTTGAAATTACTAGGTTGACTTATGGAAACAATATAATTTTATTCAACGATATAGTAAGTTAATTCCAGTGAATGAGTGGTATATTTATCAAATGGAACCAATAAACATTCAGTGAATTTAAAATAGTATGTTTGTTCTATGTTAGACTACAAACCATTAATATAATCCCTTTTTGTGCAGTGAGTAAATGTCTAATATCCCGGATCCAGAAGCAACCCAGAGGCGCCCCTTACCCGGTTGGTCACAAGTCCTAGAATTCATTTCACCGAATTCTAGAGGCTGTCGACTAGAAGTGAGGTCCATGAGTGTAATAGTGGGGAGACAATGCCCTCATTAGCAGAGTAAAAAATCAAATGTAAAACCAATAGCAATAGCGGAAGCAGTAAGAACACAATACAATAGTAAACAGTGGAAGACTGGAAATAATAATTGGAGAACACATATATAAATGATGCATGATACATTTATCTTGGAAAGATTCCAAATAAATCACAATGCGAGAATACATTACTAAACCCTAGAATAAAAGTAAAGTACGTAAACAACTGTATAGCATCGCAAGCCTCATCTTGGTCCCATGCTCCCCAGCTCCATATCAATCATGTACCTGATATAGTAGGGTGTTTGCCCATATACATACATGCATCAATATAATCTATTAGGGCCACATATCATGACCCAAATAGGTATTGAGACTAATCCTAGTAGGGAACCACAGAAGGAACTGTGCCTGATAGTTAGTGAATATATATGGAAAGCAACAAACCAAATGAGGCATTAAACAAGGATGTACACATAATAACAATCCTTCAAATTAAATTACAGTCATAGTTATATATCAAGATAAACCAATAAAACGTAGGTAACCATATAGAAGTACTCACAACCAAACCCCTCTAGATCAACCGAATAAGAACAAGCAACCCTATGGGAAGTACACATAGTCTAACCCCTCTGGTTCAGCTTTAGCGAAGACACTCTAAAGAAGCACTCGCCGTCAATTCCCCCTGTGGTCCCATATCGATAACTAATATGCACTATATGGAAGCACAGAACATCTAATTCCACCTGTGTCCCATATCTAAAAAACTATAGACACTCTGAGGGAGCACAATTTCCACCCCCTATGGTCTCACAATGTCATAGTAAAACAGACACTCTGGAGAAGACCTCAATATTCATTCTCCATATGATCTACTACAATGGGTTCTCACAACCCTGTGTAAGTCAGTTGTGAACAAATGATTCATGACAGCAAAATTTAAACATCAATAACTACTAGGATAAACAGTCTACAACATATCATAGCATGTCAGATGAAAACATTCCATCCAAACAATTCTAGTCACGGAAAACAACGCACCATCCTAACAGGAAAAGCTAGACCAAATGGTAAAAAAATGTGAAAACATCCATAGCATGGAAAAATTTACCCTATTGATAAATAAACAACCTTTATCCAAAAAATAAGGCATAAAAGGAAAAATAGGGTTAAAAACCATAAACATGAAATACCCTCATTGTTGGGTATTGGGAAATTTTTCACCTAAAATTCAAATACTATATACGAAAAGGTACAAACCACCGAACTCTTCATTGTGAGATCAATATACATGAATCTCAGGACTTGAATCTCCCTAGAACGACATAGATCTACAATAATGTTTAAAACATTCAACTATGGATATATCGCGAGGGAGGATAAATCGGGATATGTTGTTCAAGAAGAAGGGATAACTCACAGATATGATTTAAACACAATTGATGGTGTTCAAATCATAAAATGGGTGGCAATTTAGGGGTTTAGAGACGATCTACAGCCGTATAGATGCTCCTAGATGAGACGGATGAAGAAGAAGGGTGTTCTGTCTGTCAGATGCGACCTTGGTCCGTTTAATGAAAAAATTTAAGTACACGACATGTTCTTTAAAAGTACACAATGTTTACATGCCATTTCCAGCCACTATTTTAGGCGGTCTCCAAGTCACCACACACGACCTTGTACTCTGCCATTACGTGGCCAATATATGGTCACCGACGGTAACCAGGTATAAGGCGTGTACTTAAAGTGTAACGACCCGACGCCAGTTTCCCGGAGCCTATGCGTTATTTGATTATGTTGGCATACATACAAGAAAAATGAATCCCGAAAGACCGAGTATGTTATTATTTTTGGAAACAAGTTACATACATATGGTCAAATTTTCAAATGGAATGGAAAAAAACACTAAATTATTCCAATAGAAACATCATGTTTCCAAGATTATTCTTGCATGTCATTCATAATTTACTTATTCATATCCTTAGAAAAATGAAAGATAAGAAAGGGTGAGCTAAAACGCTTAGTAAGAGTAAGAAATATAGTGGAAGACAGTATAAACATTAGACATGGTGAATAATTGAAAACACATCCCTTTAATAATAAACTTGAACACATTATGGTAGAAATATGAGCTGAATAAAACATAATCATGGGAATTCTACTAGTCGAATAACTGCATGATCTTTAAATACAAGAATCATAATGAGAGAAGTGCATATGAAAAACATTATGAAACATTTTTTCAAGGCCTCTTCCAAGACTTCTAATGATTAAGGCCTTGTCCAAAATCCATATATCACATTGGGAAAGGCCTCGGCCAATTCCATGTCTATTTGTCTCATGAGACCTACCGATGCATCGAGGGGCTATAGCGGGCCCCACCCGTCACATAATAAGTCCAATGCATTCCTCATATGAGTGGGGATAAAAATAAAAAAAATATACATTCATATTGAAACTATCATATGAAATGTAACTATCTTTCCCCAATCATTAAACATAAAACACCAACCATTCCGAGTAATATTGTGAATGGTTTTAGGATAGATCATCCAAAATAGAGTTAGTAATAATCCATTAAATCAAATATTCTATATGACTTCCTAAATGATTAAACCCAACAATACAATGGAATCAACATGACTGTTGAATTAGATGAAAACACTCTTATAAAATTATTATGCAATTTTGGAGATAAATATTCATTCATTTTGAAAAGAAGAGTTATTTTGTAAATTTTATTGTATAAAACCAGAATTAAAGTAAGATAGTATTTTCCTAATAAAATGAGTGTTTTCATAATGATAATGGATTCCAAAAACAGATTATATAGTGCCCTTGAAAATATGTAAGAATTTGAGAAATTCCCTTGAACTGAGCTCGTATTTTTGAAACAATTTTGAATATTCTTTTTAAAACATGTAACTATACATAATATAAGGAAGGATTATGGTTTGTAAACATATATATGTTACTAAAATAGAACATATTAGGAGTACATAACAATACATAATAATTTCATTGATGTATTTAGACAATGCAATTATCTCGAATGAAAATCGATGTTCGGGTGGAAAAAACCCTTACCTTAACACCAAACGTGTTCCACTATGGATCATAAGCTCCTGGAATATGAAAATATAATTATTGATAAATTATTTAAGAACCTATTAGACATGTATTTAGTTTATCCTAATTATTTTTAATTCATTTTTACCTGTATTGCTATGTTATTATATTGAATTTCGTTGTTCCGATATGTTCTTTTTCTTTATTTTCATAGTCGGTTCACATGTTATTAAGTAATGAAGTTAATTTTGAATGGTTATAAATCTCACAGATTGGATTTATATATTAAATATGAACATAAATAATTGTTAGTGTTCATTTTTATCATTTGGTTATATGGAATGAGGATGAACTATTATATGACAACCACTTCGATTATTCAGCGGTATTTGGAATATTATGAACTAGTTTTGTCATATAACATAAGTATATGTACATATTCTGGTTACTGAATATTAATTAAATTATAACACATATATTATAGTCTGTTTCAACTGTGAATATGGTTTCATGACCAGTAATGAAGAAGAAACTGATGAATGAAACTTAATCGTCCACGAATGTAATAAATCAGAACCTCATGGACGTCGATTTCGTTTATAAAAATAAAATGGTGGGAGTAAGAATATTTATGAAGTTTCATCCATTCACATGATATAAATCAGTATATACCAGTTACTGGAGTTATCATTGTCATTTGGACAGACGAAGTGATGAGAAGATAGCAAAAGAAAATAAAATGAAATGAATCAAAATGAAAAAGAAGGGTACTTTTCCTCTTGGAATAACCCCCTTGGGAATCTCCTTAAGGGAAAGGGTTTTTGGTCTTTTAGAAAGAACAAAAGCTTCTTGGTTGTGGGGAGAGACTAGGGTATGGTAATTGGGAAGAACATTGAGGAGCTTCATGTCTTAGAGTAGTGAAGAGAAGAGGGAGTGGTGAGGGGTTTTTATAGTTGAGGAGAGGGGTATATTTTTTAATATTTAATTCATTATTTTATTATTTCTCTAAAGACAACCAAATAGTGTTGTTTCATGTGACCACTAATAGTAAAAAGTGCATGTGAGTTGAAAACAAGTGTCCTTGCATCACTTGTGATGTCATGAATAGTATATTTAACTGATAATTTGTATATATGGTATTTTATCGTAGTTCACTATTCATCAAAAATTATAGAATTTCAGAAAAATCAAAAAAAATTACCCTAACCATTTTTTGATGTGTATAATTCAAAAGTGAAATCCATTTTTCAAAAATAATTTTCTAAATATTATAAATTAAATTTTTAAATAAGGTCATAGTTATTTCGAAAAATAACAATCTTGAAGTGCAATTAGATTTATGTGACATTGAAAAATTAATTAAGATCCCATTATCATATTTCCTTAAGAAAATAAAATAATTTTATAATTTTCTATTCATAAGGGTCATATCACTATTCATATTACTATTCATAAGGGTATGTTACTATTCAAAAAAAATCAAGTTTGTTCTATCAGACTCCAAAAGACTTACTGAACACAACTCTAGATGACAATTATTCGAAATTCAGAACATAGAAGAGTAAAAGTTGTGATTAATGGTTAGATTATAAAATTACATTCTATATTTATTTTTAAAACCTTGGGGTGTTACATTTTATCCTCATTACAATAATTTCGTCTCCAAAATTCATAGAATATTACCTAAAAATATTTTGGTATGTCTTTAACATAATCTCCTCAGGCTCCCATGTTACTTCCTTCATCTTATGGTTCCTCCAAAGAACATTTACGAGACGAGTCATCTGATTTCTCAATACATGTTCTCTAGTATCAAGAATCGTGATATGATCCTCTTAGTAAGATAGATCGGGCTCAAGTTCCACTTCTTCATCAGAGAGAACATGTGTAGGGTCTGGCATTTACTTTCTTAACATTGACACGTGGAACACATTGTGAACATTGGAGAGACTTGGTGACATTTCCAAATGGTAAGATATGACTAAAATTCGTTCCATAATTTCAAATGGTTTGATGTACCTGGGAATTATTTTTCCCTTCTTACCAAATCTTATAATACCCTTCTATGGAGATACCTTTAAGAAAACGTGATCACCATCTTGAAACTCCAAATCCTTCCTTAGGTTTTCTACATAGCACTTTTGCCTACTTTGAGATATTTTGATATGGTTCTGGATTATCTTCACCTTCTCAGTTGTTTCTTCAACAATTTCTAGGCCCACGAGCATTCTTTCACCAACATCATCCTAGAAAGTGGGTGAACGAAATCTCCTCCCATATAATGCTTCATAGGGTGCCACCTGAATAGTTTAATGTAAACTATTGTTCTTGGAAAATTTTACGAGGGGTAAATAATGATCCTACATGCTTTGAAAATCAAGTGAACAAGACCTCAACATGTCTTCCAATGTTGGAATAGTCAGTTTTGATTGTCCATCTGTTTGTGGGTGGTAGGCAGTGCTCAAAAGAAGATCAGTATTTAGACCTTTTGAATAATTTTGTAGAATCTTGAGGTAAAACATGGATCCCGATCGGAAAAAATCAATAGGGGTAATCCATGAAGTCTCACAAATTCATTAATATATAGTCTTTCTAGACGTTGAAGTGGTAGATCTTCTCTTATAGAATGAAAATTTCTTGACTTGGTAAGATTATCAACAATGACCCATATTTCACCTTTCCTTTTGGGAGTCTTTGGTATCCCCATGACAAAGCCCATCATGATATTATCCAATTTTCACTCAGGTATGGGAAGAGGTTGCAATACTCCTCCAGGCTATTGCCTTCCATATTTCACTTGTTTACAAACCATACATCTTGAAACAAAATCAGAAATCTCCCTCTTCATGTTTTCCCACAAAATTTTTTCCTTCAAATATCTATAAATCTTATTGCTACTAGGGTGTGTAGACAAATTTTAACTATGAGAATCATCTAACAATTCCTTTTTAACATCATATATATCGGGAACACAAAGTCTCTTCCCAAATTTCAATATTCCATCTTCATATAAGAAGTCACTCAATCTCCTATCAATCACAGCTTTAATCTTCTTTTGAAACTCCTCATCGTCAGTCTGAGAACTTTTTATCCTTTCTAGTAAAGATGGTTTGACAACCATTTGAAAAATAATTGATGTTTCACCTTCCATGGTAAAACCCATATCCATCTTTACTAGATCCATGAAAATAGGATCCCTTTCAACTCTCATCTTGTTCAGAACTCCATGATCCTTTTCTGCTCGAAGCATTTACCACCTTATTTTCCTTCCCTGGGTGGTAGTGTATCGTGCGATCATAATCCTTGAGTATTTCAAGCCATCTCCTTTGCCTCAAGTTGAGTTATTTCTTTGAGAAAATATACTTCAGACTCTTTTGATCAGTATAAATATCATGTTTTTAACCATAGAGATAATTTCTCCATATCTTCAAAGAAATGATTACAGCAGCTAACTAAGTATCATGTGTATGATAGTTTTTCTCATTAGTTTTTAGCTATCGTGATGCATAAGCAATAACTCTATCATTTTTTATAAGGACACAACCAAGTCCTTTCTTCGAAGCATCACTATAAATAACAAACCCTTCATTCCCCGATGGTATAGTCAATATAGGAGCATTGACTAATATTTTCTTCAGTTATTCGAAACATTCTTCACAATATATTTTCCAAACAAATTTAACCCCTTTACGTTTGAGCTTCATTAGCGGGTAGCCATTCGGCCAAAATTCTGAACAAAATGCCGATAATAACCTACTAAGCCAATAAAACTGCGTACCACTGTTATGTTTGTTTTTTTGGGCCAATCTGGGATTTCCATTGTCTTCACAGGATCAACTAGGATTCCATCCTTGGAGAAAATATGGCCCAGAAAAGAAAATTATTAATGCTAGAATTCGCACTACCTAAACCTCCATTATAATATATTTTTTATAAGAGTTCTCATAAAAAACAAGTTATTCTCATGGTCTTCATAGATTTTTGAATATATGAAGATATAATCGATGAATACCATAACAATGTTATCAAGATATTCCTTGAAAACTCTCTTCATTAAATCCATGAAAACCGAGGGTGAATTTTCCAGTCCAAATGGCATCACTGTAAACTAATAATGCCCATAACTGGTCTGAAATGTTGTCTTAGGAACATCTTCCTTCCTCACATGCAACTGATGATATCTGGATCAAAGGTCAATCTTTGAAAAGTATTGAGCTCCATAATGTTGGTCCAATTAATCATCAATCCGACTCAGAGGATACTTATTCTTTATTTTAATAGCATTGATTTCCCTGTAATCAATGTAAATCCTCATAGATCCAAATTTCTTTTGACAAAGAGGACCGAAGATCCCCATGGAGAAACACTAGGTCAAATAAATCCTATTTCACTCAAATCCTTTTGTTGTTTCTTTATCTCTACTAATTCCACAGTGGCCATTTTATATGTAGTCTTTGATAAAGGTCTTGCATCAGGAATTAAATCAATAGAGAACTTAACTCCCTGCTCTGGAGGATGTCCAGGTAAATCCCTTGTAAATACATCAATGTACTCTTTTACTATGTGCAAATCCTCAATTTGATGATTTCATTACTTTCCCATAGATATTGGTTTATCTTCCTCTCCAAGTATTGTATTCAGTAGAGCTATTGGGAGTGGTTCTAGGTATGAATCGGGTGGTGATGTATCTTCCCTAAAGACAAGGGATTCTACCTCATTTTCCAAAATTGTAACTTACTTCTTCTTATAATAAATCATCGTATCATAATTTGACATCCAATCCATACCGCGAATTATATCAAATTCATGAATTGGTATGACGATAATCTTACAATCTAGGGCACATTTTGGTGTCTGGAGGGGGTCTAATAGACATGCCTTTGTTGCAATGATACATCTGTTAACATTTTTAACTGATAACTCCTTTATTACATTAAATTGGACATATCAAAATTTCATGGAAAACAGGGAATATATAAATGAATGCGGTGATCCAGAATCAAATAAAGTATTGGCTAAATTTGAGGAAATTATTAAAGTACAAACCACCACGTCATTAGGAATTTCAACCTCTGCAGTTGTGATTGCATAAGATTTCCCTTGATCCCCTGGCCTTTTCTATAGCATATTTCCTTGATGCTTTGGACATTCATTATCATAGTGTCCCATCTCCCGATAATTATATCATTTAACACCATTGGCTTCTTTATTCCCTTTGAAATCACAAGTATGACGACCTTTCTTACAACATCTGTAACATAGTCTTTTTCTTTTTAAGCATGCACCATGTTGTTTCCTTCCACAATTATCACATGGTAGAAATTCAACTCTTCCCTTCTTCCTCGTTTACTTATTTACTTTCCAAGGGTTTTTAGCTACCCTATTATTTTCATTCTTTCCCATAATGTCATAAGACATAGAGAATTATTTTCATTTCTTGACGGCACATGAAACTATATCCTCATATGATGAAAACCTTTGGAGACCAGTGCCCGCCGGAGAAATGGCTTTAGGCCATCAAAGAATCGATCAATTTTTCTCCTTGTATTCTGTATATAGTCCACAACATGTCTTGAAAACCTTGTGATGTTGGATTCATACTTGGAAACATTTTCATCCTCTGTCTACCTCAGATTCAAGAATTGTCTCTCCATATCTACTCGCTTCTCACAAGGGAAATATTTTTCAAAGAATATTTCATCAAAATCCCTCCATTATTTCTCTTTGATCTCTTCCACCTCCTTTGTGTCTTGGATTAATGGCTACCACTGATCCGAATCTCCCGACAGATGATATACTGCCATGACAACCTTCTCTCCTTCATTACATCCCAAATAAAGAAATATCTTTTTGAGGGAACATATCCACTGCTCAGCTACAAATGGGTTTGTAGTCCCATTGAATGATGGAGGTTGTTGTCACATAAAGATATCCAACATGGATCCTCCACATGCTGGATTCAGATGCTCCATACGGGTAAGGATATTATTTATAACCTGAGTAAGTTGTCCTAGTATAGTTATGAGTTCCTCAGCATCAGTCATAGCACCAGAGCCAACATCATTATCTTGTGTTGGAGTAAAATCACTACAGGGCACACGTGAATTCTTACAATTTCCATTCCGTCCACTAGGTACCATATCTAGATAATGGAATACACTATATTATGTTATAAATCATAATGTATAATCTTAAATTAAAAATACTCAGAAAAATTGAGATCATACGCATGGTTAATCCCACATTCACAAATATGGTTTCTTTGAGGAATATTTTACATTTCAATCCTTCATAGTGGCTTGCAAAGAAAATGTGATTTGCCTTAAGAATATCCACTAGAAGTGTCGTAACCAAGCGTTCAGCAATGCCTATTGTTGTGAACCAGTTCCTGTTTGAGTCTAGCTAAAAGCGGTTTTTTCAGGTTCTACCCCTAGATACATCTGTGCCAGAGCCACCTCTATCTACTCGTATCCATACAGGGATGTATTTCAAGAAAGATCCACATAATCTATTACTTACCAAAATACCAGAACGTTATTGTATGTATTTCCTCAAAGACTAATTTAGGGACACTTCCCTAATTCTATGTTTTCTAAATCTAGTTTCTAATTTTCTTACTAAATTTCCTCTGATACCAACTGTAAGGACCCGACCCCAGTTCCCCTAAGTCGGTGACATATTTGATTATGTTGAAATTCATAAAATAAAAATGAATCCCAAAGGACTGAGTATTTTAGTATTATTGGAAACAAGTTACATACATATGTTAAAATTTACAAATTGAATGGAAAAAACACTAAATTATTCCACTGGAAACATCATGTCTCCTAGATTATGGTTGCATGTATTTCATAATTTACATCATTATATCCTGAGAAAAATTAAACAAAAGAAAAGGTGTGATAAAACACTCCATAAGAGTAAGCAATACAACATAATTTAACATAAACATTAGACATGTTGAATAATTGAAAAGAGACACCTTTAATAATAAATATGAACAAACATTATGGCCGAAATATGAGCTGAATAAAACATAATCATTGGTATTATACTAGTCGAATAACCACATGATCTTAAAATACTAGAATCCTAATGAGGGAAGTGCATATTCCAGACATTCTAAAACATTTTTTCAAGGCCTCAACCAAGACGTCTATTGATTATGCCCTCGGCCAAAATCCATATATCACATTGGGAATGTCCTCATACAATTCCACGTATATTTGTCTCATGAGACCTACCGATGCATAATAGGGATATAGAGTGCCCCACCCATCACATAATATGTCCAATTCACTCCTCATATGAGTGGGGATAAACATAAACAACATATACATTCATATTGAAACTATCATATGAAATGCAACTGTCTTTCCCCAATCAATAATCATAAAACACTAACCATTATGAGTAATATGGTGAATCGTTTTTGGATAGTTCCTCCACAATAGAGTTAGTCATAATCCATTAAATCAAATATGGTATATGACTTTATAAATTATTAAACCCAATTATACCATGGAATCAACAAGAGTGTTGAATTAGATGAAAACACTCTTATAGAATCATTAAGCAATTTTGGAGATAAATACTCTTTCATTTTGAATAGAAGAGTTCATTTGGATAAATATTTGTATGAAACCAGAAGTAAAGTGATATAGTATTTTCAAAATTAAATGAGTGGCTTTATAAATATAATGGTTTCCAAAAACAGATTATAGAGTTCCATTGAAAATAGGTAAGAATTTGAGAAATTCCCTTGAACCAGGCTCTTATTTTTGAAACAATTTTGAATGTTCCATTTAAAACGTGTAACTATCCCTAAAATAACAAAATATTCTTGTTTTTAAACCTATATATGAAACTCACACAGCACATAACATGAGTACATAACAATAAATAATAATTTTGTTGATGTATTTAGATAATGAAAGTATCCCGAATGAAAATGGTTGTTCGGGTGAAAAACCCCTTACCTTAACTCCAAACGTGTTCCGCTCTAGAACATAAACTCATAGAATATGAAATTATACTTATTAATAACTTATTTAAGAATATTTTAGTCATGTATTTAGTTTATCATAATTCTATTTTCTTCATTTATACCCTTATTACTAAGTTATTATATTGAATTTCGTTGTTATGGGGTGTTCGTTTTCTTTATTTTCGTAGTCGGTTCACTTGTTTTTAAGTAATGAAGTTCATGTGGAATGGTTATAAATCTCTATTATTCAAATTATATATTATTTATTAAGATGAATAATTGGTAGTGGTCATTTCTATCATTTGGTTACATGGAATGATGATGAACCATTAGATGACAACCACTTCGATTATTCGGTGGTATTTTGAATATTATGAACTCGTTTGGCCATATAACTTAATTATATGTACATATTATGGTTATTGAATATTAATTAGGTTATAACACATATATTATGGTATGGTTAAACCATGAAGAAGGTTTCATGACCTGTAATGAAGAATAAATTGAATAATGAAACTTTGTCGTCCACAAAGGTTATAAATCGGAACCTCATGGACGTCGATTTCGTTTATAGAAATAAATGTGTGGGAGTAAGAATATTTATGACTGTTCTTCCATTAACATTATATAAATCCAGTATATACATGTTACTAGGGTTATCATGGTCATTTGGGCAGAGGAGTTGAGGATATGATAGAAAATAATGATAAAATGAAATGAAACAAAATGAAAAAGAATGGTACGTTACCTCTTGAAATAACCTCTTTGAGAATCACAATAAGGGAAGGGGTTTTGGTTTTTGTAAAGACCAGAAGCTTATTGGACATGGGGAGAGACTAGGGAAGGGTAATTGTTCCAAACATTGATGAGCATCAAGGATTAGAGTAGTGAAGAGAAGAGGGAGTGGTGAGGGGTTTTTATAGTGGAGGAGAGGGGTGTATTTTGAATATTTAATTCATTATTTTAGTATTTCACTCAAGACAAACAATTAGTTTTGTTTCATTTGACCCCTAACAGTAATATGTACATCAGAGTTTGAACCATGTGGCCTTTCATCACTTTAGATGTCATGAATATTGTATTTAACTGACAATTTGTATATACGGTATTTTATCGTATTTCGCTATTCATCATAAAATGTAGAATTTCTAAAAAATCCTAAAAATTTAGCCTAACCATTATTAAATGTGTAGAATTCAAAAGTAAAATCCATTTTTCAAAAATAATTCAATAAATATTATTAATTTAATTTTTGAATATGTTCATAGTTAATTCGAAAAATAACAATCTTAAAGTTGAATTAGTTTTGTTGTGACATTGAAAAATTAATTAAGATCACATTTTCATATTGCGTTAAGAAATTAAAATCATATTATTATTTACTATTCATAAGGGACATATTACTATTCATATTACTATTCATAAGGTTGTGTTACTATTCACGAAAAATCCAGTTTGTTCTATCAGACTCCAAATGACATACTGAACACAACTCTACATGACCATTTTTTGAAATTCAAAGCATAGAAGTGGAAAAGTTGTGTTTAATGGTTAGATTATAAAATTGAATTATATATTTATTTTCAAAACCTTTGGTTGTTACATAATGTACACGGATTTACTCTTAAAATTTCTAGAAAACCCTCTTTTTCTCAAGAACATCTGGAAAGAAAAACATAGCTAAAAAAAATTCATGGTTCTTACAAACATATCCCCATAAAGAAATTCATCCCTGAATATCCCTATCAAGGTGGCGTAGAAGAAGAATCCATGAACAGATCTGGACACTACAATTTTACATCGGCCTCCCACTCCAATATTTGGTCTTTTACTCGTCCGTGTAGACATAGAACTCTTACCATAGTAATACACCATCCTTGAAAAAACATCACACTTTGATCAACAATATGAATAGGATTGTTCTCAAACAAAGTGTCCACCTCATGCTCAAACTCTTCAGGATGGAAAACATGAGACATGTCTGAGAAGTAATGTCAAAACTGAGAAACGTGGTAGACATCAAGCATAGCAAGGTACCTTTGAGGTAACTTCAACCGTTGGAAACCGGCCCGACTATCTCCAACACGTCAAATGGTCTGACGTACCTCAGTTAAAGATGACCCAATCTCATAATCCCAATTTGTCCCAACCTTGGTGTGACACACATGAAAACCTGATTTTCGACATCAAACTCGAGATGTCATCTCCTTTGATCAGCATAAGACTTTTGTCGTGACTATGCAGAAGACATGCTCTTCTGAATCAACTAAATCTGTTTGGTAGTCTGTTGGACAACTTGAGATCCCAGCAAAGCTGCTTGTCCTACCTCTAGCCAGCATAAGGGTGATAGACATGAAAAAACGTACAATGCCTCATAAGGTGACATTTGAATAGTTTCTAGAAAACTATTATTGTAAGCAAAGTCCACAAGAGTAAGTGCTTCTCCTATGAACCTCCAAAATCCATGATGCATGCTCAATGCATGTCTTTAAGAACCGGAATCATATGATCATACTGGCCATCTATCAGGGGAGGGTAAGTTTTACCCAGAATTACCTGTGTACCCAAAGCCTTATGAAATCACTACTAGACCTGAGAATTAAAACATGTATCCCTGTCTGAAACAATGGAGTGTGGAACCCCATGTAAACATACAATATCTCAGATGTACAACCTCCCAAGATCATCAACACAGAAAGTCTCATTCATTAGCATGAAGTGAGTAACCTTCATGAGTCTTTCAATGAAAAACCATACTACATCATTAACTCAAGGAGACCTCAGTAAATCCATCATGAAGTCCATTGCAACAATGTTCCACTTCCACACGAGAAAGGGTAACTACCACAAAATCCCTTCTAATCGCTGATGCTCCGCCTTCACCTACTAATAGTTGGAACTTCCCATGAAAAACACTACAACATCTCTCTTCATACCTGGACACCAATACGGATGGTGTAGAGCATGATACATCTTTGTGACACCTGGATGAACATACCAACCCGAGGAATGAATGAATCAAATCAGTTCCTCGTGTATTTCTTATGGCACCCACACACGTCTATGAAAACAGATGATCTCATCCTCTCTTACTATCCATTCAGAAATGGGTTTCTCTCCTGAAACACTTTCCCATAGGACTAGGAATTCATAATTTAATTGCAGCCTCATTCAAACTCGATCATGTTGAGTAGAGGTAACATCCATAGATAAAAGAAACATCTTCCCCTGACTGTTGTGAAAATATAAATGCATCTGAGAGAGCAGATCCGTAAGTTTTTACTCACTACTAGCCTCCTGAATAGCCCGTATCAGAGTTCTCCTGCTCAAAATATCATCCACTTCATTGACCTTCCCAATAATGTAGGCGAGCTCAATGTCAAAGGACATAAGTTACTCAACACACCATCACTATATCATATTTATGTCGCATTTAGTGAAGATATACTTGGGACTTTGGTGGTCGTTGAAAACCAAAAAATGCTCTCCCATAAGATAATGACTCCAATAGTCTAAAGCACGAGAAACTGCAGCCATCTCAAGTTCATAGGTCAGGTAGTTCCTCTCATGTGGCCTCAACTGCCAAGACCTGTATGCAATGACTCCTTCATCCTACATAATAACTGCTCCCAGACTGATAACTAATGCATTAAAGTATGCGGTATATCTCTTTCCCAATTTTGGAAATACTAGTATCATTGGTGAATTCAACCTCCCTTTTAGCCCTAGAAAGGTTGAACCATAAGAATCTGACCCCAAGTACATCACACCCTTCTTAGTCAGTCCCATTAGTGGTTCGACTATATGTGAGAAGACATATATGAAATGTCTTTCGTATCCAACCAACCCTAGAAAACTCCCCACCTCAATGCCTTTCTTCAGTTTCTCCCAGGAATATACTTCTCTCACATTCTCTAGATCTACTGAAACTCTAATCCCTAAGATTACATGACCCACAAAGTGAATTTGGTCCATCCAAAAGTGGAATTTTGATAGCATAGCATATAAATGATTTTATCTCAGTGTATAAAAAACTATCTCAAAATGAGTGGAATGGTTATGTCAAGTGTGAGAGTACACCATGATATCGTATACAAAGACAAAAATTAATGAATCCATGTATAGATAGAACACTCAGTTCAACAGTGAAATGAAAATTATAGGCACATTAATTAGACCGAATTACATAACTACATTCTCATATAGACCATACATAATATGAAAATCTGTAAGAGTTACATCTGATTGTCTAATGCGCAACGGAAGATAATCAGATCTGAAGTCAATTTTCAACAATACTCAGGCTCCTCTAAGCTGATCAAAGAGATTATTAATCTTCAGAAAGGGATATTGGTTCTATGCCCCCTTTTATATGAACCACATCCTTCGACCATCCCTTAGTGGTGTCTGACCAGCATTAGAGCTGCTAACCACGCATAAGCCGCATCATGTTGTCGGTTCGATGTCCTTTTCTTACACCCCGATTCCATTTCTCATCCTGAACTACATGGATTTTTATTCCCTTCTATAGGGATATGTAGTAATCCTACTTTAGGTTCAATTCCATCACTCATGTCTCATCCTGGTCCCTCCCTCAATCTCTTTTCATTTCGGGAAGATCATACCCTATCCTGGAGGTTCTACATCCTTCGGTTCCCATACATGCGTCAAATCTCACGAGCTGACTCCTTAGGCATCCCATCGCTCCACTTAACTATTTTGACATTGATTCCCTACCATGTGGATATGTTGGAAGGCTCTCTTAGGTTCTATCCCAACATCAACATCATCTAAATGTTGGTTCCACCCCATTCCTCCCATGAACTTCATCCAACCCTTCATCATCCACGCTGATTCTTAACTGGGGCGCCACACGCTGGTGGGATCATGTCATCCACCCCATCACTACTCTTTATAGAACCTAGGTAGCTAAACATGAAAAAGACCCGCCCAATCTATAATCATACAACCATGATTATTCTTCTTGTGATGGGACACTATCAGTGTGTAATCCCCATCTTGTCTTCGGGTTATTTTCTTTTGCGTACAAGCCAATTTCATGCCACATCCATTCAAACTACTTTTAATTTGACCCCCTTCTGCTAGATATGGTGTGTAGGAATCATCTATGAGGTTCAATCCCATCCATTAGTAATACTTGGTGTTCCCCTTTCTAGGATACACTTTCGATGATCAACCCTCATTGCTGTCTAGATCATCATTCACGGTGTGATACCTTTCCTTTATTGGACACACCACTCAGGTCTCCTCTTATTGGGTGTCAAGATCCACCCACCCTATAAACACTCCAGGTGCTCCCTCCTATGGATAAACCTCTCTGATACATATCCATAGGATATTATGATCACTCTCATATATTATATGCATGATGTTAACCCCGTAGCCTACCCCATGTTAAACGTGGGATGTTTTTGGATATCATCAGAAACTATGCATTTGGAATAACTGTCTCTACAAGGTGTTAAAATCAAGGCCTTCCCTATATTAAACATGGTATGTCTGAGGAAATAATTAGAAAATATTTCTTTGGTGTAGCTGTCACTACATGTCTCTAAACCAACATCCTATCCCGTGTTAAACATGATATGTATGAGGAATACCTAAGAAACTATGCCTTCAGTGTAACCATCTCTGTAGGATTTTAAACTCCTGTCATACCCCATGTTAATCAGGGGAAGTTGAGGAGAACCTCAGAGACATTTACCTATCATATGATACCTTTCAATTGATGTGGGATTCCTCGTGTCTCCACACCCTTGATATGACCTCCCACGAGGAAGAATACATGTCTTCCAATGTCAATGGATCTGAAGATGCCTCGACATGCCTGATAATACCATCTACTCTGACTGATGGTTGTTGCCCTATCGAAACCATTGGAATGTCTAGATAGAAGAACGGTAATTAACTATCATCCGCAATGATATGGCTCTGGGAATGAGATTAATGAACAAAGACTCAAATCTATGAGGGAGACCCAGAGTAGGCGAAGAATTCTAAGGAAGAATCCACAGAAGGGGACCAAAATCCCATCATCCCGGTTTTCTCAAGGATCAAACTTCCCTGAATATGAGACGGTTTCCACCCACCTATGGAAAGAGGGAATTTTAGGGAAACAATCAGCACATCTTCTAAAGATATATGCATGCCCAACCATAAGTGTTGAATATAGTATAAATCAGCAACCTTAAGTTGGGGTGTAGATTTTCTATCCATACCCAACATATGGAAAAGATAAACATCTGGTTAATCAATTATATGTTTGTGATTTTTTGATGATAAGGATAAACATATGGATTTTCATACATTGCTTTCAAAAGGAACCATACTATAAGAAAAGTAACCCTATACTATGTAGAGGAATCCTACACTACACAAAAAAAACCTATTCTATGCATCTTAACCATACATTATTTTTTCAATGTCAATGTTTTTCAAGCCACGTTTTCAATCCGAGTTTGGTGCAATAGTCAAGTTATAATGAAATAAAAATTCAAGGATCATTTTTATTGTCTCAAAGAACCATTTTCATCAGATAAAATCTCTCATATTTCAATGGGATGTTATGACTCCCGTGGTCATTTGGAATTTCAATTTCTAAGATCAATCAGGCTATTCTTTTGGATCTCAAATACCAATGCAGGTTCTCTAATCTAGATATTCTTTCAGATTATCTCCAAAAATATATATACTTATTTCTATGTGTGATAAATGATTCAAATATATAGTTTTATTATTAAAATTATCTTTTTTAGTGCTATTGGAACAATAATCAATTCTAAAAGAAGCTACTCATTGGTGGTATGCACATTTAATCAATCACTACTGTAGTATTACTATAGTTATATAGTTGCTACTTTATTTAGGATATTTTTGATACAAGGATTTCTCCAGACTATTTCAATATTGAATTTATTATTTTTTATGAAAAATAACCATGAATTGTCAATTTCTTATTCCTGGAACTATGAATAACAACCTGAACCTTTAATATAAATCTATTTTGATTTATTAGAGTTTCAACTGCTTATACTCTGTTGTGGTGGAGTACCAGCTTCTCGATCTATGCTGTGGATAATCAGTCATCTTCTATAGAACCAAAAGTATTTGTTAATATACTTATTGTAAAGGATTCAACTACCTACACTCAGTTGTACATTTATGGACTTGTGGTAGGAGGACCATTCCTTTGAAATTTACCATGCTCTTAGAGAGAGTTATGGGTAGAGTGGACTAAGGGATCTTTATTCCTTAAGCCACTATAAAAAGTTATGTTCTTTATTTTTGTTTATCCAATGGGTATTTCCATATAGAAAATAAAACACTGAATATCTGCATAAATCAATGTGGGTGTCGAAAGATTGAATTGCAGAAGATTTTTGAAAAGACACAATTCACCCCCACTTGTGTTACTTTTTATATTTTGACCCAATAGTTTTTCAACATGACATGATATTATCCCATTAATATAAAAATATGATCTTAGGGTATAGCCATGATATTCCTAAATCTAAGGATTATGAATTGTGAAATCATAACATAAATTAAACAATAACAATATCACATACATCTTGGGTGACTCTCTAAACCATATGTAAAATAAAATTCTCAAAGTCGATTCCTAATATTCCGAAATAAATAATGAATCATAAAAAATCCCAAAAACACTATATAGCTTTGTAGATCCAAAATTCCCAATACATCATGATAAGGAATACATAAAAAATGATCAATTATAAGAATCATATGGATATTCTAGGTCTCATATCATACAAAATGTGATCATAGAAAAATCCCCAATCCTAAGCATGTTATGGTCACTTTGGAATGACCACCCAAGAGGGGGGTCATTTAGTGTAGGATGACTGTTTATAACATTAATTATTTAACCCCATTTTTATACATCTGTAACTTATTCAATTATTGGGTAACTCCTTTCTTTACATATAGTTATGAATAAATCCAATAAAATATTAAAGAATAAATAACATAAGGATTTTTCAATGAGGTTCACTTTCAATGTCGACATTGACGACCCTGAAGTACTGTGGTTATTATAAAACATAAAAAATAATTCTTTTTATTATCAAATAATGAAATAGAAATGTTATGAAAATGTAGTCATTTTTCTATAGAAATAATGTACAATACAAAATATATCATTAAAAAAAATTACAGGTTTTCATATTTTCCCTAGTGATGTGAGGAACAAGGAAATACATGTATTATTCTCTGTAATTAAATGAATCTAATTAAATTCCATAATTTTCAGCAATCAAAATCATGTAAACATTTCATAGAAATCGAATGGTTTCCTAATTAATTAATCAATCGTAAAGTTTAACTAGTTTTATTATTCAACAAAAATAATTTGAATATGGTTTGGACTTAATATCTCATAATTAGAAACCCTAAAACATATTAAACAATATTATTATTATTTTAGGTGAATATAAAATTTCTTCGACTAAATTATCATCACAAACAAGCTTAATATTTTTTGTTTAGTTTCATTATAATTTTTAAAATTTTGCCTATGCTACCACATAGGCCGCATGGATAGAATATTCAATAAGAAAATGTTATTAATTATCCATTTCAAATTAGAATATTTGATATCTTATCATAACATATTTTTAAAAATTATTTTTTTGGTCTTCTATTAACAAGTAATGTGCACTAGTTATTCTATGAAAATCCTTATTTATCCAACACATGTGGGAGTTGAAAAAACTATGTATAAGATCCAAAAAAATAGGGAGCAATGGATATCAATAAAGAGTGACTATAGTGGTTGAATGTGGTTTAAAATGTGTATATAGAATATGTAGTGTGTTTGAGGCTTTTTAGGAGACCACACAAGTGTCTGGAATAGCCTGTGTGGGGGATTGTGTGTAGAGGTGTTCCACGTTCGGACCTCAGTGTCTGTTTGAAGGATTCATAACACCATTATTTTTATATTGTGGTGCTAAACTAAAAAAATCTTTAATGTGGGATGAATGGGATATGTGGTATTTTTCACATAATAAAAATATTAATGATATAATATAATCCATTCAATCTATTTTATCAGGGTCATCTAATTAAATCTATTATCTACCTCAACCTTTTCCCCTAAAAGGGTCTGCATGGGAAGTAGTGATAATATATATCCATCATCTCTAGCGGGAACTTGATTATAAAACGAGATAAAAAATGATATAAAGAAAAAAAAATTGTGAACCACCTATCATGAAATATTCAATTTTCATTCAAAAATAAACATGGTTTATGAACTAATTGTATAATAGAGTATCACTATCACATACAATAACTAACATTGGTCAAGTAAATCTATTATTTAGTGGTCCAATATCCCTATGGTTTAATTTTATGAATAATGTTTGATAATAAACATCCATCATGATAAAAATTGATCACATAAATATATTATATTTTCTCCAGTGATTTTCTTCCAATGCATTGAATAATGAATACGTAGGCTAAGGGAATCACTGATTTTTTCAATCATAATTTAAAATAGAATCTGGGAATTTGAACATTTAAATATCATATGTACATTGTCAAATATCTATGTAATCATAAATAATTAATGAACATTTTATCTTCAAAAAAATAGGAGAAGTTGTTGTGGTTCCTTACCAATATATATAAGGATAATATGAGTATTTATGAATATACTAGTTAAAAAATTGGGAGATTTTATGATTCAGGAAAATAGTGATTTACAAAAACCCTTCACATGAATGTAGTGAGCATCCAAACACTTGGTTACAGAAAAAAGAGGTCCCATGAGAATTATGTTCTCACTAAGGAATAATCTACATGATAAACTAGTCATTTAAATTGGAAATATGTATGACCCTTTTACTAGAATATGTAGGAGAAACTATTATCCTTCTCAGTTAATAAAATATGATGACTGTATCCATGAGCCTTATTTTGTTTCATGAACAGATAAAACTCAAAAACTATTCTCATGAAAGAATAAAATTGCGTGGCATACCCAGTCTGTATCATCAAATGTCACCAATGATCTTCCATATATAAACATAGTTATATTATATTCAATATGACCTTGTTACTCCCCATGTATATCTTATTAAGATGCTGTTTTATTATCCCTTTTTATGATGCATGTTTTCAATGAAGGTATTCTAAAATGACTAACCCATTATTACAGGGAACAAGATTGAAATGAGAGGATGAAATTTATTTAAGGTTGTAGAATGAAACACATTTTGATTATTGAAAATGAACATCATACTAGATATTTCCTAAGAAAACAATCATCGAGAATACGAGTGAATATAATATCCCAATACATTAGGATATGTTACTTTTTAAATAAACCCAATATCTTCGATGGCTTGTAATGCATGCAACACCAGGTTTTAATGTATCATGACACCCTATTATAATATTAGTATATAAACATTATCATTATATACTATTCATTAAATTGGAGGGTTTTAATATTAATATCTTAATTATGAAAACTATATTATTTTAAAATAATTAGAAAATATAAAATGGATATCTACCTAATTGAGATAAATTAGAAGCACTTAAAAGAAAAAAGAATGAATTATATAAAACAATTTTTTTAAATGATTGGTCAGTCAAGATTTCAAAAAATAATTTATAATTAATTACCCAAATTATATGAATTTTAATTAGAAAAAATATCAATTTTTAAATCTACATTTAAAAATATTGTAGGTGTTAATTTTGGGATTATTCCGAAAATATTGATTTTTTATGAACTGTAAAATGAATTGAAGATTAATTGAAAACTATATTTAAATTTAAATTATTTTTAAAACTAAATTATATTTTTTATATTTTAATTAAATGTTGATAAATTAAATATGTATTAGTATAATTTTTTTCATTAGAATAATTATAATATCTAATTTTCATATAAAATTATTGAATGATTTGAGCGTTTATTTATTTTCAAATGAGATTTATCATTACTAATACAACACTAATATTAAATCATAGTTTTCTACTTATTTGAATATAATATGTAAAAAAATATAGAATATTTTAATTCAAAAAAAATGTTTTTCAATATTTTCAAAATATTTTTTATACATAATGCGTATTAAATAAATTAAAATTTATTTTACATAATTTAGGTAAAAATATATTTCATTGTGGGTTAAAAAATATAATGTATAAAATGACATAAAAACATATCTATAATCTGTTGGGTAGAAATATTTTGAACATAAATTTATATGGATTTATATTAATCCATTTTCCCGTTGGGAATGTGAATAATGTGAGTCGTGCTTTTTTTTTGAAAAATTATATGTGTTCCGCTAACATCACATATAAAATGCCACAAACTATCATCATTTTCAAACATTAAATCCATTTTGGATGGGTCATTGAAAATATAATATACTTCCAAAAAACCCAAATCTCATTATAGGGGCCTTTGTTTTTGGAGGAAATCTATCTTGTTATGGATGTTTGTGCAATCACAATGTGTATATTCGAGGAAGAGGTAATGTTCTTCAATAAGCGTTTTTATTTTCATTCTTTTACCTGACATTAAATAAATATTTTAGCATGATTATATATTTACACCATATATTATTTATACATATATATTTTCATCCTATTCAATTTACCTATAACTATCAACACTCCTATCAAATTTTTTATTAAATCTGTATATGTGTGTACTGCAAACTACAAGCTCATGAATTGTTGTGAATCATTTTTCCATTACCCCACAACAAAGCTGGATATGATTAAGGATATAAATTATATATATGATATTTATAACATAATATTTACAATGATTTATGTAAATCATATATAAATGTTTACCTTCAATATTATAGGGGGTATGATAATATCGCTTGTGTGTACATGGGACTACCGCCTTGCGAATCAATGTGATTCATTTTTCACTAACTATTTTCATGTAGAGGTAATATGGTTAATTTTGATTAATATTTGAGATATAAATGATATAATAATTATCTTCATGAAATTTTTAGCAAAATTAGATGATTATATATCATTTCATTTCATACACTGATAAATGATTATGTCCTTTGTGTATGTGTGGATAACCAATATCATAATGTGATGTTAACTTGATTTCATAAACACAACACATAAAATATATATCCATATTTATATTAAAATAATTAATATTTTATATATGAAATTATTCTAATTATAGAATTATAAAAAATTCCCTAACTTATTCCCTTAATGGTCATTGAAAATTTTAAATAATACTCATGAATATGTATGAGCTAAAATCTCCATCACTATATCATAGGTAATTTTTCATAATGAACATTTATAATTAGTTTTAAATTTATAATTTATGTATAAATATGATAATTATTCCATTATTATTAGTCTAAAAATGTCTAAATAATGTCCAATTTGACCAATTTTAACGTACCAATGTAATTTTTGAGATGCAGCGACCCAAGCCCAGCTACGTAGAGTCAGTCCTGGCTACCATTAAATTAGAAATAAATACAAGGGAATAATGTCTCAATATAAAGAATATATTAGTTGTACTATTAAAACATATAAAACATTAGTCTTGTAACAAGAATAACAATATTAAATCTATCATATCCTAGAATTTTATTCATAGTACACTCGATTGATTGATTGGTAATGTAGAAACAATATGTGTGTCCTAAAATTATCTACATGGATTATCTATAGGGAAATAAATAATGAAAAAATCAGAATAATAAATGTAGTATGGTAAATAATTAAACACACATTATTTTTAATCAACTAAATAAGGAATTATCGATTTGCAAAGATAAATAACCAAAAAGTGAATTTAAATAAAATGAATGTATTAATAGAAAATGAAAAATCAATATGGAATTTTAAATAAATGAATAAAAATGAAATTTTATAAATAAACTAACAATTAAATTCATCCATCTATTTTTTTCAAAGTGAAAATATCATGGTTAATTATAATTAAATCTTGAAGGAAGGAAATTCATAGTAATTTGACACCATACCAGAGGCACATGAAAACTTATTCCATAAATTCCATTCACTCTAGTCCAAATATTTCATCATATATGGGATAATATATTTATTAATGAACTATGGGACTTATCATAATAAATAAATATTGAGTAAAATATACAGATTTATAAATATTTCTCTATTTAGTAAAATAAATATTAATATAAAAACAATATGTATTAAGAATATTCCTCTTAATTTGTGACAAGGTATAAAATTGTTCATAAATCAATAAGAAAAATCCACTAAAAACATTTTAATCATGAAAAAATTGAGAAAAAATAGTTTTTAAATAGGTTAAACAAAATTGAATTTTTTGAGAAATATTGGATTTGATTAAAAATAGATTATTGACCGAATATATAAATGAATTTGGGACTTCCAGAAAAGATATTTAAAAATATTTTAAGTACAAAAAATTAGAAAAATAGTACTATTAATTAAAAAGTAAATTGAATAACCATTTAAGTGTATAATTAAAGGGTTTACGAAATTATGATCATATAATAAAAGATATCTAATTCAATGAGATTGTGATAATACCCCATAAAATGTTCATAATATTGATGTGAGAATTAACTAATAAATATATTATTTGTATACATTTTATGATCATAAAAAGTGTAAATATATTAATAGATATTAAAAGTTATTATAATCATAATCATATAAAATTAATGACATTTTGGAACTAATTCAATGAAATGAAAATGAATTGTGTTAGGAAATTTATTTTACACTTTGTTACATTATGTTCAGATCCCATTTGATGAAAATTTTCAATTTGAAACTCAAAATACCATGAATAATGAAGTAATCATGATATGAAATTTCAAATGTCCATTATATATATCATATCAAAGAAAATGGGTTCATAACATAATAATATGCCTCAATGAAATAAAATTGAGATGGAATCCCTTTCATTGGGCTTCTTTTTCAATGAACATGATTTAACAACTATTTTATGGATTTTAAACATATTATTATGATATTTTAGAACAATATTATAATTTATTACATCATATATTATCCTTTTATAAGAAATTATTAACCTTTCATTAATAATGTTTCAGAAATTTCCTCATTTCCGGTGTTAATTTCCTTGATTGTTGAGTATGTTTTGACTTCCTATTTTTTATTCCTCATAAATTGATCACAATTTCATCATATCAAGAATGTATCTGATGATTTAAATTTCTTATAAATTTAGTATATATGTATTTATAGTCTTCGATTAAATTTATTGCTACAAAATGAAATGAACTGTTCATGGAAACGGTAGTGTTTATGTAGTCATAAACACCATTTCCATTTCCGTATCATATTAGATGAAATAAAAGTTAGTGATTTATTTTTAAATTTACATTCAATTAAAATTTTTATGTTATATATATCAAATATTTTTATTAAAACAATCCTTAATAAATTTCATGTAATGTGTGAATGATTCACATCACTTTATGAGGCGGTAATCCACTATACACATGAAGGACGGGATCATATTCCTAGAAATAGAATCCATGATGGAATGTGTTGTAAAATAAATAAATAAGAAAAAATAAATTATAAATATCATATATATCATATACAAAGTAAAAAAATACATCATTATTCCCAACCATTAATGCTTGTAATGGAATAACGAATGTTATGAGTACGTGAGGCAGTAATCCTATTTACACACGAATGATGATTTTGTAAACCATTTGATGGATGTGTGTGAATTTTTATGTCCTAAAATTAAGAAACAAAAATCATTATATACAATATATTATGGTTATTATATAATAATGGTATAAATATAAAAAAATGTGTTGGAAAACGAATTAAAATAAAGATGTGTGTTAGAGAATATTATAACCTTTTTGGGTTCCCTCCTTAGGTTTGAACTAAAACCATAAAATAATTTAATCATGAAGAAATTATGCTTCTATAATGATGGAATGATTCATCCAGAGAGATTTTGGAAGGATTATTTTGAGATAATGACTTTATATGGGTTGATATGTGGGGGGACTGAGTGCCATTTTATCTTAGTGGAGGTGTGGAATACAAAAATTTAACACTATTGTGAGGTCTCCCTTACTAAATGTTCCTCCAATACTGAACCATGTTATATCCAAGATGGTATACTATCTAAATTTTTCCATCCAAAGGTTTTTTAGATTTTTCTACTTCATTTGTCACTTAAGATTAATGTTTAACCACTAAGAAAACACGCCTTTTAAATTTATCATTGAAATTAAGTATAATTAATTTTGGTAATATATTTTATAAAATAATAAATTTACCATACAATAATTTATAAATTATAATGATTCAAAATATTTAATCCAATTTTCTAAATTTGATTAACATAATTGGTAGAATTTAATTTAAGACTATTCCCGCAGATTAAATGAGAACGTAGGGTTCTAGAGATAAAATTTTCATATGGTTACTATGTTTTTGTATCAAAATTCATCATGGAATTTATTACAATAAAATATATTTTATTAATATAATTAATATTGAAAAAAATTTCTTTAAAATCATTTCAAAATAAAATTTATCATTATAATGTCTTTAGATTAATAATTAGATATCATTTGTAAATTATTAATTTCTATTATTTATCAATTATTAAAACTTCATTGAAAAAGGAAAATAATTCCCCCAATGGAAATATTTACAATCCAATTCAAGAAATTTTGTTTTTTTGTCATATAATATTTATAAATGTTTCAAAATTTACATTTAAAATAATTGTGCCATTAAAAAGTGAAAAAACTAATTTTAGAAATATAAATCTTTTATGTATTAAACTTGATTTATTCTTAACATATTTCTATAAAATATATTGGATGAATTTAAAAAATATTTTATATTATATTTAATATATAAATTTCATTATTATCATTCTTTAATATAAAATTCATTTAATTTATTTGGATAAATCACCTTTGTGACCATGAAAATATATTTTTATAAAAATATTTTCTTTAATTATTAATTTTATTAAATTCATTTCTAATTAATTGGTAACTGATGAATTCACTTTATATATGTGTAAACCATATATTTTAATAAGTTTTTAAATCCAATTATGAACATGAAATTTAACTTATAGTAGATAATTTTAATTTTATATATTAACATTAATAGTATTCGGTAAGAATCAGTCTTGCATGTAACACCATCTATAAAAGAATGTTGCCCCTGTGTTTTCTGTTAGTTGAATCAGTGTTGCGTTAATTTCAAGATATATCATACTCTGAATTAATTTAAAATAGAAAACATATTTTAATGACTTACGATGTTGCAATCCCTTCTACACATAATGTTGTGTGTCACACACTCTATTCAATAAAATATTAATCTTTTTAGATTTTTGGGGTGTTAAATTCTCCCCACCAAAAGTAAATCACATCTTCATAATTTTGACATGATATCAATAATCAAGGGTTTGAGGGTTGAGAATCCACATTTGAAAACACCATATCATAAATAGTTTTATAAAATATCTTATTATTAAGAGAAAAAATGAATAATAAAATTCTTATAGAATAAAACATAATGAGGATTCTATGTACTAGAACATTGGTGGAAGGTGAAGATATAGAAAAGGAAAAAATAGTAAATATTTATAGTTAGTGATTGTAGTTATTGATTGAAAACAAGTTAATGACCAATGGAATGCTAAGGAATCAAAATCCTCAAATATAATATTGCTAGAATGTTTATTGATATAATTAGAAATGATGTAAATAAGATATCATTTTATTTCAAAATAATATTTCTAATGTTGAGGAATTATTTTAATAAAATTGAATATAAGTACATATACCTACCTGATACATTTTTATTTTATAAGAAAAAATTCATCTTTTGGTTGTGCTCAGATTAATTTATAATTAATTTCGTACTCTACAAAATTAAAATACCAAAAAATGGGTTTTTATGATTGAATCGTGAAAATATATATTTAACGGATCAATAGATCCCTAAAAATAGGAAAATATGGTTCTCTATTTCTCAATATGTTTCAAAACCATAATATTTAATACTTTAATCTCTAAACTTCAATATTAATACCACTAGTTTATTATTAATATTTATTCATTAAATATTGTAACCAAAAACTATGAAATATTTACCAAGACATCACACATTCTATTGGTAGGAATGAACCCCTTATCATCCTTTGGTCATTAGTTCAATCTCCACCACCTCACTATATCTGACATGTTGTCACAATGTATATGAGATTTGATTTTTCTAAAATAATATTAATATAGTTCCTATAAAGTTCACAAAATATTTTATGCATCCTTGATATTTTATCTTCCAATACCAATTTCATTACTATTTTCAATACAAATAATTTTCCCCAAATTTATAATAGAATGCATTATATATAATCCCTAAATCATAAAATAGCAATAAATTTATATTTATAAAATTTAATGACATTATTCATAGAATATCATTTCCCATAACAAATTTACTAAACTAATGAGTTATATTGACATAAATTTCTTCCATAGTTTCCATAATCTTGAAATAATTTCATCATCTAATAACGAAATTTTTGTTTTAGGACATTGAAAATATGATCATTCATTAACGTATAACCCATGATGGTGTCCATAAATCCTATATTAAATAATACATAATTTATCTTTAATTTTTAGCATAATCCATAGATGATTCATGGTTCATACAACCAAAATACCATTGTTAAAAATAATTATATATTTAATTTATGAATCCTAATACATAAATAACTCATGATATTTATTTTATCATATTTCTTTCCTTCGTTAAGGGCTTAAACTAGGTCATTAATTATAATCCTATATTTATATCTATTATAATGGATTGTAGTGAAAATTTTGATTAACATGAGAATATACCCTAGTTGTGACAATGCAGGTGTGTGGTATGGTCTGTTTTCATTTACTATGATAGTCTTGAGTGAATCCTAACACACCCTTTTAGATGTTATTACCTCTAGGAAAATCTATTATTGGACCATGTCTGCATATAGTATTTAAAAACGAATGTATTAGTAGGAAGAAAAAAATAATATCCCACTTAACAAAAAATTAGGATGTTATTTTATTTATATCCTCATATTCTATCTTAGGTTCATTATCCATAATGTATGTTTTCCAAAATATGGTTTCCAAGATTTCTACTAAACTTCTTCTGATGCCAACTATAGGGACCTGACCCCATCTACCCAGAGCCATTTATTACTACCATTGAATTGGAATAAGATATATTAATGTAATTTACCAATGGTTTGAATACTTAAATCGGCTTGGTAAACTAGATACAAATATTAGACTTTTATATAAATTGAATACCAAAATTACAAAATATTTTTTCCAATAATAACTTTATTCCATCTAGCATATCCCTATATATGAGACATTTAAAACATCATGTATTCTTGGGGAAAGGAGAAAATATAAGGGTGAGATGAAATACTCAATTATTTATATATATATATATATATGAACAAATAATTAATCATTGAGTATAATTATAATGGAAATTTGAATAAATGAACACCTGTTAAATTTAACCTACTTGATAAGGAATATTTAATTTCCACATGTAAATAATTGAGAAAAAATCCATTTTAATTACATGAATTCAGGAATAGATAAGTGGATATCAATATGTAATGGTAAATAATGGAACAAACAATCCAATTAATAAATAATATAATAATTATATGCATCCATATATTTGGTTCACAATGAAAACTTCTTGGAAAATAATAATAGAATTATAAATAAATGAAATTATTAATTATTGAATGTAATTTCTGAGGAACATGAATACTTATAAAATCAATACCATTTATAATATGGTATAAAACTAAAGGTAGAGACATGATGAATTTGTCCAACTGATTTTTCTCATTGATGTGCATATGAGTTTCATTTGATGTAAATATGAATTGAAGTGCATAGGAGTTTAATTTGTTGTCAATGAGAATTCAATATGTGAATGAAATGTATGGATAAAGAAGTTGGTGAAGCCTTGGATAATTGTTGTTGATTCAACGCATTGAATGTTACACTTGATCAATTATATAGGAGGACAAATCTCAGAATTGTTGAACTGGTCTTGAGATCCAAGACTTGTATCAAGGTGTTACAATGTTACAATACTTGAAGAGTCGCATGCAATACTTAATTGCATAAAGAAAGAAGTGACATCTATCAATAGTCACTTAGTGGATGAAGTGGTGAGGGCCATGCGTTATGTTTTAATTAATGAGGAATTAAGACATGATCCATGCATCATCCATGATTGGATTAAAAGTATGTATTGAAGATGATTCGGTTTTTTCATCTAGAAAGAAAGGAAGGGATGATGTTTGAAGATGAATAAGAGTGGACAAAGGGATTTGAACGAAGGTGTATGGTTTGGAGTTTTAATGTGAAATTAATACTTGGTTACCTAGTTTTTATACTATGTACATAGACTGTCCTTTTACCAAAATAATGTTCCAACTATGCAGGGCCAGCCAAAGTCCTCACCTCAAGCACTTGCGGGACCCTAGAGTCAACCATGCTTGAAGGATTCCGTCGAAGGTTTACCTCAATGAGGCAAGTGTGCGTGGTCAATGTGTAAGACCATAGGTGCCGGATTACATTGAACCCGTGCATAATGGGCGCTAAGTGCGTGCTTGGAGGAGTAGAGTGGGCGCTAAGAGCACGCCTGTATGAGAACCAGTTCGGGTTGGCACCAGATGGGAGAGTGGAGTAATCTGGCCTCAAGGCAGCAAGAGTTGATTTTTAAACCTCTAGAAAACCGCTGCTCATTTATATGTGGGATCTCATTTTAAAAACATGTAACTAATCCTAGTCTTCAATCTCATTCCACACCCTATCACATCAGAACGATCCATCCCTCGACCCACTCACTAATCGCCACCATCTGTGATTAATTCGAACTGATCCAACGGAAGTGGCATCGTCTTCAACCTCAGATTTCATGGAGGGCCTCATGACATGGATTATCGCTGTATCCACTACCAATCAACCAAGATTGAGCTCCCAACCACCTTTGAAGCTCAATGATTGTGCATGATGATTGTCTAGATGAATCAAAATACATGCATGCATTAGAAGTTGCATGCATGCAACAAGATAAAGAAATTAGAAGAAGCCCGAGGAAAACTATGCTTCCGAGGGTGCATTGCCCATTTGATGTACAAGGAAATTCTTTGCATGCATTCTTAAACACATGAATGTGATGCACTCACCGAGAATGAAGGATCCCACAGTTGAAAAAGAAAAAGGAAACAATCGAGATTTTCCGGATATATTATCCACGATTGAATATATTCAAATCTAAAGATCTCAAATATTAAAAGATTTTGATCTCACGGAATCTCATGCGGATTTTAATAGCATTCCATGACTATAAATACAGAGATCTCGAACGAGGATTCTTTCTTGAAAATATTAATTGAAATTTTCTGTTTCTCTGAGAATTAGAGCAATACGTGAAAGGTTACACACAACCTTGATACACGAAGAAGAACCACACAACTCCTGCGTGAAGCATTAATGTTCTTCCCTTGCGTAAAGAGATGAAGCGCGAACCACCCTAGTTCTTGAGTGAGGAGATCTACACCCTCTGTATGAAGCTACACACAAGCACGCGACAAGTTCAGTGAAGCCTCATTGTGTATTAATGGAAGTAATCATGTGGGTAAAACAACTGGTGCACTTGCACCCTTGTATTGATCTTGCAAAGAGATATCCAAGAACCACTTCTGGTTCTGTATAGGAGATCCTTGCACACCCTTTTCACAAAGAATAATATCTTGTGCACTCCTTGGTTTGGAAAGTGAAGAAGAACACCCTCTTTCTTGCACCAATGATATATACTATTTTTTAGGGGGGGGGGGGGTTTGAAAAATATTTGGTCTCATGAAGGCCAAGGTTTTTGTATGCTATATTTGAAGAAGATGAAACTTGAGGCTTCATATTCCTACAAAGGAAATAGGATAAGGAATGCAAGATCCACATTCATTCATATACATGGGTTGTGACACCCAAGTGTACAAGAACAATATGAACCATTGGCATCACTAATTTGTGCCTGAAGAAGACCCATGCATAAACACATAAAATTGAATGAATTAAATTAGACAATTTTGGTAGTGGTAAGACCTAAATGAAGAAGATAATGAGAAGAAAAGAATGAGATAAGGTGAAAAATAAGAGATTGTGTGTGTGTTCAAAAGTGATACTCCCATTGGGGTTTTAACACAAGAAAGAAGAAATGAATTGTGCATGCAAGCACGCAAGCACATGCACATGTAATGAAATAATCAAATGTGTGTGTGGATATTTAGAGAAGAAGAAAAGACAGTGCTTGTTCAAAAGAAAGAGACCCAGGCATGCAATCATGAATGAACTTATGCATGTGTATCAATTCAGATGATGCAAAATGATATGATCTTCATTGTTTCAATAATCACATAAGTGTATGTGATTCTTACCATGTAAGAAAGAATAACATTTAGTGCATTCTAATATTGAACTAATGAAGAAGAATTCGAGATACCAATTTAATCCATTAATGAAGTGAATGATAACTCAAACTGAATCCAGACTTAATTAAAGAATCTCTTGTATCTGAGTGTTTAGAAATTGAGAATCCAAGAAGAGAGATAATGCAAATATTGTGAAATAAAATTATTGAATAATATATTCTTGAAGAATTTGTGTGCACCATTGGAACACATCATTGATTGGCCAGGACTTTATCAAAATAAGAAATAATTGCAAGAGCATTGTTGAGACTGAGAACTAATCAACTCAAGTGATCAAAAATATTGATCAAGGACAATAGACCTTATCAAAGGATGTTGATGATCCTTGATCAAATTCATAGGTAAGTGTGATATAACAAGCCTATGTGAATAGATAAGAAGATCATCTACAATGAAACAAAGAAGAACCTAAAGAAGGAAGATGCTCGTGTGAATCGAGAGCTAGTGGAACCCAATGGGATTCAGGGAGGAGAAGAATAATTTAGTGAGACTGTAGAGCAGACCAATGGGACTCTGGTAACACTGTGTGAAGAATTATAAAGGACCTCCTATGGGACTCGGGATAGATACAATGAGACTCTGTATCGAGAATTGTAATTACTAAATAGATTATAGTGGAGAATTTGTGTTGGGGAGAATAACCAACACAATAAGGAGTATTTATTTTATCAAAACATTGTAAATCCTTCTGTTTAGTGCCTTTACATTTAGAACATCATTAGAGGTAAGAATGAGAGACATAAGAATATTGGATCAAGGTTTTAAACATCCATATAGTTTTAATTAAAATGATTCAATTTGTAAAAATATTTTAAGGTATCACCGATTCACCCCCTCCCACTATGAGTTATTCATATTGACCCTGGTACTTCAATTGGTATTAGACAGAAGGTCACCGTTAAAAGATCCAAGAGAGTATTTATGAAGTTCATATTTTAGGAGATGTGTGAATAGATTAAAAATGATATATCTTCCAAGACTAATAAGAGTAGAAAGAAGAATGAGGCCAGGATGATGAAGTGGAATCCTATTACTACTTGGGAGCCACCTTCTACATAATGTAATATGAAAGGTACAACATGTGATAATACTTATAATTCATCTGATGAAGCATGCTCAAGCTGTGATGATGATAGATCAATTAGTGATATTTAGAATACATACAAATATCATATGAAGAAGTACCTAGAGAATTGGAAAGACACATTTCTTTAAGCATTAGTTCCCTTCAAGATGAAAAACTACAGCTAGAATAAGAATCTTTTTCCATGTAAGAATTATAGGCTAATAGCGTTTGAATGTCCAACACATGCAAAAAACTAGTGAACACAAAGGAAAAAATAATTTCTCTTTCCAATGAATGATATGCTCATGTTACTGAAGAATTTAAGGGATGTATTTGTGAGAACAAATTCACTAAAATTGTATTAGTAGAAGCTTTCCATGCATTTGAAATGTTTCACAAAGTTTCTATGGATATCAAAGTAGCTCAACTAGAAGAAAAATACAACAAGGTAAAATAGAATGAGGTCTCTTTTCAAAAATTATGAAATGTGAATGAAGAGAAACTAAAAATGATAAAGGACAATTGGGAAAGTAATCAAAGATCAGTTGAGTATGAGAAGAACTTCCACAACATTAAATGTTTATATCTTGAGGTGAAATTGAATAATCTGTAATCACTCCAAGTTCGATCTTCCAAATATGCAGGAAGAAGAGATACATCCACTCAATTTTTCGTTGAGGAATATGATTCCAAGAAGAATATCAAATTATCTTCTAATCCAATGGAAACATCCCCTATGAAAAAGTTATCCCATAACCTAGTTAATTTTCTTTCTACTAATGCAGTTCCATATGCATGTACAGGTTCGAAGCCAAAATCTATGAACATGTGGATTGATAAAAATTTGAATACATCCATCAAAAAATAATTGGTGGATACTAGAATTATTAAAAATAGAAACTCCAAGAAGGAGCTTCTAAAAAATGAAAGACTATTCCAAAAACTAATATGCATTAATTCTAGACAAACTGATACTATATGAAAAATAATGATATTTGTTGGCTATTGTTGGTGTTGTTGAATATTTGGGCATCATTCTAAGGATTACTGGAATAATATGTCAGTATATAAAAATTATGGAGGGTGTACATTTAGTAAAAGTAGAAGTGAATAAATAAAGCATCCTGCAATGCAAAAATATAATGCACTGATGAAAAATAATTTTTCTACTATATACAGATTTGAATATCCTGAAGACATCTATGATAACTGCAACAGAACTTTTCATAGTCATGATGAGTGCTTGTTTATTCCTACAATGACTCATGTATATTTTGATAAGATTTATAGACCAAAAAAAGTATAGAGAAATAAAATGGAGTGGAAAATACTTCCATTGGGAATATGAAAAATAATGTAGTCAAGAAAATAGTGAAAAAATTATTCCCAAGAAGAAGATCAAACATGATTCCAATAATTTCATTTCAATCATGAAAAGATGTTTATACTATTAAAATAAAGGTTATACCATGGATCACTACAAACAGGCCATGTAAATGAATGTATGCAAGGTCAAAATAAAAATAGAATCAATCCAGAAAAAGATGGGATTGACTGAAGAAATCCTTGAAGATAATCTTAATAAATTTCCTATGAAAGGTAACTCGAAGACAATGAGGAAGACATGTGGAAGCTCCATATCGGAGAATTTTTAAGTGTTTATTGATATATGGCCTAATCATTTTCATATTTCTATAGAACTACAAAGAGATGAAGTTGAAATACAAGCTATAGCTAAGGAAAAGGGAAAACATGTCATTCCACATGAAATAGAATTTGAATATCATTAGCGGTTGTCAACACCTGATAATCCATGTTTCTCAAAACTATTTTGTGGATGGTTCAAGAAGTATGTAAATAATGAAAAAAATGTTTAACTACTTTTTCATGAAAATAGAGAGAATTGAATGACATGCACCAATTGCTACTTCACTGCAGTCAGAAGTGATGAAAAACAATACACAAAAGTTGAAGGTGAATGGAAGTAAAGAATCTATACTGAAAATGAAAAATAAAAATTCCACATGGAGAGGAGACATCATCATGAAGAGTACCATAAAATTCAGAGTAGCATGGAAAGGAGTTCTTGGGTTGAAAGAAAATTCATATCCCTAGTGATTCAATTAAAAAGCTCAAAATCGTTCCATCTTATTCCCTTAAACTTTTTTATGCATGTGTGCTTATATTGCAGGGAATTTAAGATGAAGGCAATTCTTAAAATTACAGTTTTATGATATTATTGGAGAACAACAAGTTGAATTCATTATTCATGATTTTGAAATTACTTAATGTGATACACAGTGGATGATTATCAACATTCATATCTTCACGCTTATTTGATGACATTCTCCCCCATGAAAATTCAAAGAGAGTGCATCCCTTGAGGGGGAGACAATATGAAAGAGATGATATCAAGGATTATTTCATGAAAAATCTTGAAATTCATATCATCATAGGAAGATGAAACTGAGGTATTCCGATCACACATTCATCCTTTTGTCTTAATTTTATTTATCATATAAATTAATGGGGAGTGCTTAATTGATGAAATGATGGGATGAAAGTTAGAGATTTATCTTTTCACATGATCTTTTTAATATGTTTAGTGAAGTGTGTGCAGGATTTAGAATTTCATTGATAAATATGATTTTTTTACCCCTAAGATAAGAGTTGATATACTCTACGCATGATTTCAAATATATGGTAGTTTATGGATAGCACTGAAAACCTTGGTAACATCTCTCTTGTTTTCTACATTATGTTAGACCAAGTAGACATAGAGTTGATTAACTAAAGGCTCTTTACTATGTGAACCATGTGACATCTTCGCTCTCTCCAAAACATTCCAAAATATATTATTCAAAGGTAGGAGGACATGTTTTGAAGAGACCCCAGTAACACCATTGCATTTGGTTTCTAATAATGCGGAGAAACATTTGGCAGACATATTGACACATACAAAGTGCGGTAAAGTCATATTGACAACCAAATACAAAGGGGTAGATTGAAATGCATAAGAGATGCATTTTGTCTCAATATGGATTGAGGTAAAAAATATTTTCATTTGTTATTAATGAGAAGTCAATATGTTAATGAAATATACCAAGAATGAATTTGGTGAAGCCTTGGAGAATTGTTGTTGATTCAAAGCATTGAATTCTACACATGATAAATCCTATAAGAGGAAAAATCTGATGATTGTCGAACTGGTCTAGAGTTCAAAGACATTTATCAAGGTGATACAATGTTACAACAAGTGAAGAAGAACCTGTAATACTCAATTGAATAAGTAATAATTTAAAATCCACCAATAGTCACTAAGTGGATGGAGGGATGAAGGCCATGTGTTATGATATAATGAATGAGTAATGAAGACATGATCTGTGAATCATCAATGATTGAATTAAAACAACGTATTGAAGATGTTTGGGATTTATGATATAAAAGGAAAGGAATTGATGATATTTGAAGATGAAGAAGAGTGTAGAATGATATTTGAATGAAGAAGTATGGTTTGGAATTTTAAATATAAAGTAATACTTGGTTTCTTAGTATTTATACAAAGTACGTAGATTTTTACTTTACCAAAAAATGTGCCAACCACAGAGGGCTAGCTGAGGTCCTCAGCTCAAGAACATATAGGACCTGAGGGTCAACCGCGCTTGAAGGAAGCCCTTGAATCCATCCCCACATGAGAAATGTGTGTACGGGCCATGTGAAAGCCCATAGGTGCCTCACGGTGATGAACTCATGCTGCATGGGTGCTAGGTGCACGCCCGAAGGAGTAGGGTGGCTGCAAAGAGCGCGCCCGCAAGAGTACTAGTGCGGGGAGACATCGGAGGGGGAGAGGAGTAATATGGAATCAAGGAAACGAGACTTGATTGTTAAACCATGAGAATACCATAGCCCATTTCGATGTGGGGTGAAATTTTAAAAATGCGAAACTAATTCTGGCCATCAATCTGATCCCACGCCCAATCACAGTCACATGATCCAACCCATGAACCATGATCTAATAACTTCCTTACGTGATTAATTTGACATAATCCAATGGACTTGGTGTTGTATTCAATCCCGGAGCACATGGAGGGACACATGAGGTAGCTTCTCACAATGGCCACTGCCAATCAACCGAGATCGAGCTCTTTACCACCAATGATGCTCAATGCTTGTGCATGATTATTGTATCAATGAACTGAATACATGCAAGCATTATATGTTGCGTGCATGCAATGAGATAGAGAAATTTGAAGGATCATGAGGCCGACAAAGTTGCCAATGGTGTACTGCCAATTCGATGTACAAGGAAATGGTTGGCATGTGTTCATAATCGCGTGCATGTTATGCACTCATCGAGAACGAAGGATCCCACAGTTGGAAAAGGAAAAAGAAACAAGAGAGATTTTCAAGATATATCATCTGCATTTGAATATATTCAAACATTGTGATATCACTTATTAAATGATTTTGATCTCATGGAATATCATGCGGATTTGAATGGTGTTCTTCACATATAAATACAGATCATTAGACTAAGGCTCTATTTTGAAAATATTATGAGAAAGATCTTTTTTCTATGAGAAACATGTAAGTACGTGAAAGGTTCGGCTCTACCCAACTATGTGAAGGATAAATTCACGACTCTTGCGTGATGTAGTCCCATGCATCCCTTGTACAAAGAGAAGAAGCACGAACCAGCCAGGTTTGCGAAAGAGGAGATCTTCCACTTCTCTGTGAAGCTACCCACAAGTACGTGACAGGTTCTTTGAACCGTCATTGTGTATTTGTGGAAGTAATTTTGCGGGTAAAACAACCGGTGCACATGAACCCTTTTTTTCACTTACAATGATAGAACTAAGAACCACTTCCAGTTTTTAATAAGAGATCCTTGTGCACCCTTTACACAGAGAATAATATCTCATGCATTCTATGGTTTACAAAAAGAAAAAGAACACACTATTGCTTTCGCCATTTATATGTACTATTTAAAAGGGGGTTTTTTGAAAAATAAGGTTCTTTCATGATGGATGTGGTTTATGTATGATCAATTTGAAGAATAATAATCCCAAGGCTTTATATTACCACAAAGTAAAGAGGAGAATACATTCATGATGCACATGCATGCATATGAAAGAGTTGTTAAACCCAAGTATCCAAGAACAAGGTGAAATATAGGAGAACTAATTTGGGATAGAAGAAGACCCAATCATAAACACATATTAATTAAATTAATTAAATACAACAATTTTTTCAGTGCTAATACCCAAAATAAGAAGGGATAGAGAATAAGAGAAAGGGATAATGTGAAAAAGAAGAGATTGTGTGTGTGTTCAAAAGTGTTACACACCTTGGGGTTTTCACATAAGAAAAAATAAAAGAACTGTGGATGCAAGAATTCATGCACATGATCTCGTAAAGAAAGAATCAAAACTATGTGCGCATATTGAGAGAATAAGAGTAGAAAATGCATGTTCAAAAGAATGATACCCATGCAGGAAATCATTCATGAACAAATTCACATGTATCAATTCAAATGATGCAAAGTGTGATGATAGTTAGTGTTTAAATAATCACATTAGTGATTGTGATTCTTTCCATGTAATCAAGAATAAGTTATAGTGCATTCAATTATTTAACTATGGAAGAAGAATTTGAGATACCCATGTTGTCCATGAAAGATGAGAATGAGAACTGAGACTGAAACCAGAATGAATTAAAGAAGCTCTTAAATATGAGTGTTCAGTAACTGAGTATCAAAGAAGAGAGACAATGCAGATATTATCAAAGATAATTCTTGCATATTATAATCATGAAGAAGATGTGTGCATAATTGGAACACATCTCAATGAGGAAACATCTTGATCAGAAGAAGAAATAATTTTTGGATCATTGTTGAGACTGAGAACTGATCATCTCAAGTGATTAGAAATATTGTGTAAGTCCAACATGCCATATCAAAGGCTGTTGAAGATCCTTGAACAGATTTACAAGAATGTGTGATTCAGCAAGCCGGTGTGGAGAGATCAAAACATCATCTACATTCAGTCAAATAAGAACTTAAATAAGAAAAGTGGTCTTTTGACTCAAGATCTAGAAGAACCTTGTGAGATTTAGGGAGGAGAAAAAGACTTCAGTGAGACTCTAGATCATGCCAATAAGACTCTGGTAACAGTATGTGAAGCCGTATAAAGAACCACTCATGGCATTCAAGTGAGATAAAATGTGACTATGTATCAACCATTGTAATCGTTAACTAAACTATAGTGGAGAATATGTGTTAGGGAGAATAACCAACACATCATGGAGTAGGTATTTTAATCAAAGCTTATACATAGTTGTGTTAAGTGCCTTTACATTTATAAAATCATTCGAGGTAAGGCTGAGAAACATAATAATATTGGATAGAGTCTTTAACTATCCATAGAGGTTTGATTGAAAAGCATAAATTTGTAAAAATATTTAAAGGGCTCACTAATTCACCACCTCCCCCTCTCAGTGATACAAACTGATCTGGGAACTTAACTCATGATTACCTATCGATGCCTCGATGAATTATATAAATATTAGCCCCACCAATAAATACAGGAGCCATGAATTCATCATATATAGAATAATTTATTTAATTAATGAACATTGACAATTATCAAAAAATATTGTTATTGAATAAAAGATACATATTTAAAAATATTTCCATAATTAGTCAAAAAACTATAAATGTAAACAGAGTATGAAAAAATGCTATAGGGATTAGTAAATAATCATTTCCATGATAAATTATGTGGATATTTAGGTAAAACAAAATGGGTCAGGGTATCTGGACCATGAACAACAAACGTGGAATTTAATGACTACAAATATAACTCAAGGAGGTGAATTTAAATACAATATTTAGTCAAAAAAATAACCCACATAGAGGAAGAATATGGTTGGTATCAATATAATATATACCCATTGGAATAATAATAAGGGATATTATTGTTGAGAAATGAAAAGGATCATTAAAAAAATTCATGAGGAAAAAATTATATTCAATTTGAAAATCCATTCCATTGAAAATAACTTCTAAAAAACAGTTTCTTTAGAACTATATTTGTAAAATTTTAGTGGAATAATCAATAAAATTATTTCTGTAAATTCTAAACAAGGTAAAAAAACATTCATTTTTAATTGTACTTATTTCTAGAAATGTTATTCTTTCACAAAGTTAAAAAAAGATTCCACTAAAACAATTATAAATTGGAAAAATGTGTAAACATTTCTTTAATTAATCATTTTGAAAACGGATATGAAAATTTAAAATTTTTTTTCAAACAAATGGGTTTATGAGAATACAGATTTTTGTCCAATGTGAGAAATGATTTCAGTTATTCTTAAAAAATATTTAAAAAAATTATTAGTATCAAAGGCTGGAAAATGGTACTATTACATAAAAAAGGGCATTAATAACTATAAGAGATGAAAATTAAAGGATTTATTGAACAATTATCATATATTAAATGATCTCGCTATGAATAATATTATGATATAAACCCTCAAAACAATCTTAATGTCGACGTGAGAATTAATCAATGAACTGATTATGTGTATCAATTGTAAATATGAAAAAAAGTAACAATATATGAATATATTATAAAACTAATTATAAACATAATCATATAATATAAACAACCTCAAGGATGTAATATATCCCAATGAAAAGTAATTGAGTTATGAAATTTTTTTACCACTTTTAAACCTTATGTTCTCATCCCCTTACAATAGATAATAAAACATAAAACTAAAAATATAATTAATAATAAATTATTCCGGATATTAAATTTCGAAGGGTAATTATATAAAACATATTAAATAAACTTGTTTCATAACATTAAAATATTCTATAATGAAATTAAATTGAGACAAAATCCCTTACCATATGCATCATTTTTTATGATCATTTTTTAACCTATGGTATAATGGTTTCAAAAATGTCATTTACTAATTATAGAAAAATATTAATATTAATCAGATCATATATTTTCATTTTATATGATATTATTACCCATTTGTTAATAATAATATATTATTTTCATTGTTTCGAGTGTTAATTGCCTAGTTTTGTTAATACGTTTTGACTTTTTGTTTTCTGTTCATCTTATATAGATGACAATTTTATCATGTCAAAAATGTAAAAAATTATTTAAATATAATATATATTTATTATATATTTATTTATATTATTCTATAATATTATTTTATATGAAATTAATTGCATCATTCATGATGATGGTAGGTCAGTCAAGTGCTTGAATGATGCCTCTATTTCTCTATCATATTGAATGAAAGAAAATTAATTGATATTCAATTATAAAATCATTATATTATCATATATATCTCATACATATAATATATTTTTTTATAACCATACCTAATACCTTCAATATAATTTTTTATTGAATTACATAGCTTCCTGATGTGGTAGTCCACCATACAGACAAACGAAATTATCGTATTCCCAAAAAAATGGAATGCATGAATTTTTATTTAATGTATTAATTATAGAAGAATAAATAAATTAAAAATAATATATATATATATATAATATAAATATGAATAAATCATTATTACCAACCATGAATGGAGTTGATGGATTAATGAATGACATCAGTTCGCAAGGCATTAGTGCTCTGTACACACGATCGATAATTGTGTATTCCATTTGATGGAAGTGCGTGATGTTTTTGGTAATAAACATAACATAAAAATATATAATTATATTTAATATAATTATTTTATTATATAATAATTATACAAAATTAAATTAATGGGGAGGATAAGGAGATTAAATAAGGACACATCTTGAAGAATAATACATTCACTTTAGGTTTCCTCCTTAATTTTTCACTGAGAATATAAAAGGGTGAATTTTTACCCTATATAAAGATCAAAGAATGATGTAAGTGTGGTTTGGGAGGGAATAGACAAGAATTCATATGAGCTAAATTTATAGATAGGTGAGAATATGTGAATGTAATTATTTTCCTTTTCTAGTAGAGGAGGATTGGTATTCTTGTAAATACCAAAAGGTAAAAACTATTAAGAGGTCTACGTTACAACATGTGAATACATTAATGAAACATTTGGGTAAATTTGGCTACATGGGGGTAGTATGGACATTAAATTGGTTTTGGATAAGCTTCCTTTTCATTTCACCCTTAAATATTAAATTTTATCCACAAATAAAACTTGTTTTTACATTAATCATTGTAAATAATTTTAATTACATTCACTAATATTTATGGTCTAAAAAATGTTGACCATAAATGAAAATATATATTATATCGATTTAAAATATGGAATAAATTTTCCTAATTTAAATCACATAAGTGTCAAATTTTAATTAAATACTAATCATGCTGATGCAATGTGAATGCCTGGTTTAATGTAAAAATACTCAAAACATTAATATCTTTTTATATTCAAATTCATCATGTAATTAATTAATTTGACCAATATTTTATTAAAATATGTAAATTCAACATTTTTTTAATTTAAAACCAATTCAAAATATAATTTATTATTAGAAAATATTTATATTGAATGTCAGTTTTAATTAAATTTTACTATTTTTCACTATTCATGAAAAATGAAACGTCTCATAAAAATAAAAAGAATTCATATTATCATAATTTTAACATTATTAATTCAATTAATTTTTTTATTTTATCATATAAATGTATTAAAATTGAAAAATAATATATTTAAATCATGTGTGCCAGTAAATGGTGGAAAAATCATCTTTATAAAAATACACATTTTTATGTGTAAAATTGGATATACATTAATCATATGCTTATAAAATCAATTTTATGAATGTATGAAATATTTTTCTGAATACATAAAATTTATATTTTTTAATTGTAATAACGAGTAGTAATTAATTTTATTTATTTGGATAAAATTCATTTCTGAGCGTAAACATATTAAAAAAACAATTATGTTGTATTTAATTGGTTTTTATACTAATTTCTAATTAATTGTTAACTAAATATTTACTTTTGTATTTGTGTAAAAAATATATTTTAATAAGTTATATAATCCAAATTTTAATTTCTAATTTAACGTTTATTATATAATTTCCCTTCTAAAATATATCTTTAATATTATTCAGTAAGACTCGTTCATGCATGTAACGCAAGCTATCAAAGAAGTTCAATTTAGCAGGTAACAAATAATAACATAGTTTTTAGTACATTGAAAAATATATAAAAGATGAATTTTTATTAAATTTTGAATATAACTTAATTTCTTGTGATTTATTATTCCCTTCCAGGCCTAAAGATGCACTCAGTATTCTCTATTAAATAAAATGATAATTTTTTAGAAGTTCATAGTGTTAGATGACACATAATCCAAATATTATCCAAACAAAAAACATAAAAATAATAGATTATGTAATCATATATGACATGATATTATGTGAAATAAAATTAATAATAAATTTTAAAAACGTTCATAAGAAAATAAATAACTAAGAGATGTTTAATATTCAGGAAGGTAAATATATTCTATGACGAGTTGGACTCAATGTAAGGGTTTCTCGTCTCACATTCACTTCCCTCAGGGATATGCCATATTAGCAACTTATTTCTATTGTGTTATTTATATAATATAATTTTTTATGTTATATCATGTATTCAATTATCTTCACGTTATTTTTTGTTTAATTTATTTTTCTTTCATTCATGGGGCTTATGATACAAGGTTTAAAAATGTTGTTAGGTTTTGTTTCACAATCTCATTATTATTCATGATTAATTTTGTTTAAGTCTGACAAGGAGAAGATAAATAATATTTATATATTAAAACAAATATATTTTCATCACCTATGATTATTCATGATCCTTTAATTATAATATTACATTTTTAAATGATTTAAAAAAAATTGATTGGATTTATTTTAAGAAAATATGGATTTATGTTCATATTTGGTCGAAACTAATATTTAATTTAATCCAATTTTTTTTTAAAATGTATTCAAAATATCTTTAATATTTTAAAAATTATTCATTATATATTTCCATTTTGAATTATTTATATTTTAAAAGAATATTATGGTCATATTCAAAATGATTCCCATTTTTCTTTTATTTAATATGTGAATGTAATAATTGTTTTAACATGTACAACATCAAAAGAAAATTCCTTCCATAATAATGACTGAATGTTTCAAAACATATATGACATTATTAATGGGTTATTTTTATTGAAAAATATTTTCAAAATGTTTTCTGAACATTTTTTTTAAAATATATTTCTCAAAATGAAATAGTTATTTTCTAAGAAAATTGTTTTTTATGATATTTTTTGGTATTTCTATTAATTAGAAACATCAAAACCAAATTATTCATATGGTACACTAAGTATATATAATATTAATATCATCATTATTATTTATTTGAACTTTTATGATAAATTTTACTTGGGATGTAGTAGTTTGACACCAATCAAATTAATATGGATATTTTATGATTAAATATATTGAATACTGTAATTATTTTCAATTATTGTACTCATATTTAAACACTAATTATTATTATGGTTATGATTCAACCATTTAATATGTGGATTTTATTTGACATAGCATACCATGAGAAGGGGACTTTATAACCCCTCTATTAATCATTTGGTTTCATTAGAAAACCCTGATTTGGTTTTGGCAGTGGATTTTACAATTTTTATAGAAGTCTTTTCACAAGACCTCAATAGTATTAGATGATTTGGATCAATTCATTAGTCATATGTGTCACGACCCGTCCTCGGGGCCCATGCCGTGACTACCCCAAACTCGCCTTCCATAGGCCAGGGGTTGGCGACTAGCACCAAGTCATAAATTCCCGATAAAAAGTGAAGGCATTGCCTTTGTAAAGTAAACAAACACCACAGAGCAAGCAAGAAGAAGAAGAAATCACTAAGTAAAAGCTGGTACAATAGTAAGTGCAGAAAGTAAGTGGGCCAGAATACAAACCCAAGCTGAAAGAAAAGTACAACTAGAATGGAAAAAACAGCAACTGAAAAGTAAAGCCGCAACGTCGAGCCGTCCTCTGGAAGTCCCACATGAAGGGTGGGTACAGATAGCCTCCACTGCTCCTCGGGTCCAGCCGACCGCTCCGAGTACGTCCCACCTAGTGGTCCACCTCCAGGTACCGTCCTACTCCGCAAGCCTCAACCACGATCAGCGATGTCTGTCGTCTGCAACCAACACAACGTAGTGCAGGCATAGCCCATGCAAGAGTGAGTATAAGCTACTCAGTAGGGACCCTGAGACCCCCGAAGGTCTCCCAGAATCCACAAAGGATAATCCACAAAGAAAAGATACAATCACAAAATAACATCCGACACAGCTTAGGTATATGCCCATACATATACCTAAGTCATCAATTCCAACACGCTTCATCCTCCGAGCCCAAGTACAACCCAGTCCACACAGGAAAGCAAACGTATTCCACACAGGAAAGCAAAATGTAATCCACACAGGAAAGCAAATCGTAATCCACACAGGATAGAAAAACACAATCCACATCGGAAAGAAAAACATGATTTAGCTCACACAGGTATACTTCTTCGAAAGACGATAGAGATGATCACTGATCCATCTAAGTAGTCGGACCCACAAAGGATCGATAGGTACTAACCCCGGCAATGACCCACAAAGGATCGATAGGAAAATAACCCCCACAATGACCCACACAGGATCGGACCCACATAGGATCTGTAGGCGCTGGCTCGCACAGAACCGCTGAGCACTGACCCACACAGGATCGGACCCACACAGGATCGGTAGCACTGATCCATGTAGGATCGCTGAGTGCAGTAGTGTTTTCCATCGAATCCACAGAGGATCTCTGTATAGTCGTTGTCGTCACAGTAGCAGTAGCAGCCAGCTCTAGGGTTCTCGCACACAGCAAGCTCGTTCGGGAGGGTCCGCTCCACGAGCCGAGAGGCTAATACATCAACTGACACATAGTCCAGAGTGGATGTATCCAAAAGTTCTGTATCGTCAACAGGAACTCAACGTCGCAGACGGCGCGTCAATCGGACGCCCTGTCTGAGCGTTATTGGCTTTTTCGTCCCAGGGGCCCAGTTGGTTTTACGGCAAAACCAACCCATCCGTACTCCACATCCGTCCAAACCTCGGGCAGAGTAATCCAAAAGATCTGTCTCACTTTGTGGAATTCAACAATGTCGACGGCACGTCAATCGGACGTCCGAAGCTCAAGATTTGAGCGTTTCCGCTCCGAGGGCCCGGTTGGTTTTGTGTACGAACCAACCCGGCCTAACTCAAAGTATTCTGAAACCTTGAGTGTGATATACCAAAACGACCATCTCAATTTAAGGATCGCATCTCAATTAACGGTGCGTCGATCAAAGACCCGTAGCACATGTTATGGGCGTCCGACTGAAAAGGTTCGGTATTAAGGGGTTCAGGACCGGCCCGACCCGGCCCAATACCCCCATGGTCGACCCGAACCGGGTCCGGGTCCGGCCCGCTTGGGCACTCCCTGGACCGGTCGGCACGTCCCGGCCTGGCTGACCAGCCAGGCGGCCAGCCCGGCCTGGGCACAGCGCGCCCAGCGCACTGGCCAGGCGCTCGTCCAACCGGCCGAGCCGTTTGGCAAGAGGGGGGTGGGCTTCCCCCCTGCTGTAACCACGAAGCCCCCATTAAAATGGGGGCCGTTTTGTGCTGGCCTGCTGGGGGAATTAATTCCCCCAGTTTCCCTTTTGTCCGGTCGGCCCGCATCGGCCGGCTGGTTATGCGAACAAGGACCGGCGACGGCCAGTCCTTCCTCCTTCGCCGACACCGGCGGCCCAGAACCAACCGCCAGTCACCCTGATCCGCCACGGCACGGAACCGTCCACGGACTCGTTCGTCCGGTGCGGTGTGACGACAATGCGCCCCTCCGCCGTGGCCCCGCTCTGTCTGCGGTGCCTTTGGTTTTCTCCGACGCAGAGCGACGGCGCCGCAACTTGGTTCAACTTCACGGCGTGGTGTGATAGCGTCGTGTCCTTGTTCGTTTCCATGGCTCAGCACGATGGCGCCGCACATTCCCTGTCGCATGATCACACGTTGTGCGACGACACCGCGCCATACTCGTTTCAAACCACAAAGAAACAACACACATATAAGGGAGGAGGGTCGGCCGTGTTTGTGCGGTCCGACCCCCTCTCGTTAATCGATAGAATTTAGTCGTATAACCATGAAGAATGAAAAACTAGAAATCACAAATGAAAATAATTAAATAATTTAAACCCCTACCTCGATCGTGTCTTGAATGGGGTTTCCGTCGCGAAAAAAGATGTCGCGAGCTGAAGCTCTGTAAGTTGACAGAGAACGCCCGAGGAGGAAGTGGCATCTCATTTTTGTTGACACGAGAAGAAGATCGAAAGAGGGTTCGTCATCGATCTTCAGAAACACACCGGCTGCGAAGAGGAGAAGAGACGACACGTCGATCTCTTCTTACGGTGACGACGTTCTTTGTCGAAGTCTTGGTGTTCTTCGTGATGAAGTTGAAGAGCCCTCTCCTCAATTGCGCATACACAACATCCAACCAAAATAAAATAAGGCTCACCCTTATTTTATTAACTTAAGCCACAATTCAAAAATTCAAAACTTAAATTAAATAATTGAATTGGGTGTTGGCAAACTTAATGAGAGGAGAGGTAAAGTCACCCAATTAATGGGAAGTTAAAAAGTTATAAGATTTACAAAACATAAGTGGGGGGGAGGGTTAAGAGGAGTTAGGGAGTTAAGGGATTTGAAATGGTTGGGGATCGTCTGGGCCCCAGATCACCTTTAATCCACTCAAGATAAACTAACAAATAGTGGGTCCCACCCTAACACCTTCACTTAGGTTCTAAATCATGGAAAGGGAAATAAAATTCATAACGAAAATTTTATTTCACTAACACTTAATCCACAAATTTAAACCATTCATAACGAGCAAACGCAACACCAAAAATGGCGTTCCTAAGAAATTACTGGTGCTATGGTTCCATCGGAGCACTTGGAATTCGATTCCGAGCACCGGTTCAAAAGTTAGAAATTCACGGTCGTTCGTTCACTGAACGTACCCGAGCTAAACTTCGAATAGAAATTCCGGGCACACCGGGCCTCGGAATCTAGTGCCGTTAGAATCTGTGTTTCTTGTAAAATCCCAAATAAAATTAAGAAACAAATTTCCTTGAATTTTACGGGTCTTTAAATTAATCCCACCTCAGGGCTTTACGTCCCCGTAAAGATACATCATAATCTTGGGAAACAAATGTGGGTACTGAGCACGCATCTGAGCCTCCCACTCCCAAGTGCTCTCTTGGAGGTTCTCGTGCTGCCATTTGATGCGCACTAGAGGAATCGACCATCCACGTAGGACCCGCTCCTGTCGATTCTTGATCTCCACTGGGACCTCTGCAAAAGTCGCCCCATCATCAACGTCAAGATCCCCATGGTCAATGATATGCATCGGGTCGTGCACGTATCTCCTCAGTTGAGATACGTGGAAGACATCGTGCACCCGGTGCAACTGAGGTGGTAGATCCAGGTGATAAGCCACCTTGCCAATCCTGCTGACGACCTGGAATGGTCCGATGAAGCGTGGAGACAACTTTCCGCCACAGCCAAATCTCCGTAATCCAGGTTGAGGTGAGACACGCAAGAAGACGTGGTCGCCATCCTCGAACTCTAGTGGCCTCTGCCTCCTGTCAGCATAAGACTTTTGCCAGCTCTAAGCTGTCCTCATCCACTCCTGGATGACCGGGACCTTCTCTGTCATGGCCTGTACCATCTTCGGTCCCACAAGTGCTGACTCCCGAGGGTCTGTCCAGCACAAAGGAGATCTTCAAGGTTGGTCATACAACGCCTCGTATGGTGCCATCCCGATGGTGGAGTGGTATCTGTTGTTGTACACGAACTCTACCAAGGGTAGGTGGTCCTCCCAGCTGCGACCAAAGTCGAGGATACATGCGCGGAGCATGTCCTCGAGAGTTTGAATGGTCCGCTCTGTCTGACCATCCATCTGAGGGTGAAAGGATGTGCTCAGAAGTAACTGCGTCCTGCACGCCTCCTGAAACCCCATCCAAATCCATGAAGTAAAGAGAGCATCTCGATCGGAGAAGATATATGATGGCACACCGTGATGCCGTACAATCTCCTGAACATAGAGATTTTCCAAGCTCTCTACCGAGCCCTGCTCTCTGATGGGTAGAAAGTGCGCCGACATGGTGAGTCGGTCGACAATCACCTAGATGGAGTTGTGACCTCAAGAATTTCATGTATTTCTAGTCACGAAGTCCATAGATATTTCGTACCACATCCACTCCGGGACCTCCAAAGGCTGTACCATGCCTACTGGTACCTGGTGCTCTGCCATCACCTGCTGGCAGGTGAGGCATCGAGAAACAAATTCCGCCACAGCCTTCTTCATGCCCGGTCACCAGTGTTGTCGTCTGAGATCCTGGTACATCTTTTCCACTCCATGATGTACCACCAATGTAGATGTGTGGAACTCTCTCAGCACCTCCTCCGGTAAAGCAACTGGTACCAAGGTACGTCCTCTGAAAAGGATGTCTTGATCTACTCCAAAGGAAAAACCATCAGGTAACTGTCCTGAGGATATCTGTGCACACCGTGTCTCACAGTCAGCATCCCCACGTTGTGCCTCTCTGACCCGCTGTAGTAGTAGAGGAGTGACTGTGAGAGACTGATGAAAAGATGCTCCATCTCTATCCCCGAAGGATATCTGCAAAGAGGCTAGCTGCTCTGTCACCTCCTCAAGTAGCTGAATGCCCATCCTCCTGCTGAGTGCATCGTCTACCGTGTTCCCCTTCCCATGAGTATAGACTATCTCAAAGTCATTGTCCTGGAGGAACTCGAGCCATCGCCGTTGTCTCAAGTTCAGGTCCTTCTGGGAAAACATGTATCTGATACTGTGATGGTCAGAAAAGACTGTAAAGCGCTCTCCCATCAGATAGTGTCGCCATGTCTTTAGAGCGAAGACCACTGCTTCTAACTCCAGGTCATGGGTAGCATAGTTATGCTCATGTGGACTTAACTGACATGATCCATATGTGATCACTTCCTGCTCCTGAATCAGGACACATCCGAGTCTGGCCCCTGATGCATCACAGTAGACTACGTACCCTACTGCCTCCTCAGGAAACCTCAAGATAGGTGCGCTGGTCAATCTCTGTCTCCACTCCTGGAAGCTCTAATGACATCTGTCTGACCATACAAAGGGTTTCCCCTTCTTCATCAAAGCTGAGAGTGGTGCCGCAACTATGTAGAAGTCTGGAACAAATCTCCGGTAGTATCCAGCTAGTCCCAAGAAACTCTGCACCTTCTTCATGCTCCTGGGTGGCTCCCAAGCTAGCACTACCTCGATCTTCGCAGGATCCACCGCAACTCCCGCCTAATACAGTCAATCTGTGCATGGACCGTCGACAACCAATCCATGCCCAAGATGACGTCGTAAGGCCTCGAAGCCGCTACAATAAGATCCCAGCCGAAGCTCTCACCTCCTAGAGTAATCTCACACTCCCGGCACCAATGCACAATCTTCGAGTCTGCTCCCATAGGAGTCTCTAGCCGTAAGGATCAAGCCAATGACTCTGTCGGAATCTCCGAGCTCCGAACAAGGGAAGCAGCTATAAAAGAGTGACTCGCTCCTGTGTCTATAAGAACTGCAACAAGGGTGGAATAGACACATATAGTACCTCGAATCATCTCGGGTGCGCCGTGGTCATAGGCCTCTGCTTCCTGGAGCTGTGCCTGTCTCTGCCTGCCAGCTCCCTATGGCCGGGGTGGACCTCCTGGTGGTGGTGGTGGTGGTAAATCCTCAAAGTGTCTCCCACCACCTGCTGCTCGGCAGCTCCTCTACATCATCCGCCTTCTCCCTGCAGACAGCCATGGTCGACCCTATGCCTCTGCCTTGGTGGTCTCTCAACCGTCTACTTCTCCATGGCATGGCGGGTCGGGAAATCACGAGCCATGTGGCCCTGCCCGCCGCATGAGTAGCACTACATGCCTCTTGAAAGACTGTGTCCGTGTTGTGTTCCCCGCACTACTGAGCTAGTATCCTGAGGTCGTCTGCCAGAGGGTCTGGTCTGCCTAGACCCAAGTGTCATTCGTCGACTGCCTGCTGCAGAAGACTCTGCTACATGCCGCCATGCAGTGGGTCTCAGCGCTGGTTTAGACTCAACAAGAAATCTCTCGATCAAAAGGGATCGCTCCAGTACTCATATCTGAGTCGAAATGCTGACGGAGATCAGTGATGCCCTGATATCGTGTCTCAATCCCTGCTCAATGGTCCGAGCCTGGAGGAATGGGTCCCGTACCATGTCTATAGAGTAGCGCGAGAGATCGGTAAATCTCGCCGAGTACTGGGCGACTGTCATGCTGCCCTGTCGGAGCTATAGAAGCTCCTGGATGCACACCGCACATAGGGTGGCTGGGACAAACTCCGAGCAAAGGAGGCTCCCAAAGTCTGTCCAGAGAAGAGATGCCTCATCGTGCACCTGGAGCATCAAGCTCCACCATCGGCCTGATGCTTCGTGTAGTAGGCTCGCTGCGAGGATCACCATGAGGTCTGCTGGTGTCCTCACTAACCGAAAAAATCGTACCACTGCCTCCAGCCAGTCCTCGGCTACCTGGGGGTTCGTCTCCCCGTGGAACCTGGGTGGTCACTGGTACTGGAACTCATGCAGTGCACTAAGGCGACGTGCATCGTCAGCGGCTGGGGATGGAAGCATCGGTGGCTCGGCGGGGAGAGCTACTACCGGTGCCACTACTGACAAAGGGCCTTGCACCGAGGCCTCGTCGCTCGGTGGGATGTCGTCATGCTCGACTCTCGGAACCCTAGATGGCTATCATCGTGAGACCATCCTGAAAAGGAAACAGGTGCGCCATGGTCAGAACAGTATACCTGGTGATCTAATAAAAAGTAATCACAAGGAAAACATGAAACACACATGCAATCAATGTTTTCGTGCATTAAGTTGGAAATCAGAAGTCAGGGTCCTAGTGTATGGATACGTCGGTCGCCGCACCAACACTGGACTCCCTGGACTGATAACCACACCCAATACGCTAAACACTATTGCTTCACATAGAAAAAGATCAGAGTCCCATGTTATGCGGTAGAACCGATCTCCTTTGATACCAATTTGTCACGACCCGTCCTCGGGGCCCGTGCCGTGACTTCCCCAAGCCCACCTTCCATAGGCCAGGGGCTGGCGACTAGCACCAAGGAGTAAATTCCTGATAAAAAGGGAAGGCATTGCCTTTGAAAAGTAAACAAACACCACAGAGCAAGCAAGCAGAAGAAGAAATCACTATGTAAAACCCGGTACAACAGTAAGTGCGGAAAGTCAGTGGGCTAGAATACAAAACCAAACTGAAAGTAAAGTACAACTAGAAAGGGAAAAACAACAACTGAAAAGTAAAGACGCAACGTCGAGCTATCCTCAAGAAGTCCCACATGAAGGGTGGGTACAGATAGCCTCCACTGCTCCTCGGGTCCAGACGACCGCTCCGAGTATGTCCCACCAAGTGGTCCACCTCCAGGTACCGCCCTGCTCCGCAAGCCTCAACCACTATCAGAGCTTTCCGTCGTCTGTAACCAACACAACGTAGTGCGGGCATAGCCCATTGCAAGGGTGAGTATAAGTTACTCAGTAGGGACCCCGAGACCCCCGAAGGTCTCCCAGAATCCACAAAGGATAATCCACAAAGGAAAGATACAATCACGAAGTAACATCCGACACAGCTTAGTTATATGCCCATACATATACCTAAGTCATCAATTCCAACACGCTCCAACCTCCGAGCTCAAGTACAACCCAGTCCACACAGGAAAGCAAACGTATTCCACACAGGAAAGCAAAACGTAATCCACACAGGAAAGAAAAACGTAATCCACACATGGTAGCACAACACAATCCACATAGGAAAGAAAAACATGATTCAGCTCACACAGGTATACTTCTTCGAAAGACGATAGAGATGATCACTGATCCATCTAAGTCGTCAGACCCAAAACAGATCGATAAGTACTAACCCCCGCAATGACCCACAAAGGATCGATAGGAAACTAACCCCCGCAATGACCCACACAGGATCAGACCCACACAGGATCTGTAGGCGCTGGCTCACACAGAACCGTTAAGCGCTGACCCACACAGGATCGGACCCACACATGATCGGTAGCACTGATCCATGTAGGATCGCTGAGTGCAGTTGTCTTCGCCATCGAATCCACTGAGGATCTCTGTACAGTCGTCGTCATCACAGTAGTAGTCGCAGAAAGCTCTAGGGTTCCCGCACACAGCAAGCTCGATCAAGAGGGTCCGCTCCACGATCCGAGAGGCTGATACATCAACTGACACATAGTCCAGAGTTGACGTATCCAAAAGTTCTATATCAACATAAGGAACTCAACGTCGCAGACGGCGCGTCAATCGGACGCCTGGTCCGAGAGTTATTGGCTTTTTCTTCCCAAAGGCCCGGTTGATTTTTAAGGCAAAACCAACCCGACCGTACTCCACCTACGTCCAAACCTCGGGCGGAGTAAGCCAAAAGATCTGTCTCACTTAAGGGAATTCAACAAAGTCAACGGCACATCAATCGGACGTCCAAAGCTCAATATATGAGCGTTTCCGCTCCAAGGGGCCGGTTGGTTTCATGTACGAACCAACCCGGACTAACTCAAAGTATTCTGAAACCTTGAGTGCGATATACCGAAACGACCGTCTTGATCCAAGGATCGCATCGCAATTGACGGTGCATCGATCGGAGACCCGTAGCTCAAGTTATGGGCGTCCGACCAAAAACGGTTCGGTATTTAGGGGTTCGGGCCCGGTCCGACCCTGGCCGATGCCCCCGAGGTCAACCCGAACTGGGTCGACCCAAACCGGGTTCGGGTCCGGCCCGATCGGCGCGGCCCGTCCTGGCCTGGGCACAGCGTGCTAGCCAGGCGCTCGACCAACCAGTCGAGCCGTTTGTCAGGGGGGGGGGGGGCCTGCCCCCCTGGTGTAATCACGCCCCCCCCCCCAATTAAAATGGGGGCCGTTTTGTGGTGGCCGGCCGGAGGAATTAATTCCCGCGGTTTCCCTTTTGTCCGGACGGCATGAACTGGCCGGCCAGTTCTGCCAACAAGGACCAGCGACGGCCGGTCCTTCCTCATTCGCTGACACCGGCGACCGAGAACCGACCGCCGCTCACCCTGCTCCGCTGCGGTGCGACGGCACCGCGCCCCTCCGCCGCGGCCCCGTTCCGTCCACTGTGTCTTTGGTTTTCTCCGACGCGGTGCGACGGCGCCGCGACATGGTTCAACTTCACGGAGCGGCGCGACGACATCATGTCCTTGTTCGTTTCCACGGCGCGACGCGACGGCGCCACACATTCCTTGTCACACGATCACACGATGTGCGACGACACCGCGGCATACTCATTTCAAACCACAAAGAAACAACACATGGATAAGGGAGGAGGGTCGGCCGTGTTTGTGCGGTCCGGACCCATCTCGTTAATCGATATCATTTAGACGTATAACCACGAAGAATGACAAACTAGAAATCACGAACGAAAATAATTAAATAATTTAAACCCCTACCTCGAGCGTGGCGTGAACGGGGATTCCATCTCGGAAAAATAAATCGCGAGGTGAATCTCCATAAGTTGACGGAGAACGCTCGAGGAGGAAGTGGTGTCTCCTTTTCGTTGACATGGGAAGAAGATCGAAAGAGGGTGCATCTTCGATCTTCGGAAACACACCGACTGCGAAGAGGAGAAGAGACGGCACGTCGATCACTTATTACGGTGACGACGTTCTTTTTCGAAGTCTTGGTGTTCATTGTGATGATGATGAATAGCTCTCTCCTCAATTTCCCACACAAAACATCCAACCAAAATAAAATAAGGCTCACCCTTATTTTATTAACTTAAGACACAATTCAAAAATTCAAAGTAGAAATTAAATAATTGAATTGGGTGTTGGAAAAATTAATGAGAGGAGAGGTAAAGTCACCCAATTAATGGGAAGTTAAAAAGTTATAAGAGTTACACAACTTAAGTGGGGGGGGGTTAAGTGGAGTTAGGGAGTTAAGGGATTTGAAAAGGTGGGGGCTCGTGTGGCCCCCACCTCACCTTTAATCCACTCATGATAAACTAACAAACAGTGGGTCCCACCCTAACTCCTACACTTAGGTTCTAACTCATGGAAAGGGAAATAAAATTTGTAACGAAAATTTTTTTTCACTAACAGTAAATCCACAAATATACACCATTCATAACAAGGAAATGCAACTCCAGAAAAGGCGTTCCTAAGCAATTACCGGCGCTACGGTTCCATCGGTGCCCTCAGAATTCTATTCTGAGCACCGGTTCAAAAGTTAGAAATTTACGCTCATTCGTTCACTGAACGTACTCGAGCTAAACTTTGGATAGAAATTCCGGGCACACCGGGCCTCGGAATCAAGTTCCGTCAGAAACTGTGTTCTTCTAAAATCCCAAAGAAAATTGAGAAAAAATTTTCCTTCAATTTTATGGGTCTTTACAATATGTTTTAGTTTTCCTGAAATATACAATCTATCATTATGAATTATTTTATTGATATTCCATAAGATTTTTTTATTATTCATTATATCGATGTTTATGTTTGGTGATCACGTTATTATATAAAAGGAATTATTTGGTCTTCATTTATTACAACTATATTAAACTTAATTTATTAATTTAAATGATTGTGTTTCAGTTATATACATTTCCATGTTAATTATGGAATATTTATTCATAGATTCTACCATATTCTTATCCTTATAAACTATATAACATGTATATTTTTCTTATAGACATACGTTGATACACTAATGGTAATAATGGTGATTTAAAAGAAATGCTTATGTATTTTATATTTTCAATTGTAAAAATAATTTTAGTTTTTTTACTGTTTTCCATAACTTATAAATTATTAGGTTATTAAGAATGTAATTATTTATATATTATTATCATATAATAATGTAGACACTATTTCTATGATACGAGGTTTAGAGTATCATCACTTTTGATTCCATTTGTCCACGATTTGGACCATTATTTTATCTAATATAAATTAATTTCTAATATTTCATCCCCTAGATTTTAGAATCGATATATTCTTGATAGAAGGATAAATATAATATTGTTTTAGTTATGAATGATAAATTGATGTTTAAAATTTTTTATTCATAGTAATTTATTTCTAATTTTTAGTGATAAAATAATTAACATAAATGATTATGAAAAATAGACACATTTTATGGGTAATTTGAAAAAATATAAAACAATTAATTTAAAAACAAAAATATTATTATTATATTACTGATTCATAGTGTTCCATGAACTTTTTATATTATTATAACATATTTCTGGTTTCATGAATGGATTATAATCTAATTATATTTTTGAAATAATCTTTTTTATGTCACATTAAATGAAACCATCCAAAATTATCCTTAAAGATATTATATTATAAATAATGTTTTGTTATATGATTTAGAATTCCTAAAAGATTATCTTCATCAATGTAGTAGTACATGGTAGATTATATCAACCATAAAATATTTATGATATTGTTTCACTGTTATATGAACTATTTTTATCCTTAAATTGAAAGGATCCTTTTTATGTTGGAGATCATCAAAATGGTTAATGTGGGGTTAAATAAAAAAATATAGCTTTGAGAATAGAACATAAATTTTTCCAAATTTAATTTAATGTTATTATTTTGTCTGATTATCATCATAGATTCTAAATAATTTAGGATGGAACATTTTTTACATGAAAATTAATTTTATTTATCTTATTAATTTATGAAATTTCAAAAGCGCCCCTTCCCTCACATATAAATGGGCATCACCTCTATTATTTTTTAAAACATAAAAAGACTATTAGATATAAAATACCTATAAAATATGTTCCATATTTCCCTTTTCAAATATTAGTTTCATTATTTTGGTCATATATATATGAAAAGATATATATTGGCGGAAATAAAAAGTCTCTTTCTAGGGAATAGCATATTTATAAACAGAGTGTTTTCTTATTTCTTCCCCGACCCCTTAAAATGTTACTCAACCATGCTAAGAAAAAAACTATTTCATCTATATAATAATATAATATTTCATTAATTTATTAATCCACATCCATCTCTTCTTCCATCAAAAGGGGTGACGAAACATTCTTTTGTGGGTACAAATGACTACCTCCTCATGAACTGATGGAATTATTTTTCCACTACCACATAGCATTCATTTTTTATTTTGGTATTTAATTAATATATATATATATATGTGTGTGTGTGTGTGTATTCTGTTCAGGATATATTTGTTATTAAAAAAATATAATATATTATATAATTTCTTATAGATCCTCTGAATAAGTAATGATAACGTTTTTTGTTTGTACATGTTGACTACCACATTAATGAATTTATGGGATTTATATTATTCACCACATCAGAAGGATATTATATATAAGATTCATTAATGAAATAATATGATATTTATTATGTAATGATAATTCTGGTTTGATAAATAACACAGAAATTCCTTTCATAATGATTGTTAAAAAAATCAGTCATTACTCAAGTGTATGTTCAACCTACAATCTACACATTTGTATTGTAGATCATCTTTTTAAAATAATCATTCAGGGTGGCTTTAATATAATAAATGATTTATAAAAATGATAATTATTTTATGATTAATATTCTACAGATGGATTAATAATGATCATTTTGAACATAGTATACCCAGTGAAATAAATTTGGATGTATGAGCTAGGTATCATCAAAACATATAATATAAAATATAAATTATTTTTTACCAATTATATCGAGAAAAAATATAATAATAAACCAGAAAATTGTTCTTAATAAATTAGATAACTATTATATGGTTATTATTAATGAGTATAATGAATGTATGTGATGATTAGGACACAAGATATAGACACTTTAACTTAAAACATTATTTAAAATGTTCCCATGATTTATATTCACAATAATTTTATTCCATGACCATATTTTTTTCATTTTATTTTATGGATGAATTTATGTGCACAAAATTAATATCAAGAGAAATTACATATCAATACAAAATTAGTTACATTATTTTTCAAGAGGAATCCTTTTATATATTGTTTTGGCCGTGTTTTTGAGAGTCAAAATGAGTATTCTAATATAATTTATACAAGGAAAAATAAATTTCCCAACTCCATCCCAATTATTTTAAATTTTAATGCCCTTATAATATTCTATTTCTTTCTTTAATGAAAATTGTCATTAACTAATTTTGGGTTATTTTTAAAAAAGGTTTTGAAATGGAAGGTATATTTATATATCAAATAAATATTTCTTATAGGTGATAAGAATATTATTGTTCATGAAATGGTCAAAATGATTTATTTGATTCTTCATAATTAATTTATATATATTTTTAATTTATTATGATGAAAGGTTATTATGTTATAAACTAGTGATAGGTGGTTCTAGAATAATCAATTAATTGGTTGTTACAATATTATCCAAGCATGAGTGTTTTATTTATAAAAAAGGATTGATGGGTCCATGATTTCCTTTAAGTGTATTGGTAATAGAAGCCAACCATATTTATTTCTTACGTTTGTAAGAGTTATATGGAAAATAATTTTCAAATTTATTAAAAATTTATTTTGATTTATATTGGTTATTAAAAAAATATTATGATTTCTCATTGTAGGATGATGATATTTAGTTTAATGAAAAATATATTCTACATTTAAAGTATCAAAATTATATATTTTTAAAAAGGATTTTATGATTGAAAATAAATCATTGTGAGTTTAGTTTTACCGTTAATTTTTATTAATAAACTTATTAAATTTTTTTGTGTAGATATCATGATTTTATATGTAATAAAATTAATATTTGGAAAATAATAATTATAAAGAAAATCTAAATTTTTATAAGTATTCATTTACTAAGATATCTCATTATTTTATTCCTCATTTATGAACCATATTGAGATTTTTGTTACCATCAAATGTTTTATAATGTATTTAATATAGTTTAGGGATATGTAAAGGGAATGATGATGTTCTGTTGATGGCCACGAAGTATTTTCATCTCAAGAAATCAAGATTTATGTAAAAAACATACACTATGGGAAAAGTGGACACTACATAGATGTGTTAAATTTGCAATATATTGGTCTAATATGTAAGGGTTATGACCTAATACTCTCAAACAACAATCTAAAATTGTCATCATGAATGAAAAAATATGAATTTTTGTCAAAAAAATGATTATTTTAATTTTTATATCTAGGTCCTTACATTTTCATCAATGAAAGGTTTCAAATTACATTATATTTTATGATTTTATTTAAACACATGTTAAAAATAATCTATAACAACTAATGATAGTATGATACAGATTAATATGGTATTTTTGTACACATATAAAAATTTTGAAAATAGAATGCTTAAGGATATATTTGTGTTTATTATTTTCCTAAAAAAGTTTATTCTTATTTTATAAAAATTATCTAAAAAAATATTGTTTTTGTAAATTGATAGACACAGCAGAAAAAATATAAGAATGTATTTAAAAGGAAAATTTATAGTTTTTATAAATGAGTTACAAAAAAATTGGAGATAAAGTGGAAAATATTGTGGCTATTTTTAACCGACTATGACAGGTTATGACTAAAAACATAAACCGATATGAGTTTTGGCAACGACATATGTATTTATAGAATAAAACATTATCATATCTATTAATATTTATTAATAAGATATTAAATTTACCTTAAAATGGAATTCTTTGTTTTAGGGTGTACCTGACACACAATAATGGGTTTCTCCTAAATATTTTGTATCACAAAAATCTGAATCATACCAAGAAAAATAATAATAATGTTATATTATTATTTTAAATGGTAGTTAATTCCAAGATATTGTACTTGAATGAATGAAAAAACAACCATATTATGATTAATCATATTTGTTAAATGTTTTTATATTTATCCAATAAAATTTATAGGCTTAAAATGAGAATGAATACCATTTTAAGAAAAAATACTCTAATATTATTAAAAGGTATTTTTAATGATTTTTGATAGATAACCCTTTTTAAATATAGTTTTTGCCACTTATATATGTTCCAATTTAGAGAAATAAACATATAATTTATAAGTGAGACATAAAAATTTACTTTGGGTAAATTATTGATATTTTTCTGATAATGTTCTATTTTTAATGAATAAAAAAAAATACTGCATTTAAATTCAACACTAAATTTTCATATTGTTTATTTATATGATTAGATTTTACATTAAATTGGTTTTAATGTGTAATTAGATTATTTTTTTAACATTTAATTCAATTTTGTTCATTGTAAGTAATTTCAATTTGAAATTGGATATAAACACATACTACTCTTTTGGTAGTTTTTACTTCTTAATAGAACGCTTTTCAGTTTTGACAGTGGGAATTAATTTTTAATAAATTTTTGCAATTTCTGTGTTTTGAATTTGGAAAAATTGATTAAATCCTTAGAGTCAGGAGGTAAAAATTCTATAAATGGGTAAATTTTATTTTTAGACCTTATGAATAGTAACTTCAGTAAATATATTATTAACAATGGTTAAAGGGTAAATCTGGTAAATAAGGTTAAACAATATTAATATAATAATATTAAATTAACCTAACAAATTGTCTAACCTTATTGGATGATATATTTCCAAACATGGGAATATGTGGGTCGATTTTAAGACCCCATGGAGCCACTTGTGTGTGAAAATGATATTTAATTACTTTTAATTTAATGTTAAGGAAAATATAACCTAAACATGTATCTTTTACCAAAATTTTATTATATGTGGTTATATTAGTGATATCATCAACTATAAATATTAATTAGAATGATAAATAGATTTCATTAATTATGGTATTTTATTTATAATATATAGACAACAAATAAATAAATTTATTTATGGCACAATTGTGATGTAGTGGTTACCTTATTAATGAATGTTTTCAATAAATGAGATTATAAAATTTAAAATATATTTATTTTGAAACTTTTATTCAATAAGTGATTTTTATGGATGATTATGACATGTTATATTTGAATTATTGTAATTTTTTTGAATGAATAAATTGGTTACGTATTTTTTAAGAAGTCATGACATGAATAGTATAAAAATTAACATAAATGAGTTTTTAAATGAATTAATATTTTATAAAATTATATCATATTACAAAAAATATTATATTTAGCGAAATGACATATATGATGTTAAAAATATCATTAATATTCCATTTTTCTATATTTTCTTTTTATATTAACTATCGTAAACATATATTTTTAATATACAAGAAGACATGGTAAAAGATAAAAAGTTTACTAAGGGTTAAAGATAAAATATAAGGTTATTTTTGTGACCTAAAATTTTCTAAAACCAATTGGATATGATTATTTTGGTCCATCCTCATCTGATATTATAAATATATCACTTTGGTTTAATTATAATTTGAAAATAAATTAATAATAATATAATACTTTCAAACATTCCTAATGTGCCCCTCCTCACTATTATGAAAGAACACAACCTCTAACCATTACTCTCACCCCTCAAGCACCCTCGACTCATCCAAACCCAGATCTACTAAGATCCCAATAAACCTTTATTCCTCTTATAATCCATAACAATGTCATAAGGTAATTTAATAAATCTTTTTTTATCTTAAATCAAAAGGCATTATTCGATTTGAGGCAATGTATTCTCTCAAACTTTTTTCATTTATTTTCCTTATCTGACCCCATAAACTATCTTTTTTCCATTATTATATTACTAAAATAGTATCCTAAATATAATAGGTTTTTTTATATAATTATTTTAACTAAACATACACACACCTCCATCTATTGGATTCGAAAATAGTGTTTCTGTGTACGGAGAACTACTGCCTCACGAAACGATGATCTTTCAATTCTATCCAACCACCACTAATGGTTGACATTATGATGGAACATTATTTATATATGTATATATTATATTTATATTGTCTTTATTCTTCTGTAATTTATATTTAAAAAATACCTTTATTCTTATCATGATGTGTAAATACAATAATTTCATCTGAGGAAGTGCGGACTACCACCCCACAATATGAAATGAGTTGTTTATTCTAAACATGGATTGTATAAATGGTGGAATCATTGAACTTATGTAACATATATAACATAGATTTTATAATGAAATTTTTATGTACCCATGTAATATTATTTTTCATTCAGTTAAATATGAAACATAAATGAAAGTAGCATTCATGCGTATGTATGACTTACTTTCTCCAAGAACGGTGCATTTCATTTATTATATCCAAATACTATGGATTATTCTAAATAAATATATACTATATATATATTATATTGATGATATCTAAATAATGAAAATCATTCTGGAGATAATGTAATTTTGACCACATGGACTATTTAAATTTTATAACAAATTCATTTTTGACTCAACTTCAAAACATCGACAAAATGTCTGATATAAACTCAGATAAAGTAATAATAGTTATATTAAGGAAATAAGTGATATAAAATGAATAATAAACATGATAAAGGTTCTAATGTGTTTTGAAATTTACTTATGTTTATTACCTTGGAAATTAATGAATGAACGAGTCACGTGGGATACGACGTAAGAGAATTTTTAACAATATCCTTTCATTGAGGAATATATTTATTTATACACGACATGATTTAATACGATGTATAAAACCCTTTTACATTTAATTTAATTATTATGGAATTATTTTAAAAGTGGAAATTTATTAAATGAAAATGAGAATGTTTCTTTTTAAAGTACTGGGTGACATCAACCTTTCCGCCACTTTGAGCATTATTTTATACATGGATTCCTTAACAAGCCGTGATGTTTTTGAAATTAAAAATAAATACCATAGATCCTTTTTAATATATTGTTTTATGAAAAATGTTTTGGAAGTGGATTTACTATTTCAATATCTTTGAATTATTTCTCATGATTTCAAATGAAATATTTAAAATTCAAATGTTGATATCTTCTGTCTTTTATATGTGATGATTATTATAATGGTTCCAAGACATTTTATGGGTGGTTACATGATAAACCAAATGATGGGTGGTTCCATGATATACTAGGGATGGGTGGTCACTTTATAACCTCCAATAAATTGGGTATAAAAGTTATCCTTATGGATATTCTACTTGTAAAAATTATTTGTGGAAGTTGACTATATGTTTATTCCATTTAAGTAGGAATGTGTCACAATTTTACCTTTTATATGTTATGTGTTATTTTTATGGGATTTATGGTGATATATTGGTTGCAAAAGGGAAAGCTATGAAATTTTATTAAGTGAAGAGTATTTACTACTTTATAAAAGTGAAATTTTTTACTTATGATAATGTATTCATGGTTTACATGTTGTTTTGAATAACTAATAGTTTTCCATCTTTCTGTATCTATTACATAGCTTTTTATTAACGTCCCGTGTTTTTGAAATTTTTTTCGTAAGTCATGATGAGGAATAGGATCAAGGATGGGATGAACTAAATTTAATTCTTATTAGAACATAGAAATAAACATGTTTCTTTTCAAATAAGTGTTTATATTTTATAAAAAATTGATACTAAGTAGAAGGGTCTATATAAAATATAAAGTTGTTATGTATATGTTATGAACTAATAATCTAAATATATAAACATGAAAAGATCCTCAGTGTGAATAATTAACATAATTTTAGATTATGTTATATTAAAGGATATGGCCTTATTGTTGGTATTATAGGTTAATTTAGATAACATTAGGAGTTAGAATTTTTCTAATTGAATATCCATAAATTATTTGTAATTTATTATAAGATTAAAATGATATAGAATTTTAACATTACCATGTTATTTTTTATGATATTTTTGTGTTCATAATGGCTTTCTATATAGGAAAGAATGCAACTATGATGGGACAACATCAAGAGGAAAACAACCTTCCTAATAATAAACATGAGATTGTCCAAATTATAATTTAACAATTTATTGTATTGATGGCACTATTGAATCATGATATAAATCGTGGTGGTATCCATGAATGAGATATGCTAGATCAACTATAGAGGAACATGTCAATAATGGAGCATTTATCCCCCATTATTTATAGGATCATCTGACTATGTTCAAGATAAAGGGCGAATCAAATAACATGAAAATATTTTCGATGTCATTGGTTATAAAGACAATCATGTGGTTAGTCTTGAGGTTTATCATTTTTATGGAGAAGCACATCTGTGGTGGTCGATGGTTAAAACAAAGAGGGACAATGAGGTGATTGATTCTATTGGTTGGTACGAAATCGAAGGTATGTTTACCGAGAAATATTTTCATAAGGAGGATTGAATTTGGATGGAAAACTATTCTTAGATTTGAGATAAGAGGATGACTTAGTTGGTCCATATAATGGAATTTTCACTCGACCGATAAGGAATGCTTCAAAATTCTTATGATATCTTGATAGTAAAATAAATCGATTCCACTAAGGAATGAAGCCGTTATATCAAACAATATTAGCTTCCAATGAATTCAAAATCTATGTGAAACTATTCAGATGTTTAGAGAAAGTAGAAATGGAGTTTTCTAATGATTTGGTGTTTCAAGAGAGCTGGAAAATGAATACGTCTAGTTGGCAATAAAAGAGAAACAATTCATTAAAGAAACCTAGAGGAAAGAAAATTAAATTTCCATATTGTGAGAAGTGTGGTAAAAATCATTTGGATAATGTTTATAAATGTCTGGGGAGTACTTCCATTGTGGTAAAACTGTTCATATTACTCATTAAAATAATAAAGATGATCATGCAAGCAATAAAAAGCCACTGGTCAGATGTTTTAGATCAAATGAATTTAGGAATTATTCCAATCTGTATCCAAAGTTGATTAACCAGTGTGGAAACCCTACAGATCAAAAGCAGAAGGGTGGGGAAAAATCTTTTGCTACTACTACAGATGATTTGGGACCATCAAATGATGTTATATCATTTACTTTGTTTTTTAGATTATGCCAATGTGTTGTTTTATTCTGGATCTATATATTCTTCTATTTCTGATAAATTTTATAGTAAATTAGATATTCCATCTCAAGATGTGAATCCTAAACTTATGATAAAAACACCTGGTGGAAATGTTGATGGAAAAAATTATATGAATAATAATATCCTTATTTTTGGAAAAAAAATTACATGAAAACCATGTTGGTTCTATCTAGTAGAGTTTGATGTTATTTTGGGAATGTATTGGATTTTTGTTTACCATGCTAAGATTGATTATATATCTAAAGAGGTTTCTTTTTAGAAAGACTTTTTGTTTTTGTACATGAATTAACCCTTATATTGGATAACATATTTGGAAGCTGAAAAAAAGTGAATGATAGAAATGAATGTTACCTTTCACATATTGCTGAAAAAAGGAACTGTTCATATTAATGCTGCAAAAAGAGTAAATGAGTATCTTGATGTTTTTTTGGATGAGTTTTCTGGTATTATACCTGATCAAGAATTTGAATTTATTATTGACCTAGTTCCTCATGTTATGAAAATTTCAAACCCCCCTATTGAATAACTCAAATTAACCTTTTAGAGTTAAATAAAGAATTGCATGAGTTGGAAGATAAATTATTCATTGAACCTAGAACATCAACATTGGGTGCTCCAGTCTATTTTTTTAAAAATAATGATTTATCAATGAGAATTTTCATTTATTATTGAGCCTTGAATAATATCACTATTAAGAACAAGTATCATTTTTATCATATCTATGATTTCTTTGATCAGCTCCATGGAGCTCGGTAATTTGTAAAGATGACTTGAGGTTGGGGTACCATCAATTGAAATTAAAGGAAGCATATGTTCTCAACCCCAGGTTTCATACTAGATATGGCCATTATGTATTTTTAGGTATGACTTTTGGTTTAACCAATGAACCTCCTCTATTCATGGATCATATGAATTGAATTTTCCATGAGTTATAGGATAATATTGTGTTTATGTCTATTGATGGCATTTTGGTATATTCCAAAATTAAATAGGAACATTATAGTAATATAATTATTCTCATTAAACCCATAAATGAAAATAAATCATATGGTAAATTCATAAAATGTGAGTTTTGGTTACAACAAATTTCATCCCTTGGTCACATGGTTTAATACAATGGCATACCTATTGATTCTGATAAAACAAAAGTTTTTTAAGAATGGCCAATACCTACAAATATAATTTAGATTCATAGTTTTCTTGATTTGTCAGGCTATTACAGAAGCTTCACTGCGAATTTTTCATGGTTAACTAGCCCACAAACTATGTTAACTCGAAAATGTGTAAAGTTTATCTAGAAAAAAATGTGATTATTATTTTTAAGAATTAAAAATAATATTGGTGAATCCTCCAGTATTGGCATTACCTTCATGAAATGGTGAGTTTTTTAACTAAAGTGATTATTTGTTTTAAGGAATTTGTTTTTTCCTAATATAGAATGATCTGGTAATTGATTATGCTTCACATGAGTTGAAAACTCCTGAGTTAAATTACCCTACCCATGATTTGGAATTTGATTCTTTTTTTTAATAATAATTTGGAGGCATACTTTATATGGTGTAATGTGTGAAATATATACTAATTACAAAATATTGAAGTATATATTCACTTAGATAAAATTAAACAGGAGACAATGGAGATGGTTAGAATTAATCCTGGATTATGATTGCATGATCTTTTACCATCTACGAATTACAAATAATGTCGCTGATTATTTGAGCCGAAAGAGTAATTCTATATTACCATGTTATGTTTGGAATAATATACATTGATTAAAGATTTGATGAACATTGTAATTGAAGCTATCAGTGTAAGAAATTACTCTATTTTTTAAGGTGTTAGTGAAATCATCTATATTAGACAGAATTAAGAAGGCATAGAAGGAGGGTAGTGAGTTGTAGAAAAAGTTAGAGTTGGTTCATAAGGGGTTGTTTCCTGCATTTAATGTTGATAATTATTGTATTTTGAGATTTGGGAAGTGATTATGTGTGCCTTGTGATTAATATTTGAATAAAGGGTTGTTATGTGAAGGTCACAGTTCTCTATTTTCAGCTCATCCCAGCCGTACTATGATGAACAAAGATCTTCGAGAGTACTACAGGTGGGATGGAATGAAATAAGATATCGATGACGTTACTATGAAGTGTTTGACTTGACTTTAGGTAAATGTAGAGCATAATTTACCAAAATAGATTCTTCAGAAATTACCTGTGCCAGAGTGAAATTGATAAAATATATCCAGCGACTTATTTGTGGGATAACTGAATACATCTTGAGATAATAATGCAATCCAGGATATTGTTGATCGATTGACTAAATCTACTAATTTTTATCGTATTTAAGAAACATTGTATATAGATCAACATTCTTGATTTTATATTAAAGACATAGTATGGTTACATGGGGCTCTGCTCTCTATTGTATTTGTTCATGATCCCATGTTCCCTTCTATCTTTCGGAAGGGCCTTTAGAAGTTCTTGGGTACTGAATTAATTTTCAATACAACTTTTAATCTTCAATCAGATGGGTAGTCAGAATGAAAAATTCAAAAAATTGAAAGATATGATATGTTCCTCATCAATGGATTATAATGGAATATTGGACCAATATAATTCATTGGTTTAGTTTTCTTATAATAACAGTTTTTATTCCAGTATATAAATGGCTCAATTTGAGGCGTTATATGGAAATTTGTCTTGCACACCGGATTTTTAGGATTATTTATATGAATGAATGTTGATGGGACCCAAATTGGTATCGGAGATTGTATAATATGTTCAGTTAATTCAGAAGCACATTAGGATACCATAGAGCAGGCAGAAAAGTTATGTAGATAACTGGAGGAAGGATCTTTCTTTTGAGGTAGGTGATCATGTCTTTTTCAATGTTTCTCTAAGGAAAAGTGTGATGCGTTTTTGTAAGATGGGAAAGCTGAGTCTGAGGCTCATCAGACCATATAAAATCCAACATAAAGTTGGATCTGTTTTCTATAGAGTGGATTCCCCTTCATTTTTATGTCAACTCCATAATGATTTTTATATTGAAATGATGAGAAAATATATGCCGGATACATCTCATGTTTTGAGTCCAATGGTAGTTTAGTTGGAAGAGATTATTTCTTACGAGGAACAACTAGTCCAGATTCTTGACCAACGAGAGAAAGTGTTGCGGAATAAGGTAATTCATTAGGTAAAGAATTTTTGGAAAACCACATGGTTAAATAGGAAACATCAGAATATGAAAATACTATGAGATATAAATACACTATATTATTTTATTAGTGAATAGAATTTGGAGGACATAATTCCCAAAAGGGGGAAGGATGTAATAACCCAGGTATTTATAGAATAATACTTTTTATTTTTATTAATAATTATAAATAAGATATTAATTTTACTTTAAAGAGGATTCTATGTTCGATGGCGTACCAGACACACAACAAGGGGTTTCTCCAAAATCTTATGTTGCACACAAGGCTGAGTAATACCAAAAAATAATATAATAATAATATATTTTTAAATGGTAGTTAACGCATTTACATTGTAATAGAATGAATTAATTGTACTTACCACATTATATTAATCATGTTTTTAAATTTCTATACACATATCTAATACAATTCAGAGGCTTAAAATGAGAATAAATCCAATTTTAATCATAAATAATCTGTTATTTTTTAAAAAATGTAGTTTTACCGCCCTTTGATGGAGAAGCCCTTTTCCATTTATTTTTTTCACATTTATATGGTATATTTTAGAGAATAAAATTCTTCTTTAGAAATAGTAAATCAAAATATACGTTCAGTAATATTTTTGTATTTTTATGAAAAAGTTCATTTTATAATGAATAATGAAAAATACAGCATTTTAAGTCCAAACATTATTTTCAGATGATTTATTTATATTGTTATATTATCGTTGTAATTGGTTTTAATGTGTAATCAGATTATGTTTTTACTATTTAATCCAATTCTGGTCCTTGGAAGGAATTTTACATTTAAATTATATATAAACACATGCCAATATTTTGAATGTTATTATTTCTTAAAAACGCACTTTTTGGTTTTGACAATGAGAATAAATTTTAAATTAATTTCTTAAACATCAGTGTAATGAATTTGGAAAAATTTATTCCATATTTTGATTCAAGAGGTCCAAATTTTTTATGTAGGTAACTTTAATTTTTAGATATTATGAGTAGTGACTTTAGTAAATATTTTATTTAAATGGTTAAAGGGTAAATCTTGTAAATAAGGGTAAAAAATAATATTATATTAATATTAAATCACCCAAACACGTATCATAATCCCATTGGATGAGATATATATCAATATTCTATTCTATGGGTCGATTCTAGGACACCATTGAGCCATATGTGTGTGAAAATTACATTTAATTACTTTTAATTTAAAGTTAAGTAAAATATAACCTAAACATTTTTCTTTTAGTAAAACAATTTCTATATGGGGTTATATAAGCTATCATTTCGACTATAAATAGTAATTAGAAATCTGAAAATATTTCATAAATAATGGTAGTTTATTTATAATTTTTAGATATTAAATAAATAAATTTAGGTATGACACAATGGTGATGTAGTGATTACCTTATTAATGAATGATTTAAATAAATGATATTATAAATATTAAAATAAATTTATTTTGAAACTTTTAATTTCATTCATGAATATTATGGAATATTATAAAGTTTTATACTTGAATTAATGATGTTTTTTCTAAATAAAAATGTTTTTATCTGTTTTTTAAACCTCATGATATGAATAGTACATAAATTGACATAAGTGAGTTTTTAAAACAAATACTATATTATTTAATTATAAAATAGTCCGAAAAATCTTAGATTTGGCCAAATGACTTGGATAAGGATGAAAATTTATTTAATTAAACACTTTATGTTCAATTGTAATTTTATATTAATTATATTAACCATATAGTATTAATATACAAGAAGACATCAAAAAACATTAATAAGTTTACTAAGGGTTAAAGCTAAAAGATAAGGTTTATTTTATGACCAAAACTTTTCTAAAACTCATTGAATTAGAGGATTTAAATCCATATTCTGGTTATCTTAGAAATATATCACTTTTGTGTCATTATATTTTGAAAATAAATTAATAATAAAATAATACTTTCAAACCATCATAAAGTACCCATCAACCCTCTTATGAAAGGGAACCACCTCGAACCCTTACTCTCACCTCTGAAGCCCCCATGGATTGTCCAATATCTACCTAAATAAGCTCCCAAATCCATATATTCCTCATATAATCCTTCTCATATTCATTTGGAAAATCATGAAATCCCTTTGGCTCATATCCATTGAAGTTACTCGATTTGAGGTTACTTTTTCTCTCACGTTCCTTTCCATTTTTTTCTTTCTCCACTCCCTATTCTCTTCATAATCTATGTTTATGTAACAACACCAATATTATAAATATTCTAGGATGTTTTTATGTTATGTATTCAAACTACACAAACACACACCTCAATCTAATGGATATGATCATATTGTTTCTGTGTACGACGTACTACTGCCTCTCGAAACGACGATTGTTTGCTTTTACCATACCACCATTCACTGTGGCCATTATGAAGCATCTGTAAAAATATATTACATGTATGATATTTATTTTATCAATATTTTTATCTAATTATCATTTAGAACATACCTTTATGATTTTCATGTTGTATAAATGTAATAATTTCATTTCAGGAGGTGCGAACAACTACCCCCTCAAAGTGATATGACTCGTTCATGTCAAACATGGAACGTATAAAGGATAGAGTTAATGAACTCATATAACATATATAAAATATGATATTATAATTTAAGAATACCATACATATATATCATTATTTTATCATTACATTAAATATTAAATACGAATGAATGTAGTGTCCATGCGTTTATATGGCATCCATTCTCACCATTCATGGAGATGGTAAGTCGTACGTAAACATGAACCATAATTTAATTTTGATATCATATTTAAAGAAATGTAAACATGATGATAAATAGGTATATTATAATTCCATTATTATATCATATTAAATATATGTTACATAAGTTCATTAATTCCTTCCATTACACGTTCCAAGTATGGCATGAAGGAGTCATATAACTTTAAGGGGGAAATAATCTGCACTTCCTCAAATTAAATAATCAAATTTATTAAATATGAAAAGAATAAAGGTATGTTATAAATGAGAATTTAAGAAAAATATAGTTAAAATAAATACCATAAATATCATATATAATTACAGTTCCATCATAATGGAGACCATGAGAGGAGGTATGGGAAAATCGAACAATCATAATTTCACGAGGCAAGAGTTAACCGAACATAGAAACATTATGTTCATTTCCATTAGATAGAGTTTTTTTAAGTGTATATAGAATCCTTCTCATAAAAAATCCCAGTATATTGAGTATACTATCTTTTTTATATAAACAAATAATATGTAGATAATAATGTGTGTTTAAGGAAAAATAATGGAAAAGAACTTCAAATAAGACATTACCTCAAATCTGGTACCTTCTTTTGATTTGTAACAATGGGATTTATTATATTTCTCTATTCCTATCGTAGGTATCTATGATTAAGAGAGGTATTTTTTGAGATTATTAGGTTAGATTTTGGATGTGCCATGGGGTATTCACAGGTGCGAGTTAGGGTTAGAGGTGGTTCCCTTTTATAAGAGGGATGAGGGGCACTTTAAGAAAGATTGAAGGTATTATTTTTTTATTAATTCATTTTATAATTATAATAACAAAAAATTTATATATATAGATTAAAGTATGAGTATTTATCTATATCCTCTCATATAATGAGTTTTAGTCATGTTTACACCATAAAATTAACATTATCTTTTAGCTTTAACCCTTAATAAACTTATTTAACTTTTATCATTACTTCTTTTATATTCGTACTATATGGTAAATACAATTACTATAAAATACCAATCTAACCTAAAGTAGTTTATTAATTAAATTTTAAACCTTTTCTAATTCATTTGTATAAATCATAGATTTTTAGGACTATTATTTAATGTAATAATATAATATTTTTAAAAAAAATCATTTATGTCAATTTTTATACTATTCAAATCATAACATTTAAAAAATTCATAACGAAATGATTCATTCTAAAAACATCATTAATTCATGGATAAAAATTAATAATCATCCATAAAATTCTTTGATGTCTTATAAAGTCGATAATTTTTTTTATAATTTTTTTTATTTAAATCACTCATTAATAATTTAATCAATACATCACCACTATGTCATAAATAAATTTATTTATTTAATCTCTAAAATTTTTAATTTAAATAACATGGTTGAAGAAATTTTTTTAGATGTCTAATAACTATTTATAGTCAAAAATATAACTTATATAACCCCATATAATTTTTTTTACTATAATATACATGTTTAGGTTATATTTTCCTTATCTTTATATTAAAAGCAATTAAATGTCTGTTTCACACAAAAGTGGCTCCATTGGGTCATACAATAGACCCATGCATGCCCATAGTCGAATATATCTCATTAAATATGATTATGACACATATTATAGTGACTTAATATTAATATAAAAATTTTTTTTACCATTATTTTCCAGATTTACCCTTTAACCATGGTAAAAAAAATATTTACTGAAGTAACAATTCATAATGTATTAAAATTAAATTTACCTATTTAAAAAATTTGGACCTCCTGATTCCAAATATGGGATCCATTTTTTCAATTTCAAAAAACAAAAGTTATAGAAATTAATTTAATATTAATTCCCATTTACAAAACAAATAATGGTGTTTTTAGGAAATAATAACTATCAAAAGATAAATATGTTTTTATGTCTAATTAAAAAGGGAAATTAGTTAAAAGGACCAATAATTAATTAAATGGTAAAAACATAATCTAATTACACTTTAAAACTAATTAAAAATTTAATCTATCCATATAAATAAATATGATTAAAAATAGTTTTGACATAAAATGAAGTATTTTTCACTATTAATTAAAAATGAACTTCATCAGAAAAATACCAAAAATTAATATGAAGTAAATTTTGATGTAATACATCTAAAAAAATTTATTATTGTCAAATGGAATAGAGAAAATTGAAAAAAATTATTTAAATGGTTTTAACCATCAAAAAGAGGTAAAAGTATATTTTTAAAAAATATTAGAGTATTTAAGAAACATATAGAATTTATTCTATTATAAGCTGTTAAATTTTTTTGGACAAATTTAAAAACATTTAAAAAAATATTTAATCATATTATGGTTAGTTCAATTCATTCCCGCCAATACAATGTCTACGCATTAAGTACCATTTAAAGTAATAATAATATTATATTATTTCTCGGTACTACTCAGTCTTGTGAGAAACATGATATTTTAGAAAACCCATTGTTGCGTATTCGGTACTCCATCAAAGATAACATCCCCTTTAAAGTAAAATTAATATCATATTCATATGTATTAATAAAAATAAAAAGTATTATTCAATAAATACCTGGGTCGTTAAATCCATCCCCCATTTAGGAATTATGTCCCAGTAATTATATTCATTTATTAAATGAGTTTGGTTATTTTTCCCTAATTTCAATTTTAGATTTCAATGTTACCTCTTCAACCATGTGGTTTTCCCCAAAACCATTACCTGATGAATTACCCCTTCTTTACCCTTTTGAAACCAAAAACATACCATTGATCCCATTGAAATTAACAAATATCATATAAAGGTAATATGGGAAAGAAACATACTTAAATGGAATAACTATACGGTCCACTTTCACACATATCTCCAAATAGAATATCCATACAGCCTAATCTCATACCCAATGCATTGGATATTATATGGTAACCACCTGTACTAGGTTTATCATGGAACCACCCGTCATTTGGTTTATCACATAACCACCAATGATTGGTTTATCACATAACCACCCATCAAATGTCCATGTACCATTACATAATCATAATACATAAAACATGCATAAAGGAAAAATGAAATTTCCACATTATAATAACAAGATATAATTTCAATATATTGATATAATCAGTTCATTTAAAACATTAAAAAAATATTATTTTTGAATCAAATTGTCCCATTCCACTCTAGAACTTTTAATTGTAATTTACACTTTATTACACTCATGTCCATATAAATGAATCATTAAAACCATTTTGAAAGAAATATCATTAATGATAATGATTTAGAATAAGAAATATTTGAATCATTTAAAATGATGTTTTAAATAAAGAGGCATGTACCACTTGAGAAACAATTGAATAAAAATAATTATGGATTAAAATATAAAAGGGACATTATATATAATTAGAATATAGTAAATTTTTATATAAAAAGTAAATAGTGTTTTATATACACAATATAGTATAATAAATGTTCATGAGAACAAGATATGCCTCAATGAAAGGATATTGAGATGAAGTCCCTTATGAAAATCCAGCAACCTAACGACGTTACTTTAAAATATAGAAAATGAGTTGATGGGAGAGTAAAGGGTTTATCATAACTTGGACATAAAATGGATATAATTTAGGATATATAATAACATATCAAAAAATAATAAAATGTAAATTAAAAGAGATAACATAAAATCAGTCTTTGACTAAAAGTGGTGGGTGAAAGGTTCCCTTACGCAGAGTTAAATATTTCACGTATGTTCCTTGTTCTTCCAGAATAATAAACATAAGTTAATTTATAATTTATTGAAATCCTTTTTAAGTTTATTTCTCTTTTTATATCACCTATTTCCATGTTATAAAAATTACATAATTATTGATGTTAATATCGGTCGTTTTGACGATATTGGGTACTTGAGTCGAAAATGTTCTAGTTAAAATTACACATTTACCTTGTGGTAAAAATTTCATTGTATATTGAATAGTATTAATGATATAAATAAAATATATAACCATTATATAGGTTTTTATAACATTTCATATTATTTGGAGATAAGAAATGAAATACACCATTCATGGAGACGGTAAACCATACGTTTGCATGGACACTGCATTAATATCTAATTCATATTTAAAGGAATGAAAACATAATTATACAAATTTATTTTATAATTACATTATAATATAATATTTTTTATGTTACATAAATTCATTAATTCCATCTTTTATAGATTCCTTGTATGGCATGAACGAGTCAGATCACTTTGAGGGGATGAGAGTCCTCACTTTATAAAATGAAATTATTGTATTTACACATCATGAAAAGCATAAGGGTATGATTGAAAGTAAAAATTATAATATCATAGATTCAATATAAATATAATATATATCATATATAAATATAGTTACATCTTAATGGATACCAAGAGACGTGGTAGGAGATTATTGAACAATCATCGTTTCGTGAGGCTGCAGTTCGCCATACACAGAAATAATATGTTCATATCCATTAGATGAAGGTGTGTGTATGACTAATTAGAATAATTCTAAGAAAAATATCCTATTATATTTATTATAATGAATTTTTTAAAAAATAATGTATGAAAATGAGTAAAAATATTAAATAAATAAATTTATTTATGTCACAATGGTGATGTAATGATTACCTTATTAAGGAATGATTTAAATAAATGAGATTATAAATACTAAAATAAATTTATTTTTAAACTTTTTATGTAATCAACGAATTTTATGGATGATTAATACTTTTAATCCTTTAATTGATGAAGTGTTTATAAATAATCAAGTTGTTATGGATTTAGTAAATGTCCTGATATGTATAGTATATAAATTGACATAAATGAGTTTTTAAAGAAAATACTATATTATTAAAAGATATAATAGTCCAAAAAATAAAAGATTAAAAAAATGACATATATAAGGTTTAACATGAAATTAATGAATCACTTTAGGTTATATTGTAATTTTATAGTAATTATATTCCCCAGAAATTATGGATATACAAGAAGACATGGTAAAAGTTAAATACAATTACTAACGGATAATGTTAAAAGAAAAGGTTAGTTTTTTAACCTAATCATTTCTAAAACCAATTTTATGATATTATTTATACCCATACACCTCATATTATATAAATATATCAATTTTGTGATATTATAATTTTAAAATCAACTAATTATCCTATAATACATTTAAACCTTTCTAAAGTACCCATCCTCCCTCTTATAATAGGACACCATATTAACCCTTACTCACCCCTCTCAAGTCCCCTTTGATCATCAAAAATATTACAAAATAAGCTTAAAAAATACCTATATTCCTTATATAATCCTTACATTAGGAAGATGGTTTTTAAAGAAGGCCTTTTATCTTAACTCAGAAGGTGTTAACTTACTTAAGTTAATGTATTCTCTCAAGATTCATTCTTTTATTTTCCTTATACAACCCCATAAACTCTTTTTATTAATTTATTTTATTATAAAAAATTTATATTAAATATACTAGGTGGTTTTTATGAGAAGGATTTAGAACTACACTTACAAACACCACAATCTAATATGCATACAAAAAACTGTTTCTGTGGACGGAGAACTACTGCCTCACGAAACGATGATTGTTAAATATTCTCATACAACTCTAATGGTTTTCATTATGATGGAACTATAACTATAAATGATATTTATGATATTTATTATATATATATATACTTATTTAATTATCATTTATAACATACTTTTAGGCTTTTCATGTTGTAATAATTATATAATTTCATTTGAGGAAGTATAGGCTACAACCCCCATAAAATGATATGACTCGTTCCTGCTATACATGGAATATATAAAAGATGAAATTAATGAAATTATGTATCATATTTAAAAAATTATATGATACTGTAATTATAATATACCTATGAATAATTTAGAATTTATTACTTTAAATATGAAAAAGAAATTAATGTAGCATTCATGTTTATGTACATCTTTCTGTCACCTTGAACGGTGCATTTAATTTATTATCTCTAACTGTTATGTACCATTATTATCGAACTACAATTATAAATGTTATTTATTTTATCTATATTCTTCTAAAATTCACATTTAGATCACATTTTTATGATTTTCATGTTGTATAAATATGAAAATTTCATTTGAGAAAGTGCAGACTACCACCCCGTCAAAGTGATATGGATTGTTCATGCTATACATGGACCGCATAAAGCATGAAAATAATGAACTTATGTTACATATATAACAATGATATTATAATGGAAATATAATATACCTATGTATCTTTTAGTTTTAATTCCCTTAAAAATGAAAATGAAATGAATGTAGCGTTCATGCATACGTACAACTTACCATCTCCATGAATGTCGCATTTCATTTCCTATCTCCAAATGTTATATACAATTATAAATAAATATATATACTGAATATATATGATATACATGATATCTAAATCATGATTATCATTTTGGATATAATTTTATTTTGACACCATGGAAAATTTGTAATTTGAACAAGTTTATGATTGACTCAGGAGCTAAATATCGACAAAACGACAAATATTAACATAAATAATTATGTTATGTTAATAACAGGGTAATAATTGATATAAAATAAATAATAAACTTGAAAAAGGATATAAAACAAGTGGAAATTAACTTAAGTTTACTATTTCTGAAGAATTAGGATCTTACGTAACAAGTCAGACTCTAGGTAAGGGACTCCATCTCAATCTTCTTTCATTGAAGCATATTTTGATTTATACACGACTATATTTTATACTATGTATAAAACCCTTTGAATTTTCGTTTCATTCAATGAAAATATATTTCCAATGAAGTGTTTTACTAAATGATAAATAATTGTTTCTTTTTTCCGTATGCTATGACAACAACTTTTCCGCCGACTTGAGTATTATTTGATATTTTTCATCCCCAACAAAATGTGGTGTTTTTAAAAGAAAATAAAATACCATATACACATTTTATGTATTTTTGTATTGAAAATGGTTTTCAGAAATCATTGATGATGTCAATATCGTGAAATGATATATTTTGATTAAAATCTAAAAATGTCATTTTTCGTTATGCTTGTGTTATGTGTTATGATTCTATTATGGTACTTGGGAGTTTATTACAAATCATTCATAAAAATTAAATTAAAAGATTAGTATGATTTTTACAACATTTTTTTATCAAAAGATACAATTTTAGGTTATATTTTCCATAACATTAAATTAAATGTAGTTTATATGTCATTTTCACACACAACTGTCTCAATAGGGTCCTAAAATCAACCCAAGGATACCCATAGTTGGATATATCGAATCCAATAGGATTATAACAGATTATAGTGTAATTTAATATTTGTAAAAGTGTATTTCATACCCTTATTTTCAATATTTACCCTTTAACCATGGAAAATAAAATATCTACTGATGTTACTATTAATAATGTCTAAAAATTAAAGATACCTATTTTACAAATTTGTAACTCAAAATTCCAAATATGGAATCCACTTTACCAAACAAAAAACACATAAGTTTCATAAATTAATTCAAAATTAATTCATATTGTCAAAAAAAGGAAACATGTTTTTAATAAATAATAACTATCAAATGATTGACATGTGTTTAAGTATAATTACAAGTTGTCACTTTTATATGATCTATTGAAAATAATAATATGATTTTTTAGAATCAGGACATATAAATTTTCATTTATGAAATTTTGGTATTTACCAGATAAATATCATTTTTTATTAAATTGTGAAAAATACTGAATTTCCATTCAAAACTGCATTTTAATCTAATTTATTTAGATTTTTATATTTTAATTTTAATTTTTTTTAATATGTAATTAGATTATATGTTTACCATTTAATCAAATTCTGCTCATTGTAAGTAATTTCACTCTTAAATTAAACATAAACAGAAGTCAATCTTTTGATAGTTTTTACTTCCTAAAAACACGCTTTCTGTTTTTGACAATGACAATTAATTAGAATTTAATTTCTTCCAATTCTAGGTTTTCAATTTTTGAAAAATTGATTCCATAATGGGAATTAAGAGGTCCAAATTGTGTCAATAATGATATTTTATTTTGAGACATTATGAATAGTAACATCAGTAAATATTTTACATACCATGGTTAGAAGGTAAATTTGGTAAATAAGGGTATCAAATAATATTATAATAATATTTAATTACCCTAACACATTTTTTATACCTATTTTTGGACATATGACCAACCACTGAATCATTGGGTTGATTTTAGGACCCCATGGAGACACGTGGCTGTGAAAATGACATTTAATTAAATTAAATTTAATGTTATGAATAATATAACATAATTGTGTATCTTATAATAATACAATTTTTATATGGGGTAATATAAGTGATTTATTCATCTATAAATAGTATATATATATCTAAAAAGAATTCTTATATCATTGTATATTATTTATATTTTATGGACATCAAAGAAATATATTTATTTATGACACAATGGTGTTGTAGTTATTATCTTATTAATGAATGTTTTAAATAAATGAATTTATTAAAATTAAAATAAATTTATTAAAGAAATTGTATGAAATACATATATTATATAGATGATTATAAATTTTTACCATTGATTTAATGATGTTTTTTATAATGAATCATTTTTTATGGATTTTTTAAAATGTCATGATATCAATAGTATAAAAATTGACACAAAAGAGTTTTTAAATCAATTAATATTTTATTAAATGGTATAATAGTCCTAAGAATATAATATTATCCAACATACATATATGATGTTAAAATTTTCATTAATGATTTATTTTTTTGGGTCTCTTGTCATTTTACAGTAATGATCGTAATCATATATTATGAATATACAAGAAAACATTGTAAAAGATAAACAAGTTTACTAAGTTTTAATGCTAAAAGGTAAGGTAACGTTTGTGACCTAAACATGTCTAAAACCAATTGGATAATAATATATTGACCCATACTCATATGATATTTGAAATATATCACATTGGTGTTATTATAATTCTAAAATAAATTAATAATAAAATAATTCTTTTAAACATTACAAAAGTGCCCCTCCTCCCTCTTATAAAAGGACACCATATCTAACCCTTACTCAAACCTCTCAATACCCCTTGGATCATCTAACCTCTACCAAAATAAGATTTTAACATCCCTTTATTCCTCCTATAATCCTTAACTTGTGTATACGGAATTTCAAAAAATAATTTTAACTTAAATCCAAAGGCGTCACCCGATTATAGGAAATGTCTTCTCTCGTGATTCTTTCATTTATTTTCCTTATCCAACCACATAAACTCTCATTTTAAAATTATTTTATGAAAAACCCATAATATTAATTATACTATGATGTTTTAATGAGAAGGAATTGATCTACACTTACACATGGCCCAATCTAATGAATACAAACATACTATTTCTTTGTACGACGAACTATTGTCTCATGAAATGATGATTGTTTGATTTTCCAATACCAAATCTCATGGTGGACATTATGACGGCACTATATTTATTTATGATATGTATTATATATATATTTTATATATTATAATGTAATTTTCGTTTACAATATACCTTTATGCTTTTCATGGTGTGTAAATATGATAATTTTATTCGAGGATGTGAGGTCTACCGCCCCTCAAAGTGATATGACCCGTTAAGGATATGCATGGAACGTATAAAAGATGCCATTAATATACTTATATAACATTTATAGAATATATATTATAAATGAATTATAATATACCTATGTTTCATTTATTTTTCATTACTTTAAATATGAAAAAGAAATGATGCAATGTTCATGCGTACATTTGACATACCATATCCATGAACGGTGCATTTCGTTTATTATATAAAAATGCTATGGAATACTTTAAATTCATATATACTTGATATATATGATACATATGATATCTAAATCATGAATATAATTTTATAGATAATGTAATTTTGACCACATGGACAATTTATAATTATAACATGTTCAATTTTTACTCAAGTTCCAAACATCGAAAAAATGTCTGATATGAACTCATATAATTAACTACTTGTCATAGCAAGGTAATAAGTGATATAAAATAAATAATAAAAATTAATTTTTTTTTAATAAAGTATAAATTAACTTATGTTTATTATTTAGCAAATTAAAAAATGAATCAGTCAAGTTGGACACGACGTAAGTGTCTTTGTCTCAATATCCATTCTTTGAGGCATGTTTTGATTCATACATGAATTTCTTTTACAAGGTGTATAAACCCATATGAAATTTAATTTTATTCAAAGAGAATAATTTTCTACGTATAAATTTACTAACAGAAAAAGGTAATGTTTCTTCTTAATGTACGCGGTGACAACGACCTTTCCGCTGCCACGAGCATTATTTGATATTTGTGTTCCTTAACAAGTTGTGGTGTTTTTAAATTGAAAATAAATACCATATACCTTGTTTACATATTGTGTAATTGAAAATGGTTTTGAAAGTTTGTTTAAAATTTCAATATCTTGAAATTATTTCTTGTGATTGAAAATGGCATTATTATGATTGAAATGTTGATATTTGAATCTTTTATGTGTGACAATTATTTAATGGTAATTAGAAATTTGATGGGGGGTTACAGGATAAACCAAATAACGAGTGGTTCTGTGATAAATCAAGGATGGTTGGTTGGGTTATAACCTTCAATTCATTGGGTATGGATGTCAGCCGTATGATTATTATATTTGTAAGAATGATTTGTGGAAGTCGACTATACAGTTAATCCATTTCTATATGATTATCTCCCAAGATTTCCTTTTATATGTTATGTGTGCTTTAAATGATTTTTATGGAACTTTTTTGGTTAAAAATGGTTAGAAATGAGGTTTTATTTAGTGAAGAGTATTTACGACTTCATAAAGGTGAAAATTATTACTTATGATAATGTATTCATGGTTTACATGTTGTTTTGAAAAACTAACAGTTTTCCTTCTTTGTGTATCTTTTACTAAGCTTTTTTATGATCATCCCATGTTTTTAAAATTTATTTCCATATAATTCATGTGGAATATATTCATGAATGGTATCTAGGAAAGGTTATGCAGTTTAAAACATGGAATTAGACATATTTCTTTTCTATTAAGAGTTTTTATTTTATGAAAAAATTGATACTGAGTAGATGTGTCTACATGTAATATTCAAGTTGTTAGGTAAATTTTATGACATAATTATATAGTGATTTAAACCTGAAAATATCCTCAATGTGAATTATTTACTTAATTCAAGATTATGTAATGTTTATGTATGGGGCCTTATAGTTGGTATTCCAGGTCGGTTTTGATAACTTTAGGAGTTTGAAGTTTGTTAATAGAATATACATAAATATTTTTACATTACGGTAAAATTGAAATGATATAGAATTTGAATATTACCATGTTGAATTGTCCATGATATTTTTGTTTTGAAAGTTTTTCAACAGAGGAAACATGACAGCAGTGCTGGGAAGGCATATAGAGAAAAATAACCATCCAAATCAGCATCCCAAAATTGTTTTAAATGAACTTGAATAGTTTGTTACAGAAATGGAACAGTTGAATCGGGATATAAAATGTGGTGGTATACATGCACAAGATCAACTAGATCAACCCTAATAGAACATGACAATTGTGGATTATTTCATGTGGAAAAATCCTCTATCACATAGAGGATCATCTGACCCCATTCAACATGAAGGGTAGATCAAAGCACTAGTAAATTTTTCAATTTATAGGGATGTTCCAACAATAAATAGGATAATATTACGGTTTCTGGTTTGGAAGGAGAAGTCGATTAGTGGTGGTCGATGGTTAAAATTTTCAGGGATATTTAGGATATTTATTCTCTTGGTTTTGATAAAATCAAAGGAATATTTCTTGAGAACTATATTCATCAGGTGGTTCAACAAATGATGGAAAACAATACTTGGAATTGGGGAAAGAGGATGAATTAGTGGCTGCTTATGTAGAAAAGATCACACGATTGTCAAGGTATTCTCCAAATCTCATTCGAGATCTTGATTGTGAGATAAATCAGTTTTACTCAGGAATGAAACCCTGGTATCGAAGAGCATTAGACTCTTGTGAATTCAAAAGCAAATAAAAACATGTCAGATGTGCTAAGAAGGTAGAAATGGAGTTTTCTGATGATCATATCTTTCATGACAGTAAGTAAAATATGTGTTCTATTAAAATGTTAATGGGAATGTATTCATCAAAAAATCCTGGAGGTAAGAAAGTTAAATTTCTATCTTGTGAGAAGTGTGGTAAAAATCATCCTATAGAATGTCTCCCAAATCATTGAAAGTGCTTCTAGAGTGGTAATACTAGCCATATTGCTCATAACTGCAAGGAATCTGGTCAATAATGTAATGAAAATCTATTTTTAAGATGTTTTAGTTTAAATGAGTTTGGGAATTATGCCAATGTGTGTCCAAAGTTAATTACCCAGTGTGGAAACCAGACATATCCAAAGCAGAAGAGTAGGGGAAAATCATTTTCAACTACTATTGTTGATATGGGAACATCAAATGATGTGGTATCAAGTACAATGTTTGTTTTTTTTAGATTATTTCAATGTATTTTTTGATTCAGGTTCTATACATTATTTTATTTATGAGAACTGTTTAGGTAAATTTGGAATTCCGCCTCATAAAATGAATGTAGAACATATGGAAAAAACACATGGGGGATATTTTGAGGCAAAAATAAATTATTAGAATATTTATATCCTTATTTGTGGAAATAATTTACAAAAAAACCTCATTATTTTGACTCAAATAGAGGTTGATGTTATTCAGGGAATTAATTGGATTGTTGCTTACCATGGTAAGATTGACTGTAGAGATAAAGATTTTTTTTTCTGAAAGACTTTCATTTTGTTTACAAGAATAGACACTTTATTATAATGACATATTAAGAAGATGATAAACTAGTTAATGATTGAAATTAATGTTACCTTGCACATATTTCTAAAAAAAGGAACTCTTAATATTAATGAGGTGCTAGTAGTATATGTGTATCTTGATGATTTTCAAGATGAGTTTCCTGATATTATAATTGACCCAAAAGTTTAATTTTCTGTTAACTTAGTTCATGATTATATTCTAATTTCAAAAACAATTTATTGAATATCTATAATTGAACATTTAGAGTTAAAGAAACAATTGCAGTTGTTGTTAGATAAACGGTTCATTCAACCTAGCACGTCAATATGGGGTGAACTAATCTTGTTTGTAAAAAAGAAATATGTTTCAATGATACTTTTCATTTACTATAGTGCCATGAATATTATCACTCTTATGTACAAGTATCCATTTTTATATCGATGATTTGTTTGATTAGATCCAGGGAGATCAGTATTTTTCAAAGATTGGCTTGAGGTAAGGGTACCATCAGTTGAAAGTAAAAGTAGAAGATGTTCTGAAGATTGTGTTTTCTACTAGATATGGCCATTTAAAATTTGTAGTTTTGAATTTGGGTTAACCAATGAACCTACTATATTCATGGATCTCCTGAATATAATTTTATGTGAGTTTTTTTGATATGTTTGTGGATGTGTTTATTGACGACATTGTGTCATATTATAAAAGTAATGATGAACATGAATGTCATTTATGGGTTGTCTTTCAAACATTACAAGAAACAAAATTGTATAGTAAATTTAGAAAATGTGACTTTTGGTTATAAAAAATTTCATTCCTTAGTCAAATTGTTTCAGTAAAAATCATCCTACTAAAAAAAGTTGTTGATGAATGGACAAGACCCACAAATATAACCAAGATTTGTAGTTTTATTGGATTCGAAGATATGATACGTGCTTCTTAAATGGATTACTAGTGTTGTTGGGACCAACATCGTTTTTGGTTGTGTTTTCATAAAATAATATTTTTCATTCCAGTATACAGATGGCTCTATTTGACGCATTATATGGGAAGTCTTGTTGATCTAATGGTTTTTAGGATGAAGTACGTGAAAGGAAACTGATGGGACCAGAATTTGTAGAATAGATGGTAGAGAAGTTTCAGTTTTTACAAAACACATGATGATAGATCAGACCAGGTAGAAAATTTATATAGATAACCGAAGGAAGGATCATTTTTTCGAGGTAGGTGACAATGTCTTTTTTTTCAATTTTTCTCCATGGAAAAGTGTGATGCGTTTTGGTAAAAAGGGGAAGCTGAGTCTGATGATCCTTATACCCTATGAAATCATGGATTTATTTGGATATGTTACCTATATAGTGGCTTTACCTCTATGTTTATCCTATGTAAATTTTTTTTCATGTTTTAATTTTGAGAAACTATAATCTAGATCCATCTCCTGTTTTGAGTCCAGATATAATCCAGTTGGAAGAGAATCTATCTTATAAGGAATAACTAGTCCAAATTCTTGACCATAGAGTACAAGGGTTGCAGAATAAGATGATTTATTAGGTTATCATTTTGTGGAAAAACCATATTATTATATAGGAAACATGGGAATCTTAAAATAATAAGAGGGATAAATACCCCCACTTATTTGATAAGTGAATAAAATTTTGAGGACGTAATTTCCAAAAGTGGTGAAGGATGTAACATCCCTGGTAAATAAAGAATATGGCATTTTAATCTCTATTAATATTTATGAATTAAATATTAATTTTAATTTAAAGTGAATGCTATGTTTGATGGTGAACCCGACACACAACAATGTGTCTCTATGAATTCTTTTGTTTCTCACAAGGATGAGTCATACTCAGAAAGACACTAATAATATAATATTATTAATTTAAAGGGTAGTTAATGCGTAACTATTGTAATTACGGGAATCAAAACAACTAAAAATATTAATATTAAAGATGTTTTTAAATTTTTTTACACTAATACAATAATATTTAGAGGTTTAAAAAGATAACAAATCGAATTTTAAGCAAAAATAGTCTAATAATATTAAAAGGTAGTTTTCCACCTTTTGATGGAGAAACCTTTTTAAATCTTGTTTTTGTCGCTTTTATATGTTACATTTAAAAATAAATTATTCTTTGTAAGTGGGACATCATAATTTAATTTGGGTAAATATTTATATTATTCTAAAAAAGTTCTTTTTTAATGAATAGTGAAAAATACTTCATTTTAAGTCAGAACTATTTTTTGATCTATATTATTTATATAATTATATTTTGCATTTAATTTGTTTTAATGTGTAATTAGATTATATTTTTATCATTTAATAATTTTTTTTTCATTTTATGAAATTTCACTTTGAAATTGAAAATAAACACTTGTCAATCTTTTGGTAGTTTTTATTTCATAAAAGCACACTTTTTTTCTTTTGACAATAGGAATAAATTTTGAATTAATTTTAGCATCTTATGTGTTTTAAATTTGAAAAAATGTTTTCCATATTTGTAATCACGAGGTCCAAATAGTTTAAATAGGTAACTTTTATTTTTTGACATTTTGAATAGTAATTCCATAAATATTTTATTTATCATGGTTAAACGGTAAATTAGGTAAATTAGGGTAAAAATAATATTATAATAATATTACATTACTCTAACACATGTCATAACCCTACTGGATGATATTGTTCTGACCATGGGCATCCTTGTGTCTATTTTAGGACCCCATAGAGCCAATTGTGTGTGAAAATGACATTAAATTACTTTAAATTTAATGTTAAGGAAAATATAACATAAACATGTATCTTTTACTAATTTTTTTATATAGGGTTATATAAGTGATCCCTTCGACTATAAATAGTAATTAGAAGTCTGAAAAGATTTTTTACATCATGGTATTTTATTTACAATCTATATACAAAAAATAAATAAATTTATGTATGAAACAATTATGATGTAGTGATTACCATATTATGGAATGATTTAAATAAATGAGATTATAAAAATTAAAAAAAATTATTTTGAAACTTTTTATATCATACACTAATTTATTGATGATTATAACTTGTTGTGATTCAAATAATGATGTTTTTTTAAATGAATCATGTTGTTATGTATTTTTTAAAAATCCATGCTATGAATATTATAAAAATTTATATAAATGAGTTCTTATTTGAATAAATAATTTATTAAATGATATAAAAATATTAAAAATCTATGATTCAGGAAACTAACATAAATGATGTTACAAATGTCATTAATGATCGATTTTTGTGTCCTTGGATTTTAATAGTAACAATGGTGACAATATATTATGATTATTCAATTAGACAAGGTAAAAGATAAATAAGTTTACTAAGGCTTAAATTTAATAAATAAGGTTAATTTTTTACCTTAATTTGTATAAAACCTATTTGCAGAAAATATTTATACCTATACTTGTCTTAGATTCTAAATATATCACTTTGGTGTTATTATAATTCGAAAATCAATTAATAATAAATTATACATTAAAACATTCCTTAAGTGCCCCTCCTCCCTCTTAAAAAAGGACACCACATCAAATCCTTACTCACACCTCTCAATCCCCCTGGGTACATCCTAGATCTTACCAAATATACTCCTAAAATCCATCTATTCCTCCTATAACCCTTATCTTGGGATGAAGGAAATTCATCATAAACTTTTTTCTTAAATCAAAAGGCATTAACCGATTGGAGGTATTGTCTTCCTTCAAGATTCTTTCATTTCTTTTCCTTCTCGAACCCCTTAAACTCTATTTTTCCATTATATTATAACAAAAATTGTATCCTTAATATACTAAGATGTTTTTTATGAAATGGATTTAAACGAAACTAAAACACGCCTCTATATAATTGATACAAACATACTTTTTCTATGTATAACAAACTACTACCTCACGAAACGATGATTGTTCGATTTTCACCTACCACCCCTCATGGGTTACCATTATGATAGTACTTTATTTATATATGATATATATTATACATATATTGTCTTTATGATTTTAAAAATTCTGTTTACAACAAACCATTATGCTTTTTAGGATGTGTAAATATGATAATTTAATTTCATAAAGTGCAGACTATTACACCTCAAAGTGATATGACTCATTCATGTTATACATGGAATGTATAAAGGACAGAATTAATGAACTTATTTAACATACATAACATAAATATTATAATAGAATTATAATATTTTGATATGAACTCAAATAATTAAATAATTAATATAGTAAGGTAATCAGTTATTTGAAATGAATAATAAAATTGAAGAATGTATTGAAGAATGTATAAATTAACTTATGTGTATTATTCATTAAATTGAAGAACGAACGAAGTATTGGTAAAAATGATGTAATTGAATTTGATTAAATATAATTTCTTTGATGCATATTTTGATTCATACACCACTTGATTTTATATGTTGTATAATCCTTTTTGACTTTTAATTTTATACATATGGAATCTTTTTCTACATAGTATTTTTCTAAATGAAAAAAGGTAATGTTTATTTTTAATATATGCAGTGACAATGTCCATTCCACAACCACAAACATTATTTGAAATTTTTTTCATAAAAAACCCTGATGTTTTTAAATGATAAATATTTACAATATACCCTTTTTACAAATATTGATATTAAAAATGGTTTTGAAATTTGATTTAAAATTTCAATTTCATGAAATAATTTCTTTTGATTGAAAATGACATTTTTATGATTGAAATGTTAATATTTGAAATAATTTATTTATGATGATTATATAATTTTATATGGAAATTTTATGGGTGGTAACATGATAAACCAAATTAGAGGTGGTTCGTTGATAAACCAGTGATGGGTGGTTATGTTATATCCTCCAATGCATTGTGTATGAAAGTCGGCCTTATGGCTATTCAATTTTTAAGAATGATTTCTAAACCATGCCCAAGAACCACAACGAAACCATAACACATAATACAAGCATAACACATAACACAAGTATAAAGTTAAGATAAAATTTCCACATTTTATCTATGAATTAATGTATGTTATTTGAAATAATCATGTTTTTAGATATTTTTAAAAAAGTCATGATATTAATAGTTTAATGTTAACGCAAATGAGTTTTTAAATCAATAAATATTTTATTAAATGATAAAATAGTCCTAAAAATATAATAGTCAGACAACTGAAATAAAAAATTATAGAAATGTCATTAATGATCCATTTTTGGGTTGCCTAGAATTTTATAGTAACATTGGAAACCATATATTATGAATATAATTGAAGACATAGTAAAATTTAAATAAGTATACTAAGGGTTAAAGCTAATTGATAAGGTTATTATTGTAACATAAACATGTCCAAAACCTATTGGCTGAGAGGATTTTGACCCATCCTCATATTATCATTGAAATATATCATGTTTCTATTATTATAATTTTAAATTCAATTAATAATAAAATAATACTTTCAAACGTTCCTAAAGATCCACTACTCTCTCTTATAAATGGACACCACCTATAACCTTTACTCACACCACTCAAGTATCATTGGCTTTTCCAAAATCTACCCAAATAACCTCTCAAATACCTTCTCTTCCTCTTATAATCCTTAGATTGGGATGAAGGAAATTAAAGAAGGTCTTTAATCTTAACTCAAAAGGATTTACCCGACTTGAGGTAATTTCTTCTCTCAATATTCCTTCTTTTATTTTCCTTCTCAAACCCCCTATGATCACTTTATTCAATTATTTTATAACAACACCAGTATATAAAATATTATTGGTTATTGTTATGAGAATTATTTAGAACTAAACATACACACACCTCCGTCTAATGGGTATTGAACATACTGTTTTTATGGAAGGAGAACAACTGCCTCATGAAAAAATGATTGATCAATCTTCTCCTACCACCACTTATAGTCGAAATTATGATAGAACTATAATTATATATGATAATTAGTATATTTATTTTATCTACATTCTTATGTAATTCTCATTTTGAACATGCCTTTATGATTTTCATGTTCTATAAATATGATAATTTCATTTGAGGAAGTGCAGACTACCGCCCCCTCAAATTGATATGACTTGTTAATCTTATACATGGAACATATAAAATATGGAATAATGAACATATGTAACATATGTGAAATATATATTATATATAATTAAAATATTCCTATGTATCATTTAGTTTTCATTCCCTTAATTATGAAAAAAATGAATATAGCTTTCATGCATACGTACAGCTTACCATCTTCAAGAACGGTGCATTACATTTCTGATATAAAAATGTTATATAATGTTATAAATACATATATATATAATATATATATATATGATATATATGATATCAAACTATTTAATATCTTTATGGAGATAATGTACTTTAGACTTTAAAATAAAATTAAATATGAATATTCATGGAAGATGAAAAAATCAATACTTTTTTGAAATGATTTCAAAACCATATTTATTTGAAAGGATAAAAATATCTTCGACTGATGATGTAGAGTTTCAAAAGAAAATTAATGCTATGAATGATGTGAGATTATTTGAATTCATATATGAATATGGAATTTCAAAATTTTGGAAGAGTCTTTGTGTTCTCGATATACCTGATCTAAAAATGTAATTGTTGGTTGATGCTCATAGCTCCAAATTCATTATTCACCCCAGAAGTAGTAAGATGTATAGAGGTATGAATGAATATTTTTGGTTGGACAACATGGAGAGGGATATTGATGATTACATATCAAGATTTATTGTTTTTCAATAGGTTAATGATGGAAGAAAACATCTTAGAGGAGTTATGAATATTTTCCCCATACCTTAGTGGAAATTGGATGATATTATGATGGGCTTTGTCATGGGGCTACCAATGACTCGTAGAAGGAATGATGCAATATGGGTCAATGTTGATCTTCTTACAATGTCTACACATTTTATTACAATAATAAAATATTTACCACCTGACAATTTGATAAGACTATATATTAATGAAGTTGTAAGACTTCATGGTATACCCCAATAGAATGTTTCTGATTGTGATCCCAATTATACACCAAGATTCTAGAAATTTTTTTAGGAATCCCTAGATAATGAACTTCGTTTGAGCACTACCTACAACCTACAAACTTATAGATAATATTAATGGAATAGGAAACCCTTATAATACACGTTGAGATCATGATAACTAGACTTTCATGGTTTGTATAATTAGTATTCACCAATTGTAGAATTTTCTTATAACAATATCTTCCATTCATGTATTCAGATAGCACCATATCAAGAGCTATATGTAAAGAGATGTTGGACAAAAACATGTTGGGATGATGTTGGTGATAGAAAACATGTAGGCTTAGAAAATGTTGATGAAATAGTAAAAAAGTTAACTATTATCCAAACCGACATCAAAGTAGCTCAAAGTAGGAAAAAGATCTATCCTGATAACCGAATGAAGGATTTGCAATTTCTAATAGGTGATGATATTTTCTTGAAAGCATCATTAGGGAAAGGTGTTATACGATTCACTACGTAGGGTAAATTATGTCCAATGTACGTCACACCTTTCATAATTATAGATCGAATTGGAATTGTAGCTTACCATTTGGAAATTCCACAAAGTCTCTCAAAAGTTAATGATGTGTTCCAAGTATCACTATTGACAAAATACATGCCTGACATAATATATGTGCTCACCTATAAAAAAACGAACAAGAACCTAATATGTCTAATTATTAAGATCCTATCGGGATTCTTGATACCAGAGATCACGTATGGAGAAACCAGACGACTCGTCTTGTAAATGTTCTTTGGAGAAACAATACAATGGAAGAGGCAACATGGGAACCTGAGAAACTTATGATGAATAGCCACCTGAATCAATTTTTGTAGTAATATTCAAGATCATACTTGAACGAACTTATTTGATTGAGGGAATAATGTGACACCCCAATAATCCATGGTACACATCTCTTTGAATAATACAATATCTTGGGTTGTACAACGCTCCGAGTTCTAGAACACCACAACGAATCCAACTAACCGATTAAAAAAGAAGTTATGATTAATAATAACCACTTTTTTAATTTATATAAATTTTATTTTTCTATATGGATATCATTTTTTTAATCGTAATTTCAAAATTATATTAGGGTGATGTTATGGTATTTTAATGAAAACATTCAAATTCTGACGAGTGAGGAAAAACAATGCATTATTGATTAAAACCAAATATTTATTTAAATATTTATTTTATAATTTAAAGTTATTTTTAATTAATATTATGTAGAAAATACATATTTTAGTCGAATGTAAGTCATTGGATTCATTTTATAATTAGACTAGATATGTAAAATTTTATTGAACTTTTTAATGTCTTTTCCCCACCTTCTTGGAAAATTTGTAAATTTGAAAAAACAATAATTTTACCACTTTTGTGAATTGAATTTCAAAAATCTCAAAAAAAATTTTGTAATATTTAATTGAAATTCGGTTTAATAGGATGAAAATAATTTTTGTTGAATACTAAATTTTTATTTTTATTTACCATGGTAAAAAGTAAATAAGGTAATTAAAGGTAAAAATAATATTATAATAATATGAAATTATCCCAACACATTCACTAATTTTATTGAATAATTGTATTTCGACCAAAATAAACCTTAAGAAAAAACATGATTCATTTTAAACCTCTTGGATTAGATTACGACATTTATTATATTGTATTTAAAGAAGTGTTAAAAGTTTTATATTCAAAACATTATTAATTAAAACATTTTTAATATAGAGTTATACATAGGATAAATTAGACTATAAATATTCATTATAAATCTAAAATTATTTTATAAAACATAGTATTTTATTTATAATTTTTATTCAATTAACAATTATATTTATTTATGACATAATGATGATGTAGTAATTAACTAATTAATGAATGATATAATAATTGATATTATAAATATTAAAATAAATATAAATTGAATCTTTTCATTCCTTCCATGAATTTTATAGGTGAATTTGATATGTTAGGGTTTATTTAATATTTTTTTCTATGTAATAAATTTTATATGACTTTCACAAAAAACAAATACTAAATAGTGTAAAAATTATCATAAATGAGTTTTTAAAAGAAATACTATTTTACTAAATGATATAATATTACTAAAAAACTAAGATTCTACAAAAGGACATAGATAATTTTATATATTTCATTAATGAGTCACTTGAGGTTCGATTGGAATTTTATTGTAATCATATTAACCATGTAGTATAAAACTAGAAGAAGGCATGGTAAAAGGTACATTATTTTGCAGAGTCAAATCTAAATGTCACGGATTATATGATGAACTCATTTTTTTAAACCAATTGATTTGGGGAATTTCTACCCATCCCCAACTTATCCTGAAAATAAACTCTTCTATAGCTATTAGAAATCGAAAATACTTTTATAATAAAATAATATTTCATGTTTTTTTCTAAAGTTCCCCTTGCTTCTCTTATAAAATGGTACTTGAGCTTATCATAACTTCACACCTCCATATAAATTAGGCTTTTCCAAACACTACTGAAATATCCTCCCAAAAACCCTTAATTCACCATAAAGGTATACTTTGATCAGAAATCCATCCTATGTTTCCATTTTGTTCAAATCAAAAGGAAGCACCCAAAGTAGATGTAATTATTTTATACATATTTCAATGTTCATTTCTTCTTCCACATAAAATTTATTTGTTGTTTCCATACTAAAATAATAATTACAGTACCATCTACATACTGAATTTATTATAAATATGGTACAACCATATTCGTTATTTTTTCGATCCTATGAATGACAAAGCCACCATACGTTCGTACGTATGGCTTACCGTCTCCACATCGTGGTGTAGTTTGTTATTCAACACATCATTATTTGGATGGATATAATAATGAGTATGATTTATGTAAAAAATAAATATAAAATTTTAATTATTATTTATATTTAATATTTCATCCAATTACGCTCTATTTCACAATTAATAGAATGATATTGTCCCTCATGAATACGTATGGATTATCATCTCCACAGCGCGATCAGATTTAATTCCCCATCATAACCATTCAAGAATAAAGTTCACTCGATGATTAAATATAATGTTTAAGAACATAATATAATTTTGGATATAAATCACTTGAGGTTTTATTGAGATTTTATATTATCTTTATTAACAATACACAATGTATATACAAGAAGACATTGTAAGAGTCAAACTACTTAACTAAGGGTTAAAGCTAAATGATAAGGTCACATTTGAAACAAAAACTTGTCTAAAAAATTGGATGAATTTTTTTTGAACAATCTTCAACTTATCTTCCAAACAAATGAGTTTGGTACCTTTTCAAATTGAAATTCAGTTTAAAATAAAATAATATTTCAATGCCTTCATAAAGTACCCCTCCCCCATCTTATAAAAGGGAATCCCCTATAACCCTTAATCGTACCACTCAAGCCCCCTTGGATCATCCATCCTATACCTAAATAATCTCCCAATATCCATATCTTCATCCAATAATCCTTAACCTTGTAATATGGAATATCTACACGGCATTTTAGCTTAAATCAAAATGAGTTACCTGATGTGAGGTAATGTCTTCACTCATGATTCTTCCCTTTATTTTCATTATCCATCCCACTAAAATCTATTAATTCTATTCTATTATAAAAATAATATTATAATAAATATACTAGGATATTTTAATGATACGTATTATAACTACACATACACACACCTCCATCTAATTGATTTAGAACATATTGCTTCCATGGACGGTAAACTACTACCTCACGATATGATGATTGTTAAATTATCTCCAACCACCTCTCATGGTGGCCATTATGATGTAATTTTTTATGTGATATATATTATATTTATTTTGTCTCCATGATTCTCTGTTTTCCATTTATAGTATAATTTTATGGTTTCTATAATGGGTAAATACGATTATTTCATTTGAGGAAGTACGGGATACCGCCCCATCAAAGTGATATAATTCATTCATGCCATAAATGGAATGTATTAAGGATGGAGTTAATGAAATTATATATGATATTATACTATAATTATAATATAGAATTGTATCATTTATTTTTCATTCCATTAAATATGAAAAAGAAGTCAAATTTACATTCATCCATACGTACGACTTTCTGTCTCCTTGAACAGAGCATTTCATTTTTTTATCAAAATGTTATGGACTATTGTAATTGAATATATAAAAGATATAAATACATATATAAAATATATATATAATATTTAAATCATTAATACAAATAATGGGATAATTTAATTTTTACCACATGGCAATTTGTAATTATATCAAGTTCATTTATGACTCAGGTACCGAACATCAACAAACAACCAATATAAACATGAATAATTATATGATTGTTATAGCAATTTAATAATTGATATAAAATGAATAATAAATATGAATAATGTTTTGAATCAATTATAAATTAACTTATGTTTATTATTTAATAATATTAAGGTACATATATGACGAGTCAGACTCAACGTAAAGGATCCTTTCACCCTCCTCTTTTAGTCAAATAGTTCTTTAATGTTATGTATTTTAATTTACATTCATTACATTGGGATGTGATAATATATATCCTTATTTATTTTCATTTAATGACCAAATATTTAGAGGCTCTTTTATCTATAGTCATCTATTTTTTTTTGAATTTTTACGTGACACAATTATGATGCCAAATTTTTGTAAGGGAACTTCTTAACCAATTTCCCATTATTTGGGTTAAACATATACTTCTTGATTATGTATTGCTATAATTATGTGAGATATAACATTTGATATACTTTATTGAATTTATACTTGATTCATGTGTACTTATAGTAATTAAACATAATTGATCTATTTTATTTACAAAATGATCTCTGTAAGGGACTTCATCTCAATCTCCTTTCATTGAGGGATATTTTGATTTATACCTTACTTTATTATATATGGTGAAAAAAAAAAATTAATTTTAACATCATTCAAATGTAATCCTTTTTTTATGATTCATTTTACTAAATTAAATAATAAATTTTTCTTTTTAATGTACTTGGTGAAAATGACTTTTCCACCACTGTGAGTATTATTTGATATTTGGATTCACTGAAAATCCATAGTGTTTTTAAAAAATATATAAATACCATATACGCTTGTTTACATATTTTGTTATAGATAATGGTTTTGATAAAGAATTTATTATTTCAACATATTTAAATGATATATTATAATTCAAATGTGGAAATGTTTTCCTTCATTTATGCATGTGTAATGTGTTAGGATTATGTTATGGTTCATGGGCATTGTTTACATATGCTGGATGTTAGATGAGGAAACTAATATGGGTGAGACTGATATAGCCTTCTAATGCATTGGGTAATGTGACAGAGGTAAATGTTAACTTTTATCCAAAGAGATTTATGCAATATACTGTGAAGGGTATTCTAAATGTAACTCCATATGTAGCTATGAAAGCTACAATGTAAGTATGTTATGGATGCCAAAAGTTTCATTTTTGATTTATGACATCTTTTTGATATCCATAAATATTATGATTTCATGTGTTATTTTAAAGAGATTATGTTATATGTGTGAAAATTATGATTTCATTTATTTTCATGAATTTATATACTAATGTTTTCTTTTTTTATTTTATAACCTTTACTGGGATTTTAATGATTATCCCATGTATTTGAAATGTGTTTCACAGGGTATTAGGAAGGGTAAGTGGAAGGAAGAATTAATGAAGATTTATATCATGAAAATAATTATTGTTTTACTTAAAGAGTTTTTTTGTGAATAAATTGGTTAATGTAGATGTGTATACATTGTAATATTTGAGATGTAATATAATAGATATCACCTAATTCCCAAAAAGTCTAAACCTGGAGTGGTACTCAATGGGAATTCATTATATAACTGAAGATTTACTAATGTTTTAAGGATGGGGCCTAACCATTTATCTCCAAATAACATCTAATACTCTTAATGTGTCATGCTGAAAAGTATTTAACCTTATCACATATTCTCCCTGATTGGTTAATCATATCAATAAATAACCCAAATAGCTAAAGGTCCAAAAAAAATTCTTAAAAAACTACTATTTCTACCATTACTTCACAAACTAAATCCCCAGTATTCTATTTTCCATAGAAATATTGTACAGCGCCCCATCTATAAAACATTACATGATCATGAATTAAATGAATATTTCACTTTGTGGATCTTTTCAGGTTTAGATTTTTAGAGAATTAGAACATAAATATTACATCTCAATGATTACAAAGTAGACACATCTACTCAGTATCCATTTTTCACAAAACAAAAACTCTTAAAAAGGAACATGACCAGTTCTATGCTTTAGATGGCATGAAATTTTTTGGATCCCATCCGTGACCCTATTCCACTTTATGTCATGTGAAAAAAATTTCAAAAACATGGGATGAGCATGAAAGTCTCAGTAATGGATATAAAAATACAGAAAGAAAACATTTTTCCATTTATACATAAGAATCAATGAAATCATACATTACTCATAAAACATAATCACATTAACATACCTCATGAAATCATATTATTTATGAATAAATCATAGAAATCATTAGACATAAATTTAACTTCAGGAATACATAACATTCTTACGTAGGGAGTAACCCTCATGGTTATATTCAAAATACACAACACAGTATATTCTATAAATCTCTTCAGAGAAACCTGAGCATTGAACTCCATCGCATTACCGAATTCATTGGAGAGCTATCTTGGGATCAGCCACCCTTAGTTTATCATGGAACCACCCATCTTCATAAAAAATTTCCAAGAACCATAACATAATCGTATCACATAAAAAATGTATAAAGGAAACATAACATCTACACATTTCAATCAAAATATATCTATACAACACAATGGTATAATTAAAAAATTATAAAAACCATTTGAAATTAAAATATAAAGAAAAACATGGTATTTATTTTTCATTAAAAAAAATTATCGCTTATAGAGGAAGCCGAAACTCAAATAATGGTCATGGCGGCTGAGAAGACATTGTCGCCGCATACGTAAGAAAAAAAAATTCCATTTTGACGTTTAGTAAAATTATTCTTGTAAAAACATTAATTTTTAATGAAATTAAAATTAAACAAGGTTTGTTATAAAACTAATAAAATAATGTCGTATATAAACTTAAGTATACCTCAACGAAAGGAGATTGAGACGAAGTCCCGTACAAAGATGATATCCTTAGATTAAAGATAAATCAAAAAAATAATTATGTGGGACTAATATAAATACACTAAATATATGTTGATATTAATTATAAAACAATCATAGGTCATCCACATATATTCATAGCACGACATAATCATGAATTAAAGTTTTAACCCAATGAATTGAAATTGGGTTAAGAAGTTCCCTTACAGATATTCGATAGCCTAAGAAAGTCACTTTAAAATTCAGAAAATGAGTTGATGAGAGATAAAAAGGGTATCTCATCACCTGGAAATACAATTTAAAACAATAATGATATATAAGAACATATACCAACATAAGAAGATGTAAATTAAATGAACTAACAAAATAAGTCTTTTAAAAAGAGGAGGGTGAAAGGTTCCCTTAACGATTTGGGTAACATTCAAAAAGTACACCCCATGAAAGAAAAACTATACAATGTTGATTTAAATACCCATAAAAGAAATAATATTACACAAAGATTAGAATAATGGGCAGTACACACACCACTCAATGGAGATAGTGGAAAATATAGCATGAATCTCACAGGAATAAAAAGTTAGATAGAAACCCCTTACCTCATTGTAATAAAGTGAGTCATATGACCAAAAGATAATAAGAACCAAATGAATCACATAATACAATGAATATAACTAGAATAATGAAAATATATATCAAATGGAAGTACACAATACACCACATTCAATAAATAATTGTGTAACAATGGATGTGTCACGAAATTAAACGTGGGAAAAGAAATCCCCTTACCTCAGGTCCGACTTGTCTTGTTCGTTTCTTTATATTCCTAAATAATAAACTATGGTAAATTTATAATTTCTTAAGGACATAAATTAAAGTTTATTATTCAATTCATATCACATATTATCATGTTATAATAGTTGGTTAATTATTTGAGTTCATATCATACGTTTTGTCAATGTTTGGTACTTGAGTAAACAATAAACTTGTTTTAAGAGAATTGTCCATGTAGTTATAATTAAATCATCTATGGAATGGTATTAATTATTTAAATATCATATATATCCATTATATATTCATTTTATAATATTCCATAACATTTGGAGATAAAAAATGAAATGCACATTTAATGAAGATAGTAGGTCGTACGTACGCATGAACGATACTTTCATTTCTTTTTCATATTAAAGAAATTAAAACAAAATGAGACATATATATATTATAATTGTAACAGCCCAAGATTTTATAAAGAAATATTCTTTTTAATTTTATTAATGTCTTGTGTTGTACGCTACACCAAAAGGAGCTTGCACAACACGCACCCTTGTCTTGCCTTGCATTACACGCAATCGCGACCTTCCTCGATAGCGTGTGTAATACGCAATACCGAGTTTCACTAAACAACGATGTGCTATTAAAATATTATTAAAAGTAGCCGTTATGAATAGTAGTAACCACTTTTTAAAATTCTGTAAATCTTATTTTTCAAAATGAACTTCATTCTTGGATTCGGAGTATCGAATTTAGCCTAAGGTGAAATTTTGGTACTTTTCGGATAACTTTCATATTCTGATGAATAGTGAAAAATTACTAAATTATAATTAAAAACAACTTTTTTAATCGAAATAATTAATAGTGATAAATTATTAATTTGAGTGGTTTTAAAGTATATTTAGAATATATTTTTACAATTTAATACAATGTTGGTCATTGGTTGTAATTTCACATTTAAACCAGACATAATCAAGTGTCAATCTTTTGATATATATTGTTTCCTAAAAACACGCTATTTATTTTTACAGCGGGATTTAATTATAAAATTAATTAATGCAACTTCTATGTTATGAATTTGGTAAAATAGATTTCATTTTTGAATTCGGAATATGAAATATATCTTAGGATGAAATTTTGGCATTGTTCTGAAAAACATCAATTTTTGATGAATAGTGAAACTACTAAGTGGTAGTTAAAAAAACTGAATTTTTCATAAAACTTAATTTTGCCGCTTCTGTGAATGGAATTTCGAAAATCCGAGAGACACGGTTGATATCAAGGACTAAAATGTGGTTCAATGAGATGAAAATAATTTTTTGGTGAATAGTAACTTTTTACTTTTTTACCACGGTTAATAGTAAATAGGGTAACTAAGGGTAAATATGATATTACTATTACCCTAACACATGTCCTAATTCTATTGGACAAGTGTAATTCGACCAAAAACAAACTTAGGAATAAAATATGACCATTTAGGCCCACTTGGATTAGATTAGGACATTTATTATTAATTTATTTAAAGAAAGGTTAAAATAGTTAAAATCAAAGTTTAATAAGTAAATCATTTTTAATATGGGGTAATACATAAGATAAATTCGATTGTAAATATTCATTAGAAAGATAAAAAGATTTCCTACATGATGGTATTTTATTTGTAATTTTTAGACATAAAATAATTTATTTTATTTATGACACAACGATGATGCAGTAATTATCTTATTAATGAAATATTGACATAATTGATGTTATAAACACCACAATAAATGTAATTTGAGATTTTTTTTGAATTCCACTAATTTTCTAGGTTACTATGATATATTAATGTTGATTTAATCAACTTGGTTCGAACATTTAATTCTGTTATGACTTTCACAAAAATCATATATCAAATAGTGTCAAAATTGACACAAAATAGTATTTAAATCAAATATTATATTATTAATTGTTATTGTATTCCTAAAAATCTAAGGTTCGGCCAAATGACTTAGATAAGGATATATATATTAATAATAAACAATTTGGGGTTCGTTTGGCATGTTATAGAAAGTTTATTAACCATATAGTGAAAGAAAACAAAAAGACATGGTAAAAGTTAAATTATTTAACTTAGAGTTAAATTTAATTGATAAGGTTAAAATAATATCCTAAACTTGTCTAAATTCTATTGGTTGATAGGATTTCGACCCCTCCCCACCTTATCATCGAAATAAGACCCTTTGGAACCATTATAAACCGATTTTGACTTTAATATAAAATAATATTTTGAGATATTCCTAAGGTGCCCCTCTCCTCCCTTATAAAAGGACACCTCCTCCCCCTCCTCCACACACCAATTTGAGCACTCAAGCTCGGCCAACCCCTGCCAAAATATCTTCTCCACTTCCCTAAAAACATCCTAGAGGTTCTGGTCTTCCTCAAAGACCAATTTTAGTGCCCTAAGAGGAGGTCTCAAAGAGGCACTTCAAAGAAGAGGAGGTTCGGACACTTACAAAGCAAGTCGAACCTAAGGTAAGGGAAATATCACAATCTCATTTTTATCCGAGATTGTTTATTCATAAGTATTTACTGGGGTGTATTTTATCATCCACATCCATGTTTCATCAATATGTAATATTATTTCCATCCACCTACAATTGTTTAAATCCATTTTTACCCTTCGGTGAGTTTTTAGTAATATCTATGAAAGGAATCTTTTGTCGTATGAGGTACTTTTTGACTTTTCCGACAAAAGTACGAAGAATGTTTTTTTTTAACGTGTACGGCATGAATGGATTTTTAAAACATTATTTCCAAGAAGCTTCCATCACAAGTTTTCAAGTTTATTTTTAATCAACTTCTTTTAGTTTATAATTGTATGACATATTAAGAAAAGAAAATTGTTTTTGAAGAAGAAAGGATATTTTCCTCAAGAATGGTGTTCAAGTATTTTATCAAAATTATTTTACATCTAAGATAATAAAAGGGTTCTGTTTTTATCCTTATTATTACATGGATTTGATTATGTTGTGATAGAAATATTTCTTATGAATTCCTTTATCTTATATGAATTGATTACCATTTTTATTACATGGGTTATGCAATGATGTATGTTTTAAGATTTTGTGGCACACATAAGAATGGTATCATTATGAGATGGGTGGGACCTATATCTCCCTCCAATGCATTGGGTAAAGATTTTATATCTCATGAGATAGACATGGCTGAAATGGTAGGTTATACCGGTTCAGCGAAACAGGACTGAAACGAGGGTTACTCGATTCAGAAAGTGACTTTGTCCACTAAGATAGTCTTGGCAATGAGTCATGACTAACAAGAAATGATTATTATATGATTATGTGTGAATGCCACAAAGTTCCAAGTTTCATGTTATGATTATGGGGATCTCATTTTCACTTCAACGATTTATCCCATGTTATGATATTATGAGCTCTTTTGCAGGTTAAGATTTCCAAAAGCTATGTTCTTATGTATATGATGTGATTGATATTTCTTTTGTTTACCCTTACTGAGCATTTGAGCTCACCCTTTTATGTTTTCTTTCCCCCAGGATATAAAGAAAGGTTTTTAGGTAAAAAAAAGGAAGATCTTTATGGGAGATATTGAAGATCTTTCACCACGATTAGAAGATTACGTTCCGAGTTTCCAAAGACACTAAACTATTATGATCCTTGTGTGTGTGTTTTTGTTATGTACTAAGTATTCCGCAAAAGTAATGTAATGTCCATGTACGATAAGCTTCGGGTCTCTACAGTTGGTATCAGAGGGAGGTTTAGTCAGCCTTTGGAAACTAGGATGCGAAAACGTTAGTGAGATCCCTAGAGATATTTCTAAGGTTTGTCTAGGGATGTCCCTAGGGATAAGTATACGTATAGGTTATATTAATAGAATTACGCTAACGATCATAGAATTAAACCTAAGATGTTGGATATTGAAGGTACTCCCCCTTTATTATGTTGTTTTCCATAGCATGATTTTTGCCTCTCACACTATTCTTTTTGGGTTTTAGACGATGGCTGGAACCCGAAGGAACCGTGTTGATCAATGAAATGGACAATGCAATGATTGCCCTCCTGAACAAAAAAATGTTATGGGAGATGGAGTGCAAAATCTTATTGCTATACTTACACAAGCTATGAATCATTCTGGACTTCCAAATGAGCAGAGAAGGGAACAATATTCTATTGATTCCTTCATGAGGCAACATTCACCTTCTTTCAGTGGGTCTTCTGATCCACTTGTGGCTGAACAATGGATCAGTACTACTGAAAAGATATTTTCAGTTCTTCAATGTTCTGAACATGATAAAGTCATCTTAGCAGTATATCGTTTGGAAGGTGAAGCTGATAAATGGTGGAATCTTATCAAGAATACGAGGCCAAGAGATGAAATTGAGTCCATGGAATGGGACGAGTTCAAGAACTTGTTTTTCAGTAAGTACTTCCCTCGTATTCTTCGAACAAAGATGGAGAAAGAGTTTCTTGAACTGAAGCAAAGGGACGATGAATCTGTTGGTACCTATAAAGAAAATTTTACAAGACTTGCAAGGTATGCTTCTGGAATTATCATCCAACCTGAAAGTAAAGTTGATCGATTTTTCAGTGGCTTAAAACCAAGTCTTCGAAGGGCATTAGCTATAAGAGACTTCAGTAGCTATGAAGAAATTGTGCGTTGTGCTATCAAGGTAGAAATGGAAGTTGGTGTTACATATCCATCTCATGGTTTTGACAAGAAACAAAAGATGGAGTTCAAGGAGAAATCTCAGAATAATGGTGAAAAGAAGATGAATGTTTCCTTATGCACAAAGTGTGGAAAGAAGCATGGTGGAGATTGTCTTAAAGGGACTAGAAAATGTTTTAAGTGTGGAAAAGAAGGACATCGAGCAGCTGAGTGTCGAAGTAATGGAAAAAGGGTTTCTAATGATGTGAATAAAGCAAACACTGCAGAGAACGTACCGCCAACACTTCAATGCTTCAAGTGCAAGGAAATGGGGCATTATGCTAATAATTGCCCTAATCCAAGGGTTAGTGATGATCAACATGAGCAACCACTGAAGGCAAAGGACAAAGGGAAATCACATGCGATCACTATTGGCAATGTTGAATATGACAACGATGTGGTGGAATGATTAAGTGTTTATGTAATGGGATTCCAAAATAATGTTGTATCATTGAGTATTGCAATATTTATTGATGTGGTATTCAAAGTGATTGAGATATTTTTTGGAAATAAGATGATATGCGCATAATGAAGACGAGAAAATGAAATGTTTAATAGTATTCATGAGCTCATGATTGATATAAGGACTAAGTGATATCATGGTTTGAGTATATAGAATTTTGAGGATTCTGGTATGTGGAAAGTGTTAACTTTTAACTGCACTCATGTTTTCACTAAGGTATTAAAGAGAATACACGATTAAGGACTTTGAATGTTTGGAATGTGACCAACAAGACATATCTTATGATATGTGGGGATCAACGACAGTATTAAATCTCTGGTAATCGTTGTCACTATATTATGAGAGTGGACTGCAGTATTATGTATAAGCCTAAAGATTAGACTGGATTATGTTAGACATAAGTTAGTATTGTTTAAGGATAGATGAATTTTTATGGGATGTTATAGTAACGTAGTTTTAGAAAAAGGACAACCTGCAGGACGGGCGACAGCCCATCGCGTCGGACAAGGCTGTGGGAATCGAACCCACAACCGAAGTGCGACTGGCCTTTATCGCCTACCACTGACCTACAGGAAGTCCCTATTTAGTAGAAACTAGTGTTATTATATTAAGCAGTATGATATATGAAGTATAAGTCCATTTTAGGAACCATATGTGATTAATCTCACTATAGATCGACTTATGTATATAATTTTTGCTAACCTTTTGTCTGAGACAGATGGAATGACCCGTCATTCTATCACATGATCTGCTAACACTTCACGAATAACAAATTCAACTTCATTTATTTAAGAGATGAAGTAGAAATTGTTCTAGGCACGAACAATAGTGAGATTGTACCAAAATAAAGAAAGTATTTATTCCAATTCTCAACTTTAGGAAATGATCTTGAAAACCAAAAATGTTGTCCTAGTGATCTTATACCTGATGAATCGAATGGTACCTTAGATCATCACAAATTTATGGATCTGTGATTATTGGCTTTTCCATATCCATGTTCTCTACCACTCTCCATCAGAACATGATGGTTAGATTTCTCTTCCATATCCATATTTTCACCTATGTGGAAACCCAATGATTAGTTTATTTGGGTAACCGTTACTTTTCATACTTTTGTTTTTAAAGATTGGTTTTGATATTCCTTTTTACGATGTGGGTTTCTATTAAAGAAACTTTCGAATAGTAACCCATTTATAACCCCGACGAATTTCGAGGGCGAAATTCATTTTAATGGTGGTAGAATGTAACAGCCCATGATTTTATAAAGAAATATTCTTTTTAATTTTATTAATGTCTTGTGTTGTACGCTACACCAAAAGGAGCTTGCACAACACGCATCCTTGTCTTGCCTTGCATTACACTCAATCGCGACCTTCCTCGATAGCGTGTGTAATACGCAATACCGAGTTTCACTAAACAACGATGTGCTATTAAAATATTATTAAAAGTAGCCGTTATGAATAGTAATAACCACTTTTTAAAATTCTGTAAATCTTATTTTTCAAAATGAACTTCATTCTTGGATTCGGAGTATCGAATTTAGCCTAAGGTGAAATTTTGGTACTTTTCGGATAACTTTCATATTCTGATGAATAGTGAAAAATTACTAAATTATAATTAAAAACAAATTTTTTAATCGAAATAATTAATAGTGATAAATTATTAATTTGAGTGGTTTTAAAGTATATTTAGAATATATTTTTACAATTTAATACAATGTTGGTCATTGGTTGTAATTTCACATTTAAACCAGACATAATCAAGTGTCAATCTTTTGATATATATTGTTTCCTAAAAACACGCTATTTATTTTAACAGCGGGATTTAATTATAAAATTAATTAATGCAACTTCTATGTTATGAATTTGGTAAAATAGATTTCATTTTTGAATTCGGAATATGAAATATAGCTTAGGATGAAATTTTGGCATTGTTCTGAAAAGCAACAATTTTTGATGAATAGTGAAACTACTAAGTGGTAGTTAAAAAAACTGAATTTTTCATAAAACTTAATTTTGCCGCTTCTGTGAATGGAATTTCGAAAATCCGAGAGACACGGTTGATATCAAGGACTAAAATGTGGTTCAATGAGATGAAAATAATTTTTTGGTGAATAGTAACTTTTTACTTTTTTACCGTGGTTAATAGTAAATAGGGTAACTAAGGGTAAATATGATATTACTATTACCCTAACACATGTCCTAATTCTATTGGACAAGTGTAATTCGACCAAAAACAAACTTAGGAAAAAAATATGACCATTTAGGCCCACTTCGATTAGATTAGGACATTTATTATTAATTTATTTAAAGAAAGGTTAAAATAGTTAAAATCAAAGTTTAATAAGTAAATCATTTTTAATATGGGGTTATACATAAGATAAATTCGATTGTAAATATTAATTAGAAATATAAAAATATTTCCTACATGATGGTATTTTATTTGTGATTTTTAGACATAAAATAATTTATTTTATTTATGACACAACGATGATGCAGTAATTATCTTATTAAAGAAATATTGACATAATTGATGTTATAAACACCAAAATAAATGTAATTTGAGATTTTTTATGAATTCCACTAATTTTCTATGTTACTATGATATATTTATGTTGATTTAATCAACTTGGTTCGAACATTTAATTCTGTTATGACTTTCACAAAAATCATATATCAAATAGTGTCAAAATTGACACAAAATAGTTTTTAAATCAAATATTATATTATTAATTGTTATTGTATTCCTAACAATCTAAGGTTCGGCCAAATGACTTAGATAAGGATATATATATTAATAATAAACAATTTGGGGTTCGTTTGGCATGTTATAGTAAGTTTATTAACCATATAGTGAAAGAAAACAAAAAGACATGGTAAAAGTAAAATTATTTTACTTAGAGTTAAATTTAATTGATAAGGTTAAAATAATATCCTAAACTTGTCTAAATTCTATTGGTTGATAGGATTTCGACCCCTCCCCACCTTATCTTCGAAATATGACCCTTTGGAACCATTATAAACCGATTTTGACTTTAATATAAAATAATATTTTGAGATATTCCTAAGGTGCCCCTCTCCTCCCTTATAAAAGGACACCTCCTCCCCCTCCTCCACACACCAATTTGAGCACTCAAGCTCAGCCAACCCCTGCCAAAATCTCTTCTCCACTTCCCTAAAAACATCCTAGAGGTTCTGGTCTTCCTCAAAGACCAATTTTAGTGCCCTAAGAGGAGGTCTCAAAGAGGCACTTCAAAGAAGAGGAGGTTCGGACACTTACAAAGCAAGTCGAACCTAAGGTAAGGGAAATATCACAATCTCATTTTTATCCGAGATTGTTTATTTGTAAGTATTTACTGGGGTGTATTTTATCATCCACATCCATGTTTCATCAATATGTAATATTATTTCCATCCACCTACAATTGATTAAATCCATTTTTACCCTTCGGTGAGTTTTTAGTAATATCTATGAAAGGAATCTTTTGTCGTACGAGGTACTTTTTGACTTTTCCGACAAAAGTACGAAGAATGTTTTTTTTAACGTGTACGGCATGAATGGATTTTTAAAACATTATTTCCAAGAAGCTTCCTTCACAAGTTTTCAAGTTTATTTTTAATCAACTTCTTTTAGTTTATAATTGTATGACATTTTAAGATAAGAAAAGTGTTTTTGAAGAAGAAAGGATATTTTCCTCAAGAATGGTGTTCAAGTATTTTATCAAAATTATTTTCCATCTAAGATAATAAAAGGGTTCTGTTTTTATCCTTATTATTACATGGATTTGATTATGTTGTGATAGAAATATTTCTTATGAATTCCTTTATCTTATATGAATTGATTACCATTTTTATTACATGGGTTATGCAATGATGTATGTTTTAAGATTTTGTGGCATACATAAGAATGGTATCATTATGAGATGGGTGGGAACTATATCTCCCTCCAATGCATTGGGTAAAGATTTTATATCTCATGAGATAGACATGGCTGAAATGGTAGGTTATACCGGTTCAGTGAAACAGGACTGAAACGAGGGTTACTCGATTCAGAAAGGGACTTTGTCCACTAAGATAGTCTTGGCAATGAGTCATGACTAACAAGAAATGATTTTCTATGATTATGTGTGAATGCCACAAAGTTCCAAGTTTCATGTTATGATTATGGGGATCTCATTTTCACTTCAATGATTTATCCCATGTTATGATATTATGAGCTCTTTTGCAGGTTAATATTTCCAAAAGCTATGTTCTTATGTATATGATGTGATTGATATTTCTTTTGTTTACCCTTACTGAGCATTTGAGCTCACCCTTTTATGTTTTCTTTTCCCCAGGATATAAAGAAAGGTTTTTAGGTAAAAAAAAGGAAGATCTTTATGGGAAATATTGAAGATCTTTCACCACGATTAGAAGATTACGTTCCGAGTTTCCAAAGACACTAAACTATTATGATCCGTGTGTGTGTGTTTTTGTTATGTACTAAGTATTCCGCAAAAGTAATGTAATGTCCATGTACGATAAGCATCGGGTCTCTACAATAATTCCAGTTTAATATATATTTTATATAGGTATCATATATTCATTTATTACATTCTTTATAAATTCCATGTTTGGCACAAACGAGTCACATCACTTGAGGGGGAGGTAGTCCACACTTCTGCAGATGAAATTATCGCATTTGCACAACTTGAAATGCATAAAGGTATGTTTTAAATATAAAATAAAGAATAATTGAGAGTAAATAAATATAATATATATCATATACAAATATATTTCCATCCTAATAACCAACATGAATTGGGTTAAAAAAATATTGAACAATCATTGTTTCGTGAGTCTATAATTTTCCACCCACAGAAACTGTATGTTCTTTAACCATTCGACGAAGGTGTGTGAATGTGTAGGTAGAATCCTTATCATAACAATATATTAGTATATTGAGGATACTGGTGCTATTATGGGATCAAATAATAAGAATATAGTGGTGATTTAATAACAAATACAAAAGAAAGAAACTTGAGAGAAGACATTACCAATAAATCGGGTAACTCTTTTTTGATATGATCCAAAGGCTTCCTTGGAAAGAATTATACCCAAAGTGAGTCTTATAGAAGTAATAGAGGGATTTGGAGAGATAATATGATGAGAGGTTAGATGTAGTACCTCCGGTTTGAGGTATGTAGCCTTTGTTTATGTTTTTTATGAGTTTATGGGAATGGGATGAGTTGGGAAAAGGTCAGGAGAGTTTGGAATGTTTTTGGATGAGTTTGGAGGCTTTTAAAGGGGCGCACGGTTTGAGCACGGTTAATGTAAATCATGTGGATGCTCTAAGAAACTTTGCAGGGAGAGGTAGCAGGATACACATGGCCTACACACCGTTTACCAAACCGTGCGAGGAAACCGTGCGGGAACCTACTCTCAAGGAAGTGGCATTCCCACAGTTAGCGCACGGTTTTCCAAACCGTGCGGGATAACCGTGCGGCCACTTAAAGTTGGGGTTTTTATATTATAGATCCTCGGGCATGACCTAAAACACTCCTTTCTTCCACCCACTCGATCATCACTAGGGATTTTCGGTTCTGAGGGGCTAGAAGGGCTCTAACACTAATTTTGGAAGGGTTTTGAATTGGATTCAAGAGGGTTTGAAGGCGATTCCTCTCGAGTAAGTCTTCTCCCACGGATTATTTATGGTTTCTACTAGATACGCTCTTTTTTCCTTCTTGGTTTTCTATATATTCACTTTTTGTGTGTAGATCTAGGGTTGTGATGGCCTTGGATGATGTTTGAAGGCTTGTGGGTGTTATGGAAGAGGATCTAGAGTGGTTTCGGTTGTGCGTTCTCTGATTTTGGAGGTACGGTTGCATGTGGATCGATTTCTCGGGAACCCTAAAGGTAGGTGGCTTCTCTCTTGACTCCACTTAGTAGAATTGTGTCATGCATTTACAATTAAATTTTATTCGTGAAATTTAATTGTTCAATCATGTGGAAAATTTGTTGGAAAATTGATGGGTGATGAAATTGGGGGGTTTTGGCATGAAATTGGGAATTTTGGGTAAAAATGGGTTTTGTTGGAAATGGATTCAATTGGATGATTTTAAAATGTTGATTTTAAATGGAAATGAACTGGAGAATGAAAATGGAATGTGATGGTGTTTGCGATAACGTGAGATTGTTGTGTGGATCGTGCTTGTGTGGATCTGGATGGGTTTTTGTATTTAATTGTGCTGTGATATTATAGAGTGGTCAAGAATGTGCCACTATAATCAAAGAAATAGATGGATAATGGCAGAAGGGCCTCCATCTAAGAAAGTGGCTGATAAATTACCACTTTTCGGGTTGTGAACGGGTTGGATAAGAAAGTACCCCCTTTGTTGGTTGATTGCTTGACTATGTGATGTTTGTAGATGGGGCTTGTGAGTGAAATGTGAACATGGTAACTGGCATGTGGCTTGATTTTTTTGGCTTTCCCTTGTGTCTCATGTTTGGATTTTGTAATAATTTTTCCAATGGAATTATTTTATATAAAATTATTTATATAAATTTACTCATGGTTTTTCCTAGTGGTGTGTGTAGGGAAGTCATTTGGGGAAATCCTACTGAGTAGTTATACTCACCCACTGCTTTGGAACCTTGGTGTCTTTGCAGATGTTGTATACTGGGACATGGGAAAAGGTATGACATCACCTTCTTTTAGTGGTGCCTCGTTATTCTTTTTGGATCATGGAGTTTGGAGCTAGAGTGGATCTGTGGAGGTGTCATGGATTTTCGTGGTTGCCTTTTACTTCCGTTGTACTTTGATGGTTTTGTAATGTTCGGTTTTATGAACCTTGGGTTGTTATGGCATGATTGGGTAAATTGGAATGCATGCATCTTTTTTTGTTGTGGGTCGTTGGTTGTTTAGGTAAACCTATTGAGGGAAAATCATTACACACTTTTCTCTTGACGCCCTCAGCATTTATTTCCATCCATTGGAACCTTGGGAAAGTCACTTATTTTCTATGTAACCCTCACCGCCTCATCAGGCCAATGAGGTAGGGGTGGGGTATTACAAGTGGTATAATCTTGTTCGGTCCTTTGGAATTGAATCTCGGATTTGGAGTTGACATTTGTTCTTGGTTTTTCCTTAAGTCGGGATGGTAGCAAGGTGCTGGACTGTCGGAACATGAAATGTATTTCATAAAAGGATTTAGCTAGCCCTTTTATGCGGAACTTCAAGTTACTAGGGAGTTGGTTACATAAGTGTTTTGGAGGCACTTATACGCATTAGAAATCTCATTTTCGTGGGTGTAGAAAATGAGATGATCATGACATATATGATATAAATGACTTCCCTCTCAGATGTATATTTCTTTGGGTTTAAATATTTATGGGTTGAATTGAAAAAAGATTTTTCAAATGTGTGAACCTGAAATGTGAATAAACATGGTATTTTGAAAATGGTTGATTATTAAAAATGATGCAACATCAGAAATGTGCAAGAATGGAAAGCCTGGTTCTGATTGATTACTATGAAATGTTACGTGACGAGGATGATTTGTGATGTCTACGGAAGAGAGACTCATGCTTGTATGTTTTTTGTTTATAGAAATGGCACTGGGTAGGCGTCGTAGAGACCAACCAGAGGTGGTTTATGAGAATGTGGTTGCACCTGAGCCCCAGGTGAACCAGAAGCTAGTGAAAAGTATATTCCAAGCCTTCAACGTAGTGGGAAGTATAAATAGAGTGGAATAGCCCAAGCATGTTGACTATGCAGCTCAGTTTTAGAAGGAGAACCCACCCGTTTTTTGGGGTGATGCAGAACTAGAAAGGTTAGAGGCGTGGCTGTCCCAAATAAATAGAATTTTTGAATTCTTGGGAACCCCGACCGAGTTGAAGGGCAAGCTAGAAACGTATAAGCTGGAAGATCTTGCACTTAATTTGTGGGATATGGTATTCCAAGCGGGGATGGACCTGGGTATGGTGTGGGAAACCATTGAGGAATTGTTTAACAAACAATTCTACCCTCATACGTTCAAGATTCAACGTACAACTGAATTTTTCAGTTTGAAGCAAGAACATATGTCGGTAATGGAATATGTAGCTAATTTTATGAGCCTAGTGCAGTTTTCACCCGAGGTGGCGGGTAGGATGTCGCTGAAAGAAAGGATTTTCGAGGTGGGATTGAGGTAGGAAATCCGTTCTAAAATAGCGGTTGTGTGCATCGGGGACTACACAGAAATGGTAATTCGAGCCTCGGTAGATGAGCGAGATCTGCTGGGAACTCCGGGCGGAGGAAGCATGGCAATGCACACAGGGACTAATGGGAACTCTAATGATGTGTTCAAGCGGAAGGGGGACACATATTCCCAGAGTGGGAGCACGACACAAAATGCGACGACGAGATCGGTGAACCTTATCCCGAATACCCAGAGTAAATTGTGATGATTTTAGTGTGGCTCCTCGACGCATATCAAGATGGATTGCACGATGTAACCCAGAGCATGTTATAGTTGCAAGCATATGAGGCATCTCTAGTGCTACTATAGGAATACTCCGAGGATGAGTGTGCGTGACACCCTGAAGGATCACATGAGTCCTATCCATTGATGGGACGGTGACATCAGCATACTCCTCATCAGCAAGGTAAGGTTAGTCATGGCGATTCTCGGAACACCATGACACCTCAACAAGGGAGTAAAGACCAGGGTCAAGCAACTAAGATGTTGTTCAGAGCTAACCAGTTTTTGGTGGATGACCAGTCGGGACCATCCACAGTACGAGGTAATATTATTTTACATTCTACCTGCATGCAAGTGTTGTTTGATACAGGTGCTTCACACTCTTTTATTCCTGCACACATCGTTGAGTTGTTTTGTTTAATGGTAGATATGATGCCTTAGGTTTTGAAACTTCAAAACCCTCTTGGTAAAAAAGACTGTGGAGCCATATTGTGTAGAGCATGTTGTATCGTTGTGGTCGAGATTGAGATAGTGTGGGATTTCTCTGTACTTGAGATGGATGGCTATGATGCAATATTGTGCCTAGAATGGATAATAGCGTTTAAGGCCCAAATCGATTTTTATGCGTGAACAATGAGTTATACGACACATGATGATGCTAGACATCTCTTCAGAGGAGAGAGGCATGAGAAGAAGGTTGAAGTAGTATTGTTGGTACCATAAGATGGCACGTTTTCGTATTAGTTGGTAGTATTGTTGTTTGAATCGATATAGGGTGTTGGGAATAGTATTTTCCCAATAGTGGTTGATCAGTTCATGGACATTTTTTCCGAAGAATTCTCTGGGTTACCTTCTGTAAGAGAAGTGGAGTTTACGATTGATCTTCTTTCAGGGACCAGTCCTATATAACATCCATCTTACCGGATGGAAGCTGCAGAATTGAGGGAGTTGAAAATCCTATTAGAGGAGTTAGAAAAAAAGGCTTTATCTGGCCTAGAACTTCTCCGTGGGTAGCGCAGGTATTGTTTGTGAAAAAGGCCGATGGAAATTTAAGACACTGTGTTTATTATCATCAACTTATTAAAGTGAAGATAAAGAACATATATTCACGTCCACGAATTGATGACCTGTTTGACCAGTTGAGGGGAGCCCAGTGGTTCTCCATGATCGACCTGAGATCATGATATCATCAATTGTGAGTAAGGAAGAAGGATATTCCTAAAACAGCTTTCAAAAGTCGATATGGCCATTATGAGTACGTCCTTATGCCCTATGGTCTAACGAATGCACTAGTAGTGTTTATAGCATTGATAAATCAGATATTTCAGAGATATCTGGATTCATTCATTGCGGTGTTTGTGGATGATATTCTCATGTATTCAAAGATTAGGGAGGAGCATGAACAACACTTGGCGATAGTCCTAGGGATCTTGAGAGATCATTGGTTGTATTCCAAATTGTTAAATTTTGACTTTTGGATACATGACGTTCATTTTCTTGCCCCTGTGATTTCTGAAAAGGGTGTTATAGTAGATCCAGAAAAGATAGAGGTTGTTATCTCGTGGAAACCTCCAATCAATGTGTTTGAGATACAGAGTTTCCTTGGACTAGCTAGGTATTATCGACATTTTGATCATTACTTTTCACTGTTGGCTTTACCAATGATAGCTTTGATAAGGAAGAATGTTTCATTCCAAAGGATTGAACAGTGTCAGTAGTGTTTTGAAGAACTAAAGGGTCGCCTTACATTAGCATCAATCTCGGTTTTACCAAAACCGAGGAATGGGTATGTGGTGTATTACGATGCATCATGATCAGGGTTGGGGTGCGTCCTCATGCAAGGGGAGCATGTGGTTGCATATGGCTCAAGGTAGTTGAGGGTGCATGAGAAGAACTACCCAACTCATGATTTGGAGTTTGCGGTAGTGGTCCATGCTTTCAAAATGTGGCGACATTATCTCTTCGGTGAGAAATTCACGGGCTACACTGATCATAAGAGTTTGAAGAACATTTTATCACAAAGGGATCTGAACATGCGGAAAATGAGATATATGGAATATCTTCAGATGTTTGATTTTGACTTAATGTACCCACTAGGTAAGAGAAATTTGATGGAAGATGCATTAAGTAGGAAATCATATGCTCAGGTGGTAAAGCAGGCATCAGACCAGTGGCAGTTGATGTCAGTGATAACTGACATGCAGATAGAAGGTGACGACCAAGGTGATAAAGTGGTATTCTTTCCGGTTTCCATGATTCTTGACTTGGAAGGCTTGGTTAAAGAGGCACAGATTTCTGATTCGGAGTGTGAGACCATGAGGTCGAAACTGAATTGTGGGGAGACCATTGAGGGTTGGTAGCTGAATGAAGAATCAGTTTTCTGTTTCTGGAAACAGATAGTTGTACCGCTGTCTTGTCAGGAGGATCTTCTCAGGACGTACCATCATTCCAGGTGGGTTGTTCACCCTGGAATTCATTAGATTTATAAGGCGTTGAAAGTGCAGTTCTGGTGGCCTGGAATGAAAAGAGGAGTGGATGAGTTTGTTTAACGATGCTTGACTTTCCAGCAGGTCAAGGCAGAGCACCCGAGTCCAGCAGGAATGTTGCAGTCTTTAGCTATCCCTATTTAGAAATGGGAGCATATAACAATGGATTTTGTAATAGGTCTCCAATGAACGGTCAGAAAAAACAGTTCCATTTAGCTGATAGTGGATAAGCTAACGAAGTCGGCCCATTTCATTCCAATACCTGAATCTCTTACGGTGGAGGATCTGTAAAAAATCTATGTCCGAGAGGTGTTAAAGAGGAACAGTGTTTCCAGTTCGATCGTATAAGATAGAGATCCAAGGATTACATCCTGTTTTTGGAAATATTTGCAGCAAGCCCTTGGAACAAATTTGACCATGAGTACGGAATATCACCCTCAGATGGATGGTCAATCCAAGAGGACGATACAAACCATTGAAGATATGTTTCGGGATTTTGGGATGTATTTTCGTGGTTCGTGGGAGGATCACCAGTCCTTGGTTGAATTCTCGTATAATAACAGTTATCAAGCATCCATAAATATGGCTCCGTTTGAAGCATTGTATGGGTGGCCGTGTCGTTCTCCACTATATTGGGTGGAAATGGGTGAGTCTTTGATTGTCTGACCGAGTCTTGTCGTGGAGACTAAAGAAAAAATAAAGTTGATCAGGAGGAGAATGGAGAAGGCTCAGAGTCGTTAGAAATCTTATACAGATCATCGTCGACGACCATTATCGTTTGAGGAGAGTGATCATGTTTTCTTGAGCATTCTTCTCGGTTGGGACATCGCCAGATTGGGAAACATGGAAAGATATCTCTGAGGTACATTGGACCTTTTGAGATTGATGAGCGGGTTGGTGAGGTGCCTTTTTGGTTGTAATTTTCACCTAGGTTCAGTTTGGTACACAATGTGTTTCATGTTTCATAGTTGAAAAAGAGTCACCTAGATCTGGGCCATGTTATTCATTGGGACTATGATCAGCTATAGCCAGATGTTTCGTTGGTGCACAAGCTAGTGCGGGTTGTTGATAGGAAAGATAAAGTCTTTCATGGTAAAATCATCGACCCAGTTTTGTTTTGTGGCAACATGGCTATATCTAGGAAGAAACATGGGAACATGAGAAATAAATGGTTGAGCATTGGCCCAAACTCTTTCGGTAAAGGGTGGGGTAACTACATTCCGAGGATGGAACGTCCAATGGATGGTAGAATGTAGTACCACCGATTTGATGTATGTAGCTTTTTTATGTTTTTTTATGAGTTGATGGGCATGGGATGAGTTAGGAAAATTGAGGGAGTTTTTAGAATGTTTTTGGATTAGTTCAGAGGCTTTTAAAGGGGCGCACGGTTTGAACACAATTAGTGTAATCCGTGCGAATGATCCAAGAAACCATGCAGGGAGAGGCATTAGGCTACACACGACCTATGAATGGTTTGCTAAACCGTGTGAGGAAAACGTGTGGGCACCTACTCTCAAGTCAAAGGCGTGCTAATGGTTAGCGCACGGTTTTCCAGAACGTGCGGGATAACCGTGAGGCCACTTACAGTTGGGGTTTTTAAGTCCGTGATCCCTCGATCATGACCTAAAACACTCCACTCTTACTCCCACTCGAGCCTCACTCAGGATATTAGGTTTTCAAGAGCTATAAGGGCTCTCCCATTCATTTTTAAAGGTTTTAAAGAGGATTCAAGAGGGTTGAAGGCGATTCCTCCTGGGTAAGAATTCTCCCATGGTTTCTTTGTGTTTTCCTCTAGATCTGCTCTTTCCTACATCTTGGATTTCTAGATCTACACTTGTTGTATGTAGATATAGGGTTGTGATGGACTTGGATGATGTTTTATGGATTGTGGGTGTTAGGGAAGAGGATCTTGGGAGGTTTCGGTGGTGCGTTCGCCTGTTTCGGTGGTGCGGTTGCGTGTGGATCGATTTCTCAGGAACCCTAAAGGTAGGTGGATTCTCTCTTGACTACAATTGGTGTAATGGTTTGGTGTATTTACAATTAAATTGTGTTATTGAAATTTAATTGGTAAAACATGTGTAAAATTTGTTGTAAAATTGATGGGTGATGAAATTGGGGGTTTTTGGATTGAAATTGGGATTTTTGGGTAAAAATGGGTTTTGTTGGAAATGGATTCAATTGGATGATCTTAAAATGATGATTTTAAAAAGAAAATGAACTGGAGCATGAAAATTGCATGTGATGGTGTTTGCGATAATTTGAGATTGTTTTGTGGATCATGCTTTTGTTGATCTGGATGGGTTTTTTAAATTGATTGTGTTGTGATATTGTAGAGTGGTTGAGAAAGTGACACTATAATCAGAGAAATGGATGTATAATGGATGGAAGGGCCTCCATCTAGGCAATTGGCTGAGAAGGTACCACTTGTCGGGTTATGAACGAGTTGGCTGAGAAAGTACCCCCGTTGTTGGTTGATTGCTTGACTATGTGATGTTTGTAGATGGGGCTTCTGAGTGAAATGTGAACATGGTAACAGGCATGTGGCTTGATTGTTGTGGCATTCCCTAGTGTGGCATGTTTGGATTTTGTAATAAGTTTTCCAATGGAATTGTTTTCTATAAATTTTTTATATAAATGTGCTAACGGTTTATTTTAGTGGCGTGTGTAGGGAAGTCGTTTGTGGAAATCCTACGGAGTAGTTGTACTCACCCCCTGCTTTGTCAACTTGGTGACTTTGCAGATGTAGTATATCGGGGCATGGGAAAAGGTAAGGCATCACCTTCTTTTAGAGTTGCCTCATGATTCTTGTTGGAGCATGGAGTTTGGAGCTGGAGTGGAGTTGTGGAGGTGTCACAGATTATTGTGGCCGTATTTTACTTATGTTGTACTCTGATGTTTTGGTAATGTTCGGTTGTGTGATCCTTGGATTGTTATGGCACTATTGGGTTAATTGGAATGCATGCATCTTTTTTTGTTGTGGGTCGTTGGTTTTTTGAGTAATCTTCTTGAGGGAAAATAGTTCCCCACTTTTCTCTTGAGGCCCTGAACATTTATTTCCAACCATTGGCACCATTAGAACGTTTCTTAAGGCCAAGTAACCCTCACCGCCTCCTCCGGCCAATGAGGCAGGGTGGGGTATTACAAGTGGTATCAGCTTGGTCGGTCCTTTGGAGTTGATTCTCAGATTTGGAGTTGACATTCATTATTGGTTATTCCTTGAGTCAGGATAGTAGCAAGGTGTAGGACTATCATAGCATGGAATTTATAGCATAAACTGATGTAGCTAACCCTTTTATGTTGAACTTCAAGTTACCAGGGAGTTGGGTACATAAGTGTTTTGGAGACACTTATAGGGATTGGAAATCTCATTGTCGTGGGTGTAGCCAATGAGATGAGCATGACATATATGATAGAAATGACATCCCTATAGGATGTATATTTCTTTGGGTTAAATGATTTATGGGTTGAATTGAAAAATGGTTTCTCAAATGTTTGAACCTGAAATTTGAATACACATGGTATTTTGAAAATGGTCGATTTTTGAGAATGGAGCAACATGGGAAATGTGCAAGAATGGAAAGTCTGGTTGTGATTGATTGTTATGAAATGGTACTTTTGGTGGTTGATTCATGATTTCTATGAAAGGGATACTCATGCTTGTTTGTTTTATGTTTATAGAAATGCCCCCAGGTAGGTGTCGTAGAGACCAAACAGAGGTGGCTGATGAGAATATGGTTGCACCTGAGCCCCAGGTGAACCAGCAGCTAGTGCAATGTATAGTCCAAGCCTTCCAAGCAGTAGGAAGTATAAGTAGAGTGGAAGATCCCAAGCATATTGACTATGTGTCTTAGTTTCAGAAGCAGAACCCACCTATTTTTAGGGGCGATGCAGAACCAGAAAATGCAGAGGCGTGGCTATCCCGAATAAATAGAATTTTTGAATTCTTGGGAACCCCGACCGAGATGAAGGTCAAGCTAGCAACGTATAAACTGGAGGATCTTTCCCATCAATGGTGGGAGATGGTAGTCCAAGTGGGGATGGACCAGGGTATGACATGGGAAACCTTTGAGGAATTGTTTAACAAACAATTATACCCTCATACGTTCAAGATTCAGTGTACAACTGACTTTTTTAGTTTGAAGCCAGAAAATATGTTGTTAATGGAATATGCAGCTATGTTTATGAGATTAGTGCGGTTTGCATCCGAGGTGGCGGGCAGCACGTCGCTAAAGGCAAGGATTTTCGAGGAAGGCTTGAGGAAGGAAATCCGTTCTAAAATATGAGTGATGTGTATCGAGGAATACACAAAAATGGAAAATCGAGCCTCGGTAGCTGAGTGAGATATGTTGGGAACTCCGGGCGGAGGAAGCGTGGTAATACCCACAAGGACTAATGGGAACTCTAATGATGGGTTCAAGTGGAAGAGGGACACATATTCCCAGATCGCGAGTACGGTACAAAATGTGACTACGAAATCAGTGAACCTTCCTATGAATCCCCAGAGTAAATTGGATTGTTTTCAGTGTGGCTCCTCGACGCATATCAAGCGGGATTTCACGACACAACCTAGAGCATGTTGTAGTTGTAAGAATTTGGGGCATCTCCAGTGATACTGTAGGAATACTCCGAGGAATGAGTGTGTGTGAGACCCCGAAAGGATCACATGCTTCCTATGCTACGACGGGACGGGGACAACAACATACTCCTCTTCAGTAAGGTAAGGTTAGTCATGGGGATTCTCAGAACACCATGACACCTCAATAAGGGAGTAAAGATCAGGGTGCAGTAACTAAGAAGATAATCTAACCATATAATTAAATTATATTAAAAGGTAGAAATATATTTTAATTAAACATTAAATCCAATTGAAAAAAATAATCTAATCTTATAAATAAATTATATTAAAATGAGGTTTGAAATTAAAATACAGCATTTTTCACTACTCATAAAAAAATGAACGTTATCTGAAAAATAACAAAAATTTACACCAAGTACATTTTGATGTCTCGATTCTAAAGAAGGATATATTTTGTCAAATATAACATATAAAATTGACAAAAAGTAGTTTTAAAAAGGGTTTTCCATCAAAAGCTGTCAAATCGACCTTTTAAAGAATATTAGAATATTTATTCTTAAAATTTGATTTATTTTCATTTTAAACCTCTATTATTTATTGGGTAGTTGATAAAATATTTAAAAAACATATATAATAATTTTTTAGTTAGTTCTGTTCATTCCTGCCATTATAATGACTAGGTGTTAACTACCATTTAAAAAAATATTATTGTATTATTAGTGTGCAACGTATTCTTTCAAAGAAACTCGTTGTTGCGTATTGGGTACGACATCGAACATAGAATCCCATTTAAAGTAATATTAATATTTTATTCAAAAATATCAATAAATATGAATATTTCATATTCTTTATTTACCTAGGATGTTACATCCTTACCCCCTTATGGGAATTGCGTCCTCACAATTTTATAATTGGGCTCAGAAACTTCATTGAAATCCCCACATATAAAAAAGAGTAAATTAAACTATCACTATAAAATAATGAAATAAAAGTACAAAGGTCACATGAAATAACCTGTACTAGGATTCCATGAAAACATGGATATGGAGGAGAAAAAAAACTATCAAGTTCTGATGGAGAGTGATAGAAAACATGTTTAGGGGAAAGTTATCCACCCAAAAATCACAAACTTGTGATGGGTTAAACGGTATTTGATTCCTTAGTAGGAAAAGATAATAGACAATTATTTTGTGTTAAGTTACTTATCATTGAGGAATTTATTTCTGATCATAACTAAACCATAAGGAAATAAACTCACTTGTCATGTAGACTTTCATCTTTTACTATATTCCTAACACAAACTCGTATTTTTTCCAAAATATGAGTATTTAGGATGACTTGTTCACATGAAGATCTTTATACTCAACTTATTGAGAATAACCTAATCCACAAAAGATGAAATATATATTTTCCATGTCTTTAGACCTTAACCAAAACCAAAATTTTTATTACAATATTAGATAATCCCCAAATAGAAAATCCTTTATAAAATGAAATACTACTCTTAATCTTGAAAATTCAACAAAAAGAACCCAAGGTTCAAGAAAGACCATTCAATAAATAGCTATCCATAAAATTATTCAATGTAATACAAACTATGATTGAAACCCAAATCCTTGAAGGATTTAATCACATTTTCTTCTAAGGTAAATCTTAACATTTATCTCCAAATAACAACATTTACTCTTAAAGTCTCATATGGAAAAGTAATTAACTTAAAAAAAATCCTCAATAATAGGTTACTCATTTATATAGATAACCCAAAATCAAAATATTCTTGATTCATAAGATAATATAATTAAAAATAATTATTCATACTAACCAGGGACTTTACGTAGCCCAGTGGTAGTTAATAAATAAAAGTCGCACTTTGGTTGTGGGTTCAATTCCCGCAGCTTCGTCTGACGCGACGGGTTGTCACACGGTCTTCATGTTTTCCCTTTTAAAAACTATATAATTTTATAACATTTCCAAAAAGAGATAAATTCATAAAAAAATAACCTTAACATATTTTAACCACAATGTTTATTGAATAACTATAATTTTTCATCCCAAAATGTATTAACCTAATATTTCTTCAAAATCAAGGATCATATGAACCCAAATTGTTCTTTATAACTATATCCAAAAATGAAAAGATAATTATTACTTGAATAAAATTTTAATATATCAAACATCAGGGTTACACATACTATAAAAAGTCTTTTAATGTAACCCCATCATCAAAAGAGCCTAAATAATTTTAAGAATTTCTCCTTCCTAAAATATACCATAACTCTTGAATCCCTTATATGTTGACTTCATACTCATTCAACATTCATCATGATCCATTATCCATTCCTTTCGAACATATTCTGAAATACTTCATTCTTACAAAAAAATCATGAATCACATCCTTAGATTTCAATAAATAGGATAACATATGTCAATAAATAATCCATACCTTTGATTGGTCATTGTCAATTTCTTCATCTTCAATGAGATTTGCATTTGGTATTGGTAAACAAATATTTGTACGATCATGGTGATCCCATTCCTAAAACATCATCTTAGGAAATGTGTTTTCATAATGACCATGCATACCAAATTTAAAAAATTCAAATGATCCCTCGAAAAGGACTTCTTTCCCTATCCTAGGGGAAACCTAATGATTCCTTTTCCATGGAAGGTTCTTGCTTTATAACATTAATTTCTACATCTATAGCATCTTTCTATCACTTTGAAACATTTTACTTGGGGTTTCTTTCTACATCATTGAAAAATAGGTTTATGAACATTCATACCTTTAAGATTATTACCTGAACATCTGTAAGGATTTGTTTATCACAAATATGATTCCTTATAAAAAAAAATAAGGTTCATGTGTTCAATCATGAGTCCAAGTAGTTGGATGATAATAACAACAAGAGTTCCCATTGTAGTTCCCACATCATTCAGTTGCTCTTTCAGAATACTGTCACCGTTTTCTTCACACCCACTGTTACTTTCGTGCCTGCTAGATCCAACCATTTGATAAAACTAAAAAGTTTAGTGTGAATATATATGGAAAATGATCGTATAATACTAAGATATAATTATTAATGTTATGTTATACTCATTCACTTAATCTAAAAAAACAATGACTCTTTCTGAAATCCTAACCGTTTTGGTAATGTCACTTATCCTTAGAGAATACACTAACCTCTAATGTTATCTAAACCGACCATTGATACCAACTATAATTACACATCCTTAACACATTACATAATTATTAATTAAATGAATAATTCACATTGAGAATCTATTCAGGTTTAGTGTTTTATAGAATTAGGACATTACTATTACATCTCAATGATTACAAAGCAGACACATCTACTCAGTTTCCAATTTTTTCACAAAATAAAAACTTTTTAAAAGGAAACATGACTAGTTATATGCTTTAGACTACATGAAATTTCCATGATCCCATACATGACTGTATTCCACTTTATTTCATGTGAAAAACATTTCAAAAACATTAGATGAGCATAAAAATCTCAGTAAGGGATATAAAAATATGGAAAGAAAATATTAGTCCATGTATACATAAGAATCAATGAAATCATACTTTTCTCATAAAACATAAGAAATTTAACATACCTCATGAAATCATTAGATTTATGAATAACTCATATAAATCATAATACATAAAGGTAACTTGATGAATTCATAACATTCTTACTGAGGGAGTAACTGCCATGGTTACGTTTGGAATACTCATCACTGTATATTCCCTAAGTCCATTCGGAGAAACCTTAGAGTTTAACGCCTTCACGTTACCCAATGAGTTGGGGAGCTATCTCAGGCTCACTCACCCTTAGTTTATCCCGGAATCACCCGTATTCATAAACGATTCCCAAGAACAATAACATAATCATATTACATAAATCATGTATAAAGGAAACATAAAATTTCCACATTTCAATAACAATATATCTATACAACACATTGATATAATTATAACATTATCAAAACAATTTTCAATAGCAAAATAAACTAAAACATTGTAATTATTTTTCATTTAAAAGATATGTTTTGGCTTGTAGAGGATTCCGAAACTCAAATAATGGTCACGACAGCGGAGAAGTTGTTGTCTCCGTATACATAAGATAAAAACATTCCCTTTAGTCGTTTAGTAAAATTATTTGTGTAAAAACATTCCTTTTGAATGAAATTAAATTTCAAAAGGTATTATTATACAACTATTAAAGGAAGGTCGCATATAAATCGAAGTATGCCTCAATGAAAGGAGATTGAGACGAAGTCCCGTATAAAGACGGTATCCTTAGATTAAGGATTAATCAATTACATATTTTTGTGTGACAAATATACATAAACTCAATATAAGTGGATATGAAGTGTAAAACAGTCAGATTTCACCCACACATATTCACAGCATGACATAATCAATATGTAGAGGTTTAACCCAAAGAATTGAAATTGGTTTATGAAGTTCCCTTACAGAAATTCGACAGGCTAACAACATCACTTTAAAATTCAAAAAATTATTTGATGAGAGATAAAAATGGTATCTCATCATTTTGAAATAAAATTTATAGTAATAAGGATATCTAAGAACATATCCCAACATAATAATATGTAAATCAAAAAACCAAACAAAAGAAGTATTTTAAAAAGAGGAGGGTGAATGGTTTCATTAACGATTTGGTTATCTTTTCGAAACGAACACCCCATGAAAGAAGGACTATACAATGCTGATGTAAATTACCATAAAGGAAAGTATATTAAAAAAATATTAGAATAATTGGAAGTATATACACCACTCAAAGGCAATAGTGGAAAATATAGCATTAATCTCACGGGAAAAAAAAGTGAGATACAAACCCCTTACCTCGTTGTAATAAAATGAGTCATATGACCAAAAGATAATAAGAACCAAATTAATCACATAATACCATGAATATAACTAGAATATTGATAATATAAATCAAATGGAATTACAATATAGACCACATGTAATAAATAATTGGCGAACAATGGATGTCTCACGGAATTAAAAGTGAGAAAATAAATCCCCTTACCTCAAGTCCGACTTGTCTTGTTCGTTTCTTTATATTCCTGAATAATAAACATTGGTCAATTTATAATTTCATAATTAATTCCTTTAATGCTTATTATTCAATTCATATCATATATTATAATGTTATAATAATTAGTTAATTGTTTGATTTTATATCATACGTTTTGTGGATGTTCGGTACATGAGTCAACAATAACCTTGTTTCAAGAGAATTGTCTATGTAGTTATAAGTATATCATATATGAAAGGGTATTAATGATTTAAATATCATATATATCCATTATATATTCATTTTACACTATTACATAACATTTGGAGACAAAAAATGAAATGCACCATTCATGGAGACGGTAGGCCGTACGTACGCATGAACACTACTTTCATTTCTTTGTCATATTAAAGGAATTAAAACTAAATGACACACATATATATATATTATAATTCCAGTATCATATATGTGTTCTATAGTTAACATAATTTAATTAATTAAATTCTTTATAAATTCCATGTTCTGCATGAATGAGGCGCATCACATGATGGGGCGGTAGTCCACACTTCCTCAGATGAAATTATCGCATTTTCACAACATGAAAAGAATAAAGTTATGTTTTAAATATAAAATATTGAAACATTTAGAGGAAATAAATATAATATATATCATATATAAATATATTTCCATCATAATGGTCACCATGAATGGTGTTAAAAGAATGTTGAACAATCATCATTTCGTGAGGCAGTAATTTGCCACCCACAGAAACAGTATGTTCTCTAACCATTAGACAGAGGTGTGTGTAAGTGTATGTATAATCCATATAATACCAACATCCTAGTATACTGAGGATGTTGGTGTTGTTATGGTATCAAATTATAACAAGATAGTGGTGAGTTAAGAAGGGAAATAATATGAAGAAACTCGAGAGTAGACATTACCTCTAAATCGGGTAACTCTTTTTTGATTTGAGACAAAGGATTTCTTGGAGAGACTTCTGCCCAAAGTAAGGATTCTAGGAGTAATAGAGGAATGTGGAGAGAAAATATTATTAGAGTTTAGAAGATCCCAGGGATTGATATGTGTGGTTAACGGGGTAGATGTGGGGGCCTTTTATAAGAGGGAGGAGGGTCACTTTTTGAAAGTCTTGAAATGTTACTATATTATAATATGTTTTTTCGGATTTTAAAGGTCCCAAATTGATATATTTAAAGGATAAGGTGATAAGGGTTCTAAAGCCACCCATATAAAAGGTTTTATAATAGTTTATGTCTTATATTTTACCTCATCATTCCTTTTATTTAAATCGTTCATTAATGAGGTAATCACTGCATCATCATGGTGTCATAAATAAATTTATATATTTGATGTATAAAAATTATAAAGAAACCATGATGTAGGAAATATTTTTTTTCTTTCCAATGACTATTTATAGGTTGATAGATCATTAAATTAATAAAAATTAAAATTGTTTTACTTATGATATACAAATCATTGTTATATTTTTCTTCTCTTTGAAAAATAATGTCATAAATGTCACTATCACACCCATGTGACTCCATGGGCCCTGAAGTTAGGTAAAAATATTATAAAGGTTGGACATGACTCAAAATAAATGATATTGACACATTTTTCATTGATTTTATTTTATTATGATATTACTTTATTACCCTTAACTACCCAATTACTAATTAATCGCGATAATTAAAGATAATTACTGTCATTACTATTCATAATGTCCAAAAAAAGAAGAGTCTTAATTACATAATGTGAACCTTATGATTAAAAATATGGAATCCATTTTAAGAAATTCCAAACACAAAAATTTTAGTAATTAATTTAAAAATAATTCTGATTTTCACAACTAAATACGTGTTTTTATGAAGTTAAATTTATAAAAATATTGACTTGTTTTTGTATCCAATTGAAAAGTGAAATTACTTCCAATGAAAAAAATTGTATTAAGTGATAAAAATATAATTCAATTACACATTAAATGAAATTAAATGAACAATATAACAATATTATTAAATTAGATGAAAAGACAGTTTTGAAGAAAAATGCATTTTTTACTATTCATTAAAAATGAACATTTCTTAGAAAAATACCAAAACTTTATACAAAGTAAATTTTATATTTCAAATTCAAAAATTATTTCCATTTTACCAAATTCAAAACATATTAGTATCATTAATAAATTATATAATTAATTCCCACTGTCAAAACAAATAGCGTGTTTTTAAGAAACAATACCTATCAAAAGATTTACACTTGTTTATGTCCAATTTCAATGTGAAATTAATTCCAAAGACCACCATTGAATTAATTGGTAAAAATATATTATAATTATACGTTAAATCCAATTAAAAAGATTATATATCCATAGAAATAAATTATATTAAAAGGAGGTTTTGAATTAAAATACTGCAATTTTCACTATTCATAAAAATGAACTTTATCAGAAAAATAACAAAAATTTACACAAAGTACATTTTTATGTCCTGATTCTAAAGAAGGATTTTATTTTTTTAATTATAACTTATAAAATTGACAAAAATTAGTTTTAAAAATGGTTTTCCATCAAAAGACGGTTAATCGACCATTTAAATAATATTACAATATTTATTCTTAAATTTGGATTCATTTTCATTTTAATCCACTATCATTTATTGGGTAATTGTTAAAATATTTAAAAAACATATATAATAATTTTTTAGTTAGTTATGTTCATTCCCACCATTAAAACGACTATACGTTAACTACCATTTAAAATAATATTATTCTATTATTAGTGTGCAATGTAAGATTTCAAAGAAACTCGTTGTTGTGTATTGGGTACACCATAGAAAATAACATCCCATTTAAAGTAATATTTATATTTTATTCACAAAAATTAATAAATATGAAAATTTCATATTCATTATTTACATGGGATGTTACATATGGGTTCCCAAAAAAGAGAATGTCCCCCAAACTAACATTTATCACATAATAACGAAATCATTTTCTATACAAAAGATGTCCATTTTATATTACATAGGTTAGAAAATCATCTGATTCTTAAATCATAAATTTATATAACTAAAAATAATAATTCATAATATGTGATCCAATCCTTCTAATTTTTTTTGTTTAAATATTACTTGGGTTATTTTAAATAATTTAAGGATAATTTTTTATTGAATGGTGTTTGTTGAACTTTGGGTGTTGTTTGTTGAATTTTGGAGATTGTGGACTATTATTTTAAAGGGAATATTTCTTCGTGTACTATTCATTTTCGTATTGGTAAATGTCTAAAGGCAGGGGAATATATAGTGCATCTTTTGTTGATTGTGTAATTCTCTAGATATTGATTCTAGAACATCAGGTATGAAAAAGTCATCTGGAATACTCATAATTTAGATAAAATATTTTTTTGTGGAAGAAATTTATTAAAGGATGAAATGAAACATGAAAAATTAAATATTTTTATAGTCAATATCATAAATAAATTCCTCAAAATTATTAAAATGAACATAAATTTTTTTGTCTATTCACTTTTCCTACCAGAGAATCAATGACTATTTAACCTGTCCCAAGTTTGTGAGTTTCTAGTAGTTAACTTTCTCCTGATCATATTTTCTACCAGTCTCCATTAGAACATGATGGTTGGTTTTCTCATCCATATCCACGTTTTATTACATGGAACCCTAGTAAGCATTATCTCGGGTTACCTTTTTTACTTATATTCCATTATTTTAATGTTAGAATTTTATTGACTTTTTTTTGAATGTGGAATTTCATTGAAATTATTGAGCACAATTTAAAATTGCGAGGAAACAATTTTCAAAAGGGGGAAGGATGTAACATCCCAGGTAAATATAGAACATAACATTTTCAAATTTATTAATATTTTCGAATTAAATATTAATTCTAAATTAATGGGGATGAATGTATGATAGAGTATTCATCATAGAACAATATATTTATCCCAAATCTTACATTTCACATAACGTCGAGTGATACTGAAAAATAATGTAATTATATTATTATTTTAAATAGTAGTTAACGCCTAACCATTTTATTGGTAGGTTTTAATTGAACTAACTATAATAAAATTTATATGTTTTTTTGAATGTCTTTACATTTATCCAATAAATTTTAGTGGCTTAAAATAAAAATTAATCTGATTTTAAGCATAAAATAATCTAATATTCATAAAAAGGTCAGTTTAACACCTTCTTATGGCCAAACCTTTTTAAATATAGTTTTTTTTTCACTTTAAAATGCTATATTTGATAAAATAAAATTATTATATGTAATAGTATAATCAAAAATTACTTTGGGTGAAATTTTGGTACTTTTCTCACGAAGTTCATTTTTTAATTAATAGTGAAAAATATTGCATTTTAAATCAAAATTTTATTAATGTAATTAATTTGTATAGTAATATTGTAATATTAATTTTTGTTAAAGTTTATATATATTATATATTCAAAATTTAATTCAATTTTGGTTATTGGAAGTAATTTCACTCTTATATTGGACATAAACACATGTCAATCTTTTGTTAGTTTTTACTTCTTAAAAACACTCTTTTTGGTTTTGACAACAGTAATCAATATTAAATTAATTTCGTCAAATTATGGTTTCCAAATTTGGAAAAATGGATTCCATATTTCGAATCAGGAGGTCCAAATTGTTTAAATAGGTTACTTTTATTTTTAGACATTATGAATACTAAATTTAGTAAATATTTTATTTACTATGGCTAAAGGTTAAATTTGGTAAATATGGGTAAACAATAATATTATAATTATATTACATTACCATTACACATGTACTAACCCCATTTTATAATATATTTCCGACCATGGAAATCCTTAGGTCGATTTTAGGACCTCATGGAGCCACTTGTGTGTAAAAATAAAATTTAATTACTTTTAATTTAATGTTAAGGAAAATATAATATAAACATATATCTTTTAGTAAATTTTTTTTTATTTTTGGTTATATAAGTGATAACTATGACTATAAATATTCATTTAAAATAATAAAATCTTTCCAACATCATTTTATTTTATTTATAATTTATAGACATTAAATAAATACATTTAATTATGAGACAATGGTGATTCATTGATTGCTTCATTAATAAAGGATTTAAATAAATGATATTATAAATGATAAAATAAATGTAATCTAGATATTTTTTTTGTTGTCCAAGATTTTTTATAGATGATAGTTCCATGTTATATTTGTATTAATTAATAATTTACATAGTAATAATGTTTTTATGGATATTTAAAAAATTCATGATATGAATTGTTCCAAAATTAACATAATTCATATTTTAAAATATAAAATATCATATTTATTATTATAAAATTCCAAAAAAATCAAATATTCATAAAAAAGTTTATCATAGGTATAATATTTTATTATATACACTTTAATTGGAAATTTGAAATGTTATGGTAACTACTGTGATTTTCAAAGTGTTAAACGTTTGATAAAACAGTAAGAGTAAAAAATGGTTATATTAAAAAGATAAGGATAAAAAATAACCAAAACCTGTCTAATTATTAATCTATGATTTTATTTTGACTTATATTCATATCATTGATAAACTAACTACATTTGGAATCAATTATAAGTGAATATAATTTATAATAAATTACCATTTTTAGACTTTCCAAAAGTGCCCCTCTTACAACTTATAAAAGGGCATCCCCCAATACTTTTATTCAAACCTTTAAAGGCCCTTGGATCTTCCAATTTATGCACAAATAATCTCCTAATATCCCCCATCCTCTTAGGATGTAGTCAATTCATGAAAGCCTTTTGTTTCAAATAAAAGGGAGTTACACGTTTTAAGAGGGATCGTCTTCCCTTTATTTCCTTTCCATTCTTCTACTTCTTCACACATTATTTTATTCTATTTCTCTAATAACATAAAAAAACTAGTATTGTAAATATAATAAGTTGTTTTTATGATATTGATTCAAACTACACATACACACACATCCATCTATTGGATTTAGAGCATATTGTTTCTGTGGACGGCGAACTACTGCCACACGAAACGATGACTGTTTGATTTCCCCTACTACCTCTTACAGTGGCCATTATGATGGAACTATATTTATATATGATATTTATTATTTTTATATTGTCTCTATGATTCTATAATGTTTATTTACAATATAATTTTATGATTTTCATGATGTGCGAAAAGGATAATTTCATTTGAGGAAATGCGGACAACCGCCCCGTCAAAATGATATGACTCGTTAATTTAATACATGGAATGTTTAAAGGATAGATTTAATGAAATTATGTGAAATATAAAAAAAATATTATACTGGAATTATAATATACCTATGTATCAGTATGTTTTCATTACTTTAAATATGATATTGAAATGAATGTAGTGTTCATGAGCACGTACGACTTACCGTCTCCATGAATGATGCATTTAATTTCTTATCTCCAAATGTTATGGACTATTATAAATACATATATAATGGATATATATGAGATATATTATATCTATATCATGAATATAATTCTATTTATAATCTACTTTTTAAGACATTGAACATTTTTAATGATAACAAGTACATTTTTTACTCAAGTAACAAACATCAACAAAACAACCTATATAAACAAGATTAATATATGATTGTCATTTCAAGGTAATAAGTGATATAAAAGGAATAATAAACATGAAAAAGGTTCTGAATAAATTATAAATTAACTTAAGTTTATTATTATGAGCGATAAAGAATGAACAAGACATGTCGAACACAAGGTAAGGGAACTTTTCACCTCCACTTTTAAACAAAGTCTTCATTTAGGTTATGTATTTTAATTTTATATCTATTAACATGGTATATGTTATTATATGTACTTATTAATTTAAAAAAAAAATCCAAGTGTTGTGAGACCCTTTTCACAATCATCTACATATTTTATGGATTATTAAGTGCTGCCCCTAGACTGCTGAATTTTTGTAGGGGAATATCATAAGGTAATTTCCATTCTATTGGTTGACCATCTACATCTTGATTATGTTGTTATATGATTAAATTAGAATTTATTTTTTTATATCTTATCTATAATTTATACATGATTTATGTGATGATACATAATCATTCAATTTTTTTTGAAAAACAATCCTTGTAAGGGACTTCTTCTCAAAATCCATTCATTGATGCATATTTTAGTTTATACAAAACCTTATTTTATACAAAGTATAATTATACCTTTTTTACTTTTATTTCATTCAATGGTTTTCAAATGGAATATTTCTTTTCTAAGAGTTTTACTAAATGAAAAATGTAATTTTTTTTAATGTACGTAGTGACAATGACCTTTTTGCCGCCACGACAATTATTTGATATTTGGATTCCTTAAAAAGAGGTAAGGTTTTTAAAAGTAAAATAAATAACATATACCATTTTTCCATATTTTGGTATTGAAAATGTTTTTGAGAAAGAATTTATTATGTTAATATATTGAAATGTAATATTTTTATAGATATTTGGAAATGTTATCTTTGAATTATGAATGTATTATTGTTATGGTAATGTTATAGTTCATGAACATTATATATTTATGTGGGTGGTTTGGTGATAGACCTAGTGTAGGTGATCCCGAGATAGATCTCCAATGCATTGGGTAACATGATGGAGGTAAATTTTAATGTTTCTCCTAATATATTTACGGAATATAATGTGATGGGTATTCCAACCATAACTCCGTATGTAGCTCAAAAAGATACAATTTATGTATGATGTGGAAGCCACAAATTACATTTATGATTTATTATTACTATGTTTTATTCATAACTCTTATGATTACATGAGGAATGTCAAAGACTCTTTTATGTTATGCATTTTAATTTCAATTATATTATTTTGGGTTATATTCTTCTATATCCTTATTGTTTTACATTTTATGTCCAAGTGATGAGATACATTTTTCTCTCTCATTAACACATTTTTAAAATTTTTTAGTAACGTCGTTAGGATACCAAATTTTCTTCAGGTAATTCATATCAATCTATTTTCATTAAGGAATATTTTTATTTTTGCAATACATTCTTTTATATGGTGTATAAACCCGTCTAATTTTTAATTAATCCAAATGGAATATTTTTTTAACATGGTGTTTTAGTAAATGAAAAAAATAATGTTTCTTTTTAATGTAAGTGGTGACAATGACCTTTCCACAGCCACGATTATTTTTGATATTTGGAATCCTCTACAAGACATTCTATTTTTAAATGTAAAATTAAATACCACATACCCTTTTTATGTATTTTGGTATTCAAAATGGTTTTGATTAGGGATTTATTATGTTAATATCTTGAACTCATATCTGGTGATTGTAATGTGCAAATGTTATTTTTCTTTTATGATTGATCATGTGTTATGATTATGTTATGGTTCTTCTAATTTTTTTTACATATATGGGTGGTTCCATGACATACCTAGAGAGGGTGAGGCTGAGATAGCTCTCTAATGCATTGGGTAATGTGACAGAGGTAAACATTAATGTTTATTCTAAGAGATTTAGGAAATATACCATGAAGGGTATTCCAAATGTAACTCCTTATTAATATACTTATTTATGTTATATATTTTAATTTACATTTTCATATGATTGGATATGTTATTCTATATCCTTATTTTAGTACATTTTATTTCCCCATGATGAGAGTCACTTTTCACTCTCATCAACTCATTTTCATAATTTTAATGTGACGGCGTTAGCCTCCTGGATTTGCGTAAGGGACTTCATCTCAATCCCATTCTGTTGAGGAATATTTTAACTTATACATGACATTATTTTGTATGGTGTATAATTATAACATTTTCCTTTTAATTTAATTCAATGTTTTTAAAAAAAATCATTTTTCTATGAATCATTTTATTAAATGACAAAAGGAATGTTTCTTTTTAACATACATAGTGACCACATCCTTTCCGTCACCATGAGAATTTTCTGATATTTAGATTCTATAATGATCTTAAATGTTTTTAAGAGGAAAATAAATTCCATATAACGTTTTTATATATTTTCATATTTAATATTCTTTTGATAATGGATTGATTTTGTCCAAATTTTGAACTGATATCTTGTGCTTGCAATGTGGAAATGTTATCATTCCATTATGTTTTATGATTATGTTATGGTTCTTGGGCATTGTTTACGTATATGGTTGGCCTCCATACCCAATGAATTGGAGGTTATAATGTCACCAACCATCCATGTTTTATCATGAAACCACCCATCATTTGGTTTATCACATAACCACCCATCAAATTTATAAGTACCATTATATTATCATCACACCTAAAAGATTTCAAATATCAACATTTAAATCATAAAAATTTCATTTGCAATCACAAAAAATAATTTCAATTTATTGAAATAGTAAATAAAATTTCAACACCAATTTCAATACTGAAATATTTAAAAATGTTAATAAATATATAGTTTCCATTTAAAAACATCATGTCTGGTTAATAATGGCAATTTTCCAATAATACTCACTGCGGAGGAAAGGTCATTGTTAATGTGTATGTTAGAAAGAAAAATCTGCCTTGTTGTTTAGTAAAATGCTCCATATAAAAAAATATTCCCTTTTAATTAACATAAAAATGAAAGGGGTTTCTTATACACCTTTTAAAATAAGTAGGGGTATATTATCAAAACATTCTGCAGTGAAAGTATATTGGGAAGAAGTCCCTTACCTCATGTTTGACTTGACTCATTCATTCATCAATATCCTGAATAAGAAAATCTAGTTCATTTATAAATTATTCAGATCCTTTTTCAAGTTTATTATTCCTTGTTATCAATTATTACCATTATAGAATAATTAGTTAATTATTGGAGTTCATATCGAACATTTTTTCGAAGTTTGAAACGTGAGTAACAAATAAACTTGTTATAGTTATAAATTGTCAATGTGGTCAAAATTACGTTATCTCTATAATTTTATTCATTAATTATTTATCATATATATCATATATATCTAGTAGATATGTATTCATAATATTCCATTGGATTTGGGTATAAGAAATGGAATTCACTGTTTAGGGAGACGGTAAGTCGTACGTACACATGAACACTACATTCATTAATTTTTTTTAATATTTAAAGTAATTAAATCTATATGATAAATAAGTATATTATAATTCCAGTATAATATATATTTTATATATTTTATATAATTTCATTAATTACATCTTTATTCATTCCATGTATAGCATGAACAAGTCATATCACTTTGATGGGGTCGTAGTTTGCACTTCCTCAAATTGAAATATCGTTTTTATACAATAGGAAAAGCATAAATGTATGATATAAATGAGAAATAAATAATCATAGAGATATAATAAATATCTTATATATCTTATATAATTTTGGTTCCATCATAATGAACACCATGAGAGGCGGTAAGGGAAAATCGAACAATCATCATTTCCTGAAGCAGTCGTTCAATGTATACTTTAACATTATGTATGTACCCATAGAAAGAAACATATAGCATATAAAGATAAAAATTAGAAATAATTATACATAAATTTAATAACCATATGGATTAATTCCAAAAATAATTATCAAAAATGGATTTTACAAACGGCCGAATTCCATACCCAATGCATTGGAGGTTATAATGTAACAACCTATCCTTGGTTTATCACAGATCCACCCATCATTTGTTTTATCACATAACCACCCAAAAATACCGAGCTACCATTATATAGTAATCACACATAATTGATTTATAATATAAAAATTTAAATTAGGAAATATCATTTGTAATAACAAGATATAATTTTAAGATATTAATATAGTAAATTCACTTTCAAAACCATTTTCAATTCCAAAATATATAGAAAGGGTATGTGGTATTTATTTTCCATCTCAAACCACCTAAACACTATTTATTAAATTATTTTGTAAAAACACTAGACTCTTCATTATACTATGTATTTATTATGATATTTTTTCAAACTATACGTACACACACTTCCGTCTAATGGTTATAAAACATACTGTATCTGTAGACGACGAACTAATTCCTCATGAAACAAAGATTACTCAATATTCTTTTTTCCACATCTTATAGGGGCCATTATGATGACAGTATAATTATATATGATATTTACTATATATATTTTATCACTATTATTCTATAATTTTCATTTATAATATACCTTTATATTTTTTGTGTTGTATATATATTATAATTTCATTTGAGGAAGTGCGGACTACTGCCCCCTCAATGTGATATGACTTGTTAATACCATAAATAGAACATATAAAGGATGGAGTTAATATTCATATATATATTATTATAATGGGATTATAGTATACCTATATAACATTTAGTTTTAATTATTCTAAATATGATAAATAAGTGAAAGTATCATTCATGCATACAGACAACATACCATCTCCCTGAACGGTGTATTTCATTTCGTATATCCAAATGCTATGAAATATTATAAATATATATATATATTGGATATATATGATATATATGATATATAAATCATGAATATCATACCAGATATAATGTACAATTGACCACATGGACAATTTGAAATTATAAGAAGTTCATTTTTAGTTCTGGTTCCAAACATTGAAAATATGTTAGATATGAACTAAAATAATTAACTAATTTTTATAACACGGTAATAAGTGATATAAAATAAATAATGAACATTAGAATGTTTCTGAAGAAAGTTGAAATCAACTTATTTTTATTATTCAAGAAGATTAAGGAACATACAAGACAAGTCAGACTCGAGGTAAGAGACTTTTTCTCAATCTCCTTTTAGTGAGGCATGTTTTGATAAGTCAAAGGGGTTTATTAAAAAAATTAATTGAAATATGTGTATATAATCAAAAAAACTCTCCATTGAAAGGATATTGAGATGGAGTCCCTAACCTCATGTCTTACTTGACTCATTCGTCCATTAATTTCCTGAATAATAAATAAAAGTTAATTTCTACTTGCTTCATAACCATTATAAATATTATTATTCCTTGTATATCACATATTACCTTGATATAACAATAAGTTAATTAGTTAGTTTTATATCATACATTTTGTTGAAGTTCATAACATTAGTGAAAAATGAACATGTTATAATTATAAATTTTCCCTGTAGTTAAAATTCCATTATCTCCAGAATGATATTCATGATTTATATATAATATATATCATTTATATCTAGTATATATGTATTTATAATAGCCTATAGAATTTTTATATAAGAAATGAAAAGCACCATTCATGGAGACGGTATGACATACGTACGAATGAATGCCACATTTATTTCTTTTTCCTATGTAAAGGAATTAAAACTAAATGATACATAAATATATTATAATTCCAATATAATATATATGTTACATAATTTCATTATTTATATCCTTTATACATTCTATGTATAGCATGAATTAGCCATATCACTTTGAGGGGGCAGTAGTCTGCATTTCCTCATATGAAATTATCATATTTATACAACATGAAAATCATAAAGGTATGTTATAAATGATAATTATATAATAATAAAGATAAAATAAATATCATAAATATCATATATAATTATAGTGCCATGATAATGGACACAATGAGAGGTTATAGGGGAAAATCAAACAATCAACGTTTCATGAGGCAACAGTTCTCCACACACATAAACCGTATGTTTGTATCCATTTAGATAGAGAAACACTTTGTAGAAAAAAGATTTATTTTTAAAACCATCATATTAAATTAAATGGAAAATTTTATAATTATACACCATACAAAAGAAGTTCATTTATAAATAAAAGTAAGACTGAATGGAAGGAGATAGAGATGATGTCCAAAAAGAAATTTCGGCAGCCTAATGATGTCAATTCAAAACCTTGGGCAGGTGATCCTGAGATAGCTCTACAATGTATTCGGTAACATGATGGAGGTAAATGATAATGTATCTCTTAATAAATACAGGTAATTTACATTGATTGTTATTCCAAATGTTTCTCCCTACGTAGATGTGAATTCTACAATGTATGTATGATATGGATGCCACAAGTTACCTTTATAATTTATGATTTCTATGTATTGTACATAAATATTTTGATTTTCCATGGAGATTATGTTTTATGATTGAAAAGTATGATTCCATTGATTTTAATGTGTTGATGGAATATTGTTTTCATTCCTTGTTTTATAACCCTTAACGATCTTTTTATGAAAATTAAATGTTTCTAAAATTATTTTCATAGGGTATAAGGAAGGATAAATGAATGGAATAATTCATGGGGATTTATAGAAAGAATATAATTCTTGTTTTATTTAAGGAATTTTATTATTCTGAAATTTTTTTGTTAGAGTAGAAATGAATACTTTGTAATCATTTGAGATGTAATGTAATAGTTATGACCTAATTCTCTAAAACTATAAACCTAAAAGGATCCTAATTTTTAATTCATTACAGAACTCATGATTATGTAATGTGTATGGCTGGGGTTTTACAGTTGGTTTCAGATGATTTTTTTAATAATAACACCTTATAAATTGATTATTGAAAACAAACAAAATATAATTATAAAATTGTGATATTTTATTTACCTGAAAATATATTCAATGTCCAAGTACCATTACATAATCATAACACATAAAATTATTAACTTATTATGGACTCTTAAAAAGGTCATAATCTGAATAGGGCCAAAATTGAAATAATTGAAATTTTAAAATATAGAACCTTTTATTAAATATTATTAATTAAAAAAACTAAAATTGAACCATATAGTTAATATAAGTCTAAAATTTTATTATTGTCTCTTTAATTTGACATTTTTCATGATTTGGTAACTATATTGATTCTGAAAGTGTCAAATGCTTGGTAAAATGGTAAGAGTAAAAAATGGTTAAAAAAGATCAGGATTAAAAAATATCCAAAACTTATCTAATTATTATAAGATGATTTTATTTCGACTTATATTTTTTTATCTTCATACTAGCTGAATTTGGACTCATTTATAATCAAAATAGAATTTATTATAATATAATAATTCAATATATTCCTTAAGTTCCCCTCACCCCTCTTATAAAAGGGCACCCCCTCTAACCCATTACTCACTCCCCACAAGCCCCTTGACTCATCCAATATTTTCCCAATTAAGCTCCCATCATTGCTCCCTTTTTCCTAGAATCCTTCTCTTAGGATGAAGTCAATTAAAGAGATCCCTTTGGATCAAACCAAAATAATTTACCATATTTGAGGTAACGTCTTCAATCAAGTTTGTTTCCATTAATTTTCATTCTCCACTCCTTATGCTCTTATTGTTATTTTTATATATTACAAAACCATTACCCTTAATATACTAGTTTTTTTATTGGAGGGATTCTAATTACACATACACACACGTCTGTGTAATGGGTATAGAACATAATATTTCTCTGGACAGTGAACTATTGCATCACAAAACAATGATTGTTCAATATTCTCCTACCACCCCTTCTGGTGTCCACTTTGATTGAACTTGATTTATATATGACATTTATGATATTTATTTTATCTATATGATTCTATAATTATCACCCATAACATACCTTTATACTTTTCATGTTTTATAATTATGATTATTTCATTTGAGGAAGTGCGGACTGCTGCCCCCTCAATGTGATATGACTCACTCATGCTATACATGGAATGTATAAATAATGGAATTAATGAACATATGTAACATATATAACATATATATTTTACTAGAATTATAATATATCTATTTATCCTTTAGTTTTTATTCCTTTAAATATGAAAAAATTGAAAGTAGAATTCATGCGTACGTACGACCTACCGTCTCCATGAATGGTGTGTTTCATTTCTTATATCCAAATGCTATGGACTATTCTAAATACATATATGCTGGATATATATTATATATATGATATATAAATGATGAATATCATCTTTTAAATAACATGTTCCTTTTTTTACTCATGTTCAAAACATAGAAAAAACATTTGATATGAACTCAAAGAATTAACTAATTTTTATAGCAAGGTAATAAGTGATACAAAAGTATTAATAAACTTGAAAATTGTTCTGAAATTAGTATAAGTTAACATAAGTTTATTAATTATGAAATTAATTAACGAACGTGTCTAATTGGACATTATGTAAGGGACTTCATCTTAATCACATTTCATTGAGGAATGTTTTGATAATATACGCCTCCTTATTTAATACATTTTATAATAAACCACATTGAATTTTTCTTTTATTCAAATGGGATTTTTTTCTACCTAGCGTTTTAATAAACGAATAATGGAATGTTTTTAAAGTATGATGTGACAATGACCTTTCCACCATCATGAGAATTACTTCATATTTAGCTTCCTTAACAAGCCGTTGTATTTTAAATGGAAAATAAATAACATATACCCTTTTTAGATATTTTGGTATTGGAAATTTTCTTTTGAAATGGGTTGAGTAATTCAATATATTGAATTGATTTTTTGTGATTGAAAATGAAATGTTATTAGTAAAATGTTGATATGTGTAATATTTTACATGTTACGATTATATAATGATACTTGTAAATTCTATTGGTTTTTACATGATAAACAAAATGATGGGTGGTTCCGTGATAACCCAAGTATGGGTGGTTACATTATAACATCCAATAAATTGGGTACGGAAGTGGGCCGTATGGATATTATAATTGTAAGAATGATTTTTGGAAGTCGACCGTATAATTATTCTATTTAAGTATAATTATGTCCCAAGTTACCTTTATATGCAATATGGTGTTTTCTATGGTCTTTTTGAAAATCTTTGGGTTACAAAAAGGGTAAGCAATGAGATTATATTCAGTGAAGTATATTTGGTACTTTTTAAGGTGAAAAGTATTACTTTATGATTAAGTATTCATGGTTTACATGTTGTTTTTAAAACTATCAACTTTTCTTCTTTTTGAATCCCTTATTGACATTTGAAATGATCTTTGAAAACTTACATAATATAATAAGATTTACAAATAACAAAGATATTATTTTATGAACAGTGTGTTAAAAGCCTTTATGGTACATCATTATATTATGTTAAATTGGAATCATACTCCAAATTCGAACCCTTTTGATATAAATTGTAGAGATGTTTCTATAAACATTACATAATCTTGAGTTAAGTCAAGAATTAACATTGAGGGTCTCTTTAGGATTAGAGTTTTTGATAATTATATAGTAAATACTATATTAAATCTCAAAATATTTCAAAGTAGACCCCTCTACTCTATCCATTTTTTTAAAAATATATAAAAATTCCTTATATAAAATAAGAATTATTTTCTTGAAATAAATCTTTTTGAATTCCCCCATTCACTTAACCTTCCCTATACCATTTGAAAATAATTTCAAAAACAAGGGATGAGCATAAAAATATTATCAAGTGTTATAAAATGAGGAATGAAACCATTGGTCCATCAATTCATTAATAAAAATGAAATCGCACTTTTCAATCACAAAACATAAGCTCTTTAACATTCATTAAAAAATAATAAGATTTATGAATAACTCATTGAAATCATAAATTATAAAGATAACTTGTGGAATCCATATCATACATACATTATAGAATTCATAGCTATATAGGGAGTGACATTAATAATACAAATCACATTATATTACATATATCTCTTAGGGGAATCATTAACGTTTACCACTGTCACGTTACCCAATGCATTGGTGAACTATCTTGGGCTCACACGCCCAAGGTTTATCATGGAACCATCCATATTTGGTTTACCATATAACCACCAGTAAAATGTCTAAGTAACATCACATAATCATAACACCTAAAAGATTTAATTTGTCAACATTTCACTCATCAATCAGAATAAATAAAGTCATTATATTTAAATACTCAATCAATTTCCAAAACAATTTAAAACATTTAATAAAGAGGTTTTTGAATCAATGTGTCCCATATCACATTAAAAAATTAAAGGAATGTTATTTGAAAACAGTAATATTTATATAAATAAATCATTAAAACCATTTTGAAGACATGAACATTAATGAGAAATATTTAGAAGAATAAATCGATAATATATTTAAAATGATGTTTCAGTTAAAGTGTCTCGTAACGCATGAGAAACAATTGAATAAAACATTATTAAATAATTACATCAAAAGAAACATAAAATATCATGAGAATATATAAATTCATGAGATAAAAAGTCAAAAAGGTTTTATATTAAATTTATAGTATATTAATGGTGCACAATAATGAGATTGTTCTATGATTTACGTGACAATGTTCATATAAAAGACGTAAGAATTTATCAATTGTGTGAATATGTATAGAAATATTTTATACACACAAAAATAAGTTGAAATTAATACATAAATTAGTAAATAGTGATTCCACATGTAATAATTCCATTATATAATCAACAATGTAAGTGTAAAACCCAATGAGTGGAAATTCAGTTTAGAAATTCCATTATGAAAATTCAGTAGCTTAACATTGTCATGTAAAAACTCTGAAAATGAGTTGACGAGAGAGAAGAGGATATATCATAACATGTAAATGAAATGAGAATAAATAAGGATATATATGAACATATCACAACATAAGAAAATGGAAATTATAATACATAACATAAAAGAAGTCTTTGACTAAAAGAGGAGGGTGAATAGTTCCCTTACCATATATCCGACTTTTCTTGTTCGTTCATTATCACCCTGAGTAATAAACATAAGTCAATCCAACTTATTCAGAAATATTTTCTTGTTTATTATTCCTTTTTAATCACTTATAACCCTATATAACAATTATATAATTATTAAAGTATATATCAGTCTATTTTTGATGTTCGGTAATTGAGTCTAAAATAATCTTGATATAATTACCAATTTTCATGCTGTCAGAAGTCCATTATCTCAATAATTGTATTCATGATTTAAATATCATATATATTCAGTATATATTTATTTATATCATTTATATCATTTATTTTTTAATAGTATATAATATTTAGTTATAAGAAAATTAAATGCACAGTTCAGGCAGACGGTATGTCGTACAAACGTATGAATGCTAATTTAATTCCTATTTAAATTTTAAAGGACATAAAACTAAATGATACATAGGTATATATTAAATCCAATATATTTTCTTCATTATATATGTTACTTATTTTCATTAATTCCATTCTTTATACATTCCATTTATAGCATGAAAACATCATAGCACTTTATGGGGGCGTTATTCTGCAATTCCTCAAATGAAATTATCATATTTATACAACATGAAAAACATAAATTTATGTTATAAATTATAATTAAAGTATAATATAGATAAAATAAATATCTTATATATCCTATTTAATTTTAGTACCATCATAATTTCCACCATGAGATGTGGTAGGAGATAATTGAACAATCATCCTTTCGTGAGGCAATAGTTCACCATCCACATAAACAGTATGTTCGTATCCATTAGATGGAGGTGTGTGGATGTGTAGTTCGAATAAATCTCATAAAAACATCCTATTACATTTATTATACTTATATTTTTATAAAATAATTTAATAAAGAGAGTGTAGGTGGGTGGAGAAGGGAAAAAATGGAAGAAGCTTGAGAGAAGACATTATCTTAAATCCGGTAACTTCTTTTGATTTTAGCTAAATGGCCTTCTTTATTTGGCTTATGAGAATATTAAGGATTCTAGGATGAGTAGATGGATTTTGGAATTATATTTGAGTAGAGGATAGGAGTTCCAAGGAGTCATGAGAGGTTTCAGCAAGTGTTAGAGGTGGTGGTCTTTTTTAAGAGGGAGGAGGGGAACTTAAGTTAATATCTTAACATATTATTTTATTATAAATTCTATTTCGATTATAAATAAGTCCAATTTCGGTTATTTTCAAAGATAATATTAATATAAGTCAATATAAAATCATCCAATAAAAATTATACATGTTTTGGATATTTTTTAATCCCTATCCTTTTTATTTTACCCTTTTTACTCTTATTGTTTTATCAAACAATTAACACATTGAGAATCAAAATAGTTACCAAAACATGAAAAATATCCTATTAAATTTTCAATAAATTTTTTTTTCTACTTTTGATAACTTTTTGGTGGAATATTATATTTTTTAAAAATTTAAAATATTTTATAAAATATTTTATATTTTAAAATATGAATTATGTCAATTTTGACACTATTCACATCCTAACTTTTTAGAAAATCCATAACAAAAACATTACCTCAAAAAATATTCATTAACATAACTATAACATGTATATATCATCCATGCAGTTAATTTATGACATAAAAATAACAAAATTAAATTTTTTATCATTTATTATATCATTTATTTGAATCCCTTGTTAATGTAGCAATCACTGCATCACCATTGTTTCATAATTAAATTAATTTAAATAATGTTTAAAATTTTTATATAAATACCATGATGTATGAAATATTTTTATATTTCAAATGAGAATTTAATGTGGAAGAGATAACTTATATAAATCCCTATAAAATTGTTTTATGAAAAGATATATGTTTAGGTTATATTTTCCATAACATTAAATTAAATGAAATTAAATGTCATTTTCACACATAATTGGCTCCATGGGGTAGTAAAATTGACCCAAGGATTACCATGGAAGTACATATCTCATTAAATTTGGTTAAAACATATTTGAAAATATTTTAATATTATTTTAATATTATTTTACTGAAGTTAAAATTCATAATTTTTAAAAATAAACCATACTTATTTAAAAATATGTTCCTCCTAATTTCAAATACTGAATCCATTTTTCCAAATTCAAAACATAAAAGTTGCAGAAATTAAATTAAAATTAATTGTCATTGTCAAAACAAAGAATCCTTTTTTATGAAGTAAAAACTACCAAAATATTGACTTGTGTTTATATTCCATTACAATGTAAAATTACTTGAAATGGACAAAATCAGATTAAATAAGAATAATATAATACAAATAAACTTTAAAAACAATTAAATTTACAATCTAACTATATACATAAATTAGTTTAAAATTCAGTTTTGAATTAATATTCGGTATTTTTTAGAATTCATTTAAAAATGAACATTATCAGAAAAATAACAAAATTTCATCCAATTTAATTTTTTATTTCCTTATTCTTAATAAGAATATTATTTTGTCAAATATAACATATAAAAGTGAAAAAACTATATTTAAAAAGGGTTCTCCATAACAAAGCTGTAAAACGACGTTTTAAAAATATTAGAGTTTTCAAGCTTAAAATCAGATTCATTCTTATTTTAAGACTCTATTTTTTTGGAAAAATGTAAATAAATTTAATAATTTTATTTTATTAAATCCTATTTTTACACACCAATACAAAATATATTAATTAACTATCATTTAAAATTGTATTAAAATTATGTGTTTTTGTATAACTCAATGTTCTGTGCAACATACGATTTAAAATAAATCTGTTGTTGCATGTTCATTATTATATAAAAATGTAAACCCTTTAATATAAAATTAATATCATATTCATAAATACTCAAAGATATGAAAATTTATTATTCTATAAATAATTGGGTCATTACATACTTCCCTCTTTTGAAATTTCATCCTTGCGGACTACCGCCCCCTCAAAGTGGTATGACTCGTTAATGTTATACAAGGAACATATAAAGGATGGAATTATTGGAATAATTTGACATATATAACAAATATATTATACGATAATGATAATACTTGTTTTTTATCCTCAATTCTCTAATAATAGATATATCATTTTATTAAATTAATTCAATAATTTATGCATTTCATTCTTTATATCCATTACATTTAAGGTGAAAACTATTACATTTTTAAATCATGATAAATGGGACACTTTTTCCGATAGATTACTCAACACACAAAAATGGTTTTCTTTGAAATCTTACATTTCACACAACATTGAGATATACCGAAAAATAATATAATAATATTTTTATTTTAAATGATTGTTAATGCATAGTAGTAGTATTGGCAAGAATGGATAGAAAATACCATATTATTACTAAAAATTTAAGTTAAATGTTTTTAATTTTATCAAATCAAAATTAGATGCTCAAAATAAGAATTATTCCAATTTTAAGCAAGAAATACTCTAATAATCTTAAAAGGTAAGTTTACCACCATTTGATGGAGAACCCTATTTTAATCTAGTTTATGACACTTTTATATTTTAAATTTGAAAAAATAAACATCTTATTTATAAGAGATAACTCAAGATTTACATTGGATAATTTTTTGGTATTTCACTGATAAAGTTCATTTTTTAATAAATAGTTAAAAATACCGCATTTTATGTCAAAACTATCTTTTCATTAGATTTATTTATATGGGTATATTGTCTTTTTAATTGGATTTAAAGTTTAATTGTATTAGGTTTTTAATATTTTATCCAATGTTGGTATTTGGAAGTAATTACCATTTTTAATTAGACATAAACACATGTCAATCTTTTAATTGTTATTATTTCTTGAATACATACTTCTTAGTTTTGACAACGAGAATTAATTTTAAATTAATTTCTGCAACATCTGGGTTTTGAATTTTAAAAAATGTATTCCATTTTTGGAATAAAGAGGCCCAAATTTTGTAAATAGGTATCTTTAATTTTTAGTCAGTATGAATAGTAACATCAGTAAATATTTTATTTAGTATGGTTAAAGGATAAATCTAGTAAATAAAGGTAAAAATTAATATTATAATAATATTAAATTAGCTAAACAAACGTTTTACCTCTACTATATGAGATATGTCTTACCATGGGCATCCCTTGGTCTATTTTAGCACCCCATGGAGCAACTAGTGTCTGAAAATGACCTTTAATTACTTTTAATTTAATGTTTAGGAAAATAGAACCTAAAATTGTATCCTTTGGTAAAAGAATTATTATATGGGGTAATATATGTGATATAATTGACTATAAATAGTCATTAGTAAGATAAAAATATTTCCCACATTATGGAATCATATTTATAATTTTTAGACATCATATAAATAAATATATTTATGACACAATCATGATTTAGTATTTACCTTATTAATGAATTATTTAAATAAATAAGATTATAAATATTAAAATATAATTATTTTGAGTCTTTTTATGTCATACATGAATTTTATGGACGATTATTACTTGTTTTCATTGAATTTAGGAATTTTGTTGGATTGAATCCATTTTTTATGGATCAGAAATATGTTGATTTTTAGAACTTATGATTTATCAAATGGATATCTCTTTTTATTGGTAAATGATTTGGAGATTAACTGAGAAATGTTATTTTAGAAGAAATTTTCTCTTTTGGGAACACTATATTCCTATGTAAAATATAATTCTATTGGATTTCATTTGAGGAGTAATAGAGAAATCTTGACCCCATGGACAATTTGTAATTAGAACATGTTCTTTTTTTACTCAAGTACCAAATAATGATAAAACAACAAATATTATGTTAAATAATTATATAGTGTTCATAAAATGGTAGTAAGTGATATAAATGTAATAATTAACATGAAAAATTTACCGAATCATGTAAAATTAACTTTGGTTTATTTTTCAGGAAGAAGAAGGAACTTATGAGACAAGTCAGACTCAAGGTAAGGGACTTCGTATCAATTTCCCTTCATTGAGGAATATTTTTATTTATACATGAAATTCTTTTATATGTTGTATAAAACCCTTTTAATGTTCATTTAATTCAATGTGAATCTTTTTTCAACGTATCATTTTAGTAAATGGTAAAATGAATGTTCCTTTTTAATGTATATAGTGACGATGACCTTTCTACATCCACTATTTTATTTGATATTTGGCTTCTATAACAAACTGTATTATTTTTAAAAGAAAAATAAATACCATATAACATTTTAAAAATATTTTGGTATTAAAAATGGTTTTTATAAAGTGTTTATCTTGTCAATATCTTGAAATGATATATTTTCTTTACAGTTTGGAAATGTTATCTTTTCATTATTATTGTTTTATTTTTTATGAATATGTTATGATTCATGGGAATTATTTATATATATTGGTGGCACCATGATAAACCATGTATAGGTGAGCTTGAGATAGTTCTCCAATGCATTGGGTAAAATGATAGAGGCAAACTTTAATGTTTCTCCTAAGATATTTAATGAACATAACGTTATGGGTCATCCAAACCTAACTCCCTATGTAGCATTGAAATCTATACTGTATGTATGTTATGAATGCCACAATTTACCATTATAATTTATGATTTCTATGTGTTTTTAAAAAATCTTATGATTTCATGAGGTATGTTAAAGATAATATGATTTATGAGTAAAAATTATAATCTCATTGATTTGTATGTATTGATTGGATAATGTTTTCATTCTTATTTTATAACCATTACTATGATTTTTATGCTCATCCCATGTTTTTGAAAGGTTTTTCATAAGGTATAAGGAAGGGTAAATGAAATGAATAATTCAAGAAGATTTATATCGGGAAAATAATTCTTGTTTTTTAAGAGTTTAATTTTTGGATACTTAGTAGAAGTGTCTACATGTAATATTCAAGTTGTTATGTTTATGTTATGAACTAATTCTCTAAATATATAAACCTAAAAATCATCTATGTGAATTATTAACATAATTCAATATTTATGTAATATTTAAGGATGGGGACTTATAAAATGATCCTAGTGAAGGAATTTATTATATTATTTTAAAAATGAATCTTTTTCTGATAGCGTACAATAAGACATGGTAAGTGTATAATTAGTTAACTAAGGGTTAAAGAAAAAAGGTATGGTTAAACTTGAGATCATAATTTACTAAAACCTAGATCATTTTAAAGGTTATGTGGTTCATTTTTACAAGAAGACATGGTAAGAGTCAAATTAGTTAACTAAGAGTCAATACTAAAAGAAAAGGTTAAACATGAGACCAAAATATGTAAAAAAACCACTAGTTGAGATGTTTTAAACCCATAAGCATATTATCATTTGAAATAAATGACTTTGGGACCTTTTCATACCAAAAATAAATTTATAATAAATTAATATTTCAAGATGTTTTTTAAGTGCCCCACCCTCTTATTAAAGGGAACCACCTCTAACCCCTACCCATACCTTTCAATCCCCATTGGATCATCCAACCACTACCTAAATAAGCTCCCAAAATCACTATTTTCCTCCTAGAAGCCTTACCTTGGGCATAATTCAATCAAATAATTCCTTTTAGCTAATATTAAAAGAGTTACCTTATTTTAGGAAATGTCTTCTCTCAAGACTCCAATTTATTTTCCTTCTCCAAAACCAAAACAATATTTATTCCATTATTTTATTAAAAACACTATATATTAAATATACAAGTATATTATTATGATAATTATTTAAACTACACTTTCACAAACCTCCATCTAATGGATATGAACATACTGTTTCTTTGTATGACGAATTATTGCCTCATGAAACGATGATTGTTCGATTTTCCCATACCACCTTTCATGGTGGCCATTATGATGGAATTATAGTTATATATGATATATATTATACTTATATTGTCTCTATTCTTTTGTATTTTTCATTTTCGTCATACATTTATGCTTTCTGTAACACAAAAATATTATAAATTAATTTTAAGAAGTACCAACTACAATCCCTCAAAGTGATATGACTCATTCATGCCATACATGGATCATATTAATGATGGTGTTAAAGAAACTATATAAACTATATAAAATATTACATTATACTGAAATTATAATACACCTTTGTATCATTATGTTTTCATTCCATTAAATATGAAATAGAAATGAAAGTATCGTTCATGCGTACGTACGATTTACCGTCTCCATGGAAGGGGCATATCATTTCATATCTCCAAATGTTATAGATTATTATAAATACACATATAATGGATATATATGATATATATATAGGAATAAAATTTTATAGATAATTGAATTTTCACCACGTGAACAATTTGTAACTATAACCAGATCATTTTTGACTCAAGTACCAAATATCAGTAAAAGGATCGATATTAACATAAATAATTATATAATTTTTATAACACAGTAATAAGTGATATAAAAGGAATATTAATCTTGAAATAATTTCTTAATAAAGTATACATTCACTTATGTTTATTATTCAGGTTAAACTTGAAACATACGTGGAAAATCGATCTCAAGGTAAGCGACTCCTTCTGAATATCCTTTCATCGAGGAATATTTGGATTTATACATGACTTGATTTTATATGGTGTATAACCCCTTTTACCATTAAATTCATTCAAATTGAATCTTTTTATACACAGTTTTTTACTAAATGATAATGGTACTGTATATTTTTAACGTACGCAGTGACAACGTCCTTTCCACCGCCATTAACATTTTTTGAGATTTGGATTCTTCTACAAGATGTATTGTTTTTAAAAGGAATAGTAAATACCATATACCTCTTTTTATTATTTTGGTTTTGAAAATGGTTTTTATAAGGTATTTATTATGTAAATATCTTTAACTGATATCTTGTGATTTCAATTTTGAAATATTATCTTTCCATTATTCTTTTTCATGTGTTTTGATTATGTTATGGTTCTGGGTAATTGTTCATTTATATTGGTGGTTCCATGATAAATCGAGGGAATGTGAGCCCAATATAGCTCTACAATGTATTGGGTAATGTGACATAGGTAAACATTAATGTCTCTCCTAATAGATCTATTGAATATACTATGATGGGTTATCCAAACATAACTCCCAACGTAGCTGTGAATGTTACAATATAAGTATGTTATGTATGTTACAAGTTAACTTTATGCTTTATGATTTCTATTTGATATTCATAAATATAATTATTTAATGAGGTATGATAATGAGCTTATATTTTATAATTGAAAATAATTATTTTATATATTATTATATTGATGGACTATTGTTTCCTTTCTTTATTTTATAACCCTTACTGATATTTTTTATGCTCATCCTATTTTTTTGAAATGTTTCTCACAAGAAATAATGATTAATTGGGTCGAGGATAATATCAATGAAAATCAATGATATCTAAAACATGGTAATAGAAATGTTTTTTTAAGAATTTTTATTATTAAAAATGGATAGTTAGTAGAAGTCTATATTTGTAATATTCATGTTGTTATGCATATTTTAGGTCCAAATTCTCTAAAGAGATAAACCTGAAAATATGATTAAGAATAAAGGTGATCAAGAAGGCAATGAAAATCCAATGGTAAGATTTTTTAGTTTTTATGTGTTTGAGTATTATTACAATGTGTGTTAAAAGTTGATTACCCAAAGTGGAAACTGGAAAAATGAAAAGCAGATGGTGGGGAATATTTTTTTTCTATTAATATGGTTTATGTCGGACCATCAAATTATGTTGTATCAGGTATATTTTTTCAGATTAGGAAAATATGTTTTTTGATTTATAATCCACACATTATTTCATTTTTTAGAAATTTTCTAGTAAATTCGTAATTCCGTCTCAATATATGAATCTTGACTTTGTAGGAAAAACACTTGGGGGAAATGTTGAGGAAAAAATAAAATATAAGAATCTCTATATCCTAATTTGATGAATTATTTTACCTACAATCCATGTAGTTTTTCCTCTATTAGAGTTTGATGTTATTTTGTTAATTTATTAGCTTTCTGTTTATCAAGAAAATATTGATTGTAGATATAATAAGGATTCTATCAGAAAGACATTTATTATGTTACAAGAATGAACCCTTATATCTGATAACATATCACAAAGCTATGAAAATAGTGAAATATGGAAATGAATTTTACCTTGCACATATTTCTGAAAACAAATGAACTGTTCGTATTAATGATGTTCCAGTAGTAAATGAGTATTTTGATGTTTTTTCTGATGAGTTTCCTGGTAATATACTTGATCGAGATTTATAATTTAATTTATACTTATTTTCAATTTCTATGAAAATTTCAAAACCCCAGTATCAAATGTATCAAATTGAACTTTTATAATTAAAGAAACAATTTTAGTATTTGTTAGATAAAGTTTTCATTTGACCTATCACATCAAAATGGAGTGATCTAGTCTAGTTTGTTAAAAATGAATTTGGTTCAATGAGACTTTTCATTGATTATTGTTCCTTGAATAATATCACTATTAAGAACAAGTATCCTTTACCTCACATCGATTATTTGTTTGATCACATCCAGGGAGCTCAGTATTTTTCAAAGATTGACTCAGGGTTTGGGTACTATAAATTGAATGAAAAGGAAGCACATGTTTCTAAGACAATGTTGTGTACTAGTTATGACCATTATATATTTGTAGTTACACATTTTGGGTTAACTAATTCACCTGTTTTATTCATTGATAATATGAATAGAATTTTTAGTGGGTTCTTGGATATGTTTGTGTCTGTGTTTATTGATGAAATTTTGGTATATTCTAAAAGTAATGAGGAATATGAAATACATTTAATGATTTTATTAAAAATCATAAATGAAAAGATATTGTTTGGGAAATTAAAAATCTGTGAGTTTTGGTTACAATAAATTTAATTCATTGGTCACATTGTTCCAAAAAATGGAATAACTCTTGATCCTTCTAAAATAAATGTTGTTAAATAATGGACAAGACTATAAAATATAACCTAGATTTTTAGATTTCATGGTCTGACAGGATATTACAGAAGATTTGTTAAGATGATTTTGTGGTTATATATCGCACTGACTATTTTAACATGAAATGTGTTATGTTTATCAAAACAATAGAATGTGATGATTATTTTGATGAATTGAAAAAAATATTGGTAATTGCCCCTGTATTGTCATAACCATTCAGAAATGGGGAAATTGTTATCTATAATTGTGCTTCAATGAATGGACTTGGTTGTGTCCTAACGTAGAATGATCAAGTAATTTATTATTCTGTATGTTAGTTGAATCCACATGAGTTAAATTACCCTACACATGATTTGGAATTAGCTGGTTTTGTTTTTGCATAAAACATTTGGAGGAATCATTTGTATGGTGTATTGTGTGAAATATATACTAATCAAAAAAATTTGAAGTATATATTCACATAGAAGGAATTAAACATGAGAAAAATGAGATTATTAATATTAATCAAGGATTATGATTGCACTAAACATTACCATCTAACAATTGAATATATTGTTGACGATGCTTTGAGACAAAAGAGTAATGATTTATCAAACACGCTACATTTGGAAGAAGATATTTTTATTAATGATTTGATTTAATTTTGAATGAAAGTTAGTACTTCATGAAATTACTCTCATTTGATTCAAGTAGCTGTAAAATCGTATCTAGAAGAGAGAATAAAGAATCTGTAGAAATAAGACAGTAAGTCATAGAAAAATTTTGAGTTTGTTACGAAGGGTATGTTACCTAAATTTTACATTGATAAAGATTGTGTTTTGATGTTTATAAAGAGATTATGTGTGCCTTGTGATTCATATTTTAAGGAAGGGTTGTCATGGGAAGCTCATAGTTTATTTCATCCTGGTTGTAGTGTGATGTACACAAATCATTGAGAGTATTACTGGTGGGATGAAATTAAAAGATATATTGTTGACTTTACTGTGAATTGTTTCAATTTTAAATATGTTAAAGAATAGAATAAGTTACCAAATGGTATTCATCAACATTGTTGATCGACAGACTTAATATGCTCATTTTATTTTTGCTCGACATACTCTGTCTCTAGATAAACATTCATGATTTTATATTAAAGAGATAGTTATATTATAGGTAGTAATCCACTCCATTCTATCTGATCGTGATCGTCGAATCACCTATAAATTTTGGATTGGCTTTCAGAAGTCGTTGGGTATTAAATTATATTTTAGTACAACTTTTCATCCTCAATTAGATAGGCTGTCAGAATGTACAAGTCAACCATTGGAAGATATGATACGTGATTCTTCAGTAAATTACCTGTGAATTTGTGACCAATATAATTCTTTGGTTGAGTTTTCTTATAATAGTTATTTTCATTCCAATATATAGATAGATCTATTTGAGAATTATATGGAAATATGTGTCAAACTCTGGCTTTTTTGGGATGATATAGTTGAAAGAATATTTATGGAACTAGAATTAGTAGAAGCGATGGTAGAAATGGTTTAGTAAATTAAGAATTAGATGATATCACCTCAGAGAATGTAGAAAAGTTATGCAAATAACTGAAGGAAGGATCTTTATTTCGATGTAGGTGATCATATCTTTCTCGAAATTTCTCCATTGAAAAGTGCGTTGGGTTTTGGTAAGAAGGAAAAGCTGAGTCTGAGGATCATTGGTCCTTATGAAATACAAGAGAAAATTGGATTAGTAGCCTGCAAATTGGAATTACCTCCATGTTTATCCATGTTACAAAATGTTTTTCATGTTACATTGTTGATAAAGTATATTCCATCTCTATCTCGTAATTTGAATCCATACATAATTTAGTTGGAAGAGAATCTTTCCAATGTGGAACAACTAGTCCAGATTAATGATCAAAGAGAGAAAGTGTTGCAGAAAAAGGTAATTCATCAGGTAACTATTTTTTTTGGAAAAATCACATGGTTGAAGAAGAAATATGTGAATATGAAAATCTTATGGGAGATAAATACCCCCATGAATTTGATATGTGAATACAATAGTGAGGACACAATTTCCGAAATGATGGAAGGATGTAATGACCTAGGTATTTGTAGACTAATATTTTGATTTTTACTAATACATATGAATAATATATTAATTTTTTGTATAAGGGGATTCTCTGTTTGATGGCATATGTGACCCACAATAATGGGATTCTTCGAAATCACATGTTTCATATAAGGTTGAGTCATACAGAAAAAATATAATAATATTATTATTATAAATGGTAGTTAACACATATCCATTGTATTGCCGTGAATGAATAGAACTAACCATATTTTAATTAAAATTTTTGTTAAATGTTTTTACATTTATTAAATAATATTTAGAGGCATGAAATGATAATGAATACAATTTTAAGCATAAATACTCTAATATTTTTTAAAAAGGCAGTTTTACAGCTTTTTGATGGATACACAGTTTGAAATATATTTTTTGTCACATTTATATGTTACATTCGAAAAATTAATACTCCTATTTATATGTGGGATATCAAATTTCACATTGGTTAAATTTTTGGTATTTATCTGATAAAGTTCATTTTTTAATGAATATTGAAAGTACTGCAATTTAAGTCAAAACCGCCTTTCAATCGGATTCATTTATATGGATAGATTATCATTTTAATTGGTTTTAAAATCTAATTAGATTATATTTTTACAATTTAATTCAATTTTGTTCATTGGAGGTAATTTCAATTTTTATTAGACATAAACACATTTCAATCTTTTGATAGTTATTATTTCTTAAAAACATGTTTTTTGGTTTTGATGAGAAGATTTAATTTTAAAGTAATTTTAGAAACAAATATGAATTTAATTTGTAATTTTTTATTCCATATTTGTAATCAGTAGGTCCAATTTGTGTAAATAAGTATCTTTTATTTTTAGACATTTTGAATAATAACATTAGTAAATATTTTATTTACAAAGGTTAAAGAGTAAATCTGGTTTATATGGGTAAAATAATAATATTATAATAATATAAAATCACCATAACATGTGTCTTAATCTTTTTGGATTAGATATATCTAACTATGGTCATCCTTGAGTCAATTTGGTGTCCCTATTGAGCCACTTGTGTGTGAAAATGACAATTAATTTTGTTTAATTTAACGTTAAGGAAAATATAACCAAAACATATAAATTTTAGAAAATAAAATATTATATAGGGTTATATAAGATATCATTTTTAATATAAATAGTCATTATAAAGATAATAAGATTTCCTAAATCATTGTATTTTATTTATAATTTTTAGAGATTAAATAAATAAATTTATTTATTACACAATGGTGATGAAATGATTGATTTGTATCCAAAATATTACCATAAACCCCATTGAAAACAATGTATAGCATATAAACATAACTTTGGTCATAATAATATTTAAATGAAAAAACCATATGGTTGAATTCCTCAAATAATTCTTACAACTGGAATAACCATATGATCGACTTCCACACCCAATGCATTCGATGTACAACTAAACCACCCGTCCTTTGTTTATCATTGAACCACTTATCGTTTGGTTTATCATGTAACCACCCATCAAATGTCCATGTACCATTATATAATCATTACAGATAAAATATTTAAAATATAAACATTCCAATCATACAAATTTTATATTAAATCACAAGAAATAATTTCATGATATTGAAATAGTAAATCCAATTTTATAACCATTTTCAATAAAAAAATATGTAAAAAGGGTATATGGTATTTATTTTATATTTGAAAACATAACAGCATTTTAACAAAGACAAATATCATATTTTTCTCACGGTGAAGGAAATGATATTGTCTCTTCATACATTAAAAAGAAACATTCCAATTGTCATTTAGTAAAACTCTACGTAAAAAAAATATTCTAATTGAATGGAAGTAAATTTCAAAGGGGATTACTATACAATGCATAATATAAGTAGTTCTATACTATAAAATCAAGCCCAAATGAAATTAGATTGAGACGAAGTCCCTTACCTCATGTCCGACATGACTTGGTCATTCTTTAAGTTGCAGAATAATCAATTTAAGTTAATTTTTACTTGGGTAGAAACATTTTCAAGATTATTATACTTTTATGTCACTTATTACCATTCTATAAAAATTAGTTAACTATTTGAGATCATATCAGACATTTTCTCTAAGATTGAAACATAGAAAGTAAGTATATTTCCTTATGTTCTAAGTCAATCTGAAATATAAACATTCCAAAATTATGAAACAGAACATAAAACAAAAATAGTTATCCATTTACATTCCAACATGGGAATCAAATACCATTTTACCTATCACAAGTTTGTGGTTTTATAGTTGTCAAATTTCTCGTGATCATGTTTCATATCACTCTCCATCAGAACATGAATCTTAGTTTCTCCTACATATCCTTGTTTCCAGGGAATCCGAGTTTGTGATATCTGGGGTAACCATTTCTCTTATCTTTCAATCTTTTAAAGTGATAGTGTTACTGACTTTTTTCCCAACGTGGGACTTTCAATGATTATTCTATTCCCAATATAATTATTGTGAGGAAACATTTTCCAAAATGGGGAATGATGTAACGGCCCGAGTATATATAGAATAATACATTTTCATATCTATTAAATTTTATGAATAAGATTTTAATTTTATTTTAAATAGGACACTATGTCAGATAGTATAATCAGCATGCCACAATAGATTTCTTTGATATCTTATGTTCCACACAACATTGAGTTATACCAAAAAAATTAAATAATAATATTATTATTTTAAATGATAGTTCACTTTTTGCTATTGTATTAGTGGGAATGAGAATAACTAACTACATTATTATTATTGAATGTATTTAAAATTATCCAATAACATTTTGAGGCATAGAACAATAATGACTCTGATGTTAAGAATGAAAAAATATATTATTTTTAAAAGGTCGTTTTACAACCATTTTATGGAAAACCCTTTTTAAATCAAGGTTGTTCACTTTTATATTTTATATATGAAAAAATAATATTCTTCATTACAAGTTTGATGAAATCGTGGTATTTATCTGATAATATTTATTTTTTATTGAACATTGAAAATAATTAATTTCAATTCAAAACTGAATTTTAATATAATTTATTTATACACTTAGATTATAATATTAAATGATTTTAATGTTTACTTGGATTATGTTTTTATCATTTAATCTAATTTTTGTCATTGAATCTAATTTCACATTGAAAATTGGTCATAAACGCATGTCAATCTTTAGGTAGTTTTAATTCTTAAAAACAGGTTTTGTGGTTTTAACAACGAGATTTAATTTTAAATTAATTTCTGCAAATTTGGTGTTCTGAATTTCAAAAAATGTATTCTATGTTATGATTCAGGATTCCCAAATTGTGTTAATATGTAACTTTTATTTTTAGACTTTTTGAATAGTAACTTCAGTAAATATTTTATTTTCCATGGTTAAAGAATTAATCTAATAAATAAAGGTAAAAATAATATTATAATAACATTAAATTGCCCTAAAATTTGTGCTAACCCTATTGGATGAGATATTTCTGACCATGTACACCCTTCGGTCAATTTTAGGACCCCTTGGAGTGACTTTGGAATGAAAATGAAATTTAATTACTTTTAATTTAAAGTTATGAAAAATATAACATAAACATATATTCCTTGCTAAAACAATTTTTATATGGTGTTATATAAGTGATATATCCTATTATAAATTTTTATTAGAAAGATAAGAAGATTTTTTACATCATGGTATATTATTAACAATTATTAGATATTAAATAAATTTATTTATTTTTGACACAATGGTGATGATGTGATTGCTTCATTAATAGTGGATTCAAATAAATGATATTATAAATGTTAAAATAAATTTATTTTTGTTATGTTTTTTCCAATTATGAATTTTTGGATGATAGTTACATTTTTCATTTTTATTAATTAATGTTTTTTCAAAGAAATCATGTTTTTGTGATTTTTTTAAAAAATATCATGATATGAATAGGGTCAAAATTGACATAATTTATATATTAAAACATAATGTATTTTATTAAGTATTACCAAATTCCCAAAAATCTAAAATTCATCAAAATAGTAATCATATGTCTAAAATTTTATTATTAAACCTTTTATTAGATATTTTTAGGTTTTGGTAAGTTTTGAGATTCTCAAACTGTTAAATACTTGATTAAATGATAAGAGTAAAAAGAGTTAACTAAAAAAGATTAAGATTAAAAAATATTAAAAACCAGTGTAATTTTTATAAGAAGATTTTATTTAGACTGATATTCATCATATACTTCTATGGGTTTTATGATAATATTTTGGCTACAAAAATGTTAGCAATGATCTTTTATTCAGTGAAGAGTCTTCACTACTTCATAAATGTGAAAAGTATTACTTATGATAATGTATTCATGGTTTACATGTTGTTTTAAAAAACTAACTGTTTTCTTTATTTATGTATCCATTACTAAATATTTTATGCTCGGAACAAGTTTTGGTAATGTTTTCTTACCTGACTTAAAATGGAAAAGGGTCAAGGATTGGATCAAGGAAAATTCATGCAGATTAAAACATTGAACGAAACATGTTTCTTTTATTTTAAGAGTTTTTTTAAAAAAAATGGATAATAAGTTGATGTTACTACATGTAATATTCAAGTTGTTATGTATATTTAATGAAATAATTCTCTAAATCTCTAAAAATGAAAAGATGCTCAATGTGAATTATTAAATTAATTCCAGATTATGTAATTTTTAAGGATGCAGAATTATACTTGGTATTAAAGGATGGTTCAAAAATTAACATAATTATAAACACCCCAAAGTGAAATATTTCAAATATCAGATGAGTATGGGTGGAAATCCTCTCAAAAAATGGGTTTTAGACATGTTTAGGTCACAAAATTAACCTTAATATTATCTTCAACCCTTAGTAAACTTATTTAACTTTTACCATTTCAGCTTGTATATTCATAATATATGGATTCAATAGTTACTATAAAATAATAAGTGACCAATAAATGGTTAATTAATGCCATTTGTCTAATCATATATGTACTTTGGCCAAATATCATATTTTTATGTATTTTATATCATTTAATAAAAATAATTGATTAAAAAACTCATTTATGTCCATTTTTATACTATTCATATCATGAATTTTTAAGAATCCATAACAACATGATTATTCCGAATAACCTTCATTAATTAAAATATTAAAAGTAATAATCATCCATAAAATTCACGGATGATGTAAAAAGTTTCAAAATAAATATATTTTAATATTTATTATCTTATTTATTAAAATGGTTCATTAATATGTTAAGCAATACATCATCTTTGTCTCATAAATAAATTTATTTTTCTTACATGAAAAAATCATAAATAAATTACCATGATGTAGAAAATCTTTTTAGAATTAAAATTACTATTTATAGTCTAAGAGATCACTTATATAACCCAATATAATATTTTTTTACTAAAAGAAACATGTTTATGTTATATTTTCCTTACCTTTAAATTAAATGTAATTAACTATCATTTTCATACACAAGTTTCACCATGGGGTCATAAAATCGACCAAAGGATGTCCACTTTCAGAAATATATAATCTAATTGGGTTAGGACATGTGTTAGGGTAACTTGATATTATTATAATATAATTTTTAACCTTAATTTACTATATTTACCCTTTAAACATCGTAAATAAAATATTTTCTGAAATTAATATTCATAATTTCTGAAAATAAAAGTTACATATTTACACAATTTGTACTTCCAGTTTCCAATTATGGAATCCATTTTTCCAAATGTAATACATAGAAGATCTATAAATTAATTTAAAATTAGTTTCTGTTGTCAATTCCAAAAACCGTGTTTTTAAGAAATATTAACTATAAATAGATTGAAATGTGTTTGTGTGAAATTAAAAAGTGAAATTACTCTCAATGACCACAATTAGATTAAATTGAAAAAAACATAATCTGAAAAAACTTTAAAAGACAATTAAAAAGATAATCTAAACGTAAAAGTAAATTAGATAAACATTCTATTTTTACTTAAATTGCAGTATTTTCACGATTCATTTAAATATGAACCTTATCAGAAAAATACAAAACAATTACCAAAAGTGAATTTTGATGCCACTTTTATAAAGAAGAAGTTTATTTTGTCAAATGGGACATATAAAAGTGAAAAAATAGATTTAAAATTGGTTCTCCATCAAAATGTGGTAAACCAATGTTTTTAAAATTATTAGAGTATTTCATACTTAAAATTTGATTCATTATTATTTAGAGCCTTTAAATTTTATTAGATAAATGTAAAAACATTTAAGAAACATTTTTAATCATATTATTGTTAATTATGATCATTCCCACCAATACAATCACTAGGTGTTAACTTTCATTTAAAATATGAATATTATTAATTTATTTTTCTGTCGAACTCAATGTTGTGTGAAACGTAAGATTTAAATAAACCCATTGTTGTGTGTTGTGTATGCTATCCAAATTAATATTCACATTATTATAAAAATAATATCTTATAGATAATTATTAATATAAATGATAAGGTATTATTCTACGAATACCTGGGTTGTTACATCCACCCCCCCTTTTGATAATTGTGTCCTCACAATTTTATTCACTTATGATATAAGTGGGGGTATTTATCACTCATAGAATTTTCATATTTTAATGAATCCTATTCAATAAGTTTGTTTCTCCACGATACCATTACCTTATAAATTACCTTATACTGCAACGCTAGCTCTCTACAGTCAAGAATCCTAACTAGTTGTTCCTCAAAATAATGATTATCATCCAACTAAAATGCATATGGACTCATAACATGATATGGATTCATCATATTCTTTTCAACATTGAATCAAGAAAAACAATGTTTACCTAGGATAAAATTAGAGTTAAATCAAATCTATAGGAAACTGATCCACCTTTCTCCTGGATTTCATATAGTCCAATGAACCTCTGACTCAAGTTTCCTTTTTTTACCAAAATGCATCACACTTTTACATTGAGAAACGTTAATAAAGACATGATCAACTATTCACCTTGAACAGTCATCATTCAGAGAAAATATGAGTTTTTGGTAGAAACTTATTAAAGGATGAAACTCTACTTGAAAAGAATGCATATTTCCTTATGTTCTTAGTCAATCTAATAAATAAATTCTCCAACATTATGAAATGGAACTTAAAACAAAAAAAATTCCATTTAATTTTCTAACTGGTTAATCAAATACCATTTAACAAATCAAAAGTTTGTTGTTTTTTGGTGGTTACCTTTCTCCTGATCATGTTTTCTATCACTCTCCATCAGAACAAGGCAGTTAGTTTCTCCTACATATCCATGTTTTAATGGAATCCTTGTATATATTATCTTGTGTGACCATTGAATATCTCTTTATTTCTTTTAAAGTAATAGTATTATTGACCCTTTCATATTTGGTACATTCAATGAAGCTTCACAGCCCAATTTTAAAATTTTGAGGATGTAATTTCTAAAATGGGAGAAAGATGAAACGACCCAAGTATTTATAGAATAATACACATTAATATAAATTAATATATATTAATAAGATCTTAATTTTAAATTAAAGGGGATTATATGTTTGATGGCGTACCTGAAACACAATAATGGGTTTCTTCGAAATCTTATGTTGCACACAAGACTATGTCACACTGAGAAAAATAATTATAATATTATATTATAATTTTAAATAGAAGTTAACACCTAGATATTGTACTGTTAAGAATGAACAGAAATAACAATATTATGATTAAACATGTTTTCTAAATGTTTTTACTTTTATCTAATATAATTTAGTGGCTTAAAATGAGAATGAATCCAATTTTAAGAAAAAATACGCTAATATTATTATAATGTAGTTTTACAGCCTTTTGATGGAGACACCTTTTAATTTCTACTTTTATTCACATTTATATGTTAAATTTGATTATATAAACTTAATAATTATATGTTGTTAACAAAAATTAACTTCTGATAAAATTTTGATATTTTCCAGATAAAGCTCGTTTTTAATGAATAGTGAAACATTCTGCATTTTAAGTCAATATTATCATTTCATATATTTAATTTGAATGATTGTATTGTTCTTTAAATTGGGTTTAAAGTGTAGTTAGATTATATTTTTATCATTTAATATAAATTTTGTCATTGGAAGTGATTTCACTTTGAAATTGGACATAAACATATGTCAATCTGTTGGTATTTTTTTTTCATAAAAGCATGTATTTTTGGATTTGACAAGGGAATTTATTTTTAAACTAATTACTACAGCTTCTATGTTTTTAAATTTGAAAATGGATTCCTTATTATTAATCAAGAGTTCAAAATTGATTAAATAGGCAACTTTTACTTTTAGACATTATGAATAGTAACTTCAGTAAGTATTTTATTTACCATGGTTAAATGGTAAATCTGGTAAATAATGGTAAAAAATAATATTATAATAGTATTAAATTACCATAACACATGTTTTAACCATATTTAGTGAGATATTTCTTCCCATGGGAATCCTTGGTTCGATTTTAGGTCCCCATGGAGACACTTGTGTGTGAAAATGACATTAAATTACTTCTAATTAAAAATTAAAAAAATAGCTGAAATAAGTATCTTTTACGAAAATAGTTTATATTTAGGATTATATAAGTGATATATTAGAAAATAAATATTCATTAGGTAGTTAATTTTTTTACTAACTCATGGTATTAAATTTATAATTTAATGACTTCAAATAAATATTTTATTTATGAAATAAGTGTGATGTTGTGATTACCTTGTTAATGATTGTTTTAAATTAATGAGATTATAAAAATTAAAATAAAATTATTTTGAAACATTTTAAACCATACATTAATTTTATTGACGATTAAGACTTTTTATCTTATAATAAATGATGTTTTTATTGAATGAATCATGTGTTTATTTATTGTTTAAAAGTCATGATATGAATATAATAAAAATTGATATAAATGAGTTTTTAAATCAATTAATATTTCAATAAATGATATATTAGTCCTAAAAATCTATAATTTGGTAAACTGATATATATATATGATGTTTAAAATTTTATTAATGATCCATCTTTCGGTATCTTTGAATTTTTTAGTAACTATGGTAACTATATATTATTCATATATAAGAATACATGATAAAAGTTCCGTAATATTACCAAGGGTTAAAGCTAAAATATTAGGTCAATTTCTTGACGTAAATTTATTTACAACCCATTGGATTAGAGGATTTGTACCCATAATCATCTGATATTCGAAATATATCACTTTCGCGTTATTATAATTTGAGAATTAATTAATAATAAAATAATACTTTCAAACATTCCTAAAGTGCCCATCCTCCCTCTTATAAAAGGACACCACCTCTAACACTTACTGACACCACTCAATCAAAATTGTCTCATCCATCCTCTACCCAAATTAGATCCCATGATCCCTCTCTTTCTCTTAGAAGCCTTTCCGTTAGCAGAAGGAAATTCATGAAATCCTTTAACCATAAATCAAAAGGCGTAACCCTATTTGATGTAATGTATTCCCTCAAGATTCATTAATTTATTTTCTTTCTCCAACCCCCTAAAATCAATATTTTCCATTCTTTTATAACAACACCTTTATCATAAATATACTATAATATTTTTATGATAAAGATTCCAACTACAGTTAAAAACACTTCCATCTAATGGATCTGAGCATACTGTTTCTGTGTAAGGAAAACTACTTCTTCCTGAAACGATAATTGTTCAATTCTCCCCTACAACCTCTCATGGTGGCCATTATGATGGAACTATAAATATATAACATATATATTATTTTAATATTGTATTTTTTCTTCTATAATATTTATGTACTATATAATTTTAATATTTTCATGATGTGTAAATATGATAATTTAATTCGAAGAAGTGCAGACTACCGCCCCTCAAATTTACATAACTCATTCATGATATACATGTAATGTATAATGGATTGAATTAATGAAATTATGTATCATATATATCATATATATTATAATTGAATTATAATATACCAATGTATCATTTAGTTTTCGTTTCAATAAATATTATATAGAAATGAAAGTATTCTTCATTTGTACGTACATATTATAGTCTCCATGAATGGTGCATTTCATTTCTTATATCCAAATGCTATGGACTATTCTAAATAAATATATATTAGATATATATGATATATATCATATCTAAATCAGGAATATCAATCTGGATTTAATGTAATTTTGACCACATGGATAATTTATAATTATAACATGTTCATTCTTGTATTATGTTTCGAACATCGACAAAATGTCTAATATAAACTCAAATAATTAAATAATTGTTATAGAAAAGTAATAATTGATTATAAATAAATAATAAACATGAAAATGTTCTGAAGAAAGTAATAATTAACTTAAGTTTATTAATCGATAAATGAATGAATGAATGAGTCATGTCGTATATGACGTAAGGGACATTGTCTCAATCTCCTTTCTTTGAGCCATATTTTTATTTATACATGACTTTCTTTTATCTGATATAAAAATACCATTGATTTTTAATTTCATTCAAAGGGAATCATTTTTATGTAGTTCTTTACTAAATAAAAAGGCGAATGTTTTTTTAACCTACGTGGTGACAACGACGTTTCAACCAGTTTGAAATTTTTTTGATATTTGGATTCCTTAAGATGTCATGATTTTTTAAATTGAAAATAAATAACAAACACCGTTTTTACATATTTTTTTATTTAAAATTGTTTTGAAAGTGTATTAACTATTCCTATATCTTGAAAATGTTTCTTATGATTAAAAATTAATTTTTTATGATTGAAATGTTTATATTTTCTATCATTAATGTGTGATTATTATATAATGGTACTTGGACAATTGACGGGTGGTTAAGGGATAAACCAAATTATGTGTGGTTCCGTGATAAACCAATGATGGGAGGTTACATTATACCCTCAAATGCATTGGTTATGGAAGTTGGTTGTATGAATATTCCATTTGAAAGAATGATTTGTGGAGGTTGATTGTATGGTTATTCCATTTAAGTATGATTATGTCCCATGTTTACCTTTTATATGTTTTGTGTTCTTTCTATAGGTTTTTTGGTAATCATTTGTTTAATAAAGGGTGTTAAATAATATTTTATTATGTTAATAGTATTTACTACTTCATAAAGGTGAAAAGTATTACTTATGATAATGTACTAATGGTTTACATGTTGTTTTGAAAAACTAGCAGTTTTCTTCCGCTGTGTATCCCTTACTGATCTTTTTTTACTCATCCAAGGTTTTTGAAATGTTTTTCAGCAGACATAAAGTATAATAGTGTAAAATATGGGATTATGGTAAAGTCATTCTATTTAAAATGTAGAACTAAACTTGTTTATTTACTTTTATATGTTTTTATTTTATGCGAAAAATGGATATTGAATAGTTGTCTCTACCTGTAATATTCAAGATGTTAAGTATAAGTTATAACATAACTATCAAAATCTCTAAAACAAAATAGATCATCAATGTGAATTATTAACATAAATGAATATTATTTATTTTTTAAGGATACAGATTTATTTTTTACCAATTAATAATGTAATATAGAATTTATGATCCATGTAATTTTAGGTGATAATGTCCAGAAAAAAAAATCAATGAACTATTTGCCCAGAATTAGTTGTGAAGGACAAAAAAAATTTAACCGAACTTATATTTCATACATAGAAATTACTTCTAGAAAAAATAATTCTGATTACATGGCATGAAAATCCCATAGAAGGACTATACTAGTTTAGTGTCTTTAAAAAACCGGGAATCATAAAAAACTATTTCATAAAACATCTATATCATCTCTAGCTTACTATTTCATTTCTAGTACCGTTATGGACAAATATTACTTAATACCCTTCTTCATATTCTGGGGATAATAAAAATAAGTGTGATATAATATGCTAATTATTGTTAAAATAGGGAGATATCAATCATAAAATATTCATAATACATAAGAACAATAAAAATACTAATCAAAAATTAAATCCCTCATATCAAATATCATAGTATTATGTCATGGTAAAAATCATAAATTTTCTTCAAAAATATATTCCAATAGATAATAATATAAGACACAAAATTTATTGAATAAAAATAATCATTGAAAATCATTTCCATATTAATTGCGTATAATTTTTTAGACCATAATAATGAAAAAATACCATCATTGAACCAAGATAAATGCTCGTTCCATACCTGTGTTATAGAACTGAGTTGACATCCCATTCCAACCCTTTATTACTGAACTGGGATCATTTCCCATTCAAATAATATACATCGATATTATAAAAATGTTTAACGAATACATTGGAGGGAGATATAGCTCCCATTAATCACAAAATGAAAACATACATATGTGTTCCATGTTAACATAAATCATAACCCATGGAAATTAAATGGATTCCATAAATAATTTATCATAACATACTCATTGAAATGAAATGGAATTCATAAAAATCATTCCATGATAAACATTAACCAGTCATGTAATGATTAAGAATTGTATCACTGGATCATATTCCCAATAAAACAAATGTAACATCAAATAAAGTCAACATCTATAGAAAGTAATTTATAGAGATCACAAGAAAATTTTTTCTAATGAAAATACGCTTTCTCATTTAAAACATAACTATTACTTGAAATGATGCACAATTTTAAAAGAAAACATTTACATTGAAATGATCATATAATATTCCATGATATTATTAACTATATTAGGGTGTCATTGAAGTTTGAAAAATAAATTCATTTGGTATTAGTTAAAAAAATTATCATTATACTATACCGGATAAGTCAAAAAGTATCATTTTTGGAAAATGAAAAAAGATTTCTTTTAAAACATTTAGTAAGAATTAAAACAACTGGCCGAAATTACTATAAAAAACTATAATTAAAATAGTATGAATATTTATGAATATATTTTTTTTAGGAATGGAATTTGAAGATAAAAAAACCCTAGTAATACTTATGTATAATCAATCTCGGATTATAATGGGATTGTGAAATTAACCATGTTGTTAGTTATAATTTACTTTGTATGTATATCAAACTCATGTAAAATAAATTAATGACTTTTATTAACATATTATCGAATCATATTCATATTTATGATATCATATATGATCATATTATCCTCCATTTGATAATAATATTTCATTATTACTCTTATTTTGGTTGTTAACTTGTTCCTTTTCTTATGCATGTTTTGATATATAAGTATATGTTCATGCAGATAGGATATTTTTCTGGTATTATCACAATGATATGAAGATAATACAAATAATATTATTCATTATATACATTTATATAGTTATTTTTTTATTGTTATCATTGATAATGAATCACACCGCATTGTGGAGACGATGGGTCGTACATACACACGAGTGAAAATATCATTCCCTAAATTGTGAAATGGTATGGATGTGGATGGTGTATTTTTTCAGAAATAATTTAATGTTATAATAAATATATATGTTCATTTTTTTATCAGTTTACATATCCAAGTAAAACGGTGATGAAAAAAATATTACATCAAGGCATGGAGATGGTAGGTCATACACACGCACACATAACGATTTCAATTTTCACAGGACATATACAAAACAGAATTTGATTGTTCATTATTATTGTAAAATATCATAATATATGTGATATTTTATTTTTTAATTGCAAATGTGAAAAACAAAATTTTAGGATGAATTATAGGAAATAATATTGAAAGAGTCGGTGAAGGAGACTACCTCTTCTTTGGTGGTCTCCCTCTAGATCTCATCTAAGGGACATTGGAGCTTGAATTTTGGGAAACCCAATAACTCTTTAATGTGTCTAGGTTTGTTGATTAGAGAAATGGTTAGTGAATGGATGATATATAATGATCAATGTGATGTTAATAGGTCATATAAGAGGTTTCCTTTTATAATTGAGGGGAGGAAAACTTTTTGAATATCCAAAAATATTAGTTTATAAAAAATTCAATATCAAATCAACTAAGATTTATATGAAATTTACATTAAAAAATAATTAATACATCATAGTTTCATAATAATTTAACATAATTATACAATTAAAAAAAATTATAAATAAATTTCCATGATAAATACATACATTTTAGATTTTATTTGACTATTTAATGATGAATTTATGTTCTATGTAATGTTATATTAAAATTAATAAACTTATCAAAAATATATATATGAAATCATTAACATTTAATTAAATATAATATAATAATTTTCATATTCTCATCCATATGGATTCAAATGGATATTATTTTTTTCCCCAGGATTAATTTCAAAGAATCAAACTCATCCAATGAAATTAGGGAAATTGTTAGGGGTAATTTTAAAATATTATTTTAACCATAATTACACTATTTAACTTTTATCATGTTAATAAATATTTACAAAAGGTACTATTAATAATTTCCAATAATAAAATAAACCTATTTACATATTTTCCACCAACATATTCCAAATATATAATCCATTTTTCACAATTAAAACACAAAAGTTGCAGTAATTAATTTAAAATTAATTCGATTGACTCGGTGAGAAAACTAGTTATTAATGTTAAAACATGTAAATGGTTAAAACAATTATATAAATTAATTTTAAAATTTATTCCATTTACCTGATAAAATTATCATGTAATTATACATTAAAATTAATCCAAAATATTATTTATTACTATAATTTTGTTTGATGAATAAACATTTTTTCAATAAAAATTTAGTAGTTTTTAAATAATCATAATAACAAGAATATTATGAAGAAAATACTAAAAATTGAACCAATTTAAATTTTTATATTTTACTTTAGATGATGTTTTTAAAAAAAATTAAAATATTTATAAAATTGGATTTAAAATAAGTTCTCCATTAAAAGGAGGTACAACTGACTTTAGAAAAATAATTGCTTTCATGAATAAAATTGGGTTTGTTCACATTCTATGAATATAACATATTTTGGATGAATATAAAAAATATTTTATTAAATTGATAAAATATATATTTCATTAATAATGAAAATAATTCTAATTAATTTAATATATTATGAAAAAATGCATTTGGGATATTTAAGAAGGAATATGTCCATTACATTCAATTGTTTATCTTTTTATTTATTATTAATGAATGAGTTAAAAATATATTTTACTGAGATAGTTAACCATATTTATTCCATCTAATTGAACAAAAATGTTATAATTGTCATTTTATACTGTCTAATGGTTCCTTTAAACTAATGACATTGTGAAATGGAAGTTAATAAAGAATTAAAAACATTTAAAGAGAAATATTTATTAAAATATCATGGTGTTAAATTCTAGCCCCATAAAATGAATTTCTCATTCGAAATTCATCACTGGGATAAAAAATATGAGGATAATAATTCCTCATCACATCATCAAGTTCGCACATAGATTCCTCAAATTGTTAGCTCCGCCATAAAACCCTAAACCAGACATCATGTCTTATTTCATAGAAATTGTTCTCTATGATATGTAATATTAATAAATTGTTCATTATAAGAATGATCTTCATCCATTTGTATAGCATGTGAGTTTAGTAAATAGTACACATGTAAGTTCGCAGGAGAGGGACATGAAACACATCCGGAACTTGATAGAGATTCGATGGAAATGTCAATCTATAAGCTATATTCCCAATATAATGAAGAATTTAAAAAGGACTGATATACCTAGGGCTCAACATTCCATTATATAAAAAACCATTACAATTTTTTTCGGTAGATAACCCTTGAAATACCATATCATCAACTTCAACCATTAGTTTTTTTATTTTATTGTTAGTATAATGTGTTTTTAGACTATGAACTCCATTTATGTGATGTTGAATAGATCAAATGTTCTCTTATATTTTATCAACTATATCTGATCCTAATATATTTCAATCCCCAAATTCATCTAAATATGTTCGAGTCCTCAATTTCTTACCATATAGGGATTCATGAAGATCCATCTAAATACTTGAGTTAAAGCAATTATTGTAAGAAAATTCTTCCAAAGGTATCTTTTTATCCTAACCTCCTTTTAAATCCATATTGAAATATATCAACACGTCTTCTAGAGTTTTCATTTTCCTCTAAGACTGGAAATATGTCTGAGGATTATAAGCGGCGATAAAAATTAAATTTGAATCCATAGTATTCTAATTACTTCTATAGAAATTCACGTTAACCCACACATCTCAGCCAGATTTAATGGAATGAGGTACTCGATGAAATCTTACAACATCCTTCATATATATCATGGAATGTTAGTCAAGGGAGAAATATTATCTAATAGAAATAAAGTATGTAAACTTTATAAGGAGATAATATTTAACCCATATAAAATAATTGACATTTTATGTTTTGGGAAGTTCAATGAAAAATTCTATGGTGATGTTTTCCCATTTCCATTCTGGTATGGATATTTTTTGTAACATCACCTTAGACTTATTTCTCTCTTCCGTAAATTATAGACAATCCATGAAATGAGAAACATCTCTTCAAGACACCCCACCACAAATACTCTATCAGGTCTCTGTACACCATTATTATTCCCGGTTTAATATAGAATATGAAATATGAGCCTCATCCAACATATCATGTTTAATCAAGGCATGGGAGTAATAAAAACAAAATTCCTGAAAATTACTATTCCATCACAATCATGTTTGTACTCAATAACAATTCTCTCCTTCTATTTTATCCACATAATCATTATTCTTTTAATTAATCATCACTTGTAAATAAGTTTTATCATAAATTTGGAAAATATAAGATTTTAACCTTCCATGAAAATTTAACTGTTCATCCATTTAAAATCCATAAATATTGGATATTTTTTATCCTTGTCATGGATAGGCTATAATTATTCATTCAAATTAATGAATCATCAATATTATTTGATTTCCAGTGAAGATAATGTATTGAGCAGTCATAATCATTAATCATCTCCAAACATCTCTTTTAATGCATGTTAAAATAATATTGATTAAAAGTTTACATTAAAATTTTATGATCAGTTAATATATCACACCTTTGTCCATAATGATAATGTCTCGATATCTTTAATGAAATGATCACCCCACCAAAATCTAAATCACGGGTTGGGTACCTTGTTCATGGATTTTCAATTTTCATGAGGGATAAGATATCACCATTTAATTTTTCCGAAGAACACATCACAACCCCTTGTTGGATGCATCATTTTAGATTACAAACATTTCTCTAATGCACTCTAGTGTGAGTATAGGTGAACTGACTAAATTTTTTTTCTCTTTGAATTTCTATTCATATTCCACCATCCATAGGAACATAACTCCTTTTTGAGTCAACTTGGTTAGTGGATTAGATAATTGTGAAGAATATTTCAAAAAATATTGATATATTTTATCCAAACTAAGAAAACATCATATCTCAATTACCTTTGTCAGTCTAGGAAAATGTTCAATAACTTCAATATTTACTGGATAAAAATATATCCCGTCTCTTGATATTATATTAACAAAAAATGAAACATTCTGAGAGAAAAAAATCAGAGTTGGTAGTTTTTCTTATATCTTATTCTTTCTCATGGTATTTAGCATTATCCTCATGTTATCTTCAGGTCCTTCCTTTTCGTTCGAATATACTTGAATATCATCTATATCTACTACCACAAACTGATCATGAATGTCTCCAAAGTATTTATTAATTAGATCCTTAAATATAGAGGGGGAATTTTTCATACCAAAAGGATCAACTATAAACTCATAGTGTCCATACATTATACATAATACGGTCTTGGTTATAACCTCTTTCTTGACCTTTATTGATTATATATAGAATAAATATCGATATTGGAATAATATTGTGCTCGATGAAGTTGGTTGAATAATTCATCACATTCAAGGAGAATATACTTGTTCTTGATAGTGATCTTATTATGTTATCTATAATCAATATGGAGTCTCATTGGTCAATTTTTTTTAAAAAAAAATAGAACACGTGATTCCAATGGTAACATACTAGGTTTTATGAATCCATTTTAAATATTACCTTTTATTTTCCTCATCAATTCTTTCAACAGAAATGGTGTCATTATATAAGTTGTCTTTCAAATTGGATAATCTAAAGGTATGTGTTATATTGAAAATAGAACATCACAATTCAGTGGAAGACTTTGAATTTATTACATTAAGAAATCAATAATGTTCTATAAAATAGTTGTATCCCTAATGGTTAGTTTCTCTCTAACCATTTGAGATAGATAACATTAATTTATAAGAATGATGTCCTATGAGATGGATTTCATTTCGACATAAATTTTATATTCATCCTTGCATCGATATATGGTCATATATTTATTAGAAAAATGAAATTTGGATTCCCTTAAATGGAAATATATATGATCTCCATATAGATAAATCCAATACAAGCCATGAATCCTAACAAATTCCACTAAAGTAAGAAACATAATATTTTCATAAAGTATATTCCCATAAAACATCAACTAGAGATGAATTATAAAAATGTAATGTGACTGTTGTTCCATTATGAGTTTTCATAGAAAACTAAACATCTAATTGATGTTATAATACAACAATACCATTAGAAATCTCATTATCAATAAAATATTTGGTTTATCTAGAATCAAGTAAAACATTTTCTACTTTATATTGGATGGTAATAATAAAATTCACTACAACATATTCACCCTCCAAATATTCATTAGTGATCACATCTTATATTCATTTTTCATTAGGCTAAAGAGTTCGCTGACTTTGATCATCATTTACAACCCTTCGATTAGAGAGTTGGTCAGCATAATGACCCATTATTTGAACTAGTAACATTGATGTGTGGGAGGTTCATTCTATGTAGCCTTACTTATGTTGGAATAATTAAATATTTTATTCCCACAACTTCATGTGTCAGTTGGCCAATTTTCATCATTCGCAAACATTAAACATTAACTAGTTCCTTAAAGATATTTTACATCAAGTTTCTTTATACAAAATTTCAATTACATGAACTATCATATTCTTTACACTATAATTTTTATATTTTCCTTAGAATTCTATTTTTTTTTCTTATCAATCCATTGGACTGTTAGGTATCTCCAATTCCCATCCCATCCACGAGAGACCATTAAAAGATTTCATTATAGTTATTGAAGATCCTTATATATAATTCCCTTTAGAGACATGGTTTTCATCCATCAAATAATTTGACAACTTTATACTCAAGTTGGATGATATGTGGGGATGTGTTTCTTGAGAGGCTTGTAAATTTTTTTCAAATGTACCAACAGATTCATTATCTTTTTGCATAACCTCATGGAAATTATCCTATATCTATGTCTGAAAAATACTAGGAAAATACTTTTTAAAAATGCGTTATTGAACTCAACCCATTCTGTAGATTGAATTTCATCTATTAGCATAATATTATTGAAAAGTTCCCTGAATCTATCTCCTTTACCTTCTATAATATAGACTGCCAAGATGACCTTCTCGTGTTTTGAACATTTTATAAATGAAAATATAATTTTTGTGGAATTGATCGATTATTCAACCACTACCAGATCTGAAGACCCACTGATAGAATCTTTGAGATGCCTCATGATTGAATCAACAGAATTTTGTTCCCTACTTCTCTCATTTAAAAGTCTCAGATGATTCACTACTTGAGATATATGTGTGATCAAGGATACAAGATATTTAACTCTATCACACATAACATGCAGTTACTAAATAGGAAAATCGTTGCACATCCCATCACATTCAGAATTAGCATGGTTCCTTCCAGTTCCATTCATTGACTACAACCATGAAACGTAGTGTTATAAACACTAATAACAATGGGAAAATCACAGAATCAATAAAAATTAAAGAAAATTATAAATTATAAACACAATAGATTTTATCCTAGTTTACTCATGATCATAACCAAAAACCATGGATTTTAATAAATAAATATAAATAATCCTTGGGTTTGTACAATGCTATTCTCATTCTATTTTCCAAAGGATAAATACAAATTTGTTCTTATACCTACTATAACCTCCCATACATTTCATATATAGATATTACTTCAAAATAGAAGAATTTTTATCACAAAAAATAACAAAACCACACTAGGACTGTACATGTTTAGTGTCTTTAAAAAATGGGAGTTATAAACAACTAGTAAATAAAACAGATGCATCATCCCTTTCTTATTCTATCGTATCTAGAAGTCTGTTGACACAGAATACATAATAAATTTTTTATATATTTTCAAAATAAAACATAAGAAAGTGTGGGATAAGATTATTTGTAAAGGGAAACAAGGAAAATATCAATCATATCATAATCATAATACATATAAACATACACATATCATTGGAAAATTGAGCCATTATTATCAAAATTTGGATATCATGTCATCGGGTAAATCAGAGATATTCGTTAAAATTCATATTATCAAAGAGAATAACATAAGTATGAAATTTATAACATTCACATTAGAATGGAAAATAATTTCCATATTACTCAAGAAATATTTCCAATAACATCTTTGTGGAAAAAGTCCATTACTGAATTTAGTGTACTCCTCATTCTAGTAATGTGTTAATGAACAAATTTTACTTATCATTAAAGCCTGGTATTACTGAATCGAGATCATTAATTATTCCAGTTCATTTATCTAATGTGATATTAATATTTACCAGTTGAATTAGAGGGATATATGGATCGAACCCATCAAATAATTAATAGCATACATATGTGCTTCATGATAGTACAAATCATAACCAATTGAAAGTAAATGGGTTTTAAATAAATTTATTCATAAAATAACTCATTACAAATAAATGGAACTCAAAAACCTAATTCCATAATAATGGTAAACATTTAGATAATTAATAAGAATAGTATAATTGGATCATATCTTTATTAAAACACAAGTAACATCAAATAATGTTAGCACATATGGAATATAACTTTGAGATATCACATAAAAATAATTATTAGGGAAAATATAATTTCTCTTTAAACACATTTTCATTACTTGAAGTGTAATGTAATTTTAAAAGATAGAATTTTCAGTGACAAAAATCTTTTATTATTGTATGTGAATATTAAATGAATTATTGTGTCAAGGAATAAAAATATTCCATTCATTCATTATATTTGAAAAAACATTTTCCTCTTACTTTTTTCTGATGAGTCAAAAAGAACATCGCAAGGAAAATGACAAAATAATACGTTCAAACCATTTAATAAAAATTAATTAATGGGTAAAAATGGATTTAAACAAATTTAAAAAAATATTAAGTGTATTTTGGAATATATTTTAAAGATACATTGACATGGAAGATCACTATACCCATGTAAATACATATGTGTAAACAATATTAGATAAAAATGAGATTTTGAAATTAACCATTGCCTTAGATACGATTTCCATCATACTTATATAAAATTCATGTATAACATATTAATGAATGTTATTGAATTATTATAGAACCATATTAATATTTAATATATATTATATTATCGTATTATCACTCATCTGTTAATAATATTTCAATATTACTCTTCTTTCGGGTGTTAAATAATTACTTTTCTTTTGCATGATTTGTCATATAAGACTCAGTTCATGTAGATATAATATAGTTATTTAATTTATATAATTATATTAAGATTATATATATCATATTATCCATTCTATAAATTTATATAATCAATCATTAATTTTTATCATAGTGAATGAATGATATCGTGTCGTGGAGATGTTAGGTCAAACGTACGCACAAGAGACAATATCATTCCATTAATTTTTTAATTATATGGTAGTTGGAGGTGTATATATTTTTACAAAATGAATAAAATTATATAATTTATATATATATTCATTATTTGCATCATTATACCAATCCATGTAAATTGCTGATGAAAAATTGATTACACCACGACTTGGAGATGGTAGGTCGAACATTCACACGTGTGGTGATTTTGGTTATTATAGGATTGATAAAATATGGAATTTGGTTCATACATATTCATAATAAAATATCAGAATATATTTGATACTAGTTATATTAATTTATATGGAATAAACATATGAATTAATGTAGAACAAGAAATAATAATGATAGATACGATGAAGGATATTACCTCATTTTCAGCGAGCTCCCTCAAGATCTCCTATTAAGGAGAATATAGTTTGTCTTTTGAAAATAAAACCACAAATAGAATCAAACTAGGGATGTTTAAAAGAGAAATTGGTAAATTATTACTATTCTTTAAGGCTCCATTTTATGTGAATAAAGGAGGGAGTATTTTCCCTTTCATAATTTATGTGAGTGGTACTTCAAAAAATTTCCAAAAATATTAATTTATAGGAAATTAAATATTAAACAAAATGACACAAAAAAGTCCACATAATAAATGATAAGATGATATAATGTTTTAATATCATCAAATAATATATTTATGACATTTATTATTATTATTTTAATCCTTATAATTTTTATTAACCCTTAGAAAACATATTTTAAATTTAACTAATATAACATATTTTTCAATATTAAAAATTGTAATTTTAATTTATTTGATGTCAATTAGACAATAAATGATCAATATAGAATATTTTATACCATATCATAATTATATGGTAATTTATAAAATGCTTTATTGTTTTTACATAATTTTATGAAATATTATTTAGAGAAAATATCAATATTGTCACCTTTGACACAATTCATTTCATGGATTTTTAAAAATATAAATAGTAAAAGTTATCTTAAAAATAGATATTTTATTATATTTTTTTGTGATGATGGATATATATAAAATTCGATTATCATAATAATTATCGAAAATTAAATGTTTTTTAATATTTTTATTAAAATTTATTGTTGTTACCATTAAAAAAATAATTACTACATCATCAATGTATAATAAATTATGGTAATAATTTAATTCCTAAAAATTATAAAATAATTACCATGATAAATAAAATAATTTTTTTAAATGAATATTTTTTAGTTTAATTTTTTTAACCTAATATTTAAAATGAAAATGTTATTAAAAGTTTAATTATTACATCTTTATCTTTTCATCAAATAAAATATTAAATGTCATATTATAATCCAAGTGCCATCAAAATGATATAATTTTATCATAGGATGATTTTGGTAGAAAAAAACTATTCAATGAAATAATCATAATTTTACAGGTGCTTTTATAATATTATTTTTACCTTTAATAAACAGATTTACCATTTACCATAATAATAAAATTTTTCTAATGTTACTATTCAAAATGACCAAAACTAAAATAAAAATATTTACATAATTTGGACCCACTAATTAAAAATTTGGAATCAATTTTTCATAAATCAAAACAAATTTGTTACAGTATGTAATTTAATATCAATCATGTTGATGGGGTGAGAAAATTGTTTATTATAGTTAAATCATGCATAAAAATTAAACATTTTTATATATAAATTAAATATAATATTAATTAAAATGACCTATTAATATATATATATATATTTATAATTTAAAACAAATCAAATAATTGATCTAATAATATAATATTTTTTTCAATGAAAAAATTCATTTTATTTAAAAAAAATATTTTTTAACTACTCATCAAAACATGATTCTTATAAAAAATTACCGAAAAATCAAACAAATTAAAATTTTAAATTCCTATTATAAAATATAAGTTTATTTTCTAAAATAGAATATATTATTGTGTAAATGTTTTATTTAACTTATGATATCAATTAAAAGGAGGTAACAATATATTTAGAAAAATATAGTTGTTTATGTGTAAAATGGGGTTTTTTCATATCCTATGACTATAAAATCTATTGTATGATAATCGAAATTATATTTTTAATCATATAACATATTTATTCATTAATATAATTTATTAATATTAATTAATTGATTATATTATGAAAAAAACATTTTGGATCATAAAATATGAATATTTCTTTTTCATTGAGTTGATTTATATTTCTGTTTCTAAATAACCAATGAATTCACAATATATTTTCATAACATAGTTATTCATAATTACTATTTCCAATTTAATGACCAGATTATAATGATCATTTTAAACTATCTCTTGGTTATTTTAAATAAATTATTGTGTGGAATTAATGTTTTTGATGAATTAAAATTAATTAAAGAGAAAGATTTATTAAAACATCAGTATGTTACAAAAAATATATTAAAATAACAAGAAGATATTTTTTATTTTCAAAATTAATGAATATTTAAATAATATAAAAAGGAAAAAATAAATCATCTGGTTAATGATATCATGAGAAATACAGTTCATTTGAAGGCATAAAATGAATATTCTAAATATGAGGAGTATTGGAATTTTGAAAATCTATGGCATAGGGGAATGGTCTAGAACAAGATCCAATAAGATCATGAAGATTATTGTTTTGAAATTCCAAAATATATTATAATTTATGATGAGGAACAAGAATATAAAAATGAAATCTTTCAAATATATCATTATATATGTTTTGATATTATTGACTGGTAGTACACAAATTGTATTTTATTGAAGGGTGTATTAGGGAATTTGATTTAAAATCATATTTAATAGAATATAGAAAAAATTTAATCATTTAAGTGTCTATATATATTGAATAAGTAGTTATCATGTAGTAATAGATTTATGTTTTAAAAATAAGATAAAATTCTTTGACACCCCTTTTTCTAGTTTTATGTGATATGAATATATTGGGACCCATTTATTGTGTTTTGATAATTATATATTACCGTAATGTTTTTAAAGAATTTTTTTTTGAGGAAGAATTTATTTTCATTTTTTATTATATGTTTAATGGTATTAATTACCATTAGGGATTAAATAATTCTTGATATTTAGTTAATTATGGGTTATTATAATTTGGGACCATATGTTTTATCATTTATATTACCATGGTATTGATATGTGATTTTCTGATTATGAGATTAATGTTATCTCAAGAAAGTTTCACTATTTTTTTGTATCCATTAATGATTAATATAAATGTAATTATTTATGATAATTCGTTATTTTATTTTTCGAATAATAGAGGAATTATATTTTCGAATTCATATATGATTTTTTTATTCATTTAATATTTTATTATTTATTGAAATTATTTCAATATTTTAGAGATTATATGTTTTGGGAATATGTAATTTCGTGTACAAGACATTATAAATGACTAATGTTGAATGAATATTAATTATAAATTAATATAATATCAATATATGTTAAAATATTTTATATTATTTAATCTTAAACATGGTTGGTAATATTTTTTTTTCATTATGACTTTGGTAATTTAAGAAATAATCTATTTTAAAAATTTTGTGTTGTTATTATTTATTTAGAGATTATGGTTGTTTTTTAATTATATAGAGGACTAATATTTGGATATTTATCTTTTCTTATTATAAAATATTTAGTTTTTTTAATGTAAAATGAAAATGTGAATATCTTTTTGTCTTTTAGATGATTATTTGATCCACTAGTGCTTAATTTGAGTTCTTCAAGTATGAAAGATTCATCTTTAATACTGATAATTTGAATAAAAATATGATATTGCGGTTAAAATTGATTTGTGTATTAAATATAAATTATAATTTTTGTAAATTTCCATCGGTTATCCATCTATATGCTAATGAAATTCCTCAAATAAACAAAAATGATCATAAAAAAGTTATCCCATCAACTTCATTTTTCTTGAATCAATGTTCCATTTCACATATCTTATATTTATTATTTATTGGTTAGTAAAAGTCTCATAATCAAATCCCATTCTTTTGATCATTGATTTAAGTCTCTCATGGTCATTATTTTGCAACAATGTTTTCATCCATGTCAATAGTTATTCTTCCAACAATATTTATCCAAATCCAAGTCCTAGTTTTTAGTTTATTTGTAGGACCTCGATATTTATGTTTCCACAATTTCAATCAAAACGTTTTATCACTCCTTTTTACAATATGGCTTTCAAAAATGAATTTTCATACAAGAAACCATTTATTAATGGTAAAATGTTGAAATTTATAGTAACCAATTTATTAAATTTGGTATAATATAATGTCATGGGATTTTAAAATATTTACTAAGTTCAACAAATATATAATATATGAAACACCGAATTCAATACAAAAACCATCAAATATTATTATTTTAATTTTATAACCATGTTGATAAAATGTAGGTTAAGAATATGATAAAATAAATTATGAAATAAATATAAATGGTTTAATAAATATAAATTTATTGTTTAATTATTAGTAAATAATAACTAATATTTTATAAAAGCCTTTTTCCATTTCATTTTTTTGGTAAAATTGATTTATGAAACTTTTTGTTTGAAAATAATTTATTTAATTTATAATTAAAATACAAAATGTATTATTTGAAATTCATTTTTATGTTCATAAAATCTAAATTATCTTATGATGAAATTTTAAAAATTCTGTGAAATGTTTATTTTTTTAGTGAACACTGAAAAATAATAATTTTTTATGAAATCATTGTATTCATTTATATAATTTAAAAGGTAAAATTATATTTTGGTTACTTATAAAATATATTTCATTAATATGATATAATTCAATCTAATTGGATTGATTGGAATTTTTTGAATACTTTTTCTTTGAATAATAAAATTTGTATACTTAAAATGGAATTTTATGAGAACTTGTTTTTCATAACATTTTTTGGGTAATATTTTAAATTATATTCTTCTACATATATGAATTGAATCATTAAATATTGTTTATATATATTTTACCACATATTTTAAGTTGTTTAAATAAGAACATTTATTTTTTGTACGTATGAATATCAACCTTTGTAAACATTGTAATAACTATAATGGGTGAATTGTTAGTTAAGGTTATAAAAAATATATAAGGATCGAAAAATATCATATCAATTTTAAAAAATTTAATATATGATTATATATATATCATAATAATAAAAACTAAAAATATGTTATATTTTTTATATTTGGACATGACTTTTCCCTTTATATTATTGTATATTAATATTAATATAAAATATAATCCTCATTGTTTTATTATGTAGAATTTTCTTACATATGGATAAATAGAATGTATATTCACATATAAATATTAATCTCATTTTTAAATTATTAATTTCATCTTGGAAATTTATTTTAATTTCAAGTGATGAAATAATTTTCTTAAATTTTTATGAATGACCAACACAATGCCTGTGTAAGAAGTAAAGAAATAAAAAAACTATTTATAAAATATATAATTTTTTTATTATTTTATTGATTTTTAGTGGTAATTTGTTGATAATTATGTCATAGTTTCGGTTATTTTAATGGATTATATTTCAATTGTTTTTTTTTTCATTTATTTATCAATGTAAAATTAAATGAATAGTTCTATTATTGACATTATATATTTTTTATAATAAATAATGTTTAATTAAATAATTCATTTTCCAAATAATATTTTCATCTGACTAGTGAATGGGATATGATTTATGATATCAATAAGAGTCTATTTATGTCGTATTTTTTATTTTAATGTTACAATATTGATCCTATAATATTAAAAAAATCATTTTTATCAATATATTCATCAAAATGGTTAACTAGGGGTTAACGTAAAAAGATAATGGAAAAAACAACACATAACCTTGTTTAAATTTTATTTTATGAAATTATCTGAACCCATAATAATCCTACATTTTAAATATCTATTATTATATCCCTTGGAATATAAAAATTAATTTTTAACAATTTAATACATTATGAAATTACAAAATTACCCCTCCCATAACTTAGAGAAGGTAACCTCCGGTCTACTTTTATTTAAGAATTAAAATCCTTTTAGATTGCATACGTCCTGCCTAATCCATTGCATATATCAATGCACACATCCTAGTGGACTTGGTAAGATCATAAATATATCGTATGAATTATTTTCAAAAAAGTCTATAAGAGGTTTTCTGATAATTAGTGTTGTTCTTAACCTATATTATTTTTTATCTCTTATTCCCTCTACCATAAAATCATATCGATCTATGATGAAATAATAATATTTTTATGTTCCATTTACTTATTTTATATAATTTTAATTTAGTGACCAATATTTATCTCCAAATTCTTCAAAATGAGAAATGAAACAATCATTTTTATGTATAGTATTCCACCACCATATAAACAAATATATTTCATTTATTCATCACCATCCAATATAGATGGTTGTAATTATAGATCTAATGCAAATATATGATACTTTTATATATATTGTTTTAATATTTTTTATAATTTACTTTCTAACATATAATTCTATATGAAATTATATCACTGTTGGTCCTCATGCTGTGACAACCACGGATGATGTGAATTTTTTATTGACCACATAAAATTGATGGTATATATCTATTTATGTAAATAAATATTATGACATATATGAAATAATTGTCATTATTGATGGGTAAAATATTATATAACCTTTTTCTAGAATGATTGTGCAATAATGGAAATGTTACTCATGCATACATATGACCAACCATCCCAATAGTTGTAACATAGTTCATTTTTAAAGCCATATTTCATGGTAGGATTTAAAAGATAATTTTTTTTATAAAATTATTATTTTTCCATGATTATTATTTTCGATACGGGATAATAATGATTTGTTAGACCATAGTCAACCAAATGAATTCATTTTGGTTATGTGATCTAAATATCATCCAAGTCTAAAATGTGAATATAAATTGATTGATTAATTGATTATATCATTGTAAAAAGGTATAATAATATTTAAAAACATTATTATTGAATTAAAAAAAATTACATATGTATATTACTATTTAAGTTAAAAAATATATGTGAGGATTTAGATTCATCTTAACGGGAAGTTCTACATTAACCCATGTTTTAGATGTTTTTATTATTTTTTCTACAAAATTTTCTGCAATTTTCAGTATTTTTTTTATTTTTATTTATGGTTTTACATTGAAATAAATGAAATATAAATATTTTTTTTCCAATTTTGACATTCATTCAATGTCTTCAAAAAAATATATTCTCCTGGATTATTTCAAAAATCTTTACAAAATAAAAAATGAATGTTTGATTTAATCATATTTAAGAACAAATAATATTAATTCATATATATCAATTAATTTATTTTTTCGTTCCATTATAAGATTTCATTTTTTTCATCAAACCAAAACCCTCTAGGTAACACATTAAGATTAAATAAATGTTAATTGGTTTTGATAGCATATATGATATGTATTACTGATCATGCACAATATTGTAACACCCCTATACTTTAAAATATATTTAATTTTAAATAAATTTCATCTCCTTGATAGCTTATGGGATATCAAACCCTAATATTAAAGGAACTACAATATAGTAAAATGTTATAAACTAGCCCTTAAATTGGATGATATGAATAATCCAAACAAAATTATTAAAATTATATAATTTTCAAATTTATAAACAAACATTATCGTTTTAATGTTGATTATAAATAATCTATGAATTATTTAAATGGAAAATGAATTTTTTCTAAATAATGATACATTTTTAAAATAGTTTTTATTGATGCTTATAACACATAATTTAAAATTATTTTTTCCAAATATAATAATTTATTTTATAAAATTAAAATCTTTTTAGAAATAATCATATCAAAATTATCTTAGGATGCAGTTTTCTAAATTTTTTTTGAAATGATTATTTTTTTGATAAATATATAATAATAATGATTTAGATTGAAAAAATCATTTTACATTAAATTATTCACAAATTTAAATTATATTTGATGATAGTTAATGAAGTGAAAATAGTTTTATCATATTTGAATTAATATAATTTAGGTCATTGCGATCAATTTAATTTCTAATTTTTTTATTAAATTATTCTAATATTATAACATATTTCTATTTGGAAACCTTCTTTTTTGTCATATCAACATGTAAAATATTGGATTTTATTATACCAATTTAATTAAATGATATTTTAAATTTGAATATCATATTTGGATACATCAAATTAATATTTTCTAAAATGGTCAAATATGCTTTTAACAATAAGAATATTAAAACCAATGAAAATTAATTACCATGAGTGTAACACCCCAATCTTCCGCAGTATGCTTCTCTTTGAATAATACCATAGCATGTGTTGTACGCAACTTCGTGTTCTAACACACACCATAACCAATCAAACTAGGCGTTATGAATAGTAAAACCCAATTTATTAACTTTTATAAATTTTATCCATCAAAATGGACTTTATTTTTGGATTTGTAATATTGAAATTATCTTAGAGTGAATTTTTGGTATTTTTCTTAAAATATTCAATTTTTGATGAATAGTGAAAAAACACTAAGTTATAGTTTAAAACCAAATTATTATTTAAATTATAATTTATTTTATTTACATTTAGTTAAGGTCAAAATAGATACATATTACCTATATATATTCAATGAAATTTATTGGAGTTATTTTAGAATAATTTTAGGTGTATAAAAATTTTATTGAACTTCTCACAGTCTTTTACCAACCTCTTAGGAGATTTTGCAAATTCACATAAAACATAATTTTACTGCTTCTGTGAGTGGAATTTCTAAAATCCAAGAGACACGATTAACATGAAGGAGTAAAATGTGGTTCAATAATATAAAAATAATATTTGGTGAATAGTAACTTTTTACTTTTATTTACCACAGTTAAAAGTAAATAGGGTAATTAAGGGTAAAATATATATTAATATTACCTTAACACATGTGCTAATTCTATTGGACAAGTGTATCTCGACCAAAAACAACCTTAGGAATAAAATAATATCATTTAGGTCCACTTGGATTAGATTAGGACATTTATTATTATTTAATTCAAAGAAGAGTTAAAAGAGTTAAAATCAAATATTAGTGACTAAAACATTTTTAATATAGGGTTATGCATAAGAAAAATTAGATTATAAATATTCATTAGAAAGATAAGAATATGTCCTACAAAATGGTATTTTATTTATAATTTTTATACATTAAAAAATTTAATTTATTTATGACACAATGGTGATGCAGTAATTACTAATTAATGAAATCATAAAATAAATGATATTAAAAATAACAAAATAAATGTAATTTGAGACTTCTTATGAATTCCACTATATTTATAGGTTTATATAACATATTAAGGTTGGTTGGATTAATTGTTTTCAAAGTAATAATGTTGTTATGAATTTATAAAAAACAAAATACCAAATAGTGTCAAAATTGACATAAAAGAGTTTTTAAAAGAAATATTATATTATTAATTCATGTTCTATTCCTAAAAATCTATGGTTTTGACAAGAGACTTATATAATGATAGGTGTATCATTAATGGACCACTTGGTGGTAGGTTGGAAGTTTATATTAGGTTTATTGACTATATAATATAAAAACATACAAAAAGACATTGTAAGTGTCAAACTAATTGACTAAGAGTTAAAAAATAAAATATAAGGTTAATAAAGTAGTCAAAACCTGCTTAAAACCTATTTGATGAGTGGTTTTCTCCATATCCCCCACCTTAAACTTTATATAATCCACTTTGGAACTATTTGAAACTGAATATGAATTTATTATAAAATAATATTTCTAGTTTTTCAAAAGGTGCCCCTCACCCCTCTTATAAAACGACACTCCCCCTTATCTCGCATACACACTGTCAAAGCCTTTGGGTTCGGCCAACCTCTTCCCAAATTCCCTCTCAAATATCCTCCAATCATAATATATTCCTTCCTTTAGTCAAAAATCCAATATAAGGATCCCTTTTGATCAAATCAAAAAAAATATCCTCGAGAAGTTGTAATGTTTTCACCACCCTCTTTCATGTCCCTTTCTTCATCAACTTCTTATTTCATTGTTATTTACATTCTAAAATAATAAATCTAGTAATTTATATATAATGTGAAGTTATTATAAATATGGTACAACCATATTCAGTATTCTATCCATCCTTTGAATGACATGTCAGCATACGTGCGTACGTACGGCTTACCATCTCCACATCTTGATGTAATTGTTATTCAATACATTATTATTAGGATGTGTACAATAATGATGTGTAATTCATGTAAATAATAAGTATAACATGATAATGATTCTGTATATATGATATAACATCCAATTATATATTATTTTAATATCAAAAGTGTGATATTTTCGCTCGTGCGTACGTACGGACTACAGTCTCCACGAACGCGATGAGATTCATTCCCATCGTATACATTCAAGTATAATTCTCATTTGATAATTAAAAGTAATTTTTAAGAACTTTATATCATTATAGATATGAATAATGTACCACCTCTCTATAACAAACACGACTTATGTAACAAAACATATAAAAGAAAATGAGTACGTTTACACCCGAAACGACAATAATACTAAAATATAATTATCAAAGAATTATTAGAAGATCATATCTGATATTATAATTATGTATATAATTCTTTTATAATTTAATAATATTGTTTTAACTATTATATAGGAAGTTAACAAACTATCGACTATGGAAAAGTACATGGTAATGGTTTATTACACAATCTCTTCATTATACAAGGTTATTTATACGTAATTATCCAATGGGACCTTTTTATATTCCACATCCATGTTTCTTAAAAATGTATTTCCAATTATTCTTACTATTTAACAGAATATGGGTTAAATTAATTTATTCCCTTTTTTACTTTTTATAAAATGTTTATAAATGAATCTTTCGGTCGTTTTCCAAACAAGGTCCTTTTTAACCTTTTCGACAGAATTAAGTTAAGAATGTCTTTTTTAAATTATACAGCGGGTGTGGATATTTTCCACCATTATAAAATCATTGAAGCTTCCTTTACAAGCTTATAAGAATATTTTCAAAGTAAATTTTTAATTTTATAATTATATTACTTTTAAATGACTTCAAAAATAGAGATATTTCTCTTAAATAGTTTTGATTTCATCTTTGTCAACATCCTTTGATGGATTTTAAGCTTATTTGAAGTTGATTTATTGTGATACAAAACATATATATTGTATTGAAGGTTTTGTGATATGTTTGACTGTGGATGTGTTATTTTTATACTATTCATGGTTTATGGAGAAATTATTGACATTTCGTATGCTAGTTTTAATATGAATATTTGTGTTATGTTTAAACCTGTTCATATGAGGAATGCTTTAGTCTTAATAAGTGACGGGTGGAGCACTCTATAGCTCCTCGATGCATCGGTAGGTCTCATGACACAAACTAGTGTCTTCGAATGAGGCCTTGACAAAATCATATTTGTAGTCTTGGCATGAGGCCTTGGCTACGTGGTTATGATAGTCTGGCATTATCTATTCCATCATTATGAATGTTGTTATTTATATTTCATGTGATTATTCGACTAGTAGAATATCCATGAGAATAAGTAAATGGAATTATTTCATTTTATTTTTTCCATATTATGCTGATGTTCATGTTTAAAACGCTTTTGTTTTAGTTATACATTGCCTTAAATGTTTATTCTTATTTATGGAAGTTTTTTCTATATTGTTATCCTTACTAGGGATTTGAGCTCACCCCTTTCTCTGTTTTATTTTTTCCAGGATGTGAAGAAGTATTGTATGAATGGCATGTAGGGATAGTATGATGGGATATGATTTTGGACTATGTAGATTGTGTTTTTGTAGTTTTCATTTTATGATAGATGTAAACTTTATGAATGTATCTAGTGATTCCAAGGATACGAAAATAATCGATCTTTTGAGACTTGATCTTTTGTTATCATGCCAATGTTATGTAATAATGCACCGACTCCGAGTAACTGGGGTAGGGGCATTACAGTTGGTATTAGAGAAATTATAATACAAACCATGGAAGCTAGATTTAGATAAACTCTGATCAGAGCATATAGCCCTACAATAGAATATGAGGATTACTATAGAGGAACTTCCTAGAATTTTGGTATTGTAGAGATTTTGTGAGTTTTTTGAGAAATACATCTCTGTCTAGATACGAGAAGGTAAAAGAGGCTCTAGAACAGATGTACCTAGGGGTAAATACCAAAAACACCGCTTTGAGCTAGACTCGAACGAGAACAGTTGCACGACAATGGGCCTTGATACACTCTTGGTTACAACACTCCCGAGAGATATGTTTACGATAATTCTCATTTTCTTTACAAACAATTATGAATGATTTATTAGTATATACTTTTTCAAAGAATACATTTTTATGATTATGTATTATATCCATAAATAGTTCAATTTATGTTTAGTGTTTTACAAGAATGGAATTATGTATTTTGATTCATAAACTGATCTAGTTTATTATATTTTTTAAAAATGGCACCCAGTGAATGAATGGAAACTGTATCAACGCACACACTCCATGTAGGGATTTCCCTCCTACTCAAGATAATTTTAATAGAGCTGATGATGAAACTGGTGCAGATCAGATAATCACCATACTGGGACAACTCACTCAGGTTATGAATAATAACCTTACCTATATAGAGCATCCTGATCCATAGCATGGAGGATCAATGTTAGATATCTTCATGAGGAAACAAACACCAACATTCAATGGGAGTAAAAATACCTTAGTAGCTGAACAATGGATAAATTCCCTATAGAAAATATTTCAGGCTTTGGGGAGTAGTGAAAGGGAAAAGGAGATCATGGCAGTTTACCACCTCACTGGAGATGTGGATCAATGGTGGTTGATGAAGATCACATTTTCATATATTTTATACTGTAAAACATTGTTTATAATCCCACAAAAGTGTTATTGAATGGGTAATTATCATGTTTTTAGGTTTTAGTGCTATTTTGAACCCAAATGTGAAAAACGACTAATTCTGGATGTTTGACAGAATTTTACGTCAGGGGTATTTTGGTCATTTCAGGAAAAATAAAATTCAAAATTTTCTTATTAAATTTTTTTAGAATACTTATTTTATTTCCTTCATTTTTGTCTTATGGACCAGGAGCTGATTCGGTAATCTAAAGGGTCTAAGAAATCATTGAAGATTGGAATTTTTCCGGGCGGCCAGCATGGACCCACCAAACATAACGGACATCAAACGAGGCCTACACATATCCAAATTATGTGTTTCCACCTGGGATACTTATAGGACAGATAGGGACGTCTCTAAAATAAATTTGGAGGATTTTGGAGGTCATTAAGGAGGCTATTGAATGAAATTATTTTGGAGGAACCTTCCTGGATGCTTCGTCCAGAAACAGCAACCGAGAATGAAAAATTCATATCTCCTACATACGTTTTCCAAATAAGCTAAATTTGGAGAGGGGATGGAAAAGATATTTATTAACATAATTCATGAAGGTTGGGACTCGTTAAGAGGTCATTAATGAGGTCTAAAATGCTCAAACGTTCGGGGGTCAAATTCTTCCTATAAAAGGAGGCCATCACCTCCTCCTCAATGCATCCATTATCCATCCATTCCTTCAAGGCACCAAGGAGGAGATATCCACCGAGGGAGGCCGACCAAAAATATTTTCAATTTCATTTATTTTTTTTATTTTAGTTTTAGTTTGTAGTTCAGATTTCTAATAAAATTCATGCATTGTTTTTATTTTTGTGTCCACCCTTCCTCCCTGTTTTCTTCTTCATCTTTTCTCCTTATTTTCTTATTTTATTATTCTCATATTATCCACTGTGACCTCTTACCCTCAAATATGAGGGGTTAACCTGAGACTTGGCCCGGGGGAGGTATGTGGAAATTTCATTAATTCGGTGCTTAAATTCCTATGTTTTATTAAGTTTGTGATGAGTAAGAGTGATGTGCACGGGTGTGGCGATCGTCCACCACGACACTGATCTCAAACTCATTTCTATTCTTTGATTAAATATTTTCCCTCCCTTCTACTGGATACGAGCTCTTCATACGATGGAGTTGAGCCATTCAGTGGTTGAAATGGAATACGTTGGAGCCAGGTCTTGGAAGATGACACACTCTCGATCGAGGTGTGCCATCAACCTTGATTATAGGAGGAGGTCAAGTTAAGATTGCAAAATGCATTCAAGATTTCACACTAATAAATAAAAGAATAGTAATTCATGAATGAGATATCATAATTGAATTATCAAACATAATTTAAATATCAACAAGGAGAATGATGAAACACACATACCAACCCCTAAAGGCCATGTTCTTTCTCAATTAATTGCATTTTTTCATTGCATGTTAGTTTTATCTTTTATTAAATTTCATTACCTTTGTAAATAAAAACAACCAAAAATAATTAGTTTAGTTAAATTATATTAAGTATGTAAACGATTGAGAAAGATCCTTAAGTGAGACGACCCTGGTCAGCTTCTATGCTACACTAGGAAAATTAAATTGCTTTTGCCACGCCCTACGACAGGCGTGCGTCAAAATTGGCGCCGTTGCCGGGGAGCTAATCAGTTGTTTACTTTACATTTTATAATTTCAAATTTTAGATTTTTTCCCATTTTAAAAAAAAATTGAAAAAAAAAACTTTTTTCCATGATCGATTCAAATTCAAATTATTCTGCATGGAACAGTTACTCACAAGTGCAGGAGGAAGAAACAGACTATACCGAGGAGGCCCTCCAACGAAGAGCCGATGTACTGATAATAACGGTCAGGCATGTGGAAAGAGGCATATCAACATGGATCTCATTGGAAGATTTGATGGCCATGGTCGATGAACTACAAGCTGACTTAAAAAGATTCAAGGCTAAGAAGGAAGTGCCACTAGTCTTCCCTGATTTCAATGAAGACATCCATGAAGTTGAATCCAATCCGGAGGTGGGATAGGCCCGACTACCTACCTCAATCCGGTGAAGATCAACTCCATGAGGCACATTCAATTGAAGATGATATTAAAGTCGAACTGACTCAGGTAGATGATACAATCTTAAACTCAAACTCTTTTAATTTTATTGAAAATAATTTTAGTATCACCCCTAATAGTTTTGAATTTTCAGATTCGTCCGTCTCACATTATTCCTTGGAGGATGATGAAGGAAAAGAAATTTCACCTGTTGGGGAACATTTAAAGCTCCCTGAACACACTGAATATTTACTAGGCGGAGCACAAGAAGGGAAAGGGAATGTTGCACAAGTAGAAACAAATGAAGAGGAGGTTCCCTACTTCTTCCAACCACAGCCATGCAAGCTGTACCAAATTGCGAAGGGGGAGGATCTTGTATACTCTGTCTATGGAGCCCTCCTCAACAAAAACAAGGATCTTCAAGATGGGAAGAACCACATGTGGTGGTTCAAATCAAAGAAGCTTCATCCACGAACAGATTATGGATAAAAGCTGGTACTGCCCTCTAGAGGCAGTAAAAGATTCCAGGGCCCACTTGGGGGATCATACCAAGATTTATCCTTTACTTTCTTTATAGTAATTTAATTTTCAATATTAGGAATTTAGATTTCAAATCTAGCATTAGGAAATAGTCTACCATGTGGCCCCCTCCCTCTTTTCATTTTGAGCTTAAATAAAATTATCTTTGTGATTAATTTAGTAATTTTTCTTTTATAGGATCATGAAGGTAGAAGGAAGCCCTGAGAATTAGAGGAAGATGACCGAATCATTATTTCAAAAGGGAGTTACCTTTTTACGATTATCCTTTAAACTCCTTTATTTTTTTTGGTCCAAAACATATTTTGAGATTTAATGAATATTCTTATCACTTTTCACACAATACTTTATTTTGAAAGAGTTGAAATTATTTTTGAGATAAAGGATTTTAAATGATTTTTGATGTGAAAACATTTTCTTGAATTGGACTATCAATCATATGTATGAGTTTGACTGATTTTTGAAATCCACGACCCGGAAACAACTGAATCAAAAAAAAAATTTCCAATCCTGTGAGGTATTCTAAACCACTTTTACATATTCTTCCTAATACCCACACTTTCTTGAGGGAAACATGAATATTGTGTGAGAACCAGAATTTGTGAATATTCTCTTTAGAAGCTTTGGATTTCATGGAATATATTTGAAATGATTGAGGCATCTCTTTGGCTAGCCACATTTTATCTTGAGACCACCCTTTACATTTATCCTTCTTAAGCCCTTAGATGCCATGAATTGCCTTATAGGTTTAAGCCACATTACAAGCCACTTTTTCCTTACCTACCTGCACTTTTAGTATTTTTACATGGATGTTTCAAGTTTGAGTGTGGGGGAAGGGAATTTCGTGTGCGTTCATTGGGATGTGTATCATTTATGGGTGATGCGATGTGTGTATCAATACTTTGGGCAGTGGATAACAAGAGAATTGGGCATGTGTCGTCATTTCATTGTGTTTTATTTGTTTCATCCATTTCTCCTAAAAAAAGAAAGCAAAAAAATGGATATGATCTTGAATTCCTCATTGTACATTCTTTTATGACTCATTTCCCTCCCAAAAAAATCAAGGGCATGAATTGTAATTCATTCATTGTATTCAATTTTCATCTCATCCTCCATAAAAAAAGAAAAAAATAAAGTTGTGCCTTTCTGGAGCTTTGAAAAAAAAAGAGGAGAACATAGATGATATCATCACTTATTGGCTCATGTACCATGTCATAAAGAGGGGTGGGGTTGTTTTTCACATTTACAAGCAGTATTGAGTGAGTAATTTCCTGTGTTTTCACTTGATTTAATCATGCATTGTACTTAATAATTCAACCTCCTCTTTCTAGCTTGGAACATTTTTCAATCATTCTACCATCGACCCAAAGCCACAGAATCATTTGAACCTTTCATTAAAGCCCTCATGATTAAATTCATTTTCATGTTTCACGCTGTGGAGAAATGATAATTTTCACAAACCTATGGTGATACATGTGATTTTCAAGTATGAGCATAACTCCAGAATCAATTTCTATTGAGTGAAGAGTGACATAAAATTCAATGTGAGGTAGGTTGTGATTGGGCCGTTGATTTTTTTATGAGGTTGAACAAATTTTAATGATTGAAATGAATATGAGAGAATTATTATTCATAAATGAGTCATGATGGAATTCTATTTTGGATAAAATCATTGATATTTTCTAATTTTTGATTGTTGTGTGGATTTTGATTTGGATGTAAGATAATTGCCCAGGAGTGCAATGTTTAAGTGTGGGGGAGTGATGAAGCTCACATTTTCATATATTTTATACTGTAAAACATTGTTTATAATCCCAAAAAAGTGTTATTTAATGGGTAATTATCATGTTTTTAGGTTTTAGTGCTATTTTGAACCCAAATGTGAAAAACGACTAATTCTGGATTTTTGACAGAATTTTACGTCAGGGGTATTTTGGTCATTTCAGGAAAAATAAAATTCAAAATTTTCTGATTAAAATTTTGTTAGAATCCTTATTTTATATTATTCATTTTTGTCTTATGGACCAGGAGCTGATTCGGTCATCTAAAAGGTCTAAAAAATCATTGAAGATTGGAATTTTTCCGGGCGGACAGCATGGACCCACCAAACGTAACGGACATCAAACGAGGCCTACACATATCCAAATTATGTTCCACCTGGGATACATAGAGGACAGATAGGGCCATCTCTAAAATAAATTTGGAGGATGTTGGAGGTCATTAAGGAGGCTATTGAATGAAATTATTTTGGAGGAACCTTCCTGGATGCTTCGTCCAGAAACAGCAACCGAGAATGAAAAATTCATATCTCCTACATACGGTTTCCAAATAAGCTAAATTTGGAGAGGAGACAGAAAAGATATTTATGAGCATAATTCATGAAGGGTGGAATGCGTTAAGAGGTCAGTAATGGGGTCTAAAACGCTCAAACCTCCGGGGGTCAAATTCTGCCTATAAAAGGAGGCCATCACCTCCTCCTCAAAGAATCCATTCTCCATCCATTCCATCAAGGCACCAAGGAGGAGATCTCCACCGAGGGAGGCCGACAAAAAATCTTCACAATTTCATTTATTTTCTTTATTTTAGTTTTAGTTTGTAATTCATATTTCTAATAAAATTCATGCATTGTTTTTATTTTTGTGTCCACCCTTCCTCCATGTTTTCTTCTTCATCTTTTCTCCTTCTTTTCCTCTTTTATTATTATTATATTATCCATTGTGACCTCTTACCCTCAAATATGAGGGGTTAACCTGAGACTTGGCCCGGGGTAGGTATGTGGAAATTTCATTAATTCGGTACTTAAATTCCTATGTTTTATTATGTTTGTGATGAGTAAGAGTGGTGTGCACGGGTGTGGCGATCGTCCACCACGACACTGATCTCAAACTCATTTCTATTCTTTGATTAAATATTTTCCCTCCCTTCTACTGGATACAATCTCTTCATACGATGGAGTTGATCCATTCAGTGGTTGAAATGGCATACGATGGAGCCAGGTCTTGGAAGATGACACACTCTCGATCGAGGTGTGCCATCAACCTTGATTATAGGAGGAGGTGAAGTAAAGATTGAAAAATGCATTCAAGATTTCACACAAATAAATAAAATAATAGTAATTCATTAATGAGATCTCATAATTTAATTATCAAACTTAATTTAAATATCAACAAGGAGAATGATGAAACCCACATACCAACCCATAAAGGCCATGTTCTTTCTCAATTAATTGTATTTTGTCATTTCATGTTAGTTTTATCTTTTATTAAATTGAATTACATTCATAAATAAAAACAACCAAAAAGAATTAGTTCATTTAAATTAGATTAAGTAAGTAAACGATTGAGAAAGCTCCTTAAGTGAGACGACCCTGGTCAGCTTCTATGCTACACTAGGAAAATTAAATTGATTTTTCCACGCCCTACGACAGGCCTGCGTCAGTGGTCCATGATTCAAAACACAAAGGATGACGAGGATATATATAAAATGGAATGGAGGGAGTTCAAAGTGCATTTCTTATAAAAATACATTCCTCATGACCATCGAGAAGACATGGAAACGATATTTTTGAGTCTGAGACAAAAGGAGGATGAGAATGTAACAAAGTATGAGGCTAACTTTACAATGATAACAAGGTATGCTGGAGATTTTATATTTAACCCAAGAAGTAAGATTGATCATTTATTTTATGGGTTAAAACTGTTTCTCCGGAAAGCATTAGTCTCACAATCCTTCTCGTTGTACGATGATATTGTCTCATGTGCTATCAAGACAGAAAAGGAATTCTCAAAGTCTTATTACATTAAAGAATAGAAGGAGAAGAAGTGATCTGTTGATCACTCTAGGAATGAAAATAAGGGGAAGAAGGGAAAAGATGAATATATATATCCTATAGTAAATGTGGTATGAAACACCCCGGTACTTGCTTAAAAGGAATGGGAGTCTGTTATAAGTGTGGTGAAAAAGCCCACCAAGCATGTGATTTTAAGAAGAAGAAGGAAGCTACAGATGTCTAATGCTACAATTAAAGGTAGATGGGACATTATTCAAATGAATGTCCTAAGTGTTAGGGGAACTTACCCCAGAAAAGGCCAAGTGATCAAGGCCAAGCTTATGCTATCACTACTGCTGAGGTAGAAACTCAGAAATACATGGTGGAAGGTAATTTAATGGTTTCCTCATGTTTAGAAAATGAATTATTTGATTCAAGATCATTTCATTGTTTCATATCTTCCTAGTTCGCTAAGAAAATTAGATATTTACAATTTGATTTGACAAGGGAGTTGTCATTTAAAACTCTTAAGGGATGTATCATTGCAACAATTTTTTGTGAATCAGTCCCCATTAGAGCACATAAATGTTCATTATCCACTAATCTCATCATCATACCTATGATTTAATTTCATATAATCCTCGGTATTGATTGGATTTCAGACCATGATGCAAAATTTTTTTGTAAGAAGAAGGAGGTTACGATTTTTGATGATGATGATATGGAAAACCTTATTTTTAGAGTAGAATCATCACCACCTAATTCTTACCTAGATCCACCCCCAATAGATCAAATAAATTCAATTGTTGGGGAGGAAGAGAATTAAATGACTATGGGTGGGGAAAGGAATTTTCAAATAGAGGATGTACCTATTGTGAAAGAATCTGTAGATGTGTTTCCAGATGATTTACCTGGACATCCTCCAGAATGACAAGTTGAGTTTTCTATTGATTTAATTCCAGGATCAAGGCCTATATCGAAGACCCCTTATATAATGGACACTATGGAATTAGTGGAACTAAAAAACAACTAGAGGAATTGATTAATAAGGGATTTATTTTCCCTAGTGTTTCTCCATGGGAATCCCCTGTTCTTTTTGTTAAAGAGAAAGATGGATCTATGAGGTTATGTATAACGACCCACACTTTACATACATTGTTAATACTTCAAAATTGAAGCACACTTATTACAACATATGACAAAACCACAAAGGACCGTATAGGTATAGTGTCTTTAGAAACTGGGAAACATAAACAACTGGTTCATAAATCTTCTACAGTGTCTCCCATTTATTTCATCATATCTAGGGTCCCTTTTAGCATATTCTACTTAATATCCATCTTCCTGACCTGGGGAAAAGAAAACATAAAAGGGTGAGCTCAAATGCTCAGCAAGGGCAAATAAAGGAAATAAAAATCATATCATATCATTATGAAAATCAAAACCTGCAAAAGAGATCATAATATCTTAACATGGAATAAATCATAGAAGTGAAAATGAGATCCCCAAAATCATAACATAAAACTTGAAACTTTGTGGCATGCACACATAATCATGGAGATCATTTCTTGTTAGTCATGACTCATTGCCAAGACTATCTTAGTGGACAAAGTCCCTTTCTGAACCGAGTTCACTCCTCGTTTCAGTCCTGTATCACTGAACCGAAATAACCTTCCGTTCCAGCCATGTCTATCTCATGAGATATAAAATCTTTACCCAATGCATTGGAGGGAGATATAGGTCCCACCCATCTTATAATGAATCCTTTCTTATGTGTGCCACATAATCATACATCATCGCATAACACATGTAACAAAAATGGGATTCTTGAAACATCATGACATCATAAATCAATTCATATATGATAAAGGAATTCATAAACATAATTCCATCACAACATAGTCGAACCAATGTAAAAATATGGATAGAAACAGAACCCTTTATTATCTTAGATGGAAAATAATTTTGATAAAACACTTGAATTGAATTCTTGAGGAAAATATCCTTTCTTCTTCAAAAACATTTTTCCTTTCATAACATGTCATACAACTTTAAAATAAAAGAAGTTGATTAAAAATAAACTTGAAAACTTGTAAAGGAAGCTTCTTTGAAGTAATGATTTAAAAATCCATTCATGCCGTATAAGTTAAAAAAACATTCTTCGTACTTTTGTCGGAAAAGTCAAAAAGTACCTCGTACGGAAAAACGACAAAAGATTCCTTTCATATTCTTTACTAAAAACTCACCTAAGGGTAAAATTCGATTTAAACTATTTCAAGTGGATGAACACAATATTACATATTGAGGGAACATGGATGTGGATGATAAAATACACCCCAGTAAATACTTACGAATAAACAATCTCGGATAAAAATGAGATTGTGATATTTCCCTTACCTTAGGTCCGATTAGCTTTGTACGTGTCCGAAGCTCCTGTATAATGGTTTAAATAATGTTATTGACTTATTCCAGAATCATACATATTGATATGAGATCATATATGGTCATATTATTAGCTTCTTGTTAGTAATATTTCATTGTTACTTGTTACTCGGGTCTTTATAACTTTTTGTTCTTATGCGTGTTTTGTCGAATAAATTCTTATTCTTATATTTAGGTTATAGATAATTCATTTCCAGAATGGTATTAGTGTAGTATATACCATATTCATTCATTCAATTCATTTATACAATCATTATGAAATGAAGATCATGTAGAACGAGTCGCATCACATCGTGGAGACGGTATTCCGTACGTACGCACGAGTGATGATATCGTTCCTATGATCGTGGAATTGTATTGGAGTTTATATATATATTATTTCAGTATAAATATTACTTAATAATAATCATATATAGTTACTCATTACACCATTATACCCATCCTTGTAAGGTGATGGTGGAAAATAGATTACACCACGGCGTGGAGACGGTATTCCGTACGTACGCACGCGCGGTGATTTCATTTTTCCATATGATGGATAGAAGGTGAATTAGGGTTGTTTCATATTTATAATAACATATCAGTATGTAAGTAATACTGATGTTATTACTTTATCATGAAACAACTAAATAAGAAGAAGTTGAAGAAGAAAGAAATTGAAAAGATCGGTAATGGATATTACCTCTTCTTTGGAACGCCTCTTTGAATCCTACACTTAAGGAACTAAGATTGGTATTTGGAGAAGACCAGGACTTCTAGGATTATTCTAGGAAAGTGGAGAAGGGAAAATGGCAGGGGTTGGCCGAGCTTGAGTGCTCAAATTGGTGTGAGGAGGAGGGGGATGAGGTGCCCTTTTATAAGGGAGGAGAGGGGCACCTTAGGAATATCTCAAAATATTATTTTATATTAAAGTCAAAATCGGTTTATAATGGCTCCAAAGGGTCTTATTTCGAAGCTAAAGTGGGGATGGGTCGAAATCCTATCAACCAATAGGATTTAGACAAGTTTAGGGTATTATTTTAACCTTATCAATTAGATTTAACTCTAAGTTAATTAATTTAACTTTTACCGTGTCTTTTTGTTTTCTTTCACTATATGGTTAATACACTTACTATAACATGCCAAAAGAACCCCAAATTGTTTATTATTAATATATATATCCTTATCTAAGTCATTTGGCCGAACCTTAGATTTTTAGGAATAAAATAACAATTAATAATATAATATTTGATTTAAAAACTATTTTGTGTCAATTTTGACACTATTTGATATATGATTTTTGTGAAAGTCATAACAGAATTATATGTTCTAACCAAGTTGATTAAATCAACAATAATATATCATAGTAACCTAGAAAATTAGTGTAATTCATAAAAAGTCTCAAATTACATTTATTTTGGTATTTATATTATCAATTTTGTCAATATTTCATTAATAAGATAATTACTACATCATCTTTGTGTCATAAATAAATTAAATTATTTGATGTCTATAAATTACAAATAAAATACCATCATGTAGGAAATCTTTTTAGCTTTCTAATGAATATTTACAATCGAATTTATCTTATGTATAACCCCATATTAAAAATTATTTACTTATTAAACTTTGATTTTAACTATTTTAACCCTTCTTTAAATAAATTAATAATAAATGTCCTATTCTAATCCAAGTGGGCCTAAATGGTCATATTTTATTCCTAAGTTTGTTTTTGGTAGAATTACACTTGTCCAATAGAATTAGGACATGTGTTAAGGTAATATTGATATCATATTTACCCTTAGTTACCCTATTTACTATTAACCGTGGTAAAAATAGTAAAAAGTTACTATTCACCAAAAAATTATTTTCATCTCATTGAACCACATTTTAGTCCTTGATATTAACTGTGTCTCTCGGATTTTTGAAATTCCATTCACAGAAGCGGTAAAATTATGTTTTATGCAAAATTCAGTTTTTAACCTACCACTTAGTGGTTTCACTATTCATCAAAAATTGAAAGTTTTCAGAAAAATACCAAAATTTCACCCTAGGCTAATTTCGATATTCTGAGTCCGAAAATGAAGTCCATTTTGAAAAATAAAATTTATAAAATTTCAAAAAGTGGTTATTACTATTCATAACGACTAGTTTTAATAGCATATTGTTGTTTAGTGAAACTCGGTATTGCGTACGACGCAAGCTATCGAGGAAGGTTGCGATTGCGTGTAAAGCAAGCCAAGCAAGTGTTGTGTAGAAAAAGATTCCTTTGATGATTTATATAACATAAAAGTCTCGGGTGTTACATTCTACCCCCCTTAAAAAGAATTTCTCCCTCGAAATTCATCACTTTGTAACAAACAGATGAGGATAATTCTCCCTCATCATATCCTCAAGCTCCCATGTAGATTCTTCAAGTTGGTGGTTCCTCCATAAAACCTTCACCAAGCGAGTGGTCTTGTTTCGTAGGACTTTTTCGCTACGATCCAGAATCTCTATCGGCTGTTCTTCATAAGAAAGATCTTGCTCCAGCGGTACAACTTCTGAGCTGAGTACATGTGAAGGATCTGGTATGTACTTTCTCAGGAGAGATACATGGAACACATCGTGAACTTGAGAGAGATTCGGTGGAAGCGCCAATCGGTAAGCTACCTTCCCAACACGATCCAGTATTTCAAAAGGACCGATATATCTAGGGCTCAACTTCCCCTTCTTTCCAAATCTCATAACCCACTTCCAGGGAGATATTCGTAAGAACACTTTATCACCCACTTCAAACTCTAGGTCTCTTCTTCGATTGTCGGCATAACTTTTCTGTCGACTCTGAGCTGCTCTTATGTGTTGTTGAATAGATCTGACCTTTTCTGCCATTTCATCAACGAGATCAGGTCCTAATAGCTTTCTTTCCCCAACTTCATCCCAGCAAGTTGGAGTCCTGCAATTCTTTCCATAGAGAGCTTCATAAGGAGCCATTTGAATACTGGAGTGAAAGCTATTATTATAAGAAAATTCCACCAAAGGTAGGTGTTGATCCCAACCTCCTTTGAAATCCATAGAGCAAGCTCTCAACATATCTTCTAGGGTTTGAATTGTTCTCTCAGACTGACCGTCTGTCTGGGGATGATAAGCAGTGCTGAAACTCAACTCTGTATCCAGAGTATGCTGAAGACTTCGCCAGAACTTCGAGGTAAATCTCGGATCCCGATCAGATATAATAGAAAGTGGTACTCCATGCAATCTTACCACTTCCTTTACATATATCTTGGCAAGCTGATCTAGAGAGAAATCCTCTCTAATAGCAATGAAGTGTGCAGACTTTGTAAGACGATCAACTATGACCCAGATAGCATTATTGCCTTTGGATGTTTTAGGAAGTCCTGTGACAAAGTCCATAGTGATGTTTTCCCATTTCCATTCGGGTATGGGTAATGGTTGTAACATCCCCTTAGACTTCTGTCTCTCAGCTTTAACTTGTTGACAAACCAAGCATCGAGAGACAAATTCAGCAACATCTCTTTTCATGCCATCCCACCAGAAGTACTCTTTCAGGTCCCTATACATCTTCGTGCTTCCAGGATGAATAGAGAATGAAGAACTATGAGCCTCATCCAGCAGCTCCTTCTTTAATTCGGGGATGGGAGGAACACAAACCCGATTCCTGAACTTTATTATCCCATCACAATCAAGGTTGAATTCAGGAACATTTCTCACCTTCTTTTGTAACTCGACATCTTCTTTCTGTGCCTCTTTAATCTTCACATGTATAGATGGTTGAACATTCATTTGAGAAAGATAAGATTTTTCCCCTTCCATTATAATTCCAAGATCCATCCTTTGTAAATCCATAAATATTGGATCTTTTGTGATCCTCATCATGGATAAACTAGCATGGTCTTGTCGACTTAATGCATCTGCCACCTTATTTGCTTTCCCAGGGTGGTAATGGATTGAGCAGTCATAATCCTTAATCAGCTCCAACCATCTTCTTTGACGCATATTCAACTCCTTTTGTGTGAAAATATACTTTAAACTTTTATGATCAGTATAAATATCACACCTTTCACCATAAAGGTAATGCCTCCAAATCTTTAATGCAAAGATTACCGCAGCCAACTCCAAATCATGTGTTGGGTAATTTTGCTCATGGATTTTCAACTGTCGTGAGGCATAAGCTATCACCATATCATTTTGCATAAGAACACACCCCAATCCCTTCTTGGATGCATCACTGTAGATCACAAACCTTTCTCCACTACAAGGCAGTGTGAGCACAGGTGCACTGGATAACCTTCTTTTCAACTCCTTGAAATTCTCTTCACATTCCTCTGTCCAGACAAACTTAACTCCTTTCCGAGTCAACTTGGTGAGTGGATTAGATAATCGTGAAAAATATTTTACAAAACGTCGATAATATCCAGCCAAACCAAGAAAACTTCGGATCTCAGTTACTGTTGTTGGTCTTGACCATCTTTCGATAACCTCTGTTTTTGCTGGATCCACAGATATCCCCTCTTTTGAGATTATATGACCCAAAAATGCAACTTTTTGAAGCCAAAATTCACACTTGGTAAATTTGTCATAAAGCTTCTCCTTTCTCAGGGTCTTCAATATAATTCTCAAGTGATCTTCATGCTCTTCCTTGCTCTTTGAATAGACAAGAATATCGTCTATAAAGACTACCACAAATTGATCAAGATAGTCTCTAAAGACTCTATTCATTAGATCCATGAAGATAGCAGGGGCATTAGTAAGACCAAATGGCATCACTATAAATTCATAGTGTCCATACCTTGTACGGAAAGCCGTCTTTGGTATATCCTCTCTTTTGACCCTTAATTGATGATACCCTAAACGAAGATCAATCTTGGAAAAGTATTGAGCTCCACGTAGTTGGTCAAATAAGTCATCAATGCGTGGGAGAGGATATTTGTTCTTGATAGTGATCTTGTTAAGTTCTCGATAATCAATGCAAAGTCTCATTGATCCATCTTTCTTCTTAACAAATAGAACAGGTGCTCCCCAAGGTGACGCACTAGGGCGTATGAATCCCATATCATGATTCTCTTGGAGTTGCTTCTTCAATTCCTGCAACTCAATTGGGGCCATTCTATAAGGTGTCTTTGAAATAGGTAAAGCACCCGGTACGAGTTCTATTGAAAACTCAACTTCACGATTTGGTGGAAGACCCGGCAATTCCTCCGGAAAGACATCATCAAACTCCCGTACAATGGGCATATTCTTAATCGTGAGTTTCTAACCAACCATTTGAGATAAATAACCTTCATTTAGTGGAATCAATACCCATAAGATGGAAGAAATTTCCACTGGAAGGTTATGTTCATCCTTGCATTGATAGACGATCATAGATTGATCTGGAATATGAAATGTGACTTCCCTTCTTTGGAAATTGATATGAGCTCCATGTAGAGAAAGCCAATCCATGCCAAGAATCACATCAAATTCCACTAAAGGAAGGATCACAAGATTTGCAGGAAGCACTTTCCCACAAACTTCGATCGGAGAAGAATTATAAACTTCTGATGCGATTGATGTGCCATTAGGTGTTGTCACAGCTAACTCAACATCTAATTGTTGAGGTAATACGGTGATACCCTTAGAAAATTTTTCATAAATAAAAGAGTGGGTGGATCCAGAATCAAATAAAACATTTGCTACTTTAGAGTGGATGGTAAGTGTACCTTTCACCACATCGTTATCGTACTCCACCTCGCTGATAGAAATTGCATGTGACTTTCCTTTGTCTTTAGCCTTAAGATTTTGTTGACGTCGACCATCATCATCAACCCTTGGATTTGGGCATTGATTGGCATAATGCCCCATCTCCTTGCACTTGAAACATTGAAGTGTAGCAGGTTCATTCTGTGTATCCCTTCCTTTGTTTGCATCGTTAGACATCTTCTTCCCATTATCACGGCATTCAAATGCCCGATGACCTTCCTTTCCACATTTAAAACATTTACTTGTCCCTTTAAGACAACTCCCTCCATGTTTCTTTCCACACTTTGAGCATAAGGGGAAGTTCATCTTCTTTTCCGTGTGCTCTTTAGATTTTTCTTTGAATTCCATCTTCCTCTTCTTATCAAACCCATGTGACTGATGGGTTACTCCAATCTCCATCTCGACTTTGAGAGCACATCGAACGATTTCTTCGTAGCTATTGAAGTCCCTTATGGCTAACGCCCTTCGAAGACTTGGTTTTAAGCCACTAAAGAATCGATCGATCTTACTCTCAGGTTGGATAATAATACCAGAAGCGTACCTTGCAAGTCTTGTAAAATTTGCTTCATAGGTACTAACAGATTCATCATCCCTTTGCTTCAGTTCAAGGAACTCTTTCTCCATCTTTGTTCGGAGAATACGAGGGAAGTACTTATTAAAAAATAAGTTCTTGAACTCGTCCCATTCCATAGACTCAATTTCATCCCTTTGCCTCGTATTCTTAACAAGATTCCACCATTGATCTGCATCTCCTTCCAAACGATACACTGCTAGGATGACTTTATCAAGCTCAGAACATTGAAGAACTGAAAATATCTTTTCAGTAGTACTAATCCATTGTTCAGCAACTAATGGATCAGTAGACCCGCTGAAAGATGGTGGACGCTGCCTCATGAAGGATTCAACAGAATGTTGCTCCCTCCTTTGTTCGTTTGGAAATCCTGCATGATTCATAGCTTGAGAAAGTTGTGTGAGCATGGCTACAAGATTTTGCATTCCAGCTCCCATATCATTTGGTTGCTCAGGGGGACAATCATTGCATTGCCCATCGCATTCCGCATTAACACGGTTCCTTCGGGTTCCAGCCATTGACTAAAACCAAGAAGAATAGTGTGAGCAACACTAATTATAATAGGAAACCACATAATTCAGGAATAAAATTTTCATGCTTAAGGTCTTATCCTAGGTTATTCAAGGCCATTTCTAAAACACTAAGATTGTGTTCTATGCTTAGACTTATCCTTAGGGTTATTACTAAGGATTTCACATCCTAGTTTCCAAAGGTTGACTATACCTTTCCTCTGATACCAACTATAACGACCCACACTTTACATACATTGTTAATACTTCAAAATTGAAGCACACTTATTACAACATATGACAAAACCACAAAGGACCGTATAGGTATAGTGTCTTTAGAAACTGGGAAACATAAACAACTGGTTCATAAATCTTCTACAGTGTCTCCCATTTATTTCATCATATCTAGGGTCCCTTTTAGCATATTCTACTTAATATCCATCTTCCTGACCTGGGGAAAAGAAAACATAAAAGGGTGAGCTCAAATGCTCAGCAAGGGCAAATAAAGGAAATAAAAATCATATCATATCTTTATGAAAATCAAAACCTGCAAAAGAGATCATAATATCTTAACATGGAATAAATCATAGAAGTGAAAATGAGATCCCCAAAATCATAACATAAAACTTGAAACTTTGTGGCATGCACACATAATCATGGAGATCATTTCTTGTTAGTCATGACTCATTGCCAAGACTATCTTAGTGGACAAAGTCCCTTTCTGAACCGAGTTCACTCCTCGTTTCAGTCCTGTATCACTGAACCGAAATAACCTTCCGTTCCAGCCATGTCTATCTCATGAGATATAAAATCTTTACCCAATGCATTGGAGGGAGATATAGGTCCCACCCATCTTATAATGAATCCTTTCTTATGTGTGCCACATAATCATACATCATCGCATAACACATGTAACAAAAATGGGATTCTTGAAACATCATGACATCATAAATCAATTCATATATGATAAAGGAATTCATAAACATAATTCCATCACAACATAGTCGAACCAATGTAAAAATATGGATAGAAACAGAACCCTTTATTATCATAGATGGAAAATAATTTTGATAAAACACTTGAATTGAATTCTTGAGGAAAATATCCTTTCTTCTTCAAAAACATTTTTCCTTTCATAACATGTCATACAACTTTAAAATAAAAGAAGTTGATTAAAAATAAACTTGAAAACTTGTAAAGGAAGCTTCTTTGAAGTAATGTTTTAAAAATCCATTCATGCCGTATAAGTTAAAAAAACATTCTTCGTACTTTTGTCGGAAAAGTCAAAAAGTACCTCGTACGGAAAAACGACAAAAGATTCCTTTCATATTCTTTACTAAAAACTCACCTAAGGGTAAAATTCGATTTAAACTATTTCAAGTGGATGGAAACAATATTACATATTGAGGGAACATGGATGTGGATGATAAAATACACCCCAGTAAATACTTACGAATAAACAATCTCGGATAAAAATGAGATTGTGATATTTCCCTTACCTTAGGTCCGATTAGCTTTGTACGTGTCCGAAGCTCCTGTATAATGGTTTAAATAATGTTATTGACTTATTCCAGAATCATACATATTGATATGAGATCATATATGGTCATATTATTAGCTTCTTGTTAGTAATATTTCATTGTTACTTGTTACTCGGGTCTTTATAACTTTTTGTTCTTATGCGTGTTTTGTCGAATAAATTCTTATTCTTATATTTAGGTTATAGATAATTCATTTCCAGAATGGTATTAGTGTAGTATATACCATATTCATTCATTCAATTCATTTATACAATCATTATGAAATGAAGATCATGTAGAACGAGTCGCATCACATCGTGGAGACGGTATTCCGTACGTACGCACGAGTGATGATATCGTTCCTATGATCGTGGAATTGTATTGGAGTTTATATATATATTATTTCAGTATCAATATTACTTAATAATAATCATATATAGTTACTCATTACACCATTATACCCATCCTTGTAAGGTGATGGTGGAAAATAGATTACACCACGGCGTGGAGACGGTATTCCGTACGTACGCACGCGCGGTGATTTCATTTTTCCGTATGATGGATAGAAGGTGAATTAGGGTTGTTTCATATTTATAATAACATATCAGTATGTAAGTAATACTGATGTTATTACTTTATCATGAAACAACTAAATAAGAAGAAGTTGAAGAAGAAAGAAATTGAAAAGATCGGTAATGGATATTACCTCTTCTTTGGAACGCCTCTTTGAATCCTACACTTAAGGAACTAAGATTGGTCTTTGGAGAAGACCAGGACTTCTAGGATTATTCTAGGAAAGTGGAGAAGGGAAAATGGCATGGGTTGGCCGAGCTTGAGTGCTCAAATTGGTGTGAGGAGGAGGGGGATGAGGTGCCCTTTTATAAGGGAGGAGAGGGGCACCTTAGGAATATCTCAAAATATTATTTTATATTAAAGTCAAAATCGGTTTATAATGGATCCAAAGGGTCTTATTTAGAAGCTAAAGTGGGGATGGGTCGAAATACTATCAACCAATAGGATTTAGACAAGTATAGGGTATTATTTTAACCTTATCAATTAGATTTAACTCTAAGTTAATTAATTTAACTTTTACCGTGTCTTTTTGTTTTCTTTCACTATATGGTTAATACACTTACAATAACATGCCAAACGAACCCCAAATTGTTTATTATTAATATATATATCCTTATCTAAGTCATTTGGCCGAACCTTAGATTTTTAGGAATAAAATAACAATTAATAATATAATATTTGATTTAAAAACTATTTTGTGTCAATTTTGACACTATTTGATATATGATTTTTGTGAAAGTCATAACAGAATTATATGTTCTAACCAAGTTGATTAAATCAACAATAATATATCATAGTAACCTAGCAAATTAGTGTAATTCATAAAAAGTCTCAAATTACATTTATTTTGGTATTTATATTATCAATTTTGTCAATATTTCATTAATAAGATAATTACTGCATCATCTTTGTGTCATAAATAAATTAAATTATTTGATGTCTAAAAATTACAAATAAAATACCATCATGTAGGAAATCTTTTTAGCTTTCTAATTAATATTTACAATCGAATTTATCTTATGTATAACCCCATATTAAAAATTATTTACTTATTAAACTTTGATTTTAACTATTTTAACCCTTCTTTAAATAAATTAATAATAAATGTCCTATTCTAATCCAAGTGGGCCTAAATGGTCATATTTTATTCCTAAGTTTGTTTTTGGTCGAATTACACTTGTCCAATAGAATTAGGACATGTGTTAAGGTAATATTGATATCATATTTACCCTTAGTTACCATATTTACTATTAACCGTGGTAAAAATAGTAAAAAGTTACTATTCACCAAAAAATTATTTTCATCTCATTGAACCACATTTTAGTCCTTGATATTAACTGTGTCTCTCGGATTTTTGAAATTCCATTCACAGAAGCGGTAAAATTAAGTTTTATGCAAAATTCAGTTTTTAACCTACCACTTAGTGGTTTCACTATTCATCAAAAATTGAAAGTTTTCAGAAAAATACCAAAATTTCACCCTAGGCTAATTTCGATATTCTGAGTCCGAAAATGAAGTCCATTTTGAAAAATAAAATTTATAAAATTTCAAAAAGTGGTTATTACTATTCATGACGACTAGTTTTAATAGCATATTGTTGTTTAGTGAAACTCGGTATTGCGTACGACGCAAGCTATCGAGGAAGGTTGCGATTGCGTGTAAAGCAAGCCAAGCAAGTGTTGTGTAGAAAAAGATTCCTTTGATGATTTATATAACATAAAAGTCTCGGGTGTTACATTATGTGTCAACTACAAAGAGATCAATGCTATAACAATAAAGAACACGTATCCCCTACCTCACATTGATGACTTATTTGACCAACTACAGGGAACTCAATACTTTTCAAATATTGGACATCAATCCGGATATCATCAGTTGTGTGTGAAAAAGGAAGACATTCCAATGACAACATTTTGAACCAGGTACGGGCATTATAAGTTTATAGTAGTGCCTTTTGGATTGACTAATACACCCTCTGTATTCAAGGATCTAATGAATAGTGTTTTTGAGGAATATCTCGATTAATTTGAGGCGGTATTTATTGATGATATATTGGTATACTCCAAAATCTATGAAGATAATGAAAATCACTTGCGCATTATCCTGAAGACTTTGAGAAGTCATGAATTACATGGGATGTTTAGCAAGTGTGAATTCTGGCTTCAAGAGAATTATTTTCATGGCCATATTTTCTCTAAAGATGGAATCATTGTTGATCCTTCTAAAACCACGGATATCCCAGAATATCATTCAATAACGAGTATAACTAAAATACACAGTTTTATTTGTTTAGTAGGTTATTATCGACGTTTCGTCCAGAATTCTTCCCAGTTGGCTAACCCATTAACAAAGCTCACACGTAAAGGGGTTAAATTTGATTGGAAAAAAGAATGTGCACAATATTTTGAAGAACTAAAGAGAATATTAGTCAATTATACTATATTGACTCTACCATCGGGGAATGATGGGTTCGTTATTTATAGTGATGCATCGAAGAAATGAAATGGTTGTGTCCTTATGTAGAATGATAGGTTTATTGCCTATGCATCACGATAGTTGAAAATTCATAAGAAAAACTATCCTACTCATGATCTCGAGTTAGTAGCGGTGATCTTTGCTTGGAAAATATAGAGACACTGCCTCAATTGGGAAAAATGTGAGATTTATACAGATTAGAAGAGTTTGAAGTATATTTTATGACAAAAAGAACTCAACATGAGGCAAAGGAGATGGCTTAAATTACTCAAGGATTATGATTTCACAATACACTACCACACAGGGAAGGAAAATAAGGTTGTTGATGCTTTGAGAAGAAAAGATCATGGATTTTTGAACAATATGAGAATTGAAAGGGATCCAATTTTCATGGATCTAGTGAAGATGGACAAGGGAATAACCATGGAAGGTTAAACATCAATGCTTTTTCAAATGGTTTCCAAACCATCTTTACTAGAAAGGATTAATATTTCACAGAATGATGAAGAAGAATTTCAAAATAAGATTAATGTTGTGAATGATGAGAGATTGAGTGAATTTGTGTATGAAGATGGAATTTTCAAATTTGGGAAGAGACTTTGTGTTCCAAACATACCTGATCTAAAAGGGGAATTTTTGGACGATGCTCGTAGTTCCAATTTCATTATACACCCTGGGAGCACTAAAATGTATAGACATTTTAAGGAACATTTTTGGTGGGACAACCTGAAGAGGTAGATTGCTGATTTTGAGTCAAGATGTATGGTTTGTCAACAAGTGAAAGCTGGAAGGAAACAACCTGGAGGATTCATTCAACCTCTTCCCATACCTGAGTGTAAATGGGTTAATATCATGATGTACTTTGTCATGGAACTACCAAAGACTCCTATAAGGAATGCTGCAATATGAGTCATTTTTGGTCGTCTTACCAAGTCAGCACATTTCCGTTCTATAAGGGAATATTTAATACTTGAATGTCTAGAAAGGCTATATATTAATGAAGTTGTTAGACTTCATGGAGTACCCATATCGATTTTTTCTGATCGTGATCCCTGTTTTACTTCAAGATTCATGAAAAGTCTTTAGAATGCCCTGGATACTGAACATTATTTGGGAACTACCTACCACCCTCAAACAGATGGACAATCAGAACGGACTATTAAAACCTTAGAAGACATGTTGAGATCATTCTCACATGACTTTCAGGGTATGTTGGATCAATATTTACCTCCGGTAGAATTTTCTTATAACAATAGCTTACATTTGGGTATTCTTATAGAACCATATAAAGCGTTATATGGAAAGAGATGTATTACACCAACCTGTTGGGATGACGTTGGTGAAAGAAAACTTGTAGACCCAGAATTGGTGGAGGAAACAGTGGAAAAGGTAAAGTTAATCCAAAACCACATCGAAGTAGCTCAATGTAGGCATAAGAGCATGCCGATAACAGAAAGAAGGATTTCGAATTTCAGGTTGGATATCATGTTTTCTTAAAGGTATCTGCATGTAAGGGATTTATACATTTCAGTAAGAAGGGTAAATTGAGTCCCATGTACATAAGACCATTCGAAATTCTAGAACGATTTGGGGTTGTAGCTCACTGGTTGGAAATGTCGCCAAGCCTCGCCAAAGATCACGATGTGCTCCACGTATCACTGTTGAGAAAATACATGCCTGACCCAACGCATATACTCACCTATGAGGAAGTATAACTGGAACCTGATCTATCTTATTACGAAGATCCCCTCAGGATTTTTGATACAATAGAACAAGTGTTGAAAACTGGACAACTCGTCCTGTAAAAGTTCTATGGAGGAACTATATGATGGAAGAGGCAACGTGGGAACCTCAGGAACTTATGATGATGAATCACCCGAGTCCTTTTATGCTATAATATTATAGAAATTTCAAGGATGAAATTATTTGAAGGAGGGGAGAATGTAACACCCCAAGCATCCACGGTACGCTGCACTTTGAATAATATAATAGCTTGTGTTGTACGCAACTTCGAGTTCTAAGACACATCAAAACCAATCTGACTAGCCGTTATGGATAGTAATACCCAGTTTTTGAACTTTCATAAATTTTATCTTTCAAAATGGAGTTTATTTTTGGATTTTGAATATCGAAATTATCTTAGGGTGAATTTTTGCTATTTTTCCGAAAACATTCAATTTTTGATTAATAGTGAAAAAACACTGAGTTATAGTTTAAAACTGAATTTTTATTTAAATAATTATTTATTTTATTTAAATTTAATAATGGTCAAAATAGATATATAATATCTATATAAATTCAATTTTATTCATTGGAGTTAGTTTAGAATAATTTTAGTTATATAAAAATTTTATTGAACTTTTCATCGTCTTTTACACACCTTCTAAGAGAATTTTCAAATTCACATAAAACATAATTCTACCACTTCTGTGATTGGAATTTCGAAAATCAGAGAGACATGGTTAACATCAAGGAGTAAAATGTGGTTCAGTAAGATAACACTAGTTTTTTGTGAATAGTATCTTTTTACTTTTATTTACCTAGGTTAAAAGTAAATAGAGTAATTAAGGGTAAAATGATATTAATATTACCCTAACACATGTCCTAATTCTATTGGAAAAGTGTATCTCGACTAAAAACAACTTTAGGAATAAAATATTATCAATTTGGTCCACATGGATTAGATTAGGACATTTATTACAATTTAATTCAAAGAAGAGTTAAAAGAATTAAAATCAAAGATTAATTAATAAAACATTGTTAATATTGTGCTATACAAAAGATAAATTAGATTAAAATAATTAATTAGAAATATAAAAATATTTCTTACATAATGGTATTTTTTTTATAATTTTTAGACATTAAATAATTTAATTTATTTATAAAACAATGATGACGGAGTAATTAAATAATTAATGAAATATTAAAATAATTGATATTTTAAATTTCAAAATAAATGTACTTTGAGACTTTTTGTAAATTCCACTAATTTTCTAGGTTGAGATATCATATTAAGGTTGGTTAGATTAATTTTTTTCGAAGTAATAATGCTGTTATGAAGTTTTAAAAAACAAAATACCAAATAGTGTCAAAATTGAGATAAAAGAGTTTCTAAAAAAATATTATATTATTAATTCATTTTCTATTCATAAAAATATATGGATATGCCAATAGACTTATATAATTATAGGTGTATCATTAATGGACCAATTGGTGGGTCTCTTGGATGTTTATATTATGTTTATTGACTATATAATATAAAAATACAAAGAGACATGGTAAGTGTCAAACTAATTAACTAAGAGTTAAAACTAAAAGATAAAGTTAATAAAGTAGCACAAACCCGTCTAAAACCTATTAGTTTAGTGGTTTTTGACCTATCCCCACCTTAATATTTAAATAATCCACTTTTTAGCCATTAGAAACTGAATATTAATTTATTATAAAATAATATTTCTAGCTTTTCCAAAGGTGACCCTCAACCCTCTTATAAAAGGGAACTCCCCCTTCTCTTAATTTAACACCTTCAAAGCCTTTGGGATATTCCAAAATCTGCCCAAATACCCTCTAAAATATCTTCACTTAATCGTAGAGGCCTTCCTTTAGTCAATAAGCCAATCTATGGAGCCCTTTTGATCAAATCAAAAGGAAGAACCTGAAGAAGAGGTAATGTTTTCACCACCCTCTTCCAAGTCCCTTTCTTCTTCAACTTCTTATTTCTTTGTTATTTAAATTCTAAAATAATAAATCCAGTAACTTCTATATATCATGATGTTATTATTAATATGGTACAACCATATTCAGTATTCTATCCATCCTTTTAATGACATGTCACCATACATGCATATGTACGGCTTACCGTCTCCACGTCGTGGTGTAATTGTTATTCAATATATTATTATTTGTATGGGTATAATAATGATGTGTAATTCATGTAAATAATAAATATAACATGATTATTATTCTTTATATATTATATAACATCCAATTATATATTATTTTAATATTAAAAAAATGATATTGTCGCTCGTGTGTACGTACGGACTATCGTCTCCACGAACGCGATGAGATTCATTCTCCATCGTATCCATTCAAGAATAATTCTCATTTTTTGATTAAAATTAATGTTTAATAAATTTATATCATTCTGGATATGAATAATATACAAACTATCCATAACAAACAAGACTTATGTAACAAACCATACAAAAGAAAATGAGTATGTTATCACCCGAAACGACGATAATACTAAAATATTATAAACAATTAATTATTAGAAGATAATATATGATATCGTAATTATGTATATGTTTCATGTATAATTTAATAACATTGTTTTAACTATCATAAATGAGGTTAACATACCATTGACTAAGGAAATGTTCAAGGTAAGGGTTTATTTCATAATCTCTTCATTATCTGAGGTTGTTTAAACATAATTATCTATTGGGACCTTTTTATCATCCACATCCATTTCCTTAAAAAATTATTTCAATTCATTCTTACTATTTTACAGACTATGGGTTAAGATCATTTATACCTTTGTTGAATTTTTACAAGAAGTTTATAAAGGTATCTTGGTTTCATTTTCCAAACAATGTCCTTTTTACCTTTTTTACAGAATTAAGGTAAGAATGTCTTCTTTAACTTATACGGTGGGTACAACTATTTTCCACTGTTATAAAATTTTAGAATCATCCCTTACAATCTTATAAGAATATTTTCAAATTAAATTTGTTATTTAATAATTATGTGACTTTTAAATGATTTAAAAAAAGAGATATTTCCCATAAATAGTTTTGATTTCATCTATGTCAATATCCATTGATGGATTTTATGCTAATTTGAAGTTTCTTTATTGTGATACAAAACATCCATATTGTATTGAAGGTTTGGTGATATTTTTCACTGTGGATGTGTTACTTTTATACCATTCATTTTTTATGGTAAAAGTATTGAAATTGTGTATGCTAGTTTTAATATGAATATTTGTGTTATGTTTAAACCTGTTCATATGAGGAATGCATTGGAATTAATAAGTGACGGGTGGAGACCGCTATAGCTCATCGATGCATTGGTAGGTCTAATGAGACAAACTAGTGTCTTGGAATGGGGCATTGGAAAAATCTTATGTTTAGTCTTGGCACAAGGCCTTGGCTATGTGGTTATTATGTTCTGGAATTATGCATTCCATCATTATGAAAGTGGTTATTGATATTGCTTGTGATTATTCGACTAGTGGAATATCAATGTGAATATGTAAATGGCATTATTTCATTTTATTTTTGTCATATTATGCTGAAGTTCATGTTTAAAAGGTTTTTGATTTAGTTATACATTTCCTTAAATGATTATGCTTATTTATGAATGTTTCTGCTATATTGTTATCCTTACTGGGCATTTGAGCTCACCTTTTTCTATGTTTTATTTTTCCCAGGATGTGAAGAAGTATTTTATGAATGACCTGCAGGGATAGTATGAGGGGGTATGAGTGTGGAATATAGAGACTATTTTGTTTTAGTTTTCATTTTATGATGTAATGTAAATTTTATAAATGTATCTAGTGATTCCAAGGCTACTAAACTAATCTGTATTTCACAACTTGATCTTTTGTGATCATTTTAATGTTATGTAATAATGCTCCGACTCCAGGTAACTGGGGTTGGGGCGTTACAATGATTAATGTAAAATTTTATTTGCTATGTGTTTAAAAAATATATGGGTTATGATAACCCACAAAAAAGCTAATAACCTATTATCTAGAAACATTCAGACCCTGTGATCACTAACAGACAATATAGACACAATTTGGAGGCTTATGCCATGTTGAAAAAATGAAAAAATTGGTTCCTTTAAAAAAATTCAATTTTTACACTCTCCACCACTTATAAAATTCCACTACATCCCCTCACATATTAACACATTTTAGTCGCACTAGATAAATAAAAACCCATCGAAATTAGTATAGAAAATCATTAAACACATTATAAATCTACTATTATTCTAAAAGGACCAATCCTAATGTCCTTAAGAGGGTATCCAAAAGAGGATTCTGTTAGAGAAGTTAATTATTTTAACAATGATCTTTTATTTGATTTTTTAAATACTCACCTTCAATTATGTCCCAAAAAATAAAATATAATAAATACTATATCTCCCATATTCAAAAATTTGATTATGTTTATGCAGTTAAATTTATCCATCTCCTCCTCTATCAAATGGGAAAGAAATTATTGATCACGTGTACGCTGGACTACTGCCATACGAATCGATATAAATCTTTTACAATCAATTTTAGTCATGATTGTTTATAGTTTAGAATTTAATATATATATATAAATATCAGAATATTTTTCTTCCCCAAATTATTATATAATTAACAACTTATTACTTTCAATGCCATTTTAAATAAGATAAAGTCAATTGTGTGTACGATGGACTACCATCTCATGAAGCGATGTGATTTATTTTTAACAAATAAATTACACAAACCAAAATAATGATAAATTTATTGAATATATGTGATTTAAGTGAAATTATATTAAATATTTAAAATTAGTATTTTACCCAATTCAATACCCTTTAAGTAATTAATGAAATGATATTGTCGCTAGTGTGTATGTACGATATACCATATTGATGAAGTGATGTGATTTATTCTAAGTACTCAAATTTCATTAATGATTATAATAATTTAACTGTGTTGAAAATATATATATAAACATAATATCATTATGGATATGATGTATCTTTATCACATACCCAATAAATAAAACATTTATGAAAACTCTATCATAAATAAAAAGATAGTAAATAAATGAATTAGTGAAAATAATTATACATTATTAAAAAACATAAGTATGATCATAAAAAATAATGAAAAATGATATATTAAACATTAATATGTTCATGGTATAAATTAGTTATTTTTTTAATATCATTATATATGGGAATAATGATGTTAAACCAAAAGGAACCATAGAGTAAGGGATTATTTCTTAATTTCCAATTTATTGAGGGATATTTGTTTATATGAAAATATTCGCTATTATTTGTAATATATACATAAAATTTAATTTAATAAAAATATATACCTATTTATTATTGATAATTAATTTCTAATTCCATGTTTTTCATCAAGGTGTTACATGTTAAAAGTTACTAAAGTGATGAAAAAGTATATTACATTCAGACATTCTTTTATTACTGTTTACTTTATTTCGAAAGACTACCTTTCTTATGATCATTTTTCACTAGATACTAAATTTATCTTATATACACACGTCCATGTATTATATATATTATTATTTCATATAATATATTCCATTTTTACATATGGTTCTTGATTTTGTTTTTAATTAATTGGCTAAATGTTGATAAATATGTCTCTTTTATTCAATAATGTTATTTTATGATAAGGAATATTGTTCTATAAATCAGATAGATTTTTCAATATATTTTTAATTTTTAGATATGTCATTATGGGTTGGGCCTGATTAATGATATCCACTCAATGCATCAGTTGGTCACATGAGCCATATATTTTGGCTATATGAGAGTCGTTTTTAACCATTGTATTAAATTGTCTTGTGAACAGATATGAAATTAAGCATATCATGATACTTCAAATAATGATGTAAAAAAATTCATTAATAATGAATATTATTATTATCCATGTGATATTTTTTATGATATTATGTTTGGTTTCATTTCACATTCAGTTTATTTAAGAAATTAAATCTGTGTTTAGTAATTTACCTTCCTATAAAGATTATTATTTATCAATTCACTATGGTCATGTAATTAATTAAATGTAATGTTTATTTACTTATTTACCATTTGAAAATGTTATTTCTTTTTCTAATCATGATATTCAAATTATTTAAATGATATATGTGTTCAGATATTTACCTTTCAATGTTTGATTAGGATTATAGGTTCATGATAGGTTATGTGGTACGTAAACCATACAGTGCATTTGATCACACTTTTTTTATATTAAAAGGAATATATGGAATATAATACTATTGATATTATTTCATATTCTATAGGGAATATTCATATTAATTTTTTTTTAATTTTTATTGAAAATTTAATGTGGAAATTAGGTATATATAAAATTTACCAAGATTATAAAAATATTTTTTTCATTTTAGGATGTAATTCCTAGTATCTCATGAAATTATAATAACATAAAATAATATTAATTTTAATGGTATTAGTGTCAATATAGTTCATATTAGTGGATGTTTAGTACAAACATTCTTAATTATATTGAAGAAATGCACAGTTCATGAAACGTAACCCTATGATAGACATCAAGGTTATGTATATAAGAATGAAATAATGTTTTGGAATGGTAATTATTATGTTGTTTTTTATACAATACCTCCCAGTCTAGATAATACAATTTTTGTTCCTCACACTAATAATTCTATTTTTATTAAACATCTTGATCCCAAAGGATTCATGTTAAAATTGAATATGATAGATAATTTTGTAAATATGATAAACAATTATATGATTACCTTAGTGATATATATCATAATTATTCCAAATCAGTGATCTTGAAACACACTTAAAATTATATACCATAACCAACACAAAAACTCCCCAAAGTTGATAAGTATATATTTCATAGAGATCATTAGTGATGAAGTTGATGATGTAAATAATGCTTCATTTACATTATGTCATAAATGCGTAAATAAAACCTAAGGAAGTGACTCAATGAAATTGGAAAATTATTCATAGTTGGAAAATGAAACGCATTCATAAATGGATTTATGAGTAAAAATGATGTGTATAATTGAAGGAAGTATGTTTCATCCTAGGTAAATTTTTATAGTATTTATGATAAATATAAATAACCTAGTAATTATCTGATTCAATGAACTCTTCTAATGGTTTTCCAATAGACACAGGAAGGATATATTATTAAATAAAACTATTTAAGTATTTATGTATTGAGATTCAATAAATATATTCTTAAAGAATATTTTATAAATGATATTCTAATTATATTAATCATAAAACTTATAATGAATTTGTAAAATTTTATAAGAATTTATGTTTACATTATCTTTTGAATTATTGATACTGTTATGGTTTAATGAGTTTCATGTTGATCATTTATTAAAATTCATAAAAACAACATTTTAAAAAATTGTTTTGTTAGAATATAATATGATTAAGGATATATTTAGAAAATATTTTTGGGATTACAACCCATTGGTTATTTATATGAAATAGTTATTTCGGAAAAAACTCCATAAATATTTTGAGCATAAGAATAAAGGTATTATTATCCTTTATGTATTATCTTATATTTGATGTTATAATAATTGCAGATCATTATAATTTTGGAATGTTATGGGAATAATATTTGTATTAAATTATTATAAGTACAAAATGAATACTGATTGACAACATATCACATTTGACAATACTGTAGACCTTGAACCCATAAAAGAATGAAAAAATTGATTTATAACCTTCCACATTTATATATAATGTTATGGATGAATTTTTTTGGTTGTACTTAATAGATCTCATGAATAAATATTAATGACAAAACATTGGTTTTTCTATTAATATTGCAATATTAATAAATCATAATAACTCAATTGGTATGGAAAATATATGGAAAAAGAAGAAATAATTGTCACTCTTTTATAAATTTTTTTATTTTTCCAAAGATATTTTTATTACATATAACTATAAAATAATTTTTGAATATTCATATGATGGAGTAAAAGATGAAGTGGAAATTTATTAATGAAAAACAAAAATATTAGATTTTTCTAATGATATATAAATATAATAAGTAAAATTATTTATTTATATTCATAGAAACTAATACAATTACTCCACATTATGAAAATGATCGTGAAAGTAAAATGTTATCATATTCCATCATATTTGATAAATTAGGGGCCTTTTAACTCATATAATATTTATGTATTTATGGTTGCTGACTTTATCATAATAATTCACATTGTTGAGATCAATTAACTCTATCAAAATCCATCATTTATTGGGAACATCATTTTTCATAAATTCTCATATCATCACTTCACACCATTAGAAAATATAGTATTGATTACAAGAGGTGCCTCTGAGGGTCGATCTATTCCTTCACGCGATGCTAGGGCTTCTTCGACGGTGGCCTGGAGGGGGGAGTCCATGCAGCCTTCAGCTGTGAGTTGGAGGATCTTTGGCGTCACCTCCCACTACATCGTGTTCCACATTCCTTTTTTTTCTGTATCATTTGTAGGTTTTATGATCTTTTTAATATATTTATGTTGTAATCTTGTTTGGTGTTTTGTGGAGTTGACGTCGCCGGAGCACCCCTGTCTGTTCTCGTCAGTGCCTTCCGATTATCATGGTGTGATCGATTTGGAATCCATTAAGGGTTCTTCTACAGCTACGATCTAGTTGGATCCAAGACCAGAGTAGCGTTGATGTCTTAGACATGCTCAGACCCCTTCAACGGTGACACTCCCTTGATGTACTTGCATGTCTTCTAGTCCTGTTTGATAACGATTCAGATTCACAAACCTCGGTTCATCTTCCACTTCGAAATAATACAGCAGGTCAGAGGGTATTTCATTGAAGCAGTGTGGTTTTTTCCCCGTGTTGGTTTATCTAATTTGGTGGAGGTCTTGCACGATTTCTAGTTTTTTTAGTTTTTCAAGTTTTTTTGATGTTTTTAAGGCTTGATTGCGGATTTCTGGACTTCTTTTGGATCAATTCTGATGTGAAGTATTATGGTTCAGTCAAACAGGTGATCACTGTTTTCTTTGGTTGAAATATTGAAAGAGCAGAGATGGTCAAAGTTGAGTACTTTGTGTCAGATGAGGGTGAATTGCTATAAGAGAAAAATGAACAAGAGGAAGTTGTCTTCTTTATCAGATTGTGCTGCTGTAATGATTGAATTTGATTGTTTTTTATGGGGCGATTGCTTTTGATTATGGTTTGTGGAACACCTAGACATTCTACATAGAACAGCTCGAGATAATGAGCTAGAGAAGTAAACATCACCATGTTTGGCCATTCGGATTTGGAATTTCGAGAGGGTATTTCTTTTTCCATCGATACCAGGCCCATGCAATCCTGTACGGGACAGCTAGTTGTGTGGTCTTGCGAAGGTGATTTCTTATCATAATGTTGTTTCCGCTAGGGAGGGGTTGTTCCTGTATTTTCTATCTGGGATGTCTATCCTTTTATGTTTTATTTGGATGAAGTTGTTCTGGTTCACACATAACCCTTAAAAGTGTCATTTGAAAATCCCAAAAAATGGATTTTCAATCAGTCAGTCACTTCTCACCATTGTTTTTCTATTTCAAAAATATTTATATGTTATTGCATATGTCCTTTTGTTTTTATAATTCACTCTGTTAATGTTGTTTCTTCATAACCCTTGTAATTATGATATTATTTCAATAAGTATTTTTTAGTACTAATTTCTTGAAATATGATCACATGATAAAACTTAAAGAACTTAATTTATTGATGGTGAGGTGAATGTAACACCCTAATATTTTAAAATTGTGAAATTGGATAATACTGTGTATATCACTAGAAACATTATTATCTGATGATAATTTTACACAACCATACATTTTTATTGTTTTCATTCAAAATAAATTTGATATTTTTTATTTCCTATGTATCATGCAACACTATTTTTAAATCACCCATAATATAATAAAATATTATTAAATTTTCAATTAATTATGATGGTATAAATAATACTAAAAAAATTGTTAAAAGTATATGGTATAAAATTGTATAAAAATTCCTTAATAATTTATTTATTAAAAATAAAATCAGAACCATCTAATAAAATATGATATGGATTCTAAAAAACATATTTTACTAATGGAAAATTCTCTCACACTTTTATCACATAATTTAAAAATCAATTTTTAACACATTAATAAAATTTATATTATATTATGGACTTAATTTGTGTATTCATCATATGAAAATGTGTTTTGGGTGATTTTTTGAGATTTTTATGAAGTTATTCACTTTCCACTGAATATTGATGAATAATAAATTTTTTTGAAAAAAACATTCCATTAAAATTATATAAGAAGATAAATTATATTTTAACTTATTTTGAAGTAAAATTAGGTCAATTATTTTAAATTTTAAAAATATAGGTTATTGTAATCAATTTAATATTGAATTTTGATATTAATAAATTATATAATTTTTCAAATTTTTTCTTTGGAAATACATTCTTTTCATCTCAAATACCAATATAATTTTAAATCGGAATATTCCACTTCAATGAATTTAATTTTGGAAAATGGATTTCGTATTTGGGATCATAAAAAGTTATATTATAGGATACATTCAACTTAATCATTCACTATTAATAATTATAAAATACTTAAAAATCAATTATAGTTCCTAAGATCAAAACCGGTTTATCAGGGGTAAAGATAAAAAGATAAAGGATAAAATTACCTAACTATAAATCCAACACCCATTAAATATGAATATTTTAAACTTATAATCAATAAGTCATAGTAATAGTTCTTTTTTGGATTTTTTATGATTCAAATTTATGTACAGTTGATTCATTAATCAATTTACCTATATGTTCTCTCCACCACTTGTAAAAGAAAAATACCCCTTGTTCACATTTTCACACATCACAAGAACAGTGTCTCTACATTCCCATAATAAAAAATATCCCTAAAATCCATATAACCATTATAAATATTTTTTTCATCGAAAAATTATGATCCTAGGATCATTAAGAGGATACAAAAATGAGGTTTTCTTATGATAATTTCATTATCATAAAGAAGATCATTCATTTTCATTATTATTTTTCCACAGTCAGTTATGTATTAAATGATAAAATATAATACAGACAATATATAATATATTAAAATATGTTATTATGTTTATTTAATGATATTTATACATTTCCACCTTAATCATAATGGAAATTAAATCATTGATTGTGTGTATAACATATTTCTGCCTCATAAACCAATATAATACATTTTACATTAACTACAAACACAATTTTTTACAAAAAAGTATTTCATTTATATATTTAATATTTATGATATATTTATAAAAAATTATTCACTTTCATAATTTCATTTAAATTTAATATATGATATAATCTCTCATGATTACGACAGACTACCACCTCATGAAGTGATGTGACTCATTTTTCACTAACGCATTACATGGAAAGTAATATTGTTAAATTTATTTAACATTTGTCAGATATATATGAAATGATATTTATTATTTAAAATTGATATAACAACCAAATCTTAACCATTTAACCCATTAATGAAAATATAATGCTACTTGTGTGCATGTATTATGTGAGGCCCCAACCATAAACAATACATATACAAGTCTTTTTGAACTTCAATTCACATTCGTGGATGTTTTCAGTTTATAGTTTTTAAGAATTATGAAAAACACTGAAAAATTAACCCACATATTATAAATGGGAACTAATAATCAGTATCCATTTTTTATGCCAAAAGAAACCATTTTAAAATAAATCATGATTTTTTTTCAATTCAAATATTCAATACTTTCCTTATGACTTCTTTTTTAAACATAACTCTATAAAAACCTAGGAAAAACATTTTAAAACATGGTATGAGCACAAAACGGTTTGTAAGGGATATAAAAAGAATGAAACATGTTAATTCAATAAAAACAAGAAAAATCATAAAACATTTACCTTTATCATCATATTTTATTAAGAATATGAAATAAATAATTTTTATATGACAAAAATAAAAATTATTCACAAATAAAATCATTAAAACCCATAAAAAGTGTTTTTAATTCCATTATGTAACATAGAGAATTATATATATTAAACCCTTTCAAACCAATTTCAATTTGATCAACCATTTAGCCAACATCCAATTAAGCTATTACTGGATTACTTGGTGCTATATAGGGATCTCCATATTATGTTATAATGGGATTTCCCAACAATATCCAGGACACCATATGTTAGGATATAATTGAATATTCGAGTGGTATCTAGGCCATCCCATGTTAATCTATAACAAGCTTTCCCAGTGCTATCTGGGCTACCCAATGTAAAAGTTATATCGGACTCACCCATTTGTATAATTTTCATGTACCATTTCATGAATAAAACTCATTCATCAAAAAACCTTTTGAAAAACTACATTTATCCCATATGAAAAGACATTCAGATAAAAAACACTTTTCATTCATCAACCCATTTTTTAATACCTAACCATACTATTCATTGAAATACCATTTTCGATACAAAAAAAACGGTAAAAAAGGGTTTTCATTTAAGGTAACATGAAATTATACAAAGGAAAATGAAAATAAAATAACTGCCATGATAGTGGAAAATTTACAGTGATTATATATATTAAGAATATAATATTATTTTTATATTTTATCAAAATATTCCATATAAAAACATTTAAAAATATTACTCTTTTAAAATATTATAACTAAATTAAAAATATAAATAAAATATAATTTATATTTATTTAATGTCCTTATAAATAAATATGTAAAACAATATAAACCACATTGTCTTGGGGAAAAAGATTTGATAATTAAATCATTATGCATTGAAGGTGTCCCAAAGCCCTTTGAAACTTTAATTAAAAATAACCATGAAAGTATAAATTTTACATGACAATAAATAACATTATTATAGATAAATTGATGATATGAAATTTCATAGTCATTTTTATAGACCTAATAAAAAAATAATGAGTTATTTCATCATGAAATGGATCAATGAAATGACATTGGAATGAAATTACTTACCCTGATTCAGAATAATGATCTAAAATCTTCAACTCATAGAATAATAAAATTTTAATTTATTTAACCTTTTTTAAAATTGTATTCATTATATTATATCTCTTGTTTTCAAGATACCAAAATTTATAAATTATATAATTTCATGTCAGATGTTTTGACGATATTCATTACTAGAGTCCTAACTGACTGTGGTATGATGTCAATAGTAAAATTTGTCATTATTCCATCCTCTCCAGAATAATATTCATTAAATAAAAAATTATATATCAATTATAATTTTAAATTCAACCATTATGTATGTTTACGAATAACGAACTACATAATAATCATATAGGCGGTAAGTCGTACGTATGCATGTGTATCTTTTCAATTTTTCAAAGATCATTATAGAAATAGAATTAGTATTGTCTAATATATAAATTCTGATAATAATATAATTAATTAAATTTTTACCATTCAAATATAAATATGTATTAATTATTTGATGTGGTGATTACAAAAACATCACATCACTTCATAAAGGTAATAGTTCACACATACGGACGAACGACGTTGTCATTCTTATGTGCCTGGAAAGTAAGAATGTAATTGATATATTGTTAACAAATAATTAAAAGTATATTATTAATATAATATATAAATATTAATTACACCATTATAAGCATTCTTGAGAAACTCTGATGAAAATAAATTATATCAGTGCATGGAGGTGATAGTTCACATGTTCAAACAAAGGATTAAATCTTTTCCAATTTGATGGAAAAAGAGATGGATATTAGTGATTATCTTAACATAATAACATATAATTATATTTAGGATAATAGATTTATTATTTCATCGTAGTTTCATCATTTTTTAAGGATGATTAATAAGAAAGAAAAATAGAAATACTTATTAAAAAGTTATATCTTTTTCAGATGATCGCATTTGATTAAAACCTTAACACCTATAAGTAGGGTTTTATGACTAATATATTCCATATTGATTGAGAGTTGGGATTTTATGATTGTATTTTTGTAGAAAATATCTGATACAAAAATAATTTGAAGTATGAAGAAAAGAGAAGAATGGGTTTCCTATTATTTGAGACGGGAGGGACACTTATGGATATTTTCAAAATATTAAATTAATATAAATTAAGTTTCTACTAAAAAGCGATAAAAATGTCTTATTGAAATTATATAATGTTTTTGGGTCACAAAATAATCATCCAAATAAAACTAGACACGTTTTGACTATTTTTAAATTTGTGATCATTTTGTTATAACCAATTTTAACTCAAACCAATATATTATGTATTTATAAATTTAAGGGTTAATATAATTACTGTAAAATGAAAAAAAGATGAAAAATGGGTCATTAATGAAATTATAGACATATAAAAATTAGTTTGATTAATATTATATTTCTATGGATTTTATATCATTTAATAAAATATTATTTATTTCAAAATAACATTTAAATTAATGACGGTACTATTCATTTTTTTAATATTTAAAAATATAAAACAAATTTGATATATTTGGAAATAATATATTAACTTGTACCTAACATGTCTAAATGATCCATAAAATTTTTTAAGTTCAAAAATAATATAAAATAATATATATTTTAATATTTATAATATTATTTTTTTGAATTTCCCTTTAATTAATCAATTATTTAATCACCGTTGTGTCATCATTTAATTTAATTATATCATTCTGATATATTCAAAATAAATTACGATGATATATAAAAACATTTAAATTTTTCACTGACTATATATAGTCCAACTTATCCCTTATGTATCCCCATATTAAAAATAGTATGCTTGTTAAAAGAAAATGTGTGAAAAAATTTTCTTCACATTAAATTTAATATTATAAAATTTCAATATCAAACCCAAGTGGCTTAAAAAGGATATAATATTATAAAATCTATTATTCTGTTTGAAAAATACTCATCCAATTAAATTAATACATGTTTTAGACTTATTTGATCATATTTATAATATTATTTTTACCCTTAATGACCTTATTTACCTTTAACTATGGTAATATAAATATTTACTAAACATACCATTCATATTGTCCAAAAATAAAACGGACATTCTTAAATAATTTGGACCTTATGATTACCAATATGGAATCCATTTTTCTGAATTAAAAAAACTCAATTGGATGATATTAATTACAAATTAATCTCATCAAAAAAAGAGAAAATATGTCTTTAAATTAAAAAACTTCAAACGTTTACATTTGTTTTATACCAAAAGTCAATGTGAAATTGATTTCAATGACCAAAATTTGATTAAAAATATAAAATAATTATATATTTAGACTTTAAAACTATTTTAATATTTAATTTGTACTATAATAAAATTTTATAAAATAGAAGTTTTAAAATAAAAATTTAATATTTTTTTAGTATTCATAAAAAACGACACTTATCAGAAAAAGAGAAAAATTCAACCAATGTAACGTTTGAAAATCAAAATTCAAAAAAAAATATTAATTCCATCATATTTTTTAAATTTTTCCAAAAATTAGATTTAAAATATGTGCACCATCATAGTGCGGAAACTATTTTTTAAAAAAAATACTTATTTTTGGTGTAAAATTAGACTACTACATATATTTTGTCTAAAAATCACATAATATGATTGTTAAAAAATAAATTAAATATTATATATATATACACATTTTTATTTTTATTTCATTAATATAATAAAAGGAGCTGATTTATTAATTTATTTTTATGAAACATAATTGTGCACATTTCAATAGTTCTATAGAAAAACATTTCATTTAATATTAAATAGTTTTTTACATTAATTTATAATTAATTGACCACAAATGAATTAATTATAAATACATTTGAAAACCATATTTTCAAAACTCATTTGATCCAATCAAATCCCTCCATTCGAACAACTATGTGATAATTATCATCTTAACAAATAATATTTATGTATATATTTATACTCGATGTGGTGTATCATGTATGATATTAAACATAGTTTTTCATTTTAAAAAATATGGATTCTACATTATTTTCCCTTTCATAAATTACATCCTCATAATATGAACTCAGGATCGATAATTAAGGTTTTGAATTATCAAAATACACTTATTAAATTCCCACATTATAAAGAGGATTTATGAAATTCCATCTTTAAATGAATGAAAGGGATATATAAAGGTTCCATGAGAGAACACATAAGCGGGTTCCATTTTAAGAAACATAAATATTCAGGAAAAAATAATTGTCATGTTTTGATGGATAGTGATAGATAATATGATCATTATAATGTTGGCAATCACACATCCATAAATTTTTTATGTGTTAATAGGTCATTAATTTCATAGTACACAAATTAAGTAGATAACATTTTTTAAAGTTATTTTCTATTTTGTTGTGGAATTATTTTACTATATAGAATATGAATATCAAGAAATAAACTTACATAAAAAGTTGTGTTCATCCATTAATCAAATTCCCCAATAAAATCATATTTTCCACCAAATGATGATTATTCAAAATGAATTTTTCACAATTGAAGCTCGATAATCATCATCTAGAGAATCAAACAATATAAAAAATATTAACCATCTTTTTCTCATATTGTGAAATATTATTTGAAACCAAAACAAATTTGCTAATATCAGATTACTCCTAAAAAATAATTCTTTTATATCATTGAAAATTACATTAATATCTAAAATTCAATCTTCATACTTTAATTTTGACATAGACCATTAAAAAAATAACTATCCATAAAATTCATAAAAATAATCCCAACTAATTTTCAAATACCAAATTTAAAAGGATTTGATCACATATTCCTTCACGATATGTTTTAATATTTATCTACAAAAATACATTAATTACTCTTGATGTCTCATACAAAAAGTAATTTACTCAGTAATATTAATGATATTCTTACCATTTCCATAAATAACATAAATCACTATACCTTTTCAATTAAAGCATATATTCTTTGAAAACACATTTCCACCATTATTCCCAATATTAAAAAGCCTTAGTATTCTATTTTCCATGATCATATAGAATTTAAAAAATACTGAACCTCTTCTAAAATTATATTAATCACTTAACAAAAAAATAACTGTTTTAATATGATAAAAATAATTATTCCCAAAATAAACTTATTCTTATTTCATTAAAATATTTAAATAATAAGAAAAATTCATACTTACCAAAGAATTCACATAGGCCAGTGGTAGGAGATTAACATTCATCAACCTTCAATTATGGGTTCGATTCTCCTAGCCTTTCTGAACACAATGGGTTGTCACCCATCCTATGGTCTATCCATTTGTAAAACTCTAATAATATAATGTTTATAAAAATCCAAATATTAAAAAAATTAAAACATATTAATAATATATATTAACCTCAAATGTTACCTAATATCATTCAATTTTCATCATAAAAAGTAATAACCCAAAATTATCTGGAATTGAATGTGTCTAAAAGTATTATTAGTCACCATAAAACATCATAACCTAAATACTCAAATGGGTATATAGGATACTAAACTTATGATCAACATAACAATTATAAACCCATGATAATATCCCAAACTCTGAAGAATAAGTATTGTTCTCCAATGTTTTTAACAAAAGTTTGATACCAACTATAAGGAACTAGACATAAGCATTACATATAATAGGGTTTTTAACTACAATTAATTTTAAAGGGAATTTTTGGTTTACAATTTTTTTAGGATTGGGATGTACTCTTACAGAGTATCTCATACATTACTAAAGGAAAATTATTCCAAGTATCAATTTATTTAATGAAACAAAACCATTTTAAAATAAAAAATGATTTATTTTCAAGATATATATTCAATACATTTATCATGAAATATTATTTGTTTTCAACAATATTATGTCCCATGGAAAACATTTTTTAAACTTGGGATGAGCACAAAAAGCATAGTAAGCCATATAAAAAAAAACTATTAATTTGGTAAAAACATGAATAAACATAGAATTTTTACCTTCATATTATATGTTAATTAAGAATATGAAATAAAACACTACGAAATCATTAAGAAACACTGATTTTTTCTCAAAGAATACGATTAAAAAAATAGAAAGAAATTTAAACTCTTCTAGGTGACAAAGAGAATCATATACATAAAACACTTTCAAAACCCATTTAAATCGGAAAAAAAATATGGACGACGTCCAATTATGCCACTATGGGATAACCCAGGGCTATCTGAGCCTCCCATTTCAGGATATAATAGGAATTGTCAAAACTCTCTTGGACACCCCATGAAAATCTATATTAGGATTTCCTTGCGCTATCTATGCCCCCTTGTTAAGCAATAATAGGATTTCCTGGTGTTATCTGGGACACCCCATGTATAATTTGTATCGAGCTCGCTGATTTTATATAATTTTAAAAAAACATTTCATGAATAAAACACTTCTATCATAAAACTATTTGAAAAAACTATTTTAATCCCATATAAAATATTTTTTCGATAAAAATACACTTTTCATTCAAGAACCCATTTTCAATACCAAAACACCATTTTCATTAAAAACCCATTTTCATTATAAAAATACCAAAATTTTAAAAAAATCATTGAAATGAATAATGAAATATTTTAAAGGGAAAGGACACTAAAATAATGGCTACCATAGAATAAAAGTCAAAATCATTGTATATTTTAATTATAGAACATTCTTTTTGTCATTTATCAAAAATGTCTCAATAAAAACATGTAAAAATATTCATTTTTTAAAAAAATTGAATAAAATTTATGATAAACATAAAATCTATTTTATATTAATTTTATATCTATCTATTAATATATATAAAGTAATATAAAGAATTTTGACATGGAGAAAAAGATTTGATAACTAAATCCTTAATCATCAAAGGTGTATCATACCACATGGAACAGTTAAATCATTATCCCCATGAAATAATAAATTTATCAAGACATTATATAACATGATTATCAAAAAAATATGGATATTAAATGACATAGTGTATGCATTTAAACCTTATAAAGAACCATTCTTCATATCATCATGAAATGCATAAATGAATGGAGATTGAGATTGAATCCCTTACCTTGAATATGAATCGTCACATACAATCATTAAATTCCAGAATAATAAAATTTTAATTTATTTAGAAACATTTATAAAATTTTATTATTTATTTTATATAACTTATTATTAGGATATAACAATTACTTAATTATTAAAGTTCATATAGGACATTTTGACGATATTTAGTACTTGGGTCAAAAATCTCTTCGGTATGAAGTCAATAGTCAAAGTGGTCATTATTAATTCATCTCCAAAATAATATTAATGATGTAATAATTAAATTCACATACTAATTATGATTTAAAATAAAACCATTATGTATGGTTATCAGAATGATCCACAAATTATCCTTGGATTGAGTGTACAACTAGTCATTACTAGGCCGTAAGAGACATCCCCAATACCCCAAAGGATGAAAATAAATTCTGAAGGGTTTCATAAAAACGTGGGGGATGATTAATCCTTTAAGAAATAAACTAATAAACCTACCAAAAATATCTAAAAATTCATTATATGACGCATGAATAATTGAAAGACAACACAACAACTTCATGTATCTTAAAATCACATCAAAGTAAGCAGCAATAGAAGAATAACCATGTATCAAAGTATATAGCCGATATACTACACAAGACTCTCCAAATACCTAGAGACTCCATGATCCACAAGATCTATGCTCCAAAATCTCTGGACAGCCCAAATATCACGAGTTAGTGCTAAAAAATGTGAAACATTACCTTTTCCTTTGTCTCAAATGATAGCATATGAAAATGCGCCAAAGTGCCAAACCGGGGGTGAGTATAAAACTAAGTAAGTTTTCCCCCATGACTTCCCTACTCAGGCCACTAGAATATAAGAGTTAGAAATAGTTATATAAATAAAATTAATCAGAAAAATTTCTCAAAACATCTTTATAACTAAATATAAACATGTTTCTAAAAACATTCATTACCAAAAGCATACAAGTTTAATTGAAACCAATTTTATGGGGAACATATTTTTCCAGAAAAATAACTAAACAATATGTACCACAATTTTACAATATCCCTTTATCATCATTCCCAACCATTACTCAAACCCATTCAACCAACCATGCATGAGTAGTTATGATTTTTCCATACTCATGAGTGGTTTTTCATCGATCTAACAAGCCATCACAAGGCAGTTGTTTCCCATGTTCCATTATCCCTTTAGCACTGAGCATAAGGTCATATTTCAACGAAGCCCTGTGTTTGAAATTTCCATCTACCATTAAACCTTTGGAACTAATAAAAAATTCATATTTTAATCAAGCCCCATATTTGAAACATGATCACAAACCACATATTTTCAACGATCATGCAAAAAAACCATTTCAATAAAAATGCCTTTTTATGGAAAACCATTTCCGTCAAAAACATTTCAATTCCAAAACATTTAAAAAACCCCATTTTTATTGAAAATTATTTCTATGGAAAATATATTTTTAATAAATCATTTATCACTTCTAGAAAATCCATAATTTAAAATTATCATTTTAAATTCTTGAAACAAACCCCCATTTTGAACAACTATTCACCAAGATTACACAATTTCACAAAAAACCATAAATGATCACAAATGATGATTTTTCCAAGAATTTAAAAATGAATAATCTAATTTGAATCTATTAAAAGCAATTCAAAAAAGTGGATATTAGATTGAATCCACCTACCTCGATGATTTTGATGAAACATTGACAATAGACGAAGAACGCACAAGAAAGATGGTCGATTCTCCAAGAACATCCATAGTTCTCTTATCCTATAATGTTAAAAACACAAAATTGAATTATTTGGCATCCTAAAACATAGATATATCCACTATAGGTTCAGATCTGATAATGATTGGATATTGAAGAAGTATATCAAATAAGATCATAGAAAAAAGGACAACTCCAAAATGAATGGTGACATACATCAATAATCAGACTCCAAATCACCAAGGGAAGGAATAGGGATGGATCCAACTCATGTGGGGAGGGTTATACAACCTTTTTGGGACAGTAATATTGAAATAGGTGAATTTTAAATACAAAAAGAAATATATAGAGAAAAAACGAGTAAGCTCCATAAAAATAAGATCTAGATTTTACCTCTCCGCCAGGTTCGACCTCACAGTGTTGTCCAACTGCGTTTGGATTGTGTGACCTTCTTTTGGGTTTCAAAACTACTTATAAAAACCCCCAATATCTCCCATCATTCTCCATTACCCTTTTTATGGAAACACATTTTTTTTTGAAACACCACACTGTGGAAACACCTCACTTTATGGAAACAACCAACTTTATAGAAACAACCTAAATTTAGGAAACAACTAACTCTATGGAAACACAATATTTCATGGAAACTATCTATTTTATGGAAACAATCTATTAGAGACACAATAATTTAAGAAAATTTGGGGAAATGGGTTATGTACCAGAAATTGGTGGTACTACATTGTCTCCACCATTGGCATTTTTTTCCTTAGAATGTAGAAAACCCTCGCTGGCCAAAAATTGTTCTGACCACTGCTTTTTCATTTCCTTCTCACATTCCCAAGTCTATTATAATGCTGCCCATGTTTCCATAAAAACCGTACTAGACCAATGCTTTTACCACATAAGACTTTCTCTTGTCAATCCATGATCGACACTAAGATATGTATTAGTGATGCATCTGGTTCAACCTCAACGTGATCCCATATGATCACATAGTCGGGATCAGGGTGATACTTTTTCAACTGGGATACATGGAACACATTATGCACCAATCTAAACTGTGGTGGTAATGGCAACCGATATTCCACCTCTCCAAACCATGCCAGTGTCTCAAAAGGGTCAATGTATCAAGAAGATAACTTGACCTGCTTCCCAAAGTGATGATGTCCAATCATTGGAGGGATCCTCATGAAGATTTGATCACCAAAAACGAACACAAATGGTCTTCTATAGTGATCTGCATATGATTTCTAATGACTATGAGTCTTCTCATCCCTATTTCCAATAAGATAGATCTTCTCCATTGTTTTTTGGACAATGCATGGCCCGAATATTCATCTTTTTCATGTTTCCCCTTAGCATAGGCGAGAATGACAAGGATGCCCATACAATGATTCAAACAAATCCATGTTTATTGAGGCATGATATATGTTATTGTTTGAGAACTCCACTAATGGTATATGCTCCTCCCATGAGCCACCAAAATCTATTACAAAATCTTGAAACACATCCTCCATCATTTGTATCATCTTCTCGGATTTCCCATCTGTCTGAGGATGATATGCCATGCTTATAGTCAACTGAGTACCAAGGGCTTACTGTAAGGATTTCCAGATAGAAGATGTGAACCTTATATCACAATATGAGACTATTGACTGTAGTACACCATTCTTCTTTACCACTTCTTGGATATATATTTCAGAAATATCCTCTACTGTGTGAGTATCACAAATATATATGAAATGGGCCCATATGGTTTGATGACCCCCTATTACCCTAATTGCATCTTATTTCTGGTACATTCATGGAATACCTGTAAAAAAATCCATTGCTATCTGATCCAATTTCCACACTTGGATGGTAAATGATTGTAACATACCAGTAGGTATATGATACTATGAATTAACCTGCTAACAAGTTAAGCACCACGAGATGATGTCACCCACCTTTCTTTTCATGTCACTCCACCAAAACTGTGCCTTCAAAGCCTTATACATCTTCTGTGTTCCTAGATGTACAATGTATATGGAATTGTGGTAAGATTGAAAGATTTGTTCTTGGAAATCCATAGGTACAACCATCTGATCTCTGAAACACAAAACTGTACCCCCATAATGATTTCATCCCTCAATGGTCTCCCCACCATTGAGTTTTGAACATACAACCCGAAATTATGAATCATATGTTTGTTCCTCATTGATAATTTTTTCTAAATCAGGAATAAGAGTAGCTGAGAAGAAAACAACAACATCACCTTGGTCTTCACACTCCACATGCATGTTAGATAAGACCGGCATCAACTGCCATTCATCTGAAGCTTCTTTAGCCAACTGATCATATGAATTTATACTCAATGCATCTATCCTCGAATATCCTTTCCCCAGTTTGTACATCATGTCAAGGATGATCATTTAAAGATACTCCATCAATCTATGTTGCCTCATATTGAAATCTCGTTGTGAGAAAATGTTTTTCAAGCTTTTGTAATCTGTAAACACAGTAAAATTATCACCAAAGAGATAATTTCTCCATGTTTTCAAAGCATGGACTACTTCAGTTAACTCTAAATCATGTGTTGGGTTATTCTTGTCACGCACCCTCAACTTCCAAGATCCATAAGCAACCACATGTTGTCTTTTCATGAGAACACAAACCAACCCTGATTCTAAATTATCAATATACCCCCACTTACCCCTGTCATGATTCATGGGAGATCTTGATAGGTGTCGATGTAAGAAAAACATTTAGTTCCTAAAAAGAATTTGGACATTCCTCTTTCCATTGTAATTGATAATTCTTCTTTTTCAAAGAGTCCATTAGTGAAGCTAGACATGAGAAATCAATCACAATTGTCGGTAGTAACTAGCTAGACTAAGAAAAATTTGTATCTTGAAAACATTATTCAGTGTTTTCCAAGATATAATAGCTTTTAACATTTCATTATCAATAGAAATGAATTTCTCAAAAATGGCCTGGACATGAAAATGTAATTCTTCTATCCAAAAATCACACTTTGGTAATTTGGCATACAAATGATAATCTATCATGATTTGTAACACTGTTTCTAGGTGACCCTAATGACCAGCCCTTGTCTTTGAGTTGAAAAAAATTTCATCCAAAAAAACTACCACAAAAGAATCTATATATAGTTCAAATATGTATTCATCAATTCCATAAAGACTGTTGGTGCATTCGTTAGACCAAAATGCAAGACAATATATTCATAGTGGCCATATTTACTTCTATAAGATGTCATTAGAATATCATTTTTCTATACTCTCAATTAGCGATATCTTGATCACAATTCAATCTTGGGAACAACTAAGAACCCCTTAATTGATCAAATAGATCATCATTTCATGGAAGTGTATATCTATTCTTTATCGTAACATGGCTAAGCCTATGATAATCAACACACAACTAAAGAGTTTTATATGCCTTATTCATGAACAAAACCGATGATGCCCATTGGGATGTACTTGGTCAAATGAAACCCTTGATTTCTAGATCCTCTAACTGCACTTTCAATTCCTATAAATCTGTTGGTGTCATCCTATAAGATGGAAGGGAAATAATACTAGTCCCTAGAATGAGATCAATCTTACACTCCAACTCCCATAGAGGTGGTAACCTAGAGAAGTTCTTGGGAAAGACATCTAAAAATTTATCCAAAATAGCTGGAAGACTATTTTCATTGATATCTTCCATTGATGCCAAAGTCGATGCTGCCAATTGGTAAGTGATTGTTCCCACCATTGGTTCCAACAATCTCTTTGCACCCTTCTTTACAATCCACTCTCCTCTAAAGAGAAGCTTGATTCTGTCCTCAGTAATGAAACTAACTGTTATCCTATAATAGTCGATTTGAGCCTTGAAAGTTGTCAGTCAATCTATAGACATGATTACAACATAGAAATTTATATGCAACATTGAGAAGTTTCATTTTAGCTCAACTCCATCAATATTTTTAGCACACGCTATACACAAAAAGCCTTGAAATTCTCTTTCACCAAGAGGAGTTTGCACATTCAAAATAGATGGTATCATTTCCAGTTTTAAACCTAGAATGTAAACCACAAAAGAAGTAATGAAGGAATATGATGCACCTGTATCAAACAACACTTCACACAGATATAATTCAAAATAATCACACCTCTCATTGTAGAAGTTATAGCATGATCATCAACAATCATCTTTTTATCTCTATACAATTGTTTCATTAATACATTATTCTACGTGTTTCTTTGCTGCGGATTCCCCAGTTAAAGAGTCATGGTATTTCTAGAATCACCATGTCCAGCTCTGCTTTTCTGACGAGACTAATTCTGTTGTCCGCGTCCAGTTGAAGCATACAATTCTTGCGACACCTACGAAGTGTCTCAAGCACCAGACCGTGGAGAACTGCGACAATAGCGCTGAAAATGTCCCATTTGGTGCAATTATTACATGCTATAGGTTGTGCCATAAAATCACTATTTTTGTAGTCATGTTAACAACATTGAGAACAACCTGCTTTGCTCTAGGGTCATGGGGGAAGGTTTACTGATCCAGCAGTCTGGTTCTGATTTCCACTTGAACCTTGGAAATAGTTGTCCCTTTTCCACATATTCCCAGTGGTTGTCTTCCCACCATTTCCAGCAGAAATAATCAGGCCTCCTCATATAGATCCTTTGATATCACGTTCAACCACAGTCACTCTGTTCACCATCTACGTATAATTTTTAATACAAAGTACTTCAATCATTGATCGAATCTCTTATCGTAGCCCTGATTAGAAGTTGCGTGCCTTAAAAAGGCCCTTTCCAATAATTCTATTGCAAGGCATACTAAGACTATGAACATAGAAACATACTCCGTGATAGAGAGTCTCTCTAGTGCAAATCACACTAAGTTCACAATCCTCCCATGTAATTCCTTCATCCAATTAAGCCATCACCACTAAATACCACCCCTGACTTTTAAGATCCTTGAGCATGTAAGTATAATGTTTGACCAATAGCTCTACTGGCGTGCTGATGACGTCGAAGATACGATTCATCCTACAAAGACCCACCTATACCTTCTCAGGTTCAAAATCACCCTAGAAATTAGGTAGATTCTGATTCATGTATAGGATGGGGTGATCCACATGTCATGTCTCATTCCTCTAGTTCCTTGTGTCCACAAATGGAAATGCTTAGACAATACTCTGAACCTGCTATGGGTTCATTTTTGTTTCAGGTGAAACAAAATTCCTCGCAGCTTCTTTAGGATGGTTTCAACGATGCCTAACAGGTGCCATTTTCTAATCTAACAACAAAATCTATTAGTCTTATTCTCTAAAAATTGTTGGCTTAGTCTTTCAAATTCTATCACATCAAAAATCACAACATTGATTTCCAAAATAACCTTTTTCCCATGTTCAACCATTTTTTAAAACACTTGAAACAGTTTTGAAAAATAAACCATTTTAAAAATAAGATAAGAATTAGCTTTTTCAAAATCGTTCATTTGAAAACTAGTTCTATTATTTTTAAAAAATTAACACTTTTTTTCACAACATGAGCCATTCATAGAAATGATGAATGCACTTCTAGTAGAAAGAAATACTAGAAAAGTGCCCTATACCAATAGTTTCAAACCGTGGGAATAACCCTTTAAACCGTGGGTATAGGCTATACCCCCGGTTTCATGAACTGTGGGCTCCCGAGGCATCGAGATTTCCCTATACAGGCGATTTTGAAGAAACTGTGGGTATATCCCACTAAAATTTCAACATACCCATGATTCATGTATACCGTCGGTGTATATCTAAACCCATGGTGTACAAAACTATGGTTACACATTTTTACAGCATAAATTAGATACCCATGGTTAAGTAAATTATTGGTATGGAGGGTTCTAAATCAGTATATTTACCCATGATTTAAGAACCATTGGTACAGAGAGTTCTACAACAGATATTTACCCACAATATATGAATCGTTGGTATAGAGAGTTCTCCAGCAGCATATTTACCCACAATTTATGAACCGTGGGTATAGGGTATTATACATCAACATATTTACCAATAGTTCTCAATCCATAAGTATAAATTATTTTCCTATAAAAAACAGATTACTGCTGGAAAGACCCCTTGCAGCCCATCTGTTCCCCCTTGGAAAGACCCCACCACACCCCTACCCACTTACATCCCCTCACTCACCCCCTACATCACCTCTCTTCCACACTGGAAAGACCCTCCCCTAGCACCCCCCCCCTGCACACCACCACTCTCTCCTAGACACCCCATGAAGCCCCTCCCTTCCACCTTCGACAGACCCCCCTGCACAGCTCCACTCTTACCATGTATCCCCTTGCATTCCCATGGACAGAACCCCCCCCCCCAGTACACCCCATCCCCATTTTCACACCCCCACTCTCCCCTTTGGAAATAACCACCTTCCACCCCCCCCCCCCACCCCGACACCCCCTCCTGGATAGCCCCTATCCCTACACACTTCCCCCTCCCTACACACTTCTGGACTGCCCCCTTCTCATCCCCCTGCACACTCTTAGACAGTCCCCTCCCCTTCACCCCCACTCCCTTTCCCCCCTACCCCCAACCCCTCCATCACACACCCATGCCCTCTTCCCCGGCAACCCCTACCCTCTTCCCCAGCACCATCCCCCAAAGAATACCCGAAACACCCCCCCCCCCCCCCCTCATATATCACACCCCTTACCCCTAGATAGACCCACCCCAGCACATCCCCTACCCCTTTGCAATCCTGCACTCTCCCATCTAGACAGAACCCTCTTGCACACCCCCCCTTGACACCCCCTCCTTGACATCCCCCCTCCCCCTGCACCCTGCCCATACCTACACAATCCTGGACTTCCCCCCTCCCGGCCCCTGCACACTCTTGGATAACCCCCTCCCCCGACCCCACACACCTCTACCCCACCCACCCCCTACACACACCCCTTCCCTCTTCCTCAGAAACCCTTTCCCTCTTCCCCAGCACCATCCCCCTAAATTCTTGAACCCCCCCCACCAAGTATAACCCCTTCCCCCTGGACAGACCCCCAACACATCCCCTCCCCCATTGCACACCCGCACTCTTCCCTCTGTATAGAACCCCCTTACACACCCCCTGACACCCTATCCTAGACAACCCTCACACCCCTGCACCTTTCCCTCTCCCTAAACACTTATGGACTACCACAATCACAGTCCCGGACATCCCCCCTACCCCCTGCACCCCCACACACCACCCACACACCCTTGTCCTCTTCCCTAGCACCCTCTTCCCTCTTCCTCAGCACCAGTCCCCCTAGAATACTTGTATTCCCCTTCCCCCACCTAGTACACCGCCTCACCCATCACCTCCTTCCCACAACACGCACCCCTTCCCTCTTCCCCAACACCAACCCTCACCCTCTCCGGAACACCCCATGTACACTCCCCTAGCTCCTATGAGTGGGTAGCTCATGTCATTGCATACAGATCTTCAGCAATATTCATTCCATGTTTTCTAGATGTTTAACCCTTGTATTTCCAAGACATGAATTATGAAAAGGTGTTTTTATAGGTAATGTTTCTACGAACATTTTATATGTAAGCATTTCTAGTCTATGAACTGAAAGTGTAAGAACTATTACTGTAATGGTGTTAGTATTAACATTAATAGTCTAAATACTACTCCAGTAAGAAATTGCAGTGTAATGTTTCTACTAATAAATCCAAATGTGTAAATATGTAAACATTTCCAGTGTAACTATTATTGTATGCATGGGATGATAGTGTAAGAACTCCTAATATAAAGGTTATAGTAGAATCAATGCCAATAGAAGCTATTTTACTTAAACAATTATAGTCTAATTCTAGTGAAAATAATGTATATATGTATTCGAATTTTTTTTTATGGTGTCCATTATTGGAATATTGGGATTGATCATCAATTTCTTCCAATTAATTCTCTTACTAAAAATAACAGAACCATCATAATAGGATTGGGAAAATTATTATCTGTTTTATGATATAGAAATTTAAATATTAAATAATATAGGAGTAATAAATGCCTAATCTTTTAGCTTTCACAAGTTGTGATACAAAAAAAATGGATGACAGTGTCAAAAGTTTACTCATTTGTCTTGTAAAATAATCACAAAGCATGAAATTAATTTTGGAACCTCAGAAAAAAATAGTGTTACAATAGAAAATAATGTGAAAAACTCATTTAATATATCTACAACATGAATATAATAGATAATAGGGATAACCTTCCATCCCTCAACAAAATTTTCATTTGATGCTAGTCCACAGGTACACCCTTCATCTCGTGAGTCTCGAAGATGAACAATAACGATAAAGATAAAATCATCTGTACTCACTAGCTTATAAGCATCATCATCAATGATATTTGTATCTGCTTTATCACTACACTCCTCGTTTGTTTCCATAATACTTGGTGGTTTACTTTTTATCACACTTTCAAGTGATTTCTTAGGTAATTTTTCCTACACAAAAACATCAAATGCACAAGTAGTGACAAAAATTGGAATGATTATATATAATATATCAAACTAAACATCACTAGAACTATTTATATAATGCATAAGAATCTATAAGAACCCTCAGAGCTTCATCAAATTCACTTTAGATGAACTATAAAAATCACTTCTCTCAGAAACCATAGTGGCAGAAAAAATGACTTTTTTAGAGAGTAGACTGCCCATTCAAAGTAGGAGAAGCTTTAGAAGGAGGCTTCTGAAATAGAACACAGTTTAATAATCATAAAAAATAATGAAACAAAAACAATCAGATTGTTAATGGTTTGTTACAATCATACCAATCAATGATTACCATATACCACTCCTATTCGTATTTGATAAATGCCCACTCCTTAAGAATCACTCTAAAAAGAGATTGATGAATCAGAGCTACTGCTCAGTTTTACATTCTTATCAAAATAAACAGTGAATTTTTTAGCACTAGTGTGGTATTGATTAGTTGAAATACCAGGCTTGAAAAATATTATCCTAGAAAAATGAATTCAAGTCCAATACACAACATCCTCATCCAACCTCCCTTCATTGTAGTGAGCAATAGTCAACAGAGTAAACGAACGAAAATTTGGTTTTTGGACCCATGGTTAGAATCAACAGAAGGAACACTGAGGACACTTAAATTTTATTCAATTTCAAATATATTTTATAATAATATTACCAGTAATAATACCTGGGGTAAATCCACATTTAGTTTGCATTCAGTCAAAATTAATGTCATAGTTATCTTTTCCTTTTTTATGAAAATCTTGCATGAGATAGTTATATATGTTGGTATAACTACAGCCATATTTTCTTGTTGCCATGCACATGTATATAATAGAATTTATATGTTTCAAATACAAATTGGAAGGTTTTTAAACTACATTCATAATCTATTACCATAGTTTAAAGTGGTTGTAGAGTTCATTATGCGTACACATTCCTTTGAATACAAATTGAAAGGTGTATCTTTTCTTGTGCTATGTGCAATTTGAATGTAATATTCATTGTATTTTAATCAATATACACAAATTAGAATTCTAAATAAAATCATAGATAGAAAACTACCATGATATGTCTTTGAAAAAAAATCATAAAAAATGCACCTTAAACATCCATGTCAGAAAAGCACATTAATTTTGAGAATGATTTCTTTACATGAAATTTTAGATGAGATAAATATAAAATCATATTTACTCATAGGATTATAAGTATAATAATGAAATTAATATTTATCTGCTTTATCATTGGACTCCTCTTTTGATTTAGAAAGATTTGATGGTTTACATTTTATCAATGTTCTAAGTGATTTCTTATGTAATTTTTCCTACACAAAAACATCAAATGCACAATTACTGACCATAATTGCAAAGATTAGATTATATATATGAAACTAAAAACCACTGGCACTATTTATATAATTATTGAGCATTAATAATAACCATCACATATATATCATAATCACATTATATGAACCGGAGGAATAACTCTCCAAAACCTTTAGGGCAGAAAAAATTCTTTTTTAGAGAGTAGATTGTCTATTCAATGTTGGAAAAGCTTTAGTAGGAGGCTCATAAAATATAACATAGTTTAATAATAATTAAAAAGGAATGAAAAATATATATATTGGTATTGGTTTTTTAGAAGAATACTAAGAAAAGATTCCCACATACCACTCCTATTCATAGTTGATAAATGCTCACTCCTTTGAAATTGCTTCTAGAAGAGCTTGACAAATCAGAGCTTCTGTTGGGCTTCACATTCATATCAGAAGAAACAATGACATTTTTTCTACAAGTGTGGGATGGATTAGTTTAAATAGTATGCATGAAAATAGTATCCTATATAAATTCATTCAAGGCCAATACACAAGATCCATATCCATCCTTCATTTTCATTAGTAAGTATTAATCAACAGATTAATCAAAATGAAATTTAGTTTTTTGACCCAATAATAGATGCAGCAGAAGGAACTATGACACTACTAAAATTGGATTCATTTTTAGAGACATTTTATAATATTATTAAAAGTAATACAACCTAGGGTAAATCCAAATTAATTCATATAACATGTTCCGTGTTTTACATAAAGTGTGGGATTACATCTTATCTGGAATTATTTTATACAATATCTTGTGTAACTTCATAATCAAAGAAAAAACCAACGGAGAGTAAAACAAATGAAATATTACATGAAATAATGTATTGATCCGGCCTAACATTATAATTATTGATCATAGGTTTGTAAAACCAATCACACATTATGTTGAATCCAAGAACAATCATTTATTATGTGTCTGATATACAATATTATTCTATTCTTTCCCATCTTAAAGCATTGGAATACACTGTAAAAACATTCGGTGCGTAACACCTTCCACATTTCACACTGTGATCACATGTATTATAGAACGAAGATGGAATAAAAATAAGCCTTATATTGGAAAGGTGATGAAAATAAAATCATCTTAGAATGATAAGAATGACATCATATAACATTTACAACATTTTAATTTATGATAAATTTTATATAATGATTGTGTAAGGACAATCCATTATATCATGAAACTACCATACAATTGAACATTCAATTAAATTTCATTACATGTCATTTCATTACATAAGGATCCATTAATGACCATTCTATCAGATTTAATGAAAACAATCAAACATGGCCTAAATTTTTTTATCAACATTCCGATAGAACACAAATTCAGGGAGTGTGGGGGGATAAGAGGACGATACAGACAAACAATTGATGAATGCTAAAGTACCTTAAAAATTTAAAATTAAGAAAAAAATCCATCTAAAAAAAATTGATAGAATAATATACAAACGGATTTCCTTATTTTCACCAGAAATATTGTGATCTCCTTGCTCAACAGGACAAGAAAACTCAAAAAATATAGTATAAAGAACATTATAATAATCATCTAAAACAAATCTTAGACCTTATAGTACATTTATTATGTTTTAATCTTGGCCACACAATTCTTAAAAAACATATCACCGAATCTCCTAGCATTAAGAATCCCATACCTGCACAAGCACTACCCCCTACCCCCTACACCCAGCCCCACCCCCCAGCACCAAGAACCAAGCACCCTACCCCCTACCCCCTACACCCAGCCCCACCCCTACACCTAGCCCCCCTCATCCTCCCCCTACATCCTACCCAACCCCCCTATACCCCCCACATACACCCACCCTTCTCCCTACACCCCCACCCCCTACACCCAGTCCAACACCAAACACCCTTGCTCCCCCTGCACCCAACCCCCCTGCACTAACCCCCCCTACACTCATCCCCACCCCCTGCAGCAATTCCCAAACCCCTTCACCCAACCCCCATCCCCCTCCCCATGCACCCAACCCCAACCCCCATGAACCCATCCCCACAACCTGCACTCATCCCACCATACACCCTTCTTACAAAGATACCTATAAACCCAAGAAAATATCTAGAATTTACCATATAATTCCAGGACATGGGTTCTCAAAAATACCAAAAAGTTCAATCAATAAAAAAAATTCAGATTTAACAAAATGAAAATTTTAGAAATAATAACAGAGGAATACATTTCTTTTTTTGCCTATATTAATTTAGACTGGTCAATTCAATAATTTTTTAAAAATAATGAGATAATAAATGGAATCCAATATCAATATATGGGATATCATTTAAATCTAAGTATTCTATGTTAGTAAGTACATTTCATAACCAAATGGAAGACTATGTATTCTAATGATATCTTTATGTAAATGCATGTGAAAATTTATGGAGACTTTTTTAGAAGAAAAAAAATTAACTATTCTCATCCATATAAAAATTCAATTCATGTTATTAATGTAAATATATAAGTATCCCTACTAAGTAAGAAATGGAAGGGATTAATATCCCCCCATCACCAAAATCCCCATCCCCATGTTCATGACGATCATCATTAACATCATTATCATCATCAGCAGCCTAATTAGTAGCCTCATCACCAATAACATCAGCAGTAACATCCTCACCACCAACAGCAATATCGCCACCACATTTTTGTCACTACAACCTTCATTGGAATCATCTGACTAATCATTTAAAGAGAACATTGAAACCATATAGGATTTAAAAGTAGCAACTACTTATGATGGAAGCGACTGAATCAAAACATCCCTAGATTTCCTGAAATTTTTAGTCATCAGATTACTTCATTCACACTCCTCTAAAAATACTTTCATTGGCTCATCTACTTCAGCATAAGCAATTTCCAGTTCAGAGATCATGGTGGCTTGATAGGAGCAGGATGATGGCTAATAATCATAAAGGATTATTTTTTTCCATTGTCGACATCGTACTCTCCCCGAGTGCTCCTCACCTAATACCTAACTTAAATGATCATGTGGCCCAAAGTTGTAATCTTCCTTACCATGGAGGGCCTCCAAGGTAGACTGTTGAAATTATAAACATATTAAGTTATCTATTTTGTATAAATATTTATAATATAAATAAAAATCCTTATTATTTTATCTTGTGTTTGTGCATTTACTACAATACCATCCTATTTCTTTCTACTGGAACAAAATTATTTGTCACGAGGTATAGGACCTTCGATGCCCAATTCAGCTTGCTGTAAATGAGAAATGCGCACATCTTGATTATTACCTTATATGAGAAATGAAAAAATCAGGCTTATGTATATTTGATAATATTTTTAGTAGAACATCATGTATAACATCACAATAACTGGTCAAAGTGCCTGGTTCTTTTCATGATAGAGCATTGTGGTGCACTCCAATATATGAAAATATGTCATTAAATCCTTATACAAAATGTTTTCATCTGAAACTTCCAAAAAAATACAATACAAGTACTAAGAATTAAATTTTATATGTTAACCATAAAATATTGATATTACCTTTAACTTAACAGTCTTCTAATGTGTAATCATTTTCTCGTATTAGATTTTTAGATAGTCAGGGAATATGGGTACCCCCTCTATGTCACTACCAACCATGCTCTACCAACCATCATACAACTCATGCTTGTATGAGCACCAGAACACCCCAACAACCATCAACATTGCAGTCTTAGTAGCTTATCTATCAAAAAAGTTAAATCCAATCGGTTATGAACATGTTATTTAATTTAAATACACCAATAATATATATATATGACATTATATAATTTTCTTACACGTATTTTCTCCCATGAATTGTTCTTAATACCTTTTCTGATATGTCACCATGACACCAGATCCACCAGATTGATATCACGATACTTGGCCAAAGTGGACATGAAACTTTTACATTGCGTTGCAGTTGGGCCTACCATCTTATTTTGTCTATTGTAAGACATCATTAGATGTTTCTGGTGATTCCAAACAACTTTTATCTGAGTGCTCTCATGTCGCCTAGAAGAAGATGACACTAAATAATAAATATAGGGGGAAGTAAGAATTATGTAATCGTACAACGCGACAAAAATAATTTCATATAATTCGAAATAGTTATAATAATAAAACCATCTGCAGATTTCTCAATAGACTGTGATGGATCTGTGGGATGTCCTGACTTCCTAGCCTCTACAGCAAGTGCCTATTCTAGTACATGGTTCTGGCGACCTTCATGTACTAGAGTGGAAGCCAATGGAACATACTCATTAGATACTGGCTAGATGGTAGGAATTTGAGGCGTTGTAGACATGGCAACATATGTGTAGTAGGATGTGGGACACACCATCGGATATTGATATGGTAAAGGTGGAAACATTTGTGGAGGCTTTGTAGTCCTCGTATGGGAATAAGATGCAAAATGAGATGATATAGGCTCTAATGGGATCATCCCTGACGATAGTAAAGACATGGAATGTGAATAAGAGGGTAGCTGAGATGATGGAGGCATGGATGAAAAATCTTTGAAGACTCATGTGGAGGATGGAAAGGTGTGGTGGAAGGGGTGTACAATGGTAGGTTTGTGTGGAAACGGGTATGACGGGTGCTCTGTCTAGGTCTAAGATCATCCACACTCATACTCATGCTAACCGAATTATGAGTCCAATCGGGTGGAACTGAATGTCCATAAAAAATTAACAAAGAATATTATTATGAAATTATATGTAATGCATTAAAATCCCCATAAAATTATAATACTCACTAATGAAAGGGAAGGCAACGCACGGTCACTCCCCGATCGATTGGAATTAAATAATCACTTCCTTCCAACTATTTTAGTATTTACCATAATCTACATAAGAAATAAATTTAATTTTTTTAGATGTATTTTTTAAAAATCATGCATACAACATACATCTCTAAATAATTCATGAGAGGAACTAATTTTAATTCATTTAATTACTAATTATAGAAATGATTACAATGAAATAACCAACACAATTTTTAAATTTGCATTACCAAGTTATAAAATTTTTAAGAACAAGATTTTAACAATGTTTTGTACATATAAATAAATCTGATTTAATGAAACAACACCAAAAAATGAAAAAAACCAAAAATTCATTCAAAACTGAAACATAATAAAAGTAATTACAGTAATACTAACCTGAGATACTCATGTCAATATAAACTGAATAAATTGTGAACATATATGGTTCCTTATATATATTACCGACCACTACTTCAAGGTCAACATCAACTTTCACAATTATACAATTTGATTCATCAAATGCAATATTTTTACCAACAACAATGGGTACGTCAATGATGGAAATTTCATCACCCAAATCATGAGAAATTGGTCTGGGTATTACGTCATTAATGACACCTTTATCATGTCTCATATGATCATTCACATAAAATACTTGTTTAGAAGTTGATGACAAAATGTATCGTTCATCGGTATGTAGGCATAAACTCATATAAATAACATTGAATCCATATTCATTAATAAATGTACCGTGTCGTCTCATTGATTCAAACCGTTTAAATTTCATCATAGTGACTCTACCTTGAGAGTAGTAATCCAATAACACCATTTTGTTAACTATCCCATAATAATACACATCTTCATATCAAGGCTGACTATTTAATAAACTGGTATAACAATCTATTGTAGTGGTTAATATAAAATCATCATGTTGTGTACTCATTTTCACTGGTCGATCCATTGTAACAAATTTTTACCCATTGATTATTAAATATTTATATTCATGAACCAATGAATTAGAACCAAAAGCCAAAGATATATATTTTTGAGGAACAGATTCAATAGGTAAACTCTACACCTGAAATATATATGAATAATATAATTAAATTGATATATATTCTTAATCTAATTAATGTAATTTTAATACATTTGATTTCAACTATGTAAGAAATTCTAGGCTATGCATAGCCTCTCTATTTCTCATAGTCAAAGATCTATGAACTGTACATATAATTTTTTTATGTTACCTACATAAAATGATAATAAAAGTGTATGGTATATTTGAAATTTCATAATATGAGATAACATATACATATCGAAATTACATACATGATATAATCATCAAACAAACCAAATTTTAACAAGACTGTGCAATGTGCCAAATCCAGCTCTTCAAGGGTCAATGTAGAAAATGTATAAGACCCATAAATTCCTTCTATTTGGGGATGAGATGGAAATGGGGGCTCAATTTCCACATACTGGTCATCTTCATTTTTCATTTACTGATTATGTCTTATGGTGACATCAGAAAAAAACATTGAAAAAAATTCCATAAATTCTTGAGCTAGATAACCCCTCACAATCGAACATTCGGGATAATTCTTTTTTCGAACATATGATTTCACTATAAAAATATTTCATTCAATTGGATATATCCACAAAAATGAAACGGGTCCCCAAGAAGTGATTTAGTTGGAAGATGAACCATTAAATGTGACATGTAAGTGAAAAAATTATGGAGGAAAAATAAATTCCATCTCACATAAAATTAATGGAACCTCCTACAACATTTTTATCAACAATGACTTGGATAAACTTTTAGCATAAATTTTGCTAAAGAAATTGCAGAAGAAAATCACTGTCACCCATACATTACTGGATAGCAAATTATTAATTTATATTGGAATCAATTCATGAATAATAATTTGATAATCATGTGTTTTCAGAGATTTTAGTTTCACATCTCTTTTGTTGACTCATTTAGGTATGTTATGAGAATAGCCATTGGGAACCATGATATAATCTAATACTAGTAGAAATTGATCTTTCTCTAATTGTGTCATCACATAAGAAACACAAGGAAATTTCCATTTTCTTACACCGATTGACATAGGATGCAGTTTTGGTGGAATACCCTAATCCAACAAGTCTTGACGAGATTAGAAAACACCTTTGGTCTTCCCCTTGATATTCAGAATAATTTCATGTAACCTTTCACATAAATATTTTCTCAAAATGCATTATATCTAAACAATGACATACCAAATAGGTATACCAATATGGAAATTAAAAAAAATACATCTCATTTTCCAATTGTATGTGGTTTGAGTGTCAACCCTATTCATGTTTTTTGATTTCAACTGACATTTACCTAATGAAAAACTGAAATATTTTTATTCATTAAGCACATCAATTCCTAACATATGTTGAGGAGGTTGTTTAGTCTCAACGGTATTATAAAATCCTTGACTATTCATCCTTTATTGATGATCCATTGGCAAGAATCATCGATGACCCATGAAACTAAAACTACGATGATATTTAAGCCTTCTTGATCATGTATTCTTCAAAAAAATTGGACATGATAGTTTTCAATCCATGATCCTCTTAAACAAAATTTCATTATAATGGAAATCATTTATGGCCCATAGAAGGGAGACATGCATCTTAACCATATTCTTTGAAGAAGTATTTAATGTCCGCACACCCAAATAACAAAGTTGATTCAACTCTCTTATTAAAGGCTTCAAGTTGACATATACATCATTACTGGGATCAGAATGACCATATATTAGTATACTGATGTAAGTGAATGGTTATTTCATAAACATCCGTGTAGTATGATTATAAACATGAATAAAATCTGGCCACATGCTGTGAGAAGTAAGCATCTGACCAAATGGATTAAAACCATCACAGGATAGACCCAAACTGACATTACACACCTCTGCTGCAAAATCATGATATTGTGCATCACATGTCCTCCATTCTAACCCATATATAGGATGATCCAACTCATCATTTCCATTAAATATCTCATCAAGATGCAAACACATATTGGTTGGGATTTCTGAAGACATGAATATATTTTGAAGTCAAAGAATAAGTGGAAGGTGTCACATGACTTTCTATGTCACACGAGATGGTTTTCTATCTGATTTTTCTTCCAAAAAGATGCACCACATTATTTAAAATCATTATAGTCATTTGTTTCCTCCCAAAATAAACTACAATCTTTCAGAAAAGAATGAACTTTTTATTATCAAATCTAAGTTTCATAATTAACTTCCATGTCTTGTAATGATTTGAGGGAATATCCGCAGCATCAGGAAGCAAGTCCATCAAAAATGTAAGAATGTAATAAAGAGAGGTATTACAAACTCCATACATGGTTTTCCCATGATATAACATCATTAAAAATTCCGTCTTAGTAATTTTAGTACATTACTGAATACTTGAGTTCTAGAATCATCCAATAAAATTCCCACTCTCTCATTATCATCTTTAGTACCTTCCTTACGTGTATTGATATCATTATCTTCTTGAACTGGCATACTTTCTCTCTCCAGATGATGGAAAATGGAATCCAATCGAATATCAAATTCTCAATTCCACTTTATTCATTTTTTTTCATGTCTAGTAGAAAACTGACTCGTCTCTCTATGGTGATACCAAACCTAATAGATTATATGAAATCAAAATTTCATTATATAGTGGATAACTTCTTCCCAGCTTAACCATGGTATTCCAACTCATTTATATCAATTCTCTGTATAAAAACTCTATCTGAAGAATTGTCAAACAAAAAGTCTAAAAAATTCAGCAAATTTATTTGAATCGTTGTTAAAATCATATTGGTACAATACATCCATCTTCTATACCTTCTATAAAAAGAAAAATAAATATTATATATTATTAAACAATTTAATCCATAATTAAAAAAAGGATATGTACTCTAGAAAGTAAAACTATGATAACATATAAACTGAATAGTTAATTAACATTTGCATTGCAAGTTCCTTTATTTTTATAACCAATTTTATCCCTTTCAGTGTTAGAGGTAAAAGTATTACCTCTATCCTATAAAGGGATGATCAACAAGTTAATCCATAATGGGCCATGAATGGTTTCATGTCTATGATATAGTGGTATATGTCATTATAGTGGATATAAGGGATAGATAAAAAAATTGTCCTACCTTAGGTGTTACATAAAAACACATTAACTTTTAACATTAAAACACACACTTAAACTTGGGTTATTTAATTTAAAAATAAATGGAGAGATAAAAACATTCATCAATCATTAAAACTATTTTAAACGAGCCTCATATTCAAGTAATTTAATATTTTCCAATGGTAAAATTTTAATTCAAAGCAGGATAAAAATTTAAAGAAAACCACTTCATCTCCCAGAATTTATGAAATTAATATAGATAATTAATATAAAATAATATTGTGTATCATATATTGGTTTAAATATTCTAAAAAATTAATTTAAATAACTAAATCTATTAATGGAATTATTTAATGAAATAATTACCTAGAAACACATACTACCTATAGAGTAGAACAATTCACCAAAAGAATCTTAAAAATGAAAAATGACATTAAAAAAAAATGAATTTAAAATCAATTGAGAAAGAAAATACATGTTATTATATTAATATCTAACACTAAATTTTATAGAAATTGTGATTAAGTTTCTCATAGGAAATGAAAATGAGGGAAATTGAAGTGAAATGATAACGAGAATATTTCATTCAATTTAGGTAATGCCTTATATATCAAATGGAATCAATTACTATTTTGAATTCATATGGTGTACCATAATTTAATTTTGAATGATGAGTTAACTGGATTATAATTGATCTATTTTCTTGGAATACCTCCATCATAATCTATGGGTTATAATACTACCATTCTTCTAAATGTCAAGGATGGTTCCCTGAGTTTAGACTAGAATAATGGATTGAATGAATGGAAAGGCTCGCATAAGAGATTTATTAAGAGATAATTCTTTATTTATCCTTTAAAAATGTTTTTCATGTAAATTTATTTTCTAAACACCACTCATGAAAATGTTTTCCATTAACTGAATTTATTTTTTGGGAGCCATGTAATTTAGTCATAGGATGCTCGTGTATGTTTGAGTTTTAAAAAAGAGGTGATGAAACCAATCTTAAATTAATAAATCATTTTCCCCATGGTTATAACTCAATATATTTATAACTAATGAATGGACTATATTTTCATTAGTCTGGGGATCCAAAGTATTTATTTTCATTATTTTATCCTTAGAATTTCATCATTGTTTTCCAAATAGGATCTAATTATGAGGGTTATAATATAACTAAAAATTTAAATTTGGGAAAGGAAACAAATTTATTATAAAGTGGTTGATGGATCTTTAAGATAAAGTTAATATATGAAAATGTTCTAAACACTAATAGTCCTTCAAATAATTCAATTGTCACAATACATTTCCAAACTAAGAACCTATTTGAAATGTAAATTGACTATATGTGCCTCCAGTATATATTACATATCCAATATCACTTATTTATATAAATTCTATGTAGACTATTATTCATTTCACTATATAGTTTTAAATAATAATACCCATAGTCTCAAATTCTTGTCAATATCAAATGATCAAATATGTATGATTCAAAATCAGAATTTTTGTAATCATGAAAATCTGATATTTAATGTTTACAAAAGGAAAAATAATAGGTTTCAATGATATCACTCACAATTTTATATCATATAAAAAATAAAATTAAATAAAAAATATAGTTAGACTCACTCTAGGGAACATGATGATGAAAATGGTTACAATATTCCAAAAAGTGGTTTAGTACCTTCAGTATTTTTCTCTATTTTTAGTTCATTGATGCCTCAACTGAATTTTTATATAATCTAATGAAAAACAAAGAGAATAAATTTCTTACCTAGATGCCAGAGCTGGGGGAAGGGAGGCGGAGGCCAGGACGGGACATTGCCGGAGCTGGGGGAAGTTGAGGAGGAGGCCAAGGCTGGGAGGAGAGGGAGACAAGAGGAAGGACATTGCTAGAGCTAATAGTAGAAAGGTAGAGGCTGGGACATTGAGGCTGAGGCGAAGGCTGGGAGGGAGGTTGGGATCGGAGTCGGAGGCTGGGGAGGGGGGTAGATAGCCGGTATGCAGTGGTCGAATGGCCGAGAGGTAGTGGTCGATGAGGGGAGGAGAGGGTTAAGCAGCGAAGGTCGGATGGAAGGGACGTGGTGGTCCGGGAATGGAGGAGAGGTTCGGGTGTCACGAACCCCACCCCACAATGTTTACCCCTCTTGAGTTGGAAATGTGACAAGGGAGATAAGGACCCCTGAGTCCATCCTCCAGTAGGCCTTAGGTTGGCGACAAGCACCGATGGTATAGTAACACACAAATGGGAGGCATTACCCTCTAAGAGAACACATGCGAAAGAGAGAGATAAGATAGACACCAATCAACACCAACTCAGAATTGGATGTATAAAAGAAACCCTAGTTCAAAACCGAAATGTCAAGCAAAATTACTACAACCAAAAAGGGGAAAAAATGCAATTACCCAAAAAAAAAGTAAAACAACCCCAACCACAATCCCAAATAGCTCCTGCAACCCCAAGCTAGTAGACACCATCTTCATGTCCAACGTGCTCCATGTTACCTAAAACAAAATTTATATATACGTAGGGTGAGTATAACAGTATACTCTGTAGGATCCTCCCCGAAGCCTCTCGTGAAAAAATAAAGAAAGCATACTAATTTACAGTGAACAACAAGTGGAACTAACTCGTCACCTAACAGGTATACTAAGTTACCTACCTTACCGCGAATACTATCACGAAGTAGGGAATACAAGAATATATCATATAATAAATAATAAAAAGGCTGCCCCGATACTACTTCCCCACGGGTTTTCCTCTTTTCCCCAACTTCGCACATCCTAAGCATCTCTCTCCCAAAAAGATTTCCCGTAGACACCTGGGCGATGCACCACAATCTGCAAATCGTACACCACGAAGGCCTACTCGCAGACACCTTTGTGAAGCACCACACCATCCTCACAACCAAAAGTAACCAGGTAGTTTTTGGGAGCCACCATAGCTCTCATAACGTCTATCATACATTGGGTATTTACCTCAAGCCATTACAGCCCATACACAGAGTAAGGATCCTCAAGCCATCACAACCTATAAACATTACACCTACAGTAGTCCACAAGATACTATATCCAGAATATATGTGTATGAATAACCACAATCCATTACATCCCTATACACACATATAAGGGGGAAAACTAATCGTTGTGCCTAATGGCACAAGTATCTAGAAAGAGAAGAGATAGGGGCCAAAGGGGGTAGTCAGCCATTCATCCTTCCACCGGAATATTGGGGAATACACCCCCTAGGGCTCAGAATCCTTGGGGTGTCAGTTTCCATTACTAACAGGGTGGAGTAGCATATAGAAACACAAAAAGTACAAAATATTATATATCTCACAACCACACTATGGGAATAACCTATTCTTAGACACAACCATAACTAACATCTCTCGGACTCCGGGAAACAACTTCTAAGACTAGGTATCCTATAAGAACATAACCACTCAAAGATCTTTATTATATTACTTCATTCCCTTTTTATTGATTTCACTGTATGTTAATAAATTAATTAAACATTAATTTACCATGAACCAATCCACATTAAATTTAACTAGAAACACACCAGAAGTCAACTATTTCCTTCAACTGTTTTCAACCACATCATTATGTTCCGGCAACTCCAACCCCATGGGTTATCACCATTTATTCAATTATTAATTATATAATTTATTTACCGTATTCCCAGGCATTCTAGAAAAACATTCAATGCTAATAATCACAAGGGGTCAACACGGTGAGTAGATATACTACCCGTCATGTCTTTGTCGCCTATAGCAAGAGCGTAGACCCATCCTCCCTTGAGAAGATTGACATAGAAAGAACGTGTCATACCCCACGCATCTTCGCCCCTTTCGGTAGAAGGGTAAGCAAGACTTGATGCCTTGCGTAGTGGGGAAAATTAAAGCAAATAAACAACCAAATAACCAAAAAGAATCCAATAAATACAACCATCCAATGCCATCATCCCCGATGTCCTCCCCGACACCACATGCATAAACTGATGCATCTCGCCACTATAGGCATCATCCACTACAAAAATCCAAAAGGCCTCTATTCCCCCACATATCACAACAACCATCTAGGATCACATCACATCACAAGCAGAAGGAATGAAACCATCACATCAATTGGGCTCTTGGCCCTTTATCTATCAAAAGGGTAACTCATAACCCTTCAAAGAATTATCAAACAATCAAATATTTAAATCATCTTGAATTAACAGGTTTATAATTTATTGGTTCCAAAATCGGTAACCTAACCAGTATGCTATCAAAAATGATTAAACATTCATACTACGCCAATTTGATTAATATAAAAATTCAATAAGAACCGAATTCATTTTCGGGACTCTTTTTCCATTGCCAAACCATTATCACAAAATCCCAATTTATGTTCTTTACCAATTTCCATCACAAACGAACTTCAAATCAAAGCAATGATAGATACAACACTATCTAGAAAAACATGAGGCAATAACATACAATCGATATCGATTTATTTATCTGGTTAAAATATTTATTATTTCAATTACATTTGTCATCCAGGGGGATTAAACATGCTAACAATATAATTGCATGTAAAAGAAAGAGAAGCAACGAATCCACTACCTCAAGGTTTTTGAAGAAAACCCCCAATAAAGAAGAACGTAGAAGAAAGCCGGGTTGATTCTCTAAATACCCACCTTAGATCTCTCCTTCTAGAAAGATAAATACCAAAGCTCAATATATTTTGCATCCATGTACATAGATCTAACTATAACGGGCTTAGATCTATGAAACTGAGGGAAGAGGATAAGTACATCTAAGTAGATCTACAAAACCAAACAAGAATGATCACATACCTTAAGAAACCGACTTCGATTCGCCAAGGGAAGACTTCAGATCACCTCCATAATGATTGGGAGAGGTTCTCCTACCTTCAAGGAAGGGTAATACCGATTTATGGCCGCTTTGGAGCATAAAAAAGTCACTTATAGGAAAAATGAGTAAGATCCAAAATTTTAGGATCTACGATTAAGTGCCCGCACAGTTAGTCCGCACGGTTTGACAAACCATGTGCTAACCGTGTGTTAGATACTGGCTCACCAATTACTTCTCACAATGTTAGTCCACATGGTTAGATAAACCGTGAACTAACCGTGCATTATCCAATACCTATAACACCATCCTCACACAGTTTGGCCGCACGGTTTAGACAATTCGTGCGCAGACCATGCGAAAGCTGCTGCACTTTAGCCTCCCTTAATAGTCCACCCAATTTCACCCCAAAGTCACCATGACCTTCCAAAACACCTCTAACACCGCATTTCTAAAATGTAATGTACTGGAGAGGTCTAGGCCATTACATCAGATACATCTCAAAAAATTCTCGTCCTCGAGAATCCAAAAGCCACATAAAGTGAAAACTAAATACGGTCTAAACAACAACCCCTCAGGATACCTATCAAAAGAGAGAAAGTGACAAAAGAAACAAAAGGATCCATCACAAACACATGCATGTTTCATAACCACAGAAGTAACTATGATACATGAAGAGAGTCAAACATCAAACAACTCTGGGTACTAGACACGCATATGTGACTCACATTCCCTGGTACTATCCTCTAAGACACTGGTCGGTACAAGACATGAACTAAGAGGATAGAATTCCCACACAACACCTTATCCTTGTAGTCTTGGATCTACATAGGTCGCTCATCAATGGATGTATTATCATCAACATCGATCTACCCCCAATCGATGATGTGAGAGCCATTGTGAAGATAACGAAAGAGCTCTGATTTATGGAAAACATCATGTAAATGACCCATATGTGGGGGAAGTGATACTCGATACGCCACATCACCAACAAGAGATAACACCTTAAAAGGACCAATAAACCAGGGAGAATTCGTACTTCAATGACCAAAACTTTGCTGCCCACGACGGGGAGTCACCTTCAGAAACACATGATCCCAAAAATTAAACTCTAATGTCCTCCTTCTTTGATTAGCATATGATTTATGACGATCTTGGGTTGTCTTCATCCTCTCACGAATCACCTGAACCATCTCTGTTGTATTTTGCAATAGTTCCGGTCTGAGAATTGTTGACTCTCTGATCCCAGTCCAGCACAACGGAGAACGGAAAGGCCAACCATTCAAGGCTTCAAATAGCGCCATACTGATGGTGGAGTGAAAACTATTATTGTAAGAAAAATCCAACAAGGGTAAGTTCCATATCCATGAGCCTCCAAAATCTAGAACACAAGAGTGTAACATGCCTTTAAGAGTTTGGATGGTTCTCTCTGTCTGAACATCAGTTTGAGGATGAAAATTAGTGCTAAGGCATAGTTGAGAACCGAAATCATGTTGGAGACCTCCCCATAACCTGGAGGTAAAATAAGAATCTCGATTAGAAATGATCGTCCTATGTACTCCATGAAGTCTCACCACCTCCTCTAGATACTACCTCGACAAAAATTCCACTGAGACTGACTCTGTGATTTCTATAAAGTGGGATGATTTTGTTAAACGATCCACTACCACCCAAATAGCATCATGTCCTCCCAGAGATCAAGTAAAACCATTAATTAAGTCCATTGCGATGTCCTCCCACTTCCACTAAAGAGTCTTTAATGGCTGTAGAGGACCACTAGGAACACGGTGTTCGGCCTTCACCTTCTGGCAGACTAAACATCGATACACAAACTCCGCAAATGGCACGCTTCAGCCCAGGCCTCCAAAACTGGCTCCTCAAGGATTGGTACATCATTTTCACGCCAGGTTGTACTAGTAAAGGTGAACTATGGAACTCTCTTAGGACTATATCACACATCATAAAATGGATGAAATGCATTCCATGTTACAACACTCAGTGTTGATAATATTCAGTCCAACCATCAAAGGCCTCTCCCCAAACAACTCGGTCTCTCCAGACTTCCACCACTAGATCTCCAAAATGGGACTCTTCAACATTCTGCATCAGGGAGAACTGTACCGTCTTCTAAAAAAGACATCCTCTACCCCCAACATCTCCCATATCAAGATTTAATACTGACAGTTCTTCAGTTACTCTCCAGGAGTCACTTTATTTATGAACAACATCACTACTTGACTTTCGACTCAGCGCATCAGCTACAACATTCCACTTTCAAGGTGTATACGATATTTAAAAGTCGTATTCCTGTAAGAACTCCATCCACTGAAATTGTTGCATGTTCAATTCATGCTAGGAGAAGAAATACCTCAAACTGTTATGATCGGTGAAAACCACGACGTGCTCACTAATGAGGAAATGTCTCCCCAACTTCAGTGTAAGAACCACAATTTCCAACTCAATATCAAGGGTGGAATAGATGAATTCATGGGGACGCAACTACCGATACCCATTAGAAACAACTAACAACTATTTCATTAGAACATATCCTAACCCCATATGTGAAGAATCACAGAAAACATCAAACTGAACTCCTTCAGCTGGAAGTCAAAAGACTAGAGCACTTACTATCTTCTCCATTAGATTCTCGAAAGCTGCCTAGAACTGATCAGTCCATATGAATGCATGATCCATCTTGGCCAATGCTTTCGAAGGAGTTTTAACTTGTGAGAAATTGGATACAAACCTCTTGTAGTAGCCTGCAAGACCAATTAATCTTCGCACCTATGAAACTATCTTGGGGGATGCCCAAGACACAACTGCTTATATCTTTAATGGATCCAAAACTACTCCATGTTGGGACACAACATGCCCCATGAAATGGACTTCTTGACCCCAAAACTCAAACTTTGATAACTTCCTGAACAACTGATGTTGGAGAGAAACTCCCAAAACAGCTCGTAGATGCTCTGCATGCTCCTCTTCAGATGTAGAGTACACAAGGATGTCATCGATGAAAACTACCACGAACTTTTCCAGGAACTCACAAAACACATCATTCATCAATCCCATGAATACCACTGCAGAATTCATCATGCCAAATGGAATTACCAAGAACTCATAATTCCCATGGCGACAATGGAAAGCATTCTTCGGAATATCTTCATCCTTCACACGTATCTGATGATTTCCTGACCACAAGTCGATCTTTGAGAAGAAACTTGCACCCTTTTGTTGATCAAATAAGTCATCAATCTGAGGAAGAGGATAGCGATTATTTCCTGTCCCTTTTTTCAAGTGATGATAATCAACACACAACTAAAAACTATCATTGGCATTCTTCACAAACAAAATAGGTGCACCCTATGGTGACACACATGGCCGAACAACACTGCACTATAACAGACCATCAAGCTGCATACATAGCTCTTGTAACTCCGAAGGGGCCATCCTATATGGAGACATAGAGACAAGAGACTCTCTAGGCTATAGCTAGATCCCAAATTCGATCTCTTATCGAGGTGGTAAGGCTCTATCCTCTTCTGGAAAGACATCTGGGTACTCGTCTACGACCCAAGGAAAATCCATCTTATGAACCTCTAAAGAAATCAACATCATCTCGACCATTATGTATGATAAAGATGACACAAGCCTATGACCCATCTGAGGATCTATCTCACCAAAAAACACCACTTTCTCTCCATCTGCACCAAAGAAAACAACCTTATTCCTGAAGAAATCCATGATATTCTGCACTGAATTCAACTAATCCATGCCGAGGATGACATAATATGGTTGTATTCGTAAACATAGAAAATATCCCCAATGGTGATGTTTCCCCAACACTAGCTCACAGTCTCTACATACTTCAAACAAGACAGCTCATCCTCCAACAGGCATAGTCAATTCCAAGGGCACTGGAAGCCTCTCTACCTCAGGTCATAAAGCATGGACAAGGGTTGGTAATATGAAGGAGTGTGTCTCTCCTAAATCAAAAAAGTTATACACCAAGGTAGAAAACAAGAAAAGGTTACCTAGAATGACATATGGCTTGTCTAGTGATAGAAACACTAGATAATGAAGCTGAACATGACCTCATCCATGGCCTATCTGATCCTGATGAAGACCACCACCACAGCCGCACTCTGCTCTTTGAGGACGGGGAGTGTCATGGTGTTGTCCTATGCCTGCCCAATCTACCCTCTGCTGATCTAAATCTTGTGCAACTGGCTACTGCAGCCGCAGCTGTAACTGCGTCAATGGAGGAACCTAGAGCATAACACCTGTTGCATGATGAACACACTGAATGGTCGGGTACTCCTATTGTTAATGATCATGACAACCATTGAAAAAAAAGCACCTGATCCATTGGCATAGGCCTGAGTGGTGTGGCATCTAGAGAAACAAGATGTGGGGGGCTGGGACTTACCCCCATCTGAACGGAAACACTTATTCCCTGAAAACCAGGAACCCCGGACCACAACCTTTCTTCATTAGGGATCCGGACGATCCTTCTCTCATTATGATTGTGTCCTGGCCAAATTCCTCTCGACAACTTCTACCATTGATAGCACCCCAAGATATGTCTTCAGCATAAATGGGGTGACCTAGCGCTGGATCTCTGGATGCAAAGCCTCCTCGAAATACCTCACCCTATCCTCCTCACCTGTTAATAGGTATGAAGCATAACGTAAAAGGTTCCTGAAATGGATTCCAAAATCTCAAATAATAGAGATCCCTAGTCGAAGGGTAAGAATATCCTGGTAGCTGGACGCATTTCCAGTAGAGGAAAGGAACTCGACTCTAAACTTGTCTCATAACTCCTCCCATGATATCGCTGACTCCTCACGATCCCCGATGAACAGGAACCACTACTTCCTTGTTTCTCCACACAGCATTGTCACCACTAAGGACACCCAGTGCTCCTTCTGAGCACAGATCGAATTGAAGCTTATCTCGACTTCCTCCAACCAGTCTTTCTTGACTTCATAGGAAAAAGATCTCTCGTACTTCTGTAGAATCTGGCACTGAATCTCTCGGAGTGTCCTTCTACAAGTGTCATCATCGTCAACCTCTACCACGCAGCGATCTTCTGGAATAGCTTGCTGGAAATTTTCTGCGCTAACCAGATGAGGACATCGACCTGCAGCCATAACTATAAAATAACAAACCGTTAGAGCTCTTAAACGTAGAATATGGAAGACTCAACATTAATTAATTAATTTTTTTATTTCATTCATTTTAGGTTAACATGTCCTATGTTCTACCCATTTGAATACAGGAACAAATAAAAATGATGCATGATCCATTCCTAGGTCTCTACCCTACAACTACTATCACCTTATTTAGTATCCATTATAAACATAAAGGTCTGTACATTAGATCATAGGGGGCCCTAGATGCCTATGTATCAGCCAGTCTCAAGTGTTTACCTCACTTGCTGAACAAGAATGACACAAATTCCCTACCAACCCATGCATCCTCACATGTGCCTAACTCCAAACACCATCCTATCCCTCAACCAAACCTCTGATACCACTCTTTCACGACCCCCTCCCCACAAAGTGTACCCCTTCTGGGCTGGCAATGTGGGAAGAGAGATAATGACCCCTAAGTCCAGCCTACAGTAGGACCCGAGTTGGTGACTAGCACCGAGGGTATAATAACTAAAAAATGGGAGGCATTGCCCTCTAAGAGATTACATGTGGAAGAGAGAGATAATATTGACACCAATCAACTCTAACTCAAAACTAGAAATATAAAAGAAACCAAAGCACAAAAATGGAATTCCTAGAAAATGTAATACAACCAAAAAATGGAAAAACTACGAGCACCTAAATGAAAATTAAACAACTGCAACTAGAAGCCTGAACAGCTCCTGCAACCCCAAGCTAGTAGAAACCAGCTTGATATCCAACCTGCTCCAAGTAACCTGAAAAATAGTTTACATATACATAGGGTGAGTATAACAGTATACTCAGTAGGATCCTCCCTGAAACCTCTAGTGCAAAAATAAAGAATGAATTCTATATCACAGTGAACAACAAGTGGAACTAATTTGTCACCTAACAGGTATACTAAGTTCCCAACCTCACCATGGCTACTCTCACAAAGTAACACATACAAAAATATATCATATTATAAAGAATATCATGGGTACCCTACTACTACTTCCCCACTAGTTTGCCACTTTTTCCCAATGTCTAATGTCCTAAGAATCTCTCTCCAGTAAGGCTTGCCCACATACACCTGGGTGAAGCACCAAAATATGCACATCCTTCACCATAAATGCTTACTCACAGACACCTGGGCGAAGCACAACACCATCCTCACAACATAAAGTAACCGGGTAGTTTTTTGGATCCACCACAGCTCGCATAACGTGTATCATACGTCGGGTATTATACCTCAATCCATTACAGCCCATACACTGAGTAAGGATCCTCAAGCCGTCACAGCCTTTACAAATTACACCTATAGTAGTCCATAGGATAATATATCTAGAATATATGTGTGTGAATTACCACAATCCATTGCAGCCCTCTAAACACATATAAGAGGGAAAACTAAACGTTATGACTAATGGCACAAGTATATACCAATAGATGAGTGTAGGGACAAAGGGGGTAGTCATCCATTCATCCTCCCACCCAAATGTTGGGGAAACCACCCCCAGGGCTCAGAATCCATGGGGTCTCAATTTCCCTTACTGACAGGATGAATTAGTGTATAGAAACACAAAAAGTACAAAATATACTATATCTCACAACCACACTATGGGCATAACCTAGTCTTAGACACAACTGAAGCTAACGTCTCTCGGACTCCGAGGGCGACTTCTAAGACTAGGTATCCTATAAGCACACAACCGTTTAAATATATTTATTACATTACATCATTCCTATTTTAACGATTCCACTCTGCGTTAATTAATTCTTTAAACATTAACTTACCATGAACAAATCCTCATTAAATTTAATTAGCAACACACCCAAATTCAACTATTTCCTTCAACAGTTTTCAACCTCATCATTTTGTTACAGCAACTCCAACCCCATGTGTTAACACCATTTATTCAATTATTCATTACAAAATTACATTCCCATATTCCCAGGAATTCTAGAAAAACATTCTTTGCTACTAAACACAAAGGGGGTCAACCCGGGGAGTAGATGTACTACCTTTAGAGTCTTTTCCACCTATAGCAAGAGCATAGACCCATCCTCTGTAGAGACCTGAAGCCTGACGTACATAGACTTTACATTACTTTTTTGGAATACTTATTACATAACAAAAACACCCACACAAGGATCATAATAGTTTAGCGTCTTTGGAATCTCGGAATATAATCTTCTAATCCTAGTGAAAGATCTTTAACATCTCCCATAAAGATCTTCCTTTTTTTACCTAACACCTTTTTTTATATCCTGGGGAAAAGAAAACATAAAAGGGTGAGCTCAAATGATCAGTAAGGGTAAACAAAAGAAATATAAATCACATCATATACATAAGCCCACAACTTTTGGAAATCTTGACCTTTAAAAAAGATCATAGTTTCATAACTTGGGATAACTCATGGCAGGGAAATGTAATCACAATAATCATAACTTAAAACATTAAACTTTGTGGAATACACACATAATCATAGAGAATCATTTCTTGTAAGTCAAGACTCATTGCCAAGACTATCTTAGTGGACAAAGTCCCTTTCTGAACCGAGTCACCCTCGTTTCAGTCCTGTTTCACTGAACTGGTATATCCTACCATTCCGGCCATGTCTATCTCATGAGATATAAAATCTTTACCCAATGCATTGGAGGGAGATATAGGTCCCACCCATCTCATAATGATACCATTCTTATGTGTGCCACAAAATCATAAATCATACATCATTGCATAACCCATGTAATACAAATGGGAATCTTAAACATCATGCCATCATAAAAAAATTCATATAAGATAAAGGAATTCATAAAAATAATTCCATCACAACATAATCAAATCAATGTAATAATATGTATAAAAACATAAACCTTTATTATCTTAGATGGAAAATAATTTTGATAAAACACTTGAACTCCATTCTTGAGGAAAATATCCTTTCTACTTTGAAAACACTTTTCATTTATTAACATGTCATAAAATCATAACTAAAAGAAGTTTATTTAAAAAATAAACTTGAAAACTTGTAAAGGAAGCTTCTTGGAAATAATGTTTTAAAAATCCATTCTTGTCGTATAAGTTAAAAGAAAACATTTTTCTCGTACTTTTTTCAGAAAAGTTAAAAAGTACCTCGTACGAAAAACGACAAAAGATTCCTTTCATATATTTTACTATAAACTCAAAAAAGGGTAAAATAGGATTTAAACAATTTTAGGTGAATGGAAATAATATTACATATTGAGGAAACATGGATGTGGATGATAAAATACACCCCAGTAAATACTAAAGTATAAACAATCTCAGATAAAAATTAGATTGTGATATTTCCCTTACCTTAAGTCCGATGTTCTTCGTAAGTGTCCGAACCTCCTGTATAATGATTTAAATACTGTCACTAACTTATTAAAGTATCATATTCATTGTTATGATATCATATATGGTTCACTTATGACTTTATATTACCCGTTCTTTTGTAAATTCCATGTTAAAGAAACGTTTTGGGTAAAAATCGTTTCATTTATCGTAGGTGTTTGGACTTGTTGTTATTGAAATTATTATTAGTTATATCATGATTTACTTACTTGCAGAATATAAAACATGATTTATATATCATATATATTCAGTATATATATATATAATAGATAGATAAATGAAATAAAACACACCGTTCATGGAGACGGTAGTCCGTACGTACGCATGAACGCTGTTTTCCTTTCCTTATTGTCTTGAAAGGAAGTAAGTAGATGAAATACATATTTACATAAATACAGTAGCTTTATAATTTCATATATTTCATTATTATTTCTTATATATACTTTATAATAATTCTTAAATTGTTAGAATGAATCTCATCGCGTCGTGGAGACGGTAGTCCGTACTTACGCACGAGCGATGATATCATTCTCATGATCGTGAAATTGTGTTTAAGTGTATTTATACTATTTCAGTATCAATATCATATAATAATAATAATATATAGTTACTCATTACACCATTATACCCATCCAATTAAGGAGGTGGTGGAAAATAGATTACACCACGGCGTGGAGACGGTATTCCGTATGTACGCACGCGCTGTGATTTCTTTTTCCGTAGGATGGATAGATGGTGAAATAGGGTTGTTTCATAATTATAATAACATATCAGTATATGAGTGATACTGATTTTATTACTTCATGATGAAACAACTAAAGATGAAGAAGTGGAAGAAGAAATAAAGATGAAAGAATCGGTAATGGGCTTTACCTCTTCTTTGAAGTCCTTCTTTAAAACCTCCTTTTAGGGCACTAAAATGGGTCTTTGAAGAAGACCATAACCTCTAGGATGTCTCTAGGGAAGTGGAGAGGAGGATTTGTCAGGGGTTGGCCGAGCTAGATTGCTCAATGTTGTGTGAGGAAGAGAGGGAGGAGGTGCCCTTTTATAAGGGAGGAGAGGGGCACCTTTGGAATAACTAAAAATATTATTTTATTATAAAGTCATGTTCGGTTTTAAATAGATCCAAATTGATTTATTTCGAGGCTAAGGTAGTTATGGGTCTAAATCCTCTCATCCAATAGGATTTAGACAAGTTTAGGTAAATATTGTACCCTTATCAATTAGATCTAACTCTAAGTTAAATAATTTAACTTTTACCGTGTCATTTTGTTTTCTTACACTATATGGTTAATAAACTTACTATATCAAGCCAAAAGAACCCCAAGTTGTTTATTATTAATATATATAATCTTATATAAGTAATTTATCCGAACCTTAGATTTTTAGGAATAAAATAACAATTAATAAAATAATATTTGTTTTAAAAACTATTTTATGTCAATTTTGACACTATTTGGTATATGATTTTTATGAAATTTATAACAGAATGATACGTTCGAACAAAGTTTCGTAAATCAACAATAACATGTCATATTAACCTAGAAAATTAGTGTAAGTCATAAAAAGTCTCAAATTACATTTATTTGGGCATTTATAACATCAATTATGTCATTATTTCATTAATAAGACAATTACAGCATCATCTATGTGTCATAATAAATGATAATTATTTAATCCCTAAAAATTATAAATAAATTCCTATGATGTATATAATTGTATTAGATATCTGGAGACTATTCATGTTCGAAGTTTCATGAAGTTTATCACTAGATTAAAATTATTATACTTATAAGATTTAAGAAATTGACATGTTGTCACATTCTTTGGTTTTAATAATAATTAAATTATTTTCATTGACACAATTTAATTAAATGAATCTAATCCGACCCTTAGGTGATATGGGTCGACTTTTATTCATCCAATAGGATTTTTACATTTTTTAGGGTAATTTTAGAATATTATATTTACCCTTAATTACCCGATTTACCTTTAACTATGGTAAATAAAATTTACCGTAGTTACTATTCATAATTCCCAAAAATAAAAAGTAGCATATTAACATAATTTGGACCCACTAATTCCAAATATGGAATCCATTTTTTAAAATTCAATACACAGAAGTTGCATAAATTAAATTAAAATTAATCCCCTTGTCGAATAAAAACGGGTTTTTGTTTAAAACATTGCAAAAGATTGAATTGATTTAACCTATGAATTGAAGGTAAAATCAATGATAATGTCATACATTATATTAAATGGTAAAAATATATTATATTTATACTTTAAAACCATTAAATATTATAATTTAACCACATAAGATATTACGATGAAAAAAGTTGTTTTTAATTAAAATATAGCGTGTTTTTACTATTCATTAAAATATGAAAGTTATCAGAAAAATATCAAAACCTTATCTAATGTAAATTTTTATGTCCTGATTCAAAAGGAGAATTTTATTTTGTCAAATTGAAATTATAAACATGTCAAAAAATTGATTTAATGTGGGTGTGCCATCAAAAGGCGGCAAAACTGCATTTTTTTAAAATTACATATTTTACCCGAAAAAATTATTTTGTTTTTATACCATGTTCTAGAAAATGTGTAAGATGAATAATAATGTTATAAAATTCAAAATTTATTTAATACTATTCATAACGGCTAGTACATGACAATATTATAATAATATATCATTGTTTATTAAAACCCGGTATTGCGTAAAACACACGCTATCGAGGAAGGTCGCGATTGCGTGTAATGCAAGCCAAGTCAGGGTTGCGTGTTGTGAAAGAATCCTTCGTTGTTTCGTATAACAGAATCCAACCATATTTCATTTATACATTGATTAAATATATATATATATACTCAATGTTGCGTAGAATAACTATTATCAAAAATGTGTGTAACACGATCCAAGAATAGTGTTGCCTATACTGCAAGCTAATACGGTGTTGCGTATAGCGCAAGGTAATCTTGGTGTATAATACAACAAAAGACATTAATGAAATTAAAAAGAATAGTTTTCATAAAATCTCGGGGTGTTACATCCTTGCTTGAGAGGCTAGACATGGAAAGCATGTGGCATACCCTACGCATCTTTGCCCCATTCGGGAGAAGGGTTAGAAATTCCAGTTGCCTTGAGCAGTGGGGAAAAGTTATGAAAATAAAGAACCAAAGAACCAAAAAGAAACCAACAATCACAACCATATCATTCCATCAACCACAGTGTCCTCCCCAACACCACATGTATAAACCAATTCATCCCGCCACTCTAGGCGTCATCCGCTACCACAACCCAAAAGGCCTCTATGCACCCACATATCACAACAACCATCCAGGATCACATCAGAGCACAAGAAGCAGGAAAGAAACCACCACATCAATTGGGCTCTTGGCACTTTAACTATCAACAGGGTCACTCAGAACCCTTCAAAGAATTTTCATACAATCAAATCTTTAAACCATCTGGAATTAACAGGTTTATAATTCATTGGTTCCAAAATCGGGAACCTAACAAGTAAGCTATCACAAATGAATAAACATGCTTACTACGCCAATTTGATTAACATAAAATTGCATCAAGAACCGGATTCGTTTTCGTGCCTCTTTATCCTTAGCCAAACAATTATCAAATAATCACAATTTACGTTATTTACCAATTTCTATCAAGAACGAACATAAAATCAAAGAAAGCATAGATATCACACTATCTAGCAAAACTTGAGGTAATAACATACAATCGATATCAATTTCATTATCTGGTCAAAATATTTATTATGTCAATTCCATTTTTCATCCAAGGGGATTAAACATGCTAACTATACAATTGCACATAAAATAAAGTGAAGCAATGAATCCCCTTCCTCATGGTTTTTGACAAAAACCCCCAACAATGAAGAACGCACAAGAAAGCCGGGTTGATTCTCCAAAAACCTGCATTAGATCTCTCCTCCTCGCAAGATCCATAAAAAAGCTCATCATATTTGGCATCCACACACATAGATCTACCCATAAAGGGAATAGATCTAAGAAACCGTTGGAAGAGGAGATGTAGATCAAAGTAGATCTAAGAAACAAAACAAGAATGATCACATACCTCATGAAATAGGATTAGATTTTCCAATAGAAGCCTTTGGATCGCCTCCAAAAATGCATGGGAGAGGTTCTCATACCTTCAAGGAAGGGTAATCTCGTGTTATGGCCGCTTAGAAGCTTAAACGAACCATTTAGAGGAAAAACGAGATAGATCCACAATTTTAGGATCTAAGATTAAGTGCCTGCATGGTTAGTCTGCACGGTTTGACAAAACGTGCGCCAACAATGTGTTAGCTACTGCCTCACCAAAAACTCCTCACACAGTTAGTACACATGGTTAGCCAAACTGTGCGCTAACCAGGCATTAGCCACTGCTTCTAACACCAACCTCACAGGGTTTGGCCACACGGCTTAGACAAACTGTGCAAAGCCCATGCGATAGCTACTGCCCTTTAGTCATCCTTAAAAGTCTACCCAAACACACCACCAAGTCAACGTGACCATCCAGAACACCTCTAACACTACATTTTCACAAAGTAATGGACTGCAGAGGTCCAGACCATTACACCTGGAGTTAGGGAAGTGAGGGAGAGCCTAATTGAAGTGGGTGATGTATGTGGGGGTAAGGAAAAGAACGATGGAAGATGAAGGAGGAGCGCAATGGTATTCTGGGAATTAGGTATTGGTTTCCAAATGTATTATTAAAACCGTGGGAATAGATAATAAAAAAGAGATACCCCCATGGTTTTTCTAAACAATGGGGATAGATGCATGGGGAATGTTCCCTTATTCAGTAGTGAATTCATTCCTCTACAATTCATTCCATGCTCTTCTCATTGGCTAAACCCCTGATAATGAGATTTAGAAATTCTAAAAGTGTCTCCAAAAAACTATTTACCCAAATCCTTGTTAACATGATGTTCAGCATAAAAGGGTTCGCTACTTCCTTTTATGCTATACATTTCATGTTCTGACAATCCTACTCCTTTATAAGGTCCCAACCTAAGGAATAGGAAATAAGGGATTTCATCTCCAAAACTAGGAACATCGATGACTTCTTGTTAGGCAAGGATAGAACATGCTGATACCATTTGTAATGACCAACCAATACTCATTGTATTGAGAGTACAATGAGTCATTACTGGCCTTTATGAGACAATACTAAGATTCCAAAGGATGGAAATAAATTTTGAAGGGTTTCAGTTACATGTGGGGGATGATTTAATCATTATGAAATAAACCAATAAACTTAACAACTTTAACAAAAAATTCATTATATGATGTATGAACAATTAGATGGATGCTTAAAAACTTCTCATATCTCAAAATCACATCAATGTAAGAAATATCATAAGAATAACCAGATATCCAAGTACACAGTGGATAGAATACACACGTCTCTCCAAAGTCCTTAAGACTCCATGATCTACATGCTGTAATCCCAAAAATCTCCAAACATACCAAACATCATTAGGTAGTTCAAAACACATGTGAAACATTTCATTTTCCCTTTTCTTGGATGATAGCATCGATAAAAGAACCAATGTGCCAATGTAGGGGTGAGTATAAAACTTAGTAGGTTTCCCCCAATGAATTCACTACTCACACAACTAGGATAGATGTGGTAGCAACAATTAGATAAAAACGTTTATACAAAACAATTTCTCAAAAATAGGTTATAACTAATTATAAACATGTTTCCAAAATCATTCATTAACAAAAACATAAAAGTGCAATTGAAACCAATTTTCCCATCATAATACTTTTCTAGAAAAATAACTAAACAATATTTACAACCATTTAAAAATATCCCTTTATCAGCATACACAGCCATTCCTTAAGTCCATGCAACCAACCATGAATTATACATTATGAAAACTCCATACCCATGAGAGATTTCTCGTTGATCTCCCAACTCATCACAAGGTAATTGTTTCCCATGTGCCATTAACCCGTTGGCACCGAACAAGAGGTCAAATTTCAACCAAGCCTCGTGTATGAAATTACCATGTACCATTAAACCATTGGAAACGAGCACAAGGTCATATTTCAACCAAACCCCATATATTAAATTTCAACACACCACATATTCCCAACGATTATACTGAAACAACCATTTCAATAAAAACACCTTACTGTTGAAAACCATTTCCATCCAAACCATTTCAATGCCAAACCATTTCAATTCCAAACCATTTCAATAAAAATACATTTTTATTGGAAACAATTTCTATTTTAAACATATTTTTAATAAACCAATTATAAATTCCATAAAATATATAATTTAAAATCCTTATTTTAAATTCATGAAAAAAACCCCTTATTGTAAAACTATTCATCAAGAACACACAATTTCACAAAAACCACAAATCATCACAAATGAAGATATTTCCATGAATTTCACAATAAATAAAACAATTTGAATATAATACAATAACTTCTAGAAAGAGGATATGATTGTAAATAAACCTATCTCAATGGTTATGATGAAACTTTGACAACAAACGTAGAACGGACATGAAAGTGGTTCGATTCTCCAAGAACAGCCTTAGTTCTCTTATCCTAGCAGGATCATCACTCAACATTGAATTATTTGGAATACAAAAATATAGATCTACACAATCAAGGTTGGTATTTGATAAAGTATAGAGATCAGAGAAGTATATCTAATCAGATCTAAGAAAACATGGAAAATTTCGAAAGAATGGGGACATACCTCAATAATCGGACTCGAAATCACCAAGGGAAGGCTCTAGGTTGGTTAGAACTCATTTGGGAAGTTTTTTACAGACTTATAGGGAGAGTAATTTTGAAATAGGGTCCTTTTAAAGCAAAAACGAAATATATAGAGAAAAAATGAGTAAGCTCTTAGAAAGTGGGATCTAGATTCGACCTTTGCGCAAGGTTTGACCACATGGTTTGGGCCAACCGTGTATGGATCGTGTGACCTTAATTTTTGACTCAAAATGTCTTATAAACCCCCACAATCCCCAATCCTTCACCTTTAACCATTGATCGGAAACAAATATTTTATAGAAACATCCCACATTATATAAACACCCCACTTTCTGGAAACGTTCCACTTTATGGAAGCATACCACTTTATGGAAAAACCCACTTTATGGAAGCACCAAATTTATGGAAACAACCTAATTTATGGAAACATCCAACATTATGGAAACACCCAACATTTTAGAAATTTTCCATTTTATGGAAACTCACAATTTTATTGAAACTCTCTATTAAAGGCTCACCAATTAAAAAACATGAGGAAAGGGGTTATGTACCCGAAACTATGGGTACACTAGTTCTGAAAAAATAACTACGTTATAATCATGTAGATTGTATGTTCTACGTACACATGAGCAACATTTCCATTTTTCAATGATCATTATAGAAGAGGTTATGTATTATTTAATTTTTCAAATATTATCATAATGTAATCAATATATTATTAATAATTTAAATATACATATATAAAAACCATGTAATATGGTGACAAAAAATGAATAACATCGCTCTATGGATATGATAGTTCACATATATGCACAAAAAACATTAAAATTTTGATATTCAATGAAGGTAAGAATATACTAGATTTATTAATAAATTATAATGATAAATATCTCATTAATATCATATATAAATAATAATTACATAATTATAATAATTACAGAGATATCACAATTGAAAAAAAATTATATCAGTTCATAGAGAAGATAGTTCACACGTACGCATGAATGATTAATTATTTACCATTTGATAGAAAAAGATGTATATATAGTTAATGATATTAAAAAAATAAAATCTTCATATATTTAGGATATTTTATTTATTATTTCATCATGGTTTAATATGATTTTTTGGAATATGAAGAATAAATAAAATAGGAACACTTAATTAAAAATGACACATCTTCTTCGAATGATATCCCTTGATTAAAAACATAACACCAGAAAGAAGGGTATTATTCCTAGAATAAGGCCTCGATAATGTGAGGAGGGATTCTCGGAACATTGTTTGGATGAATATTTATGTACCATACTGTTTTCTATGTGTGAATAAAAGAGAAAAATGGGTGACCTTTTATATGATATGGGCGGTGCACTCTTGGAATTCTTCCAAATATTAAATTAATCAAATTTTTAATTCTTATAAAAATTGAAAATAACTAAATTATTGATATTATATTATTATTTTGGGTTTAATTACATTCCTTTAAATAAAAATAGATAATTTTTGAATTTTTTTAATCCTTTTCATTTTGAATTAAATACTTTTAACAGTTACCATGATATCATGTAATTTTCACTTTGAGGGAAAATATAATTACTATTAAATTATAAAAGATAAAAAATTGTTCCGTAATGAAATTTTTAGACATATAAAAATGATTTTTATAAATTTTATAATTTTATGAATTTTACGTCATTTACAAAAATATTATTTATTTAAACATATCAGTATTTTTATTTTTGACACGATTCATAATTTTAATTTTTAAAAATATCATAAGACCTTTGTATAATTAAAAGAACTATATTATATAATCCCTAAAATTTCATTTTCATCCAAAAATTTCTTTTATAAAATCATTTTTATCAAATAATTTGTATTTTAATAGTTTTAATATCATTAATTTGATTATCCCATTAATTAATCAAATATTACATCATCAATGTGTCACCATAAATTGTAAATAATTCACTTTGAAAAATGATAAATAAATTAGAATGATGTGGATAAACATTTTATATTTCTAAATACTATTTATAGTCCAATATATCCAATATATATCTCAATATTAAAAATATTTTACTTGCTAAAAACAAAAGTGTGATAATATGGACTTTTTTAAAAAATAATTTTATTATTGTCATAGTAACAACCAAGTGGCTTCCAAAGGCTATAATTTGAGCCCAATGATAATTATGGTAAATAAAAACACATATAAGTAAATTATTACATGTTTCTGGGTGACATTATAATATGAATAATTTTATTTTTACCCTTAATTAACAGATTTACCTTTAACCATGGAACTAAAGATTATTTCTAATGTTACTATTCATAATATCGAAAATAAAGAATATATAGTAATATTATTATGAATTTATGATTAATAATATGGAATACATGTTTTGTAATTCGAAACACATAATTTGATGATATTAATAAAAAATTAATCACATTGACAGAATTTGAAAATGAGTGTTTAATGTGAAAAAGTTCAAAAGTTCTTAATTTTTCAATATCTAATTTCAACGAGAAATTAATAAAAGAAACTTATATTGGATTAATTCATAAAAATTTAATAAAATAATACATTAAAATAATTCATGTATATTGATTAAAAATATTAATAAATTTGTTAATAATTCAATTTTCACATAAAAATGGAAAAAAATTCACTATTCCTCAAAACAATTATCTTATCAAAACAGATACAAAAACTTCAACCAAATTATATTTTGATACTCCTATTTCAAATAGTAAGTTTCCTTCCAAATATAAATTATAAATGTGTCATAAACTAGATTTAATGCATGTACTCCCTTAAAAGGCGGGAAAACAACCTTTTTTGAAAAAAAATACGTGTTTTAACTGTACAATTTGACTTGTTATTATATTTAGTATAGAAAACTCATAATATGAATGTAAAATATTAAACTATATTATATATATATACATTTTTCAATAATACAATCAAAAAATACTTATTTATTTATTAATTTACTTGCAAACAAACTGCTTCTTCACATTTAAGTAGTTTTTCAGAAAAAAATATAATTTTATTTTAAATGGGCTTTACATATATTTATAATTAATTCATCACAAAATTATTAATTATAAATAAATATATAACACATATTTTCATAATTCATCTAATCTAATTCATTCCTTCCAATATAATGGCTATGTAATAATTATAATATTAGATAACAATATTTAGTTGTTTCATTTATGTTCATTGTGCCATATCATGTGTAGTATCAAACATATTTTTTCCTTTTAAAAAAAATTAGATGTTACATACGACCTAACATATACACAAATAAATGTGATACAATATCTATGTTTAAAATTCAATAATTATTTTGTAAATGTATATATGAAATAAAAATATTTATAAAGACAATATCATTCTAGATATGAGGTATATATATATCTGATATGCAAGAACTAGAATATTCAAGAAAAAAAATTAGACGCGAAAGTAATTAAATTAACAATAGAAACAATGAAAATTAAAAATTGAAACAAATAAATAGGTTACAAGATGTTTTTATTGGACCATATATGATATATTAAATCTGAATGTTGTTCTGGTATAAATTATGACCAATCTAAAATCCATTATTCATGATTATAAATCATTTCCTTCCAAAAAAGGCATAAGTTAAGGGATTTTGTTTCAAATATATTTTACTTTAGACATATTTTTTAATATAAATGAATTCTCTTTTATTATACTAATATACATTCCATTTATTTATTTGACATTAATAAGTTTTTATTCATGAGGATAAATTACTCATTTATAGTTTTTATGTTAAATAAATTTTATTTTAAAGTTACCAAAGTGGTAAAAAATTATTTTATAATCTCATTTTATTTTTTAATTGTTTAATTTATCCTGAAAAAACCACTTTCTCATAATCATATTCATTGGGAAATATATTTATTATAAAATTATATATTATTCTATAATGTATATGATTATTTCTCAATCCAAATTACTTTCTTACAGATTGTGTTTAATTTGAATGATATTATATTAGTTTGTGAAATATTGATAAATATGAATAATTTACCCAATAAAAGTATTAGATGAAAAAGAATATTGATTAATGAATCTTTTATATTATATGATATATGTGGAATTATTTTGACATTCCATTATGGGTGGGGCCATATTATTGATTTCTACTTGATATATCGAATTTTTTATGAGAAAAATAAGTTAGTTATTTTAGTTGGGGTTTTACCCATAGTTTGAAAATACCTTTTGATATTATTTTATTGTACAAGTTTCATAATTCTTGAGGATATTATATCCAATAATTATGAATTTCCTCCCTTAAGAATTTAGTTATCTTTATCCATGATGTATTGATAATTAAATTATCTCTAGATGGATTTCATTAATATGTATTGATTTAATTTAATGTCTGTTACGTTATATACCATAGAGTACTATTTATGAGTTATTTAATCATGACAGTAATGTTATTGACAAATAGGGTGTTTATTTAGTTATTTACCTTACCATAATTATTATTCCATATATTAATGATTGTAAAATATTTTATATGAAATTAGTGTTCAATTATTTATCTCATCATACTAATTTTTCTTAATGATTCCTAATAACTTCTATTATACATAACCTTTATTGGAAATTTTAGTTCACCCATATTTGTTTTCTCTCTTAGGAATTAAATAAATGTTTAATGAAAGATAAGAAATAATATTATAGAGTTAATAATGATATTATCAAAAATAAATTCCGTTTTAATTTTTGTAATCAAAAGTAATATGGGAGTCTTGTATGTTTCTCATTTACCAACACTAAAAAACTATTCAGTCATTCAGGATTTGATTCCTTGTATCATATATAAATTTCAAAATGTAGCCATTGTCTCAAGGTTAATTTTATCAGTGTTGTAATAGTTTCTATCACGTCAATTTTATTAGAAACCATGGGAAATGGATTTCGGAAATCATATAGTAGTTATCATTACACTATGATTGAAATTGATTATAAATGTAGACAAAAATCAATTGGTTCTGTTAAGGTATATATTATATATTTCATTCCTAGAAATTTATCCCTTCCAATATAATATAAGTGGATGTGGTTTTATCATATATGTTCATAGGTGTATGAACTCCAATAATTCAAGTCGAGATTGACTCGAGTGATACATGATATATGACAATAGGGCTAAATATGCACCTCGTTGGACAGAAATAGGGCATATGATTTGGTTTATTCACATTTTCATTACAAACCATTATATAGGATTTAAATAGATAATTATAATTAATGACCTGGGAAAAATCTATGTTTTCAAATATTGAAATTAATGTTTTAGGATTTATACATACTATAAAATATGATATTGTTTTCACACTAGAATTATTATTTCTCATAATATATTTTCTTAGTCAATATATAGAAGATGAAGGAATCATGTTGATGTTGAACATCATTGAAAATATGTTGACATTGAAGAACTAAGTGGGATGCTGACTGTACTGAAAGATATTATGATTATTACTAACCATTTACCTCAATACATCATTAACAAACTTTAATTACTCAGATTTTTCCAATTTTATTTCTTAAAATTAATTGGCAAGATTTCTAGACTAGTTGCTGAGATGATATGAGATTTCTTGGCCCAGTGTGTCTGGAACAGTTCATTGAAAATGTTATGTTTTTAATAAAACATGAATTCTTTTTCCTTAAAAAGTGGAAAAATCCATCACAGATGCTCAGATTAGAAATATGAGTTCACTGTTGTGTTCAAGGCAGCATCATTTCCTTAGGAAAGGCCTAAAATTGTCATGCGCAGGACAAATGTGAAGGATAGTTTTTAGTTCAATTAATAAATAAAACAATTCAATTAATAGTTATTTTATTTTCAAATCATAATAAGTCAACAATGGAGACTCGGCTTGGAAGTCTAACACAATTTTTGAGTTCCTAGTGTGGTGTATTCCCTATGTGCAACTAAACATTAATCAAGGTGAGTATTCTATATAAAAAACCTAAAATGATGTATTAATCTTTATATAATTTAAATGTAAATTATTTTGTTGCCACTATGAAAATTTATTTTAAAAAATACATATAAATAAACCCTTTGGTTTTCTGTATAACCCTTGGAACATTATATAATTTCTAGGGAGAGCAGGCAGAAAGAATACACTCGAGGGAATGAAGAAATATTGGAGATTGGATCATGGTTGGTCACACCGACGAAGTAGGAGGATCTTGTAAAATATGATAATAAAAATTTTCCCCATTATTGAATGATCCATACTCGAGGTAGGGTGTTTTTATTTGTGATTTGTTTCTTGTTATTAAATTAAACGATTAATGTGGACCAACCAATGAATGGGTTGATCCATGGTTTAGTTTCTCTTGAGGGATGGTTAAATATTACGGTTTTATGGGTGATACATCCTTGTAATTAATATTCTTCATTCTTTGTTTTAAAACGAATAAATCAAGGTCAATTCAAAAAAAGTCCTAGATCCATTTTTCAAGTTTTCAGGTGAATTTATTCACTCCCCTCAATCTCTCGTGGTCTTCAAGTGTTATCTATCTTATCACAACACTTTGAAATGCCAATGTGAAAGATTGACCCTTATGCCCCCAATCCATGGAACAATGATATGATATTGAAGGATTTGACCTCGTGATAGCATTGTATAGGTTCGATAGGGGTGTGGAATAATTTGGAAGAGACAATGGAATATAGAGGGACAAGATAGTGGAACATGATCAGAGCTCTAGGTGGTTTAAGTGAGGCAGGGTGGGTCCATAGCAGACGACGATCAGGTAGGGATAGGTTTCTTGTGGGGAATTTGGTGATGGTAGAGTTGGTAGAGGATCATGTCAGGGACGATGTGGCTAGAGGGCATGGACCATGGAAGGAGGCTACAACAAGAGGAAGCGATGTTGACTACATACATGATGAAGAGTTGAGACGTGGCTCAATGTCTCATCAGAGGAACCAATGGAAGATAGAATTTGGGGAAAGTAGTGTGATTGGTTAGTCATGTGGAATTAGGTTCGGCATTGTGAAACCAAGGAGGCACACATTAGGGGGACGACCACATGCAGTGCAGCAAACCAGCCTACATGCATCGGGCCCGGTCCACCAGGACCAATAGGACTTACCAGTTTGGGCCGAACCAAATCAGAACAGGTTGTGTCGGTCAGGCTGTGGGTCTAGCAGGTCAGACTAGACCCAAAATAGACCTCGGTCAGGAATTTTTATTATAATAGCTATAACATCCAAACAGTGTGTCTTTTTTATGACAATTTTGCACTATGGGGACCATGCGAAGGGATGATAATTTTTAAGTAATCAAATTGAGTTTTTGTTGAAGTTGGAATATAAACAATTTTCTTGAGGATTAGCTTCTCTCGAAATAAGCACACTATTTGTAAAATCCTATGACTGGCTATGATCTTGATACTATATGACTCGGTGTCTAACTAACTCAGCGTCTGCATGAACTATTGACACTTTGTGTGTAATCGACACTCCGTGTGTTATCAACACACCATTTAATATCGAAAATCCATGTGTTGTGTAAAATCCACGTGTTTTCCACACACATTGTGTTATCGACACTCTTTGTTTTTTCTAAACTGGGTGTTATATGGAAAATATCAGATAATCTTATATTTAAAGGTATAGAGCTATACATGTGTGAGCTGACAATACTATTTCTATTTGGTACACTTTTTCACGTTCCTTTGTGGTGTTCCTTCGTGGTGTTACTTCATAGAGTTCCTTCAGGGTATTCCTTTATGGTACCCCTTAGTGGTGTTCCTTCACAGTGTTACTTCTTGGTGTTCCATCATGGTGTTCCTTTGTGGTGTCCCTTCGTGCTTTTCCTTCACATTGCTCCTTAGTGGTGTTTTTTTAGTGTTTTGTCATGGTGTTCTATCGTAGTTTCCCGTAGTAGTGTTACATCATGGTGTTTATTAGTGATTTTTCTTCAAGGTGTTACTTTACAGTGTTCCATTGTGGTGTTCTTTAGTGGTTTTCCATTGTAGTGTTCCTTCATGATGTTCTTTCGTGGTGTTCCTTCATGGTGTTCATTAGTGGTGTTCCTTTGTATTCTTCCTTAGTGGTGTTCCGTCATGGGGTTCCTTAGTAGCATACCTTTGTGGTGTTCCTTAGTTATGTTCCTTTGATGTGTTCTTTAGTGGTGTTCTTTTTTGGGGTTCTATAGTGGTGTTCCTTTGTGGTTTTACTTCTTGGTGTTTTTTGTGGTGTTCCATAGTGGTGTTCTGTCATGGTATTCCGTAGTGGCTTTCCATCGTGGATTTCCTTCACCATGTTCCTTTGCGGTGTTCCTTAGATGTGTTCCATGATGGTGTTCCTTCATTGTGTCCTTTATGGGTATTCCATTTTTTTCTTCCATCATGATATTCCATTGTAATTTCCTATGTATTTAATTTTCCTTTGTTTTTTCTGGGTGTCCTATAGAGTATTATTTTATTCACCACTACACGATCATTGGCAACACATTTCAGCTCCTATGATGATGATCAATGACTTAAAGGTGTCCTTGGTAGAACAAAACTAGGTGGTTCATAGTGAGAATAGAAATTCATGGTATGCTCCTACAACTTCATAAAATTTTCTAGTGCCTTTACCTACTAGTAGGGTTTTCTTTGGAAGAGTTTCCAGAAATTTTGCATTCACTTTTACAGACTCCTTTTTGGTTGGGCTTGTATTATGGCCTTGTTTACTTCCAATTTTTGTACTATCTTACTCTGATGTTGGTATCATAGTGGAATGAATTCTTCATTACCAAGTGTTTTTACATTTATTTGGGCATAGATATGAGTGTGTGTATAGGTACATAGGAAAATTCCTCACATTCGTGGGATATCCCTACATAGTGATAAACACAAACTCGTAGCCTATTAGAGGTGGGCTTGGGGTAGTCACGGAACGGGACCATCTGGGACAGATCATGAAAGAGTGGTATCAATGGGGGATAGTTTTAATTATGGACCAAGATTCGATGTGATTGGTTTGGGGGAAACGTGTTATTCTATTGGAGTTTAGATATCAGATAAAGTAATCTTGTGTTGTGGAGGAGGCCGATGCATCCATACACCAAGACTCTACATTCTACTTTTCAACTAGGTATATGAAACACTGGTTGTAAGGAAAAATAATGGTACATGCATAATATAGGATTTGGGTGTGTTCTCATGTACTTAATGAGTCATCTCACCATGTATACACTATTTACCATGGTATATTCTATTATATTTTAAGATTCATCCATATAGAGATCCATCCAAGATTCCAACCCATGATCAGGAGGTTGATCTGTAGGATGGGGATAATTTGGTACATGGATTTGTACTAGAGAGAGAACCTCTAGATTCATCACCAACAATAACCCCATCTATAGAGCAGTAAATGGTACCCATATTACCAACAGTTGAGGCGAATAGGTTGAAGGAAACTTGAGAGTTTCAACAATAAATACCCCTTAGGTATTGAGGCGAGAATGATACATAAGTGACTATTGACTATCTTGGGGTGGTGATCTAAGTTTTCCTACTAGTTTAGACACCATTAGATTAGATGGTGGTCCTGATAGATATCCTTATATACATATTATCAAGGTGATGGAGGGTTTTGGATACTCGATCTTGTGATGATGCGACTTTGATTAGGTCAATGTTTGAGAACCTTTTTCTAGAGGAGTTCTCACCCGATAATCTAAGGGTTGTATCTATCCATAAGTTTCAACCACTCCCTCGGGATATAATTTCCATATCTGAGTATCCATTGGAGTATAATAACCATTCTAGGTACTCTATGGATGTGATACATGACTAGTACATCATGCATTGGGCCTTCGAGTGAGGTACTTGTAGGGACATCCAAGACATTGTTATCTCTATGGTCATTCCTACCAATTCTAGGGTGCAAGAAATAACTCTTTTGGTAATGATTTCCTTATATGAAAAAATAATTCCAGTGATTGTCAGTAGTGTTCAAGAAGAAGTAGATAGATTCACAAGGCGGTGGACATGGCAAAGGATATGGGACAGTAGAAGGAGAATGTAAAAATTTTGTCCTCATACCACCACCACACTCGGGTGTTCCACACCAGGATCAAGTAGCTGGAGAATAGGGGAGGGATACATCTATATGAGGGTGAGACATATGAACCATGCGATCCATGAATGATTTGGGGTATAATCTATGTTTATTCTACTTTTTATGAAGTATTGATAGACACGTGTAATTTTCATTATTTTGTTTCCATGAATATTATTTGAGACTCAGTGATTTCACTTGAACCATTGACTCGACACTCCCACTTAGTGACTCATACTGGAGATGTCCTAATTATCACACACCAGTGCCAACAATGTGTCCTAACTCTTTGAGGAAAGAGTATCAGTTGAGATAACTTGGTAGTGGTGTCAAGGTCTTCAAATGTCAGTCTTGTTAAGAAATGTTTACTTCTAGTTCATAATCATATTGACTGATTTAAGTCAATAATGTGGTGTGTCTATAGTGGTGGAACATGTTTTCCATTAAATTTGAAACGAAATACCAAGATAGCCTATAATTTTATCACACAATGAGGATGGAGCTGATTTATCATCAAATGGAAAGCCTGACCCTTTATGCAATGGGAGTTACGAGTGCTCAATTTCTTTTTGCAGTGGTGGAGTTTCAGTGGATATAGCAATGGTGGAGACAGAGATAACGGAAATAGTTCCTCCAAGAATCTAACATCGATTTTTTATACGCACAAGAAATGGAATGTAGTGATAGGAGGACTTATAGAAATGGGTTTGGACAAACCGTTGGTATAGTGGGTACTTATACCAATGGTTTGGAGAAATCGTTTGTATAGGGTCTCTATTATGGATCTATACCAACGGTTTGTCCAAAACCATTGGCATTGATCTGTATAATTGACTTATACCAATAGTTTCCCCAAATAGTTGGTATAGGTCCCCACTATAACAATGGTTTTTCCAAAACCATTGGTATAGGTACAAATTAGTGACCTATCCCAATGGTTTTGGTCAAACCGTTGGTATATATCCATTTAAGATAACTATACCAATGGTTTGCGAAAAACTATTGGTATAGATCATATTTCCAATAGTGATGACCCACAATGAGGACCTGGGGCCTTGTCTGGACGTCGTGACATTGACAGTGTGATTTTTTGTGAGATAGTATGTGGCTATTTTCTTGGTTAGAGGAAACCAAAATAACAAGTCGATTGGGCATGCAGTGTGGTGGGATGGCTGAGAGGAACACGACTCAGAAACACATCAGTATGGAGGCATGTGTCCAGGGTGGACCATGTACGGAATATCAAACTGACCCACATATTACGGGTTATACAGAAAGAGTAGGACACTCAATGTCCTAGTGGTATGGACCCCTAAACCCATCAGTTCGGGTCGGGCCTAACCTGGCCAGAATGGGTTAGGTTGGCCAATGGGTTAGGCAGATCAGAACGAAATCAGGTCTTCTTTTTTCAGTGAAGTAGCTGTAACATTTAGATCATGTGTCTGTTTGATAATCTATTTAGGACATTAGGACCCTTTTGATGAGACGGTCCTTTTGAAGTACTTTATTTTATTTTCTATAGATGTTGGTATAAGACCTTTTGGATTGAGATGTAGGTTCTCGTTGACTAAGCGTGCTATGGTCATAATCTTGTGGCAAGTTATGAACTTGAAACTATGATCTAGAAACAATGTTACTCGTTGTCTACATGACTTGGGGGGAGGGGGAGCATGAATTATTGACACTCCATGTGTTATCAACACTCCTTGTGTAATCGACACTCCATGTATTATAGACACTCTATATAGTATTGAAACACCATGTATTATCGACACTATATGTGTTATTGACACTCCATGTGTTATTGAAACATGGAGTTCTATAGACTATGTCTGATAACTACTCTTCATAATATAGAATTATACCTATGTGAGAGGATTATACAATTTATATACGGTACACATCGTTGTTTTCCTTCGTGGTGGTCCTGAGTAGTGTTCATTCATGGTTTTCTTTAGGTGGGTTCCTTTATGGTATTCTTTCATGGTGTTCCATAGTGGGGTTTCTTCTTGGGTGTTTCACAGTGGTGTACCTTCATGGTGTTCCTTCATTGTGTTTCATAGTGGTGTTCTGTAATGGTGTTCCGTAGTGGTGTTACTTCGTGGTATTCCTTAGTCATGTTCATTCATGGTGTTCCTTCATGGAGTTTGTTCATTGTGTTTCTTAGTGATGTTCCTTCATGGTGTTCCTTCGTAGTGTTCCTTGGTGGTTCCCCCTTGTGGTGTTCTATAGGGGTGTTCCGTAGTGGTGTTCCTTCATGGTGTTCCTTCGTGTTGTCCCTTATTTGTATTCCTTCATAGTGTTCCTTTGGTATGTTCCTTCATGTTGTTCCTTAGTGGTGTTCCTTAGTGGTTTCTCTTCATTGATTTACATATCCTTCAGGGAGTTACTTGGTGGTGTTGCTTCATGGCATTCCATTTTAGTGTTCCTTCGTGATGTTCTTTCAAGGCGTTTTTTGTGGTGTTCCTCAATGGTGTTCCTTCATGGTGTTTCATTGTGTTGTTACTTTGTGGTGTTTCTTCACGGTATTCCTTTGTGGTGTTCCTTAAAGGTCTTACATAGTGGTGTTCTTTTGTGGTTTTCATTGTGTCAACCTTTAGTGTTATTCCATTGTGGTTTTTATTCATGGTATTCCTTTTTTATTTCCTATATAGTTTATTTTATTTTTTGGTTTAGGGGTGTACTACTGATTATTATTTTAGTCACCCCATCATAGGCTTTCCCTACATTTGTTATGTCTTTTGAAGATGATCTATGCTTTGATTGATTCCTATGTAGACTAGGACCAGGTGGTGCTTCATGAGACCAGACAGTCGATGTGTGCTCCTCTGGCCTTAAACAGCTATCTAGAATACTTATCTTCAGGTCGTGTTCTCTGATGGGTAATGAAAAAGTGTACCATAACTAACTAATGAACTAACCAGAGATGAAAAAAATGGAGTTCACTATGTGATCATGTGATAAAAAATATGTTTTAATGAATGATCAATTTCCTTCAATTAATAAATTTCTAAAGAGGTTCCCATGAATCTTTATCAATGGAATGGGAAAATTTATTATGTGTTGAAAAGAAGGGAATAAAACAATGAATTTTAGTGGGAATTGAAGAGTTTGATCGATGGAAATAAATTTAATCATTGCGATCAACTTATAGTTTTTTCTTAAATATTAAAACTAATGTATTATCTAATTCAAAGAATACTTCTTATGATTTTCAATAATACCATTGTTAGAACTATTTTTAAATAAAATGGGTGATTTATTTATATAATGGGGTTCATGAATTTAAAAATTATCTCATTTTCTGCTGTGGAATTTTGAATATAAGAGTTATATACAAAAAAGGATTGTGTGAATTTTTTTAATCATATATTTTTTCATTTTCAAAAATGTTATTGATACTATCATTGGTTTATGAGTTTATTATTAATTATATGTTCAATATCGTGAACACCCATTTTGTGAAATTGTATGGTTATAATAAAACATGATTGTGGATATTTTTAGAAAACATTTATGAGAATACAAACTATTTTTATACTATATGAGGATGTTATTAGACGTAGAATTTCTTAACATTTTTTGGAAATTATATTGAAATCATTTTTATCATTTATAGTTTGTATTATCTTTGATGTTGTAGTACTTATCTATCATCATAATTATTGAGCGTTGTAGAAATTATATTAAAATTCATTTTGGAATAGGATATTCCATACAATGGGTGAAAATTAATCATATCTGGAATGTTTTTTCGGATTTAAGCCAAAAATTAAGGATCATATCGATTAGTGTGTACAAAATTATTATGTGATTTTCTGGTTAATTGTATTTTTACATAATATATTTTCTGAAAAAATATTAATGATTAACATATTCTGTTGTTTTTTAGGTTTAGATGTTGATAAAATATTTTTTATGAATGAGTTTTTGAAAATAATATTAAATATATATAGTGACTTGTAACTATTTTATAAATCTTGTTGATTTTATGAAACTTTAAAAGTTTATTTTAGTTATTTGAGTTTATGAAAGTAATTTTTTATTCATTTGTTAAAGTATGTGATGAAGAGGAAATTGATTAAAGTACAACCAAATGATAACATTTATGCCTATATTATTTAAATATATCAAGTAATAATATTTTCATAAGTTCTTAGACATTAATAGACTTCGTTGACATTAAGAAAAATATTTCAAAACAAAAATTTTATAATATTATCATCATATACAATAAATAATTATCCTTTTTCACTATCACATATGTATGAATTTATAGTTTTTAACATTATCTCGATGTTTCAAATACTTATTAACAAGTACTTTTTTCACCATCCATCAATATTTGAAATTATGTTTTTCTTATATATCCTTATCTCACTTACATAAAATGTTATCCTCTAGGTAATATTTTTAATATGATATTATAGATAACCTATTATATATATATTTAATCTCTTAAGAGTATGTTTTACTAACCCTATTTATAATTTGTGTTCTTTTTAACAATATTTTGATAATATATATCCCTTTATATATGAAAACATATTATGATTATGAGGATACCGTTAATTAAGGGTGAGGGGAATGTAACACCCTGTGATTTTAAAGGGATAAAATATAGTTTGATAGTATATATGTAATTAAAATCAATGCAAGTATTACATTGTAACACCCCAAAACATTATGATATATTTATTTTTATATCAATTCAATACCTTGTATACATTATGGAACACACAACCCCAATTCTAAATGAACTATAACATATTATACCTTTATAAAATTGTTATTTTATTGTCATTTTTTAATAGTAGTAAATAAATTATGAAATGTATATGGTATACATATTAAGAAAAAAATTTCATTTATTAAATATTTATTTATGAAAAATAGTTGTCCTTTAAAATAAAAATGTTTTTTCAGAAAACAATATTTCTCTATAAGATGGTCTAATCATATTTTTCCTCATTATTTATATTTTTTATCTATTTTTTAACATTTATTTGATAAAATTAATATATTATTTGAAAAAAATATCAAAAATACATGTTTTTGATATTTACATATTTTTTTGAATTGATTTCTTCATCATTGAATTCTTAAAAAATACATATTTTTACTGAAAACTACCTTATCAAGTAACTTATTTAAAAGTAATATTATATTTCTAATTTGATTTAATGTAAAACACATTAAATTAGTTTATAATTTAACTAAAATATATATTTTAAATCAATTTTATGTTCAATTTTTATATTGAATCATTCTGTAGTTACTATAATTTTTTCATTGGAAACCCATTTTCTTGTTGTGTCTAAGGGTATATTTTAAAATTTCATTTTTCAATAATGCGAGTTTAATTATGAAAAATGGATTTAATAATTCAAATAAAAATAATTTTTATTATATAATAAGTTAAACTTAATTTTTATCCATTATGACTAGTTAAAATAGTATTAATTAATAAATGAAGTTAAGGTAAAACCCAATTTCTCAATGTTTATTCTAAAATTATATGGGTTTTAATGGCTTGATAACTTTTAAAATTCCAAATATATGGAAATAATTCAATATTATCCCATATAAAAATTATTTATGACCAATTTTTAGAAATTATTAATGAAAAATGTGGATATAATTTATTTTTTTCAAAAACTCTTATTATGTCCTCTCACAGACAAAAAAGGCCACTCTATCCCTTCACTTGTTTATACATGTTAAGAATATTTTCTCAAGAAAAACATAAAAAGAACCCCAAAACATCAGTAGAGAAAATATATAAGTTTTTTTATTCCCATATGTCCAAATATAGGGTCCTTAAATAAATATCCAAAGGAGGATTCTGTGTGATATAAAAATTTTCATAATGAAGCTCTAACGTATTGATTATTACTTTTCCAAAATCAAATAAGTTGAAAAATTTTAATATATTGGAACTAGAGATCCAAATATAAAGATATTTCTTTATATTTATTTAATTATATTTATCCATTTAATCCTCCATTATTTTGGAAATTAAATCATCAATTATGTGTACGACGAACTACTACCACACGAAAATATGTAACTCATTTTCCATTAGACATCCTCACAATTGTTTATATTTTTTAACTTAATATATATATAAAGTATTTATGATATTATTATACTTCAATAATTATAATTCCATAGAAACCTCATTATAAACACTTCTGATTAAAATAAGAACACATCAATCAATTATAAGTTAGACTACCACCTCATAAAGTGATGCAATTCATTTTTCACTAATTATATACATTTACATTAATAAGTGGATTTTTCATAATATATTATATATGTGAAATTATATTAATTATGGAAAATAAATATATCACACACTTCCATACCCTTTCACCTATGAATGAAATCATAATGTCACTTGTGCTTATGTGTGACTAATGATCATTACAAAGTGATATGTTTAATTGTACAGGATAAAAAATAAACACTGATTATAAAAAATTATTTAATGAAAAAATTACATTTATAGAATTAATTTAAGTATTTAGTTGATGTATTTATAACATATAAATAATAATATGTTTTTTCCAGATAAAACACGCAAGAGAAAAAGAGGAAATTAAAAAAACAAGGAAAATAAATAAGTACTATTAACAAATAGGTAATAAGATGTCACAATTAGATCATATATGAGATTATATGTATTAATATAATTATGGTGTAAATTAATACCATTTTAAAAACCGTTATATTGAGGATTAACTCATGTTCAAATAAAATAAATCACAAGGTAATGGATTTTATTAGAGTTTTCATTCCATTGAGACATATTTTCTAATATTCACATATTAAATTTTATGTCGATAATATACTACCTATTTATGTATTTAAATTGAAGATATGTTATTTTATTATTTTTTATTTTACTTTATCTTAAATTGGGAAAAAATTAAAATTTACCAAATAGGTAAAGAGTAATTGTATAATATAACTCTATGTTGTGAATATATACTTTCTCCTAAAACAATCAATTTCTTGTGGTAAATTGTTTTCATAAAACAACACTTCAATTAAATATCTATATTATTTTCTAAGGTTTATGATTATTTCTAAAACCATAATGGTTTTACATATAGAGTTTGAAAAACATTTTATTTAATTTAATGGGAAAATGATGATAAAACTAAATCTATTACTCAATATTGATTATGCTTAAAAGGAACATGGAATCATTAATTAAATCTATTTTTCAATATATATATATTATTTAGTCATTTATTTATTGGTGAGGCCTAGTTATTGAAATCCCCTTATTGAATAGATAGGTCACATGAGAAAAAATACCGAGCAAAATCAGATGGGGTTTTACTCATAGTATAAATAAAATTTTTGAATGGTCTTCAAAGTAAATGTATAATGATTCCTAAGAAAATAACATCTATTAATTATTAATTACTTTTATAAAGAAGTTATTTATCATTCAACATGATTGTTTTTCCATGATATTATCAGTGTATGCATTTTAGGATCATTTTATTGATTAATTTTCATGTGTGTTTAGTTATATACCTTTCCATAATGATTTTAAATTATCTATTCATCAAAGTCTTTCTATTTTTAAATTGAAATCTGGTTTAATTATTTATGATTCCATATTTATTATTAATTTTTTTAATAATGACATTAAAACTATTAAAATGTAGTATTTGTTTATATATTTAACATTCCATGTAGATTATAATTATTGAATCATGATAGTATCTGATGTACTTAGCCCTTAATAATAATTTTATTTCACCCTAATTTTGTTTTATTTCCTAACAATCTAATATGTACACTATGAAAAATATTCTAGATTATTCTAAATGAGATAATTATTTTCCAGAATAAAATTATGTTTTAATTTCTATATTGAAATTTATTATGTGAATCATGTTTGCATATTGTTTTTCAAGACTAATAATTAATGCAATAATTAAGAATGTGATTTGTTTTATCGTATTGATCTTTAATAAAGTGGAAACACTATTTTGGTTTCTGGGTTTCATATCTCTGCACTGATTCCATATGTTCATCACATTTACAAAAAAGATTTTAAAAAGGAATAAATATTTAAATATCTATAAATTCTTCAATTTATGTATAAATAATATTATTACGAGTCATGTTATGAAAATTAATTCTTCCATGATTTATGATTATGTTATAGTTTTTGGGAAATTGTTATGATGATGGGTGGTTCGGTTATAAACCATGTATGTATGGATTTTATATACCAATAATAGGTTGTTGTGTTACTAATCAAGGAGGGTGGTTTTAATATAGAATCATGGATGGTTGGATCATTGATATCCTTAACATTATTTGAGTATGTAATTCAATCGTGATCATGATTTCAATTTTAAGAGCGATTGGTAAGATAAATTCATATGTTTACTCCCTATTTTTTATTTTATTTTTATGAGTTTTTCGGGAAATATTATGATTATATGTGTTAATATAACGATCAAACATGTAATGGAAATAATATTCTACATTTAAAGAGTGAAAAGTAAAAATTTGTGAAATTTACTATATGTGTGAAAAGAAAACATTATGAATTTTATTTTTCCTTATATGATTTCTTATAAATGTTATTAACAATATATTTAAGAAGTGATTCTGATTACTTTGGTAATAAAATTTTATTTTAGACACCAAAATTTATTTTTAATTGTAATTTTATTTTTAGTGTTCAAAGACTAATGATTTTTAATATTTATTTCATTATTTTCCCCCTTACTAATATTATTGTGCGCATCCATCATTTTAAACAAATCATTCCAAGGGAAAGAGAATAATTTTCTAAAATCATATTATAATGGGGTCCATATATTGTATTATTAAATAGAAAAAAGGTTTCTCAATGGATGACTGAAAATACATTTACAATTATTATCCTGGAAAATAATATATGATAATGGGCACATGAAAGATAAATTAATTTTTTTTATGTGTGAGTGAAATCACATTGAAATATTTTATTTGAGACTTAATCATTAAAATGTAATACCTACTAAAGACATAATGTTTTCAAAATTGATATTTAATATACAATTAAATAATTTACATAAAAATCAATATTTAATGATGGAAAATTAAAAAATACATTAATCATATAAAAATAACATTTGGAGAGAATAATAAAATATTTTACTTTTAGGGGATAAAAAATCCGTCCAAATTTTTTGAATTAACCTTGTTCAAAAACAGACATCGTCAAAAATTCATTAGAAAATATTTATTTTAAATAAAATAAGGTGAAGGGATTTTTATTCATTTTTTGTAAAAAATAATAACTATAGGTCAATTTTTTTAATTTTGTATAGGAAATGTTGTAGTAACCATATCACCTTCCAAATTGAAACGATCCATGTAACCATTTACTCGGATCGATGAAATGGAAACTGATACTGGGGGAGGTCATCTTTCACCTAATATTACGTGAAAGGCGGCCATAGAGAAGAAATTGTTCACCTAACATAAAGTGAATAAGGCAGAAGGGGGGGCCTTTTTTCCCATAACTATATATAAATGGGAACAACCCTCCTCACATTAAAATTCTTCCATCTCTCTAAATTCTAAACAATTTATCTCTTAAATAATTATCCCCTGTGCATAGGGGTTCTGATGGCCTATATGTTGGGACAATTTATATTTTGAAAAGAATCATTTAGAGGTATTTTTTATTGTTTAATTAAATGTTATTTATTTTTTAAATTAACATTTTAGTTTATTCAAAAAAAAATTATTATGTACTGTATTTATTTATATATAGTTTAAAGATATTATTTAATATTAGTAATTATTTAGTTTATATTAACTTTAGTATAACCTTGTATTAAAGAATAGAAAAATATAATGATTAACTAATAATAATTAATTAATGAATAATATACAATTATCTAATTATTAAGGCATAATTAATTATGTATTATGTAAATTATAAATAATTATTAGCTAATTAATAACGAATTATTAACAAATTATTTAAGAATAAATAATGATGAAATAATTTTTAAATAAAAAATATGTACTGATAATAAAATGTATAACTAATGATTAACTAATGATGTTTTAATTATTAACTAATGATCAAATAAATATTTACTATGGAATAAGTAATGATTCAATTATGATTAAATTATTATGAACTAATTATTAACATATTATTGAGTAATTATTAACAAATGATTAAATATTCATTCAGTATTGATTAAATAATGATTAAACAATGATTAAGGAATAATTAAGGAATGATTAAATAATGATTAAAAAATGATTAACTAATGATAAAGTAATAAATAAGTAATGGTTCAGAAATGAATGACTAATTATTCAGTTATTATTAAAGAATTATTTTAAATTATTATTTAATAATAAATGAATGCTTAAAGAAAAATTTAATAATGATTAACTAATAATTAAAAATGATTAACTAATTATTAAATAAAGGTTAACAAATGATTAAAAAATAATGAAGGAATGATTATGTAATGGTTAAAGAATTATTATCTAATGAATATGTAATGAATAAATAATGATTGAGGATTCATTAATAATTTTTGAAATAATGATTAACCAATGATTAAATAATGATTAAGTAATAATTAAACAATGATTAACAAATGATTAAGTAATTATTAAGGAATTATTTAGTAATTATTAACTTATTTATAAAGAATGATTAACTACTGATTAAGTAATGGTTATCTAATGAATAAATAATGATTAAATAATGAAAAACAATGATCAAATAATTATTGAAAAATGTTTCACTAATGATTAACTAATTATTAAATAATTAATAAATAGTGATTAAATAATAATAGATGAATTATTAAGGAATGATTAAAAAATGTTTTTTAATGATTATCGAATGTTTAAGGTATGAATATAGGATGATTAAACATTGATTAACTAATGATTAACTACTGATTGATTATTGATTAACTAATAGTTAACCAATGATTAAGGAATGATAATGAAATGATCAACAAATGATAAAATAATGATTATCTAATAAATAAATAATGATTTATTAATTATTAATTAATTATTATGTAATGATTATGTATTAGATAATTAAGGATTGAGGAATGATTAAATAATGATTAATGAATTATTAACTAATGATTATGTAATGATTGAATAATGATTAATCAATGATTAATGAATGGTTAATGAATGAATAAACAATGATTAACCAAGGATTAATGAATTAATAATCAATGATTAACCAATTGTGGAAAAATTATTAACCAATGATTAATAAATTATAAACCAATGATTTAAATTATATTAATATAGAATATGTATTAGATGAAATATGTCTTATTGGATGAAAATGAGGCTTATCGTCACCCAATATTTTTTACTCCCGTGATTTATATGATTCACCACATTTTATATGCATGTTTTTTAAATGTAAATGGATATGTTTTAGATGAATAAATTTAACTTTAAAACCCATTGAATATACCTATAAATAAGTAAAATGATGTACTATAAAAAATAATGTCAACTTTTAAGATATATGATTGTTTTTTAAATTTTTGTATAATAATGATTATGTGGTTATCAAAGAAATCAAATACCTATATAGATAATGAAAGTGTATTTGGATCTAGCACATTTGTTCCAAGGGTTAACACCTGAAAACAATTTATTAGGCTAGATTCGATTGGGAACTAATGCATTAAAATGGTCCTCGATGGACAACTGGTTTGACAGTCCTGAGGATATGCTTTAGATGATTCATGTTTTCATTATAAACTGATGAAATATATTTAGTATGATTAAAAATTATAGTACGAAATATTAGTCTCATATTTTTAGATATAATAAGGTGAACTAAAATTTTAGTTTCGCAAGGATTATATAGTCAATTCTCATTGTCAGCAGTATTCATATGATTTTTTGGAAACTAATGATAAAAGAAGATAAAAATTAAAATTATATTATTTATGCATTATTTACTGAAAATTATGATTATATAAAGTGAAATGGACAAAAGAATCCATTAAAATTAATTCAATAAAATATACCTGAAATATCATGACATTTTTCAATAGAACATATCTGGATGAGATGAGTCTGACTTTAGAAGTGAAGTAAAATACACATTTTTTCAAGTGGTAGCTTGATAACATTTTATAATGATATATAATTATGTTTTTAATTTTTAAATGATTTATCCCTTATAATGACATGCCTCCCCATATGATGATGAATTCATCATATGACTAAAATCATATGAAAAATCAAATGTTAATTACATCCCTTTGGAATTTGTTTTTATGATACCCCTTGAAAATAATCTATATTTTACAACACTTATTATGTTAGGCTAATCGTATCTAAACACTGTTATGTTGAAAAATGACAAGTATATTTTTTATTCTAATGCATTCATGTGATAATTAACGTGTTTTCTTATTGTCTATTTCACTTTACATAGTCATCTTAATAGATATTTTATCATAATTAAAAATAATAATATTATATTTTCCCTTATTTTTACCTCTTTATACAAAGTAGTGTGTGTCTTTTTTTTAATAAACTAATATTTAATGTAGCAACAATATCATATTTTATGATATAATAAAAAATAATAAATTTTTAGTATCATAAAAATATGATGGTCAATACTCATCATCAAATACTATTTACACTATCATAATCTCAATAAAAAATCATTATCTACAAACAGAGTCATGTTTGTATGTCCCTTCATCTATATGGAGGTTATTCAAACTGATAAAGGGGCTTCTAACAGTACAAAACCAAAACAATGGTTAAGACATCTTACTACGATACGCTATGTGAACATCAAGATAGAATTCATGGTTTCTTAAATCTGAGACCTGATTAAAAGACCATGTCTATTAGATGTTTTCATTTTCAGTCCCTAACTACACCATGTAATCTATCTATTCTATTGGATGCGGTTGAGTAGTGATTCTAATAAATAAATTCATTTTCTGAGCAGTCAGACTATTCAATGATAGAGTTATATATTTATGTTTTTGTTGTGCGATAACAACATCCAACTATATAAACATGCAAGCTTACAATAGCGGTTAATGAAGGTAAATCCCATGATATTGATGCTCCCCTATATGATACAGAAGAGGACACCCTAGACGGTATCCTATATATACATCTATATCCAACTTATAATGAATATTTTTTTAATGATGGAATATACAAAGACAACAATTCTAGTAAGGAGGGGCATCATAAGTTGGGGAGGATGTTTCTAGAAATATATTAGATGTATAATAGCCTTATCCCACAAAATCACCCACCACTTTGTTAATCTTGTTCAGAATCAGTGGCCTATTTGACTGAATTATATTGCAAGGTTATCACACTCGTATCTATGTTTCTAGGATTCTTAGTGGATATGTTTATTGAGTTAGAAAAAATATTATATGTTTCAATGTAATTTCAAATTAAATATGCATTGAAAAACATAATAAAAATATTTCATATTGAGAGGAATTATATTTATTTTGTTTAAGAATCAATCCATAAAAATACACCATACAATGTGATAAATATAGAGATTATTATATATTCTTATTATCGGTGATTTCAAAAATTGAATTTGGAGGTTAGAAAATTTTTAAGAATGATCATGCTCACACTTAACATTAGCTAATCCTAACACAAGATGACAAATTATTCGATGAAGAATTTGTGTCATCTATTATTGTTGATTTTATTAGAACCTAGAAAGATGTACTTATTTACCATATTCAAGTGACGATACAAAAAACGTTTGGTTATATTATTTCATAAAAAAATTCATCGATGGAAAAACAAAAGGAAATTGTGAATCTATTTGGTTAATGGGATGAATCTTATTAGGTGTTCATTTAATTTTTATCCATATTGAGACACAATGACCAATCATTCACCAATATATCTAAGAACAGACATGTGTCTGAAGATAAATTACATGATCCATATCATATTCAATTTTGTCTATTATTCTATGTATTCATCCCATGTATTTCCTCATTTCATTACTGCAAACAGTACATACATATTTATAGAAAGATTCTATATGGAAAATACAAGGGTATATTGTAGATTTTAAAAACCTATGATAGAAACCATTCACCTATTTCCCCAATAATTTTTTATTGTGTAGAAGGAAAACTATAACACATGTTGTTGGATTTTTGCATGTATCAGCAACCTCTTCACCTGTATTTGGGGAGTCTGATATTTGATCGGAATTAGGTAATCAATGATGAAATAAATGTATATCCATTAACATAGAGGCCTCCCAAATTCAGATTATCTATACTACATCAGAAACATTTATAAAAACATGTGAAAAAAATTCCATATTTGACATAGGAATAAGTCAATCATGAGGCATGGTATGTAATGCCTTTATTATTTTTTACTATATAAAAGTAATGAAATTTTTTTTCTATGTGGAATATGATCACTTTGGTGTAGCATATGTGCTTATTCAATGACGTTTTTATGATTTCTATAATGAAGTCCATATGAATAATCATGGTGTTTATTATTATATGATGCATATTCAAAAATAAAATTGGTTATTAGCATATGAAGGGGGAAGATATACGAACACATGACCACACACATTATGGAGTTCATCAATGGTGTGTTTCAAAGGTTAATTAGGTTACCTATAACTACCCTATTTCAAGAGAAATTTTATCATCGTGTGAGGTACTTCATTTATAAAAAAATCCACATCAGGGACTCAACATGGAATAAGGTAAATATGAAACATTCAATTAGAAATTTAAAAGAACATTAAAAACGATTCAGGTTATTGTGAGTGCCTTTTCTTCTAAGAAGACATTCAATTTGAATTTCATGATTGTTCACATTCTATCAAAAATTAATGTGGTGAAAAATGGTTGGATTATTATATGAATGGTAATGTTAGTGTGGAATCTTTCAGGCATTACCATTTCCATATGCACATGATATCACAACATTTTCCAATATGAACATGTCATGGGAATAATATGATAATATAATGTACCACCTGGACACCATTTCTAACTATTATGTTACATAATGGATGCCTGTTGAGGATTTATTATATTTCCCAATGCCCAAATACTAGCTGATATTGATAATTTTCATTAATAGATTGCATTAATATGAGATAAAGAATCCTTTTTGGATGAGGAATGGGATAGACTAGCCTTGTGAATAAGGGATAAAATTGAGATTTGACATATTTCATGTAGAAGGGCATAACTGGAAATTATGTGTTAACATTGCTAGATCGAGTGAACACTCTCATCCTAGAGGATATATTTTCTCAAATTGGATCTTTTAAAATTCATAATTATATGTTGTTATTATAAGATACTATATATTTTATAGTTGTATGGAAGTTTTGAATAATTTTTATATCATATAAATATAACCCTTTCATATTAACATTAAAAGGAACATAATAGGTATATATGAGGTGTCATGAATGAATAATAAAACTATTTTTCGCTAAAACATAATGAAAACATTTGATCAAATTATCATGAAACATACCATCATGTGAGAAATCAAATAGAAATTAAAAATCACAGCATTAAAGATGTAACATATTTATCAAATTCAAATAAATTGTCACAGACTGAATCTGGTCACCCCCAAAAGTGGCACCAAACCCAGCACGTGATAAGGCCCAAAAGGCGTTCCTTATCCCCGTGGGCTGGAACAAGTACCCGGGTATCATTTATCATGGTTTGGGAATGATTTTCCTGAATATATATACATAAAACCCCAAAAAATATTTTATAAAAGGAATCTGAAAAATTCATACCAACAAAGTTTATAAAAAAAATCCAGAACTGAATACATAAGTTCAAATGAAATAAAAAAGGTCCAAATACCCAATGAAAGAGAAACAAAACATCCACATGGACTCCACATGACAATGGGTCATCACTTCCAAGCTGTCTCCACAACTCCACCTCAAGGATGGGGACTAACACCCTGAACTGCCATCACCTTTAGCCATTCCTTTACCCCGAGTAAAACATAACCAATTCTACATACACCAATGGGGTGTAAGTAGGGTGTGAGCCTAATCCCAATAGTATACCACCCAATGATTCCAATGATCTTAAAATACAATGTCAAAAAGCATTCAGTTTTAATACGCAATGAACAATAGTGATAAAATCCATGAAATGCAACTTTCAATTGAAAATATTTTTTAGGATAATGTTTTTAGAATGTTCAAAAAAATTTAATATACATGTTAGATACTATGATGTACTTCCCAAACACCCCAATACATGGGAAAATACAAAAAAAAATGGGAATCAAAATCAGGAACATCCCTATGTACTAGATAGTATCGGGCCGCATGTACCTCATACCTAGGTGTAAAGTAACCATAGTAAAATCTGTTCTCATGCACGATCCAATAGGAGGGAACATAACCATAACATACTGGTACCAAATAATCATCCACATAGTTTAGTTAGAGTTGTAGTTATCCAAATTCTAGTAGAAACAGAGAAAAAACCCATCCGGTCCACTTGTCGTACTAGTACACATCCGCCCCACATAGGTATCCGGGCTTCCCCCATTATGGTCAAACAATTTCAGCATGAAAAATAAATCCATTTTAATATTAAACACCACTACTAGTCACATTAAAACACAACAGTTTCTACACACTCGTTATACCACTTAAAACAAACAACAAAACTCTTTGTCTTTCCAAAAATAAATTTCTCAAAAACCCGCATTATTTTACACCAAAAACTCTTTGAAAACACCACATTTCACACTATTTTCACACTAATATCTATCAGAACAGAAATAAAAGTTCCAAAAACATTTCTATAAACCATGTACATGTGTTATAAATAACCCCATTAGGAAAAACATCAAATAATCATGTAAAACAACCAATTTAGCACCAAAATGGTGCCAAAAAATCCTTATCTTATCAAACGTCACAAAAATAATAATTTGTAGAAGAAAACAAGGTATATTAACAATAAAAAAATAATTTTAATCCCTAATACATTTCAATAAAATCAACCAAGTAGTTATAGGGCATTCCCAAATAAACTCATAAAACATTTCTATGAAAAACCACCCAATTTCACATAAAATTGGCATTTAAAATTCATTTGCAATACAAAAACATCTAAAACTAATTTTTGTAGAAATAATAAAATGATATAAACATGAATATATGATAAATACAACATTCTAAGACACAAATATTTCATAAACATGGAATCCCCTACCAAATCAAAGTAAACCCTTGAATCCTTTGTGCGAAAACACAAATGCACCGCCGCCGCACATCAAGGAGGGTAGATCAAACCTAAAAATAGAAAATTTGACCAAGAAAACACAATGATAAACCTTAGGTCTGACACATTACCCATAGTAAATTTTTTACTTCATGTATAAGGAAAAAAATCTAAGCACATTGAATGAAACCTTATGAAAATTGAAAGAAGAATGAAGGAGACTCACTCACTTGTGGGTTACTAAAAAAATTTCCCCAAATACACCCGTGGATGAATTTGAAAATAGAAAAAAAAAATTGAGGTTGGAAGAAGAAATTTAAGGTTAATTGAGAACTATAATGTGGGGAATAGAGTGAATAATGAATGCTTTAGGAAGGAATCAAATTACTATTTTAAATCTTGACGAAATGTGAGTGATTCATAAGGTTCGACCTAACCTCTGGGGAAAATGAGCTCTAAAGAGGGTGGAAGGGTACTGGACGCATGACTGGGTTCAATGGGAGTGTGTGAGTCTTAGAATCACAAAAAAATCCTTAGAATTAAATAATTTATTAATTAAAAAATTATATTTTTAAAATTTGAATTGGGCTTTCGGGCAGGGCCAATCACTTAAATAAAATCCATTTACAGCATGGTTATGGATTTCTAAAGGCACCAAACCATATTGGTGGTGTCAATATGTCAGGAGATACTATTTAGGAATTAGAATGGGTGAAAAATATTAAAAAATGAAAACATTATAAGAGAATAAAATTTATTTTTAAATATGGAATTGGATTCACGGTTTGGCCAAATTCACGAAAACTCACCCATTCCACCATGAATGCTTGAGAAACCCCAAAAACAAATAATAAATGGAAATAAAATAAAATTTAACTTTAAAAAAAGTCATTTATTTGAAAAATATCCCCATAATTAAACTTTCCATCCCTAGAAAGATACAACATGGCCAGATACCAAAACCAAACACAACCGATAAACCAGGATGTTCTTCTTTGCCATGATTTGCCCCCGAGAGCCAAACCACCTCCAGTGATCAATTAAGGAATTATTAATCTCACAACCCAAAATTTCACTACATTCTTGAAATGATCAATCACATTAATTCTTTATTCTATAATTAAAACTACTCAAACACTATCCGAAAAAGACTCAAGCAATTCACCCAAATGAACAACAAATTCGAACAAGGTTGCACTTACCATAAATACTATAAACCATTGTTATCACACCAATATCAATGTTTACTAAAAGAATATGTTGGTATCTAGATATTTCTGAATGATACTACCTACCACCAATCCAAGACCATCGTTAAATCTGAGCTATTGGTATGGGGGGACACAAATAGACACCCCACCATAAGAGGGAACCTATATTATTTTCGGAGACAGAATCAAGACACTAACAGGGGAGGCCTGAACGAACTCCCTAGTAAAAAGGGAAGAATTCCATTCACATTTTATGAAGGAAAGTACATGAGAATCATAGTGGCTCTCCCCACCAAAAGAACTAACCATTTTAACTGACCAGCATGGGCTGCCACAGAAAGGCCGAATTTTTTTTAAAATATTTGGAATGGGCGCAGGGTCAGTCCACACTGTTTTGGAAATTTTGCACTAACTGTTCATATAAATCTTTTCACAAGGCTTCCTGGAAAATGGTCATTAATAATCATACATAAGATATGTTCTCATGGTGTCTATCCAAATTTCTAACCATACTTTAATGACTCAATGGATACTAAATGGGGAGGGAATGACATTAAGTGATGACATGGGTACAAGGCCCTCAACCTATTTCCACCGAATGGGAAAAATGGAAGAAAGATGATGAAAATAGTGTTTTAAAATCTTACTATATTTCATATTGAGTATAAGAAATTGTACTTGTGGTTAAACAAACCTGGGGGTTCCCCTGAATATGAGTCAGCTTCTCTCTGAGACCTATGGCTACAGCTCAAATGATTGATGCATCTTCGACATCACAGATAGGCTTTGGAAACCCCCCTGAATTAGAATTCTTCTTTAGATTCCACAAACAACTATAATGAAATCCCCAATTAGATTTCCAAGACATAACACATTCCCAGCTCACTTTACCCTAACTCGATATTTCACAGAAATAAGGGCAAAGAAAATGAACACACATCAAACCTTAATTTTCGAGTGAGAAACTATACAAGTAAATAACACCTATAATCATCTTCCTCTAAAATGGAAGATTTTGATTCTTTTTTAAGGATGGCATTCTCCCAACATAAAGAGACTCTCAGAGGATTTCACGACTTTCTCTTTTAAAGTCAATTGATTACATGCAATCACAAGGCTTCACCGAACATGACCATTGTGACTGATATAAACAATTCATGGAGTGGGAACTTATACAACATCCCCAAAAAACACACAATTCTAGAAAGTGGCCACAATATTATCTCATGACCAGATATCCCACACTGGTAGTGTATTGTGAACTCCTTCTTCGAAGAGACAACGATGGACCGAGAGGACCTCTTAGACACAATCTAGATACTCATCCACACTAACAACCCCAGACCACATCCACCATCGGAAAATCAGGAAAATAAAGAGGATAATGTCTTTTTCAACCATCCATGATCACTCCCTCACTACAAGGGGAAACAAAAAACCGGGAAAGTAAAGGGTGTAGACTCAATCCAAGAAAAATATTCCTCATATTGATCAACGGGAGGGTCTCCGAATGGAGAAACATTTCGGGTTTCACTTCCGTTGTGCACTAACCCTTAATGGGGAATACCTTATCCAATGATTAATCCTAATGACCCACCCAAGATTGTCCATTGGACAAGATATACCACAAAACAGATCCAAACACACAAAAAAAAAACACCGTAAAAGCATCCCAAAACATTTCTCAGAAGAGACCACTAACCAGCCCTTCAACATAGCTTACCGACCAAAAACAAACCTAAAACACAATAAAAACAGGAGGGGTTCTTGGACTCAAAAAATCACACAACATCAACATTAAAAAAACACATAATAAAAACCATCCCAAACTAGTCATAAATACATCATGTTTCACATTTAAAATCATCTTTTTGAAAATATACAATTCAGTGGTTACTGTATCCAACAATGATACCCCATGGGCCATACACATGCATGTTTCTATGCAATAATGGGCACCCTCCTCATATCTATCCCAAAACTCATCCATCAATTCCATTAACCATCCATCATCCCATATAATCCCATGCTTTTGGTCACTCATGGAAATACTAAAGGATAAAATAAAAAAAAATTCTTTCCACTTTTCAAAACCAAAATAGTCAATAAATAACTATTTTTTCTCAAAACCTCTAACCTTGAAATCAAACCCAAATTACATCTTAACGAGATTTTTAAAAAGGAAAAATCATTTAAATGGAAACTCACTTTCAATTCATAAACATCAATTTCAAAACCTCTTATCCTCTTAAAACACCATTCAACATTTTAGAAAACTCTATTGGAAACACTTTTTCAATACCAACATTGACATAGTTCATGCTTACAAAAGAGGTGAAAACACAATATTTTCCATTACAATAAAATTCTGAAAATTCAGTTCTCTATTTTCAAAAATCTAACAATTCCCTCTTTATTAGATAATCATTTCACAAAAACATTGCGCTTCTTAAAACCAAGTCACATTAAAACCAAAGATCCATGATTTCAAAGCAATAGAATACAATACATTGCGAGATGATACTAGTTTCAGTGGGTGACTTGAAAATATAGTTGGAAGCCATATTCCAATAACTTAACCATCACAAATAGTGTTCTAGGTAAATATCCTCACCTCCACATGGCTTTCCAGACCCTGCGAGATCACTGATACTAGTAACCCAACTCTCTTTTCATTTCCCCTAATCATCATCAATCTAAGAAATCCAAATGACTCATATAAATCCTGACATCCCTTGGAAACATGAACCCCATAATGAGGTTTGGTGATCAACCACATTACTCATAACTATAATTCCATGTTCCGAAAATCCTAAATCCAGACTATTCTGACTGTTTCGCAAATAACGTGACCCAAAGAGAGTGAACCTGATCTGATACCATTTTGTTATGAACCGAATCTGGTCGCCACCAAAACCAACACCAAAACTAGCCCATGACATGTCTCGAAGGGTGTTCCCTATCCCCACGGGCTGGAACAAGTGACTTTATATAATTTATCTTGGTTTTGGAATGATTTACCCGAATATGTATACATAAACACCAAAAAAATATTTGATAAAAGGAATCTGAAAAATTCATACCATCAAGGTTTATACAAAAATCCAGAACTGAATACACAATTTCAAATTCAATACAAAATTTCCAAAGACACAATTAAACAACAACAAAATAGCCCCATGGACTCTACATTACAAGGGGTCATCACCCCCAAGTTGTCTCCACAACACTACCCCAAGGATGCGGACAAACACCTTGAACCGCCTTTACCCTTAGCCTTTCCTTTACCTAAGACAAAACTAACCAAGTAAACATACAACCATGGTTTATAAGTAGTTTGTGACACTACACCCAATAGGATACCACCCAATGACTCCAAAGAGCATGCAATACAATGTGAAAAAGCAAGTAGTTTTAATATGTAATGAACATCAATGATAAAATCCATGAAATGCAACTTTCAGTTGAAATGTTTTTCAAGATAATGTTGTTAGAATGTTTAAACATTTTAAATAGACATGTTATATATTGTAATGTACTTAAAAAACACCCCAATACATGAGAAAATACCACAAACACAATGATCAACATAATCGGGAACACCCCTAGGTACTAGATAGTCTCACGGCCCATATACCTCATACGTCTGTGTAAAGTAACCATAGTAAAATATGTTTTCATTCACAAGCCACTAGTATGGAAGAACCAATAACATAGTGTTCCCCAATCATCATCAACATAGTTTAGTTATAGTTTTCATTATCCCAATTCTAGGTAAAACAGCAACCAAACCCATCTGGTCTACTAGCTGTACTAGTACACATCCGCCCCACCTTGGTACCCGGGCTTCCCGCTTTATGCTCAAACAATTTCAGAAGGAAAAATAAATCCATTTTAATATAAAACCCTACTACTAGTCACATTGAAATACTAAAGTATCTAAACACTCTTTATACCACTTAAAACACACAACAAAACACTTTGACTTTCCATAAAGAAATTTCTCAAACACCCACATTATTTTGCACCCAAAAATCCTTGAATACCCCACATTTCACACTATTTTCACACTCAAATTTACCAAAACAGAATTCATAGTTACAAAAAAATTTATATAAACCTATTACATGTGTTATAAAACAACCCCATTAGGAAAAACATCAAATAGTCATGTAAAACAACCAATTTAGCACCAAAATGGTGCCTAAAATCCTTCACTTATAAAACGTCACCAAAATAAGATTTTTTAGAATAATAAAAGGGATATAAACATTAATAACATAGTTATAAGCCCTAATAAATTTCAATAAAATAAACCAACTAGTTATAGAAAATCCTCAAATAAACTCATAAATCATTTCTATGAAAGACCCCCCAATTTCACATAAAATTTGCATTTAAAATTCATTTCCAATACAAAAACATCTAAAACTAATTTTTTAAAGAAAAAATAAAATGATATAAACTTGAAAATATGATAAATAAATCATTCTAAGACACAAATATTGCATAAACATGGACTCACCTTCCCAAACAAAGGAAACCCATGAATCCGTCGTGCAAAAACAAAAGCGCACCACCACCGCACCTCAAGAAGGGTATATCAAATTGAAAAATAAAACATTCAACCAAGAAAACCCATGTTTAATCCTTAGGTTTGACACCATACCCTCTTTAAATTTTGGACTTCATGTATAAGGGAAGAAACCCTAAGCACGTTTAATGAAACCCTATTAAAAATGAAAAAAGAATGAAGGAGACTCACTCACTTGCGGGTTCTGGAAAACCATCGCCCCAAATAGACAACTGGATGAATTTGAAAACAGCCAAAAATTGAATTTAGGTTGTACGAGGAAATATAAGGTTAATTAAGAATGGTAATGGGTGAAATGATTTAATAATGATAGATTTATGAAGGATTCTAATTACCATTTTAAATCTGGACGAAATGTGAGTGCTTCAGAAGGTTCGACCTAAACTGCGAGCCAAATGGTCTCCAAAGAGGGTGGAAGGATACTGGATGTGCGGTTGGGTTAATTGGGTGTGTTTGGAGCTTTAAATCACCAAAAAATCTTTAAAATTGAATATGTTATTAATTAAAAAAAATAATTTTTAAAACTGGAATTGGGCTTTTGGGCAAGCCTCATCTCTTAAATAAAAACCCATATACATCTTGGTTATTGATTTATAAAGGCTCTAAACCACAATGGTTGTGTTACTATGTTAGGGGAGACTATTTAGGAATTAGTATGGTTGCAAAATATTAAAAAATTAAATTGTTATAAAAGAAAAAAAATTAATTTTTAAATCTGGAATTGGACTCACGGTTTTTCCCAATTCACGAAAACTCACCCATTCTACCATAAAAGCTTGAGAAACCCAGAAAACAAATAATTAATGGAAATAAAATAAAATTTAACTTTAAAATAAGTCATGTATGTGACTTAATTTTTTCCAGTTATAAAAATATTTATTTTTTATCTTAATGTTTATTCTAACATAAGATATAATATAATTTATAAAGTGAGGTAAAAAGAATAAAAAATCCAAAATTAATTTATTTCTCTAGGATAAACTAAAAATAATAATAATATAAAGTGAAATTGGAATGAAAAAACCAATTTAGTAGCAGTTGAATTCTTTACAAATGAATGAAAACACCTTGACATATTTCAACAGAATTTTGTTTGGACGAGATGAGCATGAGGTCATAAGTGGTGTAAAATACAACTTATTTTCAAGTGGTAGCTTAATTATATTATTCTGACTATAATGATATATTTAAATTTTTATCTTAAAATTTATTTTATTTTATAAAATATATATAGAGGATAATTTACACCCCAATCTGTAGTATATTAATTTTTCCAGTGATGTGATAGAGGGTCATCGGGTTCAAGGGATCGGGTAGTATCAAGCACACCATAATCATCACATGTTACCCTCAGCCACCAAAATAACATAACTACAACATGTTGGGTTCTAAACATCACAATATCCAATTTAATATTTTTTTATCATCACCTACTTTCTTCACACATTGAGATATGAAATTTAGGGACACACACATTCCACCTACTTAGGGGAGATATAACCATCACCCATGAGGATGTGGTATTTCTTCTCAATCTTCCTATACAAGGGGTACAATTATTAGATCCACCCAGATAGATTTCCCTATGCATGTATATATATATATATGTAAATATTTTATCCGACGATTATGTTATTGATTGAGTATCAATGTCTATGAGTTTTTTTTAGATTCACTTTTCACATTTACAAGATGAAACAAATGAATAGACAATCATCTACCATGCATGTGCCTATATATTGTTGATCAATGGAGGAGAATTATGTGTTTACCACCTATTTATTCATGTTCACATGAGTTATGTTGGTCTGTTGAAGGATTTTGATCAGGATATGAGGTACAAATAGGGATCAACATTCTTGGATTACACCTATAAAGCATTATGCATGTCATTCCACCTAGATCCCACAGATCTTAGAAGATGTGGGATCCTTCTTCATATGTTTCCATGAGAGCATATATGTCCCCTCTACAATATTGTTTCTTGCTAAGATATTCTTATAGATATGTTGTGTGATGCTCTGCATGGAGTCTGGTATGATCACTCATATCTATCAAATTATGATTCTAGTAGGAGTTATTGAATTCATTTTCTTTTTAATTATCACTTTTGAGTTTGTATTTTATGGGTGGATCCAAACACAACACTTCATTATCACACCCACACACTATTTATGTTTATACCATATCATGTTTGATAGTCTCCTATGCAATTATTTATGTATATAAAAAAATTAATTTACTAAAAATATCACAATATCATCAAATTATGATTTTATTAACAATTTTTTTTTCACAAATCACACATGTCATTTCAGTTAAAATTGACTCCATACACGGATATATTGGAACAATTCATGTATACTGAACTACTAGAATTCATGATTATATGAATGCAATTCCTCTCATAAAATTTCACATTGTTGAGTGGCACTACCCTGATAGAGTAATTCACTAGTTTGGGAGTGTTCCGAACATTCCATTTACATGGAGAATGTTTCCATTGGTTCATTTAGTGAAGGTGATGGGGAGGCATGATATCGACTAACAATGATGACATGCCAAATATCATGACCTCTGGGGAAGACAAACATCACTAAAAATTGAGGGTGTATGCACGTTGTGATTCAACGTATCATATCAAGTTGAGTGTGACCTATGTTATAGGCTGATGTATATATTGTATCTTACTCAACATGGAAGAGGGCTTAATTATATTGTATGTCAATAAATTTCAAATATTTTTTTTCTATTTACTAATTTATTTTGAATAACTTTGCAGTATACTTGACTATATCATATTATCCACATGACTGATCTATAGGAGGATGAAGTTTTTTGTCGGGCATCGATCCATGCTATGACATAGTGTTTGATTCCATCTTATCATTAGGTACACTATAGTATCATTGATCATTTAACCTAGAGTGATGATATTCCTTCCCACATGGTGCTGGTACCTACTCAGGAACCTGCTCCCAGAAATACTGATATTGAGGAGACACAATGACAACATGTACTCTGTCATACGGTATGTGAGGCCTCACATGCTTTGAAACTAGAGGTCATCCCAATAACAGTCAAACCTCATATGATTGAGGTTTTTCATTAAGGGTAATGTGATCCACATGTTTTGGTAGGATATCCACATTTTTACGGGTGGATATTATCTGAGCTTCTATTAGGGGTCACTTCTCATGCCTCCATTATAGGCTATATGGATCCCCAAAAAAATGGTGTTGGGTCCATCTACTCACCTAGTAGAGATATATCAAATGTTCATGATGAAATCGAGTTGACACCTCCTCCCATTGAGACTCGGGAAGAGCATCTGATAGTTGAGGTTCCACCACTTGAGGAATACCCTTTCTAGGTCATCATACTCTACAATAACACATGGTTCAGTGATCTCGATACAAAAATTTATTCTATCACCACCATGTGGGACTAGACCTCTCCAGGTAAAGTGATTTTACTCTTTCATGTATATGTTTTACTTATATTAAAATGACAAAAATAGTTTTTAATATCAAACATTTTTCAAATTTACCCATAGATTCATTTTTTATTTTTATTTAAGTTATAGTTTATAGTTTATATTCTTTCAAAGTCAACTGTTAGAAACATAAAAAAAAGTATTAAATTTCATATAGGAAATTTTAAATGCATATAATTTTTTAAATATAATAACAATATAAATAGAAATTTAATAAAATTTAATTAATCTAAAAGGATTATCAAAGTCAAAAATTCATAAATATAATATATAATTGAAAATTAAAGGAATGAATAAAAATATTATAAATAAGATTTTAATGCGTTAAAACAAAAAAATATTATCTCTCTAAAATTACATTTCATTTATTTTTTTATGTAAATTCGGGTTTTTCTGAATTATTTTTTATATTTTTAGTAACTATATCAAATATCATATATAGTGTATATATAGTTTATAACTTATAAAGTTTCTAAGACAACAAATTCAAAAAATTTATGCTTCATGTCAGTTCCTTTCAAATATTTTAACTTATAAAATATAAATATAGTATATTTGATATTTTAAATTGTGAATGAACATATAAAAAATAATTTCAAATAATCAAAAACATAAATATAATATGTAAAGGATAATTTATATGTCACAAAATTTATTTTCTAAAAACATAACAGTTTAACCTAAAAATATTTAGGAAATAAATTTTAAAAAATAAATGAAACACAACATATATATATATATATATATATATCATAATATACAAACATATATATTTTTAAATATACAATCATTTAAATATAAATTAAATTTTGTTAAATTTTTTCTGAAATGCAGTATAGGCCATGCGACCATTCGAGTATACTAAAACACATCATGGAAACTTTTGCCTTTCTCTATTAATTTTAAACATACTTTTACCCTTGACTTATTAATTTTTGGTTTTCAGAAAAAACCCAATAAAGAACTCCATAAATTATACACGTAGATAAATATATTTTTTGTTTTGACTCGGGAATGCTGATCATTATTGGGAAGTTGAAATCTGTCTATGTAATAAAAACCTTGTAAAAATATTATCAATTATTCTTTAAAAAATGAATGTTAATGAAACCTTTAAATCTTCAAGGAAGAAATCATAATGTGAAAATTCATTTCCCATATAAATTAATTTAAAGAAATATATAAATCCATATAGTTTTGAATATATTATTTATGAAATGAGATATATAATGTTGATTGATTTAGATTGAAGGGATATAATTGAGGCATGAAAACGCTTATGATAGTAGTAAATTGTAAATCAATTGTAAAAAAACTACTTTAAAAACCAATAGTGCTATAAATACCGTATGTTATGTATCAATATAAGGTAAAATATATTAAATGGATGTATATAAAATAGACAAATAATTTTTTTATTAAAAACATTAAAATACGTATTAATATTGACTTGATAGTACGGTTATAGAGTTTCAGTATGAGAGGGAAAAATTATTCCTTAGCAGCATGTTTTAGCCATTTTATTATTAAATTCAATTGATACATGAAGTGTATATTTGAAAGGTGAAATGACATGATAATTGTGACGACCCAAATATTCCTTACTAAAAATTCCTCTTAATCTAATAAATTGTCTTATCATGGTTATATAAAATGAGAACGTCATTGGTTTTATGTTTCTAGATTTTAAAATATAGTTAAAAAATATGACAGTTGCTAATATAGCCATTGAACAATCATCACATGATTCGTATAAATATTGGGATTTAACAGATAAAATTTACTCAGACAAAGTAAGAGATGGACTCATCCAGTAGGCTTCCCATGTACAAAGACCATTTGAGATAGTTCCGAAAGGCGGTGGCGTCGTTGGGATTTTCTCTTGACCAAGCCCATGCATAGTTTGAACATGTTAGGCTTCAGCAGAACTAACTCAGAGAGAAGTGTAATTTAATAGAGATTACTACTCGAGCAATTTTATCTGAGCAACCCCAAGAGTCTATCATCATCTCAAACCTTACCCTTCAGTCTTATTTTAGTTTTTATAAGGAGTTATGTAACAAGACCCTAAAACTATGACTATGCACATTATTTATGTATAAATAATGTGCATTCATTTTATTATTATCACTTGGAAAATAGTTTTTAAAGAAAAAATAGTATTTTTAGATAATATTAAACTAAGAAATATATTTTGATGAATTAATAGATTTTTGAATTAAAAAATATTTTAATAAAATATTATTAATAAATTACATTTTATTAAATATAAATGATCATACAATTTTTATGAATACAATTTTAAATTTTATTAATGTTTGAAAGTTGTGTTTTTCAAAACACATGATTTTTCCATAAATATTGGTTCTTATTTTAAAAGTAAAAATTCACATTTTAATAAATTTATTTAGTTAAATTGAATATTAATTTTTTAATCTGGATGTTGAAATTATCCAATAGTGAATTTTTCATAATTTTCGGAGATAGTCGAATTTTTTGTAATAAATTAAATACCGTTTAAATATATAATGCTTTTTATGACATCATAATGAAACAATAGTTATTTAATAAAATAATATAAACATTATTTGTGGACAATAAATGTTTTCCCAAAAAAATAATGTGATTTTAGATTTGTTTGATTTATTTTACAATGCTTTAGTGGACCCCCCAAGACTTATAAATCATTTTGTCGTTTTAAATTATTTTCTTTGAGATTATGGGTACCCTCAATATATGAAACCCTATTATTTTATGATGTTCGGCCATTGGAATCATAAAATACTGTATTACTCTCCCCTTTGCAAAAAACCCATAGGAAAAATCCATGGGTTGGTTTGTAGTTTTGATTAGTTTAATATCTGGTGTCCCAAACCTAAATATTAATGAATGCCCACTTCCTTCCTATATAAACCAAATGAAGCTCCCAATTCCTCTTCACTCAAAGACTTTGGAGTTCATCGATACTCTTTCCCCCCTTCTATATAATCCTTCCAATGTTCCCCAAGCTCCAAATAAGCCTCTCTCAATCCTCTTCAAAGCCTTTGAAAGCACACTTCCATGTAAGGGATTTAAACCTTTATCATTTTTGACAAATTTTATTAAAGTTGTTGTTCCATTTTATTTTCAATTACAAATGTTAGGGTAAGATATCACAACTCCCTCATACTTCGGTATTTATTTTTGGATGAGGGGATCCCCTTTCTCTCTCATTAATTCCTCCAATGTACACCCATTACCATGCCGAAATTTCGTGTGGGATTTCTCACTCCTCATTTACATCTAAGTAATTATATTGTATTATGCATCTAAATTCCATTACGTTTGTTGGGAAATGTAACTATATGACCTCCTTACTATCAATTTCATGTTACTATGATAAGACGCCCCTTTATCTCTCATCAACCAATTTTTATGAGTTCTTATTTCACTCAGTTCTGCTGCCAAAATTGCACTATGATTTTCCATGCCAATGTCATTGTGTAGTGAAAACCATGCCCATTTCTCTCTCAAGGGTATTCATCATTATGCACATTAACTTATTGATTATAATGATTCATCTATGTTTTCCATATCACTTTATCATAGAATACATGGCAATGACTGAATCCACATTTTTTTATCCATTTGGCACACTTATACATGAAATGAAATGTTTAAGATGAGTGCACCGTGATAGAGCTCCAATGCATTGGGTAAAGTACAGTATCATGATACATCATGTGTTGTGAGAGTTGACTCCTACTAATTCATTTGTAATGAGGGTATACATGTTCTTCATGTGAAATGAGTATTTACTCATGCTCCAAGTGAAATGAGCCTTGGCTCATTCAAATTCCATGTTATATATTGTTGACACATCTCCATATTATGATTACATTGCTTTATCTTTCCTTTATGTTCATTTATCTCTTGTTCTTAATTGATTTTTCAAATATTAAATATGTATTATATTACTCATGTTATTCCATGTTTATTCCCTTTCTAGGCTTTATTGTTCACCCTTTTCATTATGCATGTCCTTAGGTTATCCCATGCGATGCTAATTATGAAGGAATGCAGTTGTCATGTAAAGGAAGGTTTCAATAAAAATGTTGTATTTCATGTTTTAATTTGTTATGTAATCATCCTAATCCCCAAATAAACTATAACTATCGATATTCAATTTTGTATCAAGTAAAGTTTATGTAATAATTCATGTTTTAGTGTGTAACAATGAACAAGGTTGTCAAAGAAGGTATCAGAGGATATCTTTTAGTTATTTTTGGGATTAGGATTAAAATATCCTAGTAAAGCCTTAGAGACAAGACTAAGAATAATAAAAACAACCCTATGTTTTTGTGGGTATTGAGTAAGTGGTTTTTCAAGAAAATACATCCCTTTCTGGATACGAGTAGGTTGAGGCGACTCTGGCACAGATGTACCTAGGGGTGAAAACCCCGACAAGGAGTTTTGGGCTTCACCTGGGGTATCCTGGTAAATGAAAATGGGTATTGTGGAACTCTTGGTTACGAAACTCCCGAAGGATATGCATCGGTAAATTCAAAATCTTAGTATGATACATTATTAAGGGAATTAATAAAAATCACCCAATGAATATATGATATAAAGTATATCATGTATAACATTGATTGATGTTTATAGATTCATAAGTTTAGGTAATAAAATGAATTTATAATTCATATGTTTTTTCCATGGTTTACCCTTTATGTCGTACCCCTAACATTCCTTGCATTAAATAATAATAAATATATAGACTTCAAGTAGTTTAATATCACAATTATATTATGTCTAGAGGGTAACTAAAAATTTTAAATGTTTTGTTAGATGGATAAAGGATAGTTTCGAGATGGAAGGGTAAGAACCTCATAAAACACTCTTGTCCCTTCTTGAGAACTTACTAGCGATAATTATTGATAATTCATGCTCACATATTATCAAAACCTTCTACAATGTAAAACATTTTTCAATATTCTCTACGACATATCAAACACCTCCTCTATATCGTGGAATCATCAAAGATCATGGATAACTTATTATAACATCTTAAGCTGCCAACTCTATCACCTTTCTAGGAATGGGAGGTACTATCAGAGTAATTTCAAATATATCACCCTATCCATAGAGTATGATGCACTATTTTATTTTAGGATAGCTACCAAAGTGGGAGACCTCTGAGCAGCCTATATGTATATAGTATTGGTTTTAATACTTTTTGGAAACATAGGATATATAATTGAATAACCATATATTGAAAATTTCAAAGCTGGCATTATCAGACTATTTTACAAAAACATGGTACATGGTGATGTTTTGAAACTGTATGTTAAAAACAATTATGTTCAAAAAGTGGATCATATTTTCCATTAGTACAATCCAAGTTGCATAGACTGTGTCTCGACTAAGGAAGTGGAAGACATTGAAAGTGCATTGAGATATTGTTGCACTAGGTGGAACCTCGCTTTTCATTATCAATGTGATAATGAGGTTTGGTGAATGCTTAATGGTAGTGGGTGAGAAACCCTGAAGTCATGTTTTTAAATATTTATTTTCTTTTTGTATGTAATCAAATTGGAAGGAAAAAGTTTTTATGGGGGAAGATTGTAATGACCCAAACATTCATTAATGGAATTTCCTCTTGATCTAATTAAATTTCTTATTATGGTTATATAAAATGTGAAATTCATTGGTTTTATGTATCTGGATTTGAAAATACCATTATGAATTGTGACTATATCTAATAAAGATATTGAACAATGATCACATGATTTGTATATGTATAGATATTTAACAAATCCAATTTAATCAGGAAAACGAATTGATGTCCTAATCTAGTAGACTTTCCCCATACGAAGACCATTTGTCATATCTCGAAAAGGAGGTGGAATCATTGGGATTCACTCTTGATCAAGGCCAAGATAATCTTGAACATGTTAATCTTGACCAGAACTGACTATAATAGAAGTGGAAGATAATATAGATTACCACCCAAGCGATATTATCTGAGAAACCCTGAGGGACTATCACCATCACACACCTTACCCTTTGGTTATATTCAGGTGTTGTAAGGGGTTATATAACATGACTCTATCTCTATGACTATGTACAATAAGATTTTTTAAAAGAATGTGTATTCATTTTATTATTGTTACTTTATAAATAGTTCATAAATAAAAAATAATATTTCAAGTTAATATTAATATGTGAAAACTATTTTGAAGAATTAATGGATTTTTTAATTAAATAATATCTTACTAAAATATCATTAATAAATTAATTTTTATTAAATATTAATTATCGTACAATTATTATTAATACAATTGTAATTTTTAATAATGTTTGAAAACTATTTTTGTCAAAATCCGTGAATTTTCGATAAATGTCGGTTTTTATTTAAAAAGTAAAAAACTATATTTTTTAAAAAAATATTTAGATAAAATGATTATTAATATTTTAAAAAAGATGTCAAAATTATCCAATGGGAAATGTTTCATAATTTTCTAAGATAGTTGAATTTTTCCGTAAAAATTAAATACAGTTTAAATATATAATGTGTTTCATGACATCATAATGAACCAGTAGTGATATAATAATATAAATTAAACATTATTTTAGGGAAATATATTTTTAAGATTAAAATAATGTGATTTTAGATTTATATTTTTTACATTGAATTAGTAGACCCTCCATGACTTATAATGTTTTTTGTCTTTTTAAATTGTTTTCCTTGAGAGTGTGACTCACATCCACATAAGAAACCCTATTATTTTAAGAAGTTATCTCCTCAGACTCATAAAATATTGTTTTCCACTCCAATTTTGAAAAAACCATGGGCAAAAACCATGGGGTGGTTTGTAGTTTTGGTTAGTTTAATGCCTGGTGTCCCAAACCTAAATAATAAAGAATTTCCTCTCCTTTCCTATATAAACCCAACCTAGATACCGCTTCATCTTTACTCATGGAATTTTGAGTTCATCCAACATCTCCCCTCATGTCTATATAATCCTCCCAAGGCACCACAAGCTCATATGGAGCCTCTCTGAAGCTTCTCCCAAGCGTTTAAAAGCACACTTCCATGTAATCTATGTCTTCCTTTCTAATTTTTTTCAAATTTTCTTTAAGTTTTTATGCCATTTTTTCAATTAAAAATGTTAGTGTATGATTTATCACCTCCCCCATACTTTCCTCTTTATTTTTGGATGATGGGAGACCCCTTTCCCTCTCATTAATGCCTCCCATGTACACCTGCTACCATGCATAATTTCTGTGAGGGATTTCCCTCTCCACATTTGTATCCAAGTAATTATATCATATTATGCAACTAAATTTTATTACATTTGTCGGTAAATGTATCTATATGACGCCCTTACTATCCATTTCATGTAAATATGATGAGACACCCCTTACTCTCTGAAAAACAAATTTTCATGAGTTCTTATTTCACACCCTTATGCTGCTTAAATTGCAAGACAATTTTACAAGCTAATTTCATTGTGTTGTGAATACCATACCCATTTTTCTATAAAGGGTATTAACCTTTATAAAAATTAATTTATTGATTATAAATCTTCAGGTATGTATTCTACATCCATTTATTGTAGAATAAATGATAATTATTGAATCCAAATTGTATGATCAACGTGGGACAATTATACATGAAATAAATTCTTAAGAAGGGTAATCCCTGATTGTGCTCCAATGCATTGGGTAAAGTATAGTATCAAGATAATTTATGTGCAATCAGTTTTGACTCATGCTAATTCATGTGCAACTAGGGCTTTCTTGTGATTCATGTTAAATTAGGGTTTACTAATACTCCATGTGCAATGTGCCTTGGCTCATGATAATTTCATGTTAAGTGTTTTGCCACATCTCCCTGTTATAATTACCATGCATTATCATACCTTTATGTGTACTTTTCACTTATTGTCCACTGATTTTCCTATAGTCTAACATTTATTTTATTCCTCATGTTATTCCATGTTTATTCCCTTACTTGGATTTGTTGCTCAGTCCTTTTTTATACTTGTCCAAAAGTTAACCCATGTAATGCTATGTACAAGGGATTGTAGTGGTCATGTAAAAGATGTTTTCAATAAAGATACTGTATTTCATGTTTTAAGTTGTTAAAAATGATCCTAAGCCCCAATGACACTATACCTCCCAACCATTTATGTTTTTTCAATTGATGTTTATGTAATAAATAATTTTTTAGTGTGTAATAAATAATAAGGTTTTTATAATAATTATACAAGTAAAAACTAGAAATGGAAGGGCAAGGTAATAAATTCAAACCATAAGATTAATTCCAAGCCTGAAACATCCCACTTAGAAGAAGAAAATGATTTGATTGAAAATAATGAGAACAAAATAATGAATGATTCTATTGAGCATTCATGAAATTCCTTAGTTGAGAATATTATTGAAGAATTAGAGAGGTTGGATCCACATACAATGTAAAATCTCATGGTGCAAACCTCCTCTCCTATTAATTTTTTTCTATACCCAAATACAAGTTCTATGAACCCTTCTACTTGTGTGGATAATACACCCAAGGAGACAATCACATTGGAGGAGGAATCTCCCGTATATAAAACTAATTCCTTAGAGACTCATTATGATAAGACAGTAACTATGTCAGGTCCTGATTCTAATGGGAAATAAGTCAGAATGGGAAGGGATGAAGCCTTGTTAGATAGTCCATCATAAAATCATTTTGATGATACTGGAAAAAACAGGCAAGCACTTGATGTAACTGATCCGGATGGTTTTAAAAAAAATCATTCATCTAAGGCTACAAAGAAGTCACCAATAGTGATTAGTTATCATAAACGCAGATTATAAAATAATAAATTCATACTTTTAAATGTCAATTTGTAGTTTGATGAAGCTGGAGACTCACATTGAACTATGAAGTGCGTAACCCCTTCAAATATTTATGTAGTGAAAGCCAACGATGGTCCCAACATGTGAAAATAAGATGGATCAAAAAGTCAACCTAGTGTATGATCAACATCTGATATAAACAATAAAAGATGGATGAAGGGAAAATGTCACAACTATTTTATATCAGAGTAATGTCCTGTGACAAATATCTAATCCCTTCCTTGATGATTATATTATATTGTAATTTTCAAGGGCTTCTGAATACCCTAGTAGACAAGACCCTTATTCATTATATACAAGCATATAACCCCATTTTTATAGTTATTGAAGTGCCAACAATGATCTTTAGTAAATAAAAGACATTCAAGTGCATCTCTCTTGGGTATTTTTTTGTCTCTCAAAATATGAATGAAATAAATATGGACCATATTTGGGTTCTTATGCATGATTTTATCTAGATGGAACCCTATGTTAAAAATCATATTGGATCTTAATCTCTTATATCTGCTAAGGCTACAATTTTGAGTTTATTTTTCATATGGTTCCTCATCCTACACCAGAAGTTGAAAAAATTGGATTTAGCTTTAATGTTTTTTAGAAATAAAATTAGAAAATTTTTAGTAATGGGTCACTTTAATACTCTCATGAGACCCGAGGAAAAACTAGTCGGAACTTCAATAGAGAGGAATGAAATGTAGTCTCCCCTAACATTGATCACTATCATCATGTTGATGTATGGATTACATGTAATGATTTCACTTATATAAGGTATAGCTTGCATGGTAGGTAGTCATGTAAACATAATATATGTTTTGTTCAGATTGATTATGTGAGTGATGATTCTAGAATATATGATGTCACTCTACCAAAGAATCTCTCAAATCATAACCCTATTTTGATGTAAATATCAATCTATATTGTTAGGTATGTTCCCCTTTAAATTCGTTTCAATAATGGATGACATTTCACTCATAAATGAAGGTATGTAATTATAGAGGATTGTATCATAAACCAACATGGATGTACTTTATATATTTTTTCTATAAAATTTACAAATTTTAGAAGGATCACAATATATTGGAGCCAGACCATATTTTTTTAAAAAAATTAATCATGAGATTAAAGATGTTAAATTAACTATAATAGTCCATCAACTCATAAATCAACACCTTCATAGTCCTTCAATTGAGAAAATTAAATCCATTTAAAATATATATTCTCTTATAACTATTAATGAAAAGATGGACCGTAATCACTTACATGTCAAATGGTTGAATGAAAGTGATATGAACTCTAAATTCATTCACAGGATGCATATGGAACAAAAATCAGAGGAGTATTAAAGGAAATTACTATTTATATAATTTTCTACACCTCTAGAAGATATATTTCAAATTTAGTGGTGAATAATTTTACTAGTGTTTACATAGATGATGGAATTGATTGTTTACAGGGGATGATTGATATTATTTCTCCTTGAATAGAGGACTACCAAAACCATTATCTAAAAGTTCCCCCTTCTTTATAGGAAGTTATGGATGCACACTTCTCTCTAAACATGGAATGATTGGATGGCCCTGATGGATTTACCAACAAATATTTTTCTGGGATATTCTATTGGTTGACATTGTTAATGGAGTAGGATATTTATTTACCAATGATCATATGCCTTAAAAAATTAATTTAAATTTCATTACCTTAATTATCATGAAGTATAATACAATTAATATTTAACAATTCAAGCCTATGGATATTGGGATCAATATCCCCAATTTTCTTATTAAGATAATGATGACCATATTGGGGGTAATTATTAAGGAGTGAAATTCTGCAAACCTGTTTGGATTTATACATGGTAGGAATATCAATAACCACCTATTCCCCATATCTGTGAGTATTAACCTATTTAAAAATATGTCAATCATGGGAAATATTCTTTTAAAACAGATATCTTGAAGGCATTTTATTTCTTAAAAAAGAGAATTATTATATATAATATCACGATGTTTGGTTTTTGTAATGGTTTAATTGGACTTATTAATAGTATTCTGGGTTTTTCAAGGTTTCCATTTTAATTAATAGATAAACAAGAAGATAAATCCTATGAACCATTGGATTTATCTAATGAGAACCTCTATTTGGTATTTTATTTATCATTTCTGAAAGCTCCCTGAGTAAAATATTTAATGAACATTATCGATTGGAATTTTTAATAATATCAAATTTGGATGAGAAAATCTCATCCCATATCACTTACAATATACTGATGACATTATAATGTTCAGTCAATCCTCATTGGACTCTATCATTGTGATAAAATTATTCTTCTAAAATTTGGAGGTAATGGTTATACAACACATACGTGGGAATAAATATGTCATTATTTTTGAAGATGGCATCACTATTGGTAAACCAAATAGGATCACCAAGGATCTTGGGGGTAAGAAATGATCTCCTCAATTTATATTGGACATCCATTATTCTAGGGAATGGTGTGAAGGATGTATCTTGAAAACATTTATTCTTGAGTTATTAACCCGATTCCTAAATATAAGGGTAAATATATATCTAAATATCACTGGGTTTGCCTCCATAACTCTATGAACATTGAATTATTTTTATTCCATATCATAATATAGATGGCCATGAAATCTAATCAGTAAACTATAATACAAAAAGAGGATCTTAATTTCTATTGGGTCATTCAATGAATGAAGGAAGATCATTGTTTTGTGGAAGGAGTTTATTAAACCTATTTAGATTATGGGGCTTGGAATGCAGTATTTTTAGGGTTTTAAATTATGGATTTACTCATAAGATCACATTGAATCTACTAATTTCTAAATATTCATCTATGCATTTTTTTATCATGATGGATTAAGATTATGCTTCTCAGTGGCTATCCTTACAGTAAATCTTCATTTGTTTTTCCTTGCTTCAGAAATTTACTCCATAATATAATAATAAAATTAAAATGGATGGACAGTGCATAGTAAGAACTCAATTACTAGGAAACCCATTTTCTAGAAAATATTTTCCACACTAGAAATATACTATATAGATTGATTGACATGACTGTAGTATAATTATTGATTCAAAGAAAATGACATGAAGACTTGGTTTCACCTCATGCTAATTTTGAAATTCATAATTACACTTTCGTGGAAAATGAAATTCTAATATGGAATCCAAATAGAAATGGGAATTTCAGTAGCAAAGAATTCAATAACTTTCAATATGAAGGTCCCATTTAACCAGCTGATTGGATGATTAAATTACTAACACCTTTTATTTATCCATTAAGGATCCATCTTCTTTAGATAATCTAGAAGAACAATTTTACCACTCCTTATTAGTTGAGAAAGGTGGTAAATTAAATTGTCTCAACTTGTAATATCTACTTAAAGGATTCTAAATCTATACTACACATGTTTTTTGTACCACAATTTTTCCTAGAATTTCTTGAGATACATTGGTTCTCTTTTTAATATTGAATTTTCATTTCACAAATTTTCTGAGTATTTATTGAATCACATTTAAAAATACAGGAGAAGTGAATAAATATAGAATCTTATTCATGTTGTCATTTCATCCACATTTATGGTTTTTTATAATAACTGAAATAATTTATTATTTGACATCATGACTCTTTCATTTTATGTCAGAGCCTTATAGATCCACAGTGACATACATGTTGCTACATGATTTCAAAATGTATCCATGGACAATAATGTAACACCCCGAGATTTTATGAAAAATATTCTTTTTAATTTCACTAATGTCTTGTGTTTTACGCTACACCAAAAGGAGCTTGCACAACACGCATCCTTGACATGCCTTACATTACACACAATCACAACCTTCCTCGATAGCGTGTGTAGTACGCAATACTGAGTTTCACGAAACAACGATATGCTATTAAAATATTATTAAAACTAGCCGTTATGAATAGTAATAACCAATTTTTGAAATTTTGTAAATTTTATTTTTCAAAATGGAATTCATTTTTAGATTCGGAGTATCGAATTTACCCTAAGGTGAAATTTTGGTACTTTTCGGATAAATTTCATATTATGATGAATAGTGAAATTACTAAAGTATAATTAATAACAATTTTTTTAATCGAAATAATTAATAGTGATAAATTATTAATTTGAGTGGTTCTAAATTATATTTAGAATATATTTTTACTATTTAATACAATGTTGGTCATTGGTTGTAATTTCACATTTAAACCTGACATAATCAAGTGTCAATCTTTTGATAGATATTGTTTCTTAAAAACACGTTATTTGTTTTAACAGTGGGATTTAATTATAAAATTAATTAATGAAACTTCTATGTTATTAATTTGGTAAAATAGACTTCATTTTTGAAATCGGAATATGAAATATAGCTTAGGATGAAATTTTGGCGTTGTTCTGAAAAACATCAATTTTTGATGAATAGTGAAACTACTAAGTGGTAGTTAAAAACTGAATTTTTCATAAAACTTAATTTTACCGTTTCTATGAATGGAATTTCAAAAATCCAAGAGACACGGTTGATGTCAGTAAGTAAAATGTGGTTCAATGAGATGAAAATAATTTTTGGTGAATAGTAACTTTTTACTTTTTTTTACCGCGGTTAATAGTAAATAGGGTAACTAAGGGTAGATATGATATTACTATTACCCTAAAACATGTCCTAATTATATTGGATAAGTGTAATTAGACCAAAAACAACCTTATGAATATAATATGACCATTTAGGTCCATTTGGATTAGATTATGACATTTAATATTATTTTATTTAATGAATAGTTAAAATAGTTAAAATCAAAGTTTAATAAGTAAATCATTTTTAATATGGGGTTATACATATGATAAATTCGACTATAAATATAAATTAGAAAGATAAAAAGATTTCATATATAATGGTATTTTATTTTTAATTTTTAGACATTATATAATTTAATTTATTTATGACACAATGATGATGCAGTAATTATCTTATTAATGAAATATTGACATAATTGATGTTATAAACACCAAAATAAATGTAATTTGAGACTTTTTATGAATTCCACTAATTTTCTAGGTTACTATGAAATATTAGTATTTATTTAGTCAACTTTTTTCGAACATATAATTCTTTTATGACTTTCACAAAAATCATATATCAAATAGTGTCAAAATTGACACAAAATATTTTTTAAATCATATATTATATTATTAATTGTTATTTTATTCCTAAAAATCTAAGGTTCGTCCAAATGATTTAGATAAGGATATAGATATTAATAATAAACAATTTGGGGTTCGTTTGGCATGATATAGTAAGTGTATTAACCATATAGTGTAAGAAAACAAAAAGACACGGTAAAAGATAAATTATTTAACTTAGAGTTAAATCTAATTTATAAGGTTAAAATAATACCCTAAACTTGTCTAAATCCTATTGGTTGATAGGATTTCGACCCATCCCCAATTTAGCTTCGAAATAAGACCCTTTGGAACCATTACAAACCGATTTTGACTTTAATATAAAATAATTTTTTGAGATATTCCTAAGGTGCCCCTCTGCTCCCTTATAAAAGGACACCTCCTCCCCCTCCTCCTCACACCAATTTGAGCACTCAAGCTCGGCCAACCCCTAACAAAATCCCTTCTCCACTTCCCTAGTATCATCCTTGAGGTACTGGTCTTCTTCAATGTCCATCCTTAGTTCTTTAAGTGGAGGCTAAGAAAAGGCGCGTCAAAAAGAGGTAATATCCATTACCGATCTTTTTCAATTTTTTTCTTCTTCAACTTCTTCTTCTTTAGTTGTTTCATGATAAAGTAATAACATAAGTATTTCTTATATACTGATATGTTATTATAAATATGAAACAACTCTAATTAACCTTCTATACATCCTACGGAAAAAGGAAATCACCGCGTGTGCGTACGTACGGAATACCGTCTCCACGCCGTGGTGTAATCTATTTTCCACCACCACCATAATTGGATGAGTATAAAGGTGTAATTAGTAACTATATATGATTATAATAAAGTGATATTTATACTGAAATAGTATACATACACTTCAACACAATTCCACGACCATGGGAACGATATCATCGCTCGTGCGTACGTACGGACTACCGTCTCCACGGCGCGATGAGATTCATTCTCAATGATTAACCATTAATGAATGATTATAAAGTATATATAATAAAAAATAATGAAATATATGACCTGATAATGATACTGGAATTATTTATATTTATATGTATGTCATCTACTTAATTCCATTCAATTCAATAAGGAAACGAAAACAGCGTTCATGCGTACGTACGGACTACCATCTCCATGAACGGTGTATTTCTTTCCATTTAATTATTTATTATATATGTATATTCTGAATATATATTATATATAAATCATGTTTTATATTCTGGAATTATGTAATTATGATCTAACCAATCATATGCATAATTACAAGTTAAAACACGAACGACAAATGAGACGATTTTACCCAAAACGCTACTTTAACATGAATTTACAAAAGAATGGGTAATATAAAGTCATAAGTGGACCATATATGATATAATAACAATGAATATGATTATGTAATAAGTCAATAACATTATTTAAATCATTATACAGGAGTTTCAGACACTTACAAAGCAACTCGGATCTAAGGTAAGGGAAATATCACAATCTCATTTTTATCCGAGATTGTTATACTTTGGTATTTACTGGGGTGTATTTTATCATCCACAACCATATTTCCTTAACATGTAATATTTATATCCTTATACAATAGTTTATATCCAATTTTACCCTTTGGTGAGTTTTTAGTAAATATATGAAATGAATCTTTTGTCGTTTTTCGTACGAGGTACTTTTTGACTTTTCCGACAAAAGCACGAAGAATTTTTTTTTTAACTTATACAACATGAATGGATTTTTAAAAAATTATTTAAAATAAGCTTCCTTTACAAGTTTTCAAATTTATTTTTAATAAACTTCTTTTAGTTTAAATTTGTATGACATGTTAAGAAAGGAAAAATGTTTTTGAAGAAGAAATGATATTTTCCTCAAGAATGGAGTTCAAGTGTTTTATCAAAATTATTTTCCATATAAGATAATAAAGGCTCCTGTTTTTATCCCTATTATTACATTGAATTGATTATGTTTTGAGGGAATTATTTTTATGAAGTCATTTACCTTATATGATTTGTTTTATGATGTCATGATGTTTCAAGAATCCCATTTTTGTTACATGTGTTATGCGATGATGTATGATTTATGATTATGTGGCACACATAAGAAAGGATTAATTATAAGATGGGTGGGGCCTATATCTCCCTCCAATTCATTGGGTAACAATTTTATATCTCATGAGATAGACATGGCTGAAATGGTAGGTTATACCGGTTCAGTGAAACAGGACTGAAACGAGGGTTACTCGATTCAGAAAGGGACTTTGTCCACTAAGATAGTCTTGGCAATGAGTCTTGACTAACAAGAAATGATTCTCTATGATTATGTGTGTATGCAACAAAGTTTCATGTTTTATGTTATGATTATTGGGATTTCATTTCACTACTATGATATATCCCATGTTATGAAATTATGCTCTCTTTTGCAGGTTAAGATTTCCAAAAGTTATGTTCTTATGAATATGATGTGATTGATTTTTCTTTTGTTTACCCTTACTGAGCATTTGAGCTGAACCTTTTATATTTTCTTTTCCCCAGGATATAAAGAATGGTTTTTGGTAAAAAAAGGGAAGATCTTTATGGGAGATATTGAATATCTTTCACCATGATTAGAAGATTACGTTCGGAGTTTCTAAAGACACTAAACTATTACGATCCTTGTGTGTGTGTTTTTCTTATGTACTAAGTATTCCGCAAATGTAATGTAATGTCCATGTACGTCAAGCTTCGGGTCTTTACAAATAACCTATTGTATCACAATACACATTGTCTTCTAGGATGATAAGTTAAACTGATGATACCTTTGATGGTAAAGAGTATACATTTGATCCATCCTATCCTTACATGTGTCAATGTTAATGTTACTGGAGCTGAACAATGAACGTTGGGATGATCAGGTAATGGAGGTGCCTTTCTCATGAATTGTGTCTTCTTCAAGGGATACTTCATCCTTCTATTAGTATGGCAATTTCCTACAAAGGCAAATTTTGGCACATTATCCATGCTATCAAGAATGTTGTACCTCATAATAGGAATATTTTATAGAATGAATCATACTATGAACATTCCATTCATGCTCTTAAATTGAGTTCCAGAAACATACTATGTATAATTCTTCAACATTGGATAAGATGTCTCAACCGGGATATGTATAAAAATTGAGTAGTCACTCATGTATATCGGGTGGATAATAATGTGGTATATTCTCTTTCAATGAGGGAAAACATGGAAATGGGTACCATGTGGTCCTTGAAGGATCCATAGTATTGTGTACCATTGGTGGATGAAGACATGAGGTTATTTTTTCACTCTGAGATATCTAAGAACCATTTTACATATTAACTTTGTACTTTCTTTTTTACATTAATAATTTATAGGTTCATTCTATTAGGAACCATGATTTTCCTAGTAAGTCTCAGGGGATTCAATTTTGAGAAAAAAGAATCTCTTACATTGTTCCTCCACATAGTCTAACACATTTCAAAATGATATATATAAATGATAAAAATAAAATTATAACATTTTAATGTATATTGATACACATAAATATATATTATTTTCATTTATAATCATTATATATGTGTATAATGGTAATGTTTTACATATTTTTCACAACAAGTATTTATAGTGTTGACTGATTTTAGTAGTTTCATATGAGTGGTTTCAGTTTTCATTTATATTCCCCATTTCATCACTAAAATAAATTAAATATTATTATAATATAGGAATTATAATTATTTATTTTTAATATATTTCTTTTTATTTTACTTTAGTTATTATCCATGAGGATGAAATCGTCAATGATATTTTTTTTCGACAACCTTCAACTTTAGAAGGGTGTTTTCATAATTATTGAGTTTAATATTGATGTGTATATTCATGTAGGGAAAAACAAAATTTCCAAATTAAAATCATATTATAAAATAAACCATGTTTTCATTATCATCTATGACATAATTACATTGCATTATTCTTGTGTTCTTTCAAACTAACCCAACCAAGAACAAGATCCAACTCAATTGGGGAGTACATTTAAGGATATGTTTATTATGATATAATACTATTTGAAACAATTTCATAATTATATTTAATTGATATTTTATAATTTTTATCCATATATTATGATTATTGTGTAAAAAATATATAAATATAATAAAAATGAAAAAATACGATTCTTTATGGGGGCAGAAGACCGCACAAAAATCAATTTTCACTTTTATAAAACAATGAAATAGATGAGTGAAGGGGATTTATAATTATTTTTTATGAATAAAAAGCACATTATATATAAGATAATTACCCAAGAATTCCATCATTAGGGACATCCAATAGAGGTTTTGATGAAAAACTGAAATCGTCACTTCGTGTAGGTGATAATCTACATAGAATCAATAATGGTGATTTTTGTGTTTCTTAGTAGATGAAAGTGAATAAATAATTAACTCAAAATTTTTATAATAATACCGAAAAACTAATTATTATACTATAGTACTTTTTTCAATTATAATGGATATAATATTAATGAAATGCATTGAAATATGTTTTACCTATGTTGAGATCCTGAAAATCTTCTTGAATATAACATATATTTGATTGAAATAGGCTATTTTTTCATGAACATGGGTACTATTGAATGGTAATAACATTAAAGAGACAGAATATGGTTCTATGTTCTATGAAAATTTGATGTCATAATGTAGTATAGGATGGGTGGAGGTGACTTCCCTTTTATAAGTGTGGAAGAGGTACAATTCCACAGGAAACCATGGTAAGCAAGGGTTACGATTTTAAAAGAAATTATTGTTAGGTGGGTTATGTGAGATAAGGTTTCTAAGATATTTACATATGCTATTAAAAATTAACACATGATTTCTTGAAGGTGAAAAGGTGATTTTAATTTATGAAATATCACGTCTCCTTAGATTATTTATTTATACAATTATTACACATAATTAAATAATAATAATGTCCATTATTTTATTAGAATAAATATACGTATACCCTTATAAAAAATTATAAATAATGATTCATAATTTGGGAAATACTAATCTGAATCCATTCCATAAATATGAGAAAATATTCTGTGAATTAAAAAAACAAAAAATATAAATATTGTTTCATTAATAATGATGCTCGCAAACTATAATCATATATATATATAGATATAAAAAATCCATTAATGTTACTAATTATGTTGACATTAATTGATTTATTATTGAAAAAGGAAGAGTTTTAGACAATAATATTAATCCATAACCAAATAAAAAAAACAATACTTAAATGAAATAAAATTTATAAAACATTTTTTTATATTAAGGTATAATTTTTCATTTGATGTAAAACGATAGTTCATGATATTTCTAATTTTTTTTAAATGAATATTTTTATTCCTTAGCTTATAATTTTATCACATAAATTTTTTCTCTATTTATGAAAATCATATTTATTTATAATGTTATGAAGATTATAATTCTTGAAAACCCCACATTTTCAACTAAAAACAGTATTTTTAGTAATTAATAAAAAATTCATATTAAGTAAATATTTTTAATTTAAATTAAAAAAATCAACATTTATCAAATTATATATCCCAAGATTTATTATTTAACCATTAATATTATCTACAAAATTTAATGGTCAACTATGTTTATTTATAAATTGATTTGATAAATATTATGTAACAGCCCAAGATTTTATAAAGAAATATTCTTTTTAATTTTATTAATGTCTTGTGTTGTACGCTACACCAAAAGGAGCTTGCACAACACGCATCCTTGTCTTGCCTTGCATTACACGCAATCGCGACCTTCCTCGATAGCGTGTGTAATACGCAATACCGAGTTTCACTAAACAACGATGTGCTATTAAAATATTATTAAAAGTAGCCGTTATGAATAGTAATAACCACTTTTTAAATTCTGTAAATCTTATTTTTCAAAATGAACTTCATTCTTGGATTCGGAGTATCGAATTTAGCCTAAGGTGAAATTTTGGTACTTTTCGGATAACTTTCATATTCTGATGAATAGTGAAAAATTACTAAATTATAATTAAAAACAACTTTTTTAATCGAAATAATTAATAGTGATAAATTATTAATTTGAGTGGTTTTAAAGTATATTTAGAATATATTTTTACAATTTAATACAATGTTGGTCATTGGTTGTAATTTCACATTTAAACCAGACATAATCAAGTGTCAATCTTTTGATATATATTGTTTCCTAAAAACACGCTATTTATTTTAACAGCGGGATTTAATTATAAAATTAATTAATGCAACTTCTATGTTATGAATTTGGTAAAATAGATTTCATTTTTGAATTCGGAATATGAAATATAGCTTAGGATGAAATTTTGGCATTGTTCTGAAAAACATCAATTTTTGATGAATAGTGAAACTACTAAGTGGTAGTTAAAAAAACTGAATTTTTCATAAAACTTAATTTTGCCGCTTCTGTGAATGGAATTTCGAAAATCCGAGAGACACGGTTGATATCAAGGACTAAAATGTGGTTCAATGAGATGAAAATAATTTTTTGGTGAATAGTAACTTTTTACTTTTTTACCGCGGTTAATAGTAAATAGGGTAACTAAGGGTAAATATGATATTACTATTACCCTAACACATGTCCTAATTCTATTGGACAAGTGTAATTCGACCAAAAACAAACTTAGGAATAAAATATGACCATTTAGGCCCACTTGGATTAGATTAGGACATTTATTATTAATTTATTTAAAGAAAGGTTAAAATAGTTAAAATCAATGTTTAATAAGTAAATCATTTTTAATATGGGGTTATACATAAGATAAATTCGATTGTAAATATTCATTAGAAAGATAAAAAGATTTCCTACATGATGGTATTTTATTTGTAATTTTTAGACATAAAATAATTTATTTTATTTATGACACAACGATGATGCAGTAATTATCTTATTAATGAAATATTGACATAATTGATGTTATAAACACCAAAATAAATGTAATATGAGATTTTTTATGAATTCCACTAATTTTCTAGGTTACTATGATATATTAATGTTGATTTAATCAACTTGGTTAGAACATTTAATTCTGTTATGACTTTCACAAAAATCATATATCAAATAGTGTCAAAATTGACACAAAATAGTTTTTAAATCAAATATTATATTATTAATTGTTGTTGTATTCCTAAAAATCTAAGGTTCGGCCAAATGACTTAGATAAGGATATATATATTAATAATAAACAATTTGGGGTTCGTTTGGCATGTTATAGTATGTTTATTAACCATATAGTGAAAGAAAACAAAAAGACATGGTAAAAGTTAAATTATTTAACTTAGAGTTAAATTTAATTGATAAGGTTAAAATAATGTCCTAAACTTGTCTAAATTCTATTGGTTGATAGGATTTCGACCCCTCCCCACCTTATCTTCGAAATAAGACCCTTTGGAACCATTATAAACCGATATTGACTTTAATATAAAATAATATTTTGAGATATTCCTAAGGTGCCCCTCTCCTCCCTTATAAAAGGACACCTCCTGCCCCTCCTCCACACACCAATTTGAGCACTCAAGCTCGGCCAACCCCTGCCAAAATCTCTTCTCCACTTCCCTAAAAACATCCTAGAGGTTCTGGTCTTCCTCAAAGACCAATTTTAGTGCCCTAAGAGGAGGTCTCAAAGAGTCACTTCAAAGAAGAGGAGGTTCGGACACTTACAAAGCAAGTCGAACCTAAGGTAAGGGAAATATCACAATCTCATTTTTATCCGAGATTGTTTATTCGTAAGTATTTACTGGGGTGTATTTTATCATCCACATCCATGTTTCATCAATATGTAATATTATTTCCATCCACCTACAATTGTTTAAATCCATTTTTACCCTTCGGTGAGTTTTTAGTAATATCTATGAAAGGAATCTTTTGTCGTACGAGGTACTTTTTGACTTTTCCGACAAAAGTACGAAGAATGTTTTTTTTAACGTGTACGGCATGAATGGATTTTTAAAACATTATTTCCAAGAAGCTTCCTTCACAAGTTTTCAAGTTTATTTTTAATCAACTTCTTTTAGTTTATAATTGTATGACATATTAAGAAAAGAAAAGTGTTTTTGAAGAAGAAAGGATATTTTCCTCAAGAATGGTGTTCAAGTATTTTATCAAAATTATTTTCCATCTAAGATAATAAAAGGGTTCTGTTTTTATCCTTATTATTACATGGATTTGATTATGTTGTGATAGAAATATTTCTTATGAATTCCTTTATCTTATATGAATTGATTACCATTTTTATTACATGGGTTATGCAATGATGTATGTTTTAAGATTTTGTGGCACACATAAGAATGGTATCATTATGAGATGGGTGGGACCTGTATCTCCCTCCAACGCATTGGGTAAAGATTTTATATCTCATGAGATAGACATGGCTGAAATGGTAGGTTATACCGGTTCAGTGAAACATGACTGAAATGAGGGTTACTCGATTCAGAAAGGGACATTGTCCACTAAGATAGTCTTGGAAATGAGTCATGACTAACAAGAAATGATTTTCTATTATTATGTGTGAATGCCACAAAGTTCCAAGTTTCATGTTATGATTATGGGGATCTCATTTTCACTTCAATGATTTATCCCATGTTATGATATTATGAGCTCTTTTGCAGGTTAAGATTTCCAAAAGCTATGTTCTTATGTATATGATGTGATTGATATTTCTTTTGTTTACCCTTACTGAGCATTTGAGCTCACCCTTTTATGTTTTCTTTTCCCCAGGATATAAAGAAAGGTTTTTAGGTAAAAAAAAGGAAGATCTTAATGGGAGATATTGAAGATCTTTCACCACGATTAGAAGATTACGTTCCGAGTTTCCAAAGACACTAAACTATTACGATCCTTGTGTGTGTGTTTTTGTTATGTACTAAGTATTCCGCAAAAGTAATGTAATGTCCATGTACGATAAGCTTCGGGTCTCTACAGTTGGTATCAGAGGAAAGGTTTAGTCAACCTTTGGAAACTAGGATTCGAAAACGTTAGTGAGATCCCTAGAGATATTTCTAAGGTATGTCTAGGGATGTCCCTAGGGATAAGTATACGTATAGGTTATAGTAATAGAATTACGCTAACGATCATAGAATTAAACCTAAGATGTTGGATATTGAAGGTACTCCCCCTTTATTATGTTGTTTTCCATAGCATGATTTTTGCCTCTCACACTATTCTTTTTGGGTTTTAGACGATGGCTGGAACCTGAAGGAACCGTGTTGATCAATGCAATGGACAATGCAATGATTGCCCTCCTGAACAAACAAATGTTATGGGAGATGGAGTGCAAAATCTTATTGCTATACTTACACAAGCTATGAATCATTCTGGACTTCCAAATGAGCAGAGAAGGGAACAATATTCTATTGAGTCCTTCATGAGGCAACGCCCACCTTCTTTCAGTGGGTCTTCTGATCCACTTGTGGCTGAACAATGGATCAGTACAACTGAAAAGATATTTTCAGTTCTTCAATGTTCTGAACATGATAAAGTCATCTTAGCAGTATATCGTTTGGAAGGTGAAGCTGATCAATGGTGGAATCTTATCAAGAATACGAGGCCAAGAGATGAAATTGAGTCCATGGAATGGGACGAGTTCAAGAACTTGTTTTTCAGTAAGTACTTCCTTTGTATTCTTCGAACAAAGATGGAGAAAGAGTTTCTTGAACTGAAGCAAAGGGACGATGAATCTGTTGGTACCTATGAAGCAAATTTTACTAGACTTGCAAGGTATGCTTCTGGAATTATCATCCAACCTGAAAGTAAAGTTGATCGATTTTTCAGTGGCTTAAAACCAAGTGTTCGAAGGGCATTAGCTATAAGAGACTTCAGTAGCTATGAAGAAATTGTGCGTTGTGCTATCAAGGTAGAAATGGAAGTTGGTGTTACATATCCATCTCATGGTTTTGTCAAGAAACGAAAGATGGATTTCAAGGAGAAATCTCATAATAATGGTGAAAAGAAGATGAATGTTTCCTTATGCACAAAGTGTGGAAAGAAGCATGGTGGAGATTGTCTTAAAGGGACTAGAAAATGGTTTAAGTGTGGAAAAGAAGGACATCGAGCAGCTGAGTGTCGAAGTAATGGAAAAAGGGTTTCTAATGATGTGAATAAAGCAAACACTGCAGAGAACGCCCCGCCAACACATCAATGCTTCAAGTGCAAGGAAATGGGGCATTATGCTAATAATTGCCCTAATCCAAGGGTTAGTGATGATCAACATGAGCAACCACTGAAGGCAAAGGACAAAGGGAAATCACATGCGATCACTATTGGCAATGTTGAATATGACAACGATGTGGTGGAATGATTAAGTGTTTATGTAATGGGATTCCAAAATAATGTTGTATCATTGAGTATTGCAATATTTATTGATGTGGTATTCAATGTGATTGAGATATTTTTTGGAAATAAGATGATATGCGCATAATGAAGACGAGAAAATGAAATGTTTAATAGTATTCATGAGATCATGATTGATATAAGGACTAAGTGATATCATGGTTTGAGTATATAGAATTTTGAGGATTTTGGTATGTGGAAAGTGTTAACTTTTAACTGCACTCATGTTTTCACTAAGGTATTAAAGAGAATACACGATTAAGGACTTTGAATGTTTGGAATGTGACCAACAAGACATATCTTATGATATGTGGGGATCAACGACATTATTAAATCTCTGGTAATCGTTGTCACTATATTATGAGAGTGGACTGTAGTATTATGTATAAGCCTAAAGATTAGACTGGATTATGTTAGACATAAGTTAGTATTGTTTAAGGATAGAAGATTTTTGATGGGATGTTATAGTAACGTAGTTTTAGAAAAAGGAAAACCTGCAGGACGGGCGACATCCCATCGCGTCGGACAAGGCTGTGGGAATCAAACCCACAACCGAAGTGCGACTGGCCTTTATCGCCTACCACTGACCTACAGGAAGTCCCTATTTAGTAGAAACTAGTGTTATTATATTAAGAAGTATGATATATGAAGTATAAGTCCATTTTAGGAACCATATGTGATTAATCTCACTATAGATCGACTTATGTATATAATTTTTGCTAACCTTTTGTTTGAGACAGATGGAATGACCCGTCATTCTATCACATGATCTGCTAACACTTAACGAATAACAAATTCAACTTCATTTATTTAAGAGATGAAGTATAAATTGTTCTAGGCACGGACAATAGTGAGATTGTACCAAAATAAATAAAGTATTTATTCCAATTCTCAACTTTAGGAAATGATCTTGAAAACCAAAAATGTTGTCCTAGTGATCTTATACCTGATGAATCGAATGGTACCTTAGATCGTCACAAATTTATGGATTTGTGATTATTGGCTTTTCCATAGACATGTTCTCTACCACTCTCCATCAGAACATGATGGTTAGATTTCTCTTCCATATCCATATTTTCACCTATGTGGAAACCCAATGATTAGTTTATTTGGGTAACCGTTACGTTTCATACTTTTGTTTTTAAAGATTGGTTTTGATATTCCTTTTTACTATGTGGGTTTCTGTTAAAGAAACTTTCGAATAGTAAACCATTTATAACCCCGACGAATTTCGAGGGCGAAATTCATTTTAAGGGGGGTAGAATGTAACAGCCCAAGATTTTATAATGAAATATTCTTTTTAATTTTATTAATGTCTTGTGTTGTACGCTACACCAAAAGGAGCTTTCACAACACGCATCCTTGTCTTTCCTTGCATTACACGCAATCGCGACCTTCCTCGATAGCGTGTGTAATACGCAATACCGAGTTTCACTAAACAACGATGTGCTATTAAAATATTATTAAAAGTAGCCGTTATGAATAGTAATAACCACTTTTTAAATTCTGTAAATCTTATTTTTCAAAATGAACTTCATTCTTGGATTCGGAGTATCGAATTTAGCCTAAGGTGAAATTTTGTTACTTTTCGGATAACTTTCATATTCTGATGAATAGTGAAAAATTACTAAATTATAATTAAAAACAACTTTTTTAATCGAAATAATTAATAGTGATAAATTATTAATTTGAGTGGTTTTAAAGTATATTTAGAATATATTTTTACAATTTAATATAATGTTGGTCATTGGTTGTAATTTCACATTAAAACCAGACATAATCAAGTGTCAATCTTTTGATATATTTTGTTTCCTAAAAACACGCTATTTATTTTAACAGCAGGATTTAATTATAAAATTAATTAATGCAACTTCTATGTTATGAATTTGGTAAAATAGATTTCATTTTTGAATTCGGAATTTGAAATATAGCTTAGCATGAAATTTTGGCATTGTTCTGAAAAACATCATTTTTTGATGAATAGTGAAACTACTAAGTGGTAGTTAAAAAAACTGAATTTTTTAATAAAACATAATTTTTCCGCTTCTGTGAATGGAATTTCGAAAATCCGAGAGACACGGTTTATATCAAGGACTAAAATGTGGTTCAATGAGATGAAAATAATTTTTTGGTGAATAGTTACTTTTTACTTTTTTACCGCGGTTAATAGTAAATAGGGTAACTAAGGGTAAATATGATATTACTATTACCCTAACACATGTCCTAATTCTATTGGACAAGTGTAATTCGACCAAAAACAAACTTAGGAATAAAATATGACCATTTAGGCCCACTTGGATTAGATTAGGACATTTATTATTAATTTATTTAAAGAAAGGTTAAAATAGTTAAAATCAAAGTTTAATAAGTAAATCATTTTTAATATGGGGTTATACATAAGATAAATTCTATTGTAAATATTAATTAGAAAGATAAAAAGATTTCCTACATGATGGTAATTTATTTGTAATTTTTATACATAAAATAATTTATTTTATTTATGACATAACGATGATGGAGTAATTATCTTATTAATGAAATATTGACATAATTGATGTTATAAACACCGAAATAAATGTAATTTGAGATTTTTTATGAATTCCACTAACTTTCTAGGTTACTATGATATATTAATGTTGATTTAATCAACTTGTTTCGAACATTTAATTCTGTTATGACTTTCACAAAAATCATATATCAAATAGTGTCAAAATTGACACAAAATAGTTTTTAAATCAAATATTATATTATTAATTGTTATTGTATTCCTAAAAATCTATGGTTCGGTCAAATGACTTAGATAAGGATATATATATTAATAATAAACAATTTGGGGTTCGTTTGGCATGTTATAGTAAGTTTATTTACCATATAGTGAAAGAAAACAAAAAGACATGGTAAAAGTTAAATTATTTAACTTAGAGTTAAATTTAATTGATAAGGTTAAAATAATATCCTAAACTTGTCTAAATTCTATTGGTTGATAGGATTTCGACCCCTCCCCACCTTATCTTCGAAATAAGACCCTTTGGAACCATTATAAACCGATTTTGACTTTAATATAAAATAATATTTTGAGATATTCCTAAGGTGCCCCTCTCCTCCCTTATAAAAGGACACCTCCTCCCCCTCCTCCACACACCAATTTGAGCACTCAAGCTCGTCCAACCCCTGCCAAAATCTCTTCTCCACTTCCCTAAAAACATCCTAGAGGTTCTGGTCTTCCTCAAAGACCAATTTTAGTGCCCTAAGAGGAGGTCTCAAAGAGGCACTTCAAAGAAGAGGAGGTTCGGACACTTACAAAGCAAGTCGAACCTAACGTAAGGGAAATATCACAATCTCATTTTTATCCGAGATTGTTTATTCATAAGTATTTACAGGGGTGTATTTTATCATCCACATCCATGTTTCATCAATATGTAATATTATTTCCATCCACCTACAATTGTTTAAATCCATTTTTACCCTTCGGTGAGTTTTTAGTAATATCTATGAAAGGAATCTTTTGTCGTACGAGGTACTTTTTGACTTTTCCGACAAAAGTACGAAGAATGTTTTTTTAACGTGTATGGCATGAATGGATTTTTAAAACATTATTTCCAAGAAGCTTCCTTCACAAGTTTTCAAGTTTATTTTTAATCAACTTCTTTTAGTTTATAATTGTATGACATATTAAGAAAAGAAATGTGTTTTTGAAGAAGAAAGGATATTTTCCTCAAGAATGGTGTTCAAGTATTTTATCAAAATTATTTTCCATCTAAGATAATAAAAGGGTTCTGTTTTTATCCTTATTATTACATGGATTTGATTATGTTGTGATAGAAATATTTCTTATGAATTCCTTTATCTTATATGAATTGATTACCATTTTTATTACATGGGTTATGCAATGATGTATGTTTTAAGATTTTGTGGCACACATAAGAATGGTATCATTATGAGATGGGTGGGACCTGTATCTCCCTCCAATGCATTGGGTAAAGATTTTATATCTCATGAGATAGACATGGCTGAAATGGTAGGTTATACCGGTTTAGTGAAACAGGACTGAAACGAGGGTTACTCGATTCAGAAAGGGACTTTGTCCACTAAGATAGTCTTGGCAATGAGTCATGACTAACAAGAAATGATTTTCTATGATTATGTGTGAATGCCACAAAGTTCCAAGTTTCATGTTATGATTATGGGGATCTCATTTTCACTTCAATGATTTATCCCATGTTATGATATTATGAGCTCTTTTGCAGGTTAAGATTTCCAAAAGCTATGTTCTTATGTATATGATGTGATTTATATTTCTTTTGTTTACCCTTACTGAGCATTTGAGCTCACCCTTTTATGTTTTCTTTTCCCCAGGATATAAAGAAAGGTTTTTAGGTAAAAAAAGGAAGATCTTTATGGGAGATATTGAAGATCTTTCACCACGATTAGAAGATTACGTTCCGAGTTTCCAAAGACACTAAACTATTACGATCCTTGTGTGTGTGTTTTTGTTATGTACTAAGTATTCCGCAAAAGTAATGTAATGTCCATGTACGATATGCTTCGGGTCTCTACATATTAAATGTTTCAAAAACTATTCATTTTTTTAATTCAATGAAATTATAATATTTTAACAATATATTGACATCGAATATGTTTTCATGATGATAGTTTAAATGCAATTAATTTAATTTTATGATGTATCCCAACCTTCATTTGTGTTCTTTCAATGAGTGATACAAAACAATTTATTATTTAAAGGAAAATATTTAAACCAATATCTTAAGATATTACATTCGTTTCACATAAGAAGTTTTAGTATTAGTTGAGTGTTATGGATTCCTTTTAATATTTCATGAAATTATTGATTTAATCCCTAATGGTTCCCAATTTGGGTGAGATTATTATTTTTTGAGTGGAAATTGTACTAGACCATAACTGTAACTCCCCAAGGATTTAATGGAATAAAAATATATTTGATAGCATAAAAGACATGAATAACTGACATTATCATTAAATAAAAAAATATTTTCAATTTTATTTAAATTAAAAACGCAATTTATTTTGTGTTACATGCATCTGTGATATTTTTATGTTCACTAGAGTGTTTATCAAACAACAGTGAACATAAATGACAAATTATATATATTTCTCTTATAACCTATTTGATATATTGGAAGGTATTAATAGTATTAAAAAATTCATGAAATAAATTAATATATATATATATATATTACTCAATAAGAATCATTGATAAATAATTAGAAAATATTCAATAATTATTGTCGTGTAAATTGATTTTATTCTTCAAAAATATGTTTTCTTTAAAAAAATAATTTTTTATTTTCATGAAAAAAGAGTTATAATTTTTCTAGTTTTCAAAAATTTATTTGAAAAAATTAAATTAAATTTTAGATTTATAATTTCAGAATTTACATTCAGTGGAAATTTGGGATTTTTTTAAAAATAAAGTTTGTTATGTGAATAGTGATAAATATCGGTTTATTAAAAGTAATATTATTTTCAATAAATTAATTATTTTGAAATTACTGATATGTTTTGAATATTTTTCCATATAAAATTAATATTATTTAGTTACATATAATCCTCTTAATTAATATAAATCATCATTTTTTACTTCTTATTATATTTTTTAGATTTAAAATTCCTATTTTCTTAAATACTATATTAAAATTTACAATGTTTTACAATTTCAATTAATTAAATTTGTTCATCATGAGGAATTTTTAAATTAAAAATTAAATAACATAAATTGTTCTATATTAATTGAGTATCATAAAATTTTTATTATCGTTGATATTCTTTATATAGTAGAATCCTTTTCTAAAAAATACTCTTATAAAATTCATAGCATCTCACCTAATCTATAAAACTATTATTATGTTAAATTCTTAATATGAGTTGAATTTAATTTATTAAAATTGATTCTATACTTGGAATCAGAATAATTTATAATTTATAATAATTCTAACTTAATTTTTGACCACAATTATTTATGAGAGCAATTAAATTTAATTATATAGATTAAGCTAAAATGACTTTTACTTAGTGATTAAACATATATTATATGGTATTAAAAAACCCTTAATCAGATTCAAATACAATTTTATTGAAATATATTGACCTTATACATTATATTATCGATTATGGACCATTATTTTGTTTAGTTTTCTTTAAAAAAACAAGGGGGGAAATTACTCTTTTAAAACAATTACATGTTTGGAACTCAAAAAACATATAAAATAACACCCCTCTCTATAACATCCCCAAATGATAAAGGGTTAAATGACTAAATGATATGACTCATGTCAACAAGGTGCACCTTCGTTTTTGGGTGCCTGGTTGGAACTCCATAGTTAAGCGTGCTTGTCATGGAGTAGTGATCAGGATGGGTGACCTTCTAGGAAGTCTCACATGGTGTGAGTGTGTGAGGACAAAGCACAGTGGAAAGGACAAGTGTTGGCATGTGGGGACTATCATTAGTCAGATGACCCGTTCAGGCATGTGGGTGGACCCTAGGGTGGGCCCCACATGTCTACGGGGGGAAACTGCTAGTTCCTGGTAGGACAGGACCAGACGACCATGTTAAGGCGGGGTGTTTGTGCTGTCACCGGGACTCGGTTGTCACATTTGGTATCAGAGGTGGTACCCAGCCTTAAGTGTGGTGCACTGCCTGGGTTGAGATGTAGGGCCCACAACGAGGGTGTTGTGCTCTAAGGGGGGGGGGGTGATTGTAACATCCTGAAATGATAAAGGGTCAAATGACTAAATGATATGAATCTTGTCAACAAGGTGCACCTTCCTTTTCGGGAGCCTGCCTGGTTAGAACTCCATAGTTAAGCTGCTTGGCCTGGAGTAGTGATCAGGATGGGTGACCTTCTAGAAAGTTTCCCAGGTTGTGTGTGAGTGAGAACAAAGCACACTGGAAAGGACAAGTGTTGGCATGTGGGGTCTATCATTAGTTAGATGACCCGTTCAGGCATGTGGGTGGACCCTGGGGTGGGCCCCAAATGTCTGCGGGGGCAACTGGTGGTTCCTGGTAGGATAGGACCCGACGGGCATGTTAAGGCGGGGTGTTTGTGCTGTCACCGGGACACGGTTGTCACACTCTCCACCCATTTTCACACCATAAAATATATTGGGTTCACATAATAACTACAAAAATAAATACAAATGTTTCTTACACTCATCCTAGAAGCCTTATTTTGTTCATAAATTCATCCATGAAAGGCCTTTGTTGAAAACCAGAAGGGGCTACCTAATAAAGAGGAAAACTTCATCAATAAGAATTTTGGTTTTATTAACTTCTAAACCCCATCCATTATTTTTATACAATTATGAAATAATTACATAATTAATTTAAATATAAAGAATTTATTTTATGTTTAGTTTTCAACCTTCACATCCACAGACATCCATCAAATTTGTTATAGAATTATCATTCGTGTATCTGACAGAAAACTTCTTCGGGAAACAACCTCATTTTTTTTACATAAACATATATCATGGATTGGTATGATAATGAATATAAATATTATATAATATATTTATAACATAAATATATATATATATGTACTAATTGTACAATATATAAAATTTTATTTTCTATTCCATAATTGATTCAATAATGTCACTCGTGTGTATGGTGGACTACCACCTCGTAATGTGATGCAATTTGGTTTTTACTAACGCATCACATGGATGGTAATAAGGGAAAATATAATTAAAAAATTTATATAAATTTAATATTTAGGATATTATTGAAATTATTTATTATTTAAATATAATATATCATTTTATTTTTTTCATTATCACTCACTGGGAAAACATGACAACATCGTTCATAGATTTGTGGACTGCCGCATCCTCAAAGCGGTCTGTATATTTTTCTCAACAACACATAACAATAGGTATATTAATAACTGTGTATATTTATAGAGTTATAAATTTTTAATTTTAATATGGTTTTTTAAATACTAAATATTACTTATCTTCTTTCAATAATGAACATTGAAGAATTGAAATGTTTGTTATTCTTATGTATGACCAATTTCATACTTGATCCTAATGTTAGTTCATCTTTCTTAACCATGTTTCATGATTATTTTTAAAATAATTAATTATATACATATATGATGATTATTTTATGATTATTATTATGAATTTTTGAAATTTTGATCCTTATTGACCATTAGTAACCTACAAATGTAAATTTATGACCCATAAGTAGATTATAGTCAAAACATTCAATATGAACCTAAATGATTTCCTAATATATTTAAAAAATGATAATACCTGAAATAAATGTTATAATAATGCTTTATAATGTTCAAAATAAGGTAAATAATTAATATAATTTTATTATTTATAAATAAAAAGAACAACTGTGATCAGTTGGACTCAAGGAAAGGGTTTTCTCATCACAAACATATTTCATTGAGATATATTCCATATTCACCACTATTCTTGTGTTTGTTGTATATGATTCTAATATATATATTGTATTATTATTATACATAAATATATTTTTATTTAAATAAATAATTTAGGATATCTATTTCATGGGGCTTCTGATTTAAATGTTACCAATGTGGTAGGAAATTTTTGTCTCAATTATCCGTATTTGAGATATATGTTTTGTTGTACACATTTATTATTTTATTAGGTGTATATAATTCTCCTTTTACTTGTTATATCATGAATATAGTTTTTTAATTATAATATAACTTCTACTTTATGATATTCTTACATTGGTTTTATTATTCATTATTACCAAACTAGTATGAGTCTTAAGTTTCAATCACATCATTTATTGGGATTGTTTATGATCACACATCTATTATATAATACTATTATATATATCTCTGGAAACTCATGAATTTTCATATTTTGTAGCTATGTGATAATAATACATGATTTCCCCACAAAATCCTCTCTTCATGTACTCAATAGTTCAAAATCTGTTTTTTATACAAGATCATCTTTTCTATCAAAAACACTTTTTATTCCATAAAAATGTATTATTAATTTGTTTTCAAATGTATTTTATAAATTTTTTTCCCAGATGAAATGATATTAACATCAAGAAATGATTTAAAATTTTTAAAATATTTTATAATATGTATTAATGGATTTTTTCGATGTGAAGAATTTTCATAATGTTTCAATTTTTAAAAATTCATTTTCAAAATGAAATGGATATTTTCTACAAGAAGGTTTTTAATGATATTTTGATTGAATTTTCCTTCATTCTCCTAAGAAACCCATAATTTTAATTATTCCACAATGTGGATATATTTTTAATGATTTCATCCGCATTATTTCATTGGTTGGATAAACATTGTTTCAAATAGAATGTTATAGAAATAGATTTCTTTGTTAAGGGTTAATTATGATTCAACAAAATTATTAAGGATGTTATTTCATTTCAATGAGTTAACGATATTTAAAATAAATTGTTTTTTAACCCATTTCATTTTAATGGGTTAACTATGTTTAAAAAATATATTTATGGAACTAGTTTCTTTTATAAATGTATACTATGATTCAATGAGATTATTATAAAACCCTCTTCATTCCTATGGGATAATTAGGATTCAAAGTATTAGCATTGATCAAATTTTATTTACATGGGTTAATGAGGTTATAAATGAATATTTATTGATTATATGAGTTGTATGATGAATTCTCTATGTAGATTAACCATGTTGTTGTTTTTTGAACAAATATATGATGGGGTGTCCAAGATAGTTTAGTTTAATCCCATTATAACATATAGAATGGGGTGTCCCAGATAGTGCCGAGTGATCCCATTATAGCTTATTTGATGGGGATACATAGATATCCATGGGTGACCACAATAGAGCTTATATAATGGGGAATACTGGATGGAACTAGGTGAACTAATTATAGAATAAATGTTAGGTGATCCTAGAAAGTGCTCTATGGAATTGGGAAATGATTATATTAGAAGTAGGATTCTTGGTTATTCTAATAAAAAGGATTTGAAATGGTTTTTGGAATATAGTTATCTAAGATACATATTGTGTTTCTAATATATATTTATTTTATCATAACATTTATTATGATCATAATTTATTTCCATTGTATCATTACTATTTATTCAGATGATTTTTTCGTTTTCAATGTTTTTATATTTTTTGATCTTTGTATTGTTGGGTAATAGTTATTTTTTTATTTTCTCGTGCACTATGATCCTATATTTATACCATTTAAACATCATAAGTTTAGTGATAACAATAATTTACTAATGCTTATGTAAACCATTATTGAGTATTTGAGGTCACCCTTTTATTGTTTACTTTTACAATGGTTATTAAGAATGAGGTTGAAAATGTTATGTCATGATGAGAATTTTATATGGACAATGATGATGACCAGTTTTGATTTAGGAAAAGATGGGTATAATAAATTATTATGTTCATATTCATGAACCAATTTATTAGTTATACTTTTCAATATTATTTGATGTAAATTATTTAAAACACTTAACCTAAATGGTTTATTTTAATGTAATTGATCTATCCTTTCTTTTTGATGTTGTTTGTTTCTATTTTATAAAAAATGATTCACCTTCATTGATATGAATTTTGATCACATAATATTTATGTATTTTACACTATATATAAGAGTGTGGGTTATATGCTAATATAATTTGTATCACATTAGGGTTTAGATAAATTTTGATGAATTGGATGTTTATTTTATTTTATTTTACAAGTTATTGATAATGTCATTATCTTATCATATTATTCATGATCATATGTACAATGTTTTAGATACCCCATTTCAGGTATAGGAGATTCTATCACAAAGTGAATAATGAAATTTATGGAGACAATTTATTAGTATTAGGTATTTGTAACCCATAAGGAATATGTGATGTGTTATTCATGGGGGAATTATTTTTCACTTTTTACGAAAAAAGATACAAACCATATATAGGGTTCCAAACCATCGCATCTATTAAGGTGGTGGGTCATGAACCCATGATGAAATTATGACAATGGATACTCACATATAACTGGCTTACATGATGCCCTGGTAAGTATGAAATTTTTTACATGTAATGAGTAATTTAATTTTAGAACATTATGTGATTTTAATTGAGGAATAGTTGTTAGATTATATTGGAAAAATATTTTATGAAATCCTTCTAATCATTTTGTTTTTTAGCTGGCTGGAAGTGATTGATAAATTTTAAGGATTATAATTTATGGAATCATTTGGTTTTAACATTGGGGAATATTGTTTAATTAAATATAATTATGTATGATTTTTTATTAATTTTCAGAATTATCATACTACATGATAACTATTTGTTTTTTCTAAATTATGAAAGATAAGGATATAGATTTAAAACATTTTAAAGTTATGTGGTTTTTAAATTTTTAATTTTCTATAGTTAGAATTATATTTTCATAAAAAGTTTAGATCATAGGAGAAAAAGATATTTTTTAGTAGAAACTGATTGAAAGATGATATTATAGTCATCATGGAAATATATTTACATATTAACTTATTTTAGATTATAATAGAATTCATCAACCATATTAAAATAATCTTGAAACAAAATTATTAACCTAGTACATTTAAATTTTAATGATCCAATTACATTTTTTATCATAAAAAATTTATGAAATTGAGGAACATAACATTCCACTGATCATTGATTTTATACAGATCAATTAACACAATCACGCTCTATATTTGTTAATGTTTTACCTCCATTCCCACTTGCATTCTCCTATTTGTATACTGACTTATGTGTTAGTCCATATATCCTTCATACAACCTCTTCTATTTTATTATGAGGGTGTCGTATTTACCCTTTAATATGTGGGTTAAAAATTAATTTTCAAATGTACATTTTCAAGTTTTTAGATAATGTTTAAATTGATAGGCTGAAAATTACTAATGGGGGAAGAATGTAACATCATGAGATTTTAAATGAAGAAAATTAAAATTGATAGCTTAGAAGAGACACAAAAATAAGACTCTATTTTTTTACACACTTTAATATGTTCATCTTGGATTACCTGAAACACTCAGTTAATATTCTGTTACAGGAAACCCTATGATTTTTATGTTCATTAGCTTGTTTAACATAAAACATCGAAGTTAAACAACCCATGATATATATTAGCAGAATAACCTAGCTGATAAATTAAGGGGTGGGCACAATATTTACAACGTTATGAAATATATATATATATATATTATGTATTATTTATTTATTTATATTTTTACTACTCATTTTCAATTATTTATAAAATTATAGTGAAGATCAATATTTTTGTTAGTAAATTGATTTAATTCTTCAAAAATACATTTTTATAAGATATTATTTTTAGGAAGAATTGTTATAATAAAAATTTGGATATATTTGAAAATTTATTTTTAAAATTTAACTTCATTTTTTGAATAAAAATATCAACTTATACATTGTGTTATTTTTGTAGTTTTAAAAAAATATTGATTTTTAGTTAGAAGTTAAAAATATTGACTTTTGTGAGATTAATTTTATTTTCATTAAATTAAGTAATTTAAAAGTCCCAATATTTTTTAAAGATGTTTTCATGTAAAATTATTATTATTATGTTATATTTAATCATCTTAATTACCTAGAATAATCCTTATATGGGTTTTCAAAATAATTTTATTATTGGGGTTACAAAACTGGTCATTTTGAAAACAAATTTGAAGCACATAATATTTCTCAATTTTAATAAATTTATGTTCTACTTAATCAGAAATATTTTAAATGAAATATATAAAATATGTATCATTAAAAATTAATTTATTTTCATAAAATTATTATTATTTGTCATAGAGGTAATATAGAATTAGTTTTCTAGGAAACTACTATTATTAAAATTCCTTTGTCTGGCTGCATCTGTGGGATTAATATAAGATTAATATTTTCTTATTGTATGAATTGAATTTGAAAAAATGGATTTTTTATTTGGAATCATATTAATTTATAGTTTCTAATAGTTATAAATGAATTAGTTACCATAATTATTAGTGAGAAAAATTAAAATTAATTACAGTGATAAAGGTAAAATGAATTTCCTTACTGCTTGACCGTAGAATATAAAGTGTAAGAATTATCCAAAACATTACCAAAGAAAATTGGATATAATTAATTCAGAAATGAAAATTATATTATATATTAATGACCATTATTTGGGCCTAATTAATTGAATTTGTTTTTGGGGAAATCACTCCTTCAAAATAATTACTTGTTTCTCACTCAACTAACTTATAAAAGGCCACACACTCTTTTCTTTTATTCACACCATAAAACATCTTTGAATCTTCTAGTACAAAACACAATCACTTAAAAAATTCTCTTACCTAATCATTGAGGCCACATTTTGGTAAAAAATTCATCCATGAATGTTCTTTTGTGGGAACAAAAATTTGTTAACTGATAACGAGGTAATGTTCATCAGTGAGAATTTTTGTTTTATATCTCTTTCCACCCACATCAATATTTATTCGATCATGATGATATTATAAAAATAATAATATTTCTTATAAATTGGTATTATTATATTATGGTTTTGACCTACAGGAACACAAACTTCCTTCCAATGGATTAGGAAATCATCAGTCGTGTGTTTGACAATCAATCGGCTTATGATACAATGTCATTTGTTTTTCCATTTCCACCACTCTTGGATGGGTATGATGACTTAATCATCATTTATATAAGATATTTATAAAAAAATTATACCTCTTTATTATATATATAATACATAAAATTTTATGTTTCATTCTATATGGTATACAATAGTGGCACTCATGTGTGCGGCGAACTACCGCCTCGTGAAGTGATGTTATTCATTTTAACAAAAAATTTACATGGGAGTAATAATGGTAATTATATTAAATATATCTAAAATAAATTATGGATTAATTATATAAATGAAAAAAAATTTATTATTTAAATATAATATGCAATTTTTTTTTCTTCACTCTCACTAAAATGAAATGATAACATCATTTGTGGATGTTGGGACTACTACCTCCTCGAAGCGATGTGATGAATTTTTTTCATAACCGAATCAATAGAATTATATATATATATATATATATATAATATGTTATGTATGATATTATTATCATTCTATATTAAAAAATATTACGTATCTTATTCTCATAATGATCATTAAAAAGTGGAAACATTTTTCGTGCAAAAGTATGACCTACCCTCTAATTGATCATAAGGATAGTTCATTTTTCAAAACCAACATTCATGGTTGGAAATAAAAGAATAATTGATATATAAATTTTATATTTATGACCGGATTATTATTATCTATATATTTAAATAATGTCATCGTTGTCCCTATTCAACCTACGAAAGTCATTTTTAACTCATAAGCTGAATATGATCAAAACATCCTACATTATCATATGTTATTAAATTATATTATATAACATAATAATATGTGAAATAAATGTAATAATAAAATATATAAATTTTATCAATCTTTTAAATAAATAACATGTATTTGTTCTTGAGGAATATAAAAAACATGAATACTAAATCTGACCAAATGTATTGGTTTTCCAATATCACTCTTATTAATGTGAGACATATTCCATTTTTCAAAATTATTTATATTATGTGGTTTATATAATACACATGGATTTATTTTATTATTTTTATAATTATAATTATTTTTATTTATATATCAATGTGAATAAATCTCTTTCATGGGTTTTATTGCTTCATTGTTACCAATGTAGTAAGAGATTTTTTTCTCAATATGCCGTCTTTGAGACATATGTTATGGGATAAAACTGTCATATTTTATGAGTTGTATATATATTTACTATGAAAAGTTACAAAATCAACCGTCTTATTTTCAAGATAAAATATGATTCCATTAATTTTATCCTTTAATGTCTATCCTGATTCAATGTTATCAACTTTTTAAGAGTCTTATGTTACAATATAAATATTTATCAAGATTATTTATGATTATAGTTCCAATTATGATATCGTATGATGTTCCTCTTAATAAATTCATGAATTTTATTTTCCTCTAGTTATTTTACGAGGCAAAATGTTTTCCCTTTATTTTCCACACTTTATGAATTCATGATTTTGAAATAATATTTTATTAAATAATCATATTTTCAGTAGAATACTATATTCCACCAAAAAAATTTTTTTAATATAGTTTAATATTTTTATTAATGTTCAAAAAGAATAATGAATATTTTCCTTATGATATTTTTAAATTTATTAATAATATATTCCTTTATATATATGGGATTTTTTATTTTTAATGAAAAGTATTTTCAAAATATTTCATCTTTAAAATATTATTTTCAAATTGAAAAGGATATTTCCATCAAGATAGTTTTTACTGATTTACTAATTATATTTCTATTCATAATCATCATTATCCCTTTTTGTATCTTATTCTCTAAAGATGATATTTTTCATCATTATTTATTTTCATCTATTAAGATTGCATCAAGATGATTTTTTTTGGAACCAGTTTCATTTCCATGGGATAAGTATGTCTCAATGAGATTGTTATGGGGTCTATATATTTTTCATTGAATAGTTATTATAAAATGATAATTTTTGGAACATGTTTCATTTCAATGGGTTAACTATGTTTCAAATATATTTTTATGGAGATCTATTCTCTTCCAAATGTTAGTTATGTTTCAAAGATATTTTTATATAACCTTGTTTGTTTCTTGGGTTAATAAAGATTCAAAACAATTTAATTGAAACCCATTTATTTTCAATGGAGAAATAAGCTGCTAAAAAATGTTTTTTCAATGATTTATATGAATGATGATAAATTTATTTCATTAATATTTTGGTTGTTGTACATATTATATTATGGGGGTTCCCAGATTGGTCCAGGTGAGCCACTCACAACATATATGATAGGGACAAAAAGATAACATATGGTGAGTCTATTACAGCTTATATGATGGGGAATCCAATATAGTATTTGTTGTGACCATTTATTCTTACATGATGGGGAGACCCAGCTTTCTCAAGGTTTTCCCATTATAAAAAAATTGATGGGTTCATCTAGAAAATTCTCCAATGGATTCCCTAATGTTTATATTGGAAGTCAATCACATAGTTATTCGAATTAGATGGGGTTTGAAAGGAATTTATTAATATGATTCTCTATATTACCCAAAATGGTCATAATATATATTTTATAGGTTTAATGTTTTTGATATAATCAATATTTTTATCACATTAAACATTATTATTTATTATCACTACTCTTTCCTTTTCCATGTTTTCATATTTTAAGATCTAAGTATTAATTGATATAATTTCTTTTTCATTCACTCATTTAGTCTGATTATGTATCCACACAAAAATGAGCATCGTATTCACATTGATGATATTAAATTACTAAGGCTTATTTATACACTAACAGAGTCTTTCAACATAGCCTAATTATGTTCCCTTTTTTACCAGTTTATAATAAATGAGGATGTACAAATTTTTTCTAAATGGTATTTCATATATATGATATTGATGACCTTATGTGAAGTAATAGAATATATGTATTATGGGATATTATGTTCAGGTTCATGATCCAATGACTTATGAATCCAGGATGATATGAGTTTTTCCTAATTTCCTAAAAATCTAATCCTAAATTGCCCATCATTATTTAAGTGGTCAAATATTTCTTTTTGATGTTGTATTCTTTTTATGTAATGGGTTCAACTTATATGCTATCAAGGATAAAAATTTAATGTCTATGAAAATAATAATAGATATTGGAGTTTGGGTTTTGAGTTTTTTCAAGAATATTGGTTGTTGGATGATGTGTAAGGATGAATGCTTGGTGCACATAGGGTGAAAGCTCCTGATGATGGGCAAATGATGTGCAGGTGATTATAGGCGAGGACTAGTGGTTATGCTAGAGGAATTTATCTTTGCGGTATATTCATGACACTAGTAGCTAAATGGCCTTCATTCCATTAATAAAATTGGATATGGTTATTTCGAAGCATGTAAGGGCCCTTAATAAATTTATTTCATAGGCATATATATCTCACGATTCACATATAATGTAATATGTAACCTCCAAACTTATATAAAAAGTAGGGGTATCAATTTATTAAAAAAAAATAGGGTGGGACCATCAAAATTTCTAAATAATTGACTATATAACTTAAATTATTGTTATCCTCGCTTATTCTACCAAGGCAGTAAGTATGTATTTTAAAATATTTACATTATTTATGAAAAATATAAAAATGAAATCTATACATTAATACCATAAGTAAAACAATAACTCAAATATGCTTCATATATCTAGATAAATTAATAATTCATTTTCCCATTGAATCTATATTCTTTAAATCCTCTATTTCACCACAGATACCATTTTCTACTTAACTTAATAAATTACTACTGTGTGTCTTCCCACATTGTTTTAAAAAATGTAATCTTTATTTTTTTCCTACATAACCTTCATCTTCCAAATAATCATGAGAATCCCTCATTTACTTCTTTATTATGATAAGGATTTAATCTATGTGAACATTGTTAATAATAATTTTTAATAGTTTATTAAAATTAATATCATAATTTCAAATCCTATTTATTTCATTAATAGAATATAGTTTAGGAAAATCAACACATTTTTCTTTTCATCCATTATTAGCATGTCTCAAAATCTCTCCATCTATTATGTTAATAAATGTATGTTGTTGATAGTTCATAAAATTTAGTTGCATAATTGAAGAACTATGAATGTAGAAGAATGAAATAGTAAAGTATGTTCAACCCCATGATTTTCAGTTCTGGAATATAATAATGGATATATATATCCATTTTAAAATTTGGATTTCTAATATAATTAACTTCTATAAACACATTTAATTGGAATTCATTATAATTTTTTTCTTAAAGAATGTAAATTAACAAAGGAATATTAGAAAACGTTGTAAAACTAGGATCATTATAATGGACCATTCACCATCCACTATAATGATGATCATTAAACACTTGACCAACACATTTCTTGTTTATTAATAATAGATATATCTTTTTTCGAGACCACGTTCATTTTTAGTAACCAGATAGGGGTGTATTGCTAGGAAAATCACACAATTTATACATTACATGTAATGACCTGCCAATTCTCATTGGCCGGAGAGTACCATGAGTCATTACTAGGCCTTAAGAAACATCCCCAAGGTTCCAAAGGCTGGAAATAAATGCAAAAGGGGTTCAAGGACAAGTGGGGGACGATTTACCATTTAAGAAATAATCCCATAAACTAACCATAACAAAACATTCACTATATGATGCATGAAAAAATGAAAGGCCAATAAATAGTTCATTTATATCAAACTACATCATTTTACACAACAATGGAAGACCAAACTAAGCATCAATGTATACAGCGGATGGACAACTCAAGACTCTCAAAAGACACTACAACTCTATGCTCCACAAGCTCCAAACTCTACAACATCTCCCAATAATCACCAAAAGCCACTAGAAATAAGATTCTTTACCTTTACATGTGTCCCAGAATATGACATCTACAAAAGCACCAACGTGCCAAAGCAGGGATGAGTATAAAACTCAGTAGGTTTTCACCAATGACTTCCCTACTCACTCCACTAAGATATAAGAGTTCGCCACATTTATATAAAAACTGTTTATATAAATTCATTTATCAAAAGTACTTTATAACTCAATATAAACATGAATCCAAACCATTCATAACCAAATTCAATCCAAGATAAATTGAAACTAATTTTATAGCAAGATATTTTTCCAGAAAAATAACCAAACAAGCCTATGAACCATTTCACAAACATTCCTTTTTGGAACACCCAAAACATTACACAAACCCATGAAACCAACCATGCATGATACCTGTAAGAGGGGATAAACTCTAACCCTTATCCATCCCAACCATGATGTGAGAGACTTCTTACCCTTATCCACCCCAAATGCACATGAATGCTTGATGGGGGAGAGCCCTAACACTTATACATCCCAACACTGATGGGGGAGTCACCTAACCCTAATCTGCCCCGAATGAAATATGAATGTTTTATAGGGGAGATACATAAACCTTATCCATCCCAAAATAGATGTGGTAGACTGCTAACCCTTGTTTGACTCGAATGAAATATGAACACACACCACATCTGTCCATCAATCATGCCAAAACATCCTTTCAATCTAAACCAATTATTATTTAAAACCATTTCCTTAATAAACATTTGAAACTCAAACCATTTCAATAAAAAAACATTTTTATTTAAAACCAATTTTTCATAAAACTGTTTACAATTTCAGAAAATCCATAACTAAAATAAACATTTTAAATTCATGAAGCCAACTCACTTTTCAAAACAATTCACCAAGATTTCAAAATTTCACTAATACCATAAATCATTACTAAAGTTTATTTATTCTATAATTTTAACAATCAATTACACACCACACACTCAATTTGAAATCACGCCAATCAGTTCTACTATGTGGAGTGGAGAAAAAATCCTCATACCTCAATGGTTTTGATGAAAAAAACAATGGTTGAATATCATTCAAGAAAACCAGGTTAATTATTTAAAAAACCGCCTTTGATATCTTCTCCTAGTATGATAAAGAGAAAATCTAATCATATTTGGAATCCACACACTATGATCTACCCAAAATGGGTCTAGATCTATGAAACCGAGAGAAGAGGAGAAGTGGATCTATGTAGATATTTGAAACTGATAAAAACAAAGAAGAACGATCACATACCTCAAGATTCTGGCTTAGATTCACCAAGGGAAGCTTTCAGATCACATCTGGAACAATGGGAGAACCTTATATATCCTTAGGAGAAGACAAATCCCGAGTTAGGGCTACCTAGGAGGAAAAATGAGACACTTAGAGGCAAAAACGCGTGAGATCCACCTTTGTAGGAACTCATTTAATTGGCCGCATGGTTTTCCCACAGGGTTAGAAAAAACGTGCACTAACCTTGCATTAGCCACTACCTCGGAATACACTCCACACATGGTTTGACTGCATGGTTAGACAAATCATGTGCCACCTGTGCGGAAGTTACCGCCACCCAGACCAACTATGCATGGTTTTACCGCACGGTTTAGACAAACTGTGCGATGTCCATGTGGCTTCCCCTTTGCCTCATCATTCAAGTTCTCCTGACTCTCCCATTCATCACCCATAACTTTAAAACCATGAAGAGCAATAACAAGGGGTTACATACTAGAAACTGGGTGTACTACAACCTCCCCACCATTGGTCTTTTCGTTCTCAAAAAGTACAAAACCTTCGACCAAATGAAAGAGTTTTAACCAGTACTCTTTCACTTCCTTCTCACATTCCAGAATCTCTTCCTAAATCTGACCATGATTCGATAAAACCTACACTAGATCTATGTTTTTTCCCCAAAAATCACTCTATTTCCTATCCACAATTCGTACCGGCATATGTATCAATGATGCATCTAGCTCTAGGTCAATGTGATCCCATCTGATCACATGGTTAGGATCGGGCTGATAGTTTTTCAACTAAGATACATGGAACACATTATGAACCATACTAATCCATGGTGGTAATGATAACCAACATGCCACCTCTCCAACCCAATCCAGTATCTCAAAAGTGTCAATGTATCTAGGATCCAACTTGCCCTTCTTCCCAAAATGACGATGTCCAAGCCTTGTAGAGATCCTTAAGAAGACACGATCACCCACAATGAATGACAATAGTATTCGACGGTGATCTGCATAAGATTTCTGATGACTATGAGCTATCTCCATCCTCTATCTAATCAACTGGATCTTCTCTGTTGTTTCTTGGACAAGGCTTGGTCCGAATAGTGATGTTTCACCTACTTCCACCCAGCATAGTGGATAACGAAAAGGGAGGCAATACAATGCTTCAAACGGAGCCATGCTTATTGAGGTTTGATAGCTGTTTTTGTATGAGAAATGCACTAATGATATATTCTCCTCCCATGAGACACCAAATCCATTAAAAAGCTCGCAAACATGTATTCCAATTTTGGTATCATCGACTCAGATTTCCCATTCTTCTGGGGATGATACGTCGTGCTCATAGTCAACTGAGTTCCGAGGGCTTGCTGTAATGATTTCCAGAAACAAGATGTGAACCTCTGAGCTCTATTTGAGACTATATACACAGGTACACAATGAATCCTTACCACTTATCATATATATTTATATATATATATATATATATGAATTATCTTCATTCGTATGGGTTTCATGAATACGGATGAAATGGGACGACTTGGTTAAACGGTCCACTATCACCCAAATGGATTCATGTTTCTAGACCGTTCTTGGAAGTTCTATAAAAAAACCATTGTTATGTGATCCCATTTCCACACTAGGATAGGTAATGATTGAAATATACCATCTGGTCTCTGATGCTCTTCTTTAAACTGCTGACAAGTTAAGCACCACGAGATGAACTCAGCCACCTTCGTTTTCATGCCGCTCCACCAAAACTGTGCCTTAAATTCCTTATAAATCTTCAATGTATCGGGATGTAAAGCCCATCATAAATGATGGTAATAATTAATGAGTTGTTCATGAAAAACCATAGGTACAATCATCCAATCTCTAAAACATAAAACTGAACCCCCATCAAATTTCAAGCCATCAATGGTCTCCCCAACATTGAGTTTTGAACATAAAACCAAACATTCTGAATCAGATGTTTGTGCTTCATTGATCATTGTTACTAAATCAAGAACATGATTAGCTGAAAAGAAAATAGAAACATCACCTCGATCTTCACATTCTACATGTATGTCAGCTAAGACCAACAACAATTGTCATTCGTTTGATGCTTATTTCACCAACGGAGCATATGACTTTCTACTCAATGCATCTGCCACTAAATTCCCTTTTCCAGGTGTGTACATCAAGTCAATGTCAAACATCTAGAGATACTCCATCCATCTCCTTTGCCTCAGATTCAAATCTCACTGTGAGAAAATGTGTTTCAAGCATTTTTGATCAGTAATCATTGTAAATTTCTCAACAAAGTGATAATGTCTCCATGTTTTCAATGCATGGACGACTGCAGCTAACTCCAAATCATGTGTTGTGTAATTTTTCTCATGAAACCTAAACTGACATGAACCACAAGCAACCACATGATCTCTTTTCCTGAGAACACACCCAACCCTGATCTTAAAGCATCACAATACACCACATACCCATGTCTAGATTCTGGCATGATCAAGATAGGTTCTGTTGTGAGCCGAACATTTAGTTCGTGTAACAACTTTTGACATTCTTATGTCCATTGGAATGGATCATTCTACTTTGTCAGAGTTTTCATTGGTGAATCTAGTCATGAGAAATCATGCACAAAGAGTCGGAAGTTACCAGCTAGACCAAGAAAAATGTGTATCTCGAACACATTCTTTGGTGGTTTCCAAGATATAACAACTTCTATATTTTCAGGATCAATTGAAATGACTTTATTAGAAATGACATGGATAAGGAAACGTACTTCCTATATCCAAAAATCACACATTGATATTTTCCATACAAAAGATGATCTCTCATGTTTTGTAACACTGTTTCTAGGTGCACCTCATTATTAGACCGTGTCTTTGAATAAAAAATAATATCATCTATAAACCTAAAAAAAAGAATACAGATACCACGGAAACAACATATTCATCATATCCATGAAGACCACTGGTGCATTCGTTATACCTAAAGGCATGACTACATAAAAATAGTGGCCATATCTACTTCTCAATGCTTTTTTTGGAATATCCTCCTTCTAAACCCACAATTAGTGATATTCTGGTTTCAAGTAAATCTTGAAAAAACAATGAAATCTAATTAATTAATCTAATAGATCATCGATGCATGGATGTGGATATTTATTCTTTATTGTAACTTGCTTAAGCTTACAATATTCAACACACACCCGAAGAGTTCCATCGTCCTTCTTCACAAGAAACACTGGTGCTGCCCATTGAGAAGTACTTGGTCAAATGAAACCATTTCTTAATAGCTCCTCTAAATGAACCTTAAATTCCAATTACATTATTGGATCCATCCTATAAGACGGAAGGGAAATAAGACTAGTCCCTAGAAGGAGATCAATCGTAAACTCCAATTCCCTTAGAAGTTGTAACCCTAAGAAGTAGTTGGGAAAGACATCTAGAAATTTATCCACAATATCTAGAAATCAATTTTACTCAGTATCTTACATTTATTCCAAATTCAACGTTACCAGTTGATAAGAGATCGTTCCCAAAATTGGTTCCGACAAGCTCTTTTCACCTTTCTTTACCATCTGATCTCCTTTGAAGAAATGGTTGATGTCATCCTCAGTCATGTAACTAATCTTTCTCTTTTGAATGTCGATGTGAGCCTTAAACATTTTCATCCATTCCATACCTAGGATTAAATCATAGAAATCCATGTATAACATGGAGAAGTCTAATATTAACTCCTCAACATCAATAGTTATAATAAATGTTCTACACACAAAGGTTTGACATTCTCTTTTCCCAAGAGGAGTTTTCAGTTTCAAAATAAAAGGCATCATTTCTAGTTTTAATCATAGAAAGTCAACAACTTAGGAAGAAATGAAGGAATGTGGTGCTCCAGTATCAATCAACATTTACCTCTCACTTTAGATGGTCATTCCTGATTTTCAATGGTCATCTATTCAGCTCCATACAATTGCTTCATCATTCAACTGTTCTCCTCATTGCCTTGCTGATATTGCCCTAGTTGACGATTCATGGAATTTTGAAAATCACCATGGATAGCTCAGTTATACTGAGGAGACCAATTCTGTTGTCCTTGTCCTATTTTAGCATACTTTGCTTGTGAAGCCTGAGAAGTGTCACGTGCACCTAATCGTGGAGTATTCCGATAATAGAACTATATATGACCCATTTTATTACAATTGTTACATGCACTAGGTTGCGATGTACACTCTCGCTTTATGTGGTGAATCGAACCACATTAAAATCAACCTACTTTTCTCTGGGGTCATAGAGAAAGATTAACTGATCCTGCCATCTGGTTCTGATTGTGCTCACACCATGGAAATAGGCATCCCTTTTCCTCTTGTTCCCAGTAATTGAGTTCCCACCATTTCCCGTGGGTATCATCATTCCTCCTCCTATCGATCCCGAGATATCATGTTCAGCAATAGTTTCTATGTTCACCATCTCTGTATAATCTGTAATACAGAGCACCACAATCTTCAATTGAATCTCTTGCCTTATCCATGATTCGATGATGTGTGCCTTCAACGACGCACTTGACACAACCTCTGGTGAAAAAATGAACTAAATTCAAGAATTTACCTGCATACTCTATGATAGGGAGACTCTCCTATTTCAGGCTGAAGAATCCTATCATTTTCTGGATTCTGATCATGTGAGGATAGAATTATTTGTTGAACATTTCGTCAAAATATTCCCATGTAAGGACTTCATCCAATTTAGCATGCACCACTAAATCCCACTACATACATGAAAGATCCTCAAGCATATATATCGCCAACATTGCATTCAGATCTACTTGTGTATCGATGAAATCAACGATATGATTCATCCAACATAGCCACAACTCCGCCTTCTCGGGTTCAACATCATCCCGACAGTTTGGTGGATTCTGATTCATGAACAAAATGGTATGATCCACATGCTTTGGTTCATTCCTCTAGTTCCCATTATCAAAAACATGAAAACCTTCGATGATACTTTGAACCATCTCTTGTTTCACACTTGGTTCAGGTGCAACCACATTCTCCGCACCTTCTTCGTGTTAGTTCTGACAACGCCTACTGGGTGCCATTTTCTAAACCAACAATAACCTCTGTTAATATCACTCTCTAGAAACTGATGGCTTAAGATTTCAAATTCTATCACATCATCTATCACAACATTTTTTTTCAAAACATCCTTTTTCAAATGTTTCAACATTTTTGAAGACATTCATCATGCCTTTTGAAAATCAACCCATTTTCAAAATACACCATATACCCTGTAATCAAAATCTTTTACTTGAAAACAATTTTTTCATTTTTCAAAAATTCACACCTTGAAAAAAATATTTACTCCTACCTCATAATGAGATATTCAATCCTGGTGGGATGTAATTCTTCTACAATGCATGTCATTCTTATCTTATTGGCTAAACCCATAACTATGATATTTCCCAACATTCTAGAAGTGTATCCAAAACACTTATGTACCAAACAACCTGGTAACATGAAGTTCAACATTATTGGGTTATCTTTATCCTATTATGCTATACATTCCATGTTCATACAATCCTACTCCTGTCTAAGATTTCGACCCAATGAATAGACAAGATTGAATTTCAACTCCAAGACCAAGAACATCGATGAACACTTGTTTGGCAAGGACCGAACAAGATGATACCATTTTAATGACCCTCCAATTCTCATTGGATTGAGAGTTACACAAGTCATTACTAGGCCTCAGGCCATATCCCAAAGGTTCCAAAGGCTGTTAATAAATGCTGAAGGGTTTCAAGTACAAGTGGGGGATGATTTACCCTTTAATAAATAATCCCATAATCCAACCATAATCAAACATTCACTATATGATGCATGAATAAATGAAATACCAATAAACACTTCATTTATATCAAACTAAATCAATGTACACAACAATGGAAGACCAAACTAAGCATCAATGTACACAACAAGAACAACTCAAGACTCTCAAAAGACACTACAACTCCATACTCCACAATCTCCAAGCTCCACAACATCTCCCCGGAATCACCAAAATCCACTAGCAATAAAATGATTTACCTTTACCTATGTCCTGTAATACGAAATCGACAAAATCACCAATGTTCCAAAGCAAGGGTGAGTATAAAACATAGTAGATTTTCCCCAATAACTTCCATAATCCCACCACAAGGATAGAAGAGTTAGCCACATATATATAAAAACAGTTTATATAATTAATTTTCTCTAAAGCATATTATAACAAAATATAATCATGTTTCCAAACCATTCATAACCAAAGGCATTACAAGTGCAATTGAAACCAATTTTCCAGAAAGTTATTTTTCCAGAAAAATAACTAAACAAGATAAAGAACCATTTCAAAAACATTCCTTGTTGGCACACACAAAAAATTTTACAAACCCATGCATCCAGCCATGTATGATTCCTGGAATAGTGGAGAAGCCCTTACAATTATCCATCCCAACCATTATCGGGGATACTTCTTAACCTTATCCGACCCAAATGCACATGAATGCTAGACGAGGGAGAGCCCTAACCCTTATACATCCCAACACTAATGGGGGATACCTATAACCCTTATTTTTCCCAAAAATAGAATGAATATTTTATAGGGGAGAGATCTAACCCATATCCATCCCAACACTGATGAGGGAGATTCCTAACCGTTGTCTATCCCGAATGAAATATTAACACACACCACATATTCCCATTAATCATTCCATAATACCCTTTCAATAAAAAAACATTTCATTGAAAACCATTTCCTTCAAAACCATTTCGATCTCAAACTATTTAAATAAAGAACATTTTTAATGAAAACCCATTTTTCATCAAACCCTTTACAATTTCATAACATCCATTATTTTGAATCAACATTTTAAATTCAAGAAGCCAAATCACATTGCACAACAAATCACCATGATTTCACAATTTCACTAAAACCATAAATCATCACTAAATAATATTTATTCTATGCTTTTCACAATCAATTCCATACCACACACTCAATTTGAAAGAATGCCAATCAGTTCTACTAAGTGGAGTTGAGAAAAAATCCACCTGCCTCAAAGGTTTTGATGAAAACCACAATGGTCGAAGAAAACTCAAGAAAACTGTGTTGATTCTTCAAAAACCTGTCTTAGATCTATTTTCTTAGCACAATAAAGACCAATATCCTCATATTTGGAATCCACAAACTTAGAAGAGCAAAAAACGAACGTAGATCTATGAAACTGGCAGAAGATGAGACGTATATCTAAGTATATATATGAAACCAATCAAGAACAATGAAAAATGATCACATACCTCAAGAATCTTGCTTCGATTGGCCAAGATAAGCATTCAGATCACCACCAGAACGATGAGATATCCTTCTCTTACCTTACGAGAAGCAAAATCTTGAGTTAGGGCTGCTTAGTAAGAAAAAATGAGCCACTTTGAGGCAAAAATGCATGAGATCCACCTTTATAGGATCTCATTTAAGTGCCACATGGTTTTCTCACATAGTTAGTCAAACTGTGCGCTAACCGTGCATTAGCCACTACCTTAGTAGAAACACCACACATGGTTTTGCCACATTATTAGACTAACTCAGAGCCGCCCCTATGGAAGCTACTTCTTCCAATACCAATTACGCACGGTTTTACTGAACAGTTTAGACAAACTCTACGCCGTATTTGCGACTTTCCCTTTACCTCAAAACTTCATTCAAGTTCTCCCGACACTCCTATTCATCACCATTAACATTAAAACCAAGAAAAGCATCAGGAAATGGATGCATACCAGAATCTAGGGGCACTACATTACAAATATATCCACGGGTTATACTAAACATATTCAGACATTCAGGTTTTTCCATAAATCTCTTTTAATAATTTCATAAAATAATAAAAAAATAATCAATGCTTACAATATAATGGTTTCATCATACCACTGAAATAGATATCATCGATAACACATCAACCCTTAATGTATTTCATAAATCAATAACGATCAGCAATTAATGAAACCATAACCTCTAAAATTATCTAAAAAATCCAATAATATGAAATGTAATGATAAAATAAAAACATAACATAAATAATCTATTTATCTACCAATTCATATAATAAATAATATAATAATCATAAAAATAATGAACCAATTGGATTATTTTCTTGGATGTTAGTAATAAAATTTTCTAATTTTATAACATTGTTGAAAATTTCCATATAATCGTGCTCCTCTATAAACTTTATTAGATTTCTCAAGTGATATAAAAATATTCATAACACATGGAATTGAATCATAAGAAACGAGTGGGATAAAATTCTCAGTAATGAAAAATACATATGAAAAGGTATTAAAACATAAATATAATGGATCAGAAGTGTGTGGCATAAATATCGTAATAGTAATCAGTAATAACATGTTTGATAATAATAAAACATTGAATAAGAACAAATGGAAATAATAATACCATTAATGTATCATTAGATATTAGATATTTATTGAGATACACATCAGCATTCACAAAACATGGGAGAATCTTATAAAATTGTGGAATTCATTAAAAATAATACATTAATGTGAAAATGTGGAATTTCATTGAAATAATAGTTATTTGGAATATAATCCTTTCCCTTTGACATTAAATTTTCTAATGGAATATTTTCATAAAACAATAGAATAATATTCTTTTTAAAACATGTCAATGTAGAGAGGATGTCACAGTGAAAATAGAAAATGTTTCAGAATGATATGTTCATAAGGAATAATGTTAATGATATTCATTTTGATGAAAACAACTCATATAGACAAATTTAAATAATTTCAATGTTAATAAATTAATAAATTCATATTAGTTGAAAATATCAATTTTAAAATTTTATGAATGATTTCATTTTAATATATTTAATAACATAAGATAATATAACATATTTCACAAATAGTCTTTTGGGAGATGTTTGAATCCATTAAAGATATTTATTAAAACCCATATAATAAAAATGATAATAAGGAATTTACAATTAATTTCCGAATAGAAGTATTATGTTAATATGAAATATTAATAATAATTAAATTGGTAAGACATTAATATTTAAGAAAACAATATGTGGGCTAAGGATGAGAATAATTCCTTTAGCTAAAAAATTATTAAAGAGACAAAAATACCCCAATGGGAACAATTATCATGAATGTGAATAACTTATGGAAAGGAAAATGAACTAAATAATTTTTATATGGATAGTTTTGTTAATGTAATACCATTAATACCAATGTTAAGATGAAAATGGATGAATCAGTGAAACTAACAATTGTTGAGAAAAAAATTTCAATTTATAAAACATTTTACTCAAAACCATAAAAGGATAAAGTGAATAAAAATATAAAACATATACAATTAATAAATGATATTTAGTTAGAACATATCAATTTGGTAAAATATGGACTATATAAATTTTCGTTGGTATATAAAAGAAACTATGTCAAAATAATGGGAGTTTCATAAAAAAATTTCCTTATGGCATAAAAATTAATAATTTAAAACCCTTGAAAAAAATATGGATTGAATTATATGTTAAAATTATATAAATAATGGTATTCAATGATATTAAATAAAAAATTGGTACTATATGACCCTTTTAAAATTAATTATATTAACAAAATAAATTGTGTCTCAATGAATGAATTTTCCAAACAAATCCTTTATGTGGTTTCCCTACATAATCAAATATGATACAACCTCATGAAAATTATAAGTATATTTCTTAACAAAATATATTATAATCATATTATTAGATAATAATATTCATATTTTTCTTTTATATCCATTACCTCTATTTATGTTAGTTTTTTTTATAATTTTCAACAATGAGTGTTTAAAATGTTGTCATCATGTTGTAGTTCAATAAGAGTAGAATTGGAGTTCATTGTTCTTCCAAAATTCATAATTCCAAGATCATTAACATTAAATTAATTTATGACTTATAATTATTTCTTTAGTTTAAATATCAAATATTTAGACATTTTCGTAGAATATGAAATCAGAAATGACCATTTTTTATCAGTGTCAACCAACGAATGGTGTTTTCTTAATTAATTATTTTAATTAATATTTGTCCACTATAGAAAAAACAAAATAAATAATTTAATATTAAATTTAAATTATAAAATGAAATTATATTTTCATACATATCCATGATATAATTTTATAGCATTACTCATGTAGGAGTCAATCTAACCCAAACTATAGCAGACATTAAGTCGATTAGTGAGTATTATTAAGGAGATGTTTATTTTGTCATAATATTATTAATATATGATAATTATGAGTTTCATTTTATAATTTAATTTTAAATTATAATATCTAAATTTTTTTGGACAAATAATGAAATATTAGAAGAAAAAAAGGTAAAAAATTATCTTCCTGGAGGAAGTTGTCTTCCCAATGAACAATTAACATTTCAATTACTCAAAAAATAAGAGGGGTGGATGTGGATTGTAAGAAATAATTTCCAAACCATAGATAAATTATATACATCATATTTATTCCCTACTATGTCAATATGATAATTAATGAGAGGTGGACATGAAAAACAAAAGGTGTTGCTTCATGCAGGAATTAATCTATGTACACTCGCTAATGGCAATTCTTATTTTACTTAGTAAATGTAAGAGAATAAATAATTCAACTACCATAATGATTATAACATATGAACAAATTCATTTCAGTTATTTATATTATTATTCAATTTTATGTTTTTTACAATGGAATGAGTTATATATAAACATGACGAAATATGTGTTACCTACATTGAGACCCTAAACGTCCCATAATTTATTAAAAGAATACCTATTTTAAAACAATAACTGAATTTATATAACTTCAAAAAATTATACGAAGTCTCATAAAATTAACTTATAATCATAAGAAAATGAAAAAATAAATTGTGAACATATTTAATGAAATTATATTTTTTAAAATCATTATATTATTTATAAAATTGTAATTATTTATTTATGACTCAAAAAAATACATGCACTTAAATTAAAATTTTTTAAAAAAAAATTTTACCTGTTGAATTATATAAATATATAATACTTTATAAAAATAATATGGATAATTTTTTTATACTTTATTAGGATTGGATACAATTCTATTTGTCATATTACTATTCATAATGGTAATGTTACTATAACAAAGGTTATATTACTATTCTATCAGAATAAATTCCTTAATTTCTATAAATACAATTTATTTCCATTTATATTTATAATAAATTTAACTACATAATTCAAGAATGAAAATAAAATATTTTATAAGTGCCTAGGTTAATAAATTCACCCATCTTTTGGAAATTACATACTCACTTTTTTTATTTACATATTAAAAAATTTAGGGTACTTTTCCACCACATCATTTTATGATTCACATATTTCTTCTTCAACTATGTTATTTCTCTATATAAAATTAACATGAAGAGTTAACTTATTAAAAAATAAATTATCTCTAATATAAATAATTTGAAAATGTTTCTCTTAATAAGAAAGTATCTCTTCAAGTTGAACTACTTATGGGCTCAAAACATGAGATGAATCCCACACATACTTTCTCAACATTGAAAAATGAAAAAAATTATCTAACTGAGATAAAATTGGAGGAAATGCTACTGTATTAGTGATTGTCCCTACATTATCTTAGATTTTATAACATCCAATGAACCATGTACATAGCATTCCATTCATAACAAAAATGAATAAAAAACATGATCACCTACATAAAAAAGTATTTCCTTCTATTATCTACATATCCTTTCTACCCACAAGGAGCTATACTAATGTGTTACTGGTTAATCATCAATTTCATAGATACTTCCTCTATTAATTGTGTTCTCAACATCTTTCTTTCCTCAAATACATACCATAATTATGGAGTTTGACACTCATTTGAATATAATGCCTCAAAAGGTTCCATATTTATATTATAATGAAAACTGTTATTATATGAAAACTCACCTAAATTATGATTTGTATCCCATTTTCCCAGTTAATCCATTGATCAATATTGAAGCATTTCATCTATGGTATGAATTTATCATTCAGTATATCAATTATATTAAGAATGAAATTTAATAATGAAATTTAATTCTATGACCAATATTTTCTAAATACCTTTCCAAAATAGAGAAGTGAACCATGGAACATGGTTAGATACAATGGAAATAAGAACTCCATGTAACCTAAAAATAAATTTTATTTACTGTCAATAATGACGATCTAATGTCATATTATCTTGAATTGGAATGAAATTTGAATATTTAGTCACTTATTCAATAAAAAGAAAAATCACATTGTTTCCTAAATAATTCATTCGTAGTCCCACGATGATGTTAATGTGGGTATTTTATCATTTCAACTCTTGTTGGAAAAGGATAAAGTATCCCATAGAGTAATTTTCACTCTTCTTTAACCTATTGTCATGTCAAACATTTCATGTTAAAATATATAATATTTATTTTCATTCCATCCCCACAATAAAACTCTGAATGGCCTCTATACATCGTTGTGCTACCAGGATGAACAAAAAATTGAGAATAATGAGCTCCACATAATAATTTTTTATTCTATTGGGAATCTCAAGGAATGTATAAACTCTTCATAAATCATTACAAATACAAATATTATTAACATTAAATTTTAGAAACATACCATTTTCACCAATTATTCCCTTTTCAGCAACTCACCATCTCCCTTATGTGCTTGCATAATTCTATTTGAAAGTGATGATTGTACTGAAACCTAAAACAAAATAGTTGTATTTATTACCCCCAACAACTTCCAAGAAAAAATTATCAAATCATTATTTAATGTGTCTTCTTCTAAATGTATCATGGTTAATGATGCATGTTGTTTTTGAATCAGGTAATCTTCTACATTGATTTACTTTCCTGGATGGTAGTTGATTGTGAAATAATGTTCCTTTATCAATTCAATCTATCATATCTACGTCATGATTAATTTTTTATGAGATAATATATATTTCATAACTTTATAGTGAGCATATTTTTCACCTTTGGATCCATATAAATTAAGCCTCTAAATTTTTGAAGGAAAAAACCATAGCTGATAATTCCAAGTCATGTGTGGGTTTATTTAAATCTTGAGGTCTCAATTGTGTAGAAGAAAAAGAATTTAGCAGATTATTCTATATCAGATCAAAACCAAGTCCTTTAACCAATTCTTATAGGTAGGAAAAAACTGGATCATTCTCCAATCTACAATTCATTTCCAAAAATGAAACTTTACCTTCTTTAATCCTCATAAATTTAACCCATTTTTGTGTCAATATTGTTACCGTGATAGATAACCATGAAATATTTTTAGCATACCTTCTATATAACTAGATAAACCTTGAAAACTAGGGATATCATTAACATTTAAAGGTTTTTCCATTCATAAAAAAATGTTTGTTTTTTTTAATCAATTGTTATTCCATCATTATGTATATTTTTCCCAAGAAAAGAAACCAGTTGCAAATAAAAATATCATTTTCAAAATTTTCATTAAAAATTATTTTCATTGAGTGTTGTCATGAAAATATTTAAATATTTTTCATGATCATAATAACTTTTGAAATGACCAAAATATCACAATTAAAAACAAAAATAAATATCCAAATACTCCATGAATATTCTATTCATATGATCCATGAATACAACATCGGAATTGTTTAAACATAATGGCATAAAAACAAACTCATAATGCCCATATCAATTATGAAAATATATTTTCTTGATTTAATCCTCCTTCACCATTAGACGATTGTACCTAGTTTATAAGTCAATCTTGGAAAAATGCTCATCTCCTAGTGTTGATAAAACAAGTCATCAATATACTGAAAATGATACTTCCTCTTAAATGTAATGTTATTCCATGATATATAATAAATGATAATTCTCATGGAACCATATTTCATTTTAATAGAAAAAACATGAGAACCCCATGGTGATGGTCTAGGATGAATGAATCCTTTATCAATCAACTCATGTAACAAATTTTTCATTTCAAGAACTTCTAATTGATCCATTCGATAAGGGGTTTGAAATTCTCTTTGAATCTACAGTTAATTCAATAGTAACATGAACATTCAGATCAGGTATAAAACTATGAAACTCATCATACAAAACATATAGGTTTTAATTTACAAATAACACATCACTAATCTTAACATATCCATTATGTTAAACAGTATTAGCATGATAACATTCATTTCCATATTTTATTAGTTTCCCTATTTCTTGAAATGTTATAAATTTTATGGGTTAATTCATGTATAAAAACAGAAAATATTTCTGAAAAACTAATTTTTTTCTTCTACAATCAATTTTAGTATGATATATATATATGGATAATCTATAACTATAATAACATAAAACTCTATTAAGGTAACATCAACAAGGTTTAATTGAAACGTATGTCTATATGTAACAACATTAAGATATCTATAATTCATTTTTATAGAATATTAACCTCTTTTTTTAAATGATATGTATTGGTCTCATTTCGTGTTGTGAAATTATAAATTTACAAGAAAATTTCTCTGAAATAAAAGAATGTACATACCCCATATCAAGTAAGGCATTATAAAAATATGAGTAAAAAAATCACTAGAACCACTTCACTGGTTGTCATGACACTTACTGATGGGGTCCAAAAGGTTCTCATCACACCTATCTTCTTATAATCTATTTTCATTCAATTATTCAGATATTTACATGGGAAGGTATTTTCATAATGACCCATATCACCACATTTAAAACCCATTATTGTTTTTTTATCAGAGATAATATTCAGATCATATTCATTATAATCATGGTCCATATATCCAAACATACCACATCAAAAACAATTCCTAATTTTGGAAAGTCATTCTATAGGGTTCTTTTTAACACCCTTTTCATAGACTAGTAATTTGAATTTCTTACCATCATATTTATATGAATGATTCATTCTCATTTCAAACCATCTAGACCATTTCTTAGGTTTTTTTCTAAGTACATAATATCATATGAAAATTTTATTTCTACCCTCTCATCACAATAGAAAGTTATCTCATAGGTTTTTGAATTAATGGCAGGACAATTCCCTTTGATATATTGGATTGATTCAAAAGTTAAAAATGATTTATTTTTCTATCTAGATCAAGAATATTATTTGGAGAGAACCTTGTCAATCAGGTGATTTTTTTCTGTACACAGGGCCAGTGAATCCTCTTACATTTAGTTCAATTCAAGGAATTTCAATGACACCAAAAGTCTATGAACTGTAGTAAAATAATTTTCAATGAAATTCTTTTTAAATTCATCCAATACCAAATAATAAATCACTCCACTATCATTGATATTCTTGACCATTGAACACCACTATAAATCTTCACCTTCAAAACGTTTAATGGAAAGTCTAACCATTTTATTATTTCAACACCCCATGATAATGAATATCTTTTCAATGGATTTGATCCACCCTTTAGTCACAACTGGGTTAGAAGATCCTCTAAAAGTAGTAGGGTGTAGCCTTATAAAATTATACACTATAGCCGTGTTCTGTTGTGGTATCTTTTATTGTTCTATATCATGGATTCCACCACAATTTATTGTCTTATTCAACAGAGCCATTACTATCAAAAACTGCTCAGTTCCAATTCCAACAATTCCATGTTATGAATTTTATAATATATGAGGCTCTTAGTTCCTTCTAACTTCAATATCCCTATTTTTTATGGAAAACCATTTTGAACATACAAATCATAGATTAAGAAACAGGGTGATATTAAAATGTATATCATTTAAAAATAATGTAAAAATCATTTATGTTACTTTATTAACATCATCCTAACCCATAATGTAATCTAAACAATTCTATCATTTAAACTATATATACCTATCTTTAAACACTGTATAATTTATTAAATTAATTTATAATTCAATTCATTACATTCACAAAGATATTTTCAGTTTATAGTTTTAAAATGTCAGGATATAATTCAGAAATCTCATCTTATAAGCATGGAATGTGGGTATAACTAATACTGTATCCATTTCATCCATAATATAAATGTATTTTTAAAAAATATGAAATGTTGTCTTGAAAAATCTTCAAAAAATTTATCTTGGATTTATGTTTCCTCTTACCCATTCCTAAAACTGATAAAAACATATTAAATCCTGGGAAGAGGACCAAAACATAGTAATGTTCATAAACTAGGGAGATAAACTCTTAATTGATGAATAATTATAAACTTGTTAAATTATTTTCACAAATAGATACTTCTCACCATAAAACTATCATATAGTTACTTCTTGAGAACAAGAGATTTCCATAAAACATAAAAAACGTAAATAATACCATAAAGGTATCTTCAGGAATGACTTACTTAATATTTTTTCACTTTTATATACCATATCTTTTTAAACCCTCAAGGATACCTTATAATTTAACCCTTACAACTACCTAACAATTTAACCCTCATGAATAACTTATGGTGTAACCATTAAAGGTACACTTGGAGTAATCATACAGTTAACCCCCAAAATAAAAAAACACAATAAATTGGAATGTGATATAGGTTCCAAACATTACCATAAACAATTACCAAGAATTGTAAAATAATCAAATAATAATAATACCTTCATAAATACATTATTTATGAACTACATAAAAAATAGAAATTTTAAAGAGGATATTTAATGAAAAGAATCCTAAAAATATAATATATTTGATGTGAGAGTTGATAAAAAAATTGAATATGGGTATAAAATATAAATACACATAATACAACATAATATTATCAAATTTAATTTCATAAATAATCATAGTACCATATAATAAATAATGTATAGGTTAACTTAGAGAATGTAAATTGGGTTAAAAATCCCCTTACCTCATGTTTTTCATACATCAAACATGTTAAAATGTCATGTATATTGGTATAAAGAGTGTTATTAAAATATTAATGATCCATATTCATATTAATAATTACTTATATTATATCTTTATAACGTATTTTCATTGATTTATTAAAAATATTTTGTTATTTTCATTGTTTTGGGCACATTTATTTCACAATTTCCATTATTGAATGAATAAGTACTTTCATGTTAAAAGTGTTGAAAACACCATAATTGAAATTACATGTTATTAATGATATTAAATAACATATTTTGGTCTTATAAAACATTTGTGCGATATGGGATGATGAGTAGTCCTTAAATAAAACATTGGTGATGAATGTTTGTTTATTTTGGAGATTTATGATCATTGCGAACCACTTTGGTTTTTTAATTAATTTTATGTATGAAAAATGGTTCTAGAACATAATATAACATATAATATCTATAATAAATTACTATTTTACAACATTAATTTTTTTTATTACCATCGTTTAGTGAATTAATGGAAATTGAAAATACATCGTCCACGATGTCCGTAAATTGACACAAAACAAACAATGTTTTTATTTTCATAAGAAAATGGATAAGAGAAGTATAATGATTAATTTTTCCATAAACGTCATAAAATTAAAGTACATATATTATAATGGATTTTTAATTCTTCATATATTTGAGTAGGTGAATAGAGTATAAGAAAATAACAATAATTTAAATGAAAATAAAATAAAATGAAAGAATAATTTTTATGTTGAGTTCTTCTTCTTGGTATCCACCTTAATTCCCTTAGTACTGTAATATTGGTGAGACTAGTTGTTATTATAGAATTATAACCAAATATATCAATATAACCAAATATATCAACATAACCAAATAATGTTTGGCTCAATACATTGAATCATTTGAGAATTATAACCAAATATATCAATATAATGAACTATAGTTCATTATTATTGGCATACATATTCTATACATCATATTTGACTCAATAAATCATGTATTTATCTTATATCATAAAATAATGTATTTCACTATTCACAAAAATTCATTTATTTTAAAAATATTCCAAAAATTCAACAAATGAATTTTTTGACTTGTATAAATCAAAAATGAAATAAATTTTTGGAAAATAGTTTTATAAATATGAGAATCATAGTTTCTTTATTATAATCATAATGTATTCTAAAAATTCCAGTTTTAAAACTAAAACCTATTTTATAGAACATTGAAAAATAATTTAATATCTCCTAAAAATATAGTATAATTATAAAAAAATAATTTTATGAATCTATTTCATGAAAATATATTTTATTTTACATAATTATATTAATGATAAAACTGAAATTAAATATTTCTCACTCACAAAAATATCAACACCTAATTTATGATTTTAAAATAATTATTTACTTGTTTAATTATATAAATATTCCATATTTTCACTTATAAGAAGGCTAAATTTTATTGGTACTTTATTTAGTAAGGTCACTATTCTATTTTCCATATTAATATTCCCTATGGTCAAGTTAATATTCCAATGGACATGTTACTATTCAATTAGTATAAATTCCTTAATTTATTAAAATACAAATTATTTAACTGAAATTTATATTTAATGTTTCTATAAACTTCCATAATGAAAAAAATTATTTTATTTGTACAGAGGTTGTTACAATAATGGTTGGTCCTATTATTCATGTGAGGATTTAGTTACAATGATTGATCCTCAACTACAATTGTTATCTCCCCAATATATTCCTTACCTCACACTTCTCCTTAAGCATAACCCTGATGGGTTCCTTTGGAGTGCAAATTTATCTCCTTCCTATATTGACTCACTGTCATTTTTGTACCCATCAATTATCCACATTGTTCATCCATATAAACATGCATGATCCCACTGTAATGTATCATCTAACATATATAGAAATTTTCTATTTCATTAAAACCACAAGAAACCATTCCAACTATTAATTCATCAAAAAATTGAATCACTAGGTGCCACATATCCATTCAATGATTAATAATTTATATAGGTATCAAATGAATGTTGTAAGGACCTCACCTTATACCGAACTTACTCTAGTGGTTTTTAACTACAATTCATAATAGAGGATCTTTTTTGTTTAGAGGTTTAGTGAATTTACACCATAACTCATACCTAACAAAACTGTAACAGTACAAAGTGGACACTATTGAGCAGTACCCATTAATCCACCAAAGGAATAATTTTAAAATAAAACATGATTTTTTTCTAGACACGTATTGAAAACATTCATCATTAAATTTTCATTATCTCTATAAATCTTATGACATGTGAAAAACATTTTAAATCATTGGATGATCGAGAAATCTCATTAAGGGATATAATGAAATAAAATACTTAGTCTAGTGAAAACATAAAAACCTATTAAAAAAATTTCTTAACAACTCATTATCATGCATAGAAAAATCACATAGGTTCATAGGGACATTATTACTATATATCCTATATAATCACCCTTTAAAATGGAATAATTATATCGTTTAATTCCATCTCTAATGTACCCAATGAATTGGAGATCTATATTGGGGATCACCCTTTATATAAGATTTAGCGGGATCAACCATTATTATTGAGAAATAATGGGGATCAACCCTGCATTTAAGCTATATCAACCTCACCCACGAGCTATAATGGTGATTAACTCTTCATATAAGCTATATCAGCCTCACCAGTTAAATTTCCAAGTATCAAAACCAAAATATTTTATATTTTTAAAAATTCACTCATAAAAATTCATTTTCACCCATAAGATGACTTTTCATGTTATTGAAATAACCAATCCATTTTCCAAAACAAATTAAAATCATATATAAAAAACATTTTTTAGTAACAGTGTACTACACCACATTACAAAATTTTAATGAAATTTGAGAAATAAAATCCTAATGAATTTATGTCCATATAAATAAATCCAATAAATCACTTTGAAAACATGGTCCTGAATGATAAGTATTTAGAAGAATAAATCATTAAAATAGTTAAAATAATGATTTAGCTAAGAACCCATTACATTGAGTCTGAATCATCTCGTACATTATTTACCTCTCCAAATAACTCACATAGGTTAATTTCAAAATTATTGAGAACCAATTTCATATCTATTATTCAATTTATATAATTTATTACCATGTTATAAAAATTATTTACTTATATATGTTTATGTTGGATGTGTTGACGATATTCAGTACATTAGATCAAAATGGCAATGGAATGATGAAAGTAGTAAAATTGGAAATATATAAATCCACTAAAGCATAAAATTCATGTCATTATAATAACTCTTATATATCAATTATAATTTAAAATTAAACCATTAATTATGGTTTAAAAAATGAACTACATTGCAGTCATAGAGATGATAAGTCATGCGTACGCATGAGTAACGTTTTGATTTTTAAATGATCATTATGGAAAGAAGGGAAAAATAATTTTACATTTACAAAATTATTATAATATCTTATTAATCATTATATATACTTATATATATCATATGTGTTATGTGGTGAAGAAAAAACGAATCACATAATTTTTTGGAGGTAATAGTTCACCCGTACGCACGAACGATGTTATCATTTTTATGTGCATGGAAGATAAAAACGTAAATTATATATTATTCTTTTTAAATGATATATATTTCTTGAATATACCATATAAACATTAATTAAATAATTATTAACAATCTTCAGATATGGTAATGGAAAACAAATTATAACTGTTCGTGGAGATGATAACTCACATGTACACACAAATGATTAATTCATTTCACATTTGTTGGAATTAGAGATAGATTTAAGTTATAATATTTATATAATAAAATACTCATATATTTATGATACATTATTTATTATTTCAACATGGTTGGAAATGATTTGAAGGGTTTTGAAGATGAAATAAAATATAAACACTTAAATAAATACATTGCTTTCATTCAGATAGTCAACATTAATTAACATGTTAACACCTCAAAGGAGGGTGGAAATCCTAAAATACGTCTCCAAAATGTGGATAGGTTTTATAATAAGTGACTTGGATAGTTATTGGCCAATCAAAATGGGTTTTCATGTTTATATAATAGAGAAGAATGGGAAACATCTAATAGGAGAGGAGATTGCAATATTGGAATTATCAAAAATATTAAATTAATATAAATTTATTTTCATTTAAAAATGGATCCGAACTAAATAATATATAATGTTAGATGATATTGGTTCAAAATAAATTCATCCAACTAAAATTAAAATCTTTTTGATTATTTTTAATAATTTCTTTTTGTTTTAACCCTTTTAACATTTATCTTTTAATCAATTGATTTAAACATTGATGGTTAATATAATTACCATAACATAGAAAAAGATAAATTAATTAATTATTATTCAAATATATATTCCAATTCCAAAATTTTCTCTGAATATAATATTTTTAGAAATGTTATATCATTTAATTAAATATTAAATATTTTATGATATGAATTATTTCATTTTTGACATGAACCATTACATGACCATTTTAAAAACTCATAACAAATATATGACCTAAAAAAATCCTTTAATAATCCCTAAAAATACATTTTAATCTGTAATTTTTTTTATAGAATCGAATTTATAATGTTATATTTATTTTAATATTATTAATATCAATTATCTGAATCATCCTTTAAAAATTCAATAACTACATCATCATTATGTCACAATTAAATTTAATTATATTTTTATAAAAAATTATAAATAAATTATAAATATTTAGATAACATGTTATATTTATAATTACCCATTATTTTCTATATAAAAATATATTAATAATTATTTACTCATTCAAAATATGCATAAGAAATTTTTAAATTATCTTTAAATAAAATATAATAAATGTCATATTCTTACCCAAGTGGTGTAAAAAGGTTATAATTTCAGTGCAATGCTGGTTTTGGTAGAACATCACTCATCCATTGAATATAGGACAATTCATAGGGTAATCTTATAATATTATGATATTATTTTTACACTTAATTAAAAGATTTATCCTTAATCATGGGAAATAAAATACAAATTTTAATATTCACTAAAAATTAATTCGAATCCATTATATCAAAAGTTTCATACTTGTTACAACGATTTATGTCATTTTTCAAAAATAATATACATATAAGTCTCTAAATTAGGATTATCAGTAATATCGTAGATGTGGTGGGATGGTGACTAAAAGAGACATTCAAAATTTCAATATGTTATTATATATAATTTTATTATATAATTTTTTAAAATGACCTAAATTGTATTAATAAATTTAATATTGATCTATTTTAAATTTAAAAATTAGGTTAATGTTTAATAAATATATAAATGAAAAAAAAAGTTTAACAGTAATTTAGTATTTTTCACTATACATCATAAAATAAATGATTTTAGAAGAATACCAAAAAATAAACTAAAGTAAACATTGATACTCCAGTTTTACAGAAGAAGTTTATTTTCTCAAATTTAATTTTTTAATGTTAAAAAACTCTTATTAAAATGGGTTCTCCATCAAAATATGTTACAACTACATTTTTTTAAAAATACTCCTTTTGCTCGTAAAATTTAATTTGTTCATATATAGTATCTATAAAACACATAAAGTGAATTTTAAATATTATATTAAATATAATATATATATCATTAATATAATATAAAAAGTGGAATTTAATAATTTATTGGTATAAAAAACACATGTGAACATATATACAGTTTCCTAGAAATTGATTTTATTTTATTTTGAAAAGGGATTTAATTCATTTATAATTAATTGGTCACCAAATAATTAAAAATAAATTAGTTTTTAATCATTATTATGATAATTAAATTAATAATATTTATAACATCTGTTATAATGACTGTGGTATAATAGTATCATTTAAATATTAATATTTAATTATTCATTTAAAATTGATGTGGTGTTTCATGTATGCAATTATACATATTTTTTTTTAAAAAACCCAGGATGTTATACTCTACCCCAAAAAATAAATAACAACCTTTATATTTCAATATATAAACTAAAAATAGGTGTTTGAATTTTGAAAATACCATTATTTAAATCCCACATAGGAAAAGGATTAATAAGACTTACACTTTAAAATAAAGAAATAGACGTACAATAGTGACTAGCAATGACACCTAATTGTATTCTATATAAGACAATATGGATATATTGGATAAAAATAATAATCATGTAATGATAGAGAGTGACAAATATCATGTTTAGGATAATGTTAGCAATAAAAATACTATAAATCTATCCTGTATTAGAAGGCCATTGATCTCTTAGTATTAAATGTAAACAAATCCATTTTTTTGGTTTTAAAGTCACTTTCATATTGTTGAGGAATTATTTTACTACATGAAATAATAAAATAAGGAAACATACTCACATTAAAATTATATTTTCATCCTTTAAACAATTTGCACAAAAAAAAATTTCATTTCTTCCAAATGATGATTATTGAAGATGATTTTTTCATGCCTGAAACACTAGAATCATCTTCCGGAGGATCAAATAATACTCCAAATATTAACAATCTAATTCTCTTATATTTAAAAATTATCCAAAACCAAGATTTTTTGTACTAGATAAGATAATTACACCTAAAATAATAATCCTTTTATTATAAAAAACTACTTCATTCTCTAAAATTCAATAGTAATACCTAAAGATCAAAAAAGATAATTGAAAAATAATAATCCATAAAACTCCTCCAAAACATTATAACTATGACTGTTACCAATGAATCATAATTATTTTATCACATAGTCTTCCTAGAATTATTTTAATAATTATCTCATAATAAAATCAATTACTCTTGTGGTCTCACACCAAAAAGTAATCACCCTAATAATATTCAAGATACAATAATCATCTCCATAAATAACCTGAATCTCCATAATTATATAATAAAATTATATATGCTTTCAAAATATAATTATATATTCACATTTACAAAAAAATTCCCTAGTATTATATTTATGTTAAAAATATAAATAAACTAAAATAGTAAACATCGTTCGATATAATATTAACTACTAAATCACCAAATCATTTTACCATCACAAGGTTATCCAATCGATAATGCATAAGTTCCTAAAATAAAATTCTTCTTAATACATAAATGCATTTTAATACAAAGAAATGGTTATAATAACTTAAGATTTATTGTTGTCTCATGGTAGGCGATGAATCCTCTTCACATTTCGGGTGTGGGTTCGATTCCCCAAACATTGCCAGACATGACGGGTTATTACCCATCCTATGGATTTTAATTTTTCTAAATTTATAGAATTCATATAACATTCCCAAAATCAGATAAAATTATAAAAAATAACTACATTAAATTTTAACCTCAATTTTTTATTCTTACTTTGTATTCTCGATCACAAAATGTAATAACCAATAATTACATCAAAATTGAATGTCCCCAAAAATAATGTTAGTCACATTAAAAATTCATTTCATGAAGCCACAAAAGTGTTTTTGAGACACTAGTCATTTGGTAAACATTAAATTTATAAACCTACACTAATATCTGTAACTCTTATGAAGACATCCAAATATCGAATGTTTTCTAAACCATCCTTTGAAACCAACTATAAGGTCCCGACCATAAATAGAACATTATATATTGTAATTAAAATAGAATTAAAATTATAGGATATTTTAAATTTAGTGTTTTAGAAAATTATTCCATTACTCAAACATAAACCAATTGTAACAATATAAAGTGGACACTTCCAAATGGTATCCATTTTTCCACAGTTTGAAAAAATATTAAAATAACATGTCATTTCTTTTCAGGTTTCATCATTAATACATTCATTATGAAATCTACAATTTCTTTAAAAAGCTTATGACCTATGAAAAATAATTAAAACATGGGATAGTCACATAAATGTAGTAAGGGAAATAAAAAAAATAAAAGTTTTAGTCTAGTAAAAACATTAAAACCCACTAAATATTTTCTCTAGAAAACAAATTAACATGAACATATAAATCATATAGGTAACTTGGGAAATACTTACCCTATATCTATTACATTAACCATTAATAATTTAATGACCAAACGGTTGACATCCATCTCTATAGTACCCAATTAATTAGAGATCAATAATGGGTCACACCATTTATATAATCTATATCATGCTCACCTATTTTTCAGGTGATACACTGGTGCTGAACCCTTCGTATAAGCTACACTGGGCTCACCTGTGAGATTTAATGGGGATCAAACCTTTGTATAATATATATCGGGTTCACCCATTAAATTTACAAGTACCAATAAATAAAATTAATAAATTTTCAATATGTCAGTCCTAAAATTTCATTTTTACACATAAATGTTTTTTCATGATATTCAATTAACTAATACAATTACAAAAACAAATTTAAAACATTTATATAAGATAATTTTGAATCAAATTGTCCCATAACACATTGAAAAAATTTAAATAAATTTGAGAATTAATATTTTAACCAATTTATGTCATATAAATAAATTTATGAAATTATTTTGACATGAATGAGATACATTTAGAAGAATAAATCATTAAAAGACTTAAAACATGTTTTATTTGTAGAGTCCCTTACCTTATGTCTAACTCATATTGTACGCTCATTAAATTCTAGAATAAAAAACATAGATTAATTTATACTTTATTTAGATCCTTTTTCTTGTTTCTTATTCATTTTATATCATTCATTATCATGTTATAATAATTAATTTCTTATTAATATTCATGTTTGACGTTATGATGATATTTATTACTTGAGTTTTAAATGAAATTGGTATAATGTCAATAGTGATATTGGTAATATTTAAATCATCTCTATAATAATATTTGTCACATTATAATCACGTTTATACCTAAATAGTTTTTTTAAATCAAACGATTATTTATGTTTATGAAAAATGAACTACATTACAATCATGGAGGCGGTAAGTTGTATGAACAGATCTGTAACATTTACATTTTTCAATGATAATTTTGGAACGACGGTAATTGTAATTCTATATTTCCATAATGATGATAATATCATATTAAAAATTATATATACTTATATATATAATACATGTGATGCAGTTAAGAAAAATGAATCACATCTCTCTGTGTAGGTGATAGTTCACACGTTCGTACGAACGACAAAATCATTTTTATATGCATGGATGATAAGGATGTTAATGATATATTAATATATAGAAATGATAAATATTTCATTATTACTCTATGTAAGAATTAATTTCCTCATTATAACTTATATTGAGATATGGTAATGGAAAACAAATTATATCGATTCATGGAGGTGATAATTCACAAGAACATAGAAACAATTAATTCATTCCACATTGGATGGAATCCGAGAATGATTTTATGGTTAATATTAACTTAATAACATCAAATTAAATTATGTATTAAATATTTTTTAACTCATCATGTTTGAATATTATTTAAAGATAGGGGAAGAAGAAAAAACTAGGAAGACTTAAATAAAAACGTTACATTTCCTTCAGACGATCATCATTGAATAACACCTTAACACCTATAATGTGGGTTTTATTCAAAACTTATGTCCTCTAGAATTTGGTTAGATATTCTAGGAATGGTTTGAGTATATATAGGCTCAAATAAATTGTTTTTCTGTTTATGGAATAGATATTAATGGGTTCACTTTCATATGAGAGGGTAGAGGATCTTTTGCAATAATATAAAATATTAAATTTATATAAATTAATATTATATTCCATATGAATCAAAAATAAATAAGTTATAATATAAGATGATTTTGGGTCGAAATAAATTAATCCAATTAAAATTATAAATGTATTTAATATTTTGAAATCCTTATCGTTTTTTGTTTTAACCTTGTAAAATCTTATGATTTTATCAAGTATTTTACAATTTTAGGGTTAATATAATTATTATAACATGAAAAATACCATTTAATGATCCATTAATGACATTTAAAAATTATATAAACGTTTTGGGAAAATATTAAATTTTTTAAAATCATATATCATTTTATTAATTATTTTATATCTTATGACATGAAAATTGTTAATTTTTACTCTATTAATTACATGAATTTCTAAAAAGTAATAATACATGATTACTTATAATAAATTACATTAATTAATCTCTCACATGCCATAGTAATCCATAAAATTATTTTATGACATCAAATTTTTAAAATTATATATATTTAGTAAGTTTTATTAACATATTTTATTTCTTTATTTAATAAATCATTTTTGCATCATCATTATGTCATAATTAAATTTAAAATATTTTGGACTAAATATTACAAATAAATTATCTTGTCATATATAAACATTTTAGATTTAAAATGATGATTAATTGATGAATATATCTTCAACATAACAATATATTAAAATTATTTACTTATTAAAAATTTTAGTATGAAATTTTTATATTAACATAAAATAAAATATAATAAATGACATATTATTCTCCAAGTGGAATAAAAAGGTATTAATTACTTCTTAAGGTAGGTTTTATTTGAAACAAAGTGATCTAATAAAATTAAGAAATGTGTTAGGGAAATTTAATAATAACATATTATAAATTTTACCCTTAATTACCAGATTTACTCTTTACTGTGGTAAATAAAAAACTAATGTTATTATTCAAGAAAATATTAAGTTCATCCAATTAGATCAGTATTTTAATACTTTTTAAAAACATGTATTTCATTTTTTTGAAAATTCAATTTATAGAAGTTGCTAAATTATGATTAATATTAATCCTGAGATGTGGTGAGAAGGCGGGTAAAAGAGATGTTCAAATATTAAATCATTTTTTAATATCTAATTTTAATATAAAAATTATTTCAGTGATGTAAATTGGATTAATAAATGATTTATTGGCTTATTTTTACATTGAAAATCTGTTTAATGTTTAAAAATTATTTAAAAAATAATATGTGTTTTACTGTAATGTTGTATTTTTCAATATTTATCAAAAAATGAATGTTTTTAGAAAATACCAAATATTCAACCAAAGTAAATTTTGATACTCAAATTCTAAATAAAAAGTGTATTCTTTCAAATATAATATATTAATGTGTGAAATATTGTTTTAAAATTACTTCTCCATCAAAAGATGACAATACTGTATTTGTAGGAAAATTATCCTTTATCCATTTAATTGAATTTATTTTCATATATAATGTCTATAAAACACAAAAGATGAATTTTAATCATTATATTGAATATATGAGGCATATAATCCGTTAATATAATAAAAAATTATATTTTTTGATTTATTTGTATAAAAAATAATTGTTCACATTTATGCAGTTTATCAGAAAATGATTTCAATTTATTTTCAAAAGGGTTTTCAATAATATATAATTAATTATTCAAAAAATAATTAATAATAAATTATTTTTAAAACCATATTTTATTATTCAATAAATTATTTTCATTGCCTTCATTCTAAAGACGTTTTATAATAGTAACATTTAAATAATATTATTTAATAGTTTATTTAAACATTATTTGCTTTATCATGTACACAACTGAAGAACGTTTATTATAACACATGATGTTATAAATCTAGTGCATATAATTCCCTTTTAATATAAAATTTTGGTTGTATAATCATTTACTAAACTATCACATAAGATGACATAGTCTCCCAAGAATCACAGACCATTGAATTAGGATATCATGCCATAAACCCAGACCATGATCCATGGCGTGACAGTTTGTTAGGCTGGACACACACTATGAAACCACCCAACACAATTCTAAATCCAATAGCATCCTCCCATGATTACACTAGGCTTATATGTAAATCCAAATATCAACATGTTTGGTAAGGCAAACAATATAGTAGTTTGAAAAAAGTTTTGATAACAAAGAACTCTGGTTTTCCTCTTTAATGGAATCTATGGAATTACCTTTCCAATACCACATAGTGAAAATTCTCATGTCCAAATTAACCCCATGGTTGTTATAACGTATAAAATTACAATATAACTAGAATAAAAAAATTTGGGTCATCACTAAGGGTCTCTTGGTTATCCCACCTTTCATAAATCTAAAACACACAACAACATAACTAATAGGAATCCACTTTTTCACTTCATTGTAAAGCATGACATGAATATTTTAACATCAACTGTGGGGTCCCATATACTCATCAATTAGGAACCACTTTTTGATCCAGCATCTTATTAGTGAACAATGTATCATATTCCATCATTTCATAGAACATGCCCATTAAGAATCATATTCTATTTACTCAATGATTTAAAATATAGTGAAATAATAATTTTTATTTCAAACTATAAAAACTAAAATTCATGGTTAAATTATATATAGTTTCATTACAAGATATATATTTGAAATTCCATATATGTTTTTATTAAAAAAAATCAATATTTGATAATATTTTTTGAACTATAATTATAACTACACAATACTATTTATATATATGGAATCATATGACTATATTGGCATACTAGGGTTATTAGAAATCACTTTCACCATGGAAAATTTTTTTCATCATCAACTTCACTAACTCTATAGATACACATGGAATTACCGTGGATGAAAATATTTATAATATTCCTCCCATATGATTATAATTCCATCTTGTAATTATATTAGGAAATATTTTATGAGTAGAAACAAACATGTAAAAAAATGAACCTAATTTTTTTAACAAAACATTAGTATGATTACTATTCATGTGAATCTTATTTCCCTAATAACACACATGGGAGACCTCCTACATTAAATGTTCCAGAGTTAATTCAACCTCACTGGCCTCGTTCTAATGAAACAAAATCCATAACCTATAATAAATCAAGAACATCAATGATCCATGTGAGTCCCTCATGGTCATAATTATATATAGTCATAACATTGATAACCAATAAAATACATATCACCTATTTTGACATGAAATTCCATGAAGAATATATATTCTCGATGCACTAACACATTATCCATCAATGGCATGGAAAAATTAATAATATTATTGTATACTGAATCCCAAAACAATAAGATTAGATAAATCCAACCACTAATAAATAACATTATAATATTATAGTAACAATGACACTTGAATAGTTCCCCAACTCGGTTGACCATAAGACATCAGTTGCACCTACCAATATTCTACAAGAATATGACTAGAAGTTGTCATCTAGGGTTATAGCATGTAAAGACTATACCAACTAATCAAAGTGAATAGTAATAGATAAAATAACTATTTATCATTTGTAATAAATAATCAACAGTGTATTTTGGAAAATAAAAATAACTCAATCAGTAATAATATGTGATGTGAAGAAGCACATTTAAAAATGATTGATCATTCACCATGAAAATCACGTATTCAAATATCAAAATGAATAAAATAATAATATTTATATTGGTGTCTCAACTTCATCATTGTGACTCTCTTAAAACCTAGTCCCCCATCATGATCAAGCATCTATACTCGGTCATTAACACTATATAGGGCTGTTTCAAATGTTTTCCGGAGAGAAGTGATAAGTATTCTTAGGTACCCATGTTCCATGGCTGTTTGTTCATTTTCTGAGTACATAACTCAATGGGAAACACAAATATATATATACATATCCATTATTTTACATGTAAGTTCATGTGAAATGATATACTATAATAAATAAATAAATATAAAATAGGAAATAAATATCTACTATACTACACAATTCATCTTTAGTTTGGCTGTCTTTGAGCACATATTGATGATTTTTTCAAATATAATTTTACAGGGGTTCAAAGTCATAACATATTACTAGTAACCAATTTATGTGCATTGATTCATGACCCAAAATCTCAATACCTACTCTGAATACATCCTATATTTCACTGACCTTGTCATGATATAGTATTTACCACATTTATATTTTATCTTCAAGCTTATCCTTAGAATCACTAAATATTATGATCAAATGGAAAACAAATCATTATAAATGGATCAATAACCAGTTCATATTCATCATGGTTATCTCTCTAAACTCAAATTATAATAAATTTATCATGGATGATTTTCACACATTCCAAGTAATCATTAAATCACAAAGTGTCTCTATATCAAGATTCCACATGGCTAAATTCTAGGAAAATTGGTAATCTCAGTCAATTAAAAACAATAAATGTATTAAGTGGATAATTATTATAAAATACCAATGTATACAATAATAATTATGGTTATCATAATAAATCCAACATGCATAAATTGATGGAGAAAATAAAAACTAAGAATTGTAGGGACATGATTAATCCATGGAATCCCATATAAACAAGACTTCACATCTTTTCATCTAGAGAATCATTACATAGCACAATTTCTAGACTACATAAAGAAAATTTGGGTATACAAAACAACTAAATTGTGTCCATGATTCATAACAATGGTGTCTCATACGACTCGTAAGATGCATCTCATGATGTAACTCTTTTCATAAAAAAAATAACATCATGTCATAGCAATTCCTAGACTAGGTCATGGTGAGTTTGCCAAGTAATACCAGTGTTCACTAATATATAATATTTCAATTAATTTTATTGGGTTGTCTAAATTAATTATCCTCCCACCCTTGTCAACAACCCATCTAGATCATATTATCAGTATGGGTTATAGGGTTTCACTAAGTATTATCTTAATATATTCTAATATCGATAATATCATTAGGGTCACAAGTTACAAAGAAACCTTCTTGGGTCCAATTGCGCCTCAATGAGGTAACTCTGCCCTCATTGAAATGTATTACTAGGTAAAGGTATGTAATTAAATTCCACTTATTGTTCATCCTAGAACATCCAAAACACCTGACTCATCTTCCATTCATTACATTGTCTAACCGCCCATGTCATCATGGCCCAATGGCATAATAATTATCTCCCCATTCTTATCATAATGATTCTAAAAAATCATCAATATATCTAATTAAAAACTTCTCATACATGGATATATATTCACAATAGTTATATTTATACTCTCAACAATAGGAGGTTAAGATGTCCAGTCGGTATTAGAGGGTGGAGGATTCGATGGCTACATTCTCCCCCGGTCTTTGGCGGTCTTGCATTTCCTGCACAATCTTAGGTTATCTCATTTTTCAGTCATGGTTCCCTGCCATCCTATGTTCTCTTGCATCCCTATTTTAAGTTTTTTTCTACTTCCTAGATTATTACCCCTTTCCCCCTAGTCTTCGGTAATCTATCATCTCCCTCACCCTCTTACAGGGTTTTACTTCATCAATTATAGTTCTCCCTATAGTTGATGTGGTTTATCTTGGATTTATTCCATATATATTACCTTCATGTCTTGTTCATGCCTAGGTCTCCCTTTTGGTCAGGCTTATTGATTTAGATTTGGTGAAGATGCTCTGTTTCCTCTTAATTTGTGATGACAACTTCTGTAAGGTTATATAGGGGATCTGTCACTGGTTGTCCTCTACGTATTCCTTCAATCTTTCTCACATAGCTCAATCCTCTGGTTCCTCTATACCTCTACAGGTTAGATATATCGTGGTGGTTCTAGGTGTTTTTGGGTTTTTCTTTTTGGCTTTAGATAGATCTCAAATATATATTGTATCACTACTCCTGGTTGGTTTGTTCCCATTTTTATTCTCTTTGTCGTTGCGGATGTTTGGATATCTCAGCCGCACAAAAAATTCACTATCCTCGTTCTCTGCCTCTCCCCTCATGGAAAAATCAAGATTTGTGGTATCTAACTAGTATGGGGAGGTGTGTTTCGACGACTTCCATCATTTCAAACACAGTTCTTTGATTTAGTTCTTAGGTTTTTAGGTTTTCTTCCCCATGGGATTGGATATGTTTTGAATGTTTTTTCCTGGATGGTGGCATATGGAATTTTCTTATCAATGGAGTGTTCTTTTTTCATTTTCATTTTGGTGATAAATTTTTAGCGATGCAGGTGGTCTCTGAAAATCTCTACTTCCATGGTTGGAGGTTGGTGAAAATATGGGGAATTATTGCGATGCCAATAGTGGTTCTTAGGTTGATGATGACTAGCGACAGAAATAGTGGCCTCGTGATGATGATGCTGGTGATTCTCAAATATGGATATAATCAGGTTTTTTCTAATGGGTTTTCCCCACTAAATTAATCCAATTAAAATTATAAATATATTTTTTATTTTGAAATCCTTATCATTTTTTGTTTTAACCCTATTAAATCTTATAATTTTATCAAGTAATTTACACTTTTAGGGTTAATATAGTTATTATAAAATGAAAAAAACACCATTTAATGTTCCATTAATGACATTTAAAGAATTATATAAACATTTTTGGAAAATATTATATATTTTAAAATCTTATATCATTTAATTAAATATTTTATATATTATGACATAAAAATTATTAATTTTGACACTATTAATTACATGAATTTCAAAAAATAATAATACATAATTACTTATAATAAATAACATTAATTAATCCCTCACATGTCATCGTAATCAAAAAAAAATTTATGACATCCAATATTTAATATTATATTTATTTTAGAAGTATTATTAACATTAATTTGTTTCTTTATTTTATAATTCAATTATTACATCATCATTACTTCATAATTAAATTTAGATAATTATGGACTAAATATTATAAATAAATTATCATGTTTTATATAAAAATTTTAGATTTAAAATGAAAATTAATAGATGAATATGTCTTCAACATAACAATATATTAAAATTATTTACATATTAATAATTTTATTATGAGATTTTTATATTAACTATTATTATATTTATGATAAACATATAAATAACCCAAAATATTGAACATTGTTCGATATAATATTAACTACTAAATTACCAAATCATTTAACCTTCACAAGGTTATCTATTCGATAAATATAATTTCCAAAAATAATCTTATTCTTAATCCATAAATTCATTTTACTAAAAATAAAAGGTTATACTTACTTAGGATTTATTGTAGGCTCATGGTAGGCGATACACCCTCTTCACCTTTCAAGTGTGGGTTCGATTCCCCCAACATTTCCAGACTTGACAGGTTGTCACCCATCCTGTGGATTTTCATATTTAATCATTATTATGATAATTCAATTAATAATATTTATTACCTCTATTATAATGACTTTGGTATAATAGTATCATTTAAACATTACTATTTAATTATTCATTTAAACTTGATGTATTGTTTCAAGTATGAAATCAAACATATTATTATTTTTAAATAAACATAGGATGTTATACTCTACCCCAATTAATAAATAACATCCTTTAAATTGCAACATATAAACTATAAATAGGCGTTCGAATTTTGAAAATACAATTATTTAAATACCACATAGGAAAAAGGATTAACACGATATACTATATAAAATAATGAAATTGAAGTATGATAGTGACCAGCGATAACACATAATTGTGTTCTATATAAGACAAAATGGATATATTGGATAAAAATAATCATCATGTTATGATAGAGAGTGACAGAGATCATGTTCATGATAAAGTTAGCAATCAAAAAACCATAAATCTGTCATGTCGTAAAAGGTTATTGATCTTTTAGTATGAAATGTAAACAGATACATTTTTTTGGTTTTAAGGTCACTTTCATACTATTGAGTAATTATTTTACTACATGTAATAAAAAAATAAGGAAACATACTTACATTAAAATTATAGTTTCATCCTTTAAAAAATTTCCACAAAAAACTTTTCATTTCTTAAAAATAAAAAGTATTTAAGATTATTTTTTCATGCCTAAAACACTAGAATCATCTTCCAGAGGATCAAATAATACTCCAAAGATTAACTATCTAATTCTGTTATATTTAAACTATGACAACCCTGCTTTTTATTACAACTTAAACATGCTTTATTATATAATAAATCAATTGATACAACAAAGAAGATCAAGAGGTTTAGTGTCTTTGGGGCTTAGGATAATTACATAAAAACTTTAAACTTGAAATACACCATCTTTATTGAAAACATCCTTTACATGACCACTACATTCCTTCGTACTTAGCATTGCATGGGATAACCTGAAGACATGCATAAGAAAAGGGTGAGCTATAAAGCCCAGTAAGGGAGTACACAATGAATAACATGAGGATTAAAATACTTGTTAAACAATAAGAACATCAATAGAGAAAAAGTGTAACATGAACATATAGGCATGATAAAGCATGATAATCATAACATGGAAATGTGGCACCAACACTTAACATTGAATTAGCATGAGCCAAGGCTCATTGCACATGGAGCATGAGTAAACCCTCATTGCACTTGAAGCACGAGTAAACCCTCATTGCACTTGAATTAGCATGAGTCAACATTCATTGCACATGACGTATCATGATACTATACTTTACCCAATGCATTGGAGCACTATAAGGTCACACCCTTCTTAAACATTTTATTTCATGCATAAGTGTGCCACATGGATCATAAAACATGGATTCATAAAACATAATAATTTATTCCATGATAAAGGAATGTGGAATTCATACATGAAACTTTATAATCAATAAGTAAATGTGCATAAAGGTGAATACCTTTGATGGAGTAATGGGTATGGTATTCACTACACAATGATATTGGCTTAGAAAATCGGTGTGATTTCGGCTGTGTAACGGCGTGACATAAGAATTCATAAAAATGGTTGATGAGAGAGAAAGGGGTTCCATATAATATTTACATGTAATGGACAGTAAGGAGGTCATATAGATACATGTACAAAAAATTGAAAAGGAATTTAGATTCATGATACAAAAGTATTGCTTGAATATAAAAGAGGAGAAAAAGTTCCTTTCAGAATTTCGGCATAGTAACGGGTGTACATGGGAGGCATTTAATGAGAGAGAAAGGGGTCTCCCATCATTCAAAAAATAATAGGGAAGTATGGGGGAGGTTATAAACCATACCCCAACATTAATAATTGAAATTAAAAGGGCAATACAACTTAAAGAAAATTGACAAAATTGAGAAAGGAAGAAAAAACCCTTACTTGGAAGTGTGCTTACAAAGGCTAGAGAGAGGCTTATGAGAGGATTATTGGGAGCTTTGGGAACCTTGAGAGGATTATAGTGAGAGTAGGTCAGAGGTTGGACGAACTACAAGGGCTTTGAGTGGGGATGAAGTGGGATCTTGGGTGTGTTTATATAGGAAAGGTAAGGAAATTCATTATTATTTTGGTTTGGGACCACTTATATTTAAATAATCCAAACCACAAACCACCCCATTGTATTTTCCCATGGTTTCTGGAAAAGGAAAGAGGAAAACAATATTTTAGAAGTCCAAGGTCCGAAATTATTAAAAAATTAGGGTTTCTTATTTGGAGGTGAGTCACACTCCCATGGAAATTAATTTAAAAAGCCAAAGTGTTGAATAAGTCTTGAGGGCACCATTAATGCTTTGAAAAGTAAGTCAAACAAACCCAAAACCTCATTATTTTAATGATAAAACACATATTGTCCGAACATAAGGATTATGGTATTTTATTACATCACCATTGGGTCATTATTATGTCATAAAACACATTATATATTTAAATGGTATTTAATTTTTAACCAATAATTTGACTGTCTCAGAAAATTATGAAAAAATCACCGTTGGATAATTTCGACGTCCTGATTCAAAAAATAATATTTATTTTATCTAAATAATTTTCTAAATATGTGAATTTTCACTTTTAAAATAAAAACCAACATTTATAAAAAATTCACGGGTATTGACAGAAATGGCTTTCAAACCATAATAAAAATTTTAATTGCATTCATAAAATTATAAGATCATTTATATTTCATAAAACTTTATTTAATATTAATAAAAATATTTTATTAAAATATTATTTAATTCAAAAATCCTTTAATTTAATAAAATATAATTCTTAATTAAATAATAACTAAAAACACCATTTGTACTTTAAAAACTAATTACAATGTATCAAAAATGACTAGAAATTATATTCATTATTATATACAAAAATAATGTACATGAAAATGGTGCTACTTATTTGTTACATAACCCCTTAAAATAGCCGCATAAGACCTAAGGGTAAGGTGTGCGATGGTGAGAGACTCTTGGGGCGGCTCGGATAACATCGCTCGAGTGGTAATCTCTATCAACATCCACTTTTCCAGAAGACGGTCCCATTCAAGCTTGACATAATGAAGCTCAGCTTGGGATTGGTCAAGGGAGAAGCCCAACGACACCACCTCTGTTCCGAGCTCCAAAAAATGGGCTTCATAAGGGGAAATTCTACTAGATGAGGCCATCACTTCCTTTGTCTGAGTAGAAATGGGTTCGTTAAAGCCTTATATTTATACTACTCATATGATCACTATTCAAAGGCTACAAAAGTAACAGTCACAAATCTTAACATAAAACTAAAGATGTTGAAATCTTATAAAAACATTTTTCATAAAGAAACATTTAACTGGATCAAGAAGGATTTTCCAATAATGAAACTTTGGGTCGTTACAATATTCCCCCCTTAAGAAATTTCTCCCTCAAAATTTTCCTATTCCCACACTAAAAAAAATGTGGGTAACTCAGCTTCATCATATCCTCCGACTACCAAGATGCTTCTTCAAACTTGTGGTTTCTCCACAAAACCTTGACGAGGGGCATTGTCTTATTTCGTAGAACTTTTTCTCTAAGATCTAAGATCTTCACTAGTTGCTCCTCATAAGAAATATCATCTTCCAATTGTACCACCTCAAAAGAGAGTACATGTGAAGGGTCCGGTATGTACTTCCTTAAGAGGGATACATGAAAGACATCATGCACCTTGGCCATAGTAGGAGGAAGTGCTAGTCGATAGGCCACAGCCCCAACACGATCAAGAATCTCGAAGGGGCCGATGTACCATGGAATTAACTTCCCTTTCTTTTCAAACCTCATGACCTTCTTCCACGAAGATATGCGTAAAAACACCATGTCTCCGACTTTAAACTCAAGGTCTCGTCGACGATTACCTGCATAACTCTTTTTTCAACTTTGGGTTTCCTTGATATGTTACTGAATGGTTTTCACCTTATCCACCATTTCGTCAACCATTTCTGGTCCAAGCAGCTTACGTTCACCAACCTCATCCCAACATGCCGGTGTTCTACACCTTTTCCCATATAGGGCTTCGTATGGTTCCATTGGGATGCTCGAGTAGAAACTATTATTATAAGAGAACTCAACCAGAGGAAGATGTTGATCCCATCCGCCTTTAAAGTCCATTGAGCACACTCTCAACATATCCTCAAGTGTTTGGATAGTCCTCTCAGATTGGCCATCGGTTTGAGGATGATAGGCCGTACTGAAGTTCAGTTCAGTATTCAGAGCTTGTTGAAGACTCTTCCAAAACGTAGAGGTGAATCTTGGATCTCATTCAGAAACAATAGATAGTGGTACTCCATTCAACCGTACCACATCCCTGATACATATCTATGCTAGTTGATCCAAAGAGAAATCCTCTCGAATAGAAATGAAGTGTGCAGTCTTTGTAAGACGATCCAAAACAGCCCAGATTGCACTGTTTCCTTTGGATGTCCTTGGAAATCCAGTGACAAAGTCCATGGTGATGTTCTCCCATTTACATTCTCGTATGGGAAATGGTTGCATCATACCCTTAGACTTCTTCCTCTCTGCCTTCACTTGCTGACACACCAGGCACTTTGATGTATATTCAGCGATCTCCTTCTTCATATTATCCCACCAAATGTTTTCTCAGAGATCTCGATACATCTTTGTGCTCCCTGGGTGAATAGAGAAATTTGAACTATGTGAATCATCCAAAAGTTCCTTCTTCAGCCCCGAACATGATGGAACACATAGTCTTTTCCCAAATCGCACCATTCCTTTTTTATTTACATTAAACTATGAGGATTTTTTCTTTTTTATAGCTTCCACATTTTCTTGGATTCCCACATCATCCTTTTGAGAATCTTTTATCTTTCCCAAATGAGATGGTTGAGAAATCATTTGTGAAAGGATTGATGATGTTCCCTTTTTTATGATTCCCACATCCATATTCATTAAGTCTAAGAAGATTGGATCCTTCTCAATTCTCATCATTGATAGAATCGCTGGATTCTTTCTACATAGGGCATCTACCACCTTGTTCGCTTTCCCAGGGTAGTAATGTATTGAACAATCATAATCGTTGATGAGATCTATCCATATTCTCTAGCGCATATTAAGCTCTTTCTGTGTGAATATATATTTAAGACACTTATGGTCAGTATATATCTCACATTTCTCTCCATAGAGATAATGCCGCCAGATTTTGAAGGCAAAGATCACCACCGCCAACTCCGGATCATGCGTTGGATAGTTTCACTCATGGATTTTTAACTGCCTTGAGGCATAGGATATCACTTTATCATTCTGAATCATCACACATACTAAGCCCTTCTTTGAAGAATCACTGAATACCAGAAAAAGCTCCCCACTTGTGGGTAAAGTGAGCACGGGTGCCGTGATAACCCTCCTTTTCAACTGCTTGAAGCTTTCTTCGCAATCATCACTCCAATAAAACTTTAATCCCTTTCGAGTTAGCTTGGTAAGGGGGTTGGACAATCGTGAGAAATTTCTCACAAATCGTCGATAATATTCAGCTAACCCTAGGAAGCTACGGATATCAGTTACCGATGTTGGCCTCGACCATCCCTCAATTGCATCTGTTTTGGAGGGTTCCACAGATATCCCATTGCTTGTGATGATATGGCCCAAGAATGAGACCTCCTTCAACTAGAACTCACACTTTCTGTACTTGGCATAGAGCTTCTTCTTACGCAAAGTCTCCAGTAGAATTCTTAAATGATCCTCATGGTCCTCCTTGGTTTTAGAGTATATTAGAATATCATCTATAAAGACTACCACAAATTTGTCTAGTTAATCTCTAAAGACTCTATTCATCAAGTACATGAATATTGCTGGAGAATTGGTGAGTCCGAAAGGCATTACTATGAATTCATAGTGCATGTACCTTGTACGAAAAGCAGTCTTGGGGATATCTTCCTTCTTCACCCTTACTTGATAATATCCCGACCGCAAGTCCAGTTTGGAGAAGTATTATTCTCCACGCAGCTGATCAAACAAGTCATCGATTCTTGGGAGAGGATACTTGTTCTTTATCGTGATTTTGTTAAGTTCACGATAATCGATGCAAAGCTGCATTGACCCATCCTTCTTCTTGATGAAGAGGACTGGTGCACCCCATGGTGATGCACTTGGGCGTATAAACCCTTTATCTAGATTCTCCTGTAGTTGTTTCTTCAGCTCTTCAAGCTCAACAACAACCATTCTATATGGAGTCTTGGATATTGGTATCGCCCTAGGTATAAGTTCAATTGAGAACTCAACATCTCTTATAGGAGGAAGACCATGAAGTTCCTCGGGAAATACTTTAGCGAATTCCCTCACAATAGGCATTTCATCAAGGGTGGTTTCTTCCTTGGACTCAATCATCTGAGACAGATATGCGTGCTCATAAGGCAGTAATATCCATTCTTGAGATGATGGAGCTAAAGGAGATTCATCTTCCTCCTAATACTTGTAATGAATCGGGGGTTGATTCTCTATATGGAGTGTGATTTCCCTCTCCTGACAATTTATGTTGGCTCTATATAAGGAAAGTCAATCCATGACAATAATTGCATCAAATTCCACCAAAGGGATTATGATGAGGTTCACCGGGAAATTCAATCCACAGATAATAACAGGGGAGGACTTATACTCATGGGATGCAATGATTGCCCCATTTGCTATATTCACCGATATCTTTACTTCCGTGATTTGTGGTGGTGCAGGGATTGTTCTAATAAAATTTTGAGATATAAAAGAATGCGTAGAACCTGATTCAAAAAGTATGTTCTCTATTCATGATTGAATAACTAGCATACCTGTCACCACTTCGTTGTCGGGGTTCACTTCGGTAGAAGTGATGGCAAAAGTTTTTTCTTTGCTGTCTTGGAGGTTGCTGGTTGCCTCCGATAACCCTTGTATTAGGGCACTGATTAGCAAAATGACTTGGTTATTTGCATTTATAGCATTGAAAAACGTGTTGAGGATCAAACGGAGTGTTCATCTCCTCTGTCACAGCCACGTGTCCTTCTTGCTGACAGTTAACAACTAGGTTCCCTTCTCTTCCACACCTGAAGCATTTTCTTGTCCCCCTAAGGCAATTTCCAGGGTACTTCTTTCCACACATTTGGAAAGTGGGGTGCTGGAACTTCTTAGTGCTGTTGGATTTATCCATCGGACCACCAGAATTGAAGTCCACCTTACGCTTCTTGTCCCCATGATACCTCTGTGATTCTCTGATCTCCATTTCAACCTTGAGGGAACATCAGTCAATTTCCTCATAGCTGTCGAAGTCACGGATCGCTAATGGTTTTCGCAAGCTAGGCTTCACCCCACCAAAGAAGTGGTCAAATTTGAATTCGGGGGTAACGACGAAGCCAGAAGTGTATCGTGCAAACCTTGTGAAGTTTGCCTCGTACGCTCCCACAGATTATTCATCTTTCTTCTTGAGGGAAAGGAAGTCCCTTTCCATCTTAAGACGGAGGGTTCACGGAAAATATATATCGAAAAACATCTTCCGGAATTCCTTCCATTCCAAAGACTTGATCTCCTCCTCAGGCTTCATATTTTTGATCAACGTCCACCATTGATCAACTTCACCCTCCATACGATAAGCCGCCAGGAGAACCTTCTCTTGTTCAGAACATTGAAGATAGAGAATATCTTTTCAATGGAGTTGATCCATTGCTCAACGATCGTGGGATCAGATGATCCAATAAAGGTAGGAGGCCTTTGTCTCATGAAGCTCTTGATAGCGACTTGTTCATTCTTAGGGGGGTTGAACGTTCCTCTTAACCCGTGTTTCTATTCAAAACATGAGTTAGCTGAGAGAGAAGCGTGACAAAGTTCGTGATTCCCGCTCCCATTGGATTGGGCATCTCATTAGTACAATCATCACACTGATCTTCACAACGGTTGTTAGCCTGGGTTCTCCTATTACTGGCCATTGGCTGGAATAAAAGGAATATTAGCGGTAACACATAAAGGGTAATCCGAAGACAAATGGTGATGACTTATAAATAAACTTTAATCTCTTTAACTCATGAGTCTATAGGATTCAATCCAGGATTTTCATGATCTTCCTTCTAACATATATTCTTAGGGGAATTTTTCCCTTAATAAGGGTTCATACAAAGATTGTGAATTTATCAAAACATATATCCTGGGAGAGTCATAACCAAGAGTGCAGCAAGGCCCGTTGTCGTGCACCAGTTCCCGTTCGAGTCTAGCTCAAAGCAGTGTTTTCGGGATTTACCCCTAGGATACATCTGTGCTAGAGCCGCCTCTACCTACTTGTATCCAGACAGGGATGTATTTGTTTGATAAACCAATTACATAGTATTTACCAAAACTTAGGGATGTTTTTATTATACATAGTCTTGTATATAAGGCTTTACTAGGGTTTCCTAATCCCAAAAATAACTAAACCTATCCTCTCAAACCAACTATGACAACCCTGATTTTTATTACAAATTAAACATGCTTTATTACATAAATCTTCACTTGATACAACAAAGAAGATCGAGAGGTTTAGTGTATTTGGGGCTTATGATCATTACATAAAAACATTAAACTTGAAATACAACATCTTTATTGAAAACATCCTTTACATGACCACTACATTCCTTCGTACATGCATAAGAAAAGGGTGATCTATAAATACCAGTAAGGGAGTACACAATGAATAACATGAGGAGTACAATACATGTTAGGAAATAGGAACATCAATAGAGCATAAGAGTAACATGAACATAAAGGCATGATAAAGCATGATAATCATAACATGGAAATGTGGCAACAACACTTAACATTGAATTAGCATGAGCTAAGGCACATTGCACATGGAGCATGAGTAAACCCTTATTGCACTTGAAGCACGAGTAAACCCTCATTGCACTAGAATTAGAATGATTCAACACTCATTTCACATGACATATCATGATACTATACTTTACCAAATGCATTGGATCACTATAAGGACACACCCTTCTTAAAAATTTTATTTCATGCATAAGTGTGCCACATGGATCATAAAACATGGATTCATAAAACATAATAATTTATTCCACGATAATGTAATGTGAAATTCATACATGAAACTTTATAATCAACAAGTAAATGTTCATAAAGGTGAATACCCTTGATGGAGAAATGGGCATGGTATTCACTACACAATGATATTGGTTTAGAAAATTGGTGTGATTTCGGCAGCGTAACGGCGCGAAAAAAGAATTCATAAAAATGGGTGATGAGAGAGAAAGGGGTTCCTTATCATATTTACATGTAATGGAAATTAAGGAGGCCATATAGGTACATGTACTAACAATTGAAAAGGAATTTAGATTCATGATACAAAAGTATTGCTTGAATATAAAAGAGGAGAAAAAGTTCTTTTCAGAATTTCGGCATAGTAACGGGTGTACATGGGAGGCATTTAATGAGAGAGAAATGGGTCTCCCATCATTCAAACAATAAGAGGGAAGTATGGGGGATGTGTGAAACCATACCCCAACATTCATAATTGAAATTAAAAGGGAAATACAACTTAAAGAAAATTGACAAAAATGAGAAAGGAAGAAAAAACCCTTACATGGAAGTGTGCTTCCAAAGGCTAGAGAGAGGCTTGTGAGAGGCTTCTTGGGAGCTTGGGGCACCTTGAGAGGATTTTAGAGAGAGCAGGGCAGAGGTTGGACGAACTCCAAGGGATTTTAGTGAGGAGGAAGTGGGAGCTTGGGTGGATATATATAGGAAAGGTGAGGGAATTCTTTATTATTTAGTTTTGGGAGCCCTTATATTAAAATAATCCAAACCACAAACCATCCAATAGTATTTTCCCATGGTTTCTGGAAAAGGAAAGAGGAAACCAATATTTTACAAGGGAAAGGTCCGAACTTATTAAAAAATTAGGATTTCTTATGTGGAGGTGAGTCACACTCCCATGGAAATTAATTTAAAAAGGCAAAGTGTTGAATAAGTCTTGAGGGATCCATTAATGCTATGAAAAGTAAGTCAAACACACCCAAAACCTCATTATATTAATGATAAAACACATATTGGCCGAACATAAGGATTATGGTATTTTATTACATCACCATTGGGTCATTATGATGTCATAAAATACATTATATATTTAAATGGTATTTAATTTTTACCCAAAAATTTGACTGTCTCAGAAAATTATGAAAAATTCACCATTGGATAATTTCAACTTCTTGATTCCAAAAATAGTATTTATTTTATCTAAATAATTTTCTAAATATGTGAATTTTCACTTAAAAAAAAACCGACATTTATAAAAAATTCACGGGTTTTAACAGAAATGGATTTCAAACGTTAATAAAAATTTTAATTGCATTCATAAAATTATAAGATCATTTATATTTAATAAAAATTAATTTAATATTAATAATAATATTTTTTTAAAATATTATTTAATTCAAATATCCTTTCATTTAATAAAATATAATTCTTAATTAAATAATAACTAAAAACACCATTTATACTTTAAAAACTAATTACAATGTATCAAAAATGACTTGAAATTATATTCATTATTATATAAAACAAATAATGTACATGAACATGGTGCTACTTATTTGTTACATAACCCCTTAAAATAGCCGTATAAGACCTAAGGGTAAGGTGTGCGATGGTGACAGACTCTTGGGGTGGCTCGGATAACATCGATCGAGTGGTAATCTCTATCAACTTCCACTTTTCCCATAGAGGGTCCCGTTCAAGTTTGAAATAATGAAGCTAAGCTTGGGCTTGGTCAAGGGAGAAGCCCAAAGATGCCACCTCTTTTCTGAGCTCCGACAAATGGGCTTCGTAAGGGGCAATTCTACATGATGAGGCCATCGCTTCCTTTGTCTGAGTAGAAATGGGTTCGTTAAAGCCTTATATTTATACTAATCAGATGATCACTGTTCAACGGCTATAAAAGTAACGGTCACAAATCATAACGTAAAACTAATGAAGTTGAAATCTTTTAAAATCATTTTTCATAAAGAAACATTTAACTAGATCAAGAGGGATTTTCCATTAATGAAACTTTGGGTCATTACATAAACATTACCTAAAACCAAGATGTTTTGTACTAGATAAGATATTTTCCCCTAAAATAATAATCCTTTTATAATGAAAAAATACTTCATTCTCTAAAATTAAATAGTAGTACCTAAAGATCAACAAACACAATTAAAAAATAATAATCCATAAAACTCTTCAAAAACATTATAATTATGATTAAAACCAATAAATCATAATTATTTTATCACAAAGTTTTTCTAGAATTATTTTAATAATTATCTCCGAATAAAATCAATTACTCTTGTAGTATCACACCAAAAAGTAATCACCCTAATAATATTCAAGATACATTAATCATATTCATAAATAACAAGAATCTCTATAATTAAACAATAAAATTATATTTTATTTCAAAATATAATTAAATATTCACATTTACAAATAAATTTCATAGTATTATATTTATTTTAAACATATAATGAACCCAAAATAGTAAACATCATTCGATATAATAGTAACTACTAAATCACCAAATCATTTTACCATCACAAGGATATCTATTCAATAAAACATATGATCCAAAAATAAACTTATTCTTAATCCATAAATTAATTTTACTAAAAATAAAAGGTTATACTAACTTAGGATTTATTGTAGGCTCATGGTAGGTGATGCACCCTCTTCACCTTTCGGTTGTGGGTTTGATTCCCCCAACATTGCATGACATGACGGTTTGTCACCCATCCTGTGGATTTTCTTTTTTCTAAATTTATATAATTCATATATCATTCCCAAAATAAGATAGAATTATTAAAAAAAACTAAAATATATTTTAACCTCAATTTTTATCTCTTAGTTTTTATTCGGGATCACAAAATATAATAACCGATAATTACATCAAAATTGAATGCCTCCAAAAAATAATTTTAGTCACATTAAAAATTCATATCATGAAGCCTCAAAATGGTTTCTGAGAAACTAACAATTTGATAAACATTAAAATTATAAACCTACAATGATATCTGTAACTCTTATGAAGACATCCAAATATCCAACATTTTCTAAACTATCCTTTGATACCAACTATAGGGTCCCGACGTTTAAATAGAACATTTTATATTGTATTTAAACTATAATTAGCATTATAGGATCTTTTAAATTTTGTGTTTTCTAAAATTAGTCCATAACTCACACATAACCTAATTGTAACAATACAAAGTGGACACTTCCAAATAGTATCCATTTTTCCCCCGAAGGAAAGAATTTTAAAATAAAATGTGAATTCTTTTCATTTTACATCATTAATACATTCACTATGAAATCTCCATTGTCTTTAAAAATAATATGAACTATGAAAAATAATTAAAATACGGGATAGTCACATAAACATAGTAAGGGACATAAAAAAATAATATTTTTTTTCTAGTAAAAACATTAAATCCCACTAAATATTTTCTCTAAAAAACAATTTAACATGAACATATAAATCACATAGGTATCTTGGGAAATCCTTACCCTATCTCTATTACATTAACACTTATTTATTTAATAACCAAACGGTTGACATCCATCTCCATAATACCCAACTAGTTAGAGAGAAATAATGGGTCACACCTTTTATATAATCTATATCATGCTCACCTATTTTTCATGTGATACACTTGTGATGAACCCTTCGTATAAGCTACACTGGGCTCACCTGTGAGCTATAATGTGGATCAAAGCTTTTTATAATATGTATAGGGTTCACCCATTAAATGTACAAGTACCAATAAATAAATGTAAGAAATTTTCAATATGTCAGTCCTAAAATTTAAATTTCCACATAATTTTATTTCATGTTATTGAATTAACTAATACATTTTCAAAAAAAATTAAAAAAATTTATATAATTTAATTTTCAATAAAAGTGTCCCATAACACATTGAAACATTTTAATGAAATTTGAGAATTAATATTTATACAATTTATTTCATATAAATAAATTCATGAAATCATTTTGACATGAATGAGAATCATTTAGAAGAATAAATCATTAAAACGATTAAAACAATGTTGTAGTTGTAGAGTCCCTTACATTGACTCTAACTCATATTGTACGCTCATTAAATTCCTGAATAAAAAACATAGATTAATTTATACTTTATTTGTAACCTTTTTCTTGTATCTTATTCATTTTATATCATTCATTATCATGTTATAATAATTAATTTTTTATTAATGTTCACATTTTACTTTATGACGATATTTAGTACTTGAGTTTTAAATAACATTGTTATGATGTCAATAGTGAAATTGGACATATTTCAATCATCTCTATAATAACATTTGTAAAATTATAATCACATTTGTACCTCAATTATTCTTTTAAATCAAACAATTATTTATATATATGAAAAATAAACTACATTACAATCATAGAGGTGGTAAGTTTTATGTACACATCTATAAAATTTACATTTTTCAATGATAATAATGGAAATAATGTAATAATAATTTATATTTCCATAATGATGATAATATCATATTAAAAAATATATATACTTATATATATAATATATGTGTTGCCGTGAGGAAAAATGATTCACATCTCTCCATGTAGGTCATATTTCACACGTACGCAAGAAAGAAAAAATCCTTTTTATATGCATGGATGATAAATAAATTAATGATAAATTAATATATATCAATGATAAATATTTCATTAATAATCTATGTATGAATTATTTTCATCATTATAACTTATATTGAGATATGGCAATGGAAAACAAATTATATCGGTTTGTGGATGTGATAATTCACGAGCACACAGAAACAATTAATTCATTCCCCATTGGATGGAATCCGAGAATGATTTTGTGGGTAATATTATATTAATAACATCAAATTACATTAAGTATACAATTTTTTTTTCACTCATCATGTTTGAATATTATTTAAATCTAGTGGAAGAAGAAAAAAAATTAGGAAGACTTAAATAAAAACGGTACCTTTCTTTCAGACGATCATCTTTGAATAGCACCTAAACACATATAATGTGGGTTTTATTCATATATTATGTCCTCTAGTATGTGGTTATATATTATAGGGAGGGTTTGAGTTTATATAGACCGAAATAAATTGTTTTTCTGTTTATGGAATAGATATTAATGGGTTCACTTTCATATGAGATGGGAGGGGCACTTTTGGAATTATAAAAAATATTAAATTAATATAAATTAATATTCTATTACATAGGAATCAAAAAGAAATAGTTTATAATAAAAGTTTATTTTTTTCGAAATTAATTAATCCAATTAAAATTATAAATGTTTTTATTATTTTGAAATCCTTATCGTTTTTTGCTTTTAACCTTGTTAAATCTTATGATTTTATCAACTAATTTACAATTTTTGGGATTATATAATTATTATAACATCAAAAAATACCATTTAATGTGCCATTAATGACATTTAAATAATTATATAATCATTTTGGGAAAATAATATATTTTTTAAAATCTTATATCATTTAATTAAATATTTTATATCTCATGACAGAAATATTGTTAATTATGACACTATTAATTATTTGAATTTTTAAAAAAAATAATACATGATTGCTCATAATAAATTAGATTAATTAATCCCTCACATTTAATAGTAATCCATAAAACTTTTTTATGACATAAAATATTTAAATTTATATTTATTTTATTAGTATTATTAACATTTATTTGTTTCTTCATTTAATAAATCAATTATTGCATCATCAATATGTCATAGTTAAATTTAAATAATTTTCCACTAAATAAAATAAATAAACTATCATGTTGTAAATAAACATTTTAGATTGAAAATTATGATTAACAGATTAATATATCTTCAACATAACAATATATTAAAATTATTTAATTATAAAAAATTTGAGTATGAAATTTTCATATTAAATTAAAATAAAATATAATAAATGTCATATTCTTCCCCAAGTGGAATACAAATGTAATAATTACTTCTTAAGGTAGGATTTAATCTAAAAACAGTTATCTAATAAAATTAGGACAACTGTTCGGGTAATTTAAGAATATTATAATATAAATTTTACCCTTAATTACCAAATTTACTCTTAAGTGTGGTAAATAAAACACTAAATTTATTATTCAAGAAAATATTAAGTTCATCTAATTAGATAAGTATTTAAATACTTATTAAAATCAGGTATTTCATTTTTTAAAAATAAAATTTATATAAGTTTCTAAATTATGTTTAACATTAATTCTGAGATGTGGTGAGGAGGCGTGTAAAAGGGATGTTCAAATATTAAATAAATTTTTAATATCTAATTTCAATATAAAAATTATTACAGTGATGTAAATTGGATTAGTAAATGATTTATTGGCTTATTATTACATTGATAATTTGTTTAATGTTTAAAAAGTATTTCAAAAGTAATATGTTTTTTACTACAATGTAGTATTTTCGAATTTTTATCAAAAAATGAAACTTTTCGGAAAATGCCAAATATTAAACCAATGTAAATTTTGATACTCAAATTCAACATAAGAAGGGTATTCTTTCAAATATAATATATTAATGTGTAGAAATATTGTTTAAAAATGGTTTCTCCATCAAAAGATGACAATACTATATTTATAGGAAAAATCACTTTTTATACATTAAATTGAATTTCATTTCATATATAATGACTAGAAAACACATAAGATGAATTTTAATCATTATATTGAATATATGTTTCATATAATACATTAATATAATACAGAAAATTATATTTATTGATTTATTGGTATAAAACATAGTTGTTCACATTTATGCATTTTATCATAAAATGATTTCATTTTATTTTCAAAAGGGTTTACAAAAATATAAAATAAATTGGTCACCAAAGAATTAATAATAAATTATTTTTTAAACCATATTTTTATTATTCAAAAAATAATTTGTATTTCCTTCATTCTAAGGACGTTTTATAATAGTAAAATTAAAATAATATTATTTAATTGTTCATTTAATCATGATTTAGTGTATCATGTACACAACCAAAGATAGTTTTTTATAACACGTGATGTTATAAATACAGTGCATATAATTCCCATTTAATATAAAATATAGGTAGTATAATCATTTACTAATCTATCACATAAGCTGACATAGTCTCCAAAGAACCACGCACCATTGAATTAAGATATCATGCCATAAACTCTGACCATGATCCATGGCATGACAGTTTTTTATGCTGGACACACACTAAGAAACCACCCAACACTATTCTCAAACCAAAAGAATCCTCCCATGAATACACTAGGCTTATAAGTAAATCCAAATATCAACATGGTTGGTAAGATGAACAATATAGAATTTCGAAAAAGTATTGATAATAAAGAACTCTGGTTTTTCACATTCATGGAAACTATGGCATTACCAAGACAATACCACATACAGGAAAATCTCATGTCCAAATTAACCCCATGGTTGTTATAACGTATAATATAACAATATAGCTAGACTAAGAAATATTTGTGTCATCACTAAGGGTCTTTAGGTTGTCCCACATTGCATTAATCTAAAACACACAATAAAATAATTAATGGGAAACCTCTTCTTCACATCATTGTAAATCATGACATGAATATTAGGACATCAACTCTGGGGTCCCATATACTCATCAATTAGGAACCACGTGTTGAGCCACCATCTTATTAGTGTACTAAGTCTCATCTTACATCATTTCATAGAACATGCCCATTACGAATCATATACTATTTACTCATTCATTTCAAATATAATGAAATAATAATTTTTATTTCAATCTATAAAAACTAAAAAGCATGGTTAAATTATATAAAGTTCCATTACAAGATATATATTTGAAAATCCATATAATATTTTAATTAAAAATAACAATATCTAATAATATTTTTTGAACTGTAATTATAACTAGACAATACTGTTTATTTATATGGAATCTTATGACTATATTGGCATACTTGGGTTATTAGAAATCACTTTCACCATGGAAAAAATATATCATCATCAGGTTCCCCGACTCTATAGATTCATATGGAATTACCTTGGATGAAAATATATATAACATTCCTCCCATATGATTAGAATTCCATCAAGTAATTATATTGGGAAATATTTTATGAGTAGAATCAAACTAGTTAAAAAATGAACCTAATTTTTTTTAACAAAACATTAGTTTATTACTATTCATGTGAATCTTATTTCCCTAATAACACATATGGGAGACATCCTACATTAATGGCTCAAGAGTTAATTCAAACTCACTGGCCTCATTCCAATGAAACAACATCCATAACCTATAATAAATCAAGAACATCAATGATCCATGTGAGTCCCACATGGTCATAATAATATTTAGTCATAATAGTGAAAACCAAAAAAATAAATATCACCTATTTTGTCATGAAATTCCAAGAATAATAGTCATTCTTGATACACTAACACTATATCCATCATTGGCATGGAAAAATTCATAATCATATTTTCTACTGAATCCCAAAACAATAAGATAAGATAAATCCAACCACTAATAAAAAACATTATAATATTATAGTAAAGATGATACTTGACCAGTTCCCCAACTCGGTTGACCATAAGACATCAGTTGCACCTACCAATATTCTACAAGAATCTAACTAGAAGTTGTTATCTAGGGTTATACCTTGTAAATACTATACCAACTAATCAAGGTAAATAGTAATAGATAAAAAACTATTTATCATTTATAATCAATAATCATAAGAATATTGGGGAAATTCAAAATAACTCAATCATTAATAATAAGTTATGTGGAAGAAACACATTTAAAAATCATTGATCATTGACCCTGAAAAACACATATGAAAATATCAAATTGAATTAAATAATAATAAATATATTGGTTTCTCACCTTCATCATTGTGCCTCTCATAAAACCTAGTCCCCCATTAAGATCAAGCATCTCTACTCAGTCATTAACACTATATAGAGTTGTTTCACATGTTTTCAGGAGAGAAGTGATAAGTATTCTTAGGTACACGTGTTCCATGGTGGTTTGAGCATTTTCTGAGTACATAACTCAGTGGGAAACAAAAATATATATACATAACAATTATTTTCCTTGTAAGTTCATGTGAAATGAGATACTAAAATAAATAAATAAATATAAAATAGAAAATCAATAACCACTATGCTACACTATTCATCCATAGTTTGGCTGTCATTGAGAACATATTAATGATTTTTCCAAATATAATTTCACAGGGGTTCCATGTCATAACATTGTACTAGTAACCAATTTATGTGCATTGATTTATGACCAAAAATCTCAAATCCTACTTTGAATACATTCAATATTTCACTGAACTTTTCATGATATAGTTTTACCATAATAAAATTTTATCCTCATGTTTATCCTTAGAATCAATAAATATTATGATCAATTGAAAAACATATCATTATAAATGGATCAATAACCAGTTCATATTCATTATGGTTATCTCTCTAAACCCAAATTATAATAAATTTTTCAATGGTGATTTTCAAGCATCCCAAGAAATCATTAAATCACAAAGTGTCTCTATATCAAGATACCACATGGATAAATCCTAATAATAGTGGTAATCACAGTCAATTAAAAACAATAAATGTATTAAGTGGATAATTCTTATGAAATACCAATGTATACAATAATAATTATAGTTATCACAATATATCCCACATGCATAAATAGATGGAGAAAAAAAACTAAGAATCCCAGGGACATGATTAATCCATGGATTCCCATATAACCATGACATCTCATCTTTTATTCTAGAGAAACATTACATAGTTAAAAATCTAGACTACATAAATCAAAATTGGGTATACAAAACAACTAAATTGTGTCCATGATTCATAACAATGGTGTCTCATACGACTCATAAGATGGATCTCAAAAGTAACTCTTTTTAGCACAAAAAATAAAATCATATCATTTCAATTCATAGACTGAGTCTTGGTGAGTATGACTAATATATTAGTGTTCACTAATATATAATAGTTGAATTAGAAAAAGGTTGGGTTGGATAAATTCATTATCCTCCCACACCTGTCAGCAACCCCACTAGATCATATTTCAGTATGGGTTATAAGGTGACACCAATTATTATCTTAATCTATTCTAATATCAATATTATAATTAAGGAAAAAAGTTATAAAGAAACCTTCTTGGGTCCTATTGGACCTCAATTATGTAACTCTACCCTCATAGAAATGTATTACTAGGTAACGGGATGTAATGAAATTCCACTTATTATTCATCCTAGGACATCCAAAACACCCGACTCGTCTTCCATTAATTTCATGGTCTAACCACCCCTGTCATCTTGGACCAATGGCATAATAATTATCTCCACATTCTCATCATAATAATTCTGAAAAATCATTAATATATCTAATGAAAATATTTTTATCCATTGATCCACATTCACAATAATTAAATTTATACACTCAACAAAAGAAGGTTAACATGACCAGTCGGTATTAGAGGGTGGAGGATTCGATGGCTACATTCTACCCCGGTCTTCAGAGATCTTTTAATTCCTGCACCATCTTAGGTTTTCTCCTCCTTCAGTCTTGGTTCTCTTCCATCCTCTGTTCTCTTACATCCCTATATAATGGTTTCTTCTACTTCCTAGATGGTTACCCCTTTCCCCTGATCTTCGGCGATCTTGTGTCTCCCTCACCCCCTTATAAGGTTTTCCTTCTTTGATTATCATTATCCTTATATTTTATGTTGTTTATGTTGTATTTCTTCGACATATATTACCTTAATGTATTGTTCATGATTAGGTATCCCTTTTGGTCAAGCTTATTGATTTATATCTGGTGAAGATGCTCTATTTCTTCTTAATTTGTGACGACGGCTTATGCAAGGTGATCCTAGGGATCCATCACTGGTTGTCCACTAAGGATTCCTTAAATCTCCCTCATAGTGATCTATCATCTGGTTACAATATGCCTCTATAGGTCTGATATAGAGTGTTAGTTATAGGAGGTTTTGGGTTGTGCGTTTTGGCGGTCGATAGTTCTCAAAGAGATATTGGATTGCTACTCCTAGTAGGTTTGTTCCTATTTTTATTCTATTTGTCGTTTCCAATGTTTGGATATCTCACCTACTCAATAGATTCTCTATCCTCATTCTCTGCCTCTCCCCTCATGGAAAAAGCCAGAGATGTGGTATAAAACTAGTTTTGGGAGGTGTGTTTCAATGACTGTCATCGTTTCAAACACAGTTCTTTGGTGTTGTTTTTAGTTTTTTAGGTTTTCTTCCTCAGGTGATCAGATATGTTTTGAATGTTATTTTTCTATATGGTTGTATAAATATTTTTATTATCGATGGAGTGTTATTTCTTAGATTTATTTTTGGTGATAAAGTTTCACCGATGCAGGTGGTCTCTAATAATATATAGTTCCATTGTTAGAGGATGATGAAAATGTGGGGATGTATTGTGATGACAATAGTGGTTCTTAGGATCACGAGGAATGGTGACAGAAAGATTGGCTTCTTGATGATGATGAAGATGATTCTCAAATATGGATATCATTGGGTTATGCTGACGGTTTTGAGTTTTGAAATTGGAAATGGGGTTATTTCTATTTTTTCCACTAAAATGTACGTTACCAGTCATCCTAAATGCGATTTTTTAAAATCAGATAAAAAATAAATTTTGAGAGAGAGAGGTATCATAGGATTTATTGTGGAACTCGACACCATGAATAATTTCAACCACATGATTCAATATTCACTAAACAAATAGAATAGTTTATGGGTACCACCTCCTTGTGTTGTGGTTCAATGATAAATACGAAAAGAAAAACAAATTCATAATATCAAGGGTATATATAAAAGAAACAACTAAAAAACCATTCCAACCATCTTTAAAATATTGGTCAATAACACCACTCAATTATCTCTATGACCATCCAAACATCATCCAAATATCTCAGACCCTCTCCCATCCCATCCAATAAAAATTATTTATACTCATATTAATATTAATTAAATTTGAAAAAATCAATAAAATTTACATTTTAATTTTATATTTCCTTAAATTTATGGAATCTCATAGGTAATCTTCATGATATTATAACCACCACAAGATTATCCCAAAAACATAGTGCATAATCCGAAAATTGAAGTAGGAAAAACTACCTAGAACATGAAAAAAAATTAATAATTTTATTTAAATTATGGGAAAAAAATGAAAACTAATAACTATAAAATACCTCATTTGTACGACAAAGAACCACAAGCTGATTCCATATCATGAAAACCATTGTGAAATTTGTAAAAATCCCCAATGGGTGAAAATTATTAAGTTACTAATTGAATAGAAATTTGACCAAATTTCTAAAAAACCAAGAGTAATATTACATTCCTCAAAAATAAATACTCTTGTCAGAATTCATCATCACAATATCCATGCTTTGAAATCCACATAAAATCCACAAAATAATGGGCACATAAAACCAGGAATTGGATAAATAAACACCAAAGCCCTATCTGATAAAAAAAACATGTCGAAAGTGAGGTGATTACAAATAATGGTTTCTACATTCTATGATGTACTTCAAATAACAATGAAATGGGATAAAAACAACAATTTCTTAAGGTATGAGGTAGATCTAAAGTGTATGGATGATGAATAGATACACAATTTTAATAAAGGTAGAATTTCCATCCACCCTTCTCAAACCCATTGGGGGAAATTTCATAAATTCATGCCCATTATATCCACACCAGATTTGGGATGGTTTTTCATGACCATCCAGGTGACTACCTGGCAAGTTGTTATAGCCACCCTATAGTTAAGCCACATCATTCTACCCATGTTTCATCCTATAACATCTAATAAACCTCGTGGTAGTCATTTAATAAATACAAATAATCATTCTTGATTTTTATCCTTACATAAAAAATAAGCAAGGTGATGTCAAATCTAGCCACATAACATTTCAAGATTTATAAATTCAGTTGATATTTCATCACTCTATAGAACATGTGTCATACACCAAATAAGATGTCACAGAAACAGAATTTAATTTATAAATAATACCCAAATAATACATAGGATAAATATTATAATAAATAATATGTAATCTAAAAATCACATTAGAGTGTCATTTAACCAAATTAAAGTAAATAAAAATCATCAAATATGAGATGTTACATATATAATCTTATAATAATTCATTCATTATATGAAACCACTTTATTAATATTAATAATAATATGAAATATATAAAAATAAAATGTTATATGTTTACAGTAATCTTCAAAGTAATAGAGAATATGTTCGTCAAACATGAGAAAAATGTCATTCATATTATCTTGAAATCTGACACAAGAGAACATAGATTGACTATTGATGAGACAAATGAAGTATAAATTTTAGTCTAAGTGTAACTTGTAATATAATCCATTCTTCAAGGCCTCTGTTTTAATTTTAATACATCAGTATTGAAATGTACTCTCAGTTCATTGGTGATGGATGTAAAATGATACAAAACAAATCCCTATATTTGTTTTTTTTAAATGTTCACTATTACATTATAATGTTCATATAATGCAAGGGAAAAACATCATATCACTAGATATTAGAGAAAAAATTTTAAGGTATCACAAAAAATATAACTAGTAAGACAACATGAATGTTAAAATAAAACAATGAGGTGATCTGATTCCTCAAAACCACATATATGAAACAATCCAATTTAGAAAAATTACATAGAAAATAACACCACTATTATGTAATAGTTTATTTATCTTTAAAAAATATATGTAATTATATCAAATTTTTTTATTATTAGATCCTACGAGCCTAAATACTATTCTTGATATATACTCAATATCTACAATTAGTTTTAAATAAAAATAATATCTTTTCATTTTTTGGTATTTTTTGAACATATATTTTAGAAGTATAATTATACTTTAATATATGGACATCTATAGTTATATTTATTACTAGAATATAAATAATGTATGATATACTATTACAACATTTATTTCAATGATCAAATAATTTATCATTATTTCTATATTTCGACCATGATATAAATATTCGATTAACAAATTATACAAGATGATATTTTATGTGAATAAATATTATTTGAAATAATTATGTTGTGATCTTAATGAGACAATTTATAGCAACCCATCCTTTTCTTACATTACTATTACATCATTAAAAAGATAAAAAACATCGTAGTATTACACATAGAGGATCCAAAGGTTTAGTGTCTTGGGAAAACTAGGACCGTATATAACAAATACATCATCAACCATTAACATTTATTTAATTTCTTATTCTCTAGCTTCTAAGTGGCACTTGTCCTCTCCTTAGTACAAGTATCCACCTAAGGATATACATCAAAAGGGGTGAGATATAATCCCAATAAGAGGATAGATAAAAAATATATATCATGGGGTGAGCATAATCATAACAAAGGAAAAAGATCATGAACATGAGAGGAGCATAAATATATGACTTGAAATGTGGCAATGCATAAAAATGAAACATCATGTCTTAGTGGTTAACTACGACACATAATTGTGAACCAAGCTTGCATGATGTTCACACATAATTTCACATTTACTCATGAGATTCAACACTTTTCCCAATGCATTGGAGTGCTGTATAATTCCATGCGCACCCGTCACTTTGAAACATTCATATTGCTCTATATAATTCTAGGCGCACCCGTCACATCAATACATTATCATTGTCATGATTGCCACATAGAACACATATCAAAAGTGAACACAACTAACCCATGTAACATAATGGGTTTCGTCTCATAAGAATATATTCATAAGCTTTGGGTTCCCAAAAGAAAGAGTGAACAACATACTTGATACAAGAACCATCAACCATGAATGAGAGGTAAAATTTGAGTTCTTAAAAGAATAGTTCTTTTTGAAAACATTCATATTGACATAAACATCATTAGAAAACATTTATATCCTAGAAAATTAATTACAATGATGAACAAATGATCTTTAAGGAGTGACCATATCTATAATGGAGAGAAAGAGGAAAACCCCTATGAATGAAAGTTGGGTTCAAGAATTTCCCCATACATTGTACCCAAATGCTTCCTTCTCTTTAATGTCCTATATAATGAAATTATATTCATTTATTAGAAATACAGAACCATGTAAACATTAATAGGGTTCATTTTGGTTTCATTATTTGATATTACGTTCCTTTGGATGACTTATAAAGTTTAAAAACATTGTTCAGGGATGTTCGTTTTTATGGTTTGTCTTGGGTGGTTCACTTGTGTTCTTAAATTGAGGTTTGGGTTGAACATGAGTAAACATCCAGAAATGATATTATGTGTTATTAATGATATTACAGGATCTTCAATTATTTAATAATGAATTATATTAGATCCATTTGGAGGAATCATTAGATAAGAATTAAATGATGGTTATTTGGGTTAATTTGAGATGTTTTTGAATCACAACAAACTTGTTTTAACTTTTCACTTAGTAATATGGCCATAGGATATTTACAGAACATTAAATAGAACATAATACATATAACATATTCTGTTTCAACCATAAAAATGGTTTCATTACCAGATCTAAAGGTAGAAATGGAAGAAGAAGTTATGTTGTTCTTGAAGGTGATAAATTAACACCTCACGAACACCATTCTCTTTAATAAAATAAAAAGGAAGAGGGAAAGGGGATTAGATGATATAATATCCCAATAGAATTAGACAATTACATTCTATGTATAATACTGGAGTTACAATAAAATATGGATGAAGATACGGTGGGAGAGATCAATAAACGAACTTGAACATGAAAGGGAATTAAAGGAGAAGAGGGAGGGAGATGATTGGGCAGAGCTTAGACAATGCTTGAAGCTTGAGAGGTGTGGTTTGGAAAGAGGAGGGGATGGCTTATTTATATATGAGGAGGGATGTATTTTTAGTTTATAATATTAAATAAAATACTATATCAAACGTTAGACTTGTAATAATAGTTTTTTGACAGCCTAAATAATGTATTAATATAATATAATTCGTTTTAGGATTTAATAATTCTTTATATTATAATTCATTAATTAATTAAAAGGAATGTGAAAGAGAGAGAAAAGGACACTTTATGAAATGACTATTTGACTTTAGGCTTTGGAAAGTTCTTTTTGGGTTTGAGAATTGGATTTATTGTATTTTAAGGAACCATTTATTAAATTTAATATAATTTGGCCGAAACTAATGTTCTATAATGATTATTTCATCATTACATCATTAATGATGCAATTTAGTATACAACGATTATGCAAAAAACTGTATTTGTTTACTATTCACCCGAAAAATAAAGTATTCCCGAAAAAACCAAAAAATTTACCCCTACCATTTTTCGACGTGTAGAATCCAAAAATGATGTCCATCTTTCAAAAATAATTTTACAAATATTATTAATTTAATATTTAATTAAAATCATAATTTACTTAAAAAACAGTTTCTAAAAGTTAAAATTGATTTTATAGTGCTTTAAAAAATTACACAGGGTCTTATAAAATTATCTAAAACAATAAGACATTGATTAAATAATTTATGAATACTTTTTAGGGAAATAAATATTCTTTTAAATTAATTAATTAGTTATAATTAATTATTTATGACTTACAAAATACTAAAACGTTTACTAAGGTCAAATTGTCACTTTCAAAGATGTCTAAATTTTATTTAATTATTCATAAGTAATGTTACTATTATATTGGATGAATTACTATTCATAAGGGTCATATTACGAGTCATAATTGTATATTACTATTCATAAGGGTATGTCACTATTCACCAAAAATTATTTTTGTTTCATTAGACTCCAAAAATCATCTTGAACACAACCGTGTTTCTCAGATTTTCGAAATTCCAAACATATGAGTGAAAAACTTATGTTTAAAGGTCACTTATCACTTTTTAGTTTATTACATTGTGTTTTCATGTTATTTTATGACATAAATATAAGAAGGGAATTTCCATTAAAAACATTGGGTCGTTACATTCTTCCCCCCTTAAGAAATTTCGCCCCCAGAATTTCACTTTACATAAACAGGTGAGGGTACTTCTCCATCATTGCCTCTTCTAGTTCCCATGTTTCTTCCTCGAACTTATGGTTCCTCCACAAAACTTTGAAAACATGAGTCGTCTTGTTGCGTAGAACCTTATCTCTCAGATCCAGAATCTTTACTGGCTACCCCTCATAGGAGAGATCATCATCCAGCTGCACCACCATTGAGTTTGGTACATGTGAGGGGTCTGGTGTATACTTCCTCAGTAGTGATAAATGAAACACATCATGAACTTGATCCATATTCAGTGGAAGTTCTAGACGATAAGAGACAGCTCCTATGCGGTCAAGGATATCAAAGGGGCTAATATACCTTGGACTTAGCTTCCCTTTCATCCCAGATCGCATGACTCTCTTCCATAGAGATATACAATGAAATGATTTATCTCCAACATCGATATCCAAGTCCCTTTGACGGTTGTCAGCATAGATATTTTGCCGACTTTGAGCAACATTGATGTGTTTCTGGATTACTTGAACCTTTTCGGTCATCTCTTGAACAAGATCGGGCCTATGTAGCTTTCTTTCTCCAAATTCATCCCAACAGGTTGGAGTTCTACATCGCGTTCCATACAGAGCTTCATATGGAGCCATCTGGATAGTCGAGTGAATTCTATTGTTGTATGAGAACTCGACCATTGGGAAATGCTGAACCCAACCACCTTTTAAATCAAGAGATCATGATCTTAGCATATCTTCAAGCGTCCGAATAGTCATTTCGGACAAAACATCGGTTTGGGGGTCATAGGCTGTGCTAAAATTTAATTCAGTACTCAAATAATGTTAAAGGGTCCTCTAGAATTTAGATTTGAACCTTGGATCACGGTCAAGGACAATTGAGAGTGGAACACCGTGCAATCTCACCACTTCCTTCACATATATCATTGCAAGTTGGTCAAGCGAGAGTTCTTCCCAAATAGCGATAAAATTTGATGTCTTAGTGAGTCGGTCAACCAAAACCCATATCGCATTATTTACCTTTGACGTCTTTATGAGGCATGTGACAAATTCCATAATAACATTTTCCCATTTCCACATAGGTATAGGAAATGGCTGCATCATAACATTTCACTTTTTTCACTCAGCTTTAACTTTCTAACATACCAAGCACATTGATATATATTCCACAATATCCTTCTTAATGTTATTCCACCAGAAGTGTTCTCGGAGATCACGGTACATCTTGGTACTCCCAGGATGGATAGAGAAAGTTATGATGTGTGCATTATCTGATAGCTCCTTCTTTATCTCGGGTGATGAAGGCATAGAAAGCTACATTCCAAACCGAATCACACCATCATCATCGATATGGAAATCTTGCAACATCCCTTCCTTTACTGCATTCACCCTCTTTTGTATATTTACATCATCCCTTTGTTCTTCCTTAATCTTCTCTTGGATGTATGGTTATGCCATCATTTGGAAAAGGTATGATGTTTCCCCACCCGTATGATTTACAAATCCATTCTTTGAATATCCAAGAAGATAGGGTCTTTCTCAATCCGTAACATGGATAGAGTAGCAGGTTCTTTTCTGCTTAGAGTATCAGAAACCTTGTTCGCCTTTCCAGGATGATAGTGAATAGAGAAATCATAATCCTTGATTAGCTCTAACCATCTCGTTTGAAGCATATTGAGATCCTTTTGTGTGAATATATACTTTAGGCTCTTTTGGTCGGTGTATATGTCACACTTCTCCCCATAAAGGTAGTGCCTCTAGATTTTAAAGGCAAAAATCAAGGATTCCAGCTCTAGATCGTGCATCTGGTAGTTCTTATCATGGATCTTCAACTGTCGTGTGGCGTAGGCTATCACATTTTCATTTTTCATGAGTACACAACCCAAGCCTTTCATTGAAGCATCACTGTATATCACAAAACTTTATCCACTTTTCGGTAATGTGAGTATAGGTGTAGTGACCGGCCTTCCCTTTAGCTCCTTGATGATTCCCTCACATTCCTCCATCCAGACATACTTTACCCCATTCCTTGTTAACATAGTTAGTGGGATTGACAATCATGAAAAGTTTCTCACAAAATGTCGGTAGTACTCATCTAATCCAAGAAAACTATAGATTTCTGTGACACTAGAGGGCCTGGTCCATTCATCAATCACCTTTTTCTTCGAAGGATCCACATAAATTCCCTAACATGTGATCACATGTCCAAATAACATGACATGATTCATCCAAAAGTCACACTTGTTGAACATGGAGTACAACTTCACCTTTCTTAATGTCGCCAAGAAAAGACATAGATGTTCTTCATGTTCCTCCTTGCTCTTGGAGTAGATTAGAATATAATCGATAATCACTACCACAAATTTTTTGAGGTAATGTCTAAAGACACTATTCATCAAATCCATGAAGATTTCAGGGGAATTAGTAAGTCCAAAGGGCATCACCAAATACTCATAGTGCCTATACCTTGTACGGAAGGCAGTTTTCTGAATATCTTCATTCTTCACCTTTACCTGATGACATCCAGAATGAAGATCCACCTTTGAGAAGTATTGTGCTCCTCTTAACTGGTCGAACAAGTCATCAATCCTTGGGAGAGGATACTTTTTCATTAATGTGATCTTGTTGAGTTCCCAATAATCGATACACAGCCACATTGTTCCATCCTTCTTCTTCCCAAAGAGCTCTGGCACACCCCAAGGCGATGCACTAGGGCATACGAACCCTTTGTCCAGATGCTCTTGCAGCTTCTTCTTTAACTCCTCCAGTTAGATAGGAGCCATCCTATAGGGGCACATTGAGATAGGAGTAGCTTCGGGCATGAGTTCAATTGAGAACTCTAACTCACGATCCGGGGGAATTCCGGGTATCTCGTCAAGAAATACATCGTCGTATTCCATCACAATGGGATTTTCCTCAAGTTTGGAACATTCCTTAGACTCAACCATTTGGGTGAGGTATGCTTCTTCATAGGGAATCAACTCCCATAGCATTGAATGAATTTTCAAAGTAGATTCATGATCATCCTTGTATTTGTAGAGATGCATGGGATGGTTCAGAATATGAAAAGATATTTCTTTTTCCTGAAAGTTGATATGCGCTCTATATAACGAGAGCCAGTCCATTCCATTATAGTGTTGAATTCCCCCAAGGGAAGTATTACAAGATTTTCTGGAAGAAGCTTCCCACAAATGCCAATAGGAGAATATTCAAACACTTGGGTGGCAATTATTGCACCACTAGGTTTTTTTACAGATATCTCTACTTCAAGGTTTTGGGGCTTCAATTCTATAGTTCTAGCAAACATGCAAGATATAAGAGAATGTGTAGAACCAGGATCAAATCAGACTTTTTCCATTCATGAGTGAATATGAATAGAACCTTGTAAAACATCATTATCATGCTCCACCTCCGTGGTAGATATAGAATAAGACTTCCCTTGTTTTTTTGTCTTTGGTGGCTACTGACGCTGATTACCCTCGAGGACTCGAGGTTTAGTGCATTGGTTTCCATAGTGACCTTTCTCCCTATAGTTGTATCATTGAACCATGGGTTGTTATCTCCTTTCATAGGCTACATTCTCCTTCCTTCTCGTGCCTTTTAGACACTCTTGGGCATGGTGTCCTTCTTTACCACACTTGAAGCTTTTCCCCGTCCCTTTGAGGTAGTTCCCATGGTGCTACTTCCCACATTTTTGGCATGTGGTTCGTTGATTTTCCTTCCCACCTTTGTCAGTAGATCCACCATCTTGAAACTCCATATTTAGTTTCTTCTCCCCATATCCATAGGACAATTATCAAAACTCCATATCCACATTGAGAGCACACCTAACAACTTCTTCATAACTCCCAATGTCTCGAATTGCAAGAACCTTTTGATGGTGTGGTTTTAGTCCACTAAATAATCTATCAATTTTGCTATAATTGTTGATAACAAAACCTGAATCATACCTTGAAAGCCTTCTGAAATTATCATCATAGGTTGTGATAGATTCTCCTTAATTTTTCTTGATCTCTATGAATTCTCTCTCCATCGTTGTGTGAAGAGTTCGTGGGAAATACATATTAAGAAACATTATCTTAATGTCTTCACATTCCATCTCTTCAATTTCGTCCCTTGGAATGGTGTTCTTGATCAAAGCCCACCATTGACCGGCTTCTCCATCTAGACGATAAACGTCTAGTGTCACCTTCTCCATCATAGAACAGTGAAGAAAAAAAAGATCTCCTCCATGGAGTTGACCCACTATTCCGCAACATAGTGGATCGAAAGATTCACAAAATGTCGGTTGTCTTTGCTGCATAACACATTTGATAGAAAGTTTCTCCCTATTTGGTGAAGGTGGATGTTCCCCATTATTATGGTTTTTATTAATAACCTAAGATAATCGGTTAAGAATTACAATGAAGTTTTGAACTCCACCTACCAAATCATTGGGGATGTCATTTGGGCAATCGTTGCATTGGCCCTCACACGTGTTGTTGGCCTGATTTATCCTGGTCCCACCATTTTCTAAAATAGAAAAGGATAGAACAAAACATAAGTAAACAAGTCTTGAATAACTTATTCATTTATACAATTTATACCAACTAAATAACATATGGGATCCCTTGGTAAATATTCTGGTGTGTTTATTTGTACTTAGTCTCATGCCAGAGGTTTTCTCTAGGGTTCACTAATCCTAATTCCCAAATTAACTAAACCTTGCCTCTGATACCAACTATAGCGACCCATCCTTTTCTTACATTACTATTACATCATTTAAAAGATAAAAAACATAATAGTATTACACATAAAGGATCCAAAGGTTTGGTTTCTTGGGAAAATTAGGTCTATACATAACAAATACATCATCAACCATAAAAATTTATTTAATTTATTCTTCTCTAGATTCTAAGTGGAAATTTTCCTCTCCTTAGTACATGTAGCCACCTAAGGATATAAATCAAAAGGGGTGAGATAGAAGCCCAGTAAGAGGATAGATAAAAACAATATATCAGAGGGTGAGCATAATGATAACATAGGCAAAAGATCATGAACATGAAAGGAGCATAAATAAAATACTTGAAATGTGGCAATGCATAAAAATGAAACATCATGTCTTAGTGGTTTACTACCAAATATACTTGTGAACCAACATAGCAAATTCTTCAAACATAATTTCACATTTAATAATTAGATTCATCACTTTACCCAATGCATTGGAGCTCTGTATAATTTTGTGCGCACCCGTTATGTTGAAACATTCATATTGGGCTATATAATTTCGGGCACACCTGTCACATCATAACATTATCATTATCATGATTTCCACATAGACCTCATATCAAAAGTGAACATAAATAATCCATTTAAAGGAATGGGTTTCATATCATAAGAATACATTAAAATTCATTGGGTTCCCAAAATAAAGATGGAGCAACATAATTGAAATAAGAACCATCAACCATGAATGAGAGGTAAAAGTTGAGTTCTTCAAAGAAGAGTTCGTATAAAAAGAATCCAGATCGACAAAAACTTCATTATAAAACATGTATATCCCATAAAAGTAAATAAAATTATGACCAAATGATCTTTAAATAGTGACCATTTCAAAAATGGAGTTAAAGAGGAAAACCCGAAGAATGAATGTTGGGTTCGAGAATTTCCACTTACCTTGTACCTGAATGCTTCCTTCTCTTTAATGTCTTGTATAATGACAATATATTAATTAATTTGAAATCCAGAACCATGTGTACATTAATATGGTTCTTTCTAGTCTCATTATGTCCTATTATGTTCCTTTGGATGACTTATAATGTTTAAAAACATTGTTCGGGGATGTTCGTTTTTATGGTTTTTCTTGGGTGGTTCACTTGTATTTTTAAATTGATGTTTGGGTAGAACATGAGTAAACATCCATAAATGATATTACATGTTATTTATTATATTAAAAGAGCGTGAATTATTTTATAATGAATTATATTAGATACACGTGGATTAATCATTAGATACGAATTATATGATGGTTATTTGGGTTAATTAGAGCGGTTTTTTGATCACAACAAACTTGTTTTAACTTTTCACTTAGTATTATGGACAAAGGGTATTTACAGAACTTTAAATAGAAAATAATACATATAAAATATACTTTTTCAACCATATAAATGGTTTCATGACCAGTTTTTAATGTAAAAAGAAAGAATAATGTGTGTTCTTCTTGAAGGTGATAAATTAACACCTCACGAACAACGTTCTCTTTAATAAAATAAATTGAAGATGGAAAGGGGATTGGATGATATAATATCCAAATAGAATCATAAAATTACATTATATGTATAATACTGTAGTTAAAATAAAATTAGTATGAATATAGGTGGGGAGAGAGAAATAAATGAACTTGAACATGAAAGGGAATTAACGGATAAGAGGGAGGGAAATTACCTCTTAAATCCTTCTCTTCAGAACCCCCGTAAGGGCCTAAGCGTGGCCTTTTGATGAGACCAAAAGATCTTGGGCATGGGGAAGGGGATAGGGGAGATGATTGGGTAGAGCTTTGACAATTCTTGAATCTTGAGAGGTGTGTTTTGGCAAGAGGAGGGGGAGGGCTTATTTATACAAGAGGAGGGAGGTGTTTTTAGAATAAAATATTAAATAAAATAATATATCAAAACATAGACATGTAATAGTAGTTTTTTGACATCCTAAATTATATATTAATATAATATAATTATTTTTTGGACTGAATTATTCTTTATAATTCGAATTCATTAATTAATTAAAATGAAAGTGAAAGAAAGGGAAAATGACAGTTTAAGAAATCACCTTTTGACTTTATGCTTTGGAAAGTTCATTTTAGGTTTGAGAATTGGATTTATTGTATATTAAGGAAACATTTATGAAATCTTATATAATTTGGCGGAAACAGAAGTTCAGGAATGTTTATTTCATCATTACATCACTAATGTTGCAATTTAGTATACACTGATTATGTGAAAAACTGTATTTTTTTACTATTCACCAGAAAATTTAATTATTTCCGAAAAAACCCAAAAATTTACCCCTACCATTTTTCGACGTGTAGAATCCAAAAATGAAGTCCATTTTTCAAAAATAATTTCATAAATATTATTCATTTAATATTTATTTAAAAACATAATCTACTAAAAAAAAGTTTTGAAAAGTTAAAAATGATTTTATAGTGCTTTCCAAATTTATGTAGGGTCTTATAAAATTATCTAAAATTATAATAAATTGATTAAATAATTTATGAATACATTTTAGAGAAATAAATATTCTTTTAAATTAGTTAATTAATTATAATTAATTATTTATGACTTACAAAATACCAAAACGTTTACTAAGGTCAAATTGTCACTTTTAAAGATATCTAAATTTAATTTAATTATTCATAGTTAATGTTACTATTCTATTGTATGAATTACTATTCATAAGGTTCATATTACTAGTCATAGGTTTATGTTACTATTCAAAATGATAGGTCACTATTCACCAAAAATTAGTTTTGTTTCATTAGACTCAAAAAATCATCTTGAACACAATCGTGTATGTCGGATTTTCGAAATTCCAAACATAGGAGTGAAAAAATTATGTTTAAAGGTCACTTATCACATTTTAGTTTATTATTTTGTGTTTTAATGTTATTTTATAACATAAATATATGAAGGTAATTTCAATTGAAAAAATTTGGGTCGTTACACGATTGCCCTGACATTTCCCATTGACAACATGAAGGATCCCCTTAATTCCTATAATGTTTATTATATTCATTATTTCTAATATTTTTATTGAAATGTGTTAATCACATATATAATTTAGTTCATTAAGATTGAATTATATACATTAATTTAAATAATAAATATATAAAATATGGGATTTCCATCATATATATTAATTTATTTGTTAAAATAACCCAATTATTAACATTTCCATCCACTTTTGATATAGATTTCAATATATATTTTTCTATGAGGTTTTTACTATATGTGTTTATTTTATGAATGCTCTATTGACTATGAACATGTCATTCTCTATTCAATACTTCCACCTAGATAGTTCCATATCAGGGTTGAGGATATATGTTCCAAGAAATCAATATAATCTAGATAAATAATTGTAAAAATATTTTGAGGGTATTCTCCATAGAATTCATTAAATAAATTTTAATAAATATGGATATTCTCTATCATAATTTTGATATTATGATATTAAATTATTTTTCTAATTCATATGGATGAATAAATTCCATAAATGATTATTATACATAAAAAAATTAGTATTATATAAATAAATAAATATATATATATAATCTCATTTACACTTATCTGATGATGTAAATTTTCATTTTTCATTATCCTATCTCCATTCAATTAATATTATTATATATACTATTTCATTTTTTTAACAACCATTTCTAAATATTTAGTCCTCATATCTGTAGACATATTTTCCTGTAGGATGTAATGAAAATATGATGTACGCCCCACATGCCAAAAATATACATCCTTCTCTCCCTCACATTCTCCTCATGGGGGATAATAAGTAATAGGGTATTTTAGAACAAAATAAATTTTTTAATGTTGTAGTGTAGTGAACATGTTCCAATACCAATCAACGATGTTTGGTTTATTGATTAAATATTCTTTTTCTAGCACACATGATAGTGTTCTAGTTTATAATACCCATTTTTAATATAATAAATAAATAATTAATATTTTTTATGAATATGTATTCATAAATAAATTATTATATATTCATGTATTCACCTATTATTTTATAAATTCTAAACATTCCTTACCATTTGAATTTGAATATCTTGCAACTCAAATATTCTTTTCATAGAGTATAATATTTCCCTTCAAATAACCAATATGGAAGTCTCATCACTTTATTTAATGGTATTTGGGTGTGTGTGATCCAAATTTATTAATAGGGAACACATTAATATATTGAGTGGACACCCAATCCAAAAATCCTAAACATGGATTTTCCCAACTCCTTACTTCATGTTAATCAAAATCTTATAAGATAAACTACAATTTAAAATTACATAGTTATGTTAAAAAAATATGATCATTATATTTCATATATAACTAACTGTGTCCTTAAGAGGATCAAACTAATACATTGATATATAGTTTCATTATATCTCATGTGATAGAATATATTTTTTATATAATAAAATAATAAAGGATTTGGTTTAGAAATTTTTTAAATATTCTTTATTTTATTCATCACATTCTTGTTAGAATTATGTGAATCATACAAAAATAGATTGTCCCTTTCTATGGAATTTATTTTTCATAATAAATTTATTTTTTATTTTATTAAGTTTGGAGATTAATTTATGTATCGTTTTTGATCATTTTTACTAATCTAAATAGACAATATATTTTATTAGTAGAGAACTTTTAATTTATAGAAAAAAAAATATGTAAATTGATCCTGATTTATTGTCTAATAGGGTTTTATAATGTTTTGATAAACTAATATTAACCAAATGGGAAATAAGATCTTGTTTATGATCTTTTATCAGGCCATAGTATTCATCCACTATCTTGTATGCCTCCATGGGTTTATTATACTCAATGTGGATCATGGTTCCTCTAACCTAAATATGAGTTCCACTATATAAAATTGATTTTTTTCTCATTAGTGAAGGGTACAATGGATTGATAGATACAGAAAATATATTTCAGGCACACAGTCCAATATATTACAATGTATGTGGGATTATTAAAATATAATTATAATTAATTTAGAAATAGATATCTAATTCAATTGAGTAAGAATTAATTAAATTACATAAATAACTAAAACATATTCATAAGTTCATTAATATTATGATCAATACCAATAGGAAATGATAATTTATTTAGTATATGAAGTATATATTCACTTAATAACACCGTATATTTAAAAACTAAACATTTCATGATATATATAGGATTGAAACCTTTTAGGGATACACAAATAATATTCCAACTGCACAATATGTAATCCTTATAAAACTGCATGTTTTATTTATGATTAAGAAAAGGTGTGTAAGGATTATTTATACTGATTCACATAACTATATGTGAAATATGTAGCTCTCACCATGTGTCAGTTGTGCATGAGTAGATTATGTGTAATTTTCTATTTCACATTTCGAATTTATTTCATGTTATAAGTGACCATGGGAACTCTAAATGTTATTTGTGAATCTTCATTATATAATTTTTTAACGTTTTTTGGCTGTAAAAACTGGTATGAACATGTTTTTCCTACGATTTTATATTAAATAATTATAATAATATGAAATAAAATTAATAAAAATGTATATATATATATATAATAGAATATAAGTAATTATAAATTCTAGTGTGATTGATTTGATACCTCTTGATGGATTGGGGGTGCAACAACGGCAATGGGCTATGAACTAATTTTGTTTTTATCAATATTTTAAATGCATTATTCCCTTGAACTAGTTGATAAAAACCCTATAATATCTTACAGATGAAATATTCAATAAATACCCAGACGTGCCCTTCTCAATCGAAGATTGAAAACATTATCATTAACATTATTTCCAATAAATGTGACCAAAATTTGTCCACAAAAATATCACAATATTAAAAAGAAATATTGGATAACATATATAGTAAACAAAATTTCCATTTTAGCGTTTTACATATTTTTTTTAACTTTTATACGATAGCACCAATGAATTAATGTGATACTTTTTCTACTATACCCACCATTTGATATACCATATTAATACATAATATTCACCAACATGATAACCATATAGATATGTTATAAATAAATAATTTCATTATAATATTAGAAAAAACGGAATATGATCACAAATTCATTATAATGGAAACCAATTGTAACAGAAATTGTATATCATCAGTGAACATAGGGTTAGAATGTGTTTATGGGAACATATTTAATATTAATGGTCATTATATATAAGGATTCATACCAATAGAAATTAATATCATAAAACCAAATACATCAAATATAAATAATAATAATGAAAAGCGTCATATCAGTTAACAAACATGTTACATGGATGAATAATTCTTTGATCAATGAAAATATTAGAACCAATTTCATGTAATGATAAATACAATATGAATCTAGGAAAATACATTATTCATCATTGAATCAGAAAATTTGTACAATTAAAATATACATTAGGAGTAAATTATTGTAGTTAACTCTTCTATCTCCTAGTAGTATGTTACCATCAGTTAACTACACAACATTACCGATTGTACTAGAGGGACATAATAGGCCAAACCAAATTTAGTTTATAATGTAAACTCCAAAAAATGATTGATAAGATAACTAACCACCATTTATTTATATGTAACCCCACACTAATGAACCATAAATAAGTCTAAGAGCCATAAAATAAAGAAATATTCTAAATCATACATTTTTTTAAAAAAAATCATTATAAAAAAACAATTTCTTTTTAACTAGATGAGCATATTGAAAGAGATAACATACAATTAAAATCACCCTTAAACAATAATAATCCATCCAAATTATGAATAATAATGGTATCATTAAAACATATCCTCATTGGAGAATAGAAATACAAAAAATTATATTTTCACACATGAAAAATAAATTTCAATTAACATTTGACACATTTCATTAGAAATATGAAAAATAATCTTTTATTTTTATAATGTTTAAAACTAAAATACAATGATTATTTATATCTTTTTTTTAAAATAAAAAATTTATTTCTATTAGAATATTAAATAATTTATTATTTATAATTTAATTAATTTCTATTCATTTGGTTAATGTTTAAAAAAACCCCATTCACACATAAGTAATATCCAAATATACCTAGTTTGATAATAGATAAAACAATTGTATTTAACAAAAATTAAGTGATTTAAAATATATATGAAAATTAAATTAAACAATCAATTATTCATAAAAATTATCATTCATGAAATAATTATAATTATAAAGGTTATGAAAGGGAAAATAATCCTAACCTTTAAGTGAAATTACATTAGTTTTCCATAAAAAATTAATATAAACCCCTTAATTACAAAAGATGTAAAAATTAAAGTAAACCATATACAGATTAGATTAAATAGGAGGATAATAATGTATATGAGGTTCATAGAATAAAGATAATTCAATTTCCCCAAAAGGTCATTGGAATGAAAAAATAATGAAATGAAATTGGATTGTAATATAAACCCATTAGAGATTTTAAAAATATAAAATTATAATTCACTAAAAGGAATAATATTAAATCTCTAAATAAATCCAATGAAATAAAGGAATTAATGTTTCAAACTTTATTCAGGTCATAATAAGTATATAATATAATGTAATAATAGTTCTTGACTATACCATACCAGAAATTAGGTCATCCAATATACTACTCTAGACATGATGGGATTCATGCCAATCCCTTCTCCATTACTGGTGGAGGGTCCTTTGTTGTCCCTCATATATGATAGACCCCATTTGATCTCCCACTTCTATATCCTAGAGCTTCTTCCTCCAAAACCCTACTTGGATTTCCCTAATTTTTTCATGTTGTTTGAATGATTCCTATAACTCTCGATCTCTTCCTCAGAGTTCCCGAGAACATATTCCCGACCAAATTTGATGCTGATATCATGGTTCAAGAACTGACGTCCACAGGTGGACACTTTCAATAATAGTATTTTTAGATCACAGGGTTTAAATGACTAGGGTGGGATGGGAATTCTCAATGTTAAGTACATCATTGTTAGGTTTTAATATGAGGATGACATGATTCTGGCTGGGTCAAGTTCTCCCCATTTATATAATGGTTCTATAATCACCCTCTTCATGTTGTATTATGACTTTCATATGAAACATGAATCATAGAATATGCCTATTTTTGAATGATTCCTTAAACACCTAATTCCATTTCAAAATTTGGGAATACATGCCATTTTATAAAATATCATGGGCTACTATATGTTCTCTGAAAGTAGTAATAATGAAATTTTATCACAATTTCTCCATGAATGTATTTCGATGGTGGGGTTTCAAATGTGGCTACTGAGTTTATTCGGGATTACTTAAGAGATAGGTTTCATAAAAATATATATATATATTTGATTGGATCTTGGTTTGATTTTTGTTCTTCCTATAAGAAAATGGAGAGTTAGTTGGAAGTGTGTTGGTGTAGGTGGATAACTTTATATAATATATCAGTAAAGGGAACAGGGATAATTGATGAAGGTATGAAAAATCATATGGTCAAGGAGCTTATTGGGGTAGATATTCTATATGGACACCCTACTAATATAAAAACTCTTGTTTCCTTAAGAAGAGGTTTATGGTCAAAATAATCTCTTTCTAAAATTGGAATGGAATATCGGAAAGTTATTTGGCTAGAGAATTCAGATAAAAACCAAACATTAGTTGTGTTGTAGATGGTTGCAATGTTTATTGTTTTATAGGAAACCATTTATAGTGTGTTTTTAAATATTCGGTCATTATTGGTTAATTGCATAATTATAAAATATCATGTATAAATATAAAGGTAATGGGATAAAATTATAAAATATAAGAAGTCCCGCTCATATATTTAAATATTTATTATGGCTTTTCAATAAATTAATAATATATTGTTTATAATAATATAAAATTAGTCAATTCATTGTTATCATATTATAATTACATAAAATATAACACGAATACCACTATTCTTAAGTATAATAATGTATAACATATGTATCACATTATATATATATAGATATATATTGGGAAATTATTAAAAAAATACATATATTATCATTATTAATATTGTCAAAATATTTTTCATAATATTTAATCTATTTTCATAAACATTGGGCCATCATGTTGAAATTGTTTTAGAAAATTATACTAATTTAAAAATGTAAAAATTAAATATTAACAATATAATAATTTATTTTACATCATATTTTTTCTTTATAATCATTAACTAACAATATTTATAGACATATACATCATTTAAACTTATTTAATATACTACATTGTCTTTCATCTCATTGTACAGGCTTTGAAAAAAATTGATGGGTTTATTTTAATATAACTAATATATTTATATCGATAATCTCGTATCAGAAATTAAAAATATTATTAATTAATTATGATTAAAAAATCCTTCTTACTTCCAAAATATTATCTTTAGGACACCAAATTCAACATTTCCATTACTGGAGAAGCACTATGTCAGCAATTAAAATGACATTCATTCATTTAATGAAATTAAATATAAGATATTTGTTTTGAATTATATTTTTATTGTTTTTTTAGAATATTATTATAAACTATTATTTACATATGACTCATATAAATTTAATTCAAAATATAGGTCTTAGAGATATAATTTAAATAATGTTTTCATAATTTTTTTTTTCTATTCACTATAAATTGAACATCATTAGTAAAAGAACAGAAAAACACATTCAGCTATATTTGAATTGAATAATCTTAAAGTAATGTTGGTGTAATCATATAAAAAATATAATATATATATATCTATATTTTCAATAAAATATAAGAAACTACAAAAATATTTTATTTTCTATAATAATAAATAATTTTCAAATAAAAATTCATATTTGTGTTCCATTTGAAAAAATATATATATATGTTTTCAATTAAATTAAATAATATGAATGAAACAAAAAAATTATTTATTACTAATTTCCATGGTCATCACAGTTTTAATACACATTATCCACCTTTTATAATTCCACATTAATTATTCATACTCTCTTGTTTGAAACATTTGTACACACGCCCACACACACACACACACACACAGATATATATATATATATATATTATAAAACAAAATTCATTATAATGTGGGGAATGTAAACATTAAAATTTTGTGATTAATGTTTCAGTATGGAAAGATATAAGAATTAAAAAAATCAATATGATCATTAATCAGAATATTATAGAAAGATTATGAAAACATATTCATAGGGGATGAGAATAATACAAATGAATTCATCCCCATCAAAACTGGGATCTTATATATGAAGACAATGAATATAAAATATAACAATGTCTTTATTCATATTATTTAAAAGTAACGATCCTTGTGAAAATAATTCCGTGATTAATGGAAACATTATAATCCCATATAATTATTATAAAGTAGTGTATGCATCTGGTAACTTCATATATTCATCATGTAATCCCCCAAAAATGAGGTAATTATATTATCTCTTATGAGTAACATACAATTGTTTAGTTCATCATATCTTGGTACTAACCTGAAACTAGAAAACATAATCTCATTACCTAATATATTGGAAGGATATGATGGACCCACAAATCCATAGATTATAATTTAATCCCATGTTATGGGTTTATAATATTAACATTCATCATTCATTTATAATGTAAGTACACATAAGTCATCCATACAGAAGTCCACATACCATATAATTAAAAAATAATTTAAAATAATTTAATTTTCAATGTAACACTAAAGAAAACAACAATAATTTCTTTTCACTAGATTAAATCATAGAAATGAGATAATTACATTGAATATTTCATTACAAGACATAATCCATCTAGATAAAAATTGTGATGAATACATTGAAAAATTTCCACAACTAATTGTAAAAAACAATTTAAATGATATTACCACAATTGAATAACACATTTTATGATCATTTAATATATTTCATATAATAAATTGAAAATAAAACTTCTTATAATAATATAAATAAAAAATATATGAATGTTGATAATATATTTTATTTAAGATTAATGATTGAATATTGAAAATTAGAAATCGGTGAAGATAATTGTTACGATGGGTGAAAATATATTAAATTGGTAATTGTTAAATGAAATGTCTATTTCACACTTCTTTTAAAAACAAATATTACCCTATTTTTCAAATAATAAATCATTTTAAAAGATTTAATGTATATTCAAATATTAATGAAAATGAAGTGAAAATAATAATTTCATAATAAAAAAGAAAATTTTTGGATTATTTTATTGATCATGGTCATGGATGAGAAGATATTTTCAACCAATATGTGGAATAGATTCGAGATTTCCTAAAAAATATTCACATTCTCTAATTATTTACCAAACAGTGAAAAATAAAAGAAAATCATTTAGACATCATGATTAAAAATAAGAAATGAATATATAAGTTCATCATTACATTAAGGTAAAAATATATCCTCGAATGGAATCTCAAACATAAAATAATCCCAAATAGAAATTCAGTTGTTACATAAAGACTCTTCGGAATTATTAACAGACAATTTTAAAGTAATTTAAAACAAGAATATTGTATGAAACAATATATACCATTATTTGAATGATTTAGTGTGCTAAAAATCATTAATTATGTAGCAGGTGCACTATATATAGAAATCAAGTTGCGCGACATGAATCATATCTCATTAAATTGAAAATGTGGAAATAAAACCTATTATGAAGATGATAAAATTTTATGTGTTAATTAGTCCATTATTATATAATATACCCATATTATATCCCTATAAAATGTTGAATAAAAAAGGAACACAAATTTGATATCATTTCATACTTAATCATGGTTACACAATGTCAAAGAAAAAAGTGTAATAACCTAATTAATTGTAATGGATTTAATTTATTCGATACCTCAAGTAAAAGCTTATTTTGTATGTAATATAAATCATGTATACTAATTATATTTTAATTATTTAATTATTTATTTTCCATTTCAATTTTTTATTCCCTTAACACTAAACATTATTTTTCATACATTTCAACGAAATATTTAATTACCTAATCAGTTAAGTCTGTGACTAGTGTTTTATGGTTGTTTGGTTCATAATTTTAAAAATCATTTCAATGATTTGAAATGGTAGAAATGGTTATTAGTATATAATATAATGTATACTAACCATGAAATTATTATCATTTTCATTAATTAAAAATATTTTAATAACCAGTCATGAATAGTCAATGTCAAAAAATAACATCATTTCTTGGATATGGAAATCCATACATACAAACGAGAGAGGTAATCATTTTTAATGGGTAGAAGTTAATAAGGTTATTAGTAAATCATATTTATATTATATTAATTATTCCATGATTATTATATATATTCATTAAATCATTCCTTATAACATGAATTATTAGGTTTTCCTAAAATAAATCAAATCGCTTCATAGAGGTTATAATAGACATATATGAATAGGTAATTCCTTAATATCACATTGGATAGAAATGGGGTGATATCGGGTTCATGAAAAATCATAATGAACATTATGTATATAGAACATAATTATTAATTTTTTATTTGGATGGTTATGATAGAAATAACAGATGTAAAAAAATAAATAAAATGAATTAATATGGTTAATAATTATATATCTTCTTTGGGATACCTAATTTTAAATAAAAATTTAATCCTTATAGAATAGTATTTTAGTGATTTCAAATCCTATAGGTCATTTTTAGGACTATTAGTATGTGATTTTTTTTATAATGGTTGAAATAAATATCTCATGGAGGGTGATAAAGATTGGAGGTGTGGTGTACTTAAATAAGAGAGTATAGGGGAAGCCTTGGAATTAAATAAATTATTAAATTTATATAAAATAATTCGCATGTTTATGTGTTAAAATATTGATATAATTAAAATATATGATTACTATAAGTCCAATTATTCCTACTCAATAACATATTTAATTTTTTTGTGATTTTTAACAATTATATATTTGTTTTAATTCACCCATTAATCCTTTTTATAAGTATCTTGGTATCAATGTTTTTTAATAATTAGGGTAACATAATTTTAATATAAAATGTGACAGGAAATATACAAATACAATGGTTGATATTCATTTCCATATCTCGTTCACATAAAAAAACCATATTTTTTATTAATATTAAATCATTTTATAAAATATTACTAAACATAAAAAAAATATTATTGTCATTTTTGAACTATTTACAAAATGATGTCAAAAAATAACATGATAAAAATTTATTTCTAATATATAAAATTAACACATCATTAACACATTATATTTAATATAAAATATTTGGGTAACATCATAACAAATTAAAAAATATTACTTTATTTGTATTTAAAATAATTTAATTTATGTTTCCAATAGTTTCACATGAATTGTGTCTTAATTGCATAACATTTAAGGAAGTTATTTCACCACCATAAATTAATTTTTATTACCATAGTAATAAAATTACTCATATCAAATATAAACATTTACAGATATTTGTTTCTTGTTTCTATTGTTATGAAAACATATTAGAGATACTAAAATTATGAAATTGTAATTTTGGATGTATTAGTTACATTAAAAAATATTATTATTTATAAATTGATAATGATAAAAAAATTCCATATATTGTTTTAACTCCCTATCTTAGGATCCACTTTAACTGGTTCGCGATCCTGGTAGCCATACGACCCGAGGCACACCTCCCCACATTCTAGAGGCTTCCGACTAGAAGTGGTGATCTATAGTGGTCCAATGGGAAGACTAAAAAGAAAAATAAGTGTAAATCCCAAATATAAATACTACCAACATCTTAAATATATATCATTACCAATATGAGGACATTATACAATTAGAGATAAAAAGTAACCCAGAAACATATGATATATAAATATTATAGATACTATACATGTCCAAGAGGCATTTTAATAAAGACTAATATTCCAAAACCATAATAGAGCATGGAAAATATCCCGAGTTCCAACCTTTCCTCACATCCCTTTATCCAACCCATAATTTTATAAAAAACACACACCAAGTCCCTATATTAAACATATCCAAATAAATTATTATCTTCTTGGGTATCCAACTTCCATATCTGGCCATTCCAGGTGTGAGTACGACTGAGTAAGCCACTAAAAATGGAATCTTGAAATATATAAATTTTTTACAATATTCATTGTAGATAATAAATATTTAGTAATTGAATATGTCCAAAAAATAAACATGACTCATATTTAAACCATTATTAAAAATCATTTTTTTCCTTTAAGATTCATCATACTATCTAATGGACCAAACCTGGTATGGACATATTAAAAGCATATGACATAACATTAATGGGTAACACATGTTTAATCACTGAGGGGAAGTCCCTAATCAATTCCATTTAACCATTAACCTTGTATACATAGTTTATATAACTTGTAACACCTTCAAAATTATAAAATATTAACTATTATTTGGTACTGTGTATGACACACAATACCCTGAACATATGAGAATATAATATCCTAATAAATTACAATATAAAAAATATTTAAAATTTTTATTAGATTCTATTTCCTTAAATTCTCTTAATACTGAGTTATATTGCATCTCATGTAATAATTAGTTTCCCGAATAGCTTACATTACACACAATACTATGTTTTACCAAACAACAATATATTATTAATATATTATTTTTTTAACATAATAAGATATAACCAATCTATTAAATTTGTAAATTTTAATAGGATTAACTAACTTATTAAAATATATGGTTTTATAAAATATAATATGAATTAATATTTCACTAATTAATTAGAAATTAATATAACAACCAACAAAATATAATGGGAATATTTTTTATAGAAAATCATTTTTCCTATAATGATCTTTATCCTAATAAATTAATTTAATTAAAATTATTTAGTGATATTATTCTAATATAAATATATATCCAATCAAATATTTTTGATATTCAACCAAATGATTTTATAGGCAGAAGACAAGATCGAACAACATTTAACGCAAAAAACCCAATATTTTTATTAAAGTACTTTCACAACATTTTAATAGAGAGAATATTATAAATCCATTTCATTGAACATTTATAGATTTTATATGTCAAAATAAAATTCATATTTGATTTTAAATCAGATAAAATAAATTTAAGGAAAATTTTCTATATGTTTCTATAAATAATTATTTGTAAATGAATAATGAAAATATGAAATTATAAATAAAAAATTATTTACCTTAAAATTTATTTATAACATTAAATTATATTTTCACATATTTTAAATTATTAATTAGATTAATTTTATATTAGGTTATCCATTTTTATAATCAATATTACATTGAAATTGGATATAAAAACAAATGAAACTTATGAATGTTTTTACAATAAAAACCCACGTTGTTATCTCTTATATGGGGTTAAATTTAAATAAATATCTTCCATTTCTATTATTAGAACAATGAAAAAGGGATTTCATATTTTTCATAAGAATAATTTATAATTTCTAAAAATGTAAACTTGGTTTTGACCAAAATTATTAGTGAAAGAAATTAAAATTGATTACAACGATTAAGAGAAAAATTACCATAACATAGGATTATCATTAATGTTAAGGTCTCAAATAGGATATAAATTTTTAAAAAACACATTTTATGTTCATATATTGTCCTTATATTTCCTTTTATCAAATATTGTATATTATTGGAGAAACCTAAAATGACAAAATTTGGGTGGAATTATTTTTTAAAAAATTTATTGGATTAAAATTCCTCTCTACTTGAAAATATATATTCAAACATACCACATGATCAGACATCTCGAGACAATTTGGATCGGCCAAAATCGACCTAAATATGTAATAAAAATAAATTCCCTAATCTATCAAGCCTTATGTTGGGGATAAATTCATCAATGGAACCTATTTTCTACAAAAAAAGGAGTTACCTAAAAAATAGGTAACATCTTTCCTCAAGATCATTAGTATTATTTTCATTCTACACCATCAAATATTACTATTAAATGATTATATAATAACACCAGTATCCAAAATATAATTACACTTCTTTTTAAGGGTTATACCCACACTTATATATACCTCTATCTAACGGGTACCAAACATACAATTCATGTATGGTGAACTACCGCCTCGCGACACGATGAATATTTTTATCTTATCTACCAACATTAATGGTTGGAAATTATGATGAACACACTATTAATATATTTTATATATGATATTTATTATTAATTTATTCTAATTTAATTATTTTTTAACCCAAACCATTATACATTCAATTTTTTGATGTTTGATAACATCATTTGTGGAACTGTGGACTACCGCCCCATAAATCGATGTGATTCCTTAACATGATACAAAGAATGTATAAAGTATGGATGTAGATAAACATATGTGACATAGAAAACATATAAAATATATTGATTGTATAATTAAATTCATATAAATATAATATATTTCATTTTCATTATTACCCTTTAACACAATTAAATAGTGATAACATCGCTCATGGATGTGTGGACTACCACCTCATTGACACAGTGCGATTCCATTTAATTCAAAATAAATATATATATAAGAATATACAATTAAATACTATTTAATTAATTATATAATAATTATATTTTATGGGTAAATTTTTCTTACCTTATTTCCATAGAGATCATTGAATAAAAGAAACATCACTTATTTGTACGTATGACCTACTATATCTATAATTTTAATGTTGTTTCATTTTTCCGGAAAATATTTAATGAATTCTTTTAAAAGTAAAATATATGTATAAATATGATAATTATTTAATGATTATTATTCTAGGTATGTTATATAATGAAACCTTTGACCATAATCGACATACCCATGTTGTTTTGGACACATAAAATAAATTTGGTCAAAACTGCCGACACAAACATAATTGTCTACATGGTTGTATACAACAAGGCAATAGGTCAAATTAACATAATTATAAACATGAAAAAATATCTTATGAAATTAAATAATTAACATATGTTTTTTATTCAAAAATATGATTACACACCTAATAATTTAGATACAAGGTAATATATTTTCATCACAATTTTTACATGTGTGAGGTAAATATCATATTCACAATTTGGTTATTTTATGTTGTGTATCTAATAAACTATATTATATATTATATCCTTAGTCCTTTTATTTTCATCAATTTAAAAAATTAATTCATTATTATTCCTTCATGATGATAAGGATTTAAAATATTTCAATGTGGTATTGGAAACATTGTAATGTTTAAAGATAATTTTCATCAAGATTAATATTTACGATCTTCTAAATGTATATAAATTAGTCAAACATATATGACCATTATTCAATAAAAATTTATTTTTCAAATCCTTTGGTTATTGATGACCGTTTCGGTTGTTATTTACAATTTTTCAACTCATTGGTACTCAAAATGTTTTAGAAATATTTTTAATAAAACCCCTCTCCATTTCTCTTTTAAGTTAGAGAACCTATTTTCCTCTAAAAACATTGTTATTTCTAATAAAGTTATAAAAAAATGTTTATAAACTTTACAAAATAATTTATTAAATCAATTTTTCCATTTTTTATTTTATTAATGTTTTCAATATAATATTCTTATCGCTTTCGAAATAAAGAATTTTTCTAACCTTTTTACTATGAATAAGGAATGTTAATTTTCCCTCATATGACATGTATAGATTTACCCAAAAAAATAATTATAGCTTCATCTAAAATATTAAAAGGGTAATTTTTAAATAATATGTTTTCAAAATTTATTTTGAAAGAAATGGTTTTTCAAAAGACATTTAAAACATTAGGATATTTTCAATAAGATTATTTTTTAAAAGATCCTTTTATAGTATTCATCAATTTCAAAAATAAATTACATTCACTACCCTTATGATGTATTGAATTCATTCCTCCAATATTATGTCACTAGATTGATTATGAATTGTTTGGAATGAAATATTATTTGAAATTATTTTACTTTATTTCTATTAGTCCCCTTGAAATATTCAATATCCCATAATAATTTGTAATTGAATTTCCCCAAAATATCCGTATTATTTTTCATGGATATGGTTAATTCCAAAATGAAAGAGCCAATATTTTCAATTATTTCAATTTTATTTTTATTTTTTTAATCCCGCCAGTTTTTTAGTTTTTCGGAAATTGGAACATTTTTTGGTTTAAATCATTTTATTTTTTTATTACCTAAAATTCCATATTTTAGATTTTAAATTTTTTTTTCTATTATGTATTTTGGGAATAAACGTTTCTTAATTGATCAAAATTTAAAAATTTAAATTTTTTAGGTTTATATATATTTTCTTCTTTCATGTTATTCTTTAGGACCCAATGCACAATCTATGATTTGAAGGCCCAAAATCAACAAATATGTTTGGCCTTGATAATTATGCATAGATCTGAATAATTTTATTATTGGGACACTAACTCATAATAATAAAAACCAATAGATATAAAATTTAATATGGATATGTAAAATCTATAAGTTAATAAAATTTATTATGGTTTTAGTGCCTAATTATTTCATTATAAAGTTCATTAATGCATGGGAACTCAGTGCATTTGAATGCAAATATTAATCCTAGACAGAATAAAATCCCACTATCAATTAGCCATAACTCTCAAAACCCGAGGAAAATGAAACCAATCTTTTTTGGGTAGAAAGAATAAATATAGATGAACAATATTCAAGAATTAATAATTTTCATATTATGTTAATATTGGGGATACAATGTGGAAGCAATCATAAGATGAATTTTGAACAAAAAAAATCAACTATTCTTCTAATAAAAGAGTTGTTCTTCTTCATTACATGTTGATAAAAACAAAAATTTTTCCTTTTTTTCCATTTATATGGTTTAGTTTGGTATTTAATAATCATTTAATTATATAATATCATTTTATGGTTTAATTTATGTATTCATATTTCTATCTTATTCTATCTCTATTTTGTTTTCTTTCCCCATTTTCTTCTTCACAATGAACTCTTATGGTCATAGTCATGAGTAGTTTAACCGAAGATGTTACCTGGGGAGTATCCAAGTGATGAATCCACATATTTAAACATCCATGATTATTGTTTCTTATTGTATTAGAGTTAGGCCGACATGGATCTTAGTGGGAAAGGAACCTTTGTGTCTCCAAATTTCCACTCTTGGTGTAGCATTCACTTATACAATATTAACCATCGATCGAGTAGGTGGATGTGTGGTCTCTTGATGATTATTTATTGAAATAAATTTTAAAAAAAATTCATAGGAGTATTTTCACACAAATGATGTATTTTGTTCATTAAAAAAATTTGAATAAAAAAATAATATAACAAATTTTTAATCTGGGTGATTCTCTTGGGATGGTCTGCTTTCATTCTAACATCATTTTGATTTCATTCATAGTGTCTTCATTGCATATTCATGTTTAATTTTAGTAATTGATTTTAAATTCTCTAAAATCCATTAATATTGGTTTTATTCAATAAATAAAATAATAATGATATATTAATTAGAAGTCGTGAGTAATTTATCACGACTACTCTTGAATGGAATAACATTGGTTAGTCCCTATACTGGACTAATTTATAAATATTTGGACTGCGTATATGAAAATGCTTCGTCATGTTTTTTACTTTATGTGGATCAATGTGGCCTTAAATGATTATTTTTATTCACATTTTTTTAAAATATTTCATTAAATTAATGAAAAAAATATTATAATTTTTAAAAACATATATATATATTCTTCTTCATGATGTATTACAATTTTGATTATTATGAATTAACTTGATAACCTATAATAAAATAATACATAATAATTAAAAAATCACATATTAATGAACATTGAAAAAAATATTGGGACTTGAGTGAAAAATGTAGTAGATAATGGAATAAGTATATTCATGGCCAAAGAAATTTGAAATTTAACATGTAATAGAATCTGAACATTAATGAGTAGTATAAGATATTTCACCAATCAAACTGAATGGAGAAAACCTAAGGCTGATTATAAAGAGATACTAATGAAAGTAATCACATTATCCATCACTCAACCATTGCACTAGGAGGTCAAGAATGTATGAATGCATGATGATTCACATATCAGAGGTCAACAGTTTTTAGATAAATCCTAGAATTTCATTATTGATGATAACTTACAACATGATCTTTCGACCCTTTATAATGAGATATCAGTTCCACTCCAACTATATATTTTAAGGGATTATTGGGGTTAAGATTCACCTATTGATATTGAGTTTCCAATAGTTCTTCATTAAATGATTAATTTCTATGTTATCTTACTTGAAATGGATGATTTCTTTATTGATTTTTCATATTTTAATCATATTCAAACAGAATGGTTGTCTAAATACTCTTATTAGGACAAATATAATTCAGAAAAATGGATAATTTATTGTATTTTATGGAAAATACCACCTATGTGTGGTTTATTTAATAATAATTTATATAAATGCAATTGGTGATTCGACTACCTCTTCTAGAACAATATAGATACCCGTTAGCGGAGGACAACACCAAATTCGATAGGGTTCAACCCTTTCCTCTTTTCCCACAAACAATAGACCTAAAATTATACCATTAATCATTATTTGGGGTTGTTAAATATTTAATATTATTTGGGGTTCTCTATTAATTGTGTTTACCCATGGGAAGATGGAAAATCACAAGTTTTTGTCCATCTCAAAGTACCCATATCAACCATCTAATTATGGATAATCCACTAAAGGAGCCTCGATAGGGGTAGTAAAAATCTAGAAGCTAATTTCTGTATAAAACAATATTTATAAATTGTTCTATCACATTTAAATTTAATTTTTCTTAGTAAATTCATTTCATTCATATAGTTTTAATGTGGTTGTAATAATAAGCATAACTCATGGATCCCACTAAAAAATAAATGAGGCTGTGTTTTTCCTTTAAATTACTATAATTTATTCAAAATAAAAATAATAGGTGTAAAAATTTATTGATATTTTTTGAGTTGTAAGGTGGTAATTCAATTGAATAAGTGTGGGGAGGGATGTAAACATGATTTCTTATTTATTTTTTGTGAGCTTCTGTTTTATTTTTCATGTAATTTATCTTAATTTTTTTATGTTTTCCTATTTTATTTTTGGAGTGTTTTTAGGATTATTGGGATAAATTTAATACTACCAATAACTCATACAATATTTACCTTCTTAGAAAATTTTCTTTATTTGAGTATTTAAGGATTTAAATTATTACTCAATGGGTTTTGTGTAATTATTTTTGATCTTTTAATTTGAAGAATTTTGATTGATTGTGAAACTCTTGTGCACAATTACTGCCAAAAATGATAATCATACCAAATTTGATAGGTTTCTAAACATATTTTACATATTAATACAATTTTAATTTATATGATATTGTTGAGACATGTTATGTTATACAGAACATGATTTTTTCTCTTTTTAAAATCATTTAGATTTCAGGTAATGTGTCATGTATGCTTGAGAAACCACATTGGATTCCCGTTTTAAATTTAACTTTTATTTTGGCATAACATTTCATATGAACTTTATTAATCCCCTAGTATCCATGAAATAACATATTATGTAGCCACATTATAGTACTTTCTATGTTTCCATATTTCTCTAGATGTTAAATGCATGACTAATTTTGAATTCATGTGTGGGGGAGGATGAATATGGGATGTACTTTTCTTTAATGAAAAATATTTAAAAGTGGAATTGGAAGTGTTACAATATTTATGGATTAAGCGGTGGATGATATTATAGGATAGAAAAATATATGGGCATCAAAAAATATGATTCAAAATATGGTATGGTTGTTCACCAATATATTTAGATCAAAAGATGCCTCTATTTTCCTCAGAAACATGATTCTGAAGAGAAATACATATTTGAATTCAAGATGAAACAATGTTATAATTTGAGAAAAGATGGATGCAATTTTTCAAAGATGCAAATATTTTAAGTTTGAAATTCCCAAAAAATAGGTGTTTTGTGGTGAAGCATTATCATATATATTTAGAAGCACACCATTCCTAAGAAAAAAAAGTTTCATGCATTTACATCCCCTTTAATCATAAAACTACTCATTATTCCTTGAATGTTTCTATATTTATAACCTTACAAAAACAATCTTTAGAAAAATACAAGAAAATGACTTCATGATAGAAACATTTTTTATACTATGAATTGGATATATTAAGAGGATATAAAGAATATATAAATCACACATTCTCTTTAAAATGATGAAAAATCCACATAAAAATTCCTCAAGTGAAGAGATACATATTTTTTCAAGGAGGTAGGTAAAACAAGCATTTGGAGATTAAAATTAAATTTAATGGTTTTTTTTATTTTTTATGAGTTTGGAAATTTTTATCCATGTATGAGGCATGTAATTTAATTTGAAATGAAAATTGATCTATATTCTCATTTATCCTCCAGGATACATGTTTTTACTGTGGTATTAGAAGATTTCCTGTGAGTCAAATGTTTATGTGTTGGGGGATTTACATAGCCAATATTTTAATTTCAATTTCAATTTTTTCTTCCCGTAAATTTTTTATTTTTACAGAAATTGTCACATTTTATGTTTTAGAATCATTTTAAGCATAATTGATAAAATTAATTATTTGGGTTTTTAACTGTTAAATTTTTTTTAATTTCAGGAATAAATTTTTCTACAATTATTCAAAATTAAAAAATTATTCTTTTTTAGGTTTCTATACTTTGTTTATTTCAATTAACATTTCAGGGCCTAAAAGTTCAATCTACCATTTATAGTCCCTAAATACTTCAAAATATATATAACAAAGCGATCTTAAATTCAACATGGATATATTAATGATATAAATGAAAAAAAAATTATTGTGTTTTATTTTCCATTTTTGTTCATTATCAAGGACATTAATGCATTGTAACTAAGAGTATTGGAATACGAATAGTTAACCAAGAAAGAATAATGTATCCTAGTAAATTGACTTTATTACTCAGTAAAAGTGGGTAATGGAGCCCATATTTTGTGATTAGACAAAGGACACAATGGTGAACAAATTTAAAGAAGTACATATTTTTTTATTCTGTAATTTATTTGTGTTTCCTCACAAAAAAAAATCACAAGATGACTTTAGAGCCTATAATTTCACCTCTTTTTCTTATAAGAGTCCTTCATCACCAATTCATGTTGTTGGAAACTTATGGGTTACTATTCTTGGAAATTTAACATTTTTGTGTGTTTTATTTTAATTTATTTTTTCATTATGTAGTATCATTTTATGTTATAATTTGACTGTTCTCCTTTCTATCTTCTTTTTCACTCTTTTGTTTTATTCCCCCATTTCCTTATTCACTGTGAACACTTATGATCATGATCATTAGTAGATAACAATGACATGTTCTGAGTGGTGTAATCTAGTAATGACCCCATATGTTTTAACATTCATTCTTAATGCTCCTAATTTTTGTAGAGTTTGTTTGAAGAGTATCTGAGATGGGAAGGTACCTCTATGTATCAACATTCCACTATGGCTTAGGTTTCCCTTTTTTAATATTATACCTCAATTATAGATGTGGATATTTGGTGTTTTAGAAATCATTTATTTCATCATTTATTCACATCCATATTCCTAGGAGAAATTTTTCACATTTGATAGAGTGTTTTATTAATGTAAACATTAATATAGAAATAAGAAAATAAAGGTTTAATCTAGATGATCTTCTTAAGAATGTACCTTTATTTGTGACATAATTTTTCTCTGATTCATTATGTTTTTATGGTATATGTATGTTTAATTTTATTAATCAATTTTTAATTCTAAAATTTCCATTTATTTTTTTATTTCATAAATTAAATAAAATTATAAATAACATTTAATTATAAGTAGGGAGTGATGGACCACAACACCTCCTCAAGAGAAAAAACCAATTTCAACCCCAATGTTTAACTTAGTTATAAATACATTGAGAGTGTGCATGAAAAAAATTCATCACTGGTCGTATAAATTTGTTCATATGGCATTCAATTTGAATGTTATTTGATTATTTTAGGAAATATTGATATATATTTATACATTATTCAATAATGATATTGTATAAGGTGTATTGTATATTAGATATTTTCATTACTTGGGGAATTATTGGTACGGGTTGGAGACCGTTTAAGTAAAGCCATTTGTCATGGGGAACACATAATGGAATCCCTACAGTGCATCGATAGTGTCATTGTATGAAATTAGATGGTTAAAAACAGTTGAATTTTTTTCCCACAAGAATATATAGATTTATTCTAGTATACCTAAACTATCACATAGTATATCCTGATGGTAGTGGTTCATGTTCCAGATAAGTCACATCTAATAATTAATCATATACACATTTGGATTTAATTATTATTTATTAATGAGATGTTTCACTAGTATAAATATGGATTCTTTTATTTAATAGTTCATTGATTAAATTAAATGTGTTTTAGTTTATTAAGATTCTATAATGATTTCCTCATCTATTTATTTGAATATCATGTGTTTCTAGTTATAACCTTTCTATATTGTTTATGCACTTCCTTCTTAGTTTGATGATTATATGGTAGGTGTGTTCAGTTATTTACAAATCCATAATAATTATTCTTATTGATTCATTAGTTAATTTCCTATACTTTACCCTTATTGAGCATTTGAGAACACATTTAGTTTTTTTCATTCCCCAAGGAAACCAGGATACGTACTATGAATGGTATAAACATATATACTAGATGGAATAAATTTATCCTCAAAATGAAATAAATTAGGTTGTAATTAGTCTATTCATTAGTAATAAAAGTATATTTTATGTATCTAGTTCAGTAATACTATTAAACACATTGGTCTTACATGATTCAATTCCTTGTAATAATTCCATTGTAATGGTACTAGACATAGACTTCATGTTTATGAGGGTCCGGGCACTACGATTGGTATCAAAGGATGTTTATCAACACTGGGAACTATATTATGGAAAAATTTACTAGAGAATATAACCATGTGGTAGAACATGGGGATAAGTATAAAATAACATTCTATAATTGTTTTAATATAAATATTGTTTGGGTCCATAAATAAATACATACATGTCGAGATACTAAATTTAAATGTGGTTATAACATAGAATTACATTGGCAAAACAACTCTGATAAGGTGGGTCAGACATAACTCAGCGCAACCTAGTATACGACAATGAGTCTTACTATACACCTAGTTTTACCCTTCTAGGGGATATGCATAGGATAATTAATATTTAAATTAAAAATCATTATAAAGGATTTTAATATATAATGAAAATAAATGAAATATTTCAAACCAGGGGTTTCATATATTGAATATAATATGTCGAAATATAGACATCAAAAAATAAATAATCTTTTTCAATATGATAGTTGATCCTCATACTACAGTTTTTGGTTTTATGAAATTCCATCCTCTATAAGAGAAATAGAAGATCAAGGACTGACCTATTGGGAAATAAATTAATGATGAATTTGTATATTGGGATCATATTTTAATCTATAATTGAAATTCTATTTAGACCATATAATTATTTAAAGTAATTCCGTCATATTTATTTTGTAATTGATATTTATATAGTTTTAGAAATCAGAACATTATATGTCGGGTGACAACCTATCATGTCCAAAAAGGATTTGGGGAATGAACTCATGAATGAATGATTATCAGTGTTTAACACCATCCACTGACCTATGTAATGACTTGGTTAATATGTCGCTATTTTTAGTTGAAAAATTTGATGAAATAATGGTTAACAAGGAACCAATATTGTATCTTTTTTTAATTTTAATGTTTAATTCCATAGACATATTGTATTTAGAGAATAGTAAAAAATAAATGTAAATAGTTTTCACTCTTTTATGGCATTATGACTTGTTAAATGTTTATTTTAGTGCGTCAAGAATCAATGTTATTTGTTTCATATCCATTTCATAATGTAATGGATGAATTAGAATTTGATCAAAGCTTATCTGAAATATGGAATTGTTCATAAAAAATTAAAATTTATATTGTGTTTAAATTTATATATATTCATACGTAGAAAATAAATTTCTTGATATGAGGAAAATGATCTTAAATTTCCCCCCATAATATCTTACTTTTTATTGAACCAATGGTATTCTAAATCATATCATATTTATGGATTTGAGTCCCCCAATGTTTAATTGGTCATCCACTTGTTTATGTTTTATTACATCAATAACCACCTATAAATATTTAATCCCTTCTTCATTTCATGTATCTATATTTTACACTAATGATCTGTAAGTTAGTGCCTTTTTATATGTTATTCCATATGAACTTCATACTTCACATTTTATCATTTTAAATGAATTCCTTGCAAAACATTCTAATGATGTGGGATTTGATGAATAGTGTTTTCATATATAAACCCTTTATTTCGGAGGTAAGCTTAAAATTATGTTGAAGTAATTTAATTAATGTGGGGAGAATGTAATTCCCCTAAAATTCTAAAAGACTGACATTTATTGGTTTGTGTGTATGATGCAGAATACCTACTGTTTAAGGGAATGCAATATCATCAAACATTACAATATAACTACTATGTTTAATAAATATAATATATAATACATATTTCAATTCACACAGTACTATGTTAGATTATTTTGCATGAAAAAACTTTTTCCTTCAATATCATACAGTACACGTAAGACCATGTTTTACCGAACATCAATTTATTATTAAAACATTGTTATTTATCATAACAAGTTATAAATTATCCCATAAATTAGATGTTGTGAATTTGATTTAATAAAATTTGAAATATTTGGTTTACAAAAATACAATATGGATTCATAGGTTACCAATTAATTATAAATGAATATAATAACAATTTAATATTAAAAGATATTTTTTATATACAACTGTTTTTATTCCCATAATGTTGTTTTGTCTTAATAAAATAAATTAACTAAAATTTTTGAGTTATATTAATGTAATATATATATAATTTATTCAATAAAATATTTTTCATGTTAATATAATAGATTTTATTGGATTAATATATGAACAAACACAATTTCAAGCATAAAAACCTATATTTTTAATTATTTCCCTTTTACAACATTTTCATTTGATCCTATTTTAAATCCAAATTTGGAACGTTTATAAATTTAATATTTAAATATAAAATTATTTTTTGATATTGAATCATATAAAATTTTATTAGGATTAAATTTTTTATATTTCTTTGTGATGATTGATTTTTTGATGAATACTGAAAGTTACTGAATTTTAACTCAAAATATCATTTTCATATAAATTATTTATAATGATATATTATAATTTATTTGTTTTAAAAATTATTTATATCAATTCTATATCATTTAATCAAATATGTTTAATTTAAATCAATTTTACGATGAAATCAGATATAAAAACATAGTTATCTTTTCAACAGTCTTACATTAAAACCTCACATTGTCATCCTTTTTATGAGATTAAATTTAAATCAATTTCATTTACACTAATGAAATGAATTTTTTAAAATAGATTCCATATTTGAAATAAAAATAATTTAATTTTTTTAATAATATCGACATAGTTTTTACCAATAATACTAATGAAATTAATTAAAATTATTTACAATGAGAATGTAAAATATTAGCTTAATAATGGAATTAACATTAATTATAAGGACCAAAATGACCTACAAACATTTCCAAAATACATTGGTTGATTGTATTTTGAACCTACACTCACTTAGATATAATTTTTTCAATTATTGGATCCACAGGACAGGGGAAACAAGTTGGTGGAATTCCATTTGAAAAAATTTACAATAGAGCCATCCCTCTCAACTATAATAGGCACTCAAACCTCCCAAATCTATAGAAATATAAAACCAAATTTAATAAAAGAAATATTTGTAAAAATATATCTTAAACATTCTTCTACTAATTATATAAGACTCACATATCAAATAAATCATTCCATGGAAGCTCTTTGGGGCAAACTAAAATGAGTTACAAAAAAGAGGTAACGACATTCCTCAAGATGACTAGTTTTTTTCATTATCCAATCCCTAAATTATTCTTATTATATGATTATATAATAAAATAATATCCTAAAAATAATAAAATTTTGTTATGTTATATTACATACCTACACCTACACACACTTCTATCTATTGGGAAACAAACTTACTATTCGTATATGGTGAACTATATCCTCGCAAGATGATGATTGTTTGATTTTTCATTCCCTCTATTAATGGTTGGAAATTATGATGTAAATAATATCCATATATGATATATATGAAATTTATTATGAAATTATTCTTTTTTAATTCTTTTACAGCACATTCCATTATACTTTCCATTTTTTAAATAATATAGCATTGATTGTTGGAGTGTGAACATCCACCTCACAAAAGCGATGTGATTTCGTCACACGATACATGAAATGTATAAAAGAAGGTGATAATTAATAATAAATGACAAAAATAACATCTATATTATATTCAAGAAATAATTTACTTTCTGTAAATATAATATGTATCAATTTCTTCATTAATATTTCACATAGTTAAAAAGAGATAATGTCATTCGTTGACGTGTGGACTACCGCATCCTCAAAACGATATTGTTCCTTTTATATCAAAAGAATTATATTTATATAATAATACATTAGTACATAATATCGAATTTATTATATAATTATTATTCATTAATTATTAATGTTACTTAGCTTCTTTCCATAACAATTATTGAAAATGTGAAGGTTACCAATGCATATTTATGGCATACTGTCTCCATGATTGTAATGTTGGTTACTTTCACAGAACCATATTTATTGATTGATTTTACAAGTATAATTGAGTATAAATATGATCATTATATCAAAATTTTTATTTTGAATATTTTTAATAATTTCACAATTGCCCACAACTGGCCTTCCAAAGTTTCTTTCGAAGCATAAACCAAATTAGATTAAAACACTAGAAGTTAAAATATTTGTTTATGTAGTAGTAAAAAACATGGTATTAAGTGAAATTTAAGTATTTATAAACCCTTAATATGTTCTTAATAAATTAAATAATTAAAATATATTTATTATTTTGGAATATAAATACACATGTGACAAGTCAGACACAAGGATATGTATTTTCATCTCAATTTATAAATTTGTGAGATAAATGTCATATTCACCACATACATTTTTGGCATGGTGTATCTGATGACCAATAGGATATAGTATATCATTATTTATTTTATATTCATAGAATTTAAATCAATAGTTTAGTTTGATTCCTTCATAGGGATTATTAATTAAAAAATTCCAAACGTGTATGAGACACATTGGAATGTTCAATGATAAATTTTGATTGATTTTTAAAGGTATTTAAATTTGAAGAAATTGTATGAGAATTGTTCAATAAACCCTTTAATTTTACTCTTTTGTGGTTATTGATGATCGTTTTCAATTAATAGTACCATTTTCCCACACTTTTATACTCAATATTTATTATATAATGTTTTTATGAATACCCAACTTCATTTTTGTCTATAGTCATAGAACTACTTTTCTTCTAAAAACCAGGTTTTCTAAAAAATAATCAAAAATATATTTACCCTATCCAAAATGGTGAATTAATTAATTTTTACACTTTTTCGATTAACTAATTTCTTTTGAGGAATCTTCTTGTCATTTTCTAAAAAAGGTATATTTCTAAAAAAATTGATGTTTAAATGAAATATTCTTTTTTACATCGTATGGAATGTACAAATTCACCCACCATAATTTATTTTAAGATACCATTCCTTGTTGGAGAGTTAAATTTTTAAAGAAAATTATTTCAAATGATATTTTTAATAAAATGATTTTTCAAAAAAAAATATAAAAAACTGATATTTTCCACATGAATGATTTTTAAATGATATTTTTATAGAAATCATAAATGAAATAAACCAATTATTTTTACTCCACATCTGATATTTTGTGTTGATACTATCCTTATTCTACCTCTGGATGGTTTATGATTTATTTTTTCAATGATATTAGTGACATTCGCTTCCATGATTTTATTTACTCCCTTTGAAATATTCAATTTCCAATGATTATTTGACATAAAATTTTCCATAAATATCTATATAATATTTCAAGGAAATGATTATTGCATTAATTGTATACCATTTTTTATAAGGTCGTTAATTTTAATTTTATTTTATTTTATAGTGAAATATTGTTAATTCCATACCTTTTATTCATAATGTATATTTGATAAGTAATATTGATTATTTGATATTTTGAATTTTTAGGACATGAAAGAAATTGGTAGGGGACTGTTTAAGGAAAGCACTATGTGTTGGGGACTAGTTAATGCAATCCCCATGATAAATTGGTTGTCTTATTAGATGAAAATAGTTTTAAAAAAACCATTCGTCTTTTATTCCATGATGAATAGACAAGTTTCTTCCATCATACCTAAAAAATATTATGAATTGTTTTGATGGAAGTGGATCATGTTACAGAAACATGACGTCCAATAAGTATGAATTTAAATCAATTTTATTTAGTTATTATTGACCATGTTATTTTTCATCAACATATATATTGATGCATTTCATTGTCAATTCATTGATTAAATGGAATGATATTAAATGGTATGTGTGTCCAATTAATACCTTTTTATATTGTTTATGCACTTCCTTATAATTTTTTGATTACATGGTATGTCTGTTTTGTAATTTTACATTCCATAATTGTTATCATTATTTATTAATTATTTATTCTTATATACATTACGCTAACTAATATTTTGAGAACAACCATAGTGTGTTTCCATTAACCAAGAATCCATGACGAATACTGGGAATGATATACATGGTTTTAAAATATGGAGTAATGTTAACCTTGAATTAAAAAAGTAATGTTTTAATTAGTGTATTCAGTAATAATATGAGATTGATGTATGTTACTCGTTTACCAAGAATACTAAATATTCCATCCATCGGGATTATATTCCCTATAATCATAACAATGCAATGGTGAGAGACAACTTATCTGATACTATGGGGGTGGTGCGCTACCTTAACATGTCATATCCATACACTAAGATTATAATGCCTCATTCTAACGTCTAAAAAAATTATAGCTCTATAAGCATCGATACTCATCCTGACATCCAAAACCTGGGAAAACGTCGATGTGTCCTAAAGCCTCTGTCCAGCCCAACACAAAATTTAGAAGCCTCTATCACATACCATTGTCATATAATACATCAGTGGTGTCAATAACAATTGTAGTGCCTGGACCATGGGAGTATAGTCCCCTTCCAATTCCCCGTTGATATAAATTACTGATACATACAAAACTCATTAACTATTTATCATATTTAAATACATTACCATTTAATTATTCAAGGTAATATTAGACACATAAAGTCAATTAATGACATAAAACACCATATCCAATTAATTATTTTAAAACAAATTGATTCCATACATTAAAACAAGGGTATTCCTTTTTGAAAAAAAAACTAATTATTAAGGAATTTAATTCCATTTCCAACCATTTAAAATAGTTATTAATAAATTTTCACAAAATGGGGAACCTCTTCTTCATTGAAAATCATATTTTTAAAGCCTTCAAGAAATACCCTTTTAAAATAACATTGAGGTCAACATATCCATTTCAGACATCAGAAACTTTTAAAATAACATTTTATTTTAATTAAAACCATCACCGGATCGAAATCCATCATAGAACATTTAAACCATTTTCAAAATCCTCCTTGTAATTTTAAAAATTCAATTATATCAACATTAAAATCATCCCAGTAACCATACTTATTATCTATGTAATAACACATAACCATTACTCTCATAATTTTCCAAACTCAACATTTAACAATTCATCTCACTATTTCTCAATGCTTTTTCAAACCCCATCGGTATCCCATTATCAGTATCGAATAATTAATGTACCAAAAAGTTCTATGAAGCGGTTTACACTAAATTAAAAGTATCAATTTACATTTCATAGTAACTTCCATTAAAATTCATCATGGAAATGCATAGTCACAACCACATAAACTTATAAAACATTAATACAGTGGTAAAAGGCTTGTATAACACCTCCCTCTTACTCACAAGAAAACCACTCATCCATGCAAGGATAATGATATCTAACCAATAGATTTTAACATAAAAACGTATAGTATTATATAAAATGTTTTTTAGAGATTTATAAGGAGACGAAATATTCATTCACTCCTCTTTCGGAAAATGGATAGAAACAAAGCTGAAGGCCTACTCGAAGCATCGATTCACACATAATGGCACACCAAACACATAAGAAACAATTGATAATTTTCTATTTATGAGGGATGAGATCATGTTTCATCACCCTTTTGTTATGGGATCATAATGGAGATAAAATTTGGGTAGGATGAAATTATATCGGGAGTGGGAAATGGTTAAAATGATCTTTTTAATGTGGCACACAATTTTCCATGCCACCTATATGGTTTGACTAACCCTGACCTGGCCATGCACCCACCACTATCGAAGAGGGAATATGGTACATGGTGTCGTGGATGAATATATATAGTGTCATATACAATACAAAATATGCATGATCACCAATATCTGATTGGAATCTAGGTTATAGGATTCCCCCTTTTCCACCCATATGTTTTTGGAAAAATGTACAAAAACCTTGATCCCTACACTACTGGCCCAAGTTTTTTTCATTTCCCGATGTATCACAAAAAAATAGAGTCCATTCCTACTCTAAAAAATTATTCCATAAAACACTTATTAAATTAGGATAGAATTTATCTTATATTTTTTATCTTACAAACATTTCCACATTATAACACCTCATCATCGAGCAAGATTCCCAAGAATTACTATGACTTTATGATAAAATATTGGAACATGAGGCCCTCTTATAAAATTCTATCTCCCAATTGTATTCCTAAACATTTTCATGTCATCTTGTCATTCAGGTAAAAGGTATATTCTTAACCATATAATTTTCCCTTTGTTATCTACAATAAGAGAACAATTCTCCTTAGATGACACATCAACCATGAATCAACATTGTGAACATAAACCCTATGTACTCTTTGATAAAATCATAGAATTAATACTAAAACACTAAAATATTAAAATATCAAGGGATAAATAAATCACCATGGGATGGAAAATTATTACACAATCATTTTTATTCTCTCAAAAAATATAAAATACAACAACACACCTTGCATCAACTGAATGAATATATGACTTTCCAACCAATCCTATGGCTTATGTCAATCTATGACTTAGTTACCAATGACCACACTAAATATATTAACATTTGAAACACAATAATTGACTATTGTAATCTCAAAAATTTAACTAGTCAAAAACATGATCAAATTCCCATTTCCATATGGATATGCAATGATATATTTTACACAAACTCATACTGTCTAAAAAACTAGTAATGTCACCAACTAACCAGATAGTATCTATGGTGTTCCCCACCATATGATTTAGCTCATAACCGAAAACTTATGATTTTGGGAACATATACAAATGGGAAAGATGACACATTCTTCAATCCCAATCCTCCATGACACACCATGTGTGTTTCCAAACTCACCAGGCCAAATGCCCATAATAGAGCAAACCAATATCAGCCTCCATTCCAACCATAGAAGAAACCCATGATATATGTGAATACATCATCCATATATAGAGTAAAGATAACTTGTATTTCTTAAATAATAATATACCAATCATGAAACACACAAATAATTTCAAAATTTCAAATTAGGTGGCATGTAAATTCCCACATCCTTTATTTTTTACCATGCCAAGTCATTCCATCCCCATTAAACTCTTCCTAGAAATTTCCCAAATTCATTATTGGAACATCCCCAAATTACATGGACAATATAGCTTCCAACTTAATAAAATTCAATGATCATCCAAACAAACATACTACATTCTAAGAATGACTTATATCGACGCACTATTAGAAAACATACTATGCCAATAAACCTATGTTATGCCCTATTACACTCATCAATGACTCTATCCCATTGACTACAGGGTTTTTAGAACTCATAAATCCTGAGAAATAATCTTAGCATGATAAACCTAAAAAAAATGAACCACCTTGACCTCTAGAGGAGTCCAATCATGTATCTCACATGTTCCATATTGGATTCCCATGGAAACCTCATCAGACCCATGTCATGCTCCACAAAACTTTAAGCCTACCAATGTGATGCTTATACACCAATTAATAGCACCTAAATCCCCAATTTAATATTATCTACTACACCACATTATTCATGCAATACAACAATTTCATTTCATAGTCACAGCTGGGATGATCCCAACAATTAACCATGACCATCCAACCCACACTCGAGGATGAAAAATAACATTAATTCCCACAAATTTATGAATTATGGAAATCAAACCAAAAAAACATTCCCAATCCTGGACTTTCACAAGGACCACACACCCAATCAACGAATGGATTAGCTCCCACCACAAAGATTCACATACTTTGGAATCTATATTGAAAATGACCATTCAACCCATCATAAGATAATAATAAGTATCTTGGAATATACCTAGTTCTCTCTCGGTGCACCATAAATGAATTCAAGTGATTGGGAATGAACCTATAATTTCTAGAAGTATACCATGATGTCATTGAATAAACCACCAAAACCCAAGAGGGATTCTTTAACAAAAACTGACCATTTCTTCATGAATTTCTACCAAGCAGTCCAGTTCGGACATTCCCATTTCCACTACTGCCTCAACAACACTAGATTTCTTCCAACATGACACTTGTGACTCACACAAAAACAAAACAATACACTAAACCCTTTAAAATGAATATTTTCTCTTGCATAACCATATCTTCAAACATATATCAAATTGAAAAGGAAATGTGCTTAACCTCAGTCACTCATTCAATAATTCTAAATGGATTCAGGGATACCCAATAGACCCCCCCATCAAGATATCATAAATAAAAATCAGATCAAAAAAAATTATGAAGACTAAAAAAACGAAATTCTAGACTCCATAAGTCCCACAAAATCAAACCTAAGCCAAAATTATCATTGAGAAAACTATATAGGAATCTTAGTCTATCAACATCGTAGGACTCATGTATTTCTCATCATTCATCTACAACAACCTTTCCCTTCACACAAAAACAAAAAACAGTAGACAACACGAAACCATAGATTTAATATCCATAAAAAATTGGTCCATAAAGACCTTTTTAACCCTTATCTTATCTATCCAAATTCAACAATCATCCTTCATTAATATTTGTCAAAATAAATGGAACAGACACAGAAATGGTCATTACAATTCTAAAACTGACAATATAACCAACCACAATGAGTCATCTTCTTCTATGAGAATAAACCAAGGCTTAATATTTCCCTTTTTCCAAAATTAAATGGATCTCAATTTGTATTGATTTTCACCTCGGAACCACCAACTTGTGATTCAAATTCTAAGGAACCTACAAAACTAGTGTAACATCCCTAAGGTTACCTGAGATTTTTAGAAACTACAATCACATGAATATGACTAAAGAAACATCTTCAAAAACATTTACATTCCCATGTATGTCTCTTTTCCAAACCCTCACTAAAAAACACTCTCTTAGGCCACATGAATAATCTCAAACACCCCCTATTACTCATGTACCAATAACACAGAAAACCCAAAAAGACTATCTCGAAAGTAATAATAGGTTATAAAACCATATCAACTCCACAAACTAGATTCAAATATGATAAGGTAAAATGGATATCCCTATAAGACATAAACATCACCATCTAAAAATTCACAGATCAGATGTGGCACACTAACACTCATTTTGAAACACACCTCACCTGACACACAAAGATCCCATTCACTCTAGGTACCACTCCTTAGATAAAAACCGACATAAATTTTAAATTGAATAAAAACTCCCACAATAGGATCCATGAAAAAATATTCAAGGCATCAACCCATTAGGGTTAACACTTTAACGTCACCAAACAATAGGTCACATGATCAAGATGGCAGGCGATCAAGAGGAACAAAATCGAACACCCTTATATCTATAAATCAAGCCCCATTGAAGCCTCATAGTTTATATGCTGACTTCTCAAACTAGATCAAACCCACTAAATAAATATCCATAAAACAATGTGAAACCAAAAAACAAGGGATACCCATTTCCAATTTCAATGACAGTTCCCTACATTACCATTACCCTTCTTAATTTGAACCTTAAAATTTCAAACCCAAAGTTCACAATTCAATACATTTTTTAACACCCCAATTTTCAAAAACAACATATTTATTCAAATTTATTTATCAAAAAAATTCCATGTATAATTGGTACATGATATGAGTAGTACAAATATAGCATTATTTGGGAAACACACTACTACCATATGAATTCCATGAAACTATCAATTATAGGAAACATGTTGATGGCATACTAATACAATGTGCCAAATCATGTCTCATGAATCTATGAACAGTATCTATCTATTTTAAACCAAGTGATAAAACCTCATAATTCAATAAAAACACATCCAAGACTACAATTTGATGTGGAATTATGAATCAACCATAAAAATAAAAATCAAAACAACATTTCACACCAATGGAAACATGGGGGTTTCATTATATATGGGGATACAGGAACCCAAGTATAAGCTCATTATATAGGCCTGACACGATTCAAGAATTTTATATACCATTTTCTAAATATTAATAAAAGGATATCATATATGATAAAACCATGTAACAACCCATCCGGGGAGCCACTATATGTGTGTTCCCCAATTTGAGTCTCCACAATACCACATGCATGATCCCTATAACTCCCCGACCCTAGTTACCTAGAGTCGGTGCATTATTACATAACATTTGCATGATCACAAAAGATCATGTCTTGAAAGACCGATTGGTTTAGTAGCATTGGAAATACAATATACATTCATAATTTTTACATTACATTATAAAATGAAAATCTAAAACAACATAGTCTCCATAGGCCACACTCATATTCTTTATACTATACCTATAGAACAGTAATAACATACTTTTTCGCATCATGGGAAAAATAAATCATAGAAAGGGGTGATCTCAGAAGCTCAGTAAGGATAACAATATAGTGGAAACATTCATTAATAAGCATAAATATTTAATGCAATATAAGACTAAAATAAGGTAATTTAAAACATGAACATCAAAATCATATAGAAAAAATAAAAACAAATAATGCAAATTTATTATTCACATGGATATTCTTCTAGTTGAATGATCACATGCAATATCAATATCCACATTCATAATGTTGGAATGCATAATTCCAGACTTCATAACCACATAGTTAAGACCTTGTGCCAAGACTACAAGTATAATTTTTTCAAGGCCTTCTTCCAAGACAATAGCTTGTCTCATGATACCTATCGATGCATCGTGGATCTCTAGGGGGTTCCACCCATCGCTTACTAAGTCCAATGCATTCCTCATATGGAAAGGTTTAAAAATAACCAAAACATTCGAATTAAAACAATCATATGAAATGTCAATATATTATCCATAAACCATGAATGGTATAAAAATAACAAATCTATAGTCAATCATATCAAAAAACCTCCAATACAATATGGGAGATTTGTATCATAATAAATCAAATTCAAATACGCTTACAATCCATCAAAGGATGTCAACATATATGAAATCAAAACTTTTTTAGAAAAATATCTCTTTATATTTGGAGGTCATATAAAAGTATTATAATTATAAAAGAAAAAAATTATTAGGGTAATATTCATATAACAATTTACGGGAAGCTTTGACGATGTTATAAAGGCATAAAGTAGCCGCACCCGCCGTATAAGTTAAAAAAACATTCTTAACATAATTTTGTTGAAAAGGGCATAAGGTACTTTTTTGGGAAAACGATTGAAATATTCCATTCAAAACATTTATAAAAAGTCAAACAAGGGTATAAAAGACTTTAACCCATAGTCTAGTAAATAGTAAAAATGTTTTGGAATACATTTTTAAGCAGCATGGATGTAGATGATAAAGAGGTCCCAGTAGATACTTATTAAAAACAACCTCGAATAATAAAGGGATTGTTAAATTAACCCTTACCATGTATTTTCCCTTGGTTGAGGGTAGGGTAACCTCTAGAATAATGGTGAAATAATTGTTATTAAATTATACTAGAACCATATACATTAATATGATATAATATTTTATCTTCTAATATTGATTTGTTAATGATATTTTAGTAGTATCATCATTTCTTATGTTAACTGATTCGTTTTCCTTTATATGCTTGGTTACATAAGCCATGTTATTTATGAATAGGATGTATTTGATTCATATACAGAATTATATTATGTTCATAATCATTATTTTTAATCATAAAATTAACATTATTCTTGAATGATTATGATGGGGAATGAATCTCACCACGTTCATGGAGACGGTAATCCGTACATACGAATAAGCGACAATATCATACTTTGGATATTAAAAACGTATATAATTGGATGATATATCATATATAACAAATCATTATGGTGTTATTTTAATTTCTATGTCATTTATACTCATTATTATACACATACAAATGATGGAGTGTTTGAATAACAAACTACACCACAACGTGGAGATAATAATCACTATGTACGCATGTATGGTGACTTTTTCAATTATAGGATGGATAGAATAATGAATATGGTTGTATAGTTTTTATAATAACATCACAGTATATATAATATACAAGATTTATTCTTTTATAATGGAAATAACAAATAAATAGTAAGTGTAAGAAGATTAGAACTAGAAAAAGGTGATGAAATATTTACCTCTTCTTCGGGTTCTTCCTTTTGATTTTATCAAAATGGAACCATAGGATGGATTTTTGACTAAAGGATGGCCTCTAGGATGAAGTGAGAATAGTTAAGAGGATATTTGGGCAGGTTTTGGCCAAGCCAAATGGCTTTGAAGGTTTTAATTTGAGAGATGGGGATGTGCCCTTTTATAAGAGATGTGACATTCACTTTAGGAAAAACATGAAATATTAATTTATAATAAAATAATTTTAGGCATATAATGGATAAAAAATGAATTTTTTAAAGGATATGGTAGTTATGTGATTAAAAACTCCCAAAAAATAGGTTTTGGACAGGTTTAGGTCATCATATTAACATTATAATTTTGATTTAACTCTTATTTAAATACTTTGTCATTTACTATGTCTCTTTGTATTTTTGTATAATATGTTTAATAATCATACTATAACATTTCAAGAGAACCCCATGTGGTTCATTATTAATATATATAACCTTATATAATACCTTTGGCCTAACATTGTATTTTTAGTAATACAATAAAAATTAATAATATAATATTTGTTATAAAAACTGTTTTATGTCAATTTTGACGCTATTTGGTATTGTTTTTTGGTTAAATTTATAATATCATTATTACTTAAAAAATAATATAATCAACCCTAACATGTCATATTGACATATAAAATTAATTTAAAAAATCAAAAGTCCAAATTTACGTTTGTTTGGATATTTGAAATATCAATTATTTTAATATTTCATTATTTTGGTAATTACTACATCATCATTGTGTCATAAATAAATTAAAATATTTAATGTATAAAAAAATAAAATAAAATATCTTTAAGTAGGAAATACTTTTATATTTCCAATTAATATTTATAAATAAATTTATCTTATGTATAACCCTATATTAAAAATTGTTTTGTAATTGGAAATTGAATTTAACTCTTTAAACTCTTCTTTAAATATAATAATAAAAAATGTCATAATCTAATCCAAGTAGACCTACAAGATTTTATTTTATTCCTAAGGTTGTTTTTTGTCGAATTACACTTATCTAAAAAATTAGGACATGTTCTATGGTAATAATAATATCATTGTTACCTTTATTTACTCTATTTACTTTTAACTGTGGTAAATAAAAGAAACAAGTTTCTATTCACCAAAAAATATTTTAATCTCATTTAACCAGATTTTATTTTATCATAAAATTATGTTTTATGTGAATTTCTAAATGCTCCAACGATGTGGGTAAAAGATTAAAAAAACTTCAATAAAATTTTATACATCTAATATTATTTCAAAATGACTCCAATGAATTATATTGAACATATATAGGTATTATGTATCTATTTTGACCTAAAATAAATTTAAAAAAAATTAATTATTTAATTTAAATGTACTTTTAAAGCAATGACACAATATTTTTCACTATTCATCAAAAATTGATATTTCACAGAAAAATACAAAATATTCACACAAATATAATTTCAATATTCTAAATCCAAAAAGGATGTCGATTTTGAAAGATGTAATTTATAAAATTTTAAAAAGTGTGTATTACTTTTAATAATGGCTAGTTTGATTAGTTGTGGTGTGTTTGAACTCGAAGATGCGTACAAAGAAAGCTATTGTTTTATTCAAATGGAAATATACCATGGAATCCTGAGATATTACATTATCTCCTCGATAAAATAATTTCATCATCAAAATTTCTAAAATATTACAGCATAAAATGATTCGGTGGTTCTTCATCATAATTTTCTTGGGTTCCCACATTTCCTCTTCCATCTTATGGTTTCTCCATTGAACATTTACTAGACGAGTTGTCCGGTTTCTCAGAACATGTTCTCTTGTATCAAGAATTTTGGTAGGCTCTTCACAATAAGATAGATTAGGTTCCAGTTCCATTTCGTTAATTGGATAGTACATGTGTTGGTCCAGGAACATATATTCATAATAGTGATATGTGGAACACATCATTAACTTTGGAGAGACTTGGAGGAATTGTCAAACGATAAGCTACAACCCCAATTCGTACTAGAATTTCAAAAGGTTTGGTGTACTTAGGACTCAATTTACCATTATTTCAAAAATATATAACACCCTTCTCTGGAGATACCTCCAAGAAAACATGGTCTCCTAATTGAAATTATAAATCCTTCCTTTAGTTATGAGTATAGCTCTTTTGCCTACTTTGGGATTCATCGATGTGGGTTTGGAAACCTTCAGCTTTTCCATTGTTTCCTCAAAAAGTTCTAGGCCTATGATTTTTTGTTCACCAACATCATCCCAACAAGTTGTTGTGGGACATCTCATTTCATATAACACTTCATATGGTTCCATCTGAATAATTAAATGGAATCTATTGTTATAGGAAAATTCATTCAGTTGTAAATATTGATCTCACATACCTTGAATGTAAAGTGATCAAGATCTCAATATGTATTCTAAGGTTTGAATAATCTATTCTGATTTTCCATCAGTTTTATGGTGGTAGGCAGTGCTCAAACAAAGTTTAGTATCTTGTGAGTTTTGAAAAATTTTCTATAATCATGATGTAAAACATGGATCAAAATCAGAAAAAATCGATTAGGATACTCCATGAAGTCTTAAAAATAATTATTATATAGTCTTGATGGACACTCCAGTGGTAAATCTGATCTTATGGTAACAAAATGTGGCGACTTGGTATGATGATCAATAATGAACCATATCGTGTCATTCCATCTAGGAGTCTATGGTATCCCCAGGATGAAGTCCATCAAAATATTATCCCATTTCAACTTAGGTATGGGAAGAGGTTCCATGACTCCTCCTGGATGTTTCCTTCTATCTTTCACTTGTTGACAAAAAATGCATCTTGACATAAAATCAACAATCTCACTCCTCATATTGTCCCACAAAAAATGTTCCTTTAAATCTATATTCATCATAGTGCTACCATGGTGTATAGAGATATTGGAGCTGTGAGCATCATCCCATAATTCTGTTTTTCGATCAGGTATATCGGGAACACAATGTCTCTTCCCAAATTTCAAAATTCTATATTTATATATGAAGTTACTCAATATCCCATAATTTATACCTATAATCTTCTTTTGGAACTCTTCATCATCATCTTAATAACTTTTTATCCTTTCTAGTAAAGATGGTTTGGAAAACATTTTAAAAGGTATTGATTTTTCACCATCCATGATTATTCCCATATACATTTTCACTGGATCAATGAAAATAGGATACCTTTCAACTCTCATCATGTTCAAAAATCCATGATACTTTCTTCTCAAATCTTCTCCAACCTTATTTTACTTCCCTGGGTGGTAGTGAAAGGTGAAATCATAATCCTTAAGAAGTTCAAGCCATCTCCTTTACCTCATGTTGATTTATTTTTCTGAGAAAATATACTTCACACTCTTGTGATCAGTATAAATGTCACATTTTTCACAATAGGGTTACTGCCTTCATATTTTTAGATCCAAAATTACAGATGATAACTAAAGATCATGAGTAGGATAGTTTTACTCATGAATTTTTATCTATCATGATGCATAGGTGATAACTCTATCATTCTATATAAGGACACCACAGCGTCCTTTATTTAAAGAATCATAATAAATAACAAACCGATAGTTCCCTGATGGTAGTTTCAAGATATGATTATTAACTAATCTTCTCTTTAATTCATCAAAACAATCTTCACACTCTTTTTTCCAAAAAAATTTATCCCTTTTACATGTGATCTTGGTTAATGGGTCACCCAATCGGGAAAAATTCTGGACAATGCACATATATTAACCTGCTAAACCAATAAAACTATGTACCTCAATTATAATTGTCGGTGGGGGAAATTCTTGTATTGCCTTGGTTATTGAAGGATCAACATATATTCTATCCTTAGAGAAAATATGGCCTAGAAAATAAATCTCTTGAAGCATGAATCCCCACATGCTATGCTTCCCATATAATTCATTTCTTCTGAGGGTTTGTAGAATGGTGAAAAAGTGATTTTCATAACCTTCATAGCTTTTGAAGTATACCGGGATATCATCAATAAATACAAATACAAATTCATCAAGATATTCTTTGAGAACTCACTTCATTAGATCCATGAAAATTCAGGTTTCATTAGGCATCCCAAAAGGTATTACTATAAGTTCAAAATGCATGTACTGGGTTCAAAAGGCAGTTTTCGTAATATCTTCCTTATTCACACACAACTTATGATATCCAGATTGAATTTCAATCATTGAAAAATATTGTGCAAAATGAATTTCTTCAAATAAAACATCAATACGAGGTTGCGAAAATTTGTTTTTTATTGTTATATCATTGATCTCCCTGTAGTCAATGCACTACCTCATAGATCTGTCTTTCTTATTAAAAAACGTTTATGGGCTCCCCATGGATAAACACAAGGGAGAATAAATCCCTCATTAATAAATTCCTCTACTTGTTTATTTAGCTCCACTAATTCCATTGTGGACATTCTATACTGGGTCGTTGATATGGACCTTGAACCTTGAATTAAATCAATAGAAAACTCAATTTCTCATTCTGGAGGATGTCCAGGTAAATCCTCTAGAGGCACATCAACATATTATTTCACAATAGGTACTTCCTCTATTAGAACATTATTTTCCCTACCCATAACTATTTGACTATCATCCTAAAAAATAATTGAATTTAGTAGAGCTACTAGGGGTGGATCTAGATAAGAATCATGTGGTGACGCTAATGCTCTAATGAAAAAGTACACCTTGTTAGCATTGAAAATTTTAACCTCCTTCTTCTTTCAATAAATTTTCTCATTATGATCTGAAATCCAATCCATACCAAGGATTAAATAAAATTCAATCTTGTTTATGGAGATGATATCATCAGATAAAAAACATTTATAGGAACTAATGGGAACTGATTCACAAAACTTTATTGTGATGATACTTCTCATAGGTGTTTTGACTGACAACTCCCTTATTATGTAAAATTGAAAATATCTGATTTTCATAGAAAAATGGGAAGATATGAAACAATGTGATGATCCAAAATCAAATAAATAATTTTCTAAACACGAGGAAACCATTAAATTACCAACCACCACATCTTTTGGAGCTTCATCCTTAGTAGTAGTGATTACATAAGCTTGGCATTATTCCATTACACTTTTTTGAGGTAAGTTATGTTGGCGCTTGGGAAATTTATTTGCCTAATTACCCCTTTCACTACAACTATAGCATTCAATGTCCTTTTTCTTCCCCTTACAATCATGATCACGGTTGCCTTTTTCAGCACACTTGTAATAGACTCTCATTCCCTTCTAGCATGTACCAGTGTGTTTCTTCCCAAATTTACCGAATAATGTATATTAAGTTTTTTTCCTTCATCCCTTTATTACCATTTTCAGAGTTTTATGCATATCTCTTCTTGTTATGCATTGTTTTAATGTCGTAAGGCATAAAGAATTTTTTTTCTATCTTGATAGCACATGAGATAATATCTTTGTACGATGAGAAGGATTGTGAGACTAATGCTCGATAGTGAAATGGTTTTAACCCATAAAAGAAACTATCAATCATCATTCATGGGTTACTTATATAATCTGCACCATGCCTTGCTAACATTGTAATTTTAGCCTCATATTTTTCCAAATTATCATCTTCATTTTTCCTCAAACTCAAAAATTGTCTTTACATATCTGCTCAATGTTCACGAGGAATGTATTTTTCTATGAAAATATCATTAAAATACCTCTTTTCCATATTTGATACTTCATTATATTCCTTTGTGTTTTGATTCAATGACCTCCATTGATCTGCATCTCCCGTGAGGCAATAAACTGCCATGAAAACTTTTTGCCTTTTGCTACTACCCAAAGAAAAAAAAATATTTTCTCTAAGGAATTTATCCATTCCATATCTACTAATATATTTGTATTCAGATTTAATGTTGGTTTTTGTTGCCTCAAGAAGTGGTCTAACGTTGATCTTCTGCATTGTGGATCGGTGTGCTCCATATAGGTACTGTTGTTATTCATATCCTAAGTGAGTTGTCTCAGTATGGGGATAAGCGGATCAGCACCTGTTGCTTCACGAGATCAACTATAATTATCATGAGTAGTAGGGAAATCCCAAAATCAATTATGTGCGTTGAAATGATTTCCATTCCTTCCACTGGGCGCCATTTCAAAATTAATGGAATACACTAGATTAATTTATGAATCCCTATACGTAATTACAACCCTCTAAAAAACATAACATAAATTTAACTGTTTATGGATATAATCCATAATCATAAAAAAGTTTCCTTTGATGAAGTATATACTCATAAACACTTCATAATAGTTTTAATGAAAATGGGAATTATCCAAAGCATATCCCTCGGGAGTGTCCTAACCAAGAGTGCAACATGGCCCGTGGTCATGCACAAGTTCCCATTAATGTCTAGCTCAAATCAGTGCTTTTGGGTTATACCCATAGGTACATATGTGCCAGAGCCGCCTCTACCTGCTCATATTTAGAGAGGTATTTTTTTCTTATAAAAACTAGAAAATCTCTACAAAACCAAAATTCTATGAATTTATTCTATACTAATCCCCAAAGTCTATATTAGTGTAATGTTCTCTAATCAGAGTTTTTCAAAATCAAACTACCAAGGCTTGTACTAAACCTCCCCATATACCATCTGTGACCCCCTGACACTATTTACCTAGAGTCAGAGAACTATTACATAACATTAGCATGATAAAAAAAGATAAAGTATCGAAAGACCAATTAGATTAGTATCCTTGGAAATACAACATAAATTCATAAGTTTTACATTACATTTTAAAATGAAAAACTACAAAAAATAGTCTCCATAGTCCACAATCATATCTCTTATATTATCCGTACAGTTCACTCCTAATATACTTCTTTGCATCATGGAAAAAAACATAGAAATGGGTGATCTTAGATGATCTGAATGGATAATAATATAACTGAAACTTTTATAAATAAGTAAAAATATTTAAGGAAATGTATGACTAAAACAAAATCCTTTTAAACTTAGACATCAGCATAATATGGCTAAGACAAAATCAAATAATTGCTTTTAATTATTCATGTGGGTATTCTACTAGATGAATAATCCAATGCAATATTAATATCCACATTCATATTGATTGAACTCATAATGTTGGAATTCATAACCACATATTCAAGGCCTTGTGCCAAGACTAAATATAAGATTTTGTCAAGGCCTTATTCCAAGACACTAGCTTGTCTCATGAGACCAACCAATGCATCAAGGAGCTATAGCGGGCTCCACCCATCACTTACTAAGTCTAGTGCATTCCTCTCATGAAAAGATTAAAAATAACCTAAACATTCGTATTAAAACTACCATACGAAACATTAACATTTTATCCATAAACTATGAATGATATAAAAATAACACATCTATAGTCAAACATATCACAAAACCTTCAATACAATATGGAATATTTGTATCATAATAAATCAACTTCAAATAATCTTACAATCCATAAAAGGATGTTGAAATAGATTAAATCCAATCTTTTTTATAGAAATATCTCTTTCCATTTTGAAATCATTTAAATTTCATATAGTTATTAAATAGAACATTTATTTTGAAAATATTCATATAATATTGTAAGGGAAGCTTTGATGATGTTACAATGACAGAAAGTAGCCGCACCCGCCATATAAGTAGAAAAAAAATATTTACCTTAATTTTGTCAAAAATGTCAAAAGGTTATTTGATTGGAAAATGGTGGAAAGCTTCCTTTAAAAACATGTATAAAAAGTCACAGAAGTATATAAATGACTTTCCACATAGTCTAGTAAATAGTTAAAATGTTTTGGAATACATTTTTAAGAATCATGGATGTGGATGATAAAGAGGTCCCAGTAGATACATATATAAAAACAACCTCAGATAATAAAGAGACTTTAAAATTAACCCTTACCTTGTACTTTTCCTTGGTCGAGGATAGATTAAAATCCTATATAATGTTGATATAATTGATATTAAATTATACATGAACCATATAATTTAATATTATATCATATATGATCTTCTAATATTGCGTTCTTAATAATATTTTAGTATTATCATCGTATCGGGTGTTAAATGATTCGTTTTCCTTTATATGCTTTGTTACGTAAGAAATGTTTGTTATGGATTGGATGTATTTTATTCATATACATAATGATATTATAGTCAGAAACATTATTTTTAATCATAAAATGATAGTTATTCTTGAATGATTATGATGTGGAATTAATCTAATCGCGTCTGTGGAGGCGTTAATCCGTACATTTGCACGAGCGACAATATCATTATTTTGATATTAAAACTGAATATAATTGGATAGTATATCATATATAATGAACCATTATCATGTTTTATTTTTTATTTACATCATTTATAGGCATTATTATTCCCATCAAAATGATGAAGTGTTTGAATAACAAACTACACCACGACGGGTTGACGGAAATCCGTACGTATGCAAGTATGGTGACATTGACATTTTTAGGATGGATATAATAATGGATATGGTTTTTACATTTTTATAATAACTTAAAAATATTTATAAGATACTATATTTTTTATTTAAGAATGGAAACAATGGATAAAGAGTAAGTGGATGAAGAAAAGAACTTGAAAGAGGTGATGAAATATTTATCTCCTCTTCAGGTTCTTCCATTTGATTTGATTAAAAGGGATCAATAGGTTGGATTTCTGATTAAAGGAAGGACTATAGGATAAAGGGACGAAAATTGATATGATATTTGGTTAGGGTTTGACTGAGCCAAATGGATTTTATGGTGTGTATTTTAGATAAGGTGAGGTGCCCTTTTAAAAGAATGTGAGGGTCAATTTAGGAAAAGTTTGAAATATTACTTTAATATAAAACAAATTTTAGTTTTAAATCTATCCAAAATGAATTATTCAAAATATAAGGTGGGGATTGGTAGAAAACCACTAATAAAATAGGTTTTAGACAGATATAGGTCATCATATTAAACATATCTTTTATATTTAACTCTTAGTTATATCGTTTGACATTTATCATGTCTGGTAGTATTTTAATATAATATGGTTAATAAACATACTATAAGATGCCTAGAGAACCCCATGTGGATAATTATTAATATATATGACCTTATATATTTCCTTTAGCTAAACTGTAGATTTTTAGGATTATAATACCAATTAATAATATAATATTTAAAAAAACCCTATTATATCAATTTTGACAGTATTTGGTATTTTGTTTTTGTTAAATTCATAAATTAATTATTAATTCGATAAAAATTCAATTAATCAACCCTAAAATGTCATATTAACATATAAAATTAATGAAATTCATCAAAAGTCCCAATTTATATTTTTTGGAGATTTATAATATCAATTATTTTATTATTTTATTATTAATGTAATTATTGGGTCATCATTGTGTTATAAATAAATAAAATTATTTAATGTCTAAAAATTATAAATAAAATATCTTTATGTAGGAATTTTTTTAGCTTTCCAATGAAAATTTACTGTTGAATTTATCTTGTATATATCCCTATATTAAAAATAGTTTAGTTATTAAACATTGAATTTAACTCATTTAAATCACCTTTAAATAAAATAATAATAAATGTCCTAATCTAATATAGGTGGACCTAATGGATCATATATTATTCCAAAGGTTGATTTTTGTTGAATTAAATATATCCAATAGAAATATGACAAGTGTTCGGGTACTAATAATATTATTTTTACCCTTAATTACCCTATTTACTTTTAACTATGGTAAAGAAAAAAAATTACTATTCACCAAAAATTATTTTCGTCTTATTGAACCAAATTTTACTTACTGATATAAATCATGCCTCTTTTATTTTTGAAATTCAACTCACAGAAGTGGTAAAATTATGTTTTATGCGAATTTTCAAATGCTTCTAGGAGGTGGGTAAAAGACGGTAAAATGTTCAATAAAATTTTATATATCTAATATTACTACAACATGACTGAAATGAATTATATTGAACATATATAAGTATTATGTTTCTATTTTGACCAAAAATAAGTTGAAATAAAAAAATTAATTATTTAATTAAAAGGTCGGGTTTTAACAATAACGCAGTGTTTTCACTATTCATCAAAATTTGAATGTTTTCAGAAAAATACCAAAAATTCACCCTAAGATAATTTCAATATTCCAAATTCAAAAATTAAGTAAATTTTGAAAGATAAAATTTATAAAATTTCAAACAGTGGGTATTACTATTTATAATAGCATGTTTGATTGGTTGTGGTGTGTTTGAACTTGAAGTTGCGTATAATGTAAACTGTTATGTTATTCAAAGGGAAATGTGTTGTGTAAGCTTTGGGTGTTACACTCCACATACTCCATAGGGTACCGACTAGAATCATAGGTCTATAATGGTCCCATGGTGATTGTATTGCTACTTTTCAAAGTAAATTTCAATATAAATAATATCAATTGATAAAATAACAAGAAGAAACAATATATGGATAGCTTAATGAAAGAGACAACAAGTCACCATGTAACACATCTTATATTAATACGATAGATACACTATATATCATTATGTCGTGAAAATAAATATTCCAATATAAAAAATGGTTAATAATGTAGTCTTGATTCCTCGCCCAATCTAGATATACTGTTATAAAACCCACAATTTCATCCACAAACTTAATACAATGTCTATTTCTAGAACATATAACATAAAACATGTAACATCTACTTAGGTACACAAGTGAATTGGAAGAATAAGATGGCTGTGAGTACAACAGACTAAGAAACCACTAACAATTTATAATGTAATAACTAGTCTATAAAATAGTGTATTTAGATAATCTAGGTAAAATAAATAATCATTTACATAAAAGAAACATGTCTTGCCTTTAAATTGATGATAAATTACAATTTTATTATTTATGTTCTATAATACAATCTGACCAACCTAAACTCATCTGACCATTCTGAAATCCTAATATATAGTTTTAAGGGACCACAAAAATATAATAACAAAGTAAAGGTCAATAATAAATTCAATTTTACACTATTACATGAATCATATGTCTATGTAATCATATCATGTTCTTTCATTTGGAGAAAAGGGCCTTAGTCTGAAATCCAGACCATGCTATTTTAAGGAGACTATAGCCTCAATGTAACATCATAAACAAAGAGAAACATTGGGAGTCCTTGATCCTGAATCAAACCCAAAAGAAAAGTAAATATCTACTATCACATACACTAGACATTCAGTACATCAATGGGTCCTAGTGCATCAATATAGTCTAGATATTGTGAGTATGTTAACAATAAAATACCCCAATCATATAATTTACAAATATAAACATGCCTCATTTACCATTTATCACATTTATATACTTTAATATGTCAATTTCCAAGGTTCTTGTAGACCCTTAAAATCACACGATGGAATAAATCGCCAATAAGAAATATTAATTTTAAATCAATTGTATTCCAACATTTAAAACTCAGGTCTTAATTTTTTAGAAACTAAACTATGGATTCAAGTATTTCATTTCATTTTTTATCCATTCAAAATATCTATTAATGATTTTTATTAAAAAGGGGAACCATTTATTCATTTGAAATCATTATTTGAAATCCCTTAAGAAAAACTGTTTTTAATACACTTTTAGGTATGTACAAAATTTTAAAATGTCACCCACTTTTAAAACATCATTTTTCTTTATTTAGAACCATAAATGGATCAAAATCGGTCAAACTCTATTTAATTGATTTTCAAAACCATCATAGTTATTTCAAAAACACTAGAATATGAAAATTTATATCATAACCTTAACCATTTCCTTTAGATAAGTACCATCACCTACCCATTCACTGTCATAATTTTCCATAACCAATGTTTACTAATTCACCACATAGTCTTTAAGGGCTTTGTATTCCTCATGGGTATCCTTAGTTCGATTTTGAATCATGAACTAGCCCAATGAAGTCCTTGAATGATGTCAAACCAAAACTAATGCTGAAATTCATCTCCATAGTAATATAAATTAAAACACATTAATTGAGTCCATAGACACCACCACATCCACTTGTAGATCATATGGACAATGGGAAAATGACTTTATACCACATACAATATACGCGTAGAAAGATGGTATTCCAACCATGGAACTTGATCCTAGCCGAAAAAATTAACATCACAACATAGAATCTTCTATAAAAGGATGGTTTTACGGTTTCAAAATGAAGGGAAACATTCATCTTAACCTCTTCTATAAAATGGAATGAAATATAATAAAAACATTCCAAAAGGATCAATTATAACCCAATGACATAATAATTGCCTAATAACTGATGAAAAATAATACATGGAGGATAGGTGCGCTCTTTGTTCATCACCATTTATATAAGTGTCAAATGGAAGAGAAATTCGGGGGATAAAGAAATAATATCGTTAGAGAAAAAAGATAAAACCCCATTTTTAAAGAGGTGTAGGGTTTAGCCACAAGATAATCCAAATAATGTTCCAAAAATGAAGTACCATCTATTCAAGAGGAAACCAAGACACATAGTTTTCCTTTCCTCCCACAATGTGGGAATTACCATGTGGTGTCCATGTTCTTTCCAAAATTCAATGTATACTAGGACACACAAACTATTAAAGGTGACAACACGGTATGAAAAAGAGTAAATAATCCATGCATTAACCACTTTCTAAATTGGAGCTAGGACACACATTTTATACATATCCACCGACATGGTTTTGGAAGGCCATGAAGAAACTACGGTCCTAATAAATATTTTCCACCTTTTAATCGTTTTCATGTCTTAAACCCCTAGGACACCCCAAAGACCTATCCTACTCACGAGTAACATTCCATAAAAAAAATTTCAAACAAATTAATACATTATATATGGGTTGGGGTCTTACAATTGAAACATGATATGGGTATATTCAAACTCATATCTTCTAATAATTCAATGGAATGTTCTTTGAAAATTTCACAGCGTTTTTTACATTATCATTAATCATAGTTACAACAATATACTGTTTTTTATGGTGATAAATATTAACAATGGATATAATACAAGATGAAAAATTATATTTCTTTTTATCTTATTTTTTAAATCCTAATTTATATAATGGAATACATTTTACCATATCATGTTTCTATAATTTTCTGAAATTAATTTTTCAATATTCCCCAAAAACATATTGTAAAATAGTTTCCTAAAAAATAGCGATTTTATGTAATAATAATGTTGTTATATATAAATTAATAATAAGAATCATTCCAAAAAATTTAAATAAATTATTTTAATAAAATAAAATAATGAATTTTTAAAAGTAATTAAAAATATATGGGAAATTTTTAATACAGCAGATGAAATAACTGTTTTTTATAAAAATAATATTTTCACTATACATAGATAAATGAATATTTTTATATAAATTCAAAAAAATATTTATAAAATAATATTCATATGATAATTGTAACAAATGATTTTTATAATATAAATTTCATTAAAGGTAATTTTTTTTTTTATAATTTTCCATTAAAAATCATTAATAATACATTTTCATGGAAATCTATTTTTGATGAATTTAATGAATTTATTAAATATTGTGAGTTCATTTAATAAGAATTAATAAATATATGTTTATTAAGTAGGAATTATATATATATATATCATAATGTAGTTGATCATATTCATAACTATAATCTCAATCTCTATGTTATAACAGTCATATTTAAAATATAATATTTGTAGTTCATTAATGCTCAGTTTTTTGTATCATATAAACTATCAAATGTATTCATCTTCCAAATCATTGTATATTAAATTTACATATTACATTTATAATTAATTAAAAATGATAAATAACCCAAAACTATAAAAAAAAATATTTATGAAATAATATTATGAAATTTTGTAAATATTATTTAAATTGATAGTAAAAATGAGGAACCCTATTGTATTATCCAAATATGATCCATGAACATCCATACATTGCTCCTCAATATTAGTGGGATAATGCAATATGATCAACTGCATCCTTATATTCAAAATTTACCATTACATGGATATCTTATCCAATCAATGATCATGGGGGGGGAATGATTTTCTCTTTATGAATGAGTGAATTGATGATATTTTTTCATTTTAGAAATCATATAACTTCTATAAAAATATATTTAACAATTATTTTTAATCTAGGATAAAAAAAATTCTAATTTAACACATGATGTTATACATATATTAAATTATAGTAATACCCCATGTTGAAAAAAAAATATTATTAATAATTTTATACCCCACGAAATATGTTTATGTAATTTCCATTTAATAAGAAATAATTTAATATTCAATTGAATAATATTAAATAAAATATAACATTTTTGTCATATCAATAACTGGACACATCAATCACCACCTAGGGTTTTTTTGTGATATTACTAATAAAATATTTATTTAAATTAATGATAATCCTTTGATAAATAAAATATATATTGTATATTAAAAACAAATGAATAAATACTTATTTTTACATTCAAGTAAGTAAATAATTATCAATATTAATATATATATCAATGTTATGTATAAAATATATTTATTTACCAATTATGAATAAATATAAAACTTATCAAATTCGCTTATCACATTCTAAAGCTGTATATTTGGAAAATGGGTATGTATGCGATAAGTATCACTGACAAAATTTTCCCCCTAATATAAGATTAACATTTATTCATAATAATAATTCAATAAAATTTAATGAAATTTTACGTACAGTTAACGTGTGACTCTCTAGGACACCTTCATTAGGTCATAAATATATTATACTTAAATACAAAAATTAGTGTATAATAACACATAAAAGAACCCCTAGATAAATATGTAAACCACTCAATGAAAAAACCATCAGATGAACCATTTTATGTAAAATTATCCAATTTTTTTACTAATACTCTTCAACCATGATACAAACGTGTACCATTACCCTATAATTTTTTATTTATCATTCATTAACAATCCAGAATGAAATTTTCAATGAAGTATGTTGTCCATGGATTTAATTAGACTATTTTATTTTAAAAAAATTAGAAATATATATTTTCATCAATTAATATAGATTAAATAAATTATTTATCGAATATATTATCTCAAATAAACATTTTTCATACCCAAACATGACAAATATGTAATAATTATGAATATACAAAAGGGAATTCTCAATACCCGCATGATGCTTACATGTTCTGGTGAATTGGTGAATATTCATTGGTAATATTTTCAACCAAAAGGATATAAGAATCAAGAGATGTAATGAATAATACAAATTAATATTTTTCCCAAAACAAAACATTAAAATATAAATTTTTTTACTAGTATGCAACACAACTCTCTATGACATATTGACCAATATCTTATTATTCCCACATATAACATTGAAATAAATAATCTCAAATACCCATAAATTCGATGTCTTTCTATTCCCTTTCATACATTTGAAATGAAAATGTCTACTTTAAACCACTAGAAGTATTAATTGTGTGAGATCAATAAACCATTACGGTCCCACCAAGTGTTCCATAAGAAAAAATTACCAAATAATACAAATATGATTCAATTAGTGAAAATGTATTATGATTTAATATTTTCTCATTAATTCTTAAAAACTTAATTTTTTCCACATTTGAATTTTTTTTAAAAAGAATGTGTCAGAATATATTTTCATATTCTGTAAAAAATAATAGTGTCATCATTTACATAAAAATTCAAAAATAAAAAATTTATATACCATTTCAAAAACATGAATAAACAGTCCAAAGTGACATGAAATTCAGTTGTAATATTTTATTACTACGGTTTGAAGTGAAAATATAAATTACGTTTGAGCAATCTATAATCCTAAAATGTGAATTACCATGGAAAACTAAATATTTGTTCACCCTCTTCCAATTCATGAGAGATCATCTATATCTAGTACTCCATGTCAAATAACAGCAACCCAATATCAAATATGAAATTGGTTTTCCCCACTCATGGTGGAAATATTTTCATGTTTAAAATCACTGCAATGGGGACTTTTAACAACAAAAATCCAGCTTTACCATTGTAATATGAAAAACACCAAAATTTTTAATTAACATAATTTCAAATCATATCCACCGTCAATTATTCATAATATTTAATAAAATATTTATAGAAATAAAAACCATTACATGAGAAATAAAATGTAACTTTTCAATGCATGTTAGAATTTAGGATTTTTATGACAATGTATTTTTATGAAACATCATACCTTAAAGACATAGGACAATCAATAATAGGTTGGAACCAATAAAAATATAAGAAGAATCTTAAAGAAGATAAGAGGAAGACATAAATTGTAACCCTCATTGAAATTTTTTTATGTAATAACCCTAAATTTTTCATATCCATAATTATAATGGAATCACAAGATAAGAGGAAAACATAAAGTAAAAGATTTGAGAGGACACTTTTGGTGAAAACCCATGATGATCTAGATAAATACCTATAGAAACCACAATACTTGTGAAGAGAGAATAAATCCAATAAGAGAGTAATGTTTTAAATATTTAGGCAATACCAAAAAGGTGAATATAGTGATAAACATAGCCATATTTGAAATAGAGAAGCTTAAAATTAAATAGTTTCCTTGATGGGTTGAAAAAATGAATCATATAATAATGATAATTATCTTTAAGTATAAAAATTTCAATCTCTAAAAATTTTATCCTAAAATGATCTATAGTTACATAAAAAAGGATAGCCAACATGATTAGTCAAATCAATTAATGCTGTGAATCCATGATTCAAGCGGTTAATGGATGTAGTAGCAAGATAAGACACCTCAAAAGAGACAAAACACCCAAACACTCTCTATAATCAATATGAAATAAAAATTTATAATTTATAATCATTTTATATAATTTTTTAATTATAAATATGTGACCATATGCCCACAATATCTATTTATATACATAGAATGTTATGTTGATAATGGATGATCTATAAATTTGAGAGGCTATAGATCTGTGTTGATTGATTATCACTCCAATGTTACTTGAGAATCATTATAATTAACTAATTTCTATTAGACCAATGGAATATATATTTAAAACTAATAATTTTTTAGGAATAAACTATAAAGAAAATTCACTCAACCACTGACATAAAGATTCCACATTGATTTCTTCCGAATTCATATATTGAGAGGGGTGAGGGTGTTATCTCATTAATTGATATTATTTAAATACAGTAGATATATTAGTTTAAAAAGGTGGTAAAATCAAAAACAAATATTCCGCACTTAAATCTATTTGACTACCTAAAAAATTCACATGTATCTTGGTTCTAGAATCCCATGATAAGATATTATTTATGACCCAACTTAGGATAAAGAGAATGAATACCTTGTCATCAATTGAAATCTAAAATTGACAGTTGAAATGATTTTCGTAATAATTTTTCTAACTCTAATATATCACCAATTTATAATTAATATTCTAGATATTATTTATTATTTCATTAACAATAACATGCATAACATATAATGTGTCACTGAAAATGGACCATCATTGGGGTGATATACAAGGTCAACTATAAACAACTTAAAAATAACTATTTTGACATGTGATTGGGAAATATTTTTGTAATAAGATACAACAAGTCCAAAATGTTAGTAAAAATAATCCGTACTGTCCAATACATAATCATATAGATAAACATTGAGAAAATAATTCACTCTCTATATTTTACTATCCATCTTATGGTTTTATGAATTTCCAAGACTATCATGAGAACCCATTTCCCAATGGAGAGAATTTCAAAATAAATAGGTAAAGCATGGGATATCTATATGAAATAATTGGTAAAAGAAACCATTAAAACCTATATATTTCTCCCAAAACCTTCATTACTAGGTCTTTTACAATAGTGGTATACAAGATTTTAATAATTAGAAAAACCATGGTTCGTTGGAGAATCCCAAACCAAAAAAGAATTGTTCCCTTTGGTCTCCAATTGTAGTCCAATGATGAAATCCATGAAATCCTCAACCCAATAGTATAATATTATTAGGGAATGATAATAAAAATCATAAGGATTTTACTGTTCATCACTAATTCAATGAAACATATTACAAAAATTCACAAAATTACCAATTCACATCATCAAATCATGCCATATATATTGAAACATTATATATTTTTACTTCTCATAATTTATTTGGTGAACTCCCTCTAATAGTCATTATACTGATCCTTCACAACCCATAATATAATTTATGTAATAACACACTGACTCCTAACACAATGAACAGCTTTCATAGTAAACTATGACATAAATATTTCCTTCCCAATATATATATAATTTATATACTATATAACTCTTCAGATTATGTTTTCCCCTTGAAAACTGAATTGATGAGAGATTGTGTCTTTTTTATACTACCTACTGAAAAATTATTCCCCCCATCAATTTTAACCATATGTATCCAAGAAAAAATTTACAATTTGATCCACAATATTAGAATCCATCAAAACTGAACATGGTTTCTTTATAACGAAGGTGATGAATACATCATTATCCATTCTAGGGGTGTATGTGAAGATAATTTCAAAGTACTATTGGAACTTCCCCATCACATTAGTATAAAATTTTGGTATATTTTCAAAATGGTATAACTCAATATTTTATTATCATAAAATATGTGGAACCTTTCAGAAATTTTCTAATGTGATTAACTCTTATGGTTATTTAAGAAATAATGGAGATCTGTATAATCAATGCGGATGCCCTTTTATACATTCAAAGTTGTCTAGAAGAATATTCCACCACTAGATCTTATTTCATTACCACACAACCAAAAGATGTTCATAATTAATCATAAAACACCACATATCATTTTAGGACTTTTATAATAAAAATTGGTTTTAAAAGGTCAATATCTATTTCAATTCATTAAAGGAACCCAAAATCCTTCAATCCCAATATAATATCACTTTATAATTAGTGAGAAATATCAATGTTGATTGCATATTTTGTATGTTCATTAAAACCCACCAGAAACGTCATACTTAACCAATAATTCTCAAATCATGGAAAACATTAATTGATAATTCCATTATATGAATTATTTCACATTTTATGGTGTACTGAGATTTCTTCCACCAAGACCACATGTACATAAAATTTGATATCAAGAATCCATAATGAAAATTTTGATATGTTTTCATAATTAATGTTGTATCATAAGGATCAATTTTTTTTCATAGTTATAGCTCATGTTATACCTATATTATTGAATAAAACGAGATAATATCCATTAATAACATGAAAAATGTATCTTTTTACTAGTGAAAATATTTAGATCACCTACTCTATAAAAATTGTAGGGGCATTCTCTAGGCCAAGTGATATTATGACATAAACAATGTAGTTGTACCTACTACTGAAGGTAGGAAATGTATCCTAAGACTCATATGATTTGAGTTGTTGGTATATAAATGGAAGATCAATATTTGAGAACAACCATTCCTCCATTAACAAATCCAAAAAAATCAATGCATGGAAAAAGGTATTTCTTCATAATCATCACCATGGTGAGCTTCGAATAATCAATTCAATGGAAAAGTGTTCTATATTGAATCATAGTAAAAACTATAGTAGACTCTAATGACAATAAAATAAAATAGATAAAACCTTTGTATTTCAAATTTTATGATATGGTCTTTAGATTTTTTAATTAATTTTTTCTTATCTGTTATGATTTTATAGATATCAACTACATTCCTAGTACTAATATAATAAATTAATCAACAAATATTTAATGTGGAAGATTAAGTATATCTATTAGGAACACTTAAATGATCACTGGATGGAGTTCAGAACTAAATAAAATCTCATCAATTTGAACTAGATATTGAGGATATATATTTTAAAATATATATTATGAATTATCATAATCATTTAATCCTAAAATCTCATTCTTTTAGAAACACCTAAGTGTTAAGACATGGTATATTAATGAAATTATACAACAATAAAAAGTAATCTAAATTCTAAAAGAAATAATTATTTCTATACCAAGTATAACATCAATTAGATAAATATCACGAACCATGAAATTTATATTTCACTCAAATAATTAAATAGAAATGGTGTATGATGAGAATAATGAACAATACTTCTTTTTCTTTATGTGATGATTATTGATACCCATAGAACATGGATTGAGTACCATGGTGATATTTAAAATATTACAATTGTGGGATTTTATAAGAGGAATGATAAGAATCATTTTAAGATGAATTATTCTAAACATTAAAGAAAAAATATTATTACCTCTCATGATCACAGGGAAGCCCTCAAACCCTGATAGAAACTCTTCCACTTCATAAAAATACTTATCCTTAGATGATTAGTTTGTCCATCAACTGTAATATGGATTACGAAAACCAATTAAATTAGATTCATCTAGATGAGACACTAACCCTCTTAGTTTAAATGATACAAAAGTATATCATCATTAGGGGAATTAATATAGAAATGTTTTAGATATCTCATTTGTACAGAAAAGAGGAAATCGTTCAATGCTACCATGATTCCAAATTTCTTATCCACTATCTTGTTGTAAGTAATAGTTCATAATCTAACATTTACAATAGGCATAAGATGAGTTTGATACTAGAATCCACTAACACCTCTATATAATGACTCATTCTATATTGACTTCCATCAATAAGATCCACTATTACTACCACTAGATATGAAAGAATCACAAAAAATAATTACATTACTTATTGATCTATCTTCTCCATGAGTTCATTAAACACTACATTAGTAATGTTAAAATTTGTAGAATATCTTTCTTTATCATTGGCTTGAGATGGCAGAGAGACATTACTAGGCCTTAAGAAACATACCAAAGATTCTAAAAGCTGGAAATAAATTCCAGGGGATTTATTTATAATTTTTGGGACCATTATACCTTTGATGATAAAAAACCATCCATCACAACATACCAATATAAAACACTACATGATGCATGATAAGAATTATTTACAATCCAAACATTTAATTTTTACCAAAACCATCCAAAAAGTACCACCATGTAAGAAAAACTAACATTAAGTAAATAGAGAAAGACAAAATAATCAAAATCAAATACAATCGATTCATTCCAAGGATCCACATGCTCAAAGATCCAACTCCACCAAACTGGCTATGTATCACAAAATATAATTAAAGTTTTGTGATACTTTACCTTTTCTCTTATCCCAATAGATCATATCTAAAAAATCATCAAACTGAAAAAGATACGGTGAGTACTAAAACTCAGTAGTATTTCCCTGATGACATCCCATCTCATGTCACTAGGATAAAAAATTTTATCAAATTATAAATAAAATTATTATATAAAAAAATATCTAAATAGTTAATAAAAAATGTAAATTAAAATTAATGTTAGTAGGTTTCCAAAGAAATTACATAAAAAATTATTTAAATCCTTTTACATCCTATTTTTGCATAGCCCATCCCATTACACCCAACCATAAATTCAATCATGCATATAATCCATAAACCTTCATATAATCATGAGTGGTGAGTCTTCCTTCCTCTAATTCATCACGAGGTGGACCACTTTAATGGGGGTACTTCATGACATTATCCATCCCAATGCATAGGAAGACACACAATACAACCATTCCAATTAATACAAAATGAAAGTTCGTTCAAACCATTTCAATAAAACATAAATATTTTTATTAAAACAAATTTTTACATGAAGAAAAACAAAAAAATTATTTTAAATTCATGTTATCAAAAAAATTACGAAAAATACCTTAGATTTCACAATTTAAAAAAACAAACACTAAAGAGAGTTTCAACAATTATATAATAGTTGATAATAAAAAAAAATAAATCAAATTAAAAATTTGGGAACTAATATTTCATTCTCTAAAATAGAGGTTTTGAGAGTGAAGCCACCTACATTGTGTTCTACGGAGAAAAAAACAACAACATGAATAATATTCATGAAATAAGGTTAAATCTAAATACAACAAACCTTATATCTCTTCACTTATCAAACAAAAGAAAAAAACTAAACATATATGGAATTCACAACCTGAGATCTACCCACAATGGGTCTAGATCAAAGAAACCAAGGGAAATGGAAATGTAGATCTACGAAAAAACATGAATTAAAATGATTGTCCGTAGACCATGAGGAATCAGATTCTAGTCACTAGGATCACATCCATATCAATAGGAGAAGATATTTGGACCTTTGGGAAAGAAAAACCCTATGATAGGGCCAAATTGGAGTAAAAAAGAGTGAGATATATAAGAAAATGTATGATATACATTATTTAAAGATGTTTTTACTTCCATTCAAGGTTTATTTGCATAGATAGTCAAACCATGTGCTAAAAGTGCATTATAAACTACCTCAAGGATGATCCTCGCAAAGTCATGTCAATTGGTCTCCAACCTGCGTGCCAACTACACTGAAAAATAGCCTCAAAACAACCAAATCAAACATCGAAGTGCACAATTTATCCTTAGAGGATGAACAAATTGGGAAATCTGTGTGACACCCATGCCCCATCCCATTTTCCCCTGTATCATTTTTGAAAAATATTCTATAAGTGTTTCATGGTTTCACAAAACTATACACAACCCAGGCACCTATATAAAATCCTAAAAACTCTAAAAAGGTTTTAGAAACCCTCACATGATTACCCATATACTCTTTATATAGAAAAAGATTAATGAATGGTTTAAATACCAAAAACCAAGGGGTTCTAAATTTTCCCCACCATTAGACCTTATGTCCTTAGAATCTAGAACACCATTGGGGACCAGAAAGAGTTTCGACTTTTACTAATTCATTTTTTTCTCCTGTTTCCAAGCAACCTCTAGAATTTTACTATGCTTCCAAAAACCCCACACTAGGACAATGTTATTTACATTCATGCCTTTCTCTTGATTGTCTACAATCCTCAACAGAATATGTACCAATTAAGCATTCATATATAGTTTAACATGATCCATTCTAATCACATGGTTATGATCTAGCTGATAATTTTCAACCAAGATATGTGTAACAAATTATGAACATCATTGAACTATTGTGGAAATGAAAAATGATATTTCATATCACTAACCCATTCCAATATCTCCAAAGGGACAATGTATCAAGGATATAAGATGAACTTATTCCAAACACAACTATTTCCAAACATTAGAGAAATTTTGAAGAAAACATGATCACTGTCCTTGAATGAAAACAGTTTTCAATGATTATCCACAAATAATTTTTGATGACTATGAGCCTTCTCCATTCATTTCATGATCAAATAAATCATATCAGTTATTTCATGGACATGGTTTGGTCCAACTAGAGATTTCTCCCATCTTTCTACCCAACAAAGCAGAGAATGACAATGATTCCCATACAATACCTCAAAAGGAGCCATATGTATTGAGTCATGATAGCTATTATTATATGAGAACTCCACTAATGAAACATGATCATACCATGAGGAATCAAGATCCATTACACATGTCTATAATATGGATTCCATAATTTGTATCATCTGTTCATAGTAGCCATACATTTATGGATGAAACACCATACTCATAGTCAACGAAGTCTAAAGGGATTTATGTAAGGATTTCATGAAACTAGACGTAAACCTCATATATCAGTCTGATATGATCGAATCTAGTATTTCATGTGTCTTTAACACTTCTAATATATAGATTTTTGATATGTCCCCCATCGTATAAGATTCTAATATAGTGACTAAATGGGCCAACATATTATGTTGGTCCCATGTTACCCATATCAAATTGTGTTTCCAAATGGTTATTTAGAGATCGGTTATAAAGTCCATAGCTTACTGCACCCATGTAAAAATAGGTTTATGTAGTAACTATTACATACCTACTACTCATTTATACTCTACATTAAGCTATTGTAATGTCAATCACCATGAAATAAACTCAATCACCTTCCTTTTCAAACAGACCCACCAAAACTGTGTTTCCATTAACTTATACATCTTCTGTATTTCTGGATGAATAACCCATCAGGAATGGTGGTAATCACGAAGATGTTCTCTCTAAAAATCCATCAGCACAACCATCCAACTTATGAAAAACAAAATTTAACCCTCATATACCCTCCATCCCTCAATGGTATCCCCACCATTAATTTTGTACATCATAGAAACATATTTTACATTAGATATATGTGTCTCTTTAAAAATATTTACTAAATCATGAGTCAAATATATAGGAATAGAAACCATAAGATCAACTTGATCATCACATTCCTAATGCATGTCTGGTAGGACCAAAATCAAATACACTAATCTGAGGCCACTTTTTCCTACTGAGTATATGAATTATTTCTTAATGCATCTTCCACCATATTTATATTCCGTGGTTTATACAATAACTAAAAGAAAAAAATATAGAGATTCACCATCCTCTTCATTGTCTATTATTCAAATATATTTTGGGGAAAATATGTTTCAATCACTTATGATTTAGACATTTAGTAAATTTTTCACCCAAGATGTAATGTTGTCATGTCATCAAAGCATGGACTACGGTAACTAGCTCCAATCATGTGTTCTGTTTCTCTTATCATGAACTCATAATGGTCATGAACTACAAGAAACCACATTATCTATTTTCATTATAACACAACCCAACCCAGATCCTGAATTATCACAATAAACGACATTCCTTTATCATGATTCGGTAAATATCAATATAGGTGTCGATATAAGGAAAACAATTATCTCTTGGATTGAATTTGGGATTACTTCATTCTATTGGAATGGAATAGTATTCTTTTTCAAATCTATATTAGGTGAATATAGTCATTCTTAATGACATAAAAATCATTGATAATAACCAGCTAGACCAAGGAAACTCCATATCTCAAATACATTCTTTGGAAGTTACGAAGATATTACAACTTCAATCTACTCCAGATCAAATGAAACACCTATTTTCAAAATTAAAAGTCCTATAACATGTACCTCATGAATCCAAAAATCTATCTTTTGTAATTTTCAAAACAAATGACGATCTTCCACGATTCCCAACTCTATCACCATGTGTTTCTCATACTCAACCCTTGTCATTGAATACATCAATATGTCATCCAAAAACTCCACAACAAAAGAATCCATATATTACAAAATTATTTTAGTCATCAATTCCATAAATATGTTCAGTTAATTCATTAGTCCAGAATGCAATAAAACATATTCTTAATGGCCATATCTTTTTATCAATGTTGTGTTTAGATTCTCTTCCTTAAGAACACACAACTGGTTACATAATGACCAAATTTCAGTTTTGAGGACCACTAAGATCCACTAATTTGATCAAAAAGATCATCAATGTGTGGAATTGGATACGAATTCATTATCATAACATTGATAATATTAAGATAATTCACACATAGTCTTATATTTCCATCTACATTCCTCCCTAATAAGACAAGTGCTTCCAACAAAAACGTGATATACAGAATTAAAACATTACTATTCATCTCTTCTAACTACACTTTAAACTCCCTTAATTTAGTTGGTGGCATCCTATATGATGGAATGGAAATAGTAATTCTCCCTAGAACGAGATCAAAATTAATCTCAACAACCCTTATTGGGGGAAAACCTATCAGGTTTTCATGTAAGACAACTTGAAATTGATCCACGAGTGCTGGAAAACTATTACCCATGATATCATCAATCGATTCCAAGGGAAATTACACCAATTGGTAAGAGATTAATCCCACTTCTAGTTCCAACATGCTCATTTCAGCTATCATCACATTTTTTCCCTCTAAAGAGCTGTTTGATTCCATAATTAGTCGTAAAATAAAAAAACAAATCTATAATAGATTTTTTGAACCTTGAACATAGTCAACCAATCCATACCTTGGATTAATACATATACATCCATATCTAGATGATAGAAATCCCATTTTAGTTAAGCCCCATTAAAATTTATAGAACATGATCTACATATAAAGTCTTTATATTTTCTTTGGCCATGTAGAGTTAGAATATTTATCATAGAGGGAATCAACTCATATTTTATATTCAGAAAATAAATGTGAACAAGGAGAAATGAAGGAAGGTGATGTACCAGTATCAAACAACACATTCATAATAGTATAAATAACAATAATAGTACCACTCATCATAAATGGTCTAGCCAGATCATCCACAATCACCTTCTCAGCTTCATATAATTTATTCCCCAAAAAACAGTACTCCATGTTTCCATGTTGAGATTTCCCTGCCTGAGGAGTCATGGTATTCCTAGAATCACCATGGCTAGGTATGTTGTAATGATGAGATTGATTCTTCTTCCATCACCCCTTTAAAGAATATGATTCCTATGACACCTGAGAAGTGACTCTTGCACTAGACCTCAGATAATTGTTACAATATCACTAAATAATACCCATCTATTTACAGTTGTGGCATGATATATGTTGTGTCCCAAACACTCACATTATATTTCCAAGAAAATCAAATTAGATACATCATTCATTCCCCCTGGGTCAAGGAAGAAGCTTTAGTGATCTGTTCGCTTGAAATAAATTCATGCTTCCACACTATAAATAAGAGTCCCTCTCCATCTTTCTCCCTATATTAGAGATTCCAACTTCTCTCATGCGTGTCAACATACTTCCTCTTCCCATAAATCTTGAAATGCAACTTTCAGCCACTGTCATTGTATTGAAAATATATGTATATTTAATAATACAAAGAATGAAAATATAGGAGTGAATCTCCATACATATCTCTAATTCAAATATATATACAATGAAGGACACACTAGAAGCATCCTTGAGTGCAATGGGCATTAAATTGATCAATTACACTGCTAGATCCCATCACTATCATGGAAGATAGTATAGGATATAGGTCATAGACATCACATTTAGCTCCACTAGAATGATGATGAAATAAATGATAAGATTAAACATGTTCATCCATAGCTCTACCTTTTCTAATCCAGAATCCCCTTCAAATATGTGTGTATTCTATTTCTGGAACTGGATAGAATGATCCAATTACCTTGACCCATCCCTCTAGTTCTCGGTGCCAATATCTGAAAATGCTTGGATGATACTCTAAACTAGCTGTTGGTTCACCTGTGGCTCATGTTAAACCACATTCTCAACTGATTCTTCTGTTTTCTTCCTAGGATGCTCTCCGGGTTCCATTTCTATACATATAAAAAATTCCTTAACTCTCACCCTATATTATTCTAAGGATTAGAAATTACAAAATCTTCTACACAGACTCTCACGTTATTTCTTTCTGAAATAAACATTTTCCATTATTATCCATTTTTTTTGAAATCATATAATTTATTTTGAATTTCAAAATATTTCTAAAATATGAACCTCATTCTCTATTTAATAAAATTTTATTTAAAAATAGTTTCAAATATTATAATATTCAATATTTTTTCATAAAATAAAAAATCATTTATCAAAATTATGTATACATTCCAAGTTGAATGTCATTCCATAGTTTAATGTCATTCTTATATCATTGGAAAAACCCATGGAATTGAATTTTTAATCATTTAAGAGTCTCTAAAACACTTATCCACCCAACTCCTTGGTAACAAGATGTTTAATATAAAATGTTTTTCTTTGTCATTTTATGATCTACATTTCATGTCTCAACATTATTACTCTTTTCTATAATCCAAATTTTAGTAATATACAAGAATGTAATTCAAATCCAAGACCCACAATACATATTAAAACTTGATCAACAATGAAATAAACATGTTAATACAATTTTTATCAAATAGACTCATGGACAGAACAAAAATGATACAATTTTTAATTGACCATGCATTATCATTGGATTGAGAGTCCAATGATATGTCACTAAGCCTTAAGTGACATCCTTAAGATGCCAAAGGATAAAAATAAATTTCAAGGACTTCATTTAAAAATTGGGGCGTGATTTCACCTTTGAAGATAAACAACCAACCATAACACCATCACAAAATAAAACACTACATGATGCAGGATAATAATGCAACACAATCAAAACATTATTTTTATATCGAAACCCACCAAATTGTATCTCCATAGATGGAAAACTAATATATTGTGAATAGTACAAGACAAAACAACAAAAGTCAAAGACAACAATATGAGTCTATGGATTCACATTCTCTATGATCCAAGTCCACCAAACATCCCATATATCAAAAATTTGTACTATAGATGTGTGATACATTACCTTTTATCATATCCCAATAGTAAATTTAAACAAATGAACCAATGTGACATTAAAGGGATTTTGTACTAATACTCAGTAGGTTCTCCCTGGATACTTCCCAAATCAATCCACTATGATAGAACATGGTAGAAAAAATTACATAAAATAGTCATATAAAACAATTTCTAAATAGTTTACGTCCAAACACAAACAAAAACCAAATAAAATAGTTTTCTAATGAATACACATAAACTATTATTGAAATCATTTAACATTATATATTTGTATAACCCATCCATTTCTAATGAACCATTATTTCAAAAATGCATATAATCCATGGACCTCCCTATACTCGCAAGTGGTGAGTAATCCTTCCAATATGGAATCACTTAGATGACCACATTGATGGGGGCATTTCATGCCCATTGAGGTGCCAAAATTTTTATTGGGTTACATTACACTATTATGCATTTTAGTCCACATAAAATCATTCCACACAACCATAAAAACTCATTCGAAACCCCTTTGTGTTGAACAATTTTCAATAAATAATCATTATTTTTATAGAAAATAATTTTTCCATACCTTAAAACCAACAACTCTTTCTAAACTCATCATATTAATACCATGTTATCATCACAGTTTCTAAAACCAACCCAAATTACCCTATTTCAACAAACTGACACTCAAGAGGGATTCAAAAAAAATTATCACATGAGATAAAAATCAATTTCAATCCCAGCAATCAATTTGAATATATGTCATAATGATCTAAAATAAACATGTTGTGATTAGATAAACCTATATCAAGTTTAATAGTGAAAAATAATATATCATTAAGAATGTTCAGAAAACTAGGTTAAATCTAAATAACCCACCTTATATCTCTTCCCATATCAACAAAAATATGATAAATAAACATATTTTTCATCCAAAACCATAGATATACCCACAGTGGGAATAGATCTATGAAACCAAGAGAAAGGGAAACAGAGATATAAAACCGACAAGAACAACTAAAAACCATCACTTACCATGAGTAATTAGCATCTAGTCAGTTATGGATTCCTTTATATCACCTTTAGATTGATGGGAGAACATTCCTTGGACACTGGGAATGTAAAATCCCAAGTTAGGGGCACGTATGAGAAAAAATGAGTGTTTAGGGGGGACAACACATGATATCCACATTTTAATGAAATTTTTTACCACCATTAACACTTCATTCACACTTTTAGTCAAACCAAATTCTAGCCATGCGTTACCACTACATCAAGGATGATCCTAGCACTATCATCTTGCACGGTATCCATGTTGTGTTCCAACCATGCTGAAGCCGCTACCTCAAAATGATCATATCATAACTTTATTGCACACATTTTATGATAAGTGGTGACATGGTTTGGGAAAATTATGCACAACATATACACCTTCCCTTTTTATCCATCTATAGTGTGTATGATTTCTTGTAAGTGTTTCATAGTTTCCAAAAACCGTTTACCACCCATCAACATGTAGAAAGGCCCCAATACTCTACAAAAGTTACCAAAACTCTCCGAAGATTCACCTATATAGATCATATACATAAAAATAAAAATGAAAGGGTTAAATGATAGAAACAAGGGGTGTTATATAATTTTTATTCATGAATAATTAAGAATGGATATCTGGTCACAATATCATCTAAAACCATTGATACTGTTTTCGATGCTTTCAGCGAGGTGCACACATCTGTCTGTTTGGAGATGGGGACACTGTTTGTTGCCCAGCATTGCCACTTTCCAAAGGCAGGCTGCATCCATTCCTTTTTAGGGACATTTTCTCCTTGATCAAAATGGGATGATGGGATGTCAGTTCTTCCTTCTGTATATTCCTTATCATAAGTCGTTAACTAGTCTGGTTCTCCCTTATAGACTGAAGATGTTTTTTTTAAACTCTTATAAGTGCCATATCATAATGGACACTAGTTAATTGCACTGCTTCTGTCGGAAAATTCAAGGGGTCTGTTCAGTTTAGCAACCTTTGATCGGGGGTGTAGTCATGTTGGATAGCAGTAACATGTCTAGATGCCGGAACACTAGCATGTCTGGGTTTCTTCCACTTATTATAGGGCTTCTTGAGGGCACAAAGGCCCAAGGAATCCCACATCAAATGCAGGGAATTATATGAAATAGGCATGTATCTTAGGTTTTCATCAGCTTTCTATTTTTAACATAGGGTATTCCGCGAGGTTAACATTTAGCAGAGATAGATCAAACTGGTAAGAACACTGAAAAGAGTATATTAGGTGGGTGTAACCCTTGGATAAAATACTAATTTTGGTGCTAATGAGTGGTTAGATAACCGATTGATGTTAAGGGGAATGGTGAATGATGAGGAATGATCCCAATGGGAGGTGAGGGCCTAGAAAAGAATCAAAATAGATGATGGATAGTTATGTGAAGTGGGTGGAGAATGAGATAGAGTCGACCCAAGGATGATGATGATGTTGTGATTAAGTCTCAAAGAGACCTCCAACATATCCAAGTGACATGGAATCAATGTCTGCATAGTTCGTCTGAATGTGCCTTACCGTCAAATGGGGATGAAAAATACTTGATTCCGAATGGGATTGACAATGACTTTCCAGTGAATGGGGTCACAAAGGCTTACAGCTGGATAGGGTCCCAATGGATTACCACTAGATGAGGTTACAACGTCTTACTAGTGGATAAATTCACATTGGATTACCACTGGAGGGTGTCACAATGGCTAACCACTGGGTGGGATCACAAAGTCATATCATTGGATGATAGATGCAGTTTAACCTCATGCATGGTGAAAATGGGGCATGCAGTTTAACATCATGCGGGTTGAAAGTGGTATGACATGAAGGGGGCCAGAACCAGTGGGGTTTTGGGCTTGAACCTCATGTAGGCTTCCTACATACCCTTCCTTGGTGAGGATCAATGTCCACATAGTTTATTAGTTAAGTGTGAATAGATGTGAAAGGTGGTCAGAACCATTAGTTATTGGGATCAAACCTTAGGAAGGCTACCTATATACCTTGACTTGGTATGGATCAATGTCCATGTATGTCAGGGGGAGTGTTTGGTAAACTGACTTGAATATGGCTGGGACCAAAGATTTGAGGGATTGAACCTCAAGGAGGCTTCTTATATTCCTTGAAATGTGAAGGATCGAAGACCTCATAGTTCAGGGGGGGTGTTTGGTGAACCGACGTGAAGATGGTAGGGACCATAGGATGGCGGGCATGAACATTTTGTAGGCTTCCTAAGTACCTTGTCATGGAAAGGATCAAAGACCTCATAGTTTAGGGTGTGTGTTAGCTGAACCAACGTAATGATGGTCGAGACCAATGGATAGTGGGATTGAACCTCAGGGAGGATTCCTATGCACCTTTCCCTGGAAAGGATCAAAGACCTCATAGATAAGGGAAGGTTGTTGGTGAACCGATGTAATGATGGTCAGAACTAATGGGTGGGGGGATTAATCCTCAGGGTGGCTTCCTACGTACCTTTCCTTGCCAAGGATCAATGTCTATATAGTTAAGGATGGTGTGTGGGGATTTCACTCTAAGGTGTCTCAGAGATGATTTCATGGTCGATGCTAATTAAAAATCCACATGATTCATTCTTGGTGTGAGATACAAGAGGCAGCAAGGATCTGAAGATCATGGTGCAAAGGTGTTTCAATGAAGCGTGGTGAATGGTGCATACACAACGAAGCTCCCAGATGCCTCTATGGAGAAGCAATGATGAATGGGGCTTACGCATGGAAGCTTCCTGTAATGTCATCCTTATGTTTATCTAAGAGGGCATCCCAACTCACTGGTGGGTTGAGGCATATGATTGAGAATTACACATATGCACTAGTGCACAAGCATGATAACACCATGGGTGTAGGAATCAGTCTGAACAATGGGGGATGAAATGTGTGAATCGCTTTCCCAACAATAAAAATGCGGTGAGGGTGTTTTGATGATGGAGGGTAACTATTGACCGTGTTCAAAACACAACATCCCTATCATGTTAGCCTGAAACGGGGACTAACAATTAAGGTTCGACGGCTGATTGTTTTCAAAACACATGACCAAAATCAGTGTTTTGTCCAAATTCCTCTTGGGCATTGGCCTAGGATGTTAGGTGAGCCGATGTGTCATGGGACAAGGCCATTAGGGGGTCCCTTTAGAAATGGAAGTGGATGATGATCAGAATAAAGGACACAAAAAGCGTGAGGTGGCGTGATGAAATGTTTGAACAGATTTCAGTGCTCTTGAATTTATGCAACTGTAATCATGGAACCAAGCATCTTATGCTTGGAGAATAAGGCATCTGTTATTTGGAGAAAGAGGTGTCCTATTATTGAATGATTGTAAAAGCATCAGTTTATAGCCATGTAGATAGGACGATTGGCATCTCAAGCATGGATCATAAATAATCTATTATTTAATGTGAGAGGTATCCTATGTTTGGAACATAGGGTGCATTACAGTTTATATTTTTGTATATTGGACTTTTGGAATCTTATGGTTTGTGCATAAGTCATCTCCCATTTAGAGCAAGAGGGTTCCTATGTTTGGAACATAGGATGCACTATTGTTTATAGTAGTGTAGATAATACTATTGGCTTATTATTCTTGGAGCACAATGAATATCTTATATTGAGTTAGATTCATCCTATGTATGGAATATAGGGTACACTATAGTTTATACTCATATATATAAGACTATTGGCAGCTTATGCTTCGTGTATAAGGCATCTCTTGTTTGGTGCAAGAGGCATCCTATGTTCGGAACATAGGGTGAACTACATTTTATAGTCATGTAGATAGGACTATTGGAATCTCATGCTTAGAGCATAAGGCATATCTTGTATGGAGAAGGAGATATCATATGTTAAAAACATAGGGTGCACTATAGTTTATAGTCATGTAGAGAGGACTATTGGAATATCATGATTGGATAATAAGGAATATCTTTCTTAGAGTAAGAGGTATCCTATGTTTAGAACATAGGGTGTACTACAGTTTATAATCATGTAGATAAGACTGTTGGGCATTAGGAGCCTAATAATGGCTGGTGTTGGGACTTACTCAAGGGAGACCCTTTCTGGTTCATCCTGGAATATGAGTTATGTGATGGGGTTTGGATGAGTATCTTGAGGAATGGTTCAAATCAAGGTTCTCGGGGAGGGATTGATGATGAGAATCTCAAATGATGATATATGAAATGGACCAAGAGGAATTTGATGAATCGAGTTGTTTTACGGTGTATGTATGAGTATCACAAATCATGGTATCCAAAAGGTGGAAGGAGGTTAATAATAGGTGCACAAAATATTCAGAACCTCAGTACTATTTTACGCAATATTGATGTCTTCTGCGCAAAATTGAAGAATAGAATGCAAGATTGATGTCTTGCACACAAGATTGGATGTTTCATGCATGATTTAAGTCTTGAATGCATGATTAGAAGTTGTGCACAATATTTAATGTTTTATGCACAAGAAAGGATGTTATGTGCATGAGTATAAAATATTTTGCGCACCAGAATTAGGCAAAAAAATATGCCAAGCGAGGATCAATCCACTGTGGGCCCACACGAAAGGGGACCTATATGGTACCCGTTGTGTAATATCACACATGGAGGATTATATTATTCTATGTGGGTGTGGAAGAGGCGGTCTTACATGCACCAGAGCTATGGACGACCTCCAAAGTGCTCCCTCGAGGGGTGGGGGTTGCACTTGTATTTATCAGCGAATCCAGGAGCAATTTCACGTAAGATTCCGGGTGCAGACGTGATCTTTTGTGCACCCCATGATGGGTGTGCGCGCAATGGGGCCTTTGACATCACCTTGGGCTTGTAAGAATTTTGTGCGAAGATTTTAATCTTGTGTGCTCCTCTCAAAAGTTGGGCCCGCCTTCCTTGGACGTTTTTATGGTGGCATGGGTAGATGACGACAACCCATTGGATGTGTAAATGTCATGTGTGACATGTTGCAGACAATATTTTACAGTTGTGTGCAAGTTTCCATTCTGGAACAGAAAAAATCCATTCTTGCATGCATGATTTCACTTCTTGTGTGTAAAACATCCATTCTTGTGCATAAGATTTGACTTATTGTGCACAAAACATTCATTCTTGCATGCAAGACTTCACTTCTTGCATGAAAAACCATACATTGCCTCAAAATCATCTCGGATGGCCATTTCCACCATCTTGACATCGAACGGTCATAAATTTTGATCCATAACATCTTTCAGTCTCCATGACAAGTCAAATCGAAGCATGTGGAATGACCTACACTTATGGATCATGCATGGAAGCATTCAGTTAATTACATAGATGTGTTTTCTAGTTCCAACTAATAATATATCATGTCATTTGATAAAACATCTTAAAGAAAATGGAATGTTTGTAAGAATTAATGACATTCTCTATTATTTATTGTTAACCTTTTTGAAGATAAATAAAATGTATGGAAATTTAATAAATACATATTTTCTGGGTCAATAATCTTGGTAATGGTGGATTTTATGGTCATTCCATTCAACATCCGAGTTCTTTTTTTAAGAACCACAAAATCCAAAAAAAACTCCATGGAATTAGAAAATCAACATAATTAAATACAGATAATCTATTAAGATAATGACTCTTTTAAATTTCAAATAATATTCCTTTATTTTTTAATTATGATTATTCTTATCGAATGATGGTGGAATTTAGTGGATAAACTATTAGGATCCATCCATATCTTCACATTTTATAGATTCACATCTCTTTCATAAGGGGAAAGAGAAGTACCATGGGATATAACATGGATCAAAAACACTAAAAACTTGATAATATTTAGTTGAATCATTGTATTTTCCCTTTTAAGTTACCCGAATAACCCTGTTGAGGATTCAATGGAAGTATTCCAATATGCATGGTACTATAAAACACCATTGAAAAAGGTGGAAATTTCATACATGTAAATATCATCAATAACATACAAAATTAGACTGGAACCTATGTAAATAACACACATTCACAAATATCTAATGGAAACCTAATGATCCCCATAACATGTGAACGTCAGACACTCTCTCAAAACATAGACCTTATATTCTAATTTTACTAACTCATTTCTACCAAGACATCCACACTAATATAGACTAATAACCATCTATTGATAATAAAATTTCAAAAATAATAAAATAACTTCCCAAAACTAGACACTCTACTAGCCTGTGGAATATCCTGAATACTTCTCTCAATCCCATTATGGGTGAAATGTTCCAAAGGATGTGACAAATCCCTTCATGAATGATTTCTCCAGAAAGGATAGACATATCCATCTATCAAGAATAAGGGAAATAAAAAAAATCAAACATAAAACATAAACATGGGAAACACCAAAAAAGTAAACAATATAAAAATACATGTCCATATATATTTAAATAAATTCTTTATGTGGCTAAGTGGTAATAATAGATCTCATCCATGTGTAAACAAAAATAGAATAGAAGACTAAAAAACAACTCTATGTGACCTTAGGTCATCATCCCACTATACCACCACTATAACATCAAAACAAGCAATCTCAAATACCCACCACCTATACGTAATGTCATTATCATTCCTATAATTGACTTGAATGAATATATAAATACTCATTTTGTGTGTAATGGGAGTGGGCTCAACAACATAGTAGGGTTGAACCTAGTTTCCTCAAAATACAATTAAATAATTATATAAATGATTTTCAATTTAAATAAATAAAACTATAGAGATATTATTTTAATTATCATACAAAAATAGGATGTTTAGGAACATTACAATAGTATTTAATGTAACCCTTGATAACTACTACTCATATTCTTCAAAACATGGAACTGAACTACTATATAATTGTAAACAATGGATTGGTGTATATATAATTGAAAAATAGGAATCAACATCTAGTGGTATAAATAATAACATATAGAAAAAACATTCACAATGGTAATGAGTAAAAATATAAATCCCGTAAGGGATATCTAGGATCCTCAGACCTTAAGTGTACAATAAAGAATAAATGGTTACACACTCATATATCTAGAACTCAATCATCAGGGATGGAGATCAACATCATGTGTCTTATAAAAATACCAATTTTTCATATGATTTGGTATATATATTTAATTATATGAAGAGTAAATAGACCCAGACATACATGTCTAAGACTACACAAATAATTATATGGCACCAACATGATGTACCCATCTCAAATTGGCACCATTTTAACAATTAAATTCCCTTTTCAATAGAGTTTTATTTTCTAAAATCATATATTATTAAGGAAGCAAAAAACCCCAAACCTAGAATAATCCTTCCTACATCTAATTTTCAATAGTAGTTATTTTTTCAATTCAAAAAATGATTCACTGATATCAAAATAATATATTTAAACAATTTAAATCCACTTACGAAATAAAAAATCTAAACAAATTTATCAAAAAAATAAATTTTATGGAACCACCAAACTTGAGAAGATTGATAAACTAGTGAGTATTTTAATTCATAAATCATATGGATGTTGGAACACTTATAATATAGAAAGAATACATAATCCATTGATAATCCTTATTAATTTTGTTTTTGAAAATTCATCAGGCTTTATCATCATTATGATGAATGGAATACTCAATATTGAAGAAAAAATATCCTTAGATGATGAGAGAAACAAATTATAGAGATTTTAATTTATGATATAGGGTGAATCACTATTGAAGATGTAAAATGAAAGGTGGAAGAGAGTTTGTATAATAAGAATTTTGGGAGGGTTTATGTTTAACCAATTTGAGGTTACAATACATAAATTTCATGAAAAGTGAAAATACTGAATCTAAAACATAACTTTCTTAGTTAATGGTTGATGGAAGGATAAAATGATTCATTGAATGAATCTTTTCCACATTATAGTTTAAATGAAAGAACCTATTAACATGATATCAAATATTATAATGAATAAAAAGACTCTCCATAATAAATATTCCTAAACATTAAAGACATGAATCATTGATTTATGGGTTGAATGTCTGCAATAGTAGGATAAAACTCTAATAAAGTTCCCAAACACTAAAATGACTGACAATAATGAAATTAAATTGAAAAATATTTATACAAAGATAATTTATAATTGAAATAAATGATGAAATGTCATATATTTATTGAAATATTATTACTTATGATGTACCATTGTGTGATACCTCAATATGACCATATATCATAATGGTTTTTATATATACAAAAAATTACATGATTTATGATACACATTGTTAATAATACCATGTATATGTAATAATAAAAACATTCATTGAAATGAGAATCCTATGACATATAAGTATATGAAATTTATATTGGTAAATTTATCGTTATGATCACCCTTTATTGATAAAACCTAGTTGAAACTTCATGAAAAAATTTCCCAATTTCTTTTGTGACATTGATTATAGATAAAAATAATTCATCAGTTTCCAATTAGAAATATTTTATATAGACCATAAGAAACCATTTTAGAAGTATCTCTATGTAATATATAGGTTATCGTTATAACATGGAACTACTAAAATGATTTTATGTAACGGAAAATCTGAAGAAATTATCATGTTAACAATAAAAAAAGAAAAAATATTATGTCATAATATATTTATTAATATTATAGTATTTGAATAAAACAGTTTAGTTGGTTCATAGGGACCAACCCTGATTAGAGTGATAATTTTAAACATTTATATGGAAAAGTAAATAAAATTTAAAATTTTAATCATTAAAAAATATAAAAATTTAATAATTGTATCAACCATATCGATTATGGAAATATAATATAGAGTCATAACCATGAAACTATGGAAAAATGACATAGAATTACTATATCGTGGTAAAGGACTTGATAATCCAGATTCTAGTGCAGATGATATACATATTAAATTTAGGATAGTTCAAGACACCATAAATAAAAAATAAAAAATTAAATTTAAAAGTATAAGAATAATGATTTAAAATCCATAATACCATTAATTATTAAGATTATAAAAAAAATTTCAACATTCAACCCAGTCTATTCCCATTTTTAAGGGTAATGTTTTTACGATCACATTTTTATGTATAATAAATCTATATAATAATTGTAATAAAATCAATGAATGTTCCCCTCATTATAAGGGCCCATCATAACGTATTAAATATTTTAGTGACTATAGACTAAAATTGACATTATATTATAGAATATCCATTAGTTTTAGAGTTAAAGAGAATTATTTCTCATATTATACATAATAAATCCATATTTAAAAATTTTTTCAGTTATCAGCAGTTTCCATTTTCTCTATAATGTAATTCTTTAGAAATAAGACATGATTTATTTTTAGGAAAAATCATCATGACCTTCAAAATTAATTAATTTTTTCCCATAAATATATTGAAACAATGTTAATTTTTTGTAAATTTGTAATTATACTAAAATAATCATGAATGGTCATTAATAAAAAAAATCCAATGATAAACATGAAAACCCATGAAATTTTTTTCATAAATCATAAAATATTACACTATATTGGAATCAAATTTCCTAAAAAAATCATAATATTATGATTTTGAAATAAATTTATTTCCATTAAAAGTAAGTAGATTGTATAAAAATTTCGTTTTTTATCCATGGTACATCATCTTTATATAAACTTTTTAGATTTTATAACAATATAGTTATCCTTGAATATAATATTATTGTTACCATAACCATTACCTAATGTATTAGATAGTTAAAATGTAGCTCACAGATAATTTATGATATAGTAGGACCATACAAGTTTTAGAATCCATAATGAGGTTAAACACTTCAATAATCTATATTGGGCTCACCTGTGAGCCATCATGGAGTTCAACCATTCATATTTGATATATAGGGCACACCAAATAGAAATAATCTAGATTAACCCTTCATATAAAATATATATACATCTCATGTGTGCTATAATGTGTTATAAATGACCATATAAATAAATTTAGAGGAAAATTTCATGAATTAATATTTTTTATCTTATAATGTTTCAAAATAATTTTTTGGAAAATAATTTTGATTTCCCATAAAGACACATTTATATATAGAAATAAATTCTATTTTCAAAACCCATTTTGAATAAACAAATATCATAAAATGGGGGAATGGGTATTTTAAAAAAATAAATATCTTATAATGTATTCCACTTATCAAATTATGGTTATGGAGTATGGAAATGTCTTTGTTACTGTATAAATTATAGGGAAACATTTATTCTTTTCTTTTGAAAAAGTTACCAAATTATGAAATAATATTCGTTTTCAAATCCATTCAAAAATGTAAATGATAAATATAAATCATCATCATCATTATTTCAGGATTAAAAAATGCATACATAAAATAAATTTTAAAAACATTCTCATGGAAAATAATGATAAAAAAAATAAATTATTAATATATTTAAAGTGATGTTTTATGAAAATGTTTCCCTTACCTTTCATATGACATATCATGCACAATATTTATCATACAAAATAAAAAATATATTAATTATTTACTATCATAATAAAATTTTCATCTTAGTTATTCATTTTATGTTTTATCTTACCAGGGTATACCAGGTTAGTTAATCATATGACATCAATTATGATGTTTTGATGGTGTTAGGATTATATGTAAAAAATAACATGGGTATGTAGACTATAGTAAAAGAGGGAATTAGTAAATTATATAAATATAAATATACATGAAATATTTACAATATTTATATATATATATTTTACTTTTAAATACATTTATTAATAATTTTTATGAATTATTAACTGTGTTACTATCATGGAGATGACCATCCATTTGAATGAGTGAGTAACATATCAATTTTTCATCAATCATTACAGAAATGATGTATGTATAATATTATATTTAAATAATTATAATGTTATCATATATACCATTATATTAATTTAAATATACTTATAAATAAAGCTCATATTATGTTGTGTGGAAAAAATAATTACACTTTTTCATAGAGGATATAGCCCACACAGAGAAGTGAATGATAATACAATTCATTAGTAAATAGAATGGTAAATATTAATTGATATTCAATATTTTCTGAATAATAAAAATTTCATAAATATAATATATAAGCATTTATTCCATTATAATATCATGATATGAGTGACAATGATGATAAATAAATTACATTTCTTTGTGAGTCATTAGTACACCATACACATGAATGATGGATGCATTTCACATTTTATTGAATATGGGATAAATGTAGGTTATTTTATACAAATAATAATGTATCATTATATAGAAACTATTTTAAAAAATATATCATCATGTTTGTAGAATACATGAATGTTGAGGAAGAAGAAACAATATAAAAATTCACATTTAATAATGATACATCTACCTCAGACAACCTCCTCAGGATTATACCTCAATACCTCTTATATTGAATAAATGAAAAACAAAGGACTCTAGGTCATGGTGGGGGTATTGAGGAAATATTGTTTATTTCATTTCTAAAATAACATTTTATAATGTTTTGAGAAGTGGTTTATAGGCACTATCCTTTTATAAGGGGGAAAGGGCACAATGTATTATTTTAAAAGGTATAACCACATTTTAAATTTATCACATGGGAAAAAATTCATCTATTGTTGATAAATTGTTAATATAGTGATAAATCATTTCCATACTCTATAATTTAGATTTGTATTAGTTCATTTTGACCCTTATATTTTTAGAACATTCTCCATGTAATCTGGTTTCACTTTTACCATGATAATATATTTTTTGTGTCTTCAATAATCCATAATACCAATAAATATGCTGGGCATAATATATAATATTATTTTTTTCATATTAATATCATGGAATAAATTTTACCAAATTCATTTTGAATAATTATTTTAAATTAAAAAAATTAAACTCATAGGCTTCATGAAAATGTTTTCTTCCAAGAAATATGTTATTCAGTCCTAACATGACTTTTTTAAATACATAATTTATTGAATAGAAGTTGCAGTTTCACAAAAATAGGAATTTTCACTATTTATGAAAAAATCATTCTTTTCTAATAAATCCAAAAATGTCACACTAAATTATCATTCCTATAATGAGTTCCAGATTCATGTTAATATTATCATTTAAATTTTAAAAAAAATCTAGAAATTAGTTATAATCATTCCTTGAAAAATAATTTTTTTTGAAAAAATACTTTTAAATGAATAAAATGGAATTACAACAAAAAATTAATTATTATTTACTACATATTTATCAAAAATATTTATATTGGGTAGGAAATAAATATTGTAGAAACTAAGACCCCTATAATCACGAGGTCTGTTCATACTACAAATAAATTAGTATAAGATATAATAAATTATTTTTTTAAAGAGTAAACTATTTAGTAGTCTTGATAATCTAGACACATACATGAGTCCTGTATTAAAAATGAAGAAAACAATTACCACAATTTTTTTCTTTTTTATCAAGAATAAAATTATTCCATATATCACATCCTTTAATATATTTCATAGTACACTTACTGGAATAAGGGGAAAGGAAAAAAATAAGGTTGAGCTTAATAGATCAGTAATGGATAAGTAAAACAGAAGCAATAATGAAATAATATGCACAATCAATATATAGAGGTACATAAATAACTACAAAATTCATAAGGTAACTAGATTGATCATAATAAAAATTTAAAGAATATAATTTGACCAAATAATACCATATAAATAAGAACATGATCTTTAGATATGACCATGGATATTTTATCTATTAAAATAATAACATGGAATAATAGTAATTTCCGAATGCATGATGTTGGAAATATGAACTTTAAGATCAATCCTAAATATAGTTTTGGTCATGATATATTATCAAGATAGTTTATTTTTGGGGGTAGAAACCCATATTACTTTTTTCAATACCTTTCACAAGACACTACATTCAATATCTATGCTCTAGAAAGAATAAAAAGTGTAAGGAAACAAACATGAAGTGATTGTCAACAACATAATTCATCACCTGATAATACTAATGCATTGAGGGATTGAATTAATAAATTTACATCTCGTATACATTATTTATACAAAATTATTATTATATTGAATAATAAATTTAAATCATAAACAGTGTTCCATATCTAATATCCTTACAGAGTAAAGAATTCCAAATTATCAATGATTCCAAATAATTATAAAAACATTCAAAGTAAACAAGGTATATAAAAATGGTATATTGATTACGAAATAATCAAATTCTTCATTAAATAAAATAGAAATTAATATAAATATAATTTACAATGAATAATGATTATAAGAATGTGATTGAATTAAGATAATGTTAGCAATCACAAGAGGAGATGAGATTGTATGATAACATTTACCACATAACAATTTTCAAGTCAAGTCTTCTTGGATGAGATAAATCAATGATAAACATAAAATAAAAGGATTTCGGAATGTATCATGACATTACACGACAAGGGGGATGTATACACACAACATAAATGTCAAATGAATCATAATAACAAATAAGAATAAATGGAATGTAAATTGAGATGATATCCCTTACTTCTTGATTAAATTTTGAATTGTGGGATACATGAAAGAATAACATAAATTAAAAACATTAGTAAAAATAAAACAAAATAAATTAATGATATAAAACCTAATAGATAATAATACAGGCAACACAAAATAAACAATTGATAAATTTTGGCTAAGTCTCACATAAATTTATGTAAGACTAGAAATCCCCTTACCAATTGGTAAATTTTGAGTTATAATACAAAGAAAATAAATAAAATCAAATTAAAAATTAAAAATCAATGAATATATATTTTTTAGTTATATAAATTATTTTGAGGACAATATATAAAGAACACAAATGAAATTTGTGGTCAAAATGTCGTATGTCTCATGCATAAAAAGTGGGATGAGATTCACAAACATTATACTAAAATTTAGTTAAAAGCTCTATAAACCCATATATAATTATTCGATGAGTATAATTAAAATATAAATGATCTATATTAATATTTATGATATCAAATATATTTATTTCATATTATATTATAACCCATTGATTGACAATGTTTAATGATTTTAATCATTTTAGATGTTAATTTCCTTGTTTTAGATTATGTTTTGACATGTTAATTTTGTTCCTATTAACTTGATCTTGAATCATTCATTTAGAAAAAATAAAAAATTATTTAAATGTGATACATATAATTAGTACATATTTGTTTATATTAATCGATTTTTTGGAGATAAGAAATGAAATACAACATTCATGGATATGATTGGCCATATGTATGGATGAATGATGATTCCATTTAATTTTAAAATTTAAAGTATAAAAATAAATTTTATATATTTATATTATACATCTAGTATAATATTTTTATCATATATATCATAAATTTTAAATAAAACAATCCTTAATAACTTCCATTTAACATGAATGCATCACATTACTTTAAAGAGGTGGTAGTCTGTATGTCCACAAACGATGTTATCATATTCAAAAAAATTAAAACATGATGGTAAGTGTAATATAGGAATTATATATGTATAACTAAATAATAAATAACACACAAAAACACAAATATATATAATATAAACTATAAATCCATCATTATTCCTAGCCACAAAAGGTTGTAATTTGTGAACGAATGAAATCAACACGCTAGGCGGCAGTCCATTGTACAAACAAATGAAAATTGTGTATCCCATATGATGTATGTGTGTGTTGCGGTAGGTATTAAACATAAGATAAAAAAATATAAGTATATTTATTTTACTAATGTTTTTACATAATATATATATTTATTTAATGAACTGAAGTGTTCGATAAGGAAATAATACAAAATTGGTCATTGATGAATGTCACCTCTTGTTTGGGTAAATAATTTAGGGTAATACCAAAACACTTCCCCATATTCATTTCTATATGCATAGAGGATTGTATAATAAGGGGAGTAATATTGGGAATGCATTTCAGATAAGTTTGGATGATATAAGGGCTTGGTATTTTTTAATAAGTGAGGAGTGTGAGTTCCCCTTTATAATAGAAGTGGAGTGCCATTATTTTTAATATAAAAAATTTATTAGGAGATCTATAATGCATCATTAAACTCCAATAATGAACCAAATTAGACCCATGAGATGATATATTCGAAATATGGGGAATTGATTTCTTTTGAAGAGGTTTTGACGTCATTTGGCCCGTTAAGATTAATGTATAAACACTCTGTAATATAATTTCCACCATAATCACTATAATTAATTTTCTTATTTAACTAATCATTTGGAATCCTTTTTTGTAAATATCATTAAACTAACGGGTTGATATTAATTTAAAATAATTTCCATATAAGGGAAGGTAAATCATGTTTGAAAATTGGAAATGATCAAAATTTTTATTTTTTGTTTATATAAAATCAATATAAAAATGATTCATATAGCCATGATTATATTAATATATCTAAAATTATAATAATAATTCTATAAAAAATTATTATTAATATTTAACACTATTAATTATTTATACAAAATTCAATTCATGAAATAAAATTCATTATTTATCTGTATTTATGAAAAATAAAACCACATTGAATGATAAAAAATCACCCAAAGATATTTTTGATAATATGAATTCCAAACTGAAATTTATTTATATTTTTTAAAAAATATCCAAAAATTAGTTTTAATATAGGTTCTCCAAAAAAAATGGGCACGACTACCTATAAAAAAATACAACTTTTTATGGTTATCACACGCATTTTTATTATATTTGGTATATCAAATATATTGGATGAAAGCCAAAAAAGTTATTGTGTATATATTATATATATTTCATTAATATCATTATCAAAGATGAAATAAATAAATTTATTAATACAAAATTTAATTGGGTTCATAAAAATAGTGTATTATAAAATCATTTCCATTTCATTCAGTTGGTTATTTTATTTTCATTTATATTTAATTTTTAACCAATTAATTCATCTATTTATTTTCATATGTTAGTTAATCTTATTTATAACCTCCAATTTAGTACTACGTTATATCATACTATATAAAATAATAATAATTTAGTAATATATTTTGGTTTGGTAAAACATAGTCTTGCGTATAATAAAAGACACCAAAAAATGTTATTGTTGAATGTAATAAAAGCAAACATCAGCATTCTGTTTATATAAAGCTATAAGTTATGTTTCATGTGACATAAGATTAACATGGTGTTTTGTATAAATAATGTAACGACTCTTAATTTTAGTAATTGAAATTCCATTTTTATAATTATTTCATATAGTATAAATCACACAAAATAACAATGATAAAAAAACATTATAAATGATGAATGAATGAAATAAGTGGTCTTTATAGAAATTAAAGAACATATCCTGATTAAATAGAATTACTTAAAATAAAACTTATATTCATAAAATTGATTCAAAAGTTAAATAGAGTTGGTATATGATTATAAGAATATTTTATGAGACCATAATTAATATCGTAAAGTGTTATAAGATCAATTATAGTTTTAATATTAGTATTTTTCAAGTGAATGATGATTTTAATTAGAAATTATATTTATCATATGTATAAAATTATTTTCATAAAAGGGAGTTAACTTTTAAAATATTAATGTCAAAAATGTTTAGGGTGATTTTTTTGGTATTTAATTGAAATAAAAGAATTTTAGGGGAATAATGAAATATGATAATTTATGGTATATATACATTATAAATTAAAAACACGATTCCATGATTTATCTCTACTTTAAGAACAATAATGGTGAACTCCCATTAATATTTTTAATATTTTTTTATAATTCTCAATCTATTCTTAGACTTCTTCCAACATAATAATCTAATGAATAAAATAATGAAAAAATAACCCTCTCCTCCCTTATAAATACCACCCTCACCACCACATCACCTATATCCATAAATTATTAGATCCTGGTAAAGATACTTCTATATCCTCTTACCAAGACCATACCATACATCCAAGCGTAACAGCCCAAACTTCCACAGTACTCTTCTCTTTGAATAATACAGTAGTGTGTGTTGTACCTAACTTCGAGTTCTAACAAACACCACAACCAATCAAACTAGTAGTTATGAATAGTAATACCCAATTTTTAAACTTTTATAAATTTTATCATTCAAAATGGACTTCATTTTTGAATTTGTAATATCGAAATTAGCTTAGGGTAAATTTTTTGTATTTTTCGGAAAACATTCAATTTTTATGAATAGTGATAAAACACTTACTTATAGTTTAAAACCAAATTTTTATTAAAATAATTATTTATTTTTTAAAAATTAAATTAAGGTCAAAATAGATACATAATACCTATATAATTTCAATGTAATTCATTGGAGTTATTTTAGAATAATTTTAGGTATATAAAATTTTTATTGAACTTTTCACCGTCTTTTACCCACCTCCTAGGAGAATTTGAAAATTCACATAAAACATAATTTTACCTCTTTTGTGAATAGAATTTTGAAAATCTAAGAGACACGGTTAACATCAAGGAGTAAAATATGGTTTAATAAGATAAAATTTTTTTTGGGTGAATAGTAACTTTTTACTTTTATTTACCACAGTTAAAAGTAAATAGGGTAATTAAGGGTAAAAATGATATTAGTATTACACTAAAACATGTCCTAATTCTATTTTACATGTGTATCTCGACCAGAAACAACTTTAGAAATAAAATATTATCATTTAGGTCTACATGTATTAGATTAGGATATTATTATTACGTAATTCAAAGATGAGTTAAAAGAGTTAAAATCAATGTTTAATTACTAAAAAAATTTAATATAGGTTTATACAAAAGATAAATTAGATTATAAATATTCATTATAAATATAAATATATTTCTTAAATAATGGTATATTATTTATAATTTTTAGACATTATATAATTTAATTTATTTATGACACAATGGTGATGCAGTAATTACCTAATTAATGAAATATTAAAATAATTGATATTATAAATATCAAAATAAATGTAATTTGAGACTTTTTATGAATTCCACTTATTTTTTAGTTTGATATAACATATTAATATTTTCTAGATTAATTTTGTTCGAAGTAATAATGCTGTTATGAATTTATAAAAAACAAAATACCAAATAGTGTCAAAATTGACATAAAAGAGTTTTTATAAAAAATATTATATTATTAATTCATATTCGTTTCCTAAAAATATAAGGGTCAACCAATAGACATAAATAATTATAGGTGTAACCATAATATACCACATGGGGGTCTCATGGATGTTTATAGTATGTTTATTGACTATATAATATAAAAATACAAAGAGACATGGTAAGTGTCAGACAAATTAACTAAGAGTTAAAACTAAAAGATAAGGTTAATAATTTAGCCGAAATCTATCTAAAACCTATTGGTTGAGTGGGTTTAGATCTATCCCCACCTTAATAACCACTTTGGGTCCATTAGAAACTGAATATGAATTTATTATAAAATAATATTTCTATCTTTTCCTAAGGTGCCCCTAACCCTTCATATAAAGGGCCACTCCCCCTTCTCTCAATTTCATACCTTCAAAGCCTTTGGGCTCGGCCAAAAACTACCCAAATACCCTCTAAAATATCCTCCCTTCATCCTAGAGTCCTTCCTTTAGTTATAAAGCCAATGCAAAGATCCCTTTTGATCAAAGAAAAAGGAAGAACCCGAAAAAGAGGTAATGTATTCACCACCCTCTTTCAAGTCCCTTTTTTCTTCAGCTTCTTCTTTCTTTGATATTTACATTATAAAATAATAACTCCAGCATCTTATATATACTGTGATATTATTATGAATATTTTAAAACAAAATTCATTATTCTATCCGTTGTTGAATTACATGTCACCATACATGCATACGTAAGTTTTACCGTATCCACGTCGTGGTGTAATTGTTATTCAATATATAATTATTTGGATGGGCATCATAATGATATTTAATACATTAAAATAATAAATATAACATGATAATTGTTCTGTATATATGATATACCATCCAATTATATATTATTTTAATATTAAATAATGATATTGTCGCTCGTGCGTACGTACGGACTAACGTCTCCACGAACGTGATGAGATTCATTACCCATTGTATCCATTCAAGACTAATTCTCATTTTATGATTAAAAGTAATATTTAAGAACTTTATATCCTTCTGGATATGAATAAGATACAACCTATCCATAACAAACATGACTTTTGTAACAAAACATATAAAAGAAAATGAGTAAGTTAACACCCGAAATGACTATAATACTAAAATACTATTAAAATTATTAGAAGATGATATATGATATCATAATTATGTGTATGGTTATTTTATAATTTAATATCATTTTTTAACTATTATACATGACGTTAACATACCATCAACTAAGGAAAAGTACAAGGTAAGGGTTTATTTCACAATTTTTCATTATCTGAGGTTGTTTATACGTAATTATCTACTTGGACCTTTTTATCATCCGAATCCATGTTTCTTAAAAATTTATTTCAAATTGTTCATTCTATTTTATAGACTATGGGTTAAATTCATTTATACCGTTGTTGAATTTTTATAAGAAGTTAATAAAGGTATTTTTCATTCATTTTCAAAACAAGGTCATTTTTAACCTTTTCGACAGAATTAAGGTAAGAATGACTTTTTAACTTATACGACTGGTGCAGCTATTTTATGCCGTTAAAAATCGTCAAATCCTCCAATACAAGCTTATAAGAATATTTTCAAAGAAAATGTTTTATTTTATAATTATGTGACTTTTAAATGATTTCAAAAAAAGAGTTATTTCTCTCAAATAGTTTTGATTTCATCTATGTCAACATCATTTGATGGATTTTAAACATATTTGAGGTTAATTTATTGTGATACAAAACTTATATATTGTATTTAAGGTTTTGTGATATTTTTGACTGTGGATGTGTTATTTTTATACCATTCATGGTTTATGGAGAAAGTATTTAAATTTTGTATGCTAGTTTTAATAGGAATATTTGTGTTATGTTTAAACTTGTTCATATGAGGAATGCATTGGAATAAATAAGTGACGGGTGGAGCCTGATATAGCTCCTCGAGGAATCGGTAGGTCTAATGATACAAACTAGTGTCTTGGCACGAGGCCTTGACAAAATCGTATTCGTAGTCCTGGCACTAGGCCTGAGTTACGTGGTTATGATAGTCTGGCATTATGCATTCCATCAATATGAATGTGGTTATTGATATTTCATGTGATTATTCGACAACTAGAATATCCATGTGAATAAGTAAATGGAATTATTTCATTTTATTTTTACCGTATTATTCTGAAGTTCAAATTTAAAAGGATTTTGGTTTAGTTATACATTGCCTTAAATGTTTATCCTTATTTACGAATGTTTTCTCTATATTGTTATCCTTACTGGGCATTTGAGCTCACCCCTTTGTATGTTTTATTTTTCCGAGGATGTGAAGAAGTTTTTTATTAATGACCTGTAGGGATAGTATGAGTGGATATGAGTGTGGACTTTAGAGACTATGTTGTTGTAGTTTTCATTTAATGATGTGATGTAAACTTTATGAATGTATCTATTGATTCCAAGGCTACTAAACTAATCGGTCTTTTGAGACTTTATCTTTTTTTATCATTCCAATGTTATGTAATAATGCACCGACTCTAGGTAAATGGGTCGGGGTGTTGCAATTGGTATTAGAGGATGTTTAGTACAAACCTTGGAAGGTAGATTTAGATAAACTCTGATTAGAGCACATAGCCCTAATATAGATTTTGTGGATTAGTATATAATAACATCCTATAATTTTGGTATTTTAGATATTCTATGAGTTTTCCGAGCAATACATCCCTGTATGGATATGAGGAGGTAGAGGTGTCTCTAGCATAGATGTACCTAGGGGTAAAACCTGAAAACACCGCTTTGAGCTATACTCGAACGGGAACTGGTGCACGACAACGGGCCTTGCGGCACTTTTGGTTACGACACTCTTGGGGATATGCATAGGATAATTATCATTTTCTTTACACATCCTTATGAAGGTTTTATGAGTATATACTTCCTCAATGAAAACATTTTTATGATTATGAATTATATCCATAAATAGTTAAATTTATGTTAAGTGTTTTACAAGTATGGAATTCTGTATTTTGATTCATAAATTGATCTAGTTTGTGCCATTATATAGAAATGGTGCGTAGAGGAAGAAGTGGAAACTGTATCAATGCAGGCACTTCATGTAGGTATTTCCCTCTTGCTAAAGATAATTATGGTGGATATGGTGATGCAACTGGGGCTGATCAGCTAATCACCATACTAGGACAACTCACTCAGGTTATGAATAATAACCTTACCACTATGTAGCACCCTGATCTACAGTGTGGAGGATCAATGTTATATCGCTTCATGAGGCAACAACCCCCAATATTCAATGGGAGTACAAATCCCTTAGTAGCTGACAAATGGATAAATTCCCTAGAGAAAATATTTTAGGGTTTGGGGAGTAGTGAAAGGGAAAAAGTTATCATGGCAGTTTACGACCTCACTTGAGATGCTGATCAATTATGGTCCTTGATTCAAAACATGAAGGATGATTAGGAGGTATAAAACATGTAATAGAGGGAGTTCAATGAACTTTTCTTGGAAAAATACATTCCTGGTGATCTTCGAGCAGATATGGATAGGCAATTTCTGAGTCTGAGACAGAAGGAGGATGAGAATGTCCCAAAGTATGAGGCTAACTTTACTAGATTAGCAAGGAATTCTGGAGATTATATACGTATCCCAAGAAGTAATATTGATCATTTATTTGATGGTTTAATATTATTTCTCCGTCTAGCATTATTCTCAAAAACCTTTTCGTTGTATGAATATATTGTCTCATGTGTGATCAAGACAGAAAAGGAATTCTCTAAGTATTATGACTATAAAGCAAAGCAGGGGAATATGACATCAATTGATCACTATAGGAATGTAAATAAGGGGAAGAAGGGAAAAGTTGAATATCTATCCTACAGTAAATTTGGGGAGAAACACCACGATACTTGCTTAAATGGAATGTGAGTATGTTATAAGTGGGGTGAAAAAGGCCACCAAGCTCATGATTGTAAGGGGAAGAAGGAAGCTACTGATGTCCAATGCTACAATTGTAGGGAGATGGGACATTATGAAAATTAATGTCTTAAGTGTCATGGGATCATACCTCAGAAAAGGCCAAGGGATCAAGGCCAATCTTATGCTATCAGTACTAATGAAGTAGAAGCTCGAAAATACATGTTGTCCGGTAATTTAATGGTTTCCTCAAGTTTAGAAAATGCATTATTTTATTCTGGAACATCACATTGTTTAATATCTTCCCAGTTTTCTAAGAAAATTATGTATTTCCAATTTGATTTAACAAGGTAGTTTTCAGTTAAAACTCCTAAGGTATGTATCATTGTAACCAAGTTTTGTGAATCCGTCCCCATTAGAGCACATAAATGTTCTTTATCCGCTGATCTCATCGTCATACCTATGATTGAATTTGATATAATCCTCGATATAGATTAGCTTTTAGACCATGATGAAAAAGTTTATTGTAAGAAAAAGGAGGTTACAATTTTTGATGATGATGATAAGGAACACCTTATCTTTAGAGAGGAATCATCGCCACCTAATTCTTACCTAGATCCACCCCCAATAGCTCAACTAAATTCAATTATTGGGGAGGAAGAAAATGAAATAACTGTGGGTGAGGAAAGGAATGGTCAAATAGAGGATGTACCTATTATAAAAGTATATGTAGATGTGTTTCCGGAAGATTTACATGGACATCCTCCCGAACTAGAATTTGAGTTTTCTTTTGATTTAATTCATCGATCAAGGCCTATATTGAAGAGCCCTTATAGAATGGCCACTGTGTAATTAGTTGAACTAATGAAAGAACTATACGAATTGAGTAATAATGGATTTATTCTCCCTAGAGTTTCTCCATGGGGATACCCTGTTCTTTTTGTTAAAAAGAAAGATGGATCTATGAGGTTATGTATCGACTATGAGGAGATCAATGCTATAACAATAAATAACAAGTATCCCCTAACGCGCAATGATGATTTATTTGACCAACTGCATGGAGCTCAATAATTTTCAAATATTAACCATCGATCTTGATATCATCATTTGTGTATGATAGAAGGAAGACATTCCGAAGATAACATTTCAAACCAGGTACGGGCATTACGAGTTTACAGTAATGCCTTTTGGATTTCCTAATGCACCCTCTATATTCATGGATCTAATGAATAGTGTTTTCAAGGAATATCTCGATGAATTTGTGGTGGTATATATTGATGATATATTTTTATACTCCAAAAGCTAAGAAGATCCTGAAAATCACTTGCGCATTATCTTGAAGATTCTGAGAAGACATGAATTATATGGGAATTTTAGCAAGTGTGAGTTCTTGCTTCAGGAGATTTCATTTCGTGGCCATATTTTCTCTAAAGATGGAGTCTTTTTTGATCCTTCTAAGACCATGGCAATCCAGGAATGGCCTACACTGGTGATTATAACTGAGGTATACAGTTTTATTGGTTTAGCAGTTTTTTATCGACGTTTTGTCCAGAATTTTTCCCTGTTGGCTAACCCATTAACAAAGCTCACACGTAAAGGGGTTAAATTTGTTTGGAAAAAAAGTTTGAAGAATGTTTCAAAGAGTTAGAGATAAGATTCGTCAATGCTTCTATATTGAATCTATCATTAGGGAATGATGGGTTCGTTATTTATAGTGATGCATCAAAGAAATGACTTGGTTGAATCTTTATGCAGAATGAGAGGGTTATTTCCTATGCATCACGACAGTTGAAAATTCATGAGAAAAACTATCCTACTCATGATCTCGAGTTAGAATCTGTGATATTTTCTTTGAATATATGGAGACACTACCTCTATAGTGAAAAATTTGAGATTTATACTGATTACAAGAGTTTAACGTATATTTTATCACAAAAAGAAATCAACATGAGGCAAATGAGATGGTTTGAATTACTCAAGTACTATAATTTTACAATACACTACCACTTGGGGATGGAAAATAAGGTGGCAGATGCTTTGAGCAGAAAATATCATAGAGTCTTGAATAATATGAGAATTTTAAGGGATCCAAATTTCATGTATCTAGTGAATATGGACATGGGAATAAACATTGAAGGTGAAACATCAATGATATTTTAAATAGTTTCCAAACCATCTTTACTAGAAAGGATTAAGAGTTCTTAGACTGATGATGATGAATTTCAAAAGAATATTAAAGCTGTGAATGATGGGAGATTGAGTGACTTTGTGTATGAAGATGGAATTTTGAAATTTGGGAAGAGACTTTGTGTTCCCAATATACCTAATCTAAAAACGGAATTATTGGACGATGATCATAGTTTTAATTTCTCTTTACACCCTAGAAGCACCAAAATGTATAGATATTAGATGGAACATTTTTTGTGGGACAACATGAAGAGGGAGATTTTTGATTTTTTGTCAAGATGTATGATTTTTCAATAAGTGAAATCTGGAAGGCAAAATCCTAGAGGAGTCGTGAAACCTCCTCCCAGACATGAGTGGAAATGGGATAAAATCACGATGGACTTTATCATGGGACTACCGAAGCCTCCTAGAAGGAAAAATGAAATATGGGTCATTATTGATCGTCTTACCAAGTCAACACATTTTCTTACTATAAGGGAAGATTTGCCACTTGAACGTCTAGAAAGGCTATATATTAATGATGTTGTGAGACTACATGGAGTACCCCTATCAATTGTTTCTGATCGTGATCCCCGTTTTACTTCATGATTTTGGAAAAGTATTCAGAAAGCCTACGATACTGAACTTCGTTTGAGCACTACCTACCTCCCTCAAACAGATGGACAACCATAACGGAATATTCAAACCTTATAAGACATGTTGAGATCATTGTCACTTGACATTCACGGTATGTGGGATAAATATTTACCTATGGTTTAATTTTCCTATAACAATAGCTTCCATTTGAGTATTCAGATGGCACCATATGAAGCGCTATACGGAAAGAGATGTCGCACACCAACATTTTGTGATGATGTTGGTGAACAAAAACATGTAGGCCCAAGACTGTTGGAGGAAATTGTGGAAAAGGTAAAGGTAATCCAAATCCACATCAAAGCATCTCAAAGTAGGAAAGAGAGCTATGCCTATAACCGAAGGAAGGATTTGGAATTTCATGTAGGAGATCGTGATTTCTTGAAAGTATCTCCATCAAAGGGAGTTATATGTTTTCTTTAACAAGGTTAAATTGAGTCCCAGGTACATATAACCTTTCGAAATTTTAGAACGAATTGGGGCTACAACTTACCGGTTGGAAATGTTGCCAAGCCTCTCCGAAGTTCACGATGTGTTCCACGTATCACTGTTGATAAATTACATTCCGGACCCAATGCATGTACTCACCTATGAGGAATTAGAACTGGAACCTGATCTATCTTATTGCGAAGAGCCCGTCAGGATTCTAGATACCCGAGAACATTTTTGAGAAATCGAATAACTTTTCTGGTAACAGTTCTATAGAGGAACCATAAGATTGAAGAGGCAACGTGGGAACCCGAGGAACTTATGATGAAGATCCACCCGAGTCTTTTTATGTAGTAATATTCTAGAAATTTCAAGGATGACATTCTTTGATGGAGGGGAGAACATAACACCCCAAGCATCCACAGTACACTTCTATTTGAATAATAAATTATCGTGTGTTTTACGCAACTTCGAGTTCTAACACACACCACAACCAATCAAACCAGCCGTTATGAATAGTAATACCCACTTTTTGAACTTTTAGAAATTTTATCTTTCAAAATGGAATTCATTTATGTATTCAGAATATCTAAATTTTCTTATGATTAATTTTTGGTTTTTTTCAAAAAACATTCAATTTTTTATGAATTGTGAAAAAACACTAAGTTATAATATAAAACCGAATTTTTATTTAAATAATTATTTATGATATTTAAATTTAATTAATGTCAAAATAGATAGATAATACTTATATAATTTCAGTGTAATTCATTGGAGTTAGTTTAGAATAATTTTAGGTATATAAAAATTTTGATGAACTTTTCACAGTCTTTTACCCACCTCCTAGGAGAATTTGAAAATTCACATAAAACTTAATTTTACCGCATCAGTGAGTGGAATTTAGAAAATCCGAGAGACACAATTAACATCAAGGAGTAGAATGTTGTTCAATAAGATAAAAATAATTGTGTGGAATAGTGACTTTTTACTTTTATTTACCACGGCTGAAAGTAAATAGGGAAATTAAGGATAAAAATGATATTATTATTACCCTAAAACATGTACCAATTCAATTGGACAAGTTTTTCTCGACCATAAACAACATTAATAATAAAATATTATCATTTAGGTCCACTTGGATTAGATTAGGACAATTATTATTATTTAATTCAAAGAAGAGTTAAAAGAGTTAAAATCAATGTTTAATTACTAAAACATTTTTAATATAGGGTTATACAAAAGATAAATTAGATTATAAATATTAATTAGAAATATAAAAATATTTCCTACACAATGAAATTTTATTTATAATTTTTAGACATTAAATAATTTAATTTATTTATGGCACAATGGTGATGCAATAATTATATAATTAATGAAATATTAAAATAATTGATATTATAAATATCAAATTAATATTAATTTGAGAATTTTTATAAATTCCACTAATTTTCTAGGTTGATATAACATATTATGGTTGGTTAGATTAATTGTGTTCAATGTAATAATGCTGTTATAAATTTATCAAAAACAAAATACCAAATAGTGTCAAAATTGACATAAATGAGTTTTTAAAACAAATATTAAATTATTAATTCATATTCTATTCCTAAAAATATAAGGATCGGCCAAGAGACTAATATAATGATATTTTTATCATTAATGGACCACTTGGGGGACTCTTTAAAGTTCATTGTAAGTATATTGACTACATAATATATAAATACAAAGAGACATGGTAAGTGTCAAACTAATTAACTAAGAGTTAAAACTAAAAGATAAGGTTAATTAAGTAGCCCAAATCAGTATAAAACCTATTGGTTGAGTGTTTTTAGATCTATACCCACCTTAGACATTAAATAATCCACTTCTGAGCCATTAGAAACCGAATATGAATTTATTATCAAATAATATTTCTATTTTTTCCAAAGGTACCCCTAACCCCTCTTATAAAAAGGAACTCCCCCTTCTCTCAATTTCACACCATCAAAGCCTATGGGCTCGGCCAACCTCTGCTCAAATACCTTCTCAAATATCCTCCCTTTGTCCTAGAGGACTTTATTTAGTCAGAAAGCCAATCTATGGAGCCATTTTGATCAAATCAAAAGGAAGAACCCAAAGAAGAGGTAATGTTTTCAAAACCCTCTTTCAAGTCCCTTTCTTCTTCAACTTCTTCATTATTTATTATTTACATTCTAAAATAATAACTCCAGTATCATTTATATACTGTGATATTTTTATAAATATGGTACAACCATATTCAGTATTCTATCCATCCTTTGAATAACATGTCACCATACTTACGTACGTACGTCTTACCATCTCCACGTCGTGGTGTAATTGTTATTCAATATATTATTATCTGGATGGGTATAATAATGATGTGTAATTCATGTAAATAATAAATATAAAATTATAATGATTATTTATAAATGATATAACATCCAATTATATATTATTTTAATATCAAAATAATGATATTGTCACTCGTGCATATGTACGGACTACCATCTCCACGGACGTGATGAGATTCATTTCCCATCGTATCAATTCAATAATAATTCCCATTTGATGATTAAAAGTAATGTTTAATAACATTATATTGTTCTGGATATGAATAATATACATCCTATCCATAAAAAACATGACTTATATAACAAAACATATAAAAGAAAATGAGTAAGTTAACACTCGAAATGATGATAATACTAAAATATTATTAACAAGGAATTATTATAAGATCATATATGATATCATAATTATGTATATGGTTCTTGTCTAATTTAATAAATTTTTTTAAACTATTATATAGGAGGATAACATACCATCTACTAAGTAAAAGTTCAAGGTAAGGGTTTATTTCACAATCTATTCATTATCCGAGGTTGTTTATACGCAATTATCTACTGCGACCTTTTTATCATCCACATCCATGCTTCTTAAAAATGTATTTCAAATAATTATAACTATTTTATAGACTATATGTTAATGTCATTTATAGCCTTGTTTACTTTTTATATGATGTTTATAAAGTAATATTTCTATCATTTTCTAAACAATGTCCTTTTTAACCTTTTCGACAGAATTAAGGTAAAATGTCTTTTTTCACTTATACGGCGGGTGCGGCTATTTTCTGCCATTATAAAATCATTGAATCATCCCATACAATCTTATGATAATATTTTCAATGTAACTGTGTTATTTTAAAATTATGTGACTTTTAAATGATTTCGGAAAAAGATATATTTCTCTCAAATAGTTTTAATTTCATCTATGTCAACATCCTTTGATGGATTTTAATATTATTTGATGTTTATTTATTGTGATACAAAACTTCCATATTGTATTGAAGGTTTTGTGATATGTTTGACTATGGATGTGTTATTTTTATACCATTCATGGTTTATGGAGAAATTATTGACATATCATATGCTAGTTTTAATACATATATTTGTGTTATGTTTAAACATGTTCATATGAGGAAGGCATTGGACTTAATAAGTGATAGGTGGAGCCCGATATAACTCCTAGATGCATCGGTAGATCTCATGAGACAATCTAGTGTCTTGACATGAGGCCTAGACAAAATCTTATTTGTAGTGTTGGCACGAGGTCTTGGCTACGTGGTTATGATAGTTTGGCATTATGCATTCCATCATTAAGAAAGTGGTTATTGATATTGCATGTGATTATTCGACTACCAGAATATCAATGTGAATAATTAAATAGAATTATTTCATTTTATTTTTGCCATATTATGCTGAATTTCATGTTTAAAATTCTTATTTTTATTTATACATCACCTTAAATGTTTATTCTTATTTATGAAAGATTCCGCTATATTGTTATCATTACTGGGAATTTGAGCTCACCCATTTCTATGTTTTATTTTTCCCAAGATGTGAAGAAGTATTTTATGAATGACCTACATGGATAGTATGATGGGATATGAGTGTGGAATATGGAATCTATGTTGTTTTAGTTTTCATTTTATGATGTAATGTAAACATTATGAATATATCTAGTGATTCCATGGCTACTAAACTAATCGGTCTTACGAGACTTGATCATTTGTGATCATGCCAATGTTATGTAATAATTCACTGACTGCGGGTAACTAGGGTCAGGTCGTTACACCAATAGTCATTAGTCTCATCAAAATACCAACCCATTTTCTCTAATTATGATCACAAGGAGGAGAAATTAATGAGGTTAAATCCCCTTTATTTCATTAAATTTCATTATTTTCATATGCTCTTATCACCTAAACATATAAATGTCTTTTGATAAAACCATTATATTTTATATAATAATATTTTAATATGTTAATTTAATGATTAATCTTCACATATATTCCCTTTTCCATCTTTCTAAACATGGAAATTTCATTAGTGGTGTGTCGAATTACCACCACCGCGGATTATAGATTTCCATTTTTCAATATCACTTTCAAGAATGGTCATAAAACCATAATTATGTTTATGCAATATTTTATTAAACATATTATAATTCATATAAATTTCTGGATGAAATATATAATTATGATGCTGAATAAAATGATATAATATCATAATAGTAGTAAAATAACCAAAACTAATTAAATCAAAACCATTAACATCATATATAATAAATCATCATCATAACATATAAAAATGATATATAATATCATTTTATATTCTGAATGATAATTTGTAACATAAATATTCAATTCTAGATAACTATTCCAATTTTACATTAACTATAACACGCATATAGACACAAACAAATCCTAAAAACCAAGTAACTGAAAACTCTTGAATGATGGAATTAAACTGAATAACTCATCAAAAATCTATTAAATGAACTTTATAGAAAAATAATGAATAAAATTAATTTCTAAAAGGATATATATGTTTTAGTTAATTTATTTTGTTTTATTTTCATATATATTAATGTGAATAATGAAATCGGTCTATAGGTAAGGGGATTCTCATACACAACATTCTCTCAATGGGATTTCCCTCATAATCTCAACTTTACATATGTATTTTCCTTTATTTTTCTATTGATATCATTACATTTTTCAATAAATTATATTTTCTAGGATATACATTTTTCTAATATAGGTCAATGAAAAATTCAATGAATTTTCCAATATAATTATTCAGTAAAAAATATGTCTTTTACTTCATGGGATATTGTTTCTTCTTCACTAAAGATTGATGATACTTATAAAAAAATTATATCCCCTTTTTCATTTTTAAACAACATTTTTTCTTCATGAAATTTAGGGATTATGAAATAAAACTCAGTACTATCCATGGGTTATATTATTTCCAAGATTGATATATGTTCTATCTGATATTATTTAAAATGTAAATGCTATGGTGTGAGAGGAGTTCCTGAAATCATATAGCCCATGTACATGTTATTATGTAACTGGTGAGCTCATAATTATATTGATCACTAATGCGTTGGGTAATCTGATTTACCTCATGAGAAAAAGTGTTATATTCTTGAACATGATAGTATCTTTATTCACAACTATGTGTGGTAGTTGACCACTAAGACATGATGTTTAATTTTTTGGTATTTCTAAATTTTATTCCATTATCGAATGATTCCTTTAATGACTATTATGATTATTATTATGCTCACCCATGTTTCATATCTCTTATTCATCCACCCACTGGTATTTCTTCTCACCCATTCTTTTGATGTATATTCTGAAGTGAATATATGTTCTATAGAGAACAAAAGGGCCACTATGAAGAAAGACAAGAAGGAAATAAATAATTTTTATCATTTATTTTGTTACATGTATTTATAAGCCTAATTTATCCAAGTCACTAAACCACTTGGTTCATGATTTATAACACTATTAAGTTATATGTCTTTAAAATGATGAAATATGAATGTATGAAAAATAAAGGTCTCTATATATGGGATTAGAGAACTATGTAGTTAATTAAGGAATTCATATTTGAGAACCTTAGTGACAAACATAGCATGAGACTATGTATAAGTAAGCACCAACAAACATTGTTTAAGAGAAATTCAAAACATAGAGATTCCACATGATATATCTTTAAAGTTAATTTCAACATGGATTAAATTATTTATTCATGAATTATTGATTTATGTTTTGTTCTATCATTTTATATTTTGTAAAATAGTGGGAAATAAGAGAAACCAAACCGACAACCCATGTGAGGGATAATATAGTAATTTCCCGAATGATATCCCCAATTACTTTGGAGGTGTAGTTAAAAAATTTTATAGTGTTGCATACCCATATTTATTATGCTATGAACTATAACATGAAAAATGTGTAATATCATCGTACACTTTAGAGGGATAAATTTGTTGTCATGTGATTTATAAAACAGAGGCCACTGAAATTTATTGGATCGTTCGGTCCACTAGTCATAGAGTAGTAGGTCAAATCGATGGAGAAGCTCATTTCTATGATTCATTATTCTCATAAGAAGAAGGTGAATATAGCAATTTATTGAATAGGTTTAGAGTCTAAAAAGGCGGGCATTGATAAAAAACACCATGCCGAAGGACAAAATTTAAGTGATAGAGTGGTAAGACATTATGTGAATGGTCTTTAACAAGTACTTACCTATAAAGCATCGTAAATTATTGAGACATAATCTATATAGATTATGAAAAAGGAAGGATAATACGACTTGGACTACAAATGAAATTTTACAAGGCTTGGAAGGTGCACTTCAGGTATTATTTTGAATAATTTCATGACCCGACCTAAGTCAGGGATTACGCTGCCACTACCCCAGGCCCTCCTCCATAGGCCTGGTGGTGGTGAGAAGAACCTAAGTCACAAATAAACTCATGGAAACTAAATAATTACTTGTATTCACACACACTTCCAACTCAACACAAGAGCACAGAGGGAAAGAAATAAATGATGAAAAAATATAATAAAGTAATTTAACCATGCATGGACCTCTAGATTGTATGAAATTATGGTAGTGTAAACTGAAAAAATGTTAAAAATACACACCTATTTAAGAATTATTCCCAACCAAAAAATCATAGAAAATAGTAAACAACTGAGAGATTAGTGCTCCTATATATCAACCAAAGAAGACTAAATGAACTATAAGTACCCCTTATCCCTAAGATACACTAATGTCTTGATTCACTTGTCTACTATCTAAAAAATACATGACTTGTTTTGGGAGAATCCCAAGAAGGGTGAGTATATACATACCCAATATAACCCCCCAAAATGGGTGAATGGGGAGAATTGAGATATAAAAGTAAAGAGTTATGTAGAATATAGATCAAGGTATGGTAATTGAATTTAGATTAACCCAATAAGAGAGTGAATGTAAACTTGTCCAAACATATGTAGCTCGAAACAGTGAGATTATGAAGTTCTTTTCAAGTATTCACTACCAATATTTGTGGAGTGGACTCATAAAACCATTAGAATTTAGACACAAAAATCACATGGCATACCCCACATGACTTCACCTCTCCTAGAAAGAGAGTTACCAAATCCTGAGGAGTGGATACTAAGGAAGGATATATATATACATATATATTTACATATATATACAAATATATATATATATATATGAATATATATTATGAGTTAATAAAGCACAAATGAGATATTAATGGTATCTCCATCTCACAGCTCGACCAAAGTAAAAGAGTACATATCAATTTCATGTTATGTATGTCAACAATGGCCAATATCTAACACATTTTCCATAAGCACATAATTCTAAGGGACTTAATATCCTCACATTGATACAATCCTCTTTGGTATGAAATGACTATCATGCATTATTTTAGGTTGTGTAACAAGAACACGTCTCATTAGAAATGTTTCCATCTTTATTGTGAGTCTAATGCTACGTCAAACCATGTATTTTCATTGTGCCACAATGTTTAGGGGCCAAAAATTCTATGTAAGGATCATGTTCCCTTGTATTAGAATATAGTATGAATCTAATAGTCACCGAGGATCTCCACTGCCATGTGTGATGGTAGGGTTACACAGGGGAATGTCAATGATGAACGCCACTACCCAGTCATACTAGAGGGTATGCCGGGGTGAGTTTTTAGGGAACTATACTCCCTATCCTGTATGGATAATTAAGCCTGGAATAATCTTTGGTGAACTCCACTTCCTAGACCTACCAGATGGTAAGCCTCGAACTCTCATCACGGACAACCCTACCTCACCTAGCTATAGGGTATGCCCAAAGCATTCCGTAGAGAACGTCATAGCCTATCCCTGATGGAGGGTATGCCCAAAACATTGAGGAACTCCACATCATTGTATTACTATAGTTTAACTCATAAATATCATCTGAGAATGCCAATCCCATGTCCTACTAGAAGGTGTGCCTGATTCTATCATCAGGGAACTCCACTACCCATCTGTGCAATAGGGTTACACTCAGGATGATCAAGGGATTCTGTATGATCTCTATAACCACTAGGATTCCCCTTAGTTCATGATAATCCTGGAACATTTCACATAATATTTTGAATTCTAATGAAGAGGGATCCATCACATTCTACATGGAAGAAAACTCAGGATAGGCTAATCGTGGGCTAAAACCAAGTTCAAACGAAAGTGATATGGACATTATAAGTTATATCAAAAGATATCAAGGGAAAAATGTCATGTGGGGGACCCAAAAAATGTGTGGTCCAACTACACATCCTAGCCGTGTTCCTGGATAGCACACAGATCTAGCCTAGGTAGTAGAACAATCTGTGTATGTGGGATAAACACCATGTCCAAACAAACAGGGATCGAGGCTATGTCATGAGGCCATGTCAGTGTACATGGACCCCATTTCTGTATACCCCTTTACATGGCATGTTTTTTCATATGGTATGTTGTTTTTTTTGAACTCTTCTGAGTGTTATCTTACAAAATGTCCCCTCCTATGTGACCCGCCACACGGGTTGTCCAACTGATGAAGGTACACATGGAAATTGGGTGAGCACCACAAACAATGTCATATTCAACTTTCTCAAACCCTATATACCAATATGGAATGATGATATATGCAATTTGTACTTATTATTCAATGGTGTGTAGTCATTATTTTTCATGAAATCTAAAAATTGTCGATCAAGATTTTGTGTGTCATATCTGGTCTAATTCTCTTAGATAATGCCACAAATCATTCCAAAAACAATGGATCTCTATGCGATTCTATATTACTGACCATCGTTCATAGATAATCACATTCAGTTGAGATTTTAAGGACTCCCATACATCCCACATAACACCACATCCCAATTAATCAGGATGATAAACATGTTCTAGTAGATAATTACATATAAACAACCTCAAATAAAAATGAGATTGGGATATTAACCATTACCTTGTACTTTTACATGGACATGGGTAGGATAACCTCATATATAATGTTGAAATAATAGTTATTAAATTATAAAATATTGATATACATTAATATAATATCATATATGATCTTTTAACATTGCTTTGTTAATAATATCTTAGTATTATCGTCGTTTCGAGTGTTAATTGATTAATTTTTCTTTATATGCTTTGTTACATAAGTAATTTTTGTCATGGATAGGATTTATTTTTTCATATTTCGAATTATATTAATTCTTTAAACATTATTTTTAATCATCTAATTAAAATTAGTCTTGAATTGATATGATGGGGAATTAATCTCATCATGTTCGTGGAGACGGTAATCCGTACGTACGCACGAGAGACCATATCATTCTTCTGATATTAAAATAATACATAATTGGATGGTGTATCATATATACAGAATCATTATCATGTTATATTTATTATTTAATCAATTAAACATCATTTTTATACCCATAAAACTAATAACGTATTGAATAACAATCACACCATGAAGTGGAGATGGCAAGCCGTACACACGCACGTTTGGTGACATGTCATTCAAAGGATGGATATAATAATGAATATGGTTGTAAAATATTTTTAATAACATCAAATTATATAGAATATACTAGTTTAATTATTTTTTAATGTAAACAACAAATAAAGAGGACGTGGTAGAAGAAAGGAACAAGAAAGAGGCGATGAAGTATTTACTTCTCTTCGGGTTCTTCCTTTCGATTTGATAAAAAGGGATCCTTAGGTTCCCATTTTGACTAAATGAAGGCCTCTAGGATGAAGGTAAGTGAGTTGAGACGGTATTTGGGATGGGATTGGCTCATCCAAATGGATTTTAAGATGTGAAATAGACAGAAAGTGGAGTGTCCTTTTATAAGAGGGGTGAGGGGAACCTTTGGAAAAGCTAGAAATATTATTTTATAATAAACTCATTTTAGATTTCTAATGGGTCCAAAATGAATTATTTAAAGGATAAGGTAGGGATGGGTCAAAATCCACTAATCCAATATGGTTTATACAGTTTTGTGTCACTATATTAACTTTATCATTTAGATTTAAATCGTAGTTAAATAGTTTAACATTTACCATGTCTCTTTGTATTTTTATAATACATGGTTATTAAACATACTATAAACATCCAAGCGTACATAAAGTGGTTCATTAATGAAATATATAATATTATTTATGGCCTTTTGATGAACTTTATATTATTAGGAATAGAATATCAAATAAAATATTATATTTTTAAAAAAACTCCTTTATATCAATTTTGACACTATTTTGTATTTTGTTTTTTCTAAATTAATAAAAACATTATTACTTAGAGAAAAATTCTTATATCCAAATATAACATGTCATATTAACCTGGAAATTTAGTGTAATTCATAGGATGTCTTAAATTACATTTATTGGGATATTTATAATAGCAATTATTTTAATATTTCATTAATTAGGTAATTACTACATCATCATTGTGTCATAGATAAATTAAATTAATTAATGTATAAGAATATAAATAAAATAAAATTATTGAGAATATTTGTTTAGATTTCTAATGAATAATTATAGTGGAAATTATCTTATGCTTAACCCTGTATTAAAAATGGTTTTGTTATTAAACATTGAATTTAACACTTTTAACTCTTCTTTGAATTATATAATAATAAATGACATAATCTAATCCAAGTGGATCAAATAGGATCAAATTTTATTCATAAGGTTGTTTTTGGTCGAATAATACTTATCCAATAGAATTATGACATGTGTTAGGGTAAAAATAATATCATTTTTTACCCTTAATTATTCTTTTTTTCATTTAACCTTGGTAAAAAATAGTAAAAACATACTATTCACCAAAAAAATTTCATCTTATTGAACCACATTTCCCTTACTGATCTCTATCATTTCTCTTAGAATTTTTAAATTCTACTGGAAGAAGCTGTAAAATTATGTTTTATTTAATTTTTCAAATGCTCCAAGGAGTTGGGTAAAAGACGGTAAAACGTTAAATAAAATTTTAATATATCTAAAATTATTATCAACTGACTCCAATGAATTAAATTGAACTTATATTGGTATTATGTTTCTATTTTGACATAAATAAATAAAATAAAATAAATAATTATTTATATAAATATCAATTTTTAAACTATAACTCTGTGTTTTTTCACTATTCATCAAAAAATGAACGTTTTCAGAAAAATACAAAAAATTCACCCCAAGCTAATTTCGATATTTCACATCCAAAAATGAAGTCTATTTTAAAAGTTAAAATTTATAAAATTTTAAAAAGTTGGTATTAATATTCATAATGGCTATTTTCATTGGTTGTGGTGTGTTAGAAATTGATGTTGCATACAACACATATTATATTATTATTCAAAGAGAAGACTACCATAGAAGCATGGGGTGTTACATTCTGGCCTCCTTCAAATAATTTCTTCCACAAAATTTCTAGAATATTAATCTATAAAAGTACTCGGGAGGTTCTTCATCATATCTTCCTCGGGTTTCCCACGTTTCCCCTTTAATCATATGGTTTATCTATAGAACATTTACCAGACGAGTTGTCCGGTTTCTGAGAACTTGTTCTCATGTATCAAGAACCTCAATATGCTCTTCAAAAAAAGACAGATCTGGTTCCCGTTCTAATTCCTCATAGGTGAGTACATGCATTGGGTCATGCATGTATTTTCTCAAATGTGATATGTGGAATACATTGTGAACATTGGAGAGACTTGGTGTCATTTTCTTACATTAAGCAACATCCCCAATTCTTTCTAAAATTTTGAATGGTCTAATGTACCTAGGACTTAATTTTCCCTTCATACCGAAATGTATAACACCCATCCATGGAGATACCTTCAAGAAAAATGATCTCATAAATGAAATTCCAAATCCTTTTGTAATCAACATAGCTCTTCTACCTGCTTTGAGCAGATTTGATGTTGGTTTGGATTACCTTCACATTTTCCATCATTTCCTCCACCAGTTCTGGGCCTATGAGTTTTCATTCACAAACAGCATCCCAACAGGTTGGTGTGCGACATCTCTTTATGTATAATGCTTCATATGGTGCCATCTGAATATTTGAATAGATGATATTGTTATAGAAAAATTCTACCAGAGGTAAATATTTATCACACATATCATGAATGTTAATTGAGCATAATCTCAACATGTATTCTATGTTTTTAATTATCTATTCTGATTTTCCATCATTTTGAGGGTGGTAGGCAGTGCTCAAATGATGTTATGTATCCAGGGCTTTCTGAAGACTTTTCCAGAATCTTGATGTAAAACAGGGATCATGATCAGAAACAATCAATATGGGTACTCCATGATGTCTTAAAACTTCATTAATATATAGTCTTGCTAAAAGATCAAGTGGTAAATATTCCCTTATAGAATGAAATGTGTTGACATAGTAAGATGATCCACAGTGACCCATATTGCATCGTTCCTTCTAGGAGTCTTTGGTATCCCCATGACAAAGTCCATCGAGATATCATCCCATTTCCACTTAGGTATGGGAAGAGGTGGCATGACTCCTCCGGGTTGTTGCCTTCTAGCTTTCACATGTTGTCAAACCATACATCTTGGCACAAAATAATTTATATCCCTCCTCATTTTTTCCCAAAAAAAATGTTCCTTCAAATATCTATACATTTTGTTGCTCGTAGGGTGTATAGAAATACTAGAGCTATGAGCATCATCCAACAATTCTGTTTTTAGATCCAGTTTATCGAGAACAGAATGCCTCTTCCCGAATTTCAAAATTCAATCTTCATATATGAATTTACTCGATCTACTATTATTAACAACATTAATATTTATTTGAAACTCTTCATCATCAGTCCTAGAACCTTTTCTCCTTTATAGTAATGATGGTTTGGAATCTATTTGAATAATCATTAATTTTTCACCTTTCATGGTTATTCCCATATCTCTCTTTACTAGATCCATGTATATAGGATCGTTTTAAACACTCATCTTGTTAAAAAATCAATTATCCTTTCAACTCAAAGCATATACCACCTTATTTTCCATCAAAGTGTAGAAATTTATACTGAAATCATAATCCTTCAGTAGTTTAAGCGACAAATTTTGCCTCATGTTGAGTTCTTTTTGTCAGAAAGTAAACATCAAACTCTTTTGATCAGTATAAATCATTCATTTTTCACCATATAGATAGTGTCTCCATATATGCAAATAAAATATTACAATTGATAGCCAAAGATCATGAGTAGGATAGTTTTGTTCATGAATTTTTATTTGTAATGATGCATGGGGAATAACCCTATCATTATGCATAAAGACACAACCATGTCCTTTCTTGGAAGCATCACTATAAATAACAAACCCATCATTCCCTGATGGTAGAGTCAAGATGGGAGCATTTACTAATAATCACATCAGTTCATTAAATGATCCTTCACAATCATTTTTCCAAGAAATTTAACCCCTTAATTTATTATCTTGGTTAATGGGTTATACAATTGGGAAAAATTCTAGTCTAAACGCGGATAATAACCTGCTCAACCAATAAAACTACGTACCTCAGCTATACTCGTCAGTGCTGGCCATTCTTGGATTGCTCTTTTCTAAGAAGAATCAATTAAGATTCCATCCTCAGAGATGATATGGCCAAGGAAAAAAATCTCCTGAAGCTATAATTGACACTTTCTAAACATGCCATATAATTCATGTCTTCTAAGAGTCTTCAGGACAATGCGTAAGTTGTTTTCATGATCTTCATACTTTTTTGAGTATACAATGATATCATCAATAAATACCACTACAATTTCATCCAGGTATTCCTTGAAAACACTATTCATTAGATCCATGAATATAGAGGGTGCATTAGTCAATCCAAGAGGCATTATTGTAAACTAGTAATTCACCTACCTAGTTCAAAATGTTGTTTTTGGACTGTCTTCCTTCTTCACACACAACTGATGAATTCCAGATCGAAGGTCAATTTTTGAAAAGTATTGAGCTCTATGAAGTTGGTCAAATAAATCACCAATGTACGGTAGGGGATAATTGTTATTTATTGTTATAAAACTCATCTCCCATTGTTCAATGCACAACCTAATAGATCAGTCTTTCTTCTTAACAAAAAGAACTGGGGGTCCCCATGGAGAAACACTAGGGAAAATAAATCCTTTATTACTCAATTCCTCTAGTTTTTTCTTTAGTTCCACAAATTCCATAGTTGAAATTCTATAAAGGGGACTTCTATATGGTTCTTGAACCAAGAATAAAATCAATGGAATACTCAATTTATCGTTCTAGAGGATGTCCAGGTAAATCTTATGGAAACACATCAACATATTCTTTCACAATAGTTACGCCCTCTATTTGAACATTCATTTCTTCACAGACTGTTATTTCATTCTATTCCTCCCCAATAATTGAATTTTTTTTAGCTACTGGGGGTGTATCTAGATAATAAATACGTGTTTACGTTTCGGATCTAAAGATAAGGTACTCCTTATCATCATAAAAAATTCTAACCTCCCTCCCCTTACAATAAATTATTGCATCATGGTCTAAAATCCAATCCATACCAAGGATTATATCAAATTCAGTCCTGGGTATGATGATGCGATCAAAAAATATAAAACATATGTATGCCCTAATGGGGACTGATTCAAAAAACATTGTTGCAATGATACTTCCTTTTGGAGTTTTGAATGATAACTCCCTTGTTAAAACAAATTGTAAATATATAATTTTCTTAGAAAAATGGGAAAATATGAAACAATGCGATGATCCAGAATCAAATAAATCATTTTCTAAACTTTAGGAGACCATTAAATTACTTATCCTTATGTCTTTCGAAGCATCAACCTCAGTAGTAGTGACAACATAAGCTCGGCCTTGATACCTTTGCCTTTTATGAGGTATGTTCCTCTGACGATTACGACATTCATTCTCATAATTCCCCCTTACTCTACAATTGTATCATTAAACATTGACATCCTCTTTCTTCCACTTATAATCACAAGCATTGTGGCCTTTTTCACCACACTTGTAACAGACTCACATTCCCTTCAGGAAATTACCAGGGTGTTTCTTCCCACATTTACTACAGGATGGAGATTTAACTTTACTTTCTTCCCCTTATTTCAATTTCCAGTGTGTTCAAGAGATCTTTTCTTCTCTCGATTTTCTTTAATGTCATTAGAAATAAAGAATTCTTTTTCTGCCTTGATAGCACATGAGGCAATATCCTCGAACGATGAGAAGGATTGTGAGACTAATGCTCGATGGTGAAATGGTTTTAACCCATAAAATAAATGATCAATTTCACTTCCTAGGTTACATATATAATCTGTAGCATGCCTCGATATCCTTGTAAATTTAGCTTCATACATTACGACATTCTCATCCTCCTTTTGCCTTAGACTCAGAAATTGTCTTTCCATATCTGCTCAATGGTCAAGAAGAATGTATTTTTCTAATAAAATATCTTTAAACTCCCTCCATTAAATATTTGATACATCATCATATTCCATTGTGTTTTGACTCAATGACCACCATTGATCAGAATCTCCAGTGAGTCGGTAAACTGCCATGGAAACTTTTTCCCTTTCGATACCCCCAAGGTGAGGAATATTTTTTCTAAGAAATTTATCCATTTCTCGAATACTAATAGAGTCTTAATACCTCTAAATATTAGAATTTTTTCCTCATGATGTGATTGAACGTTGATCCACTATGCTATGGATCAGGGTGCTCAATGCAGGTAAGGTTATTTTTCATAACCTAAGTGAGTTGTCCTAGTATGGCGAATAGCTGAACAACACCAATTGCATCACCAGCTCTACTATAATAATCATTAGTAGGAGGGAAATCCCAATTTTGAGGGTGTTCATTGATAAGGTTTCCATTCCTTCAACTAGGTGACATTTCAAAACAATGGAATAAACTAGTTTAGTTTATAAATCGCAAAACATAAATAAAAACTTGTAAAACACTTAACATAAGTTGAACAGTTTATGGATATAATCCATAATCATAAAAAAATTTCCTTTGAGGGTGTATATACTCATAAACAATTTATAATGGTTAGTAAAGAAAATGATTATTATCTTAATCATATCCCATGGGAGTGTCGTAAAAAAAAGTGCAGCAAGGCTCATTGTTGTGCACCAGTCCCCATTTGAGTCAAGCTCAAAGCGGGGTTTTCAGGTTTTACCCTTAGGCACTTATGTTCCAGAGCCGCTTCTACCTTCTCGTATCCAGACAGGGATGTATTTCTTGGAAACTTCACAAAATATCTACAATACCAAAATTATAGGAAGTTCTTATAGACTAATCCCCAATGTCTATCTTAGGGCTATGTTCTCTAATCAGAGATTATCTAAATCTAGTTTCCAAGGATTGTAAAAAACATCCTCTAATACCAACAATAACACCTCGACCCCAAAAACCTAGAGTTGGTGCATTATTACGTATCATTGGCATGATAAAAAAAGATCATGTCTCGAAATACCGATTTGTTTAGTAGCCTTTTATTTACTGGATATATTCATAAGGTTTACATTACATGATAAAATGAAAAACTACAACAACAATGATTCCATAGACAACACTGAGATCCCATAGACTATTCCTGCAGGTTAGTCAACATATACTTCTTTGCATTGTGGGAAAAAATAAACATTGAAATGGGTGATCTCAGATGCTCCCTATGGATAAAAATATAGCGGAAAGTTTCATAAATAATAATAAACATGTAAGGAAATGTATAAAACTAAAACAAAATCCTTTTCAACATTGAATTCATCATAAAATGGAATATACAAATCCAAATAATGCCATTTACTTACTCACATGGATATTCTACTAGTTGTATAATCACATTCAATATCAATAACCACTTTCAGAATGATGGAATGCATAATTCCAGACATCGTTACCACAAATTCAATGCCTTGTTCCAAGACAACAAATAAGATTTTATCAAGGCCTTGTGCCAAGAAACTAGTTTGTCTCATGATACCTACTGATGCATCGAGAATCTATAGCGGGTTATACCGATCACATACTCTGTCCAATGAATTCATCATATGGAAATGTTTTAAATAACATAAACATTCGAGTTAAAACTAGCATAAAAAGTGCCAATACTTTATCCATAAACCATGAATTGTATAAAAATAACACATCCATAGTAAAACATATCACAAAAACTTCAATACAATATAGAATATTTGTATCATAATATATAAACTTCAAAAAAGTTGAAAATCTATCAAAGGATGTTGACAGAGATGAAATAAAATATTTGAAAGAATAAAATTATTTTGGAACTAATACTATAATATTGTAAAGGAAAATTTTATGATGTTATAATGGTAGAAAATAGACGCACCCACCGTATAAGGTAAAAAAATATTCGTACCATAATTTTGTCGAAAAGGTTATAAAGGACCTTGTTTGGAAAACAACGAAACAATTACTTTATAAACATCTTATAAAAAGTCAAAAAATGGTATATATGACTTTATCCCATAGTATAGTAAATATAAAAAATGTTTTGAAATACATTTTTAAGAAACATGGATGAGGACGATAAAGAGGTCCCATTAGATAATTACGTATAAACAACATTGGATAATAAAGAGATTGTAAAATTAACACTTTCCTTTTACATTTCCTTGGTATAGGGTAGAATGACCTCTTTTTTAGTGGTGAAATAATTGTTATTAAATTAATCAAGAATCATATACATTAATATGATATCATATATGATCTTTTAACATTGGTTTGTCAATAATATCTTATTATTATCATCGTTTCAGGTGTTAACTGATTCGTTTTTCATTATATGATTTGTTACATATGTAATGTTTGTTATGGATAGGATGTATCATATTCATATTTAGAATGATATTAAGTCTTTATACATTGTTCTTAATCATCTAATGAAACTTAGCCTTTAATGGATTTGATGGAGAATGAATCACATCATATTCGTGGAGACGGTAATTCGTATGTATGCACGAGTTACAATATCATTATATTGATATTAAAATAATATATAATTTTATGTTATATCATATATACATATTCATTGTCATGATATATTTATTATTACATCAATTACACATCATTATTTTACCCATCCAAATAATAATGTATTGAATAACAATTACCCCACGATGTGGTGACGGTAAGCCGTACGTACGCACGTATGGTGACATGTCATTAAAATGATGGATAGAATAATGAATATGCTTGTACCATATTTATAATAACATCACAGTATATATAAGACACTGTAGTTATTATTTTATAATGTAAACAATGAAGAAATAGTATGTGGAAGAAGAAAGAAACTTAAAATAGTTGATGAAATATTTACCTCTTCTTCGGTTCTTTCTTTTGATTCGATCAAAAGGGATACATAGGTTTTCTTTATTACTAATGTAAGGACACTAGGATTAAGGGAGGATAGTCGAGAGGGTATTTGGGCAATGTTTGGCCTATCCAAATGAAGTTAAATTTGTGAATTAGAGATAATGGGGAGTTCCCTTTTATAAGAGGGGTGAGGGGATCCTTAGAAAAAGCTAGAAATATTTTTTTATAATAAAATAATTTTCTGTTTCTAAAGGATGAAAAATGAATTACTTAAAGGATAAGGTGGGTATGGGTCGAAAAACACTCATCCAATATGTTTTAGACTAGTTTGTGCCACTATATTAACTTTATCTTATAAATTTAACTCTTAGTTTAATCGTTTGATATTTATCGTGTCTCTTTGTATTTATATATTATATGGTTAATTAACATACTATTAACATAAATTCGAACCTAATGTGGTTAATTAATGAAATATATAATATTATTTAAGACCTTTGGCCAAACTTTATATTTTTAATAATAGAATATCAATTAATGATATAATATTTGTTTTAAAAACACTTTTATGTCAATTTTGACACTATTTGGTATTTTGTTTTTTCTAAATATATAACAGAATTATTACAAATATCAAAATTCATCTAACCAACCCTAACATGTCATATTATCCTATAAAATTATTATAATTCCTAAAACGTCTCAAATTAGATTTAATTGGATATTTATAATATGAATTATTTTAATATTTCATTAATTTTGTTATAACTGCATCATCATTATGACATAAATATATTGGATTATATAATTTATAAAAAATATAAATAAAATACCACTATGTATTAAATATTTTTAACTTTATAATGATTATTTATAGTCTAATTTATCTTATTTTTAACCCTATATTATAAATGGTTTTGTTATTAAACATTGAATTTAACACATTTAACTCTTCTTTGAATTAAATAATAATAAATGTCCTAATCTAACACAACTGAACCAAATAGGTTCATATTTTATTTCTAAGGTTTTTTTTGGTCAAATAATACATATCCAATAATAATAGGACATGTGTTAGTGTAATAATATTATAATTTTTACCCTTAATTACCATATTTACTTTTAACTGTGGTAAATAAAAGTAAAAATTTATTATTCACCAAAAATTATTTTCTTCTTATTGAACCAAATTTTACGTAATAATATCAACCGTATGTCTCCGATTTTTGAACTTATACTCACAGAAGAGGTAAAATTATGTTTTATGTACATTTTCAAATTTTCTTAGGAGGTGGGTAAAAGACGGTAAAAAGTTCCATAAAATTTTCATATTTCTAAAATTAATATAAACTGACTCCAATGAATTACATTGAACTTATATGGGTATTATGTATCTATTCTGAGATGAAACAAATTTAAATAAAATTAATAATTATTTAAATAAAAATTTCGTTGTAAACTATTTCTTAGTGTATTTCACTATTCATCAAAAATTGAATGTTTTCATAAAAATAACCAAAATTTACTCAAACCTAATTTCGATATTCCGAATCCAAAAATGATGTCAATTTTGAATGATAAAATATATAAAATTTAAAAAAGTGGGTATTACTATTCATAATGGCTAGTTTGATTGTATGTGGTGTGTTAGAACTCGATGATGCATACAACACACACTATTGCATTATTCGAAGAGAAGCGTTCCGTGGATGCTTGAGGTGGTACATGGATACACACAAAAAAGAAAGGATTATAAATTGATGGATAAGGGTTATTATCCAAAGAACAAGAATGGGGAACCGATTATAGAATATTGATTTAACTATTTTGAAACAAGTAAAATATCTGTTCATGGGTTCATACAACGATTTAATTTTATGAATATCCAATAGAAATGATGGATCTTCTCCCACGTTTTAATCTAAGAGCATAAAAAATGTGTCGTACCTCGATTTTGGATGGATCGTTAGTGTAGAATGAGGCATCGAATTTATGTGAAAAATAAGATTCATTCTTCATGCGTTGATTCTTCTTGATCTATAGGTTCATCGTCATTCCCCAAAGGAGGAAGGAGAGGAGTGTTTCACCAGAGAATGGTCAATTATAAGCCAAACCTGCCTAATGGTCCATAAGAGAAAATTTATAACTATATAGTTTAAGTTAAATGAATTATTTGATTGTTTGGGTAACTAAATAAAACCATTAAATTCACTTATAATAAGAGAGGGGTCCAAACATCCAATGTTTACACATTTTATGCCATACCTAGGGTAAACAGCCCATTCTTGAACCCGACGATAGTCTTTTATTTCCAATATGATCGAACATTTAAGAGTAATCCATATATCTTTAAGTAGCTATGTGTTCAATATGAAATATATCTAATATTTTTATTACATTAATTTTTGCCGAACTAGGACTCAGAATCAATTTTTGTCTCATCACATAGCTCTATAAATATATTTAGAAATATTTCAATTTCTTTCAAGGAAAAAACCGAGTATCTACCTTATTCCATACTTCAATATTTTCATCCCATAAAGAAAAACAATGAAAAAAATTCAACACACTATGCTCTCACCAGGCTCTCCCACTACCAGAAACTCTCATACACATGTTCATATTGCCATAACACGCTATCCAAAGGGATTATCTATTCATGGATGGTCTGCTCTTGTCGGTCCTTTATCACCATCATGTGCTCTATAAAGGTGGATATATTATCGATGTCCTACTCACCCAAGTTGATGACGATTGTAGGATCATGTTTTTTTCTCCTCACCTATGACTTGTGGATGATTTCATGAACCAACTCTAGCAATGGGGGTAGGGATAGGTGGTAGGAGAAATAAAAAACCCTCTACATGATCTTGAATGACTTGATGAATCTCGGGGATATCATTCCTCCACGACCAATCATTCTCCTTGCTCGTCATGGGGAGAATCTCATAAATAATATCTCTCCAATTTCATACTCCAAGGGCCTACGCTGATGATCTATTTTGTATTTTTATCTTCACTGGACCATCCTCATATTCTCAAGGATGACCTAAACATTCTCCGTGGTCTCCTAGACCTAATCGGGGCCCATAAGATATGACTCACCAGTCATTATCATGTATAAGGTATAGTTGTAATGTGACCCATATAGGGCTGAAAACATTACCATTTTGATTATAGAGTTATATTTGTTGTTGTATGAATACTCTACCAAGGCTAGGGTATCCTCACAATAGTGGCTAAAGTCCAACTTGAAATAACATATAATATCTTCGAGCACTTGAATATTATGCTCAATCTTCCCATCATTATGGGGGTGAAATTTTGTACTCATCCACATATGGGTAAAAAAATAGATGGGCAGTCCTCCAAACTTTCATGAAGTGAACCATGATTCACGATCAGAAACAATCATTAAGGGTACCCCCTAAAGTTGAACGATCTCTTGAATGTAAAAAAACCCCAAACTCTCCACTGAAATATGCTCTCTGATGGAAAAGAGGTGCACTTACTTCAAGAGTTTGTTAATTATCACCTAGATGGAATCATGAACCTTTAATGTGCATGGAATACCCAGGGTAAATTCCATGGATATGTCATTCAATTTCCACTCCAGAATTTCTAGGGGATATAAGAGACGTTCCAAAACATGGTGCTCAGCCTTCACCTTTCGACAGGTGAGGTATCAAAAGATTAACTCATCAAAACTTCATCTCATTCAAGGACAGAAAAATTCCACAGAAGATATATATATATCTCTTCCCCAGAAAAGGATGTATATATAATGGAGAAGTGTGTAATTCCCATATCACCTTCTCCTGCATCGTTACTAGAATCACTGTTCACCCCTAGAACATGATGTCAGGATTCCCTCCTTCAGAATACCCATCAAGTGCGCATTTTATTTGGATATTTGATCTAGTATGAACTCACAATAGATATATCCCTACATGGTCTATCTCACAAGATTTAGGAGTGAAATAGTCATTTTCATCAATTGAAAAAAGATATTTCCTTACCCTCTACTGCTGTCATCTGTGGGTAAACAAACTACTCTAATGAATCAATCACTAAGAGAGTAAGAAAATTCGTTCTAAGGGAATATTCTAGAATTTTTACATTCCCAAGATTATAGAATTTGTTAATTTCATATTCCTATAGTTACTCCAACCGGTAATGATGTATCATGTCGAGGTATCTCAATGTGCTGACGTATCTGAGACTATATTGGTCTGAGTAAAGCACAAACTGCTATCCTAGAAGGGGGTGTCTCTACATCTTCAAGAGGATGAATTCCACTTGTAAATCTATGTTGGGAGTTTCATAGTTATACTCATGGGGTCTCAAATACCTCAACATATATGTGGTAACCACCTATCACTACATCAACACATAACCAAGTCTATTTCCTAGCTCATCAAAATTCACTACGAATCCCCCACCTTCATTTGGTAGTCTCAAAACAATAGGGGTCATCAGCCTCTATATCAACTCCTAAAAGGCCTCTTAAGCAACTCAGACCATGTAAAAAACTTCCCATTCAACATTGGGGTGGTTAAAGGGGATGCGATTCTATAAATGTTTATCACTAATCGCCAATAGTACCCCACCATGCTAATAAAGCTCCACACCATTGATAAATTCTATGGGGGATACCAAGAAATCACTACTTTGTTTTGCACTAGATATATGAATAAGAATTCTTCAAAAATTTCAATCCATAGGATGTGAACCTAATTTATCTAGAACTGGAACTTCGAGATCATCTCGTAATGTTGGATCCTTCAAAGTAAATCATGTACCATCTTCTATTGCTCAGAAAGATCATCCTCTATTGCAGGGTATATGAGTATTTCATCGATACAGAAAAAAACAAGAACATGTATGGCTTGAATATATGGTTGATCAAATACACAAATATGACATCTTTATTTTTGAAACCAAATGGCATCCCTGGAGACATGTACTGTATGTAGCATCATCAAAATGTGATATTTGAAATTTTAGCCACTCAAACTCACAATTAGTTGTAGATAGACCAGATATCGATCTTTGATAACCATCTCTCACTAGTCAACTAATCTAGGAGGTCTTCAATCATTTTAAATGGGTACATGTTCTTTAAAAAGGTCAGGTTTTAGCATTGATACTCCATTTAAGGATATTCACTCTCGTCTACCATTATAATGGTCTGATTTATATCCATTACCCTGAAATGGATGTAACATTGTATATTTTGTATGAATCTATGATCGTTTATCGAGGAATGGATGAATATGAACTTCCACTGTAAATTAATGTCATATTATGGTTCCAGATTCTTATAAATGGAGGTTATTTATCTCATTTTTTTGGGGAGAAACTCATCATTAAGGATACACCTATTGTACATCTATTTTTTTATTTCTTTTTGAACGAATTAATAGGCCATTCATCAAATTGTGACATTGAGTTTCTAAAATAACTCATAAAGAGGGCTATTCTAATTTCAGAGAATCCTTATAGAATATCCCTAATTGTGTTTCTAGAATTGATGAAGCCACTCAAAGTGAATAATGAAAATAGATTCATATTCCCCACTTTTTCTCCTTGGGTTGAACATATTCTATTCATTAAGAAGAAATACGGATCAATGAGACTCTTCATTGACTATTGAAAACTTTACTATATCACCTTGATAGAAAAATATCTTCTCCCCTTATTGATGACTTATTTATCCAACTACTATGATCAAAATACTTTTCCAAGATTGATCTTTATTCTAGATATCATCAATTAATTGTCAAAAATGAAGATATAAACAATAAATCATTCCATACCAGGTATAGAATCTAAGATTTTATAGTGATTCCTTTTGGTATTACGTATTCCCTCACCATCATCATGAATTTAACATATAGATTATTTAGAGACTATATTGATCAGTTTTTTGGTATTCTTTATAGATGATATTATTTTATAATAAAATATATAATAAGAACAAGAAGATCACTTAAATATTTTACAAATGAACCTAAGAAATGATATGATTTATGAAAAGTTATACAAGTGTGAATTTTTGCAATAGAATGTCTCATTTTTAGCTCACATAATCTCAAGTGAGTGGGAATCTATAGATCCACAAAAGATTGTTGTTATGGAACTTTGGACTAGAACATCAATGGAAACTGATAACCTATGTTTTCGTGGATTGACAGGATATTATGGAAGTTTTGTGAAAAAATTTTCATTATATTCTAATCCACTCACCATGTTCACTTTTAATGGAGTTATTTTCATATAGATATAAGAATGTGATGGAAATTTCAACGATCTAAAAATAAATTTAGTCAGTGAATGTGTGCTCACACAACCATGTAGTGGATAGAGGTTTGTTATTTATAATGATTCATCCATGAAATGGTTGGGATGTGTTCTCAGTAAAAATTTTATGGTTATATATTATAGATCATTATAATTGGAAATCCATGATAAAAATTTCCCAACTCATGATTTGGAGTTCACTACGGTAATATTTCCATGAATGACTGGGTGAAATTTTTATTATGGAGAGAGGTGTGATATATATACTGATCATTAATGTTTAAATTATATTTTTACTCAGAGGGATAAAAATATGTTCCAATGGTCATGGTTGGAGTGGAATAATGATTATGACTATTCAATGGATTAACACAATCAGAAATAAAACAAAGTTGTAGATTCTTTGAGTCAAAAGGATAATGCTATCCTACCAATGATTGGGATCCCAAAAGATCCATTATTTATGGATTTGAAAAGGATGGAGATGGAAATTTTTAAAGAAGGGGGGACCAATCCATTTAATGATAATTTTTAACCATATATATTGTTAATGGTTAAAGAGGTGTGGAAGGAAGATTTTGAACTATAAAAGAAGGTGAGAAATATTATTGAGTTCAACCTTGATTGTGATGGAATAATTATGTTCATGAGAAATGTTTCTATTCCTCCCATACTGTAATTAATGAAATATCTATTGTATTTTGATTATGTTTATCTTTACTTATATATCCTGGACGTATAATGATGTACATGGACTTGGGAGAGTATTTAGAGTGGGTTGGTTTGAAGAAAGATATTGTAAAATATTATTATCAATACTTAGTTTGTCATCATGTTACAATTGAGAGACATATGATAATGGGATGATACAACCATTACTCATACTAGAATTAATATTTGAAATAATTAGTACAGATATTGTCATCAGACTTCCCAAAACATCTAAAAAATATAATGCTATATGGGTTATAATTGACCACCTTACGAGTTCAGCACACTTCAGTTCTATAATAGATTATTTCTATCTTGTCTATCTTGTTTGGATATATATGAAGTAAGTGGTAAAATTTTATGGAGTACCAATTTACATTATATCCGAACAAGATCCAAGGTTTTCCTTGATTTTATAGGGAAGTATTAATTAGGCTCTAGATATATAGTTATGTTTCATTACCACTTATCAACATCAGGAAAATATTCATACTATGATGAAAATTCATACCCTTGAAGAAAGGTCTGGATCTTGCTATATGATATCAATGGTTATTGGGATCAACACCTAACTTTGGTAGAATTTATATAAAACAATAGCATTCAATCCAGTATTATGATGGATCCTTATGAAGCCCTCTATTTGGTAAATTCATGAATTCATCATGTATGTATGTAGTTGTTGAAATTAAGCTATTGGTACCTGATTTCATTGATGAAATTCCCAAGAATATTAGATCTATTCGTCAACACATAAGATCATCTCAATGTCATCAAAAAAGGTGTGTTTTAAATCGATGAAAATTAATATATATTGAAGTGAGTGATAAGGTTTTTCAAAAAATATTTCCTTGGGAATGTGTAATGAGATTTGGAATGAATGGAAAGTAGATCATTATTTATATAATTCCTTTTGAATTTTTTGATCATGTTGGGAAGGATCATATAGATTGGAACTTCCACGGAATCTCTCTAATATTTCTATTGTGTTCCATGTATATCACTTAATAATGTAAATTCAGGAACATTATAACTTAATAAAGCTATATGTTTTACCACTGGATGAAGATCATTCTTCTAATGAACAATAGATTGAGATTCTCTATTTTAGTGAAAAAGTTCAATGAAACAAGACCACTCGTATGATTGAGGTTTTATAAAAAAACAATTTGAGGATGTTTTGTGGAGACTCAAGGATTTGATGTGGTAGTGGTATCATAATATGTTTATATCCATGATAATAATTTCATGGATGAAATTCACTTTATGATGGGTAGAATTCAACACACCGAAATTTAAATAAATGTTCTTGGTTAAAATAATTCTATTATTTCAATTTCGTTCATTGCACGCAATCATGAGTTTAAATGAACCATGAGATAATATAAAATGACTATTATAACTTATCTAATATATTTCTGGGATTTAATATGATTAACTAACTTATGAAACTAAATTGTGAATTTTTTGGTTATATTAGAAAAGAAAATATAAACCAATTGAATGCATAGAAAATATTCATATTTTATTATAGTAATGGAATTTTTTGATAGTAAATGAAATTATTTAAAATTATAGTATTATATTAATGTAATATTTATATTATTTATTCCAAAAAATATTATGGATATTCTCCAAATATATTTTATAGTCATAGGATATGAACAAACACAATTTTACGCATAAAAATGAATATTTTCAAAATGCAGTATTACAAACATTTAATGGAAAACATATTTTAAATAATAATTTATATAAATTTAAATATAATATTTAAAAATATATATTCTTTTTTAAATTAGAAAAATAAAAATTTATTTTGGTTGAATTTTTGGAATTTTTCTGATATGATTTAAGATATGATGAATAGTTGACAAATACTAATTTTTTTTGAAAACATATTTTTTACTGAAATAAATAATAATGATAGAATATATTTTTTATAGATTTTAATGTATAACCTGATCAGTATTTTATAAGGTCATTACCATAAATTTTACATTTAATTTATATTTAAATATAATTTAATCTTTGTGTGTTTTTACTTTAATAACCCATTTTTTAATCAATACACTAGGATTAATTTTTGAAAAATTATTACAACCTTTATATTTTCAATTCATGAAAATCAATTCCTTACATGGAATTAGTGGTTCCAAATAATGTATATATGATTCATTTATTTTGGTTATTATGAATAATAAATCAATTAAATTTTTATTAATATGATAAAATGCAAATTGTGTAATTAAGGGTAAAAATAAAATTATTAAATAACCCTAACATTGATCTTAATTTTTTAGATGAGTTTTTTTGACCAATATCATCTGTGGTTCGGAATTATATCCTTTGAAAGCCACTTGGATTAGAATATGACATTTGTAATATATTTTTAACAGATTTATTAAATATTTCATACTCATAGTTTTAATCACATTATAGTTTTTAATGTAAGGTTACACAGAAGATAAATTAGACTATAAATAAAAATGTGAAAGATATTTTTTTCATTACTTGATAACTACTTTTTATATTTATGGAAATAAATAAGTACATTAATTTCTTATTCAATGAAAATGTTGTAATTATTTTATTAATGTAAATATAAAAAATGTTATTAATTTTTTTTAAATAAATTAAATTATAGATAATTAATATGATTAAAAAGTTTTATAGATTACCGTGAACACATATTTAAATAAGAAATTATTTTTTCATAGTTAACTTATTCTATAGTAATTTATAAAATTCTGTGAAAATATTAATGTAAAAATTGAAACTATTGATATTTTATAAAAATTATTTTTTAGTTAATTATTTAAAACTGCATAAATCATTTTAAAAAATATGAAATAAATATGACATTGTCTATGATTTTATACATTGTTCACTTTTGTTCTTATTTACATAAAACAAATAATTATTACACTCTTTTAATATTGAAATTTTTTTACCTTTCATAAAATTAAATTATTTTAATAAAGGATTTTTCAAAAATGATATGGTTTAAAATAATAATTAAGCATGTAAAAAATATATTTTTTGATGATAAAAAAACATTATATCATCTTAAATTTAAATCAATATAATTTTGGTGGTATTTTTATTGATATTAAATTTATTATAAATTAATTGTTTTTGAAATCTCAATAGTGCCCTTCAACTCAAATTTAAAATAGAACCTCATCCCTCACTTCTGTACATGGAATTGATCCATCAAACGCTACTATACCATGGATATTTCCAATATAAACATCCGTAATCACATTATATGGGTTTTGGTTTTCTCAAAATACCAACTTTAGTGTCAGGATGAGGATATGTAGAGGGAGATCACTGAAAGAGAGGTAATATACTACCCATACTCTTTCGTTAGTTTTTCTTCTTCTAATTTCTATTCATGTGTTGATCCCATTATAATGCAATATAATATCTATCACATATATTATTAAATATTTTTAGGGTTATGTAACAATAAATCCCTATATTTTATCTATCCTACGAAAAATGAAATCGCCATGCATGCATACATACGACCAACCGTCTTAACGATGTGGTATAATCTTTTTCATCTCTAGATTAATTAGATGAGTATAATGATGGAATTATTTAATATATATAATTATTAAAAGAATTATATTTATTCTAGAATTATATATACACCAGGGGCTTCCATACCATTTCACAATTAAGGGAATGATATCATCTATTGTTCATACATATGGCATACTGTCTCCACGACACGATGTTATTCATTATCTCTAAAAAATAAATAATTATTATATAAATTTATAGAACTAATAATATGATGTATATTATTTTTTTATCCTTCATTAGATAACATAACTCTATCCTATTAGCATGGAATGAGACTTATACAAAAAAAATAGTCATACGAAAAAGAAGCAGTTAAAACCCAACAGAAGAGTAACAATGAAATATTTCTAAAAGCGGTTGATAATATGATCATATATGATATCTTAAGTATGAATAATGTTCTATAATAATTTAATATCATTAACTTATCCATTATGTAGTAATTATTTATATATATGAAGGAAATCATATCCACGGTATGGGTTAATTTAACAACCTCATTATTCTCTAAGATTATTTATATATAAGTATTTATTGGAGTATATTTTTCTTCCATGTCCATGACATGTAATTATATATTTAAAAATATTTCAACTATTCATTTCATTGTTTTATAAATCATTTAAACCCATTTTTTATTTTTCACTAAACATTTTGAATTGAATCTTTTTCTGTTTTCTGGGAGATATAATTTTTGACATATCAGGAAAAAGTATGTGGGGAAATGTTTTTTAACTTATATGACATGAATGGATTAGTATGCTTCACTAAAACCATAAATATAATATTATTCACTTTCAATGAATTAAATATTTTTATTAATGAATAATTTATCCTATAAAATTGAATTAAATTTCATGTGATGAAAACATTTAAAGTATGAAATGATATTTTCCTTAATAATTATTTTCAATTGATATCTCAATTTTTTATATATATGAAAAAATTTATTGATTTTACTTTTGATTTACTGGGGATAAGATCAAATTATACCATTCTTACACATTCCATTAATTGTTTTAATTAAATGATATTTTTGAATTCTAGTTCCTTTCAAAGAGTTGTGTTATTTTGAAATGTTTATGAAACCCATTTATTTTAAATGGGTTAGGATTTATGTTTACATAGAACATATGTATATGGACATCATTATGAGATGGGTGGTACCAATATCTATATCCAACTAATTGGGTAAATTAAAATATCCCATGAGATATACATTAACAGAATGAGAATTTATGTCGGTTTTGTAATATAGGTTTAGAATGAGATGTAAATATAGTTTGGTAACACATGGATATAATTAAGAGTGAAATCAGTTCATTAATGGACTTTTCTAACTATGATGTTCTTGTAAATGAGACTTGACTAATGAAAATGATTTTTTATGCTTATTTGTATCATAAAAATTACAAGTCTTATGTTATGATCTTTGTGAATACGTTATTTTATTAACATCTATGATTTATCCCATGACCCGATTTCATAATCTCTAATATTAAGGATTTAATTTTCAATTGACATATTTATGATCGTTTGAATTATTATTATGATATGATTTTTATCTCCCTTATTTAACCTTAGGAAGAATATGATATCACCTATTCTTATGTTTCTTTTACAAAGTGTATGAATAATGTTATTGAGTAATATGTCTCAAAAACAGTTCTAGATATGAAGGAATAAGTGGAAGATGATGTATATGTTTTATGAAATAGTTTTTTATGTTTCTAAATATATAAATATTGTAAACCTATATGATATTTTGGTGGTTTTTAGGTTGTCTAATTAATACTTTTCTATTTAGAAGTAATATCATTGTATGAAATGTATGGACTGTTATAATATAAATAATTATAGGGAGTGATTGAGGTCATTATTCAAAAATATGTGAAAGATTAGTGGATTTGTATGGACTCAAAGATGTAAATTTTTTATTATTTAAAATTATATTTTTTCAACAAAAATAAAAGTATTATGATAAAAATTATTTTAAATATCATTTTACTAATATTGCTTAATTATTTTACTACCTATACATATAAGGAAATATACATAGTTGAAAATTTTCAATTTTATAAACATTATTTTCATACTTTGGATGTGCCTAAATCAATTTAAAATTAACCCATTACTAAATAAAATTAATATCCATGTTTTATATTTTTTTTTTCCCTTAGTAACTAAAATTATCTTTTAACATATCGAATGATCCATAAATAATGTCTTTATATTTGTCTTTATCTATTTTACAAGACCAATATAGTTAATAACATATTATCTAAATCAAAAAAGTAATATTATTGGGTTCTACTTAATATTCAGTCATAAATATTTTTAAATAAAATAAATTAAATATTACTTAAGAAATAATGTAGGCTAGTGGTATACACAAAACCCTTATTGTCTTTCGGTCATGATTTTAGTATCTAGGGCATTTTCGGATGCGATGGGGTTTCACCATACTTATAGGTTCTACAATTTCTAAATTAGATTAGTATAATTCTTATAATGTTTCCAAAAAATATGATGTACATATTTGAAATGAAATTGTTAATTAAATAACATTTTTGTTAATTATTTTAATAAAACTTATATTTTGAATTTATAATACTAATATTTGACTATTATTATTATTTCATTAATGATTTTATTGTCTATAAAGTTTATGAATACATTTAAAAATAACTCTATAAAATGTTAGTGAATCATTCGTCAGACATATTTTCCAAAAAAACATACAATTTCATAAAATTTCTACAAAATGTCGGTAATATTGGTTAACTAAAAACACATAAAACCTAAATAGATATATTTAATACATATGACATATAACCAACCTTAATATAATAATCATATGATGGAATCCATAACCCATACATTAATTAATACCTATGGGATTCTCTATTAATCCTTAAAGTATATATTAGGGTTTTGTTCAAAATTTTGTTTTTCTAAATCAGGTTAACAATGTTGATACTATAAATTTCTCTAATACCGACTATAGTGACCAAAACCCTTGTATTCTAGCAGCCAGTTCCTAATACCATTAAATTACTAAAATATAAAAGGACATCAAGTCCAATGGTACTGACCATTTTAGTAGTCATAGTAAACTATATAAAAACATGAGACTTATATAATAAGCGAATAAAAAACTACTGTATATTTTTTTCTTAATATGAGAACAACATCATAAAACAAAATAATATCCTCAAATTTCACTCTTATTAAACATAATTGAACCTTGTGGAATGTAAAAAAATAAGGGTGATCCCAAATGCTCAGTATGGGTTAACCACGCCCGAAGAAATAATGAATCAATGGGAATAATAAATATGGAATGGTACATAAATATGAATACATATAATAAAATAACTAGGTATGGAATTATCAAAATTCCAAAAATAAATTAATATCAAATAATCCCATATAAATAAACACATTATCTTGAAACATGACCATGTATATATAAACAAATAAAATAATCACATTGAATAACAATAGTGACAGAATTCATAATGTTGGACATATGAACAATCAACTGCTTTCTTAAAAAATGAGAATATAGAGGTATATCATAAAGACAGATTATGTTTATGGTTAGTAACCCATATTATTTATATTATGATCTTTAAAGAGACACTATTGTCCATATCTATCCTCGAGATAGTTTAAAACTAATTTGAAATAAATGTGAAGGATTTTTCTCCAATTGAATTCATCATATGAGACTACTGATGCACTGAGGGGCTTACATTAACTAGTACTCCAGTTATATATTTTATGTAAAAAAATTTCTCATGTATTTGATAATCAATTTATGTCATAATAAATATTCCCAATCAAATATATATATTGTGTAAAGGATACAAATTTATCAATGTTTCCCTTATAAATTAGATAACATTACTAGTAAACACCTTATGTAAAACATGTATAAGGTTTCGGAAATAATCATATCCATTATACATGAATATTGATATTAAAAGGAATATAATTTTTAATTAAAAATATAATATGAAATTTATTGTTTCAATATGATGTTATCAATCAAATAGGGAAATGAGATTATGCCATAAGTTTTATCACATGGTAAATTTAATTTCAATTACCCATGGATGAGTTTATTGATTGTGGAAAATAATATACTAGGAATTAGTGAGGAATAATTATATTTTATATACAAGGGGATGTATATATACAATGTATAGAAGTGAATAGGGGAATAATAACAAATTAGTTTTAATGGAATGTAAATTGGGACGAAATCCCTTACTACTTGAGTAACATTTGAATCCTGAGATGAATGAGAGAATAAAATCAATTAAAACATTAAATATCTTGAAATAAATGAAATACAATATATATAATGTCATAATACAATATATACACCAATGAAAAGAAACTAGTGTTGAATATGGAATAAGTTTAATAGAAATAAATGTGAAACTATATATCCCCCTAACACATGGTTTATATAGGATTATAAGCCCATTAAAAGAAATAACATTAAATAATACATTAAATTCCATGAATATAAATTTATTAATGATATATAATTCAATTGGGGATTTATATATAACCCAAAAGGAAATATTATTTGAAAATGGTGTATGCCTCATGGAAGAAAAAGTGACAATAATCCTTTTCCATACGCTCTATTTTGGATGAATGAAATTTGAAACCATGTATGATGATTTTATGAATTTTATTAACTTATTATAGAACCATATTAATACTTATTATATCATATATAGTGTTTTGGAAAATATTATAACCCATTATGTTGTAATTTTTCATCATTTTCATTATTTTCGATGTTAATTGATTTGTTTTTTAAGAATGTTTTGGCCTTTTATTTTTGTTATCATTAATTAAATCATGATATAATCATATCTAAAATGTAAAAAATGAGGTAAATAATATATATATATATATATATTCAATATAAATTTATTTGGAGTAATCTTTAATGTTTGTAGATATATAATTAAATACATCGTTCATGGAAACAAAATGTTATATTTAAGCATAAATGTTGTTTACATATTATTTTCATTTTAAAAGAATAAAAAGATAATTTCATATATTTATATTATAATTAAATTTTAATATTAAATTATATATATGTATATTTTGTTTACTAAAACCAACCTTAATTCAATCTATGTAATGTAGATTAATCCCATCCCTTTGAAGAGGCCATAGTCCACACATCCACAAACGATGTTATCATATTCCAACAAAATTTAAATAATAAAATTATGTATTATATAATAACTTCAGTAGAATAAAAATATTATAAATATCATATATATAATATATAAATTTTAAATCCATCATTATTCTCAACTATGATAGGTGGTAATGGAAGAACGAATGACATCAGTTCATGAGGTGGTACCCCATTGTACAGTTGAAATATGATTTCATATCCCATTTTATGGAAGAGTATGTATTTCTAGGTTATAAACTAAATATAACAAAAAATGATTATATTTGTTAAACTTATGTTATTATATAATCAATATATAATAATAATTTTTTTAGTGGATTGTGAAATAAAAAAATATTTCTCATTGAAGAATGTAACATCTTCTTCAGAAAACTCATTTACACCAAAATAATTACATGGTTTTATTTATGTAAAAATATAGTATTATAGGATGAATTGAAGTATTTTGGGGGATTATTTGGTCTATATATGGAGGAATCAAAGGTGTTTAATTTTATAAGGGACTACGAGGGGGCAAGTTCCCTTCTATATTGGAGGAGGAGGAAGAATCATGTAAATACAAAAAGGTAAACTTTATTCAGTGACCTTACAGGCATAATGTGATGCCAATAATGAAAAAAATTAAATAAAATATATTATAGGGTTGAAATATTTTCATTCAATGGATTTTAGACAAGTTACTAGGTCATTTTTTCATTCTGATTAATGTTTATCCACTAAGTAAACTCATTTTCACCTTAATCAATATAAATAATTTTAATTTCATTCAATAATATTTTCGTAAAAAACATAATTTTTTGTTAATAAAATTAAAAATTAGTATAATTCACAAAATCACATCCATTTTTAAAATTAAAATCACAGATTTGGAAGAAATTAATTTAAAATCAATCCTGCGGAATGGATGGGAAAGAGGTGATTTGAAAATAAAATTGATAAAATGTTCACAATAGAGATATATATATATATTTACAATAAAATAATATCATATTAATTTAAATTTTTTAATATATTTATAATTGATCTAACCATTCCTTAAAACCAATTAAAAAATAATTTGTCACTACAAATTATTTACACCAAATTTGAGTTTTCAATTGAAATTCGGTATTTTATACAATTATTCAAAAGTGAAACTTCTCAAAAACAAATAAACCTAATATAATTTTTAAAGTATTCATTAAATAATAAAATTTATTTTTAAAAATAAATTTTTATGACAGTTCCAATATTTAGGTTTAATTAGAGAACACCATTAAAAACAAGCACACATTCCATTAGAAAAATACAGTTTCTGATTGTTAAATTTGTATTTGTTCTTATCATAGGTCTATTGAATATATTTTATGAATATCAAAAAATATTTTTTTGTATATATATATATATATATCATGGTTTCTGTGTGTGTTATTAATATCATTCAATAATATTAAGTAAATAATTTTATTAAAACAAAGCACATTTGGGTGTATAAAAATCGTTTTTACGAAAACAGTTACTTCAAATTAAATTGGTTGTTTTATTTTCATTTTTAATTAATATATAAAAAATGAATTCATACATTTATTTTCATAATTGAGTCAATAATATTTATATTCTCCAATTTTATAGCTTTTTTATAATATATTATATTGAATAATAATATTTTAATAATATTTTGTGTTCAGTTAAACACAATATTATGGGTAATACAAGCCAATGATGAAAGACATTATTTCATAAAAATCATGATAACCTCAATGTTCCTTGTAAATAATGATAAATAATATGTTATTTGTAATTGAATCTTAAATTTGGATTTTCTAGAAATTATTCTAAGAAAATAAATTAAATTTATTCTAAAAGTAAAATATTTTAAATCATGGGGTGTTACATAGATATATTTCACAAATTAGGTAAAATTATTATTACATAATAAATTTAAATATAGGTATTAATGGATATATATTTCATGGGTGATATATTCTTGATGTCGTATGCATTATATTTTATTGAACATCATGTTCATATTTTAATATGTAATGATTTTACGTTTTCCCTCCCCACATGACCCCACACTACTTTGGTTTGAAAATGTATATGGAAATTTGGAATGTTGTTGGTTATATGGTGTTAGATATTCTAAACATGGTGTCTTGGTTTCAATGGTTTGTTCTACAATGGTTTTTTTCATGGGGATCGTCATCGGTGATTTTTATTGGCATCAGACATTATACTAGCAGTTGATGTAGGTGATAACGCCTGAGGGCCATTAGGATGGGTGGTGAGGTCATGTGTAGTGTGGATATGGTATGGGTTATTGGGTACCAATGAAATCCATATGCATAATTTTAGGTGGTTCTAGTATAGAAATGGTCTCTAGGGTGACTAAATTTTTTTCATTTTGGCTTGTTGTTTGGCTTCTTGTATGGTTTTCATTTACCCAAAAACTGATTTATTTTTAAATTTAAAAGAAATTGTAGAAAAAAACATTATATTATTAATAAAAAATATTAAATAGTAATACAAACATTCAGTAAATATTATTCAAAAAATTACTACACATAAAATTAATCAATGTAACATGTACTAATTCATAAACCCAATATCTAGAATGGATTTATCACATATTATTCTGAAATAGATTTATTATTTATCCCCAAATAATAGCTATCATTTTTAATGTTTCATGATAAATAATTTATATTCTGTAATCCCATAATCTCAAAGATATATTAATCATTTTAAAAATAAATTGAATCACAAAAATCATTTATAAAATCATATTACCCCAAAATAAGATTCTACATCTATTCCACCATTAAAATACATTAATGTTTTGTCTACCAATAAAATATAAGGTTTTTAAAATAATTAACATATAAAAAAATTAAATTAATCACATAAACCAAAATTCAGAGTTCAATCCCATTGATATCTATATGATAAATATTATGTTTCAGAAAATCTATTGCATAATTATCTTTTAAAAAATTTAAGTAAAACAATTATTTCTTTAAAACCGGTGCATCACAGATTTATTTAGTTAGAATTACACCATTTTTTCCTTTTGATTATGGGTTCATGCCCCTCATTATTTCCATATGTGACATTCGTTCCTTTTTTTAAATCTACACTCATATGATTCTTATACAATTCTTAGAAGTATTATAATCACCCCAAAAATGTCATTAATCATAAAATCATTTTTACACTCTATGGTTTAATATAAAAATACATTATTGATAAAATGAAAAAATATTAATTGAAAATAATTAATGTAACAATAATCACATATTATCAGAGAGGTTCATCTATACATTTATAATTAAGTGATTGTCTCCAATATATATCAATTTTCTGATATAATATTTTTCAAGGATATAAATTTCATCTAAAATGTCATTCTAAATTGTGAAAAATCATAATTAACTTACTATTTAATATCAAATCAATACAAATGGTTATAAATCCCTTAAATAATATTTCAAAAAAAATTAAAGATATTATTCCAAAATTAAAACATCATGTTATTCCTATGAGATAAACATACCTCAATCGTTTACCAATATAAAATAAATATCTCCAAAAATAGTGCATTATCATAAAACCTAAAATATTACGGTCTATTCCATTGAACATTACATAAAAGATACATCTATGAATACATAATAAATCTTGAATACCTGTATGTGGAGACCAAAAAATTTTATAATTCATCATATACCATTAATAACATTTTTCTGTAATATTTTTTAAATCACCTTTTCTTTAAAATAAAATTAGAATCATGTAATGAAGATATATAATATCATAACACAATTCATGAATCTTTTCAAACCATTCTTATGAAATTTATAGTTCTATAATATTAATCTATAATGGAATTAGATATTTCTTGAGATTTATCTATATGGTATACCTGATCCTATCTTTGATCTTTCTCCAAGCACATCGACTTTAAAAATCCCCAATCTACAAACATTTAAAATAATGAATTGAAACATTTGATAGAATTGAACTCTTATTTTTAAAATTATCTGTATGCATCCATTCATCCATGATTTTTATCACATTATTCATTCCTTTACCACGAAAAATAAAAATTATAATTTTATTAATAAATTTATATAGGCGCTTCTCATAAAATTATTAAAACATTTGATGTGGAAATTTTTTACTATTATCACTATCACATGAACTACCATGTGGAATAATTTATCATTTATTTTGGGAATTATGAAACTCACCTAGGTTATTGTTATTAATCATAAATTAGGATTACAGGTTTTGAATAACCCCATGTGTATTCGATACATCTCACATTCCATTTTATTTCTTATTCATATATCTATCAGTAGTTCCTTTACTCCCTTTTTTAATTTAGTTCATTCTTGTTCCATCTATTTTCTAAAAAAATATATTTTTTATATATCAAACAACAAATAATAAATAATACAATATAGATATTTAATAAAAATATATAATTAACCATGAAATATTCTATTTAACTATTAATATTTATCCAAAATAACCATAATATTCCTTATCACACAATATTATGGTTTTATATAGGATTTTAAACTTATCCTCAAAAAAATTCAAACAAAAAAATGTAATATAATACTCTACATTATTGCCAATTATATGGTTATGACCTTATAAATAAATGTGTAATTCCAAATCATAAACAAATTTAGTTACTTCTGAATAAATTCAATCTCTTTGGTTGCTTATGATCCACACATCATTGGGTTTAAAAAAATGTGATACTCTATATAAATATTATTTTTACATGACCATTATAACATATATGTTCTGATTGAAGGTATGAATTTTAAGAACAAAAATATTAAAGTTATATAGTTTACACATTTAAAATAAATAAAATGGTTCTATATTTATTAGATATAAAATAACATTCCTTTAAAAGAAAATAATATTTTAGCTGAAATTGTATTTTTTTAAAGGTTGTTTTATTATGATTTTCAGCCATAATATAAAATAAATTTTTTCAATTTAATAAAATTTATTAAAAATCATTTTATTTAATTAAGAAAATATTGTTTTATAAATCGAATGAGTAAAATTTATATTATAAAAAAATTAAACTTATTTTATGACCATTCTAAATATTAAACTACTAAAATTAACAACAACGGTGCAGGTAAAACCTGATTAACTAAGTGTAAAATATATATTAGTATTTTAAAATTACCAAAAAAAATATGTCCAATACAAATTTTATGTTCTTATTTACACATTATAACATCATGTTGTTGATAATGCCCCATTTCTGAGTTATATGGAATGTTAAAATTGTGGGTGTAATTTGATTTTTTTAACTCAATATGTGTTCTCTACCTCACTTGTAAAGGGTCACCCCATTCCATCCACTCTAAAAACATAAAATGATAAAATTATCATCTAATACATGCTAATGTAAATTCCTTACACCCCTTATGAAATCTTATATCACTTTTCTAGATAAAAAATTTATCATAGTAAGAATTTTGTTGAAATCGTAAAAATGACATCCGAATAAGATATAGATTTCTTAAACAATAATTTTTTTTTATTTCTTATTCAGACTCATTCACATGTTATTATGTCATGATTGTATAATATCACTTTTTTCTATGATATACATGATATATTTGTCATGTTAATATCATTAACTATTTCCATTTCTTCTTAGATCAAATTGGATATGAAACCATTGATTGTTTGCACAGCAGATTATGACCTTGTGAATAATAGAACTTCATTTCCCTAAACACCACTTAAGGTATGATGTAATTTTGTGTATGATTTATATATATAATATTTATTTCATAATTATTCTTCATGAATTATAATTCCATATATATTATTACTTTTTATTCCTTCTAAAATTTGATAATATACCTCATCTATACGGTTAGAAACCGCCTCATGAAGCGATGTGAGTCATTTTTCAATTAATCATTACATAGAAGATATTTTAAAAACTAATCAATATATGAGATATATATTGAATTATATCAATTCCAGAAAATTAATATGGCATACATTTATTTACATTTCACCCATTAATGGAATGATATCGTCGCTCTTGTATACGTATGACCTATTGTATCCAAGAAGTTATTTGATCAATTATCCATGTAAGAAATTGTAATTATTTAAATTGAAACACTCAGATATTTTAAAAAATAAAATTATTTTCAATAGAATATTTGACAAGAAACATATATCTTACATGACTTGTGATATATATTACTATTATAACATAGCTGTTAAAATGGATAGTAGGAAAATAAGTAACTACATTATGAAAAATTATTTATATATCAGATAATAAATAAAAATTACTTTTATATTTTTACAATATTTATTAATGATTTTTTTGTAAATAAATTTTATTTTCTAGAAATATTTATTTATTAAAAATTAGTTTAAATGATTATAATGAAAAAAAAATCGTTAATAATTTATAAATTATTTAAATTATTTTCGTGAAATTATCACTATTTTTAAAAAATTTATATCCAAATTAAAAATAGGTGATATTTAGTGATTATTTTAAAAATATTTATTTTTATTGAATAGTGAAAAATTAAATTTTCTTAAAAATTTCATTTCTTTTTAATAATGTAAACAATATAAATTCCCCATTTGTTTTTATTATGATTAAATGTAATATAAATATTATATAGTTATAGTTAATAAATTAAATATAGTTTTAATCAACTTAATATTTAATTATTGTATATGTCTGTTTTGGTTTTAAATAAGATTTTTTTTGAAAACCAATAAAAATGAATATTGTTTATCCATTTTAATTATATATGATATTCGATGAATTGAATTTTTATAAATGAAATTTAAATATTATACATGAATAAATTTTAATTGAAATTACTTAAACAATTTTTTTATTCATAGAATTAAAACAAATTCATATCATCCTTTTAAAATACCCATTTTGAAAACCTTTTTTCATCACATCTTGTGTTTAATTAATGTTATTTTATTCAAATATTTGAATATTTTTTTTAAGATTAATTCCATATTTGGAATCATAATAATTTATATTAACTAATATTGGAAAATTATATTTTTTACTTAATTAACATAAATAACTGTAGAAATAAATTATCATGCATAAGGTGAAAACAGGTGTACCAAGTGGTAAATTAAAATGATATGATTAAAAATGACATATAAAACTATATAAATAGTATTATTTACCTATATATTTTACCATATGAAGACTATTTCATAAAACTAACATATTTTTTATCCTTATGATGTGTTAAAAACGTGGGTACACCATATTCATTTCAAAAAATATATGTAAGGCACTCACCAATCATAAAAAAGGCCACCTCCTATACTCTAATAATCCAATATATAAAAATATTTTTTTCATCAATACCCAATCCAAAATAACATATTAAAAAATTATTATAATATAATCCTTTTATTTTTCAAAAATAAATTCAAGACATTCATTAAGTATAATACTAACGAGGTGGTAGGAGATGTGGTAAAATTCCTAACTATGATTTTTTTTTATTTTTCAACCACATCGATAATATCTTCCTCAGCTATGATATTATTATGACCATAATATATCATATATAACTATATTTTATTATATAATTTAATAACAAAAATATATCTCTTCTTACATTAAATGGGCTATGAAATCGCCATTCCTGTGTACGACGGACTATTGCCCTGCAAACAGAGGTTATTTGTTTTCCATCATTTTCTCCCATGAATTGTTGTTATGATGGATTTAAATTATATATATGTGATATTTTCCACATATTTTTACTTTTAGAGTTATGATATCAAATATAACTTTTTTATTTTTCATTCCATGAGTGATATTATATCATCCCTAATGGGTATGTCGGACTATAGCCTCATGGAGTGATATGATCCCTTTTTCACTAATAGGTTACATGCAACATAATAAGAATAAATATAATGAGTGTATATGATAAAATAAAATCATAATTATCTATATTAAATATTAATCTTTCTAAATAATATAATATTTGAAATTTTATCATACCTTGATAAATGATATCACGGTTGAATAACACCTGTACTACTACCTCAAAGATGTGATTTGATTATTTGTTTCATAAAAAAATTTATATAATGAGATATATATATATATGAATATTTGTGAAGAAATAATATGGTATTTATGATATTGTTATAATTTATTAATGAAAAAAATTTACATTCTATTCATAATGATTATTTCAAAATGGAATCATTACTCAACCATTTGTACTGCCTACCATCTCTATGATCATAATATAGTTCATTTTTTCATAGAAATTTATTATCAATGGTATTTAATTTATAATTCATGAATAAATATCATAATTATGTCATGAATGTTATTCTGTATATTTTTAGATAATTAAACTATGATGAAATTCAATACACTGAATACATTTTGAATCAATAAGCCTAATGTCCTCAAAACACTAGCATGGATTTGACATATTAAATATTTTAATATGTTATTAAAAATAAATAAAATAAATTATTTATGTATATGGTATTAAAAAACATAAATGTTATTATTGAATAAAATAATTTTTGTACGATTATTATATATGAGTTTAAGGACATACATTGAATGTCTGGAGTCGAGGTAAGTGTTTCTCTTGTCTTGCATTTACTTATGCAAGACATATTATATAATCACAATGTAATTATATTGTGTTTCTTATATTCTTACCATTTTATATGTAATATCATGAAAAAGTCATACAAATTTCTATTTAATGTTTCAATTTATATTATTTCAGTTATTATGATTTTACTTGACTATTACCAAGTGTTAATGAATTTCTTAACTCAATTTTTCATTAGATTATAATACTTGTTTTTTATCATTATCTTGTAATGATTATGAATATAATATATATATATATATATATTATTTCTATATTGTTTTATATGGATTTTTTTATATACGCATAATTAATTCATTGATTAATACTCAAATTTATATGTATTATTTTTGTAAGGGTTTTCTGTCTAAAATTGTATTACCATGAGATATTTTATTACGATAGGAACCTATATTCACTTTAAAAGGTTTATATACATACATTTTGAAATGTTATTTAATTAAGATCCTTTTTAATGATATTTAATGTATCATTTGAAGTTATTCTTTCATGGGTATTATGAAGAAAGAGTTACCATTATAGAAAGGGATATATGTTATAATCTTCATTAAATTGAATATTTTTTATGTTCAAGTATACTACTAATAAAATAATATTATATTTTATTCACGAACTAAATTATTATCTTCTTCAAATTTTTTTGAATTATTTCTTCGTGTTTAATTAATGTTTTCTTCATTATTAATTTATTAAACATCATGAATATCATTATGAGGGCACTTAGAGCATGAATTTTCATTTAAATCATAAATCATTATCATTAATAAAAAAATTATATATTTTTTAAAAGAAAAAATTATTTTTAAAAATTAAATGTTTTCATAATTACATTTTATGTAATATTTTAAAATATTTTAATATGAATTAATATTTATGTTCTTAAATTTTTTCAAATGGTTCACTTTTGACACCATTTTCTCAAACTTCATAAAAAGTACATTCATTTTTTACATTTATGATTAGAATTAATTTTCTTACCATAACAACCAAAATTTTCATATGTGTTTACCTTATATGATTCCATGTTTTTTTTCAATGAAAATTATTCTCAATTTTTCTTGGGAATTTTTAGTTTTAAAAATTTCATTTGAAAATTAAAAGGTTAATTTCATTAATAATTATTAATTGTATTTACTGGTAATCCAATTATTAATGTAAAATACACCAATTATTTTTATGATCCAATTTGTTGTTTTTATTTATACAATAATCATTCATTATGTGGATGGGTTAAGATTTTGTCAATGAGATTCTTATGGAAACTTTTTCTTTTCCATAGGTTAATCGTGTTTCAAAAACAATTATAGAACCCATTTTATCACAAGTATATAATACTTCAAACAGATAATTATGGAACCCATATATATTTCAAAACATAATAAAATTTTTAATTCCAATAATGTTTGATTCAATGGTTTTATAAATAAATTAAATATCTCTATACGTCATGCTTGATAGTGTTTTTCAAAATTTGCAATGATGATGGGTGCTTCTATTATAAATCAAGGACATATGGTTCAATTATAAACCATGCACAATTTGATTTGTTATAAACCATGACTATGTCCTTTCATTATAAACCATGGATGGGAGGTTATGTTTTTAGAAATTGATGGGTGGTTCGTTTGTAATCTAATGACATGTATTTATATTATTTTTTTCTAATTCATTAGTTACTCTAATGATTGAAGTTTCCCATATTTTTATTTCATTTTAAAAAAATTAAGAGAAGATAATATTAAAACATGAAAATATGTCCAATCATTTCCTTCTATGGGTTTATAATTTTCCTTATGATCAGGGATAATATCATATTGATTATGGAAATTTATTATAATTACTCTTTCCTTTTTAAAATCCTTAGAGAATTTTTTTATTATATAGGTATTTAAGGGTATTAATATTCTTATATTATTATAATTAACTAAGATGAGTTCTAAATACCCTGATTATATTCTTATTCTCCCAAATAACATTCAGTTATTAATTCTTATATTTACACTTATTGATCATTTCATATTACCTATACTTTGTTTCATTTTCCAAAGTAGATAAAGATTAATATGGGATTAATTATTTTTATAGGGACTTCAAATGGATTATGATCATGAAATGATGGATAATATGAAAAATTAGGTATAGTGGGAGACAATTTTCATCTTTATGAACCTTTTTTCTGTTAATCTGTAATGTAATTAGTTCTTCAAAATTCCCCAAAACTATAAAACTCAAATTCCAATGAGATTTTATGATATATAATATTTTAATATTGAGGTCGTATGCATTTTATAGGGAAAATTAGGTCACCATCATCAGTATTATTGTTAGAAATATAATATTTATGTCCTCTTTATTGGATCTGGTAATACAATTTTAGTACTGTTATAGTCGGTATTAGAGAATTTTTTTTAACAAAATAGATATTATGATATTTTAATTTGTGGTTCTATTAGAAGTTATGAATACCACTATAATTATATATGAGAATGGATTAACTTTTTTTAAAATTAATTAAAACCCAATTTTGTTATTAGAGATATTGGGTTATTTATTTATAGAATGAATTTTCTTGATTGTTGGATATTACTATTTATTTGTCGATATTAATGATGTGTAGATTAATTCATTGTTGTCATTGACATAAAATGTGCTACCCATTTTGGTTTTTATTACTGTATAAAAGAAAATGGAAAATTTTGATTGTCCCATTAAATGTTATGTTGTATTTCATTATTGATTTTAGTTGCTCAGACATGAAAAATTCATCTAGGATAATCATTGTTTGGGGAAAATGATGAGATTGTGGTTAAAATTGAAAAATTGATGAAATTATACTCATCACATAGTTAAATTTCATTATTAAAAAATTATATATGGAAAATGAATTCCTCAACTATAGTAAAATAAATATAGGTTAATATGTTTTCCTATTACCACTATTTATTATCATATCTATGACTTTTTTCACACCGCTTTGTTTTATGTTTTTTTTTGATATTATCATTCTCATGATAATTCACTTTCATGTGATCAATTATATCAATTAGTACATATAATAATTTAGGTATTATGATTATCCTCCATGTCCAAATCGTGAAATCACACATATGATCACTTATTTGGAATCATAGGATGTGTTATTCAATTTAAAATTCGTACATCTGTTTATCTCTATTCAAAAGGATGTTTTGTTAACTACATTTAAGATGTTCGTTAAAAAAATGATTTCAAAATTTTCAACATTTTATTTTTTTGTTAATTTTCTTCCAGTGAAGTTAAAATATATTAATGTGGATGATGCAATACCCAGATCGTTTAGAAAAAAATCTTTCATCGATACCATATTTAAGATTTAACATTGAGCTCAACCGTCACACTATATATTGAAGTGTGATAACTAATCCATTAATGTAGTGGTTATTAATAATATTAAATTATTATGATATATATTTATATTGTCCAATAAATATAAATTATTGATAAATTTTTAGTGAATAAACAATCAATTTTATAGTAAAAAAATTCTGTTCTTCAAAAATTATTTTCATAAAAAAATGGTCATTTTTTCCTCATGAAATTATAGTTAAATTTTTTGTATGAATTATTTGAAATTTATTATATAAAATTATAATGATTTTTTAAATTGGTATATCAAAATTTACTTGAAATGAATGTATTATATGTCTTGGAAAATATTTATTTGTCAATAAATAATGTAAATTTCCAAAACAAAATTAAAAATGGAATTTTTTTATATAAAATAAGAAATTTTAAATTACCAATATGTTTTGAATATTATTTAATGTAATATAATTATTATTTATTATATTTAATTCCCCATATTACTATTTATTTTACTTCATATAGGAATTTAGTATAAGTATGTTTTTGAATCTGATCTGATATTTTTGTGGGAAAATGTTTTCAAATTTACAATGATTATAAATTTGATTTTATTTATAAGATTTAAAATTAGGAATCTATTTAATGAAATTTTGATAAATTATATAACTAAATATGACATTAATTAATAAAACAATTATTATTTGTCATAATTTTATAATATATCAGGAATGTTCAGGACCTGAGCAAGCTCAGTCCTCAAAATTTATTGAAGGAAATATAAATACAACAACACACATCATACATGAGGCACAAAGAACACCTACAAACAAGATAAATGGAAACTAATATTCCAAATAAAAACACACTATCCATGAGACCCCCTCTCATATATGCCAAAAAAATCTTTTCTATGCCCAAATCCCATTCTTGCCAAGAAATGAATCCCATGGCTCCCCAACCCATTCAACCATCAATGATCCACCTACTCTACCTCATAAATCACTGATAATCATGATCATACCTGATTTTGACTTAAAAAAAGTCCCATTTGTATCCCACCAATCATTCACCAGCTACACGAGACCTCCAAACCCACATTGTTCCACCCAATGTTAGAAAAGGCAGTCTGTGCACAATGCACGAGGACATCGCACAAACTAAAAATGTCATGTCACGACATTGACCAACTATACCTACTCCAGAAGTAACCTTTCACACCCCCTCTCCAATCACACATGAGAATATCCAGCTAGAGAAGAACCTCTTGGATCCCACACTCTGAATCTAACACCATAGCCGACACAGAACACGCTGACACACAACACTCCAGCAGGCAACCCTCACTTTCTTCTTGTTCTCATCCTGACTTACATGAACTAGATTTCTTAGTTTCGAGGATTCCATGATTTGAGGAAAGAAAGTGGCCATACCTAAGTGCCTCCAGTCATTGAGCCACCTGTTGCACATCAAGGTCCCAAATCATCCAAGATCCTATTTCCACCGGGATCCTAGATCTTCACCTACATCGGTCTATTCCCATCCCCCATCATCAATGAGTCATCCTCAACCATCCGGATCCACCCAATATAATGAAAAAAGGACGCAATGAATCCAAAATAAAACCATCCAAGGTTTCCACTCTCAATAAGCATCTCCATCTATCTAGCCTTCATCTATACTTATTAGAGGGGCTCAAAATGGATCATTGTTGGCCACTGGAAACCTGAACCCATCCCATAGTGTGTCGCTAGTGCATCATCCACCCATTATCCATACTTAAAATGGACATTATGACAGCGCACGACATGGTTCAAAACCCTTTCCCACATTTGAGGGGATATCATCACCTCCATAACAAATTCCACCACAATAATTTTTCCTATATTATTTCATACATATTGGAAACATCTAATAATGACCAGCAATCTTATCATCTCTCACAAAGGTTGGAGCCTGATTTTGGCCATGATCATTAAGAGATAGAGACTCTCCTGCATTGAGAGATAAACTAACCATCCCTAAATATAATTTCATAGTTTTAGTATAAAATAATATGTTCATTGAAAATGAATTTAATGAAAACAATATTACTCGTATCATCAAATAGATTAATTTTTTATTAAAATTTTATAATTCTATAAATTTAATTTCCTAAAATGTATTCCTTATTTGTAAAATGAATGATTTATATTATCTAATATTTATAACATATTTTTTCACCCTATGTAATAGTACAACAATAAAAATAAATTATTGTGGTCAATGTGAATATCGATTTACATATGATTAAAATAAAATTTTAAGGGTCTTAATGTTATTAAAACTTGACTAAAATATATTTAATTCCATAGTTAATTCTTATAATGTATAAGTATCATTAATAATTTATTTTTATCCATTTATCATTTTTTAAATTTTTTTATGATTTTTTCTTTTATAAAATTACTAGTGTGACACTCACCTTACAAATTAATTAATAACCACCCTCTTATCCTCTTCACACCACCAATCCCTTTTTAATAATTAAATAACTTTCCAAATAACATAAAAAATTACATAACCTCAACCTTGAATTCTTTTTTTCAGAATTATATTCCTGTAATACATTATGTATAATCTTAAAGATGTTTTCAAAAAAGATAAATAATACATAACTATGCATTTTTGTTTCATTTCTTTTAGAAACACTATAAAATATTATCAATTTTTGATCATATGGTAACAAAATTATATCCTATATACTCTAATTTTATAATACTAATTACACAACCAAAATACACCACCTCCTCCATCAAGTGGGATAAAATTTCATTATTTTCCTGTACTAAAGACTATCACATCGTGAACTGATGTCATTAATTTTCATTCATCTCCTTTCCCAATTTTTTTAGAATCATGGATTTAATGTTTTGTATATGACATTTTAAACATATTTATACTTACAATGATATGATATCACTTATATATACATATATATCGATATTATATCCCATTATGTGGGGATATAATAATGTCACATGTGTGTACAACGAACACCAACCTGGTGAAGGAACATGATTTTTTCCCTAACGCTCTATATGGAAGGTGTTAAGGATAATTTAAATGAATAAATATGATATAAATGAAAAAATAAAAATATTAATTAAATATATATCATTAAAAAATGATAATATATAATTTTATTTCCTAAAATGAAAAATGATAATGTTGTTCGTTTATGTATGGACTACCACCTCGAAGAAGGGATGCGATTGTTATTTTTAGTAAAATAATCTGATGAATGATGTATATATATACATATATTTAATATTAAAGAAATAATATGATATTTATTTTTTATTATAATAATAGATATAAAATATTTCATACATTACATTCATAAAGATTACTTGGAAATTAAAATGCTAATAATGTGTACGAATAGCCTACCATATGCATAATTATATCATTGTTATTTTTTAATAAATAACTTTAAATACTTTCTCACAAGTATAATTGAAAAATAAATAATAATAATATTTCATTATTTTTATTAGGTATATTTTTGAATAATAACCACTTTTTCTTTGGTCAACACACCAAAGGAGTTTTGAAACAATAAAATGAATGTCCTAAAAACACCAAATATGGACTAAACTAATTAACCAGTAAAATAATTAATTTAAAATAAATAAGAGAATTTAATTATGTATAAGGTATTACATAATTAAAATATACCTTTAAAGTAAAATAATTGATGTATTATTATTATACATGTGATAAAGGATATACAATGAATTTCTAGACTTGAGGGAATGGGTTTTCTCATACCTCATTTAATTATATGAGAGATATGGTATATTCATCAATTATTTATATTTATTGGTATATTTATAACATATTTAATGTTTATGATAATTATTCCATCATGATTCTTTGTATATTTGGATTCATTATTATTTATTTGATCCTAGAGGAATTGATTTTGAGGTCAAATTGTGGTAATGTGTTTCCGAACACAATTTATATTAAATCAATTATAATACTTATTCAGTGACATTCTTTGGTGATAATTATGTGTGTAATGATTTTTTTATATTATGATTTATTTAAACTTTTTTATTGGGATTTATATTATATACACATAATATAAAAATTTGTTAATTCTCAATATGAATAGTATGATTTTTAGAAGGGATATTAATCACAAATCCTTCTTTATTGAGACATACATCTATGATATGAACCTATTTAAATTTTTGATGATCATACAATACCATTTTTACTATTATATCATGAAATTTCTATTTTTTTTAATGACATATTAATTATCATTTTATGTTATCCCTTCATGGGTCTTACGATTTAAGAGTTACTAAAGTCAAAAAAAATATGTTATAATCATCTTTAATTTATAGATTTTTTATGTCCGAGGATCTAATTTAGGAAAATAATATGATCCACTTTTAATGAAAAAAATGTGTATCTTATACACCATTTATGAAAGTGGTTAACATTTTTTATTTCAACTACATGACTTTTGGAATAAATATACATCAATAAATTCATTTTGGTGTGATAAATATATATATATTATTTTTCAATCAGCTAAATTTAACTTCTTGATACCTAGTTTATGAAATGTTTGTTAGAAAGATATTTTATAAAAAATGAAATCCTAAATCCATTTTAAATGTTATTTTAACAAAATTTAATATAATTCAAATGGGAAATACTGAAATTTTACGAAATGGGTCACATTTCACACCCTTTTTTTTTAAAACTATGTTTATTTTTATAATTTATGACATTAATATAAATTAAAACCATCATGAAAACATTTTTAGATGAGGTTTACATTAAATATTCCATGGTAACCTTAAATATTAATTTTTTTCAAAAATATTTTGTTAATTTTAATTTTTTATAATTTATTTCCAAAAAAAATTAACAATATTTTTTGTGTTATTTCCATTCATAAACATCAAAAAAAACTAGTTATCACAAATTCTCCAATTTGATAATTTATTTAATGGCTAAATGATCATTATTTATTTGTATGTATTGTGTTTGTGACAAATAGATTATTATGGAACACATTTATTTTCCAAAAATTAAATATGACTCAATTATATTGATATTGAAGTTGTTTCTTTTCTATGGATAAAAAATGTTTTAAGGAGATTATAATAGGGCCCTTTTAATTTACAACTTTTAGTCTTGTTATAAATTTAATCATGGTTGTTTCAATGAGTTTATTATGGAATAATGGTATTTGTATTTTATTCATGATATGGTTATTCAAAAAATTATATGTTGATGAGTTTCTCTATTATAAAACACAGTTGGTTGGTTACAATATAAAATATTGATTGGTGGTTACATTATAAACCATGAATGGTTAGTTCTGTTATAATCCAATTATGTGTGGTTGCATTATTAAACAAGGGTGGGTGGATTTGTAATAAAAAATGCATTGTTGGTTCGGTTATATCCCTATAATGCATTGGGATATCTGTATATGATATTTGACCATATTTGTCATTTGTTTGGTAAGAAGTCATGTGATGATAATATTCCAACATACCAATAATTTTTATCTATTCTTACTCTATGATTATATTGTCACATATGATCAATATTAATATCACATAGACCAATAATATTATTTCTCATTAATCGTGTCATTGATAAGGCCTTAGATCATGTCTTTTGTGGTCTAGTTATTTATGGTTATGAATATTCTTATGGTTTAATAATTCACATTGATTATGTAAACAAACCCTTATGCTTCACTTGTTCTCCCTGATCACATTCAAATATGAATGCATAAATTTAACCTCACTAATAATTGCATCTAACACATGTTATGTCTAATAATCCCCAAGAAATAATGATTCGTGTTGAATTAATTATGTATTGATGGTATTTAAATGGATGATTATATTGACCTAAAATGGAATTTAAAAGGTTTGGTATAATGGGAGATGATCTTCATATATATGAAAAATTATTTTTATGAATCCCCGATGTTTCACATTTTTTATATTTCTATTAAACACTAAAATAAAATAGTCATTAAGAAAGTAGGAAGAAAAATATATGCCTTTAAAAATTATTTGTTCTTAATAGAGATTATTGGGTAACCTTCATCGGTATCATGGCCATATATGTAATGTTAATGTTATAATTTCTAGATCTGGGAGTGTTTGCATGAGGCTATAATATTGTTAATGTATCTACTGAGTAAATATGATATTTATAAAATTATTATAATTATAAATATGACTTATTTATATCCAATGTACATGAATACAAATATTAATTACAATTAAAGAATGACAAAAATAGGTAACTATCTTAGGAAACAAAGAAAAAAATAAAATATTATTAACAAAGAGGGTGATTAGAGGCTACAACATGAATATATATGTTATTATAAAATTTATTTTGTTTATGAAAAAATTAATTTCATTCCTAAAACCATTATATAAGAGTTTAAATCATGTTCAACTACACTAATATAGGTGGTAATTTATTTCACCTATATTTCAATTTCATTTGGACATATTTTTTAAAATATTCCAATTAACATTTATGTAGTGTATAGACTGCATGTTTTATAAATTTTACATGAATACCTATTTATTCAGGATTATTAATGGATCATTTCATGATTATTATTTAATGGGTAAAAAATTCAATGTTAACAAACATGTAAATATTATTTTTCAATCTCACTTTCTTTTGTGACTGTTTATATTCTCTTGATCTAATAACCTTGTTTTTTTATTAGTTAAGAATTACATTTCCTCTAAATATTCATATATGTGTGTGGTGGAAATCATTATTCTATAAATATGATGTTATTTTTCATTCTATGATTATTTTGGATGACATTTGATTAACTATGGATGTAGTGACAAATCTATATCCATTACCCGATAGGGTGGTGCCTAGATGTAGATGTCCCCTTGAAATATCATCATATATCATGATAAAAATACTTTTCCAAATCAAATATTTTTTACTCATAGTTTTAAACTGTAATGTGATATGTCTTAAAAATATAGTTATCATGATTCCTGATATTATAAAATACTATAATTCATAATATATTTTAATGATAATTTATCTATTATTCTCCAAGTTATTTTTACATTTATATTGTCTCTGGATTTATTTCAATCTCAGTAATTGATTAAAAGGATTGGTTTATAATTTACCGTTCCATGTAGATTATACCTTATTTAATTCTCGTGTTATTGATCAATTGAATGTAGTTGTATGTTATTTTCCTTTAAATATTTAATATTCCATTTCACTCATGATAGATTCTATTTTATATAACTCTTACAAGGATGTTTATGTCACCATTAATATATTTACCTTCCTGAGGTAATGAATAAAAATCCTTTGAATGAGTTTCATGGATGCTAAGAATTTTCCTTTTTTATTTTTTATTTTACTTTTTCAAATGAAATTTTGGTATCTTGTACATATATAGTTCCCCCTAATTTTAAACTAATAATTTAATTGTGATTTTATATTTAGTCTCTATGAAAATTTTTTCATATGGGAAATGATTTCGGGTAATTGGATTCAACGACATAAATTATGGCATAAAAGTAGTTTTGTAAAACGTTAAAAATTATATTAATGAAAACATAGATTATGGAACCTAAATCTATAATAGTCGTTGAAGATATATATATATATATATATATATATAATATCCTAATATATTATTAAATGATATATTATATTTTCTTCCTATAAATGAATCATTGTCCAGATTCTACATATAGATGTCGTTTATGAACAACTGTACCTTGGGATGATAACTCTAAAAAGGGAACATTAATATTGACTTAATTGTCACCTAGTGCACAAAGAGTAGCCTCACATCTCACATTATTTGATAATATGAGGGGATATTCATAGGATAATTCACATTTACATTTCAAACCACTATGAACGATTTGAAAATAATGATATCACAAAAAAGTTATAATTATGATATTAGAAAAGAATAATTTTTAAAAAACATTATGTTATGTGTTAAAATATATTTTTAATTATACATTATAATATTATATTAATAATTTTATAATCTTATATAGTAAATTGAATTTTTTCGAAATAGTTCATTGAAGGAAGAAAGGTATCCATACTCATAGATAAATTATATATTTCCATGTTCTGAATGTCCATACATATGGTTTTGGAACTGATTAGATCATTAATATATCAATGAAGGTTAACCAGACCCTTTAAAATATCATTTATAAAATGGAGAATTCTTTACCACAATTTTATTCTCTTATGTTGGGTCGTCACATGTGATATAATGCCCACCCCACATTTATTTGGACTAATAAACCACTAGTTTTTTACAAATGGATTAATACTCTTGATATGATATTTATTGTAATGGGATTCAATTAAAAGGAAAAGGAATAAATTTTTGTGTATTGTCTCATAGAATATTCTTATAAATGGTTTTCACTGATATAGAATATTTAGGATGAATATTAAATTGAACATATGGGATGGAATTCTATTAAAGAGTCTTTCTTCAAAAAATATTTCCCTGATGAGCAGAAAAATGAAATTAATGGAATGTTATCTAGCATAATGAGAAAAGATTATGTTTTTGTTATTGATTATGAATATACTTTTAGACTTATGTCTATTTATTATAGAGATTACACATACTTTATAGGTAACAAGATTTACCATTTCATTAAAAATATAAACCCTGACATCGAAGGGTACTGATCTATCAATATTTTTTTCATATAAATAAAAATAAATATTTGTCATAAAATTATATAAGGAATTATAAAGATATTTCACTTTTATGGTAAATCATGAAAATCATAGGTTTAATTATTACCCAAAAAACGTCATGGAATCAAAGGAGAAGATGTGAATGAAACAATTTCAATCAAATGATAAATGTGGAAAGAATTTACTTGGGAAATTATTAATAGGATTGATATTTTTGTATATGTGAAAATATAGGGGTCACTAGGGTAATTATTGAATAGGTAATAATGTAAAAAATATAATTAGTTTTTCTCTTTAGACAAATAGGGAACTACAAAATGAATACCCCCGAATAACAGGTATCTATAATAGAATAGTAAATGAGGAGAAGTCAGAGCTTATTCAATCACTAATACTGAGGTGGAAGTATATAATATTGTGGTGAAATGTACAACAATCATAACATTAAATTTATCTACTTATTTATTTTTCTTATGGTTCCTCTCACCCTTGAATATCATCTTTTTTTTGTAGGAAAATTAATTATTTTCCTACAACTATTAGATGAATGGTATTAATAAAAAAACATAATGGAATTCACACTACAATAAGTATGTGTTTTTATGTCCCCATTATGACACATAAAAATCCTTTATTTTATTTTATTATTATAATAATTATTTCTAACATTAGTATTATCATTAGTGTTGAGTGGATTCAAAAATATTATTTAAAAATACGTTAAAAGGTGATGGAAATTATGATATGTGAGGAAAATGTAGAATTCATTATATTTGGATTATATACATATATAATCAAATACATATCTACATCCACTGCCATTATCTATAATAAAATGTAAACTTGGGAAATAAGTGAAAAAATAAACTGATAGAGAAGCTAATAAAAAATTTCGTAATATTAGTATCATATAGGAATGCATTGATGTATTTCATTAGAAATAAATCGGACAGAATATAGAGCATGAAATTGTGTTTTCCACAAATTTAGCCACTGATAAAAGGAAAATATAAATGAATAACAATATGATGACCACAATGGAATTTATAGAGTTGATGAAAAATTTAGAGGAATTGTTTGATTAGAGATTCAGTTTCCCTCGTGAATCACCATGTGTATCACTTGTTGTTTAAGTTATTAAGAAATATGGACCCATTAGGTTGTGAATTGACTATAGGGAAATCAATGATATTAAAATAATGAAAAATTATACACCTCTTCTCATTTATTAATTACATGATCTAATTCATGTTTCTAAATATTTTCTAATGTTATAACTTATTTCAAGGTAAAATTTAATGACTATAATGTAGGAATACTTTCTAAAGACATATTTTAGAATATTTTAAAAATATTATGTGTTAAAAGGAATTCCATTTGGAATGAATAATGCACCCACAATTTTTATGGATATAAAAAACAAAATATTCATGTACTATCATGTTGATTTTCCCACATTCCTTGATTATATATTGTAATATTCTATATGAAATGTGGACCATGAGGTACAATTTTATATCATTTTTGAGACTCCTAGAAGGGTGTATTATATGGAAATTTTAGTATTACTTATTCATGGTATCATGAGTATTATTTTCATGGAAATATATTCTCAATGAATATAATCCTATTTTTTCATGTGATGAAAATGACAGGAAAATAATGGAATACAAAAATTATCATAAATGTTGTATGTAGTTTCATTGATTTGAAATTTTATGAATGGTTATTAATATATATTTTTTCATATTTTAAATCTCATTAACCAAGATTAGACAAAATGTTGTGTAGATCATTTGTGAAATTGAATGTAATGAATGTTTTAATGTAATAAATGTGAAATTTCTCAGTGCTATTATTTTGAGTCAACTATTTTAGAAATAATATTTTATGATATATTTTGATTAATAAATGAGGGGACTTGGTTGTGTCCTAATAAAAATGAAAATGAAATTGCATATGAATCAATGCAATTAATGACACATGAACTAAAATATCTGTACCACCCCAAGATTTTACAAAAAATATTATTTTTTTAATTTCATTAATGTCTTGTGTTGAACGCTACACTAAAAGGAGCATGTACAACACGCATACCATACTTGGCTTGCATTAATCACAAGCGCGACCTTCCACGATAGGGTGTGTCGTACGCAATATCGAGTTTCTCTAAACAACGATATGATATTAAAATATTATTAAAACTAGCTGTTATGAATAGTAATACCCACTTTTTGAAATTTTATCAATTTTATTTTTGAAAATGGACTTCATTTATTGGATTCGGAATATCTTAATTAGCCTATGGTGAAATTTTGATATTTTTCTGAAAGCTTTCATTTTTTGATGAATAGTGAAAACACTAGGTTACAATTTAAAAACCGACTTTTTATTTAAATAATAAATTATTTTATTTTAATTTATTTTAGGTAAAAATTGATACATAATACCCATATAAGTTCAATGTAATTCATTGGAGTAATTTTATAATAATTTTAGATATATAAAAATTTCATTCAACATTTCACCGTCTTTTACACACCTCCTAGGAGAATTTTCAAATTTACATAAAACATAATTTTACCGCTTTTGTGAATGAAATTTCAAAAATCCGAGAGACACAGTTGATGTCAGTAAGTAAAATTTTGTTCAATAAGATGAAAATAATTTTCGTTGAATAGTAACTTTTTACTTTTTTTTACCACGGTTAAAAGTAAATAGGGTAATTAAGGGTAAAAATGATATTATTATTACCCTAACACATGTCCTAATTCTATTGGATATGTGTAATTCGACCAAAAACAACCTTAGGTTAAAATATGAACATTTAGGCCCACTTGAATTAGATTAGGACATTTATTATTAATTTATTTAAAAAAGTGTTAAAATAGTTAAATTCAAAGTTTAATAAGTAAATTAGTTTTAATATGGGGTTATACATAAGATAAATTAGACTATATATATTCATTAGAATGATGAAAATATTTCCTACATAACGGTATTTTATTTGTAATTTTTAGAAATTACATAATTTAATTTATTTATGACACAAAGAATATGTAGTAATTATCTTATTAATGAAATATTGACATAATTGATGTTATAAAAACCCAAATAAATGTATTTTGAGAATTTTTATGAATTAAAATAATTTTATATGTTAATATAACATGTTATTATTTATTTAATTAATTTTTTTCGAACTACTAATTCTGTTAGGATTTACACAAAAATCAATTACCAAATAGTGTTAAAATTGACATAAAATAGTTTTTGAAACAAATATTATATTATTAATTGTTATTTTATTCCTAAAAATATAGGTTTCGGCCAAATGGATTATATAAGGTGATATATATTAATAATAAACAACTTGGGTTTCCTTTGGATTCTTATAGTATGTTTATTAACCTTAGAGTGTAAGAACACAAAAAGACACGCTAAAAGTAAAATTATCAAACTTAAAGTTAAATCTAAATGATATGGTTAAAATAGTAAACTAAACTTGTCAAAATTCTATTGGATGAGATTAATTAGACCCATACCCACATTTTATTCTAAATATATCAATTTTGAGCTATTTAAACTAGAATATGACTTTATAAAAAAATTACATTCTTAGTTTTTCCAAAGGTGCCCCTCTGCTCCCTTGTAAAGGTGCACCACCTCCCTCTATTCCTCACACCACATTGAGCCTTAAAGCACATCCAACCCCTGCCAATTTATTCTCTCCACTTCCCTAGAGACATCCTAGAGGTCCTCGTCTTCTTTAAAGACCAATTTTAGTGCCCTAAAATGAGGTCTCAATAAAGCTCTTCAAATAAGAGGTAATGTCTGTTACCGATTCATTCAACATTATTTCTTCATCCACGTCTTCTTCTTTAGTTGTTTAATTATGAAGTAATAACATAAGTATCAATAATATAACGATATTTTATTATAAGTATGAAACAACCCTATTTCACCATCTATCCATCCTATGGAAAATGAAATCATCGCGCGTGCATACGTACGGAATACCGTCTCCACGCCGTGGTGTAATCTATTTTCCACCACCACCTTACTTGGATGGGTATAATGGTGACAGTAGTGAATATATATGATTATTGTAAAGTGATATTTATTTTTTAATATTTTACATACACTTTAATACAATTCAATGATCACGAGAATGATATCATCACTCGTGCGTACGTACGGAATACCGTCTCCACGACGCGATGAGATTCACTCTCTATGATAACCATTCAAGAATGATTATAAAGTATATATAATAAGTAATCATAAAATATTTGAAATAATAATTCTACTGGATTTATTTATATATATATTTATGTCATCTACATAATTCCATTCAATTCAATAAGGACACGAAAACAGCGTTCATGCGTATGTACGGCCTACCGTCTCCATGAACGGTGTATTTCTTTCCATTTATCGATCTATTATATATATGTATATTATGAATATATATTTTATATAAATCATGTTTTATATTCTGGAATTAAGTAATTGGGATCTATGTAATCATATGAATAATTACAGGTCAAAACACGGACGACAAATGAAACGATTTTACCCAAGACACTCTTTAACATGGAATTTACAAATGAACGGGTAATATAAAGTCATAAGTGAACCTTATATGATATAATTACAATGAATATGAATCTTTAATAAGTCAATGACATTATTTAAATCATTATACAGGAGTTTTGGATACGTACGAAGCATATCGGGCCTAAGGTAAGGGATAAATTTTCAATCTCATTTTTTATCCGAGATTTCTTATACGTAAATATTTACTGGGGCTATGTTTATCATCCATGACCATGTTTACTAAAAATGTATTCATAAAATGTTTAATATTATTCCATGAATTTTTAAAGTCATTTTTACCCTTTACTGACTTTGTACCAAATTGTATGAATGGAATCTTTCCTTTGGTTATCATATATGGTACTTTTTGACTTTTCTGGAAAAAGTACTAGGAAATGTTATTTTTAACTTATACGGCATGAAATGATTTTTATGGTTTTATAATGCCTTATTTTCATGAATCTTCCTCCAAAATATTTCATGACTATTTTAAACAAAATATTTTTCTTTTAAAATTTCATGACATTTTGTGAAAATAAATTGATTTTGAAGAAGAAAGGATATTTTCCTCAAGAATTCATTTCATGTGTTTTATCTAAACCATTTTCCATCTGAGATGATATTATTTCATATGTTTATGGTTCAAGTATAAATTCTATATGATTTACAAGGTTTCACTTTTCTTATTATGAAATGATATCCATTTCTTTTATATGGATTATGTGATGATGGGATGATGTTTATGAAACCCATTTTATTCATTGGGTTATTATGAATGATGTATGTTTATTTTGTGGAATAATTAAGAATGATTTCATTATGAGATGGGTGGGACCTATATCTCCCTCCAATTCATTGGGTAATGATTTATATCTCATGAGATAGACATGGCTGGAACAGCAAGTTAAACTAGTTCGGTAATACAGGACTGGAACGAGGAGTGAACTCGATTCAGAAAAGGACTTTTTCCACTAAGATGGTATTGGAAGCAATGTCTTGGCTAATATGGAAATCCTATCATGTTCTTAATGGTTTCAACAATTACATGTTTTAACCCCAAGCTATTTTATCATTCTTTATGTTTCTTTACGATCTATTCCATACGTACTTCCATGTTTTATGTCATTTCTCAATATTTTGATGTTTAAACATTATGTTCATGTTTTTATGTTCAAATGTATATGGTATGTTTAATTTTATCCATGATTATCCTTACTGAGCATTTGAGCTCACCCTTTTTATGTTTTCTTTTCCCCAGGATATAAAGAAAGGTTTTAGATAATTAAAAGGGAAGATCGTTATGGAGGATTTTGAAGATCATTCACCACGATTAGAAGATTATGTTCCAAGTTTCCAAAGACACTAAACTATTACTGTCCTTGTGTGTCTATTTTTGTTATATATTAAGTATTCTGCAAAAGAAATGCAATGTCCATGTACGTCAATCATCGGGTCTCTACAATATCCAACCCATTAAACTGAGTTGGAAATTGTAAATTTTCATTGATGATATATAGACATTTTCTATATGGTAAAATATGTAATATATAAATAGATAAATGAATCCAACAAAACAAATCTTCTAACAAAACAATATCGTTATGAGATAAATAAAATGACTCAATCTAATCAATAATGTTTATTTCTTGATAAAAGACCACACTAGTATTGAAAATAAGGGAGAAGATACATTAATTTTGAAGTATCAGGGTGTTATGACAAAAATTATGATTGTGAGGGATCATATGTTTTGGTATCTATAATATGTATATGGGAATTACTAATTAATGAGAAATATCACTCATTCATAAATTTATTACAAACCATTCATTATTTGAAAAGATATAGTTTTGTCAATTTAATCAGGATAATTGTAATAAAAATATTAAGGTTCTGAGTGATATATAATTAATATAATTTATTTCTAAACATAGTTTTATAATATTCAGATAAATATTATGTTCTCCATCTATAACTGATCTCAAAATATAATTGTGGGATTACAATCACAACTGAAATTTTCAAATAGACTCTTGAATAACAATGATTTATATGGAATTTATGGTATATTTTGGGTAGATAACATTTAGTGGTAAATTTTATTCTATTTATGAAAATATGTTGAGGTCATGCTCATAAAAAATTCATGGAATATGTAATATGAATATACAATTAGAATATTTTTTTAATAAAAATACATCCAATTAAAGTAAAAAAATGGAAAAATGTACAATTATATGGGAACAATTGTCAGACTCCAACTTAATCGGACAAATTTGGTGAATGGAAACCTGTTAGACCAAAACATGATGATGATAAAAAAACAATAGTAATCACTATTACTTTTCATATTAATGCATCTAAATATAAGAAAATTTGTTATATTAATAATCTGAGGAATGATGTGCAATATAATATGGGTAATTATGGGTTCAGGAGTGTATTTCCATAAAAGGGTGTCATATATTTTGATAAAAAATGTAAATTGAGCACTGGTATCATCAAAACCTTTTATATCCTTGACATAAATTTATATATTTTTAATCATTTTATAATGCCACAATGTATCATAAATTTAAATGTTGTGGTCCATATATCGTTGTTAAGGAATTACATAACAAACACCACACATATGATCACCTCCATTGATATGAAATTTTAAAATTATCTATCTATCATTAAAGAACCCATATTTCTTCTAGTATTATAGATAAATGTTTTTAGAATAAAACAACTCATTTGGTATGGGTATTTTGTAGAAATCAAAAAATAGAGGAAGAAATGTGGAAACGAGAGGATGTTAGGAAGAAGAACTACCCGCATATGCATACAATTTAATATAAATAATAATTTGAGGAATTTTATAGGATGTAAGAGTGTCACACCTCATGACATTATGATTCATTTCAATTTAAAAAAATCCCACATCATAGATAGTATATGATGAAAAAGATCACAGTTTAAATGTAACCTTGTACCCTATAAGAATAGTTTCTAAATGTGACCATTATTTCCATTAGACTACATTGGATGTAACGAATAATAATAACTAGATTATTAAAATTATTCCTTTTAAACTATTAAAAAATAAAATAAATTTAGATCTATTTATTTAATATAAAATAATTTTTTTTGAAAAAACAAGTGATTATTTTTTTGAAAGTATTTACATTTCTAAAAGGTGTATTAATCTTGATTTTTTTATTTAATTTGAAAATTAATTTTAAATAAATATTGAAAATATATATTAAAAAATGAACATACTTTTAGATATAATCTTGTTAATATACTATTATAGTGACTCTTTTTATTTCCCTAAAATGATTCATTTTGTTATGAATAGAGAAACTTTTATGAATTTTATTGAAAACATCCATTATATTTAAATTAGTTAGAAATATAAACATTATTTTTGAATTCATTTAATAATGAATTAGTTTAATTTTGTTATAATAAATAGAATTTAGAAAAAATTAGAATGGTTTCTAATTGAATTATGAAATTAAAACCAACTATACTTATAACAATTTTCAATTTGGAAACCCTATTTTTCATCACGTATGTGGGTATAATATTAAATTATATTTTTTCATATATATGAAGAGAATTTCAGGAAATGGATTTAGTTAATTTAATTATACTAAAATATATGATCTATTATATTATGATTTTTTTGACCATTATTAAAATTTGGAGTAGTAAAATGTAATTATCACATTTAAAGAATAAAATGATTTACTAAGTGTTAATAAAAAATAAGGGTTACAATGAATGATTTTTTTTTCAAATACAAATAATTGGATATTATTAAACCTTATCACCTCTATGTGAATATAATGACACATTTTGGATGTGACAATCCATGATGGGATGTCATCCAACAATACTGTTTACCTAGTTTGAGACATCACCTGAAGGGAATTCCCAATTCCCACAGGCTAGAAACTTGTTTCAAGTATCAAAGTAATCATAGTGGGAATTATTTAGCCAAATAAATTAGGACCAAATAGATAAAATATATTCATAGAATAAGTATAAATAACTGAATCTCAAATGATGACCAAATTGATCCATATACAAAAAAAATAGATAACAAAACGAAATTGAGTAAAATACTAAAATTGGACCACACTACAACAATCTCCATGTAACCTATTGGTCACCACCAACCACAAAACTGACCTTCCGCAAATATGAGTACTCAAACCATAAACCTAAAAAATAAAATAGATCAGGTCTAACAACACTGAATGGAACAAGTAGGGTGTGAGCCTAACTTCACAGTAGGTAGTCACCATAGAGTCCATGAAATAATTTCCACAAAGAATTCACCAAATACTTGTATAAAGTACATATATAAAAATATATTTTAGTCATTTTGATATAAAAACGTTGATTTCAATTTTTCAAAATAAGACACGTGCCGCATATCCTTTTACAAATAGACCATCATTTTAATATAAAATCCCCAAACCCCAAATCCAAACAAAATAGTACAAAGTCAACATAAAAATAACTAAGTAGTGTAAACTAGAATCCGAGTGCTGCAAAATAAAAACAAGCACAATGAGATATTAAATCATGGGAAATTAAAAAAACATCCATATAGAAATCCTAATATGTACTCAAATTGGACACACCTATTGTCAGATAGTGAAGCTCTTTAGTCAATAACCAACTGGCCTCTCTAAACTAGCCATTCAAGTAACATGTCCCACGAAGCCCAATAATGTCAAGGTGGTACCAGCCCATCTAATCGGGTTTGACACTGAACCATCACTCAACCCTCTAAATGAAACATAGGAATCCCATGGTAAAAATAATGATATGTATTGAAAGGATATTCCCTCACACACATGACTCAACTTACCTACTGCCACCACACTTGCCTACCCCACACATCTATACCATCCATGAGATAACTCGTATAGGGAAATCCTCCATAGAATTTTTCATCTCACAATAATACATTATAATGTTCCAACTAAATTTTCACATCACATGAGCTTTAAAACAATTTCTTAAAGCCTTCTATGTTTCCACCCATGTAATTAAATTTACAAAGACACATTTATTTCTCAAACATCATAATGTTCCAAGAAGGCCATACATAATGTCCATTTCAAATACAATTAAAAATGTTTTCCAAACCATTCCAAAATAATACGGAACACCACATTCTTAAGAAAAATAAAATATTGGCCTTGAAATTTCATGTTCAATTACTTTTCAAAACTATGAAGAAAACACAGTGGATGCTTAAATGGGAAAAACCAGATTTTATACCATTAGAAAAACAAGTACATTCTAAACTACCAAATGAGACATAACTTTGAACATAACATTTAAAATTATATTCAATCTATATTAATACCGTGAGTCATTTAGAAAACTTGTATGATTAACTGAAATTGATAACTAATGGAGGAGGAAAGGTTGAGTATTTTGGAAACTGGATCTTTAAGTTAAACTAGGACATTATCATTTGTTGTCACATCTATACATGCACCCTGTGCTCATTTCGATGCACCTATATAAAATAAAACACTCATGAAATCCCATTTTAAATATAAGAACACAATAATTCAAATAAAAGTCTTTTTTTAACATAAATATCATGTGTTTTTAAAATAATATAACAACCATAGGTAAGGGTCATTCCATAAAAGTCACCAATTCACACACACAATTCCAAATCCATAACCCAACTACAATATCTAAACATTAATAACGAAAAATATCAATCAAGGAACATAAATTTTACTTTTAATGAACAATATACAATTTAACTAACACATTGTGTGCATAACCATATAACATGATTAATGAAATCCATTTAAAACCACTTATACAAATTATATCCAACACCAAAACACCACATCAAGTGAGGAAATCATTCCATTGTCATGTGAAACATATTTAAAAATTATTTAAAAATCAACAAGAACCAAATTGAGTACATCAAAAAGGAAACTGACAGAAACACCTACATTGACAGAGTACGAACGTAATGAAACCTTCAAAGGATGTTGATCCAAGATTAAGACACAATCCACACAACCTAACATTCATGAAATCGAACAAAAATCTTCCAACCATAACTGTATGGTTTGACCAAGAGGGTTACCCACAAGGTTGGAACCTAGAAACCAGAGCGAGGGTAGAGGGGAACACGAAATTGACTAACAAATCATGAATCATACATTGTATGTTTGGTGGACCATCAAAGAAGGTAAGATAACCAAAGGGATATGCCAAAAATCGTTCAAGTGGGAGGGGGATTAACTTTGGGTAAATTGAGCGGAGGATCGATTTGAGATTTAATTATTTAAAATATCAAGGCCACTCATACGGTTTCGCCACACGATTTTTAAAACTATGCACAAGTCATGGGGTCACTACTATCAAAATCGATAGAATCTTATGAACAGTTTATGTGTGGCTCCCCAAACAATGTAAAACCCATAATCCATACACTAGGACACAAAAAAACTCACAGTTACCAAGTAAAAGCTTCATGGTATACCCAATCCATGTAGTAATAGTGCACAAGCCAAAAAACCCGCCCATTACTTCCAAAATTCCAAAATTTAAACCCAAACTCAACCCGAACCATAAAAAAATATCTAAAGGAAAGAATATAATAATACAATGTAATTTTCATGTTTGGGGTGAGATGATTCTCCCCACAAAAAACATTTTCTACCCAAAAACATTCACCCATCTGAAATAATAAAAACCCGAAACCAATACAAAATAAATTTAAACAATAGTACAAAACTCTAGGTGACCATTACCTTCAATAGACACACCTGAGAGATTCTATAATAAATTCCAACATGTATAAAAAGGTATAAAATTAGAGGTATCTCCATGCTACAATAACTAAACAAACATGGCCAACATTAAGGCTTCCAACAAGACAACACCGATGTTCGAAAATCCACCACAATGCAAAATTGGAACTCCCATCCCGAGCACCCCCCCCCCCACACACACAGAAGGGGTGATTCACAGATGTTACCCAAACTAAACAGTAGTCCATAACCAATATTTTATCACATAATAATGCTCAAAAGATCAAATAATATCATTTTAAAATGAAAAACTAACCCACACAAGGGATAAATACAATGAAAATCCTACAACCTATTTAAAACCCACCTTCATATATACATTACTATTTAGATTACAAAAGAACAAGTCGATCCAACTTTTACAATGAGAAGGTTAAAAAACAAAAACATCACTAAATAAATAAACCTTTATATATACAAACCCCAACACATGAGACAAAAACAAGTCCAATGTCCCCCCACACAATCTAATAAATTACTAACATCAAGTGATATTTACTTTGAGACCTATTGTTAGAGCCCTGATGGTTGAAGCAACCACTACATTGCATCATGGAGATGAAATCATCCCATAAATAAATTTACTTATCTAGGAACTAATTCCTAAAAAACATCTATAGATGATCTAAATGGTCACAATTATGATAAATTATTTTGAGATTGTGAAAATATATATTTGAATTCCCAAACTAGAAATACAGGTGCCACACAAATGAATAGTCTGATGAAAGAGATGTTGGGACCAACAATATTTTAGAAATAATTTCAATTGGAACAGTCCTATCACCATATAGGGAACCTTCATGAGATCCAAACACAACTGAAAACACATCAAGAACTAACATACCTAAGAACTCCTCATCGACTAGATTTTATAAATAGGTTCCCCTGTATGATTGAACTTTTTTATCAATCTTTGGATGATGATAAAAAATAAATGAGGATATTTCATCAGATCCTCTTATTCTACATGCATAGATTGGGAAATAATCTCCTTGAAGTGGAAAACATAATCATTCACTGACTCCTAGCCTTGACGAACATCACACAACACTTCCACCTCCCTTACCCACACCTCCTCAAGTATGAATATTTGGATGAAGTTGATCTTAATGATTTCTAAATTCATTCCAACATGAAATGATAATTGTACAAAATTATTCCATTGATCCAGGAATAAACACTGAACCAAACCTAGGATAACATAGGCTCTCACATCTTATATAGTTCCTAAAAAAAATAAAGGATCCCCTAACATCAGAATTCCATTCTATGGCCTCCAACGAACAATGATCAACATCAAAGATAAGAAATAACCAATAAAAAAGGAATAGAGAAAGACCAGCTGGAAAACATGGGGACCAATATGACAGGCATATTCAAAATAACATAATGAAACACAAAACAAATATCAAAATATACTCTAAACACAATCAAATATAACATATAGATCCAACAAATAGGCCTAGAATGTAAAAAACAATATAAGAAAAACTAGAATCCTCTATTCAAAAATCACTATATCACTACAATTTCGAAGCCTCCTCCTTCCAAGGCAACATTATGAATAACAAAATCTATTTTCATGAGACATGAACCCACTTTTTGAATAAAAACTCAAACTCTGAGATCATTTTCAACTCAAAACCTATGTATAAAAACCAATAAAAACCATTAATTTCATATACTTATCCCTAGAATCTTAAAAACCATATCTTATTTTTTTCATCAACTTCTAATTACATAATCCATGAAACTGTTCCAAAATGAATTTCCCAAACATACTAATATATTTTTTTTAAAAAACTTAAGTATATTAAAAAGAAAAAAACCATCTCATCATTAAACCCAAAAAGTACCCATAATTTTCAAAATTATAAATAACCATTTTCTTTTTAAACCCACTCTTGAAATTTCAAAACCACATGAATAGAAAAAAATTCCATTTCAAAAACTATTTTCATCTTAAATATAACTTACACAAAAAAAGACCCAAAAAACACAACTCACACCAATCTACATGAATGAGAAACTCATCTCCATACCTAACATAGATACATGGTTATTTGGACATCCCCCATATAGGGATTAACAACTAAAAAGACCTTAAATCGTGTACTTGGACACCATAGGGGTCACTACTCCATTTGATATCGAAGCATGACACTAGTTGACCCCTATATTAATTCCTCAATCCAATAAAAAGGCAAAAGAGTCCAATCATTAACTACCCTAGAAATATGAGGATTAGAATCGGAAAGGGACCATAACATCTTTTCCATACCCTACTCTCAATTCGTGACAATCCTAATCTTCTACTACCTGACACCCCAAATTATAAGGGCCTTTTTTATATAATTCTTTCACAAACCATGCTAGGATGTTATCCAACCCGATATCTGTCCTGGTCTAAGACATGGCTCGATGGGTGTTATCGATCCCCACGAGCTAGTAACTAGTATCAGATATCAATGTATTCATAGTTGGAAAAATTTATCCCAATAAACTGAGACCAAATAAATAAACTGAATGTGATAATGAACGAACAATAAATGAATATCAATAGATATAAAAATGAACCATATAAAAAAACTATAGTACAAAATAAAAGTATGCTAAAAATTAAAACCAGACCACACTACCATGATCTCCACAAGACCTCTTGGTCACCACTAACCACACAAATGTCCTTCCCCCACTGTGAACACTCGAACAAGAAACATGATCCTATAAAACAGACTGGGTCTATCAATACCAAATTGTAAAAGTTAGGAGTGATCCTAAATGCTCAGTAGGTAATCAACATTGTTCTATTCAATTATTTTCCCAATACAATCCAAAATACTAGTCTGAAGTACATAAAAAATATGTTTAACTCATTTTGATAAAAAACAAGAATTTCCATTTTTCAAAATAATACATACAACATATTTACATTTTCAAACAGACCACCATTTTAAAATTAAATTATTAAACCCAAAATCAAAAAAATAGTACATTTTCAAGATTAAAATAAATAAGTTTTGTAAATAAGAAACATTGTGCGGTAGTATAAAAACATGCACAAATAGATCATAAACCATGGTATTTACCAAAACATTTGTAGGATTGACCCTATAATTACTCAAACGGGACTCACCTACTAGCATATGGTGAATATCCATATCCAACAACCAACTATTCACTTTAAAATAGCCAATATAGTGCCACATCCCACCAAGACATATAACAATATGAGGTACCAAGATTCCAAATAAGGGTCTAAAATAAACTATCTCTCAACCCTATTAAATATTACAATGATTTCCATGGAAATAATAATGATAAAAATTAAATGGAGTGTCCATAACATGCATGAATCACCTTAAATACTTCGACCATACTAGCCTAAAACACTCACCGAAACCACCCACATGATAACCCGTATAGATAAATCATCTATAGGGGTTCCCATCTCACATCAATCCATTTTCATGTTCCAATTGGTCCATTACATCACATTGGCTTTAAATCCATTTAAAAAATCATGCTAAGATTCCAAATGGGAATTTATATTTTCAAAGCCACATTCATTTCCAAAACCTCATAAAGTGACCACTGGGACATATTTCATATCCCTTTCAAATACCTATATAATAAATTTATATAATTTTTTGAACAAATATGAATCACCACTTTCATTTCCACAATTCCATATAGGCCTTTACATTTCATGTTAAATTCCATTTCTGATACAATTTGAAAACTAAGATGAAAACACACAACATGCCTAATGTTTTCAAATGAGCTTTCATACAATTGGAAACCAACCCAACTCCAATGTACCAAACAATCCATTATTTTGAAAATAACATTTAAAACCATATTCAATAAAATTCGAGACAATGAACTTTTTATAATACATTTTTTATTAATGTATATTTAGAAATAGAGGAGGAAAAATGTTTGAGTGATTCGAAAGTCATGTCTTTATGTTTATTAAGTCCATTATAATTTTTTGTCACATCCATACATGAACCTCATGCACATTTGGATGCACCCAAATCCAATAGAACACTCATGAAATACCACTTTCATTATAAGCACACATCAATTCCGTTTAATTACATCTTTTAGTGAATAATTATACATATTTAAAAAAATTAATGACCACACATATGATTCATTCCATAAAAGATATAAAATTCACAAACATAATACTAAATTAAAAACACTACAATGTTATCTAAATATTTCCAAGGAAAACACCACTCTAGTCACATAAATACACTTTAAAATAAAATTTGAATATTTTACCTACTCTTTTTGTGCATAACCATATTACATGTTTACTGAAATCCCTTTAATACCACTTATACCTATTTCGTACAAAATAGATCACCACATCATGTCCAAAAATAATTCCGAAATCCTGTAAAACATATTTATAAATTATTTGAAAATTAACAAGCGTGAAATAGAATTCATCGAAAAGGAAATAGATAGAAACACCTACCTTAATCGAGTGTAGGTACAGTAAAAACATTGGAGTATGGATGTCCAATATTGAGATGTAATACACACACCCAAACATTCATGAAATCGATCAAAAATCATACAAATCTAACCTGAGGGATCATTCATGATGAAAACCCACCTGAAATGAACAAATAAGTATAATAGTGGGGATTGGGGAAGATGAAATTGGAAAAATACTAAATAATCATACCTAGGAAATTGTAGGATATTCACTGGAGGGAGGAGAACCAATGGGAGATGTGTTTTGGGACCCCTTCATGTGCCAAATACAAGAAAGTGAGAGGGGATCTATTTGGGGTAAAAATTTGGGAGGATATATTAGGGATTTGAGGAATGTAAAAATTTGGCCTTTTCACATGGTTTGGACTCAGGGTTTTCCAAATCATGTAGCATTTCTAAGGTCATTACTATCCAAATGTATAAAACCTCACACATAGTGGTTGCATCATTTCCCAAACCATGTGATACCCATGATCATTACCCTTGGAACCCAAAAAAAGCCACATGTTTACCTAGGAAAAGATGCAAGGATTACCCAAACTATGAACTAACCGTGCATTTGCCAAAAACCAACCAGAGACATACAAAATTAAAAAATTTAAAATTAGGTTCAATACGAACCTCAACCAAAACGAACGTAATGCTAGAAATTAATAACATAAAAGAATTTTCAAGGTTAGGGTTTAACATGGGGGGATTTTGGTACAATAAAGATGATTGTGTAATTGATTCTATTAAAAAACTCCATGACTCTCATGTCCCCCATATATAAAAGGCCACCTCCTCTCCTCAATTATTATCAAATATAAATCCATTTGGACCCCCCTTTAACATCCCATATCAGTTAATAATCCCTAAAAACCTTTTGGATCAATTTTTTTATAATAAGGCCATCATGTGTTTGATTTAGGTGCAAACATTAGGTGGACATCTATTGAAGAGGTAACTCTCTTAAACAGTCGTTGTAATTATATTTCCTCTCTATACTTGTTAAAATATTATTTAATAATTATCAAATTATAACACAAGTATTTCCCATATACTGATATATTATAAATTTAATTTCATATGTACATATCATATTCGACCAATTGAGAGATGAAATTGTCGATCATCTGTATGAAAAACTACGGCCTCACGAAATTATGGAACCCATTTTTCATCAAAGCCTCTCATGGTCAAATATAATGATTCAATTAATGTTTCTATTAAATATTTATGATATAATAATATATCTAGTATTTTTATATCACATATAAATACTTACTTCTCACTGTATTTAAATTACGATAATGTCATTCATGTTTTATTTAATAAACATGACATATATGAAATTTTATAAATTACATAAAATTTATTTTTTTATAATTCCCCCCACCATTTTATCTTTTTAAGGGAGTTATATCGTTTCTCATGCTAATGCATGACCTACCATCTCCACGTAACGATGTTGTTAATTTTCCACGCTGAAAGTTTAAGAATATTTTGAATAATATATCTACATAGTAAATATGATATTTATAATAGCATTATAATTCTGGGTATGATGTTATTTTATCCTATATACATGAATTGGAACATTGATCAAAAATATAAGATAAGAAAACAGGGAAATTAACACATGAAGAAATGAATGTAATGACATATTATTAAAAAATGGGTAGTACGATTTTATTATAGGATCATGTATTTTATTAACAATATTATTATTTATTTGTAAAAAATAATAACATATTTATATACATTATACATGATTATAAATTACATTAATCTAATATAATGCATGAGGTATTAGTTATTATTTCAATCATCATTTTCTTTCAGACAAATTTGTTAATATAAATGTATTAAATTTTTTGGGGTGTATATAATAAAAATAAGATATATTTAGCATTAGTTGATATTTAATAAGTATTATTAATTTTTCATTTCATTTTTACACTATGTTGATTTAAAATAAAAAATTTACCAAAGATGTGATGATTATTGTACAATATGACATTCTTTTATTATTGTTTATAATAGATTGAAAAAATCACTTGATTGTTATGAATTATCATTGGAAATTGAATTTTTATTAAATATAAATATTATTTATTGGATGGAAATGATTCTTTCCAAAATCATATATGATTTTTATATAGATTGTTTAAATTATATGTTATTTGATTAACTAGGGAAGCAATGATAAATCATTATCCTTTACATAATAATCATATTTGACGAAAAAGAATACATTTATTCATAAATGAAATTTATTATTTAATATATATGTAATTACTTTAATATAGATTTATGCTTGTGGAATGGTTATAAATATCCCCTCAATTCATTGATTAGTATCATGAGAAAAATTATTTTCCCAAATCAAATTGTGTTTTACCAATAGTTTTAATAATAATTATGGAATGTATTGATAGTATAGGTTTCATGAATTATAATATAATTATGTTAAATAATTTTGAATTTATATGTTTTAGAATTTAGTTATAATTATGATCCATTAAATTTTATAATTTATATTAAATATGGACACATTTACTTCCCATTTATTGATTAAATTTTATCTCTTTTCAATTATTTTCATTGTCGTATTGACTATACATTATTTCATGATCATGTTAGTGATTAAATAGAATTTATTTTCAGTTATTTACCTATCTATATTAAATATTATGAATATAATAATTTTATCATCAAAATTATGTAACACTTACAGTGAATATGAGATCAACTATATTCGATTTTCTTTCCCTATGGTATGAAGATTGATACGTTGAATAAGATTCAAAGATGATGGTTATTTCATAATTTTATCGTTTATTTTATTTCCCAATTTAAAATGGGTATCATGAATGTATTTAAAAAAACTAAAAACAGGAGAGTTTAGTCCAATTTGACTATTTGTATTGATGACTATGGAATAATGTAAGCACTACCCATGAGGTGATAGTTTTAGGGTTATTACAAAATAATATAGTAACATTAGACTAAGAATTCACATTTATTTCACAAAGATATATTAGATTTAATATTTTAGATAATTAGTTTATTACTCATAATAAATGTTACTAAATATTTCAATGTGGACACATCTAGTTGGTAAACATTTTTTTAGTAATATAAAACATTTAAAATAAATTATGAATTATTTTTCAAAAAAAATTCACCATGGCATTAAACTCTATTTAACCAATTCTCTTACCCACCTTTAAAATATTTGAATAACATTTTAAAAATTATGGATGTGGACAAAAATCTCAGTAAGGGACCTAAAATGAAGAAAATCATTAGTCATGTGAAAATCATGAAAACCCATGAAAAAATTCATTAACAACATAAATTTTTACCATAAAAGGGAAACTACATTCATTAAAAATGATAATTATATTTCCTTTAAGAAATAAATTTATTTCATTGAAAACCAATTTTCAAGAATATGATTGTCTATTATCCTTTTTTAGACATCACCTTCAAATAACCCTTATAGATTGGAATCACTATATGTCTAAATTCCATTGTAACTATCAAGGGATATTATTATTCACCAACACATTAGGAAGATATAATGATCCTGAACCATTTTATAATTAAAATTAGTCATAATAATGTTTCCTCAGATAGAATGGTGGTAAGACCCTTGTATAATAAATACCAAGCTCACCCCTATGCTATAATGAGGCTAAACTATTCGTATAAGCTATATCATGATCTCCCATGATGTATAATGGGGCTCAACCATTCACATAAGCTATATAGGGCTCACCCATTCCCTTTGATGGGGTCAACCAATTTTATATACAATGTAAAAGGACCATATAATTAATTTAACAATTTAATATTGAAAATGTTCTATTTAATATAATTGAAGAACAATTTTCACCCCATATGAACTACATTTTTTTCTATTGAAATTCTTTTTTATTTTCAAAAACAATTTTCATTATCAAAATAACCATTAAAAAGAAAATAAGGATTTATTATTTAATGAAATCATATAAGATCGTAAATTAATAAAAAAAATTACATAATTTTTATTTTGGTAGGAAATGTTATATTAACTATATATTTTAAAATAAAACATTCTCTTTGTCATTTGAAAAAAAAGAGAAAACATTTCATAAATATATAATTTATGATAAAAATTTAATGAAATTCAAAGAGACTAAAAATTTTTATTCATTATTATTTTATTTTCAAAAAAAATTATTAAAAAAATTTCTTTTAAAAATATGTACATGAATGATAAATATTTAGAAAATAATTCATTAAAACATTTAAAATGAGGATTTAAGTTAATGTTTCCCATACCATGAGTCTGAATTGTAAGGTAAAATCATTTTCACAGTGAATAATTAAATAAAATTAATTATTTAATATCATTATAAAATTTTCATTTATATTATTCCTTTTATTTTATCTCTTACCAAGCCATACAAAATATTTTAATCATATAGGTTCATTTCAGATGTTTTGACAATATTCTGCAAATATATCAAAATAAATATCGGTATGTAGTCTCTGGTGAGAGAGGCCAATAGTTTATCTTATAAAAAAGTTAAATAAATATATAGTGATCATGTTTTTTATCAATTGTTATTTTATAATAAAACATTAATTATATTTTGGAAAAATAAACATAAATACAATCCTTGAGAGGGTTGGGTATACACATTCATGAGTAACATTTACTTTATCAAAAATAACATTATGAAAAGAAGGTATGTGTTTTTTATTCATTCATAAATAATAACTATATCATAGTTAACAACTTATTTAATTAAATACACACATATATGTATGTATATATAAATCATGTGTTTTGGTGATGAAAAAACCTTATCACTTTTTTGATGCCGTATTACCCAAATGTTCATGAACACCATTATCATTTTCTAGTGAATGGAAAGGTAAAAAATGATATATTTTAATTTAATAATTACAATAGTTTGATTAATGTAACATATAAATATTAATTATGTAACTATATCAAACCATGAGATGTGATGATGAAAAATGAATTACATCATTTCTGGAGTCGGTATTCCACAATACAGAAGAATGACGGTTTTTTTCACTGTTTAATTTGAATGATGATAAATATAGTATATGAAATTAAATTAATAAAATATTAATTTATTGAAAATAATGTTTTTATTATATAATTACGGTTGAAGAAAATTTGGAGCTGGTGGATGATGAAAATAATTCATAGTTAAGAATGATAAATCTTCTTATGAACACCTGTTTAAGATTATACCTACTATCAAACAAGATTATGTATATGATAATATACATCAAACTAGGTCATATGTATGGGATTAATTAATTAATTTTTATTATTAAATTTAAGTCAAGAATTTTTTGAATGTGTCTAGAGTGGAGGATATGGGATTCCCTTAATACTTATGGGAGAGGAGACCTTTGGATTATTAGAAAGTAAAAAATATATACCCAAATTTTAAACATTCCAATGGCTCCAAAATTGACCATTAATAAATTTAAAAAGATATTAGGTAAATATATATCTGGCTAATATAATTTATAAATGTTTTGTCTTTTTAACTATAATCCTTTTATTTTAACCCCATGTAAACCCATTGTCTCATATAACCATAAAAATTGAATTTTACTCTATTAACTATTCATTACAAAAAAATAAGTGGGAATTAATTTAAAATATAAATAAATATTATTCTAAATATGGAATAATCATTATCAAATTAATTTCATATAATTGGAAAAATATAATTCAAAATTAATCATGTAGTTGAAATAAAATCAATTATCTAAGAAATTTATTCATCAGGAATGGGAAAACAGTATATTAATTATATTGATAGTAAAAATTATTATATTAATATGAATTAATATTTACAGAAATATAATATAAATATTTAATTTAAATCATTTTCTAATTAGTTATTTTTTAATTAATTTAAATAGAGTAACCACATGCACATTAAAATAGTTTCCAGTAAAATGTGTTTTTTAACCTCGAATCAATAATATAATAAAATAAATCATAAATTGGATTCAAATATAATTTATATAATCAAATATAACTAAATAATACATATGTTATATGTAAAAAAATTAAATCATAATGAAACATTTAAATTACTTCTTTTATTAAAGATAAATTATAGTTTTACAAAAAATAAATATTTTCAATATTCATTAAAAAATAAATAGTGTTTAAAAATATTAAAATATCAAAATTAAAAAACATTTATTATATTATTTGAAAAAATAATTAATTTTTATCAAATACATTTCCTTAAAATTTTTTCATGTATTTCAAATACATTCTCCCAAAATACATTAAAACCCATTTTTTGAATAGAAAGTATTTTTTATGATTAAAATGACATTACGATAAACGAAGTTATTAAATAATAATTATTTATCATTATATTTATATTGAAAAAGATATTTTATATATATATATAGATATCATAATGTAGTTAATCCTATTCATACCAATCAATTTATGAAATATATTTTAATAGTCATATATTTCACAAGTCGGTTGAGGATGATGTTGCGTGTAATATATGATACAAAAAATAATGTCGTTCTTTTAAAATCACTAGTTTTTATGATCAACTTCTAGTGTATAATTCAAAAAACCCAATAAATGATCTTTTTAATTTTTATATGAACTACTATGAAGAAATTATTTTTAAAATTCCAATGGAAACACAGTCTTATGGATATTGATATAATTATGTGTCTATTTCTATTAGTTTTATGTGAACATAATGAATAAATTTATTTGGTTTTATAAAAAAAGATATTAAAAAAGTTAAAATAGATTATAATAATATTCATTTTGTTGATGTTTAAACTTTAAAAGATTAAAATATTTTAAAAATAATAATGTAGATGACGTCATATGATATATGTAATTGTTAGGATTGACCTAAAAATATTTTTGTTGATATTATTAATATATTATATACTATGAAATATCAAAATCTAAAAATAATCATCATCCATTTAAAAAAATTTGATTTCTAATTTTTAGATATTGTATCTAATTTCGATGTCATGATTAATTTTATATCTCATTCAATGTTATTTAAATTATTAATATTTGAGTTGAAACCCATAAGTATAGTAATTAAACTAGAAATCCAGCACTCAATTCATCCTTCTAGACTAAATGAGGATTTAATTTTAAAAAATAAAATTCTTGTATTGCATACATATTTTTTTCTTCATACAAATAAAAGGAATTAAATTACATCGATGCATACTCTTTAGACTCTACATGTAATTTTTGAAGAAATAAATAGATAGAACTAACATATATATTGGTACATTATCCAAGTAATTTATTAATTATATGGGCATATTTAAGATCATTGATTCAATAAATTACCCATCAGAATAACAATATTGTACCATTTTCAATAAACTAACCTAGTAGATCATGAGTCAAAAATTTAAGTGAAAAACAAGATAGAAATATCTTCTATTGTTTTTGTATTAGGTTAAAAACCATTGGAATTATTTTTAATTAGAGCTAATAAGATTCACCCATGTAAACTCATCCATGAATTTTTATATGATAGAAATCATGATCAAATGTATGATATTGATGAATAAAGACTAACCAAAAATATTTTTTTCAATAAATTCAAAGAGTTAAATATTTTCATAATACTTATATAATAAAACACTTTTATATTTAGTTAAATTATATCCCTCACCCATTATAGTACTATTTCATTGAAATTAAACAGAAATTAAATATTTTGAATCTTAGTAATCATTAAATGGTTGTAGAAAACAATGTTATAATCCATCTATAGGAATAAAATAATTACATTCGATGGAAAATGAATGATAACACTTGTATTAATCTATCAATATATTTAAATAAAATTCTAATAGATGATTCCATGAGTATAGTAAGACAAATAAAATATTAATTCATCACATAAATCTTATATAATTACAAGACCAATTCGAATAATTTTTTTCTGGAATCATATAAGTAGTTTTTTTATACAGTGGGATTAAATTCAGAATGTTTTAATCAAAAAGTAGAAAATTTAGAGATATCATAATTAACATAATGAATTGTTACCCACAATTGAAAGAAATATTTAGTGATTGTTCTTTGATAATAGAAATATCAGAACTGTTTCTGTACATTACCATTTTCAAAAGCATTCATTAATATAATATTGGATAGATTGGAATGAAAATTACACATCTATTTATTTAATGGATCACTATAGATTAATATGCATATACTGAATTAGAGGGTGATGGGAAAATTCAATTCACATGAACCATTAAATATTTTTGGAAATTATTATTTATTTTATCATATATATTTCCTTGGGTACATCCCAATTATGCACATTTTATAAATTAAAAATGTACTTGAAATATTTTTGATAGAAATATTGGAGGGAATTGATTCATATAAAGTTGTATTGAATTAATTTTTATCACACCTCAAATCGACAATCCAGTATATAATGAGATACTATTTGCACTAAATATTGAGGATTTTCAAAGTTATATTGCATTAATGTATTTCTATATGAAATATTTTTTCTAATGGAAAAATTAATGTTTATTAATCAAAATTTTATATAATAGTATATCCAAAATACCATACCTATGTGAAAAAAGGGAAAAAATTCATTAATATATAATCTTACCAATTATATATTGTTTTTAAATAAATTTCACAAATACTTCCTTATATTTATCAAAAAATTTAAAATTCAATTACAAAAATACTATATTCCATTACATTAAGAATTTGTTTCCCTCTATAATTCATAACAACTAATTTTTTACCAACCAATTGATATTATATGTGACGCATCCCATAATTATATTTTATAAATTTTTTATCAAAGTGATTTATGATCCCAGTTTCCTCATATGTGAATAAATGACTATACACTCTAATAAGGAAAACTAATCTACAATTTAATGTGAATTAATTATTATTTTATATTTCATAATAAATTTAAATTTAATTTTTTACAGTCAAATTGTATTTAATTTTATGATTATATAGTACATGATTACTTTCTTATAAATCCCATTACAAAACTGAAGTGCCTGGATCAGTGTTATCACTGAGAGGGGGATAGGGTGAATCAGTGATCCTTTAAAACTTTTTACTAATTGATTCATTATCAATTAAAACTCTATGGCTTGTTAAGGCCTCGATCCACTCTTCATGTATCTCTCAGCCTTTCCTCGAGTAATGAAGTAAATGTAAAGGCACAAGACACAATGATTTACAAGGTTCCGCTCTAAAGGCCTACGTCCTTGCCATGTTGGTTAAACACCCCAACATGGTTTCTCCACTATAATTTAGTTAGAAATTACAATGGTCGATACAGAGTCACACTGTATCTCTCCTAATTCCCACAGGAGGGTCTTTATATTGCGTCCCACAGTGTTAACAGAGTCCCACTGGCCTGCTCCAGAATCCCACTGAAGACTTCTTCCACCCTGAGTCTCACAGGGGGCTTCTCCTGGCTCCTCGAGTCACACGAGTATCTCTTCTTCACTTTGAGTTATTCATGTATCCTCAACAGCCTGGGATAAGGGCAGTTGGCCTTTCTCTCTTCTTCTGATCACTTTTGGTTGATCAGGACTCCTCGTCTTGCTCAGGCTTTATCTCCTTCTTCTTAGGATGACCTGGCCTCTCTCTTCAAGAATCTTCAACAGCCTCTGATAAGGTCTGTTGGTCTTGCTCAAATCTTCGGATCACTTCTGTTGATCAGGGTCTTCTCAATTACTGAAAACTCAGCCAAATAATGTCTTTCACTTTAGCTTGGCATCAATCGCATTTTAACACAACTTCATGCACTGAGTGCACATCAACTCTTCTTCCTCATGCACTGACTGCATGGCCTCTCAAAATCTTCTTCAAGAACTTTCAGTCTTGGACAACTCAAAATGCACACAAGCAGATTCAACTTGTTCACGTGTGCACGTGCATGCATGCATGCATGCACTCCCCTTCTTCTCTTCCTTGGTGTGATAAACACTCAATGATTGTAATTTCTCCTTAAGCACACACACATTCGTCACTTCACACACTTTGTTCTTTTCTTCCACACACTTAAAAGTGTGTCATACTTTAGTGTGGATGTCCTCTTCTTTCTTCTTCTAAAGTTGTACACTTTTCACACACCTAGGTTCGGCCTTCATGTCTCTTTGTACACACATCATTCAATTTTTCACACAAGTGATCTTGGCCTCCCTTCTCTTCTTCTACACACCCAAGGCTACGACCACTTGATCATTTTCACTTATACCACCCGTAGGGTGTCTTCACTTTGCACACACACAAGGTTCAAGCCTTCCTTGACCTTAGCACACACACAAGGGGAAATGTGGCTACGGCCTTCCTGGCTTCTTCTTGCACACACCCGAACTCCCTTGTCCTTCAAAGGAGGCGCGCATGGTGATGCGGCCTCTGACTGTTCTTCAACCGTGCACGGTTCCACAACCGTGCAAGCTCCATGGATGCAAGGCATGAAAGTTCAAGTAACACAAGTGCGTGCAAGGTCCTTGGTGCACAAGGGCGCGCAAGTAGCACTGGACGCGGGGTGCGCAAGGTCTCAGTGCATGGGGCAGCCGCGCAAGTGTGGGCTTCATCCGTGGGCGTGCAAGGTGCTGCGGCCCCGAGGTCTTCCTACCGCGCAAGGGGAAGTTGCGCAGGGTTCATCACCAACCTCTTTCGCACAAGGTATGTGCAAAAGAAACTTCACTAAGCCAAAAATGGCTCCAGGATTCTCTGCCACGCAGGGTGTTCTTCGTGAGGCTTGAAGCACTCACGGGACGTCATATTTTCAACAAAGGATCAGAAAAACTTCTTCGAGGGCTCGACATCTCTTTATATAGGTAGAGGAATCCCTTTGATCATCCGTGTGATAATTTTTGTTCTCCTGAAGAATTCGGATCATCATGATTTTTCAAATCTTGATTTTTCTCTCCTATTTCACCGCAGGTTCATTTCCTTTATTTTTCCACTACGTGCATTTGCATGGAACCACATGAAACTCTCTGTTTAGCATGATTCATGAAAATCATAACCTCCACATGGCCTCGGCATTTTCTTTTTCCTCGGCCGAACTCCAAATTCTCCATTCAACGTGTGCATGCCTCTTTTATTGCATGTATATGTTCCTTAGGGTGAGACGAGCACAATAGTGCCATCAGCTTCCAGAAAGACAGCCGAGAGCTTGACTTCAGTGCACGGGGGAGGCACTAGTACATGACGAGCTTGCGGAAGAAGGAACAACATGTCATCGCTCGGCCGTAGGAAGAAGATAATGTTGCAGTCGTTGGATCAGTGTTTTAATGATCTCCAACGGCCAGGATTATTTTGTGGCGCGGTAGATCGGATGAGCTTCCGCGATCAGCTGTGCGATCGCTTGGACGTTCCAGATCTGTTCGGCAGCGAAATTTTCCGTCCCACATTGAAATGGGCCACGGATTTTCCACGGTTTAAGAACCATCCGCTCCCTGCCAACCCACAATTGAACTTCTCCCTCCACGGTGCCACCCCGCACCGTGTTCTCTCTGCGGGCGCGCTCTTGCGCCCACCTCTGCCTCTCGCGGGCATGCTATGCGGCTACTATTCACTCTCGGGCGCTCGCTCTAGCGCCCACACTCCACAGGCTTGACTAACCTGTGTGGCCCTCAGGGCTTATACACGGCCCCCCGGCCTCTCGGGCTGGCCCCATGGGATCCCCATGTGTGTGGTGACCTTGAGTCCCACAAGAGCCTTGGGTCGAACCATTAAGTCTGGCCCTTGATGGCTTATTTTTTTCTTAAGTATGTACAAGGTACTTTGTATAAAAACAAAGCAACCAAATACAACATTCCAAATGCCAATCACTTCTTCTCTTCTAACACATATTCCCCATCTTCTTCATTAGAATTCATCCAATTCTTCTTCAACATGTATTCATCACTTCAGATTGGAATTCCCGAAGGTTCTTTCTTCAATCGAATCACTTGAATCAATTAATTATTCAATGTTATTCATTGATCTAATCAGAGATCAAGTTGGATCAATTTCAATTCATCATGCACTAAGAGATAGTGCATGGTATTCATTAATCCACATCATCCACTTAGTAGTTGTGGATGGATCATCTTCATCTCCTCATGCATTGTTATGGCAATGCATGGTCTTCAAATAATGGTGTGACATTGTATCCTCTTGATACAAGTTCTTTGAACTTAAAGATCAGCTCAACAATCGTCTGATGTTCCATCATCATTCATTCTTCAAGTGTTTTCACTTAGTATCACCTTGATACAAGTATTGAAACATTAAGAACAGCTCTACAATCGTCTGATATTATGTGGAGAATGTTTCAAGAATAATCTCCAATGTCACTAAGTGAATCTCCTAAATGACATGACTCTAAGTACCATGGATATTCTCCATTCATCACCATCACCATCACATCCTTTGTCATTCACATATTGAAACACCTTGACATCCATCCATTCATTCCTTGACAACAACATACCTCATTGACAACAAATGCAACATAGTGCACTTCAACTCCCCCTTTGTATTTGTTTTCAATACAATTCTTCAGCACATATGAATGGGTCAATATATGTGCCATCATTTTCTCCCCCTTATAGGAAATCAAATGCAAAGGTGCGGTGTGGTTCTCTTCCAAAAATCACTTCCTCCCTTTGAATAGTATTTTCTTGAAAATAACCAAGAGAGGGATGATGTCACATGTTCTCTTTAGCAAAGAACCTTTAGTAGGTCAACTCTATGTCTACAAGGGCTAATCCTGTGTAGAAAACAAGAGTGATGTAACCAAGGAACTCAATGATGTCCAAAATTCATTGTACATGTGAGATCATGCTTCAAGGGGTTTGAAATTTTTCAGATATATCAATTAATTGCTAAATCTTGCACATACTTCATAAAACTCATTAGAAAGTTCAGGGAAAAGATAAAGCTTCCCCTTTCATCCATTTTCCTTCAATCAATACTCCCCCTTAATTGACATGATTATGCAATTAAGAAACAATGGATGAAAGTATGATTTGAATACCTTCACATTTCTCAAGATGATATTGATCTCAGAATCCCATCTTCTACATATTTCCTCCCCCTCTAGGGGTGCACTCCATTCTGTCTAAACCCCTCTCTAGATAAGAATGATCATCATCTTCAATTCCCGGAATTGTTAGCACATGTAAATACAAGTGGTTAGGGAATAAGATGGAACCTCCTTGGTTCATCAATGTGAACAACAAGGTTGAGAAGATTCTCTCAACCGAGATGTCCCATTTTCACCATTCTTCACACTTGCACATTTGATCTTCAATGATGTTTGTGCTTGTGTGGATCACAAAACCTCTTCAACTTCTTTGTGTGTGACTCCTCTATTTCTAGGTGCCTTCTGAGAACTAGAGTCTCCTGGTGCAATATTTATTCTTTTGAATAATCCCTTCTGATATGGAATGAATACCAGCATTTATCACTAGTATATCCAGCTTGATTGCACCTCACACAAAGAACATGATCTTCATGTGAAATATTTTTCTTTCCTTTTGCCTTAGCTTTTTCCAGTGCTTTATCTTCATCTCTCTGCTGCTCTATGGCAAGTTTCAACTAATTAGGACATATGACTACCAAGTCATTTGGAAGTGAGGCCTCAGTTTTGGAAATTCCACATGGTTCTATTGATGTTGTTAATCTACCTTTCATAGGAAACTTATTTTCAATAAATACCTTCTGCTTCTTCTGGATTGATTGTCTGTTTGAGTCCAGTCTACCTCTATTGAATTTCATGGCTTGTTTACAAAGATCCATGATATGTCCTTTCTTTCCACAGTAGAATCATGTTTTCTTCTTGGTGGTCCTTATGGATGCATCACCCTTCTTGGATTTAGACTCCAAGGACTTCTTTTCCTTTTTCAAAACCTTCTTGGGATCATCTTCAACTTTCTTCTTGCTTCCCAAGGATTCCATTTTATCCAGGTTCAGTGATATTCTCTTATTTTTAGCTCTAGATACAGTTGGCGATTGACATGTATCTTTTTGACCACTTTTGCAATCATCCTGGATGTTGTCAAGTAATCCAACTCTATTTCCAGTAAACAGATGTCTCTGCACCTGTGGATGTTGCCTCTTTTCCTCTGTCTTGCTCCCCCTTGCCATGAGCTTGCATTGTGCTTTGACATTCAGTGGATTGTACCAACAATCCTTTGCACAGTGCCCATACTTATTACAACACCAACACTGAACCGCAAATCTTGACCTCTTCAGTCCTTCTGATTGCGGGGCAGTTTTCTTGAACTACTGTGTTGTTTCAGGAGAGCTCTGTTTCTGCATCTTCTTCATCCATACTTGTTTAGAGTTATTCTTCCATCCTGCACTTTTTGTGGAATCACATTTAGAATCATTAGTACAAGATTGTATGGATGGTACCTTCTTTTTAGAAGTTGTTTCCCTCTTATTAGAGGATGTCTTTCTTTTAGAATCATCCTACTCAATGCATACTTGAGTAGCAACATTTCTTCTTCCAGCTGACTGGGAGGCTTTGGCTTTGGGTGATTGCTGATTTTTTAATATCACCTCCAGTTCTAAGCATTTAATATTGAGGGAGTTCTTCTCATCCACAATAGTTCTTAGCCTTCCTTCCAAATTTTCTACCAGCTGTTTCATCTGGCCATCATGCACCTTCTTCACTTCTAGCAATTAATTGTCAATCTTCTTTACCCTTTTGACTTTATCTTCTAGTTGAGCATCTCTGACAACCATTGACACTTTGTGCCTCTTTTCCAGTGCATGGAAAACATCATTAACCATTATCTTAAATAATTATTTCTCAGAAAGGATTCTTTGCAATTCTTCGGTAGTTTCTTCATATCATTCATTGCAAAGAGATACTGTTTCATATTTAGCCTTCACCAGCTTTCTAAGAGTGTTGGTTATGCCAACCCTTTTTGCTGATTGATCTTCTATAGAATTGGATTCTTCTTCTAGCTGTATTTTTTCATCTTGAAGATCAAGGATTCCTGTAGTAATACACATTGCCACTTCCTTAGGGACTGTCTTCTGAAGATATTTGAGTTCATTTTGAAGATCATTCATTGTTCCAACTTCATCACAGCTAGGACAGGCTTTCTTCATCTTCTTTGCCTGTTTCTTCTTCCTGTTTTTCAGAGTCTTGGCAGATATCTCCATTTGAGGGTATTCACTCACTTCCTCAAATATGCACTTCATAAAGACTCCCTTGGATCTTTTAGAGGTATCCTCGCTCTGATACCAATTGAAGTGCCCGGATCAGTGTGATCACTGAGAGGGGGAGGGGGGTGAATCAGTGATCCTTTAAAACTTTTTTCTAATTGATAATTTATCAATTAAACCTTTATGGCTTGTTAAGGCCTCGATCCACTTTTCTTGTATCTCTCAGCCTTTCCTCGAGTAATACAGAAAATGTAAAGGCACATGACACAAGGATTTACAAGGTTTGGTTCCAAAGGCCTACGTTCTTTACATGTTGGTTAAACACCCCAACATGGTTTCTCCACTATAATTCAGTTAGAAATTACAATGGTCGATACAGAGTCACACTGTATCTCTTCTGAGTCCCACAGGAGGGTCTTTATACTGCGTCCCACAGTGTTACCAGAGCCCCACTGGCCTGATCTAGAATCCCACTGAAGACTTCTTCCACCCTGAGTCTCACAGGGGGCTTCTCCTGGCTCCTCGAGTCACATGAGTAGAACTTCTTCACTTTGTGTTCTTCATGTATCCTCAACAACCTGGGATAAAGGCTGCTGGCCTTGCTCTCTTCATCTGATCACTTGTGGTTGATCAGGACTCCTCGTCTTGTTCATGAATTATCTCCTTCTTCTTAGGATGACCTAGCCTCTCTCTTCAAGAATCTCAACAGCCTCTGATAAGGTTTGTTGGTCTTGCTCAAATCTTCTGATCACATCAGTTGATCAGGGTCTTCTCAATTACTGAAAACTCAGCCAAATAATGTCTTTCACTTCAGCTTTGCTTCAGTCTCATTTCAACACAACTTCATGCACTGAGTTCACGGCAACTCTTATTCCTCATGGACTGACTGCATGGCCTCTCAAAATCTTATTCAAGAACTTCCAGTCTTGTACAACTCAAAATGCACACAAGCAGATTCAACTTGTTCACGTGTGCACGTGCATGCATGCATGAATGCACTCCCCTTCTTCTATTCCTTGGTGTGATAAACACTCAAAGTGTGTAATTTTACCTTAAGCACACACACCTTCATCACTTCACACACTTTGTTCTTTTTGTCCACACACTTAAAAGTGTGCTATACTTCAGTGTGGATGTCCTCTTCCTTCTTCTTTTAAATGTGTAAACATTGCACACACCTATGTTCGGCCTTCATGTCTCTTTGTACACACTTCATTCAATTTTTCACACATGTGAGCTTGGCCTCCCTTCTCTTCTTACACACACCCAAGGCTACGACCTCTTGTTCATTTTCACTTATACCACCCGTAGAGTGTCTTCACTTTGCACACACACAAGGTGCAATCCTTCCTTGCACTTAGCACACACACAAGAGGAAATGTGGCTACGGCCTTCTTGGCTTCTTCTTGCACACACCCGAACTCCCTTGTCCTTCAAAGGAGGCACGCAAGGTTATGCGTCCTCTCACTGTTCCTCAACCATCCATGGTGCCACTGCCGCACAAGCTCAATGGATGCAAGGCGCACAAGTTCAAGTAACACAAGGGCATGCATGGTCCTTGGTGCACAAGGGCACCCAAGTAGCACTGGCCGCGGGATGCTCAAGGTCTCAATGCAAGGGGCAGCCGCACATGTGCGGGCTTCAACCGTGGGCACGCAAGGTGATGCAGCCCCTGGGTCTTCCTGCCGCGCAAGGGGATGGCGCGCAGAGTTCTTATCCAACCTCTGTCATGCAAGGTATGCGCAAAAGGATCTTCGCGAAGCCAAAAATGGCTACGGGCTTCTCTGCTGCGCAGGGGGCGCGCAGGGTGTTCTTCGCGAGGCTTGAAGCACTCACGGGACGTCATATTTTCAACAAAGGATCAGCAAAACTTCCTCGAGGGCTTGGAATCTCTTTATATAGGCAGAGGAATGCCTTTGATCATCCGTGTGATAATTTTTGATCTCTCGGAGATTTCGGATCTTTAAGATTTTTCAAATCTTGATTTTTCTCGCCTGTTTCACCGCGGGTTCACTTCATTTATTTTTCCTCTACGTGCATGTTCATGGAACTGCATGCAACTCTCTGTTTATCCAGATTCATGCAAAGCATAACCTCAACGTGGCCTCAGAATTATCTTTTTCCTCGGCCTAACTCCAAATTCTCCATTCAACGTGTACATGCCTTTTTATTAGATGTATACGTTACTTAGGGTGAGAAGAGCACAATGGTGCCTTCGGCTTCGAGAAAGACAGTCGGGAGCTCGACTTCAGTGCATGGGGGAAGCACTGGTACACGGCGAGGTCACGGAAGAAGGCATGGCATGTCATCGCTCGGCCGGAGGAAGAAGATAATGCCACGGCCGTTGGATCGGAGTTTTAATGATCTCCAATGGCCAGGATTATTTTGTGGCCCGACAGATCGGATGAGCGGCCGCGATCAGCTGCGCGATCGCTTGGACGGTCCAGATCTGTTGCGCAGTGAAATTTTCCATCCCACATCGAAATGGCCCACGGATTTTTCGCGGTTTAAGAACCATCCACTCCCTGCCAACTCACAATTGAACTTCCCCCTCCACAGTGCCGCCCCACACCGTGTTCTCTCTGCGGCCGCGCTCTTGCGCCCACCTCTGCCTCTCGCGGGCGCACTATGTGCCCACTATTCACTCTCGGGCACGCACTCTGGTGCCCACGCTCCGCAGGTTTGACTACCCTACATGGCCCTCAGGGCTTATACATGGCCCCCCGGCCTCTCGGGCTGGCCCGATGGGATCCCCATGGGCGTGGTGACCTTGAGTCCCACAAGAGCCTTGGGTCGAACCCTTAAGGCTGGCCCTTGATGACTTATTTTTTGCTTAAGTATGTACAAGGTACTTTGTATAAAAACAAAGTAACCAAATACAACATTACAAATGCCAATCACCTCTTCTCTTCTAACACATATTCTCCATCTTCTTCATTAGAATTCATCCAATTCTTCTTCAACATGTATTCATCACTTCGGATTGGAATTCCCGAAGGTTCTTTATTCAACAGAATCACTTGAATCAATTAATTCTTCAATGTTCCTCATTGATCTAATCAGAGATCAAGTTGGATCAATTTCAATTCATCATGCATTAAGAGATAGTGCATGGTCTTCATTAATCCGCATCATCCACTTAGTAGTTGTGGATAGATCATCTTCATCTCCTCATGCATTATTATGACAATGCATGGTCTTCAAACAATGGTGTGACATTGTATCCTCTTGATACAAGTTCTTGGAACTTAAAGATCAGCTCAACAATCGTCTGATGTTCCATCATCCTCCATTCTTCTAGTGTTGTCACTTAGTATCACCTTGATACAAGTATTGAAACATTAAGAACAGCTCTACAATCATCTGATATTATGTGGAGAATGTTTCACGAATAATCTCCAATGTCACTAAGTGAATCTCCTAAGTGACATGACTCTAAGTACCATGGCCATTCACCATTCATCACCATCACCATCACATCCTTTGTCATTCACATATTGAAACACCATGACATCCATCCATTCATTCCTTGACAACAACATACCACATTGAAAAAAATGAAACACAGTGCACTTCAAAAACCATTACTAATTTGATGTATTTTGTAATTATAATAAATTTACAAATTATTTTAAGATAAAATGGATATGAGAATATTCTACATTTTTTTATTGTATCCTTATTGAATATAACAAATTATCATTATGAAAATTCGAAATACATAAAACCTTTCATAATGAAAATTCATATGTAGTTATGGAATCTATATTTGGGTATACCTATATGGTTATTTAATTTTATTTATCATTTACTAGAAAAAGAACATAAAAATAAACTCACACAGGGAGAATATGTACTGATCAAATTATATGGAATTGGGATCCTGATTTAGAGTTCTCAATTCTATATACAATTTCTGATTGCATAATATAGAATGTATAATATGTTCGTTAAATATTAGCATGGAATATTATACACTATAACCTCTATTATCCTTTTTTTGATTCTCATCAGTAGTTTAACTATAGTGAGTGATGAAATTTTAAAATAGAGATCTTAAAATGAAACAGATTACTATTATGATATTCAAATATCTATATGATATTTTATGGTTTCATATATTTATTTTTATTGAAAGTTTTCAAATAATTTTGGTTCCCTATACCGTATATGATAAGTAGATTATGTGACCAAAAGAGTTTAATCTATTCCCTATATAACTTTTGATGCTCATATTTTGTGAACCATAAAAAAGAGAAATATCATTTTATATATTCTGATAACTAAATAAAAAATTTGTTATTCTATATCATTTTTTTGTAACTGTAACATTAAATTTTTTTGGATAAAATTATGGCTTATTCATGCAGTATAAACACTATATAATCCTATAACTGAGTGTTTCGATATTGTTTTAAATAATGAGATAACGTACATGTTTTTTTAAATTAAAAAAATATAAAAATATAAATTTTTAGTTTTGATGTTGCTTCATGATAGTGTTACATGGTTTAAAAAATTTATTATTATATCTATTTGATTAATTATTTTTGGTAATTCATACCACTAATCCCTATAATTGAGCATCATATATTCTAGTTTTTTCAACTATGTTATATGAGGCTATCTGATTATAGAATAAAATAAAAGTAGGAAGTCCCATGCATTGGTGAAATTTAATGAAATACTTATGAAAAAAATGATTTTAAAAAGTCAAAATAAAATAATATAAATTGAAACAAGTTTTGTGCAATTAATTAAAAATGTTGGATAATGTTTGTCCTTATAATATATGATTGAAAATAAATCATGCTCAAATTTTTTCACATCATATATGTTATTTTTCTATTTTTCAAGTCAATAAATATAGTATTATATGCAGGATACAAAATATTATAAATATAAAATCATCCCATTTAATGATGAGAGACTATGGGTTTTCCATGAGGGATAAATAGATCGTTTGGTGGAGGTGGTTAATCTTTATGATTATATTGAATCATTATTATTCATGTATTGAGTGTCCATAAAAATAATTTGTTAATATCTCACCCTAACAAGTGAAATGAATTTATTTTATTCTTTTCATGGATTTGGATCCTTTGGATGTTTTTTAGTTTGTGTCCTGGATTAAATTTTTGAGTTTTTTTGTTTATCCAAATGATGATGTGGGGCTTGTATGCAATGGGAGGAGGAACATTTAATGGTTAATGGAAACTGTGAGACTTGTTTTGGGATCCACGTGTGAGGTGAACAAGATATTCATTGTTAGGGAAACTGTGTGGAAACCGTGTGTGAGGTTATTTCCATCTAGACAATGGTGCATACACATTTTGTGCACTTTTTGTTAAATTGTGCAGCTAAACCAAGCCAGTTTTCCAAAAATTCTAAATCATAAATTCCCCAAAGTACCCTCCCCTATTTTTACCCCAAATCAAGCCCCCTCTCCTTGGGTCTTTCTTGGTGCATTAATGGGTCCCAAAACTAATCTCTGTTTTGTTCTCCTCTATCCTTTGAGGCTTCTACAGGATTCTAAGGTAAGATTCATTCAGTTTTTAGTGGATTTCCACTTCCTCTATTCATTACCAATGAATTATTGGTTCCATATTGGTGTTATTATCTCTTGGTCAAACATTATAATCAAGTTTTGATGTTTGGATAGTGTTTCTAGGATTCTAGGGTGTTTGGTTTTTACATGGGGCTCATTTCTTTCATCTTAAATGGTTTTGTCACATTCACACATCATTTTAGAAGGTTCTTCCATCAGTTTCCTTTCATATTCATTCCATTTGATATATTGGATTTTGTAAATAAAATATAAATATGTGTTTCCTATGGCTGTGGTATAATTTCTTAGTATGGTATGGTGTTTTTCAATTATAAAAAATTAGTCGAGGTTGTTTAAAATTGGGTTTCTTTTAATGTGTTATATAGTTTTGCATTTATGGTTTTTGATAAAATGTTTATTTATTTCTTGAATTGAATTTGGGAACTTGTGGAAATTTTTGGACTTGGATATATTTTTTTCATTATTTTAATTATATGATGGGCATGTTCTATGATTTGGGAGCCTCTTTTTGTCCTGAGAAATTATAGTACAATGTTATGGAAAGGTTCATTTATTTCGTTAATTCTTATTGGTGACTTGTTGTGTTGGTTTAAAGAATAAAAATGTTTCATAAATAATGTTTTCCCAAATATTTAAAGGAATCTATATGTGTTTCATTGATTTTTGGTATATCTATGGGTGTAAGAGATGCACACATGGAAGGGCATACAGACGAAGTTGACATATAAGGGTGATCCACTATTTCCTCAAAATGTTTTGTTGTTTTCTAAATGGTTTGTTTATTACCTTTAAAATTTTAATGTGGTTTAAATTTTTTTTCAATTATTGGACCATTTCAAAATAAGCGACATTTTTTGGTGAATGATTGTTATAATGGCTTGTTTGTAACATTACATAATGCTTTACCTTTGACTATAGATTGGAAATGGTTTTAAAAACATATTTTATTGAAATCATTAATGGTTGGTTAGGAATTGTAAAAATTATTGTTCTATCATGTGTTTGTTTAAATGTTTTTGTACATTTATTTTTCAATGTATTATAATTTATAATGTGGGGGTATATATGGAACTTTATGATGTTTAGGAAAAAATTGAGGTTTTGAATGTATAAATGCTTGGTTTGCATACAAGCATTTATTTAGAAATGATTTGATGGATACTGTGAGGTGATAGCACAGTTGGAAATTTTTAATGAATTGTTGCGAGTTGGGAATACCTATAAAGGATTTCAATATTTTTGTTTATGTAGTAGAAGTTCTGTTGTTTGGGGTAGGCAAATGCGGTGGACAAAGCTATGTTGAGTCACTCTTGTGTGGCCCTACTCTTTTCCCCATATACAACTACCATGAGTTTCCCAGTAATATTTTAGAGGGATGATTGATGGTTTCTTATAAATCATGATTATATGTGTCATTATACCATGGATGTATTAGTGGTTAGGAGGTTTTGTGATTTTATATAATCATTTAGAACCACCAGTGAGTTATTTATTATAGAGCTTCACCATATACAAAAGTGTGAGTGAAACCTGAGAATGTCTAGGGATCTATTAAGGGATGTTTAAGAAATTCCCATTGTGTACTATCTATATGTGTTTTTTTATATTTTATTTATCTTGGATTCTTGTTTACAATGCACATATATATATTCAATTTAGATGGGTATTTCATTGATTGGACTTTGTTTTGGGTTTCGGTTTTAAAAAGATATTCTATTTTGAAAATGGGGATGTGGTGTGTCTAGTTTTTAAAAAAGATAAATTAATACATGTTTATTAAAATGATTAAAAACTCATTATATATATATATATATATTCCAAACTAGTGTTTGAGGACTGATTCTGGAATGGTAATGCTTGGATTTTTGGTAGATTACCAACTGATCTATTTTAGATCACATCCTACTTGTACAATAAAATGTTTGTAGACCCAAGATTTATTGTAGGTTCATTTTTATAGTTATAGTTGTCTCTTATATAGCAGGATGTTGTTTTGTTTGGTGGTGGCCAAAGGTTATGTGGAAATCTGGTTAGCATGGTATAGTTTTTAGTATTTGTATTTAGTTTTTATTTTCATTCTCTGTTATTTAATAAAGTTTTGTTTGTATATTTACTCATATCTATTCATATTGGTTCTTCTATTTTTTCAGTTTATTTATTTGATCTTGTTTTATTTAGAAAACAATTTCCCCACTGTGATCATTTGGATGAAAAAAACTAGTTTTGAGCCCATGGGGAACATAAACACCCTTTGGGAACATCATAGACTAGGTCGAATGTCAGGTTGGATGGCATTCCAACATTGTTCAATATAAACTGGTATCAAAAGATGCAGTCATTATTTTGTGTTCTAGGTATATTGAGATTAGGGTTGTCAAGACTAGATAGGAAGGTATGAGAATGACATCATGAACCATAATTTTATTGAACCTCATATTTCCAGGGGTAGTATAGGATTTGTGTCTCTATTCATTATTGTATTGAGTGATGGCAATGGGAGTGAACTAGTTTCATATTGTGATCTCACATGGAGTAATTGCGGATATAGAGTCCACATGAAATGTTCAAGGTCATCTTAGTTTTTATTTCTTAAGTGGGACATGGCCCACTAATCATGTAGTTATGATGTACATGGCCACTGGTTCTTCATTCCTAATGTTTGGTCTGAGTTTTTTTGTATCGGTCATGGTTTATGTGTGTAATATTATATAACGAAAATGGTTTTCAACAAGGAAATGGTTTATCTATAGTCATTTATAATTGAAATGTGAATTGCATTTTTAAATGAAAAAGTCTTTCTTATTTTAAAATACTTTCAAAATTTTGGGGGAATAGAGGATTAAAAACTATAGATGATGCTTGGTTTTGGAGATAAAATGTCATGTGTAACTGTTTTTTTTTGTCAGGGATATTCAAATATGAGTGGGTATGTATGGAAAGTGAATGTTGGCTTGTGTTCATAGATGATATGAGAAGAAGTTGGGTGACTATAAATGAAATGGTTCATATGATGTCTTAGGTGAGTATTGGAAATAAAAGGTTCATCTTTTTCATTCATAAATGTTTTGATATGGGAAATGGTTTTTGAAATTTGTTTTATTTAAAATGTTTTTTTCTATTGTAATATGTCCTTGGAAGAAAAAAATTTCGAATCTAAAATTAAGTGGTTTTTTTGAAAAGTATATGTTTGTTTGTTCTTGAATTTGTTTGGCTTATGAGACTATTGTTTTGTCTTGAGATTCCCTTCCTGGGCATGTTTTCAGTTTAATGTTGATTTTGGTTTTGTGTTATTTTTGTTGTTAAGAATATACAACCTAGAAAGGTCACCAATGTTTGTTGATGGTCTTTCCCAGTTTCTGGTACTTCTCATGTGTTTCCAATCTGTCATGGTGATTGAGGCACGTTAGAGGATGTGGAGTGTCTTGGGAAAATTGAGTATCTTCATATAAATGGGAACTCTTGAAGCTTTTAGAGTTATCATTTTCTAGGTTTGTTTGATGGTATATCATTAGACCAGTGGAAGATTTATTCTCCATCATCGATGGGAAGTGGTATGACACAGGAAGTGTACATGTATGTTTTTTCTAATGGTATATATCTGAGGAGGTGAAGAAGAAGAAGGTGGAAGAGAAGCAGAATGTTCAGCAAGGTAAATAGAAATTTAATTCTTATTCTGACAACTTCAATGTGTTATTTTCTTTCTATCGTGAGGTGGAATCTAGGGATTAGATGAAAGATCCACTTTTTATTGGGGAATTCATCTAGAGAACTCAAAAAAAGTCCTCTCATCTGGTGTGGGGTATTTTGAGAAGTCTATGGACATGGTTTTTCTCATTGATATTGTTTTTAGAGTGAAGGATGATGGTAATTTTCTACCTCCTATCATTTATGAAAGATCCCCATCCATCGATTGGGGTGTTATAAAAGAAATTATTTTAAAAAAGTACAAGTTTTTGGTCCCGAACATCAATTTTGTTGACTTTTAACTAGGGAACCACTAGTGTGGATGGTTCGGGCATTCGAACTAATCTTGTCACAATCATCATTAAACTTATCATCATTGTGCTTATGTTGTTCATATGGAAATGTTTTGGAGGAAGCATTGCATGAATATGAAGTTTAAAATAGGTAATGTGAGTGCCTCACTATGAGGAAGCATGTTCTTTAGTCAAGAGGGAACCAACCATAGGCCTAAGAGTGAAGCTCACACACAATAAATTAATTTCGAGGGGTGTTAAGGGACATGGACTAGTTTTTTGTCCCCCATTTAGGGGTGGAAGCATTTAAATCTTCCTATTTTAGTTTTCACTATTACTATAAGATCATATTTCTGTGTAGAATCCTTGATAAACATGATCTATCACAATTAGAGTAGTTTTTATTATCTAAATTGACGTATTAAATTGGTTCTTATTTTTTGTGTGTGGTCAACCCCTGTTTGGGTCAGTTATGGTGTTTTTCTTGGTCGTGCTTGTTCGAAGATATTCGTTCTTATGGAGATTTTTTTGTGTTTTGTGTTTGATTTCACCAATTAATGAATGTTATTTTCTTAAGTTTATCCCCTGTGTTGGGGGATTGGGATAGTGTATGAAATCATTAGTTCTAGTTCTGTTGTGGTTCTTCCTGTATAGAGATTATACGAGGCTTTGGTTTGGGTTTCGAGTTCATATTTTTGTACCGTTGTGTTGGGGATTTAAATGTCTAACATGTTTTTTTGGGTTATTATGGTGTGGAAAACCCACTCATGATATTACATTTTTATTTGAACATTTTTTTCCTCTAGAACATTCATTTATGAATTTTAAGTGAAGGGTCAGCCCAACACGCATTTTTTTGATTATTTTTTACTTGGGATGGAGGTTTTTCTACCATTTGGAGCTTGGATGATCAGAGCACGGTTAATATTAACCATGTGGATTTTCATAGGTAACTATTTATTTTGTTTTGAGGTCTAGGTGTGACACACATGGGTTATACACATTGTGGGAATCCATGCAGAAACCATGGGTGAGGTTAGGCCTATTGGGATAGTGGAGACATCATGGTTTGTGCATCGTTATGAAAATCATGCAATTAATCAATGTGTGTTACCCAAAAATTAATAATCATAAAATCCCTAATATATCATCCCTTATTTTTAACCCAAATCATTCCCCCTCTCTATGGGTTGTTTGTGGCACATGAAGGGGTCCCAAAAACCCTCTCTTTATGGTTTAACTCCCACATTTGATGATAAACCATGATTCCATGGTAGGATTCATTGTGTTTTCGGTGGATTTCTTCTTCCTCTCTCTCTTCCATTTTAGTTCTTGGTTCTTTCTTGGTGGGTTTCTCTATTGGGAGAACCGTAAATGCTATGGATTATGTTTGGTTGGTGTTTCTTTGGTCTAGTATGTGTGGTTTTTTCCCTGGGGCTTTGTTCTCCCTTCATTTAAGGATTCATCGCAGATGCACTTCATTGAGGTGGGTGTTTCAATGTGTTTCATTTCTGATGCCTTCAATTTGATGCTAAGATATTGTTAATTAAAATATAAATGTGTTTCGAGTTCTTGGGGTATGATTTCGTGTCATGGTATTCTATTTTTTTATGGAAAAATTTTAGTGGAGGTGGTTTAAAAAGGGGTTTCATTAATCTACCTTTATAATTATGCACAACAAGTGTTTGATAAATTTTGAATTATTTTTATGAAATGAAATTGAGAATATTTGACAATTTTTGACATGGTTATATTATTTGGAATGGTTTTAATTACCATTTGGATGTGTTGGTTGATTCAGGATTAACTATGTGTAACATCTCATTACCTTGATTAGGTATGTTTTTTCCTCTCTCCACGTACCCACTTGGCTGATTGAACATAGAAGATGTTTTCATAATTTTTTTTGTTGTAGAATAGTTACATTACATTTAACTATGTTACATTCAATGTAATAATTGTTGGATGTGCGTTGTGAAAGGAAATATCACACTATGAATTGGTACATGTCGTGAATAGTGATTACATAGTATGTACGACTTAAATGATAAATTTTTAATTGGGTGTGATGGGTTTTTTAGGGTATGTGGGAAATGGTAGTTACACATCATGAACCATGGTTACATGTCGTGTAACAGCCTACATCCAGTTTAAAAATATATATTTGTATGTTTTTCTTGTTATTTCTTAAAAGACTCAATTACTCTTGAATAAAGACTTTTCCTAGGCATGTGTTTTATGATTGGATTTTTCATATGAGTAGTCTATAGCAGGAACCAATAGTATTCCTTTGTGATGTGATACACGTGCTTATATTTTTAGTTTCTTTCTTTTCTGTGTTTGCATTGATATACATGTTTATACTTATGGAATACAAAATAGAAAATATTATATGAAATTTAAATACATGCTTTTTTAGTACTACGGAAAAAGGAAAGTTTTTACCAAGTTTTCTATAAAACAACGTTACTAATTATCATTAAATTTTTTAATTAAAATGATCATTCCTAAATTGTTATACAGGGATTAGTTATAAAACCCCTCGGTGGGATCCTAATGAGCATGTTTCCTCAAACTCTGTGCACCTATTCGGTGGTGCATAGACCATTTTTTTCGTCTAGTGTAGGTAAATTCAAGGCATCGTAGAGTGGCAGTAAGGTTCATGTCAGCTGGTTGGGTAGTAGGTGGTGAGATGGTGGGGGTCCATCCCTACCATCATTTAGAGTATCCGTTTGGTTTTAATTTATTTTCAATTTGATTTGTCTTGGAGTTTTTATAAACTTTTATAGTATTATTTTTCCTTTATTAATATATTATTATGGAATATATATCTTTTTCAAATTCTATTATTTCTTAATTATATATATATATATTCCATGTGGTTGTTCCGGTTGGGATAAACATTTCCCCCTATTGTGTGGTTCAATGCCCATGTTCTTGTCACTAGCCCATGGGGATTGGTAATTCCCTTTGGTTTTGTGAAGGATTGGGTCGGGATCATGGTGTGAGGGTTACTCTGGTCAGTTCATCACAATTTTGAATTAGGGGAGGTCTTTTCTCAATAGCTCTTTTATTGGGATATCTATTAGTCTGGAGATAGGATTTTCATAACCTAAGACGTATGTAGCGATAAATGACTATCTTTATATTTTCCTAATGAGACCCAAGAAACCATGGTATCATAGGATATGTGTCTCTACTGTAGGTTTTTGTTAAAAAATCTCAGTTTTTCCTTGTGGGTTTTCTAGTTTGAGATGATATTTTTTTGTCTGGTCATTCTTTTGTTTTGGTGTACAATATGCCTTTGAGACGTCATCCATGAGTTCCTTAGCATGGTGTGGATGATGATCCTCAAGGAAACCCACCTATAGATTAGATCCTCATCATGTTGATAATAAGGTAATTCTTGTTAGGTTGGTAATGATATACCACTAGTTAGTAAGGCTATTGTTGAAGTATTACTATGAGTAATAAGAGATAGCGATCAATCACATGAGTTATTGTGTGAAATGCCACCACCCTTTAATGGAATGACTAAACCTTAAGAAGTTCAGTAATGTATTTATATGATTTATCATATAATCATCTTCATAGAGTCACCTGAAAGTATCCGGGTAAGGTTTACATCATTCATACTTAAGGGTTCTAACATGTGATGGTGGGATTCTATGGTCTAGGAAGATATACATGGGGGATTAGATTGGAAGGGTTTTAAAAACATATTCTTTCAATAGTTTTGGTATGATTCATTAATGTTGGTGATTCATCTATAGTTCCTATATTTATAATAAAAATAGTGTTTAGTGTTGGAAAACACCAATGATTTTGCTGAGATAGTTTGTTTTTCTCTGAAGGCGGTAAATAATGACTGGTTGAAGGTTCATAAGTACCTAAACTCTTTGCGGATAAATACCTTATTGCAGGTTTTTATGCTGAATTGTGCAACTTATACAGAGACAATAGACAAAGCTCATATTTATGAAAATAATATGGTAGGAAAGGTTTGATTTTCCTCCTCTTCTCTTCCATCAGGTGGCAGCTTCCATAGCTCCAATTAGAAGAAGAGGTTGTCGAAATATCCTTGCAGGAGTAGTAGAGGTGGGACTCATTAGTGATCCTCCTCTACCGTATCTTTTGTAGTGTTTAATGTTCCCTTGACTTGATATCAATGTGTCATGGAATGACACACAATACATTTTTGTCCTATGCCTGTGAAGATTTGAAACAGTTGTGGACACGATGGTCTCTTAATATTCTTCTGTCATGATATTACTACAACTCATTATAATTATATCTTGATAGGTCCAAAGGATATTATTGTGTAGTTAGAAGCTTCAAACACTATAAAGCTCCATACAAAGGCCTTAGGAGGGATTCATGTTCTCATTGTAGATGAGTGTCTAATAGATATATATGTAGGTCTGACAATAGTAAGATGTACTATCTGTATTGCATATTTAGTATCAATTACTTTATTGTATAGTAGTTCCTCCCACTCATTTATATTTTCTCATTCTATTGATGATATTAAATATTCAACAGAACTCATGTCCCTTAAGATGGAGTTAGTTACACCTCTTGGAAAGAGGAAAGAATAGGGGTTTTAGTGTTCTATTTGGTTGAATATTGTCAATACAGAGTTGGTATGATATTTTCTTATTCATGATCTAGATCTATTTGATGTCATAATTGGTATGGAATGTTTTTTCTTTCATCGAGTAGAGGTTGATTGTTATCATCTACATGTCTCATTTCTTATTATTGATGGTAACACTATTGTGTTTTTGGGGGTGTGGGACTTAAGGTCAGGTAATAAAGGACCTTCCATCCTAGATCTCAAGAGTTTATTGGTTATTGTTACATTTGAGCCCTATGACATTTCGTCTTTTGATGATATTCCCATAGTTTTTCAATACCTTCGTAATGTATTCCTAGATTCCTACATAGGACTTCATCCAGTGATAGAGGAATATTTTATGATTAATTTAGTGTTAGGTAAAAAGATGAAACCAATACCATCCTATCATATAGAACCAGTGGAGCTGAAAGAGGACATGATTTAGTTGGACAACCAGTTAGTTAAATGCTTCACTAAACGTAGAATTTCTCCTTCGGTAGAACCTATTATCTTTGCTATGAAAATAGATGGTTCAATTTGATAATTTATAGACAATAGAAAGATGAATTGGGTGATGGTTCAGAAAAAAAAATATCATTTTCCACCTGTGGATGATATTCTTGATCATTTAAAGGGGAATAGGGGTTTTTATATATCAATATTCATTTGGGTTAACATCATCTAATAGTTTGGGATTCTGATATACTAAATATAGCTTTTGAGGAGTAGTAATGGTCATTAATAATATCTTGGGATGACTTTTAGTCTAACTAAAAATCCTGTATATTATATTACATTGATGAATTGGATATTCCATCAATATCTTGACACTTTTGTGGATGTGTTTGGGGATGATATTTTGGTTTATTCAAAATCTTAATTTTAACACAATCACCATCTGAGTTATTTTCTAGAAATTTTCCGACATAAATATTTGTATGTAATGCTTATTAAATTTAGTTTATGGATTCATGATGTGATGATCTTGGGGCACATAATTAATGATCATAGATTATTAGTTGATCCAAACAAGTTAAATGATATATTTTCATGGAGGGAATCGTGGGATGTCTTTGGGGTAAGAAGTGTTATTGGTCTTCATGGATACTATCATAATTTTTTTAAGGAATTCCCTAAGATGTTGTCACCATTGAACGATCATAATAGGAATGTGGTAAAATTCACCTAGGATGCGAAGTGTCAGACTTCTTTTAATGAATTGGATAGTCTTCTCACATCATCTACTATTTCGATCTTACCTGATCCCAGTAATGGGAATGCGGTATTTTTTTATGATGAAGGTGCTATTTTGGGTTGTGTTCTTATAAAAGATGACCATTTGGTATATTAGGGATCTCATTAGCTTCGACCGCATAAATATAATTACCCCACTCATTGTTTAAATTATATTGCGGTCATGCATGAGCATATGGGTAGGAGGCAGAATCATTTTAGTGAAAGGATCACTATTTTCTTTGATCATAAGAGTATGATTTATATATTTTCCCATAAGTACGTGAATCTTAGACATAGAAAATGTGTATAAGGCCTCCAAACTTTTTATTTCGATATCGCCAACACCCAAGGAAAGGGGAATGTTGTCGTAGATGCTCTTATCCAGAACGTACCATCATTGTATGTCCTGGAATCAAAGGATGAGTGAAACCTCATAAGGATTTTTTTCAATTTCATATTTTTTCCTTAGTGACATCTAGATTATTTGGAGAATGTTTCATGCATGGTTATGGCCCATGTTCAATTATCATCATCTCTCCCGGAACTTATCTTGAAGGGTCAGCAGCTGGATGATGAGTTTAAGAAGACTCGTGAAATCATTTATAGTGGGAGACTATTTCAGGTTGGATTGTCTCATCATATGGTCAGATTCACATCATAAAAAGGATATTCATCCATGTATCTATGAAAATTTCAGTCTCTTTTTATTGTCACAACTCTTCATTGGACGTACATCCAGGCACTACGATGATTTATCATGACATGATGTGATGATTCTTGTGGATGTGTATGAAGCATAAAATCATGAAGTTTCTGTCACAATATTACACATAGAAATGGATAAAGGCAGAGCACTTGAAGCCCTCTGGTTTTGTTCAGCCTATTCTGGTTTCAGTTATGAAATGGGACAATGTATCAATGTATTTCATTATTATGATACAACACGAATACACAAGAGAATAATTCTATATGGATGGTGATGATTAGTTAATGAAGTCTTCTCATTTTTCTCTGATCAAAGACACCACTATGGTTGAAGATCTGGGTAAAGTGTATGTATTGAATATCATGAGGTTCCATGGGAGTCTTTATGACGTTGTGTTAGATAAGGAGCCTAGGTAAACCTCATGATTCTGGATGGGTCTTCAAGAAGAAATGAGAACTCAGATCAAGTAAAGAACAACTTACAATCCACAAAAATATGGATAGATAGATCTTTTAATTTATATCATGGAGTATATACTTCCCTCCTACATTATGGATTTAAGTGGATCATGGGATATTCATCTAGGACAAGTTGAGTTTATTTATAACAATAGTTTTCATTATTCAAATGTAGTGGCTTTCTTATAGGTGTTGTATGGTTTCCCATGAAGATCACCTATTTTTTGGAATAGGTGGGTGATGTAGCATGTCAATACCTATCCCTCATGGCTTTTTCCATGACTACCCCAAGCCAGCCTTATGTAGGCCAAGGGCATGTGACTAGTACCAAAAGGAATACTCCCAAAAACGGGATGGCATTGCCTTAAATCCTGTTCAAACACATGGTCCAAGAACACAACAAGAAGCATCTGTGAAGTAAACTATTGTAGTAACAGAGTGCTGAAAGTAAAAGGTGCTGGAATACAACCCCAATTGTAAAGGTAAAAGTACAACTGAAGATACAATACAACATAAGGAAAAAAATTTCTACTAGGCCATCCTCTGAGGTTCCTACTGGAAGGAGGTGTACAGATTGCCTCCTCAGCACTCCACATCTGTCTATCACCTTCACGTTATATCACACCAAATAGTCCCCCTCCATGCACAGTCTAGTCCTAGCTCACCTAGCCTCAATAAACACTTCACACTGTCTACACCAGACACAAAAATTTTTGGGAAAATACCTTGTAGGGGTGAGTATAATGATACTCACTAGGGACCCAAATACCCCCATAGGTCTCATAGAGTTCCACAAAGGAAAACCCTCAAAGCATGACATCAACTCTACTTAGGTATATGCCCATACATATACCTAAGTTACCATGTTATAATCATCTAATACATGATGGAAGGACACCACATAGGTAACACCATGAAGGTAGAAGTACAACATAGGTAACACCACGAAGATAGTACAATGAAGGTAAAAGTACCACACTGGTATCACTACGAATATAGTACCGCGAAGGTGAAGTATATCATAGTTATTACAATGATGATAGTACCACACTGGTAAAATACATATTTCAAATAATGTATCAGCTCAAAATAGGTATAAAACTATGTTAAATAGGATTATGATGCCGACCCACACAAGATATCTATGAATTCTGATAGCCAATAATAGATTCTCTATGCTTAATAACAAGTAACATTCCATGTCATAGCGTCATACACCTTGGATACTAGATAACTCCTCCTATAATGAGTAAAGTGGGCATGTCCCATCACATAGCGGTTCCTTGCTATATCCTTTGACTACTGAGTAACTCATCTCGTCGATTACCATGGGTCTGCTGTGTCACACAAAGGTGTTTCGCATGTTGGGTCTATCACGTCACACATAGGCATTAACCTTCGTGGCCTGTAGAGTTACTTCTCTTGTTATGTCGTGGGTTTGCTGCATAATATAGAGGAACTCCCCACTATGGGTCTGTCGCATCACATAGAAGTGATCCCCACTGGGCATGTCGAGTCACTCTGATTTGAAATGGTCAACAATCGCCAAGTCTCATCTAGTCGTAGTGTTCCGTACGCAGTGCGGTTGAGAAAACAACTCCCCAAACCATTGGTCATACCTCAACTAGCACTATTTATCACAATAAATTAACCCAATGATCTTCCATTTCATACGGGTTCCAACACAATAGAGGGCATGCCAACTAGACGCTCGGTCTGTGAATAATTGGCATTTCAGTGTCGAGGGACTAGTAGGATTCGGTTGCGACCAATCCTTGCTGTAATCCAAGTTTCTCTAATACCCTCAAGTGTATAATAACAAAATGACCGTCATGATCAAAGGATTTAGGTGATGCAGATGGTTTGTCAAATGGACACCTAGTTCTAATGTTACCGCAAAAAAGGCGAAATGGGTTCCGAATGGTCCCTGGTCCGATCTGACCGCGTCGGACTAACCCGTCTCGACCCGACCTTGATCGGGTCGACCCGACCCGACCCGGGACTCGCTAGGCCCACTCTAGTGCAACATGCTGGGCACATGGTCTGCCAGAGAATGTTCTGAAGGTAGATCACCCCCCCCCCCCTTCCGGTTTTCCCAAACCGACTATCGAACCGTTCGACTGGGTGGTATGTAGGACACGCTGGAGGGTTGTCGCCCGATCTGGAATGTACGACTGAAAGGAAGACATCCATTCAGCCTCTATCGCGGCCCCCTGCACCAATGATGACATGGATATGCACATCCTCTCTGCCATGCAGCTGGTAGGTTTTTGGCTGCCACCCTGCACCTCCATAGCTGAGGGGCAGCGACCTCCTCATCAATCGGCAGTGCGAACACGCTCTTTCCCTCCTTCCTCATAGCCGGCTAGGTACCTGCCACCACCTTCTTCCATGAGCCACCACAGCTTTGTTCCAATCCCAAAAAACGATCGCATATTCATGATCCTTACATTGAGGGCTTTGTGTCCATATATCTCACTCATCAAAACTCTGTGTTTCCAGTGTCAATAAATATTAGGCGTTGAAGAACACAAGAAGAATAAAAAGAAACCGGAGAAATGTGTATGTGTAGGATGATTTTCATGTTATATTGTCCATCATCATAGTGAATATAGGATTTGAAGAATTAATAAGTAAATTCAATCATAAATAAAACCCCTACCTCAAGAAATATGGTGAGCGTGCGTTTGTGGAAGCGGGTCAGTGTTTGTTGTCCCCCGCAACTAGCCTCCAATGACGTCGCTCGTTCTTCAATCTCTAGTTCAGGGTTTCTGTGTTGCTTGTAAACCCCCGTGGGTACTGGCTCTTTACTCCATGGGTTTGGAATCACTGCACTTTTTCAGCACTTCATTGCTTGGCCAAGCAATGTTGACACCTCTCCACAAGCTTCATATAAATAGGAGAGTGGGAGGGTGCGCAATATTCATGGGATTAATGGAGGCCCATTAATTTGGAACCTTCCTAAATTCCCAATGGTGTAGTTACTTATAATTTAATGGTCAAGACATTTTTTGGATTGACACATCATTTTTCCTACATTTATGATTTTCTGTTGGAGGAAAGAAATGAAAATAAAATAACAAATTTATTTTATTTAATTCTTTTAAAAAGTCACAAAACATAACTTGTTCTCTAAACCTACTATGGTCAACATGATGTCTCCCTTAATAGAATCATGACGCTTCAGATTCAATGGTGCCCTCTGAATTTTAATCAGAACAATGGTTCAAATGATATAAAATGCCTCTCATGCGTTCAGTGAACATACCCGAAAAAATATGTTCAACAAATTCTTAACAGTCAACCTCGACCCGTGCCTGTCGAGGTTATGCACTTCCAAAGTGAAACACACCCTAAATAACTCAACGGGAGACTCATATTTTATAAGCAGTGGTCTCAAGTTTTTTATCTAAGTAACTTTTTGTGATTTATATTCATTTGATAGAATAAAATAACATTGTTTAATTAGTTAATTCACGGTTATGATCATTTTTGGGTTTTCTCACCGTAGGCTTGCGCCGACTAAAATTAAGTGGTGAATAGGGTAAACCCATAATATTGGGGGCAATGGTACCCCATATTTCTGATATGAGTAACTGTTTATGATTGATTCCCCATTTTTAGGAAAACTGCTTATGCGTGCTAATTAATTCATAACAAAACATCAAATGATAATTTCGGGCACTCCGGGCATGGGAATCACGTGATGTCAGATTTCGCAGTCTTGAAATAATTCCATATAATTAAAAAAATACAATAAAGAATTTATGGGACATTATATTCTCCCCACCATAGTGCTTTACATCTCCCAAAGCCACAACATAGACTAAGGAGACAAATAGGGGTATTGAGCATAGACCCGAGCCTCCCACTCCCATGTTCTCTTCTAGAGGTTCTTGTGTTTCTAGCGAATGTGCACCAGAGGTATCAACCACCCATGAAGGACCCGCTCCTGTCAATCCTCAATCTCTACTAGAACCTCCATAAATTTCACCCCACCTTATGAGACTAGATCTCCATGGTCAATGAATTTAGATGGGTCATGCACATATCTCCTCATCTTGGATACATGGAAGACGCCGTGCACCCACTCCAATAGTGGTTGTAGTGCCATGTTGTATGAGACCTCGTTAATCCTCTGAAGTATCAGAAATGGTCGGACAAACATTGATGATAACTTGTCGCCTCCTCCAAATATCCATTGTCCTTGTCGAGGGGAGACTCACAAAAAAATATGATCCCCACTTCTAGAACTCCAAAGGTATCCATTTCATTCAGCCTAAGATGTATGCTAGCTCTGTGCAGTCTTCACTTGTTGACAAGAGAGACATCGTGATACAAACTTTTCCACTACTTTCTTCTTTCCTGGCCCCCAGTACTGTCCCAGGATGTCATGGTACATCTTTGCCACTCGAGGATGTAATACTAGATGTGATTTATGTAACTCCCTCAACACTTCCTCCCGTAGCTCCTACGGTTCCATAGTTCTTTCCCTGAAGAGGATGAAGTGCTCCCCACCCTCAGATTATCCATCAGGTGCATGTCTTTTGGATATCAGAGCACATTGAGCCTCGCAGTCAGTGTCCCAAATCTACACCTCCCTAACTCACTGATGGAGTGGAGGAGTGACTTTTAAAGACTGAAGATAAGCTTCTCCATCTCGATCGACGTAGGATATCCGCAAATCCGCTAGCTGCTCCGTCACCTCACTCAGCAACCGTATAACAGATCTCCTGCTGAGTGCATCTTCTACTAATTTTTCCTTCCTTGGTGTATAGACTATCTATAAGTCACAGTCCAAGAGGAACTATATCCACTCATATTGAGAACTGAAAACTCAAACTCACACTTCCACGAGTGTAGGGATGGCCGAATCTAGCGTGATCAGATGCACCATCTATTGCATGAGTTTGTATTGTGCTTCCTGGGTTTCCTTTTTCACTAACCATGGAAATTTCCGTTCCAACATTGTATGTAAAACACAACCTATTTTCCTAATACAATCAGTCATTGTATGAAATGTGGGTGTCCATTCCATACCCATAAAGACGTGGTAAGGCCTCAACGCTGGCACCAAGAGGTTCCAACCGAATCTCTTGCCTCAAGGGTCAGATCACACCCTCGGCATATGTGTGATTATCAAGTCTCCTCCCAAATGTATCTACAGACGTGAGGGTAAAATATATTGATTAACCGGAAACTCTAGGTCCTATACAATATTTATGTAAGGAAGGAATGATTGGTACCTATGTCATGTAATACGAAATCTATTGGTAGACAAAAACCATTCATCGAATCATTCCTAGATCCCTTGGGTCACACTCCTTGGCCATATATAGATACTCCCTTCCCCTATCATCCAGCTCCATGAGCCTGGTGGGGATCACAAAGGGGGGTGGTTGCAACATGTTGAAATGTACACCACCTCACGCTCCTCTTCTGGCTTTACTTCCACGTCTGCAGCATGGAAGATTCATTTTTCCCTAAGACTTATTCTTCCAGAAACATTTTTTTACACATCCATGTCTCTAAGACTGGCACCAGTCTCCTGCTTTCCCACTACTAACATTCACTGGCTATATCTGCTCATCCAAAGAACATTCAACTACAAAGGTTTTATCTTGCACCCTAACAGAGGTAGGAATGAATAGAGAAACAGTGCTGGCATGGACGTCTATAAAAACACCACACTCAGAAGTACGATCCCCAATGCTCAGATCGTATCGTAGAAATCAGGTACCAGGAAGGGTTGGTGCGCTTCGATGAATAATCAACTACTAACATGTCATCCTACTGATTCTTTAGAAGCTCTAGAGAACTCTCAGCCACCTCATCAGGCCTGTCCTCAGCCTCCTGTGAGTCAGGCTCACCTCGGAACCTGAGGGGTATCCAAATGCTAAAACACATGTACGAAACTAATCCTATATGTGTCCTCTACCGGTACTATCAGTTGTAACATCTGACCAACAAGAAATGATATAGTTGGAACACTTTCTAAAGGTATCGTCTCAGGAAACGGTCTATATAATTATGCCTCATCACTATGAAGACCATCCTCATGGTCACTCAATGAAAAATACAAGTATCCATGATCACAACCTACTCTACTGGTGTCTCAATTAGGAGGAAAACTCAAGCCATAGCCTCCAGCTAGTCCTCAGCTACCTGGGTATCTGACTACCCTCAAAACCTCAGAGGCATGTATTCCTGGAACTCATGCAACACGCTCAATCGGTGTGCATCCTCTACTAGTGGGGCTGGTGGAAACACACGTCCAACAAGTAGTGGTGTTGCTTGTACACCATCTGAAGGTGCTAAGGTCGTAAGAGGGCCCTGCACTAAGGCCTCATCACTCGGTGGGACATCATCATGTACTGTATTGGGAATCATAAATGGTTGTCTACACGGCGTAAACCTGATAGGGAAATGGTGAGCCATGGTCATTAAGATATTCCTGGTGAGATAACTTCAATGATATCAAAAGAAAAACTTTTCAAAAACACACGCAATCAGTGTTTTTGTGAGCTGAGTCAGAAATTAGAATTCAGGGTCCTGGTTTATGGATACGCCAGCCGCCGCACCAACACTGGACTCCCCGAACTAAAAACCACACTCATATCACTTATCACTATTGCTTCACAAAAATGATCATAGTCCCAGTTCATCAGTAGAACCTAACTCCACTGATACAACTTTATCATGACCCATACACCGGGGCCCATTCCATGTCTACCCCATACCCACCTTCCATAGGCTAGGGACTACAGACTAGCACCAAAAGTCATACTTCATAAAACAGAATGGAATTTCCTTTAATCCTATACAAACACACTATCCATGAACAAAATAATAAGAAACCGTGATGTAAATTGATATAGTAAAATATTTTTGACATTAAAAGGTGCTGAAATACAAGAACAACTTTAAAGGTACAAGTACAACTGAAAAAACAATACAGCTGAAATAAAAAATAAAAAAGCGTCTGAGTTATCCTCAGAGGTTCCCACTTGAAGGGTAGGTACAAATCTCTTCCTCAGTATTCCACGTATGTCCATCCCCTATGCGTCACATCACGCCTAATGGTCCACCTTTGTACATCGTCTAGTCCAAGCTCCCTCAGCCTCGATTACCATTGTACATCGTCTGCACTAGACAATGCAAGGTACGGGCGAAACATGTGTAGTGGTGAGTATAAAAATACTGTGTAGGGACCCCAAGCCCCCCGTGGGTCTCCTAGAGTTCCACAAAGGAAAAACCACAAAGCAAGGCATCAACTCTACTTAGGTATATAGCCACACATATACATAAGTTTTCAATATATACTAATATCATACATGAGGGACATACACCTCATAGGTAACATCAAAATGGTTGAAATACCAAACAGGTAACACCACGAAGATAGTACCACAAAGGTAAAAGTAACATACTTGTATCACCATGAAGATAGTACCACAAAGGTAATGTAACCCACATTTATCTCCATGAAGATAGTACCACGATGTTAAAATACTTATCTAAAATAGATTCTTAGTAAAAACCAGGTATACAACTCTAGGAAACATGATTATGATGCTGATCGTCGTAGGATCGCTATGAATGTTGACAGAAAGTCACTGATTCTCTAGGCCTAGGAACAAGTATCATTCCCAGACACAATGTCAAACACCTCGAATGATGGAGAACTCTTCCTCTGATAGGTACAGTGGGTCTTCTGCGTCACACAGAGGAGCTTCCCACTATCCTTGGATTGCTGAGTTACTTCTCTGGTTGAGTTTCATGGGTCTTCCGCATCACATAGAGATGCTTCCCACCCTGTGTCTTCCACATCAAACAGATATGCTCCCTCTCATGGCCTGATGAGGTACTCCTCCTATACAGTTCCATGGGTCTGCCGTATCACACAGTGGAACTCCCCACTATGGGTCTACTGCGTGACACCGTGGCACTCCCCACTATGCCTGTCAAGCCACTCCGAGTTGAAAAGGTCAACATTCATCATGTCACATCCAATCACAGGGTTCCATACATGGCACGCTTGGGAGAACCGCTCCCCAAGCCATCAATCATACCTTAACTAGCATGAAGTAGCACATAAAAGTATACTGATGATCTGACATGTCATAAGGGTTCCATCGCAATAGACTGAGCATCAACCCGAGGGTCGGTCTGTGCGTTATTGGCATTTCACTACGGAGTGCCCGGTTGGATTCGGCTGTGATCCAACCTGGCCTTAATCCTGGTTCCACCAAAACACACAAGTGTAGTATACCAATAGTACCATCTCAATCCAAGGATTTAGGTTCTATAGACGGTTCGTAAAAAAGACACATAACTCTCATGTTATGGCCAAACAGGTGAAACTAGGACCGTATGGGCCCGGGTCTGGTCCGACCCATTCAGAATGACCAGGCCCGGCCCGACCCGGGTCTGGCCCAAATGGCCTAGGCCTTAGAGGGCTCGACCCGGTGGGGCGAGGTCTAGCACAACCAACTGGGTGCGGCACACTGGTGTGTGGTCCGCTCGAGCTGGCACCGAAGGGGGAGCACCCCCCCCCCCACCCCACTATTTTCCTGAAAGGTCCATTGGGAAATTAATTTGTGTGGAACCCAGGACTCGCTGGAGGGGTCCCGCCCTATCAGGCGTGGCCGACCGGTCTTCCTCCTAGTGGCTCGATCACGCACCGGTACTCTACCACGGCTGGTCGGATGGCCGGTCGCCCTTCGGCCTCCACCGTGACCCAGAGGTAGTGACCCCCTGCACTACCAGCGTCGCGGATGAACGTCGCCGCTCCTCCTTGGGGCTAGATGGTTTCCAGCCACCACCATGCCCCTCCATCGCAGACAGGCCATAGCCTCCACATTAACCGGCATCGCGGACGTGCGCCACCATTCCTTCCTCTTGGTTGGTTGTGTGACGGCCACCGAATTCTTCCGCGAGCCACTACGGCTTCTTTTTAAGCTAGGAAAATTAAACGATCACATATTCATGATCCTTGCATCTATGGATTCGAGTCCATATATCACACTCATAAAAACACTATCTTTCCTGTGTCAATAAATATTAGGTGTTGAAGAACGCACAAAGAATGTGTGAAGAATAAAAAAAGAAAAGCAAGGTTTATGTGTAGGATGATAGCCATGTTCATTTGGCCATCATCGTTTTGAATTTAGGATATGAAAAATCATTGAAGTAAATTAAAAAATTAATAAATCCCCTACCACAAGAAAGATTGTGAGCGCTCTTTTGTGGAAGCGGGTCAGTGTTCTTTGTCCCCCGCAACTAGCCTTCAATGATGTCACTCATTCGTCGATCATCGGTTCAGGGTTTCGGTGTCACTCATCAACTCCCGTGGGTACCAGGTCTATCTGCCAAGGGTTTAGCATCACTGCACATTGTTAGCACTTAATTTCTGGGTGAAGAAGTTCCAAAACCACTCCCCATGCTCCATATAAATAGGAGAGCGGGAGGGTGTGCAACATTTTTGGGATTAATAGAGGACCATTAATTAGGAACCTTTTGAATTCCCCAATGGTATAGTTATTTATAATTGAAAGGTCAATCCATTTATTGGCATGACATGTCACTGGTCCCACATTGCCACTTGTCCGTTGTAGGAAAGGAATGAAAATAAAATAATAAATTTATTTTATTTATTTCATTTATTTCATTTAAAAAGTCCCAAAACAGAACTTTTTCTGTAGACCTACTATGGTCAATGTGTAGTATCTCTTAAGAGAATCTCGGTGTTGTGGATTCAATAGTGCCCTCATATTTATAATATGAGAAATAGTTCAAATGCTAGAAAATGCCGCTCATTCGTTTATTGAATGTACCTGAAAAAATGTTTGGAAAATTAATATCAATCACCCTCGACCCACGCCAGTTGAGGATAGGCTCTGACTAAGTGAAACACGCCACCAACGAACCCAATAGTACTCCAGGATTTCCAATCCAAGATACCATTTAAAAGTTATGGATTTTAAAATAAAATAAATGTCACTTAATTATTTTATTTATGGAAAAAAACTAACATTCTATAGTGGCCCATTCCAACCAAATCTAGTATCTTCAAAAAGAACGAACACGCTCATGAGTTCAGCGGTAGTCTCGTAATTTTAATCCAAGATTCCATTCGTGAGTTATAAGAATTTGAAAAAACAAAATAACTTTGATTAATTTTTTTATTTACGGTTATACCATTTTTGGGTTATCTCACCATAGGCTTACACTGGCTAATTTTATGTTGCGCCAAGGGTAAACCTACCATCCTGAGTGCAACGGTGTCCTCATATTTCTTCTCTGAGTAACTATTTAAGAGTTAATCCATATTTTTTTGGAAAATTTCTTATGTGCGCTAATTATATCTTAATAAAACATCGATGGATAATTATGAGCACTTCGGGCCTCAAACTTGCTCGCCGTCAGATTTCATGGTCTCGAAATAATACCATATAATTAATAAAATATACGAAATTTTTGGGACATTACATATAATTTTTTGGAGAAATTCTGATTCATAAGATGTCAGTAATGATTAAGGAAGTACGACTACCTCTTGTTAGAGACAAGTGATTATAGAAATCATATGCAGATCATTCAAATCATCATTTTGAGTTTTCCATAGGTGACTGGGTCTTCATGATATTTTCACATTATTTGGGTCACCATCATCTTGGATAAAAAGGAATTTTGGCATTGAGATATAATAGACCATTTGGGATCCCTGAATGGCTCGGACTAGTTTCTTATTAGTTAGAATTTCCAATTCAGTTGACATGCATTCATAATGTGTTCTATATATACGAGCTTAAGAATTATCACCCTCAAACCACTCACATTCCGACTTGGGGTGAAATTGAGTTAGAGTTCGAGGAATCAATTTTAAAGAAACCAGTTTATATAATTAACACTTAGATGAATGTATTTCTATGGAAGTCGATTATATTGGTTAGGGTGATATGGAAATAATGATCAAATTATCATGAGACTTGTGAATGTGAATTGTTGATTATGGATAAGTTGCATCATCTATTTTTAGGGATTACATATTCAACATGAATTCTTGGGGATATAATGTTTTTAAGGCGGGGATTTTGTATCTTCTTATTACCAGGATCGGTAATGTTTTTGACTCTCTATTGGTTCTCTTTTAGTTAAATGTATTTAGAATTTTTTTTCTGGATTTTCTACAGGCTAAAAAACAGTTACACTCGAAGTAACTCTATTACAAACCAGTTAATGTGTGCTGCATGTATGTCATGGATGGAATGATCATGACATGTCGTTTACAGTTTAAATAACCTATTTTTAATCTACGTTGATGAATTTTTTGGAATATGTGGGACATGGTAGTAAGACATCATGAACATGGGTAACACATCATGTAATGTCCCACATGTAGATTTAAAATACACATTTGGATGCTATTCATGGTCCTTCTATGTAGAATCATTCACTCTCAAACATAGACTCTTACTAAGCAATTTTTATTGAATCCCATCCTTCTGGGATGATCTTTTCGATGTCTGATCTCCATTGTGATTTTTGGTGTGTCTCTCAACATCAATTGTATTTCCATTTATTAATTTCCTTTGATCCCAATATCATCATTGGGATATGTCTTTGGATCTATTTGACTATGTTTCATGATTCTTATTAGTTTCTTCTAGATCTATTGTTTGATCTCACTGTAGATTCGTTTCTTCAAATGGTTTTAGTGAAGTGGGAGTTTTTCATTGAGGTATGTGGGTTTTATCACAGCTATTGACCCCTTGTATTTTAAAGTGAATGATTCTTGATGTGGATTCGACTGTAGCACCTTCATTGATGTTGATGGGTTCTCATTGTTTATGGACTTTATTAAAATCATGTGTGACCCGAGTTTTGAGGTAGGAAGTTCCATCTTTAGCCTATATTAATGATTTTTATTGTTCTTTATTTATAAATTGATTTTTAAATTCAATTGGAATGATATATATTTTTTGTGATTTGAAAATATTTTTCGAAGAGTAATGGGTTTTCCCTAGTTATTAATAAATGGAGGCAAAATCAGTATTTTCAAAGCATTGAGATGGAATTTGTGAAATGGTTTTGAAATGGTTTTCAAATAATCAGAATGAATTTTGAAAAAATTGAAAATGGGTTACCTTGGGCATGTATGTGGAAGGATGTCCTTGGGGAAAGCGTCCATTATTTTTTGATTATCAATGAGGTTTCTCTTGGGAATTTTATCTATTACTTAGGCCCGTTATTCTAGGGGACTGATATTGACCTGGGGGTTAATCAATGGTTATTATTAGGATTCCTAGTATTGGGTTTTAGGGTTTTATTTGTGAACTATATTGATTATGTTATAAGTATTTTGTTACCTAGACCTATAGTATTCCATGGTGTTGTAATATATGTGCTTCTGTTTTTTATTTTTTTGATTTCTTAGTAGTTCTTATTATGCATGTTTATAATTTTGAAATTTGATATGGAAAATATTATTAGAATTTGATATACCAAGATTTTTTATTACTACAGAAAATAAGGAAAACTTTTACCATGTTTTCTAAAAAACAACTTTACTACTTATCATGCCATGTTTCTACTTAAATTGAGTATTCATGATTTTTTATACAATGTCTAGTTATGGAACACTTGGGTGGGATCATACTGGGAATGTTATCTCACACCCTATGCACATAATTAGTGGTGCATTGACCATTTTTTTATTCTATTTTATGGAATGTCAAGGCACTTTAGTGAGGTGGGTAGGTTCATGCCAGTGGGATGGGAAACTAGTGGTTTGATGGTGGGGGTTTGTCCCTCCCATCATTTAGAGTAGATGTTTGGTTTTTTGACCTTTTCAGTTAGAAATTTCTTGGAGTTTTAACTACATTTGATGATATCTATTTCTACTATTTAATACTGTTATGGCATATATATCTTGATCATCTTTCATTGTTACTTCATTATATATATACATATTCCATGTGGTTGTTCCAGTTGGGTAAAATCATTCCCTCAGTTGTGGGGTTTGATGACCAGGTGCTTGTTTCTAGCCCATGGGGATAGGGGATACCCTTTGGGTATGTGTAGAATTGGGTTTGGTGACATGTTTGAGGGTATCCCGAGTCAGTTCATCAAAACATGGCTTAAGAAATCCCTATAAAATGTTTTGGACAGTTTCTTTTAGATAATTAACTCTTATTGGGGACTTGTCATGACAGTTTAAGGGAAACATATGTTTCTTAAAAAATGGTTTCTGGAAGATTTCATGGACACTCTAAGTGTGTTATTATTGTTGGAATATCGATAGGAGCATGAGGTGCACACATGGATTGGCATACAAATGATGATGACACATAAGGGTGATCCCCCTTTTTCTCAAAATCTCTTAGTAGTTTCTAAATAGTTCATTGACTCAATTTTGATTTTAAATGTGGACTCAAATATGTTTTTCGCTGTTTGGCCCTTTTAAAATTGAGGCATGTTTTAGTGAATGATTGGCATAATGGAATGTTTGGCACATTTCATAATTTTGTTTGTTTTACTGTAGATAAGAAATGAAATTGGATTGAATAAACTTGATGTAAATTTGGATTTGTAAACATGAAAGTGATTTGTTATGTTGTTTTTGTAATTTTTTGCAACATTTTATTAAAATATTATAATTTATACTATTGAAGGCCTGGATGAAACATTATGATGATTTTAAAAATGAATATTGGTTTTGAAAGTACAAATCCATGTTTGGTATCTCAGCTTTTTTTGGAGAAGTTGTTTGGTTGATGATGTGATTTGATTACCCTTTTGGTACTTGTTAATGCATGGTTGTGAGATGAGCACCCTATTGAGGATTTTTAGATGTATGTTATCACATGGGTGGTGTTGGTGTCTGGGGTGGGATGGTGTGGTGGCAGCATATAAGGTGAGTCACGTAGTGAGGGCCTCCTCCATGCACAATATACTACTACCATGGGTTTCCTAGGAATATTTTAGAGCTCAGAGTGATAGTTTTATACCAAACCTATTTATAATGGTTGGTACACTTTAGATGTTTTAGAGGCATGTTGGGTTTTTCGGCTTGATTGGATGTAGAATGGTCAGTGAGTTATTAACTATAGAGCTACACCATATGATGGCAGGTGATCTAATCTGATTACATCCACGGATCACACTTGGGATATTTTAGGAAATTCCTATTGGTTACTATTTGTATATGATTGTTTAGATTCTATTGCTCTTGGTTTTTTATTTGCACTACATGTTTATCTTTTGTTTAGCTGGGTATTTCATTTGTTGGGCTTTGGTTTGGGTTTTTGATTTAAAAAGATATAATATTTTGAAACTCGTTATGTGGTGTGAATAATTTTGGAAATGGGAATGTTTTATGTTTTTTATTAAAATAATATAACCTATTTTTATATATATGTATTCCAATATAGTGTCTCTCAGCTAATTCGGGAAAGGAAACACATAGATTCTATGATGATTTTCTACTCAGAAATTTTATCTCACACACTACTTGTACCATTTGTTGGTTGTAGACATAATATGTTTTGTGGGTTCAGGTTTCCAGTTGGTTCTATTGTTTCTAATGTAGGTTGGTCTTATTGTTGGTGGTGACCAGGGGTCACTTAGAGATCTAGTGAGTATGTTCTAGTTATTAGTATTTGAATTCGTTTTTTGTTTTTTATTCATTGTATCTAGATGGGTTTGTATATTAATTGAGATTTAGTTTTCTGGTTATTATTCTAATTCAGTTTAATAATTTATCATGGTTTCTTAGGAAAAAATCATTCACATTTTGATCATATTGATGGCCAACAGTAGTTTCTAGCTCATGGGGATCAGGAATGACCTTCGGACCATGTCTTGGACTGATTCAGAAGTCGGGTTGGAGGGTATCTCAACATGGTTCATGATAAATAAAATAACATATCAATCAATCTACAATCCATTATATTTTATCAGTAGGTATGAAATGTTAAATATTAAATGTATGTGACACTAATTGATTTATAACGTTTTGTGTATATTTTTTATTTTGATAATAACAACTGCATGTTGGGATACTGATATAATTTATATAATTTCTTGAATGATAATGTTCAAAAGAATATTACATTTTTTGGAATTGTTTTAGAAAATAACTAGAGGAAAATTTCATTTTAATTATTTTTGGAACAATAATATTTTTTAACAAATACACAAAAACTAATGTTATAAATAAAATTTAAAAATAGTTAGATAAATGCTCCCTGGAAAACATACCATGTTAGTTTTTGTAATAACCAATGTGGATGGATATGAATATAACCAAATATATATAACTGGAATTATAGAAAATTTTCCTCATTGGTAACACATATTTCAAATGTGAGTATAACCACTCCATCATTTCTTTTAAATTAATAATGTTGGAAAATTATACAAAAATTTAAAAAGTGTTTTAATATGAATTACATAACATTGATTGAGAAACATGATAGTAACAATAAAATTATATAGCCTAAATGAATCAAGAAGAGATATTTTTTCATATTTATCTCTTTAGTTGTAGTTTTGTTTTCAATTATTAGAGATCATTTGATTGCATTACTTTTATCCCGTATTGGAAACTCATGAAGAATTCTAAATTACATTTTCTTTATTGTAGGTGGAATTTTGCATATTTTGTAGTACATATGATGATATTGAATTATAATTTCAACTATATTTGAATGATTAATATTCCTAAAAAACAAATGCATGCAGTCTAATAAAATTATATGTTGATAAAATCATCAAAATTACTAAACTAATTGTAGAGTACGATGAATTAGTGGAAATGTGAAACTATAGTATAACAACAATTCAAAAAATATATAGTATAACAATGTTAAAGAAATATAAGTAAGAGTGGTCTGATAATTGTTTTTTAGGGTGGGAAAACAAAAACCATAAGTGCATGATGTAAAAAATGAATATCACTAAAACCTAACATATATTATTTAACATTTCAATTTTGAATTTCGGGTTGATAAAATATTTTTTTTAAGAAAAGTATAATGGAGTATAGACATCATGATTTTCAAAACATATATTAAAAATAATTTAAATAGAGAAATATTAAACACTATATATATAATTCATGACATGGTATACTACATCTCTTCTAGTTGATGTTTGACTATTATAAACTATTAAATAGTTATATTTTTATGTCATATAATTATTGATGAAATTTATTACACAATAAGTTTTTTTATAATAATTATTATTTTTATATTTATTATTCACATCTCTTACCAAATAATGATTTTTAATTGGATTGTATCACTATTAAAGGGGTATTATAATACATTTAGCATGTTCCTCAAAATAACTATATTTAGGAAAATATCATTACATGTGAAAATTCAAGAACATTCCAAAAAATATTAATCCAATATATATAATATCAAAGATTATTTTTGAAATGATGGTGAAATTTTTTTTATATGAAATGTGTTTTTAAATCACATGAATACTCATTATAGTATCCCCCCTTGTAGGTCCACATAAGATATGAAGAAGCCCTATTAAGATAAATTAAAAAGTTAAATCAAATTTTATCATCCTTATAGTTGAATATCCTGATTATATTTAATCTTTGTGTGGATAAAGATTGATATATTTATGATGGAAAAATATTTTTATAGTTTATATTAATTCTAACTAAGATTGATATTTTTTCTGATATAATCATAATTATAGGTTATCAAATTATGCGTGATATATTACGGATAATTTTTTAGCATGATTTAACTTCATATTTATGCCAGTTTGTGTAAATATTTAAATAAATAAGTAGAAGCATCAAAAATAGAAATTTTTTAAAAAATTATATAAGTATATTTTTTTAATAAAAACAAAATCAATACTAATAAAATGATGAAAAATCATAACATCTTATTTTATATAATCATTCGAATAAATTATTAATGACTAAGAACCCGAACTGGATTATAAGGTCTTCAGATACATTGGGTAGTTTCTTTTCAACAATTATTGAAGGGGATTATAGGGTAGTCATGATAATCCATATAAAAAATATATAAATGCTATTTCAATGAATTTAAATGTTTTTATGAAGTATCCAAACAAAAATAAACAATTGAATTAACCGATATTACACCTTTTGGATTGGACAACTGTTTGTATCTACTACAGTGGCGATACATGATTTTTTGAATGTATAATGTAATTATATAATAAATTGATAATAAAAATGAATACATTTTTTAAAAAAAAATTGGTAATAAATTATTGGGATGAAAATAAATGATGCACGGTTATATATTGGGTCAATCACTTGGGAATAGTTTATTTGGATGGAATTTTCATTTTAGAGAAATGAATTTTAAAGATACATGATTTTTTATATAATAAAATTAATAAGGGTTTGTTAATTATTAATTGTAATATTTAAATATATATCTTCTAGGGTGTTTAATTTTATATTTTCTATATATTTTTCAATGATTTTATAATTCGAAAGAAAAAACCATTTTCAACTACTGACAGATAATAATTTACCCTCACACACGTTCAAGAGTGGATTTCACGCATTTATGTTTGCTTCACAGATTTAATACTTGAAGGAATATACTATGAGAATAAGTGAGTTGTAGTGTGATATACTAAACAATACATGGGTACACCAACATGCTATTTAAAGAAAGGGAGAATAAAATTGGATTTCTAAGATCTATAAAGAATCACCAGATATGTGATGCATTAAAACACCTATTAACGGAAATGAACATAGAATTGTAAATACATAAAATCATAAAACGATACATATACATGCACATAAATATGTAAATTCGTATATACATAAAAATGCATTCATACATAAAAGTATTTCAATTATCCCTTCATCGGGGCATTATTCATCTCTAATTATATCCACGTTTAGTGTGTGATTGTATTTTTTATTTATATTATACCATAATTAACTATGTGAAATACTTTTATGGTAATATAGTTTATGAATTAAATAAAAATAAACTAGTTTATGTATAATATTAATATTACTAACATTTTAAAAATATTAATATTATAAATAAATATGTGTTATTGTTAATATGCATATTATTGAGTGTATTTACCTTCAAATTTTTAACCTATATAAATAATAATATGATTGTGTTCAAGATTAAATAAAAATATTTCTCATTTTTCTAAAGGGGAGCCCACCATTCAACAACATATACCTATATATATTAAAAAATATTCAAAATATTAAATTCCCCTAGGTAAACAACCCATAAACCAATACAAACATTTTCATCATTATTCATACACATCCACACCATTGACCCAATTTTACTAGGCACATTATGTGTAACAGCCCAAGATTTTATAAAAAAAATATATTCTTTTTAATTTTATTTATGTCTTGTGTTGTACGCTACACCCAAAGGATCTTGCACAACACACATCCTTGACTTGACTTGCATTACACGCAATCGCGACCTTCCTCGATAGCGTGTGTAGTACGCAATACCGAGTTTCACTAAACAACGATATGCTATAAAAATATTATTAAAACTAGCCGTTATGAATAGTAATAACCACTTTTTGAAATCCAGTAAATCTTATTTTTCAAAATGAACTTTATTTTTGGATTCGGAGTATCGAATTTAGCCTAAGGTGAAATTTTGGTACTTTTCGGATAACTTTCATATTCTGATGAATAGTGAAAATTACTAAATTATAATTAAAAAACAACTTTTTTAATCGAAATAATTAATAGTGATAAATCATTAATTTGAGTGGTTTTAAAGTATATTTAGAATATATTTTTACAATTTAATACAATGTTGGTCATTGGATGTAATTTCACATTTAAACTAGACATAAACAAGTGTCAATCTTTTGATAGATATTGTTTCTTAAAAACACGCTATTTGTTTTAACAGCGGGATTGAATTATAAAATTAATTAATTCAACTTTTATGTTATGAATTTGGTAAAATAGACTTCATTTTTGAATTCGGAATATGAAATATAGCTTAGGATGAAATTTTGGCATTTTTCTGAAAACCTTCATTTTTTGATGAATAGTAAAACTACTAAGTGGTAGGTTAAAAACTGAATTTTGCATAAAACTTAATTTTACCGCTTCTGTGAATGGAATTTCAAAAATCCGAGAGACACGGTTAATATCAAGGACTAAAATGTGGTTCAATGAGATGAAAATAATTTTTTGGTGAATAGTAACTTTTTACTTTTTTACCGCGGTTAATAGTAAATAGGGTAACTAAGGGTAAATATGATATTAATATTACCCTAACACATGTCCTAATCCTATTGGACAAGTGTATTTCGACCAAAAACAAACTTAGGAATAAAATATGACCATTTAGGCCCACTTGGATTAGATTAGGACATTTATTATTAATTTATTTAAAGAAAGGTTAAAATAGTTAAAATCAAAGTTTAATAAGTAAATCATTCTTAATATGGGGTTATACATAAGATAAATTCGATTGTAAATATTCATTAGAAAGCTAAAAACATTTCCTACATAATGGTATTTTATTTGTAATTTTTAAACATCAAATAAGTTAATTTATTTATGACACAAAGATGATGCAGTAATTATCTTATTAATGAAATATTGACATAATTGATGTTATAAACACCAAACTAAATATAATTTGAGACTTTTTATGAATTCCACTAATTTTCTAGGTCACTATGATATATTAATGTTGATTTAATCAACTTGGTTCGAACATTTAATTCTGTTATGACTTTCACAAAAATCATATATCAAATAGTGTCAAAATTGACACAAAATAGTTTTTAAATCAAATATTATATTATTAATTGTTATTGTATTCCTAAAAATCTAAGGTTCGGCCAAATGACTTAGATAAGGATATATATATTAATAATAAACAATTTGGGGTTCGTTTGGCATGTTATAGTAAGTTTATTAACCATATAGTGAAAGAAAACAAAAAGACACGGTAAAAGTTAAATTATTTAACTTAGAGTTAAATCTAATTGATAAGGTTTAAAATAATATCCAAACATGTCTAAATTTGATTGGTTGATGAGATTACAACCCTATCTCATCTAATCTTCGAATATGAGTCATTTTTGGAGTTGTTTTAAGTGGGGTTAGATTTATTATAAATTAATATTTTTAAAAATTCCTAAGGTGCCCCTCTCCTCCCCTATAAAAGGACACCTCCTCCCCCTCCTCCTCACACCAATTTGAGCACTCAAGCTCGGACAACCCCTGCCAAAATCTCTTCTCCACTTCCCTAGAAACATCCTAGAGGTTCTGGTCTTCCTCAAAGACCAATTCTAGTGCCCTAAGAGGAGGTCTCAAAGAGGCACTTCAAAGAAGAGGTAATTACCGTTACCAATTCTTTCATCTTTATTTCTTCTTCCACTTCTTCTTCTTAGGTTGTTTCATTATGAAGTAATAACATCAGTATCACTCATATACTGATATGTTATTATAAGTATGAAACAACCCTATTTCACCATCTATCCATCCTACGGAAAAAGAAATCACCGCGCGTGCGTACGTACGGAATACCGTCTCCACGCCGTGGTGTAATCTATTTTCCACCACCACCTTACATGGATGGGTATAATGGTGTAAAGAATAACTATACATAGTTATTACAACATCATATTGATTCTGATATATTGTATAATCCACTCCAATTCAATTCAATATTTATAGAAATGATATCATCGCTCGTGCGTACGTACGGAATACCGTCTCCACGACGCGATGAGATTCATTCTCCATGTTAACCATTTAAGAATGATTATAATGTATATACAAGAAATAATAATGAAATATATGACATTATAAAGCTACTGGATTTATGTATATATATACATATGTATGTCATCTACTTACTTCCATTTCATGACAATAAGGAAAGAAAAACAGCGTTCATGCGTACGTACGGACTACCGTCTCCATGAACGGTGTTTTTCATTTTATTTATCTATCTATTATATATATATATATACTGAATATATATGATATATAAATCATATTTTATATTCTGGAAGTAAGTAAATCATGATATAAGTAATAATGATGTCAAGAACAACAAGTCAAAACACCTACGATAAATGAAACGATTTTACCCAAAACGCTTCTTTAACATGGAATTTACAAAAGAACGGGTAATATAATGTCATAAGTGAACCATATATGATATCATAACAATGAATATGATTCTGTAATAAGTCAATGACATTATTTAAATCATTATACAGGAGGTTCGGACACATACGAAGCAAATTGGACCTAAGGTAAGGGAAATATCACAATCTCATTTTTATCCGAGATTGTTTATTCGTAAGTATTTACTGGGGTGTATTTTATCATCCACATCCATGTTACCTCAATATGAAATATTGTTTTTATACACTTGCAATAGTTTAAATCCAATTTTACCCTTAGGTGAGTTTTTAGAAAAGAATATGAAAGGAATCTTTTGTCGTTTTTCCGTACGAGGTACTTTTTGACTTTTCCGACAAAAGTACGAAGAATGTTTTTTTAACTTATACGGCACGAATGGATTTATACTGTTTTATAAAGCCTTATTTTCATGAAGCTTCCTCTAAAAGATTTCATGACTATTTTCAATAAAATCTCTTTCTTTTAAAATTTCATGATGTTTTGTGAAAAGAAATTGATTTTGAAGAAGAAAGGATATTTTCCTCAAGAATTCAATTCAAGTGTTTTATCAAAATTATTTTCCATCTAAGATAATAAAGGGTTCTGTTTCTATCCATATTTTTACATTGATTTGACTATGTTGTGATGGAATTATGTTTATGAATTCCTTTATCTTATATGAATGGTTTTATGATGTCATGTTGTTTAAGAATCCCATTTTTATTACATGGGTTATGCGATGATGTATGATTTATGATTTTGTGGCACACATAAGAAAGGATTCATTAAGAGATGGGTGGGACCTATATCTCCCTCCAATGCATTGGGTAAAGATTTTATATCTCATGAGATAGACATGGCTGGAATGGTAGGTTATACCGGTTCAGTGAAACAGGACTGAAACGAGGATTACTCGATTCAGAAAGGGACTTTGTCCACTAAGATAGTCTTGGAAATGAGTCTTGACTAACAAGAAATGATTCTCTATGATTATGTGTGTATGCCACAATGAGTAATGTTTTAAGTTATGGTTTCATTTTCACTACTATGATTTATCCCATGTTATGAAATTATGCTCTCTTTTGCAGGTTAAGATTTCCAAAAATGTTATGTTCTTATGAAAATTATGTGATTGATATTTCTTTTGTTTACCCTTACTGAGCATTTGAGCTCACCCTTTTATGTTTTCTTTTCCCCAGGATATAAAGAAAGGTTTTAGGTAAAAAAAAGAAGATCTTTGTGGGAGATTTTGAAGATCTTTCACCAGGATTAGAAGATTACGTTCCGAGTTTCCAAAGACACTAAACTATTACGGTCCTTGTGTGTGTGTTTTTGTTATGTACTAAGTATTCCGCAAATGTAATGTAATGTCCATGTACGATAGGCTTCGGGTCTCTACAGTTGGTATCAGAGGAAAGGTTTAGTCAACCTTTGGAAACTAGGATGCGAAAACGTTAGTGAGATCCCTAGAGATATTTCTAAGGTATGTCTAGGGATGTCCCTAGGGATAAGTATACGTATAGGTTATAGTAATAGAATTACGCTAACGATCATAGAATTAAACCTAAGATGTTGGATATTGAAGGTACTCCCCCTTTATTATGTTGTTTTCCCTAGCATGATTTTTGCCTCTCACACTATTCTTTTGGGGTTTTAGACGATGGCTGGAACTCGAAGGAACCGTGTTAATGCAGAATGTGATGGGAAATGCAATGATTGTCCCCCTGAGCAACCAAACGATATAGGAGCTGGAATGCAAAATCTTGTAGCCATGCTCACACAACTTTCTCAAGCTATGAATCATGCAGGACTTCCAAACGAGCAAAGGAAGGAGCAACATTCTGTTGAATCCTTCATGAGGCAGCGTCCACCTTCTTTCAGTGGGTCTACTGATCCATTAGTTGATGAACAATTGATTAGTACTACTGAAAAGATATTTTCAGTTCTTCAATGTTCTGAACATGATAAAGTCATCCTAGCAGTGTATCGTTTGGAAGGTGAAGCTGATCAATGGTGGAATCTTATCAAGAATATGAGGCCAAGAGATGAAATTGAGTCCATGGAATGGGACGAGTTCAAGAACTTGTTTTTCAGTAAGTACTTCCCTCGTATTCTTCGAACGAAGATGGAAAAGGAGTTTCTTGAGCTGAAACAGAAGGATGATGAATCTGTTGGTATATACGAAGCGAATTTTACAAGACTTGCAAGGTATGCATCTGGCATTATCATCCAACCTGAAAGTAAAGTTGATCGATTTTTCAGTGGCTTAAAACCAAGTCTTCGAAGGGCATTAGCTATAAGAGACTTCAGTAGCTATGAAGAAATTGTGCGTTGTGCTATCAAGGTAGAAATGGAAGTTGGTGTTACATATCCATCTCATGGTTTTGACAAGAAACGAAAGATGGAGTTCAAGGAGAGATCTCAGAATAATGGTGAAAAGAAGATGAATGTTTCCTTATGCACAAAGTGTGGAAAGAAGCATGGTGGAGATTGTCTTAAAGGGACTAGAATATGTTTTAAGTGTGGAAAAGAAGGTCATCGAGCAGCTGAGTGTCGAAGTAATGGAAAAAGGGTTTCTAATGATGTGAATAAAGCAAACACTGCAGAGAACGCACCGCCAACACTTCAATGCTTCAAGTGCAAGGAAATGGGGCATTATGCTAATAATTGCCCTAATCCAAGGGTTAGTGATGATCGACATGAGCAACCGCTTAAGGCAAAGGACAAAGGGAAGTCACATGCGATCACTATTGGCAATGTTGAATATGACAACGATGTGGTGGAATGATTAAGTTTTTATGTAATGGGATTCCAAAATAATGTTGTATCATGGAATATTGGAATACTTATGTATTGGTCTAATGTGGTATTCAAAGTGATTGAGATATTATGCAAGGAAAACGAGAAAATGAAATGTTTAACAGTATTCATGAGCTCATGATTGATATAAGGACTAAGTGATATCATGGTTTGAGTATATAGAATTTTGAGGATTTTGGTATGTGGAAAGTGTTAACTTTTAACTGCACTCATGTTTTCACTAATGTATTCAAGAGAATAAACGATTAAGGACTTTGAATGTTTGGAATGTGACCTACAAGACATATCTTATGATATGTGGGGATCAACGACAGTATTAAATCTCTGGTAATCGATGTCACTATATTATGAGAGTGGAATGAAGTATAAGCCTAAAGATTAGACTGGATTATGTTGGACATAAGTTAGTATTGTTTGAGGATAGAAGATTTTCGATATTATTGATGGGATGTTATAGTAACGTAGTTTTAGAAAAAGGACAACCTGCAGGACGGGCGACAGCCCATCGCTTCGGACAAGGCTGTAGGAATCGAACCCACAACCGAAGTGCGACTGGCCTTTATCGCCTACCACTGGCCTACAGGAAGTCCCTGTTTAGTAGAAACTAGTTTTATTATATTAAGCAGTATGATATGTGATGTATAAGTTCATTTTAGGAACCATATATGATTAATCTCACTATATATCGATTTATGCATATAATGTTTGCTAACCTTTTGTTTGAGACAGATGGAATGACCCGTCATTCTATCACATGATCTGCTAACACTTCACGAATAACAAATTCAACTTCATTTATTTAAGAGATGAAGTGGAAATTGTTCAAGGCACGAACAACAGTGATATTGTACCAAAATAAAGTAAGTATTTATTGTAATTCAAATTTTCAACTTTAGGGAAATGATCTTGAAAACCAAAAATGTTGTCCTAGTGATCTTATACCTGATGAATCAGATGGTACCTTATATCATCACAAATCTATGGATTTGTGATTACTGGCTTTTCCATAGCCATGTTCTCTACCACTCTCCATCAGAACATGATGGTTAGATTTCTCTTCCATATCCATATTTTCACCTATGTGGAAACCCAGTGATTAGTTTATTTGGGTAATCGTTACATTTCATACTTTAGTTTTTAAAAGCCAAGTTTTGGTATTCCCTTTTACGATGTGGGCTTCTATTAAAGAAACTTTGAAATAGTAAACCATTTATAACCCCGACGAATTTCGAGGGAGAAATTCATTTTAAGGGGGGTAGAATGTAACAGCCCAAGATTTTATAAAAAAAATATATTCTTTTTAATTTTATTTATGTCTTGTGTTGTACGCTACACCCAAAGGAGCTTGCACAACACACATCCTTGACTTGACTTGCATTACACGCAATCGCGACCTTCCTCGATAGCGTGTGTAGTACGCAATACCGAGTTTCACTAAACAACGATATGCTATAAAAATATTATTAAAACTAGAAGTTATGAATAGTAATAACCACTTTTTGAAATCCAGTAAATCTTATTTTTCAAAATGAACTTTATTTTTGGATTCGGAGTATCGAATTTAGCCTAAGGTGAAATTTTGGTACTTTTCGGATAACTTTCATATTCTGATGAATAGTGAAAATTACTAAATTATAATTAAAAAACAACTTTTTTAATCGAAATAATTAATAGTGATAAATCATTAATTTGAGTGGTTTTAAAGTATATTTAGAATATATTTTTACAATTTAATACAATGTTGGTCATTGGATGTAATTTCACATTTAAACTAGACATAAACAAGTGTCAATCTTTTGATAGATATTGTTTCTTAAAAACACGCTATTTGTTTTAACAGCGGGATTTAATTATAAAATTAATTAATTCAACTTTTATGTTATGAATTTGGTAAAATAGACTTCATTTTTGAATTCGGAATATGAAATATAGCTTAGGATGAAATTTTGGCATTTTTCTGAAAACCTTCATTTTTTGATGAATAGTAAAACTACTAAGTGGTAGGTTAAAAACTGAATTTTGCATAAAACTTAATTTTACCGCTTCTGTGAATGGAATTTCAAAAATCCGAGAGACACGGTTAATATCAAGGACTAAAATGTGGTTCAATGAGATGAAAATAATTTTTTGGTGAATAGTAACTTTTTACTTTTTTACCGCGGTTAATAGTAAATAGGGTAACTAAGGGTAAATATGATATTAATATTACCCTAACACATGTCCTAATCCTATTGGACAAGTGTATTTCGAACAAAAACAAACTTAGGAATAAAATATGACCATTTAGGCCCACTTGGATTAGATTAGGACATTTATTATTAATTTATTTAAAGAAAGGTTAAAATAGTTAAAATCAAAGTTTAATAAGTAAATAATTTTTAATATGGGGTTATACATAAGATAAATTCGATTGTAAATATTCATTAGAAAGCTAAAAAAATTTCCTACATAATGGTATTTTATTTGTAATTTTTAAACATCAAATAAGTTAATTTATTTGTGACACAAAGATGATGCAGTAATTATCTTATTAATGAAATATTGACATAATTGATGTTATAAACACCAAACTAAATATAATTTGAGACTTTTTATGAATTCCACTAATTTTCTAGGTTACTATGATATATTAATGTTGATTTAATCAACTTGGTTCTAACATTTAATTCTGTTATGACTTTCACAAAAATCATATATCAAATAGTGTCAAAATTGACACAAAATAGTTTTTAAATCAAATATTATATTATTAATTGTTATTGTATTCCTAAAAATCTAAGGTTCGGCCAAATGACTTAGATAAGGATATATATATTAATAATAAACAATTTGGGGTTCGTTTGGCATGTTATAGTAAGTTTATTAACCATATAGTGAAAGAAAACAAAAAGACACGGTAAAAGTTAAATTATTTAACTTAGAGTTAAATCTAATTGATAAGGTTTAAAATAATATCCAAACATGTCTAAATTTGATTGGTTGATGAGATTACAACCCTATCTCATCTAATCTTCGAATATGAGTCATTTTTGGAGTTGTTTTAAGTGGGGTTAGATTTATTATAAATTAATATTTTTAAAAATTCCTAAGGTGCCCCTCTCCTCCCCTATAAAAGGACACCTCCTCCCCCTCCTCCTCACACCAATTTGAGCACTCAATCTCGGACAACCCCTGCCAAAATCTCTTCTCCACTTCCCTAGAAACATCCTAGAGGTTCTGGTCTTCCTCAAAGACCAATTCTAGTGCCCTAAGAGGAGGTCTCAAAGAGGCACTTCAAAGAAGAGGTAATTACCGTTACCAATTCTTTCATCTTTATTTCTTCTTCCACTTCTTCTTCTTAGGTTGTTTCATTATGAAGTAATAACATCAGTATCACTCATATACTGATATGTTATTATAAGTATGAAACAACCCTATTTCACCATCTATCCATCCTACGGAAAAAGAAATCACCGCGCGTGCGTACGTACGGAATACCGTCTCCACGCCGTGGTGTAATCTATTTTCCACCACCACCTTACATGGATGGGTATAATGGTGTAAAGAATAACTATACATAGTTATTACAACATCATATTGATTCTGATATATTGTATAATCCACTCCAATTCAATTCAATATTTATAGAAATGATATCATCGCTCGTGCGTACGTACGGAATACCGTCTCCACGACGCGATGAGATTCATTCTCCATGTTAACCATTTAAGAATGATTATAATGTATATACAAGAAATAATAATGAAATATATGACATTATAAAGCTACTGGATTTATGTATATATATACATATGTATGTCATCTACTTACTTCCATTTCATGACAATAAGGAAAGAAAAACAGCGTTCATGCGTACGTACGGACTACCGTCTCCATGAACGGTGTTTTTCATTTTATTTATCTATCTATTATATATATATATATACTGAATATATATGATATATAAATCATATTTTATATTCTGGAAGTAAGTAAATCATGATATAAGTAATAATGATGTCAAGAACAACAAGTCAAAACACCTACGATAAATGAAACGATTTTACCCAAAACGCTTCTTTAACATGGAATTTACAAAAGAACGGGTAATATAATGTCATAAGTGAACCATATATGATATCATAACAATGAATATGATTCTGTAATAAGTCAATGACATTATTTAAATCATTATACAGGAGGTTCGGACACATACGAAGCAAATTGGACCTAAGGTAAGGGAAATATCACAATCTCATTTTTATCCGAGATTGTTTATTCGTAAGTATTTACTAGGGTGTATTTTATCATCCACATCCATGTTACCTCAATATGAAATATTGTTTTTATACACTTGCAATAGTTTAAATCCAATTTTACCCTTAGGTGAGTTTTTAGAAAAGAATATGAAAGGAATCTTTTGTCGTTTTTCCGTACGAGGTACTTTTTGACTTTTCCGACAAAAGTACGAAGAATGTTTTTTTAACTTATACGGCACGAATGGATTTATACTGTTTTATAAAGCCTTATTTTCATGAAGCTTCCTCTAAAAGATTTCATGACTATTTTCAATAAAATCTCTTTCTTTTAAAATTGCATGATGTTTTGTGAAAAGAAATTGATTTTGAAGAAGAAAGGATATTTTCCTCAAGAATTCAATTCAAGTGTTTTATCAAAATTATTTTCCATCTAAGATAATAAAGGGTTCTGTTTCTATCCATATTTTTACATTGATTTGACTATGTTGTGATGGAATTATGTTTATGAATTCCTTTATCTTATATGAATGGTTTTATGATGTCATGTTGTTTAAGAATCCCATTTTTATTACATGGGTTATGCGATGATGTATGATTTATGATTTTGTGGCACACATAAGAAAGGATTCATTAAGAGATGGGTGGGACCTATATCTCCCTCCAATGCATTGGATAAAGATTTTATATCTCATGAGATAGACATGGCTGGAATGGTAGGTTATACCGGTTCAGTGAAACAGGACTGAAACGAGGATTACTCGATTCATAAAGGGACTTTGTCCACTAAGATAGTCTTGGCAATGAGTCTTGACTAACAAGAAATGATTCTCTATGATTATGTGTGTATGCCACAATGAGTAATGTTTTAAGTTATGGTTTCATTTTCACTACTATGATTTATCCCATGTTATGAAATTATGCTCTCTTTTGCAGGTTAAGATTTCCAAAAATGTTATGTTCTTATGAAAATTATGTGATTGATATTTCTTTTGTTTACCCTTACTGAGCATTTGAGCTCACCCTTTTATGTTTTCTTTTCCCCAGGATATAAAGAAAGGTTTTAGGTAAAAAAAAAAGAAGATCTTTGTGGGAGATTTTGAAGATCTTTCACCAAGATTAGAAGATTACGTTCCGAGTTTCCAAAGACACTAAACTATTACGGTCCTTGTGTGTGTGTTTTTGTTATGTACTAAGTATTCCGCAAATGTAATGTAATGTCCATGTACGATAGGCTTCGGGTCTCTACATTATGAATAACCAAAAGTATATTCAGAAGACCTCTAGTCACTGATATCATGCACTGACAATGATGTACAAATTCCTTTCCATGAATACTTCTCGGATGATGACCATTTATTCATGTTTTGATTTCATATATAGTTGTGATTTCATTTAGAAATTTGTTAATATTTATTTTATTAGGGTATTCCATTTACCTATTTTTAAATTCCTCATTGTCTATCTTGTTTAATTAGTTTTTTATAATATATTGTAAAATTTTAAATTTTAATATATATATATATTAATTTAATTTCAATATTGAATGACTATATTATGTCGTGAATATTAAATAATGAGATTAATTTTATTGGTAATTTCTGTAAAAAAATTATAAATTCACAGATGTGATGAAATGATAGTAGTATATACATAATGATTTTTAAATATGTTAATACAATCAATTCAACCAATTAAATAGCTTTTTTACTTGGATTGACAAAAAATCAAGTAATCTAATAAAATCCTTCCATTATTTAACATGTCGGAATGAAAAAATACTCAAGTATGATTAGGGTATTATGTTTTCTCTTCTAAGGGTACATAAATATATAAAATTTATTAATATTTAAATAATGATGTTCTACTCTGAAAATAATTAATTTATAGAAAAAAATCGTATCATCCTTGGATCGACAACATCATATATTGGAAAATATAAAACGTTCAAACTGTTGATCCAATGACCTATGGAATGTGAAATGTAGTTAGAGAGTTGATGACTAAAAATAAAATTTCATAAATTGGGGTACATTTTGATTATTATAAAATAGTATTAATTTTTTATGGGAAAATTTAAAATTCATTTGTTTCAATATAAGTTTTTAATTTAAAATTATAAATCATAAATTTACTAATATCATATATCCATTTTCAATAGGGTTGAATGATTTCATTCCATATATGAGTACTCTGCATTGTGTTTTTTTTTGAATTTGAACTATTTGAAATAAAAATATATTATCAAATATAATGAATTTATATATTCCCCCTTGTAGTGATGTTTATTATTATTAGGAGATAAATAGTGTAATTAAAATTGATACTTTTTTATTTGATCATTTTCATCTTTTAATTTTAGCTGCTACAATATTTTTGAATTTATATTTTTTACAGAAAGTGTCATCATGATGGATTTTCATTATAAGAGAACCATGAAATATATATCACTTTTTATATTTGATCATAAAGAAAATGATTTATTTCATAAATGATCTTTATAAATGGGACATGTTCATGAATTGCAATCATGATTTGTCATAAAAACATCACATATATTTGTAGTATGAGTGAATTAAAAACCATTGTTAATTAGGGTTGACATCATATAAAAAATCACAAAATAACTTCATTTTTCCATGTATTTTACATTATCCATGTATAGTTCTATATAATTTTAATTCTAAAATGATAATGAGACGTGTCCTTAAAAAAGTGACATGTTAAGCGATTTTTTTATACATCTATAGATGTTTTTGGGAACATTTTTATGAAAAATATATTCTATAATGAATAAAATAATTTATAATTCAACAAATCATCACGAGTACTAAAAATTATATTTAATATATATTTAATAATGTATTTTTATATTTTATACAACTAATTATAATGAAAAATTAACAAAATGATGTAGTATAGATATTCTATTATGTATTCTTTAAATACACTCATTATTATATGATGTATTTGATAAATTTATTTCATAGGTTCAACAACATATAATATTATAATATATTATGTATTTTAAAAATATAAATTATTTCAATAAATCACATTATTACATGATTAAATATAAAATAGTAACCACAGGTAATTGAGAAATTATAAATCATAGAATGATATCATGAACATAAATCACAGACATCATAAAATCGATCATTATTAATTAAAAAAATAATAATTATATTTTTAGTTTATCTAAAGAAATTTTTAATCTATATAGATTCATATAATTATATAGTCACTGAACTCCTTTATAAAATTAATGAGATAGATATTTTGAACCATTTTAAATATATATTGATAAATAATACTCGATATAAATTAATAACATGCTATTATATCTTTTTTTACTCAGTCAATTGCATTATAAAGACTAAAATGATCCGCCTTGGTGAGAATTATTAGTGTCCATATTTTTATTTAATGAAACATCCTCATGAAAAAAGAATTTATGGAATGAAAATTTTAAAACCTTTGTAAGGAAAAAAGTTATTATGATAATGAATACTAAATTCAAATTCCTTCATTATGAACAACATTAGAAAATAATTATCTATATTGAATTCCCACATTATAGTATTTTTTTTGGAATAAAATTAAAAAAAATTCATAATATTTTTCCTTAAATATAATATTATTTTTCTAGATCCCCATTTAGAACATATGACTATAAATATATCATAATGTTTCACTACTAATCTAACCTTTTTTAATAGATGTTGATTTTCTCTTAGTTAGTTTTCATCATCCAACACTAATAACCGAAGAAAACATTGTTTGTTTTTGGGTAAATAGATAAACAAATGATCACACTCATTCTATAATGAAAATAATGTTCGTATTGATAAATATATATTTCAAATAATATATTAAAAGTTTAATAACTTCTAAAAACATTTTTCAATAATCGAAAATGATAATATGACTCTTTTATAGGATTCTTGACTACATGGTTCACTATGTGAATTTTTTTGAGTTATAATCTAATGGTTTTTAAAACCATATTTATGTTTAGAAATATCAATATGATCATCATTACCATTTAGATGAATGATTTTTTTGTAAATTGGTCGTTTTTATCTAAAATATCATCTTTTATTTATGTTGTGATATTTTAAAATTTTTGGAAGAAATATTGTTAACAATTTATTATGATTTAATTAAACCAAATTATATTTTTGAATTATCTAAAATGATTTGAAATATTTCTTCCTTTATCTAACATAAACATCATTATTAAATGAAATCTATAAATATGTATATATTTTATTTTTTCTATTATATTTTTTGTAATGTTTTTATTTTAATATTTTATAGATAATAATTTTATTTATAATATATCGTGAAGTACTTAAAACCTTTCCCAAAAACTTTTATGTGATTTATAATAATCATTCTCTAGTACATATCAAAATGGGTTATATTTTTAATTTAAATAACATATTCCATTATATAGGTCATAAAAATAAAATTGTGTATCATATATTATTATCAATATAGAAATATTCTATATAAATATATAAAAATTAAAATTTATGATCACTAATGATATTGAATATCAAAATGAGTTTTTAATTTTTATTTCATTAAATTTTAAAAAAACCCAAGTGATTAAATTGTTTTATCAAATTCTAATAATAATTATTTCATTTGTATTGATCACAAAATTAATTCATTATTATATATGATAAAAATAAGGAAAATTTAATGTAAATTTAATAAAAGAAATTTTTGTTGATTAAAATATTTAACATGTTATTTTGTTTTTTGGAACAATGTGAACATGCAAAAAACATAACTTATTATCTCATTTTGATGATGAATGGATTATAAAAAACCAATGTTGACTTTTTAATCCTATCATAATCCTTTAAATTTTTTTATATGGGAGGAAAAACCCAAAATAATATGGTTTTTAATTTCAGAAGTAAAAACAAATAAATTAGACTAATCAAAAGACGTAAAAAATATTACAATAAATTATTTTATGGGAGAAGAGAGTAATCCAAATGTATATATAATATAAAATTGTGAAAATGGATAAAATAAATTCTACCGTGATGAATGAATTTGATTAAATAAATATAGTACATATTGTTTTTAGTGAATAACAACCACATATATATTTAACATCAACTAATTTGGTTGTTATGTTACAATGATATACCTTATTCTTATTCTATTATAAATATCATCCTTTCAAGGAAAATCTCCATTGATATTTTCATGTAATAGTTTTTGTATTTTCTATTTACAATTATGAATATTTTATTTATAATAGAATTTTTTGACTATATTGAAATGGGTTTCCACACCCATATTCATGATCTTTTATGTTTTATATTTCATTCATTGTTCAGTTGTAAATCAAAGTACTCTAGTAAGTTCAACTCACTATATTTCGATGATTCATTAGAAAAAAATAGTTCCCAAATTATATATTATATAAATAATAAATAAATTAACAACTTATCATTATTCACATTCTTTATATCAACAATGTGTTGGATTTTTTATTATTAAAATCTTGACATAATGATAAATAATTCTAAATATTATATTATATTTTTCTTCATTGTTTGGTGTTGATATCACAATGTTTTCCTAGAAGAATGAAACATTTATAATTAAAGGATGATTTTAATACATTTATAATAGACCATTTTATTTTACAACTCAAATAATAATTTTCATGAAAGATCTATGTAAACAGAACATATTATATAAATTTATTAGAATCCTACAAAAATGTTTTTATAATAAGAATTTTGTACATGTTTGTAAAAAATACATCATGCGTCAATACATGACTATGTGAACCATCTCCATGAACCAAACTAAAGGAATAATGTACCATAAAAAATAAAAATGTGATCAATCCTTAATTATTTTCATGCACTATGGTCTAGTATAGTAAATCATGTGGTGTTTTCTAACATGGGTATCATTTAACAATATAGTATATACACTCCAACATAGGTGGGCACATACACATAAAGTGATATATGGGGACATGATGGAGTCTTAGAACACATTGACATAGCCACAAAATGAAATCCATTAGGGTATTTTGAATGTCATTTTTTAATAATGATTAAAATGGAAAATTATGATTAGGTAAAGTGTATTCATATAATGTTTTTACTCATGTTCACCTTTCATAAGAATAAATTAGTATGGATCATAATTCAAACAACATTTATGGGATCCCAAGTAATATTATTTGGATAAATTCTTTGTAAATGCTCTTCCTAATGTTTTTTACAATGGATAAGAGTGAAACTTCCCTTCTACGGGTGGGGGAGGGTAAATTATAAACATTTATTACATTTAGATACCTCAAAAATCAGACATCAAAACCAATTAACGTGAATAAAAATATTTCTATCCAAGAAAAAATCCAAAATAATGAAACATGTAGTAGGCATAATGAAATTTATAAATTTCATGAAAAAAAGTAAATGGTTACATCCTCATAAATATATAGTAAAACCTAGAATCATGCAATCCACATTTTTATAAATGTAAAATAAAATATCATATTTTAATCATAGAATTAATGATACACAATGTGTCTATACACACATATATGGTTTTCCGCATAAATATATAAGATAATATTAGATATATACATTAATAGAGTATGTAACAAAAACCATCTTCCATCAATTAATTTTTATACGATATTATCTTATTCTTATTCAACCTCTTATAATCATATCATTATACTTATTCTTATCTCTATACATTATTTATTTTCATTATTTATATTCCCATTCATCATAATACCATATATAATTCAAGCCCTATAGCCTCCGTCCCTCTCTTTATTAGTGTTTAACTCTAAAATCACATTAACACTGAAAATAATCATCTTTAACTTCTTTAAAATCACCTCAAATCAACAAAACAATTAAAAAAATTACAACAGTGTTAGTGTTTTTATTTAAATGAAACATTGATTTAGAGTAACCCATAATTACTAAATGAGAAACATTTACGATCCAATAATTTTTAGGAATGTTCCCATTTTTATTTGTATTGACCACATTTGATAAATTTTTTAATATTTTTTTTAATATGTTCATGAGGAGTAACTTTTTCAGTAATGTAGAATAAGGTACTAGTGATATAGATGATTTTGACCTATAGAGCCTCGGGTTGCATCAACAGGTTTTAGACTAAGTGATCTAGGTATAGGTTGTGACGTTGAGTCCTATGAAGAGGAATTTTATTGAAATGTCCATTTTTTTAATAATAATGTAATCGATGAAGAATTCATTTTAAAAATACTGAGTGTAGTGGTGTAGAGAGTGTGTTTAGGATGAAAGGGTCTTTAGACAGATTTTGTTCTCAGTCCTACCCAAGGATGAATATTTTATGGTATAGTCAAAGCGATTGGTTAATGGTATTATATTTCAAAGTCTATTTAAAAATAATTGTAACCTATAGAAATTTTCCCCCTATCTACCAAATAATTCATTGTCACCCAAAATAGATATCTTAATATATTTTATGCCCTAGTTCATCATATTAAATCAAATTCTTAGAGGGGACAATATTTGGGGATCTAATCCCTTCAATCGGTGAACTATGAGTATTTTGTTAAAACTAGTGGCACGTTCCATTGAATTCTGGTGTTTTAGGGCATGGGTTTGAAGGAAGGGGGAACAAAATGAAACCTTGGGTATTGAGAATTATTTACATCATCTCTATATTTTGAGTTAGAGGTTATAGAAAATATACCATTAATATAATATTATATTATATTCTTGAAATTAATTATGATGGTGAAAACACACCACACAAATGACATTGCGGAAGTTAATACTTTGTTTTGATGATAATTACAATTCTTCGAACACCCATAGATCTTGTTGGGTCCATTATAATTGATTCAGGGCATACGAAAACTTGATATCTGTACATTCCATTATCAATTATTTGATATTAGTTTGGTAAAACAATGTTTCCTATGAAAAAATGGATATTTCGTTGAAAATTAGATTAGTATTATGGATAAGAATTACATATGAATTGTGGTGTTTTCATGAAATATTGTCGCATGAAATAAAATCAATTAATTGGTTTGAATTCGGTTTTTGTTATAACATGATGACATATGCATGTATTAGAATGTAATCAATATTGGAATAAATTGATAAATGATAGTAATTTTTTAAATTAAAAATAATAATTGAGAAACTAAATTTATGGAATATAAATATATAGACAATTGATAATTGAATAAACTGATCAATGTGGATTATGATTTAATTTATAGTATTTTTGGGACTATGTTAAATTTTTTGTTTATTTAGATATGGTTTGAGATGACTCTATGATTGATACTTAATGAAGAATTATTGTATTACATATTTAGTATTTTTTAGTAATTCTTTTTGTTTGGTTTGAAAAAAAACTATTTGTGGGGCCTGAGGGTATGGCGAAAAGTTATGTACCACTAGAGGGTATGATACATGGTTTTAGATAGCACCTAAACATAATATGCATATGTACTGAACACATGATGTTTTGATGGACTGTCAATGAATTCCAAATGATTATATGCTTGTTTTCTCTATGGTGGGTTCCATTGGTTAATGAATCAACATGGTATTAGTGATATATCCTAATGTAGATTTATCCAACCCTAAATGTGACATCTATCCTAGAGATGAAAAAGAATTGACTGGCCCTTTTTTCTAGATGGATCTTATTATTTAATAGGTTTATTATAAGTAAATTATTAATTTTTTTATATTAATACCATAGTCTATATCATTCTAACATGCGGTATATGATCTGAATAGATTTTCAAGACTCCATTTTTTTATGACTTATGGTTTTTTTGATTAACCATATTCATGAAATTTTATGGTAAATAGGTATATTTTATTGATGTTCTTATGGATAAGGGAATATGTCCCTTTACTGGTTTATCGATTCCAGGATGGGATAGATATTGGAGACATGACCAAAATAGAGTTCTCGACTATGTTAACGATTATATTTTAAATATTATTTATAGGAAATTATTTATTTCATTTTTTACATTAAACAAGTCATTACATTATTTTATTACTATCTATATTGTTTCATTTTCAATATTTTATTGAAGTAGTCTATTAAATAATTATATAGTTTAAAATATTTTTATGCCACTCCATTATTATTTCAAATATTGTTTTTATTATGTTCCTAATTTAATTTTCTCACTACTATTTTATTTAAAATATTTCTACAAGCAGGATCGATTAATCATTTATGGAGATTCTCCAGAGGTTAATTTACCAACCTGGTTTGATAATTTGAAGGTACACTACATTAGAAGACATTATAATGTGTTATTAGAGGCCAAATTGTTTTCTATTTATTTATTATTTTATAATTTTATAGAGGTTACTAGTATCATTCATGGATATATAATTTTATCACACATAGGAGTATCTAACACATGTGTGGAGGGAGAAACAAATTCGTAGTGATTATATAGTTATTTCACTTTGTTCTCTTGTTAAGGGTTTCATGTTTTATCACCTCAGCTTATACACATGATGTGTGATGTCGATGAATTTTGATATTCCACCCATGGATTGATAGGACATTACATGAGTATATATGCATCATGAAAGGAACTATTTAATTTATATTGACATTTATTTTTAATGATAAGGGAGTATCATTTTCTTGTTACATATTTCACATATGAACTATAAAACGAAATTTCATGGCATACAAAATTAATCAATTTAGAAGAAATATTTTTTATTACGCATATAAAATTTTTTATCCAAGATTAATGGAACATTAGACCTATTTTTATATATTGGTTTTCCTATTCATTTTGATCATTTTGTGTTACCTGTACTTAAAAGAGTTTGTTAAACATTTTTGATAAAATTTATTCGCCTCATCTTTAGATCGAGCACCAAAAAGTTGTAATCAACATTAGATCAATTCAACTGAGAAAGAAGTTACTATGGATATATATATATATATTCATTTATAAGATCATGTATACAATATCATCATGTGTTTTATGTGATCCATGTAGTGGGAGACTATTTTCACCTTGACATTGATTTCTGTGATGACGATAGAGTTCCATCTACAATATCATCATAAATTTACAAGGGAGGGAGTACCCAAGGAGTAAATATTGAAGATTTTGTTAGTCAAGATGATATTATAGAACATCAATTAATCAATTAATATATGGTTTAAGAATTATTCTTAAATTCAATGGGACCATTAAAGTATTTTTTGGAAATTCCAAAAAAAAATCTTTTCAATAAGATGAGTTTCCCAAAAAGTACAAAGTGAAATTCCTAAGACACTTATCTTCGTAGAAATTGTGTATATATATTACATTAGATGTCATGAATATTATAAAAAAGGAAATTTCAGTGATAGAAAATGTTCGACACTTCACTAAACATGAATATTTCCCTGCATCCTGGGTAGGTGATAAGATCACTAAAGGGTAACATTTCTAGGATGGGCATCACAAAAAGTTAATTCCATAGACGAATTTACTCTACCTAATTACATATGTAGAAATGATTAATTAGAAACTTATCATGTATGGGAACCTAAAATTTTATACAAGTGGATTCCATGTAGTATTAGTAAGGAAACCCATGATCATTACATCTTCTTTCTTGAAATGCTAATATGGTAGTTTTCACTAGGTTAGTATTGAGTAGAGTGGAAAGGGTACTAATATATTCTATCAGAACCATGATCAGTTGTATTAATTTTATTATGGGAATGTGGTACAATATATCTCAAATTATTGTCATCCCATAATGGAGTGTCGTTTTTTTGGTGGGATAGTATATCAACAGAATTTATGTATGAACTACTGATAGTAGTTATATAGAAATGGATCATAGAAGACACCATAGATTGGAAGGAACACATATACCCACTATAAACGTATTATATAGAGATCCACTAGATGATTAGGATATTTTATGGGGTATGGTAACCCATACTATGTGATATGTTATCGCCCAGAGGTAATCACAAAAATGAGTCATAATGGAGCTGAAAAATGAGGGGACAATCAGCTACATTCTATGTAGTCTACAAGAAATGGTTTGGATATATAATCATGTTTTGGTAAAGGATTGATTCATTAACCATATAATTTTTAAAATGTTTTTATTGATATAGGGTAATAATATAAATTAATATCTTCATTATTTTAAAATGGATTTGTTCTGGTTGTGGGGAGCTTATAGTTATATAGCCTTATTTAAAACCATGGGAGTGTAGTCTAAAGATGTCTAATTTTGAAAAGATATTTTCCTTGAAATATGTGGATATAATTTTCTTTGGGTACTTATTGTATTGGGACTGAATGGATTTTATTTTTTTCTTCATATGGATTTTTGAGTTACGTAATAGGTTCATATTCCCCATTTTATGTGGAACGTTACCTTCATAACTCTTGAATGGGGAGAGGTATTTTTACCTAGGATCTACTATTTTTAGGGAGTTCATATATTAAAAATTAAGTGTACTTGAGATTGTCTCACAACATAGATAAATGCCCCTTTTCTGGATGGTAGTGAATTATAAATGGCTACTTATCTTCCAAAAAAAGAAACACTTCACGATATTTTCATAGAATAAATCTCAATCTTGCATCCCAATAGAGAGATTGAGTTCATGATTGTGTTGGTGTTTGGAGTTAAACAAATATATATCACTCCTTATATAATGGTTCCAATAGATATTTATCATGTCATTGTTATATTGGATAATCTTTATGAAATTTTTTTCTTATGTCCTAGTACTTATTTCAGGTGTTCTCCCACTCATTTCAACAATGAACGATTACAAGACTCACATGTATGTGTAGATGATCAAAGATCAATCCATATAGTGGACAATAATCGGTATCCACAGTCATGAATCAATGATCTCCTCAATCAATTGACATTTTCCAATTTATTTTATGAGATTAACATAATTTTATTCCCCATTTGTTGATGGTTAGATAATTAAACATACAATATATTTATATTAAGATTATGTATGGATTTTATATGTTCAAGGTTATTCCAATTTGTCTAATGAATTCACTAGAGAGATTCATGGACCTAATGAATTCTCCCATTCATTTATTCATATATTTTTTTGGTTGTTTTTTCAATGATATCATGGTGTAATCCCTTCCTATAGAGGACTAATCCCCATATATTAACATCTTTCTGGGTTCACTGTGATATCATAGGATAAAGGCCTTTCTATCAAAACATAACTTCTAGATTTAATGATTAAACTTCATGGATCATGTTTTCTATGAGTATAAACTGGATGTTGAACTACATTATTTAGTATAAATGGTATCATGGGAGAAACGATATAATTTCTCTATGATTGGGTGTTTTCTTTTTCTATAAAGATATTATCAGTTTTTCATTACAGAATTTCCAATCTGATGGCACTGATTCATGGAATAAACATGAATGAATTCATGTTCATTATGTTAGATCCTTACGATTAAAAATTCGTGGATTTGAAAAGTAGGATAACCTCAACATTTATTTTTCACCATTATTTTGGTGGATAGGGAAAATATTGTATACTATGAAACATTTAGAGTTATACTCAGATCATTTTTTATGCATATGGGATGTGCCATTTTTTAAGGGTATAGAAATATTTGGAAGCATGATAAGAAAACACACCACCCATGATCTTGATTAGATGTAGGGGTACATGACCTGATATTATAGAGAAATTGTCTATTTGATGAGATTTTTTTGTATTACACATAAAAAATAGCATCATGTTCATATTTTCTTAGCAATACTAGAACATTTATCCAAGGAGGTGGGTTAGGTATCACTAGTGATTTGTCTTTGAGTTGGATTTCATGTTTAATAAAATATTTTTGTCAATCCCATCAGTCATAATTCCAAGATAGCATAAGTGTGGGAGTATATTGATTAATAATGGATAATGAAACTCTTTGCAGAAATGTAAAAAAGATATAAAAGAGCCTATAGGATGAGTATCTACAACATAAATTTATGTTATAAAAATTATTCTAAATTAGATCAAGACATATGAATTATTTTTTTGGAGTACACCATATGATAGAAAATATAAATAATGGTGTTACACCATCAGTAATATACTTTAAATGAAATGATGATATTCTAATTCATGGCCATGTATGGTTTCTTATTGGATTTTTAAAAGAGATAATCATGGAGTTTTATATCTCTAGTTGGGTAGTAAATTCATTTTAGACAAATATGATTCATAACCACCCAATATAATAACTGTGTAAAAGGATGAAAAATAATATACTGGGATTTCTAGAGAGATTTCTCACATATCAGCAAGTGAATGAGGAGTATCATTGTTCTACTAGGATGTTTCATTCAATAAATATTCTTGTATGGGATTGGGATTAGGTTTTTTTTGGATTTCATGATATTAAATCCTAGTAACCCAAGAAATTATTATGACGAATGGGTGATCATGGATTGAAAGAGGCATGTAGAAAACTTATTACATTTCTGGGTGTCTTTCACAATTGATATTATTATACTATTTATACGCAGGGGATATTTAACATACATTGTGGTGTAAAAAGTATTTTTTTAGTTCAACATTTTAATTTTAATTAATGTTTTTTGAACGGAATTCAAAAGGCTATGTGGTAAGATTTTATTCAATGTATTTCTAATTACATCAATTTTATATAATATCTAAATGGATGATTATCATTATATAGTATATGTTACAAGAATGTGTTATTAGATCTAGTGGTTCTTGGAAGCATAATTTTACACTCATAGTGTTTTATTAAAGAAATTATTCCATTAATCTATACAGATTACACCTTTTGATATTTTTTTTGGATTTTTGTGTCACTAAACACTTTTCTTGTCAAGGGAATGTGAATCAGTGATCATTAGACATGGTATCATGCATGAGATGTTTGAGTTGGATTAGTTGATAAAAAAGTGTTTGGTTATCAAGAAATTTTGAAAAAAAAATCCAACATTAAACACCAATGATGATATCCATAGTTTTCTTCCAGTAATTAGTTTTTTCCCTTAGGTGTCACCTATTCAATGGAAATACTGTATTAGGAAGCAAGGAAAGATAGTGCCTATGATTTTCATGTCATTTGAGATTGTAAAAATGTTCAATGTAGTGGAATACCATTTAACCATCTATAAAATTAAAATTCCATGTATGACATGTTTCAAATGTCACAAAATTGTAAATTTAATCCTAAATATTCTTACATGATATAAAATGATGAAATCATCTGGTATGTTAATGTTTCCATTGAGGAACATCAAAACTATATCATGGACTATATTAGAAAGAATCTCATGGGGAAGATAATACATCTTATGAAAGTGTTGTGGTATCATGGGCTCGTATAAGAGGTGAACATGGAGATGGAGTATGATATATGAGTTACCAACTATGTTTTAAAATGACATTAATTATTCCTTAGATAAAAGCCCAGGGAAGAGTTTTTATAGAGGGGGAGTTTTTAAGATCACATACTTTCTAGATATGTCCCTCTATAAGTATACATAAACCTCATTGTGTAGATTGTTTTTCTTTTTTATCAATGGTTGATGGTCCTTATTCTTGATTGTGTAGTTTTAGGGAGAAATTTTTAATAAGGGGAGTGGATCAGCAGAGGATTATTTACAATAGAGCTATGGGATATCCCATATGAAAAATGGATATATGGTTGATATCCTAGTCATGGAGTAGGGGCCCGCAAGGAAGTATTCTGAGGCTATATCCAATTTTGGAATAGCTTTATCAGATTGGTATGCCACAGTGTATGATGGTTGAGCGATGTATCAGGGATAGGGTTCCTAAAACACAAGGAACCCGAGGAAAAATTTAGATAGTTTTTCTAAATATGAGTCTAATATAGTGTGGTGATCACAAATGTACTAACCATCATTTATGGTTCTTGACCACTACCTCATGGAATTTTGGGAGATTACAAATCCTTATTCTGGGTAGCTAGGATTTTTGATCCAGAATCCACCATAATTATTAGATGTGGTGTAACCGAGATGTCTATAGCTTGGTCCCTTATGGTACACTATAGTGTTATCTATGTCATCCCCTTTTGTAGGATGTTCTAGTAAAATGGATTCAATTATTCTATTTCAGAGTCTATCTATAAATACCTAGAAACCATAGGAACTCATTTTTCACTATGTTAAACATGAAAGCTATCATCCCATGATATATTTGTGAAGGATTTTGAGGATATATTAAATTGTATTTAATCAAATTATTTTAGGGGTCAATTCAAAGTGATCCATGCCATCCAATAGATACTATTGATCATACTAATCAAAACATATTCATGATCCCTCAAATACTTGTTTTTTGGGCATTGAGGTTGAAGTATAGTGGAACAAAACACAACATTAATCATTGATAATTATATGCTTATACTTTGATATTGAGGTTTGTAGTCTAAAATAACTAGCTTTAATGTATATTATCTTTTTATAATGTGGAATAATTTTAATTACACATAAAATCCATGAACATGACCTATCACAATAATATCAAACTAATTTTTTGTTAATTACAACTCATAGAAATTTCACGGACCATGTTGGGTCCATTGGCATTGACATTAAACATGCGTCCATCATATAGATGATCCAACCATTATCATTGAATGTATATTAGATTGGTTGTACTTATATACCTATTATGAATTTTAATTTAGTTTGAATATTCTGTAAATTAAAATGATTGATATAATATTTTAATTTCACAGTTATCTCTAAATAGCAACCCATGGAGTAAATTAGGATAAATGGTCTGTATTTAGTTTTACGTGTTAAAATGATAACATATATAAATATTCACATGTTGATAGTATTGGACTGTTTTATTAAAAGGAGATGAATTTTTGAAATTGTGATAATAATAGGGATCCTTCCCATATTGTGTTTAAATGGATATAAAATTAGTAATCTGATAAAATTTTCAACGTCTCTTATGTTGTCTTCACTAGTATGATTGGTGTTTCATTACATGTGTGATTACTTGTACATGGTTCGATTTGAATACATGATTAATTCTTGATGGATGAATGTTTCATAACCTAGTTAGGGTTTTTATGTTATGTCTTGTGATTTTATTTCATGAGGAAGGAAATAATATATGATGCATGGGGGTAAGGTTTTTGGTTACTAATCACAAGAAATTAAAATTCATGATATTACATACCATTTTATGGTATTATTCTTTTATATAGGCTACCTGATGATAATATTCATAGTTAATGGATTATTAAGGGTGATATTCATCTTTACCTAAGGGAATGTTCAGCTAGTTTACAATACGACTTGATAATTGTGATCGATCATAATTTAGGAGGATACTCCCTTGACAAGGGTATTCAACATGTATCCAGTGATGGTTTTTATAACCCTTGGTTTCAACCTAGAGATCTAGGATTTGTAGGATTATTACATGTTTTATATTAATTTAAAATATTAATATAGTTTGGTATCAAATTACTACTTTCATTATATACTCATGGGAATTATGTTGGTTGATTGATTTATAGATGGGTTGGAGCATAGATATGAGATATGAATGGTGTTTCAGATTGGTTTTTTGTACTCTATTATCAAGTATATTTTTAATTTCAATTGTATCACATCCAGAATGGAATTTTATTACATGCATCCTATGATTAGATGAGTATACTATTATCTAGATTTCTTTGATGTTACATCTCTATGATGAGATTATATTTTAATTATTTATATTATTTATACTACTTTCCACTAAAATACTATTACTTATGCTCTCAATACTAACATGAAACGAAGGGTATAGTCTCCCTTGTATGTTCATATTCGAGAGTCTACTAGCCAGTAGACTTTAAAATGTGAGGAGGCACTCCTGAGGTCCCATTTCCAACCTAGTTTAGTCTTATTAGGAATCACTATGCTCGGTTGAATTACACACATATATAAAAAAATTGAATTCAATAAATTTTTTCCATCATATTTAGTAGAGTATAAGTTATACAAGATCATGATATTCATGGAAAATAATGATAAATATGTAATGTTATAACAATAAATTTGTAATTAATTAAAAGTATCGACATGACATTCCACATGGAAATTCCAATTCATCCATGGATATTTAATATATTGATGTTATAGTAAAAAATATTCACATTCCGTCAACAATAAATAGTGATTAATAGGAATGATAATTTAACAAACTTCATTATGGGGAAACTGTCACATGCATATTATAGGAGATTTAGTTTATCAAGGTGACCTAAATATTAACATGATGTATCATTGTGAAAAAAGAGTCTTTATAAATTAATTGAGCATAAGAAATCATATCATTATAATTAATATGTGATATTATTATATTGAATATATTTCTCAAAAAAATGTTATATTATAGAAATAAATTATTACCTCAGAGTCCCCATTATATTATAACTAACTCTAAATCAATAGAATTTAATTCTACAGAGTGTGATTTATGACATCACCTATTCCGAATGTGATATGACTTAATCTAAAGGCCCACAAAAGTATCAATGACTAAATCTCCTTTGTTTCAATAGCAATACTTTCTATTCAAAATATAAAAAGAAATTTCACATCAATTGAATCAGTGTGAGTCAAATAATATTAAATATAAATCTATAATTAATCAATGCATTGAAAATAATCATACATCATATTCATTAAATAGTATAATCATTATATTCACTTCAAATTAACATGATCCACCTATTAAAACCACCACAATAATGAGGGTTTCATCTTATATAACCACAAAAATCACATCTAAAATTCATTTCAAGATAATCTCCACCAAAGGGTATTTAACAAAAAAATAATGACAATATTGAAAATATTTAATACATAAAACATAAATAACAAATTATAAAAAGTAATAGATCATTATTCAATATTTCTATAATTACAAATGCAGTCTATGATTATGAATAAAATATGAAATAAATTAAAATTCATTTCTACTATGTTATATTAAATTATATTATAAATGTTTTCCCTATTATATTATTCAACTATCTCAATTATTTCATAATTTTTTTAAATTTAATGAGTGTCTACAACGAAACCCTCATATATGGTAGATGAAAATGAATTAGAAGAGTTAACAAAATTCTCCAACACAAACAAATTTTCAATATATACATTTAATACAATAGTTTACCCTTTCAAAACTCCACATAAAAATATTATATAACATAATAATAGATATAACCCTATTAGGATTATCATATATCCATGGATTCTCTCAATTATAAAAATAACATAGAAATGGAAAAATGTTACAAGGATTGTATCATAAAGGGATTGATGTATTCTTGCTCAACGTTGGAAAACATATATCCCAAGGATAGGTGAGGGTGAACTCATTGTGACCATACCATATCATTGAATATATATATTTAAATACTATAAAAAATCATTTTTTGAAATTATTTTCAGGGAAATGGCTTTGTGATCAAATCCACATATTTATACATTGCTCGACCAATATAGGGAATGAAACCCACATGATCTTCCTGCATAGTATTAAATTCATTATTTATATAAATATTCATTGATTGGAATTATTTAACCACATTTCACTATAAATTAGTATCAAGTATACTATCACATTTCACGATGAATAATAACAATACATCCTCTATATGATCTTCAAAATGTGTTTATGTTCACATAAATTAGTTTTTTATATTGTAATAGAATAGGATTTTGTCCCCAATAGTACCTAATTTATACTCATTATAATCCATTTTGTTCCATGAAAAACAAAATTCAATATAAAATAGAACTACATTGGAATTTAATATTCAATCAGAGATATTTCCAAGCCAAAAACTTATGAATAAACAAAAATATTGATCCCTACCTTACATCTATATTTCAATCCTCAAGTAATAATGTATTTAATTAAATTTAGGATACACTCAGTAGTAACATGTTTACATTATTTTATAAAACATTTAAATCTAGCTCATTATATAAAAACGTTTACTAAATCCTTTTGCAAAAAATCTAGAATAGTATATTCCAATCAAACATTCCAAAAATTAGTGAAAAAACACATATTCCATAATCATTGATTGATTACATGGTTCTCAAAAAATTTCCAACAAATATTACTATTTATCTAATATACCATGTATATCAAAATATTAAAAGTATAAATATCCCTTAAAATATGGATATGGTATTTCAAATATGAAATTTTAAAAGAAAATAAATTATAAAGTCGCTATGAAAATACATCACGAACATCTTTTTCATTTTAAAATAATACACCTCATATAGAAATTATTCATTTCTAGAAATGAATATATCTTTTATAGTGAAAACAATAGTAAGTCGTACTAATATATATTAATTGATATATAGGTTTTTCCTATATTCCCTTCATGAATTTTATTCACATTATGAGTGTATATAACTATATATACCATGATATTAAGGACATTATAACTTATATTGATTCATTTACATCCTAATAAAATATCAATAAACTTCTTTATGAAAGAATCAATTGAATTTCTCATTATAGACTTCCTATACCAATTGTTCAAAAAGGATGTATGTGTTGACATCAATTTATATGATTTGTTATTATATTTGGATAGTTATATATATAAAATCCCAATAGTTTCACAAAATATTTCAGGTATGAATTTATTAGAAAATTAAATTCCTACAAATATGATTTTAAACTATCACAAAATTCATTCTCTATTTCTCAACACACAATATTTTTCTTGTTTTTATAAAATAACCATTTTTGTATAACATTCTTATTATATGGTTTAGGAACCAAATCACATGTATCAATTTTTTAATCTAATCCAAACCCCCATACATAAAGTCAATCCATTACTAACTCTCTATATCTTTATTCACATCAATTAGATTAACTTATAAAAATAATGTAGTAAGTGGTGATTTTCTAAAGTTTATCGTCATCAGAATTATCCATTCTAGATCTCCAATGTTATTTTGGACAAAACTCATATTCATCAACCATATATGGGTTGAACATGATTTTTATATATCAATGGAAAATGAATAATAATTATCTTCAATAATCTCATAATATAAATTTTGATTATTTTTATACACATAATCCTATTTTATATCAAAAATTCCTTCATTATCTTCATAAAAAACATTTATCATGATATGTAAATATGAATGATTATAGTAGGTTTTCATTAAGGATGTGTAAATCAGGGATTGAAGATTCTTTTATTAATTATTTATTTTAATTTCAATCATTTTTTGGTTAAATTATATATTCTTTCAATGAAACTCTTATCCTAAACTATGTGCAATAATAGTCATGAAGTAGAAAACATATAATATTTTAGAAGGTTTTAGAAAAGTGTAAAATACCACTTATTATTAGGATCAACATTTTGTTGAGTAATATATTTTATTACCATTATATTTTATTCTGATTAAAAAATCATATAAATTAACATATATGATTTGAGTAAGTATCATCAAATTAATTTTTATGGAAAGTGTAGTCATCTGTTCAATGTACCTATATGTAATTATTTATTCTAGTTACACTAATATATTAGAATTCCTCATCTTCTCATGTAATTGAAGTATATCTTAAAATAATCACTTTATGATTCAGTACTAATTGATGGAATATAATTAATAGATACATAATCATCAATAATGATACTACCATAATATAAATATAATTTTACTTGTCTCTAAATTAATTATTATGATCTACCCATACACGAGTGCATGAAATCATGATGATGATTTCAATCCTTTATGAAATTAGGAAACTGATGATCAATAGTTTAATTAGTGTTCCCTGGAATGTTATAAATTCATGATCATAGTTAATATATATCTCTTTAGTTCAAACTATATCATTGATAAAAAATAATTTGTTATTTATAATAATAAAATATATAATTTTACGTGATGTGTATAATTTTTTATCTATGAAATAGATGAAAGATATTTCTTAAATTATTATAAACATTTACCATATATATTTATTGTTAGAAATCCATAGTCCACATCATCAGTAATATTATCCATTGGAATCATCAAAGATTGATTTCAAATAATTAACTATGTAATCATAATAATAATTATATAATTTTATAATTTTCCATAGTCATCATTCCCCTTAAAGTGACTAGTAATCTAGTAAAGAATTGTTTTTCAAAATACCCTTAAAACTTTTCTGGAATTTGACCTCCATCCATGATTGAATTTAATTATCATGTAGAAATATCTCATATAGCATGGAATACTCATCACATCATAAAATATCACATTTATTTTGATGATTCATTCTTGTATTAAAAGAAAATAAATTCAATTAAATGTCATGATTTATCAAGCTAAACTGAAAAATAAACCATGTTTTGGTTTGCATATCATTTTCAATAGAAATAATTTGATTGTGATATCAATATATTCATTCATTAGAATTCACAAATATATTTTATGTGTGTTATTAAAACAAATAACTCTAATTTATTAAGTTATAACATGATTTTAGTTATTTTAATGATCATCTTATTCACACGTGCATATATAAATTATAAGAAGCTCTTAAATACATATACATATCAGTCATTGACTCACACATTGGTCTCATTTAATATCATAATTCTTTTCATGACTCTAATATATATCATAGTGACACTTAAACTATTTTAAATTAATTATACATAGTTTCACATAATTACTATGATGAAGTAAAATGAATGATATTAATTATTAAAAAATATCATTTTCTATAATTTTAGTCCCCACACAAGAAAATACAAGATAACTTCTTGTAACATAATTCCATCACCAATCATTTTAAACCTATAGAAAACATATTAACAATCATTATTTACAATAATTAAAAAAACATGACCATAAATTAAATATTCATCAACAATTCCACTGGGTATATTAATCTCCCCTTGTAATTTATTTTTAATTTCAATTGAAACCATTATAAAATAATGATGAATTATACCATATCATTCATATATAAAAAATCATAGAATTTTCCAAATAACAAAATTATTGATAGAATATAAAATGATAGATTTTTGTGTTTTTATCTCTTTATTAATAGATGACAATAAATATGTTTTCTATGTGATAACATGATCTCCCCAAAAAAATACCAACACTAAATCAAACTATAAACCTAGTTAAAATTATTATATCTACTAAATTATAAACATAAAATAATAAAACTATAATTATCCACTTACTTCATCGTGAATATAATATTGTACATACATCTCTCCCTTCGATGACATAATCCAAGTATCAATAGGGTTTATCCAAATGATTCCTACTAGAAGAAAGAGGGTAATAACTCCCATTTAAAGTCTCAATGTCACGAATATTACCTTAAGAAGAGTATTAATTGTACTATTTTTCCACAAATACTAGGTCCAAATAAATTCCATCTTTATGTCTCAATTTTACATTATCTTCTTTATAAAATGAAATTTGATGTCATTGATCATATATATTGATTGTAGAACTATATTTTAATAATTTTTGAGAACATTAGTTTTAATATCGGATTCAGATATTGTATTCAACCATCACTATAAAATTATCAACTTACACTTTATTACATATCATTAGGGTGAAAACACTAGTTACAACTATATTTTTTTCTTATATAGTAATCTATGTGACTTAGTTTTGTTTAATATAGTTCCATGTCACCTAGTTATCTCCAATGTCAAAATTTCCATTCGATGTAGAACATGAATCATCATATACTCCTTCTATGTTGTAATATATAAAAATGGAAAAAAGATAAATTGTACCATATTTTACGAAAATCCCACAACATAATGTTACATTGACCTATATATGTAATCGTTTAACAATAATATAATATGACTACATTTGATCACTATAATATCTATCACTAATACTAACTATATAGACACTATATGGCCAAGAATATATGATATATATAATTAAATAAATATGTTTACTGAAATATAATTTATTTACACTTTGTCCTTCAACATTCGTATTCAATTTTATCTACTCATGGAATTTAGTATTTACAATAATTAAATCCACTATCTTATATTTCATTAATAATTTCCAATTATAAAACTCTTGGGATAAGAAAATAAAATATCCCTCTTCTATGACTTATAACATTACAACGTATCACAAAACTACTAATATTTTCAACTCATTTTTTATTTCATTAAGATTATAATTTTCCTTATTATCATGCAAATTATCTCCATAAAAATTCATATTATAATCATATATAATATAAATGAGTATATATACTTTTTCAACACAAAAGTTTGAATTGATCTCTATTATTAATTTCTATGATTTCATAATTTTCAATCAAATTATCATCCTTTTATACATAATATATTGTTAATGATTTAATCAATAGAGGTTATTTTTAAATTTTTTCATCATGTATGCATCAATGTCACACAATATATTATTTGTACACACAGTATATTCTTCTACTTTATTCTCACCACGGAAAAATTAAGATTTCATTTCCATTGGTTATATATTATAATAATTATTAGAAGACCAAATATGGAACATCTAGATAGCCTATAATATGAAAATAGAGTAATATCCTAATAATGATATTTATCTAACACTTTAGTGTCTCATGATCACATTAGCATGGATTTTTTCCACAACCCCCTTACATTATCATTCATCGTATTCCAAAATACCATCTTCCTTCAAATTACATTCATTATTTAGTGTCATAAAAAAATACCCATGTTGAAATATATTCAATATGTTATATCACAGAAACCCCCAAATAAAATCCTCTCCAAAATTGTTTATGATTCATTTGATTTTTTTGTTCTACCAGACAGATGAGTGAGGATTAATTTTCAAACACAACCCATCATTTAGTTGGTTCAGAATTGTGTTCCATAATTTATATCTTTATTCATGTATACACTAGAAAAGATAATTATCAAATGATATTTTATGTACAAGAATAATATATAGTACTATGTAACTTTGGTTTCATTCTCTTGGAATCCTTCATTTCATCATATATTAGGTAAAAATTAAAATTTATTATTTTGTGTCTTGAAATCAATGTTATTTTCAATGTTCTTGTTAATTTTATAAATTTTGATTTCATAAGTATATTCAAAAACCACTATATATATAATATTATATTGGGGATAATTTTATATTATTTTCCCACTATATCATTCAACCATATATTGGAGAGTTTCATACCATCACAAATAGTCTTCTCGATCTAATAGGTTCCCTTTAAATAAACTATCCTTATTACATTCAATGGATTTTAATAGTTTTATCTCATTGATTTTGATTAATTATAGGATATAAAAACATTGAAATGTCTCAATATCGGATTCAATTATACCATGTTATCTATGATTTCACATTTGGGATTGTACTTAAAATAATCAATTTTAAATGTTATTTTTAGTCCACATGGATTATATCTAAAATAACGCTAATCCTACAAAGCCAGTAATCACAATTCCATTAATTTTAATCGTTCTCTTTTTTAGGTCTATAGAAATCCACTATGAATTTTAGTATGTAAAGAGTGTTGTAATAATGGTTAATGCTTGACATTTCAAAGTATTATTTAATGGAATTTCTAGGATTATTTTTATTATCAGTTGACTTTTAACATTCCATTTGTAAATCTTGGACACATTCACTCCCTATCACTTTTTCTTAAAAAATAACACTATTTAAATTTTTTAAAAATTAATAAATAATTTTTAAAAATTAACAGTAACATATTTATATTTCCCTTTCACTGGTCTACACAAGTCACAGTGAACTATTTTAGGAGGCATTACAGACCGTGTATCTACTCTATTGTGGATTAAAATAAAAAATTTCCCTTTTGAATGGTTTTTAAAGACATATATCTATGATGAATTAATTAAATTAGATCCCTCAAAAATTTCTATTAGATGTATTACTCCAATATTTTAGTATAATTTTTCAATTTTATTAATTATAATAGAAATTTTATTTTACATTAATATTGTAGAAATAATATTTAGGATCTCTATTTAAAAAAATATTTCTGAGGGTTCTATATTCCATTTTGTTTATATTTCCAATGTCAATTATTTTTATGTGATAGTATTTTTTATTCTAAATTAACTCAATATATTAACCTCTATGTTCTATTACACTAAATAGATTATGTATAACCCATCAATAAAAAATATCATCTATTTTCATCTTGCCCTGGTCAATTGTATCTATTCTAGTAAATATGGATTTAATGTACCCTAATTTATTATAGTTACTAAACCAAAATAATATACTATTACCTTTTTTCAAATCACTATATCCTCTATCTTGTATGATGTGAATCTTCTATAAATGATCCATAACAATTCCAATTTACTATCATTTATTTCAACAAAAATACTCAATTAAATTTTATCTTTCAGTTATTGATTGTATTATTTCCTATATAATTTTTTATTATCAAAATGAAATCATTGTTATACCCTCTTGTATCCAATGAAAATAAATCTTATGTCCTCTATAGTTATCCTGAGCAACCTCATACTAATTTTATAGAGATACTCATGTTCCATTATCATATATTCTTTTATTTTTTTATTGATGCATTCCCTACTTTCATTGTATCTCACCCGTAATTCAAACTATATTTGATTCAATGAGAGATATATTTTTTTTAAAAACATTTTTGTTCGCATTGGCACCACAACACAAAAAATATCTGATGATATTATTTATTCTATGAAATTTAGATGTATTCCATAGAAATTTGATTCTCATTTTTGTAACACTACTGTAGTTTTTGAATACTATGTGTATCAAATTTTTATAAAAGTTAGACAGATTTTAATATTATTATGACATAGAATAGAAATATTATTATCTAAACATGACTATTATAACCTAGTTTTTGGGTTGGAATGTATAAATAAGAATAATTGAATCATGAAATATATGCAGAGTTAATTTTCATATTAATTAAAATTATAAAAATAAAAAATCACCTTCATCTAAATAATTTTATTTTTGAAATTTATAATATCTAAATTATTTTATTCCATTGGAATAATTTTTTCATGGAAATGGTTTGTAGGTGTTTTTTTTGTGTGAATAGTTACAATTAAATTATCTGTTTTTTGAATGTATACTTAAAAAAATGAAATTCATTTTTAAAAATATTTTTTCAATATTATATTATGGTTATATTTGGTGATTTTTCAAAAATGTTTATTTATTTGTTAATAGTAAAAAATACACATTTTCATAGTGCCGTAAATTATATATAAATATAATGATATAATAATATCTTAAATTTTTATAAACCCATATTACTATATAAAATATTTTTTAAGAATAATTATATTTATTCCAAAGTATTATATTACTTATAAATCCATGTTTGGGATTTCTTATATTAACATAATGCTTGTATTCTAATAATAGAACTATTTTTACACATTTTAATAATTATTTATTTTTAAGGGTACATATAGTATTTGTTGGATTTTAAGATTCATAATTACTCTATTATGATATTTTATTCAATATATTATATTTTAGTCAACATTATATATGATTTTTTTATAAAATTATTTTAATAAATAAAAAATATTTTTTCAAAAAACTTTTTATCGTGAATTTCATATACATATATTTAACATGATCATTAGCACCATTAGAAAAATAATCATTAAAAATTTATTTCAAATTTCAAATACTAATGATCGTATTTGCTAAATATTTATAATTTTATTTTAGTCCATATGGTATTGTAACTGTTATAGATATTCATTACTATGATAAAAGGTTAAAATGTGTTAAAAATGCGTAATATATAATGAAAATTGATAAAATGACCAAAATATATTCAAATTATAATGGTCGACAGTATTTTATCAATATCTTTATTAAATTCAATATATTGAAAAATTTATCACCATTAATAGAGTAAGGCATATAATATATAGTTACATTTCATGAGTTCTAATCATTTAAACCTATATCACATGTAAAAAAGGAAACAACTATACACATTAATTTAGAATCATTGAGACACCTAGAATGGCCAAAACCAATCCAATCACATCCCAACTATCATGACCACATCATATCGCTCATTTTCTTACCCAAACAGCATCTTAGGAATGCTTATGTCTTATGTTAAATGATGATTTATAAGATGTGGTATAACCTTAAAATGAGTTCATTAATTTTATTTATTCTTATAAATACTTTAATTATATCATATCCATGTTGATATCAAAACATAAAAATATTATGTGTACATCATTTTTTTTATTTTGGTGAAAAATAATGTATCTTCCCCCTTTCTATCAAATGGTAAATGAATGCATTGGTCCCGCGTATGTGTGGACTACAACCTCCATGAAGTGATACGTCATATATTTTATCAAACTAAATTATAAATTTTATATATGGTGTATATAATTACTATGGGTGAAATTAATGATATAATTATCCATCTAGGATGATTATATATTATCTTCCTTCTTAACCTTTGATCCATTGGAAAACTGATAACATTTGTTGTGAATACTATTATGAAAACAACTTCATGGATCATTATAAATTTTTTTCATTCATTCATCTCATGTTTTTAAATAAAGATATATTAAATGAATAAAATATTATATTTTAAATATTTATATGGTTCCTAAAATATACACTATTTCCTAAATCATTTCCTTTTTATTCTTTATAAAAATAAAAATGTTGTTCTAGTGTGAGTAAAAATAGCATCTATATGTAGCGAAACATTTCAATTTCTACAACATATTTTAATATTTGACTCTATAAGTTTTATTATGTATAGAAATGATAAATATTACATATATAATATTCAAGATATTATATTGTATTGAACCATTGGACAATGTATAACCTACCAATTTTTTGGGATAAGGAACCAAACACCATCAAAATATGCTATATGAACTCAACCGATTTAGACACTATTCAATTCATTTTAATAAATTAAATAAACATATTATGATATGGGAAATAAGTTGTAAGAGGATCATAGTAATGAAAATAATTATTGTAATTTCATTACACTAAATTATGTAATGTATCCATGTAAAGACTTGGACATTCTTGGTCATCACATTTCTAGTATTGATTTTGTATGGTGTTCGGGGGAGGTTCTGGGTGTTTTTGGAGGAAACTAGTGGTGTAATAAAACCACTATAGGGAATACACACTGTGTAAGTGTATTACATGATATAAAATTTGGTTTTATGTATAACGACCCATTCCTTACATACATTGTTAATACTTTGAAATTGAAGCACACTTATTACAACATATGACAAAACCACAAAGGACCGTATAGGTATAGTGTCTTTAGAAACTGGGAAACATAAACAACTGGTTCATAAATCTTCTACAGTGTCTCTCATTTATTTCATCATATCTTGGGTCCCTTTTAGCATATTCTACTTAATATCCATCTTCCTAACCTGGGGAAAAGAAAACATAAAAGGGTGAGCTCAAATGCTCAGCAAGGGCAAATAAAGGAAATAAAAATCATATCATATCTTTATGAAAATCAAAACCTGCAAAAGAGATCATAATATCTTAACATGGAATAAATCATAGAAGTGAAAATGAGATCCCCATAATCATAACATAAAACTTGAAACATTGTGGCATGCACACATAATCATAGAGAATCATTTCTTGTTAGTCAAGACTCATTGCCAAGACTATCTTAGTGGACAAAGTCCCTTTTTGAATCGAGTATCCCTCGTTTCAGTCCTGTTTCACTGAACCGGTATAACCTACCGTTCCAGCCCTGTCTATCTCATGAGATATAAAATCTTTACCCAATTCATTGGAGGGAGATATAGGTCCCACCCATCTTATAATGAATCCTTTCTTATGTGTTCCACATAATCATAAAACATACATCATCGCATAACACATGTAACAAAAATGGGATTCATGAAACATCATGACATCATAAATCAATTCATATAAGATAAAGGAATTCATAAAAATAATTCCATCGAAAACATGAACAAATCAATTTAATAATAGGGATAAAAACACAACCCTTTATTATCTTAGATGGAAAATCATTTTGATAAAACACTTGAACTCCATTCATGAGGAAAATATCCTTTCTTCTTAAAAAACATTTTTCATTTCATAACATGTCATACAACTTTAAAATAAAAGAAGTTTATTAAAAATAAACTTGAAACTTGTAAAGGAAGCTTTTTGGAAACAATGTTTTAAAAACCCAATCATGCCGTATAAGTTAAAAAAACATTCTTCGTACTTTTGTCAGAAAGTCAAAAAGTACCTCGTATGAAAAACGACAAAATATTCCTTTCATATATTTTACAAAAAAAACATACCGAAGGGTAAAATTGGATATAAACTATTGTAGAAGGATGGAAATAATATTACATATTGAGGGAACATGGATGTGGATGATAAAATACACCCCAGTAATTACCAAAGTAAATACAATCTCGGATAAAAGTGAGATTGTGATATTTCCCTTACCTTTGGTCCGATTTGCTTTGTTCGTGTCCGAAGCTCCTGTATAATGGTTTAAATAATGTTATTGACTTATTACAGAATCATACATATTGATATGATATCATATATGGTCATATTATTAGCTTCTTGTTAGTAATATTTCATTGTTACTTGTTACTCGGATCTTTATAACTTTTTGTTCTTATGCGTGTTTTGTCGAATATATTCTTATTCTTATCTTTAGGTTATAGATAATTCATTTACAGAATGGTATTAGTGTAGTATATACCATATTCATTCATTCAATTCATTTATATAATCATTATGAAATGAAGATCATCTAGAACGAGTCGCATCACATCGTGGAGACGGTATTCCGTACGTACGCACGAGTGATGATATCGTTCCTATGATCATGGAATTGTATTGGAGTATATATATATATTATTTCAGTATCAATATTACTTTATAATAATCATATATAGTTACTCATTACACCATTATAACCATCCTTGTAAGGTGATGGTGGAAAAATAGATTACACCACGGTGTGGAGACGGTATTCCGTACGTACGCACGCGCGGTGATTTCATTTTTCCGTAGGATGGATAGAAGGTGAATTATGGTTTTTTCATATTTATAATAACATATCAGTATGTAAGTAATACTGATGTTATTACTTTATCATGAAACAACTAAAGAAGAAGAAGTTGAAGAAGAAAGAAATTGAAAAGATCGGTAATGGATATTACCTCTTCTTTGGAACGCCTCTTTGAATCCTCCACTTAAGGAACTAAGATTGGTCTTTGGAGAAGACCAGGACCTCTAGGATTATTCTAGGGAAGTGGAGAAGAGAAAATGGCAGGGGTTGGCCGAGCTTTAGTGCTCAAATTGGTGTGAGGAGGAGGGGGAGGAGGTGCCCTTTTATAAGGGAGGAGAGGGGCACCTTAGGAATATCTGAAAATATTATTTTATATTAAAGTCAAAATCGGTTTATAATGGTTCCAAAGGGTCTTATTTCGAAGCTAAAGTGGGTATGGGTAGAAATCCTATCAACCAATAGGATTTAGACAAGTTTAGGGTATTATTTTAACCTTATCAATTAGATTTAACTCTAAGTTAATTAATTTAACTTTTACCGTGTCTTTTTGTTTTCTTTCACTATATGGTTAATACACTTACTATAACATGCCAAACGAACCCCAAATTGTTTATTATTAATATATATATCCTTATCTAAGTCATTTGTCCGAACCTTAGATTTTTAGGAATAAAATAACAATTAATAATATAATATTTGATTTAAAAACTATTTTGTGTCAATTTTGACACTATTTGATATATGATTTTTTTGAAAGTCATAACATATTTATATGTTCGAAACAAGTTGATTAAATCAACATTAATATATCATAGTAACCTATAAAATTAGTGGAATTCATAAAAAGTCTTAAATTACATTTATTTTGGTATTTATATTATCAATTTTGTCAATATTTCATTAATAAGATAATTACTGCATCATCTTTGTGTCATAAATAAATTAAATTATTTGATGTCTAAAAATTACAAATAAAATACCATCATGTTTGAAATCTTTGTAGCTTTCTAATGAATATTTACAATCGAATTTATATTATGTATAACCCCATATTAAAAATGATTTACTTATTAAACTTTAATTTTAACTATTTTAACCCTTCTTTAAATAAATTAATAATAAATGTCCTAATCTAATCCAAGTGGGCCTAAATGGTCATATTTTATTCCTAAGTTTGTTTTTTGTCGAATTACACTTGTCCAATAGAATTAGGACATGTGTTAGGGTAATATTGATATCATATTTACCCTTAGTTACCCTATTTACTATTAACCGCGGTAAAAAAAAAGTAAAAAGTTACTATTCACCAAAATATTATTTTTATCTCATTGAACCACATTTTACTTACTGATATCAACCGTGTTTGTCGGATTTTCGAAATTCCATTCACAGAAGCGGTAAAATTATGTTTTATGCAAAATTCAGTTTTTAACCTACCACTTAGTGGTTTCACTATTCATCAAAAATTGAAAGTTTTCAGAAAAATACCAAAATTTCACCGTAGGCTAATTTCGATATTCTGAGTCCAAAAATGAAGTCCATTTTGAAAAATAAAATTTATAAAATTTCAAAAAGTGGTTATTACTATTCATAACGGCTAGTTTTAATAGCATATTGTTGTTTAGTGAAACTCGGTATTGCGTACGACGCAAGCTATCGAGGAAGGTCGCAATTGCGTGTAAAGCAAGCCAAGCAAGTGTTGTGTAGAAAAAGATTCCTTTGATGATTCATATAACATAAAAGTCTCGGGTGTTACATTCTACCCCCCTTAAAAAGAATTTCGCCCTCGAAATTCGTCACTTTGCAACAAACAGATGAGGATACTTCTCCCTCATCATATCCTCAAGCTCCCATGTAGCTTCTTCAAGTTGGTGGTTTCTCCATAAAACTTTTACCAAGCGAGTGGTCTTGTTTCGTAGGACTTTTTCGCTACGATCCAGAATCTATATCTGCTGTTCTTCATAAGAAAGATCTTGCTCCAGCGGTATAACTTCTGAGCTGAGTACATGTGAAGGATCTGTTATTTACTTTCTCAGGAGAGATACATGGAACACATCGTGAACTTGAGAGAGATTCGGTGGAAGCGCCAATCGGTAAGCTACCTTCCAAACACGATCCAGTATTTCAAAAGGACCGATATATCTAGGGATCAACTTCCCCTTCTTTCCAAATCTCATAACCCTCTTCCAGGGAGATATTCGTAAGAACACTTTATCGCCCACTTCAAACTCTAGGTCTTTTCTTCGGTTGTCGGCATAACTTTTCTGTCGACTCTGAGCTGCTCTTATGTGTTGTTGAATAGATCTGAACTTTTCTGCCATTTCATCAACGAGATCAGGTCCTAATAGCTTTCTTTCCCCAACTTCATCCCAGCAAGTTGGAGTCCTGCATTTCTTTCCATAGAGAGCTTCATAAGGAGCCATCTGAATACTGGAGTGAAAGCTATTATTATAAGAAAATTCCACCAAAGGTAGGTGTTGATCCCAACCTCCTTTGAAATCCATAGAGCAAGCTCTCAACATATCTTCTAGGGTTTGAATTGTTCTCTCAGACTGACCGTCTGTCTGGGGATGATAAGCAGTGCTGAAACTCAACTCTGTATCCAGAGTATGCTGAAGACTTTGCCAGAACTTCGAGGTAAATCTCGGATCTCGATCAGATATAATAGAAAGTGGTACTCCATGCAATCTTAACACTTCCTTTACATATCTCCTGGCAAGCTGATCTAGAGAGAAATCCTCTCTAATAGCAATGAAGTGTGCAAACTTTGTAAGACGATCAACTATGACCCAGATAGAATTATTGCCTTTGGATGTTTTAGGAAGTCCTGTGACAAAGTCCATAGTGATGTTTTCCCATTTCCATTCAGGTATGGGTAATGGTTGTAACATCCCCTTAGACTTCTCTCTCTCAGCTTTAACTTGTTGACAAACCAAGCATCGAGAGACATATTCAGCAACATCTCTTTTCATTCCATCCCACCAGAAGTACTCTTTCAGGTCCCTATACATCTTCGTGCTTCCAGGATGAATAGAGAATGATGAACTATGAGCCTCATCCAGCAGCTCATTCTTTAATTCGGGGATGGGAGGAACGCAAACCCGATTCCTGAAGTTTATTATCCCATCACAATCAAGGTTGAATTCAGGAACATTTCTCACCTTCTTTTGTAACTCGACATCTTCTTTCTGTGCCTCTTTAATCTTCACATGTATATATGGTTGAACATTCATTTGAGAAAGATAAGATTTTTCCCCTTCCATTATAATTCCAAGATCCATCCTTTGTAAATCCATAAATATTGGATCTTTTGTGATCCTCATCACGGATAAACTAGCATGGTCTTGTCGACTTAATGCATCTGCCACCTTGTTTGCTTTCCCAGGGTGGTAATGGATTGAGCAGTCATAATCCTTAATCAGCTCCAACCATCTTCTTTGACGCATATTCAACTCCTTTTGAGTGAAAATATACTTTAAACTTTTATGATCAGTATAAATATCACACCTTTCACCATAAAGGTAATGCCTCCAAATCTTTAATGCAAAGATTACCGCAGCCAACTCCAAATCATGTGTTGGGTAATTTTGCTCATGGATTTTCAACTGTCGTGAGGCATAAGCTATCACCATATCATTTTGCATAAGAACACACCCCAATCCCTTCTTGGATGCGTCACTGTAGATCACAAACCTTTCTCCACTACAAGGCAGTGTGAGCACAGGTGCACTGGATAACCTTCTTTTCAACTCCTTGAAATTCTCTTCACATTCCTCTGTCCAAACAAACTTAACTCCCTTCCGAGTCAACTTGGTTATTGGATTAGATAATCGTGAAAAATCTTTTACAAAACGTCGATAATATCCAGCCAAACCAAGAAAACTTCGGATCTCAGTTACTGTTGTTGGTCTAGACCATCTTTCGATAACCTCTGTTTTTTATGGATCCACAGATATCCCCTCTTTTGAGATTATATGACCCAAAAATGCAACTTTTTGAAGCCAAAATTCACACTTGGTAAATTTGGCATAAAGCTTCTCTTTTCTCAGGGTCTTCAATATAATTCTCAAGTGATCTTCATGCTCTTCCTTGCTCTTTGAATAGACAAGAATATCGTCTATAAAGACTACCACAAATTGATCAAGATAGTCTATAAAGACTCTATTCATTAGATCCATGAAGATAGAAGGGGCATTAGTAAGACCAAATAGCATCACTATAAATTCATAGTGTCCATACCTTGTACGGAAATCCGTCTTTGGTATATCCTCCCTTTTGACCCTTAATTGATGATACCCTGAACGAAGATCAATCTTGGAAAAGTATTGAGCTCCGCGTAGTTGGTCAAATAAGTCATCAATGCGTGGGAGAGGATATTTGTTCTTGATAGTGATCTTGTTAAGTTCTCGATAATCAATGCAAAGTATCATTGATCCATCTTTCTTCTTAACAAATAGAACAGGTGCTCCCCAAGGTGACGCACTAGGGCGTATGAATCCCTTATCAAGATTCTCTTGGAGTTTCTTCTTCAATTCCTGCAACTCAATTGGGGCCATTCTATAAGGTGTCTTTGAAATAGGCAAAGCACCTGGTACGAGTTATATTGAAAACTCAACTTCACGATTTGGTGGAAGACCCGGCAATTCCTCCGGAAAGACATCATAAAACTCCCGTACAATGGGCATATTCTTAATCGTGAGTTTCTCACCAACCATTTGAGATAAATAACCTTCATTTAGTGGAATCAATACCCATAAGATGGAAGAAATTTCCACTGGAAGGTTATGTTCATCCTTGCATTGGTATACGATCGTAGATTGATCTGGAATATGAAATGTGACTTCCCTTCTTTGGAAATTGATATGAGCTCCATGTAGAGAAAGCCAATCCATGCCAAGAATCACATCAAATTCCACTAAAGGAAGGATCACAAGATTTGCAGGAAGCACTTTCCCACAAACTTAGATCGGAGAAGAATTATAAACTTTTGATGCGATTGATGTGCCATTAGGTGTTGTCACAGCTAACTCAACATCTAATTGTTGAGGTAATACGGTGATACCCTCAGAAAAGTCTTCAGAAATAAAAGAGTGGGTGGATCCAGAATCAAATAAAACATTTTCTACTTTAGAGTGGATGGTAAGTGTACCTTTCACCACATTGTTATCGTACTGCACATCGCTGATAGAAATTGCATGTGACTTTCCTTTGTCTTTAGCCTTAAGAGTTTGTTGACGTCGACCATCATCATCAACCCTTGGATTTGGGCATTGATTGGCATAATGCCCCATCTCCTTGCACTTGAAACAGTGAAGTGTAGTAGGTTCATTCTGTGTATCCCTTCCTTTGTTTGCGTCATTAGACATCTTCTTCCCATTATCACGGCATTCAAATGCCCGATGACCTTCTTTTCCACATTTAAAACATTTACTTGTCCCTTTAAGACAACTCCCTCCATGTTTCTTTCCACACTTTGAGCATAAGTTCATCTTCTTTTCAGTGTGCTCTTTAGAGTTTCCTTTGAATTCCATCTTCCTCTTCTTATCAAACCCATGCGACTGATGGGTTACTCCAATCTCCATCTCGAATTTGAGAGCACATAGAACGATTTCCTCGTAGTTATTGAAGTCCCTTATGGCTAACGCCCTTCGAAGACTTGGTTTTATGCCACTGAAGAATCGATCGATCTTACTCTCAGGTTGGATAATAATACCAGAAGTGTACCTTGCAAGTCTTGTAAAATTTGCTTCATAGGTACCAACAGATTCTTCATCCCTTTGCTTCAGTTCAAGAAACTCTTTCTCCATCTTTGTTCGGAGAATACGAGGGAAGTACTTATTGAAAAATAAGTTCTTGAACTCGTACCATTCCATAGACTCAATTTCATCCCTTTGCCTCGTATTCTTAACAAGATTCCACCATTGATCAGCATCTCCTTCCAAACGATACACTGTTAGTATGACTTTATCATGTTCAGAACATTGAAGAACTGAAAACATCTTTTCAGTAGTACTAATCCATTGTTCAGCAACTAATGGATCAGTAGACCCGCTGAAAGAAGGTGGACGCTGCCTCATGAAGGATTCAACAGAATGTTGCTCCCTCCTTTGCTCGTTTGGAAATCCTGCATGATTCATAGCTTGAGAAAGTTGTGTGAGCATGGATACAAGATTTTGCATTCCAGCTCCCATATCGTTTGGTTGCTCAGGGGGACAATCATTGCATTGCCCATCGCATTCCGCATTAACACGGTTCCTTCGGGTTCCAGCCATTGAATAAAACCAAGAAGAATAGTGTGAGCAACACTAATTATAATAGGAAACCACATAATTCAAGAATAAAATTTTCATGCTTAAGGTCTTATCCTAGGTTATTCAAGGCCATTTCTAAAACACTAAGATTGTGTTCTATGCTTAGACTTATCCTTAGGGTTCTTACTAAGGGTTTCACATCCTAGTTTCCAAAGGTTGACTATACCTTTCCTCTGATACCAACTATAACGACCCATACTTTACATACATTGTTAATACTTCGAAATTGAAGCACACTTATTACAACATATGACAAAACCACAAAGGACCGTATAGGTATAGTGTCTTTAGAAACTGGGAAACATAAACAACTGGTTCATAAATCTTCTACAGTGTCTCCCATTTATTTCATCATATCTAGGGTCCCTTTTAGGATATTCTACTTAATATCCATCTTCCTGACCTGGGGAAAAGAAAACATAAAAGGGTGAGCTCAAATGCTCAGCAAGGGCAAATAAAGGAAATAAAAATCATATCATATCTTTATGAAAATCAAAACCTTCAAAAGAGATCATAATATCTTAACTTGGAATAAATCATAGAAGTGAAAATGAGATCCCCATAATCATAACATAAAACTTGAAACTTTGTGGCATGCACACATAATCATAGAGAATCATTTCTTGTTAGTCAAGACTCATTGCCAAGACTATCTTAGTGGACAAAGTCCCTTTCTGAATCGAGTAACCCTCGTTTCAGTCCTGTTTCACTGAACCGGTATAACCTACCGTTCCAGCCCTGTCTATCTCATGAGATATAAAATCTTTACCCAATGCATTGGAGGGAGATATAGGTCCCACCCATCTTATAATGAATCCTTTCTTATGTGTTCCACATAATCATAAAACATACAACATCGCATAACACATGTAACAAAAATGGGATTCTTGAAACATCATGACATCATAAATCAATTCATATAAGATAAAGGAATTCATAAAAATAATTCCATCACAACCTGAACAAATCAATTTAATAATAGGGATAAAAACATAACCCTTTATTATCTTAGATGGAAAATCATTTTGATAAAACACTTGAACTCCATTCTTGAGGAAAATATCCTTTCTTCTTAAAAAACATTTTTCCTTTCATAACATGTCATACAACTTTAAAATAAAATAATTTTATTAAAAATAAAAATGAAAACTTGTAAAGGAAGCTTTTTGGAAACAATGTTTTAAAAATCCATTCATGCCGTATAAGTTAAAAAAACATTCTTCGTACTTTTGTCGGAAAGTCAAAAAGTACCTCGTATGAAAAACGACAAAAGATTCCTTTCATATCTTTTACAAAAAAAAACTTACCGAAGGGTAAAATTGGATATAAACTATTGTAGAAGGATGGAAATAATATTACATATTGATGGAACATGGATGTGGATGATAAAATACACCCCAGTAATTACCAAAGTAAATACAATCTCGGATAAAAGTGAGATTGTGATATTTCCCTTACCTTAGGTCTGATTTGCTTTGTTCGTGTCCGAATCTTCTGTATAATGGTTTAAATAATGTTATTGACTTATTCCAGAATCATAAATATTGATATGATATCATATATGGTCATATTATTAGCTTCTTGTTAGTAATATTTCATTGTTACTTGTTACTCGGGTCTTTATAACTTTTTGTTCTTATGCGTGTTTTGTCGAATAAATTCTTATTCTTAACTTTAGGTTATAGATAATTCATTTACAGAATGGTATTAGTGTAGTATATACCATATTCATTCATTCAATTCATTTATATAATCATTATTAAATGAAGATCATGTTGAACGAGTCGCATCACATCGTGGAGACGGTATTCCGTACGTACGCACGAGTGACGATATCGTTCCTATGATCGTGGAATTGTATTGGAGTATATATATATATTATTTCAGTATCAATATTACTTCATAATAATCATATATAGTTACTCATTACACCATTATAACCATCCTTGTAAGGTGATGGTGGAAAAATAGATTACACCACGGCGTGGAGACGGTATTCCGTACGTACGCACGCGCGGTGATTTCATTTTTCCGTAGGATGGATAGAAGGTGAATTAGGGTTGTTTCATATTTATAATAACATATCAGTATGTAAGTAATACTGATGTTATTACTTTATCATGAAACAACTAAATAAGAAGAAGTTGAAGAAGAAAGAAATTGAAAAGATCGGTAATGGATATTACCTCTTCTTTGGAACGCCTCTTTGAATATTTCACTTAAGGAACTAAGATTGGTCTTTGGAGAAGACCAGGACCTCTAGGATTATTCTAGGGAAGTGGAGAGGAGAAAATGGCAGGGGTTGGCCGAGCTTGAGTGCTCAAATTGGTGTGAGGAGGAGGGGGAGGAGGTGCCCTTTTATAAGGGAGGAGAGGGGCACCTTAGGAATATCTCAAAATATTATTTTATATTAAAGTCAAAATCGGTTTATAATGGTTCCAAAGGGTCTTATTTCGAAGCTAAAGTGGGGATGGGTCGAAATCCTATCAACCAATAGGATTTAGACAAGTTTAGGGTATTATTTTAACCTTATCAATTAGATTTAACTCTAAGTTAATTAATTTAACTTTTACCGTGTCTTTTTGTTTTCTTTCACTATATGGTTAATACACTAACTATAACATGCCAAACGAACCCCAAATTGTTTATTATTAATATATATATCTTTATCTAAGTCATTTGGCCTAACCTAAGATTTTTAGGAATAACATATCAATTAATAATATAATATTTGATTTAAAAACTATTTTGTGTCAAATTTGACACTATTTGATATATGATTTTTCTGAAAGTCATAACAGAATTATATGTTCGAACCAAGTTTATTAAATCAACATTAATATATCATAGTAACCTAGAAAATCAGTGTAATTCATAAAAAGTCTTAAATTACATTTATTTTGGTATTTATATTATCAATTTTGTCAATATATCATTAATAAGATAATTACTGCAGCATCTTTGTGTCATAAATAAATTAAATTATTTGATGTCTAAAAATTAAAAATCAAATACCATAATGTAGGAAATCTTTTTAGCTTTCTAATGAATATTTACAATCGAATTTATCTTATGTATAACCCCATATTAAAAATGGTTTACTTATTAAAATTTAATTATAACTAATTTAACCCTTCTTTAAATAAATTAATAATAAATGTCCTAATCTAATCCAAGTGGGCCTAAATGGTCATATTTTATTCCTAAGTTTGATTTTGGTTGAATTAAACTTGTCCAATAGAAATAGGACATGTTTTAGGGTAATATTGATATCATATTTACCCTTAGTTACCCTATTTACTATTAACCGCGGTAAAAAAAAGTAAAAAGTTACTATTCACCAAAAAATTATTTTTATCTCATTGAACCACATTTTACTTACTGATATCAACCATGTCTGTCGGATTTTCGAAATTCCATTCACAGATGCGGTAAAATTATGTTTTATGCAAAATTCAGTTTTTAACCTACCACTTAGTGGTTTCACTATTCATCAAAAATTGAAAGTTTTCAGAAAAATACCAAAATTTAACCCTAGGCTAATTTCGATATTCTGAGTCCAAAAATGAAGTCCATTTTGAAAAATAAAATTTATAAAATTTCAAAAAGTGGTTATTACTATTCATAACGGCTAGTTTTAATAGCATATTGTTGTTTAGTGAAACTCGGTATTGCGTACGACGCAAGCTATCGAGGAAGGTCGCAATTGCGTGTAAAGCAAGCCAAGCAAGTGTTGTGTAGAAAAAGATTCCTTTGATGATTCATATAACATAAAAGTCTCGGGTGTTACATTATGACTTTTCCAGTTACAGTTCGTGATGTGTTCATTTTCATGGAAAAATAATTAAGAGGTGATTCATTTCTCAGCATGAACCCAACCCTAATGATTACATGACATGAAATGGGATTACACATCATCTAATTTCCTAATAATATGTGTCCTAAAATGGTGAATCACTCAGGGTTATTTTTTAAACCCAATGGTAGTGCCTCCCTATCTCATTCCAGATGATCCATCGATGAGTTCCCCTATAATTTCATTTTGTTTTAGACAATGATAGATTCTACGCATCCCTTATTTGATGGATGGTGAGTTTTACCTTAGTTATCAACTGTTTTATATCATTCTTATCCTAAGGATATAGTATTGCAATGTTTTTTTGGTTTTAAATGTGTATTGGTGTAGATACTCAAGCTTGAGATAAATGAACAATACATTACTTTTGCGGAAAACATAATACATGAAACAACTAGATGCCCAATGATCGTATTAGTTTAGTGTCTTTGGGAACTGAAAACATAATCTTCTAATCATGGTGAAATATCTTCAAAATCTCCCATAAATATCTTCCCCTTTTTCCTTCATACCTAAAACCTTTATTTATATCACGGGGAAAATAAAACACAAAAAGGGTGAGCTCAAATGCTCAGTAAGGTTAAGAATGGATAAAATAAAACAAACTATATAAATTTGAACATAAAAACGTGAATATAAAGTTTAAACATCAAAATCATGAGCTGTGAAATAAATGTTGGTAGTACGTAAGGCATAGATCATAAATAAACATTAATCGTGATAAAATATCATGGGAATAAAACATGTAATTGTGGAAACCCATTTATCATATGATATGATTTACATAGTAGCCAAGGCATTTCTACCAAGACCATCATAGTGGAAAATGTCTTTTACTAAACTGGGTTTACCTGCCATTCCACCATGTATTACAGAACTGTATTTACTTTTCATTCTATCCATGTATATCTCATGATATATAAATCATTACCCAATGCATTGGAGTGAGATTTAGGTCCCAACCATCTGATAATGAAATAATTAATTCATGTGACACAAAATAAACATAAATCATTCATCATAACCTAATGAATAAAATGAATTTTATAAACAACATACCATCATTGTAACACACCATGCTTCTATGGTACGCTTCTCTTTAAATAATAGAGCAGCGTGTGTTGTACGCAACCTCGAGTTCTAACACACCGAGACCAATCAAAGTAGCCGTTATTAATAGTAATACACACTTTTTGAAATTATATAAATTTTATATTTAAAAATAGACTTCATTTTTGTATTCGGAATATCGAAATTATCCCAAGTTGAATTTTTTGTAATTTTCTGAGATCTTCCGATTTTTTATTAATAGTGAAAAATACTTAAAAACAACATTTTTTAATCAAAAAAATTTATTGTGATAAATTATACCATTGAGAGGTTTTAAAGTATAATTAGAATATATTTTTACCATTTAATTCAATGGTGGTCCTTATAATTAATTTAACTTTGAAATTTGACATAAACAATAGTCAATATTTTGATATATATTGTTTCTTAAAAACACGCTATTTTTTTGTGACAGAAGGAATTAATTATTAAATTAATTAATTCAACTTATATGTTTTTAATTCTGTAAAATAGACATAATTTTTGAATTAGGAATATCAAATATATCTTAAGGTGAATTTTTTGTATTTTTCTGAAAAACTTCAATTTTATGAATAGTGAAACCTCTAAGTGGTAGTTAAAAAACTAATTTTTTTCATTTAAACGAATCATTACAACTTCTGTGAATTGAATTTCAAAAAATCTGACATACATGGTTGTAATTAGTAAGTAAAATGTTTTTCAATGGGATGAAAATAATTATTTGTGAATATTAACTTTTACAATTTATTAATCACGATTAAATGTAAATGGTGTAATTTAAGGTATATATAATGTTATAATAATATGAAATTACCTTTACACCTGTTCTAACCTTATTGGATGAGTCATGCCCGACCAATAAAATCCATGGGTCAACTTGGGGGCCCCATGGAGCCACTTGGGTAAAAAATGACATTAATAACATTTTATTTAAAGTAAAAATAAAATTGTCACAAACATGTGTTGTTTTACTAAAACAATTATTACATGGGGTAATATAAGTTAACATTTCGGCTATAAATATTCATTGGAAATATAAAAATATTTCTTACATCATGGTAATTTTTTTATAATTTTTAGACATTAAATAAATTAAATTTTTTATGGCATCATGATGAAGCAGTTATTACCTCATTAATTAGAGATTTAAATAATATGAAAAGATAATGTAAAATATAAGACTTACACTATTAAAAAACCTATTTTATGAGTATATTTAGAACCCTTATCACCTTATACTCGAAATATATAATTTTGGGACCTTTTAAATCCGAAAATTACTTCATAATAATGTAGCATTTCATCACCTTCCAAGAGTGCCCCTCCTCTCCTCTTATTAAAGGCCCCCACCACTACCACCTTATTCACACCTTCAATCCATTTGGATCGACCAAACTCTGTGAAAAAACTCTCCCAACATCCCTCTCTTACTCATAGAAGCCTCACATTGGGCAGAAGTCTTCCCAAGGAAGCCTTTGGATCAAATCAAAAAGAGTTACCCGATTTTAAGGTAATGTATTCTCTTATGCTCTTTTGTTTTATTTTGCTTCTCCAACCCCATAAACCCTTTTTATTCCTTTATTTTGTAACAAAACCAGTATATTAAATATAATAGGATGTTTTTAGGATAATTATTTGATTTACACTTACACACTCCTTCGTCTACTGGTTAAAGAACATATTGTTTCTGTGGGTGGCGAATTACCGCCTCACAAAACAATGATTGTTCAATGTTCTTTTAACACCTCTAATTGTGGCCATTATGATGACTCTATTTTAATATATGATATATATATTATGTTTATGTTTTCATTATTCTTATTTATTTCTCATTTATGACATACCTTTATTATTTCTATTATGGGTAAACGCAATAATTTCATTTTAGAAAGTGCGGACTACCGCCCCCTCAATGTGATTTGAGTCGTTAATTCCATATGTGGGACGTATAAAGGATGGAATAAATGATATAATATATGATATTATATTGTAATTATAATATACCTTTATATCATTATGATTCCATTCCATTAAATATGAAATAGAAATGAAAGTAACGGTCATGCGTACGTACGGCTTACTGTCTCCATGAACGGTGCATTTCGTTTCTTACCTCTGAATGTTATGTAATATTATGAATGAATGTATATACTGGATATATATGATATATATGATATCTACATCATTAATATAATTCTGGATATAATGGATATTTTACCACATTAATAACTTGTTATTATAATAATTTTATTTTTGACTCAAGTACCAAAGATCGACAAAACGACTGTTATTAACATAAATAATTACCTAATGTTCATAACATGGTAATAAGTGATATAAAAGGAATAATAAACATGAAAAAAATTCTTAAGAAATTATAAATTAACTCTAGATTTTTATTCAAGAGGTTAATGAACGATCGAGTCAAGTCGGACACGAGGTAAGGGAACTTCTTGACCCAATTTCTGTTCATTTGGATAATCTCCTACTTTGAAATTATGTCATGATATTATTAAGTAAAATATTTTATTTTTACTTTATTTATGTGTACTTATAGTTAATACACATAATAGATCTATTTTATTTAAAAAATTGATCTTTGTATGGGACTTCCTTTCAATCTTCTTTCATTGAGGCATATTTTGTTTTATACACAACATTCTTTTATACGGTTTATAAACCCCTTTGACTTTTACGTTTGTTTAAAAGGAATATTTTTTATACGAAGCATTTTACTAAACGTTAAAAGGGAATGTTTTTTTTTCGTACATATGCGGCGACAATGACTTCTCTGCCATTGTGACCATTATTTGAGTTTCAGCTTCCTCTAAAAGCCATAACTTTTTTTTAAATGAAAAATAAATACCATGTTTTACTTTTCTTTTATTTTGGTATTGAAAATGGTTTTATTATATTAATGTATTGTATTGTTATCTTGTGATTGAAATATGTAAATGTTATGTTTCTTTTATGCATTTCTTATGTGATACGCTTATGTTATGGTTTATGATATGTTTAAACCTTTTAATATAAGGAATGCATTGGACAAAATAAGTGATGGGTGGAGCCCGCAATAGCTCCACGATGCATCGGCAGGTCTCATGAGACAAACTAGTGTCTTGGCATGAGGCCTTGAAAAAATATTTTTTGTAGTCTTGGCATGAGGCCTTGTCTACGTGGTTATGATAGTCTGGAATTATGCATTCCATCTCTATGAAAGTGGTTACTAATATTGCATGTGATTATTTTACTTGTAGAATATCAATCTGAATATGTAAATGGAATTATTTAATTTTATTGTTTCCATATTATGCTGAAGTTCAAGTTTAAAAGGATTTTGTTTTAGTTATACATTTCCTTAAATGTTTATGTTTATTAATGAATGTTTCTACTATATTCCTTACTGATCATCTGAGCTCACCCCTTTCAATGTTTTAATTTTTCTAGGATGTGATGAAGTATATTATGAATGACCTGCAGTGATAGTATGAGGGGATATTAAGACAAGATGTTTTTTTGTTTTACATTATGATGTAATGTAACATTTATGAATGTATCTAGTGTTCCCAAGGCAACTAAACTAGTCGTTCTTTCGATCCTTCATCTTTTGTGATCATGAGAATTTTACGAAATAATGCATTAACTCTGGGTAACTGGGGTCGGGGCGTTACAGTTGGAATCAGAGGCAGTTTATTACTAACCTCGGAAGGTAGATTTAGATAAACTCTGATTAGATCACATATCCCTTAGATAGACTTTGAGGATTAGTATAGAAGAACTTCCTATAATTTGGGTATTATAGATAATTTTTGAGTTTTCCGAGCAATACATCCATGCCTGGATATGAGCAGGTAGAGGCGGCTCTGGTATAGATGTACCTAGGGGTAAAACCCGAAAACCCTGCTTTGAGCTAGACTCGAACGGGAACTGGTGCACGACAACGGGCCTTGCTGCACACTTGGTTACGACACACATGGGGGATATATTTAGGATAATTCTCATTTTCTATACAAACCATTATGAAGGGTTTATGAGTATATACTTCCTCAAAGAAAACATTTTTATGATTATAGTTCATATTCTGTTATGTTATGTGTATTACAAGTATGGAATTATGTATTTTGATTCATAAACTAATCTATTTAATGCCATTGTTTAGAAATGGCGCCTAGTGGGAGGAATGGAAATAGTATCAATGCATGCACTCCATGTACGGATTTCCCTCCTGATCACGATAATTATAATGGATCTGGTGATACAACTAGTGCTGATCAGCTTATAACCATATTGGGACAACTAACTTAGGTTATGAATAATAACCTTACTCATACGGAGCACCTTGATTCGCAACTTGGAGGATCAATGATAGATCGCTTCATGAGGCAACAACCACCAACATTTAATGGGGGTACAAATCCATTAGTAGCTGAGAAATGAATAAATTTCCTAGAGAAAATATCATAGGCTTTAAGGAGTAGTGAAAGGGAAAAATTTGTCATGGCAGTTTACCGCATCATGGGAGAGGCTGATCAATAGTGGTCATTGATTCATAACACAAAGGAATATGATGATGTATCAAATATGGAATGGAGGGATTTCAAAGATATTTTCATAGAAAAATACATTCCTCGTGACCACCGAGCAGATATAGAAAGGCAATTTCTGAGTCTGATACAAAAGGAGGATGAGAATGTTGCAAAGTATGAGGCCAACATTACAAGGTTAGTGAGAAATGCTATAGATTATATATGTAATCCAAGAAGTAATATTGATCGTTTATTTGATGGTTTAAAACCATTTCTCTGTCGATATTTAGTATCACAATCCTTCTCATCGTAAGAAGATATTGTCCCATGTGCTATAAAGACAGAAAAAGAATTCATTATGTCTTATGACAAAAAAGTAAAGCAAGATAAGATGTGAGGGGTGGAACAAGAGACATATAAAGGGAAAAATGGAAAGAAGTATTTTCAATTATATGATAATTGTAGGAAGAATCACTCTGCTACTTGCCTAAAGAGACTGAGAGTTTGTTATAAATGTGGAGAAAAAGGTCACCAGGCATGTTATTTCAAGGGAAAGAAAGAGTCTATCAATGTTGAATTCTACAATTGTAGGGAAATGGGGAATTATGAAAATGAATTCCCTATGTGTCAGGGAAACATACCTCAGAAAAGGCCAAGGGATCAAGGCCATGCTTATGATGTTAATACAGATGAAGTGGAATAAGTATTGTATTTGTGTTTTGGACACAAGAACTATAATATGGTTATAAGAATAATGTGATATATATATATGGATTGTACTGTAGTACTTGTTGATTTCATTAAGGTTTTAATATGATGAAGGTAATGATACTTTTAGGATGTGACAATAAGATAAACTCTAATTTGTTTGGGTAATCTGATGTTACAATTGATTTTGGAATTTAGAGACCTTTTAGAGGGAGTCTGGACACAGGTTTTTTGGATAACTATAAAGGTTGGACTAAATTAAGTTGAACTTTTGATAGTATTGTTTAAGGATAAAACATTTATGACGATTATTTTTGGAATATTATAATACTATAGTTTTTGGAAAAGGACAACCTGCAGGTCGGGGGATAGCCCGTCGCGTCAGACAAAGCTGCAAGAATCGAACCCACAACCATAGTGCGATAGGCCTTTATTACCTACCACTAGCCTATATGAAGTACTTAGTTATTAAAAAATAGTTTTCCTAATCTAAATGGTATGTTTTAATATTTAGAACCATATACAATTATGATAAATTAAATATTTTTGAGTTCTATTACCTTTTAGTGTGAAAGATGGGTTTCTGGTAAAAATTTATTAAAGAATGAAAGTCTACATGACAAGTCAGTATATTTCCTTACGTTCTTATTAAATCTTCTAAATAAATTTCTCAACTTTATGAAAGGAAACATAAAACAAAAACGTTTTCGGTTAACTTTTCCTACTGGGGAATCAATGACTGTTTAACCAATCACAAGTTTATGATTTTCTTGTAGTTAACTTTCTCCAAACCATGTTTTCTACAACTCTCCATCAGACCTTGATGGTTTTTTTTCCTCCATATCCATGTTTTCATAGATTCCTAGTATGGGCTATCTCGGGTGACATTTGTACTTCTCTTTCATTCTTTTAAAGTTATATTTTTATTAACCTCATTTCCGTTGTGGGTTTTCCACAAAGTTATTTTCTATTTTCAACCTTTTATTTTCAATGAAAAATTTCAAATTGAGAGGATGAAATTTATTGAGGGATGGGATAATGTGACACCCCAATCTTTCGTGGTATGCTTCTCTTTGAATAATAGAGCAGCGCGTGTTGTACGCAACCTCAAGTTCTAACACACCACGACCAATCAAAGTAGCCGTTATGAAAAGTAATACCCAATTTTTGAAATTATATAAATTTTATATTTCAAAATGGACATCATTTTTGTATTCGGAATATCGAAATTATCCTAAGTTTAATTTTTTGTAATTTTCTGAGAACTTCCAATTTTTTATGAATAGGTAAAAATACTTAAAAACACATTTTTTCAATAAAAATAATTTATATTGAAAAATTATACCATTTAGAGGATTTAAAGTATAATTATAATATATTTTTTACCATTTCATCCAATGGTGGTCATTAGAATTAATTTCACTTTGAAGTTGGACGTAATCAATTGTCAATCTTTTGATATATATTGTTTCTTAAAAACACGCTATTTGTTTTGACATTGGGAATTAATTATTAAATTAATTAATTCAACTTATATGCTATGAATTTTGTAAAATAAACATCATTTTTTAATTAGGAATATAAAATATAGCTTAAGGTGGTTTTTTTGTATTTTTCTAAAAAACATCAATTTTTGATGAATAGTGAAACCGCTAAGTGGTAGTTAAAAAACTAATTTTTTTCATTTAAACAAAACTTTAACACTTATGTTAATTGAATTTCAAAAATACAACATACATGGTTGGTATTAGTAAGTAATATGTGGTTCAATTGGATGAAAATAATTTTTGGTAAATAGTAACTTTTAAGTTTTATTAATCACGATTAAATGTAATTAGTGTTATTGAAGGTAAATATAATGTTATAATAATATGAAATTACCATTACACTTGTAATACCATTATTGGATGAGTCATGGAAGACCAAGAAAATCCATTGGTCAACTTGGGGACCCCATGGAGCCACTTGGGTAAGAAAATGACATTAATAACTATTTATTTAATGTAAAAATAAAATTGTCACAAACATGTGTTGTTTTACTAATACAATTATTACATGGGGTTATATAAGATATATTTTCGACTATAAATATTCATTGGAAATAGAAAAATATTTCCTACATCATGGTAATTTTTTTATATTTTTTAGACATTAAATAAATTAATTTTTTATAACATCATGATGATGCAATGATTACCTCATTAATTAACGATTTAAATAAAATGAAAAGATAATGTAAAATCTAAGACATAAACATGTCAAAAACCTATCGGATGAGTATATTACGAATGATTATCACCTTATCCTTGAAATATATAATTGTGGGACCTTTTAAATTTTAAAATCACTTCATAATAATGTATCATTTCATGACTTTCCAAGAGTGACCCTCCTCTCCTCTTATAAAAAGCCCCCACCACTACCACCTTATTCACATCTTCCAAGAAATTTGGCTCGGATAAACTCTGCCCAAAAACTCTCCGTACTTCCCTCTCTTACTCCAAGAAGCATCACATTGGGCAGAAGTCTTCCCAAGGAAGCCTTTGGCTCAAATCAAAAAGAGTTACCTGATTTTAAGGTAAAGTATTCTCTTATTTTCTTTTGTTTTATTTTGCTTCTCCAACCCCTTAAAATATTTTTATTCATTTATTTTATAACAACACCATTATCTTAAATATACTAGGATATTTTTAGGAGAAGTATTTGATTTACACTTTCACACACCTTCGTCTAATGGATACAGAACATATTGTTTCTGTGGGTGGCGAATTATTGCCTCACGAATCGATGATTGTTCAATATTCTTTTAACACCTCTCATGGTGGCCATTATGATGAAAATATTTTCATATATGATATATATATTATGTTTATTTTTTTCTTATGCTTCTTTATTTCTTATTTATGGCATACATTTAAGATTTCCATTATGGATAAGCACGATAATTTCATTTTAGGAAGTGCGGACTACCGCCCCCTCAATGTGATTTGAATCGTTAATGCCATATGTGGGAAGTATAAAGGATGGAGTAAATGATATTATATATGATATGATACTGGAATTATAATATACCTTTATATAATTATGATTCAATTCCATTAAATATGAAATATAAATGAAAGTATCGTTCATGCGTACGTACGACTTACCGTCTCCATGAACAGTGCATTTCGTTTCTTACCTCTAAATTTTACGTAATATTATGAATGAATGTATATACTGGATATATATGATATATATGATATCTACATAATTAATATAATTCTGGATATAATGGATATTTTTCACATGAACAACTTATAATTATAAGTAGTTTATTTTTGACTCCAGTACTAGAGATTGACAAAATGACCATTAATAACATAAATAATTACACAATGTTCATAACATGGTAATAAGTGATATAAAAGGAATAATAAACTTGAAAAAGTTTCTTAAAAAATAATAAATTAACTCTAGTTTATTATTCAGGAGGTTAAATTACGGTTGAGTCAAGTCGGACACGAGGTAAGGGAACTTGTTAACCCAATTTTTGTTCATTGGGTTAATCACTTACTTTCAAATTATGTCATGATATTATTATGTCCTATAATTTATTTATACTTTATTTATGTTTAATTTTAGTTAATACACATAATAGATCTATTTTATTTAAAAAAATGATCTTTGTAAGGGACTTCGTCTCCATCTTCTTTTATTGAGGCATATTTTGTTATCTACATAACATTATTTTATACGATTTATAAACCCCTTGGACCTTTATGTTTATTCAAAAGGAATGTTTTTATAGGAATAATTTTACTAAACGAAAAAATTTAATGTTTTTTTGTCGTACGTATGCGGCAACAACGACATCTCCCCCGCCGTGACCATTATTTGAGTTTCAGCTTCCTCTACAAGCCATAACTTTTTTTAAATGAAAAATAAATAGCATGTTTTACTTTTCTTTTATTTTGGTATTGAAAATGATTTTATTATATCAATATTTTGTATTGATATCTTGTGATTGAAATGTGGAAATGTTATTTTTCCTTTATTCATGCCTTATTTGATACGATTATGTTATAGTTTCTGATATGTTTAAACCTTTTCCTATAAGGAATGCATTGGAATTAATAAGTGACTGGTGGATCCCGCTATAGATCCTTGATGCATCGGTAGGTCTCATGAGAGAAACTAGTGTCTTGGCATGAGGCCTTGAAAAAATATTATTTGTAGTCTTGGCACGAGGCATTGACTACATTGTTATGATAGTCTGGCGTTATGCATTCCATCACTATGAAATTGGTTATTGATATAGCATGTGATTATTCGACTAGTAGAATATCCATGTGAATAAGTAAATAGCATTATTTCATTTTATTGTTTCCATATTATGCTGAAGTTAAAGTTTAAAAAACTTTTGTTTTAGTTATACATTACCTTAAATGTTTATGTTTATTTATGAAAGTTTCGGCTGTATTCATTACTGAGCATCTGAGATCACCCATTTCAATGTTTAAATTTTTCCAGGATGTGATGAAGTATATTATGAATGACCTCCAGGGATAGTATGAGGGGATATGAAGATAGGATGTTTTTTTATTTTTGTTTTACTTTATTATGTAATGTAACATTTATGAATATATCTAGAGTTTCCAAGGGTACTAATCTAACTAGTATTTCAAGACATGATCTTTTATGATCATGCCAATGTTACGAAATAATGCGCCGACTCTGTGTAACTGGGGTCAGGGTGTTACAATTATAACATAATCCATATAAAAAATGGATATAATTTCGTCATAAAAAAATCAAACCATATAAATAATCGAGACATTATTCTTGAAACAAAACTATACTAAATAATGTCATCATAGATGGAAAATAATTTTTGATAAATCACTTGAAATGAATATTAAGGAAAATATCCTTTCTTCTTTCAAATAATTTTCTTTTCTCAAAATGACTTTCACTTTTAAAATAATTGATTTTTGTTGAAAATAATCATGAAATATTGTAGAAAAATCTTTGTGTAAATAAGGAGTTTTGAAATCATAAAAATATGTTCATTCTATATAAGTTAAAAAAATTATCCTCATACTTTTGCTATAAATTTCAAAAACTACATCGTATGGCAAAAAAAGAAAGATTCCTTCCATACAACAAAGTAAAAGACAAAATGTGTTAAACACAACATTAAACATAGATGGAATAATAATAAAATCCTTATGAATTTGTTTTATAAAAATGGAAATGGATGATAAATATAACCCCAGTAAATAGTTACAAATTAACAATCTTCGATAAGAACGAGATTGGATTAATTATCCCTTACCGTAAGACCAATTTATTCTATACATGTTCGAAACTCCTGTATAATGATTTAAATAATTTCATTGACTTATTCAAGAATCACAGTAATTTTTATGATATCATATATGATTCACCTATGACTTTATATTACCCGTTCATTTGTCAATTCCATGTTGAAGCAATGTTTTGGGTAATAATCGTTTCATTTATCGTACATTTTTGGACATGTTGTTCTTGAAATTATCTTGATTTACTTAATTCCAGAATTTAAAACATGATTTATATCTCATATATACATCCATTATATTTATATATATAATACATAGATAAATGAAATGAAATACATCGTTCATGAAGATGGTAGGTCGTACGTACGCATGAACGTTGTTTTCCTATCCCTATTTACTTCAATTGAAGTAGATGATATATATGTGTATATATACTCATAAATACAGTAGCATTATTATGTCTTATATATCATTATTATTCATTATATGTAATTTATAATCATTCTTGAATGGTTAACATGGAGAATGAATCTCATCGCGTCGTGGAGACGATAATTCATACGTATGCATGAGCAATGATATCATTCCCATAATTATTGACTAGAATTGGAGTGGATGATATAATATATCATAATTAATATCATGTTGTAATAAAAATATATTGTTATTTTTTCCACTATTATCCCCATCCATGTATGGTGGTGGTGGAAGATCAAATTACACCACGACGTGGAGATGCTATGTCGTACGTACCCACACGCCGTGATTTCAATTTTCTTAAGATTGATATATGGAGAAATATGGTTACATAATATTAATAATAAAATATCAGCATAAAATATATACTTGAGTTATTTCAAAATAAAGAAACAAATCATATAGAGGAATTTGAAGACGAAATAAGTTTGACAGAATTGATAAGGGATATTACCTCTTCTTCGACGTGTCTCTTCTAATCCTCCTCTTAGGGAAAAAAATTTGCACTTTGAAGAAGGAAAAACCTATAGTATGTTTCTAAATAAGTTTATAAGGGAAATGTGTAGGGATTTACTGAGTTTGAAATCTCAAAATGGAGTGAAGAGAAGAGGGAGGAGGTCCCCTTTTATAAGAGGGTAGAGGGACACTTTTTGGAAACTTCCAAAATATTAATATATAATAAACTCAAACCCCACATAAAATAATTAAAAGTGACTCAAATTTGAATATGAAATAATATAGGGTTGTAACTTCATGAACTAATAAAATTTTAATGTGTTTGGATTTTATTTTAAACCCTATCATTTTTATTTATCCTTATTTAATCTATTTAATTTTATTTATTGTAATATTATTCAAAATTTTAAATAGATATAAATACATACTTATGTGTTATGAATTTTCCATAATTGGATACTTTATGACAGTTTCGACCATATAAATTTCATTTTTTAATTTTTAAATACTTTTGTGAATTTTAAAAAATTAAATAATATGTTATTTTTATAAAATATCATTAGTGTCAATTTTGACGCTATTCATTATTTTGAATTTAAATGAAACTCAAACAGATGATAGACTCAAACCAAAATATTTAAAAGATTCCTAACATGTCATCTGAATCTAGATAATTCGTGTAGAGAAATAATTAGTTCATATAATATTTATTTCAATATTTCTAAAACCATTTATTTGATATTTATCTTAACAAAATAATTACTACAAAATATTCGTATAATTATTTAATATAATTATATGTTACATAAAAATTATAAATAAAATACTTTGGTGAATATAAATCTAATATATTTCATAATAATACTTTTAGTGTAATTTATCTCCTAAAAACCCATCTTTTAAAATGATATGTTTATTAAATTATGAAGGTGACAACATTGATATAATTAAATATAAAATAATATAAAAGACCTTATCTATTTTATAAGGATAAAAATGGTGCACAAGTCGACAATTGGATGCTTTTGGAGTAGATTCAACCAAGAAATATGTTTTGTTCAAGTGTTTGGTCCTTTTTATGTGTATTATTATTTTAATAAAAACAATATTATTGATTTTACACTAAATAAATAATTCATGCATTATTAATGTATAAGATATTAAGGTAATTATATATTTCTTATAAATTACAAATAAATTACCATGACAAATAAAAAAATATTATCTTTCAAAATATTATTTATAATCGAATATATATTTCACATAACCTTATATTATAAATAATTTAATTATTAATGTTTGAGTGAGACATATTTAACATTCCTTAAAATAAAATAAATTAAAGGTATCAATCTCATCCAAGTGGGTTCCAATATGCAAAATATCAATCCAATTATATTTTAGAAAAAAATATAATCATCCAAATATATTAATACAAGTTTTAGGATAATTTTATAATATTATTTTCACCCTTAATTACAAGATTTACCTTTAACTATAGTAAATAAAATTTATTGTAGTTAATATTTATAATGGCCAAAAATTATAGAAGTCTATTAACATAATTTAGACATACTGATTCAAAATATGGAAACCATTTTTCCAAATTCAAAACACAGAATTTGCAGTAATCAATTTAAAATTAATCTCATTGTTGAGAAAACGGGTTTTAAAATTCAAAACGTTGAAAAAGATTGAAATGTTTTTACCTATGAATTCAAGGTAAAATTATTTCCAATGAATAGATTATATTAAATGGAAGAAATATATTATATTTATAATTTAAAACCATTCAATAATATAATTTATCCATATAAATTATCTCGATAAAAAAAGTTGTTTTTAAAAAAGATTTAGTGTATTTTTGCTATTCATCAAAATATAAAGGTTATAAGAAGTATGTCAAAAAATTATCCAATGTAAATTTCTATATCATGATTCAAATACAGATGTTTACATGGTCATATTTAACTTATAAAATTTTCCACAATTAGATTTAAAATGGGTGCGCCATCAAAATGCTAGAAAACTACATTTTTAAAAAAAATACTTCATTTATCTGAAAAGTTAATTTTTTCTCATTCCATGTTCTAGAAAATATGTAGAATTAATGATAACGTTATCAAATAAAAAATGTGGTTAATAATATTCATAAATTCTTGTTTATAGAAATATTATAATAATATATTGTTTTTTAGTTAAACTCAGTATTGCGTACAACACAAGCCATCGAGGAAGGTCGCTTTTGCATGTAATGCAAGCCAAGTCAGTGTTGTGTGAAATATTCCTTTCGTGTTTCATATAACATAATATAAACTTATCTCATTGATCAAAATCTATATTCAGTGTTTAATTCTATAAAAAAAACATGAGGATGTGCGTAAAGTAGGACAATAATAGTGTTGCGTATATTGCCAGCTAATATGGTGTTGCGTATAGAGAAAGCTAATATTGGGGTGTCATAAAACACAAGAGATCAATAAAATTAAAAAAATCTTTCCCATTAAATTTTATAGTGTCACATTCTACCCCCTTTAAAATTAATTTCACCCTCTAAATTCGTCGGGGTTATAAATTATTTAATTCATGAAGGTTTATTTCATAGAAAACCACATCGTAAAAAGGAATACTAAAACATAATTTTAAAAAGTAAAGTATGAAATTTAATGGTTTCCAAAATTAACTCATCATAGGGTTTCCACATAGGATTAAATATGTGAAAACATAGATATGAAAGATAAATATGACCATCAAGCTCTGATGGAGAGTGGTAGAGAACATGGCTACGAAAAAAGCCAACAATCAGAAAGCCATAAATTTTTTAGGATCTAATGTACCATCTGATTCATCAGATATGAGGGTACTAGGAAAACATCTTTGATTTTCAATATAATTTCCATAATATTGATGAATTTTTGCCGAAGGAGAAATACTTACATGATTTCAGTGTAATATCATCATTGGTCATTCCATGAACAGTTTCCACTTCATCTCTTATTAAAAGAAAAGAAGTTGAATTTGAAATCCATGAAGTGGTAACAGATCATGAGATATAATGATAGGTCACTCCATCTGGCTTTATCATAAAAATGATAGCACAAATTATTAAATATATATAAGTCCATATATTGTTAGATTTATTGTATATGATTACAAAAATAGACTTATACTTCATCAATCATACCGCCTAATAAAATAAAACTAATTTATACTAACCTGGGAAATCATGTAGGCTAGTGGTAGGTGATAAAGGCCTATCACACTTCGGTTGTGGGTTTTATTCCTGCAACCTTGTCTGACGTGATTGGTTGTTGCAAATCCTGTAGGTTTTCCTTTTCATAAAACTACACCATTATGACATTCCAGAAATATTATCGAAAAAAGTTCTATCCTTAAACAATACTATCTGATGTCCAACATGATACATTCCAACCGTTAGGCTTATCGCAAAATCATCCGTCCAAATTCACAATATAAAGAATATGATTTATATAAAGGCCATATAACATGTATATGAATACCATTATTTATCCCCCAAATATCATAAGGTATATCTTGTTGGTCACATTCGATATGTGTGAATATCTTAATAATGTATTCTTTAAACATGAATTGACCTATAACCTTTGTGAGAACATTAATTCTGTCAAAAGATAACTCTTTCCACATACCAAAATCCAAAAAATTCTATATACTCAAACCATTATATAACTTCGTCTTTATATCAGTCATGAGGTCATTAATAATATCCAATATAATTTTTTTCCTTATCCCTTCATTATGCACATATCATCTGCTTTCCAAAAAAATCAATCAATTTTCATGGTTATTGGTACCATATAATTATTAAAAACAACAAAAAACCAATACATAGATATTCCAATATTCCACGATACTATAAATGAGATTCCACAACACTATTTTGGAATCTTGTTACATAAACACTTAATCATTCCACTACATCGTTGTTATATTGAACATTTCCAGTAGTGATCACATGTGACTTGTCTTTGTCTTTTTCCTTAATAGGTGTTGATTTCGATCATCATAAACCCTTGGATGAGGGTATTGTTTAGCATAATGCCCCATTTCCCTGCACTTGTAGAATTGAAGTGTTGGTGGTGAGTCATCTAGAGTATTTTCTCTATTCAAATCAATAACTACCTTTTTTACATTACATAAGCACTCATCTACTCTATGAACTTATTTTCCACAATAACACATTTTCTAGTGCCTTTAAGAAAATATACACCATGCTTATTTCCACACTTTGATCATAATGAAACTTTTTCCTTCTTTTCACCATAGTTTTGAGATTTTTCCTTGAACTCCATCTTTTGATTCTTGTCAAAACCATGAGATGGATTTGTAACACCAACATATATTTCTATGTTGATAGGACAATGAACAATATCTTCATAGCTACTAATGTCTCTTAGATCTAATGCTTTTCTAATACATGGTTTGAAGCCACTAAAGAATCGATCAGCTTTACATTCCGGTTGGATGATAAATCCAGATGAATTCCATGCTAGAGTAGTAAAATTCTCTTTGTATATACCAAGAAATTCATCATCCATTATATTAAACTCATGGAACTCCTTTTCCATCTTCGTTCGAATAATATGAGGAATATACTTATTGAAAAATAAGTTCTTGAGCTCATCCCATTCCATGGATTCAATTTCATCTTTGGACATTGTATTCTTAATTAGATTTCACCACTGGTCTTATTCACCTTCTAAATATTAAACAGCCAGAATGACTTTTTAATGTTCCGAACAGTGAAGCATGGCAAATTTCTTTTCAATGGTACTGATCCACTGTTCAGCATCAAGTGGATCAGAAGACCCACTGAAAGAAGGTGGGTGTTGCCTCATGAAGGACTCAATATAATATTGTTCCCGTATCTACTCATTGAGAATTCCAGAATAATTTATAGATTGTATAAGTATAGAAATAAGATTTAGAACTACATTTCCCACAACATTTGGTTGTTTATGAGGAAAATCATTTCATTGCCCAGTGCATTGATCATTAACATGGTTCCTTCGGGCTCTAGCCATTATCTTAAACCTAAAAAGAATAGTGTGAGAGGGAAAAATCATTCTAGGAAAACAACATAATCAAGGGGGAGTACATTCAATCTCTAACATCTTAGTTTTAATCCTAGGTTATTCATGATCATTATCATAATTCTAGGATTGTAACTTATATTTAATACTTAACCTTACGGACATCCCTAGGCATACCTTAGAGATATCTCTAGGGATGTCACTAATATTTTCCATTCATAGTTTCCAAAGGTTAACTAAACCATCGCTCTGATACCAAATTTAGTGACCCAAGTTTGACCTACATGGACATTACATTAGTTTTCCCGAAAACTTAATACATGACACAAATAGACTCCCAATGACCGTATTAGTTTAGTGTCTTCGAAAACTCAGATCATAATCTTCCAATCATGGTGAATGATCTTAAACATCTCCCATAAATATATTCCCATTTAGTTTTCTTACCTAAAACGTTTCTTTATATCCTAGGGAAATGAAAAACATAAAAAGGTGAGATAAGATGCTCAGTAAGGGTTAGCATGGAGAAAATATAACAAACCATATACATTTGAACATAAAAACCTGAATAAAGTTTAAACATCAAAATATTGAGTTATGAAATAAATCATGATAGTACGTAATGCATGAATCATAATGGAACATAAATCAAGATAAAATAGCATGGAAATAAAACATGTAATTGTGGAAAACTATTAATCACATAATATGATTTCCATAGTAGCCAAGGCATTGCTTCCAAGACCATCATAGTGGAAAATGTACAATACTAAACTGGTTTTACCTTTCATTCCATCAATGTGTTACTAAAACATATTTACTTTTCATTACAACCATGTCTATCTCATGAGATATAAATCATTACCCAATGCATTGGAGGGAGATATAGGTCCCACCCATCTCATAATGAAATAATTATTTTGTGTTCCACAAAATAAACATAAATCATTAATCATAACCCAACGAATAAATTGGGTTTCCTAAACATTATCTCATCATAACATAATAAAAATAAAACAATGGATATAATTTCATCATAAAAAAATTCAAACCATGTAAATAATATAGAAATTATTATTGAAACATAACAAAATTAAAGACTGTCATCATAGATGGAAAATTGTTTTTATAAATCACTTGAAATGAATTCATGAGGAAAATATCATTTCTTTTTTCAGATCATTTTATTTTCTCAAAATTACGTTTAATTCTAAAAGAGAATAATTATTTTTAAAATAATAATGAAATAATATATTGGATGAAGTTTGTAGATAAGTTGTTATGAAATCAAAAAAATCTTTTCACGTCTTATAAGTAAAAAACATTCTCCTCATACTTATTCCGGAAAAGTCAAAGAGTACCTCATATGGTAAACAGAAGAAAGATTCCTTTAATACCAAATAGTAAAAGTCAAAAATATGTAAAACCAACATTAAACATACATGGAAAAGTAATAAACCCTTTATGAAAACCTTTTTTATAAAACCATTACATGGTTGATAAATATAACCCCAGTAAATACTTATGAATAAAAAACCTCAGATAAGAACATGATTGGAATAATTATCCCTAACATTAGGTCCAATTTATTTTGTACGTGTCTACAACAGCTGTATAATGATTTAAATATTTTCATTGACATATTCATGAATCATATTAATTTCTATGACATCATATATGATTCACATAAGAATTTATATTACATGTTCATTTGACAATTCAATGTTGAAGCAACGTTTTGGGTAATAATCATTTCATTTATCATACGTTTTTGGACTTGTTTTTCATGATATTATCATGAATTACTTAATTCCAGAATGTAAAAAAGGATTTATATATCATATATATATCATTATATATATATATATATATGTTAGATAGATAAATGAAATGAAATACACCATTCATGGAGACGGTAGGACGTACGTACGCATGAATGTTGTTTTCCTTTCATTATTAGCATGAATAGAATTAAGTTGATGCAATATATATATATATATATACACACATAAATCCAGTAGATTTATAATTTCGTATATATCATTTTGATTCATTATATATACTTTATAATCTTTTTGGAATGGTTAACATGGATTGTGATTCTCATCGTGTCGTGGAGATGTTAATCTGTACGTACGCACGAGTGATGATATCATTCTCATAATTATTGAATAGAATTGGAGTGGATGATATAATATCTCATAATTAGTATCATGTTATAATAATAATATATAGTTATTATTTCCTCCATTATACCCATCTAAGTAAGGTGGTGGTGGAAAAACATATTACACCGCAGCGTGGAGACAACAAGTTGTCTGTACGCACATGCGGTGATTTCGTTTTTCATAGGATGTATAGAAGGTAAAATATGGTTGTTTCATGTTCATAATAACTTATTAGTATAAAATTGATTCAGGATTTATAACCTAATAATGAAAAAAATCATATACATTATGTAGGAGAAGAAATAATTTTGAATGATTCGGTAAAGGATATTACCTCTTCTTTGACGCGCCTCTTCAAAAACTCCTCTTAGGGCACTAAAGTTGGTCTTTGATTAAGACCAGGACCTATATAATGTCTATAGATAAGTTAATAAGGGAAATGGCTAGGTTTTATCCGAGTTTGAATGCTCAAAATGGAGTAAAGTGAAGAGGGTGGAGGATCCCTTTAATAAGAGAGTAGAGGTACATTGTTGGAAACCTCTAAAATATTAATTTATAATAAACTCAAACCCCACATTAATACTTCCAATGATACTCAAATTAGAATATTAGAAATTATAGGTTTGTATCCTCATCAACCAATCATATTTTGACATGTATTTAGTTTATTTAAAACATTATCATTTTGAATTATCTTTATTTAATTTATTAAATTTTATCTGTGGTAATAATATTCTAAATTTTAAATGGTTATAAATACATACTTATATGTTTTTAATTGTCCAAAATTTGATAATTTATGCAACTTAGACCATATGAATTTCATTTTTTAATTTTGAAATATTTTTTTTTCTTTTTAAACAATTTAATAATATGTTATTTTTATAAAATATCAATATTGTCAATTTTGACACTATTCATTTATTTGAATATAAATAAAATCCAAACAGATGATAGAGTCGAAAAAAATATTTAATAGATTCCTAAAATGTCTTATGCCTCTAGAAAATTCATGGAGCACATTAATTAGTTCATATAAAATTTATTTTAACATTTTTAAAACCATTTATTAGATATTTATCTCAATAAAATAATTATTACAACATTTTTGTATAATTATATAGTATAATTATTTATTGCATAAAAATTAAAAATAAAATACGATAATGAATATAAATATTATATATTTCATAAAAATACATTTAGTCATATTTATCTCTTAAACCAACCAACTTTTAAAATGATTTGTTTATTAAATTATGAAGGTGACAACTTTGACATGATTTAAAATAAGATAATATAAATGTCATAATATGTTTTATGAGGCTCCAAATGGTCCACAAGTCATCACTTTGATTCTTATGGTGTATAAATACTCTAAAAATATTTTTTCGTCAACTGTTTGGGCTCTTTTATGGGTATTATTATTTTAATAAAAACTATATTATATATTTTGCACTAAATAAATAATTTCTCCATCATAAATGAATAAGCTATTAAGGTAATTATATATTTCAAAAAAATTACCAATAAATTAACATGATAAATAAAAACATTTTATATTTAAAATTAGTATTTATAATCGAATTTATATATTGTTTACCCATATATTAAAAATATTTTAATTATTAAAGTTTGAGTGAGAAATATTTCTCTTTCTTTTAAATAAAATAAATTAAAGGCCTAAATATCATCCAATTGGGTTCCAATAGATAAAATTTCAACCCAAGTATATTTTAGGACGAAATAAAGTCATCCAATTTTTTTTAAAACAAGTGTTGTTGTAATTTTATAATATTATTTTTATCCTTCATTACATGATTTACCTTTAACTAGGGTAAATAAATTTGACCATAGTTACTATTAATAATAGCCCAAAATAAAAGTTTCTTATTAACGTAATTTGGAACTAATGATTCCAAATATGGAATCAAATTTTCTAAATTCAAAACATAGTAGTTGAAGTAATTTATTTAAATTTAATCCGGTTGTTTAGAAAGCATGTTTGAAAATTCAAAAGATTGAAAAATATTGAAATGTTTTTACCTATGAATTCAATGATAAATTAATTATAATGGCATATATTATATTGAATGCTAAAAATATATTCTATTTATACAATAAAACCATTAAATATTATAATTTAACCATTAAAATTATCTCGATGAAAAAAGTCGTTTTTAATAAAAATTCAGTGTATTTTTACTATTCATCAAAATATGAAGGTAATCAGAATAATTTAAAAAAATTATCCAACATAAAATTTTATATCCTGATTCAAAATAAGAAGTTTAATTTGTAAAATTGGACTTCTAAACTTGTCAAAAATTACATTTAAAATGAGTGCACCATCAAAAGGTGACAAAACTACATTTTTTTAAAAGTACTTTATTTATCCGAAAAATTAATTTTGATCTCATACCATGTTCTAGAAAATATATAAGGTGAATTATATTGTTATAAAATTCAACATGTGGTTAATAATATTCATAATGGTTAGTTCATAATAATATTATAATAATATATTGTTTTTATTGAAACTCGGTATTGTGTACAACGCAAGCCATCGAGGATGGTTGCTTTTGCGTGTAACGCAATCCAAGTTAGTGTTGTGTGAAAGATTACTTCAGTATTTCCTATTACATAATCTAATCTTATTTCATTGAACAAAATCTATATTCCGTGTTTAATTCAATCAAAAGAACGTGAAATTGTGTGTAAAAGAAGCCAATAATAGTGTTGTGTATACTGCAAGCTAATACAGTGTTGCGTATAGAACAAGCTAATCATGGTGTAGCATACAACACAGGACATCAAAACAATTAAAATAAATCTTTCTCATAATATTTTGGGGTGTTACATCTTGGTTGTGTTTTGATGGTCTTTGGGCGCATTATATGTTGATCCATGGTATGTGGTGGGGAATTTTGGGTTTGAGGAATTCTGCTTTTCTTTGTAGTGCACAATGAGTCAAAAACTTTTCATTATGGTTGGAATTCACTCATTTCACATTATTTTTGTATCATGCAGGAGGGGTTCACTTTTTTTATCATTGGATTATGGTCATGATAGATAAAAAAAATATAAATAATTGTTTAAATGGAAATTTATGTGGAAATGTCCTTGTTTTTCATACATTTACACCTTTAATATTATTTTTAACGTTGTGTATTGTTTTTTATTGATTCAACACTAAAAATAGTGGTTGTTGGGGCGTTTTTACATTTTGTATATTTGGATTCTTATTTTTGTGATTGTTGAGATAACAACATAACTGGAAATTTTTTAATTACATATACTTGGATATCGAATAATTCCATAGGATTTTGGTTTCTATGACAACACTGATAAAATAATGTGGAACATAATAAAATAACATTTATAAATATAAAAAATAGTATTAATGTGTTTAGATATGTGTTCATGCTTGTGGTACAGTGATGTGTGGTTTTAATGGGGTGTGGGATGAAATATGGTTGTTTGGAAATGTTTTCAGGGTGGTGAGGTGATATTGTGGGGGTTGACATGTTGCATGTAATATATATTTTCTTCATGCTAGACTCCATGGTAGAGATGAATTAAATGATTGTTTAATAATGTTTGAAATAGAATGGGTTGGTTTGGTCAATGGGATAAAAATTTTCAATTAAAGATTTAGTGATGGGCTGTGTGATTAAATTTGTTTGATGAAAAATAATACAATGAATGGGAGTTAAACATAGAGGAAATGTGAAGCTAAATTAGATTATCAGGGAACTTCACCTTCCAAAATGTCTATTTTATATATGTATAAATGCATTTAGAGGTGGAAGAAAAGGTGATAGTGAGCTGAGTTTGTTGTTTTTATGAGAACACATAAGTTAATATTCACTGTTTAATACGATATATATAAAATTTTAATTTTTTTTATTTATATATTCACCCCAACAATGTTTATCACTATGTGTCGAACACCCACATAGTCACAAAGGGGTGTATTTCACAACATACATGTGGGAGGATGGATGGTTGGGCACCTTCTCATCCATGCTCCCACTTCCAGGCGATGATGGCCCAATATTCTTCAGGTGAGTTGTAATGAGGTGTCCCATGTGTCTTCAAGATGATTTATGATGTTGTGTCCTAGGTTTAATCATGATGAGTTGGGGTGGGAATTCAGAGGTTTCTTCATGATTAGATGTGATGTGATGTGATGTGATTTGATGTGATGGGATCTGATGTGATGTGATGTTATGTGATATAGTGTGGGGCCCTGGTGTGTGTGGGTGGGGTGTGATGTTGTGTGTGTCTAGGTGTGTATGGGTGGAATTTTTGCGGTGTGTGGGAGGGATTTGATGTGGTATATTCATAAAAGGTGGGTTTTCTAGGATGTCTATCATTGGGGTGTGAGAGAAACTAATCAGTTGGAATGTGGTGAGGTATACCATATCATTGAGGTGATTCATATTATATTATATTATTGGCTTTCATTATTTGGTGAGTGTTAATTGGTGAGGTTGGGGTTATGGTTATTCTACATGTTAAGTGTTGTTTGGTTATGTTGTTTTCTCATAGGTTCATTAGTATGCTCCTTGCACTTGTGAATTAGAGAATTTGGTTTTCTTACTATGTATACATGTATTTTAACCATATGTATATAATTTTTTTTTAATTTTTCTATGATTATTACATGGACCATGTTGGACGTTACTAGCTCTGATCATGAGACAGTTTCTCTGTTGCTTCTCTAGTTGTGTTTTTTGGTACTTAATTTGTAGAGTATTATTTTCATCAATTATATTTACTCATGTATTGTGGGATGGTATTTTTATTTTTGTTTATATTTCATGGATTTGGTTCTGGTTGATGCATCCTATCTTCCGATCATGTATCCTTATAAAGTGTAATACCTCTCATATTGTGATATTTGTACACACGTGGTGATAGTCACCAAACTAGGGTCTACTGGTGGTGGGACATGGGGTAATTATCTCCCTTCCTTTATTTCCATTAAAAGTGGGGTATCCTTGGATGTATGGTATCATGACACCGTTGTATCAAAGCTTATGGTTAAGAGATAAACTAGAGTTCATTGTTAGTCATTGTGAGGAATGCATGGGTTGGTATGGAAATAGTGCCAGTTTACCTTGGTGCGTGATATATTCTAGGGAGACTGGCTAGGAAATTGGATTTCTAGGCACCATATCATTTAATGCATGGACACTATGATTATTGAGATACTAAGTTAGATTTTACTTCTTGCATGGTAGAGACATAGGAGAGGTACATGCATCACGATGACTTGTGTTCTTTATTGAATTAGGTTGTTTGGGGAAATTAAAAATTGATAATATTAATTTAATGAATTAATTTTAATAGAAATATATCATAATAAATATACATAATACCTGTCTTAAGAAATCCTTTTTTTCTCTTTCATCCATAGTTCATAGTATTTGTTTCTGTGTGGCTCTGGCACTGAAGGTTATACCAAGTGACTCAGTTGATCGATGAAGGGTTGATCCGGCTTTAGATGGTGATATGTGGTAGAAGATATTATATGTTTTCTAGCTGTGGGATATTGAAAAGTACGAGGGGAGTGTTTTTGATATATAAATAACGAGTTGGAAAGAGTATCATGTGGTTTCATTCATTTTGATCTGACAACTGACGAAGTAAAGGGTCCCTTTGGCAGTTATTCAAAAATGAGTAGTTGTGCATTAGTGGTGGAAGATGTATCATGGTGAGTGGAAGGAGGTAGTTTTCTATTGGTTCTAATTACAGAAAGTGATTCTAGAATGGTACCATTTATCAACAACGAAGGATGACAATATGTAGGAGCTACCCTTCATTTATTAGGGGAGTACTTCATTACAAGATCTTAATAATATTTTCGAGGTCCTTCTTGCACATTTCACCTAACAAATATCTAGATGAGGATTCGAGACCATGAATTCTTGAGGAGTCACTCCACCCTCCAATCCAGTATGTAGTTACTCCATTTTTGTAAACAACATTCAAGGAGGTTCATAAGTAGGTGGAGTTGATCAAGATAATGCACTCAATTGCAGGTTTTCAGCATGATTGGAATGAACAAGGTTCTATAAGAAGTTGAATTGTTGGGGGAAAGACTTTGGAATCTAGGCCTCTAAGGTATCAACCATTTGAGTGTCAGCCTCGATAGCTTCAATTTAGACCTTCTAGTTTTTTAGCATTCATATGGGTTTTGGGACAATGTTTTTCTTCTATGGGGTTCTCTACTGCCTTTAGAAATAGTTCGGAGTGTCTGCTCAATATTAGTTTGGTAGAGGATAATAGCTTCAATATTATCCTCATCAGAAGTTAACAGTGGGGCCATTCCAATAGTAGTGGAAACAATATTACAGTGTATCTTGGAAATATAGAGAAGGTAGAGGTAAACATCAAGATGTTCCTCAAGATTATGGAACTTTACCCAATCATGGTTGTGGAGGAATCCATCAACTAATAGGTAGGGGATGTGGGTGTGGTTAATTGCATGTAGCAGTGGAAGTACATCTATTGCAGATAGATATCTCTATACATATGATTATTTTGTGTAGTAATATTTTTTTTCATGGTTTGATTCGGAAGATTCACTTTCCATTCTTTCACCCACTCTATCCTTTTCTCTAAGAATAGACATAGAGAGGATTCACATAACCCTGGTGATGAAAATGATAGTTGGAGGCTATACCAACTTGTTTGATGTGTGTTGACGGTGTTGAGTGATGATGGGGAATAACCATCCCTACGGGGTTCATTTTTTTTGCTTCATATGCATCCATAATATGTCATCCTTGTCATTGAATGGGTGTCTTTTGTGTGTTCTATTATCAATTTCCTTTGGAGGAGATTCATGTTTTCATATATGGATAGCCTGCATGTGGTTTATTTGTATAGTGGAGTAATCAGGTGGAAATTAGAATGTGAAAATCCTTCTTTCCATTTGACTAATTTTTTAGTGGAATCAGTGGATGATAGGATGGTAGAGGTTCTAGGGTCATTGGGGAGTTACATTAGATTTTCATGGAGGAGGTTGTGACATGAACCCCACCACATGACATTAAATTTTTTATATACTTGAATCCCAATTCTTATCAAATTTTTTTGTCTTCTTATTGGATGGAACTCTATGAGTTGCAGGAGTTGAGGATTCATATTGGTGATCTGATGAGAAATGGTTATATCTAGCATAGTGTGTAATTGTGGGGTGCTCTAGTGTTTTTCAAAAATAATTCGGACAATGGTATTTGATTGTGCATAAACTACCCAATGATGAATCAGGTGATAGTAAAAACATGTTACCCTCTTCTGAGGGTATATGATCATTTCAAACATCTGATATGGGAGAGTTTATTTTCTATTACTGATATGCAGTTGGGATATCACCAGTTCAATGTGTAGTTGGGAGATATCCTGAAGTCTACCATAAGATGTAGGTATGTGCACTTCATATATGTAGTCATTTCCTTGGGTATTAGTAACACACCATATGTGTTCATGTGGTTCAGAAACTCCATTTTTGTTTTCCATGATCAATTTTCCATCATAATCATTGATGATATCTTGATCTACTCAGAGGAAGAATAAGAGAAGGTTGAGCATCTCTTATGTTTCTTGTAGAATCTTCGATACCAGCATCTTTATGGAAAAATGGCTGAGTGTAAGTTTTCTACATGATAGGTAAATTTCCTAGGAAATGTGGTGTATCATCATGGTTTTTAATTCTATCCAATGAAGGTAAAGGATGTTGTTTCCTTGGTAGCACCCAATAATGTGGCAGAGGATTGTTTCATTCATTTCCTCGTAGGATATTATTATAGGTTTGTTCCCAATTTATCTCGAGGTTTATCCTCATTTACTGCTTTGACTAAGAAAGATCAAAATTTTGTGTGGACAGAAAAATGCTAGAAATCATTTAAATTCATAAAATATATGTTGGATAGTTATCCCATGCTTCAGCTTCCAGAGGAGGGTGCGTTGGTTGAGGTTTTCTATGATGCGTCTTGTCTGAGGATAGAGTGCATCCTGATGTAGCTGAAGGTGGCTATATTTTACTGTCTAATGCAGTTACATCCTCTCGAACATAACTATGGGACCCATTATCTAGATCATACAACAATTGGGTTTGTGCTAATGTAGATGGGAAATTATCTCATTGGAGATCACTTTGTGATATTCATGAATCACACCAGTTTTATGTATATCTTTTCCTAGTGTGACCTGAATCTATACTAATAGAGGTGTATTGTGGTCCTTCAAAAAAAAGATTTGGATATATCATACACCTCATGAAAGGTGATTTTCCGGGTTTATACTCTATGAATAAATTCAAAGAAGGATATTGTTTGAGAATCTACGAATGCATAGAGAGAAATTGAGGAGTTTGAAACCCTTCACTTAGATACAAGTGTTGATAGTGGTATAGGATGTTTGTTTCAGAAGATGGTATAGTATTATTTAATGTGGTAGGTGGAGGACTCTGTGTTTGGAGACTCGTAACTATAGGTGATGCATAATCATGTTGGAAATGGTGATGCTCCATAGAAATGGTTGGAGGATACTCAGATCCAGATATTTTATTCTAGGAAGGTAGTTTGAGATAGTTTTAATGTGAAATTATGTTCTTCATGAGTTTCATATCACACCATTGGAGTTACATCTAGAAGTTTCCAAAATGTACCATCACATAGGGGAAATGTATGGGTGGCCCGAAATTAAATGGGAAGTGGGGTTTTTATGATTCTGGGTCTAGTTTTCTAACAGCTAATGTCTGAGAATCGTGTTCTCATGGTTTTGTTATTGGACTTGGATTTTATTGGGATGAAATACGATGAAATCTAAATGGAATTATTCATAGGGATACCAAGAATTTTGGAAATTTGTAATGTTATTCAGTTCATCATCGATACATTGTTATAATTTTCCTACTTCTTAGAAATCATGGAATCAAGAAAAGTGGATGCCTCTTCTATGAGGTGTGTGAATAATGTGGTATGTTTTCATGGTGTTCCCATGTCAATTGTCTCAAATCAGGACACATTTTTTACCTGATGAGTATCAAGGGGATTATAACATTCGTTTGTCACTCAGTTACACCTGAAAACTACTTTCAACCCACATATGGATGGGATGTAATAACATATTGTCCATATATTGGAAGATATGCTACAGGCATGTGTCTAAGACTTCAGCGGATCTGGGGAACAACACCTTCTCTGGGTTGAGTTTTCATTTAATAATAGTTATCAATATTCCATCAGAACTACCTCATTTTATGCTTCAAATGGATTTATAATTCTATAACAATTTTTATGGATTGTTCTTGGTTAGATATCCATTATTGGCCCCAATTTGGTGAAAATCCTAACAGATAATTTTCATCTTGTTTCTGAGTAGATTAATGTAGTGTTGAACCAACCGAAGTCTTATATCGATCCCAGGAGGATTCCCTTTGATTATCAGGTTGGTTACTATGTATTATGGAAGCTTTCTCCACTATCTAGTCATCAATGGTTTTGAATGGGGATTAATATTTATCCCAGGTTATTGGGCCGTTTGAGGTGTTGGGGAGAGGAATCAATGTAGCATACCAAATAGCACTTCTACCACTACGGGACCAAGTCCACAATGTATTCTATTTCTCTCAACTCTACTGATATCATCACAATGAATCTCATCTCATTGAATAGAGAGAGTTATATTTTAAGGATGTTATGTCCTTCATGGAGCCTGAGTGGAAATCCAATACCATCAAGATAACGTGTTGTGAGGATGGACCATTCCCCCGATTTAGATGATATGGAGGAACGGTGGCGTAGAAGGCAGTACATGGGAGTGTGAGATGTAATTTCATTCCTTTGTTCTAGAGTTGTTTTGAGTATTTCTATCATATATACTTTTTTCCTTAAGAAGCATTATTTTGATCCTTTTATTTTATGATATATTATTCCCATTGATGTTATGTGCATGGTGTGACATGTGATAAATTCGTGACACTTGAAAATGGGAGGACCTAACTCTTAATCAAGAAAAATTAACTATAATGTGATTATACATGTACAGGTGAGACATTTTTTCCCATTGTGGATATTATAATGAAATTGAAGATGGAATTCATATATTAGTGTTTTTGGGACTATGAAGTTTGTTGGTTGTGCAATGGTCATGTGAGAGGAGAGAGTTTAGTTGTGGTATTTTGGGTGATGGGGTCGTGAAAGATTCATGTGGTCATTTTATTGGTAGTGCTTTAGGATTAATGATATTATTGAGTGGTATATTAAGAGTGTTTGTATGAACCCTTCCACTCCTTTCTCCGGGTTGGTTTTAAATTCTCAAGGGAGATAATAGTTTAAGTGGAATCCGTTGTAATGACATGAACCTACCATCCTGTTACATTTTTAGTTTTGGTTGTTAAAGGTGTTCAATGAATGTTCTAGAATTCTTTTGTGGGTGATGGACATTCAACTGAACTTGTGTTTGAAATAAACCCCATGTAAGTGTATTATATGGCATTTTAGATTCATTAGGACGAGGACTTATTCTTAGATTCCATTTTTAAATTTGTGGTGAGTTATCATTTAATTCAATACAATTTTATTCTGTTATTATCCAAGAGAATCTATGAGGTTAAGTTGTATTGGATTGGGGTGTGTGTTGGGATGTGTTTTGATCATCATTTGGTGTACTGTGTGTTGATCAGTGGTACCTCATAGTGAAGATGTTGTTTGTGGGCATTATTCTTTTCCCTATGGTGCATAGAAAGTCGGAAAAGCTTCCTTGAGGTATGGATTACCTCATTTATCTTTATTGTGTATCATGTGTGATGGGTTTACTTTTGATTATCTACAGATTTTGGTCATGTAGACTTAATAAAAGATAAATAATTTTCTGAATTTAAATAAAAGGTTAATGGGGTGTTTTTAATGCTTTTATATATTTTAAATTAATTATGATATTTTGTATTGTTAAGGATTCACACCCTATTAAAAATTTTGTTAGTTGGGTTTTTTTCTTGATATATGTATTATTATTGTTGTGATTGTTCTTATATAACCCCATATATAAATTCATTAATTATTACGACTTGGAAATTGATATTCTTTCCCTAGTATTTTTTTTTGTGTGATTCCACCCAAAAAATAATGTGTAATGTGATAAAAGGCCATTTTTAAAATCAGCATAAGAACTTGGATGTGGTGTAATGTGTGGATGGACTTATAGCATAGAAATGTGTGATTATAATGGGGTGTGGGGTAAAATATGAAAATTTAGCCTTATTTTTGTTGTAATAATGTGATATTTTTGGGGATGATAGGTTTCTTGTGATATATGGTTTCTTCAAGGTAGATTACTAGGTAGTGATGGAATAAATAAATGTTTTAAAATATTTGAAATAGAATGTGTTGGTTTAGTGAATATGATGTAAATTTTTCAATCTAAAATATAATGATGGGTTGTGTGAATAAATTTGGTTGATAAAAAAATAAAATGAACTAGTGTTAAGAGTGGAGGAAATTTGAAGCCACATTTGATTATCATGGCCCTTAGACTTCTGGAAAGACTATTACAGATACTAATAAATGCATTTAGTGTTAGAATCAAAGGTGAAATTTTTGTTAGTTGGTTGTTTGTTTGGTAAATAATAGGTTTTTACTGAGTGTATGTTAATATATATATATATATATATATTCTTTGTGATTTCTATGTTCACCAGACCCACATTGAGTGTCATGTGCTGAACACTCGCATAGTCATGTGAGTATATCTTTCCCATCATCCCGGTGAGAGGATGGATGGTTTGCCTCCCACTATTCCATTATACCTCTTCTAGGTGAATATAGACCGTGATTATTCAGTGGAGTTGTGATGTGGTGTTCATGGTTTCATTGGGATGAGTTGTGATGTGCTATCCCCGTTTTATTTAGGATTAGTTGTGATATGGTTTCCCAAGTGTCTTCAATATGATAGGTGATGTGATGTGATGTGATGTTCTATGGTGTGAGGCCAAGGTGTATGCAGAAAAGATGTACTTTGGTGTGTAGAGCAGGTGATTTTGGGAAGGATATTCAATGTTGTGTGGCCCACATGTTCTTGGGATGTATGTGATGTGGTATATTTGAATGATGTGGGAGAAACATGACGTCTTCCATTGGCGTGTGAGAGAGAATAATTAGTGTAAAAGTGGTGTGGGGTACCCTATAATGGATGTTATTTATATTATAATATATTAATTGTATTCTGATATTTGGTGAGTGTTCCTTGGTGAGTTTGGGTTTATTATTAGTCTACCTGTAAGGTGTTGATTGGTTTGACTATTTTCTCACTAGTTCATTAGTATGCTCTTCCACATGTGGACAAGAGAATTTGGATTTATTACTATGTATAATATTATTCTTACCAAAGGTATATAAAAGCATTTTGAGTTTTTCAAGAGGATTACATATACCAGAATAGAGGTTACTATTTTTGACATTGTAATTATTATCGTGTGTCTACATTAGTTTTGTTTTTGGTTACTTTGGAGAATGTTATTTGAATCAGTTCTATTTATACATGAACTGTGGGATTGTTTTTTATTTTTTTTATATATTTCATGGAGTGGTTTTTGGTTGAAACATCCTATCTCATGGTCTTGTTTCTTAGTAATGGTTAATGCCACCTATATTGTAATATTTATAAACTTTTAGTGCTAATAGACAACTGGGGGCCTACTAGTGGTGGGACTTCGGGGTCATTATCTCCCTCTATTAATTTACATCATTTTTGGGGTATCCATAGAGGTAGGGGTTCTTGAAAATGTTGGTATGTATAATTAAATGGTATGGGTTAATTCTATATTATCATTTTTATCTTAGATATTTCCATTTAAAATTTAATTGGTGGAATTTATAATTTGTTTATATTTTTAACTCCATATATTTTATTATATTCTCTTTATCTATGTATTTTAAAAGTTTTACATTATTTCTCTAATGATTGGTACATAAAATTAATATGAAAATGTTTTTATGGGGGCCATCATTTTTTATTTTTTTGGTCAGAAATCATTATTCCATATATCCATCATCTCTATTATTATTTCATGAATATTATTACTATGTTTCAGTGATTGTATAATTTCATTATTAACTAAATCTTACTTACATAATATCAATTAAATGGAATAATATTTTAGATTTATGATCAATATACTTCTGAATTTTTACCAAAACTCTGAATGTAATCATTGTCTTAACATATTTGGAGTATTGTATTTGTGCACCATCATAACAATTATTTTCATTGGAAGACCTATTCTTTATTTACATGGTTGTTTTTATTGAAATTTGTTTTCTCAATATTCTATAAATTTATTTTATCAAAATTAATATATATATTCATCATATTTTAAAATAGAGGATCAAATTTTATTTTAATGATATTCTCGTCCATGATATCACAATTTAATTATAATTTTTATTCATTAATATGGATAAAAACTAATTATACCTCAAAATTTTTTATTTGGATGAATATTGATTATATTTCTCTATTCATAGACAATTTAAAATATAGAAATTTTATATTCTAGTTTTGAATAAGATTATTTATCTTAATTATGTATTTTATTCCTTTAATGAAGGAATTGGAAATAGTAAGTGATATAAGTGTCATGTTATATCCTCTATAAAAATTGACATTTATCATGACACAAAATATCATGGATATTTGGCATATGTGTTACCTATTTAAATATAATGTCGTCAAAATGGGCCATCATGGAAAGGATATGAAGTCTAATGTAATTCATTCCATTCTTATGAAACTATTTATTTCCCTAATGTTATAATTTTTCTTGATTAATCATAAAATGATATATTCCACTTTATTAATTGTCACTATATATAAAAATTCATATATTTTTAATATTTTGTAAATTATATGAGCATTATTCTTTTTGTGATAGCTTCTATTGTATAATTTCATTCAATGAGCTTCAGATATAAACCATAAATATTCCTTCTTATATTGAAGATACCAAAAGGGATATATGACTGATTTCTATGATATACTGGAGTAAATAATAGTATTCTTAGTAGATTCTACGGTATAATTTCATTTTTCTAAATGTAATTATAAAATAATGTATATGTATAGTCTATTAATAATTATATATTGTTTGATCCATGATGACATAATAAATTATATAATATTTCAATTTAATATGATAACAACCAACTCTAAGATACTAGAGTTGGTTTGTAACATTTAGTATCACTGAAAGTTTAGTGGAACCTTAAGCATTAGGTTTTGTGGAAATATTGATTAGAAAAATTAACACAATAAATAATATAATGATAAGTCAAGGCATGGTAATGAATTATTTAATTATCTCAATATATATATTGTGGGGACTCCTTGAAATGAAGTCATTGTATATATAGTAGAAATTGGATACAGATGTTGAATATATTCATCCTGGGGTAGACACTTTAAAATTTTTGTCATGTATATACCAAATAATAACATGGTGCATGATGAATGTGAATGATACTGAACATCTAGAAATGCCATCCTTGGGGATAATCATTGGTTGATTCACACACACATTATGATCTATTATAAAAGAATTACATTTTTTATTTTAATATTTTTTAGGGACAATAAGAAAATAATACTAATATTATCAATGAATAAATCGTCAATTTTTGTTAGTTATTCCACTAAATATGGAATTATACACAATTATTCGAAATTATTGGTCAAATATATTGGATGGAATTGTTTATAAATGATTCCTAATGTTGGAAATGGAAAATGTGATAGCATCCACAATCAATTTATTTATTTTCTTCATGATCATATTCTTGTGACTGGTGTTTGAGGTGAGAATTATGTACAAATATTTGGATAATTTACTTTGGTAATGAAAAATGAAATTCAATATATGTTTCAAACTAAGTCATTAAAGAATGATCCAATTATTTTAGGAATCACAATATGGAAGAAACCACCATCTGATAAAGATACAATTAATCAATTTCATTAGGAATATTTGGTCATGTACCATGAAATTATATTCCAATATTTGATGATAATTAATGGAATAAGGTTACTTTGATAGTGTTTTGTATGAAGAAACTTGTTGATCAATGGTGGTCATTGATTCAAAATAAAAATTCAAAAAATGAGATAAAAATGAAGTGGGTGACTTTTAAGGTAATATTCATTGACAAATATTTTCCGCAAGAGAAATAATATATTTTAAAAAAACAAAAATTTAAGACACCATGAAGATGAATTTTTTTTATTATGAAAAAAATTATAACATTAACAATGCATGCTGTGGAATAATATGAAAATTTAGATTAATCATTTAATTGATTTACTTTTGAAAAAAATCTAAATAGAACTAAACTCTAATCATTTTCTTAATAAGATGATTTGTTATGAAGTTCCATTGGGATGATGAAATTGTTCTACATGTAATATATTTTCAATGAAAATCATGTTTAAGAGGTGATAATTTATCACCAGGATAAAAAAAATAGCTGAAAAAATAATGAATTGATAGAACCTTGGAAATGTGATAAATGTGGAATGAAACACATCAGCAAGTTCAAAACGGAAGGATAGTATTCTTATAAATTTAAGATAAATTCCATTGTGAACAAGAATTTATGTCAGCTAAATAAGATAAAAAATCTAATTTTTAAATTGTCAAATGATAGGGGACTATAGAAAATAATTCCCTAAGAATCAAATTAATTTATCATTAAAATGTCTAATAGAGAATATCTATGCATATGAATCTCCTACAACTGACTTTAAAATCACTTAATAATTTATATGACGCATTTGATCAAAAAATAATTCTTTACCTAAACATAGATCATCATACTATTTTAAATTATTCATATATAATAAATCTTAACTTGAAACTATAGGGAAGGAATTACCAATCTTGTAATATAGTGGGAGAGTGGTTATAATAATAATTTATTGAGCAGATTTTGATAAGATTAACAATTACACCTGTGTAGAAAACGTGACTCTTATAACCAGAATAAGATTCCACAAATTTTTTCTTTTTAATTATTTACGAATTAATAGATTAAAAATAAAATAATATATTTTAAAATATTAAATTTTTTATTGCATGTATATGGTTATTATGAATTATGTTTTAGATATTTAATTATTAATTATTCATAAGAAGGACTTTTCTTAATGAGTGTTATCATATCTTCTTATAATGATTTTTTCTGATATATGAAATAACATATCATTATTTCATGGATTTTATAATCTATCAATGGTTTAATATTTATATTTACAATCAAGAAATCCTAATAATCATTCATCATTATAATTATTAGTAAAAATTGATGAATATAGATATTCCAAGTTAACAAATATCATAGATAATGTTAAACATGTTTAACTAATTATATTTTTGAATAATTCTTCCAACATTATAAATGGAAGACAAACTTATTGTATATTATATAGAATTCATAAATTAATAATTATTTTAAATTTTTATAAATAGTTTCCCATGTGGAATTCTTATAAATATATATAAATGTTTTATAAAATTAAATCCTCTCGTTTCATAAAATAGAATTTAATGTTGATGACAAAATTTGATAAACTGTCTTGATATTAAAAAATGTAAATGAAATTGTGATTTTTCAATTTCTGTAAAGAGGATAGAATTTAACACCACATGATTTTTTAATAAAAATGTGCACAATAGATTTTGATACACCAAGCATCAAGATGAAATGATCTATGATATACTATATAAAAGTTTTAATTTAAATATGGATATTATACCATGTTTATCAAGATAACATGTGTGAACATGATTAAAATAATCATGAAATATAGTTAGAAATTGATTCCATAATATATATAATTAATTAAATACATAAAATTAAATTTATCAAGTTTATTTACACTGCAATGTATGAGAATTAATTTATTTTATTTCACAGGTATACATTTTTCAAACATATGATTTTAGGTGTTTTGTGTATGGAAAATTAAAATTAATATACATAATTTATTAAAATGTTATTTCCAAAAATGATATATATTTGAAACTATAATGTAATATTTATAATATGATTATTTTTTTTTTAAAAAAGATGACTTTTTCGATGAATTGGGAAAAATAATTATTTTGAAAATATTTTAACTTTTATGTCATTATAATGATATAAAAATAACAAAAAGGTTATAAAACCTTGAAAATTAAATATATTCATGATTATCATGTATTATAATGTATTTTATAATTTATATTGTTCACATTAATCTTTGTCAGATATTTTGTAAATTTATGTAATTTGTTTCTTCAAAAAAATTTATTTCATCTACTTAATAGTTACTTTTCTAAGGTACAATTTCATTTTATTATGTTGAATGTGAAAAAAATCACTTTTTCATACATAATTCATTTAATTGTGTTTTAAAAGAATCATTATACATGAATTTTTTATAAAATCATTTTTATACATGAAAATGTAGTTTTCTATAAACCATTATTCATTTCATTAAATGTATTTATTTTAATTGTACCTTTTAATACCATTATAAAATCATTATTCTAAAAATAATTTCATTTTTTTTATTAAGTAGTTTTATATATATTAAATAAATAAGTACATTTTTTTAATAATTTACAGTAACATAGGTAAAAAATCAATAATATTGTTAATGTTAAAATTGATTAAAATGTATTCAAATAATAAGAAAAGGGATAAATTAAACTATGAATTTCATAAAATTTCATTGGATTATAATATTAGTATTTTATCCCTCAAAATTTAAAAAACATATTTTTTCTTCATTTAATTAATTAAGATAAATAATATATATTTATATTTCATTAATTTTCATAGTTTCCACCCACCTCTCTTATAAAAGGGTACCCCTATCCAATTTAATTCACAAAAACTGATAAAAATATATTTAAAAATACATTCCCAAATAACCACCCAAATATCATTTCCATGTATGACATCTTTTTTATTCTGATAATCTAATCTTAATACATCTAAAGGTGTAAGAAAAAGTATAATTTCTAAATAAAATGTACAACACTTATTCGTATTTTTTTTAATTTTTTAATTTTATAACTAATTTAATTACATCCTAATAAATCAAATATTAAAACATTAATATTTTATATATGTTGAAATTTTATTACTTTCGTAGGACTATTTTTATCAATATACTTTCAATTAAAAGAGAAATGAAAGTATCTCTTCAGAATATGTGTGCACTAACAACTCCAGGAAGCTATGCATTTAGTTTTTCATCACCAACATTGTTGATATAATATTAATATATATATAAGAATTATATTTGATAACTATGATATTATTATTATTTTAATGGTAATATATAATATACAATCTTTACAATTAATTTATTTAAAACTGATAGAACAGATTGTGCATAAGTATGGACTATAGACTCCTAGATGCGATGTGATTAATTATTCACTTATTCATTTAATGGTTGTTAATATGGATATATATAATGTTAATACATGATATTGATAATGTAAATATAATTATTTAAATGTAAACCATAATTTATACTTTTATATATTCATCTTTCTAAAAAATGGAAATATAATTTTTATTATGTACAAACTATTATGTCCATGAAGAGACATATTTAGGCTCTCAGTAATACTTATATGGTTGGTTCTAACACAATTTAATTTATAAAATATATAATTAATTCAAAAAATTTATTATGGAGATTATGGAGGTATAAAACATGGGACCTTAGTCAACCTACTGATGTTGACTTGGGATTACTTAATGAAAACCAAAAAAATAATCGAAGTGATGTTAACATGTTTAGTAATAATATTAAACATTGTAATAAATGAGATTTAATTTATTTTTATGAGGGAAAAAACTTTGAAAAGGTTCTTAGTAAATAATATAATAAAAATAATTTTATTATACTAGATATTGGAATGCATCCATCCAAGAAAAATCTATGTTAAGGGTTTACTCTACAATCTCATTTTTCTTTTGGATTTATTATGTATAAATATAAATTGATAAAAGTTATAAGTTATTTATTTTTTAAATTAATATATTTGATTATTCTATTTTTTGTTATGGATTTTAAATTTTTCCTTTTATTGAAAAATTCATTGATAATTAACAGGACTGTGAATATATTTTGATAGAAATATTACCTTATTTCTCCCAATAGTCAATAATCATTGTCTTTTATATCCATTTTCAATATATGTTTTTTCAAGATAGGTATTAATATGATCCAATGATTACATGTAGTAATTTTCATCTATTATTTACATAAAAAAGTATAAAATGATTCATATTGTGGTTTTCAAAACAAAATACTTTTGACATTTTATCAATAGTGTGAAATGACTATTTATCATAATAATTAAAAAATGAGTTTTCTATTCATGTCATCAAAAGTATTATTTTCATTGATGATTCATTACAATGTTTCCATGGATTCATTGAATGTAAATTTTTTTCTAAATTTTCTAGAAATATTTATTTAAAATGTTATCAAATGAAAACAATATTTTTAGCAGTCTTTCAATGAAAGGATCAAATATCATTGTCAAATATTATTTCAAAATGGAAACATCCCATGATGATTATTATGATTTACTAGGGATATATGTAAATGATATAAAAAACTTATTTCTATGGATGAAATATGATCATGTTATTCAATTTATAAAATGTGGAAAATATTGACATTTTTTATGCTTGTTTTTCTTTATGAATTTTTATTATATAAATTTATTAATTTATTTTTGATAATCTACTACACATAAAAATTGATAAAGAGGGCCTATTATATCACCAATATGCATTGGTAGGTCTTGTGAGATAGTATAGTTTTGGTATTAGGTATACACTATACCTATTTTGGTATAACATCTTCACATGTGTCCTTTATGATAAGATTATTATTTATAACATTATGAATTTTATCATTATGAATATAATTATTGTTATTTTTGTTATTATTAACTTTTTTCATCGATTGATATATTCACATTATATGATATTTTCTATATTTTATATTTTATTTTATTTATATCAACAATAATATTAATGATTTATTAATTATGTGGTGGAGTATGTTTTAATAATTCACATGATGACCATTTATGTTATATATTTATTATGTTATCATTTCCATAATATTCCAAAATAGTTTATAGGAATGATTTTAGGGATATACTAGATAAAATAAAAATGCTATCAATTGAGTTTTTTCTTGTATTTAGTATTTCCAAATGTAATTTGTGAGTCGTGTATTTTTCTATTCTCCAAAGACTATAAAACTATTCAATCATTTGAGTTTAAATCAAAAATAAAATTTTCATATTTTTAAGATAGACACCCTCTATGGGTAAATATATTTAGGGTGATATAGTTTTTCCTATTAATCAAACTTTTATTTCATATTTTTGGGGAGGCCTTGATTCTATTAACCATTATACGATCTCTCTGATCAATGATTTTCCTATTAAATTATTTTCTTAAACAATTTTTTCACTTTTAGCATTTATAACCACAAATTTTATCTAATATAAATTTCATTTTCTTTGAAAATTAATGGTATTTTTTACATAAGATGATACACGTTCCTTTTTAGTTCCAAATGATGAATCATGTATTACATAAATTATTTTATTAAACTCCATATTCAACAGTTCAAGGATCTTTTCCGATTTAAGGCCACTAAATCTATTATGGTTAAAATAAATTATTCAATAGAAAATTTCATTTCGTGTTTCTTAATAATTATTCATTTCTCATTAAATTTTTAATAAAGAATTTTTATTTCAATAGTATGATAATTCAACCTACTTTGAAACTCATCTTAACTATTGTATAGTTTTATAACATCCTTCTGTGTATATTTTATTTCTTTCCTATTTTGTTTGATTTTATCAATGATAAATTATTAATAATATTTCAACATATTCACCATATAGGTATCATATATATATATATTGTTTTCAAAACTAAAATATTTATAATCCTTTTTAACATCATTCATGAACAAAGTAAATTTCCTAGAGAAATCATTCTTCCAGTCACTAAATGGGGATGAACTATCGTCTTTATTACCTCTCAACATGATTCTTTTATTACATCTATTAAATTTTCTTCATTATTCATTACATTTCATGTATATTTTGATGATATATTTCTTGGTATTTTTTATGTCCTCTCATTATCCACTTCATAATCATACTCCACAATATTCTTTATTCATCATTAGTTCATTGAAATGTACCCAACTCCCCAATACAGAAAAAACATTAGTGAGAACATCCCCCAATATTTTCACATTGTAATTAAAAAAATTGGAGATAAAATCTATAACCCTTTCAAAATTATCCAAAATATGATTATCTTATTCATAATCATATGTACATTAAATATACATATATTTAATCCTTATAATAATCAAGAGATCCAGTAAAATTTCTTTTTTAACCTAATAATAGAAAATACAGCGTTTCTCATATAGACACAACATTTTTCCTTATATGGATTGAAAATATTTGAACATATTTATATATATACAGAGCCAATTGCAGAGATGACATGCGATTTTTTGGTCCGATATGACCACAATTAATTTTATAATCATAATAAATATATTTGGTATTTTACACTAACATGTTCTTCAAATAAAATGGATAACTCTTAAATAATTTATTAGATAAAAAATTTGAGACAGTGGTTTAGTCAGGAATACATTGTTTACCAATAGAAAGACCTAAAATAGGTCGGCGTGGGGTGTTAAAAAAATACCATTTGAGGTATAATTGTTGTATTAAATAATCAGTGAATTATTTAATTTATGAATTTGACCAATACAAGTTCCCTAAAAAGACATCAACATGTATAATTCTGTAAGGATAGAAGTATCATCCATGTGAGGGTTCTATACCTTCTTCCCCACCTTCCATTGGAGAATTATTTCTAAATAAAACAAATCTCTAGATCAGAGTATGTCTGTATAGAGAAAAAAAATGATTTCCTTCAGACATTAGAGATATCATCATTGGATAGGGAATAATCTAATATCCATGTATGACTGATAAAACCCAGAATTACACCCTTCTTGAGGAAATTGAGGTAGCATGTCACCGCCTTTCTTGGATTTACACCTTTCATATCCCTTTTCATGTGACTGTTTACCAAATATTTAATTATTATTTTGTTTTCAAAACCCACTATATCTTTATTATTTTCCATCAGCTATGAAATCATGGAAACAATCAAATTTTGATTTCTTATGCCTTTCTGGCACAATTACATTGCATTTTTAATTAGTTGGACCTCTCCATCTAGGTTTAGCATTGTTGAGTGGTACCGAGACCTATTGAACCCCCTAAATCATAAAGAATCCACATGTGATGGATGTATCAAATAATCAATAATAGATCAGGGTTTTTATGAGTTGTGGGTGATCATTCTTCTAATAATATATCAAATCAGAGTCTCCGTCAAAAACCAAGGTGTTAATAATTGAATGATGAATCCTACTGGTCAACTGAATTAGATTTATGTCACCCAGATGATCATAAATGACCAATGATGACTATATCTGCCGATATTGGGCAATAAATATACAATATTTTATGGGATGAATCCTAATTTTATGTGAAAAAATTATATCTGAGATTCTATAAAATATTGACTAAAAATTGTGTACTTCCAAGAATACACAGTGTGCCATGCCCTTACTCTAGTGGCTGAGGTTTTGGGAATATATATGGATGGGTGGTCATCTAAAACATTTCTTTTGTGGAAGAGCCATGTAGTGGAGAAAAATTGAAAACACATTCCATGTTCATAAGTACACGGGTATGGCCAGAGACACATTTGTAACCTTGTGTAAGGATGTACGCATTATAGTAAAGTAATCAAATCGGGTGTAAAGAACTCATACAAGGCCATGAACATGAACATGACCCTGAGTGTGATGTTCATGACCTGTATAACTTCTACACAGTGAGTGTCCCTGCATAGTTGTTGGGATATATACTTTTAGGGGCACGACCATATGAAGGAGTGAGGACACACTCCGTGTCGATCCCCTCTCAAACCATGTATGAATAGGTTCATTTTTAGGAAACATAAAACTCTCATATAACCTTCATTTAGACTCAGATATTGGATAGAAATTATCATATAGTAAGGGTATTCCATTTAGAATATTATGTTTACCTCATTTTTTGATTTCAGGATACGATGGAAGGGTTTTCTTGGCATGGATCTTGTTTAGATGATGCTCGATGATGAATGTGATCATGCAGTATCCCCAGAGGCATTCTTTGTGGAATCCTTCAGCTTGGTTGGGTGTGGGTCCTTGATGAATATAGTGGAAACCTACATCTGGTCTGGGTATTGTTCCTCAACATTATCTTGTAGTGGAACCCTCCATCTAGGTTATATTTGGGGATTTTAGCATCCGATTAGAAGCCTTTTTTTAACAGGGCATAGGGCTGATATCGAATTTTAGAGTGGAACCCTCTAGCTAGTATGTGAATGATTCTTATACCCCAATAGTGGAATACTCATGGTGTATTATGGAATGGGTCCTCTATAGAATACTATAGTGGAACCCTCCTTGTAGGACGTTAATGGGTCCCCTATCTAATATAATAGTGGAACTTTCCAGTTTGAAGATGGTATGGGTACTCTATACATCCACTGAGTGGAACCCTCAAGTTGTACTAGGGGATGGGTCCTCTTCTGATAGTTTTTTCTCCTTGACTGTGAAAAAACTATGACAAGGCATGGCGTGATGTGGATGGTTTCTTCTAGGAAAATGGGTGAGATGTTGGCCATCCGGGGTGGAAATCTGAAACTGTTAGTGACTAATTTCCTGGGTAGATCCCTATGATGGAAATCCCATTTCTCTCCCATTTGGGATACTTTCTACTGGGAATATATATATATATATATACACTTGGATATTTTTATTCTCTTTAAATGGGTTGTGGACACATCCAAGTTATGCTATGTGATTTCCCTGTTTATATTCCCATGGTTGAATGAGTTTACACTCATAATATAAATGGAAAACACACAACTTCTAGTCCATCAACACACCATGTTGGGCCCCTTATACATGGACGAGGTTATCCTTTTTCTTTATCTATGTTTAACATTATCATATTTATTATCTAATTTATCTCTATTCATTATCTACCTCTTACAGCTCCATATTTCAATTTCAGGCCATTCTATTTGTTATGGACATACTACACTCTAAATGGGACCTTCCCAATCATGTCATGTATTGTAAAGAAGATGTACATGTCATTGGTGACTTCATATGAGCATAGGGATACTGGGTATTGTGGACTGTGTATGGTGGTCGAATCTTGGAGAGCATGAGTTGGGTTCTCTCAAAAATTTACAATCTATATTTTTTTGGTTATGAAACATTTCTGGATGAAATTTTTTTACATTTACTTTTATATTTTCACTATTTTGTTCTTGTACACCCTAGAATATTTTCATGGATCGTTTACTTTCATGCTGTTTAATCATTATTTCATTATTTTTCCTCACATATATACTGATATGGTTGGGTGTTTTTATGCAGTTACATTTGGGAAAGTCTATCATTTTAGGATATTATATTCTATAATTATTGTCACCCATGTCCTATATAAGCGGGCTTGGGGTAGTTGCAGCTCAATCCAAAGTTATGTTCATTGTGTGAAATATTAGTATTATATTAGTTAAATCATTGGTAAACTTCCAAGAGTATTCCCTTTAGGATGATTTGGTTGAGATTAGTGAAATAGAGCCAATGTGTCTCGATTGTATCTCTTAAGACAAGGATTCAAGTGGTAGTACGAGTGGTCGATGTATCAATTCACAAAGACATTGGCTACCAGATTATTGACTATGTATACCAATACATTTCTCAATAGATAAATCATATATTCATCAAATTTTATTGATTCATTGAAATTATTTCTTGAGTTATCTGTCCGTTATTATTATTATATATATATATATACTAATATAACCATGGTAAGTGTTGATATCATTCAGGATTCCTCCGCAATGACATCAACCAGGTTACTAATTATAGATCATTATGATTTTCTGATGTGTGATGTGGTCTCAGTTTAAGGTTTATCCCATGATATTTCTCCTCCATATCGGTTGGTAGTTGTACCTTCACCTATTGAGAAGCTAATCAACCCAACAGAGCAGGGTGAAGATGTACATAAGCTTAGAACTCTATGTGAGTTTTAGTTCATGAGGCTGTTCAGTTTTTCAGTGATCCAAATCCCTAGGAATCAAATAATTGGAATGAAATGGGGGTCCATTTCTTTTAGATCTTCTAGAAACTGACGGATCAGGTGGTTGAACAAACAGATAACCTTTTCCACAAATCAACTAGGTGTTGGTAGAGTAATGTTATGTATATCAATATTTAGTCAATACTATCATGGAATTAATTATATAAGATTTTCCATGAATGGAAATTCCACTCAATATTTTGGCTCATTTATGATTTAAGGGATTCTAGAGCTATAGTAGGTAGGGATGGAAGTGGTTGATATGAAATGAGTTTTACCAACCATACCTGGTAAAACCTTTTCATGTTTTGAGTAGGATACATCCAAGAATGAATCATTCCACATGGATTCTGTTGAGATATCCAGGTAACTGTGGTTTCCTTGATCATTTACATCAATTTATTGGCTTCGAAGAGAAAACTAGTGATATAGAGCTCTCAAGAAGTGGGATTCCACACAATTGGAGCTAGTATAGGGTGTCATATTGCTGGGTCACTTAGAACAACTAGTAGGCACTAGTCAGAATGAGTTAGACACATTAGATCCATACATGATCCGACTCATGTGTGTGCGAATAAGACACGCGGAAAGGGTAGAGCATCATATAATTCTGAAGAGGGTTGGTGCTATGCTTGTGATAGACAAGATCACAAAGCATGTGACTGCCTGAGCAGACTTGTCGAGGACCACATCTTGGTTGCTGATATACCACCATGACTAAGGCATCTACATGATCAAGGATCTCATAGGAGAGGGCAAGGAGGCCCCTAGAGAGTAAGAGGTGGAAAATGATTAGGGTTAAATTTTTGTGGATGATGATTCTATAAGATCTTACCACCACCTCTATGAACACCACATCAGGCCCAAGCAGCTATAGGGATGGAAACAATTGTAGGTTCTGGAGGCTTATGACCCCATATCACATGAGATGATCATTGTTATTATTTTTTAGTTTTATACTATTGATTCAATCTTTCTATACATATGTGCTAGTTATTCCTCTATATCTATTCTCCTGATTAGATAAATGGATCTCTTTTTTAAGGAAATATCCTAGCATCATAAACATGAGGTTCCTATAGGGAACACTTCTTCTATATCATTTATCAGCAAGTTGTAAGCGTTATCTATTACTGAAGAGAGGATCACAATGGACCTTCTAGTTTTCATGATGGAACCGTTTAATGTAATATTGTGTATGTGTAACTCCCAGACCCGAATTACCTAGTGTAGGTTCATTATTAAATAACATCGGTATGATGACAAGAGATCATATCTCTAAAGACTTATTATTTTAATATTATTGGATGTACTGAATACATAAATATGTTTTACATTACATTATGAAATAAAAAAATTACATTGTTTCTCTTTTGGACACAATCATATCCCTTAACATATCCCTACAGGTCGATCATAATATAATTTTTCAGATTCTGGGAAAAACAAAACATAAGAATGTAGTGAGCTCAATTGCTCAGTGAAGATAACAACATAGAAGAAACTATCATAAATAAGCATAAACATTTAAGCAAATTTATAAAACTAAAACACAAGAATTTTAAAAGTAAACATCCGCATAACATTGAAAATATAAATCAAATAATTCCATTTACGTATTCACCTAGATGTTCTACTGGTAGTATAATCATATGTTATATCAACAACAAATTTCATGATGATGGAATCCATAATCTCTGACATCTTAACCACCAAGTCATGGCCTCATGCACAGACCCTAAATATTAATTTTTTCAAGGCCTTGTGTGAAGACAATAGTTTGTCTCTTGAGATCTATAGAGGTATCAAGGGGCTATAGCGGGCCCCACCCATCAGTTACTATATCTAATGTATACCTCATATGAAAAGGTTAAAACATGACATAATAATTCATATTAAAAATAGCATATGAAATGTCAGTACTTTAACCATAAACCATGAATGGTATAAAATTATCACAACCATAGTCAAACATATAACAAATCCTTCAAAACAATATGGAATATTGTATCATAATGAATTAACTTCAAATAGGTATAAAATCAAATAATTATGTTGGCATAGATAAAATAAATCAAAAAACTATTTGAGTTAAATATATCTTTCTACATTAAATAATTAAAAACTAAAGAAAAAATTTATTTTTAAAATGTTATTATAAGAATTTAAGGGAATCTTAGATGGTGTTATAATAGCAGAAAATGTCATCACCCACCATATAAGTTAAAAAAACATTCTTTACTTAATTTTTAAAAAATGTCATAATGTACCTTGTTTGGAAATTGACAGAATGATTCCATTCAAAAAAATTATAAAAGTCAAAAAATGGTATAAATAACATTAACCAATTGTCTAGGAAATAGTAAAAAAATTCAAATTAATATTTAAGAAACACTAATGTGGATGATAAAGAGGTCCTAGAATACACTTACATATAAACAACCTCATATAATAAAGATATTCTAAAATTAACCCTTAATATGTACTTTTTTGTCAAGGGTACGTTAAAATCCTATATAATGGTTAAATCATAGTTAATAAATTATTCATGAACAAAATACATAAATATGATATCATATATGATCCTCTCATATTTAATTGTTAATAATATTTTAGTAGTATCATTTTTTAAAGTGTTAAGTGATTCATGTTCCTTTATATTTTTTGTTACTTAGGTCATGTTTTTATGGATAGGATGTATTTCATTCATATCCAAAATAATATTAATTTTTTAAAAATTTCTTTTAATCATAAAATGTAAATTATTCACTAATGGTTATGATGGGGAATGAAATCTTATCGCATTGTTGAGACGGTAATCCATACGTATGCATGACAGAAAATACCATTCTATTGATGGTGAAATAATATGTAGTTGGATGGTATATTATATATATATAATAGTTAACATATTATATTTATTATTTAAATCATTTATACTCATTATTATACTCATTAAATAATAAATTGTTGAATAAAAAACAACACCACGGCGTGGAGACGGTAAGCCGTATGTACGCACATATGGTGAATTTTTCATTCATATGATGGATAGAAGAATTAATATGGTTGAAACATATTTATAATAATATAATAGCATGTATAATGTACTGGATTTATTAATTTGGTTTGGAAAAAATAAATAAAATGGATTTCAAAAAAGAAAAGAACATTGAATGAGGTGAGGAAATAATTACCTCTTCCTCGAATGCTTCCTTTTTATTTGAAAAAATGGGAACCATTGGTTGGATTTATGATCGAATTATGGTATCTAGGATGTAGTGAGGGAAGTTTGGAGGTCATTTGAGATAAAGGTGGCAGTTCCAAAAGGATTTGGAGGTTTGAATTTGAGAGAAGGATATGTACCTGTTTATAAGAGAGATGAGGGGCACTTTTGGAAATGATTGAAAAATTAATTTATTATAAAATCATTTTCGGTTTATAATAGTTCCAAGTTGATTTATTTCTAGTCTATGGTTGGTATGGATCGAAATAATCTCATCCAATATGTTTTAGTCATGTTTAGGTCACCATATTAACCTTATCTTTTGGATTTAACTCTTGGTTAAATGGATTAACATTTACCATGTATCCCTGTATTTTTTTATTACATGGTTAATATACATACTATATAATGCCAGGAAAACCTCAAGTGGTTCATTAATGACATATATAAGAATATCTAATTATTTTTTTTGAATAATTGTTTTTGTATGTATTATATAATTTAATTATATTTTATTTGATTTAAAAACTCAATTTTTTTTAATTTTGAAACTATATATTATTTGTTTTTTGAATTTCATAACAACTTTATTACTTAGAAAAAATTAAATTTAATCAACCATATTATGTCATATTCAACTATAAAATTATAGAATGCAATCCAAATATTCAATTTACATTTATTAAAAAATTTATAACATCAATTATTTTAATCTTTTATTAATTAGGTAATTACTACATCATCATTCTGTCTTAAATAAATTTAAATATTTATTGTATAAAACTAATTAATAAAAAAAATAATGTAGGAAATATATTTATCTTTATAATGAATATTTATATCCATATTTATGTTATGTGTAACTCTATATAAAAAATGTTTTAATTGTTAAAATTTGAATTTAAAAAATTTTACTCTTCATAAAATAAAATAAAATAAATGTCCTAATCTAATACGCATGGATCAAAAGGACAATATTTTATTTCTAATGTTAATTTTGGTCAATAATAACATATCTAATAGATTTAGGACATGGTTTAACATAATTATAAGATAATTTTTACCTTTAATTTTCCTATTTACTTTTAACTGTGGTAAATATAATTCAATGATACTATTCACAAAAAAAACTATCATCAAATTGAACAACATTTTACATTTTGATTTCAACCTTGTCTCTCAAATATTTTAAATTTAATTCACACATTTGGTAAAATCAAATTTTATGAATATTTGAAAATTTTCCTAGAAGGTAGGTAAAATACGTTAAAAAGATCAATAAAGTTTTATATATATCTAATAATATTATAAAATGAATCCAATAAATTTAATTGGATGCATCTATGTATTATGTATCTATTTGAATATTAAAATAAATTTAAATTCAAAATTAATTATTTAAATAAAAATTAAGTTTTAAACAATAACTCAGTGTTATCGCTATTCATAAAAAATTGAAAATTTATAGAAAAAAACTAAAAATTGACCCTAAAAATATTTTGAAATTTTGAACCCAAAAATGATATCCATTTTGAAAAAAATATATTTAATAACATTTCAAAAAATGGGTTTTAATATTCATAACTTCTTTTTAAATGACTAGTTTGATTGGTCATGGTGTTCTAGAACTCGAAGATGCATACAATGCAAGCTATTGTTTTATTCAATGAGAATCATACAATTAATTCATAGGGTTTTACATTCTTCCATCCTTCAAATAATTTCATCATCGAAATTTATAAAATATTACTACCTACAATGATTTGGGTGGATCTTTATAATAAGTTCCCCAGGTTCACATGTTGCCTCTTCCATTTTATGTTTTCTCCAATGAACTTTTACCAGACAAGACGTCCTGTTTCTCTACACTTGTTCTCTGGTATAAAAAGTCATGATTGGATCTTCACAATAAGACAAATCAGGTTCCAGTTTTATTTCATCATAGGTGTGTACATGCATTGGGACATACATCTATTTTCTCAATAGTGATATGTGGAACACATCATGAACATTATATATACATGGAGGCATTGGAAAATGGAAAGCTAAAACTCCAATTCATTCTATAATTTCAAAATATCTTATGTCTTATGAATTAATTTACCCTTCTTACCGTAATGTATAACACCCTTCCATGAAGATGCCTTCAAGAAAACATGATCTCCTACTTGAAATTCCAAATCCTTCCTCTGTTTATTAGTATAGCTCTTTTACATTCATTGAGCATTATTTATTTGGTTTTGGATAATATCCACCCTTTCCATTGTTTCCTCAACAAGTTCTGGTCCTACTAGTTTTCATTCACCAACATCATCCCAACATGATGGGGTGTAATAGCTCTTTCCAAATAATACTTCAAATGGTTCCATATGAATAATTCAATGGAATGTATTTTTATAGGAAAATTATACCAGGGTAAATAATGTCCCACAAACCTTGAATATCAGGTGAGAAAGATCTCAACATGTCGTATAAAGTTTGAATAGTCCATTCTGATTGTACATTACTTTGAGTGTGGTAGGAATTCCTCAAATGAAGTCTAGTATCCATAGCATTCTGAAGACTTTTCTAGAATATTGATGTAAAATGGAGATCATGATCTAAAAAAATTGATATGGGTACACCATGATGTCATACAACATCATTAATATAATTTCTAACTCAATATTCAAGTGGTAAATCATCTCTTATAGAGTGAAAATGTGCTGACTTGGTAAGACGATCAAGAATGACACATATTGCATCATTCATTATAGGAGTATTAGGTAGCTCCCTGAAAAAACCCATTGTAATATCATCCCATTTAAACTATGTAACTCCCCGACCCCATCTACCCAGAGTCAGTGCATTACTTCGTAACATTGGCATGATCACAAAAGATCAAGTCTCGAACGACAGATTAGTTTAGTAGCCTTGGAAACACTAGATACATTCATAAATGTTACATTACATCATAAGGTGAATAACTAAAATAACAAAGTCTCCATAGTCCACTCTAATATCCTCTTCTGACTATCCCTGCAGGTCATTCATAAAATACTTCTTCACATCCTGAAAAATATTAAAACATTGAAAGGGGTGAGCTCAGCTGCTAAGTAAGGATAACAATATTGCGGAAGCTTTCATAAATAAACATAAACATTTAAGGCAATGTATTACTAAAACAAAATCCATTTAAACTTGAACATCAACATAATATGGAAAAAGTAAAATGAGATAATTCCATTTACTTCTTCACATGGATATTCTACTGGTCGAATAATCACATGCAATATCAATAACCACTTTCATATTGATGGAATGCATAATGCCAGACTATCATAACCACGTAGTCAAGGCCTCGTGCCAAGACCACAAATAAGATTTTGTCAAGGCCTCGTGCTAAGACACTAGTTTGTCTCATGACACCTCCCGATGCATCGAGGAGCTATAGCGGGCTCCACCCGTTACTTTTTAAGTCAAATGCATTCCTCATATGAATAGGTTTAAACATATCATAAACCATAACATAATCGTATCACATAAAACATGCATAAAGGAAACATAACATTTCCACATTTCAATCACAAGATATCAATACAACACATTGATATAGTAAAAACGCTTTCAAAACCATTTTCAATATCAAAATAAATGAATGTTAAATATTTGTATTTATTTTTCATTAAAAAAAGTGATGGCTTGTAGAGGAAGCCGAAACTCAAATAATGGTCACGGCGATGGGGAAGTCGTTGTCGCCGCATATGTACGGAAAGAAAAATATTCCCTTTTTTCCGTTTAGTATAACGCTTCATATAAAAATGATTCTTTTTGAATAAACGTAAAGGTCAAAGGGGTTTATACACCGTATAAAAGAAAGTTGTGTATAAAACCAAATATGTCTCAATGAAAGGAGATTGAGACGAAGTCCCTAAAAAGATTATTTTTAGAATAAAATAGATCTATTTTAAGTATTCACTATAATTACACATAAAGAAAGTAGAAATACAAAATAAGACATAATAATATCATGACATAATTTGAAAGTAGGAGATTAACCCCTAGAATGGAAATTGGGTTAAGAAATTCCCTTACCTCGTGTCCGACTTGACTCAACCGTTATTCAACCTCGTGAATAATAAACTAGAGTTAATATCTACCTTATTAGGAACCATTTTCAATTTATTTATCCTTTTTATATCACTTATTACAATGTTATGAACATTATTTAATTATTTATGTTTATAACGGTCATTTTGTCGATCTTAGGTACTTGAGTCAACAATAAACTTCTTATAATTACAAGTTGTTCATGTGGTGAAATATCCATTATATACATAATTATATTCATGATGTATATATCATATATATCATATATATCCAGTATATATATTCATTCATAATATTACGTAACATTTAGAGGTAAGAAATGAAATGCACCGTTCATGGAGACGGTAAGCCATACGTACGCATGAACGCTACTTTCATTTCAATTTCATATTTAATGGAAAGAAATCATGATTATATAAATGTATAATATAATTCCAGTATAATATTTCATATAAAACAATTTACTCCATCCTTTATACATCCCACATATGGTATTAACGATTCAAATCACTTTGAGGGGGCGGTAGTCCGCACATCCTAAAATGAAAATATCGCGTTTACCCATAATGGAAACCATAAAGTATGCCATAAATGAGAAATACAGAAGCATAAGGAAAACATATGCATATTATATATCATATATAAATATAGTTACATCTTAATGTCCACCTTTTAAGGTTTTATATGAGTGTTGAACAATCATCGTTTCGTGAGTCAGAAATTCGCCATCCACAGAAACAATATGTTCTTTAACCATTAGATGTATGTGTGTGTAAGTGTAGCTCTAATCCTTCTTATAACAACATCTTAGTCTATTTAGGATACTGGTTTTGTTACAAAAGAAATGAATAAAAAGTGTTTATGGGGTTGGAGAAGAAAAATAAAACAAAACAACATTAGGGAAGACAGTACCTTAAAATCGGGTAACTCTTTTTGATTTGAGCCAAAGGCTTCCTTGGGAAGAGTTCTGCCCAAAGTGAGGCTTCTACGACTAAGAGGGGGAAGTTGGGAGTGTATTTGGGCAGAGGTTGGCCGAGCCAAATGGCTTGAACGTGTGAATGAGGTGGTAGAGGTGGGGGCCTTTTATAAGTGGAGATGAGGGCACTCTTGGAAAGTAAAGAAAAGTCAATTTATTATAAAATGAGTTTCGGATTTTAGAGTTCCCACACTTATATAATTCTAGGATAAGGTGATAAGGGTTCGGAATATACTCATCCAATATGTTTTTGACAAGTGTAATACTTGGATTTTACATTATCTTTTTATTTTATTTAAATCGTTAAATAATGAGGTCATCGCTGCATCATCATGATGTCAGAAATAATTTAATTTATTTAATGTATAAAAATTATAAAAAAAATACAATGATGTAGCAAATATTTTTTATCTTTCCAATGACTATTTATAGTCAAAAATATGACTTGTATAACCCCATGTAAAATTTTTTTTAGTAAAACATTTCATGTTTGTGTCATTTTTTTCTTTAACATTAAATAAAAGGTATTTATGTCATTTTCCAACTAAAGTGGCTCCATGGGGTCCCCAAGTTGACCCATGAATTTTCTTGGTCGGCCATAGCACATACAATGAGGGTAGGACATGTGTCAAGCACATCTCATTTTATTAAAACATTATTTTTACCTTAAACTACACTAATTACCTTTAATCGCAATTAAGAACTTAAAAGATACTATTCACCAAAAAATTATATTATTCCCATTGAACCAAATTTTACTTCCTAATGAAAACCATGTATGTCGGATTTTTGAAATTCAAATCATAGAAGTGGAAATGTTTCATTTAAATGAAAAATCAGTTTTTTAACTACCACTTAGTAGTTTTACTATTCATCAAAAATTGAAGTTTTTCAGAAAAATCCCATAAATTCACCATAAGCTATATTTTATATTACTATTTCAAAAATGATGTCTATTTTACAAAATTCAAAACATATAAGTTGCATTAATTAATTTTATAATTAATTCCCGCTGTCACAACAAATAGCGTGTTTTTTAGAAACAATTTATATCAAAAGATTGACAATTGTTCATGCCCAATTTCAATGTTAAATTAATTCTAATGACCACCATTGGATAAAATTGTAACAATATATTCTAATTATAATTTAAAACCACTAAATTGTATAATTTATCACAATAAATTATTTTTATTAAAAAAGTTTCTTTAAGTATTTTTCACTACTCATAAAAAAATTGGAAGTTCTCAGAAAGTTACAAAAAATTCAACTTAGGATAATTTTGATATTACGAATACAAAAACGAAGTCCATTTTGAAATATAAAATTTCTATAATTTTAAAAACTGGTTATTACTATTCATAATGGCTACTTTGATTAGTCGCGGTGTTTTAGAACTCGAACTTGCGTGCAATGCAAGCTATTGCATTATTGAAAGAGAGGCGTATCGTGGAAGCTCGGGGTGTTACATTCTCCCCTCCTTCAATAAATTGCATCCTCACAATTTGATAGTTTTCTTTGAAAATAAAAGGATGAAAATAGAAAATACCTTTGTGGAAAACCCACATAGGAAGTAAGGTTAATAATATTTAGCCTTAATAAGAGGGAAATGGAAATAAGAAAGTCACCACCAAATTATGATCTCGATAAGGAGAACATTGGTGGAAATTAGAGACATATAATCGGAGAAAAAATGTAAATATTTGTATAGAGTGATTGAGGTCATCAATCACAAACATGTGTAAAATTGAGGGACTCAATGCCTTCAATTTACGTTGATTTAAAATATTATCAGTTCAAAAAGACATAAGGTATTAGGATAACACATTTTTTTGTTTTAAAAACCCTTTGATAAATTTTAAGAATTTAATCATAGAATAAGAGATAGGTATATATATATTTATGTTTGACAAGTAGAGTTTCATCCTTGAACTAATTTCTACCACAAACCCATCTTTCACTCAAAAAGATAATAGAACTCAAAAATATTATATTTATCTTAATTGTATAAGGTTCAAAATATTACCACATACCATTTAGATTAGTAAAACTATTTTGTAATAACCAGGGACTTTCTGTAGGCTAGTGGTAGGTAATAAAGGCCTGTCGCACTATGGTTGTGGGTTCGATTCCTGCTGCTTTGTCCGACGCGACGGGTTATGCCCCACCCTGCAGGTTGTCCTTTTCCTAAAACTAAAGTATTATAGTATTCCAAAAATAATCATCATAAATTTTATTAACCTTAAAAAATATTATCCAAAGATCAACTTAATCCATTCCATCCTTTATAGTTATCCACAATACCTCTGTCCAGACATTCTCTAAAAGGTCTCTAAATTCCAAAATCAATTGTATCATCAGATTCCTCAAACAAGGTAAAGTTTATCTTATTTTAACATACAAAAATATTATTACCTTCATCATATTAAAACCTAAATGAAATAAACAAGTACTGTAGTAAAATCCTTATATATATATCACATTATTCTAATAACCAGAATATAATCCATGAGTCCAAAAGAACCAATACATTAATTATTCCTCTTCAACTGTAGTAATAGAATAAGATTTTCCTTGATCCCTTGGCCTTTTCTGAGGTAAGTTTCCCTGATTCTTAGGACATTCATTTTCATAATGCCCCATTTCTCTACAATTGTAGCATTCAACATTGATAGCCTCTTTCTTTCCATTGCAATGACGTGCCTGGTGACCTTTTTCTCCACATTTATAAAAAACTCCCATTCCTTTTAGGCAAGTACCTGGGTGATTCTTCCCACAATTATCACATACTAGAAAATCCTTCTTTCCATTTTTCTCTTTATCTATCTCTTCTGCCACCATTCTCTTCTTCTATTGCTTTACTTTATTGTCATAAGATTTAGAGAATTCCTTTTCTGTCTTGATAACACATGAGACAATATCTTCATACGATGAGAAGGATTGTGATACTATATCTCGACGGAGAAATGGTTTTAACCCATCAAAGAAACGATCAATCTTACTTCTTGGGTTACGTATATAATCTGCAACATGCCTCGCTAACCTTGTAAGGTTAGCCTCATACTTTGCGACATTCTCATCCCCCTTCTGCCTCAGACACAAAAATTTCCTTTCCATATCTGCTCGATGGTCACGAGGAAAGTATTTTTCTAAGAAAAGATAATTGAACTCCCTCCATTCCATATTCGTTACGTCATCATCTTCCTTTGTGTTTTGAATCAGCGACCACCACTGATCGGTATCTCCAGTGAGGTGGTAAACTGCCATGATAACCTTCTCCCTTTCGCTACTCCCCAAGGCGTGGAATATTTTCTCTAAGGAGTTTATCCATTACTCAGCTACTAATGGATTTGTACCCCCATTAAATGTTGGCGGTTGTTTCCTCATGAAGTGGTCTAACATTGATCCTCCACGTTGCGGATCAGGGTGATCCATACGAGTAAGGTTATTATTAATAACCTGAGTGAGTTTTCCCAGTATGGTAATAAGTTGATCAGCACCAGTTGTATCTCCATATCCACAATAATTATCTTGAGCAGGAGGGAAATCCCTACACGGAGTGCGTGGATTGATATGGTTAGCATTCCTTCCACTAGGCGCCATTTCTAAACAATGGCATAAACTAGATTAATTTATGAATCAAAATACATAATTCCATACTTGTAAAATACTTAACATAAATTGAACTATTTATGGACATAATCCATAATCATAAAAATGTTTTCGTTGAGGAAGTATATACTCATAACCCTTCATAGTGGTTTATAAAGAAAACGATAATTATCCTAAGCATATCCCCCAGGAGTGTCGTAACCAAGAGTGCAGCAAGGCCCGTTGTCGTGCACCAGTTCCCGTTCGAGTCTAGCTCAAAGCGTTGTTTTTGGGTTTTACCCCTAGGTACATCTGTGCCAGAGCCGCCTCTACCTTCTCTTATCCAGACAGGGATGTATTGCTCGGAAAACACACAAAATCTCTACAATAACAAAATTCTAGGAAGTTCTTCTATACTAATCCTCAAAATATATCTTTGGGCTATATTCCCTAATCAGAGTTTTATCTAAATCTAGATTCCATGGTTAGTACTAAACTGCCTTTGATACCAACTGTAACGCCCCGACCCCAGCTACCCAGAGTCGGTGCATTATTTCGTAACATTGGCATGATCACAAAAGATCATGTCTCGAAAGACTGATTAGTTTATTACCCTTGGAAACACTAGATACATTCATAAATGTTACATTACATCGTAAGGTGAAAAACTTCAATAACAAAGTCTCCATTTTCCACACTCATATCCTCTTCTGACTATCCCTGCAGGTCATTCATAAAATACTTCTTCACATCCTGGAAGAATATTAAAACATTGAAAGGGGTGAGCTCAGATGCTCAGTAAGGATAACAATATTGCGGAAGCTTTCATAAATAAACATAAACATTTAACGCAATGTATAACTAAAACAAAAGCCTTTTAAACTCGAACATAAACATAATATGGAAAATGTAAAATGATATAATGACATTTTCTTCTTCACATGGATATTCTACTGGTCGAATAATCACATGCAATATCAATAACCACTTTCATATTGATGGAATGCATAATGCCAGACTATCATAACCATGTAGTCAAGGCCTCGTGCCAAGACCACAAATAAGATTATGTCAAGGCCTCGTTCCAAGACACTAGTTTGTCTCATGAGACCTACCGATGCATCGAGGAGCTATAGCGGGCTCCACCTGTCACTTATTAAGTCCAATGAATTCCTCATATGAATAGGTTTAAACATATCATAAACCATAACATAATTCTATCACATAAAACATGCATAAAGGAAACATAACATTTCCACATTTCAATCACAAGATATCAATAAAACACATTGATATAGTAAAAATGCTTTCAAAACCATTTTCAATACCAAAATAAAATAATGTTAAAACATTGTATTTATTTTTCATTAAAAAAAAGTGATGGCTTGTAGAGGAAGCCAAAACTCAAATAATGCTCACGGCGGTGGAGAAGTCATTGTCGCCGCATATGTACGAAAAGAAAAAAAATTCTCTTTTTGTTGTTTTGTAAAACGCTTCGTATAAAAAAGATTCCTTTTGAATAAACATAAAAGTCAAAGGGGAATATACACCGTATAAAAGAAATTTGTGTATAAAACCAAATATGCCTCAATGAAAGGAGATTGAGACGATGTCCTTAAAAAGATAATTTTTAAAATAAAATAGATCTATTATGTGTATTCACTATAGGTACACATAAAGAAAGTAAAAATACAAAATAAGACATAATAATATCATGAAATAATTTGAAAGTAGGAGATTAACCCAAAGAATGGAAATTGGGTTAAGAAATTCCCTTACCTCGTGTCCGACTTGACTCAACTGTTCTTTAACCTCCTGAATAATAAACTAGAGTTAATATCTACCTTATTAGGAACCATTTTCAATTTCTTTATCCTTTTAATATCTCTTATTACAATGTTATGAACATTATGTAATTATTTAAGATTATAACGGTCATTTTGTCGATCTTAGGTACTTGAGTCAACAATAAACTTCTTATAATTACAAGTTGTTAATGTGGTGAAATATCCATTATATCCAGAAGTATATTCATGATGTAGATATAATATATATCATATATATCCATTATATACATTCATTCATAATATTACGTAACATTTAGAGGTAAGAAATGAAATGCACTGTTCATCGAGACGGTAAGTCGTACGTACGCATGAACGCTACTTTCATTTCCATTTCATATTTAATGGAATGAAATCATGATGATATAAATGTATAATATAATTCCAGTATAATATATCATATAATACCATTTACTCCATCCTTTATAAATCCCACATATGGTATTAACGATTCAAATCACTTTAAGGGGGCGGTAGTCTGCACTTCCTAAAATGAAAATATCGCGTTTACCCATAATGGAAACCATAAAGTATGCCATAAATGAGAAACACAAAATAATAAGGAAAACATAAACATATTATATATCATATATAAGTATAGTGACATCTTAGTGGCCACCTTTGAAGGTGTTATATGAGTGTTGAACAATCATCGTTTCGTGAGGCAGAAATCTGCAATCCACAGAAATAGTATGTTCTTCAACCATTAGATGTAGGTGTGTGTAAACATAGCTCGAATCCTTCTTATAACAAAATCCTAGTATATTGTGGATACTGGTTTTGTTACAAAATAAATGAATAAAAAGTGTTTAGGGGGTTGGAGATGAAAAATAAAACAAAACAACATTAGAGAAGACATTACCTTAAAATCGGGTAACTCTTTTTGATTTGAGTAAATGGCTTCCTTGGGAAGAGTTATGCCCAAAGTGAGGTTCTAGGAGTAATAGGGGGATGTTGGGAGATTATTTGGGTAGAGGTTGGCCAAGCCAAATGGATTGAAGGTGTGAATGAGGTGGTAGAGGTGGGGGGATTTTATAAGTGGAGAGGAGGGGCACTCCTGGAAAGTAAAGAAAATTCACTTTATTATAAAATGAGTTTCGGATTTTAGAGGACCCAAACTTATATAATTCTAGGCTAAGGTGATAAGGGTTCTAAATCTACTCATCCAATAAGTTTTTGACAAGTGTAAGCCATGTATTTTACATTATCTTTTTATTTTATTTAAATCGTTAAATAAATATGTCATCACTGCATCATCATGATGTCATAAATAATTTAATTTATTTAATGTCAAAAAAATATAAAAAAAGTACTATGATGTAGGAAATATTTTTATCATTTCAATGACTATTTATAGTCAAAAATATGACTTGTATAACCCCATGTAAAAATTGTTTTAGTAAGACATTTCATGTTTGTGTCATTTTTTACATTAACATTAAATAAAAGGTATTTATGTCATTGTCCAATTTATGTGGATCCATGGGGTCCCCAAGTTGACCCATGTATTTTCTTGGTCGGCCATGGCACATACATTGAGGGTAGGACATGTTTCAAGCTCATCTCATATTATTAAAACATTATTTTTACCTTAAACTACACTAATTACTTCTAATCGTGATTAAGAACTTAAAAGTTGCCATTCACCAAAAAAATTATTTTAATCCCATTGAACCACATTTTACTTCCTAATGGCAACCATGTATGTCAGATTTTTTAAATTCAAATCACAGAAGTGGTAATGTTTCATTTAAATGAAAAATCAGTTTTTTAACTACCACATAGTGGTTTCACTATTCATAAAAAATTGAAGTTTTTCAGAAAAATCCCAAAAATTCACCCTAAGCTATATTTGATATTCCTATTTCAAAAATGATGTATATTTTAAAAAATTCCAAACATATATGTTTCATTAATTAATTTTATAATTAATTCCCACTGTCACAACATATAGCGTGTTTTTTAGAAATAATTAATATCAAAAGATTGACAATTATTCATGCCCAATTTCAATGTTAAATTAATTCTAATGACAACCATTGGATAAAATTGTAAAAATATATTCTAATTATACTTTAAAACCACTAAATAGTATAATTTATCACAATAAATTATTTTGATTAAAAAATTTGTTTTAAGTATTTTCAACTATTCATAAAAAAATTGGAAGTTCTCAGAAAGTTACAAAAAATTCAACTTAGGATAATTTTGATATTACGAATACAAAAATGAAGTCCATTTTGAAATATAAAATTTCTATAATTTTAAAATCTGTTTATTACTATTCATAACGGCTACTTTGATTAGTCGCGGTGTTTTAGAACTCGAACTTGCGTACAATGCAAGCTATTGCATTATTGAAAGAGAGGCGTATCGTGGAAGCTCGGGGTGTTACAAACTATGTTATGGGAATAGGTTGTGTGACTTATCTAAGATTTATTCTTCTAGCCTTCACCTATTGACAAACCATTCATCCTGACACATAATCAGCAATATCCTACTTCGTGTTGTCCCTCCAATAATGTTCCATAAAATATTTATACATTATAGTGCTACCAGGGTGTATATAGAAATTTTAGCTATGATCATTATCCAATAACTCCCTTTTTAGATTAGGTATATCGGTAACACAAATAATCTTCCCATATTTCAAAATTCCATCTTCATATACAAAGTCAATCAATCTCCCTTCTTTCACCGCTTTAATTTTTTTTCGAAGCTACTCATAATCAATTTGAGAATATTTTATCCTTTATAGTAAAGAAGTTTTAGAAACCATTTGGAAAATTATTGATATTTCGACTTCTATGATTATTCCCATATACATTATTAATAGATCTATGAACATAGGATCCCTTTCAACTATCATCTTGTTTAGAAATCAATGATCTGTTTTTTCTCAATTCCAATCCCACCATATTTTCCATCATGGGGTGGTAGATTATAGTGAAATCGTTATACCTGAGTAGTTCTATCCATCACCTTTGCCTCATGTTTAGTTCATTCTGTGAGAAAATATTATTCAAACTCTTGTGATAAGTATATATCTCAAATTTTTCACAATAGAGATAGTGTCTACATACCTTCATAGAAAATATTACAGCTAGAAACTCAATATCAGGAGTGGGAGTGTTTATTACATGAATATTTAGCTGTTGTGTCACAAAGGAAATCACTATATCATTCTGTATAAGAAAACAACCAATTCCTTTCTTTGAAGCATCACTATAAATAATTAACCCATCATTGCACAATGGTATAGTCATGATAAGAGCATTGACAAATAATCTCTTCAATTCTACAAAACATTCTTCATACTCTTTTTTCAATCAAATTTATCCCTTTTATGTATGATCTTGGTTAATTGGTTATACAATCAAGAAAAAATCTGGAAGAAAAGCCGATAGATACCTGCTAATACAATAAAACTTCTTACCTCAGTTATACTCATTAGTGCTGGACATTCTTGGATTTCCCTTGTCTTTGAAGGATCAATAGATATTTTATCATTTATGATAATGTGGCCAAGAAAAGAAATCTTCTAAATCCATAATTCATACTTTCTAAACATTCCATATAATTTATTTCTTTGAAGAGTATTTAGAACAATATGATAGTGGTTATAATGAACTTTGTAGCTTTTGGAGTATACCAATATATCATCAATAAATACAACTACAATGTCATCAAGATATTCCTTGAAAAATATATTCACTATATGCATGAAAATAGAGGGTAAATTAGTGTAGCGCCCTGACCGCAGTTACCCAGAGATGATACATTATTACATAACATTGGCATGGTCACAGTGAATCTTTTCCCGAGGGACCAATCAGTTTAGCAGTCTTGGAAAATAGATTACAAACATGAAAGTTACATTATATTATAATGTGAAAACATCAAAAACGTTTTTCCCCATTTGAACACACTTATATCATTATCCTATCCCTGTAGGTCTACCATAAAATACTTTTTGACATCCTCGAAAAAATAAAATATATAAATGGGTAAGAATAGATGCCCAGTAAGGATAACAATATAGCGGAGTCTTTAATAAATAAGTATAAACATTTAAGAAAATGTATAAGACTAAAACGATATCCTTTTAAAATTAAATATCAACATAATATGGAAAAGATAAGATCAAATAATGCCATTTAATTATACACATGGATATTCCACTAGTAAATTGATCACATTAAATATAAATATCCACTTTCATAATGATAAAATGCATAATTCCAGTCTTCAAAACCACATAGTCTAGGCCTTGTGCCAAGACTACAAATAATATTTTGTCAAGGCCTTGTGCCAATACACTAGTTTGTATCATGATACCTACCGATGAATCAAGGATCTATATCAGGCTCACCTGTCACATTCTAAGTCCAATGAATTCCTCATAGGAAAATGTTTAAACATAACATAGGCATTCGTAATAAAACTAGCATAAGAAATGTCAATACATTATCCATATACCTTGAATGCTATAAACATAACACATCCATTGTTAAACATATCACAAAACCATCAATACATTATAGAAAATTTGTATCATAATAAATCAACCTTGATCAATAATAATATATTGTAAAGGGTGTTGACTCAGTTGAAAATGATCAGTAAAAATCATTGAGGGAAGTATCCTTTTTCATGAAATCATTTGAAAGTCATAAAAAGGATTTAATTTGAAAGATAGTTTTAAATCAAAGTGACCCATTCCACCTTGAAAATATTTAAAGTAATTACCATTTTAAAACATTCACATACATATAAATAAATCCTCAAAATAATTTTGAAAACACAGAAATTAATGAGAATGGTTTAGATGAATAAATCATTAAACCATTTAAAATTGTGTTTTAGTAAATATTAAAATAAAAATAATACCTTTGAAAATAATTTTATGAAACATGGACATGGATAATAAATATATCCCAGTAGATACGTACGTAAAAACAACCTCAGATAAGAAAGAGATTGTGAAATTAACCCTTACCTTGTACTTTTCCTTGGTTGTGGGTACGTTATCCACCTGTATAATGAACATAGTATATTATTAAATTATACCATAACCATTTTCATATATATTATATCAAAAAAATTCATTTATGACTTTATAAAATCCATTTAATTATTATTTCCTTGTTAAATTAACATTTTTGGTTATAATTGCTTTCTTTATAGTATGTGTTTTAACTTGTAATTGTTGATCATATCATTTAGATCATGATATAAATAATTCCATGATGTAAAGATTTATTTATATATCATATATATTTAGATTATAAATATTTATAATAGATAGATATATGAAATTAAAGTAACCATTTATGGAGACAGTAGGTCGTACATACGCATAAACGTTGTTTCATTTTTCATATCGCATTGAACGGAAGTAAGTGAATAAGATATATGTAAGTACAAACACACACACACACACACACACATATATATATATATATCTAGTGGAATTATTATTTCATATATTAAATACTTATTCATAATATATATTCTTATAATCATCGTCGAATGGTCAACGTGGGAATGAATCTCATAGCATCGTTGAGACTGTAATCCGTACGTACGCACATGTGAAAATATCATTATATTGATGGTGAAATATTATGTAATTGGATGGTATATAATATATATATAATAATTAACATGGTATATTTATTATTTATATTCATTATATTCATTATTATACTGATATAAATAATGAAGTGCTTGAATAAAAAACTACACCCCAATGTAGAGACGGTAAACTTCACATACGCACGTATGGTGACTTTGTCATTCATATAATATAAAGAATAATGAATATGGTTGTACAATTTTTATAACAACATCTCAGTATATATAAGTTAATGGAGTTATTATTTTGAAATGTAAACAACAAAGAAAGAGGAAGTGTAAGAAGAAAAGATCTTGAATGATGTGGGGAAATATTTATCTCTTCTTCGAGTTCTTCCATTTGATTTGATCAAAGGGCTAAATTGGTAGAATTTATGATAAAAGTAAGGACTCTATGATGCTTTTAGGGGAGCTGGGAAGATATTTGGTTATGGTTTGGCCATGTCAAATTTATTTGGAGGTGGGAAATTAACAGAAGGTGAAGTGCCCTTTTATAAGAGAGGCTACGGTCACTTTAGAAAATTCTTGAAATATTATATTATAATAAAATCATTTTAGGTTTATAATGGCAAAAAAAAGAATTATTTATAGGATAGGGAGAATATGGGTATAAACCCACTCCAAAATTAGTTTTATAAATGTTTAGGTCAATATATTAACCTTATCTTTTAGATTTAACTCTTAGTTAAATACTTTGACATTTACCATGTCTCCTTGTATTTTTATATTATATAGTTAGTAAACATACTATAACAAGACAAGAGAACCCCATGTAGTTAATTATTAATACATATAACATTATCTAAGTCTTTTGGCTGAACCATATATTTTTAAGAATATTATAACAATAAATAATACAGTATTTGTTTTAAAAACTCAATTATGTAAATTTGGACACTATTTAAAATTTGATTTTATTGAAAGCCATAAAAACATTATGACATATAATAAAATAAATTTAACCAATAATAACATGTAATATTAACATATAAAATTATTTCAATTCATCAGAAGTCTCAATTTACATTTATTTGGATATTTATAGTACCAATTATTTTAATATTTCATAAAAATGTAATTACATCATCATCAATGTGTCATAAATAAATTAAAATATTTAAGGTATAAAAATGACAAATAAAACCCCATTATGTAGTAAATATCAATATATTTATAATATAAATTTATATTTGATTTTATATTGTGTTCAACCCTATATTAAAAATGGTATATTTATTAGACATTGAATTTAAATCTTTTAACTCTTCTTTAAATAAAATAATAATAAATGTACTCATATAATCCAAGTTGACCAAAGAGGGACATATTTTTTTCCCATGTATGTTTTTGGTCGAAATATAATCATCCAATTGAATTAAGTCATGTGTTAGCGTAATTATGATATCATTTTTACCCTTAAATACCCTATTTATTTTTAACCGTGGTAAATAAAAGTCAAAAGTCAGTACTCACCAAAATTTATTTTCATCTTATTGAACCACATTTTTCTTACTTATATTAACCATGTTTCTCAGAAATTTTATATTCAACTCACAGAAGGGCTAAAATTATGTTTTATACAAATTTATAACTGCTTCTAAGAGATGGGTAAAAGACGGTAAAAAGTTCAATAATCTTTTTATATATTTAAACATATTATAAAATTAAACCAATGAATTACATTGTACATATATAGGAATTATATATCTTTTTTGACCTAAAATAAATTTAAATAATATAAATAATTATATAATTAAAAAGTCGATTTTAAACAAAAACTCAGTTTGTTTCACTATTCATCAAAAATTGAATTTTTTCAGAAAAATACCAAAAATTCACTCTAAGCTAATTTTGATATTACAAATCCATAAATGAATTACATTTTACCGAATTAAAAAAATATAAGTTTTATTTATTAATTTAAAATTAATTCCAGTTGTCAAAACCAAAAGGAGGTTTTTAAAAAGTAAAATCATCAAAATATTGACATTTTTTATGTCAAATTTAATTGTAAAATTACTTATAATGTCCTAAATTATATTAAATGATAAGAATATAATCAAATTATACTTCAAAACCTTACAAAATAATAATTTAATACTATAAAGTATTTCTATTCAAAAAAAAATCATTTAAAGCATAGTATTTTTCATTATTCATCAAAATATGAATGTTATCATAAAAGTACCCAAAATTTATTTAAATTAAATTTTTATTCCCCTTTTATAAAAGACAATAAAATTTCATTTAATTGATTTTATAAAAGTGTTAAATATTGGATTCAAAAAGGGTTCTCCATCAAAATTTGGTAAAATTGCATTTTTTTAAAATACTTCTTTTATCTGAAAAAAATGAATTTGTTCTTATATTATGTCCAATAAACACATAATATGGTTGTTAAAATTATATAAAGTATATACGATTCAAAATTCAGTTACTATTATTCATAACCCCTTTTTGAACGGCTAGTTTGGTAAGTTGTGGAGCGATCGAACTCAGTGTTGTGTGTTGCACAAGCTACTGAATTACATTAAAGAGATAAAGTACTATAAAATCATTGGTTGTTAAATTCTACACTCCTTCGATAAATTGTTCCCTCATAATTTAAAATTGATCTTCGAAAATAAAACGTTAAAAATAGAAAAATACCTCTGTGGAAAACTCACATTGGAAATTGCTTTAATAAAATTTAGTCTTATAAGAGGGAAAGGGAATAAAAAAGTCGCCAACAAATTATGATCTCAATTAAGAGAACATTAGAGGAAATTATAAACACATAATTTGAGGAAAATGTAAATATTTGTAGGCAGTGACTGAGGTCATCAATCACAAATAGTTGTATAATAGAGGGTCTCAATGCCATCAATCTATAATGATTTTAAATATCTTTTTTTTCAACAAAATATAAGGTACTAGGATAACACATTTTTGGTTTTAAGATCCCTTCCAAAAAGATTAAGAATTAATTTATTCATAGAATAAGAAGAAAAAATATATATTACTATTAGAGTTTCATCCTTCAACTATTTCATACACAAACTCATATTTCACATCAAAAGATAAGTGAATTTAAAAATATTCTATTTATCCTAATTGTATAGGGTTCCAAAAATAATGGATTTATAATTCATTTTTCAGAATATTTAATCAAAATTATTATACAAACTGGGACATCACTTATGTTAGTGGTAGGTGATCCACCCTTGTCTCCCTTCGGTTGCGGGTTCATGTATCATGACCTTGCCGGACGTGACGGGTTGTTCCCCGACCTTCGGGTTTCCATTTTTATAACAATCAAAAAATAATATAATTAAATTACTTATCTATAATAACAATATCTAATGTCAAACATAATCCATTGCAACCTTTAGCCATATCCAATTTAATTCTTTCCAAACTCACAGTCCATAATTTATATCGACGGTAAACACAATGAATATTCTTTTTTCTATGTAATAACATGTTAATACTTTCATCATCTATTCTATAAAAACACTATAAAACCCTGAATTACCATAAAACCTTATAGATTACATTCATGATGCCTTATTCGTTATATAATGCTGTATATACTCCTTCTATCAAAAAATGTGGTAAACTCCAACAATGATGGAATATACAAATTATTAATCAGTTTCACAGTAGTCAAGAATATCCCTTGTAATTTATCCAAATCAATCATATATTATTTAAAAATCACTACCTTATTTAGAACCATATTATGGTTTATTTTTCTCTCAACCATATATTTTAAAAAAAAATTTGCTATTGAGTTACTTTTCTTGGTTCAGCACAATCTCAAATCCATAATGAAATATCACTATAGTTCAATCCTTATATACTCTATAATCCATATAACATGTACATCATTATTACAGAACTCAAATAAAAAAGTACCATAATAACCACATAAGAAATATAATCATTACTCTTCAGCATTGGTAGTATAATAACTTGATTATTATCCAATAGCAGCATGTGGGTTATACTCTGTTGATTTAGAAATTTCTTCGTGTAGTGTCCCATCTCCATGCAAACGAAGAATTGTACATTTGAAATTTTTTTCTTACCCTTGAAATCACGTACTTGGTGTCCTTTTTCTACACACTTATAACAAACTCCATTTCCATTCATTCATTTACCAAGGTGGTTCTTTCCACATTTATCACATATGGTAAAATCATTCTTTCCCCTCTTCCCTATATCCATCTTTATATCTTCCATCATTTTCATCTGTTTGTTCTCTTCAAATCCATATGACTAAAATAATTCCTTACATATATTATTAACACATGATATTATTTCTTTATATGATGTGAATACGTGGGATACTATTTAACTTTTAAAAGTTGGTTTAATACGATGAATGATATGATCCATCTTAATATTTCGATCATGTGTATTGCTGGAATTATCATTCATTCTACTAGGTTCCATTTAAGAACAATAGAATAGACTATGTTAGTTTATGAATCACAATGCATAATTCCAAACCTGTAAAATACCTAATGTAAATTGAAAATATTATGCATATAATCTATAATCATAAAATGTTTTCTTTGAGGAAGTATTTACTCCAAAATCCTTCATAATGGATAGTAAATAAAATGTGAATTATCCTAAACATATCCCCTGGGAGTGTCGTAACCCAGAGTATAGAAAAGCTCGTTGTCATGTACTAGGATACCCAAGGTCAAGCCTGAAACTCCATTTTATTGTTTCCACTCCAAGGTACATCTATGGAAGAGCTGCCTCTACCTGCTCATATCTAGACAGGGTTGTATTTCTTGGGAAATTTTCAAAATCTCTACATTACAAAAATTCTAGTATGTTCATCTATATTAATCCCCATCATTTGTGTTAGGGTATTAAACTCTGATCAGTTTTTATCTAAATAGAGTTTCCATGGTTTGTACTAAACATCCTCTAATACCAACTATAATTTCGTAACCCCAGTTACCTAGAGTGGGTAAATTATTTCATAACATTGGAATGATCACAAGGAATCCAGTCCGGAAGGACCGATCTGTTTAGCGGTCTTAGAAAATAGATTACATACATGAACGTTACATTATATTATAAAATTAAATAAACAACAACATTTTCTCCACTTGTGAACACACTTATATCCTGATCCTATCCCTGTTGGTCGACCATAAAATACTTCTTCAAATCCTGGTAAAAATAAAACATAGAAAGGGGTGATCTCAGATTCTTAGTAAGGATAACAATAAAGAGGAAACATTCATAAATATGAATAAACATTTAAGGAAATGTATAAGACTAAAATAAAAGACATTTAAAATTAAACATCTGAATAATATGGAAAAGATAATATCAAATAATTCCATTTACTTATTCAAATTGATATTCTACTAGTCGAATAATTACACGCAATATCATTAGCCACTTTCATAACAGTGGAATTCATAATTCCAGACTTTGTAACCACATATTCAAGGCCTTGTTCCATGACAACAAATAATATTTTGTCAAGGACTTTTTCCAAGACACTAGTTTGTCTCATGAGACATATTGATGCATCAATGAGCTATAGATGGATCCACCAATCACTTAATAAGTCCAATTCACTCCACATATAAAATTGTTTAAACATAACAGAAACATCCATGTAAATACTAGCTTATGAAATGTCAATATATTATCCATAAACCATGAATAGTATAAAACTAAAACATCCAAAGTCAAACATATCACATAACATTCAATAAAATATAGAAGATCTGTATTATAATAAATCATCCTTGATCAATAATAATATCCAGTATAGGATGTTGACATAGTTCAAAATGATCAGTAAAAATATTTGAGAGAAATATCATTTTTTCATGAAATCATTTAAAAGTCATATAAAGGAAGTAATTTAAAATATAGTTTTGAATCAAGGTTTCTCATACCACATTGAATCTTTTTAAATGAATTACCAATTTAAAAAATTCATGTTCATAAAAATAAATCATTAATATCATTTTGAAAACACGGACATTAATGAGAAACATTTAGAAGAATTAATCTTTAAAAAATTTAAAATTATGTTTTAGTAAAAAGTCTCTTAAAAATAATCCCTTTAAAAACACTTTTATGAATCATGTACATGTATAAAAAATATTAAACAGAATATACTTATGTAAAAACAACCTCATACAACAATGAGATTGTGAAATTAACCCTTACATTGTACTTTTCTTTGGTCGAGCGTATATTATCCTCATGTATAATGACCATAGTATGTTATTAAATTATACCAGAACCATATTAATATTTACTTTATAATAAATGACTCCTTTATGACTTTATACTATCCATTTAATAATTATTTCCAAGTTAAATTAACATTTTGTGTAATAATCGCTTTCTTTATCGTACGTGTTTTAACTTGATATTCTTGATCATATCTTTTAGATCATGATTTAAATACTTCCAGAATATAAACCATGATTTATATATCATATATATTATGAATATAAATATTTATTATATATAGATATATTAAATGGAATGTACTATTTATGGAGACGGTAGGTCGTACGTATGCATAAACAGAGTTTCCGTTTTCATATCGTCTTGAACGAAAGTAAGTGAATTAGATATATGTTAGTCCATACAAACATATATATATATATATCTCCAGTATCATTATTTTTCAATATATTACATACTTATTAATAAAATATATTTTTATAATCATCATTGAATGGTGAACGTGGCGTTGAATCTTATCACATCGTGGAGAAGGTAATCTGTACGTACACACGAGCGATAATAACATTATATTGATGGTGAAATCACATGTAATTGTATGGTATAACATATATACAGAATAATTAACATGTTATGTTTAGTATTTACATCACTTATAGTCATTATTATACCCATCCATATAATCAAGTGATTGAATAACAAACTACACCATGACGTGTAGATGGAAATATGTACGTACGCACGAATGGTGACTTGGTCATTCATATGATGGATAGAATAATTAATATGGTTTTAGAATTTTTATATTAACATAATAGTATATAGAATATACTGGAGTTATTATTTTATAATTGAAACAACTAAGAAGGAGGAAGTGGAATAAGAAAAGAACTAGAAAGAGGTGATTAAATATTTACCTCTACTTCGGGTTCTTCCATTTTATTGGATTGAAGGGCTCCTTAGGTTGGATTTCTGGTTAATTTAAGGACTCAAGGGTAATGTGAGAGAATTTTGGAGATATTTGGGTAGGGAATGATGAGAAAAATGTATTTGGAGGTGTGAAATTAATAGAAGGGGAAGTGCCCTTTATACGAGAGGTGAGGGTCACATTAGGAAAATCTCGAAATATTATTTTAAAATAAAATAATTTTTGGTTTCAAATAGATTGAAAATGAATTATTTCTAGGATAAGGTGGGGATGGATCAAAAAAATATCAACATATAGGTTTTAGATAGGTTTAGGTCATCATATTAACCTTATCTTTTAGATTTAACCTTTAGTTAAATTGTAACACCCGAGACTTTTATGTTATATAAATCATCAAAGGGATCTTTTTCTACACAACACTTGCTTGGCTTGCTTTACACGCAATCGCGACCTTCCTCGATAGCTTGCGTCATACGCAATACCGAGTTTCACTAAACAACAATATGCTCTTAAAACTAGCCGTTATGAATAGTAATAACCACTTTTTGAAATTTTATAAATTTTATTTTTCAAAATGGACTTCATTTTTGGACTCAGAATATCGAAATTAGCCTAGGGTGAAATTTTGGTATTTTTCTGAAAACTTTCAATTTTTGATGAATAGTGAAACCACTAAGTGGTAGGTTAAAAATTGAATTTTGCATAAAACTTATTTTTACCGCTTCTGTGATTGGAATTTCAAAAATCCGACAGACACGGTTGATGTCAGTAAGTAAAATGTGGTTCAATGAGAAAAAAATAATTTTTTGATGAATAGTAACTTTTTACTATTTTTACCGCGGTTAATAGTAAATAGGGTAACTAAGGGTAAATATGATATTAATATTACCCTAACACATGTCCTAATTCTATTGGACAAGTGTAATTCGACCAAAAACAAACTTAGGAATAAAATATGACCATTTAGGCCCACTTGGATTAGATTAGGACATTTATTATTAATTTATTTAAAGAAGGGTTAAAATAGTTAAAATCAAAGTTTAATAAGTAAAACATTTTTAATATGGGGGTATACATAAGATAAATTCGATTGTAAATATTCATTAGAAAGCTAAAAAGATTTCCTACATGATGGTATTTTATTTGTAATTTTTAGACATCAAATAATTTAATTTATTTATGACACAAAGATGATACAGTAATTATCTTATTAATGAAATATTGACATAATTGATAATAAAAATACCAAAATAAATGTAATTTAAGACTTTTTATGAATTCCACTAATTTTCTAGGTTACTATGATATATTATTGTTGATTTAATCAACTTGGTTCGAACATATAATTCTGTTATGACTTTCAGAAAAATCATATATCAAATAGTGTCAAAATTGACACAAAATAGTTATTAAATCAAATATTATATTATTAATTGTTATTTTATTCCTAAAAATATAAGGTTAGGCCAAATGACTTAGATAAGGATATATATATTAATAATAAACAATTTGGGGTTCGTTTGGCATGTTATAGTAAGTGTAATAACCATATAGTGAAAGAAAACAAAAAGACACGGTAAAAGTTAAAATAATTAACTTAGAGTTAAATCTAATTGATAAGGTTAAAATAATACCCTAAACTTGTCTAAATCCTATTGGTTGATAGGATTTCGGCCCATCCCCACCTTATCTTCGAAATAAGACCCTTTGGAACCATTATAAACCGATTTTGACTTTAATATAAAATAATATTTTGAGATATTCCTAAGGTGCCCCTCTCCTCCCTTATAAAAGGGCACCTCCTCCCCCTCCTCCTCACACCAATTTGAGCACTCAAGCTCGGCCAACCCCTGACATTTTCCCTTCTCCACTTCCCTAGAATAAACCTAGAGGTCCTGGTCTTCTTCAAAGACCAATCTTAGTTCCCTAAGTGAAGGATTCAAAGAGGCGTTTCAAAGAAGAGGTAATAACCATTACCGATCTTTTCAATTTCTTTCTTCTTCAACTTCTTCTTCTTTAGTTGTTTCATGATAAAGTAATAACATCAGTATTACTTACATACTGATATGTTATTATAAATATGAAACAACCATAATTCACCTTCTATCCATCCTACGGAAAAATGAAATCACCGCGCGTGCGTACGGACGAAATACCGTCTCCACGCCGTGGTGTAATCTATTTTCCACCATAACCTTAAAAGGATGGGTATAATGGTGTAATGAGTAACTATATATGATTATTATGAAGTAATATTGATACTGAAATAATATATATATACTCCAATACAATTCCACGATCATAGGAACGATATCATCACTCGTGCGTACGTACGGAATACCGTCTCCACGATGTGATGCGACTCGTTCTACATGATCTTCATTTCATAATGATTATATAAATGAATTGAATGAATTAATATGGTATATACTACACTAATACCATTATGGAAATGAATTATCTATAACCTAAAGATAAGATTAAGAATTTATTCAACAAAACACGCATAATAACAAAAAGTTATAAAGACCCGAGTAACAAGTAACAATGAAATATTACTAACAAGAAGCTAATAATATGACCATATATGATATCATATCAATATGTATTATTATGTAATAAGTCAATAACATTATTTAAACCATTATACAGGAGCTTCGGACACGAACAAAGCAAATCGGACCTAAGGTAAGGGAAATATCACAATCTCATTTTTATCCGAGATTGTTTATTCATAAGTATTTACAGGGGTGTATTTTATCATCCACATCCATGTTTCATCAATATGTAATATTATTTCCATCCACATACAAATGTTTAAATCCATTTTTACCCTTCGGTGAGTTTTTAGTAATATCTATGAAACGAATCTTTTGTCATACGAGGTACTTTTTGACTTTTCCGACAAAAGTACGAAGAATGTTTTTTTTAACTTATATGGCATGAATGGATTTTTAAAACATTGTTTCCAAGAAGCTTCCTTTACAAGTTTTCAAGTTTATTTTTAATCAACTTCTTTTATTTTAAATTTGTATGACATGTTATGAAAGGAAAAATGTTTTTCAAGAAGAAAGGATATTTTCCTCAAGAATGGAGTTCAAGTGTTTTATCAAAATTATTTTCCATCTAAGATAATAAAGGGTTCTGTTTTTATCCCTATTATTAAATTGATTTGTTCATGTTGTGATGGAATTATTTTTATGAATTCCTTTATCTTATATGAATTGATTTATGATGTCATGATGTTTCAAGAATCCCATTTTTGTTACATGTGTTATGCGATGATGTATGTTTTATGATTATGTGGCACACATAAGAAAGGATTCATTATAAGATGGGTGGGACCTATATCTCCCTCCAATGCATTGGGTAATGATTTTATATCTCATGAGATAGACATGGCTGGAACGGAAGGTTATTTCGGTTCAGTGATACAGGACTGAAACGAGGAGTGAACTCGGTTCAGAAAGGTACTTTGTCCACTAAGATAGTCTTGGCAATGAGTCATGACTAACAAGAAATGATTTTCCATGATTATGTGTGCATGCCACAAAGTTTCAAGTTTTATGTTATGATTATGGGGATCTCATTTTCACTTCTATGATTTATTCCATGTTAAGATATTATGATCTCTTTTGCAGGTTTTGATTTTCATAAAGATATGATATGATTTTTATTTCCTTTATTTGCCCTTGCTGAGCATTTGAGCTCACCCTTTTATGTTTTCTTTTCCCCAGGTCAGGAAGATGGATATTAAGTAGAATATGCTAAAAGGGACCCTAGATATGATGAAATAAATGGGAGACACTATAGATGATTTATGAACCAGTTGTTTATGTTTCCCAGTTTCTAAAGACACTATACATATACGGTCCTTTGTGGTTTTGTCATATGTTGTAATAAGTGTGCTTCAATTTTGAAGTATTAACAATGTATGTAAAGTGTGGGTCGTTATAGTTGGTATCAGAGGAAAGGTATAGTCAATCTTTGGAAACTAGGATGTGAAAGCCTTAGTAAGAACCCTAAGGATAAGTCTAAGCATAGAACACAATCTTAGAAATGGCCATGAATAACCTAGGATAAGACCTTAAGCATGAAAATTTTATTCTTGAATTATGTGGTTTCCTATTATAATTAGTGTTGCTCACACTATTCTTCTTGGTTTTAGTCAATGGATGGAACCCGAAGGAACCGTGTTAATGCGGAATGCGATGGGCAATGCAATGATTGTCCCCCTGAGCAACCAAACGATATGGGAGCTGGAATGAAAAATCTTGTAGCCATGCTCACACAACTTTCTCAACCTATGAATCATGCAGGATTTCCAAACGAACAAAGGAGGGAGCAACATTCTGTTGAATCCTTCATGAGGCAGCGTCCACCTTCTTTCAGTGGGTCTAATGATCCATTAGTTGCTGAACAATGGATTAGTACTACTGAAAAAATATTTTCAGTTCTTCAATGTTCTGAGCATGATAAAGTCATCCTAGCAGTGTATCGTTTGGAAGGAGATGCGGATCAATGGTGGAATCTTGTTAAGAATACGAGGCAAAGGGATGAAATTGAGTCTATGGAATGGGACGAGTTCAAGAACTTATTTTTCAATAAGTACTTCCCTCGTATTCTCCGAACAAAGATGGAGAATGAGTTTCTTGAACTGAAGCAAAGGGATGATGAATCTGTTGGTACCTATGAAGAAAATTTTACAAGACTTGCAAGGTACGCTTCTGGTATTATTATCCAACCTGAGAGTAAGATCGATCGATTCTTTAGTGGCTTAAAACCAAGTCTTCGAAGGGCGTTATCCATAAGGGACTTCAATAGCTACGAGGAAATCGTTCGATGTGCTCTCAAAGTCGAGATGGAGATTGGAGTAACCCATCAGTCGCATGGGTTTGATAAGAAGAGGAAGATGGAATTCAAAGAAAAATCTAAAGAGCACACGGAAAAGAAGATGAACTTTCCCTTATGCTCAAAGTGTGGAAAGAAACATGGAGGGAGTTGTCTTAAAGGGACAAGTAAATGTTTTAAATGTGGAAAAGAAGGTCATCGGGCATTTGAATGCCGTGATAATGGGAAGAAGATGTCTAATGACGCAAACAATGGAAGGGATACACAGAATGAACCTACTACACTTCAATGTTTCAAGTGCAAGGAGATGGGGCATTATTCCAATCAATGCCCAAATCCAAGGGTTGATGATGATGGTCGACGTCAACAAACTCTTAAGGCTAAAGACAAAGGAAAGTCACATGCAATTCCTATCAGCGATGTGGAGTACGATAACGATGTGGTGAAAGGTACACTTACCATCCACTCTAAATTAGCAAATGTTTTATTTGATTCTGGATCCACCCACTCTTTTATTTCTAAAGAATTTTCTAAGGGTATCACCGTATTACCTCAACAATTAGATGTTGAGTTAGCTGTGACAACACCTAATGGAACAACAATCGCATCAAAAGTTTATAATTCTTCTCCGATCGAAGTTTGTGGGAAAGTGCTTCCTGCAAATCTTGTGATCCTTCCTTTAGTGGAATTTGATGTGATTCTTGGCATGGATTGGCTTTCTCTACATGGAGCTCATATCAATTGCCAAAGAAGGGAAGTCACATTTCATATTCCAGATCAATCTACGATCGTATACCAATGCAAGGATGAACATAACCTTCCAGTGGAAATTTCTTCCATCTTATGGGTATTGATTCCACTAAATGAAGGTTATTTATCTCAAATGGTTGGTGAGAAACTCACGATTAAGAATATGCCCATTGTACAGGAGTTTGATGATGTCTTTCCGGAGGAATTTCCGGGTCTTCCACCAAATCGTGAAGTTGAGTTTTCAATAGAACTCGTACCGGGTGCTTTGCCTATTTCAAAGACACCTTATAGAATGGACCCAATTGAGTTGCAGGAATTGAAGAAGCAACTCCAAGAGAATCTTGATAAGGGATTCATACGCCCTAGTGCGTCACCTTGGGGAGCACATGTTCTATTTGTTAAGAAGAAAGATGGATCAATGAGACTTTGCATTGATTATCGAGAACTTAACAAGATCACTATCAAGAACAAATATCCTCTCCCACGCATTGATGACTTATTTGACCAACTACGTGGAGCTCAATACTTTTCCAAGATTGATCTTCGTTCAGGGTATCATCACTTAAGGGTCAAAAGGGAGGATATACCAAAGACGGCTTTCCGTACAAGGTATGGACACTATGAATTTATAGTGATGCCATTTGGTCTTACTAATTCCCCTGCTATCTTCATGGATCTAATGAATAGAGTCTTTAGAGACTATCTTGATCAATTTGTGGTAGTCTTTATAGACGATATTCTTGTCTATTCAAAGAGCAAGGAAGAGCATGAAGATCACTTGAGAATTATATTGAAGACCCTGAGAAAGGAGAGGCTTTATGCCAAATTTACCAAGTGTGAATTTTGGCTTCAAAAAGTTGCATTTTTGGGTCACATAATCTCAAAAGAGGGGATATCTGTGGATCCAGTAAAAACAAAGGTTATCGAAAGATGGTCAAGACCAACAACAGTAACTGAGATCCGAAGTTTTCTTGGTTTGGCTGGATATTATCGACGTTTTGTAAAATATTTTTCACGATTATCTAATCCACTCACCAAGTTGACTCGGAAAGGAGTTAAGTTTGTCTGGACAGAGGAATGTGAAGAGAATTTCAAGGAGTTGAAAAGAAGGTTATCCAGTGCACCTGTGCTCACACTACCTTGTAGTGGAGAAAGGTTTGTGATCTACAATGATGCATCCAAGAAGGGATTGGGGTGTGTTCTTATGCAAAATGATATGGTGATAGCTTATGCCTCACGACAGTTGAAAATCCATGAGCAAAATTACCCAACACATGATTTGGAGTTGGCTGCGATAATCTTTGCATTAAAGATTTGGAGGCATTACCTTTATGGTGAAAGGTGTGATATTTATACTGATCATAAAAGTTTAAAGTATATTTTCACACAAAAGGAGCTGAATATGCGCCAAAGAAGATGGTTGGAGCTGATTAAGGATTATGACTGCTCAATCCATTACCACCCTGGGAAAGCAATCAAGGTGGCAGATGCATTAAGTCGACAAGACCATGCTAGTTTATCCATGATGAGGATCACAAAAGATCCAATATTTATGGATTTACAAAGGATGGATCTTGGAATTATAATGGAAGGGGAAAAATCTTATCTTTCTCAAATGAATGTTAAACCATCTATACATGTGAAGATTAAAGAGGCACAGAAAGAAGAGGCTGAGTTACAAAAGAGGGTGAGAAATGTTCCTGAATTCAACCTTGATTGTGATGGGATAATAAAGTTCAGAAATCGGGTTTGTGTTCCTCCCATCCCCGAATTAAAGAATGAGTTGCTGGATGAGGCTCATAGTTCATCATTCTCTATTCATCCTGGAAGCACGAAGATGTATAGGGACCTGAAAGAGTACTTCTGGTGGGATGGCATGAAAAGAGATGTTGCTGAATATGTCTCTCGATGCTTGGTTTTTCAACAAGTTAAAGCTGAGAGACAGAAGTCTAAGGGGATGTTACAACCATTACCCATACCCGAATGGAAATGGGAAAACATCACTATGGACTTTGTCACAGGACTTCCTAAAACATCCAAAGGCAATAATGCTATCTGGGTCATAGTTGATCGTCTTACAAAGTCTGCACACTTCATTGCTATTAGAGAGGATTTCTCTCTAGATCAGCTTGCCAGGATATATGTAAAGGAAGTGGTAAGATTGCATGGAGTACCACTTTCTATTATATCTGATCGAGATCCGAGATTTACCTCGAAGTTCTGGCGAAGTCTTCAGCATACTCTGGATACAGAGTTGAGTTTCAGCACTGCTTATCATCCCCAGACAGACGGTCAGTCTGAGAGAACAATTCAAACCCTAGAAGATATGTTGAGAGCTTGCTCTATGGATTTCAAAGGAGGTTGGGATCAACACCTACCTTTGGTGGAATTTTCTTATAATAATAGCTTTCACTCCAGTATTCAGATGGCTCCTTATGAAGCTCTCTATGGAAAGAAATGCAGGACTCCAACTTGCTGGGATGAAGTTGGGGAAAGAAATCTATTAGGACCTGATCTCGTTGATGAAATGGCAGAAAAGGTTATATCTACTCAACAACACATAAGAGCAGCTCAGAGTCGACAGAAAAGTTATGCCGACAACCGAAGAAAAGACCTAGAGTTTGAAGTGGGCGATAAAGTGTTCTTACGAATATCTCCCTGGAAGAGGGTTATGAGATTTGGAAAGAAGGGGAAGTTGAGCCCTAGATATATCGGTCCTTTTGAAATACTGGATCGTGTTGGGAAGGTAGCTTACCGATTGGCGCTTCCACCGAATCTCTCTCAAGTTCACGATGTGTTCCACGTATCTCTCCTGAGAAAGTACATACCAGATCCTTCACATGTACTCAGCTCAGAAGTTGTACCGCTGGAGCAAGATCTTTCTTATGAAGAACAGCCGATAGAGATTCTGGATCGTAGCGAAAAAGTCCTACGAAACAAGACCACTCGCTTGGTGAAAGTTTTATGGAGGAACCACCAACTTGAAGAAGCTACATAGGAGCTTGAGGATATGATGAGGGAGAAGTATCCTCATTTGTTTGTTACAAAGTGACGAATTTCGAGGGCGAAATTCTTTTTAAGGGGGGTAGAATGTAACACCCGAGACTTTTATGTTATATAAATCATCAAAGGGATCTTTTTCTACACAACACTTGCTTGGCTTGCTTTACACGCAATCGCGACCTTCGTCGATAGCTTGCGTCGTACGCAATACTGAGTTTCACTAAACAACAATATGCTATTAAAACTAGCCGTTATGAATAGTAATAACCACTTTTTGAAATTTTATAAATTTTATTTTTCAAAATGGACTTCATTTTTGGACTCAGAATATCGAAATTAGCCTAGGGTGAAATTTTGGTATTTTTCTGAAGACTTTCAATTTTTGATGAATAGTGAAACCACTAAGTGGTAGGTTAAAAATTGAATTTTGCATAAAACTTAATTTTACCGCTTCTGTGATTGGAATTTCAAAAATCCGACAGACACGGTTGATGTCAGTAAGTAAAATGTGGTTCAATGAGATAAAAATAATTTTTTGGTGAATAGTAACTTTTTACTATTTTTACCGCGGTTAATAGTAAATAGGGTAACTAAGGGTAAATATGATATTAATATTACCCTAACACATGTCCTAATTCTATTGGACAAGTGTAATTCGACCAAAAACAAACTTAGGAATAAAATATGACCATTTAGGCCCACTTGGATTAGATTAGGACATTTATTATTAATTTATTTAAAGAAGGGTTAAAATAGTTAAAATCAAAGTTTAATAAGTAAATCATTTTTAATATGGGGTTATACATAAGATAAATTCGATTTTAAATATTCATTAGAAAGCTAAAAATATTTCCTACATGATGGTATTTTATTTGTAATTTTTAGACATCAAATAATTTAATTTATTTATGACACAAAGATGATGCAGTAATTATCTTATTAATGAAATATTGACATAATTGATAATAAAAATTCCAAAATAAATGTAATTTAAGACTTTTTATGAATTAAACTAATTTTCTAGGTTACTGTGATATATTATTGTTGATTTAATCAACTTGGTTCGAACATATAATTCTGTTATGACTTTCACAAAATCATATATCAAATAGTGTCAAAATTGACACAAAATAGTTTTTAAATCAAATATTATATTATTAATTGTTATTTTATTCCTAAAAATCTAAGGTTCGGCCAAATGACTTAGATAAGGATATATATATTAATAATAAACAATTTTGGGTTCGTTTGGCATGTTATAGTAAGTGTATTAACCATATAGTGAAAGAAAACAAAAAGACATGGTAAAAGTTAAATTAATTAACTTAGAGTAAAATCTAATTGATAAGGTTAAAATAATACCCTAAACTTGTCTAAATCCTATTGGTTGATAGGTTTTCGGCCCATCCCCACCTTATCTTCGAAATAAGACCCTTTGGAACCATTATAAACCGATTTTGACTTTAATATAAAATAATATTTTGAGATATTCCTAAGGTGCCCCTCTCCTCCCTTATAAAAGGGAACCTCCTCCCCCTCCTCCTCACACCAATTTGAGCACTCAAGCTCGGCCAACCCCTACCATTTTCCCTTCTCCACTTCCCTAGAATAATCCTAGAGGTCCTGGTCTTCTTCAAAGACCAATCTTAGTTCCCTAAGTGAAGGATTCAAAGAGGCGTTTCAAAGAAGAGGTAATAACCATTACCGATCTTTTCAATTTCTTTCTTCTTCAACTTCTTCTTCATTAGTTGTTTCATGATAAAGTAATAACATCAGTATTACTTACATACTGATATGTTATTATAAATATGAAACAACCATAATTCACCTTCTATCCATCCTACGGAAAAATGAAATCACCGCGCGTGCGTACGTACGGAATACCGTCTCCACGCCGTGGTGTAATCTATTTTCCACCATAACCTTACAAGGATGGGTATAATGGTGTAATGAGTAACTATATATTATTATTATGAAGTAATATTGATACTTAAATAATATATATATACTCCAATACAATTCCACGATCATAGGAACGATATCATCACTCGTGCGTACGTACGGAATACCGTCTCCACGATGTGATGCGACTCGTTCTACATGATCTTCATTTCATAATGATTATATAAATGAATTGAATGAATGAATATGGTATATACTACACTAATAACATTCTGGAAATGAATTATCTATAACCTAAAGATAATAATAAGAATTTATTCAACAAAACACGCATAAGAACAAAAAGTTATAAAGACCCGAGTAACAAGTAACAATGAAATATTACTAACAAGAAGCTAATAATATGACCATATATGATATCATATCAATATGTATGATTATGAAATAAGTCAATAACATTATTTAAACCATTATACAGGAGCTTCGGACACGAACAAAGCAAATCGGACCTAAGGTAAGGGAAATATCACAATCTCATTTTTATCCGAGATTGTTTATTCATAAGTATTTACAGGGGTGTATTTTATCATCCACATCCATGTTTCATCAATATGTAATATTATTTCCATCCACCTACAAATGTTTAAATCCATTTTTACCCTTCGGTGAGTTTTTAGTAATATCTATGAAAGGAATCTTTTGTCATATGAGGTACTTTTTGACTTTTCCGACAAAAGTACGAAGAATGTTTTTTTTAACTTATACGGCATGAATGGATTTTTAAAACATTGTTTCCAAGAAGCTTCCTTTACAAGTTTTCAAGTTTATTTTTAATCAACTTCTTTTATTTTAAAGTTGTATGACATGTTATGAAAGGAAAAATGTTTTTGAAGAAGAAAGGATACTTTCCTCAAGAATGGAGTTCAAGTGTTTTATCAAAATTATTTTCCATCTAAGATAATAAAGGGTTCTGTTTTTATCCCTATTATTAAATTGATTTGTTCATGTTGTGATGGAATTATTTTTATGAATTCCTTTATCTTATATGAATTGATTTATGATGTCATGATGTTTCAGGAATCCCATTTTTGTTACATGTGTTATGCGATGATGTATGTTTTATGATTATGTGGCACACATAAGAAAGGATTCATTATAAGATGGGTGGGACCTATATCTCCCTCCAATGCATTGGGTAATGATTTTATATCTCATGAGATAGACATGGATGGAACAGAAGGTTATTTCGGTTCAGTGGTACAGGACTGAAACGAGGAGTGAACTCAGTTCAGAAATGGACTTTGTCCACTAAGATAGTCTTGGCAATGAGTCATGACTAACAAGAAATGATTTTCCATGATTATGTGTGCATGCCACAAAGTTTCAAGTTTTATGTTATGATTATGGGGATCTCATTTTCACTTCTATGATTTATTCCATGTTAAGATATTATGATCTCTTTTGCAGGTTTTGATTTTCATAAAGATATGATATGATTTTTATTTCCTTTATTTGCCCTTGCTGAGCATTTGAGCTCACCCTTTTATGTTTTCTTTTCCCCAGGTCGGGAAGATGGATATTAAGTAGAATATGCTAAAAGGGACCCTAGATATGATGAAATAAATGAGAGACACTATAGAAGATTTATGAACCAGTTGTTTATGTTTCCCAGTTTCTAAATACACTATACCTATACGGTCCTTTGTGGTTTTGTCATATGTTGTAATAAGTGTGCTTCAATTTTGAAGTATTAACAATGTATGTAAAGTGTGGGTCGTTATATAAATAGTTTTACATTTACAATGTCTCTTCGTATTTTTATATTGTATGGTTAAAATACATACTATAATAAGACAAGACAACCCCAATGTGGTTAATTATTAATATATATAACCTTACCTATGTCCTTTGGCCGAACATAAGATTTTTTGGAATATTATATCAACTAATAAAATATTATTTGTTATAAAAACTAAATTATGCCAATTTTGACACTATTTAGAATATGATTTTTTGGAAAGCTATAGAAACATTATCACTTAGAATAAAATTTTTTTTATGAATCCTAACATGTCATATTGACCGAGATAATTAGTACCATTCATCCAAAGTCTCTATTTATATTTATATGGATATTTATTATATAAATTATTTTAATATTTCATTAAAATGTGAATTACTGAATCATAATGTCTCATAAATAAATTAAATTATATAATGTATAAAAATTATAACTTAAATACCATTTTGTAGGAAATATTTTTTATCATTCTAATGAATATTTATAGTTGAATTTATATTGTCTGTAACCCTATATTAAAAATGGTTTAGTAATTAAACTATGAATTTTACACTTTTAACTCTTCTTTAAATAAAATAATAATAAAAATCTTAATCCAATCCACATGGACAGAGAGGATCATATTTTATTCGTACATTTGTTTTTGGTCAAATTATAAATTTCTAATAGAATTAATACATGTGTTAGGGTAATTATGATATCATTTTTACGCTTAATTACCCAATTTACTTTTTATCGTGGTAAATAAAAGTCAAACGTTACCATTCACCAAATATTATTTTCATCTTATTGAACCAAATTTCAATTACGTATATTAACCATGATTCTCAGAATTTTTATATTCAACTCACAGAATCAGTAAAATTATGTTTTATGCAAATTTGAAAAAAAAATTCTATGAGGTGTGAAAAAGACGTTAAAAGGTTCAATAAAATTTTTATATATCTAAACAAATTATAAAATGACTCCAATGAATTAAATTTTAATTATATATTTATTATATATATATGTTGATATAAAATAAATTAAATTAAAATAAATACTTATTTAAATTTAAAGTTGGTTTCGAACAATAACTCAGTGTTTTTCACTATTCTTCTAATTTTGTATGTTTTCAGAAAAATACCAAAAAATCACCGTAATATAATTTTGATATTCCGAAAACAAAAATGATGTAAATTTTACAGAATTAAAAAAATAGAAGTTGCATATATTAATTTAAAATTAATTCTGTTGTCAAAACAAAAAAATTATAATGTAAAAAACAAACCAAACATTTACATGTTTTTATGTCAAATTTAAATGTGAAATTACTTATAATGACATAATTATACTAAATGATAAATATATAATCTAATTATACTTCAAAACCATTAAAATTAATAATTTAAAAGAATAAATTATTTCGATTAAAAATGATGTCTTCAATTAAAATAAATTATTTTAAACTATTCGTCAAAATATGAATGTTATCAGAAAAGTACCAAAAAATAACCAAATCTAAATTTTTACGTCCCTCTTCTAAAAGAGAATTTAGTTTCATTAAATTTAATATATAAAATTGTCAAATATTGGTTTTAAAAGGGGATTTCCATTAAAAGGTGGTAAACTTTCATTTTTTTGAAAAATACTTCTTTTATATGAAAAAATGTATTTGTTCTTATATTATGTCTATGATACACATATTATGGTTGTTAAAATTATATAGAGTATATAAGATTCAAAATTCAGTTAGTACTATTAATAACCACTTTTTCAACAGTTAGTTTGCTAAGTTGTGGCGCTCTCAAACTCGGTGTTGCGTGTAGCTCAAGATATTGAATTACATTAATGAGACAAAATACTAGGAAATCTTGGGGTGTTGCAATTAGTTAGTCCAAAATGCATTAATTTACACATTTAATGACCATACATGATACAAACTGTTGTTTTTGAAATGTATTCCTTCGTTACAGACAACTGATGACATCCAGATCAAAATTCAATCATTGAAAAATATTCATCTACAGAAAGTTGCTCAAATAAATCGTCAATGTGAGGTAGGGGTAGTTGTTATTTATTATTATAGAGTTGATCTACTATAGTAAATGCACAACCTCAATGATCCATCTTTCTTCATAAAAATGAATATGGGCACCACAATAAAAAACACAAGGGCGAATAAATCCTTTATTACTCAGTTCCTATAGTTGTTTCTTTAGTTCCACTAATTATATAGTTTGCATTATATAAGGTTTCTTGGATATAGGCATTAAAACAATAATTAATTCAATGGAAAAATCAATTTATCATTCTTTAAAATTTCTATGTAAATACTCTGGAAACACATAAACATATTCTTGAACAATAGGTACACTCACTCTCAGAACATTCCTTTCCTCACCCATTGTTATTTCACTCCATTCCACCCCAATAATTTAATTTTATAGAGCTATTAGCCGTCGATCTAGATGAGAATAATATGCTGGTGTTTCTGCTCTAAGGATACGTTATTCATTATCATCATCAAAAATTATATCCCCCATCTTCTTATAATAAATTTTCACATCATGATCTGAAAGACTACCAATAATAAGGATTATATCAAATCCAATCATTGGTATGGAAATAAGATCATCAGATAATGAGTGTATATATGCGATTATGGTTACTAATTATCATAATAGTGTTGAAATGATACTTCTCTCAGGTTTTTGGACTCACAACTCCCTTGTTAAATTAAATTGGAAATATCTACTTTTCTTGGTAAATGGGAAAATATGAAATAATGCGATGATCTGGAATAAAATAAAGCATTGTCTAATTTTGAGGATATGATTAAAGTACCGGCCACCAGGTCATTCAGATCTTCAACCTCAGTAGTTATGATTGCATATTATTGGGCTTTCACCCTTAGCCTTTTCTATGATCGGTTTCCTTTATGCTTTGGAAACTCATTTGCATAATGCCCCATTTCATTAAAATTATAGAATTGAAAATTGTCATCCTCATTCTTCCCCTTGAAATCATGATCATGGTGGCCTTTTTCTCCACACTTGTAACAAAATCCCTTCCCCTCTAGGCATGTACCAGGATGTTTCTTCCCACAATTACTACAGGATAGAAATTCATCATTTACCTTATTCACCTTATTCCCTCTTTCAGAGTGTTAAACATATTTATTCTTCTCTTTGTTTCCTTTAAAGTCATGAGACTTATAGAATTCCTTTTTTTCATGATAGCACATGAGACTATATATTTGTATAAGGAGAAGGATTGAGAGACTAATTCTAGATAGAGAAATGGTTTTAACATGTCATATTATATATCAATCTTACTTCTTGGGATATGTATATAATCTATAGCATGCCTGGATAACCTTGTAAGTTAGCCTCATACATTGTGACATTCCCATCCTCCTTTTCCCTTAGACTCAGAAACAGCATTTCCCTATCTTGTCCATGTTCATGAAGAAAGTATTTTTCTATGAAAATATCTTCAAACTCCCCATATTATATATTTGATACTCATTCAACCTCATTTTTATTTTGATCTAATGACCAACATTGATCTGCATATCTTGAAAGGTGATAAAATACAATAAAAACTTTTTCCCTTTTGCTATTCCCCAAATCATTACATATTTTCTCTAAAGAACATAATGATTTATTAGATACAAATAGATTTGCATTCCCACTGAATTTGGTGGTTTCGTCCACATGATTTGATCTACCATTGATCCGTCGCATTATGGATCAAGGTGCTCCATAAGGGTAAAGTTAGTATTCCTAACCAGAGTGAATTTTCCCAGTATCATTATAAGCTCTTCTCCACCAGTTACATCAATTGCTCCACTATAATTATCTTGAGTAGAAAGTTAATCTCTACATGGATTATGTGCTTTTATACAGTTTACATTCCTTCCACTAGGCGACAGTTCTATACAATGTCATACACTATATTAGTTTTTAAATCTCAATGCGTCATTCCAAACATGTAAAATAATTAACATAAATTGAACAATTTAGGCATATAATCCATAATCATAAAAATGTATTCTTTGTGAATTATTTACTCATAAATTCTTAATAATGGGTTTTAGTTAAAATGTATATTATCCTAAGCATATCTCCCAGATGTGTCATCCTAGGGGAATAGTAAGGCTTGTTGTCGTGTACCAGGATAACCCGGGTCAAGCCCGAAACTCCTTGTCTTTGTTTTCACTCCAAGGTAAATCTATTATGGAACCACCTCCACATGTAGTATCCATACATGGATGTTTTTCCTATAAAAACCACATAATATATACATTATTAATGTATTTGGGGGTTTTTATATACTAATTTTCAATGTTTATCTTAGGGTAAAGTTCTCCAGTCAGTGTTTTTTATAAATATTTTATCCATGGTTGGTACTAATGTTCCTTTAATAACAACTGTAATTACTTGAACATAGTTACCTCAACTTGGTGCATTATTACATAACATTGGCATCTCACAAGAGATAATGTCTCGAAATACTGATCAATTTAGTATCCATGGATGTACTAGATGTATAGATAAGTATAAAATTAAATTATGTAATTAAAAAAAATACATTGTTTCACCTTTGGACACACTCATATCCCTTATCCTATCCATGTAGGTCGGTCATAATATACTTCTTCACCTCCTGGGAAAAATAAATCATATAAACTAGTTGAGCTCAGAAGCCCAGTATAGATAACAACATAGAAGAAACTATCATAAATACACATAAAAATTTAAGGAGATGTGTAAGACTAAAACAAAAGCCATATAAACATAAAATTCAGCATAATATGGAAATGATAAATCAAATAATTTCATTTACTTATTCACATCGATATTCTACTTTTTGAATAATTACATGTAATATCAATAACTAATTCGATGATGATGGAATGCATAATGATGGACATCTTAACCATAAAATCAAGGCCTTGTGCCAAGACCGCAAATATAAATCTTGTCAAGTACTTGTGCCAATATAGTAGTTTGTCTCATGAGACCTACCGATACATTGAGGGGCTATAGTGGGCCCACCCATCACATATTGGGTCCAAATAATTCCTCATAAAAAAGGTGGAAAGATAACATAAACATTCGAATTGAAATTAGCATATGAAATGTTAATAATTTAACCATAAACATATAATTTTAATTAAATATCACATCCACTGTCTAAAATACCACAAAAACATCAATATAATATTTAATATTTAATCATAATAAATCAACTTCAATCACACGTAAAATCCAACAGAAGATGTTGACATTGATGAAATAAATCCAATTTTTTTTTGAGTGAAATATATCTTTCTACATTGATATAATTTAATAGTAAAGAAAACATTTATTTTTAAAATATTATTATAATCTTCTAAGGGAAGCTTCTAAGGTGTTATAATGACGTAAAATGTCCCCACCCATTGTATAATTTATGAAAACATTCTTTCCTTAATCGGTCAAGAATCTCATAAGGTTACTTGTTTGAAAATAATGAAAGATTCATTTCAAAGATATTTATAAAATTCAAACAAGGGTATAAATGACATTAACCCATAGTCTCAAAAATAGTAAAAAAAATATTTTGAAATTCATTTTTATGAAACACGGATGTCGATGATAAAGGGGTCTAAGTAGACACTTATGTATAAACAACCTCGGAAAATCATGATATTGTAAAATTAACCCTTAACATATACTTTTACATAGTTTAGGGTGTGTTAACCTCCATTATAATGGTTAAATAATTGTTAAGTAATTATTCAAGAACCAAATACCTAAATATTATATCATATATGATCCTCTAATAATTATTTGTTAATAATATTCTAGTAGTATCATTGTTTCAAGTGTTAACTGATTCATTTTCCTTGATATGTTAGGTCCCCTAATTCTTTTCCTTATAGATTGAATGAATTTTATTCATATCAAGGATTATATTCCGTTATTAAACATTATTTTTATTCATTAAATAAAAATTATTCTTGAATCGTTATGATGGGGAATGAAATCTTATCGCGTCGGGGAGACGGTAAGTCGTGCCTATGCATGAGTGACAATATCAATCTATTAATGTTGAATTAATATGTTTTTTGATTGTATATTATTCATAAATATTCATTAATATGTTATATTTATTATTTAAATAAATTTTACTCATTATTATACCCATCAAATAATGATGTGTTGAATAACAAACTACACCATGACGTGGGGACGGAAAACCATATGTACACACATATGGTTACATTTTAATTCATAGGGTGGATAGAATAATTAATTGGGATTTAACATATTTATAATAACATCACATTGTGTAGAAGGTACTAGTGTTATTATATTTGTATGGAATCAAAAAATAAAGTGGAAGTGGAAGAAGAAAAGAACTTTGAAAGAGTTGATGAAATAATTACCTCTTCTTTGGGTGCTTCCTTCTGATTTGAAAAAAAGTGCTCCATAGGTTGGATTTATGAATTATGGAATGCCTATAGGATAAACATAGGGTAGTTGGGAGGATATTTGAGTTGTGGATGGCCAAACCAAATGGCCTCGGAGATGTGAATTTGGGAGAAAGGGAAGTACCCTTTTATAAGATAGGTTAGGGGAACTTTAAGGAAATCACGAAATATTAATTTATTATAAAATCATTCTATGTTTATAGTATTTAAAAATATATTTATTTAGAGGTTAAGGTGGCTATGGGTATAAATAATCTCAACTAACACGTTTTATACATGTTTAGGTTAACATATTAACCATATATTTTAGATTTAACTCCTTGTTAAATAGATTTACATGTACCATGTATCCTTGAATTTTTATATTTCATGGTTAATAAGCATACTATAAAATTACATTAGAATATCAGGAGGTTAAGTAATTAAATATATAACAGTATATATTTTCTTTGGCCTAATATTAGATTTTTAGTATTATAATATCATTTAATAAAATAGTATTTGATTTAAAAAAACATTTATGTTAATTTTGACACTATTATTACTTGGTTTTTGTTAATGTCACAAAAAACATATTATAGAGAAAAAAGTAAATTTAATAAACCCTAAAATTTCTTATTCAAATATAAAATTTGAAGATATAAACAAAAGATTCAATATACTATTATTTTAAAATTTGTAACATGAATTATTTTAGTATCTCATTAATAAGGTAATTACGGAATCATTATTGTGTCAAAAATAAATTTAATTATTTATTATATAAAAATTATAAATAAAATACCATGATGTAGGAAATATTCTTATATTTTTAATATGTATATATAGTCAAATTTAATTTATGTGTAACCCTATATAAAAAATGTTTTAGTTATTAAAATTTGAATTTAACGCTTCTAACTCTTCATTAAATAAAATATAATAAATTTACTAATCCAATTAAAGTTGATAAAAAGTATCCAAAATTACTAAGGTTTATTTTTTTGAAAAACACTTATCCAATAGAATTTGGACATGTTTTTGGGTAATTATAATACCATTTTTACCTTTAATTACCCTATTTACATTTAATCATGGTAAAAAAATTCAGTGATACTATTAAAAAATAATTATTTTCATCCTATTGAACTAAATTTTACTTGCTCATGTCAACCGTGAGTCTCTGATTTTTGAAATTCAATTCACAGAAGTGGTAAATTTATGTTTTATGTATATTTGCAAATGTGCCTAGAAGGTGGGTAAAAGTCATTAAAAGTTCAATAAAATTTTATATAGCTAATACTACTATAAAATGAGTCCAATGAATTACATAGGATTAATATAGATCGAATGTAACTATTTTTACATTAAAATAAATTTAAATTTAAAATAATAATTAAAATAAAAACTCGATTTAAAACAGTTATATATTTTTTTCACTATTCATCAAATAATGTATGTTTTCAGAAAAGTACCAAAATATCATCCTTAGCTAATTATGAAATTATGATCCCAAAAATGATTTAAATTTTGAAAAAAAAATTTATTAAAAATTAAAAATGTGCCTATTACTATTCATAACTACTTTTTAAAAGGCTAGTTTGATTGGTCGTGGTCAGCTAGAACTCGAAGTAGCGTAAAACCCAAGATATGGTTTTATTCAAAGTGAGGTGTACCATGGAATCCTTGGGTGTTATAGTATGGACTGTTTATCTATTGACTTATATATGATTTACTATCACTGAAGATGAGTCAAATGCCAACATAGTGATGGGATGATATTCTACTTTATTGATGAAAGTGATCTCATGTCGGGATAAGTGTGTTCTATGATTTGGAGTCCATACCCATCAGTTGGAGAGTATAAACCTCGGTGCAATAGTCTATTCATGAATCTAGATTCCTTTTATTATGGAGGAATATATGGGCGACTTCTGTAAATAAATTCTATGAGTACCTATGAGGTGGGAGATGAAAATTTTCATTTAAGTCCATCCTATGACTACACTGATATTCTATACTACATATCATATTGCGCTTACTGAGCACCAAGAGCTGCAATAATAGTCTTAAGACCTTTTAGATAAGGGATTCATCTGGACTAGTGTGTCCCTTTGGATGTTCAAGTGTTGTTTATGAAAAAGGTGGATTTAATCATGAAAAAATATGTGAATTTCTTTCACATAAACAAGGCCATAATAAAAAACCACATTATACAAAGAATTGATGACCTCTTAGTCTAGTTATGAGGAATGAGATGGTTCATAATGATAGATCTATTTTTTTAATACCACCAATTGAGTGTTTGTAAGGATGATATTCTAAATTTGGAATTCCTATGTCACTATAGACAATATGAGTTCTTAGTGGTTCCCTTTGATGTGACTAATTCTCCCACTATTTTTATTTCTTCAACAATCCAAATATACTAGTCATATATAGAATATCACGAGGATTACTTAATTTATGTAATGATCATCTACTATAAATCATAAGAGGATATTGTATTCCCACATATGATGGTTCTATATTTTTGTAAGGAGAAGCATAATTATGGAATGATTTCTAAGCGTGAGTACTAGATTCATGATTTTTAATTTCTAAGGCATGCCTTTTATGATATTGGATTAGAAGTAGATACAATGATGATTGATGTAGTACATTCTTGCCATCCACCTTAGAGAGCATTGGTGGTTCATTGATTTCAAGGCTTCATGGGGTACTAAAGAAGTTTTTTGAAGAATTGTCTATGATTTGGGCCTTGTTGGCCACCCTGTGGTTAAATAGGTATTCAATTTTGGGGACTGATATGTTCCATAAGTCCTTCGAGTATTTGAGGAAATGGGTGATGAGTTCTCTTGTGCTGAGAAAACAAATTTATTGTTTGATGTATGTGTTTTATTTGAATTCCTCATGTGTTGGTCTCAGTTGTCGGTATATGAAGTAGAAGAATGTTATGGAATATGACTCTAGGTATTCGAGACACCATGAGAAAAATTATGTGAATCATGACCTAGACATTGAATTTGTTGTAAATTCTCTAAGGATGTAGAGGAACTACCATCTGGGGGGACGTTTTGGTTTAAATTGGACATCAATGTATTGAGTATGCCTTTCTAAATAGAGACATGAATCATTGACAACAACAATTGATAGAGTTTGTGAAAGACGATGAATTAGATATAGTCGATACTATAAAAAAAGGAAATGATTTATAAAATATTTTTATTAGGATGTGACATTCTATCTTGGGGTTGGAGGATTCTAAATAGTTGGATTCTATTCATCTAACCCAAATGGAACAGGATGGTAAATATTTTCTTTAGTCGATGGTGTTGAATCATCTACTTCATGAGCATGTGAGGGGGTCCCAGCTGGGAGAAATCAACTGGGAGGTCATATGGGACTAAATATAGATGGGGGTTAAAAAAATTGATATTCTGAAGAAGGGAATCATGTAATACATTTCTATGGATGAACGGTGGACCCAATCATAATTCTAGAGGAGGTGAAGTGATTTTTCCACAATTATCTCTAATAAATACATCCTAAATTGGGGATGATGTGTAAATACCACTATTAGTATTTTTAGTTGTCTAGAATGTGACAGATCATTTCCATGTTCATCTATCAGTGCCTCACCTATAAATAGTTGAAGGCTGAGAACCATGATCTAGCCGGTTTCTTGCATTACTGTGAGATCCTAATGTGTAAGTTGGATGAAATATCCATGGACATTTCTACAATTCTTCTACAGATAGTGAAGTGAATGATGCAATCAGGTTGATATTTGAGTAACTAACAAATTCAGTAAACTTTAATACTATTAGGTATCAGAGTTTGGTAGAAATTTGGGTGTAGTGGTTTGTATGGGAGATTATTCACCATCATGTGGTTCCCCTGATGATTTTATCATATACTAGAATGTGGTTTACATCACGATTGTGTTAGAGGAATATAATTGGAATTTATGACCTAGATGGGGATAATTACAACCCTTTCACCCCTATATAGATTGGATTATGGAGAACACTATCCTGGAGTTATATCATATGCAGAGGGATTTCTTTTTACACACTGGCAGTAGCTGGGAGGATCTCCTTCCCATGGTAGAACATATGTAAAACAACAACAACAAATCTATCATTATCATGAAACCTATTGAGAGCCTACATAGGACACCTTGTAGGCCTCCCTTAAACAAGGAAAATATTATCGATATGTTTCTTATGGACCCATTGATGGTATAGGTGATGATGAGGAAAGAACTAGTAATCCTTTAGTGGATGAGGATGACCTAGAGTAGACCCATTTCATACATAGATATCCACTGTAAGCTAGAAGAGTTCATAATGGGAGACCCATTTTCCTGAGGACTCCCTCTGATGTGGATTTTTGGGGTTCACCTAAGGAGGAAAGCTACCCTTGAAGTTTACTATGTTTTTTTTCATCTTGTATAGGGTAGGAGAGGTTGCATACCAACTCATCCAACCCTTACATCAAGAGTGGGTGAACAATGTCTTCAATTATTTTCATATGAGGATATAAATTCATGTCCCTAAACATGTAATTGACTAGTGAAATCTAGACATCAAGGATTGAAACAAAATTATAGAGAACATGGTGGATATCAAGGAATGTTAGGGGAGTACCCTGTATGGATGGACTATCCAAAACAAATCATGTCTTATGAATATGATAAATTGGTCGATAGTGACTTCATTGGAGATTAGGGATTCTAGGTTATTTAAAATATGTCCAATGTGTGTATCTCGAAGATCAAGTGATGGAGTATTTCAATAATTTACATTCTAGTTGTGTCAGATTATGATATATTTTCTGGTTGGGCATCAATTTTTCCCTTTTACTTTTTTAGTTTTAATTTTATTACTCTTGTACACCCTAGAGATTTTGCAGACATGGTAAATTTTATCAGTTTTATCATTTTATAATTACCAATCATCCAGTTTTTGTTGATATGGTCAGGGGTGTGAGTAAGGGTACATTATAAAAAGGCCTCCAATTTTGGATATTCATTTAAGTGCTTGTCTTCACCCCATTTCCAAAGGAGGTGGGATTTGGGTAGTTATGGACGATCTATGTTTAGGGTCGGCACATAACATCTCACTTCATAAATTAGGGGGAGGTTTTCAGAACATCATGATATATATTTTATTTCTTCAAATGATGACATTATTTAGTAAAATCCTTATAAAAGGTTTCTCCTTAATTTTTTTAAACCTTATTGAATCATATGACTTTTATTGAAACCATATGACATGAGTATCCCTTTATTTAACTAGGATGAATTTTTGTTAATATTTTCAACGTCTCGCATTTTGATTAATAATTTATCACTTCAAATCATGAAATTATATTATGGTATTTTGATGATTCCCTCATACATATCCGAATGTCTCTCTCACACCAATTTATGTATATGAATTGCCTAAATTTTTTGTAGACATTATCAGATAAATATGATCTTATAGAATTTATATCATTTCCATTAATATCAATATTCCACATTTATGTAAATATCAAAACACCATCAACAAGAAGTATAGGGTAAACCACTAAAAAAATGACACTAACCTCTAATAACTATGATTAATAATATGTTTTCAATAACATATTCAATCCAAAGTTATTCATTCCATCGAATAACATGATACCTCTTCGATTCACCAAACTATGACTTCCATATATAAACAATAGATTAATAGAATATCACTTGAATGTTCGTTATATATTAGTGAAATATCCCATATTAATGTAGGGTACCACTTGGTGGGTGGTTAATCATATTTACCAATATTTGATAAAAATTAACATTATCAATTTCAACCTTTTCTTTAGTTAAATTATTCGTTATTCTCATGAAACACTTCTTGTAACACATATACAAGAATATTAATGTAATGAAACACACATGAAATTTAATATGGTATGACCTCAATGAGACAAATTGTATCATTCCATGATGGAAAACATACTGAGACATGGATTTTATTATCACAATAATTTGTAGTGATTTTAAATAACATAAAATCGAAACATAAGGGTTGACTTGAAATTTCTAACATCTCATGATTAGATGATATCATTTACATGACATGGAATACGTATGGTGTTATTTATGCAATCACCACCACTATATTATAATATCAACTTCACTCTTGTGATTAAATAAAAATTTACAATTCATTAATTTATTTTTTAACTCCCATGTATAGATCATCATAAAGAGAGACAAACACTATCATAATAATAATTTCACTATTGTATTAGAATAATCACCCTCACACAACTCATTTGTATAACCTACACATTTATTATATCATTCATACATGAACATGGTTTCCTTAAATCATACAAAAAAGTGTTTGATGACCAACTGACGAATAATGTTATGTAAACCACTTATTAATCCATGAATATAGTATAATTTGATATCTACAATCCTCTATCCCATTTTTTTAAAGATCATCATATTTGTCCATCGAATTATTTGCATATCTCATTCCATATCATTTCAATATTTTCTTATATAGAAAATTCACAAATCATATTTTTATTATTATTATGGAGATCCCCCTATTATATATTGTTGTTATGAATCACTGTTCAATTACGTAGTCATAGCATTATTTTATAATGAGAATATAGTATTTTTTAATGTTTATATTTCAAATCACAATGTCTATTGTGTGATTTAATCTTTTAACGATAGTCGACATTACAATTAAATTTTCTAGGAATCTCAGGATTAATTTATCATTTTTATCATTCATGAAATTCATGTGGATTTAAATTTTTTCTATGATGGCATGAAACTATTACATAGAACCTTCATTTTTTTTTGAAACACCCATATCACTGTATATATTCACAATTTATTTAATAATGAAATATCATATTGAATAAAATTCTATTCAAATAATTATTATTATTCATCAATAATTATCATCATAATGTATTTAATTTGATTTTCATAAAATTTTCAATAAATTATATGTTATTTATATCATTTAATATTCTAACCTATGCATTCATATAATTTTCATATGTACATGACTCAAAAGTAGTTAAATTCCTAGTTGAACCATATACATGTTTCTGTTACTATTATGTAGATCATATTGATTTGAATGATGATGACCGATACATTTGTCATATTTACATGTCCACTTCATTTAATGAATCTTAATCTAGACATGTTTACTATAAGAAAAATAAAATGACTCAACAAATGAAAATTATGATTCAAAATAGTTCTAAATAACTCTTACGTAATCTCAAATGACACTTATGTTGGCTTAAAATGGCTCAAACATAGTTGATGGCCTTTAATTTTATGCAATTCTATTTCACTTAAATAGGTATATAACATTTTATAATATCATCATTCCCTATCTATTTGTATCAAAATGATATCTAACATATTCTCAAGTATAATTTTTTATATCTCACATATGATTGATATAAAATAATACATTCAACAAAAAATTCCAATTAGAACATCAATACACAAATTAATTCATCGAGTGTTCTATTGATTTTAAAAAAATATTATCAATACTATTCTTAGTTTCTTTTTGGGTATAACTATTTCATCTTATATTTGGATAATAACTAAGAAATATAACATTAAATCTTCTATATTAAAATTTATTTATTTTTCACATTCAAAAAATATAATAGAGAGGCTAGTAAGTAACTATAATTACTCTAAACTAAAAGTACAAATTTAATATATATTTTATACATACATATTTGAAATTTGAGTATAATAATAATTATTATTATTGTGATCAACTATACAAATAAATTTTCACAAAACTAATCGAAAATTATTATTCTTTACCTTCATAGTGTGATCAATTCATACAAAATTCTTATTATTAAAGGAAAACATTTTATATGGGGTATATGATGATCTTGATTCAAGAATAATACCATGATTTCCATGATTTTATTTAATTTTTCAACTTCTATAATCATAATAACTGTATTCCCATAAAAATGCTATCGGGAAACTATAGTCCGTTTATATACTATTATGACTTTTATACTACACCATGTCTTATAATAAATATATCATGAACATAATATATATATATATATAATTAATGAATTTACAAATTAAGGAATTAACATAATTATATTTATATGATTATTTTCTACCTCATAGTCCCATAAATTTTGGAATAAATGAGATCCCATTGGTGAGATGTTTGAATCTCAAATTCATTAGTGAAGAGTTTTAAATCATTATATTTTAAAATGTAGATGATATTACATTTTCTTAACTGTCACTAATGAATAAATATCATTAAAATTCATTCAATGGATAAATTAAATCATATTATATTAACACCATAGGATATAACTTCTATATGATAATTTATTATCATCATTCAATATCACATAGAATGAATTTTCAACAACAGTAACCTGGAAATTGATTCCCCATGTTAAATTCCATTTAGTAAAAAGAAATTATTATTGTAAACAATTTTCCAATTATTCCTCCATTAAAAAACGCTTCGTATTTTTCATTATAATCATAAGTCATAGAAACCGCACTTTGTTTCAAAAATTTAAAAAATAATCAATTTTATTACATTAACATTTTCATTACAACATATTATTACTGTAAATCCACTTATCATGATTGAAAAATCATTTCCCAAATTCAAAAATCATTCATTAAAAATCCCCATAACAATTAATAGATTTATATCCCCTGATATATTTTAAGAGATCTGACTCTACAAAATTCATAGATGTTTATTATGAAATGAAATTATTTCCAAATCAACAATAAATACCTTATTTTTTACTTTATCATTTTTAATAAATTTGATTTCTATAATTCATGTTCATTTTTGTAATTACAATATTACAACATGTTATAGTATAGTTGACACACTGATCCCACCATCAATCAATATCCCCAAATGATTTAATCTTGTTTAAAAAAAATATCCAATCAAAATTAAGATTGTTTCTAAATATATATTCATTGAGTTGGTCAGATCCTAATCAAACTAAAAATATTTTATATTATAGGTTTTTTTATATTAGTAACCTTAAATATTATTTATTCAATATGATGAATGTTTATAAAGAATTAGTATCCATAACATTATTATTTATCATTGTAAACTACGTGTTGTTCACAATGAGTAACTTACTATACATATAACTATTTGTAATTATCAATGGATTAAATTAACAATGTACTATTATTATTAAATAGAAACTAATTATACTTTAATATGAACATATATCCTACAGTTTTTTTCAAAAAATATTTTCTATTTTTCAAATTGATGTCTGCAATCAATGAGATACAATATTTCATAGAAATTATTTCCTTTTAGATATATTATTTTGTCTAAATATGATCACAAAAACATAATCAATATTACATTCTTTTCAAAAAATAAATCTTTTAAATGTATTCAGCATCTATAATAATAGTTTAAAGTAGTATTTGTAACTGTTAATATATTCTACATAGATATGAATTTTTAAAAAAAAATTATAAACCCCCATATACATTTATTTTGCCTTATTTTATTTTCAAATATTTCATTTTTATCTTCAAGGAGAAACTTTATAAGTATATCCATCTCTTTTATTAAAAATCACTCATTTTCATTAGTTACTGGTTCCCTTCATTCAATATTGAAATATTTTAAATAAATTACTCATGTTCCTCATTTTTAAGGAACAAAATTTATTTTTCTTTCATTCTTTCAACATATATTATTTTATCTCTAGTGATATCAAGCTCATTAAATTTTATAATAATAACCATTTCATCCATTTTATAAAAAGTCTCAACATCCACTTCATCAGATCAACTATGATTTTCATCAAACATGCATATGAAATTTCCTTTCATTTTTTAGATAATCTATTTACTGACCCATTTGATGAAAAATATATCACTCAAAATTATAAGAATTATTATAAGAGAAAAAATTTAAATTCTCTTCCATGGAATCAAAATATTTTACAACATTCATTACTATATAATTTTCTAATATTATTTTATATATTCGGCATTGAAAAAAATGTTTTTAAATCTCCATTATCCAATTAAATTGCATATTTATATTCTATTTAAAACTATTGACATTATTTTATAAAATTACATTTCAATATTTTCAACTTCACAATAATAATCTTCATCTTTATGAAAATCTATATAATTGAACACGTATTTAAAATAAAAAATTATTATTTTTGGTCAAATTATCTCTTATTACTAATATATTTTTCTTTCCTTATTCATATGAAATAAAAATGATTTTAATATACTCTTATAGAATGTTTTATGAGCCATAAACTCTCACCACAATAAATTTTTCTTCAAATTTTCACCAGAAGTAATAAAGATTATTTTAAATTACATTAAAATCATCTAATTTGTCCCCAAATATATTCATTGATATCAAAACTCATAAACTCTATTGAATAAATTATCCACTAATTAACCATCACACATTATAATATATTATTCTTTTAGTTGCTATATAAGTATCCTTGAATCAATTTCTTTTACATTTCCTTCTTTAATGTTTTATAATTTACCTCAATTTCCATTAATCATCCTAAAACATATTTTTGATAATGTTTTCTTTCTAAAATATACCTGAATGAATAATTTTATGAATGGATATTATTTTATAAAATCATTATATCAAAAAAAATTAGAATAGAACAACCATTATGATTTAAAAAACTATTAGTATCATCCTCAAATACAACTAGACTAATTGATTTAAAATATTTTTTCACTAGATATTTTAATATATAATTATTTTAACCATTGAATATGGGATTTGTATTTCTATTTAGTGAATAATTATGATCACTATTCAATATAGAGAATTATAAACAAAGACATATTTCAAATAAAAAAACAAGAATTAATTGAAAACATTTAAAAATAATTAATTTCACTAATGGGAACCAAGAATAAATGTATATTATTTCAAAGGATAATAATAAAAATTATAATTTATAATTGGTGAATTAATAATTTTATATTTTTATGTCTCTCCTTCAAAATAAATCATCAAAAAAATTAATGTATGATGAGTAACTGTTTTCCAAGACTCAACCCAACACCAATACAAAAAAATAGCAAGAAAATTCAATTTTAAAAGGATAATAACTTAAAGTGAATTGATAAATCTTTAAAACAATCGTTTATATTATGTGGTCAAACAAATACACCAATTTTGATAATTTTAGTACATTGATCATGTTTTTTTAATCATATAATGTTGAAAAATGATCCACCAATAATCTTTGATATTCCATTAAAAAATGATAATATACGATATATATATAAGAGAAGAGTCTTCAGCAAAATGATTACTTTCATTAAGTTTTTTTAAATTTTTACTCCAAATATACTTCCAATAACACTCTATATCATTATCATCATATAATATATATCCACTATTCATATTCTCTAGGAAGACACAAATTCTTCACAAAAAAAGCATAAATTTCTTATATACCCACATAATTATACTACTTTATTAAACAAATATTTTTAAATTAAAATTAAAACTCAATACCATCTTTTATAACCAATATTTTTTATTTAAAGATAATATATCAAGAAATATATTATCGTAAATAGTTGTTTAGAAACATGACTCATTGAGTTGTTATAGTTTTTTAATAACAAAATGATTTGTATTAGTAAAAAAATCAATTTCCCAAAATTATCAACCACCATGACATGAATAGAATCATTACCTTAAGAGCATGGTTATTAGAACAGAACCAAATATGTTTTAGAGTGACATAAAAGTTATAATATAATTTCATTACATGAACTATGTAAGCTAAATTTTGACCAATCTCTTTATGTTATGACACAGGAACATATATCAAACACCGCATGTTTTTATGAGTTTTTAAATAAATTAAAATTATTTAATGGATTTCATTGAACTAAACACAAGGTTTAGCTTCTTTTAGGCACAACACAATGAGGCTATTATCGACTATCTAATATATAGTTTTTCATGGGGCACACAAAACACTTAGTTTAAACGAAACGTGTAATATTAAAAAAAAATTATTATATTTATCCTTTAGTTATAAATTAATTTATTTACTATTTGAAAAATAATTGAATTCACAATCTGGAAAAATATTTTTCTATGAATATACATGTTTTATCAGAATGAATGTATATAGCCAATTTTGATGAATGATTTTAATAATATTTATATATTATTTATTCAATAAAATATTTAAAATATATATTATGTGTTTTCTATACAAGAAATAAGAATAAATCATATTCTACTCATAAAAGGATGTATTATTCTAATCGGTACTTTTTACAAACTATTTATAGAAAAATATTTAAAAACATATTTTCATACTGTTTTTTATTTATGATGAAATTTTAAATATCATTTTTTAAATCATAACATCAATATTATAATAGGTTAAATTTCAAGTATCATTATAAAATGATTCATTTATTGAATGAACTGTGAAAAACCGTGAATTTTAATTTAAAAAGGCATTTTTTTGAACTATTTATATTTTAAATTATGTTTTAAATATGTTAAAAATTATAATTACATCAATTATACATATTTTATAACATTTTATTTATGTATAAATATTTTCATTTGGAAATTGGATATAAAAACATTGAATGTTTTTTAATAATTCCATTTTTAGAACCTACTTTCACATAGCATTTTTGGGAAAAAATGTAAATTAAATTATTCCAAGTCTATGAATTTATTTTTTGAAAATGGATATAATATTTTCAATAATACAAATTTATATAATCAAATATGTTCAACATATTTTTTGACCTCAATGATTAGTGAATCATAGAAAAAAATTAATTTGTTTAAGGTTATGATGAGGTTTTTCACTTTAAATGTGTTTGTATTAAAATAAAGCATTCAAATACATAAGATTTTTTTAATTAATTGAAAATAATATTTATATATCTTTGATTAAAATTATCTAAAAATTGTCTTTATAACTAAAATCATAGTGGATAAATTTCCTAGATTAATTAAACGATACATGTTACCTTTGTATAAACAATAAATAATTAATTGAGTAAATGTTAAGACTAAAGAATACCGTGAAAATCAATTATTTATTTTGTGTGGTAGAGGTATTTATAAACAAATAAAACCATACCCATCATTATTATTCTATTTTTCAGGACCATATAGATAGTGATAGCATCCAATATTCAATACATTTAGGTATGTAAAAGAATTCCATTCCTCCACCATTAAAACATGTAATTCACCCTCCCCACTTTTTCACAAATATAAAGCCTTTTGGATTGAACAAAACATGAAAAAAGCCTTTAAAAATTCCTTATCTCATCATATAATCCATACATGTGGATGAAATCCATCAATGTAAATACTTTTGTGCAAACCAGAAGGAGATACCTAAAGAATAGGTAACGTTCATCAATGATTTGTTGATTTTATTTATTCCTCAAAAACCATTAAATTAATTTTATATAATTATTATATAATTAACTATGTATCATAAATATACTAGGTTTTTTATATTTTTTTTACCTAAAAAAACTCACATTAATTAAATTGGAAACAAAATCATCATTCTTTTGCACGATGGACTCCCGTCTCAATAAACAATGTTTTTCATTTTTTCCATTACCAACACTTAATGTTATGAATAGTGATATACATGAAATTTATATATCATATATATGTTATATATTATTTCATTATTCTTATTTAATTATTATATAATACATATTTTTATGCTTTCCATTTTATGAGAATACGATAACATCCTTCATGTGTATGGCAGATTACCACCTCAAGGTGTGTTTTGATTCATTTTTGCATTAAATGGAATGTATTAAGGATGGGTGTAATATAAATATTTGATAAAAATGAAATTATAATTATAATTTAATATTAATATAAAATATATCAATTATTTTTGTTCTATAAATATGACAAGAAAATGGGAATAGTGTTTATGCATACCTATGACCTATTGTCTCCATAAATAGTGTATTTCATTTCTTATTTATATTATATATATATTATTATAAATAATATATACCCTATATATGTGATAATCATATTGTGTTATAATTTTTTTGAATTTTTAAATCATGATCAATGTAAGATGACCAAATATATAAAGTTAAAATGTATACAATTAAAATAGAAGTTATTACCTAATAAATAAATTTAACAAAGAATTTATGTTAAATGGGTAATATAATGTGATAATTATATCATATATGGAATTATATATATGATTATTTTTCTATGGTGGATTTATAATTACTATATATTTTTTATATAAGAACCTTTTTCATGTTTGCAGGATTTTATGATTTATAGTAAAAGCTTTCTAACTCAAATATTACTTTTGTGAGACACATGGTATATTCACCACCTCTTTTTTATATGTGTAATATATAATACCCAAGAATTTATGTTATAATTCTGATCATAAAATTTATTACAATATACATATTCAATTGTGGATATCTCTGTCATGGCATTTACATATCATAAGTTAATAATACTATAATGGAATTTTATCTCAATATTCCATCATTAAGACACACATTTTGTTTTGAACTTATATTCATTTATGAGGTTTATATTTAACCCATATGATGTTTCATATCATGATTATAATTATTTTCATGATATTTTATGATACAACTAATTTTAGTATTTCCAATGGATTATAATTAAAATTTAAAAAAGTGTTAAGAGTTTAATCGTATAATCTCATAATTTATGAGTTTTTTTTATTCATCTCTAAAAAATTCTCATGAATTTTATTCTTCTATTATTATTAATTATATATTCTTTTAATTTTATAATTTATCAAGATTTTTTACTTATTACATTTAAGAAGCTGTATTCAATAAAATCAATCATTATTTATGAATTTTCTCCGAAAAAATTTCTATTTCAAAAAGAATGTTTTCACAAATGTATGAAAAAAATATAATTGATGTTTTAAGATAAATTTCATGGAAAAGTATTTATAATATGTTTTATTGTTTAAAGTTTTTTTAAAATGGTTTTTTAATCTTCTTTCATGTTTTTTCAATGTGATTTTAAATGAAATAGTTTTCAAAACATATTATGTTTTAAAAATAATCTATCAATGCAGAATATATATTTTCCTCAAGAATTTTTTTATTTAATTTTTTTAATTATTTTTCATATATTAATTCATCCATCATTGTCACCTATAACTTAATTGGGATATGATCCAAATATACCATTCATATTATTTTTCTAAATGTTTTTTATTTATGATGATATGTTTTTTGTGAAACCCATATATTTTCCAAGAGAAATTAATTTTTAAAATATATTGACATAAACCACATTTTTAATAATTGCTTCATCCTGTTTATAATGAATTTAAATAATTTTTATGATTATTTTAAATAGTTTTTGTACATTAATGTCATTGTGGATGTTGGAAAAAATATTTACGATTGTGTGACCAATATAGTGATGGAATTTATATTACATCTTATTGGTTAGGGAGTCTTAGATAGTGCTGGGTAATTCCATTAAAGAATATTTTATGGGGCAGCCGAGATAGCTCTAGATAATCTAATTACAGTTTCCATAATGGAGAGGCCCAGATCATGACAAGTAATCTTGTTATAGTATTCTTGAAGGGTGTTTAGATATATTTCATCAAGGCATTAGGTAACGATTAATATATATCTCATGAGGTACACATGGTTGGACCGGAATGTTAACTCAATAAAGATATATAAATATATATATATGACTAGAGATGGATGTGTGTCCCTACTATGAGGTGTAGACACTTTTTTGAAAACCATATTACATTTTCATTATGTTATTAGTAGACACGGTTACATATCCTTTGGTTTACGTTAGGGCCTGATTTGATTTTTATAAATAAATTGGTGAAACTATTTTTAATTATACATGTCCATAAAGTTATAAGTCGATGTGTATGAAAAAAAATATAATTTTTCTTCAAATTTTATTATCTCAGGTGTCAGGTTCTTTAATTTTCTTATAATTCATGTCTTATGACCTGTCTAACTATATTAAATGTCTTGTGCATATAATATTCGATATGAAATGTATGGACTTGATGATATTATTATAATGTTCTCATATCCTTATATTTATGTTATTTATAATGATAACATTTAGTTACTATTACTGAGAATATGAGCTCACCCTTTCTCATGTTCCATTCACATAGTTATGAAGAAAGGATTCAAATAGGAGTACTAAATGGGATGATCTTTGTGGGATACATTAAATATCACTCACTAAGTTAGAAGATTATAATACATGTTTCAAAATACAATAGAAATTGATTATCCTCAGTTCTTTTGATTTTTAATGAGATTAATATTAATATAAAATTATTTAATATCCATTTTAGTTAAGCATGGGTCTCTATAGTTGGTATCAAAGGAAAGGATTTGTTATCATTTTGAAACTAGTATAAGAAACCCTTCATGAGATCCATTTGGATAATGATAAAGACATTTCTATGGATGTCTATAAGGATACGTCTAAGGATGATACAATTTATATAAAAATGTCCTGGAATTTTGGTAGAGAATAGAGTGAGTGGTCTACTAGAAATACATTATTATCTTGATGTTACATGTGGATGTGGAAATATCTATGATGTGAATATAGATAAAACCCCCAAAACCACAACATTAATATAAGCACAATATAGAACTGGTGCTTGAAAATGGGTCTTACAACACTCTTTTTTGACACTATTGGGGGATATAATTGGAAATTCACAAACTCTTTATGATCAACAGTGAAAGATTTAAATAGAATATGACCATGAACGACCTAGGATATTCATATAGTGATATATATTTAAAATATTGTGTGATGATATATAAATTAAATAACTTATTTTTCATGATTAAAAAATTTTATTCTAGGAAAATTATTTCTCACACTATTATTTGTGGTTATTGTTAATGGTGTGATCCATATTGAAATGGGGTAACATTAAATTTGATAGAAATTTTTTCGATGAGAATCCAAATGTGATTATTATTCGAGTAATGGTTTTTTAATTATTCCATTTCATTTTTCAAGGAAGATGATTTCCAATTTAAACCATAACTACCTCATAGACTCAGCAAAGAAAAGTGCGAATTTTTCATTGACATATCGGGTTATTATAACCTCATGTAAATGAATATATTTTACAATATGTTAGAAAACGGGAACAAGAACACAAGGAAATATCCATATGGAATTAGTAAATCTCTAATGTTTAGCGAATAAGGCCAAATTGTTTGTAAATGTTGATGAAAATATAGAGTTTAGTTAACATAATTAATTATAATACATGTATCCCTAATGTATTTTCAATATTTGAATGATTTCTGGGTGTAATGCTTGGTTATTATGAAAATAAATGTCTTTTTGGGGAATATGATGAAATAAATCAGTATGGTTGTATGATTAATGTTTTAATACTAATGATGAAGAGACCATGACTGAAATATGATAGATATTAAATATTTTAATTGTATTTGTTATGCATTATTAAATAAATTATTATGAATGCTCTGACATGATTTGTAGTTCATATTTTAGGATAACTGAATTATTGTATAAGATGATATGGCATATATAATGGTCTGAGAATGATTTGGGGTCATTGATGTGTATATGTATTTGAATTGATGAATTATTTCATAATAATAATGAAGTAAATTCTTTTAATAAATGATATTCACATATATATTTACTGGTGTTGATGTCAAAGAAATTTGATTTAATGGAAAGGTGATATTTTGATCAAGGTAATATAACCCATAAATGTACACGATGTTGATATGATTTTTATATGTTATATAAATAGATGATTTATATATATAATGTAAATCAAATTATAGTGATGACATTTATAACTGATAACGCATTTATTAACAAAGTTTTTTGTGTTATCATTGGTGATTATTAGAGCAATTTTGGATTTAAGGAATATATCTAATGATTATTATTTTATGTGAGGAATTTATGAGCATGTTAGTTTTTACTATTGATTTAGGGATATTAAGGAAATTATGGTTTTTCAAGATAATAAATAGTGTAGGTATTAATATATTTGGTATTTTAAAATCTTGTTCTTCTTCATTATATATAGGAGATCAATTGGAATCTTATTTTGCGAAATTTAGTGACATTCTCCAAAATTTTATTAGTTTAAATTTTTGAAAGGTAAAAAGGATAAAAGTTTAGGAATAGTTTTATTCTGAGTTTTTAAGAGGTTTTAGAAATTAATGTTTCTCAATATGATGATTTATGAATAGTCGATAACAGGTGTCAACCATTTTTTGTAATGATAAGAATGGATAGAAGTAATGGCATATCATTCTATTTATGGATCTTATTATCCATTAGTGCTTCAGGAATAATAAATTAACCGTTATTTTTCATGTATGATTTGTTGATTAAATAAGTCTAGGACCAAAGAAAAGGTTGATATTATGTATAAAAAATGGAATAAATTCATGTAAATATATATTCTTATGAAAATTATTCATCTTTAGGATAAGGATATTGAAATAAAATGTTGTGAGGTTATTAAAAATATTATGATATTAATAGACTTCAAACACCTAATTGAGTTATGGTATTATGGTCACTGACCTTCTTTATATCACCAAATTTCTCATTTTCAAAAATCATTATCGCTCTCTATAATTATTTAATCTTTTCTTTAATGTTCAAATATGCATTTTCCACTTATGTTCCACTTTTTAAGAATCCTAGTAATAAGTTAAATTTATATGCCAACTATGTTTCAATAGATCCCTTTTTAATGATTTTTTTAGTATTTCTTTTTGGTTGTGGATTTCAAGGTAATATACTATCAACTATTAAACCTTTGATGGACCAGATTAATTTCAAGGGAGAAATCCATTTTAAGTGGCGTAGAATGTAAAACCAAATTTTTTTATGAGTTATTTTTTAAAAATAATGTATAGTTATTTAATGGATTTAATTTCACACTATACCATGTTATGATATCTATATATGAAACAAAATTTTATGATTTCACTACATGGATCACATTGTTTTGATTTCATTACACAAGACACTGAGTTTAAAAAAAAACATGGCATATTATTAAAATATTAATATAGTTATCACATATTTGTTTGAATGTTTGGTATGAAAATTATAAAATAAATTATGAATATTTGTTTTATTAATATTTATAAAATGAATTCTTTTGAATTTAATTATTTCTAAATGACTTTCTTAATTATTGGAAAATAATGAAATTATTTTTCTAAAAAAAAAATTTCAATTCACAAACACATTTTTCCTCAATTAAATAATCATATAAATTTTGAGTAATAATTTTAATAGAATATTTATTTTATATATTTAATGAACAATTTTATTTTAATCTTATGTTATGTCTAGAGTAAAGATTAAAATAATCCTAATTTTATGTATAAAAAGAGGTATTTTTCTAAAATATATTTTTACTGCATTTTGATGGAACACTTTTTTAAAACTAATTTATTAACACTTTTAAAAATTAAATATAAACTAATAAAAATATTTTTTATATATCAATGCCAATATTATCTTGAGGTTAATTCCTGGGATATTTCTAAAATTATTTATTTTTTAATGAATTGTGAAATCCTACATTTTAATTGAAAGTTGTATTTATTACCAAATTATTTATATAGTAAAGATATATTTTAAAGAGGTTTTTAATAATAATTAAATAAATGACACATCTCTTAATCCAATTTTAGTCAATATTATGATTTTTATAATTAAATTATATATAAAAACAATGTAATATTTTGAATATTTTAATTTTAAAACCCCACTTTCTCTTCATGACCACGGGATTCATTTTCAATGCAATTCTGCAACTTCTATTGATGAAATTTGAAAAAATGGATTATTATTTTCGTAATAATTATAGCTTATATTATATAATAATGTAAAATTTATTTTTTTCCATAATTATTTGTGAAAACATTTAAAAAAAATTAATGTGATTAAGGATTAAATAGGGGATTTCTCATTACATGTATTTGTATAAAAAGTAATCGTACACACACATACCATTTTCCTTTATTGGATTTAATTTAATATTTTCCATAAGTGGGTATATAATAAATTAATAAATAACGTTTAATTAATAATATTAATTGATAAATTACCTAGTTAAATAATAATATACATGTTTCCTGGGTAAAAACAATAAAGATATAATTTAGTAAAAATAAATACTAAGGATAAATATGAAAAAATTTATTTTTATTTTTTGCGGTGGATATATGTATCTACTATAACAACCTTCCCAACCATTATTTTTCTATATTTTAGGCACATTAGGTAAGGTATGTATCCAAATAGAAAATACTTTTAGGTATTTACATAATTCCACCTCCCCCTATTATAAAACGGAATTCACTATACCCACTTCTTCACACCTATCAAGACATTTGGCTACACCAAAAGCTAAAAAATATCTTAAAATTTTCCTTCATCTCATCCTAAAATCCTTAATTGTAGAATCATTCCAAACAAGGAAGTCCATTTATAGAAACCAAAGGATGATACCCAAAGAAGAGGTAATGTTCATCAAAAAAAAGTTTTTATGTATTATTTCTTCCTCAATCCCCATCAATTATTTTTATATAGTTATTATATAATAATAATATAATATTTAATATAATTAAACAAAATTTGTTATGTTTATGTCCTAGAATCACCATAGTTTATTGGAACGGGCTATGAAATAATTATTCATTTGTACGGTGGACTACTACCTCCTGAATCGATGTCATTCATTTTCCCAATACCACTTATTGTTATTTGGAATAATGACATACATGTAACGACCCAATATATTTTAAATAGAAATCTACCTTTTGGTTTATTGTAATGTATCATCAAGAAATATGGTTATAGAAAATAGATTCACTTATTTTGTTTTATTATATCATAATGGAATGAAAAAACCGTTATATATCATTACAAATGATAATATAGTCATTGAACAGTGATCACAAGATTATTTTTAATATAGGGTATTAAAAATCCAATTGACACATACATGGGATGTGATGGCCTCAACCAGTCAAATCATACCTTATGAATCTCATTTAACAAATCTTCCATGAGAGGGAGAAACATTGAGATTTTTCCATTACCACTCCCAATATTAGTTCCATCGCCATAATCATGAGTGAAACCATTTATCAGAGAAGTCAAAGATCACTAATATCAAGACGGAAACCATGCCCTCCAAAACCTCCCCATGAATGTACCACCACAATGAAACCTTAATCTTAGGGTGTTTTATCGTGTATTAAATCGATATGTATCAAGACCATAAAATTATGGATATTTAATATATATTTTATATAATAATTAATATATTATTGTTACATTTTTAATGATTTTAATTTTGAAATAATAAATCAAAAATTAAAATTCTAGTTAATATTGAAATTCAATTAATGAATTATTGAATTATTTTATTTTTGATGTAAACAATATTTGAAATAAATTTTATCAAATATAAATTATCATATAATTTTTATGAAGTCAAATGTAGTTTTTTATAAGGGTTTGAAAAAGGTTTTTGACAAAAAAGGAAACATTTCTTAATAAATATGGACATTATCTTAAAATTGAAAACTAAAATATTTAATAAATTATTTAGATAAAATTAATGCCATTTTTTAATAAGAATGATGAAATTATTCGATTCATAATTTATTATAATTTTCGGAGATAGTATAATTTTTCGTTAAAAAATAAATCCCAGATAAATATACATTGTTTATTATGAGATCATGATGAACCAAATGTTATTTAAGATATACTATAAATAGGATCAAATAAAAAATATATGTTAATTGTTTAAGATAATATTGTTTTATGTTTATATCATATATTTTGTAAATCTGTTATGAATCCTCCAAAATTTATAAAATATTTTAGGGTTTTAAAATCCATTCATTAAGAGGTTGACTCACCACCACATAATCTGAGGCAGTATATTAATAATTTAGGTCCCTTTCCTTATTAAATAATAAAAATAACTACCATTTGAATGAAAAAATTTGAAATAATTATGGTAGGGTTTGGAGTTTTCTATATTCTATTATGTAGATCCCAAAACCTAAATAATAAAAAAATCCATTTCGTTTCCTATATAAACCCACACATGATCCAATTTTTCTTCACTCTAAATCCTTAGAGATCTAAAATAATTTTCTTTATGCTATATATTTTCCTCCCAAGATTCCCCCAAGATATTAAGAATACCCTCCCATGATTTTGGAGTCACACACTCAAGTAAGTGATCCTGACCTGACTGTCCTCCTTTTATATTCAAGCACATTCTTTTAAATTAGATGTTTTCAATTTATATTGGTTGTATTTTCATTAATTTATAATCAATTCCTTACGTTCCAATCAATTTTATTTTAATGTGTTAAAATTTATCAAACCTCAATTTAACTGTTACTAAAGTCGTAAAAATACCAAAATTCTGTAAGCAATCATCCCATTCTTTTCATTATTCATGTTACTTTGTGAACATACGAATTATGTTTCAATTTCCTAAAGTTGGTAAAATTATTTCCATGTATATATTGGTTCACATTTTATTTTCAAATCATGATCTAAAACTTCCATCATATCATCCATTTTTATGAATTTATAATTAATGTTCTTATGCTGTAGAAATTTCACCGTTATATTCCTGAAAAAAATTGTGTGGTGAAAATCATACTCAATTTTAAATAAAGGGTATTAACATTTACGAACATGAAAGTATTTATTGGAGAATTATATTTATTTATTCTACATTCAATGATCATTTAATAATTTATGCTGATGAATTAATACATGTTGTGTGATCTATGTGGCAGACTTAAGCATGAGAATCAAATGAATATGATGTCTGTGACCTGATAGTGATCCATTTCATTAGTATAACAAAACATCCTGTTGGGATAGAGATTTAACCTCATTATATTATGGGGTGTTTTCAACCATGATGTCATTGATGTTTTATCCTTCACCTATGATTATTATTCAATGTTTTAAGTTGTTTCCACATTTCCCAGGATATGATTATCATGTTACATCATGCCTTATTCTTCATGTTACATTTATTACACATTAATATACCCGCTCTCTAATATTTAACACATATTTCATGTTTATCCTGTACTTTTATTTATACCTCATCTCTTACTAATGTATTCCCCTAGGTTATCTCATGTTGTTTTATGTTTGAAAGGGTATTTTGAGGATGTTAATGATGTTTTTATAAAATAAGTTTTGTTCCCTATTTTATGTTATTATATAGTGTACCTAATTCCAAAATACCATATATTTATTGATCATCTTAGTTGTATTAAGTGTAGAATTATTTAATAAATCAAGAATTAATGTGAAATTTGTATTTGGGTTTTTATAAGTGGTATGAGAGTAAAAGTTTAGTTATTTTTGGTATTATGAATAGAAAACTCTAGTAGAAGACATTGGGATAAGAATATGAATAAGAAAACACACTAATATTTTTTTGTACAGATTAATTGATTTATCAATAAATTTCATATATGTATGGATTCTACCAGTGTACATGGTTGTCGAATATATATACCTTGGATTAATATAACCGACAATGTTTTTCGGGGATAACTCGGGGTAACCTGGTACATGAAAATGGGGCATACGATGCACCTAGTTTGACACTATTGGAGGATATTATTTAAAATAGTTATAATCTAATTAGGAACAATTATTAAGGGAATAAATGAAAAATTCCCACAATAATTTATATTAGGAAATAGATTGATGATAACAATTATTGAAACCTAGAAAATAATTAGTTATTTAAAGAAAGGAAATTTATGATTTATCCCTTTAATACCATTGGATTATCATTTTTGTGCTCAATAATTTAAAACTAATCATCCCTGATTTTTCCTTTATTCTTAAAAATAGAGATAAATAGAGAGAATCATGTAAATAATTAATGTGATATTAAATGTGATGAATACTACAACAAGATTCTAAACCCAATGGGCACAGGGAACATGGACATTAAAAATATACTCTCTCAGCTAAATCTTGTTCTAAAAAAACAAGGATTATAAAGAGTTCCCTAAACCCATTAAAAGAGAAAATGTTGCAATCAAGATCTTCATGTGACACATTAATCCTCCTTTTAGTGGATCAACTGATCCCCTAAATGTGGAATAATGGATGAACTCTATTGAGAAGATCTTCTCCATACATCAGTGTTCTGAGACAGAGAAGGTTATATGTGTTGTTCATCTTAATGAGGGAGAATCTAATGAGGGGTTGTCCTTCATCAAAAATAAAATTTTAGAGGATCATATCAATGTGATTGAGTGGAATGATTTCCGGAATTGTTTTTTTGATAAATATTTTTTTCTCAAACTCTATTATTTAAATTGGAATAATATTTGATTTTAAACAATAAAAAACGAATAATCAAATAGGGCGTATGAGAAAAAATTCACAATAATTTCATGATATGCCACTGATTTTTTTACCCCTAAATTAATGGTTGACCACTTCTTTATTGGGATAAAACTGACTTTTAGAAAATCCATAGTGATCTGTGACATTGATATATATGTGAAAAATTTTCTAATATACCATCAAATTCAAAATGGATATTGGATAATAACAAGGGTATCATGGGGATAAGAAGTATAAAGTGGAACATAATTTTGGAAGTCTGATAGAGAAATCTAATGGTGTAAATAAATTTAAAAATCCCACTATTCAAATGGTACAGACCGAAGAAACAAGGAAATTGTTTATGGGGAATAATGATATTCGATAGGGGTGTGAAGGAAGGACACCAAGAAGAAAATTTCCTATCAGGAAAACCCTCCAATACAACGGGGGAGTGGAATATTTTAGTCATCCCCTACTAAATTGATCATTGTTTCAACTACAAGGAACTAGAAATGTTTTCAGTCCAACTCACTATGCCAAGGGTTTTCAAAGAAACCTTCTACCTCCAATTCAGAAAGGTTGATATTTTTCCATCACAATCACTGGGGGCATACTGACAATGAATTTTGGAAATATAATCTAGTAATTCATTCAAGAATATCTAACTTAATATTTTATTCTTATTATACTCATTCAATCATATCACGAATGTTTTGTAAAACTATGCAATCCCCACCACAATGAATTGAATTATATCTATCAGTGAAAGCAGAAAATGGTTCAGTTATTTCATACCATGTGTATAACTCATCCCTTATCAATTATTGTGGGCTGAACATCCCAGTAAACCTTTTCATACTTCCTTTAGTGTATGTTTATGAAAATATTCGAATGAATTGAAATTTATTATATAGAGCCTTTATATATTTAAACAATAAGGAAATCACTCTCTGTATTTTTAATTGACCATTGATATTCAACAAGTACAAGATAGAAGATGGATATTATTTTGAATAATCACCCCAATCATGGATATTATTACACTATGGGAATGAATATCTAGAAAAAATGATTGACTATACATGATAAACCATCCTCAAAGAAATTTCAAATGTAATGAAATATGATGATGTGTTTACCAAGGAATTTCTGAGTCTTCCTCATAGCCTAGAGGATGAATTTTCATTCAAGCGTTTATATGGGGAATTTCCTTTATCTAAGAATCTGTATAAAATGAATGTTGAGGAATATTAGGACCCAATGAAACAAATGAAAGAGAATAAAGATAAATGGTTTATATTCCCATGTTCTTCTCTATGGGGTACATTATTCCTCTTTGTCAAGAAGAAGGTTGTCTCAATGCATCATTGAATCAATTATCTTAAGCTCAATAATATCACGATAGAGAAATATTAATCTATATCTTGGATTGATGACATGTTTGATAAAATACATAGAGAATAATATTTCTCCATGGTGGATCATCTGTTAGGATATTGTAATGTAAGGGTGAAGAAGGAAGATATCCCCAATAATACTTTTCATTCAAGGTACGAGTAGTATGAGTTCATAGTGATGACATTCGGACTCACTAATTCACTAATAATTATCATGGATATAATTAATTGTTTCTTTATATATAACCATGAAAAGAAGGTGGTAGTATATATATATTATATTATAATATAATCCAAACCACGAAAGAGAATAAGGATCATTAATGCACTGTAATAAAGTTCCTACAAAAAAAATAATTAACTCCAAGTATATAAAATGTGAGTTTTCGTTGAATGATGTATCTTTCATGTGAAATATCATCACAATAAAAAGGATATATGTTTATCGGTCATTAATAGACTCAATTAAAGGTTGGATGAAGACAACATCTGTGATGCACGTCTATAGTTTCATTGGGTAACCTGTGTATTATCACTAATTGGTGAGAAATTTATCACTATTTTCATACACTCTGACCACGAGAACGTGGAAGGGTGTCATGATATTTTGGAATAATTATTTTGAAGAGAGTTTCATGGAATTAATAATGAGGCTCATCAGTATGAATGTGCTCACACTACCTAAAAGTGGAGAATTATTCATGGTATTTATTGATTCTTCAAATAAGGGATTGTATTGTTTGTTAATGTTGAAGGACAATGTCATAGCCTATGCTTCAAAGTAGTTTTAAATATCATGAGAAATACAATCCTAGACATGATTTGGAGTTGGAAGATATGATCTTTACATTGATAATATGGGGGAATTATCTGAACGGGGATATTTTTTAGATATATATGTACCCAAATTCCTCATGTATATATTCACATAGAAAAAGATGAATATGAATCAGTAGAGATGATCAAATCTAATCAAGGGATATGACTACTAAATCTACTACCATTATGGTAATGTGAATAATGTGAAAGATGATATATGTATAAAGAATCTGAGATTTTTATCAATGTTGAGAATATTTAAGGAATAAATCTTCTTAAACGAGTATAGGATGGACATGGGAATCATAAAGGAGGGAACATCATCATACTTTCAAAACAAATTTCTAAACTGTCTCTTTCTGAAATGATAATGGATTCTCAATGAAATGATGTACAAATTTAGATGATGGTGGATTCCATGAGAAAGGAGAAGGTCAATGATTTTAAAACTAATGAAGATGGAATTTTCATATTTGGGTCAAGTCTATGTTTTCCATCAAATAATGAATTAAGGAAGGAACGATTGGATGATGAACATATTTCAACTTTTTTCATTCACACAAAAAATAAAAAGATGTATAAATATAACATTGAGAAATATTTTTGGGACAATATCAATAATGAGTTTGTGAAATATACATCAATATCCTGGTATTCCAACAAGTGATCACTAAAAGGCATAAGACTAAGGGGGTTATGACACCACTACCCATACCAGAATGGAAATTAGAGAACATCACCGTGGAATTTTTCACCAGACATCCGATGAAATATAAATGAAATACTGCTATATTGTTTTATATAGTTCATATCACAATTATATATCAATTTAATATAATTTGAGAGGACATTACATTGGGTCTACTTGAATGAATATATAATAGAGAAGTAGTATGTCTACATAGAGTGGATTTATCGATTGTATTTAACTGATATCAGAGATTCACCTCTATATTATATAAAAGTTTGTAACATGCTGAAAAAATGTTGTTGAACATCATTACAACCTATCATCCACAAACTGATGGCCAATTTGTGTAGTCTATTTAGACAGTAGAAGACATGGTGTGATCATTTTCTATGGAATTCAATGCTTGATTGGACAAATATCTTCCCTTATTCATGTTGTATTAAAAAAAATAGTTTCTAATAGATCATTAAAGAATGGTTCCAATGAATTCCATTATGATAATAGGTGAAGAACATAAGAATGTTGGGACTATATTGGGGAACATATGCTTCTTGGTCTAGAATTAGTTGGGGAAATATTGGGAAAGTGTAAGTAGCACATCAATAATGATTAGAGTCGACTGATTATCTATGATGACAACCATCAATGAGACCTATAGTTTGATTTGGGGTACATGTTATTCCATTTGATATCTCAATAGAAAAATGTGTGAACTTTTGGGAATAAAATAAATCTTAGTCCATGATATATCAGTCCCATTGAGATCCTTGATCACATTGCAGCGGTATCCCATCGACTATCACTCCAACCAAACCAATATCAAGTACTTGACTTATTCCATGTATCCTAATTGAGGAGGTACATTCTAGACCACTAACATGAACACAATATAGAGGCAGTACTATTATTTAATGACCTTTATAAAAATAAATACTACTCTTAATCTCAAAAATTGAACAAACAATACCCAATGTTCAACAAAGACCTTATAATAAGCAATTTTCCTTATAATTCATCAAAATAATCCAACTAAGATTGAAACCCAAAATTTTGAAGTATTTGATCAAATGTCCTTTTATAATAAATCTTAACATTTATCTATATATAACATAATCTATTATTAATGTCTCATACTAAAAACTAATTAATCTAATATAATATCACAATGATAGGTTAATCATTTTTATAAATAACCCAAATATCCATATTTCCACAAAAAAACATTGATTCATCCAAAAAAAATATTTCAACCATTACTCCACAAATTAAATCCCATAGTAATTTTTTTTCCATAGGCATATAGTGTTCCTAAAAGAGATAACCTCTTCCAAAATATCATTTATTACTTAATCAAAAAATCATTTTCCTTTACTAATGATATCAATTTTATAAAACAGAAGTTCCAAAATAAACTTATTCTTGTTTCATAATATCATCTAACTAAAAATAATAAGTCATACTAACCAGTTACTTCATGTATACTAGTGGTAGGCAATATTCCATTATCGCCCTTCGGTTGTGGGTTCGATTCCTGTGGCCTTACCAGATGCGAAGGGTTTTCTGTCGTCCTATGGGTTGTGCATTTTCTATAACCATATCATTATTATTTCATTACCAAAAATAATATAATTTCATCAAAATTTCCATAACCTACATTATCCTCAATGGTTATCTAAAAAAATATTTTGCATCCCTAAAAGTAATAACCATTAACCACCTCAAAACAATAGATCAGATGAACCCCCATGGTTATCCATTATGTCCATAAAAGAAAATGTAATTATTCCTTTAATAAATTTGGTACATATCTATCATCAGGGTTACACATATTCGAAATATTCTTCCAAAAGTAATCTCATTATCAAAATAACATTAATACATTTAAACATTTCATCATCCTACAACCTACCTGAACTTTTGAATCCCATATATGTAGACTTCTTACTCATTAGTTGCTCTGCATAATCCATTAACTATACATTTCCACCTTATTTATTAATACATTATTCATTTATTCCAGATATCATGATCTTCATGTAGTTCCCTTTCTCTTTCGGCATGTTGTTGTACTTTCAAAAACTAAACGTTCACTCCACTTCTGTAATTTCACTTATCGATAGATGTGGAAAATTTGAGATCTTCAAATCATATGAAAAAGATACCATGAAAAATAATTTTTTTTAGAAATTATTAGGTATTAGATACCTCAAAAAATTTCTTACAGGTGATTTGAATACTCAAAAAGATGTAAAAATCATTCGAATTGGCTATTGCCATAATAGAGATAATCAAATCATCATGGAAGGATGAGAAGGTTGTGCAAAATCTCTTTCCTTCCATCATGAATAATGATCCTTAATGCCCAAAAAAGAATCAAATGTTAAACATGAAATGAAATATTATATTAAAAATAGAATAACCCAATATATGTTAAATATAACATACATACATTTATATTAATATAATCCATCAACCTCATTATATCTTTATTATTCGGGTTTTTATCCAACAATCTATTTTACCACAACCCTCCAAAAATTTTCATTTTAATAATTACCCTTTTCTTTATATGGGATTATTTACCTACACCTGGATAACTACCTAACATCTAAACATATCAAAACCCACCTCTGATGCCAACATTAAGGCCATAGTATTAGAAATTATATAATCTTGAGTTTAGTCAAGATTTCAAATTGAGGAAATTTTCTGGTTCAGAGTTTTAGGGAATTAGGTTGTAACTATTACAATACATCTAAAAAATTAAATAATAGACACTTCTAATAAAATCCAATTTTTTCATAATAAAGATTATGCTTAAATAAAACATGAGTTTTTTTCTGGATATAAATAATCATAAATTATTCCTTTTTATTACCCTTCCATAAACCTTGTTATTTTTTTAAAAAACATGGGATGAGCATAAAAATCTCAGTAAGGGTTATAAAATAAGGAATGAAAACATTAGTCCATCAAGACATAAAAATCAATGAAATAATACTTATCAATCTCAAAACATTATCTCTTCAACATACCTCATGAAATCCTGGGATTTATTAATAACACATAGAAATCATAAATATTAATGGTAACTTGTGGCATACATATCATACATACATTGCATCTTTCACAGATACATAGAGAGTAATGTTTGGATTACCCATCACTATATATTCCATAAATCTCTTAGGTTAAACATTAATGTCTACCTCTACCACATTACCCAATGCATTGGAGAGCTATCTCGAGCTGACATGCCCTAGGTTTACAATAGAACCACCCATATATGGATTATCACATAACCACCCGTCAAATGTAAATGTACCGTTATATAAACATAACACATAAAATATTGAAATTATCAACATTTCACTCATCAACAATAATGAATCTATTCTATAAATATAAATATTCAATCCATTTCTAAAACTATTTAATAAATTTAATAATGAAATTTATGAATCAAATTTTCACATTACACTGTGAAACTTTTAAATAAATTAACATTTTAAAATGTTAATATCCATATAAATAAATACTAAAACCATTTTGAAAAAAAGTACATTAATGAGAATGATTTAGAATATTAAATTTTTAAAACATTTAAAATAATGTTTTAGTTAAAGAGTACCTTACCACTTTATAAAATACTTGAATAAAAATAATTACAGACTAACATTAAACAAAGATTATAATATCACGAGAATTAAGATATTCATGATATACTATGTCAAAGGGAATTATATACACCATCTAATTTGAATTGGTGTATAACAACAAATAATTCTCAATGGAATGTTAATTGAATCAAAATCCCTAAAAACATTGTATAAATTACATAAGAATTTATCAACAGGGTGACTATGTGTTGAAAAAGTATATCCACACAAATGAGAAGTGGAAATTAAAACAGAAATAGAAAAATAGTTATTCCACACATAATATGGGTATAATATAATCAAACATGTATACATAAAACATAATGAGTGGATGTAGAGTTTAGAAATTTTCTTATGAAAACTCGGTAGCCTGAGAACATCACTTAAAAATTCCAAAAATGACGTGATGTGATATAAAAGGGTCTCTCATTACATAGACATAAAATATAATTAAGACAGGTTATTTATGAACCCATCCCACCATAAAAAATTGAATTTAAAAGTCATAACATAATTAATTCAAAGACTAAAATACTAAGGTTAATGGTTTTCTTGCTTTGAGTCTGATTCGTCTGTATGGTCCTTGTTCTTCCTCTAATCGGGTAACTCTTTTTGATATAAGTTAAAACGCCTTCTAAAATTTCCTTCTATCCAAGTTAAGGCTTATATGAGTAATAGAGGGATGTTGGGAAGTTATTTTGGTAGAGGTTTTATAATCCAAGGGTGATTGAGATGTGTGAGTAAGGGTTAAAGGTGATTCCCTTTTTAAGAGGGAGGAGGGTCACTTTAGGAAAGTTTGGAAGTTTTATTTTATTATAAAATGATACATGGTTTCAAATTGTCTATAATTCAATTATTATAGAATTAAGATGATTTTGGGTCTAAAACCAATCTCCCAATAGAGTTTATATAAGACTGTCTCACAAATTTGACCTTATATCTTAACTTTAACACTCAGTTAACTAATTTATCTCTTGATGTGTCTTCTTGTATATTCATACTATATGGTTAATATAGAAACTATAAAATTTCAATAGAACCTCAAGTGGTTAATTCATGTCATTTAGAAAATATTTAGGTCATTTGTCCGAATATTAAATTTTTTGGTCTATTATGTCATTTAATAATAAATTATTTTTTTTATAAAAACTAATTTATGTGACTTTTTATACTATTAAAATCATGACTTTTTTAAAATACATAAATTAATTATTTTGAAAAAACATCATTATTTAAAATATAACAAATAATAATCATCCCTAAAATTCGTGTATGTCATAAAATGTTTCAAAATAAATTTATTTTAAAATTTTATAATGCCGTTAATTTAAATCATTCATTAATAAGGTAATCACTACATCGTCATTGAGCGATAAATATATTTATTTATTTGATATCTAAAAATTTTAAATAAAATAAAAAGATGTATGAATCCTTTTTATCTTTCTAATTACTATTTATAGTCAAATATATCACTTATATAAACCCATATAAAAATTCAAATAGTAAAAGATAAATGTTTAGGGTATATTTTAATTAACATTAAATTAAAAGTAATTTAAAGTCATTTTCACACACAAGTGGCTCCATGGGTTTCTAAAATCGACCCCAAGTTTCCTATAGTTATACATATTTCATAATACAAGATTATTTCATGTGTTAGTGTAGTTTAATATTATTAAATTATTATTATTTACCAATATTTACAATATTTTACCTTTAACTGTGTTAAATAAAATATTTACTGAAGTTATTATTCATAATATATAAAAATAAATGGTACATATTTAAAAACATTGGACCTCCTGACTCTAAACATGTAATCCATTTTCCCAAAATCACAACACAGAAGTTATCGTAATTAATTGAATATTAATTCTCTTTGTCAAAACCAAAATGATGATTTTTAAGAAGTAATAACTGTCAAAAAGCTTACACATGTTATTGTCCAATTAAAATATGAATTTTTTTCCCATCAAAAAATTGGATTGAATTATAAAAATATAATAAAATTATGTTTTAAAACCAATAAAATGGACAATCTAACTATAAAAATAAATTTGATGAAAATGCAATTTTGAATTAAAATGCAGTATTTTTAACTATTCAGTAAAAATGATCTTTATCCTAAAAATACAATAACCTCATAAAAAAGTAAATTTTGACATACCTCATCTAAAGAGGGGTTCTAATTTTTTATATATAACTTATTAAATAGAGAAAATATAGATTTAAAATTGTTCTCCATCAAAAGGCATTAAAGTAACATTTTTAAAAAAATATGGTTTTTCAGGCTTAAAATCAGATCACTATTTATTTTAAGCCTCTAAAATGTATTATATAAATGTAAAAACATTTAACAATAAATTTTAATAATAATGTAATAAGTTATGTTCATTCCCTACAATATAATAGCTATCCGTTAAATACCTTTTAAAATAATTATATTATAATATTATTTTTTATTATAACTCAATGTTGAGTGCTACATAAGATTTCATAGAAACTCATTATTGGGTGTTGAGAACGCTATCAGAAAATGTTTAACCATAAAAATAAAATTAATATATTATTTATAAATATTAGTGGATATAAATATGTATTATTCTTTAAATACATGGGTTGTCACATGTATGGTCTAGAATGCCTTTTTTCATTCCTTTTTTCCAATTCCTATTTATTCTAATAGGGATTTACTAATTATTTGATTTTTCTTTGATATGAATTTTGAATGACTGACCAAGGGGAATTTGACTGCGAGAGCTTCTCGAGGTAGGGTCACCTATGTATGTTATACTGTTATATTGAACATGGGGGTATTAACTCTAAGAGCTGTTAAGTGGTTGTCGGGCCATGGGTTTAGACCATGATAGCTTCCCAAGAGGCAATTTATAATTTATTAATGGGATGTTAACAAGGGGGTATTGACTGTGGGAGCATCCCAGCTTGTCACTTGTAAATGTTTAGTGCTATGTTAGACCAAAGTGGTTAGACTGTGACAGTAACATAGAGGGTCGTTATTAAATGAATTATTGTTTTGTTAGACTAAAGGGATTATATTATGAGAACATTTAGAAAGGGTCATTATTGAATAATTGAATGATAGGTGATGAGTCTTCCAAGATAATGCAAAATCATGTACACAGTTTTACGTGATTGTTAGATGGTCTTCTGAGACATCTATTTTGATACTCTTTCATAGGGGATATAGAGCTTAGGATATATCCCAAGGGTTAAATGATTCAATTGATTGAATAATAAATGAAAATTTATTTAATTGAAAACTGTATGACTATTTACTTTTGAGTATTTCTTAATTTATTGCTTTATTTCTGCATATTACATGCTATATACATTCACTAACAGTTATGCACAGATCTTTTGGTTGTTTCCTACTATGATTAATCTCACACACTATTTAGTTCATGTTTTTTTCTTAAATATATTATATTTTTGCATGTCTATATAAGGGAAACCACACTTCTTCGTTAGGTACTTGATTGTGCTTAGAGTTGGAGAGGACAAGACTAAGTTGAGGCTTTCGATGCTGCTGGAGTTTATTTTTTTCCCTTTAACTTTGGTTTCTTTATTTTCTTCCATCATTGTGACTTGTTTGGAGGCATTACTAGACACATGTGACATGCATCATTTATATATGATCCAGTTCTTATATTTTTATCAATCCTCTGTTGTTTACTTTTATAGTATGGTATTACTTTTTCTTCTATTGTTTACTATATTTTATCCACTATGTATTATTTTCCAATGAGGTCATAACGTTCCCCATTAACATACATAGAACCTTGCTTCTAGTTTGAGTCCTATGGATTTAGGGGAAATGCGCTTGAGGTTATCTGGAGAACCAGTTTCGGGGCACCATAGGGCACCACCCTGATCTGGGACATTACATAATGACATATATAAGAGATATATATATTATAAATTTATTAAATAAAAGTGGAAATTAGAAATATTTTTTATAAAAATAAAATTTAAGAAACATTAATTCCATTATACATGAGAATGTTATATATAAACGACAGATCTCTAAAATAAAACATCATATTCAACACCTAGGGTCACTTAACCAACAAGGAAACTAATATCAATATGATATCAAATTCTAGTCGTATGACCAAATCGCCCCAAGAAAATAATATATATATATATATATATAGAAGTGAGAAAAAAATTATTATTGGTATGATGCACCTGAATACTAATTTTTCAAATTTGGATGAAACAAATTAATTTCTTAGAGAATAAACAACTAAAATAATGAAATTTATATTCTATGTTATCCACCACCCATCCTAACCATGTATCACTCAACCAATGTGACATTGAAGAATATTAAAAATATAATCACAATAATATACCATGATGGAACCCCACAACCACTTCCCTACCAATCCAGTAACATTAATTACTCAATGATAATCATACTGAGGTATCATCAATTATATATTCAATGTTTCAAAAACTAAATACAATATCACATCCATAACCATATATCTATAGACACATACTAAATACCCCATCAACATATTACATCATTAAATTTAAAAACTTTATCACATCCATATCAATTTATTGTAATGGAAACATAAATCAAATCAAACACGTGCCTTATATATTTTATGTACATCCACCACCATAAATCCACATCCTTTCTAGATCAATATGGTAAATATTTATACCTCTACCCTGAAGACATAATAGACTAATTATAAATTTAAAAACAATGATTCAATATTTCTTATATTATATCTGGCAGAGAATGCAGGGATGGTATAATAGTAATCCTTCATTATCAAGGTCATCCAATTTTTTTTGAGAAAACACCTAGAACCAAAAATCAAAATTGTTAATTAGTAATATTTTATAACTCATTTTGTGGTGTATATGAAATAAAAAATCATATATATAATATATAATTAACCTCGAAATCCTATACAAATAGTCATCTCTCAAATTCCTTTTTTCCTTATAAACATGTAACAATAAATAAATTATAACCACCACACACTTAATGATATTGACACAACTAACTACAACATGACCTAAGAACATGAAAAATTAATAAAAATAACACAATTATAATAACAACTAATTACAATATATCATTATAATTTTTTAAAAAACTCATTACATTTTTTTTCATAATTAATTAAACATTTAATTATGGACACATTTAATTAATTTAAATGTATTATACATTGATCTGTTATAATTTCTCTTAATTAATTCCACTTCACTATTTTTATTCTAATATGGACACATTAATTTATTTTCAATTCACCGATTAGCTTCCAACACATCATTTATTTCAATGAAGATCATCCTGAATTATTAATTCATATATAAATTATTAATTTAATATATATACACAATTACTAATATTTATGAAACTATGACACAAAATAAGTAATAAACACCCAATTGTGAATCTTTAATGGCCACATCTCATACCCACAACCACCATAAACCCCACTTCCATACTCAAAATACATCACCTATCTAATTGAAAAAACATAATGAATAAAAACATTTTAACATGAATTACCAATAAAATATCAAACTTAATAATCCATCCAATATACTTTTTTATTCAATCATCCATATTTGTTTAACAATAAATGAAAAAAATTATAAAAAATATTTTGGATTTCCATTAAACTATTTCATTTACATATTTATGTGAATAAATAATTATATAATATTAAATAAATATTAATAGTTGAAAAAAGGTTTTAATTGTCAGACATATCAATCACAAAATAAGAGTCTATAGGAAATAAAATAAAAATTCATAAAACATGGGAAATTCATATATTCTGTTATGATTTCTATAATCCAATGTATTGTCATTAATATGATATTTCATATAATATATCCATTGAATACACTATAAATATAAAAAAATATTCATATAAATAATATGAAATCATTAAATTTTAATCATGATTCATTTTTTGACAAAAATATATGATTATAATTTGATAGGGTTTGTATTTTTTTGATTCTATTGATAATTATTTATATTATTTATTATGATTACATGAATGTTATTATAATATTTGAGGTTTAATTATTAGATTTTGATATGGAAGGTAGGAAATATAAAATGTTCACTATTTATTTTAATGAAATCTATAATTCATCTAATTTGTAAGAAAAAAGTCAATATATTATATCATATCAGTATATTTTGATCCTTCTAAATTATAACATACTATATTTGGCTTATGATATTTAGAATATGATAGTATTCTTCTTCGTAAGATACATTTCGTAAGATTAATATGCATCTACGTGAGATATCATATTAGTAAATGATAATGAGGTCATAATATGTGTATTTATTTAGATTATAGAGTTCAAAGGGATATTGTTGAGAACATCATAAGGTTATTGATATTCATATTTTTATGCTACAAAACAATAAATGGTTTTATGTACATCCTATGGTTGAGCTTTATTTCCTCGTATGTTTTAAAATTTAATGGTTTATATATTCATGATGATCAAAAATTGGTGAAATATATATAATTTTGTATGATAAGAATCATTATTTTCAAGAATATATATTCTAATAATGAATTCAGTCAAAAAATTTATCAATTAATTTTATATTTGAAAAAACAATATCTAATTATTTAAGAATGAATCAATATTATTAGATTTTTACCTAAACCCCATCAAGAATATATCACATCCTTTGAAAAAAATAATTATTTTTAACCCTTTATTATTTATTTTGTTTTATAAGGGACTCTACAAGATAATGCAAAAATAAATGATGAATTTTGTTCTACTAATGTAATATTTCATAATAAAAATAAAATTTCCTTTAGTGATTCATGATAATATTTCTAAAATAATAATTATTTCATTGTATATTTATCATGAAAATTAGTGATGTAGTGAGCTTCATTACACTATTCTCAAAATGAGGAAGATGATCCCATTGACAATAATCTATTTGAATGTGGTTGAAATAAATTTTTTAGCTATTTCTAGAAATTTATATTTATAAATTAATGAGTAATTTTTTATGGTAATCACAAATGATGGTATTCAAAAAACATTTACATTTACTAACTGAAATTAAAGAGCTATATTTTTTTAATTCTATTAGAGATAAAAATTAATCATATATGTTAATATTAAAATTAATGGTTAAATAATCACATGGAAATAAAAAAAATGAAATGCATTAAATATTTTTTAATACAAATTTAATAGAGGAATTCAATATAAATTTTAGAATGAAATTGGTTTATTAAATTATGTTATTTATGCGATATTGGGAAATACATATATTATGGAATATGTCCAAAATATAATGTCACTAAACTTTTTATATCTGAGTTTAAAAAACATAGGGAGAATCAAATTTGATGATATATTCTAGTAATGATTTAGAAACATGTTTAATTTTGATAAGTCAATGTGTGAAAATTTAAAAAGAATATTATGAATTTGGTTTACGTTAGTTGATCTAGAAATAGCTGAAAATTTTACATTATTTTATATTATTTTAAATTTAGATATGTGGTGATGTGATAAAATCATCTTACACAACACATATTGTCTTGAATTAGAGGATCATTCATTTGATTCTAGAGAATGAAAAATGCAATGGATATATTTCTCAACTTCTTCTATTTTAGATTCATTTAAGTATTTTGGAGAAACTTTATAGAATTATAAATAACAATATTCAATTAACATGTGTATACATATGATACCTCTATAACCACTATGGTATATTTTGATTATAATAATTTGAAAATATTAGATGTTGGATAACAACCTATTGAAAAATGGATTGAGCTATCACACTGAGGTCATATATTTCAATTGTTCTTATGATCCATGTATTATTTTATTTTCTACAATAATGATTTATGATTGAGTACTTTTATTAATATGATCATATACTTAATGGTTATGATGTTTGATTTCATGAAAATTAAACAGTAAAAATTCTTTAGACTGGATTCACAACCACTTCATGTGTTTATGTAACGTCACGGCCATAGATGCCACTGAAAGGTGACCGTAACCCAGTTTGTGGCATGGGCTCTATAGTGTTTCCCAAAATCCTGAAGGCTACTGACTCTCATTGAGGTCCTGGGTGAGTCCATAGGGATACTATGGCTTCATTAGAAGATTTTTAGAAATTGAAATATCAATAACATTTAAAAATAGCAGAAGCAGTATACAATACAACAAAAGTAAACTACATAAGTCATATAGTAGAATCATTCCAGAAATCAAATCATAAATAGGGTGATGATATATGTAACATGATTGCAATAAAACATTGAAAATATAAATACAAGTAATATGTACAATCTATAAGAAACGAGTACATAATGCCAAAGGAATCCCATTAGCTTCACAAGCATCACCTTAGTCCCATGCTCACTTTATCATAAACAAAATATCAAGTATCTGAAGGTGGACACATTCCTTTATCATTACCTAAAAACATAAAATCTCTTTGGGTTCAAAACATGACCCATATTGGTTTAGATAATAAATTCTATTAAGAAACCACCCCATGTTTGATCCAAGCATTCAAATAATATATATATGATATTCATTATGTAATAATGAATGATGTAAGAATGGAAGTCCAAGTATTTAAACAAACTACATGCACTTTTTTCATTTATATACATTTTATACCCATTTAAAATTCAAATATATTGAATTTATATGTTTGGAGATCCATTTTAATCCCTCCGTCACCTATGTAACTGTAAACACAATAGATGCCACATAAGGACATCTAAATAAGTACATGTTAAAACTGAATCCACCATTATGATTTTGATTTGCAGACACATCATATGTTATTCAATTCCAACACTCAATTTATAACCAGATATTGTACATGAAATTCCAAAATTATAATTCAAGTATCACTTTAGGTAAAATCTCAATGAACACCCAACAATCAAATCCCTATTGAGCCTCTCTAAAACCTGGTTTCATTCTACCATAGGTATAAGTCTTTGTCAACTGAGTCAATCCTTTGTGTTATTATAAAAAATCCCTAAGTATCACTTGTTATATAAAATAAAATTCCTATTATGTCCATATATATAATCCCTCACTTGGATCCATGTATCACTCGGCATAAAATTCATTCCTCAATGAGTATATCCATGGAGTCCCTCAAAGGATCCATGTATCAACGATGATGTTTTAACATTTAACCATTTAGTCCATCCATGGTATCTTAATGTGGAACCATGTATCACCCAAGGCATAAAATTTAATAGTTAAATGAGTCCATCCATGTCATTCTAAGATGAATCCATGTGTCATTCAAGTATATTTATCATAAAACCATTTCAAAACCATATAAACATTTTATAAGACATGCCATTTTAAATACTAAGATCATTTAGTATAACTCACCTCAATGGTGTAGTGCATGAAAGGAGCAATGTAACGCCCCGACCCCAGTGACCCAGAGTCGGTGCATTAATTTAATACATTGGCATGATTACAAAGAATCAAGTCCCAAAGGACCGATCAGTTTAGCAGTCTTGGAAAATAGATTACATACATGAATGTTACATTACACTTCATAACATACAAAACAACATAAATAATCCTTTATGAATGCCATTATTCCCTTGTCTTTACCCTGCATATCAATCAAAATATAGTTCTTGGAATCCTGGGAAAAATAAAACAAAGAAAAGGGGTGAGATCAAACGCTCCATAAGGGTAAGAAATATAGCAGAAACATTCATAAATAATCATAAACATTTAAGGAAATGTATAACTAAAACAAAAGCCTTTAAACATAAACTTCATCATAGTATGGAAAAAATAAAATGAAATAATGTCATTTACTTAATCACATGGATATTCAACTAATCGATTCATCACATTCAATATCAATAACCACTTTCATAATGATGGAATGCATAATTCCAGACTATCATAACCACATAGCCAAGGCCTCGTGCCAAGACTACAAATAAGATTTTGTCAAGGCCTTATGCCGAGACACTTTTTTGTCTCATGAGACCTACCAATGCATCGAGGAGCTATAGTGGGCTCCACCCATCACTTAATAAGTCCAATGCATTCCCATATGAAAAGGTTTAAAGATAACATAAACATTCGTATTAAAACTAGCATACGAAATGTCAATACTTTCACCATAAACCATGAATGGTATAAAAATAACACATCCAGAGTAAAACATATCACAAAACCATCAATACAATAAAAAAGTTTTGTATCAAAATAAATCAACTTCAAATAAGCTTAAAATACATCAAAGGATGTTGTTATAGATGAAATCAAAACTATTTGAGGGAAATATCTCTTTTATCGAAATCATTGAAAAGTCACACATTTATAAAGGAAGTAATTTAAAATAGATTTTTGAATCAAAGTGTCCCATACCACTTTGATACTTTAGAAAAGAAATATCATTTCAAAAAATTCATGTCCATATAAGTAAATCCTTAAAATCATTTTGAAAACAGGGACTTTAATTAAAATTATTTAGAAAGATAAATCTTTAAAACATTTAAAATTATGATCTTGATAAAGAGTACCTTCCACAAATTCTTAAAATATTAATTTTGAAATCATTTAAAGTCACTTAATTATAAAATAAACCATTTAATTAGAAAATATTCTTATAAGATTGTATGGGAAGCTTCAACAATTTTATAATAGCGGAAAATAGCCACACCCGCCGTATAAGTTAAAAAAAACATTTTTTCCTTAATTTTGTCGGAATGTTTAAAAGCAGCTTGTTTGGAAAATGATAGAAATATTCCTTTATAAACCGCTTATAAAAAGTCAAAAAAGGGTATTAATGACTTTAACCCATATTCTTTTTAAATAGTCAAAATGTTTTGAAATACATCTTGAAGAAACATGGATGTGGATGATAAATAAATCCCAGTAGATTATTACGTATAAACAAACTCGGATAATGAAGAGATTGCGAAATAAACCCTTACCTTGTACTTTTCTTTGGGTGGGGGTAGGTTAACCTCATTTATAATGGTGAAATAATAGTTATTAAATTATACAATAATCATATACATTAATATGATATCATATATGATCTTTTAACATTGATTTGTTAATAATATCTTAGTATTATCGTTGTTTCGGGTGTTAACTTACACATTTTCTTTTATATGTTTTGTTATGTAAGCCAGGTTTTTCATTGATAGGTTGTATATTAATCAAATCCAGAATTCTATCACATCCTTAGATACTATTATTAATCATCAAATGAGAATTAGACTTGAATGGATACGATGGAGAATGAATCTCATCGCGTTCGTGGAGACGGTTGTCCGTACGTACGCACGAGTGAAAATATCATTCTTTTGATATTAAAATATTATATAATTGGTCCGTATATATTATATACATAATCATTATCATGTTAAATTTATTATTTACATGAATTACACATCATTATTATAGCAATCCAAATAATAATTTATTGAATAACTATTACACCACGATGTGGAGACGGTAAGCCGTACGTACGCACGTATGGTGACATGTTATTCAAAGGACGGATAGAATACTAAATATGATTGAACCATATTAATAATAACATAATAGTATATATAAGATACTGGAGTTATTATTTTAGAATGGTAATAACAAAGAAATAAGAAGTGGAAGAAGAAAGGAACTTGAAAAAGGGTGGTGAAATCATTACATCTTCTTCGGGTTCTTCCTTTTAATTTGATCAAAAGGGTTCCTTATGATGGATTTCTGACTAACAGAAGGCCTCTAGGATGATGTGAGAGATTTTGAGAGAGTATTTGGGGAGAGTTTGGCCGAACCAAAAGGCTGTGAAGGTGTCAGTTAATGAGAAGGGAGAGTGCCCTTTTATAAGAGGGGTGAGGGGCACCTTTGGAAAAGCTAGAAATATTATTTTATAATAAATTCATATTCTGTTTCTAATGGCTCCAAAGTGGATTATTTAAATTCTAAAATGGGGATAGGTCGAAAACCACTCAACCAATTGAATTTAGATAGGTTTGGGTCATTATACTAACCTTATCTTTAAGTATTAACTCTTAGTAAATTAGTTTCAATTTCACAATGTCTATTTGTATTTTTATATTATGTGGTTAATAAACATACTATATACATCCAATAGACCCCCAAGTGGTACATTAATGATACAAATATCATTATATAAGTCTCTTTTCCGAACCGTAGATTTTTATGAATTTAATATCAATTAATAATATACTATTTGTTTTGAAAACTCTTTTTTGTCAATTTTGACACTATTCAATTATTGATTTTTGTAAAATTCATAAAAGAATTTTACTACGAAAAAGGTTAATTACATAATTCCTAACATGTCATATTAACCTAGAAAATTAGTTTAATTTATCAAAAGTCTCAAATTATATTTATTTGGGTATCTACAATATCAATCATTTTAATTTTTTACTATTATGGTAATTATTTTATCACCATTGTGTCATAATTAAATTACATTATTTAATGTCTAAAAATTATAAATAAAATACCATTATGTAATAAATCTTGTTATCTTTATAATGAATATTTATAGTCGAAAATCCAACATTCATAACCCTATGTAAAAATTGTTTTTCTAAAAGATATATGCTTGTGTCATTTTTGTATTCATTTTAACTTAATTAAAATAAAGTGTCCCTATCACTTACAAGTCGCACCATGGGGTCCCAAAATTGACCCAAAGATTCCCATGGTCGAACATGTATCAACAAATAGGTTTAGGACATGTTATAGGGTAATTTGTTATTATTATAATATTATTTTTTAACCATTATTTACCGGATTTACCCTTTAACAATGGTAAATAAAATATTTACCGAATTATTCAAAATGTATAAAAATAAAAGTTACCTATTTATATAATTTGAAAATCCTGATTCCAAATATGAAATCCATTTTTACAAATTAATTACACAGAAGTGGCAGAAATTAATTTAAAATTAATTCTCGCTGTCAAAACAAAAAGCGTGTTTTTAAGATATAATAACTATCAAAAGATTGATACTTGTTTATGTTTGGTTTAATTGTGAAATTATGTACAATGAACAAAATTGTATTAAATGGTAAAAATATATTATAAATATACTTTATAAGCACTAATATTCATAATTTATCACTATTAATTGTTTCTATTAAAAAAGTTTTTTTAATTAAAATTTAGTAATTTTCACTATTCATCAAAATATGAAAGTTATCTGAAAAGTACCAAAATTTCACCTTAATATAATTTCGATATTATGAATCCAAAAATGATGTCGATTTAGATTGATAGAATTTATAAAATTTCAAAAAGTAGTAATTACTCTTCATAATGGCTATTTTGATTTGTTGTGTTGTGTTAGAATCTCGAAGTTGTGTACAATGCACGTCATTGAATTATTCAAAAGAAAACGTACCATGGAATCTTAGGATGTTTCATTGTAAATTTTTGATTTCCCCATTCAAGAAAGTAAATTTTTTTAGTCCAATTTAATATATAAATGTTTAAAATATTGTATTTAAAAAGGGTTCACTATTAAAAGTTTGTAAAAGTGCAATACTGAAAATGAATTTGTTCTTACATTATGTCTAGGAAACACATAATATGGATTCTAAAATTATAAAGATTATATAATGTTAAAAATTTAGTTAATACTATTCATAGCCTCTTTTGAACGTCTAGTTTTGTAAGTCATGGTACGCTTGAACTCGGTGTTGCGTATAGTGCAAGTTATTGAATTATTTTAAAGAAATAACGCACTATGAAATCTTGGGGTGTTACAAGCAATGTCAAGGGATTAACCTTATCCTGTGGGAATATTTCATATCTCAAGAAAAACATGTATACCAACCTAATTTATAGATTTAACATCTGTTGAATCATGTGACTTTTTCATATTAATGAGCTTTATAAATCTTAATCTACCCAAACATAGCATAATCTAAAAATATCTCACATGCGATAATAATTCAAGGGGAAATTTAAATGAAAATTTTTAATTTTTAATTTAACATTCATAACTAGCCTATTATGCTATAAAATTTCATAGTTATAATATAACTCACAAGGGGAAATATTTAACTAGAGAATTTCAATCCAATTGTATCAATTCAGGGCCTGACCACTATTTACTCACAAGGGAAAGGAAAAATTACATTAAACAACAAAGTCATACATGGGTTAATGGTAAAATCGACCATCCCATACTAATAATTAATTTCAATTAATATCCATAGTAGTGAAATTTAATTCATAGATTAACTCACATTTTGACATCTCGTGGCATGGGGTAAAATGCATGCCTCATAGACATCTATGAATAAATGCAATAAAGGGTCAATTCAGAAAACTAACCCATGCGGTGGTCCATAATCATGGTGTACAATATATAATATGCAAAAAAAATCCAATTCAATTACATAGATCTTGATTGGTAATAATAGGGTTAAATTTCAATTTAAGGTGATTCCCCAAAAATGGGCGCCCAATAATTCGACATATATAAACAATCCGAATTTCAAAGAAATCACATTACCACAAACCATAGGTTTTTTCTAGATTGATCTCTCAACAACAATCTCTGGTTCATCTTGCTTTGTAAAAAATCTGATAAATAGATGAAGAATGGGAAATTAGGGGAAATGAACCAAAATCTAAATAACACAATTGAAATTTAGAAGAATAAAGAAATGATAAAAAGAAATCAAGGGCTTACAGTTTTATATCAATGGAGATGAACTGCTATCAATTCAGATTCTAGATGGTGAGAAGATCTAAAAACCAAGAGTATTAAAGCATGAGAGCTCTTCCAATGGTGGATTTTTTGTCCTTATGGAGAAAACACCAATAGGGATTAATATAAAATTTTTATTTAAAAATTAAAAATTTAAAAATCCTACACAAGAGGACTCTAATGATTTAGGAACATGGTTTGTCAAACCATGCAACAAACTGCACGTTCTAATATTTTATAATGGGGAACACACATGGTTTATCATCATTGTTTAAAACCCTTGCAGAATCAATGTGAAGAGCCTCTGTCGAATTCTCTAAAAATTGCATACTAGTCCCCCAGTCATGTGACTCCTCCCACACGGTACACTCAAACAGTGCATCCTATATGGCCCCATTGTCCAGTCTATCACAGTTCAGTCAAACTATGAAACTTTCCCCATATGATTTTCAGTAACTACATTCTATGCTAAAAAAACCCAAATGTTGTATTTCAGACTTTGATTCATTCCAAGAAACCCCTGACTCATTTATGAACTCAACGAGCATCCACATAAGGCCTTAATAACGAAATTAGACTGAGAGTTGATGGAAAACAAAATATTTATTCATCAATGAAAATCTGGTTTCTTACAAACATTCTCCTTAAATCAATTCATCCAGGAATTTCTTTTAAATGTGTGCTAATGCAATATTAGAGAAACAATCCAGCCACTATGTTCGTATATTAGCATCCCACTCCAAGGTATCTTCCTATTCTTTTCCTTTCATTCATAACACACATACTAATGAAACAAACTGGCCTTAGAGAATCTTCATTTAGTGATCCAGAATTTGTATAGGGTGCTCTACAAGGATGAATCTAATTAGAGGTTAACCTACACATACCGAAAGGATTGAGATGGGTTTGAATAATAATGTTGAATCCATGAATTAGGGAATAATTCATGTATAGACCGATACCTATGAGTTAACTATAACTAATATAAAACTGGAACAACTCTCTCCAAAATCTAGAACTACCCAAAATCCATGGGTGAGAGCTTACCCCGACTCCTTATCCTTTTTTCTCCCAACCTTGGAGTAACATATAGAAAAAAATAATCCTGAACCATGATCTCTAGAGGTCGTATACTACGATTGAAATAAGATTTCAAATGATTATGTTTTTTATCCATCATATTTATAATAAACAGAACCCTTTTGTGGTATCCTTGACATGACGAGGTCCCATCTTAGTTGGCTCTCGAGCCTCCATCAAACACATTGTTGATTGGCATGGCCTACTATACAAATCCTCATATGCTGGCATCTGAATATTATCCTAAAATATATTGTTTCAGATTATATCAAACCTAGGTATTTACCTCTCGAATGATTCCATGAAATCAAGGATGCATGCTCATAAAATGTCCTCAAACACATAAACAATGTGCTCTAACAAGCCATCTGTCTGGGAGTTGCATGCTGTTCTTAAAATCACTTGTGTACACAACACCCTCTATAACCCTTTCCAAAAATAATATGTATACTAGGCATCATAATCTAATATGATAGAATTTAGGACCGCATGTAGTCGTATAATCTCAGAGATGTAGAACCTCCTAAGATACATAACAAAAAAAGTTTCCTAGATTGGAATGAAATGTGCAACCATCATGAAACTATTAACAAAAACCCATATGGAATCCTTAACTAAATACATCGTAGTTAAAAATCTCAAAAAATCCTTCGATATATCATACCGTTTCCACTCATGAATGGGTGGCTGCAGAAATAGTCTAGCTAGTTATTGGCGTTTCACCTTCACTTGCTGAATGGTGGAATATCTCCTGAAAAAACTGGATAAATAAATTTCTTAAATAGTCACCAATATTGTAGAAGTAATTCCTAATACATCTTGGTGACACCAAGATGCACTACCGAAGATGAATCATGAACATACAACCATAGTTCCTTGCACATGTCAGAAGAAACCCACATGAAACTATATACCTGCATGAACTCATCCTCCTCTATATTCTATATTGGATTAGTGTACTCACCTTCTACACTCTCTAATATAACAATGACTTTAGAGACTAATATATACCTTATCCACACTTTATATATAATAGTATAGGCAATAGTTAAGGATGATAGAAACATCTACCACTGATAGTCGTGCACCTCTAATGTATCTCAGAGAACAAGGCCATGAGCTGCCACTCACTACTAGCCTGTTGGACTACATGTATCTTAGTAATCATGCTCAGTGCATCGGCAACTACATTTTCATTACTATGTGTGTAGGGTAGATCATTGTCCAATGACTAATGGTATTTGACCCACCATTGATGATTCATATTCAAATCACACTATTTAAATATCTACTTGAAGTTTTTGTCACCCTTGTAGACCACAAAATGATCTCCAAAAAATAAATGTATCCAACAATGCAAAGCATGAATAACAATAGCAAACTTTAGATCATTCATCGGGTAACTCCTCTCGTGGTGCATTAACTGTCGAGATCTATATGTAATGACTCAATCCCCCTGCATAATAACTATTCCCGGCCTCATATCTAATGCATCATAGTACACAATGTAACTCTTTTTTGGCTTTAAAAATATTAGTACTGGCACATAAATCAATATCCCTTTCAGTTCCTAAAAAGTCATCTCATAGGAATCAGACCATACATACTTCAATACCTTCTTAGTCAAGCCCATCAAGGGATTTTCCTAGCATCTGAAGTCCTATAAAAAATACTTTTAGTAACATTCCAATACCATGAAACTTCACATGTCAAATACATTATTTGGATTGTCCAATGTAACTACATCTCTCACCATATTTGGTTCCACTGATACACCTATCTCTGAGATGTCATGACCAATGATGTGAGTATGATACCATTAGAAGTGGAACATTTTGAGCTAAAAATATAACTAATGCTGTCTCAAAATATTAAAAAAATCATAAGATGGTCAAAATGGTTGTGTTGATTGTGACAATACACCAAGATGTTAACATCTAAAACCACAACAAATGAATATTTTTGAAGGATGGAATAATCAGTTCCTCAGTTCCATAAAGACCAATTCCAAATTCATGAGATTGAATGGAATAACAAAATACTCATATAGTCCATACCTACTCTTGATGACTTTTCCAGTTATGCATGATGGTCTAATATAGACCAGATTATAACCAGATCTAAAATTAATCTATGAGAATACATGATCTTCTCAGAGCTAGTCAATGAGATAATCATTTAGGGGGGGGGGGGAGGATACTGAGTCTTAACCGTCAATTGGTTATATTATTTTTAATTCACACATAACCTAAGGGTACACTTTTCTTTTTTTACAAAATGATCGTGAACCCCATGGAGAATTACAGGGTAGGATTAAAACCTTTTTCACAATGTTCTATAGATACCTATTGATCTCTTGCTATCCAATCATAGCCATCGTGAAAGGGGGAATGGATACTGTTGTAGCTTAGTACACTATCGTGATAGATAAATCTACCTCTATCTGAAGTGGAAATCCTAAAAATTCATCTGGGAAGACATCACTAAAATTTCCAAATACAGGGGGGAAAAGGGATGATGTTCTCCTTAGGCATCAAGTTATAAACTCACAATCTGTGTGGTCATCCATCCCTCCCCACAATGATTAGGTCCAACTTGGATTCCTTGGACATCCCATTAAAACTTCGGAATGATCTCCCTACCCTTTGGTGATGTAAAACACAACCTAAGGTAATAAAAATAAATGAAATATTGGAAATGATACAACCATTACATTTTTAGAATGGAATTAAAGCATGTCATCTCAAGGATAATGAGGTCCCATGCGATGTGACACCCACCAACCACAAGGGACATTTCATTCATTGAGACACAACATCCATTCTGATCCCTAATGAATAGTCTAGCATAATCACACCATCATAAGTATAAAAAGATCAAATGTATTCCTAGAAAACGTGTAAAAATATAAATCTATGAGATTCCCTGGTATAAGAAAGTGTAGAATCTAAAATAGAGGCTACTAGAATGGTATCTCTAATAGTAGAAGGTACATGATACTCCTCCTACTTGGAATGCTACACTGCATATTCCTGACATGTAATCTAGCCTCTTGATAATGTCAGAATAACCTTAGCTAATCCACCTTGTTCTCTCTATCAACATGGGGTCCGACTACCCCAACCATGACCACTACCTTTTCTAGAATGGCCCAATGTACTCCATCTCCCTATATAGAGAGACTATTTTGACCCTAATTCTAAATATGGAGTCAGTTCAGACCCTATTGCACTATCAACAAGTGGAAAAATTCTGAAAAAGCACTGTAGATGGCCTATATTGTAATGAGATCAAGACTCGACTGGGTCCATCATACATTCCACCCTCATGTGTCCTAGCATACCTCCCTGGTAGCATCTCACCAGGTTACCTGAATAGAGATTCTGACTACTACTATCACCATATGGAAGCTCTAAATGACACATTGCAGTACTAGTTGGGGTAGTTTCAGTCCTAGGTGATAAAACACATTAGTTTTCACCTCAAATTTCCTACCAGTTTCCCTATGTGATCAAAGCCTAATTTACTAACCCATATACAATGGTCACCAAAATATATTCACATATGATAAGATGTATTATTTGAGACCATACTGAAATTGCCTTTCTTTTTCTAATTCATCACCCAAATGAATAGTTGTAAAACACTAGATCTCATTAAAACAAGATTTCTATTACATAACTGATAATGAACCCCACTCCAGATGTAAGAACTCTCGTACTCAATCAGCCCTAAAATTCTCAAGTTAAAATTTTTCATTCAATTCCCTATGAAACTACATTATGGCCATCTCCTGAAAATGATATGGCTGATTGATAACATCCCACCATCTCATATAAAAATCACATTGCATGAATATAACATGTTTTACCCTCCACTCAGGAGGAGTGTCTATGTTTTCAAACATAGAAAAATTGGATTCTTTTCATGACTCTTCATCCTATGGTCCACCAACCCCAAAAAATGTTGGTGTATTATACTATAGAATCTCTCCTCTAAGCTCTTCCATAGTCAAGACAGGTTTTAATTCTCCCTAAATAGTCATCATGAAACATAGAAACCTATTTCGTAACTGTGGAACATAGCCTATGTCTGGTACAACTCATTGTACCACAACAAGTAAAAATAGAGGATACACCGGTATACAATGGTCTACCACCTCTGAGGTATGATCATCACCTCCATCATGGAATACAAATAGAGGAATCCATGGTGGAATGAATCCATAATGATAAACAAAAACATCAGTCCAACATCAAAAACATGTTTCAAAGCCCAATAGTACATGTTTAAAAATAAGATAGGTCAAAACCTTCCCTAATGAACTCACCCAACTACCTCCCCATGGGTCAGGTACATGTGTCATACAAATGAGAGACACTACCAAAATCCAACTACTAAGATCGGGTCTGGGGAATTTCTATATCCTAAGTAATTTCAATTCCACTTGTTTTCATGTTTATTTACACCGTGTTCACATTTACAATAAAACTTGATACTCATTTCATATTTATTACATTACTTTTAAAATGGTAAATTAATTTTATGTAGAATTCCGATCCATGGGGGGCCAAATCCCCAAGAATCAATGCTTGTAATCCTCATATGGCACACAATAATACTATCCACATTAGGACTGATGCAAGATTAAACAAATCATGATCCAAGAGGGACCATACACCTTAGGGACCAAATATTGGCATCCATCTATTTGACCTTAAAATATATGACAATATTACAAAAAATATTAGGATTATTTATCAAGGCATCTATAACAATAACATGCAATTAGTAATACATCCTAAATGGCATGGAATAATGGATGACATGTGTAATCTAGTAGGTGACTATATGATGCATTAGTAGTAATATGATTTTCTCATCCGATTGAAAAAAATAAAACCAAAATCATACTAATGATAATAACATAAATAAAATTCATCACCCAATAATGGAATCAAATCAAATACAACTATCAAATACTACAAACATGCAATTAAATTTGGGGAAATTATATTTTTCTCTATATGTTGGTTGTCTATGCTCTGGAAATACTCATTAAAAAATTCTTATTCCCTTCTATCCTATTATATAGACTCCAAATAGTAAAGCTAACAAGGAAAAGTAACCCCTCTAATACCACTGTGTTATATCCTGGACCTGTATTCCATTGAATGGAGCCCCAAACCCAGTGGGTCTCATAGCCTCTGGTGTTTGGGGAGATGCGCTTGAGGCCACACGACCCACCATGATTATGGAACCATTAAGTGGCATCTAGGTCTGGAATGTTAATTGATAAATTACCTAGTTAAATAATAATATACAAGTTTCCAGGGTAAAAACAATAAAGATAAAATTTAGTAAAATTAAATACTAAGGATAAATATGAGAAAAATTATTTTTATTTTTTGCGGTGGATATATGTATCTACAATATAAACCTTCCCAACCATTATTTTTCTATTTTTTAGGCAGATTAGGAAAGGTATGTCTCCAAATATAAAATAATTTTAGGTATTTACAGAACTCCACTTCCACCTATTATAAAAAGGAATTCACTATACCCACTTCTTTATACCTATCAAGACATTTGGCTACACCAAAATATAAACAATATCTTAATGTTTTCCTTCATCTCATCATAAAATCCTTAATTATAGAATCATTCCAAACAAGGAAGTCCATTTGTGGAAACCAACGGATGATACCCAAAGAAGTGGTAATGTTCATCAAAAAAGGTTTTTTGTATTAGTTCTTCCTCAATCCACATCAATTATTTTTATATATCGATTATATAATAATAATATAATATTTAATATAATTAAACAAAATTTGTTATGTTTATGTCATAGAATCACCATAGTTTATTGGAACGGGCTATGAAATAGTTATTCATTTGTACGGTGGACTACTACCTCCTGAATCGATGTCATTTATTTTCCCAATACCACTTCTTGTTATTTGGAATAATGATATACATGTAATGACCCAATATATTATAAATAGAAATCTACCTTTTGGTTTATTGTAATGTATCATCATGAAATATGGTTATAGAAAATAAATTCACTTATTTTGTTTTATTATATCATAATGGAATGAGAAAACCGTTATATATCATTAAAAATGATAATATAGTCATTGAACAGTGATCACAAGATTATTATTAATATAGGGTATTAAAAATCCAATTGACACATACATGGGATGTGATGGCCTCAACCATTCGAATCATACCTTATGAATCCCATTTAACAAATCTTCCATGGGAGACAGAAACATTGATATTTTTCCATGACCACTCCAAATATGAGTTCCATCCCCACAATCATGAGTGAAACCATTTATCAGTGAAGTCATAGATCATTGATATCATGACTGAAACCATGCCCTCCAAAACCTCCCCATGAATGTACCACCACAATGAAACCTTACTCTTATGGTGTTTTATCGTGTATTAAATGGATATGTATCAAGACCCTAATAGTATGAATATTTAATATATATTTTATATAATAATTAATATATTATTGTTATATTTTAAATAATTTTTATTTTGATATAATAAATCAAAAATTATAATTCTAGTTAATATTAAAATTCAGTTAATGAATTAATGAATTATTTTATTCTAGATATAAATAATATTTGAAATAAATTTTATCAAATATAAATTAACATATAATTTTTATTAAGTCAAATATAGTTTTTTATAAGGGTTTGAAAAATGTTTTTGTCAAAAAAGGAAACATTTCTTAATAAATATGGACTTTATCTTAAAATTGGAAATTAAAATATTTAATAAATTATTTAGATAAAATTGATGCCATTTTTTAATAAATATGAATAAATTATTAGATTCATAGTTTTTTATATTTTTCGGAGATAGTAGAATTTTTCGTTAAAAAATAAATCCCAGATAAATATACATTGTTTATTATGAGATCATGATGAACCAAAAGTGATTTAAGATATACTATAAATATGATCAAATAAAAAATATATGTTAATTGTTTATGATAATATTCTTTTATGTTTATACCATACATTTTTTAAATCTGTTATGAATCCTCCAAAATTTATAAAATATTTTAAGGTTTTAAAATCCATTCATTATGAGGTTGACTCACCACCACGTAATCTGAGGTAGTATTTTAATAATTTAGGACCCTTTTCTTATTTAATAATGAAAATAACTACCATTTGAATGAAAAAATTTTAAATAATGATGGTAGGGTTTGGAGTTTTCTATATTCTATTATGTAGATCCCAAAACTTAAATAATAAAAAAATTCATTTCGTTTCCTATATAAACCCACACATGATCCAATTTTTCTTCACTCTAAATCCTTAGAGCACTAAAATAATTTTCATTACGTTATATATTGTCCTCCCAAGATTCCCCCGGGATATTAGGAATACCCTCCCATGATTTTGGAGTCACACACTGAAGTAAGTGATCCTGACCTAACTATCCTCCTTTTAAATTCAAGCATATTCTTTTAAATTAGTTTTTTTCAATTTATATTGGTTATATTTTCATTAATTTATAATCATTACCTTATGTTCCAATCAATTTTATTTTAATGTGTTAAAATTTATCAAACCTCAATTTAACTGTTACTAAAGTCGTAAAAATACCAAAATTCTGTAAGCGATCATCACATTATTTTCTTTATTCATGTTACTTTGTGAGCATACGAATTATGTTTCAATTTCCTAAAGTTGGTAAAATTATTTCCATGTATATATTGCCTCACATTTTATTTTCAAATCATGAGGTAAACCTTCCATCCTATCATCCATTTTTATGAATTTATAATTAATGTTCTTATGCTGCAGAAATTTCACCGTTATATTCATGAAAAAGAATTGTGTGGTAAAAATCATAATCAATTTTCAATAAATGGTATTAACATTTACAAACATGCAAGCATTTATTGGAGAATTAAATTTATTTATTCCACATTCAATGATCATTTCATAATTTATTTTGATGAATAAATACATGTTGTGTGATCTATGTGGCAGACATAAGCATGAGAATCAAATGAATATGATATGTGTGACAAGATAGTGATCCATTGCATTAGTATAACAATACATCCTATTGGGATAGAGATTGAACCTCATTATTTTATGGGATGTTTTCAACCATGATGTCATTGATGTTTTATCCTTCACCTATGATTATGATTAGGTGTTTTATGTTGTTGCCACATTTCCCAGGATATGATTATCATGTTACACCATGCCTTATTCTTCATGTTACATTTATTACACATTAATATACCTACTTTCTAATATTTAACAAATATTTCATGTTTATCCCGTACTTTTATTTATACATCATCTCTTACTAATGTATTCCCCTAGGTTATCCCATGTTGTTTTATGTTTGAAAGAGTATTTTGAGAAAGTTAATGATCTTTTTAGAAAATATGTTTTGTTCGCTATTTTATGTTATTGTATAGTGTACCTAATTCCAAAATACCATAGATTTATTGATCATCATAGTTGTATTAATTGTAGAATTATATAATAAATCAAGAATTAATGTGAAATTTGTATTTGGGTTTTTATAAGTGGTATGAGAGTAAAATTTTACTTATTTTTGGTATTATGATTAGAAAACTCTAGTAGAAGACATTGGGATAAGAATATGAATAAGAAAACACACCAATATTTTTTTTTGTATAGATTAAGTTATTTATAAAAAAAATTCATCTATATATGGATTATACCACTGTACATGGTTGTCACATATTTATATCTTGGATTAATATAACCGACAATGTTTTTTGGGGATAACTCGGGATAACCTGGTACATGAAAATGGGCCTTAGGATGTACCTGGTTTGACACTATTGGAGGATATTATTTTAAAAATTTATAATCTAATTAGGAACCATTATTAAGGGAATAAATGAAAAATTCCCACAATAATGTATATTAGGAAATAGATTAATGATAACAATTATTGAAACCTAGAAAATAATTAGTTAATTAAATAAAATAAATTTATAATTTAACCCCTTAATACCATTGGATTATCATTTTTGTGCTCAATAATTTAAAACTAATCATCCCTGATTTCTCATTTATTCTTAAAAATGGATAGAAATAGAAGTAATCATGTAAATAATTAATGTTATAGTAAATGTGATGAATACTACAACAAGATTCCAAACCCAATGGGCACAGGGAACATGGACATTCAAAATATACTCTATCAGCTAAATCATATTCTAAAAATAAATAAGGATTATAAATAGTTCCCTAAACCCCTTAAAAGAGAAAATGTTGCAATCAAGATCTTAATGTGAATCATAAATCCTCATTTTAATGGATCAACTGATCCCCTAAATGTGGAACAATGGATGAACCCTATTGAGAAGATCTTCTCCATACTTCAGTGTTCTGAGACAGAGAAGTTTATATGTGTTTTTCATCTTAACAAGGGAGAAGCTAATGAGGGGTGGTCCTTCATAAAAAATAAAAATTTAGGGGATCATATCGATGTGATTGAGTGGAATGATTTCCGGAATTGTTTTTTTGATAAATATTTTTTTTCTCAAACACTATTATTTAAATTGGAATAATATTTGATTTTCCACCATAAAAAACGAATAATCAAATATGGCGTATGAGGAAAAATTCACAATAATTTAATGATATGCCACTGATTTTTTTACCCCCAAATTAATGGTTGACCACTTCATTATTGGGATAAAACTGACTTTTAGAAAATCCATAGTGATCCATGACATTGATATATATGTGAAAAAATTTCTAATATACCCTCACATTTGAAATGGATATTGGATAATATCAAGGGTATCATGGGGATAAGAAGAATAAAGTGGAACATAATTTTGGAAGTCTGATAGAGAAATCGAATGGTGTAAATAAAATTACAAATCCCACTATTCAAACGGTACAGAACGAAGAAACAAGGAAATTGTTAATGGGGAATAATGATATTCTATAGGGGTGTGAAGGAAGGTCACCGAGAAGAAAATTTCTTATCAGGAAAACCCTCCAATACAACGGGGGAATGGAATATTGTAGTCATCCCCTACTAAATTGATCATTGTTTCAACTACAAGGAACCAGAAATGTTTTCAGACCAACTCACTATGCCAAGGGTTTTCAAAGAAACCTTCTACCTCCAATTCAGAAAGGTTGATATTTTCCCATCACAATCACTGGGGGAATACTGACAATGAATTTTTGAAATATAATCTAGAAATTCATTCAAGAATAGCTAACAAAATTTATTTATTTTTATTATAATCATTTAATCATATCACGAACGTTATGTAAAACTATGAAATCCCCACCACAATTAATTGAATTGTATCTATCAGGGAAAAAAGAAAATGGTTCAGTTATTGCATACCATGTATATAAATCCTCCTTTATCAATTATTGTGGGCTAAACATCCCAGTAAACCTTTTCATACTTCCTTTAGTGTATGTTTATGAAAATATTGGAATGAATTGAAATTTATTATATAGAGCCTTTATATATTTAAACAATAAGGAAATCACTCTCTGTATTTTAAATCGACCATTGATATTCTACAAGTACAAGATGGAAGATGGATCTTCTTTTGAATAATCACCCCAATCATGGATATTATTTCCCTATGGGAAAGAATATCTAGAAAAAATGATTGAATATACATGATAAACCATCCTCAAAGATATTTCAAATGTAATGAAATATGATGATGTGTTTACCAAGGAATTTCTGAGTCTTCCTCATAGCCTAGAGGATGAATTTTCAATCAAGCATTTACCTGGGGCATTTCCTTTATCTAAGAATCTGTATATAATAAATGTTGTGGAATATTAGGACCCAATGAAACAAATGAAATAGAATACAGATAAATGGTTTATACGCCCATGTTCTTCTCTATGGGGTACATTGGTCCTCTTTGTCAAGAATAAGGATGTCTCAATGCATCATTGAATCAATTATCTTGAGCTCAATAATATAACGATAAAGAAAAATTAATCTATATCTTGGATTGATGACTTGTTTGATAAAATACATGGAGAATACGATTTCTCCATGGTGGATCATCTGTTAAGATATTATAATGTAAGGGTGAAGAAGGAAGATATCCCCAATACTACTTTTCATTCAAGGTATGAGTAGTATGAGTTCGTAGTGATGACATTCAGACTCACTAATTCACTAATAATCATCATGGATATAATTAATTGTGTCTTTATATATAACCATGAAAAAAATGTGGTAGTATATATAGATTATATTATAATATAATCCAACCATGAAGGAGAATAAGGATCATCAATGCACTGTAATAAAGATCCTACAAATAAATAATTAACTCCATGTATATAAAATGTGAGTTTTGGTTGAATGAAGTATCTTTCATGTGAAATATCATCACAATCAAAATGATATGTGTTGATCGGCCAATAATAGACTCAATTGAAGGATGGATGAAGCCAACATCCATGATACACGTCTATAGTTTCCTTGGGTAACATGTGTATTATAACTAATTTTTGAGAAATTTATTACTATTTTCAAACACTCCAACCACGAGAACATGGAAGGGTGTCATGATTTTTTGGAATAATTATTTTGAAGAGAGTTTCATGGAATTAATAATGAGGCTCATCAGTATGAATGTGCTCACACTACCTATAAGTGGAGAAATATTCATTGAATTTATTGATTCTTCAAGGAGGGGATTGTATTGTTTGTTAATGTTGAAGGACATTGTCATAGCCTATGCTTCAAAGTAGTTTTATTTATCATGAAAAATACAATCTGAGACATGATTTGGAGTTGGAAGATATGATCGTTACATTGATAATATGGAGGAATTATCCGAACGGGGATATTTTTGAGATATATATGTAACCAAATTCCTTAAGTATATATTCACATAGAAAGAGTTGAATATGAATCAGTATAGATGGTCAAATTTAATCAAGGGATATGACTACTAAATCTACTACCATTATGGTAATGTGAATAATGTGAAAGATGATATATGTAGAAAGAATCCGAAATTTTTATCAATGTTGAGAATTTTTAAGGAATAACTCTTCTTAAACGAGTATAGGATTAACATGGGAATCATAAAGGAGGGAATATCATCATCCTTTAAAAAATTCTAAACTGTCTCTTTCTGAAATGTTAAAGGATTCTCAATGAAATGATGTAGAAATTTAGATGATGGTGAATTCCATGAGAAAGGAGAATGCCAATGTTTATAAAATTGATGAAGAATGAATTTTTATATTTGGACCAAGCCTATTTTTTCCATCAAATAATGAATTAAGGAAGGAACGGTTGGATGATGCACATATTTCAACTTTTTTCCATTCACACAAAAAATACAAAGATGTATAAATATAACTTTGAGAACTAGTTTTGTGACAATATCAATAACGAGTTTGTGAAATATACATCAATATCCTGGTATTCCCAAAAGTGATCAGTAAAAGGCATAAGACTAAGGGGATTATGACACCACTACCCATACCAAAATAGAAAATAGAGAACATCACCATGGAATTTTTCACCAGACATCCGAAGAAATCTAAATGATATAATGCTATATTGGTTTATATAGGTTATATCACAATGATATATCACTTTAATATAATTTGAGTGGACTTTACATTGGGTCAACTTACATTAATATAGAATAGAGAAGTAGTAAGGATACATAGAGTGAAATTATCGATTGTATTTAACTGATATCAGAGATTCACCTCTATATTATAGAAAAGTTTGTAACATGATCAAAACATGGTGTTGAACATCATTACATCCTATCATCCACAAACTGATGGCCAATTTGTGTAGTCTATTTAGACACTAGAAGAAATTTTGTGATCATGTTCTATGGAATTCAATGCTTGATTGGACAAATATCTTCCCTTATTCATGTTCTATTAAAAAATAGTTTCTAATAGATCATTAAAACATGGTCTTAATGAATTCCATTCTGATAAGAGGTGAAATCCATAAGAATGTTGTGACTATATTGGGGAACATATGCTTCTTGGTCTAGAATTAGTTGAGGAAATATTGGGAAAGGGTAAGTATCACATCAAGAGTGATTTGAGTCGACTGATTATCTATGCTGACAATCATCAATGAGACCTACAGTTTGATTTGGGATACATGTTATTCCATTTCATATCTCAATAGAAATATTTTTGAACTTTTGGGAATAAAATAAAATCTTAGTCCAAGATATATCAGTCCCATTGAGATCCTTGATCACATTACATCGGTATCCCATCGACTAACACTCCAACCAAACCAATATCAAGTACTTGACTTATTCCATGTTTCATAATTGAGGAAGTACATTACAGACCACTAACATGAACTCAATCCAGAGGCAGTACTATTATTTAATGACCTTTATAAAAATAAATACTACTCTTAATCTCAAAAACGTAACAAACAATACCCAATGTTCAACAAAGACCATATAATATTCAATTTTCCTTATAATTCATCAAAATAATCCAACTAAGATTGAAACCCAAAATTTTGAAGTATTTGATCAAATGGCCTTTAATGATAAATCTTAACATTTATCTCTATATAACAACACCTATTATTAATGTCTCGTACTAAAAACTAATTAATCTAATAAAATATCTCTATGATAGGTTAATCATTTTTATAAATAACCCAAATATCCATATTTACACAATAAAACATTGATTCATCCAAAATAATATTTCAACCATTAATCCAAAAATTAAATCCCATAGTATTTTATTTTCCTTAGGCATATTGTGTTCCAATAAGAGATAACTTCTTCCAAAATATCATTTATTACTTAATCAAAAAAATCATTTTCCCTTACTAAGAATATCAATTTTATAAAACATAAGTTCCAAAATTTACTTATTATTGTTTCATAATATCATCTAACTAAAAATAATAAGTCATAATAACCAGGTACTTCATGTAGACTAGTGGTAGGAGATATTCCCTTATCGCCCTTCAGTTGTGGGTTCAATTCCTGTGGCCTTACCAGATGCGAAGGGTTGTCTGTCTTCCTATGGGTTGTACATTTTCTATAACCATATCATTCTTATATCATTATCAAAAATAATATAATTTCCTCAAAATTTCCTTAACCAACTTCATCCTCAATGGTTATCTAAAAAATATTTTTCATCCCTAAAAGTAATAACCATTAACCACCTCAAAACAATAGATCAGATGAACCCCTATGGTTATCCATTATATCCATACAAGAAAATGTAATTCTTCCTTTAATAAATTTGGTACATATCTAACATCGGGGTTACATGTATTCAAAATATTCTTCCCAAAGTAATCTCATTATCAAAATAACATTAATACATTTAAACATTTCATCATCCTACAACCTACCAGAACTTTTAAATCCCATATATGTAGACTTCTTACTCATTCATTGCTCTGCATAATCCATTAACTATACATTTCCACCTTATTTATTAATACATTATTCATTAATTCCAGATATAATGATCTTCATGTTGTTCCCTTTCTCTATAGGCATGTTACCGTACTTTCAAAAACTAAACGTTCACTCCACTTCTGTAATTTCACTTTTGGATAGATGTGGAAAATTTGAGATCATAAAATCATATGAAAAAGATACCATGAACAATAATTTTTTTTAGAAATGATTAGGTATTAGATAGATCAAAAATTTTATTACAGGTGATTTGAATACTCAACAAGCTGTTCAAATCATTCGAATTGGCTATTTCCATAATAGAGATAATCAAATCATCATGGAAGGATGAGAAGTTTGTGCAAGATCTCTTTCCTTCCATCATGAATAATGATCCTTAATGCCCAAAAAAGAATCAAATATTAAACATGAAATGAAATATTATAATTAAAATAGAATAATCCAATATATGTTAAATATAACATACAGAAATTTATATTAATCTAATCCATCAACCTCCTTATATCATTATTATTCGGGTTTTTATCCAACAATGTATTTTACCACAACCCTCCAAAAATTTTCCATATAATAATTACCCTTTTCTTTATATGGGATTATTTACCTACACCTGGATAACAACTTAAAATCTAAATATACCAAAACCCACCTCTGATGCCAATAATATGGCCCTGGGATTAAAAATTACATAATGTTGAGTTTAGTCAAGATTTCACATTGAGGATATTTTCTGGTTTAGAGTTTTAGGGAATTAGGTTGTAACTGTTACAATACATCTAAAAAATTAAATAATAGACACTTCTAATAAAATCCAATTTTTTTCATTATATATAATCTCCTTAAATAAAACATGTGTTTTTTTCTTGATATAAATAATCATAAATTATTCCTTTTTATTACCCTTCCATAAACCTTGTTATTTTTTTAAAAAACATGGGATGAGAATAAAACTCACAGTAAGGGTTATAAAATAAGGAATGAAAAAATTAGTCCATCAATACATAAAAATCTTTGAAATAATACATATTAATCACAAAACATTATCTCTTCGACATACCTCATGAAATCATAGGACTTATGAATAACACATAGAAATCATAAATATTAAAGGTAACTTGTGGCATATATATCATACATACATTGCATCTATCACAGATACATAGAGAGTAATGTTTGGATTACACATCACTATATATTCAATAAATCTCTTAGGTGAAACATTAATGTCTACCTCTGCCACATTACCCATTGCATTGGAGAGCTATCTTGAGCTCACCTGCCCTAGGTTTACCATAGAACCACCCGTATATGGATTATCACATAACCAGCCGTCAAATGTAAAAGTACCATTACATAAACATAACACATAAAAGATTGTAATTATAAACATTTCACTCATCAACAACAATGAATCAATTCTATAAATAGAAATATTCAATCCATTTCTAAAACTATTTAATAAATTTAATAATTAAATTTATGAATCAAAGTTTCACATTCCTCTATGAATCTATTAAATAAATTAACATTTTAAAATGTTAATGTCCATATAAATAAATACTAAAAACCATTTTGAAAAAAAGGACATTAATGAGAATGATTTTGAATATTAAATTTTTAAAACATTTAAAATAATGTTTTTGTTAAAGTGTCCCTTACCACTTTATAAAATACTTGAATAAAAATAATTATAGAATAACATTTAACAAAGATGATAATATCATGAGAATAAGGATATTCATGATATAATATTTCAAATGGAATTATATACACCATATAATGTGAATTGGTGTATAACAAAAAATAATTCTCAATGGAATGTTAATAGAATCAAAATCCCTAAAAAACATTGTATAAATGACATAAGAATTTATCAACAGGGTTACTATGTGTTGAAAAAGTATATCCACACAGATGAGAAGTGGAAATTAAACCATAAATAGAAAAATAGTGATTCCACACATAATATTGGTATAATATAATCAACCATGTATACGTAAAACATAAAGAGTGGATGTAGAGTTTAGAAATTCGCTTATGAAAACTCTGTAGCCTGAGAACATCACTTAAAAATTCAAAAAATGAGTTGATGAGATATAAAACGGTCTCTCATTACTTGGACATAAAATGTAATGAATAAAGGTTATTTATGAACACATACCACCATAAAAAATTGAATTTAAAAGTCATAACATAATTAATTCAAAGACTAAAAGACTAAGGTTAAAGGTTTTCTTTCTTTGAGTCTGATACGTCTGTATGGTCCTTGTTCTTCCTCTAATCGGGTAAATGATTTTGATATAAGCTAAAAGGCCTTCTAAAATTTCCTTCTACCCATGTTAAGGATTCTATGAGTAATATAGGGATGTTGGGAAGTTATTTTGGTAGAGTTTTGATAATCCAAGGTTGATTGAGATGTGTGAGTAAGGGTTTGAGGTGATTCCCTTTTTAAGAGGGAGGAGGGTCACTTTTGGAAAGTTTGAAAGTTTTATTTTGTTATAAAATGATACGTGGTTTAAAATTGTCTCCAAAACAATTATTATATAATTAAGATGATTTTGGGTCTAAAACCACTCTCCCAATAGAGTTTATACATCACTATCTCACAAATTTAACCTTATATCTTAGCTTTAACACTTAGTTGACTAATTTATATCTTGATGTGTCTTCTTGTATATTCATACTATATGGTTAATATATTTACTATACAATTTAAATAGAACCTCAAGTGGTTAATTCATGTCATTTAAAAAAATATTTAAGTCATTTGGTCGAATATTAAATTTTTTGGTCTATAATGTCAGTTAATAATAAATTATTTTTTTTATAAAAACTCATTTATGTGACTTTTTATACTATTCAAATCATGACTTTTTAATAATACATACATTGAATATTTTGAAAAAACATCATTATTTAAAATATAACAAGTAATAATCATCCCTAAAATTCGTGTATGTCATAAAATGTTTCAAAATAAATTTATTTTAAATTTTTATAATGTCGTTATTTTAAATCATTCATTAATAAGGTAATCACTACATCTTCAATGTGCAATAAATATATTTATTTATTTGATATCTAAAAATTATAAATAAAATAACAAGATGTATGAATCCTTTCTATCTTTCTAATTACTATTTATAGTCAAATATATCACTTATATAAACCCATATAAAAATTCTAATAGTAAACGATAAATTTTTAGGTTATATTTTCATTAACATTAAATTAAAAGTAATTTAATGTAATTTTCACAAACAAGTGGCTCCATGGGGTTCTAAAATCGACCCCAGGATTCCTTTGGTTGGAAATATATCATAAAACAGGATTATTTCATGTGTTAGTGTAGTTTTTTATTATTAAATTATTATTATTTACTAATATTTACAATATTTTACCTTTAACCGTGTTAAAAATAATATTTACTGATGTTATTATTCATAATATATAACAAAAATGGTACTTATTTAAAAAAATTGGACCTCCTGATTCTAAACATGTAATCCATTTTCCCAAAATCACAACACATAAGTTGTTGTAATTAATTTAATATTAATTCCCTTTGTCAAAACCAAAATGAAGATTTTTAAGAAGTAATAACTGTCAAAAAGCTGACACATGTTATTGTCCAATGAAAATATGAATTTTTTTCCAATAAACAGAATTGGATTGAATTATAAAAATATAATCAAATTATATTTTAAAACCAATAAAATTTACAATCTAACAATATAAATAAATTTGATGAAAAGGAATTTTTGAATTAAAATGCGGTATTTTTAACTATTCAGTAAAAATGATCTTTATCCAAAAAATACAATAACCTCATAAAAAACTAAATTTTAACATACCTCATCTAAAGAGGGGTTCTAATTTTTTAAATATAATTTATTAAATATAAAAAATATACATTTAAAATGGTTCTCCATCAAAAGGCAGTAAAATAACATTTTAAAATAAATACAGTTTTTCAGGCTTAAAATCAGATTACTAATTATTTGAAGCCTCTAAAATTTATTATATAAATGTAAAAACATTAAACAATAAATTTTAATAATAATGTAGTATGTTATATTCATTCCCTACAATATAATAGTTATCCGTTAACTACATTTTAAAATAATTATATTATAATATTATTTATTTTATAACTCAATGTTGAGTGCTATATAAGATTTCATAGAAACTCATTATTGGTTGTTGAGTACGCTATCAGAAAAAGTTTAATCATTAAAATAAAATTAATATATTATTTATAAATATTAGAAGATATAAATATGTATTATTCTTTTAATACATGGGTTGTCACATGTATGGTCTAGAATGCCTTTTTTTTCTTTCCTTTTTTCCAATTCCTATTTTTGTTAACAGGGATTTACTAATTATTTGATATTTCTTTGATATGCATTTTGAATGACTGACCAAGGGGAATTCGACTACGAGAGCTTCTCGAGGTAGGGTCACCTATGTATGCTTTACTGTTATATTGAACATGGGGGGGGTATTAACTCTAAGAGTTGTTAAGTGGTTGTCGGGCCAAGGGTTTAGACCATGATATCTTCCCAAGAGGAAATTTATAATTTATTAATGGGATGTTAACACTGGGGTATTGACTTTGGGAGCATCCCAGCATGTCACTTGTAAATGTTTAGTGCTATGTTAGACCAAAGTGGTTAGACTATGACAGTGACATAGAGGGTCGTTATTAAATGAATTATTGTTTTGTTAGACTAAGGGGATTATATTGTGAGAACATTTAGAAAGGGTCATTATTGAATAATTGAATGATATGTGATGAGTCTTCCAAGATAATGCACAATCATGGACACAGTCTTACTTGATTGTTAGATGGCCTTCTGAGACATCTATTTTGATACTCTTTCATATGAGATATAGAGCTTAGGATATATCCCAAGGGTTACATGATTCAATTTATTTAATAATAAATGAAAATTTATTTAATTGAAAACTTTATGACTATTTACTTTTGAGTATTTCTTAATTTATTGCTTTATTTCTGCATATTATATGCTAAATACATTCACTGACGGTTATGCACAGTTCTTTAGGTTGTTTCCTACTATGATTCATCTCACACACTATTTGGGTCATGTTTTGGACTTAAATATATTATATTGTTTCATGTATATATAAGGGAAACCACCATTCTTCGTTAGGTACTTGATTGTGCTTGGAGTTCGAGAGCACAAGACTAAGTTGAGGCTTTCGATGCTGCTGGAGTTTTTTTTTCATTGAACTTTGGTTTCTTTATTTTCTTCTAGCATTGGGACTTGTTTGGAGGCATTCCTAAACACATGTGACATGCATCATTTATATATGATCCAGTTCTTATATTTTTATCAATCCTCTGTTGTTTACTTTTATATTATGGTATTACTTTTTCTTCTATTGTTTACTATATTCTTTCCACTATGTATTCTTTCCAACGAGGTCATATCATTCCCTATTAACTTACATAGAACCATTATTCTAGTTGGAATCCTATGGAGTTAAGGGAAATGCGCTTGAGGTTCTGTGGCGAACCAGCTTCGGGGCACCATAGGGAACCACCCTGATCTTGGACATTACATAATGACATATATAAGAGATATATATATTATACATTTATGAAATAAAATTGGAAATTAGAAATAATTTTTATAAAAATAAACTTTATGAAACATTAATTCCATTATACATGAGATTGTTATATATAAATGACAGATCTTTAAAATAAAACATCATATTCAACACCTATGGTCACTAAACCAACAAAGAAACTAATATCCATATGATATCAAATTCTAGTCGTATCACCAAATCACCCCTAGAAAATAATATATATATATATATATATATAGAAGTGAGAATAAAATTATTAATGGTATGAAGCACCTGAATACTAATTAATCAAATTTGGATGAAACAAATTAATTTCTTAGAGAATAAACAACTAAAATAATGAAATTTATATTCTATGTTATCCACCACCCATCCTAACTGTGTATCACTCAACCAATGTGACATTGAAGAATATTAAAAACATAATCAAAATAATATACCATGATGGCACCCCACAACCACTTCCCTACTAATCCAGTAACTTTAATTACTAAATGATAATCATACTGAGGTATCATCAATTATACATTCAATGTTTCAAAAACTAAATACAATATCACATCTATAACCATATATCTATGGAAACATAATAAATACCCCATCAACATATGACATCATTAAATTTAAAACCCTTATCACATAAATATGAATTTAGTGTAATGGAAACATGAATGGAATCAAACACGTGCCTTATATATTTTATGTACATCCACCACCATAAATCCACATCCTTTCCAGATTAACATAGTAAATATTTATACCCCTACCTTGAAGACTTAATAGACTAATTATAAAGTTAAAAACAATGATTCACTATTTCTTATATTATATCTCGCAGAGAATGAAGGGATTGTATAATAGTAATCCTTCATTATCAAGGTCATCCAACTTTTTTGAGAAAACACCTAGAACAAAAAATCAAAATTGTTAATTAGTAATATTTTATAACTCATTTTGTGGTGTGTATGAAATAAAAAATTGTATAGATAATATATAATTAACCTAGAAATCCTATCCAAATGGTCATCTCTCAAATTCATTTTGTTTCCTTATAAACATGTAACAATCAGTAAATTATAACCACCACACACTGAATGATATTGACACAACTAACTATAATATGACCTAAGAACATGACAAAATAATAAAAATAAAACAATTATAATAACAAATAATTACAGTATATCATTATAATATTTTTTAAAAATCATTAAATTTTGTATTGTCATAATTAATTAAACATTTAATTATGGACACTATTAATTAATTTAAATGTATTGTACATTCATCTGTTATAATTTCTCTTAATTAATTCCACTTCTTATTTTTATTCTAATATAGACACATGAATTTATTTTCAATTCAATGATTAGCTTCCAACACATCATTTATTTCAATACAGATCATCCTGAATTATTAATTCATATATAAATTATTGATTTATTATTTATACACAATTACTAATATTTATGAAACTATGACACAACATAAGTAATACACACCCAATTGTGAATCTTTAATGGCCACATCTCATACCCACAACCAACATAAAACCCACTTCCAAACTCAAAATACATCACCTATCTAATTATAAAAACATAAAGAATAAAAACATTTTAACATGAATTACCAATAAAATATCAAACTTAATAATCCATCCAATATACTTTTTTATTTAATCATCCATATTTGTTTAACAAAAAATGAAAAAAATTAAAAAAATATTCTGGATTTCCATTAAACTATTTCATTTACATATTTATATGAATAAATAATTATATAATATTAAATACATATTAATAGTTGAAATTTTTTTTAATTCTAAGACATATCAATCACAAAACAAGAGTCTATAGGAAATAAATTAAAAATTTATAAAACATGGGAAATTCATATATTCTCTTATGATTTCTATAAACCAATGTATTGTCATTAATATGATATTTCATATAATATATCCTTTGAATACACTATAAATATAAATAAATATTCATATAAATAATATAAAATCATTAGATTTTAATCATGATTCATTTTTTCCCAAAAATATATGATTATAATTTGATAGAGATGGTATTTTTTGATTCGATTGATAATTATTCATATTATTTATTATGATTACATGAATTTTATTATAATATCTGAGGTTTAATTATTATATTTTGATATGGAAGGTTTGAAATATAAAATGTTCACTATTCATTTTAATGAAATCTATAATTCATCTAATTTGTAAGAAAAAAGTAAATATATTATATCATATCAGTATATTATGATCCTTCTAAATTATAACATACTATATTTGTCTTATGATCTTTATAATATGATAGTATTCTTATTCTTAAGATACATTTCATAATATTATTATGCATCTACGTGAGATATAATATTAGTAAATGATAATGAGGTCATAATATGTGTATTTATTTAGATTATAGAGTTCAAAAGGATATTGGTGAGAACATCATGAGGTTATTGATATTCTTATTTTTATGATACAAAACAATAAATGGTATTATATACATCCTATGGTTGAGCTTTATTTCCTCACATGTTTTAAAATTTCATGGTTTATATATTAATGATGATCAAAAATTGGTGAAATATAGATAATTTTGTATGATAAGAATCATTATTTTCAATAATATATATTCTAATAATGAATTCAATAAAAAAATTTATCAATTCATTTGTTATTTGAAAAAATATATCTAATTATTTAAGAATGAAGAAATATGATTAGATATTTACCTAAACCCCATGAATAATATATCACATCCTTTGAACAATTCAATTATTTGTAACCCTTGATTATTTATTTTGTTCTTTAAGGGACTCTACAAGATAATGCAAAAATAAATGATGAATTGTGTTCTACTAATGTAATATTTCATAATAAAAATAAAATTTCCTTCTAGTGATTCATGATAATATTTCTAAAATAATAAATATATCATTGTATCTTTATCATGAAAATTAGTGATGTACTGAGCTTCATTACACTATACTCAAAATGAAGAAGATGATCCCATTTACAATAATCTATATGAATGTGGTTGACATAAATTTTTTAGCAATTTCTAGAAATTTATGTTTATAAATAAATGAGTAATTTTTTATGGTAATCACTAATGATGGTATTAAAAAACATTTAGATTTACTCACTTAAATTCAAGAGATATATTTTTTTAATTATTTTAGAGATAAAAATTAATCATATATGTTAATATTCAAATTAATGGTTAAATATCTACACGGAAAAAAATTGAAATTCATTAAATATTTTTTAATACAAATTTAATAGAGGAATTAAATATAAATTTGAGTAGGAAATTGGTTTATTAAATTATAATATTTATGAGATATTGGGAAATACTTATATGATGGAATATGTCCAAAATATAATGTCACTAAACTTTTTATATCTGAGTTTAAAAAACTTAGGGAGAATAAAATATGATGATATATTGTAGTAATGATTTAGAAACATGTTTAATTTTGAGAATTCAATGTGTTAAAATTTAAAAAGGATATCATGAATTTGATTTTACGTTAGTTGATCTAGAAATAGCTGAAAATTTTACAATATTATATATTATTTAAAATTTATATATGTGGTAATGTGATATAATCATCTTACACAACACATATTGTCATGAATTAGAGGATCATTCTTTTGATTCTAGAGAATGAAAAATGCAGTGGATATATTTCTCAACTTCTTCTATTTTAGATTCATTTATGTAATTGGGAGAAAATTTAGAGAATTATAATTCATAGTATTCAATTAGCATGTGTGTACATATGATACCTCTATAACCACTAGGGTGTATTTTTATTATAATAGTTTGAAAATATTAGATGTTGGATTACAAACTATTGAAAAAATGGAATGATCTATCACACTGAGGTCATAAATTTCAATTATTCGTATAATCCATGTATTATTTTATTTTCTAAAATAATGATTTATGATTGAGTACTTTTATTAATATGAACATATACTTAATGGTTATGATGTTTGATTTAATGAAAATTAAACTGTAAAAATTATTTAGACTGGATTCACAACAACTTCATTTTTTTATGTAACGTCTCGGCCATAGATGCCACATAAAGGTGACCATAGCCCATTTGGTGGCATGGTCTCTATAGTGTTTCCCAAAACGCTGAAGGCTGCTGACTCTCATTGAGGTCCTGGGTGAGTCCATAGGGAGACTATGGCTTCATTAGAAGATTGTTTGACATTGAAATGTCAATAACATTTAAAAATAGCATATGTAGTATAATATACAACAAAAGTAAACTGCATAAGTCATATAGTACAATCATTCTAGAAATCAAATCATACATAGGGTGATGATATATGTAACATGTTTCCAATAAAACATTGAAATTATAAATACAGGTAATATGTACAATCGATAAGAAAAGAGTACAAAAAGCCCAAAGGAATCCCATTATCATCACAAGCATCACCTTAGTCCCATGCTCACTTCATCATAAACAAAATATCAACTATCTGAAGGTGGACACATTCCTTTATCATTACCTAAAATCATAAAATCTCTTTCGGTTCAAAAAATGAACCATATTGGTTTGGAGAATAAATTCTATTAGGAAACCACCACATGTTTGATCAAATAATTCAAAGAATATATATATGATATAAATTATGTAATAATGAAAGATATAAGAATGGAAGTCCAAGTATTTAAACAAACTACATGAACTGTTTTTCATTTATATACATTTTATATCCATTTAAAATTCAATTATATTGAATTTATATGTTTGGAGATCCATTTTAATCCCTCCATCACCTATGTAACTGTAATCACAATAGATGCCACATAAGGACATCTAAATAAGTACAAGTGAAAACTGAATCCACAATAATGATTTTGATTTGCAGACACATCATATGTTATTCCATTCCAATACTCAATTTATAACAAGATATTGTACATGACATTCCAAAATTATAAATCTAGTATCACTCTAGGTAAAATCTCAATGAACACCCAACAATCATATCCCTATTGAGCCTCTCTAAAACCTAGTTTCATTCTACAAGAGGTATAAGTATTTGTCAACTGAGTCAATCCTTTATGGTATTATAAAAAATCCATAATTATAACTTTTTATATAAAATAAAATTCCGATTATGTCCATATATATAACCCGTCACTTGGATCCATGTATCACACAACATATAATTCTTTCCTCAATGAGTATATCCATGGAGTCCCTCTAAGGATCCATGTATCAACGATGATGTTTTAATATTTAACCATTGAGTCAATCCATGGTATCTTAATGTGGATCCATGTATCACCCATGGAATTAAATTTAATAGTTAAATGAGTCCATCCATGTCATTCTAAGATGAATCCATGTGTCCTTCAAGTATATTTATCATCAAACCATTTCAAAACCATATAAACATTTTATAAGACATGCCATTGTCAACACTAAGATCATTTAGTTTAACTCACCTCAAAGGTGTAGTGCATGAAAGGAGGTATGTAACGCCCTGATCCCAGTGACCCCGAGTCGGTGCATTATTTTAATACATTGTCATGATTACAAAGAATCAAGTCCTAAAGGGTCGATCAGTTTAGCAGTCTAGGAAAATAGATTACATACATGAATGTTACATTACACTTCATAACATACAAAACAACATAAATAATCCTTTATGAATTCCATTATTCCCTTGTCTTAACCCTGCATATCAATCACAATATAGTTCTTGGATTCCTGGGAAAAATAAAACATAGAAAAAGGGTGAGATCAAACGCTCCGTAAGGGTAATAAATACAGAAGAAACTTTCATAAATAAGCATAAACATTTAAGGCAATGTATAACTAAAACAAAATCCTTTAAACTTAAACTTCATCATAGTATGGAAAAAATAAAATGAAATAATTACATTTACTTATTCACATGGATATTATACTAATCGAATAATCACATGCAATATCAATAACCAATTTCATAATGATGGAATGCATAATTCCAGAATATCATAACCACATAGACAAGGCCTCGTGCCAAGACTACAAATAAGATTTTATCAAGGCCTTGTGCCAAGACACTAGTTTGTCTAATGAGACCTACCGATGCATCGAGGAGCTATAGTGGGCTCCACCCATAACTTAATAATTCCAATGCTTCTCTATATGAAAATGTTTAAACATAACATAAACATTAGTATTAAAACTAGAATACGAAATGTCAATACATTCTCCATAAACCATGAATGGTATAAAAATAAAACATCCACCGTAAAACATATCACAAAACCTTCAATACAATAAAAATGTTTTGTATCCAAATAAATCAATATCAAATAAGCTTAAAATCTATCAACGTATGTTGACATAGATGAAATCAAAACTATTTGAGAGAAATATCTCTTTTCTCGAAATCATTGAAAAGTCACACATTTATAAAGGAAGTAATTTAAAATAGATTTTTGAATCAAAGTGTCCCATACAAATTTGAAACTTTTGAAAATAAATATCATTTCAAAACATTCATGTCCATATAAATAAATTATTAAAATCATTTTGAAAACATGAACATTAATTAAAAAGATTTAGAAAGATACATCTATAAAACATTTAAAATTATGGTCTTGATAAAGAGTACCTTTCACAAATTCTTAAAATATTCATTTTGAAATCATTTAAAGTCACATAATTATAAAATAAAACATTTACTTCGAAAATATTCTTATAAGATTGTAAGGGAAGCTTCAACGATTTTATAACGGCATAGAATAGCCGCACCCACCATATAAGTTAAAAAAAACATTTTTACCTTAATTTTGTCGAAAAGGTTAAAATCACCTTGTTTGGAAAACGACAGAAAGATTACTTTATAAACCACTTATAAAAAGTCAAAAAATGGTATTAATGACATTAACCCATATTCTTTGTAAATAGTAAAAAAATCGAAATACATCTTGAAGGAACATGGATGTGGATGATAAAGAAATCCCAGTAGATTATTACGTATAAACAACCTCAGATGAGGAAGAGATTGCGAAATAAACCCTTACGTTGTACTTTTCCTTGGTTGGGGGTAGGTTAACCTCCTCTATAATGGTGAAATAATTTTTATTAAATTATACAAGAATCATATACATTAATATGATATCATATATGATCTTTTAACATTTATTTTTTAATAATATCTTAGTATTATCATTGTTTCGGGTGTTAACTTACTCATTTTCTATTATATGTTTTGTTACGTAAGACATGTTTGTCATGGATAGGTTGTATCTTAATCATATCCATTATTATATCAAGTCCTTAGATACTATTATTAATCATCAAATGAGAATTAGATTTGAATGGATACGATGGAGAATGAATCTCATCGCGTTCGTGGAGACGGTAGTCCGTACGGACGGACGAGCGACAATATAATTATATTGATATTAAAATAATATATAATTGGATGTTATATCATATATAAAGATTAATTATCAAGTTAAATTTATTATTTACATGAATTACACATCATTATTATAGCCATCCAAATAATAATTTATTGAATAACAATTACACCATGACGTGGAGACGGTAAGCCGTACGTACGCACGTATGGTGACATGTTATTCAAAGGATAGATAGAACACTAAATATTACTGAACCATATTTATAATAACATCAAAATATATAAAATATACTGGATTTATTATTTTAGAATGGTAATAACAAAGAAAGAAGAAGTGGAAGAAGAAAGGAACTCGAAAAAGGGTGGTGAAATCATTACCTCATTTTCGGGTTCTTCCTTTTGATTTGATCAAAAGGGCTCCATAAGTTGGCATTATGACTAAAGGAAGGCCCCTAGAATGATGTGAGGGAAGTTGAGAGAGTATTTGGGAAGAGGTTGTCCGAACCAAAATGCTTTTATGGTGTGAGTTAATGAGAAGGGAGAGTGCCCTTTTATAAGAGGGGTGAGGGGAACCTTCGGAAAAGCTAGAAATATTATTTTATAATAAATTCATATTATGTTTTTATAATGGCTCCAAAGTGGATTATTTAAATTTTAAGGTGGTGATAGGTCGAAAACCACTCAACCAATAGAATTTAGATAGTTTTGGGTCATTATAATAACCTTATCATTAAGTATTAACTCTTAGTAAATTAGTTTCACTTTCACAATGTCTCTTTGTATTTTTATATTATACGGTTAATAAACATACTATATAAATCCAAGAGACCCCCCAAGTGGTACATTAATGATATACCTATCATGATATAAGTCCCTTTTTCTAACCATATATTTTTATGAATTTAATATCAATTAATAATATACTATTTGTTTTAAAAACTCATTTTTGTCAATTTTGACACTATTCCATTATTGATTTTTTTAAAAATTTATAACAGATTGATTACTTCGAAAAAACGTTAATTAAATCATTCCTATCATGTCATATTAACCTAGAAAATTATTGTAATTCATAAAAAGTCTCAAATTATATTTATTTGGGTATCTACAATATCAATCATTTTAATTTCTTACTATTATGGTAATTATTGCATCACCATTGTGTCATAAATAAATTACATTATATAATGTATAAAAATTATAAATAAACTACCATTATGTAGTAAATCTTTTTAACTTTCTAGTAAATGTTTCTAGTAGAAAATCCAACATACATAACCCAATGTAAAAATTGTTTTTCTAAAAGATATATGCTTGTGTCATTTTTGTATTCATTTTAACTAAATTAAAATAAAGTGTCCCTATCACTTACAAGTGGAACCATGGGGTCCCGAAATAGACCCAAAGATTCCCATGGTAGAACCTAAATCAACCAATAAGGTTAGGACACGTTTTAGGGTAATTTGTTATTATTATAATATTATTTGTTAATGATTATTTACCGGATTTACCCTTTAACCATGGTAAATAAAATATTTACCGAAGTAATTATTCAAAATGTCTAAAAATAAAAGTTTCCTATTTACACAATTTGAACATACTGATTCCAAATATGGAATCCATTTTTACAAATTCAAAACACAGAAGTGGAGGAAATTAATTTAAAATTAATTCCTGCTGTCAAAACAAAAAGCATGTTTCTAAGATATAATAACTATAAAAAGATTGATACTTGTTTGTGTTCAGTTTAATTGTAAAATTATGTCCAATGACCAAAATTATATTAAATGGTAAAAATATATTCTAAATATACTTTAAGGCCACAAAAATTAATAATTTATCTCTATTAATTATTTCTATTAAAAATGTTGTTTTTAATTAAAATTTAGTAATTTTCAATATTCATCAAAATATGAAAGTTATCCGAAAAGTACAAAAATTTCACCTTAAGCTAATTTTGATATTATGAATCCAAAAATTATGTCCATATCGAATGATAAAATTTATAAAATTTAAAAAAGTAGGTATTACTATTCATAACGGCTAGTTTGATTAGTTGTGGTGTGTTAGAATCTCGAAGTTGAGTACAATGCACGCCATTGCATTATTCAAAGGGAAACATATTGTGGAATCTTGGGATGTTTCATTGTAAATTTTTGATGTCCCCATTCTAAAAAGTAAATTTATTTAGTCAAATTGAATATATTAATGTTTAAAATATTGTATTTAAAAAGGGTTCACTATTAAAATTTTGTAAAAGTGAAATACTGACAATGAATTTGTTCTTACATTATTCCTAAGAAACTCATAATATGGATTCTAAAATTATAAGGATTATATAATGTTCAAAATTATGTTTATATTATTCATAACCTCTTTTGAATGTCTTGTTTGGTATGTCATGGTGCGCTTGAACTCGATGTTGCGTGTAGTGCAATTTATTGAATTATTTTAAAGAAATAACGCACTATGAAATATTGGGGTGTTACAAGCAATGTCAAGGGATTAACCTTCTCATGTGGCCATATTTCATATATCAAGAAACACATGTATACCAACATAATTTATAGATTTAACATCAGTTGAATCAAGTGACTTTTTCATATTAACGAGCTTTATAAATCTTAATCAACCCAAACATAGCATAATCTAAAAATAGCTCACATGGGATAATAATTCAAGGGGAAATTTAAATGAAAAAATTTAATTTTTAATATAATATTCATAACTAGCCTATCATGCTATCAAATGTTAGAGTTGTAATATAACTCACAAGGGAAAATCTTTAATTAGAGCATTTCAATCCAATTGTATCAATTCAGGGCATGAACATTATTTACTCACAAGGGAAAGGAAAAAGTACATTAAACAACAAAGTCATACATGGGTTAATGGTAAAATCTACCATCCCATAATAATAATTAATGTTAATTAATATCCATAGTAGTGAAATTTAATTCATAGTTTAACTCACATTTTGACATCTCGTGACAACGAGTAAAAGGCATGCCTCATAGACATCTATGAATAAATGCAATAAAGGGTCAATTAAGAAAACTAACCCATGGGGTGGTCCATAATCATGGTGTACAATATATAACATGCAAAAAATCCAATTCAATTACATAGATCTTGATTGGTAATAATAGGGTTTAATTTCAATTTAAGGTGATTCCCCAAAAATGGGTGCCCAACACTTCGACATATATAAACGATCCGAATTTCAAAGAAATCACATGACCACAAACCATAGGTTTTTTCTAGATAGATCTCTCAACAACAATCTCTGGTTCATCGTTATTTGTAATAAATATGATAAATAGATGAAGAATGGGAAATTAGGGGAAATGAACCAAAATCTAAATAACACAATTGAAATCTAGAAGAATAAAAAATTGATAAAAAGGAATGAAGGGATTACAGTTTTATATCAAAGGAGATGAACTGCTACCAATTCAGATTCTAGATGGTGAGAACATCTGATAACCAAGAGTACTAAAGCATGGGATCTCTTCAAATGGTGGATTTTTTGTCCTTTTGAAGAAAACACCTTAAGGGATTAATATAAAATTTTTATTTAAAATTTAAAAATTTATAAATCCTATACAAGAGTACTCTCATGATTTAGGAACATGGATTGTCAAACCATGCACCAAACTGCATGTTCTACTATATTATAATGGGGAACACACATGGTTTATCATCATTGTTTAAAACCCTTCCAGAATCAATGTGAAGATCCTTTGTCGAATTCTCCGCAAATTGCATACTAGTCACCTAGTCATGTGGAACCTCCCACAAGGTACACTCAAATAGTGCATCCTATAAGCCTCCATTGTCCAGTCTATCACAGTTCAGTCAAACTATGAAACTTTCACCATATGATTTTCAGTAACTACATACTATGCTAAAAACACCCAAACACTGTATTTCAGGCTTTGATCCATGCCAACAAACCCCTGACTCATGTATGAACTCAACGAGCATCCACATAAGGCCTTAATAATGAAATTAGACCGAGATTTGATGGAAAACAAAATATATATTCATCAAAGAAAAACCAGTTTCTTACAAAAATTCTCCTTAAATCAATTCATCCAGGAATTTCCCTTAAAAGTGTGATGATGCAATATTAGAGAACAAATCCAGCCACTACGTTCGTATATTAGCATCCCACTCCAAGGTATCTTCTTATTCTTTGCCTTTCATTCATAACACCCATACTAATGAATCAAACTGACCTCAGAGAATCTTCATGTAGTTATCCAGAATTTGTATAGGATGCTCTGCAAGGATGAATCTACTTAGAGGTTAACCTACACATACCGAAAGGATTAATATGGGTTTGAATAATAATGTTGAAGCCATGAATTAGGGAATAATTCATGTACAGGAAAATACCGATGAGTTAACTATAACTTATATAAAATCGGACCAACTCTCTCCAAAATCTAGAACTACCCAAAATCCATGGGTGAAAGATTACCCCGACTCCTAATCCTTTTTTCTCCCAACCATGGAGTTACATATAGAAACAAATGATCCTAAACCATGAACTCTAAAGGTCATATAATATTATTTAAATATGATTTCTAATTATTAGTTTTAGTATCCATCATATTTATAATAAACAGAACCTTTTTTGTGGTATCCTTGACATGATGAGGTCCCATCTTTGTTGGTTCTCGAGCCTCCATCAAACACATTGTTGATTGGAATGGCCTAATATAAAAATACTCATATGCTGGCATCTGAATATTATCCTAAAATATATTGTTTCAGAAGATATCAATGCTAGGTATTTACCTCTCCCAAGATTCCATGAAATCAAGGATTCATGCTCATAGAATGTCCTCAAACACATAAACTATGTGCTCTAACAGGCCATATGTCTGGGAGTTTCATGATGTGCTGAAAATCACTTGTGTACACAACTCCCTCTATAACCCTTTCCAAAAATAATATGTAAAAGAGGCATCATAATCTAATATGATAGAATTTTGGACCGCATGTAGTCGTATAATCTCAATGATGTAGAACCTCTCAAGATACTTAACAAAAAAAGTTTCCTTGATTAGAATGAATTGTGCAACCTTCATGAACCTATTAACAAAAACCCATATGGAATCCTTAACTAAATACATCCTAGTTAAAACTCTCAAAAAATCCTTCAATATATCATACCATTTCCACTCATGAATGGGTGGCTGCTGAAATAGTCTAGCTATTTATCGGTGTTTCACCTTCACTTGCTGAATGGTGGAATATCACATGAAAAAACTGGATAAATCTATTTCTTACATAGTCACCAATATTGGAGAAGTAATTCCTAATACATCTTGGTGACACCAGGATGCACTACCGAAGATGAATCATGAACATACAACCATAGTTCCATGCACATGTCAGAAGAAACCCACATGCAACTATATACCTGCAAGACCTCATCCACCTCTATATTCTATCTAGGAGGAGTGTACTCACCTTCTACACTCTCTTATATAACAATGACTTTAGAGTCTAATATATACCTCATCCAAACATTATATATAATGGTATAGGTAATATTTAACAATGATAGAAACATCTACCACTGATAGTCGTGCACCTCTAATGCATCTCAGAGAACAAGGCCATGGGCTGCCACTCAATCCCCATGCATAATAACTATTCATGGCCTCATATATAATGCATCATAGTATACAATGTAACTCTTTTTTGGCTTTAAAAATATTATTACTAGCACATAACTCAATCTTCCTTTCAGTTCCTAAAAATTCATTTCATAGGAATCAGAACATACATACTTCAAAACCTTCTTAGTCAAGCCCATCAAGGGATTTTCCTATCATGTGAAGTCCTATATAAAATACTTTTAGTAACTTTCCATTACCATGAAACTTCACATGTCAAATACATTATTTGGATACTCCAATGTAACTACATCTCTCACTATATTTGGTTCCACTGATACACTTATCTCAGAGATGTCATGACCAATGATGTGAATATGATACCATTAGAAGTGGAACATTTTGAGCTAGCCATATAACTAATGTTTTCTCAAAATATTAAAAAATCATAAGATTTTCAAAATGGTTGTGCTGATTGTGACATTACACCAAGATGTTAACATCTAAAACCACAACAAATGAATAATGGTAAGGATAGAATAATCAGTTCCTCAGTTCCATAAAGACCAATTCCAATTTCATGAGATTGAATGGCATAACCAAATACTCATATAGGCTATACCTACTCTTGATGACTTTTCCAGTTATGCCTGATGGTCTAACATAGACCAGATTATAACCAGATCTCAAATCAATCTATCAGAATACATGATCTTCTCAGAGCTGGTCAATGTGATAATCTTTTAGGGGGGAGGATACTGAGTCTTAACCATCAATTGGTTATATTATTTTTAACCCACACATAACCTAAGGTTACACTTTTATTTTTTTTAAAAAGGATGGTGAATCCCATGTAGAATTACAGGGTAGGATTAAAACCTTTTTCACAAAGTCCAATAGATACCTATTGATCTCTTACTAGCCAATCATAGCCATCATGAAATGGGGAATGGATACTGGTGTATCTTAGTACACTATCATGATACAAAAATCAACCTCTATCACAAGTGGAAATCCTAAAAATTCATCTGGGAAGACATCACTAAAATGTCCAAATACAGGAGGAAAAAGGAGATGATGTGCTCCTTAGGAATCCAGTTATAATCTCACAATATGTCTGGTCACCCATCCCTCCCCACAATGATTAGGTCCAACATGGCTTCATTGGACATCCCATTAAAACTTCTAAATGATCTCCCTACCCTTTGGTGATTTAAAACACAACCTAAGGTGATAAAAATAAATGAAATAATGGAAAGGATACAACCATTCCATTTTGAGAATAGAATTAAAGCATGCCATCTCAAGGATAATGAGGTCCCATGCGAAGTGACACCCACCAACCACAAGGGGCATTTCATTCATTGAGAAAAAACATCCATTTTGATCCCTATTGAATAGTCTAGCATAATCACACCATCATAAGTATAAAAAGATCTCAAGTATCCTAGAAAACGTGGAAAAATATAAATCTATGTGAATCTCTGGTATAGAAAAGTGTAGAATCTAAAATGGAGGCTACTAGAATGGTATCTCTAATAGTAGAAGGTACATGATACTCCTCCTACTTGGTATACTACACTGCATATTCCTGACATGTAATCAGGCCTCTTGATAATGTCAGGATACCCTAAGCTGATCCACCTTGTTCTCTCTATCAACTTGGGGTCCGACTACCCCAACCATGACCACTACCTTTCCCAGAATGGCCCAATGTACTCCATCTCCATATATAGAGAGAATATTTTGACCCTACATCTAAATATGGAGTCGATTAATACCCTATTTCACTATCAACAGGTGGAAAAATTCTGAGAATGCATTGTAGATGGCCTATATTGCAATGCGATCAAGACTCGACTGGGTCCATCATACATTTCACTCTCTTGTGTCCTAGCATACCTCCCTGGTAGCATCTCATCAGGTTACCTGAATAGATATTCTGACTACTAGTATCACCATATGGATGCTCCAAAATACACATTTTAGTACTGGCTGATGTAGTTTCAGTCCTAGGTGACAAAACACATTAGTTTTCACCTCGAATTTCCTACTGGTTTCCCTATGTGATCAAAGCCTAATTTATTATCCCATATATAGTGGTCATCCAAAATATATTCACATATGTTAAGATGTATTATTTGATACCATACTCAAATTGCCTTTCTTTTTCTAATTCATCACCCAAATGAATAGTTGTGAAACACTTGATCTCATTAAAAAAATATTTGTATTACATAACTGATAATGCACCCCACTATAGATGTAAGAACTCTCATACACAATCATCCCTCAAATTCTCAAGGTAAAATTTGTCATTGAATTCCCTATGAAACTACATTCTGGCCATCTCCTGACAATGATCCGTCTGATTGATAACATCCCACCATCTCATATAAGAATCACATTGCATGTATATAACATGTTTTACCCTCCACTTAGGAGGAGTCTCTATGTTTTCAAAGATATAAAACTAGGATTCTTTCCATGACTCTGCATCCTATGGTCCACCAACCCCCAAAAATGTTGGTGTATTATACTATAGAATCTCTCCTCTGAACAATTCCATAGTCAAGATAGGTTTCGATTCTCCCTAAATAGTCATCATGAAACAAAGATAACCATTTCATAACTGGTGGCATGTAGCCTATGTCTGGTACAACTCATTGTACCACAACTACTAAAAATGGAGGATACACCCTTATCCAATGGTATACCACCTCTAAGGTATGATTATCACCACCATCATGGAATACAACTAGAGGTTTCCATGGTGGAATGACTCTATAATGATAAACAAACACATCATTCCAACATCAAAAACATGGTTCAATGCCCAATAGTACATATTTAAAAATAAGATAGGTCAAAACCTTCCCTAATGAACTCACCCAACTACGTCCCCATGGGTCAGGTACATGTGTCAAACAAATGAGAGACACTACCAAAATCCAACTACTATGATCGGGTCTGGTCAATTTCTATATCCTATGTAATTTCAATTCCACTTTTTTTCATGTTAATTTACATCGTGTTCACATATACAATCAAACTTGATACTCATTTCATATTTATTACATTACTTTTAGAATGGTAAATTAATTTTATGTAGAATTCCAATCCATTGGGGGCCAAATCCCCAAGAATCAATGCTTATAATCCTCATATGGCACATCATAATACTATCCACATTATGACTGATGCAAGATTAACCAAATCATGATCCAAGAGGGACCATACACCTTAGGAAAAAATATTGGCATCCATCTATTTGACCCCAAAATATATCACAATATTACAAAAAATATTAGGATTATTTATCAAGGAATCTATAACAATAACATGCAATTAGTAATACATCCTAAATGGTATGGAATAATGGATGACATGTGTAATCTAGTTAGTGACTATATGATGCATTAGTTGTAATATGCTTTTCTCATCCAATTGAAAAAAATAAAACCAAAATCATACTAATGATAATAACATAAATAAAATTAATCACCCAATAGTGGAATCAAATCAAATATAACTATCAAAAACTATAAAATTGCAATTAAATTTGGGGAAAATATATTTTTCCCTATATGTTGGTTGTCTATGCTCGGGCAATACTCATTAAAAAATTATTATTCCCTCCTATCCTATTATATAGTCTCCAAATAGTAAAGCTCACAAGTAAAAGTAACCCCTATAATACCACTGTGTTACATCCTGGACCTGTATTCCATTTAAAGGAGCCCCAAAATCAGTGGGTCTCATGGCCTCTAGTGTTTCGGGATATGCGCTTGAGGCCACACAACCCACCAGGATTAGGGCACCATTAAGTGACATCTAGGTCTAGAATGTTATAGTTAATATGTAATACACTATTATTTTCAATTTATATAACAAAACATGTTTGCAATATTGGATCCTCTAACAATGTATGATAAATGTTATCACCTTATTGAATAGTATAGTTGTATCTTCCTTTGATATAATGAGTTGTTATATTAGAAAAAATAAGATGATAATTTTTTTGCAAGGAGTAGGGAAGTGATATATAAAAGAAAACCTATAATTCCACAAATTTATCATCCTTAATGTTTAAATTGATATATAAAATAAATCATTTTGTTGATGTGATGTATATAAATTCCATTCTAATATCTATTTATTAAAACAAATTGACTAAAATGTCATATGCTCTAATAACCAATGAATACTGGGATAGACAAGAGAGATTTTATGAATGCAATGTAACTTATAAGGGGTATAAGGTATAAATATGGATCAAAATGATTTAATATATCATAATGGGAGAATTTGAAACAATTAGTGAAAATATAACATTAGACAATAAAACATGGGGTAATATTAGATTTTGAGAGAAAGACTATTATCCAATGAAGAACCTCATGGGAAATTTTATCAATTAGTCTATTCCAAAAAAAATTCTTCATTGGATGGTAAATATTATCTTCCCATTGATAATACATACAAAATTAAAATTTCATATAATGTTTGGGAAACTCTTTTTAAAATGATGACAAATTAAATAATGGAATTTAAACCCGTGATTATGACCAAATTGAATGAAGATAAAGGATATTCATAAAATATGTCTAAAAAATTTTTTGATATGAAAAAGTATTAAAATATAATCATGCCTCTTATAATAAGAGTGTTTTAAAAATGAAATTATATATATAAAAGAAAACTAACATTGTAATTCTTCAAATTTTTATTTTTTGGAAACAATGTAGTAATGTTTAAATATATAGAAAGTGATGTGTTCCAAGATGATGAACATGGGGGTCAATTTTATATAAATCATATAATGATAATACATAAATTAGTCGACATATTATGTGACTATATTATTAAATTCCTTATAATATGGATGAGGATTTTTAAATTTAAATAATAATACTTAGAAACTTACTCCTATAGTCAATTAGAGTATGATGTTTCAAAAAAATCACAACATTCAATGCACGTGTGGTGATTTAATACAATTCTGTATGTAGTTATAAATAAAAATATAATATGGAATATATAGATATCAGGTTAAATAGTTAATTAGAGGAATACCATGATTAGAAAATAGTACTAACAATGAAAATTTAAGAAATATGGAGATGTGATGGATGGAAACCAAATTCTAGGTAATAGTTTATTAAAAGAGAAGATTACATCATTAAAAACATAAAAAATTCAATTTTAAATATAATTATAATGATAATTTTATCAATGATCTTAATGAAAAACAGGTTATGAATGAAAATTATATTATTGAGTTACAATAGTGAATCTTTTAAATAATAATAAACTAAATTTGATAAATTATTCATTTAAAATTCTACTGATAAAAGATATAAAATAATAAATGTTTTTGAGACTTCATGTACATGAAATCAGTTTAAAAGCCTTTATAAAAAGTATCAATGTAAATATATTTTGACTATTATGGTATCTTATAAATATAAAATTTCAAAAAAAATCATTGAAAAGTGTAAAACAAATTTTATGATATCCATTCATGATAGAATTAAGTTAAAAATAGAATATAATCCCCAAATTAGGAATATTTAGAGAAAATGTAAAAAAAATATATTATCACATATATTAGTTTTCTTCATACAATTTCAACTAATTCCAATGTCATTGATTCAGAGGGTACTATAAGGGTTGTGGAATCGTTGGTCATATATCATTTACCGACTAGTGAAGAATATCATTATGGAAAATAAGTAATAAATATATGGGTATAGTTTATGACAAGGAGAATAATGAATCACATAACAATCAATTTTTTAAATAAATAAATAAATAAATATACTTAAAATGGAGTTTTTATTTAATATAAATTCCTTGATGAAGTGACAAGTAGATACACACTATTGATAAATATATTCAAATTAATCATTTCTTACCCTCATGCAATGAATATGGAAAAGGATTTCAAAAACAATAATAAAAAATATCTTACTACATATCCTACATTAGAAGCCAATATGTGAGAAAATACATGGATCCTTGGAAGTGGTTGTTTCTCACAAATAAATATATTAATGGAATTTATAAGGACCACATTATATAATATTGAGGAGAAATTGAAGTTGGGAAGCCTATTTCGCTACGAAGTAATGGTTTTCAAACAACTAAAATTCTATAAATAAATCTAAAATAAGAATTTATTCATTTTATGGTCAAGATTAAACCCATGTTATAATGTCTAACCTAATATTGTGATTATGTGAATGGATTTTTCTAATTTATTAATACATGTTGCATAAAAAGATATAAATATGGATGTTTAATTAACTGAGGTCGGGTAAATTTTTTGATTTTTTTTAAAATTTTTGACTCAAGCAATTCATGATACTCGAGTTCTAAAGATAAGAAAAATATATGGAATAGATGTATGGGCTACCTAAGTCAAAGAAAAATTGGTAAAATATCTATGGATTATTTTTTCCAAGACTTTTCCCATCCTAGAAATTATAATATTTTAAAAACATTCATAAGGGGATGATGTTTCAATCGATACACAATAGTGTGGAGATTCAATCCACTAGATAATTCCAACATGTGATTTTAGATATGTGTGAACCAATGAGATAGTAGACTAAAAAGGGTAATCATTTCTTAATTAATTTAACTAATTTGAGGTACTTGATAAAAATTTGTTATTCTTGAGCCACAAGTAAGAAGATATAAAAATGTCCAAAACAATCCACAAACATGTATAGAAATAACATGGTGTCTATATAGAGAATCTGAGATCAGATAATAAGAATTAATATAATTGTAATGGGATTCCACATTATCCTGTTATAAAATATATTTATCAAAATAAAAATTTGAAACTTTATTCGATGTGATAGTCTATGCATGTTGACTGAAAATAAATATAAAATTTTATATTGTGAATAAATGTTCCCTTTTGTTTGCATTCAATACAGATGTTTTCTCTGACTTAAGGCTCACAATAAATCAAACCAGATTTTATATAACTGAAAGCTAACAATGAATTGTGTTATTGTATTTTTTATACCATTAATCATGAATGATAATGGGGAAAATCATATAAAACATATAAAAAACTTGAAGAAAATATTTTTATGGGCTACATTTTAGGTATAAATTTCTATAATTTATAGAACAAACTATTATTAATGTTGGTGGAATGTTATTATTGGTGAATAAATTTAATATGATCCCAATATAGAAGTGTTATTTCAGGAATATGATGAGATAATTGAATATATAAATAAGAAAAATTAAAAAAATAGAATTATCCAGAATCAATATGTATCAAATTTTGATGAAATTGATTAAAAAATAAAAAATGATAAAAATGACACAGTTGATAATATAATACATATAGATAAGTCGGTAATAAAATTCAATGATTTTGGAATAAATATTTTCCACAAAACCCACATATCCCAATAATATAACATGTTTGTCAATATACTATCTATGAGGCACTAGAGCATGAGGAATGGATCAATTTTTTGAATACAAAATATGATCATATTTTGAAGAACCATATTTAGGATCCACTTCCATGACATAAAGCAAAAATTATTATTACAATGAATTTCATTTAAACACCATAATGTTAATGGGGAAGTTACAAAAAACATGCCAATGTTATTTCGAAAAGGATACTCCTCAATGGAATGTTTTTATTTTAATGAATTATTTTACACATTATCTGATTGTAGTTCCTTTATGATTTTCATTCTATTTCCCTCACATGAACATTACAAGAGTTATCAAATAGATATGAAATATAAATTTTTTAACAGTGGTATTAAATAAGAATTCCTCAATGGATGACCTATAGGATTTAACAATTAATAAAATGGAATCCTGGAATGTAATATTAATAATGCATTATTTGAATTAAAATTATCCCATAGTGCCAAGTAAAAAAATATGTAAGGATGTTTATGGGACGTGATTTTTTAAAAGGGAATGACTGAGAGTAAAATTTATTTAATGTTGATATACATAGTATTTTTACTTGTGATGGTTTATATTAATGAAAAAATATTTTTTTTTATAGAGACTTCCATTGAAAAGAATTTTCCATAAATAAAAAAATACATTTTTATAGGTCTGCATTGTTGGAAATTACATACATTTTAGGATTTTCAATTATTCATGTAACTAATTAACTATTTTCTATTAAACTAAAAACATTCCTAGTAATTGGTGTATATGATTTATAAGGGTGCTTATAATGAAGTCTTGAGTGTCATAGTTTTTCAAAATACACTGATAATTGAAATTTCTAAAAATTGACAATTAGAAGAATTTTGAATAATTTTTACAACCTTATTTATTTTATATATCCAAAAAGAGATACAAATTTTTTTACCCATTTTTAATTTTTTATAATGATCTATTGGATTATAATATTCTTATACCTAATAGAATTTTGAGATACATCGAATGAACATTGACATTTTTCTTTCTATAATTTTTTTTATGATTTTTTATTATAGGTATTTATTATCACATATAGTTATAGAGGATTCAAAAATATGATTTTCAATTTATATGGAGCACATATATAAATGGAATTTTTATGTATGTTGTAATAGGATCAAACAATTTCTGGTTTCATTAATCACAAGTGAGGTAGAGTATATTATAGTTATAGTTTTTTGTAAAAACATGTTATTGATTTTTAGGTTTATAGATTATTTTAATTTTAATGAATATATAAAAATAAAAAATTAATATGATATTCAGAGTGTTATTGAAATATTAAATAATCATATGAAAATGTCACCATCAATGAAAATTGAAATGAAATAAAATTTAATATAATTGAAATTAGAAAACTATTTTGTGAATTGTGAACATATTTTCACAAAATATATGTTATAAGGTATTTCTAGAAATGAACTACCTATAGTGTTATCTTAATAAATGAGTATTTAAAATTATGTTCAACCCATCCCTATAACTTAAGGACCCATATAAGATAAAACCCACTCAAGGATTTAGAATATATTTTCAATTTCAGAGAGAATATACTAAACTATTAGTAAGTTATAATATCTCATTTCAAACGGAGAGTACTTTTTCCAAATTTTTTGGTTCAATGTTTGTTATTTTTTATAATACTGATCAATATATATTCCAAAATTGGGAAAACTATGGTGAAATATAAGAACATGCGAAATGGAAGATTGAATTATGGTGGAAATAAACTATGTCACATAGAAACAATTCCTTTTCATAGAGGGATGAAATTATCTTAAAAATAGTACCTTATCTGATTGTGTGTAGTCAATACTCTTATCAAATAATAATTTCTATTATGTTATATTTCAAATGAATTTATTTATAAAAACAATTTTTAGTTTGTTCGGAATTATTATTTTTTAAAAAAATAAGAATGTGTTATATAAGAACCCGATAAAATGGTTAAATTTATATAATTTTTTTTTCAACCATGCATGATAATTTTTTCTAATCATAGCTTATTTTTTTTGAAGCTTTGGCGGTTGATGATAAATTTTTAATCAATGTTAAATGTTTTTAATCTATTTTGAGGTGTCTAAGAGTGAAATTAACCTTTTTTTGGTTTAATTTATTTATTTTGGATACGACCATTAGTGAAAACCAAAGGTTATCTTATATTTTTAATAATGTATATGATATTTTATTTCTAATATAAAATTGATATTTACTATATATGAGGAATTTTTTACGAATATTATTTGTTAGAAGATATCAACTATATAATATGTTATGTGGAATCTCATATGATAAATATTTATAAGAAACATTTTTAAATAATGAGTATGCCTCCATGTTAGATATCACAGATAGATAAGATAATATTTTATTATGATGAAAATTATATATTATGTTTTTATAAATTCAGAATTCAATGGAATTTCATAAGGTTCAGTAGTTGAAATTCATAATGTCCCCCAATATCCATGTTTCATTTAAGCTCAATGAAATATTTCATGGTGATCCAGTGATTTTAATCTCTATTCAATTGTTCTATGTTATTGTATATTTTATTTTATTCAGTGGTTATGTTATTTCATTTTCATAAACTTTCAAAACGCTATGAACCTTTCATTGGTTATATAAACTAACTAAGGTCGTCTACATCCTAGGGTTATGTAAGATACATCTTTTATTCACTAATGAGAATGATTTGTAATGGGTTTCATATAGGAGTAGAAAATCACATAAGTTATTTAACAATAATCTACTATGTTTTTAATTTAAACATTATATTATTTAGTACAGATCTTAAAAATCCCTTTAGGTTCGGCACCATGGTTTACAACATCACCCCCCCAAATACTATAATTCATTTAACTAATATTATCACTTTTCGAATTTTTTTTCTTATTTCTCATTGTATTGAAACTATGAAACACAATATAATGGCATAAATCTTTATTGAAATTTAACTCCCTTTGTCTCTTTAAGATGTTGTGTAGATCACTAATGATGGTGAATATATATTTTTTCTACTAATATAGTTTAAAAATGTTATTGATCAATGTTCTAATTTCTATTGGATAGGAAACCATATTACATAAATTGTCAAGTATTTCATAGGTTTTTTGGATTGTAACATTCAGTTCTTCTATACCAAGATTGTGTTTGATACAACTTTTCATTTTAGTGAATAGTATACCCTCTAGGGAAATGTTGTTTGTTATAATGGAACAATCCATCTATCTTCTATGAAAGTAAGAACTTATTATCGTAGGGGGATTATTTGATTTATTTCATATAGCCTTCTTGATACCATAAATTTCAAGGACCCCATATTGTTTGCGTTAATAATAGAGGACACTACCAGTCTATTAATAAACATGACTTTAGGAGGTTTCTAATATATACCTAAATTTAGAAGATGACATCTTGACCCAAGAAAATCCATCCCATAAAAAATTATCATACCCATATCATTTCCTAGAAATTATTAAATATATATGTTATATGATTTATAAATATTAATCTATGGAATTTTCTATTCTGCAGTGTGTTCTAATAGAACTATAACCATATAAGGATATTAAATAATGATTATGAAAATTTCTATAGTCCTAGAATTAGTTCCTCACATATTGTTAAATAGTCTATTCAATGTTATATTCCTATGCATGATCCCAGTTCATTATGATGTTATTGAATTTTAATAGGATTCATATACTTATTGTTCTATTATAATAGAAATTTTTCTATTTAAACATAAATTTGACATCATGGCATTTTCTTTAATGATCCAGTTTAGCATTAATTTATTACATAGTAAATAAACTAATTAGTATTGTATGTTATGAAATTGAAGAGTTTCTTTATTATATATATTGATTTTCATCAAATTTTAATGGAATATTGTTAGTATATATTTATGGGGGGTTTTTTTTGTGTCTTTAATTGCAGCTATAATGTATTTTAACTACTAATTTTTGTCATGTGATACAATGATATAATTTTTTATTTCTAACTTCCTTATTAGATTCATATTGTGATTCTTATGTGAAAACAATTAATTCCTGTACATTTACCACTTAATAATAAATTTATTTTAAATAATAAAAATATATAAATATTTTTAGTTTCTATTTGAAATACAGTTTTCTTGAAAACTTATCTTAATGATGAACACAAAAAAATATATATAGTTATTTTTTATTGAGAAAATTATTAAAATAGAATTTTTATTTAGGATTTATGACGACTCTGTCATCTAATCCCCATGAATAGAAAATATAACCCTTTAGGAAATTGAATATTTTTTAAACAGAAGTGTGAATTGAGAAATAATGTTTTCTAGAATAATAATTCTATATAAGAATTCAGACTATATTAAGATCAATATATTTTTATTTTATAAAAACAGAAAAATTGAATATTTATTTATGATTTATAATGAATTTTTTATCCAATACTGTAACTTCCTTGACCTAAAAACCACTAAAATCATTCTCCAACCAGAGTATCCACATGACCTCAAGGGAACCTCCACACCTACTAGTGGTTTCCAACAAGTATTTAGGGTCTAATAAGTCATGTAGGGGGACTATACCCTCTTTTCCAGTGTAATCCACATTAGATAAAAATATAAATACGATAAAAAATGAAATAATAATTAAACATGAAAAACCGCCATCTCCCAAAATTGGTAGAAACTACAATCTGATAATAAACATGGCATGCCATACAAATTGTGTCACAGGTCCTGAAATACCACCATAAAAAATATACATTAAAATACAGAAACAATTATGACCCTAGTCAAGAAACATATCCTTCTGAATCTTGAGACCGACTCAACTCCAAATCATGGGGACCTTTCTGTTACTCTGACACGCAAGTAGGAAAACAGCCTGGGTACGCAATAGTGTCCTGAGAAGGGTGTGTGTTAAACTCAGTAGGCCACCACAAATAATTTCGAAAAAATATCCAATATAATAAATAATGAAATAAAATAATAAATAAAAGATATGAAACAGTGAACTTAATTTCCATTGGATAACAATCATTACATTAATATTTTCTAACATTAGCAACATTTTCATCACTTTAACCGTCTTCATTGAATTATTTATTTTCATCATATGTTAAATGGGTGAGGCATACACATCACCTACACATGGGTCTAAGTCAATAAATCACTATGAATAAGGGAATAAATAAAGTCCCCATCTAACTAGGGATAAACACATTACATTAACACATTGTCCTCACCTCAAAGCCTCAGTCCGAGAGGAATTCAGCTTTTCGGGGAATGGATCTCTTGTCCCCTTCCCTACCCCATGCATTTCAGGTTGGTGTGTAGAGACTCAGTCTAACTCGAATCATGGGTGTAGAACCTTAGGTCAATACAACACTCTACCATTCCTTGTAAACATGCTTATTAATCCATTCACCACACACATACCACATCACAAGAAAACACAACCAAAAAATAGAAATCACATTCAATTACCACCAACATGGAAAATAATACCATTCCATAACCCCTCAACAAATTTTACAATTCTTGTGCCTTAAACCATTATGTATATTCAACATTTACCATACATTAGATGATATTCACCAATTACCATACATTATCCCATCTATCCAATTTACCATTTCACAATAAGTTTCTCACAAAACAATTTCAAGTATAAATCTTATATTACATAGCACAATTTATTTATTACATTCATCCTAGTATGTATACCCAATAATTCCCATGTATTAATAGGTTCAACATATTTATCAATTCCCTTATGAAAACCTATTTACATACTCTTCAATTAGAAATCCATTTACAATTTAACAAGTTCATAATTTTATATACAATAATCATTCTAGGAATTTCAAAAAGTCCCATAAGCCATTAAAACCAATCAAAATTATCTCATATATCATTTATAATCCATAGACCATCAAACCATTACCCCTTTTCCATATCATTTTTCATATAACCAATTATTATTCCACTCAATGAACACTTATTCCATTATAAACTCTAGGAACCATTATCATCAATCCATTTCATTTAAACCATACATATTAACATTTTCATCATGAGATCTATGTTATTACACATCAACTCTACACTTCACCAAGAAAAATCCTTGGTTCGGGAAAGCCGAAGCACCCCATGGGTGTAACTATATTATTCTAACCATATTTTATGCATCCCATTGGGATCATGAGGTCTTGAGTTCTTCCGCTAGATACACATTTTACAAAATTCCACTAAAATCAGCAAAATAAAATCAAAGGGGAAGTACAAACATGATTTCCTATGGACCAATCAATATAAAAACTATGGGATATAACTTATAGACCACCTACCTCAAATAAATTGATGAACACTCCCTTAAACGGTCCCATAAATCCTTATTCAATCACCCTTTGAAGCCTCAACCTCGATCTCACTGAAAAAAATGTTTTTTGTGCTTCAGATGAATATGTGAGAAACTACAATACCTAATCTATAAAGGAGAAGAAAGAGGAGAATTAGACATCATTGGGAATTTATTCCACAAAAAATCAGGCTCTCAATGACAATGAAATGGAGGATAAAAAACCATAAAAATCTTGGGTTTATTCGTTTCATCCATTGGGTTGAGAGGGGATGAAATGAGGGAGAAATCATGTGGGTATCTAAATATCCTGTAATGAAAAATGGAAATTTCTCTAGTTTTTATGTGGAACCCAGTTTAATATCATGTTATACCAAACCGTGCACAAACCATGAAGAGGCAAAATGTCCTCCTATAGTTGAGAAACAATTTTACATTAAGAGACCATCACATTTTATAACCTATGTTCTAACTGTAGGATATTTCACTATCCAAAATTTCATAATTGGGCCTCCCACCTTACAAAGATTACTTAACCATGTACCAACAATGCGCTAATAATTTCGCCATGTATAGGTTGGTCCATGTCTTCTTTCATTCAGGTCCTGAGCCCCTAAGACACCCTTGAGGCCATTTATGATCCCGAAAAACATACCATTAATCAAAAAAGATATTTATATAAAAAAATAAACAAGGGAATACCTTTATGAAGACCTAGATATTAAAACCTCCCCACCTTATAATGGATCATCCTTGTGCCACATTCCAAAGTGTTAATGGGATTCTGTTATAAAGAGGTCAGGTGACATGGCCCAAAAATCAATTTCCACTATTTCTATGTTTCCCATTGAACATTGCAATGATATCGCATAATTTGAACCAACAAAACGATCTTTCCACATATGACTTCCTCCCCACAACCCACAACATATACTAGATACCCCTCAAAGGACACATCAACATAAACCATACATCAACCACTATAACATCATAGGGAAATAATAGGCATTAGTGCCTAATTCACACAAGAAAGAAACCTCACATCCATCATCATACCACTATAGAGGAACCAGTTGACACCCCACCAATTTGATCTTCCTTCCCACTCATGACCTGAATCACGTGGTGCCATTTTACCCTATTTTTAAAACTCTAATGGTGATCAATACCCAATATCACCAAAAAGAAAACACACGTTCCTTCCATCTACATTTCCTAGCTCACTTCGACCCACCACTCGTGTCCCAAAGATCCCATACCAAAACCATATATCCAATCACAAAAAAACTCTCAGTTCACTCAATCAATTAATCATTTTCCATATCTTGATATCAATGATAAATCACATGAATAATAATGGCTTGATTCCCTCCATTCAAAAACTCTAATCATTTCATAATCCAAGCACCTGCCTACTAAAACATCAAACTACCGATGGGTCGTTATCACCAAACACATTCTTGTTTACCATATGAGGTTATACCACCCTGGACTGGTTTTTACCAGAACACCCATGTTACACTAATGGAACACTACCCCTTTTTAACCTTACCATGTTTCTCATTGAATTGAATCCTATTATTATCATCCAACACCCCTATTAAGGACATTTCGATAAATCCTATATAATTTCTTCATCATGCCACGATGGCCTTCCAAATCATCATCATGCACCACCACCTCAATCAATATTCCCAACACAAGCACATATTTTGCTAAAACATGAACTAAAGGATAGTAGTTACTCATAAAAACCCACTTTAAAATTGAAACATTTTTACCATCCCAAAAATCCCCAATAAGTGATTTACCACTCTCCATATTCATCCTTTTCTCTAAACTCAGTTGAGTTGTCCTAGGTTGAATCATCCTAGATCGCATAGCTTCAGTACTACAAGACACATCATCACATAGCAATGTGACTTCAAAATTCAAGACATTTAAATGATACACAAAGACACTTAAACAAGTCTTATACTGGTTTTCATTGGATTTATAGAACCCAATTTATCATGCCACCTACCGTTGTTATTCCTCGCCACACCCTTTTATGACTATACATGAGGATCTCAATTTTCATTCGAAACCACCCTGTGACCAAAGCTAATGCCTCGATTAATCAACCACCACAATCAACATTGGGTTAGGCTCTCTAAAACACCCAGTGGGAACGTCATAGGTTCCTCAATGGAATTTCAATGTCACTATATGAACTCAATAATCCCCTATACACATCCAATACTATCATATTACCCCCCATCTTCGGAATGTCATTACCATTTCAATCCAAGAGGGATTTAAACTTCATAGCTTACACTTGATCACAAGATGAATAAAAAACCATAGACATGGATGTCTAGATTTTCCCAAAAAAGAAAGTGAATATCATCCATGGGCCATTCTTGACTTCCATGAACAACACCTAAAATGGTTTGTCGACACCTTGGGAATCCCAAGGACCTAACTTGAAACCATCAATGGTGTACTTCCCATTAAAATGATCACCATATACCACTCCCATGAGCATAAACACCATGATTTCCATCATCCAACCAAAACACATTCAAGAATTTTGGTGTAAATCAGGATCTTCTCAACGTACCTACAATGATGTTAAGATTTTGGAAATGATCATCACTTTATATGGCTCACTACGAAGTCTTCAATGAATAGAACCACCAACATACACATTACTAACATCACCTACCATTATGTGACATCTATTCCTAGAAAGTATTTCATGCTTCCCTACTGCTTACATATCATCATCACCTGTCCACCACTACTCAGGAATAGTATATAACCAAGTCGCTCCACCACTCCACGACCATCCATCAAGAATCCATGAAACGACATTTCTGGTGGCACTACTTCTATAACTACCCGGATCTCATTCGATATGCCCCTAATAGGTAAAAACTAAAACAAAATGGTCTACCACACGAAATCATTCCATTTGTCTCTAGCATTACCCCACTCCCCACATTGTTTTTGTAGATAACAAAATACACTTATCCATATCAAAATCATTCCTTACCAGTTCGTGCCCACATCTGTCCCACATTATATAATTAAAGGTCTCTCACATTACTATGAAAACTCCTACACTGCCATTAGTTCCCACAAGCCCCCATCACCTGAGCATAGCCCAATTCCCACTAATTTAGTCGACCTTACCTTTGGGTTCATTATCTTCATATACTCATGGATTTCATAACATCTCGCCCACTAACAAAACCAAACAAACAATCAAGATCAACCATGTGACTATCATTGTATCATCATCCAGAAAACAACATTGAGGACTCCATTAATAATCCTCCGTATAGGTGGGATAATCAACAAATTAATACAACCCATCAAAACAATCATGAAAACCTACAACCAGCACTAGGGTTGCTTTCCAAAAGAATCAATGTATAATTACACCATTTAATGAATCTTGATGGAACTCATTATGAAATGATTTCACCTCTAGATCATCTCCCATAATTCATATTATATGGAAGATTCATCACTGGGATATCCTTCCATTTGGCCACCCTTTATTTCCTTGAAATTATCAATGCACAGTTACAACATGAGTTGCATCCCCAAAACATAAAACTTCCCACCAATCCCTGTTGGAAATTTCACACTCTCAATAAAATTCTCCACATTTCACTATCAATGTTCAGAACCTCCACCTATTCGACACACCCAAAAATCACTAGAAAACCCATTTGACCTCCCTTATAAGACATTTTGAAGGTAAAATTATACCAGTTCCTTAAACTGTAGTCATGAAAAAAAATAGACTCATTGATCCTCTATCCAAACCACCCACCTCTAGTAATAAACAAATCAATGTTCGGGAATAGAACGTTCACCCTCGTTCTGATTCCCACAATGCCTAGTGCACCAAACAACTATTTCATCTAGCTTCCTCACCAAAGGTAAACCGACACATACATCTACACATAGAGCCAAACACCCTCTCTCGGGTCCAAAACAAAACTCACAATGTCCCTACTCAAAATGTCACCAAAATCAAGTTACCATCCTTATAGTCTAACATACAATAATTATGGTCATGACCCCCATGAGATTCCATACTCGAATTTTGAAACAACACCTCGTGACCCGAAGTCCACATCCCTACATAGGGTGTCCTAATAACATCTCATATTCCATATCAAATCAAAAAATTCCATAGAACTCAAATCCAATGTCTCAAATAGGGAACTCTAACTTCCCCAAAAAACCATAAAAATGGTCAAATTAACAACGGAATAAATACCCACTACACAGTTCTCCCAAAAGTTCTACAATTATGAATCCTTTTTTAATTAACATCTCTATTTTTGAACTCAATAATTAAAATTTCAACCTCCAAATTAAGAAACTTTTCATGGTCATCATTTTGTATCATTTACACCTTTAATTATGAAAAATGAAATAACCATTTTATGGTCACTACACAATTCCATCTTCTTTAAACATCATTCAATCGTCATAATTTATCACTACCCAAAACATTAACTTGGTAATAATGCCACCTTACACACACTATTCATAAAATATCTTGTATTATTTTCATTTACACACAATAATCACCCTTATTAGATATAATTTTTGTAACACCCCAAGCTTCCACAGTATGCTTCTCTTTGAATAAAATAGTACCGTGTGTTGTACGCATCTTCGAGTTCTAACACACACCACAACCCATCAAACTAGCCGTTATGAATAGTAATACCCACCTTTTGAACTTTTATAAATTTTACCTTTCAAAATGGACTTTATTTTTGGATTTAGAATATCAAAATTAGCTTAGGGTGAATTTTTTTGTATTTTTTTGAAAACATTCAATTTTTTATGAATAGTGAAAAAAAACTGAGTTATAGTTTAAAACCAAATTTTTATTTAAATAAGTATTTATTTTATTTAAATTTAATTAATGCAAAAATAGATACATAATACCTATATATGTTCAATGTAATTCATTTTAGTTAGTTTATAAGAATTTTATTTATATAAAAATTTTACTGAACTTTTCACCGCCTTTTACCCACCTCCTAGGAGAATTTGCAAATTCACATAAAACATAATTTTACCAATTTCGTGAGTGGAATTTTAAAAATCTGAGAGAGACGGTTAACCTCAAGGAGTAAAATGTGGTTTATTAAGATAAAATTAATATTTTTTGAATAGTAACTTTTTACATTTATTTACCACGGTTAAAAGTAAATAAATTAATTAAGGGGAAATGATATTAATATTACCCTAACACATGTCCTAATTCTATTGTACAAGTGTATCTCAACCATAGACAATATTAGAAATAAAATATTATCATTTAGGTCCACTTTGATTAGATTAGGACATTTATTATTATTTAATTAAAGAAGAGTTAAAAGAGTTAAAATCAAAGTTTATTTACTAAAACATTTTTAATATAGGGTTATAAACAAGATAAATTAGATTATAAATATTAATTAGAAATAAAAAAATATTTCCTACATAATAGTATTTTATTTTTAATTTTTATACATTAAATAATTTAATTTGTTTTTGACACAATGGTGATTAAATAATTACATAATTAATGAAATATTAAAATAATTGATATTATAAATATCAAAATAAATGTAATTTGAGACTTTTTATGAATTAAATTACTTTTCTAGGTTGATATAACATATTAAAGTTGGTTGGAATAATTTTATTTGAAGTAATAATGATGTTATAAATTTATCAAAAACAAAATACGAAATAGTGTCAAAATTGACATAAAAGAATTTTTAAAACAAATATTATATTATTAATTCATATTCTATTCCTAAAAATCTATGGTTCATCCAAGAGACTTATATAATGATATTTGTATCATTAATGGACCACTTGGGGGTCTATTGGATGTTTATTGTAAGTTTATTGACTATATAATATAAAAATATAAAGAGACATGGTAAGTGTCAAACTAATTAACTAAGAGTTAAAAATAAAATATAAGGATAATAATGTAGCCAAAACCATTCTAAAGCCTATTGGTTGAATGGTATTCGACCTATACCCACCTTAAAAATTAAATAATCCACTGTGGATCCATTAGAAACCGAATATTAATTTATTATGAAATAATATTTCTAGCTTTTCCAATGGTGCCCCTCACCGCTCTTATAAAATGGAATTCTCCATTCACCAAATTTCAAAACTTCAAAGTATTTGGGCTCGCCCAAACACTACCCAAATACCCTCTCAAATATCCTCCCTTCATCCTAGAGTCCTTACATTAGTCCGAAAGCCAATCTATGGAGCCCTTTTGATCAAATCAAAAGGAAGAACCCGAAGAAGAGTTAATGTTTTCACCACCCTCTTTCAAGTCCCATTCTTCTTCAACTTCTTCTTTCATTGTTATCTACATTCTAAAAGAATAACTCCAGTATCGTATATATATTGTGATGTTATTATAAATATGGTACAACCATATTCAGTATTCTATCCATCTTTTGAATGACATGTCACCATACGTGCATACGTACAGCTTACCGTCTCCACGTCGTGGTGTAATTGTTATTCAATATATTATTATTTTAATGGGTATAATAATGATATTTAATTCACTTAAATAATAAATATAACATTATAATAATTCTGTATATATGATATACCATCCATTTATATATTATTTTAATATCAAAATAATGATATTGTCGCTCGTGCGTACGTACGGACTGTCGTCTCCATGAATGTGATGAGATTCATTCCCCATCATATTCATTCAAGACTAATTCTCATTTTATGATTAAATGTAATGTTTAAGAACATTATATCATTCTGGATATGAAAATGATACAACCTATCCATAACAAACATGACTTATGTAACAAAATATATAAAAGAAATGAGTATGTTTACACCCGAAATGACAATAATACTAAAATATTATTACCAAATAATTATTAGAAGATCATAAATGATATAATAATAATTTATATGGTTCTTGTATAATTTAATAACATTTTTTTAACAATTATACAAGATTTCAACATACCATCAACTAAGGAAAAGTATAAAGGGGTTATTTCACAATCTCTTCAATATCTAAGGTTGTTTACACGTAATTATCTATTGGGTCCTTTTTATCATCCACATCCATGTTTCTGAAAAATGTATATCAAATCATTCTTACTATTTTACAGACTATGGATTAAATTAATTTATACCCTTGTTGAATTTTTATAAGATTTTTATAATGTAATCTTTCCGTTATTTTCCAAATAAGGTCCTTTTTAACCTTTTTGACATAATTATGGTAAGAATGTCATTTTTAACTTATACGGAGGGTGCAGCTATTTTCTGCCGTTATAAAATTGTCGAAGCTTCCCTTACAAGCTTATAAGAATATTTTCAAAGTAAATGTTTTATTTTATAATTATTTGATTTTTAAATGATTTCAAAAAAATAGATTTTTCTCTCAAATTGTTTTGATTTCATCTATGTCAACATCCTTTGATGGATTTTAATCTTTTTTGAAGTATATTAATTATGATACAAAACTTCCATATTGTATTGAATGTTTTGTGATTTGTTTGACTATGGATGTGTTATTTTAATACCACTCATGGTTTATGGAGAAAGTATTGACATTTCGTATGCTAGTTTTAATACGAATATTTTTTTAATGTTCAAACCTGTTCATATGAGATTTTCATTGGACATAATAAGTGATGGGTGGAGCCTGTTATAGCTCCTTGATATATTGGTAGGTCTCATGAGACAAACTAGTGTCTTGGCACGAGGCCTTGACAAAATCTTATTTGTTGTCTTGGCACGAGGCCTCGGCTACGTCGTTATGATAGTCTGGAATTATGCATTCCATCATTATGAAAGTGGTTATTGATATTTCATGTTATTATTTGACTAGTAGAATAGCCATGTGAATAATTAAATGTCATTATTTCATTTTATTTTTTCCATATTATGCTGAAGCTCATGTTTAAAAGGATTTTGTTTTAGTTATACATTGCCTTAAATTTTTATGCTTATTTATGAATGTTTTCACTATATTGTTATCCTTAATGGGCATTTTATGTAACACCAAGAGATTTTATGGAAAATATTCTTTTAATTTCATTAGTGTCTTGTGTTTTATGCTACACCAAGATTACCTTGCGCTATACTCAACACCGTATTAGCTTGTAGTATACGCAACACTATTCTTGGATCGTGTTACACACAATTTTGATAATAGTTATTCTACGCAACATTGAGTGTATATATATATATATTCAATGTATAAATGAAATATGGTTGGATTATGTTATACGAAACAAAGAAGTATTTTTTCACAACACGCAACCCTGACTTGGATTGCATTACACGCATTCGCGACCTTCCTCGATAGCGTGTGTTGTACGCAATATCGGGTTTTACTAAACAACGATATATTATTATAATATTATTATGAAATATTCGTTATGAATAGTATTAACTAAATTTTGAATCTTATAACATTATTATTCATCTTTCAAATTTTCTAAAACACGTTATAAGAACAAAATAATTTTTTCGGGTAAAATAAGTATTTTTCAACAAATGCAGTTTTGCTACCATTTGATGGCGCACCCACATTAAATATATTTTTCGACATTTTTATAAGTTCGATTTGACAAAATAAAATTCTTTTTGCGAATCATGAAATAAAAATTTACTTTGGATAAATTTTCATATCATTCTGGTAACTTTCACATTTTGACGAATAGTAAAAACACGATATATTTTTATTAAAAACAATTGTTTTCATCGCAATAATTTATATGGTTAAATTATAATATAGAATGGTTTTAAAGTATAAATAGAATATATTTTTACCATTTAAAATTATTTATGTCATTAGCATTGATTCTACCTTGAATTCGTAGGATAAATCATTTCAATCTTTTGCAATGTTTTAAAGAAAAACCTGTTTTCTTTCGACAACGGGATTAATTTTAATCTAATTTTTGCAACTTTTGTGTATTGAATTTGGAAAAATGGATTCCATATTTGGAATCATTGGATCCAAATTATGTTAATAAGCTACTTTTTATTTTTGGGAATTATGAATAGTAACTACGGTAAATTTTATTTACCATAGTTAAAGGTAAATAGGGTAATTAAGGGTAAATATAATATTATAAAATTACCCTAACACCTGTAAAAATCCTATTGGATGACTAAAAGTAGACTCATATCTCCTAAGGGCCGGATTAGATTCATTTAATGGTCTTTTTTCCATGAATATAATTTAATTATTATTAAAACCAAAGAATGTGACAACATGTCACTTTCTTAAATCTTATAAGTATAATAATTTTAATTTTGTGATACACTTCATGAATCTTCTAACATGAATAGATCCCAGAACGATAATATAATTATCTACATCATAAGAATTTATTTAGAATTTTTAGGGATTAAATAATTATCTTTTTTTATGACATAATGATGATGCAGTAATTGTCTTATTAATGAAATATTGACATAATTGATGTTATAAATACCCAAATAAATGCAATTTAAGACTTTTTATGAATTAAACTAATTTTATAGGTTAATATGACATGTTATTATTTAATTAATTAACTTGTTTCGAATTATTCATTCTGTTATGATTTTCACAAAAATCAATTACTAAGTAGTGTCAAAATTGACATAAAATAGTTTTTAAAACAAATATCATATTATTAATCGTTATTTTATTCCTAAAAATAGAAGGTTCGGCCAAATGACTTAGATAAGGATATATATATTAATAATAAATAACTTGGGGTTTTTTTGGCTTCTTATAGTAAGTTTATTAACCTTATAGTATAAGAAGAAAGAAGACACGGTAAAAGTAAAATTATTTTACTTAATGTTAAATCTAAATGATAAGGTTAAAATAGGAACCTAAACTTGTCTAAATTCTATTGGATGAGGTGATTTCTACCCATCCCCACCTTATCTTATAAATAACTCAATTTAGATCTATTTAAAACCGAATTTGACTTTATAATAAAATAATAGTTTTAGTTATTCCAAAGGTGCCCCTCTCCTCCTTTATAAAAAGGCACCTCCTCCCCCTCTTCATCACACAACTTTGTGCCTTCATGCTCGGCCAACCCCTCCCAATTTCTCCTCTACACTTCCCTAGAGAAATCCTAGAGGTTCTGGTTATCTTTAAAGACCAATTTTAGTGCCCTAAAAGAAGGTCTCAAAGAAGCACTTCAAAGAAGAGGTAATGTCTGTTACCGATTCTTTCATCTTTATTTCTTCTTCCACTTTTCTTCTTTAGTTGTTTAATTATTAAGTAATAACATCATTTTGACTCATATAAATATATGTTATTATAATTATTGAACAACCCAATTTCACCATCTATCCATCCTACGGAAAAAGAAATAACCACGCGTGCGTACGTACGGAATACCGTCTCCACGCCGTGGTGTAATCTATTTTCCACCACCACCTTACTTGGATGGGTATAATGGTGTAAATAATGACTATATATGACTAATATAAATTAATATTGATTCTGAAATAGTATACATACACTCCAATGCAATTACACAATCATAGGAACGATATCATCACTCGTGCGTACTTACGGAATACCATCTCTACGATGTGATGCCACTCGTTCTACATGATCTTCATTGCATAATGATTATATAAATGAATTGAATGAAAGAATATGATATGTATATTACACTAATACCATTCTGGAAATGAGGTATATATGACCTAAAGATAATAATAAGAATTTATTCGACAAAACACGCATAAGAACAAAAAGTAATAAACACTTGAATAACAAGTAGTAATGAAATATTACTAATAAGAAGCTAAGAATATGACCATATATGATATAATAATAATAATAATAATTCTAGAATAAGTCATTAACATTATTTAAATCATTATACAGGAGGTTCGAACACTTACAAAGTAAAATGGACCTAAGGTAAGGGAAAATATCACAATCTCATTTTATCCGAGATTTTTTATACTTTGGTATTTACTTGGGTGTATTTTATCATCCACATCCATGTTTCCCCAATCTGTAATATTATTTCCAATCACCTAAAATTGTTTAAATCCAATTTTACCCTTCGGTGAGTTTTTAGTAAAAGATAAGAAATGAATCATTTTTCATTTTTTGTACGAGGTACTTTTTGACTTTTCCGACAAAAGTACGACAAGAATGTTTTTTTAACGTATATGGAATGAAAGGGTTTTTATGGTTTTATAAAGCCTTATTTTAATGAAGCTTCCTTAAAACGATTTCATGAATATTTACAACAAATACCTTTTCTTCTAAAATTGCATGACATTTTGTGAAAAGAAAATGGTTTTGACAAAAAAAGGATATTTTCCTCAAGAATTCATTTAAAGTGTTTTATCAAAACCAATTTCATCTAAGATGACATTATTTCACATGTGTATGTTTCAAGTTTAATTTCTCTATGATTTACATGGTTTCACTTTTCTTATAATGAAATTTCCATTTGGTTTATATGGATTATGAGATGATGAGACGAAGTTTATGAAACCCATTTTATTCTTTGGGTTATGATGAATGTTTTAAGTTTATTTTGTGGAACAAGTAAGAATTATTTCATTATGAGATTGGTGGGACCTATATCTCCCACCAATGAATTGGGTAAAGATTTATATCTCATGAGATAGACATGGCTAGAATGGTATGTTAATCCAGTTCAGTGTTACAGGACTGAAACGAGGAGTGAACTCGATTCAGAAAGGGACTTTGTCCACTAAGATGGTCTTGGAAGCAATGCCTTGGATACTATGGAAATCGTGACATGTGCTGAATGGTTTCCACAATTACATGTTTTATTCCCATGAATTTTTATCATTCTTAATGTTTCTTTATGATCTATGCCTTACGTACTTCCATATTTTATGTCATTGCTCAAGCTTTTGATGTTTAAACAATATGTTCATGTTTTTAAGTTCAAATTTATATAGTATGTTTTATTTTATCCATACTTACCCTTAATGAGAATTTGAGCTCTCCCTTTTTATGTTTTCTTTTACCCGGGATATAAAGAAAGGTTTTAGCTAAGAAAAAAAGGGAAGATCTTTATGGGAGATGTTGAAGATCTTTCACAACGATTAGAAGATTTAGTTCCATGTTTCCAAAGACACTAAACTATTACAGTCCTTGTGTGTCTGTTTTTGTTATGTATTAAGTATTCCGCAATAGTAATGTAATGTCCATGTACGTCAAGCTTCGGGTCTCTACAGTTGGAATCATAGTAAAGGTTTAGTCAACCTTTGGAAACTAAGATGCGAAAACATTAGTGAGATCTTTAGTGATATTTATAAGGTATGTCTAGGGATGTCCCTAAGGTTAAGTATACGTATAGGTTATAGTACTAGAATTATGCTAACGATAATAGAATTAAACCTAAGATGTTAGATATTGAAGGTACTCCCCCTTTATTATGTTATTTTCCCTAGCATTATTTTTTCCTCTCACAGTATTCTTTTTGGGATTTAGACGATGGCTGGAACCCGAAGGAACCGTGTTGATCAATGTAATGGACAATGCAATGATTGTCCTCCTAAACAAACAAATGTTTGGGAGATGGAGTGAAAAATATTATTGCTATACTTATACAAGCTATGAATCATTCTGGACTTCCAAATGAGCAGAGAAGGGAACAACATTCTATTGAGTCCTTCATGAGGCAACGTCCACCTTCTTTCAGTGGGTCTTCTGATCCACTTGTTGCTGAACAATGGATCAGTACCACTGAAAAGATATTTTCAGTTCGTCAATGTTCTGAACATGATAAATTCATCGTAGAAATATATTGTTTTGAAGGTGAAGCTGATCAATGGTGGAATCTTATCAAGAATACGAGGCAAAGAGATGAAATTGAGTCCATGGAATGGGGCGATTTCAAGAACTTATTTTTCAATAAGTACTTCCCTCGTATTCTTTGAACAAAGATGGAGAAGGAGTTTCTTGAACTAAATGAAAAGGTTTATGAATCTGTTGGTATATATGAAGTGAATTTTACAGGGCTTTCAAGGTATGCATCTGGTTTTATCATCCAACCTGAAAGTAAAGATGATCGATTCTTCAGTGGCTTAAAACCAAATCTTCTAAGGGCATTAGCTATAAGAGACTTCAGTAGCGATGAAGAAATTTTGCATTGTGCTATCATGGTAGAAATGGATGATGGTGTTACTTATCCATCTCATAGTTTTGACAAGAAACGAAAGATGGAGTTCAAGGAGAAATCTCATAATAATGGTGAATAGAATATGAATGTTTCCTTATGCTCAATGTGTGGAAAGAAAAATGGTGGAGATTGTCTTAAAGGGACAAGTAAATGTTTCAAATGTGGAAAGGAAGGTAATCGGGCATTTGAATGCCGCAATGATAGGAAGAAGATTCCTAATGATGCAAACAAAGGAAGGGATGCACAAAATGAACCTACTACACTACAATGCTTCAAGTGCAAGGAAATGGGGCATTATGCTAATAAATTCCCTAATCCAAGGGTTAGTGATGATCTACATGAGCAACCACTTATAGAAAAGGACAAAGGGAAGTCACATGCGATCACCATTGGCGATGTTGAATATGACAACGTTGTGGTGGAATGATTAATTGTTTATGTAATGGGATTCCAGAATAATGTTGTATATAGTATCGTGGAATATTGGAATATTTATGTTTTGGTCTATTGTGGTTTTCAATAATTTTATGGCATCGGTAACCATGAAAAGTGATTGAAATATTTTTGGAAAGCAGATGATATGCACATAATGAAGGGATAAAGAGAATCTAATATTTTTTATAGTATTCATGCTCTCATGATTGATATAAGGACTAAGTGATATCATGGTTTGAGGATATAGAATTTTGAGGATTTTGGTATGTGGAAAGTGTTAACTTTTAACTGCATTCATGTTTTCACTATGGTTCAATGAATATTCATTCTTCAAGTGAATACAAGATTAAGGTATTCACATGTTTGTAATTTGACCAACAAGATATATCTTATGATATATGGGGGATAAATGATGGCATTCACGTGATCATTTTCTTTATACTATGAGCTTGGACCGAAGTATTTTAGATAAGCCTAATGATTGGAATGGATTATGTTGGACATAAGTTAGTATTGTTTAAGGATAATTTTTTTCGATATTGTTGATGGGATGTTATTGTAATATAACTTTAGAAAAAGGACAGCCTGCAGGATAGGCGACAGCCCATCGCGTCAGACAAGGTTGTGGGAATCGAACCCACAACCGAAGTGAGACTGGCCTTTATCAACTACCACTGGCCTATAGGAAGTCCCTTTTTATTAGAAACTAGTTTTATTATATTAAGCAGTATATGATGTATAAGTCCATTTTAGGAACCATATATGATTAATCTCACTATAGATGGACTTATTTATTTTTTGATAACTTTTCTAACCTTTTGTTTGGGACAGATGGAATGACCCATCATTCTATCAAATTATATGCTAACACATCACAAATGACAAATTCAACTTCATTTCTTTAAGAGATGAAGTGGAAATTGTCCAATGAACGACAAACGGTGAGACTATACCAAAATCAAGAATGTATTTCTCCTAATTCAAATTTCATCAACTTTAGGGAAATGATCTTGAAAACAAAAAATGTTGTCCTAGTGCTCTTATATCTGATGAATTAGATGGTACCATAGATCGTCACAAATTTATGGCTTCGTGATTGCTGGGTTTTCTATATCCATGTTCTCTACCACTCTCCATCAGGACATGATGGTTAGATTTCTCTTCCATATCCATATTTTCACCTATGTGGAAACCCAGTGATTATTTTATTTGGGTAACCGTTACGTTTCATAATTTTGTTTTTAAAGATAGGTTTTGGTTTTCTTTTTTACGATGTGGGTTTTTATTAAAGAAAATTTCTAATAGTAAACCATTTATAACCCCGACGAATTTCGAGGGAGAAATTCATTTTAAGGGGGGTAGAATGTAACACCCAGAAATTTTATGAAAAATATTCTTTTAATTTCATTAATGTCTTGTTTTGTATGCTACACCAAGATTACCTTGCGCTATATGCAAGACCATATTAGCTTGCAGTATACGCAACACTATTCTTGGATCGTGTTACACACAATTTTGATAATAGTTATTCTATGCAACATTGAGTATATATATATATATATATTCAATGTATAAATGAAATATGGTTGGAATATGTTATAAGAAACAATGAAGGATTCTTTCACAGTACGCAACCCTGACTTGGCTTGCATTACACGCAATCGCGACCGTCCTCGATAGCGTGTGTTGTATGCAATACCGGGTTTTACTAAACAACGATATATTATTATAATATTATTATGAACTAGCCGTTATGAATAGTATTAACTAAATTTTTTATCTTATAACATTATTATTCATCTTTCACATTTTCTAAAACATGGTATAAGAACAAAATAATTTTTTCGGTTAAAATAAGTATTTTTCAACAAATGCAGTTTTACCGCCTTTTGATGGCGCATCCACATCAAATATACTTTTGACATGTTTATAAGTTCAATTTGACAAAATAAAATTATTCTTTGGAATCATGAAATAAAAATTAACTTTGGATAAATTTTCATATCATTCTGGTAACTTTTATATTTTGATGAATAGTAAAAACACGCTAAATTTTAATTAAAAACAACTTTTTTCATCACAATAATTTATATGGTTAAATTATAATATTGAATGGTTTTAAAGTATAAATAGAATATATTTTTACCATTTAATATAATTTATGTCATTATAATTGATTCTACCTTGAATTCGTAGGATAAATCAATTCAATCTTTTGCAATGTTTTAAAGAAAAACCCGTTTTCTTTCGACAACAGGATTAATTTTAATCTAATTTCTGCATATTTTGTGTATTTTATTTGGAAAAATGGATTCCATATTTGGAATAAGTGGATCAAAATTATGCTAATAAGCTACTTTTTTTTTTGGGAATTATGAATAGTAATTACGGTAAATTTTATTTACCATAGTTAAAGGTAAATCGGGTAATTAAGGGTAAATATAATATTATAAAATTACCCTAACACATGTCAAATTCCTATTGGATGACTATAAGTCGACCCATATCACCTAAGGGTCGGATTAGACTCATTTAATGGACTTTTGTCCACGAAAATAATTTAATTATTATTAAAACCAAAGAATGTGACAACATGTCACTCTCTTAAATCTTATAAGTATAATAATTTTAATTTAGTGATAAAATTAATTAAACTTCAAACATGAATATTCCCCAGAAATATAATATAATTATATACATCATAGAAATTTATTTAGAATTTTTAGGGATTATATAATTATCATTTATTATGACACAATGATGATGCAGTAATTGTCTTATTAATGAAATATTGACATAATTGATGTTATAAATACCCAAATAAATGTAATTTAAGACTTTTTATGAATTAAACTATTTTTATAGGTTAATATGACATGTTATTATTTATTTAATTAACTTTTTCTAGCTAATCATTCTGTTATGATTTTCACAAAAATCAATTACTAAATAGTGTCAAAATTGACATAAAATAGTTTTTAAAACAAATATTATATTATTAATTGTTATTTTATTCCTAAAAATCTATGTTTCGGCAAAATGACTTAGATAAGGTTATATATATTTATAATAAACAACTTGGGGTTCGTTAGTCTTCTTATATTAAGTTTATTAACCTTATAGTATAAGAACACAAGAAGACACGGTAAAAGTAAAATTATTTTCCTTAATGTTAAATCTAAATGATAAGGTTAAAATAGGAACCTAGACATGTTTAAATTCTATTAGATGAGAGGAAATTGACCCATCCCCACCTTATCTTCGAAATAAATCAATTTTGAGCTATTTAAAACCGAATTTGACTTTATAATAAAATAATAGTTTTTGTTATTCCAAAGGTGCCCCTCTCCTCCCTTATAAAAGGGCACCTCCTCCCCCTCTTCCTCACACCACATTGAGCCTTCAAGCTCAGCCAACCGCGACCAATTTATAATCTCCACTTCCCTAGAGACATCCTAGAGGTCCTGGTCCTCTTCAATGACCAACGTTAGTCCCCTAAAACAAGGTCTCAAAGAAGCACTTCAAAGAAGAGGTAATGTCCGTTTCCGATTCTTTCATCTTTATTTTTTCTTACACTTATTATTATTTAGTTGTTTCATTATTAAGTAATAACATTAGTATAACTCATATAATGATATGTAATTATATATATGAAACAAACCTATTTCAACATCTATCCATCCTACGGAAAAAGAAATCATCACGCGTGCGTATGTACGGAATACCGTCTCCACGCCGTGGTGTAATCTATTTTCCACCACCACCTTACTTGGATGGATATAATGGTGTAAATAATGACTATATATGACTATTATAAAGTAATATTGATTCTGAAATAGTATAAATACACTCCAATAAAATTCCCTAATCATAGGAACGATATCATCACGCGTGCGTACTTACGGAATACCGTCTCCACGATGTGATACGACTCGTTCTACATGATCTTCATTGCATAATGATTATATAAATGAATTGAAAGAAGGAATATGATAGATATTATACTAATACCATTCTGGAAATGAGGTATCTATAACCTAATGATAAGAATAAGAATTTATTCGACCAAACACGCATAAGAAAAAAAAGTAATAAACACCTGAATAAGAAGTAGTAATGAAATATTACTAATAAGAAGCTAATAATATGACCATATATGATATCATAATAATAAGTATGATTCTGGAATAATTTAATAACATTATTTAAATCATTATACAGGAGGTTCGGACACTTACGAAGCAAAATAGACCTAAGGTAAGGGAAAATATCACAATCTCATTTCATCCGAAATTGTTTATACTTTGGTATTTACTGGGGTGTATTTTATCATCCAAATACATGTTTCCTCAATATGTAATATTATTTCCATCCACCTAAAATTGTTTAAATCCAATTTTACCCTTCTGTGAGTTTTTAGTAAAAGAAAAGAAATGAATCTTTTTTCGTTTTTTGTACGAGGTACTTTTTGACTTTTCCGACAAAAGTACGATAAGAATGTTTTTTTAACGTATACGGCATGAAAGGATTTTTATTGTTTTATAAAGCCTTATTTTCATGAAGCTTACTTCAAAAGATTTCATGACTATTTTCAACAAAAACCTTTTCTTCTAAAATTGCATGACATTTTGTGAAAAGAAAATGATTTTGAAGAAAAAAGGATATTTTCTTCAAGAATTCATTTAAAGTGTTTTATCAAAACCATTTTTATCTAAGATGACATTATTTCACATGTGTATGTTTCAAGTTTAATTTCTCTATGATTAACATGGTTTCTCTTTTCTTATTATGAAATGTCCATTTTTTTATATGGATTATGATATGATGAGATGGTGTTTATGAAACCCATTTTATTCTTTGGGATATGATGAATGTTTTAATTTTATTTTGTGGAACAAGTAAGAATGATTTCATTATGAGATTGGTGGGACCTATATCTCCCTCCAATGCATTGGGTAAAGATTTATATCTCATGAGATAGACATTGCTATAATGGTAAGTTAATTCGGTTCAGTGTTACAGGACTGAAATGAGAAGTGAACTCGATTTAGAAAGGGACTTTGTCCACTAAGATGGTCTTGGCAGCAATTCCTTGGCTTCTATAGAAATCATGACATGTACTGAATGGTTGCCAAAATTACATGTTTTATTCCCATGAAATTTTATCATTCTTAATTTTTCTTTATGATCTATGCCTTACGTACTTCCATGTTTTATGTCATTTCTCAAGATTTTGATGTTTAAACATTATGTTCATGTTTTTAAGTTCAAATGTATATGGTATGTTTTATTTTATCCATGAATACCCTTACTGAGCATTTGAGATCACCCTTTTTATGTTTTCTTTTCCCCAGGATATAATGAAAGGTTTTAGGTAAGAAAAAAAGGGATGATATTTATGGGAGATGTTGAAGATCTTTCACCACGATTAGAAGATTTCGTTCCAAGTTTACAAAGACACTAAACTATTACGGTCCTTGTGTGTCTGTATTTGTTATGCATTAAGTATTCCGCAAAAGTATTGTAATGTCCTTGTATGTCAATTTCGGGCCTATACATTTGAGATTACCCCTTTCAATGTTTTATTTTTCCCAGGATGTGAAGGAGTATTTTGTGAAATACATGTAGGGATAGTATGAGGGGATATGAGTGTGGAATATGGACACTATGTTGTTTTAGATTTCATTTTATGATGTAGTGTAAACTTTATGAATGTATCTAGTGATTCCAAGGATACTAAATTAATATGTCTATCGAGACTTGATCTTTTGTGATCATTCCAAGGTTATATAATAATGCACCAACTCCGAGTAACTAGGTTCAGGGTGTTACAGTTGGTATCATACGAAGTTTAGTACAAACCCTGGAAGATAGATTTAGATAAACTATGATTAGAGCACAAAGCCCTAAGATAGACTTTGAGGATAAGTATAGAATAACTTCCTAGAATTTTTTTATTGTATAGATTTTGTTAGTTTTCTGAGAAATACATCCCTATCTAAATATGAGAAGGTAGTGGCGGATCTGGCACAAATGTACCTAAGGGTAATCCCTGAAAACACCGCTTTGAGCTAGACTCAAACGGGAACTGGTCACGACAACGAGCCTTGCTGTAATCCTGGTTACGACACTCCCGGGGTATATTCTTTGGATAATTCTCATTTTCTTTACATACCATTATGATGGGTTTATGAGTATATAATTCCTCAATGAAAACATTTTTATGAATATGTATTATATCTATAAATAGTTCAATTTATGTTAAGTTTTTTACAAGAATGTAATTATGTATTTTGATTCATAAACTGATCTAGTTTATGCCAATGATTTGAAATGGTTCCTAGTGGAAGAAATGGGAACTGTACCAATGCACGTACTCCATGTAGGGATTGCCCTCCTGCTCATGATAATTATAGTGGATATGGTGATGCAACTTGTGTTGATTAGCTAATCACCATACTAGGATAACTCACTCCAGTTATGAATAATAACCTTACCCGTATAGAGCACCCAGATCCGTAGTGTGGAGGATCAATGTTATATCACTTAATGAGGCAACAACCACCAACATTAAATGGGATTTCAAATACCTTAGTAGCTGAGCAATGTAAAAATTCCCTAGAGAAAATATTTCAGGCTTTGGGGAGTAGTGAAAGGAAAAATGTTATCATGGCAATTTACAGCCTCACTGGAGATGCTGATCAATGGTGGTCCTTGATTCAAAACAAAAGGATGATGAGGAGGTATCAAACATGGAATGGAGGGAGTTAAAATAACGTTTCTAAGAATAATGCTTTCCTCCTGACCATCGAGCAGATATGCAAAGGCAATTATTGATTCTGAGACAAAAAGAGGATGAGAATGTCACAAAGTTTGAGGCTAACTTTACAAGGTTAGCAAGGTATGCTCGAGATTATATATGTAACCCAAGAAGTAAGATTGATCTTTTCATTGATGGGTTAAAAAAATTTCTCCGTCGATCATTAATCTCACAAACCTTCTCATTGTACGAAGATATTGTCTCATGTGCTATCAAGACAGAAAAGGAATTCTCTAAGTCTTATGACTTTAAATCAAAGCATGAGAAGAAGAGATGTGCTGATCACTATGGGAATGAAAATAAGGGGAATAAGGGAAAATTTGAATATCCATCCTAAAGTAAATGTGGGATGAAACACCCTGGTACTTACTTAAAAGGAATAGGAGTCTGTTATAAGTGGGTGAAAAGGCCACCAAGCTCGTGATTGTAAGGGGAAGAAGGAAGATACCGATGTCCAATGCTAAAATTGTAGGTAGATGGGACATTATTCTAGTTAATTTCCTAAGAATTAGGGGAACATACCATAGAAAAGGCCAAGGGATCAAGGCCAAGCATATTCTATCACTACTGCTGAGGTATATGCTCCGAAAGGCATGGTTGAAGGAAATTTAATGGTTTCCCCAAGTTTAGTAAATGCATTATTTGATTTTGGATCATCGAATTGTTTCATATCATCCTAGTTTTCTATGAAAATTAGATATTTCCAGTTTTATTTAACAAGGGATTTGTCATTTAAAACTCCTATGGGATGTATCATTGCAACAATTTTTTGTAAATCAGTCCCCATTAGAGCACATAAATGTTTTTTATCTGCTGATCTCATAATCATACCTATGATTGAATTTTATATAATCCTCGGTATGGATTGGATTTCAGACCATGATGCAAAAATTTATTTTAAGAAGAAGGAGGTTAAGATTTTTGATGATGGTGATAAGGAACACCTTATCTTTATAGCCGAATCATCTCCACCTAATTCTTACCTATATCCACCCCCAATATCTCAACTAAATTCAATTATTGGGGAGTAAGAGAAATAAATGAATGTGGGGGTGGACAAGAATGTTTAAATAGAGGATGTACCTACTGTGAAAAAATATGTAGATGTGTTTCTGGAAGATTTACCTGGACATCCTCTAGAATGAGAAGTTGAGTTTTCTTTTGATTTAATTCTTGGATCAAGGCCTATATCGAAGACCCCTTATAGAATGGCCACTGTGGAATTAGTTGAACTAAAGAATCAACTATAGGAATTTAGTAATAAGGGATTTATTCTCCCTATTGTTTCTCTATGGGGAGCCCATGTTCTCTTTGATAAAAAGAAAGATGGATATATGAGGTTATGTATCGTCTACAGGGAGATCAATGCTATAAAAATAAAGAAGAAGTATCCCCTACCTCGCATTGATAATTTCTTTGACCAACTATATGGAGCTCAATACTTTTCAAAGAATTAACTTCGATCTGGATATCATCAGTTGTGTGTCAAGAAGGAAGACATTCCAAAGATAGAATTTTGAACTAGGTACAGGCATTACGAGTTTACATTAATGCCTTTTGTATTGACTAATGCACCCTCTATATTCATGGATCTAATAAATAGAGTTTTCAAGGAATATATCAATGAATTTGTGGTGGTATTTATTGATGTTATCATGGTATACTCCAAGATCTATTAAGATCATGAAAATAACTTGCGCATTACCCTAAAGAATCTGAGAAGACATGAATTATATGGGAAGTTTAGCAAGTGCAAGTTTTGGCTTTAGGAGATTTCTTTTCTTGGAAATATTGTCTCTATAGATGTAATCTTTGTTGATCCTTCTAAGTCCAAGGAAATCCAAGAATGGAATAAAACGATGAGTATAACTGAGGTACACAGTTTTATTAGTTTAGCAGGTTATTATCGACATTTCATCCAAAATGTTTCCCAATTGGATAACCCATTAACCAAGGTCACACATAAAGGGGTTAAATTTGTTTGGAAAACAGAGTGTGAAGAATGTTTCTATGAATTGAAGAGAATATTATTCAATGATAATATATTGAATCTATCATCGGGGAATTATGGGTTTGTTATTTATAGTTATACATTGAAGAAAGGACTTGGTTGTTTCCTTATACAGAATGATAGGGTTATTGCCTATGCATCACGATAGTTGAAAATTCACGAGAAAAACTATCCTACTCATGATCTCGAGTTACCAGTTGTGATATTTGAATTGAAGATATGGAGACACTAAATCTCTGGTGAAAAATGTTAGTTTTATAATGATCACAAGAGTTTGAAGTATATTTTCTCACAAAAAAATCAACATGAGGCAAAGGAGATGGCTTGAATTACTCAAGGATTATGATTTCACGATATACTACCACCCGGGGAAGGCCAATAAGGTGGCAGATGCTTTGACCAGAAAATATCATGGAGTTTTGAACAATATGAGAGTTGAAAGGGATCCAATTTTCATGGATCTAGTAAAGATGTACCTGGGAATAACCATGGAACGTGAAACATCAATGATTTTTCAAATGGTAGACAAACCATATTTACTAGAAAGGATTAAGTGTTCTCATACCGATGATGAAAAATTTCAAAAGAAGATTAATGCTGTGAATGATGGGAGATTGAGTGAATTTGTGTATGAAGATAGAATTTTTAATTTTGGAAGAGACTTTGTGTTCCCAGTATACGTGATATAAAAATGGAATTGTTAGACGCTTCTCATAGTTACAATTTCACTATACACCCTAGGAGCACCAAAATGTATAGATATTTGAAGGAACATTTTTGGTGGGACAACATGAAGAGAGATATTTCTAATTTTGTGTAAAGATGTATTGTTTTCAACAAGTGAAAGCTGGAAGTCAATAGCCTAGAGGAGTCATGCAACCTCTTCCCATACCTAAGTGGAAATGGGATAATATTACGATGTACTATGTCATGGGACTACCAAAGACTCCTAGATGGAATGATTTAGTATGGGTCATTGTGGACTGTCTTACCAAGTCAACACATTTTCTAACTATAAGGGATGATTTACCACTTGAACGTCTAGTAAGGATATATATTATTGAAGTTGTGAGACTTCATGGAGTACCCCTATGGATTGTTCATGATCGTGATCCCCATTTTACTTCAAGATTATGGGAATGTCTGCAGAAATACCTGGATACTGAACTTCGTTTGAGCACTGCCTACCACCCACAAACCAATGGACAACCAAAAGGGACTATTAAAACCATAGAAAACTTGTTGCTATCATACTCACTTGACTTTCAGGGTATGTGGGATCAATATTTACATCTGGTAGAATTTTCCTATAACAATATCTTCCATTCAAGTTTTCAGATGGAACCATATGAAGAGTTATATGAAAGATATGTCGCACACCATCCTGTTGGGATGGCGTTGGTGAAATAGAATTTTTAGGCCCCAAACTGGTGGAGGAAACAGAGGAAAAGGTAAAGTAAATCCAAAACCACATCAAAGAAGCTCAATGTAGGAAGAATAGCTATGTCGATAACCGAATGAAGGATTTGGAATTTCAGGTAGGAGATCATGTTTTATTAATGGTATCTCCATGGAAGGGAGTTATACGTTTCAGTATGAAGGGTAAATTGAGTCCAAGGTATATAGGACCTTTTGAAATTCTAGATCAAATTGGGGTTGTAGCTTACCGACTGGTAATGCCGCCAAGACTCTCCAAAGTTCATGATGTGTTCCCCGTATCACTATTGAGAAAAATACATGCCTGAACCAATGCATTTACTCACCTATGAGGAAGTAGAACTAGAACCCGATCTATCTTATTGCAAAGAGCCCGCCTCGATTCTTCATACCAGAGAACAAGTGATGAGAAACAAGATGACTCGTCTGGTAAATGTTCTATGGAGGAACCATATGATAGAAGAGGAAGCATGGGAAGCAGAGGAATATATGATGAAGAATCACTCGAGTCTTATTATGTATTAATATTCTAGAAATTTCTAGGACGAAATTACTTGAAGGAGGGGAGAATGTAACACCCCAAGCATCCACAATACACTTCTCTTTGAATAATACATCAGTGTGTGTTGTACGCAACTTCGAGTTCTAACACACACCACAACCAATCAAAATAGCCGTTATGAATAGTAATACCCACTTTGTGAACTTTTATAAATTTTATCTTTCAAAATGGACATCATTTTCGGATTTTTAATATCGAAATTAGCTTAGGGTGAATTTTTGGTATTTTTCTGAAAACATTTAATTTTTGATGAATAGTGAAAAAACACTGAGTTATAGTTTAAAACTGAATGTTTATTTAAATAATTATTTATTTTATTTATATTTAATTAAGGTAAAAATAGATACATAATACTTATATATGTTCAACATTATTCATTGGAGTTAGTTTAGAATAATTTTAGGTATATAAAAATTTTATTGAACTGTTCACCGTATTTTACCCACATCCTAGAAGAATTTTCATATTCACATAAAACATAATTTTACCGCTTATGTGAGTGGAATTTCGAAAATCCGAGAGGCAATATTAAAATCAAGGATTAAAATGTGGTTCAATAAGATAAAAAATAATTTTTGGTGAATAGAAACTTTTTACTTTTATTTACCACGGTTAAATGTAAATATGATAATTAGGTTAAAAATGATATTAATATTACCCTAAAACATGTCCCAATTATATTGGACAAGTGTATCTCTAACAAAAACAACCTTAGGAATAAAATATTTTCATTTATGTACACTTGAATTAGATTAGAACATTTATTATTATTTAATTCAAAGAAGAGTTAATAGAGTTAAAATCAAAGTTTAATTAATAAAACATTTTTAATATATGGATATACATAAGATAAATTAGAATATAAATATTCATTAGAAATATAAAAATCTTTCTTACTTAATGGTATTTTATTTATAATTTTTAGACATTAAATAATTTAATTTATTTAGGACACAATGGTGATGCAGTAATTACCTAATTAATGAAATATTAAAATAATTGATATTATAAATATCCAAATAAAAGTAATTTGGGACTTTTTATGAATTAAACTAATTTAATAGGTTGATATAACATATTATGGTTGGTTTTATTAATTTTTTTATAAGTAATAATGTTGTTATGAATTTATCGAAAACAAAATTCCTAATAGTGTCAAAATTGACATAAAAACGTTTTTAAAAAAATATTATATTATTAATTCATATTCTATTCCTAAAAATCTATGGTTCAGCCAAGAGACTTATATAATGATATTTTTATCATTAATGGACCACTTGGGGGTCTCTTGGAAGTTTATTGTATGTTTATTGACTATATAATATAAAAATACAAAGAGACATGGTAAGAGTCAAACTAATTAACTAAGAGATAAAACTAAAAGATAAGGTTAATAAAGTATCACAAACCTGTCTAAAACCTATTGGTTTAGTGGTTTTTGACCAATACCCACCTTAAAATTTAAATAATTTACATTGGAGCCATTAGAAACCGAATATAAATTTATTATAAAATAATATTTCTAGCTTTTCCAATGGTGCCCCTCACCCCTCTTATAAAAGGGTACTCCCCCTTCACTCAATTTCACACCTTCAATGCCTTTGGGATCGGCCATACTATGACCAAATACCCTCAAAAATATCCTCCCTTAATCCTAGATTCCTTCCTTTAGTCATGAAATCCAATCAATGGAGCCCATTTGACCAAATCAAAAGGAAGAAACGGAAGAAGAGGTAATGTTTTCACCACCCTATTTCAAGTCCCTTTCTTCTTCAACTTCTTCATTCATTGTAACTTACATTATAAAATAATAAATACAGTATATTATATATACTGTGATGTTATTATAAATATGGTACAACCATATTCTGTGTTCTAGCCATCTTTGAAGGATATGTCACCATACGTGCGTATGTACGGCTTACCGTCTCCACGCCATGGTGTAATTCTTATTCAATATATTATTATTTGGATGGGTATAATAATGATGTGTAATTCATGTAAATAATAAATATAAATGATAATGATTCTGTATATATGATATACCATCCAATTATATATTATTTTAATAATAAAAGAATGATATTGTCGCTCGTGCATACGTACGGACTACCGTCTCCACGAACGTGATTAGATTCATTCCCCATCGTATCCATTCAAGAATAATTCTCATTTGATGATTAAATGTAATTTTTAAGAACTTTATATCATTCTTTATATGAATATGATACAACCTATCCATAACAAACATGACTTATTTAACAACCCATATAAAAGAAAACTAGTAAGTTAACACCCGAAACGAAGATAATACTAAAATATTATTAACAAAGCATTATTAAAAGATCATATATGATATAATAATTATGTATATGGTTCTTTTATAATTTACTAACATTGTTGTAACTATTATAAAGGAGGTTAACATACCATAGACTAAGGAAAAGTACAAGGAAAGGTTTTATTTCACAATCTCTTCATTATCTGAGGTTGTTTATGCGTAATTATCTACTGGGAACTTTTTATCATACATATCCATGTCTCTTAAAAATGTATTTCTAATAATTATTACTATTTTACAAGATATGGGTTAAAGTAATTTATACCCTTGTTGAATTTTTATAAGAAGTTTATAAAGGAATATTTCTGTCATTTTCCAAACAAGGTCCTTTTTAACCTTTTCGACAGAACTAAGGTAAGAATGTATTTTTTAACTTATACGGTGGGTGTGGCTATTTTCTACCATTATAAAATCGTAGAAGCTTCCCCTACAATCTTATAATAATATTTTCAAATTAACTGTTTTATTTTATAATTATGTGACTTTTAAATGATTTCAAAAAAATATATATTTCTCTCAAATAGTCTTCATTCCATCTATGTCAACATCCTTTAATGGATTTTAAGCTTATTTTAAGTTGATATATTTTGTTACAAAACATCCATATTGTATTGAATGATTTTTGATATGTTTGAGTGTGGATGTGTTATTTTTATACCATTCATGGTTTATGGAGATAGTATTTCCATTCCGTATGCTAGTTTTAATATGAATATTTATGTTATATTTAAACCTGTTCATATGAGGATTGCATTGGACTTAATAAGTGACTGGTGGAGCCCGATCTAGCTCCTTGATGCATCAGTTGGTATCACGAGACATTCTAGTGTCTTGGAATGAGGCCTTGACAAAATCTTATTTGTAGTCTCGGCACAAGGCCTTGGCTACGTGGTTATGATAGTCTGGCATTATGCATTCCATCATTATGTAAGTGTTTACTGATATTTCTTCTTATTATTCGACTAGTATAATATCCATGTGAATAAGTAAATGGAATTGTCTCATTTTATTTTTTCCATATTATACTGATGTTCATGTTTAAAGGGCTTTTTTAGTTATACATTGTCTTAAATGTTTATGCTTATTTATGAAATTTTCTTCTATATTGTTATCCTTACTGGGCATTTGAGCTCACCCCTTTCTATGTTTTATTTTTCCCAAGATGTGAATAAGTATTTTATGAATGACCTGCAGGGATAATATGAGGGGATATGAATGTGAACTATGGAGACTATGTTGTTGTATTTTTTATTTTATGATGTAATGTAAACTTTATGAATGTATCTAATGATTCCAAGGCTACAAAACTAATCGGTCTTTCGAGACTTGATCTTTTGTGATCATTCCAATGTTATGTAATAATGCACCGAGTCCGGGTAACTGGGGTCGGGGCGTTACAATTTTCTTCAAATTTTCCCATGGAAATTGTGGAATTATACTCTATATACCAAAAACACTTATCCAGTGAGTGTCCATCATGATACTTACCACATATATCCTTAGGTTCCTAAAATGATACAAAATTCACAACATAATTACATTTTATCCATGAGAAAAATATCACAAAATGGTTACATAAAAATACATGTGCATCACCCAATTGTAAAATATCAATCAATTTTAACAGCACACATTAAGAACAAAAATTCCCTCCCTGGGTGACCTGGTTTTTCCCTAATACATGGGTTAGATACTCCCATGTAAGAACTAATTACCAAGGCTCAACACATCCTAACCTTCTATCTATCATCCCAACTAGCGAGAAAAATAAATAGAAATGAAACTCCCCTGATACCAGTTTGTAACATCCCCAGCTCAAGAGACACTAAAACAATGCCCGATCTGAGTCACCACATAACCTCAATTGTGCCTCTACATATGCTACAGGTTTCCGACTAGTAGTGAGGGTCTACTATGTCATGTGGGGATATTATAAACTCCATAATTGAGTAAGACACTATATATAACAATAAAAATTCTGAAAAAATATAATAATAATTAAACACACATAACCAGCATCTCCCAAAACTGGGAAAAACTAAAAGTGGTAAATAAACCTGCCAAGCCGTAATAATAGTGCCACTGGTGTAGAAATACCCAAACTAAAAGTAAATAGTTTAATCCACAAATGGTTCTGAATAACTTTTGAAACTAAAAACAACAAAAATTCAATCCCGACCCAACTCCTAATCATGGTTCCCTTGCCCTTACTCAAACCTGTATTTATAAAATATGCTCAGGTACCCATTGGAGGCCCAGTCAAGGTGTGAGTAGAACTTATAAGGTCACCACCAATAGTTCCTAGAAAATATCTAGTCTAACAAATAGTGCTACAAAATACTAAATATAAAATAATTAAAATACAACTCATGTTCCTTTGGATAACAGTTATTTCCATTATAGTTAATGATATTAGTACCATTTTCATCATTTTATCCTTCATCAATACTTAATATATTTTATTCATTTATTCCATGAGTTAGGAAAATAGGTTATCTATGTTGAATAAAAAGATTTTTTATAACTATTTCACTCCACTATCTTTTTGGAAATCACAATGTAAATGAATATCGAATATTTTATAAAAAGAATATAAATCTATGGAAGATAATTTATATGGGGGATATTACATAAATATGGCATTATTAACAAATGGGGTGTTTTCTACTTATGAAAATATGAAAAATTTAAAAAGACGTGATTATTATCCTTAGGGGGATTCCATAACCTATGGGGGAGTTAGTCGTATTCACTATATTTCATAAACTCCGTGGGGGATAATTATTTATTTTAGACTCTAATATAATGCTTTTAGGACTAAATAATCATTTTTAATACAGGTTGTTTGTTCTTTCAAATAATAGTTAGATTTTTTATTTAAAATTTTCGTGATAACTTTTTCACGTCGTTATGTTTTGGAAATCACAAATATATTTTTCTTAATGATAATTTCTTTCATTTTAAAATTTTATATTAATCAGAACTATACTCATATAAGACTTTTCTATTCCTGTTCAAATAACTCAAACATAGATTTCATTACAATCGACTAGAATATTTCATACATGAGGTCCTATTTTCATACATATTTTTAATTAGATTCAATGATTATTATAATTCAAATAACTCTATTAATTACATTGAAATTAACTAAGATTATCGATTCCAAATCACAGTTTTTATATTCTTAATCATTGAATTTTTTGGATTCTGAATTGCATAAAAATTTGTATTTGATTCATTTTTAAAATTCTGAAACACTACATTTCAAAGATTTTGATTCTCAAATAATTTTCAATCTGATTCATGTTTCTCAAATCCGATTTTTGCAGTATATCAGACCCTATTTATCATGTTAATTAGAATCTAATTCACAATATTATTATATTCTGATTCTCAATATTTGTTTCATATCAGATTTGCATTGTTCCTCACGTCTAATTTTTCCATAAGGGGTTGATTTTAAATCAATTATAAAGATACTCTAGTTTCTTAATATAGTTTTTCTTAAATTCATATTGTTACATTTTATAGAAATTCTAAAGATAATAGTGATTTTTTTGTTATCTAAATGGTTTCGTTGATCTGGTTACGAAATGAATTGTAACGCCCCGACCTGAGTTACCCAGAGTCGGTGCATTACTTCGTAACATTGGCATGATCACAAAAGATCAAGTCTCGAAAGACCGATTAGTTTAGTAGCCTTGGAAACACTAGATACATTCATAAATGTTACATTACATCATAAAGAGAAAAACTAATAACAAAGTCTTCATAGTCCACACTCATATCATCTTCTGACTATCCCTGCAGGTCATTCATAAAATACTTCTTCACATCCTGGAAAATATTAAAACATTCAAAGGGGTGAGCTCCGATGCTCAGTAAGGATAACAATATTGCGGAAGCTTTCATAAATAAACATAAACATTTAAGGCAATGTATAACTAAAAAAAATTCTTTTAAACTTGAACTTTAGCATAATATGGCAAAAGTAAAATGAAATAATGCCATTTACTTACTCTCAGGGATATTCTACTAGTCGAATAATCACATGAAATATCATTAACCACTTTCATAATGATGAAATGCATAATGCCAGACTATCATAACCATGTAGTCAAGGCCTCGTGCCAAGACCAAAAATAAGATTTTGTCAAGGCCTCGTTCCAAGACACTAGTTTGTCTCATGAGACCTACCGATGCATCGAGGAGCTATAGCGGGCTCCACCCTTCACTTATTAAGTCCAATGCATTCCTCATATGAATAGGATTAAACATATCATAAAACATAACATAATAGTATCACATAAACCATGCATAAATGAAACATAACATTTCCACATTTCAATCACAAGATAACAATACAAAACATTGATATAATAAAAACTCTTTCAATACCATTTTCAATACCAAAATAAAACAATGTTAAAACTTTTTATTTATTTTTCATTAAAAAAAGTGATGGCTTGTAGAGGAATCCGAAACTCAAATAATGGTCACGGCGGCGGAGAAGTCGTTGTCGCCGCATAAGTACGGAAAGAAAAACATTCTCTTTTTTTCATTTAGTAAAACGCTTCATATAAAAATATTCCTTTTAAATAAATTTAAAAGTCAAAGGGGTTTATACACCTTATAAAGGAAAGTTGTGTATAAAACCAAATATGACTTAATGAAAGGAGATTGAGACGAAGTCCCTTACAAAGATCATTTTTTAAATAAAATAGATCTATTATGTGTATTTACTATAAGTACACATAAATAAAGTACAAATACAAGATAGCACATAATAATATCATGACATAATTTTAAAATAGGAGATTAACCCAAAGAATAGAAATTGGGTTAAGAAATTCCCTTACCTTGTGTCCGACTTGATTCGACTGTTCTTTAACCTCCTGAATAATAAAATAGAGTTAATATCTACTATTTTAAATTTCATTATCCTTTTTATATCACTTATTACAATGTTATGAACATTATGTAATTATTTAAGTTAATAACGGTCGTTTTGTCGATTTTTGGTACTTGAGTCAACAATAAACTTCTTATAATTACAAGTTGTTTATGTGGTAGAATATCCATTATATCCAGAATTATATTAATGATGTAGATATCATATATATCATATATATCCAGTATATACATTCATTCATAATATTACATAACATTTAGAGGTAAGAAATGAAATACACCATTCATGGAGACGGTAAGCCGTACGTATGCATGAACGCTACTTTCATTTCTATTTCGTATTTAATTGAATGAAATCATGATGATAAAAATGTATAATATAATTCCAGTATAATATATCATATAATACCATTTACTCCATCCTTTATACATCCCACATATGGTATTAACGATTCAAATCACTTTGAGGGGGCGGTAGTCCGCACTTCCTAAAATGAAAATATCGTGTTTACCCATAATGGAAACCATAAATTATGCCATAAATGAGAAATACAGAAGAATAAGGAAAACATAAACATATTATATATCATATATAAATATAGTGACATCTTAATGTCCCCCTTTGAAGTTGTTATATGAGTGTTGAACAATCATCGTTTCGTGAGGCAGAAATTCCCCATCCACAGAAACAGTATATTCTTTAACCATTAGATGTATGTGTGTGTAAGTGTAGCTCTAATACTTCTTATAACAACATCTTAGTATATTGAGGATACTGTTGTTGTTACAAAAGAAATGAATAAAATGTTTTTAGGGTGTTGTAGAAGAAAAATAAAACAAAACAACATTAGAGAAGACATTACCTTAAAATCGGGTAACTCTATTTGATTTGAGCCAAAGGCTTCCTTGGGAAGAGTTATGCCCAATGTGAGGATTCTAGGAGTAAGAGGGGGAAGTTGGGAGAGTATTTGGGAAGAGTTTGGCAGAGCCAAATTGCTAGAAAGTGTTAATGAGGTGGTAGAGGTGGGGGACTTTTATAAGTGGAGAGGAGGGGCACTCTTTGAAAGTAAAGAAAAGTCACCTTATTATAAAACGAGTTTAGGATTTTAGAGGTCCCAAACTTATATAATTCGAGGATAAGGTGATGAGGGTTCGAAATATACTCATCCAATAGGTTTTTGACAAATGTATGCCTTGGATTTTACATTATCTTTTTATTTTATTTAAATCGTTAAATAATGAGTTCATCATTGCATCATCATGATGTCATAAATAATTTAATTTATTTAATGTATAAAAATTATAAAAAAAATACAATGATGTATTAAATATTTTTATCTTTCCAATGAATATTTATAGTCAAAAATATGACTTGTATAACCCCATGTAAAAATTGTTTTAGTAAAACATTTCCTGTTTGTGTCATTTTTAACTTTAACATTAAATAAAAGTTATTTATGTCATTTTCAAACTAAAGTAGCTCCATGGGGTCCCCAAGTTGACCCATGGATTTTCTTGGTCGGCCATGGCACATAAAATGAGGGTAGGACATGTGTCACGCTCATCTCATATTATTAAAAAATTATTTTTACCTTAAACTACACTAATTACCTCTAATCGCGATTAAGAACTTAAAAGTTACTATTCAACAAAAAATTATTTTAATCTCATTGAACAACCTTTTACTTATTAATGAAAACCATGTATGTGAGATTATTGAAATTCAAAACACAGAAGTGCTAAAATTTCATTTAAACGGAAAATCAGATTTTATAAATACCACTTAGTGGTTTCACTATTCAGCAAAAATTGAAGTTTTTCAGAAAAATCCCAAAAATTAACCCTAATCTATATTTGATATTCCAATTTAAAAAATGATTTATATTTTACAAAATTCCAAACATATAAGTTGCATTAATTAATTTTATAATTAATTCCCACTATCACAACAAATAGCGTGTTTTTTAGAAACAATTTATATCAAAAGATTGACAATTGTTCATGCCCAATTTCAATGTTAAATTAATTCTAATGACCACCATTGGATAAAATGGTAAAAATATATTCTAATTATACTTTAAAACCACTAAATAGTATAATTTATCACAATAAATTATTTTGATTAAAAAAGTTGTTTTAAGTATTTTTCACTATTCATAAAAAATTGGAATTTCTTAGAAAGTTACAAAAAATTCAAGTTTGGATAATTTTGATATTATGAATAAAAAAACGAAGTCCATTTTGAAAAATAAAATTTATAAAATTTCAAAATTTAGTTATTACTATTCATAACTGCTACTTTGATTAGTTGCGGTGTGTTAGAACTCGAAGTTGCGTACAATTAAAGTTATTGAATTATTGAATGAGAAGCGTATCATCGAAGCTCAGGGTGTTACATTCTCCCATCCTTCAAAAAATTGCGTCCTCGCAATTTGAAATTTTTCTTTAAAAAAATGGTTGAAAATAGAAAATACCTTTGTGGAAAACCCTCATCAGAAATAAGGTTAACAAATATATAACATTAAAAGAAATCAAGATAAGTACAAAGGTCACCCGAGATAGCCCATTCGAGGATTCTATGAAAATATGGATATGGAGGAGAAACAAACCATCAAGGTCTGATGGAGAGTTATAGAAAACAGGATTAGGAGAAAGTTTAACTCCAAGAAAATCACAAACTTGTGATTGGTTAAACGATCATTGATTCCCTAGTAAGAAAAGTTAACCGACAACATTTTTGTTTTGAGTTAAATTTAATAAACTTGAGGAATTTATTTAGGAGATTTACTAAGAACGTAAGGGAATATACATACTTTTCATGTAGACTTTCATTCTTTAATAAATCTTTACCACAAACCCATCTTTCACTCTAAAAGGTAATACAACTCAAAAATATTCTATTTATCCTAATTGTATAAGGTTCCAAATATTAACACATACCATTTCGATTAGTAAAACTATTTTTTTATTACGAGGGACTTCATGTAGGCTAGTGGTAGGTAATATAGGCCTGTCGCACTATGGTTGTGGGTTCGATTCCTGCAGCATGTCCGACGTAACAGGTTATTCCCCACCCTCCAGGTTTTCCTTTTCCTAAAACTATTGTATTATAATAAAAAATAATCATCATAAATTTTTTTAACCTTAAACAATACTATCCAAAAATCAACTTAATCCATTCCAACCTTTATAGTTATCCAAAATACCCTTGTCCAGACTTTCTCTAAAAGGTCTCTAAATTCCAAAATCAATTGTATCCTCAGATTCCTCAAACAAGGTAAAGTTTCTCTTATTGTCACATACAAAAATATGATTACCTTCATCATATTAAAACCATACTGAAATCAACATGTACTGTAGTACAATCCTTATATATATATCACATTATTCTAATAACCAGAATATATTCCATGAGTCCAAAATCACCAATACATTAATTATTCCTCTTCAACTGTAGTAACAGCATAATATTTTCCTTGATCCCATGGCCTTTTCTAAGGTAAGTTTCCCTGACGCTTAAGACATTCATTTTCATAATGCCCCATTTCTCTACAATTGTAGCATTCAACATTGATAGCCTCTTTCTTTCCCTTGAAATCACGCGCCTGGTGTCCTTTTTCTCCACATATATAACAAACTCCCATTCCTTTTAGGCAAGTACCAGGGTGATTCTTCCCACAATTATCACATACTGGAAAATCATACTTTCCCTTTTTCCCTTTTTCTATCTCTTGTTCCACCGTTCTCTTCTTCTCTTGCTTTACTTTATTGTCATAAGATTTAGAGAATTCCTTTTTTGTTGTGATAGCACACGAGACAATATCTTTATATGATGAGAAGGATTGTTATACTAAAGGTCGACGGAGAAATGGTTTTAACCCATCAAATAAATGATCAATCTTACTTCTTGGGTTATGTATATAATATGCAGCTTGCCTCGCTAACCTTGTAAAGTTAGACTCATACTTTGCGACATTCTCATCCTCCTTCTGCCTCAGGCTCAGAAATTGCCTTTCCATATCTGCTCGAAGGCCATGAGGAAAGTATTTTTATAATAAAATCTCTTTGAACTCCCTCCATTCCATAGTCGTTACGTCATCATCTTCCTTTTTGTTTTGAATCAGCGACCACCACTGATCGACATCTCCGGTGAGGCGGTAAACTGCCATGATAACCTTCTCCCTTTCGCTACTCCCCAAGGCATGGAATATTTTCTCTAAGGAGTTTATCCATTACTCAGCTACTAATGGATTTGTACCCCCATTAAATGTTGGCGGTTGTTGCCTCATGAAGCGGTATAACATTGATCATCCACGTTGCGGATCAGGGTGATCCATATGAGTAAGATTATTATTCATAACCTGAGTGAGTTGTCCCAGTATAGTAATAAGTTGATCAGCACCAGTTGTATCTCCGGATCCACAATAATTATCTTGAGCAGGAGGGAAATCCCTACACAGAGTGCGTGCATTAATACGGTTTCCATTCTTTCCACTAGGCACCATTTATAAACAATGGCATAAACTAGATTAGTTTATGAATCAAAATACATAAATCCATACTTGTAAAATACTTAACATAAATTGAACTATTTATGGACATAATCCATAATCATAAAAATGTTTTCTTTGAAAAATTATATACTCATAACCCTTCATAGTGGTTTATAAAGAAAACGAGAATTATCCTAAGCATATCCCACGAGAGTGTCGTAACCAAGAGTGCAGCAAGGCCCGTTGTCGTGCACCAGTTCCCGTTCGATTCTAGCTCAAAGTGGTGTTTTCGGGTTTTACCCCTAGGTACATCTGTGCCAGATCCGCCTCTACCTGCTCGTATCCAGACATGGATGTATTGCTCGGAAAACTCACAAAATCTCTACAATAACAAAATTCTAGGAATTTCTTCTATACTAATCCTCAAAGTCTATCTTTGGGATATGTGCTCTAATAATAGTTTTATCTAAATCAAGCTTCCAAAGTTAGTACTAAACTTCCTCTGATACAAACTATTACGCCCCGACCCCAGTTACCCAGAGTTGGTGCATTACTTCGTAACATTGGCATGATCACAAAAGATCAAGTCTCGAAAGACCGATTAGTTTAGTATCCTTTGAAACACTAGATACATTCATAAATGTTACATTACATCATAAAGAGAAAAACTAATAACAAAGTCTTCATAGTCCACACTCATATCCTATTCTGACTATCCCTGTAGTTCATTCATAAAATACTTCTTCACATCTTGGAAAATATTAAAACATTGAAAGGGGTGAGCTCATATGGTCAGTAAGGATAAAAATATTTCGGAAGCTTTCATAAAAAAACATAAACATTTAAGGCAATGTATAACTAAAATAAAAGCCTTTTAAACTTGAACTTTAGCATAATATGGAAAAAGTAAAATGAAATAATTCCATTTACTTACTCACATGGATATTCTACTAGTCGAATAATCACATGAAATATCATTAACCACTTTCATAATGATGGAATGCATAATGCCAGACAATCATAACCACGTAGTCAAGGCCTCGTGCCAAGACCACAAATAAGATTTTGTCAAGGCCTCGTGCCAAGACACTAGTTTGTCTCATGAGACCTACCGATGCATCGAGGAGCTATAGCGGGCTCCACCCGTCACTTTTTAAGTCCAATGCATTCCTCATATGAATAGGTTTAAACATATCATAAACCATAACATAATCGTATCACATAAAACATGCATAAAGGAAACATACCATTTCCACATTTCAATGAAAAGATATCAATACAACACATTGATATAATAAAAACTCTTTCAAAACCATTTTCAATACCAAAATAAAAGAAAGATAAAAATTTGTATTTAATTTTCATTAAACAAAAGTGATGGTTTGTAGAGGAAGCTGAAACTCAAATAATGGTCACGGCGGCGGAGAAGTAATTTTCGCCGCATAATTAATGAAAGAAAAACATTCCCTTTTTGTCGTTTAGTAAAACTCTTTGTATAAAAAGATTCCTTTTAAATTAATGTAAAAGTCAAAGGGGTTTATACACCGTATAAAGGAAAGTTCTGTATAAAACCAAATATGCCTCAATGAAAGGAGATTGAGACGAAGTCCCTTACAAAGATATTTTTTTAAATAAAATAGATCTATTATGTGTGTTTACTATAACTACACATAAATAAGATACAAATACATTATAGAACATAATAATATCATGACATAATTTTAAAATAGGAGATTAACCCAAAGAATGGAAATTGGGTTAAGAAATTCCCTTACCTTGTGTCCGACTTGATTCGACCATTATTTAACCTCCTGAATAATAAAATATAGTTAATATCTACCATTTTCAATTTCATTATCCTTTTTATATCACTTATTACAATGTTATGAACATTATGTAATTATTTAAGTTAATAACGGTCGTTTTGTCGATTTTTGGAACTTGAGTCAATAATAAACTTCTTATAATTACAAGTTGTTTATGTGGTAGAATATCCATTATATCCAGAATTATATTCATGATGTAGATATCATATATATCATATATATATCCAGTATATACATTCATTCATAATATTACGTAACATTTAGAGGTAAGAAATGAAATGCACCGTTCATGGAGACGGTAAGCCGTACGTACGCATGAACGCTACTTTAATTTCTATTTCGTATTTAATGGAATGAAATATTGATGATATAAATCTATAATATAATTCCAGTACAATCTAGCATATAATACCATTTAATACATCCTTTATACATCCCACATATGGTATTAACGATTCAAATCACTTTGAGGAAGCTGTAGTCCTCACTTCCTAAAATGAAAATATCGTGTTTACCCATAATGGAAACTATAAAGTATTCCATAAATGAGAAATACAGAAGCATAAGGAAAACATAAACATATTATATATCATATATAAATATAGTGTCATCTTAATGGCCACTTTTAAAGGTGTTATATTAGTGTTGAACAATCATCGTTTCGTGAGGTAGAAATTCGCCATCGACAAAAACAGTATGTTCTTTAACCATTAGATGTAGGTGGGTGTAAGTGTAGCTCAAATACATATTATAACAACATCCTAGTATATTGAGGATACTGTTTTTGTTACAAAAGAAATTAATAAAAAGTGTTTAGGGGTTTGGAGAAGAAAAATAAACCAAAACAACATTAGAGAAGACATTACCTTAAAATCGGGCAACTCTTTTTGATTTTAGCCAAAGGCTTCCTTGGAAAGAGTTCTGCCCAAAGTGAGGCTTCTAGGAGTAAGAGGGGGAAGTTGGGAGAGTATTTGGGCAGAGGTTGGCCAAGACAAATGGATTGAAAGTGTGAATGTGGTGGTAGAGTTGGGGGCCTTTTATAAGTGGAGAGGAGGGGCACTCCTGGAAAGTAAAGAAAAGTCACTTTATTATAAAATGAGTTTCGGATTTTAGAGGTCCCCCACTTATATAATTAGAGGCTAAGGTGATAAGGGTTCGAAATATACTCATCCAATAGGTTTTTGACTAGTTTAAGCCTTGTATTTTGCATTATCTTTTTATTTTATTTAAATCGTTAAATAATGAGGTCATCGCTGCATCATCATGATGCCATAAATAATTTAATTTATTTAATGTCTAAAAATTATAAAAAAATACTATTATGTAGGAAATATTTTTATCTTTCCAATTACTATTTATAGTCAAAAATATGCCTTGTATAACCCCATGTAAAAATTGTTTTAGCAAAACATTTCATGTTTGTGTCATTTTTTACTTTAAGATTAAATAAAAGGTATTTATGTCATTTTCCAACTAAAGTGGCTCCATGGGTTCCCCAAGTTGACCCATGGATTTTATTGGTCGGCCATGGCACATCAAATGAGGGTAAGACATGTTTCAAGCTCATCTCATATTATTAAAACATTATTTTTACCTTAAACTACACTAATTACCTCTAATCGCGATTCAGAACTTAAAAGTTACTATTCACCAAAAAATTATTTTAATCTCATTGAACCACATTTTACTTCTTAATAAAAACCATGTATGTAGGATTTTTGAAATTAAAAACATAGAAGTGATAAAATTTAATTTAAACGAAAAATCAGTTTTTATAAATACCACATAGTGGTTTCACTATTCATCAAAAATTGATGTTTTTCAGAAAAATCCCAAAAATTCACCCTATGATATATTTGATATTCTGATTTCAAAAATGATGACTATTTTAAAAAATTCCAAACATATAAGTTTCATTAATTAATTTTATAATTAATTCCCTCAGTCACAACAAATAGCGTGTTTTTAAGAAACAATTTATATCAAAAGATTGACAATTGTTCATGACCAATTTCATTGTTAAATTAATTCTAATGACCACCATTGGATAAAATGGTAAAAATTTATTATAATTATACTTTAAAACCACTAAATAGTATAATTTATCACAATAAATTATTTTGATTAAAAAATTTGTTTTAAGTATTTTTCAATATTCATAAAAAATTGGAAGTTCTCAGAAAGTTACAAAAAATTCAACTTATGATTTTTTTGATATTACGAATACAAAAACGAAGTCCATTTGGAAAAATAAAATTTATAAAATTTCATAAATTAGGTATTACTATTCATAACGACTACTTTGATTAATTACTGTGTGTTAGAACTCGAAGTTGCGTACAATGCAAGCTATTGCATTATTGAATGAGAAGCATATCATGGAAACTCGGGGTGCTACATGAACATTACGAATGCCACCGGTTGAAGTTGCTCCAAAATTTATGGAAAAATATGGTTTTTGGAGGAAAATCATACCCTTGTAGATCACTCCTATAAATACCTGGTCATTTATATAAACTCTTAACATTTGGATTTTGAGTCATGTGAGAGTTCTAACAAAAAATTATTTGAGAAAAATCTCTAAATAAATTAAGTTGTGAACAGTTTTTTCAACATACATAAGATCATCAATAGGATTTTTTCTACATAGTGTGATTTTGATTATTAATAATTATGATCATGGAATTCTATGGTTATGAAGATAGTGGTTTGGATTCCCTACATAATCAAGGGATTCCATGTTGATGGAAGATAGAGGTTACGATCACCATACAGATCGAGGGATATTGGGGATAGCAATATAGATACTTATTTTCGTATAGAGGGATTACTATATAGTGGTAAGAATGAATTTAATTAATGTATTTTCCAATGGACCCTAATCAAAGGCGTCTTGGATACCCTACACTTTGTGTTAAATGAATTTTATTCTTTACATGTACTTTTATTTCTTCTTTATTTTGTTATAAATATAAATAGAAAATTTCTTACACTTTTTCATTTATTGTACCTCTGATAAATGATTCTATAATCTTTAATGTAGAGTCCTATTTAAGTATACATGTGTGATTATTTTTTAATAAATTCTTTGTATTTGGATGTTGGGCCCTTCAGATCTATTTTATGATGATTGTAGAGGGTTTTGTGAATGTTATTTGTTTAACATTGTAAAACACAATTTCCGTAAGGTTTAAAACTAACATTTTTAAACACAAAATTCACCCCTATTGTATTTGCGCATATAAATATTATATATTGATCCTAAAATTTAAAAATTGGTCTATGTTAAGAAAATCACTATGCATAAGGGAATAAATATAGCCCCTCTCTCACTAGGGATAGACGCATCACATCAACACATTATCCTCCCCTCAAAGCCTCAGTTGTGGTGGTATGAAACTATTAGGGAAATAGATCCTTATTCCCCTTCCCTAACCCATTCAATTTTGGGTGGATCTTAGAGCCTCAGTCTAACATGACCCATTTTTGTAGAACCCTAGATCAATACCCCACTCAACCAAGCCATGTGCACATGCTTTTTATCCATTCACCACACACATACCATATCACAACCAAACCCAATGAAAACCAATAACAATGGCATTTAATAACCATCAACATGGGAAGCAATACTATTCCATAACTCATTAAAACATTTTCTAATTCTCCTGCATTTACCCATTAAGTGTATTCAACATTTACCATACATTATCCAATATTCACCAATTACCAAACATTATACAATCCAACCAATTTATCATTTAACAATAATTTTTCCACTATGTCATTTTAATAATAATTATTATATCACATAGAACAACCACTTTATTAAATTAATCCCAGTAGGTATACCCCCTAATTCCCATGTATTAACCCTTTCATCTTGTTTTTCAATTCAGTTATGAAAACACATTTACATTCTCTTCAATTCACATGAAATTTACAATTTAACATGTTAATCATTTAAAATACACTAATACCCTTTGGTATTTATACAAGACTCATAATCCATTAAACATTATCTCATTTATCTTGTTTATTATTCATAAGGCTTAGACCATCCAACCATTACCCATTGTCTATATCATAGTTCATATAACCCATTGGTATTACACTAAATGCCTAGTGATGACATTTTTAACCATAGTAAACACTATCATTGTCCCATTTCAACTCAACTGACAATATTAAAATGTTATCCATGAGCTCTACATCATCACACAACAACTATACACTAATGCATAATAATTTATATGTTCGACAAAGCTGGAACACCCATTGGGTGACCCAAAATCATTCTAATCATCCTCCACGCATCCTGTGAGGATCAAGAGGGATTAAATTCATCAATTAGACACCCATTATTCCAAATCCCACTATTGGAATCAACACCATATCAAAGGATAATGAAGAAAATAATTCCATATGCCCAAATCTACATAAAAACTATAGGATATAAATTATAGACCACCTAGCTCAAATCTATTTACAAAGAAACCCTTAATCGATGCCTTAGATATGGATTCAACCACACTTTTAAGAATAAACCTATATATAACCAAAAAAGTATGGTCTTTAGAGCTTTAAAATAATATGGGATAAACAAAAAACCCAAATCTGGAATTGATAAGAAAGATGAGCATTATTCCTACCTGGGGATTCAATCTGCAACCAAATGCACTCAATACAGAAAAGAATCAATGGAGAACCACCACTGGGAATCTTGGATTGATTTATTTTATCCTTAGGGTAGATAGGGGAAGAAATTAGGCATAACTAATTAGGGAATCTAAATATACCAAAATGGAAGAACTGTAAATTTCGTAACAATTTAAGAGGCACATTGTTTTCCTACATGGTTTACCAAACCATGTGTGAACCATATGCATACAAAATCCAAAAAAAGTCAGTATGGATGGAAAACACGACATAACCACACATTTTACAAACAATGTTCCAACATTGTGATATGAAAATGTCCAAAACTGAAAAATTCATTTATCCACCTTGCAAAGTTTATTTAACTTTGTGCCAAACATGTGATAATTGTGTTCCTTGTATAGGGTGGCCTGATTTTCATTTCATTCATGTCCCAAACACTTGATACACCCCCATGTCCCCTCATGAACCTGAGAAACATCCCATTAACAAAAAAAAGAGATTCAAACCAAAATCTAAAAAGCATGTGCACATGGATTGAATTGATTATTTCATGAAAATAAAAATTTAAAATTTCACGAGGCCTAATTCAACACCTCTAATATTTATTCACCTAATCCAATGGAAGTAGTAATTATTAATTCAGATATCGATCATAAATCCCCCACCTCCCTAAAAATATTTAACAAGGGTCAATGTGAGTATAATAAAACAATTATGGGAATAGTAACAATAATACACAAGGAAAGCCTACATGGCCTATAAAACTTCATTTTCATCAAGATGATGATAAAAAACAAATATGGTGAAATACCACTCTAAAATCCATTAAATGGTTAATGAAATAAAAATTCAATTAATTAATGGAAGATAATAACACATCTAATCAGAAAATATAAATTTCACTTTTATAATGATCATGAAAATCTAAAGGTTGATTATAGGGAACACATGTCAAACTATATGAAACTTAGTATTTAAATAAGCATAAATAAGTAGTTGTTAATGTAATGGGTCACCCAAATTTCTTATATAAAATAAAATAAATAACATATTAGTGTGATAGGTTTGTTTATTCTACAAAAATTTCATGAAATAGATATAATTCATTGATATACCCAAATAATGGGGAGTTTTACCATTTAATATTATTACCATCAGGGAAATTCATAGTTTAATGTGTATCTTGAAACCATAATTCATGAACACCTGAAAATCGTATCTCATATATAGGCCAACATCTAAAATAAAAGACCTCCCTCAACTATGAACACAACATAATACAAACAACATTGATTAACACTACCAAATAAAAATATGAATTCTATAGCCAAGTCTTCTATGATACAATAACCCATATCATTTTGTAATCATACCCATTAAATATTAAACATGAATCATACTGATACATTCAATGTAAAAACCTGAGAACTCATGGGGAAACCAATAATGGAATGATAATTATTCTTTCACAAAACCTGACTCGTGTGGTGGTGTCTACTAAATAATAGAAATATAAATATAAATAAAAAACCAATCAATCCCAATATAAGGGTAAATATCATGGTCATTGTATTTATAACTAAACATGAAAAAAACCACACACATACACTGACATGAACTACCAAAAACAATCATTAAACATACTAACTATAATAAAATTATAAAATAAACAAAAAATTATATATTCCAATTTCATAATATCATCATCAATTTCTATATTTTTTCATTAAAATCCATGTTTTATCTATTTATTCCAAAAATAATTATTAACACACTATATTCCTTAAAAAATATTTTAATTCATATCATTACAATTATTTTTACCCATATAATTTTTTTTATTACCATTCACATCGCTGCACGTCATTTTCACATCAAATATATGATAAATTAGTCCCCATTCATCATAAAACATCCATATTGATGTTTTTATAATCACATTTATGAATTACTAGTTGAAAAAATAGATATGATGAAATACCACTCGAAAATCCTTTAAACGTTGAATGAAATAAAAATTTAATGAATTAATGGAAGATAATAACACCTCTAATCTGAAAATATAAATTTCACTTTTATGATGATCATGAAACAGTAATGGATGATTATAGGGAACGAATCTCAAACTATATGACAATTTGTATTTATATATGGTTAAATATATTCTTGTTAATTTTATAGGACACAAAAATTTATTATATAAAATAAAATAAATAACCTACTAGTGTGATAGGTATGATTATTCAACAAAGGTGTCAAGAAATAGATTTAATTAATTGATATATCCAAATAATGGGGTGTTTGACCATTAAAAATGATTTAGATCAATGAAATTCATAGTGTAATGTGTATCTAGAAACCATAAATCATGAACACATGAAAACAATATCTCATATATAGGCCAACATCTAAAATAAAAGAACTCCCTCAACCATGAACACGACATAATACAAAAACCTTGAATTGATCCTACCAAATAATGAATAAAAATGAATTCTATAGCCAAGTATTATATGATACAATGACCCTAATCATTGTATAATCTTACCCATTAAATATTAAACATGAAAACCCCTGATACTTTCCATGTCAAAACTTGAAAACTCATATGGAAACAAATAAGGGAATGCTAATTATTCTCTCACTAAAATTTCATGTATGATAATAAATATTATCATGAAATAACTATATTAAAAATGACACAACACAATAGGATACATAAATTCAAATCCTCCAACAAACTAAAAATAGATCAATACCTTTTCCCATTATATAATCCCAGATAGAGACAAAATATTCTACCTGTACTCCAATAATCCTCAACTCTTTGCCTCTAATCATCCATTGGATACTAATAATAAATAAAAATCACAAAGGATTTCATTAAGAATGGTCACACCTTTATATTTGATACCAATTAATATTTTCACATCCATGAGAATAAAATAAAATAAATTAAAATAGGAATGATTAAAACAATATATATAGAGATGAATGTTCTGTAATGAGTTATATAATATTGTAAACCCCCTAAATCACACCAAGAAGGTGAAACCAATGAGTAAAACCCATATATTCTCACATTACAGGCCATTTATGGTGGCACCCCCACATTCTACTTACGTAACGTTAACTATGAGGTCATTTCAGACATAAAAGTATTCATTTAGTTAAATAGAACCTAATACCCTTGAATGTTAATATATACTAATGTCAACCTTATTTAATAATATATTTTATTGATATAATAACCACAAAAAATTTGTATCAAATAAGAATATTGTTATTCATATTTCTCCAAAATGGTTATGATAAGATAAAATAATTTTTATATCATTACCTAATAAATAAACCCCTACTACCCTTTTCCACATTAATAATCACTAAACATGATTACATTTTATAATATTAGTATAAATTCGTTGAATCAAGAAAATAAAAATTTAACTTCTAAATAATTTCGTGTGTTGAAAAAACCATTAGGAATTTTAAAAAACATTAAAATATCTATTTGATTTTAATTTCAACTTTTAGGATCCAAAAAAGTGAAATCAACAATTATATTAAAACAAAAACCAAAATAAAATATCAAAAACAAATTATTATATAGAAATAAAAATATCTCTAAATCACATTAAAAATGATTTAAAGAATTACTACTAAGTTGAATAAACATACTATATTAGATTATACATTTATTTTTTTGAAACCAGACGTAAATTATTAAAAATAAACATCCCCAAAAGTATAAAAAATTTAATTGGAAAAACACATAACTAATACAACGAACACCATGAAGCATGATGAAAACATATAGTTTATATACCTGTAAAAAACAACTAAACATATCAGATAACCTAGAATAAGGTAGCTATATCTAACCATTTCCAATCCTCAAAAATATTCTTATACAATGAAGGACCACCAAAATATAAAACATATCCTATCATCAAACCCACAACCTATAGTTACATCATCTATCAAATTAACTAATTAGAACAAACCCCATTTTATATAATCAACAAAATACCTAACATATAACCAATATATCAAATTCAATCTCCTAACCCATTATCTAATCTCCAAAAAAAATTTAGAATCAAAATATAACATTCACATGTATTAATTTTTGATGAGGTTTTTATATTGTCCAATGAGTATGACAAAATAAACTCCATGATGGAGTACAACATTTCAATTTTTTGAAATTCAATAGTTACATTTATACATTTATACATTTATCCTTGGACAACATAGAAATAAATTATTTTGTAATCCTCCAAAGAATATCCAGTTAAGAAAACACTATATGTTAAAGATGATTGATCATCAATCAAAATTTATTATGATCTTGAAAAATACCCCTTAAAATATAACTCAAAATTGATCTTGAATTAATGAAATCTCAAATTAAACCTTAACCTCATCTACTCATTAATAAATATCATGATCTAACACACCAATAAAAAAATTACATCATTCCACAAAAATTCAATTTAATTTTTTCTAAATATTCTTCCATTTATTTATTGATTATGAAAATTTGAAAATTATTTCATGGAATATATTCAATGAAAATATCAAAATAAAAAAGGTTAATTGAAATAAATAATTGATTTAGAAATATTATGGAAGAAAAAACACTTATTAGTGGGTAAATTTTCCATACATCATTGAATATACAAAAAGATGTACTTCATGAATATAATATTTTAATTTTCCCAAACTAATATAATCAATTCCAACAACATAAAAACTACCACATTAATTTAATATCACTAACCAAAAAACCATAACATAAAAAACATTCCAATTTTGTTTTCTCATTAATCATTACCAACCCCTAACCATCCTAACTATTTATATCTATAATGAACCTCAAAAATTCCATCATAGATAATGTCCACACACTTCTCGTAAATATATTCAAATTGAATATTTTTTTTCAAATGAAATTTATAATTAATTGTAATCATGTAAAACATCATTCAATATGACACACTCAAAAATTTAGATTAAAAAAACTGCATAGCCTTCAGTAAAAAATCCCAAAAATATAATTTTTCAAATAAATTTTTAATAACCTCATTATTAATAGGTATCATAAAACTAATGTATAAATCATATATGATCAAATAAAAAATATGACATAAGATCATTTAAAAATTCTATATCCAAATTATTATAATAATACGTGACATGTCAAAAAATTGAAAATATGAAACTGAACTAATTCATATATTCAATATTAATGTCCCTTTAATTTTTTCCACCGCATGCGTTTTTTATACTGTACGTAGGTAATCCCCAAAATTTTAATTTCATTAAATAATTATTTCATCATATAAATTATTAATATATTTAATTAATATTATCAATTTTCAATTTTATAATTCATTACATTATAGGGTTACCATTCAAAACAAGTTCAACATTATATTAAAAATCTGAAGGAATAATTTAATCACATGGAAAATAATATCTCAAAAATATTTACAATAAGAATACATATTTGAAAAAAAAATACTAATGAATTCATCATAACCCTAAATCCAAACATATAGATACGAAATAAGAATTTTCTCAATTATAAACAAGGATTACACTTATGATCACATAATTTGATTCATTTAAAAATATTCTTTAAATTTAAATTTTTTTAACACATTCATAAAATAATGATATATACACGTCTCCTAGTTATCAAAAAATAAATCAATATCAACTTATCTCTTATGATATGTATGCTTCTCAACTTTGTGTTAGATTATAATTAGACATGTAAATAATTTCCTCAATGTAATCCCATTATAAATTACACTTAATGATTAATTTATTATAATTTAAAAAAAATCACATGTTTTCAAAACACATTCAAGTTTCCAAACTCTTTCCAAATTCTCATCCATAGCATTGAAACCACTCTATCAGGAAATTTTCACAAATTAGAACCCTCCTCAAGCTTCTAGTGGAGATGATGTTGGTCCTAAATAACACCTCTACTAGTGTACAAGTTGTTCTATAGTAGAAATGATATAAAAATAATCACATGTGATCAATATCCCCAATAAATATCACAAAAAATAGAGGAAAATAGTAATAAATTACATAATAATACTAATAAACAACCCACAATCCCATAAATATTTTCAATGTCATATTAAAAGAAAATTTCATCAATAAAATTATTAATTTGACACTTCTTCCACTAACAATGACATTGAAAATTCACTATATGGGAAATTGAGAACTATTAAAATTAAAAAAACCCTCCATGAAAAATGTCGATACATATATATATTGATTAGTATACTAATATAATATGTAGAATCCATGACAATACTACTCATGAAAATATTGAATAATCAAAAACATAGTTCATTTTGTAAAAAATCACATCATCTCATCACTTATGTCCCCTAACAAATAAACCATAATCACCATATCACACCAAAAAGATTCCATATCTAGTATTTGTGACATATAATCTAAAGAATATACTAGGATAAAATCCCACAACCACTTCCTCAATAATTTATGCTCCCACATTCCCCAATTGTATATTCAATGTAGCCCCTTTACTTCCATGGTAATATTACTACATTTATCAAACAACATAAAATACATAACCACATATACATATCAAACTACCACATGCCACCTACCACAAACATATACCAAATAAACACATATAAGAAACATAAAATATCTTCATCAAAGTTGTTAAAAGTAAATGTAAGGACCTAATCATCATTCCATCTTATAGGGTTTTAAATACACCATCATGCATCCATAACATTACCACATTATTAGTAAGAATATTTATAGATTATAGTCTCAATAAATTATATCCCATGAATATATGTCATAACATTAATCCATCACAGCTTATAATATTTCATGAAGATCGTGATGGAAATGGTGAGTGGTTATCCAACCAGATCACCCCAATAATAGATTTTTTGGAAAACATCCAAAGCCCAATAACATCATATGGGTGACGACAATGAAACTTTTCTCGTGTGGTGGTGTCTACTGTATAATATAAATATAAATAAAAAAAATTCAAACAATCCCAATACAAGGGTAAATATCTGAGGCATTTTATTTATAACTAAATATGAAAAAATACCACACACTCATATAGACATGAACTACCAAAAAACAACCATTAAACATACTAACTATAATAAAATTATAAAATAGAAAAAAAATATAACTTCCAATTTCATAATATCATCATCAATTTCTATATTTTTCATAACCATCCAAATTTTATCCATTATGTCCAAAAATAATTATTAAAACAATATATTAACTAAAAAATATTTTAATTTATTTAATTAAAATTATGTTTACCCATATCATTTCATTATTACCAGTCACATAACTACACAACAGTTTCACATCAAATAAATGATCAATTCGTCACAATTCATCACAAAACATCCATATTGATGTTTTCATAAAAACATTTAAATTTTACTAAATAAACAATATTACATATTAGTATAAAACAATGACACGCCTAAAAATAGAAACCACTAAATTTAAAAAAAATACAACCATATGTTATAACAATAACTATAATAATCAATTCCACAACATCCAAAATATATCCGATCTCATTTTCTTACGATCCTTTATATCCACCACCAAATTGATGATATATCACCACTCCAATTAAAAAAACATAATTAAAAACTATAAAAATGGAGAAAGGTGAAATATCATTTACCACTGTAAAAAACCTTTTTTATTCATCTCATTTTATTAATTTCTCACTGTATGAGTTACCAAGTCTAAAAAATTTACATATTTTTTAAATTCAATTTGTTTAGTAATTTTCAGTTTCTTCCAATTTTATATGTTGATTGGAAAACAAATAGTAATAAAAACGTCTATAAATTTACACATTTCATTCCTCATACATTAATGTAAATGAAATAATATAAAACATTAAGAAACACATGTTATTAATATATACCCATGAAACATCCCTAGTTTGATTTAATATCATTAATAAATTTATTATAAATTTATATCATTTTTTAATATTTCATTTATAGTTTAATATTTACACATAATTAAATTAATTATGTATTTAGTATCCCCCACCTTATCTGAATATTCAATATTTATCGCTTATAAATGATGAGATAAGGGCAGCCACATTACAATGAATTCCAATGGCAAATCTCAAATACAAATCGAACATAAATTTCCAATAATAATATAAAAAAATATAACCATTACTAAAAAAATACCCCATATGAAACCTCCCCATGTGAAATGAGAAAAAATAAATTATAGAAATTTGAGTATAATCAATACTTGGATCCTAAAATATTATTCAATAAAGATAAGGATTATGCCCCACTAATGAATTATCAAATAAAAATTATGATATGAATTAAAAAGTTTAGGTTTTTTTGGTGACCAATAAAATTGGAGAAAATTAAAAGGGTCAATGAATATATAATAAAAAGGGAAAACTATTTCATAGAAATTCTTGTAACATAATAGAATAAAAATTAATAATTCATATTGTGGTCACTCAAAATATAAATTCATTTTACTGATTGAATTAGATTTAATTAATGTTACAATTATACATTAATAGTCATTCCTTAATTTTAAACACCTAAATATCCCTAATAAAACCATTCCCTACATCTCAAGCCCATAAACTCCACTAATCATGACCATGATGTAACACAAACTCCAAGATAAAAAGAATCCAAAAATCCAAACATGTATGAGTTCTAAAATAAAAAAATAGTAATATGACCATTATTATTTTATTGTAAATCCAATGTAATATTAAAATAGATTTAGTCCATGATTATCCATTTTAAAACCATAAATTCATTTCATAAATTAAAATATGTTATCAATGTATGAATTAAAAACATAATATGTTCATTCCCAAGCCTCAATATATCTACCAACATTATAACATTACATAACATGGTCAATTTCCTTAGACTACAAAAGACACTCTTCCATTACGTTCCAATTACACTAAAATTCTTATGGGTAGCGATTAATATATCTATATAGTCATAAATTCAACAAAACAATCTAATTAGTCTGAATTATTATATTCCAACATTTCTTCTTATATATCTCAGACTAAAAATCTAAATTATAATCCATGATAACTATAATATAATGTGTATATATTGGTCAAGAAAAAGTGGTGACCCTAGTCCATCCACATCATTCAGTTAACAAATAATATTGAGTACATTGGAAGAGACTAAATAACCTTCTCACTTTTTGAATCAAAAGAGAAATGTGATTATATCAAACTCATCATGATATACATTCAATGATAGATTCTTTTATGATTCTCTATCATCATAAATGTGATCATATTTGAGTGGATTATTTTTATGTATTCCTAAATGAAATATTAATTAAATTATAATACAACTGTAAATATTTTATATACATATCATATATATCTATATCTATTTATTGAATGAAATCACTAGTTGGTAACTCCATAAGAATGTTTCCTAGCATATAGAATATTCCATCTTGTAAATGAATTATTCTTAGGTTTCTATAGTTGTATGAGAAGTCTATTTCATTAAAAATATATACTTAAAATGTTCATATATAACTTATGTTGTATTACTTTGATTACATTTTATATTCACAAATTATTATAATAGATAATTGTTCATAATTTTATTTTATTGAATATGCTCTAAATAAGATGATAAACCCTATAAAATCACATCATATCCTTCTGTATACCAATATCTATATTTTTATATTAAATTAGACTGATTTTTAATTTATCCGGGATCTTATTCATATATCTAGCTAATCATGAAAATCATATCATATTAGACTCATGGATAGTTCAAAAAATAACTAATTTCCAAATCTATCACATGGATAAACTATGTATTATTCCATTAGTATCCTTCCTGATATATTGTTTATGTGTAATCCACATAGTAAACTTAATATATGAGTAAATACAATTATTTTAAATATTATAACTATTTTTATATATAGTTTAATCCATTTTTATCATACCTTTTTAGAAAATATAATATGGAATGGTCAAGGTAATGAAAAGAATTTTATTTAAAAATAATGAGACACTTGGTGTTTCTAAATGCAATTTAATCACAATATATTATCTCTTATTGTTATTTCAAATGTTTTCATGTTTTTAATGATTTAGTTTTTAATCACTATTCATTTCCTCAAATAATTAAATTTAAATCATACAGTTTTTAACTCCTTACAAAACACAAATATATTTTCAATAACCAAAACTACAATAAATTGATATTTATAAATATAAGAAATTAATCCTTTTAATAATATATGAATAACCCTTTTACTTAATTTATTAAAACCATATAATGTAAAAATATAACACAAGAGTATGCATGGATTGATTGGATTTTGACATATTATGTTATAGACAATGTATAATACTCGAGTGATGTAAGATATGTCACTCAATGTCCCCCTCCACGAAATTGTTTAAACAAGAGCAACATAAATATCTTCACAACCCTTGATCCTGATAGAAATATAATATAATTATCTTTTTAATTGAAGGTTATATCCTAATATATGCAAGTATGAAGTTAGAGGAAATATAAATATGTTTCAATAAGTTGTATGTAACTCCTAAATAATATGCATACTAATTTCAAGAAAAACATTAAAAATATAAACTAGAGTATAAAATTGAATTATTTATATCAAATAACTAAAATAAAAAGTATCTTTTTAAGAAATTATTATATATTAATAAAAATTTCACAAATTTAAAAATATTGGAAACATTTATGTAGAATTAAAATATAAATTATAAAAAATATTTCATAATAAGATTGATTAATATGAAAATTTTACATTTATAATGTATGATGACTTCATATCATCATATGCCTTATTTGTATATGAAATATTTTAGGTTTTAATTTTTTTTATATTTATGAATATTCTTATTAACATATTAAAAAAATTTAACAAATTATAAAACCATTTACATAAATAACACATTTCATTAATGTAAGGATACAATTTAATCATTTTATTTTTACATTTATACATGAATAATAAATAAATAAATACACATTAATATTTCAAGTAATTTTTACTATTGAAGAACATTTTAATCTCATATCAAAACAATGGAAAGAAATATAGTATAAATCCTCTCTTCAGATTGGGTCTTGGTAATCAAAACCCATACTCGTAAAGGAGCTTATTATTTTAAATGTATATATTTTAAAAATATATATATTAAAATAAACCATAAAAACCATGTTTTTCAGGTCGTATTTCTCAATTGAACTCCTCAAGATTGATGATAATTTTGGAATATATTTTGAGATATGCATTCTATTTTGGTGATGTTTTTCTAGTAGAGCTTCCATATTGGAAGAGATATATTAACCATTACATTTTATCTAGTATTCATTATTGTGATATTACTTATTTTATACTGGTATTATGTAATCTAATTCTATTAAATTTCAAACAATTTCCAAAACAGTGTGAAAATTTAAACTATGTCATGTATTGTCCTCATGTTGATTTCATCATTATATAATAATCACCAAAACAAATAATAAAGAAATTTTATATGATTCTATAATATTCATAATTCCAAATCACCAATTTCTACAAAACTATGGCATGGTTTTATAAAAATACAATCATTTCAATCTATTTTACGTTGATGTCTTACAAATTATAAATAAAATTGACATATAAAATTGGATGTGTCTTAATATAAATACAATTTATTTTATTGTTATATTTTCCAAAATATGATAATTAAAGACAATAATAAATTAATAGGATATTGTAATATTGAAAATATTTTATGTGATAAAACATATCAAATTGATGGAGAAAAAAAATCCTAAAATACTAATATAGTTTCACATGATTTAGATTGATACACTGTGAATGAATAATGTTATACTATTCTCTATTTAATTATTCTAGATTATAATAAAAGTATTATGTACATAATAAATAATAGACTAACTACTCATTTTCTTCCAAGATTTATATGTATATCAAAAATATTTTGATTCAATAAAATCTTCTCCCTCTATTCTATGCTCTACAAGATCCTTTCATAGTGGAATTAAATAAAGAGGGCTAAATAATTATATGATATTGAGTAGACTTAATTTATGATAATATATGGTGATTATAATTAAAATAAAACATAGTTATATTGGTATTATAAAATCAAATTTGCATCCTCATATTTATGACACATTTCTCAAAAACAAATCAATCATTTTTTCTCCATGTATCATTCGTGTCTATTTTCTAGGATTTTGTATTAATAAATTACGATATTTAATAATAAAACCCATCCAATACACCATCATAGGATGAATAACTAATAATTATAACTACTGTTTATGAATTTAACTAAGATCCACCTATTATCACATGATGCTAATGTACATAAATACAGGATACCACTAGCACCCTCACAAGCGATGTATATTTTATTTTATACTTAAAAAATTCTTACTAGGCCCCCACCAACCTAGAATGAGATATTTATAGTTTTCTAGACATAAAAATGGTCCAAATAATCACCATGGTCACTCAATATGATGATATCAATCCACATAGGCCATGTCATACCATACATATAATATTGTATCATCATTGAGATGTTATTATAATCAATATTTATTTTTTAATGTTATTATATATGCATCTGTCGTCATTACAGTGGACCACTTCCATGTTCTCCAACATGACCGCCATAACTCAATCGTCTATGATCACTATAGTTTTGAGTGTAAATTACTTTTTCCCCAAGGGATAGATACACTTATGGTAATCATCAATAAAACACAACATAATGGATGCTCATACTCAATCCCAATTCATATTATATACATTAAATATCAGGTCAGTTACCTCTTCATGCATGAACTTCAATGTATCAAATCCATAATTATATATGACTCAATGAAATTACAGACTCCTATATCCATACAAAATTTTTAGTGGATCATCGATAAGGATTAAATTACACCTAAATCCACAATAGATTCACCCATACTTTCTATATACTCCTTTTAGGGCTGATTCATTACAATTCTTGAAAATCTTCCATTGATATCCTCTATCTTTGAGACCTGAAATAGTTTTATTAACTCTCATGAATGTCTAAAAAATATCTCTTACATTATAACTATTTCATAGGTATTTTTTATTTCAAGCATTATTTTGACATATATAACAAAAATCATATCATATCACACAAAACTACAAACACCAAAATTTTGTCCACTAAATATGACCATTTATTTTTTTATAACAATTTTTATGTATGATAATGAAATTACATGGGTAACCAAATTACGTGAATTATTTTAGAAATCCCCATTTTTAGTTATATGCATCAGGACCAGATATAATATAAAAAATATAAAATGTTCACATCATAATAAAAAAAATTACAAATACACTTTTTTCATTGATGATTTTTAAACACCACATACACCTTTAAAATGAGACCCTCAACTACATTTTTGTTTTCACTTCCCAACATTTCATATAAATGATAGATTTTTCAGTCTCATTTTGAGGACTAATGTGAATTCCAATTGTTTAAAAATATTTCTTATTCACAGAAAATATAAAACTATGTGAAAAGTATTCACATTCCATGATGAAAAAAATTCAATGTATTCATTTTTCCTTATATAAATGAAAAACCTCTAAGATGAAAATATCAAATTTCTATAGAACATAGTAATTTAATATTACTATTCATCCTTCCAATATTATTGAAACATCTGGTGTAGAATTTGTTATTTTCATTTTTCACTAACCAGAAACATAACTTCTCTCCTATTGGTTTTCATGAAGCATGGGAGGAATAATTTATTCATCACACAAGGCATAAAGAGATATAAATCCATCTCATTCATTCTTATATTTAATTAAAAAATGGTGTACTTCTTAATTAATTATCATCTTAGTTTAATGTATTATTTTTCATTAATTCAATCATATATTTTTTTAGTCTATGAAATACCCAATACTCATTCAAACCATTCATAAAATTCATTTATACCATTCATGAAGAAAAATTGTGATTTAAAATATGGTGTAACTCCCTTTTCTTCCTTGATATAATTAAATTCATTCATTCTATCCATTATGAAATTAAAATACATTTTATCCACCCCTAAATATTTTAATGTTATATTATGTTAATAATGATTAGATTATATGTATTTTTTAAGATATATCCAGAATTTTAATATTGTTATTTTGACTCTATCTAAAATGTTAATTTATATTATTATAGAAAAATAATTATTTATAATTTACTAAATACATAATAGTTCTTAAAACGAAATTTTAATGCATTTTTTTTATTTTATTTATCTCCCTTCGTGTTATGTGAATAACGTATACCGAATCCATTTAGTAAATCATGTTTTTGAAAAATACTTGATATAAAATAGTGAACCTATGTGAAATACATTATAGATGGAGTAGATTTATTCACTATGAATACTTATGAAATTAAAATAAAATATTTTTTTCTGACTTATTTCAATTAAAAGTCATTACTATTATTAATGAAAAATATGAAATCATCAACCACAACTAACATGGACAAGTCCTATTAATTGTTAGTTTCTCATGAATCAATAATCACTGCACTATTGTTCTACATGTGGGTTTTTTCATATTTTCATCCAATGTCTTGATTATAAAATATTAACACCAAATGCCAACAATAAATAAAATTCATAGAAATATAGTTAATATATTTTGAAAAATGTTTTATTGACATCACTTGAAAAAAGCAACTATGTAGTTTCCTAATAAAATCAACAATTTAAATGGATATAATGTACACCAAAAAAACAAAACAAAAATGAATTGGGATGTTGGCCCAATAAATCAAAACTCTATAAATTGAGAGCTATTCTACATAGAATGACTGTACCCTCATATATTTCCTTGTAATTGGAAGGTCTAGACATTTCATTTACACTGGTGGTCATGAAAAAGACTCCCCTATAAGGATTTTTCCATCTTGGCCATTGAAATTTCAATAAGTCCCTATATTCCTCAAATATTTTCATTGTCCATCATGAACATATTATTTAATACCATGCTTCTAGGAGAAGGTATCTACTATAGGAATAAAACTAATTCATTGAATAGATTTTGATCCCTTCAGTGACATGGAAACCCATAACATATACCACCATAATGAAATAGTAAGCTAGGGAAACATCATTGTCTCCCTCATATTGAGGGGTGAAGAATGCCCCTTGAAGTATTTAAGGGTCAAACAGTCTTAGTAAAACCCAATAATGGAAATATATTACCCTATATGTATTCTTAATGATGATTCCACTAGACATCATTGAGGCAATTTTTATGGTAGTTCAATCATATTACACGAATTTACATTTTTTGATATAATATGAAGATCGACAGTATAGGGAAACCACTCACCAATGTGTGTTATCATAGAAGATACATACATGATTGTTTCTAATAGTCTCCCCAAAAAATAATATTATATTGTTAAAGAGAAAATTGATACCACTACATAATATTCCACTTTAGATAAGGCCCAACAATTTTAAAATATAATTATTCTAAATAATGAGGTATGTACCATTCTTGAGACTAGATGATGTTATAATTTCATCATGACTTAAAGGTTAGCATTAATATAATTTTACCTATGTATGATGATTTATTCTCCATGTTGGTCTCACTGAGGTCTCATATTCATATGAATGTACAATAATCTTACCAAATCGATTAAAAATATATATATGTTATAAATAATCTAGTATACATACCAAGATAAATCAATTCACCCTTCTACCAGTAGATTTTGTTGAAACATTGACTAGTTTGTATAGATGGTTCCATATTAATTGATGATATACCATTAATGTTAATAAATACAATGATAAAATTTTCATTATAAATTATCTATATGATTACAAAAATTTGGTTGATATTTATTATTCTTAATTCTATACAATAGCTATTGAAATAAGTGTTGTATAATGACCATTATGGTTAGAACAAATCATTAATCAATATATTTGAATTATATATTACTCATAAAATATGTGAGTGGATATATCGATAATTATAATTCCAATTATGTAATATTATCACTCCACATATTCCAATTTTATTCCCAATCTCATATGACTGAAAATGGAATGTTTTTTCACATCATACATGAGACATTTAGTAACTTTTGTTATCGGTTCATGTCATACACATGGTATGGATAGAAACTCATGTTTCATGATTAAAGCCAATGATAGGTTATCATAGAATCACTTACAATAACATGGAACCCTATATCTAGTAGAAAAATGGAATTCATTTAATATTTTTCTATATATGGACTTATAGAAATATATAAAATCAATGAATAAGATTCATCCATTTATACAAGAGGGGTCGCGGTATGTTAACTAAAATACACTTCAACCCACTGAAATATCATTAGATAGACCATATTACATTAAATATAAATCCTTCATTTAAACTGTCTATAATGATTATTTTTAATTTATTCAACTGTAGAGGAACCATAAATGTGTGCTCTTCAAAATATCAATCAGTTTTATCATCAAGACCACCCCATTTCTAGGAATAAAAAATTCATGTCCTAAAATATTCTTTAATTAACTAAGACATTCAAATATATATCCACATAATTAATGTGGTACCCAATGTGAAATGGATGAATCCAACTATAGAAATTTCATCCATAATATTTATTTCACCTCACCTAAAAAATCATACAAATTTATTCCCAAAAAAAAACTAAAAATATGAATAATAATTTCTGTATATTCATGATATTATAATTGATACTTATATTTGTATAAAATTACATGAACCTATAGACAGTATTTTTTTTGAAATTTATTTTATAACCCACATTCCCATACACTACCGAATTTTCAAGTAGTTTATTTTGTAATTATGGTACCCCTATAATTAAGTAATAAAAACTAGTATATTTTAACCCTCACAAGTATCCAATGAACAAAATAAAATATCCAATAATTATTTATTATAGATTCAAGGTAAACAATTGATTGTTTTCTCTCATGAGGTCCCATTCCGTTCACATTGGTATGTACTATAATTTAAAAAATTAATTTCCTTGAAGGAATAATAATTTTTATCATAGTTTTATAAAATTGTCATTGTGTACAAATGAGACTAATATCCATAACAACTATTACATTACCAATAACCTTCAATCATCGTACGCATTTATAATGATCTACTACCCAATGGCTACGTGTTAATGAATTTCATCATATTAAAAAAAATCATGCCTAAAAAAGATATGAAAAATAATTTGATTTGGTGGATTTTATATTGATAAGTGTCCTTATCTATTAACACATAACTATGGTATAATCCCTCTATGGAAAAGATGAGATAATTTTTGTTAAAAATTTATTGATCGTCAATTCTTTTGAAATGATTATCCATTAGCAAGGATAAGAACAAATTCATTACCACATAATCATACCATTGGACACCAAAAAAGGCTCAAATAAATCCTATTTATATACTTATTATTTATATGAATTATGTATTTCAAATACATTAAAAAATCATTTTTTATATTCTCCATGTAAATATTCAATGTGAATTGGTCATATTGATCATGGTCTTACACCATTTTTAAAACCACCTTGGCATTAAAGGGACACAATATGTTATACCAGAGGGAGAATTATTTGGAAAATATAGAATAAAAAATTTAATAAGTCAAATTCCTCCATGATCTATCTATTTTTTATTAAATTACATAAAATAAATTAGGAATTCTTTTAATTTTAGTGGGTATGATTTATCTATAATCAACAACTTTGTATTCATAATATTCATTATGAGGTAGCTAATGATATAATTACTTCTATGTTTAGATGGGATAAATGAATCTACCAATGATTTTGAAGTATATTCTCTTCATCAACTTCATCTAGATTTTTATTTAATGATTGATATAGTGATCTATATAAAAACTAATGATTATAATGAGTTTGTTAATAATATCATTCAATATTCAACTCTGAAAATTATAAACTATAAACCTATTTATATATAGGGAAAATAATTTCCATTGAATTAAAAAAAATTATTTAATGATTTATTATTAAAGGTATTATTTTATTACATTATATGATGATTAATTATAGTGATAAATATTTTAACGATTATAAAATTATTTTTTCCATTAAGCGTCATCATATGATCCCCAAATATTGATTATGTATAATATGATAGAATTCAATTGGATATATACATGTTTCCATATAATATATTTTTTATTATATATTAATATATGGTTTAGTGACCCTCACTAACATTTTCTCATTACATCCAAAACAATGATATTATTTATTAAAATGTGTCATGATTTCACCATTACCTCATATTTCTAATAGTAACATACCTTAAAAAAAGATATGTAGGCTGAGTGTATATTCACCATATCTCAGGTCATATATAATATTATTTTAAGCATCATCAAAAAAATATTATAAATGTTCCCTTGTATACAATTTTTGAGATCTATCATTCATTTCCAAAACAAATTACATCATTTGTAACAACTACTTAAATTCCTACCGAAACATCCTTTAAAAACCCTCCAAAAAATATTTTGGTTATATTTAAAAAATTTTCATAAACTTTATAAACAAAATTACCCTGAATCACATAATCACTAAGTGTAACCCCATCACCTCTCAATGTGTTTCAAATAATAATCAATTACCAACTAAATAATTATAATAATAAAATGACATATTAAAGAATGTTAATTATAATCATACTAAAAATGGATCACTGTTAATCCATTTATTACACATGAATCATCATATATGTTTTCAACTACTATATCTTATGAAAGAATAAATTATATTATAATTATATAATATATTATACTGTGTACACATGTGAAAATGAGTATGAAAATCCCATATAAACAACTCATATGTACTCAAGTCTCTATTTATGGACTAACATAATTGATGAACAAATCCAATTTCATTCATCTAAATAGAAAATAATATAATATTCTCCTTATAAAAATATATAAATAGATATCGTAATGAATATTTTTATATAAAAAACATAAATATAATAATCTGACTCCTAGATGTCTTAGTGATTATATAAGTAGGAAAGTTTCAAATTAGTTAAACCTCAATTTGGGAAATGATCAAAAAAACATTCCCAACCACCATGAGATTAGAAAAATTTAAGGATGTAAACAATAAATGAATAAATTTATGAAGTTTATCAAGTCAGGTTCATTACCAACATAAGGTCTGGGGACATAATAAGAAATATGGAGAGTTATGTTATCCAAGTAATAGTTATTTTCTCTCTATATCTTTTGAATTTTTTTTCCAAATATATGATATATTAAAAACAAAAAATATATTTTGGGGTTCCTAATAATAGTACTTATCCATTTATACTATTCCATACATATTATAATCTTCTATAACATATATTTTGCATTAACATACCCATATGGATGACTAACATATGGATTACAATATTCTATAGAGGGAATATAAAATATAATATGATTGATGTGTTTTAAATATTACCATCATTTATAAAATATTCACATTATTTATCAACATTTGTAATGAATTATTTTTATTATCAATTACTTAAATCAATATTAATATGATCAAAAAAATTTAATGTATTACACTTTATATAGTTCATGGTTTTTATTAATCCCCTAATAAAAGTCATTAATTTTTATAAACATAATAATTCAATCTATGAATATGATATATGTAACCATTTTAGGAAACCTCTTAAAACAATATTTAACTAATATCCTAATAAGAGAAACAATGTCTTAATAGATATTCAAACCCTAATAATATGGATAATTCTAAGGCATAATTTTTTTTTGTAGACAATGAAAATATACCATTATTTAAGGATCAATTAAATGGAGAAAAAACAATCCCAATATAATATTAAAACAAAATATTTATGAAAACATAATTAATAATTTCTTTCATGTGTTTATCAAAAATAATATTCATAGTCATCATTGATCAATGTAAATCATATTTTTTTACCAATAAGGCACCTTCATATTTGAATGATATTAAATTTATAAGAAATATTTTAAAAACTAACATTATGAATTTAATTTTTAATAATAGAAAAATCTTCAATTCACTAATAAATAATGAATTGCAAAAAAATAAATACATATATAATTTACATGAATTTTTAACGAAGATAAATATTTAAAAAAAACTTCTTCTATGAAATTTTATAAACCCATAATAACTAATCAATAATTATGGACATTTCATATATAAAGATAAATGATTATTTTATAATAATTTAAATATGAATTTTAAAATATATGATTTCTACATGGTATTTAAAAAAAATCATTCATAATTAAATATAGATGACATTATATTAAAACAATTATATTTATATTAACATTTTAAATATTATTTAACAATTTAAAATAACATAAATATATGTAAATAAATATATAATTATTTAAAAATTTATCAAATTCACTAAAACTCACTATTGTTTTCAAATATTACTATGAATGATCATTTAATATGAATATTCCATGTAATATATTATGAACATATTTGAAATTAATATAAGTAATTTATATCATGCATTATATATAATTTATACACACTAGATAAATTAAAATTCAATATAAATATCCTTTTAACTAGGACCATATCCAGAAAAATTATTTTACTAGTATTTAAGACCCTATTTATATTCATTATGGGTTTTTGATGGTAATTGAAAATGTATAAAATAATATAACTAAAAATAATAAAAGAAGAGTATTTTTGTATAAATCATGGAATGATATATCCAATGTGATAACTTTTGTAGTGGGGATGCCCTATAAATATGTATCTATATGAGGGGTTTTTTTAGGACGAGCCTTCAAATCTTATTCTTTTTAAACTATGATACTATTTTATTTGGCTATATAACGGGGTTCTTGTGCATATCCCTTTCCCTTAATTACCTTGATGTATTTTCAATTAAACTATATAATAATATTATCAGATTAACGATGATGGGTTATTTATGAAACTTTTCTATTCACGTTTTCTATTAATGATGTTGTAGTTTTATAAATATTATAAATATATTTATATTTTAAACATAGAACAAATTATGGTTTATAAAAATTATTAAGACATTTATAATTTTTAGAAGTAAAATAAATTTTATATAAAAATTAATTTTATAGTTTCATTATATATAATATTCATAAATTCAAATGGTTTGAATGATTAGTTGATATGAATTTTAGACAATGAATTAGAAAAAAATATATTATCTAATGAGAGTAGAACACAGTCTTTAAAACCACTGTTTCCATATGATATATCCATTAATAGTGAAATCCATATAATATATATGGAATAAGTACCCTTTTAAACTATTTATTTATTACATCCATGGTCCCGCCAAAATGATATATGTGGATAATTGAAAAGTAGTTAACAAAAACCATCATATTATGTTATCCTTGTTATGAATGAAAATAACATGTCCTGGTAATGAGTATCACATCCCAACGGATGATAAAAATATTATTCAATGAAGGATAGATAATATAATGATATTTATTTGTGTATTTTAAATATAATATTATATATATTTTTATATAAAAAATAGGAGAATCTTTATATAGTCATCCTTGGTCCTTTCATTGAATTAAATTGATCTTTAATTATTTATCATTCAAATCAAACTATTTACAATGGATGTAAAATAATTTAAATATATATCATTATTCTGATAAACGTGACTAACATTTAATAATTTAATATATCTATTTATACTCATTAAATTAGTTATATTTGATAACAACCCCACTCAATATAGCTTATTGTGGAAGAAATATATTTCACAACAAGATTTATTTACATTAACGCCTTAAAACTCATCTTATTAACCCATAATATGTTATTTTCTAAAATTTGACAATTCATAATAAATTTTCTACCACAATTCTGAATACCATAATTAAATGTGTTTTCCAATCAAAAATAGCCATAATTAGAAAACATTGAACTCATAAATGTCTAAGGAAAAATAAATATAAATAGTGAATAACCACTAATTTAGATTTCTATGATATTTATCCAATATATCAATACTAATCTATAGTTTTTGAATGATATACAATACATTCCATAAAGATACTCAAAAACATAGATTTTGTGATATGTTAAAACATCATTTCTCATAATAATCGTGGAAGACATTGAGTTTAATCGTACCCCTTGGAAATAATTCATATCATTATTGATTTAATTTGACCTCACAACTATCTATTTACACTTATAAACATTATGGAGTTACATGTAAAAACGAAAATAATTTTCTTAACCATAATAAGGAAATGATTTAATTTTCTATAGTCCCATGGAAACTAGATCTATTACCGGTTGATAGGATCCCCATGAATAGTTCATGTTTTTGTTTAACTAATAATTGTAGATAAGAACCATTCATTTCTTATCAAATTATATTCAGTGAAAAAAATAGATAATTTATATATTTGTAATGTAATGGAAGAATCAATAATATATTTTAGAGATTCAACATCAATTGGGGGAACTACAAGAAGAATAGATTTAAAACATAAAATCATAGCTAGGAATAATTGTTATTACAGAGATGTATCTGGGTAGATACTATTAGTTCAATTAAGTAGTGAAACTATTTTATGATTTTCAATGTTCAAATAAGTTTTCATCCTAGTGGGTACCATAAGAATAAAAACATAGAATGAGTAATATTTTATTATGTACCATATACCTCAATTATAAAGTGGTTTTATCATATATTTTAACTGAAAACATGTTTTAGGTACATCCATCCATGTAACCCATAAAAAGTACTATGTGTTTCCCAATTTTAACATGAATGAAATATTTAATAATCAGTGGTGTTGAAACCTCAACACTATGAAAAATAGAGAATAATCTTATATTGTCTAAGATTTTATGTGTATTGTATTTAAATATTATATGGAATTATTTCGAAACCATGAATGACGACGACACATCATTCCGAGGCATAGTGAGTCTGGAATGGTGGTTTGATCTTTTTTTAAGTTCAGTGAGTCATCACTTATTCGCGGTTGTGGCAGTTTCCAAACGGATGCTCAGATTAAAAAACTTGAGGGAACCATTGTGCCCGGGATGATGAATTTACCTAATAATAAGCCCATCCTCAACCAGCACAGGTCAAGGGAAAAAGATAATTTTCGGACATATTATGTAATATAAAATAAAATAAATTCGGAATGTTTATTTTATTACTTTTTGGAAATATCCGCTATAGCACATTGACGGGGGAACTATTTCAGTCATTAATGTCATGTTGTAATGACTCATAAATAAAAACACTTTCTCAATAATGTCGCAGCATGACGGGATGTCAAAAATGTTTCTATTTTTATTAGGATAATTGAATTTTTTCTCATTGGAGACGATAGGGAGAAACCTTAGGAGAATTCGCGGAGCATTGGAGAATACTCTCAGTGATGAACAATGACGGATCGATGTTGAGATTCGTTGTTCCAAAAAAGTTGAAGGATCTCCATGACGATGGCAGAATGACCCTTTTGTCAATGATCGATCCTTTAATAAAGGTATGGGTTTTTCATTTGAATTTTCTTTTCACTGCTTTTGGTTTAAAACAACGAACTTTGATGAACCATATATAATTTGATTCGCAGATTCATACATTCTTGCGGGAGCAATTTCTTTGGGATGATTCTCTGAATTGATCAATGTTTATTTTCTTTTTTTTAATTCTGCTCCGTTTAATCCTACTAATGGGAGTGGATCAATGCTGTGATGAACGACAGCAGAGGTTCATTCCTCGATTCTCTTTGGATTTCTTTTCACCCTTTTTCATTCTTCACGTTCTTCATGGGGTGATGAAAAATGTATCATTGTGCATCCGTTCAATGACGCAACGATCCCAAATTGAACAATCGACACCACATCGACCTTGCGGAGGTGCAACGATGATAGCGGATGATGAATCAGACAGAATCAGGAATGTTTGGTCTTCAATTGTTCTTCGCGTGGGAAAATAAATGCATATTTTCAGGGCAGATTGGAGGTCTGGAAACAAAGGAATAAACTTCGTGGAATCGGGGTGACAAAAATCCAGGAGTTTCGTGGTGATCGGATAGCCCGATCGATGATCGGGGCAGCACGGGTGGCGCACTGGCGAAGAGCGTCATTTCAGTAAATTTCTAGAATACACGACATGTACTTCCGATGAACACACCATGTAGTAATAACGGTGGTGGAAATGGTTTTGGGGTTTATAGAGGAATCACACGGTGTGTGACTCTGGTCACACGGTGTGATACAATTTCCTCGAAGCTCGGTGTGTACTTTAGGAAGTACATGGACACAGGTTGGACTACACGGCTTCATACGACACGGTGTGTACAACGTGGAAGAGTCGGCTATGCAGAACTCGATGTGTATCCAGGGGGTACATGGACATGAGATGGAGTACCTGACTGTGTACTCCTTCACATTGCTAGGCGAGGCTAGTAACGCGGGTCACCCAGTGTACCAATTGCATGGGTTGGTGTACACGGTTTGATAAACATGTACGGGCACATGACCAGTGTACACGGAGCTAGCCACAGTCACTCAGACGCGGCGTGTACATCATAACACTCATCGTGTACTCATTTTTTCTACACGACCAGCCTTACGACACCGATCGTAGTACATGGGTAGTACCCGGGGTCAGACTACACGGCGTGTAACTTTTCTACACAGTTTCTAATTTTTGGAAAATGGCATGATCCTCTTTTTCATCAAATCTTGGGAATCATTCGTTTGCATTGGTTCCTCTTCTACTCATTCCCCTGAAGTCTCGGAATCATTTCTATCTACAGGATTATTATCACTTCAGCATGACTTTCTGTGAGGGAGTCAAGCATCCATCTGAGAGGCCCAGATCGAGATCCTCTATCCATATTGACCCTAGGTAGAGTCCATCATCAACGTGACCAAATCCACTGGGCGACGATCCTCTACCTAGCAGGTGAATTCCGGATGAGTTGTGGTATCTTCCATGGCCCTGACAGTTATCTCATCTGTTTATTGAGATCTTTCCCACTCAGGAGTGTGTCTCCCGTAATTAGTGCATCTATCTATTGTAACCATATCACATAGTAGGGTGTCTCCTGTAATGAGTGTATCTACCACTCGTGACTTTTCCCGATGAACAGTACTTCTCAGACGGACGTCATCAGAGCTATAAAACTCCTGGAGTGTTCTCCCAGTACGAGTTCTATGTGGGATTTTAAAAATGAACCTCTAGCTGGGGGTATGCGGTTGTGTAACATGTCTCTAGACTATGGGTCTGTGTTTTGAGTATATATGGTTTGTGTTTATCTTTCTATAAGTTTTCTAGACATATACTATACATAGCTGACTATACCATTACATTGTGTACTGGTATTTGGTTTTCGGGGTCCTCGACTGAGTATTGTTATACTATCCCCTACACGGGCTTTTCGAACTTCTGTCGTGTCATGTGCATACGAGAAGCCTTTTGACAGAGTCCTGGGTGACCAGGACTGGACCGAGCATTTTGTGTTCCCTACAGGTCGAAGAATTCCTATGGTTATGAGCAGCAGTCCAAGTACCTTTTGTGTATACAGGTTGTAGTTGGTAGTTTTCAGACTCTTTTTTTAGTGGGCTTGTATTCTGGCCTAGTTTACTTTCAGTACTTTACCTTCCTACGTACTCTATTGGTTGGGATTAGTGTTATGCATGCATTTTTTTCCTTAGTGTTTTTATCCATTTCATCATTTGTGGGCTTGGATATGTTTGTGTGTGTACAGTTGCTTAGGCAATGCTTCCCATGTTAGTAATATTCCTACTCGGTACAAGTCACTAGCCCCTGGCATATTAGAGTTGGGATTTGAGAGTCACGGTGTGGGACCCACTGAGACGGGTCTTGACTGATTGGTATCAAAGGGGTCGGTTCTACCTTAGGACCAAGTGTCTGTGAGTTTGGTTTGGGGAAATAGTTATAAGTGTTTCGAGCTCAGCATTCAAGCCAGAGACTCCAGTGCTGGTGTGGCGGCCGACATATCCATACACCTGGACTCTGATAACCTTTTTCCAACTCAGTACATGAAATCACTAGGTGCGGGGAAATAAAAGAAATGTACATGCATCATATAACAATGGGTTGTGATTTCCATGTCCTTTGTGTCATCTTTCCAGATATACTCATTGACCATGGTACATCTTATTTCCTTATAGTATGCCTCCGCGATGCATACCCTCTAGGATTCATTAGCACGATCACGAGGATGACCACCTCAGTGATGAGGCTTCGATAAAGGGACCAGTTCCCCATGCATTGCCACCAGGTGGTGCACCAGTTATGTCGCACCCAGGGGATCCACTCATGGTACCTACGGTACTGACCGACGAGTAGCGCAGGCTGAGCACGTTCCATGAGTTCTAGAGACAGAGACCCCTGAGGTGCCGAGGAAAGCCTTACCCTCAGGTGGATGGGGATTGGCTTGAGGATGTGACTAGAGTTTTCTTTCAAGTGATGACAACTGTAGACTAGATGTTGATCCTACAAGCGAGCATTCTTTAGGGTTCGGCGGGATGATGGTGGAGTCTGACCACACAGACTCACGACGAGGAGACTCTTTCATGGACGAAGTTTGAGTTACTCCTTAGGGAGGAGTTATCCCCAGTTACACTGAGATCAGTACGCATCCAAGAGCTTATTCAGCTTCAGCCGGGCAGTATGGCAGTAGCTGACTATTCATTGTGGTTCACCAACCTTACCAGGTACTCGATGGATATAGTCAGGGATAAGTACTTTAGAGATCGAACCTTCGAGCAAGGTCTAAAAAGATACATCCAATATAGTGTCGTTCCACTATGCATTTCAACTTACACTGGAGTTATTGAGAGGGCCTTGATGATCGAGAGCTTCTTGGCAGAGCATAGACAGCCGGCGACAGTCAACAATAGGCAGACAGGTCCGGAGAACCCGACAGTAGGGAGCCGATGATGGGCACAAGGATCTAGATGCAGGAGGATTCAAAAGAGGACCCAGGACAGAGGATCGACAGTCCAGGGCTCTAAGGCTGGATCTAGTTAGCCTAGGGAGAAGTGATGCTACGTGTACGATTTTAGGGGATATCTCACTATAGATTTTCCAACCCGTAGAGCTGCTGATAGGGAAGTGGTGGATGGACCACTGAGGTAGAGGTAGAGAGTGGAGCAGACAGACCTGCCAGGCAGCGGATGTGATAGAGGATTAGGGAGATATATGGGTGGTGGAAGATGCATTGACTTACTTCCACCACCACCCCCAGGTGTTCCGCACTAAGCTCATGGAGTTGGTGGACAGGGATGGGGACACATGCATGCAGTCAAGGCCTATGACCCATGGGCTATAGGAATTATTTGAGGTACGATCTATTTCTTTTCTACCATATATTTTGTACTTATAGATGCAGGTTCCATTCATTCCTTCATAGCCATGTGTCTTGTACGAAACCTCGAGATTTTGGTAGAACCGTTGCCTTGATCATTACGATAGGAGACACCTATGGAAGGAGACTCAACGATCACACACCTTTACAGACACTATGGTCTTACTCTTGGAGGTGAGATTTTTAGTTGGAACCTCTTGTTGGTAGCTTCGAGGCCTTACAACGTCAATCTTAGAATGGATTGGTTATCTTCTTTCCATGACCAGATTGACTGTTTTAGGTAAAGAGTGTTGTGTGTTCGCTATGATGGAATGAGGTTTTCCTTTTTTGGAGATAGGGAAACCCAGGCATCACAGAATGAGATTATTCATAGGTGGGTACAACCAATTTCTCAGGAGTTTTTTGGCCTTTCCCTCGAAGTAGTGGATGTTATGAGCTCCAAGTACCCAGTAGTGGTGGCGGAGTATGAGGGCATATTTCCCGAAGATGTTCCAGGATTACCTTTATGATAGGAAATCGACTTCTAAAATGACTTACACCCCTGTACGACACCTATTTACTCATCAGCATATCGTATAGATCCCACAGAGCTTCACGAGCTAAGGGTGCAGTTGGAGGATTTGCAGATCAAGGGTTTCGTGAGACCCAACATTTCACCCTGGGCAGCCACAGTCTTGTTTGCCAAGAAGGAAGCTGGGAGTTTGAGGTTGTGCGTGGATTACAGGCTCCTAAACCATGTGATGGTGAAGATAATGTATCCACTTCCAAGGATTTATGACATCTTCGATCACATAAGAAGGGAATAGTGGTTCTCATAGGTTGACCTTCGATCAGGCTATCACTGGCTACGAGTGCGGGATGAGGATATACCAAAGACGGCGTTCACATGCTGCTACGGTCACGATGAGTACTTGGTGATGCGTTTAAGTATGACGAACACCCATGCAGTGTTCTTGGGAATGATGAACCATATCTTCTAGAAGAACATGGACCAGTTCACATTGGGCTTCATTGACGACATCCTTGTGTACTCGGCGTCAGACGAGGAGAACGTGAGACACCTAGGGATGGTTCTAGATGTACTTTGGGTGCACGATATTTATGGGAAGCTCTCAAATTTATAGTTCTGGATCTAGGAGGTCCACTTTCTAGTACATGTCATCTCAGTAGATGGAGTAGCTAGAGACCCATCCAAGGTGGAGGCTATTTTAGCATGGGAGCCACCGTGGAGCGCGATGGAGGTGCATAGCTTCTTTGGGTTGGCAGGATATTACTGGAGATTCATTCCTGATTTCTCCCGAATATCAGCACCAATGATAGCCTCAATCAGGAAGGGGAAAACCTTCATATGGACGGAGAAGTTCTAGAAGGCTTTCGAGTAGTTGAGACAGTGTTTAATGTGATACCATGTCTTGAGATTTCCAGAGGAGGGTGTCGAGTACATTGTTTTCTGCGACGCATCAGGGACCGGGCTCGGTTGTGTCCTGATGTAGAGGAAGGTAGTGATTGCTTATGGTTCGTGCTATCTTAGGCCACCTGAGAATAATTACAAAACCCATGATCTCGAGTTAACTGTGGTAGTCTTCGCATTGAATATATGGCGACACAACCTTATGGGTGAGCGGTTTATCATCTAATCTGACCACAAGAGCCTCAGGTACATCATTTCACAGAAATATCTGAATCTGAGAGAGAGGAAATAGATATAATTCCTCCATGACTGTGATTTTGAGATCATCTATACTGTAAGGAAGGGGAACAAGGTTGCGGATGCTCTGAGCAGAAGCTCGAGCTCACATCTGTTGAGTGAGGCGACATAGCAGTTAGCTACATTGCAATTGTCCTTCGTAGACAGGGAAGATGCAGCCTACCAATAGTTAATGGCATTCACCCCACCACTCATACAGCAGGTTAGGGAGGCAAAACTAGGAGATGTCGACTGTGTGTATCTGCGTGCTCAGTTATCCAGAAGACATGCTCTTGAAGGATATTCCCAAGGTGGGGAGAACATAATTCTTTTCAGAGGATGCACTATTGTACCGGTGGCGTTGCAGGAGGAGGTCCTGAGGGAGTTTCATACATCCCCTTTAGCGGTACATCATGTAGTGGAAAAGATGTACCAGGATTTCCGATGACTGTTCTTGTGGTCGGGCATGAAAAAGGCAGTACCAGAGTTCGTTTCCTGATGCCTCACATGCCAGAAGGTGAAGGGTGAGCTCTAGGTTCCAGTGGGATTAGCTCACCCCTGGATGTTCCAGAGTGGAAGTGGGATGAAATATCGATGGACATCTTGAGAGGCTTACCACGGACATCAAAGGGGCATGATTCCATCTGGGTGATCATGGTCTGACTCACCAAGTCAGCCCACTTTTTAGCTATTAGGGAGCAGAGTTTCGTAGAAATATTGGGACTCCTCTACATGGAGGAGATATTTCGACTTCATGGAGTCCCCTTGAAAATAGGCTCAGACCAAGATGCCCATTTCACATCATGGTTGTGGAAGGTATTACAGGAGGCATTTGGGACTAAGCTACACTTGAGCACAAGGTTTCATCCCCAGACTGATTGTCAGACGGAGATGACTATTTAGGTTCTGTCGGATATGTTGTGAGCCTGTGTCTTGTACTATGTATGCAGTTGGGAGGACCACATACCACTGGTGGTGTTTTCATACAACAATATATTACACTCCTCCATTAATATTGCACTGTTCGAGGCCTTGTATGGGAGACCATTCCGGTCACCGCTTTGTTGGACCGACCCCGGAGAGTCTGCTCTCATGGGTCCAGCGTTGGTGTGAGCTGCCACCGAGAAAGTGAAGATCATCCGGAAGTGGATGAATACTACATAGATCAGATAGAAGTCTTATTCTAACAGAGGATGGAGACCTCTGGAGTTCGAGGAGAGAGAACACATCGTTCTTCGGGTCTCATATCAACGAGGGTTATAGTGATTTGGCTGAGGCTGCAAGATATCTCTGAGGTTAATCAGACCCTCCCAGATACTGTGCAGAGTTGGCTAGGTGGAATACCACCGAGCTCTACCGCTACAGTTTCATCAGATACATGATGTCTACCACGTGTCGTATCTGAGGAGGTACGAGGATGACTCATCACACCTCATCGACTGAGGTGAGCTGGACATCGCAGACAAAGTGACCTTTGCTCAGTACCTGATGGATATCGACGATCAGCAGTAGAGAATCCATTGTGGGTGATCTATTCTCTTAGTGCGCGTGAGGAGGAAGCATGGGAATCTTCAGAAGATCACGTGGGAGCGGGAGGCCCAGATCCTTTCCCAGTACCCACATGTTTTTTAGTAGCCTTTGTTTTGGATTTTCGAGGATGTAAATACCAAAGCTGGGAAGAATGTAATAACTCGGATTTTCCATGTATTATTTTTAAAAATTATATCGAATTATTTTGATACCGATCTTGAAGACGACATGTCATTCTGAGGTCCAGTGAGCCCGGAATGGTGGTTTGAACTTTTTTTAAGTTATGTGAGTCGACACTTTTGCGCGGTTGTGGCAGTTTCCAAATGGATTCCCGAATTAAAAAATACGAGGGCACTGTTGCATCCGAGACGACGAATTTACCTAAGAACGAGCCTAACCTCGACCGGCGCGGTTCAAGGTAAATATTTAATTTTTGTAAATTTTAAGTAAAATAAAATTAAATAAATTCACAATGTTTATTTTATTTATTTTTTGAAATATCCACTGCAGTGCAGCGATAGGGAATCTGTTTTAGTAATTAATGTCATGTCATAAGGACTCATAAACAGCAATGCTGACTCATTAATTCTGCACCATGACGGGGTGTCAAATATTTTTCCCTTTTTATTATGATAATCTAGTTTTTGCTCGTTGGTGATGATTTAGAGAAACCACTGGGGAATCTGCGGAGTGTTGGAGAAAACTCTTAATGACGAACAATGACCCGTCGATGTTGAGATTTGTTGCACCAACAAAGTTGAACTATCTCAACAATGATGACAAAGCGACCCTTTCATCAACAATTGATACTTTCTTAAAGGTACTGTTTTGTTATTTGAATTTTCTTTTCCCCACTTTTTATTTAAAACGACGAACACATATCAATCATGAACAAGTTGATTCGCATATTAGTACGTTCTTGCAGGAGGGATTTCTTTGGGATGATTTGGGAAATGTATCCATGTTGATTTTTTTGTTTTTTTATTCTGCTCTGTTTAAGCCTACTAATGGGAGAGGATCAACGCCGTGAGGAACGATGGCGGAGGTTTGTTCCTCGATTTTCTTTGTATTTCTTTTCCCCCTTTTTCATTCTTCGTGCTCTTTGTGGGGCGACGAACAAACAATCATTGTGCATCTGTTCTACAATGTAATGATCCCAAATTGAAGAATAGACACCACAGCGACCATGTAGTGGTGCAACGACGATGGCGGATGACAAATCAGACCGAATCTGTAAGGGTCGTTCTTAGAGAATTCTTCACATAGGAAGATCAAAGCATGTTGTTGGTGCCAATCAGAGGTCTAAAACACCAGAAGATGTTTCATGGCATTGGTGTGACAAAAACCCAAGAGTTTCATGGCGATCTGACAACTGGATCGACGATCGAGGAAGCATGGGAGGCACGAAGGCGAAGCGCGTCGTTTATGGAAATTTCTAGAATACACGACATGTAATTATGAAGAACACACTGTGTAGTGCTCGTGGCGGCAACTAGGGTATCAGGTGCCCGAGAGGAATCACACGGCGAGTGACCCTGGTCCCACGGCGTGTTAAACATTCCCCGAAACTCTGCGTGCACTTTGGGAAGTACACGAACACGGGTGGGACAACACATATTCAAATGACACGGCATGTACAATTTGGTAGATGTAGCTACGCAGAACTCGGTGTGTATCCAGGGGGTACATGGGCACGGGATGGAGTACACGACTATGTACTCCATCACCCGGCCTGGCGAGGCCAGAAACGCAGGTCACCCCGTGTACCGATTACATGGGTTGGTGTACAAGGGTTGATGACCGTGTATGGGCACATAACCAGCGTACATTGATCCAACCCCAGTCACTCGGACACTGTGAGTACATCATACTACATTTTTTGTACTTAGTTTTTTACCCGACCAGCGTTGCGACACGAGCCATTGTACACGGCCAGTACCTGGGGTTAGACTACATGACGTGTAACTTTTCTACACGCTGTGTAAATTTTGGAACGGTCCTCTGGTTCACCGCATCTTGGGAATCTTTTTTTTGGGTCATTTCCCCTTCTTCCCATTCCCCTGATGGTCTGGCATCATTTACTTCTACAAGAGTATGATTCCTTCATCAAGACATTCTGTTAAAGAAGTCAGGCATCCATCCGAGAGGCCCGGATCGAGATCCTCTATCCATTCTTAACCCTTGGTAGAGTCCAGCATCAACATGACCTACTCCACTGGGGGTCGATCATATACCTATCAAGTGAATTCGTAATGAGTTTTGGTATCCACCATGGCACTGTTAGTGATCATCATCTATGTATCGAGATTTTTCCCACTCAAGAGTGTGTCTGCCGTAATAAGAGCATCTATATATCGTAACCTCCTCACTCCGGAGTGTGTCTCTCGTAATGAGTGTAACTACCTCTCGTGATGTTTCCCGACGAACAGTACTTCTCAGACAGACATCCTCGGAGCTATAAGACTCATGGACTGTGTTCTCCCAGTATGATGACTATGTGGGATCTTTGAACTGAACCCATAGCTGGGGGTATGCACTTGTGTGACTTGTATCTAGACTACGAGTTTGGGTTTATAGTATATCTAGTTAGAGTTTCTCTTTCAATATGTTCTTTAGACATATATTGTACATAAATGACTGTACCTTTACTTTATGTACTGCTTAGTGGGTTTTGGGGTCCCCTAATGAGTATTTTTATACACACCCATGTACGGTCTTTGGTCGCACGTGTCTTGTCTTGTGCAGATGAACCTCCTTTTGACAGAGTCTAGGGCGGACTAGGACTGGACCGAGCTTTTTGAGTTCCCTACAGGACAAGAAGTTCATATGGCTATAAGCAGCAGTCCCAGTACCTTTTGTGTTTACATGTTGAAATTTGTAGTTTTCAGACTTTTCTTTTGGTGGGCTTGTATTCTGGCCCAGTTTACATTCAGTAATGTACATTCCGTTGTACTCTATTGGCTGGGTTTAGTTGTACGCATGCTTTTTATTACATAGTGATTTTTCTAAATTTCAACATTTGTGGGCTTGGAGATGTGTTTGTGTATACAGGTGCTTAGGTAATGACTCCCATGTCAGTAATATGACTACTCGGTGCTAGTCACCAGCCCCTGGCCTATAGGAGGCGGGTTTGGAGAGTCTATTCATGGGCCCCACTGAAACGGGTCGTGAAAAAACTCTTAGACCTAAATATGTACATGGTGTTTTTGAATTCTTATAAAATCTCATTTAATTTCTAGAAAATCAAAATCATAATGATTTTATTCTAAACACAAAACCTAATATCTATCCATACCTCTTGATGTTAGGCTACACTATTCAAGAACATTTTTTCTTTAAGAACATACTATAATTATTGGAGGAACAATGTTATGTTGATTTAAGAAATTCCATTTACTATTTGACTTGTATACCCTCCAAACATCTCAATGATGAATCTGAATGGACATAAGTATGAATTTATAAATAGAAAAAAACAATTATTACTAACAGAAATATAATTTTGTGAATAAAACAAATAAACTCATCTTATCATGATTGTATTAATATTTTATAACCTAAATTCCATAAAAAACACCCATATTATAACCCTACACCTTATAGACTTATAGATGAATCATAATCACGGACTACATGAAATTTTGTAGAATGTGGGACAATTGAAGTAACCAAATTTTTATGGACTCTCATTAAAATTATTCAGTAATTATTATAATTTTAGGTACTAACCCCCCTAATATATCTCTCCATATTTAAATAAATAATGTTAACCTATATCTATGTATCATAGATAATAGAAATATTCATTGATATAGTTGTTTTTTTAGGAATTGATTGTAACTCTCAATGATTTTTCAAAATGAAGAAGTATGCATACCCATTGTGAGACATGGATTTTTGGCTACATCCCATACTATATCAAATAGTTCCCTATAACTAGATTAGTTGAGTTTGGATTAGCTTATGCAGATTATAATTTCAACTATGATGGAAAAATGTCACTAGTAATTAATAAACTTTGTAGAAAAAATTTAAACATATAACCACCCAATAGATCAAAATATTTCATGTTTCCTATGTATTATATACCCCACATAAGGAGGATACCATATTTTAACAATTAATTGTATTTATCCTTATATCTATCATAATTCCTTTTTCTACAGCACTGAGATATGAACATTACTATATATTGAGACCCTGGTCTTAAAATATGATATTTTGAATTATACATTACTTACTTGGGAAAATAGTTATATCATTCATTCCTATAATTTATAAAAAATATAAAATATTCCCTTATAAATTCTATGGAAAATAATAATGACTATGGTACTTGGGTGGTACAAAAAAATCATATCACAATAAAATTGAATTTATATAATTCCTGGATGTAAAATTATACATAGAGTATGACCATCAAGTTGAGATAAAATGGAAAATGGCACCAAATTACGTTACCAATCAACTTATCAATGTGGACATCAAATGTTAATGGGGTAATGATTCTGAGTCAAGGTTTATTAGAACATGTGTGAATGAAATGGGTATATTTTAAAGAGAATATTGTGAAATATATAAATTTTTTTATTTTTTTATTTTTCAGTCATTCCACTCAAAAATTATTTTATTAAAATTATATAATATTTTTGGATTACATGAAATTCATATTGAAAATGTCTGTGATGATTTTTTGAAAACTGTATATGAGGAGATAGTGTGTTGGATATGTTCATGGTTAATGGGATAAAATACCCCTTCAATGAAAACATATTAAATAGTGATAAACATCATAAATAAGTTTTTATAAATTGTAAAATTTCATTCGTTAATGTTTTGTTATTATACTATGATTTGATTACCAGATCTGATGATGTTTAATTTAATATTCAAAAAATATATTTATCTATATAATTTGAAAGCATTTATTTTCTTTCCCTATATAAATTTGTTATGTGATAAATATTTCATCCTAAAAATGGGGGTAGGGAAATGAATCTATATATTACACTACAATTTAGTATCCCAACAAATGAGGTGTTTTCATTATATTATAGGATAAATTGTGATAGAATTTATCATGAAACAATATTTATGAGGAAATAATTGATTTTAGTTATGTTGCATATAAATTTTTTTACTATATGAGTAACAATATATGGAAGTATGTTAAATTATTATTCATGTTATTGTTTAATATTTATTTATTTTATGATGTAGTCTCATAGAGTACTCATGGGTTACACTGACATAGACCTTCGTATTCAAAAAACCATATCATGGGTATGAAAGGGTGATTCATTGATCCATTTTCAAATATTTAAACAAGATAAATTAGAAGAAAAATTTGTTATTTATAATTTTTTGTTGAAGTTAAAAATTAGATGATTATAGACGATTTTATAAATTATATAGTGTAACTATTAAAAATATTAGATAATGGATAAGTGTATAAAGAAAAAAACTTGAAGTGACAACCATGAAGGATTTTAGATACACATTATCCCATATTCATAATTATAATGTTTTAGATGGGGATAATTAATATATTTCATTGAAGAAGTTACATAATAATAATATTTAAAAGATTTTTTATTTCTCTCATGTAATTTGATGCTTAGTGGTTCATCTAAACTACATGAAATTATAGTTATTAATTAAATAATGTGTTTAGTGATCTTTTGGAGGTGTTTAGTATGTATTTACTTTTATTTCAATGTCATAAGTAATGAATATATGGTTATACTTCACTTAAAGTAGATGTAGAGATTATTATTGGATATTGAAGATTGATTTTTTGTTGACTTGTTCGATTGTTTTTATATTAAAACATCAAACTTGTTGGGGGGAATTTATAATACCACCCCCAAAAAGTATATATCAATTCATTTTTAATGGTGAATCATATAAATAATCATATTCATCATTTATTTTATGGATGTGTAAATAATTTCATTAAACTAAATTTTATTATTGAGGATGTTTACTCCAGGGAATGACTAAAATGTGATTGGGTTCATTTTAAATATTGATTAAGGATTATTTCTAAAAATTAATTAAATATTTTATTTCACTAATTCACCACTTTATTTTGAATATTTTTCTGTGACCTGACTATATTATTGGAAATTCTATAATATCATCATTAAAGATCAATGGGTTTACTATCAAATACATAATGAATATTTAAGGATTCATTCAATGTTTCTCTTGGTTTATTGAGGAAATCAATTAAAAAATTCATCATTATCATGGATCATATTAACCTAGTTAATACTTAAGGATTTCCCACATATGATCTGAAAAATTATAATTTTAAAATGGAATACTAACTTCATACATTCTCATATTATGTCTAGATATTCATAATATATTATATATTGGTTTTAAACAAGTCATTAAGTGTGGAATAATGAATCCAATTCATATAAATGATGTACATATTAATTTATGATTACAAATATCTATATTACACTTATTTTTATTGAAATTTTTTATAATTCTTTTGAGAATCATAACAATGAAATAAATCTATATAAATTTACTCAACAATATATGGCACCCATGTCGCAAGGGTGATCATCCTTACATTTTAATGACCCAAGATATATCATAGTGGCTAACCATATGGTTTCTATCATGGAAGATGTTTTGAGTGCCTAGTTTGTTTTCCTGATTTTTTTAATGTTTTAAATATATTAATAACATAAAAAAATAAAATATGGAAGGATGAAAATAAAAGTGGAAGAGGGTGAAGCAATTAATAAATTGAAGCAAATAAGGACTAAATGAAATTTCAAACATGAAAATATAGAATGATGTAGATAATAGTAAGCATGAACATGTCTTAGACCCATGTTGATCCAACCACAACCACCCTTCATAAATCAACTTACGAAATAAAATCAATGACTCTTAGTATCGTTGAATGAATGACCGATGGCTTACACCACACACATCCCTATCCTAAACACTGAAAAATCAAACACCATTATTCTCTAGTTCTCGAACATTCATCCAAATTGAACATTTAGCCCCTCAACTAAATCATTTCGACTATGATGTCACAATCCTAAATGTGCTACTCAAGTTCATCATTTCATACAACCCAACTCAATTTATCTGTTTGAGGAATTGAGAAAGAAAGGGTTGAATACATGTGGAAAGATAGTAAAAGTCCGTTTATATGAAATATTTCTCCCTTTCTCTCCTCAATTCATAGGAAAAATTTGGAAAGGTGAAGAAGAAGAATATGATCGCACAGATGATCAGATCAACATGTACCATCATGATTCACTTTTAGGCTATAGCTTTGTAAATTAGATCTCTATTTATAGGGAAAGAATACCATGGCATAAAAAATGGATGATGAATAAAACAAAATTATTGTCTGGTTTACAAAAAACAACTGAATTCACAATCATAAAGAACAATGATGGTATTTGTAGAAAAAAATAAAAATAAATGAAAAATTATTGATACAAACGAATAATTGTGGAGCCATATCAACGTTAATGATGTTGGTATTGTGTTTGTATAAGAGCATGAGGTGTTAAATGTTAATGATAGAGAGGGTCTCTCTCCTCTTATTAGCCATATTAAAATGCATAAAAATTTCAAAACACAAATTACAGGTTATAGATTATGATCCTAATGTCCTTATATGATGTGTGCATCACAGAATCTTAAATCATCTCCCAGTGAAAGTAACTTTCCTCATGCAACAACATGTGTTTCACTAATAGATTCCCATGATCAGCTTCAATAGTTCCCAATGCAGAGAGAAAACTGAGGGAGAAAAACATCACACAATAGTTATGTAATGCATAATAAAATATTACATAATTTGTTTAAATAACTATTAAAAAATTATATACTTTTTATCTAATATAATAATTGTTAGGCAATTATAAACATTTTTTAATCAAAATAAATATATATATTATTTATATATACATATTATTTATAAAATAGATAAATATATAGAATAATAATGTATAATTAATTTTTTTAAATATTATTAAAATTAATTAATTATAATCTCATTAAAATTCATGTATTAATATAAATATACTGAATATAAAAAATCAATATAAATTTATTTTATAAAAATTATTATTATATGATATTAATAATATTAGTTATAATATTTATTAAATATGGTATATTAAATTTTATAGATATTATATTATATTAAATATTATAAAAATGAAAAATGAGAAGATGATAGAGTAGCGGGTCACGAGTCACCTGACGTAGGGAAGAGTTCTTGTACTGTGGAGATGTAGAGGATATAGAGAAGGGATTTGGGTGGAATTATAGAGAGAAGAGCCTTCAGATCTTGTAGTGGTTGATTCGAGTAGGTGTCAGTGAAATAAGGTTTCTATTGGGTGGGATCTCCATATGTAGGGACGTAGAGGGGGTTCGGTCCAACATATCACAGTGGTCTTGAAAAGGATCAAGCAACAAATGGGGTTAATTATCTCTTGTGGTTGTGGTCAGCTTTTAGTCCAATAGGTATGGCTCAAAGGGTGGTTGCCAACGTATTCCAACGGTGGTGCGACTCGGTGGGTCACATTTTGTTCAACTTCTAGATCCACCGGCAATCAGTTGGCAGTGATTTTATTATGAAGGGAAATTCTATTTGGTTATTCTAATTTAATTTCTATTTTTTCTCTTTGGATGTTCTAATTTAATCACAAGTGATGCTGACAAAAAGTGCTCTTTTTTGGAAAATTAAATTGACTGTGATGATTCCGGGACCTGCAATTACGTATGGGAAACACAGTAGGACATGACAAATAGACAAAAAAATTATGAATAAATTAATAAAATACAAAGCAATCATTAAATTTATTCCGTTAAAAAAGATTCTACAAATTTAAAAAGAACTCAAATTGTTATTTTTAAAAACAAAATTAATTAAAACAATAGAAATTATTTAATGTTAGTTTCTTAAATTAATTAATTAATTAATTAACATAATTAATGAAATCAAATAATGAAATTTAAAATTAATTATTAATAAGTGTTACAATATTTTAAGATTTGAATTGAATTTTTATAATTATTAAAATAATATAAAGACTAAGAAACAAAATTTAAAATTGATTTATTTATAGATGATAATATTATATTAGAGTATTAATCAAATCATATTTAAAATATAAAAAATAAAAATACATTAATTATATAAAATTAAAAGTAATAAAAGAATAAAAAATATTATTTAACAATAAAGAACAATGTATTATGATTAAATAGAATTAAATTATTAAAATTTAATTATTAAAAATATTAAAATAATAACTAAAATTCAAAATTTACAGAAAAATCATCATTTTAAAAATTAAATGAAATTTTTAAAAAATTTGTGAAATGTTGTATTTGAAACAGTATATTGAAAATAATAACAGAATTTTATAAAAAATTTGATATGACCGAGGGCATTGGAAAATAGGCGCATAACATTAACCCACACTTAAATATTTTTCTATCCTCAAACAAATTCATGCTTCTAAATTTATAAAATCGAAAAAAATTACATCTCAATGTTAGTTTAAATATAGCATGTCAATACATCAATACAGAGGGATAGAACCTTGAATGCCATTTCAGTCACTTTGTTGAAAAAAGTTGTCCCGCCAAAATGAAAAAAATTATTATAGATTAAGGGAACCATATATTCATTGTGCCGAAAAAATGTCATACCACTTAAATAAATTCACCTACTTCACTACATGAATTCATTTTCATATACCAATTAAAATAGTGGTGAAAAGTTAGTTCAAGTGGACTTAAATTAATAACAAAAGGCACCTTCTATTTTCAGGTCCTTCTAAGTTCCAAAAAATGATAATAAATTTTATCAAATAAAATTATTGATACAATTAAAATAAGATTCATAAATGTTAATTTCCCCCTTCTCCATATGGGTTCAAAATTCCCCTCTCTTTAATGAACACATATTTTAATAATAGGTAATTTATTAATTTTTTTCCAATTTATTTTTAAAAAAATTACGGCCAACATGTATATGTGAAGAGAACTATGAAAAAGAATTTATTGATTTTTTCATAGTCAAAAAAATTTACATAGTTCTATGATTCTCATAGATTCATCATGGGACCCCATTTTCCCATTTTTCTCTAGATTCAATGTACTTTTAATATTACCATTTTAGTTATCTCTATATTGTTGTTTTTTAAAAGATCCAACCACTAGGTTCGAGTTCAAATGTCTAGTTTCCTAAATTCACTATCATAATTCCAATAAATATTTCTTATCACACTCCCTTCATCAATTACTAAATAGAAATATCTTAAAATCTGAAAACAACTCTAGTCAACAATCAATCATCCCCAACAAATTTCAGAATCAATACTACTATCAACATACAATAAGTACATATTCTCAATGAAAGGAATAATTGATGATTAATTTGAAGAAATATAACCCTTGGGTTGTGAATGAAAAATTTCATTTTTATTTAATTTTAAATATGTTGATAAATATTATGAATTTTTCTGAAAAACAATCAAGGGTAGATTTGAGCTGAGATAATGACCCCTATCCCCCATAGATAAAACTCAACATTACCACCAATGTTGACTCTAAATGGTAGAGATAGCTAAGATCAAAATATATTGTTAATTAAACATGATATTGATTATAATGGGGCAGTCGGAATGTTAAATTTTCACCTTTCTATAAAAATATAAAATGGAAGAAAATAAAAAGTCAAATTTAAAAAAGAAAAGAAGAACTAAAGAAATCAAAAGTCACCACAACCATAAAATAAAAAAATATTTTTTAATGTTAATGCTTTAATTATTAATATTATACAATATATTTTTCATCTTAGAAAATAAATTATCATGATGATCAATGTAGTAAATTATCACCATAATGAAAGTGAACAAAGTGGGTCTATGAAATTATTAAAATGTAGTTTATCTAGATTTTTATCAAATAAAAAATCAATAAGAAATCAGACATATAGGAAATAGACTCAGAGTTTTAAAAAAATCAGGGGGACTCCCCCAGACATAATTCCTAGAAACATGTAGTGAATGTAAAGACATAAATTTAGGGAAAAAATATTACTCTCCTGAATGTGTATATTTTTATTTACATGTTCACCCAAAATGAAATATCCCATTGTTTTATTTCTACTTGATCTATATATTTTACAATACTGTTCCTAAATTAAGTAAACATTTTAACATTAGAATTCAGGATTTTAAATCATAATGAAAAAAATGAAACCATCATGTGAGTTAGAGAGTGATATCTAGAAAGTCTAGTGTACTTCTCCCATTGGTCATGAATGAATACAATGTTGTACTACATACAGTTTATTTCCAATAAGAAAAAATAACAAAAAATAAAAATAACATGGAAAATAAAATTAAAACATGATATTATATAGGATAATCTTATTTTTACCCCAAGGTGTCCTATAAATTGACTTTTGACAGATATATAGTCAGTGGATTAACACCAGCCAAATGGGGGTGATGATTTTCAATAATGAACAAACAGGTGTAGTTAATTATAGATTTCATGACATTTAACTTGTATAATACCACTTGACTATTTAAAAAAATGTTCCCATGCAAGGAATGAGGGGGGTAATTCCCTAGTTAGAGACCAAGATGCACATTATTAAAAAAAGTGATGAGTTACATGAATCAAAACAATGGTATCTTATTACAATCTCATTCAAAGTAAGGGAGAAGGTCAACAGGAAAAGTATCACTCCATTCCATAGCTTGGTTGCCTTCTTTGATGGAAAGTATATCCACCATCTTGTTTTCTTCACGATACGTATTGGTGGAAATGTATCTGATTTCAAGAAGAGAATTTAGGTAGTTTATCCAGCGTGCGGTAAGAGGCTAGGCAAGGTGGATCACCCCAATCTAAATATAATGCACAATTGTGGTGGAGTCACTTTCAATCCAGATTTTTTCCCATCCTTTAATCTTGACAAAATATTGGCCTGAATCACCACCAACATTTCTGCTTCAAGAGCAGAGGCCTTACCACAGGTCCCAAAGAAGCATCCATGACATTGTCTAAGAGGGTCTTTGAAAATGGCCCCACATCCGGCAGGCCCCAGGTTTCCTTTGGCAGCTCCATCTACGTTGATCTTGATCCATACAGGAATTGGAACATTCCAAAACACCTCAAGTTATTTCTTTGTATTAGCATATATGTCCTTGATTTTGAGTCGTCGAAGAATCCAAAAGTTCCAAACAAAATTATCATAGTGGGATTTCTAAAGCAGGGATGCTTCCCAAAAGGCAATAAGAATCCTACTCTGACCTGAATTAAGATTAAATGAGTAATTGTTTTGAATAATTTAATTTCTATCATACCATATCACATGTATAAGATTAGGAACAATAGAAAGGATGAGGTTCTTGATTTGCGGCGAAGAGTCAAGTTCCACACAATGTTTCTGTTGAGAGAAAACAGAGTGAGAGGATAACCATCTACAGTCAAATAGGTAAGTATCATAATTCCAAATATCAAAGACTATAGCACAAGAAAAAAAATGGATGGTGTCATCCTTGTGTTGATGGAATAATTTACATTTAGAGCATAGTTGGAAACCAAAGGACTGAAGACAAACCTCTATAAGAATACGTTTATGGGAAATCTTCCAAACAAGGTTAATCCAGGATGTCTTAATCTAGGGCCTATCAAAAAACTTCAACAATGAAAAAATGGGGTCATATCTAGTGAAACAATGGTTATAGATGTTTTTTGAATCCAAAATACCATTGTGAGAAGTCTCCCAAGTAAGTAAATCATCTCCATTAACAAAGTGGTAGTTTTCCACAATGTGCATAATGTGATCATATATATTAGATGTACTAGAGTGAATTACTTATTTTATGGTGAGGTTGATGTTATTCCGGGGAATTAGGAGATAACAAGGAAATGAGGGGGGAGTGCCAATCTAGTTTTCAAGACATAAAGTGGAATATGAACTAACCATCCATCTAGTGTTATGCATGATGTCAACAAAGGTATTTATAATGGATGGATAGAGGGAAGAATTGAGATAGCTCGACTAACTTTTTTTATTTTTTTGCATAAATATGATACAAACAAAGGCCATGGAGTATGATTTATTATAGATCAACCTATAGGATATATTATCTTGAAGGGACTCATTATAGATTTTGAGATTTTTAATGCCAAGACCGCCTCTTTCAAGAGGTTTGTAGCAGGTCCACAAAGAGATAGTAAAAATCATTCTTTCATGAATACTGCCAGTCCAGAAAAAGTTTTTGATGTAGCCATTAATTTTTTTGATAAGACTATTAGGCCATTTATATTTAAACAGGGAGTAAACAATTTTGGAGATAATTGTGGATTTCTTGAGGTAGATCCTGCCAGCCATGGAGAGGGATTTCCCTTTCCATAAGGTCAGTTGATTAGTAACTTGATCAAAAAATGCATTAAAATAGATAGAGTTAGGCCTACCCCATTAGAGGGGGACTCCTAGAACGGTAAAGGGGATGGATCCCTATTTTATTCCAATAATTTCAATGAAAAAACCTTTTCTAATAGGAGGGAAGGTTATCCTAATAAAGACAAAGGATTTATTCAAACTAGTGGATTGAACAGGGATATCTTAATTGTGAAGAATGGCCTTTTGAGGTTAAGGATATTTCTTCTACCCCCATTAAGAAAAAGAATTATGTCATCAGCATAAAGGAGATGCGTCAAAACTTCTAGAATAATGGCATCCTATATGTGTTTGATCATGATTTTGTGAACAAGGGAGGAAACAAGACTGCAAATGTAGTCTTCCGCAATGGAAAAGAGAATGGAAGAAAGAGGGTCACCTTGACACACCCCTTTTGAGCATTTTAAGTATCCCTTAGGAGAACCATTAACAATGATGGAGATAAAAGCCGAGTGGAAAAGGGATTTTATCCTGCCAATGAAAGTATCATTGAACCTAAAATCTTTAAGGATGTTGAATATGAAGATCTAATCGATGGTGTCTATGGATTTTTTAATGTCATGTTTGATTGAAATATTTCCTCCTCTGGATTTTTTATTAAGAGACTTAATGCATTCCGAGTCATTGAAAATGAAATATTGAATGGATCTACCATTGATGAATCCAAACTAATTCCAGGATATGGTCTAGTTACATAGATAAAAAATCATGTTAGCAAGGATCATGATAATGATTTTATAGATATAGTTAATGTGGGAAATGGTGCGAAAGAGGTGTAGCTGAGATGCATTAGCCACTTTTGGGATAAGAGTTAGGATTTGGGCATTGAGGCCAATGGGTAGGACTCCATTAGAAAAGAAGTGTTGAACTAACTTGAAAACATCATCGTGAACTACCTTCCAACGTTGTTGAAAGAATCCATTATTGAATCCATCAGGTCCCAGAGCACTATCAGAGTTAAAGCTGAAGACGGTATCTTTTATATTGTGATCCAGTGGGGTGCTTAAAAGAAAGTGTTTATGTTGTTCATTGATCAGAACTGAAATTATCCAAGGGATTATAACATTATTAATATTAGGTACATTGAATGTAATTTGAAAGCAGGTGACCACATGATTGGATATAGATTATTCTAAGTCAAAGAGGGAGTCATTGTATTTATGAAAGGATAACGACGATATGTTTTCCTAACTCTCTGGAGGGCATTGTAAAATTTAGTGTTTCTATCACCATCATAGATCCATTTAGTTTTGAAAATCTATTTACGTATGTTTCCTTTGTTGATCAGAGGAGATTTAGGTTTTATAGAGATGTTCAGTTCATTCTGAGGGTTTATGGAAAAATCAGCCAAAGTTGAGTTGTTTTGAATTTGATTGAGTTTAGTCTAAAGAGAGGTTATGTCATTATCCATTTGAATATATTTATCCCCACACCATCCCTTAAAGAAATAATTGAGGTGATTTATCTCAGTGATAAGAAAAAGCATCAGAGTGATGATTCATAGACTTCCCACCATTTTTTATGATATGAGAGCAATCCAAATTTGCAGTCCAAGCATTATTGAATTTGAAGGGAATGTTGGGTCTCTCTCTTTTGGATAGAAAACCAACAAGGATGGTATGGTGATCCGAGTTTAGTTTAGGTAACGTGATACTGAAAATGGTTTCCTAGACATCCAAAGATAGAACATTTACGAATGCCCTATCAAGTTTACTAGAAACAACTCTATTGTAGTGTCTCCTGTACGAGGTGTAATTTTCCCCTTAAAGGTTGATTTAAATAAAATTACATGTTTCAATCGATGATCTAAATTCATGAGTAGATATTAAAGAGTGAGGGGGACCAAGCTACTCATTGGGGGAAAGAATGGCATTAAAGTCACTAATGATTAAATAGGTATCCTAGATAGAGTAGGATAAGTTAGAGAGGCCTTGATAAAGAGTTCGAAGATCTTGGTATCTATTTTTTGCATAGACCAAGGTACATAAACAATGAATTCTATTGAATTTAAATTTACATGTAAGAATTTGATGAGAAACATTGTAAACTGTAACATCTCGAAGTGAGGTGTGGAAAAAACCCAAAGGGAGTAAATATCACTTTCACTCCTGCATGCATCAAAGAAATTATAACCAAATGAAGATAAATGAAAATAATTCAAAGTGTAATTAGTTTGAGGTTCTGTAATAGAAAAAAAAATTGGTTTCTGGGTCATAAAAATCCTTTTCAGAACAAATAGAGTATCAGTGTTAGCTATGCATTGATAGTTCCGAAAAACAAAATCCATAAAGACATGTGTTTTGTGTGGGAGTTCCCCTTTTTCTCATTAGATATTCTCGAGCCATTGTTACTCTTTGGTCTTCTAAGATTTGAAGAGGACACCATAGGATTCTTATTGTCCTAATTAATCATTTGATGATCAGACAAGATGTTAGATGAATTTTGTCATAAACAAGATTTTATAGTGTCGGGGGATATATGGGGCAAAGAAGTGTTCACAGGGCCACCCTCAATATCAATTCAACAGCCCATCTTCTGAGATGTAATAGACAGAACCGGTGAGGCATGTTTTTCTATTGTCCTAACTGATTCATTTTTTGAGGTTTTTGAGTTTATTCTATTCGAACAGATATTCAAAGGATTGACAGTGCATGAATCAGTAATCGGTTGTGTGCTAATTATCATGTGTTGATTATGTATTGGAACTGAAATATTAGAAGTGATCGAACCTGTTTTGTTCTCCTGGTCCACTCGAGTAGGAATATGAACATCATGATGGATAGACTCAGCACCATTACCCTTCCCATCCCGAGGTGCAAGAGGAGCATCTTTTGTAACTGAGTCCATTGGCATGGGGTCCTTTTTCACATTGGAGTTTTGAGGAGGGACCAGCAGGTGCAGGATACAGCTGGACATCAGGGGCCATCAGCCCAGGGACTTCATGAAGATCCCCATTGGCAAGGTGATCAAAGACATCCAGTAATAAATGCTCAATGTACTCCAATCTGCCGAGATCAATATCAATATTTTCTTCCTCTTACACTTGGCCTTCCCAGGTAACACCTGAGCTCTCACAAGGGATGTTCGAGCGTTTCACCCAGACTTATGAGGATTCTTTAGCTGGTTTATGGTTGCTTAAGATAGAGGCCTTGATTTTATTTTTTCATTTGACATCATTACATTCATATTCACCTGTAGGAGCAACCTGGCTCTTGTCATCCCTACATTTCAGCATTGAGTGGCCCATGATTTATCAGTATTCACAGTAGGGGGAATTCGTTCACACTCAAACTGAACCTCAATCTTGAATTCATTCATGCTAAAGACAATAACTTCAGAGAGAATGGAGGCTATGTTAACCTCAATCATCACCCTCACATAGAGACCGAGCTCATTATTAAGAGTACGAGTATCAATTTTGAGCAGCATACATATTCAAGAGGTGATGTCATTAAGAATTTTTGGGTGTCAGAAGTACCAGTTAATCCCGTGAAGTCACACCCATATCTGAACCATGGTTTTCTTTGTGGTATTCTGATTGAAGGTGTAATCCTAGTCAGAGATGAAAGAAACACCTGGTTTAAGCTACCTATTTCCATACCTCCAAACTTGGTCGAGATCATCTTGGGATTTCAAGAGCATATGATAGCGTCCTTTTCTGATTGGAAACCATTTCAAATTTTTTATCCCCCAAATATTAGAGATCCACATTTTCAGATCTAGATTCGACCATGGATTGTCACCTTTGAGGTATGAGATGCATCCCATGAGTGAGAACATTTAGAGTTTTGTGTGTTGAAAAAGAGAATCTGGATCGACATCAACAGAAAATCTACCATCTTCAAGCTTCCTACAAAGAGGATGCTTTGTCAAAGAGGGGATGCAACATTCAACTCCTTTTAGAACTTAAACAAATGAGATTCCCTTTGGTCTTTAAACCATGGAGAATTCATCCAATTTCGGTTCAATATTTGCAGATTCAGGTGCAATCTCCCATTCAGGATTGAATCCTTCCATTACTATAGATCTGATCGAATCCAGACGAAGAAATTATGTGCGGGGATAGATGAAACCCTAGCGAGAGCGGCTGAAACCTTTATTTTTACTATGAAATGGTTCGTGCTGGTATATCTCATACTTGGAATTAATGTACGTCTTTTCACTTAATGGAAAGTGAAATAAATTTTAGGTGTACTTCCCCTCTTCTACAACAATTGTTTCAGTGTTCATAGGTGGTGGGAATGTATCTCTTAGAAGCGACATTTCATCTAGTTCAGTGCTATCATTTGTTTCTCTTGAGATATTAAAAATGTTCCATTATGCACTTATGAACCTATACCCAACTCCAATACAACTTATTTAGTATTAGATCTCAAACTATAACATTCAAAAATCATTGAATCTTCCAAAAACACCTCAATAGATGCATCTTCAACTATCTCACACTCCAAGAAATTAAAAAAGGTAAATGCATCCAAGATACCTAAACATGGATCAACACAATTACGATTAGCTTCAACAGAATCAAAGTAAATTATAAATATATCCACTTCCATGAAATCATTAACTCCCTATAATAATATAGTTTGTTCATCTTCTAGACTGAAATGTGATCCAGATAGTGAGGCAGGTGAAGAGTGAGGTAGTCAACCTCATCCATCCTCTCTTCAAAATGTAACACCTCATTTTTTATCCACCAAGGCAATATAGATTGTGTCTTGTGTTAGATACCCTATTGAATCATTGAAAAATCATTAAAATAGTTCATGAAATCAAACTATTTAAAATAAAAATAAAAAGATAAATTATCATCCATGAAATTGACAATAATCATGAATTTTTGTTTGTTTCATCACCGGAAAGCCCTTAAACAAATCCCGAGAGGGTGATTTTGGACTGTTGAACTGTAATTTTATTTATAGTTTAGGGGTGTCTTATAAAATATGGGTTTTTTCATACAATAATAGATGAAAATTAATTTAAAATTTTTGATTAAATTATCTAAAAATAGTATGTCTTCTAATGAGATTGAGGAAATAGATGACCAATTTGATTCAAAATGTGATATTAATGTAATGATTGAATGTATCCCTTCATGAGACTAAATATTTTATGAAAAAAATGAAATAATATTTTCCATACGAATCAACTATTGATGATTTTATTCATTGTTGGTATTGGATTATTTTCAGAAAAATTCCAAAATATAAATGAAAAAAGTCTAAGAAAGTGTAAGAGTTATCAATTATGTTATCTATAATAAAGACATCAATATCAAACATGAATAATTATACTGGTAGGTAATTTTTTCTGAAATTCAAAAGGAAGATTAATATTTGAATAATTTAGTAATAAGAGTATGGTGATAGGGAATCTGAAGAAGATTCATTACATATTTATCATAATAACAATTTATTTACTACAATGTTAAATTAAAAGGAAATAATTTGTGATATAAATTATAAATAGAAATTTCTAATTCTAAGGGTAAAATAGAATCATTGAAATGAATCATTATGATTAATAGACATGATTAGGAAGAAATAAATCATTGTAAAATACATCATGTTCCAAATGAGTTCGATAATGAACCATGAGAATGATATAAGAAGTTCATAAAAAATGAAAAAAATATTCAGACTCCTTCTTTCTCAGGTGATGAATTGTAATAAAACATTAATTGAAATTTTTAAAATAAAAAATAATCCTTTTAATTTTAACTATAAATTTGATCATGGATGAATATATATTGAAGTATATTTTTTAATAATTTTTTAAAAAATTTATTTTATTGTATTATAATTTATATAATAATTAAAAGCGTTATGAAATATTCAATACAATTCTTGATCAATTAAATAAAGCACACTTGCTAAATGGATTAATAGAGTCATGATGTTATTGAAATAACATGTAATTAATATTAAAAAACTAATATAGATTTTTCGTAAATGGTTAATTCACGAATTCTAAAATATTTGGATGTGGTGGATTGAGTAAGAATTATTTTACAAACTGAAAGGAAGAATGCTCCTGAATATTTTTTATCACGAAAAGGAAATAAAATAATAATGAAAATTCATTAAAAGTGGCTAATTTTTTTTGGTTCAATAATCAATATATATAATTGTAATACATTTGATAACAAATAAAATTTTCTTTATATTCTTAATTTTTTCCATTATTATTAGTGTTGTGGTGGTGAACGGATTTCAGAAATAATTTTTCGGTACAATTAATGATTTGTTAAAAATAATTTTATTGTTTTAGTGATGTAACATAGATAAATAACCACTCTAAAAGAAGGAAATTTTGGAAATAATATGAAAATTTTGGAGTACAGGTAATGGATCATATTCAATTTCCTTATAAAAAACGAGAATGTGATCATTCATGTTATTTAGTTGAGTAATTTCAGTTAATTTATCTAGTGATATTTGGTATGAAAATTTCATTGTGATTTGGAAATTAAAAGGATAATATAGATGATAAAAAATTAATGGTGGATGTTTTTATAGAATCACCTCAATTGAATAACTTTTCAATAAATGATATCATATGTTCAATAGATATGATACATGATATAAGAATGATTAAAGCATCTCTGAATTATGTAGAAGGATCATTCATATTTTGAAGAGTATATCAAACATAGTATCAATGGAATGAGATTCATAAAAATTGATTAAAAGAATATTAATTCATAGATTACTCAATTTTTTTATTGTTTAAAACAAAACCATCTAGGTATTTATCAACAATTTTATAATGGAAATAATGTAATTTTTATAAAAATGGATGTTTAATAAATAAATCAATATGTGGATGTGTCATATATCTGGGTTAATTAAAAAAAATCCTATATCAAGTGTTATAAGATGGAAATTTAATTTACATGAGAATGAATAATGAGAAATCATTGATGAATTCATGGAACAGTCAACATGGACTAAATATATTTGAATAAGAAACATTACTAGATAATTCATATGATGTTCCATTTCAGAAAAGTGTAAATAATTGGGATCATACTTCATCTTAATGTTTTTAAATTATGATTTCATTACATACAATTGTTTTGTTTTGATAAAATAATACCATAGATCATTTACATTAAAATATCATTCAACTATTAAGAATGAAAAAAATGATGCAAAAATGTATTTTCTATTCATTAATGAGTTCATTGAAATAATATTCACCATGTTCATTGGGATAAAATAATAATGATTGAAAAATTTTATGAGTTTTAGGAGATGTTTTAAAAATAAAGGATGAATTTCTTAAAATGGGTTCTATTCAAGTAATCTAACAAAATATGTGACTGAAAATTTTAAAATCCATATATAGAATATTTATATTCATTATGTGTAATTTTCATAACACTCCCTATAATAAAATTTTATTTTTCAAATATAAAATAGCAATTAGGGTCTTATCCTTATTTTAAAGGTAACTAGTATACCTAAAAAAACTAGGGTGTTAATCCTAAAATGCACATCTTTGTGCATTTCATTGAACAAGGTGGGGAGATAGCTTTAGATTCTTATGGGGCGTAGGTGGAGGTGTCGTAATGTGGGAGGGGGTTTGGGGTTGAGGTGGACCACAGATGGTGCATGGCTCATAGGAAGCATAGTTCAACAATGGTGAGGCATCAAGAATTTTGGGTAGGTGTGCTCTTGGTGAAGATGAAGAACCCATTGTGGGTGTCTCAACAGTGGGATGACGTGGAGGCGAATATAGAGTTCTATTAGTGAACTCGGTGTAGACGACGTCAGTAGGGACTCAGGAGGGATTAGCGGAGGTTGGTTTCGACATTGACAGGGACTTAGGCATATTCGGAGGTAGTCTTGTAATTGAGATGGTGTGGCGGGGGTCGGAAAAGGTAGATTAGCTAGGTGAAAAACATAAATTAAAAATAATTGATTTCCTCATTTGATTATCAAAGAGGGGGTCAAGAAACAACCCCCATCTTTGTAGTGATACTAGAGTGGATGTTTGAGAGGGCATGAATATTCCATCAGAATAACTCATTTTAAAATCATAGGGTAGTGGTAGCTATGAATCCTTTCATGTTTTTTTGTTCAATCAAAAAAATGCATCTGTGCTGGGATTGAAATTCTTTTGGTTTTAGTTCACATGGGATTGAAAAATGGCCATGTATTGAAGGTTTAATGCCTCTAGGCTTGTGGTGGTAGTTCTCTTGGGCATGAAAAATTTCCATGTATTCAAGGCTTAATTCCTCTAGGTCTGCAGACTATATACAGGTGACCAATCAAATATTAAAAAGGGGATTATAAAAAATACATAAAAATGAAGCCTTCATGCATTCCGTATAAGATATATAAATATTTTTTTTGATTTCATTAACTATTCTGTTAGAAGTGGAACTTTTTTTTAGGATGGTGGATAGAGATATTAGTAGACATTAAAAATGGATTTCAATATCATGTTGATTTTGATATGGTTCATAATGAGAAAAATTAAAATAATACCACATGATTCATTAATCATAGGGTATTCAAAAGTTGTTTTATAATGAAAATAATTAATTCAAATATGAGTGTTCTTGATAAAAGAGTTTTCGAAATTATTTTACATATATTTGAACCAAATCATAATGAATATAAATAATAAAAAAACAAATAAAAAAATGTGATATAAACATCTAGTTTGAAGGTGTTTGGACACTAATAATGTTGTAGAAAATAATAAAAAATGGTTTCTGATGTAAATTCTCAGCCTTAAGTTTTACGGTGTGCACTTTTTTTAGTCAAAAATTCAATACATAACACTAATTTTTTTTACTAAAATTATTTTTTCTATGTTTCTAAAATGTTTTTTTAGAATACCATTTTTTCTATCGAACATTGAAATATTTATAAACATGTAATTATATACTTTCAATAAATATTTTTATACCGCCATAATTACAATATCTGAGTCTATCAAACTGACTTTGTCTATTATATCATATAGAATAATATATTCTTATTGTAATTACTATTATTATGATATTGTAATAACTAGGCCATTTTTATCAGAATGAGTAACCCCTTTCTATCAAATGGACTATGTATATTCTATAAAACTATAAATTTTCTAAACATAAGATTGATGATGTTTGATAAATCAAAAGAATATATTTGAATTAATTGGATTAAATAAAATAAATTTACATTGGGATACAACTTATAATATGATAGTAATAATTATTTATATCAGATAGAATAAATTTATTAGAATTCAAATGGTTCTATCAAAATTTAATCATGTGGAGATGTACTTGTTGATTTTTCCTCATGAAGATCATATTTATCCATTGGAACCATCTCCATGAATTTTTGGAATATGACCACTTTGGGTGTGCCTATAAATAATGGTGAATTCATGGATCTATGATATTATTCTTTTTCTAACTCATTCCATATGATAAATTATTAATTATAGAGTAGAATTATATTATATTTGTAAACATTTAAATAGATTTTGTTTCTTGTAATCTGTGTGAGTATTGTAAAATCCTTAGTATAATTTTCTAATTGTATTCTATTTGAGATCTAGGTTAGATCAACGAATTATAGGGATAGGGGGACATGTTATTCTAATCATGATTATAAATGGATTCTATGGATCAGAAGATAGATCTAATTCCAATAATTCTTAAACACCTTTAATCCTAAAAAATATAGACATTATAGTTTGGTTACAATGATAGATACCTCATTTATAGTGTCACGACCTGTCCTAGAGGCCCGTGTCATGACTACCCCAAGCCCGCCATCCATAGGACATGGGCATGCGACTAGCACCAAAGGCGTAAATCTCAATAAAGGGGAAGGAATTGCCTTTATATTAGTAAACAAACACAACATATAACACAAGTTGACGTAAACACTAAGTAAGGTGAGTACAAATGTAAGTGCTGAAAAGTTAATAGGCCAGAATACAAACCCAACTGAAAGTACAGTACAACTGAAAGGAAAGTACAACAGGAGTAAAGTAAATCAGCAACCACCAAGTCGTCCTCTAGTTATCCCACCTGAAGGGTGGTACAGATGGTCTCCTCATCTCCTCGGGTTTGGCCTTCCACTCCGTGTACGTCCCGCCAAGTGGTCCACCTCCAGGTACCGTCCCGTTCCACAGGACTCCACCTTGATTAGTGTTGTCTGTCGTTTGCATCCAACAAAACATTGTGCAGGCATAGCCCGTACAAGGGTGAGTATACGATACTCAGTAGGGACCCTAAGACCCCCAAAGGTCTCCCAGAATCCCCAAAGGATAAACCGGAAAAGAACGATACAAACACAAGGTAACAACCAACTCTACTTAGGTGTATGACCATACATATACCTAAGTCATCAATTCCAGTTCGACTCTAACTCACGAGCACAAGTATAACCAAGACAACACAGGAATGTACAACCCATTCACACAGGATAGCATGTAAATCACATAAATGATAATGGCTGAACTCAAGACTCAGCTCACATAGGTATACTACTCATGAAGAGGGGTGGAGATGATATATGTTGCCTCTGAATCATCTCCCATGCCGAAACCATGTAGGATCCAAGTACAGAATTCGTTGTTACCGAAGCCAAATTGGATCCAAGTACCGTAACCATCGTTTCTGAACCCATGAAGGATCAATGTACAGTCATCATCGCTTCCAAACCCATAGAGGATCCATGTACAGTTGTCCTTGCTACCGAACACACGTAGGATTCAAGTACAGTCGTCATCGTCGTCGCAGTCGCAGCCAGCTCTAGGGTTCCCACACACAGCACGCTCGATTATCGGAGGGTCCACTCCATGAGCTAAGGGGTAGATACATCAACTGTCACGAAGTCTAGAGTTTATTTATCCCATTTTTCGGTCTTGTCAATAGGAACTTAACACAATAGATGGTTCATCAATCGGACGCCCGGTCTGAGAGATATTGGTTTTTCCGTTCCAGGGGCCCGGTTAGAAATACACTCGTTTCTAACCCAGTTGATATCCTTATCCATCCAAAACTCACTTAGAGTATCGAAAAAGAACCATCTCATCGAAAGGGTCCTAGTTCCGCAGACGGCGCATCGATTGGATGCGCAATCTTTACATAATTACCGTTTAAGTGATTAACAGGCCCAACCCGTTTAACCTAGTGGGCCGATGGGTCGGGTTGCCCCAGTTTGACGTGTCCGACCTATAAGGGGTGTCAGACCTATTCGAAGAAAAATTCAACTTATCCTGAAGGGGCATGACCTGACCCGAAGGGGGTAGCTCAGCACGAAGTGGCGCGGCCCGGCTCGGTACGACCCGGCTGCCCGAGCGGCTCAGCCGAAGCCGAGCGGGTTCCAGGGGGGGGGGGTAATTTTCCACACCTGCGGCGCCAGGCGGCACCGCCCTTCCTCAATCCATTCATCTAGACTGACCGATCTTCTGCACACGTGGCCCGTATGGGAAGGCCTTCTGTCTTCCAGCGCGGCGCCCTCCTGGCACCGCGGTCCGGCTATGCCCGACCGACCGACGGGCCGACTGGTTCTTCCGCCACAGCGGCCCTTCTAGCGGGCCGTAGTTCTTCCTGCACAACTATAAGGACAGTGCTGGTTTCCTTCACCATGTTCCCATCATTGTGCAATGGAACCATGCTTCCTTCGTCGCCAATTGCCAATTCTAAAATAATAAATGAGAACAACGGAGGGTTGTGTGGCCGTGTTGATTCGTCCCGCACCCTCCACGTAAAAAGATAACAATCATCTATATTTAACGACGATTTACAATGAGTACAGGGTAAGTAATGATCCACTTTCAATAATAAAACCCTGCCTCGATAATCAATTTAATTCACGATTTTAAATCACCGAGGATGACAGCGTCGTTTCTGTCGCTGTCGGTGTGCACCCGAGGAAGAACAATGTTCCCTCTCTTGTCACGAAGGAGAGAAAAATAAGGTGCATCGTCATTGGAGAATTCCCACGTCGTTGTCTCATCTCTTGTAATGGAGGAATAAGAGGATGAGAACCGTGGTTGCCGAGTTTTTCTACGTTGAAGGGTCAATGTTCTTCGTCGGAGAAGAATCGTCCCTCGTTGAGGATGAATTCTTCATAAACTTTAGAGTTCTCCCCCAATTTCCCACAAAAAACAATTTCCAAACAAAATAAAATAAGGCTTATCCTTATTTTATTTATTCATTCCATGCATACAAAATACAAATTCAAACACTCAATTAATTAATGAAAGAGTTTCAATCAGTTAATTATGGTTTGTTTCGGCATGAATTAAAGAGGGAGTGAGGGTAGAGGAAGCGTTACTCAATTAAAAGGAGTTAACAAGTTTAAGAGGGGGTTTCCATGTAATTAACATGGGAGTTCAAAAGGGTTAACGAGTTATGGAATGTGAAGGGTTGGGGCTCGTGTGGGCCCCACCTCACAATTATCCTCACATGGGTAGTTAGGAGCTTGTGGGTCCCACCCCAACTCCCCCATGTAGGATTTTACCACATTAGATATTAAATAAAAATTGTTCCACATTTTTTATTCAATTCTTATTTAATCCAAAAATTTTAACTTCTTCTCCCAAACAAACGCAGCTACAGTAAAGGTCCCTATAAGCAATTATCATCATTGAGAATTAATTGGTGCCCTCAGATTTCAATTCCATGCACCGGTTCAAAAGATAGAAAAACTTGCTTGTTCGTTTACTAAACGTACCCGAGATAAACTTCATAAATTGATTCCAGGCGCACCGGACCTAGGGTATTGTGCACGCATATGAGCCTCTCGCTCCCATGTACTCTCCTAGAGGTTACCATTCTACCAAAGAATGCGCACCAGAGGAATTGACCTTCCACATAGGACCGGCTCCTATCAATCCTCAATCTCCACCGGGACCTTTGCAAAAGTCTCCCCATCATCGATGTCCAGCTCCCCATGATCAATGATATGCATCGAGTCATGCACTAATCTCCTCACCTGAGATACGTGGATGACATAGAGCACCTGGTGCAACTGAGGTGAAAGGGCCAGGCGATAAACCACCTCGCCTACCCTTTTGAGAACATGGAATGGTCTGATGAAGCACAAAGGTAACTTGCCACCCCGGCCAAATCTCTATAATCCCCATTGAGGATAGACCCGTAAGAAAACATGGTCACCATACTCGAACTCTAGTGGTCTCCATCTCCAATCAGCATAGGAATTTTGTCTGCTCTGTGTAGTCCTCATTCACTCCTGGATGATCTGCACCTTCTCCGTCATAGCCTGAACCATCTCTGGTCCTACGAGTGCTGACTCCCCAGGGTCAGTCCAGCACAGAGGTGATCTGTATGGTCGGTCGTACAATGCCTTGTATGGTGCCATCCTGATGGTGGAGTGGTAGCTATTGTTGTACGAAAACTGCAACAACAGTAGGTGATCCTCCCAGCTGTGGCCAAAGTCAAGGACACAGGCACCGAGCATATCCTTGAGTGTCTAAATGGTCCTCTCCATCTGGCCATCCGTTGGAGCATGAATGGCATTGCACAGGCATAAAAACATCCCAATAGCCTCCTGTAACCCCTTCCAAAGCTTGGAAGTAAAGAGAGTGTCTCAATCGGAGATGATATATGATGACACACCATGAAGTTGTACGATATCCTGAACGTAGAGACGTCCCAACCATTCTACTGAGCCCTGATCTCTGATCGGTAGGAAGTGGGCCGACATGGTGAGTCAGTCGACAATCACCCAGATGGAGTCGTGTACTTTGGAAGTACGTGGCAGCCTCATCACGAAATCCATGGATATCATGTCCCACTTCCACTACGGGTCCTCTAAGGGCTGCACCAAGCATGTCAGTACCTGGTGATCCGACTTCACCTACTAGTAGGTGAGGCAGCGTGAAACAAACTCTGCCACAACCTTCTACATACCTAGCCACCGGTTCTGTCATCTAAGATTCTGGTACATCTTTCCCACTCCTAGGTATACTGCCAGAGGGGAAGTGTGAAACTCCCTCAGCACTTCCTCCTGTAGTGCAACTGGTACCATGGTACGTCCCCTGAAGAGGATAACGTGCCCTACTCCTTCAGAAAATCCATCAGCCTCCTTTCCTGTAGATTTCTGTGCACGTCGCGTCTCATAGTCAACGTCCCCACACTGCGCCTCTATGACCTGATGAAGTAGCAGGGGAGTGATTGTGAGTGACTGTAGAAATTCTACTCCATCTCTATCCACGAAGGATATCGGCACCGCGGCTAGCTGCTACGTCACCTCTCAATGTAGCTGAATGCTCGATCTCCTGCTGAGAGAATCAACTACTACGTTCCCCTTCCCAGGAGTATAGACTATCTCAAATACATAGTCCTGGAGGAACTCTAGCCATTTTCATTGTCTTAGGTTCAGGTTCTTCTATGAGAATATGTACCTGAGACTCTGGTGGTTCGAGTAGACTGTAAAGCGCTCGTCCATCAGATAGTGCCACCACATCTTCAAGGCGATGACCATTGCTGCTAACTCCAAGTCAGGGGTAGCGTAGTTCTACTCGTACTGCCTCAACATTCGTGAACCATAAGCGATCACTGCCCACTCCAGCATCAGGACACACCTGATTCCGGTCCCTAATGCATCGCAGTAAACTACGTACCATACACCCTCCTTCGGTATCCTTAAGATGGGTTCACTGGTCAATCTCTATCTCATCTCCTAGAAGCTCTACTGTCATCTATATGACCACACGAAGGGTTTCCCCTTCTTCTTAAATGTTGAAAGTGGTGCTGAAACTCTGGATAATTCTAGCACCAATCTCTAATAGTATCCATCCAGACCTAGGAATCTCCGCACCTCCATCACACTCTTGGGTGGCTCCTAAGCAAGTACAACCTCGATCTTCGCAGGATCCACTGTAACTCCAGCCACATAGATGAAGTGCCCCAATAAGTGGACCTCTTGAATCCAGAACTAACACTTCGAGAGATTATGATCAAGATGGTTCTCTCGAAGTTTGTCTAGTACATCCCGTAAGTGGTAGGCGTGCTCCTCCTCAGTGGTCGAGTAAATCAATATGTCGTCGATTAAGACTATGACAAACCGATAGATATAAGGATAGAAGATCATATTCATGAGACTCATGAACACTGCTAGTGCATTGGTTACGCTGAAAGTCATAACCACGAACTCATAGTGGCCATATCGACACCTTAAGGCTATCTTCTACACATCGTTGTCTTGAACTATGAGCTGATGATAGCCTAAACTGAGCTCTATCTTCGAGAACCATCATTATCCCTTGAGATGATCAAAGAGGACTTCTATCCATGGGAGTGGATAATTGTTCTTTACGGTCACCTGATTCAAGCGACGATAGTCGACACATAGTTGTAAGCTCCCATCGGCCTTTTTGGCAGAAAAAATCGGAGATGCTGAGGGAGAAACACTGGGACAGATGAATCCCTTGACCTGTAAGTCCTCCTGCTGTACCCGTAGCTCAAAAAGCTCATCAGGAGCCATCCGATATGCTGGAGTAGATATCCGGGATGTCCTAGGGTATAAGTCAATGTAGATATCTACCTCACTATGAGGAGGTAGTCCTGGAATGTCATCAGAAAAAACGTCTGCATACTGATCCACCACAACAGGAAAACTCAGACTCCGCACATAAACTTCACCTAGGATGAGACTAGCCAACTGATGGGTGATTGGTTGCCCTCTCCTCTGCGTAAGACCATCCTGCACTGCAAAGGCTCCCTTCTCGCCAGTGAAGGTGAACCTGCTCCCATCTATGTGAACACAATAAACTTTGTGCCTAATACAGTCAATCTATGCATGGATTGTAGATAACCAGTCCATACCCAAGATAACGTCGTAAGGCTTAGAAGATACTACAAGAAGATCTCAGCCTACGATCTCGCCTCTTAGAGTAATCTCACACTGCTGGCACCAGTGTGTAATCGTCGAGTATGATACCGTTGGATTCTCTAGCCATAAGGATCAAGCCAACGGATCCGTCAGAATCTCTGATATCCGAACAAGGGATGTGATAATAAAAGAATGACTCGATACTGTGTCTATAAGAACTACAACATGGGTGGAGTAGACACAGATAGTAACTCGAATCATCTCAGGTGCTCCATGGTTGTAATCCTCCACTGCTTGAAGCTTAGCCTTCCTCTGTCCGCCAGCTACCTGTGGTCAGGGTGGACCTCCTGGTGGTGGTGGTGGTAGAGCCTCAAAGCGTCTCCCACCACCCGTTGTTCGGCCAGCTCATCTGCCTCGTCTACCTACTCCTTGTGGACTGCCACAGTCAAACCTCTGCTTCTTCCTGGGTGGTCCTTCAACCGTCTTGTGCTCCTCTGCATGGCAGGTCTGGCAGTCACGAGCCATGTGGCCCTACCCGCAGCATGCATAGCACTTCCTGCTTCTCGTATTACTAGGTCAGCTGTGTGTGCTCCGCTCCTCCGAACCAGTATCCAGAGGTTTTCCCACCTGATGTCCTATTCCGCTTGGACCTCTACGACATCTTTCTATTGCTGGCTGCAGAAGACTCCACTACGTGTCGCCTTTTGGTAGGCCTCGCTGCTGGCGTAGGCCTAGCAAAGAAGCTCTCCACAAGTAGGGCTTTCTCTAGTACTCCTACCAACGTCAGAATGTTGAGGGAGATCATCGAAGCCCTGATCGCATGCCTCAGTCCCTGCTCAAATGTCTAGGCCTCGAAAAATGGGTCCCATAACTTTTCTGTGGAGTAGCGCGAGAGGTCGGTAAATATCACCAAGTACTAGGATATTGTCATGCTACCCTGCCGCAATTGTAGTAACTCTTAGATGCACACCGCAAGGAGGGTGGCTGGAACAAACTCCGACCGGAAGAGGCTCTCGATTTCTGTCCAGAGTAGGGATGCCCCGTCGTGCACCTGGAGCATCAGGCTCCACCATCTATCTGCTACTATGTGTAGGAGACTTGCCACAAGGATCACTACAAGATCTACGGGTGTCCCTACCAATTTGAATACTCGGACGATATCCTCCATCCAATCCTCGACTTCCTGAGGGTCCGTCTCTCCGAGGAACCTGGGTGGCCTCTATCACTAAAACTTGTGCAACGCACTCAGGCTTCGTGCACTATCCACTGTTGGGGCTGCTGTTATCGGTGGCCTAGTGGGTTGAGGTACTGCTGGTGCCTCCGCTGTAATGGGTCCTTGCATCAAGGCCTTGTCGTTCGGTGGGATGCCATCTCGCACGTAACTGGGAACCCTAGCTGGCTGCCGCTGTGGGGCCATCCTGAAAAGAAACAGGTGCGCCACAGTTAATACAATATACCTAGTGAGCTGACACAAAGTAATCCCTAAGAAAACTTTTGAATCACACATGCAATCAATGTTTTCATGCACTGAGTCGGAAATCAGAAGTCAGGGTCCTGGTTTATGGATATGTCGACCGCCGCACCAACACTGCTCTCACTGGACTAATAACGACACTCAATACCCTTAAAACTATTGCATCATAGGAAGAAATTATCAGAGTCCTATGTTCTGTGGTAGAACCGACTCCTCTGATACCAATTTGTCCCGAACCGTCCTCAGGGCCCGTGCCGTGACTACCCCAAGCCCACCGTCCATAGTCCAGGGACTGGAAACTAGCATCAAAGGTGTAAATCCCAATAAAAGGGAAGGAATTTTCTTTATATAAGTAAACAAACACAATATATAACACCATCTGAAGGAAACACTAAGTTTGCTGAGTACAAAAGTAAGTGCTGAAAACTAAATGGGACAGAATACAAACCCAACTAAAAGTACAGTACAACTGAAAAGAATGTACAACATCAGTAAAGTAAATCAGCAACCACCGAGTTATCCTACAACTATCCCACCTGAAGGGTGGGTACAGATGGTCTCCTCAGCTCCTCGGGTCTAGCCATCCACTCCCTGTACATCCCGCCAAGTGGTCCACCTCCACGTACCATCTTGTTCTACAAGACTCCACCTCGATCAGTGGTGTCTGTCGTCTGCATCCAACACAACGTTGTACGGGCATAACCTGTGCATGGGTGAGTATACGATACTCAGTAGGGACCCCGAGACCCCCGAAGGTCTCCCAGAATCCATAGAGGATAATAAAAAGGAAAGATACAAACACAAGGTAATAACCAACTCTACATAGGTATATGCCCATACATATACTTAAGTCATCAATTCCAGTTCATCTCCAAATCACGAGCCCGAGTATAACCGAGACCACAAAGGAAATCACAACCCAGTCCACACAGGAAATCAAGTAAATCACATCAATGATAATGACTGAAAGTCAAGACTCAGCTCACGCAGGTATACTACTCACGAAGAGGGGTGGAGATGATAGATGTAACATCTGAATAATCTCCCCTGCCGAACCCACGTAGGATCCAAGTACAGAAATCATCGCTGCCAAACCCACGTAGGATCCAAGTACAGTAACCATCACTGCTGAACCCATGTGGGATCCAAGTATAGTCATCATCGCTGCCGAACCCATGGTGGATCCAAGTACAATATTCCTCATTACTGAACCCATGTAGGATCCAAGTACGGTCATCATCGTCATCGCAGTCGCAGCCATCTCTAGGGTTCCCACTCACAGAACGCTCGATTCAGGGAGAGTCTGCTCCATGATCCAAGAGGTTCGATACATCAACAGTCACTAAGTCTAGATTTGATGTATCTTGAAGTTCCATCTCGCCAATAGGAACTAAACACAACAGACGGTGCGTCAACCGGGCGCCCGGTCTGAGAGATATTGGATTTTCTATTCCAGGGGCCCGGTTAGAAATACAATCATTTTTAGCTGGTCGAAATCCTTAGTCATCCAAAACTCATGTAGATTATCGCAAAAGAATCGTCTCTTCAAAAGGGTCCTAGTGCGGAAGACGGCGCGTCGATTGGATGCACGGTCTTTATGTTATTTCTGTTTAAGTGATTAACAGCCCCGACCCGTTTAGCCCATTGGGCCGACAGGTCGTGTTGACCCAGTTTGATGGGTCCGACCCAGCAGGGGTGTCAGACCGGTCCGATTAAAAATACAACTCAGCCCGAAGGGGCATGACTTGACCCGAATAGGGGATGCTCATCCCGATGTGGCGCGCCCCCGCCCGGCCTGGCGTGGCCCGGCGAGGCCCGGCCCGGCGCGGCCTGGCGCGGCCCGGCTTGGTGCACGGACCGGCTGGCTTGCCCGAAGCCAAGAGGGTTCCAAGGGGGGAGGGGCACCCCCCCCCCCCCCCGGTTTTCCACACCGGCGACCCTAGTCGGCGCCGCCCTTCCCCAAACTGGACGGTACTCTACGAATGCGGCCCGCATGGGCGGGCCGCCGGTCTTCCAGCGCGGTGCCCTCCGGGCGTCGTGGTCCCACACTTCCCGGCTGGCCGACGGGCTGGCCGGTCCTCTAGCGCGGCACCCTCCTGGCGCCGAGGCTCCTCTCCGCCTGGATGGTCGATGGGCCGGCCGGTTCTTCCGCCGAAGCAGCCCATGTAGCGGGTTGCGGTTCTTCCAGCACAACCGGCGTGATGGCGCCAGTTCCCTTCGCCACTTTCCTGGCATGGCACAACGATTCCATTCTTCTTTCACCGCCAATTGCCTATTCTAAAATAATAAACCCAATCAACGGACGGTTGTCGGGCCATGATCCTTCAGCCCACACCCTCCGTGTAAAATAATAGAAATCGAACATATTTAACAACGATTTCCAATGATTATGGGGTACATAAACACACACATTCATGAATAAACCACTACATCAATAATCAATGCCGTTTGCGGTTGTCAAGCACTGAGGATGACAGTGTCGTTTCCGTCATCGTCGGTGTGCACCCTAGGAATAACGACGTTCCCTCTCTTGTCACTAAAGAGTGAAAAATAATTCCCATCATCGTTGGCGAATTCCCCACGTTGGTGTCTCCTCTCTTGTCACGGAGGAAGAAGAGGATGTGAACTGTGGTCGCCGAGATGTTCTACATTTAAGGGTCGATGTTCTTCATCAGAGAAGAACCATCCTTTGTAGAGGATGAATTCTTCAAAAACTCTAGAGTTCTCCCCCAATTTCCCTCACACAACAATTACCATCCAAAATAAAATAAGGCTTCTCCTTATTTTATTTAATCATTCCATGCATAAAAAATATAAATTCAAACACTCAATTAATTAATGAAAGAGTTTCAATCAATTAATTATGGTATGTGTTTGCATGAATTAAATAAGGAGAGATGGGAGAGGAAGAGTCACTCAATTAAAGGGATTTAACAAGTTTAAGAGGGGGTTTCCATGTAATTAACATGGGAGTTCAAAATGGTTAAAGAGTTGTGGAATGTTAAGGGTTGGGGCTCATGTGGGCCCCACCTCACAATTATCATCACATGTGTAGTTAGGAGCTTGTGGATCCCACCCAAACTCCACCATGTAGGATGGAACCACCTTATATATGAAATAAAATTTGATCCACAATTTTTATTCAATTCTTATTTAATCTAAAAATTTAAACTTCTTCTCCCGAACAAACACAACTATGGTAAAGGTCCCCTTAAGAAAATTCTGGCGTTGTGAATTTATCGGTCCCCTTATATTTAAATTCTGAGTAGCGGTTCAAAAGATAGAAAATCCCGCTCATTCGTTTACTGAACATACCCGAGCTATACTTCAGAAATTGATTTCGGGCACACTGTGCCTCGGAATCATGTGTCGTTAGAAGCCACAGACTCATAAAATTCCAAATTATTTAAGATTTTTTTTGAAATTTCCAGGTCTTTATATATAGTTTATTAACATCCATTATATTGAAGGTTAAATTATATTCCTTAATTTTATAATTTTATTATTATTTTTTATAAATAACTTTTTAATGTTTAATTGTAAATGTTTCTAAAAGTGGTATTCTTCCTCTATAGTTTTATTAAAAAATATGATCTTAGTAATCATTTATATACAGTAATTTACCTGATGAAATATATGTCCCCTATATAAACTCTTACTAGAAGATGAATATTGACTCTAACAAACATGATAAATAGGATTGGGTATTAATTATCTTAGTGTTTTAAATTAAAATTTACTCCATCCCCCTATTGTAGGCATTATATCTCTTATATTCCAACATTTAGTATCATATTACAGTCCACTTCTTGAAATAAATGCCATTAATTTGGTTATTTGAATCACGTATTTTATGTTTTATAACATTTATTATAAATTGGTGTCCAAAAAGATAATTATACTAATGATTGTATTATATAATGAATATCTATTTTTATAAGATTTTAGGTTTAAATAATGTTACAACAAAAAATATAAATCATATCACTCTCCCAATCATTGGATGTGATGACTATGTATATTGGAGAGAAGTAATGAAGATATTTTTTTTAATACAGGGGTTAATAATTTCGTAATGTTGACAGGGAATTACAAGATATCAAATATTTATTTTCCATTTTTTTTAAATCAAGAGAAAATGAAATATGAGTAAAATAATAGATTAAGGAATACATTGTTTTGTTTTATGACTAAAAAAATATATTGTGAGTTATAACATATGTGATGAAGTTATTAAATTCGTTATGAAATTAGATGTGACTTATTTTAGAAGTTCTGAAGTTATTTATACAATAATATAAATGGAAAAAGTGGAATGTGAAGCTTTTTATTTTCTAACTGGAGATTCTGTTGAAAAGATGCATAATAGATTTTTGAAAAATGTGATTAGTTTAAAATAATTTGATTGCAGGGATACTACTGATGATATATTAGTTTAAAATATTTAAGTGATTATTCCTTAATTGTGTTAATCAAAAGAGAATTTTTTTTGAATGATGTTATAAGGACTACAAATATATCCTTAGATGATTTTATGGGTACTATAAGTTAGTATGAGGTTAGGATAAATAGAGATTAAGAGAGGACATAGAATAATAAAGAGTATTTCATTTTGATACAACATATAATGCCTCAATTAATGATTAGTATTCTAGTAATGTTTCAAATTTCTCAATGAAAAATAATATTATAGTTGAAACAGAGATGGGTTCTTCATAATAGTCTTCAAATAAATTATCTAATATTTCTAAATGTATTAACAAGATTGTTTAGAAAAAAGTATTTCTTGTATAAGTATAATAATAATCACAATGAAAGATTGGATAATAATGATTATTTATAAATAATCTGATATGAATTTAAGAAATATAGTAATATAAGACCTGACGTTTCTCTGCAAAGAAAAAAAGAGATGGATGATAGGATTATCCCCAAGTATTTTATGAAATACGAAAAAGAAGAAAATAAGAAAATTTTGAATGCATTATATACATGGATTTCATGTTTTGGATATATATTATCAGAGAATTCAATAGTAATGAGTGTTTATGTGAAATGATTATTGGATTCTATACTGAGGACTTGAAGAAAAAATAAATATTTTATGGTTGTGGTAAAAAATATATCATTTAACAATGTCACTTTAAATGTAAATTATCATTAAATTGACATTGGTAAAAATTCTACATCTTCCGATAAAAAATCATGTACATTAGAAAAAAAATAGTACTTTACACAGTTTTCATGATGTATATAAATCGAAAACAAATATTAGAATGGAGATTATTTAATTTCATAAAACATGATATTTATCATGAAGAACTTGTAATTAAATACTCCTAGATTTATACTATATCTATTGAGGTATAAACTTTTAGAATATACATATAAATATCAAGTGATTATTAAAATTATAATTCAAATTATTTACCGAAATTGAATTTTGAAATAACTATTTTATCATTAAATTTTGAAAATCATAATTATAGTAAAAATTATAAGGAGGATATGAATTTAGTACTTAATGAAAATAATGAAATTACAAGTTTGAAACATGGTTAATAAAAATTAAAAATGATAATGAAAAAATTTATAAGATATATATAAATTGATAACACATCATAGTGAGTTATTTTTATGGGATTAACTAATAAGAAAACTATTTTTCAATTTAAAATTTTATTCCAAAGAGTTATCCATTTTGCATGAAATGTCAAAAATGGTGGCCATTTTAAAAAAGGGCTTTCTTAAATGCAATACAATCATATTTTTTAAATTATTACATTTTAAAAGAGATAACAACTTCTTTAAATGTAAATGTTTGAAAAATGTGAATTCTAAGAATATTTATTTCTAAAAATATCGATCCTAAGTATGTTTGGATTCATATCTACGAATCTTCTTATTTGTAGGAAAATAATAAATTTATTGTAAAATAATATTTTCTGCATGGATAGTGGTTATTAAAAACATATGAATTAAAAAGAATATTTCTTCAAGATGATTTTAAAATTTAATCGTGGAAATGTTTCCTTCAGTGGAAATTTATAAGGGTAAATTATTGGAATTTGTAATATTGACCTTATTAAAAAAGTGTTAATTTTGAATGTTTTTTTGGGTCGAATGGAAAAAATTTCAAGAATTATAAAATTACGTGATGAAGGATATCATGTAAACTTATAGAATAATAAATTTACTCATCATAGTTAAAAAAGATGAGTTTATTAATTCAACCCATAGTTATGATAATGTTCACATGATAATAATATAATACCATAGGAGTCATGATCAACCTATACATAGTAAAATGGAATACAAACCATTGAAATGGTTTAGAATATTAGGACATAGCAATGATAGAACATTGTTTAATCTATAAAATAATAGTATATTTAAGGATCTAGGGGGACTTTTGTTTGATATATAAAATTTCTATGATCCTAGTAAATTTTCAATGCATGATAAGTGAAGTTATAAATATATTACTCAAATTTCAATATATTATCATTTAATGATAGTAAAAATTGAATTATTTGGTCAAATAAAAACATGATGTATCGATGGAAAATACTTTATTTATGTTTTATTTGATTATTACATGAGATATACATTGTTATATTTTCTAGAAATGAATCATGCACAAATTTATGTTTAAAAATGTTCCTTGCCCGAGTTAAATAATTGGAAATTTATCATTGATAACTAATCAGGGTGATCACTGTGGAATAATTCAAAAGAAGTATTTTGAATCTTTTTTAATTAAAATGATTATAATAAATAACATTTTGGTACATAGAACTCCCAAGAATAATAGTGTAGTTAGAATAAGTAATAGAATTCATTAGGATATTACAAGAACACTATTATGTAAAAAAATGATGTTAACAATTTTTCAGCTAATGCAGTTTGTACTACCTAGTATACAATAAATCATGTTTTAGTAATATCATGAAATAATAAAAGTAGTTATCATGTGTTTCTATAAAATAAATAAAAACAATAATAATTAATAGTTTTTGTATTGAAAGAGGTCATATGGAATACTAAATACAATTGAATTTTTTTATACAAAATCCAAATAGGGAATTCTTATTGATTATTATACATATATTACAGATTAAAAAGTCTTCAATTAATATAAAATATGTTTGATGAAACATTACATGTTAAATTTTATGAAATTGATCCTATTTTTTAATGAACCTCAATCTATATCATCAGATGTTATTTAAAAAATTTATATTTAACCAATATTGGTAAGTTCTTCTCATAATATATCAAATTTTGAATATATTTTTCAATTTTTAACTCCCAAAAAAATTCAATGATTTATTTAAGAAAATAATTTTATAAACCCAAAAATCAATTTATCCTCTTGATTAATATTAGTTATAATATCATTGGTGATGTATATAAACATGTTAGAACCAGTACCTCTTGAAGGAAGGAAAATGAACATTGTAATAATTTTTATAATTCTAACCTAAAACATAAGATAAAGATTTAAGTGATGAATATTGGATAAAATATACTAATGATGAATGAAATTGATTCTAGAGGAATCACATTGGGGACATCATCGAATTACCTAAACATACATTTGTTATTGGGGTGAAATGTGTTTTCAAAAACAAGTCTGACGAAAAAAAAATTATAGTAATAAATAAATCTATTCATGATATAAATTGAAATAATAAATAATAAGGTATCGATTATGATTAAATAAATTCATCAATAGAAATAGATGAATATATTCATATTTATCTATCATATAAAACATTAATTAATTTCAAAATTATTAAATTGATGTGAAGTGCTAATTTCCCAATAGGTATGTATGGAAGGAATTTTATGTATAATATTACTCTTTTTAGGAAAATAAAATATTATAAAAATAGTATTTAGTAATAATAAATATATTTATAAATGTAAAAAAGTCCCTACAGTTTGAAATAATATATTAACTATTGTTCTTTATAAAAAAATTGTAAAGGGACAAGCAAATCCAACACAATTGATAAAATAAGTTTATAATAATATAATCAATGATATGTTTATATTGATGATATTATATTTAGTTAAACTAAAAAGTCATCAAAATATCCTCTTTTGGATCATATGAGATTTTTTTGAAATGAGCATGATGGAAGTACTTACAAATTTTCTTATATCTCAAATTTCACAAAAACCATAAGGAACATATTTATCTCAGTATAAGTATATAAAAAATTTAATAAAGAAATTTGGGAATGAAAATAATAAAATATTAGTTAATCATATCATAACATAAAAATACCTTATATTTTGATGAATCTGGGAACCTAGTGTTTCTAAATAATTTTAATTAAATGACTAATATCTTAATATGCATTATAACTAGCCATCAAGTTTTAATTATTTCTATGATATTGTCTGAAATATGTTAATCAGATCTACAAGATCCCCAATGAAATTATATTAAAACATTTTTTCATTATCTGAAGGAAAATATGGATTTTGATTTATTTTATTATTCTGAAATGATAAAAAACTAAAAGTTTTTTTGGATACCGAATTTTGAGGGTGTAAAATGGATATAGAATGTATATTAAAAAAAAAATTTATTTCATAGAATAATATTTACTATCTTGGACTTTTAATTGGAAACACATAGTATTAATTATTAATTCTAACACAAAATTTGTGGGAGTTAGATATTGTTGTGATCTGGTGTTGTGGATGTAACACACAATCCCTGACTTTGGCACCAATTTTACTAAAACTCCAATTTTTTGTGATAACACCACTATAATTGCATTAGGAAAAAAACCATAATAATAATCCCATGGAACACACACACACACACACACACACACATATATATATAATAGATCATCTCTATTATGATCTCACAAAAAAATGTGATATTTATTTACAATTCAATATTACAAAAGAACAACTTTTTCATATTTTTACTAAACAACTTAGTTTTGATAGATTTGAATATATTAACTAGAATCATTGAATGATCAAGGATAGGTTGTTACAATAATATAGTTATTGTTTAATAATTTACATACATTAATAAACTTCTTATAAATGGAGGGAAATATATGTTGTGGTATTTCTAAAAAACCGTTCTCATATTTTTTTTTAATTATAAAAAAAATTAAAATGAATTTTTTCAAATTTTCAAAAAATAAATTATTTTTTAATAAGTTATTGGATTCATTAAAATCAGTTTTCATATATTAAATTTTATTTTTTCTATATTCTTCATATTTTCTAAAAACATGTGTTTTATTAATTTTTTTCTAGAAAACCAATATGAAATATTATGAAAATAACTTTCTTATAGAATTCTATATATTTACTCTACAATGAAATTTATAAAAATTAGTATTTAATATATATTTATGATTTTTGCTTTTATTAATTACATTTTTTTATAATTTTTTAATTTTTATCTAGTTTTAATTTTTTTCTAAACATATAATTTTAATTTATAAAAATACATTCATCCAATATATAATTTTTAAATTAGCTATGAATAGTTAAGAAATTGATTTAAATCCGGAATGGAAATTTTATTGATCAGTAGATCATATATGGTATTAAAGCTACATTGTCAGATCTTTGGATGTAAAATCACCACCTGACCCTATAAATATATGAGTGGTTCACCACATTACACATCGATTTCTAAGAAAGGCATCAACTTTTGTCTATTATATTAATTTCGTGTATGATTGTTTTCATTTATTTTGATCAATTTTCATTCTTCCATATATATATTATTAATCAATCTAGTTGTTGTAAAATATAAATTCTATATTATATTTAAAATCAAGTAGTTTTTAAATAATGTATTATCGAGAAGAAGTGGTTTAATAAAAAGTGTTATTTCTTAAAATAAAAAAATATTATTTCAATGTTGGGAAATGTTTTTTCTTCGAACTAAATATTTCAATGTTCATTATAGAAATATAGTTAATTTATTTTATTCATCTATTGAGTTTATAGTGGAATATGATATAGATGTAATTATATTTAACTGTATTGATAAGGGTCAAAAGTTTAATATTGAACCATTTTGGGAACTTATGGAAGTAACATTGGATCTAGAATCACATCTTGTTTCTCATAAGAATCTATAAAAAAAATTTCTTTTGATAAATAAGCCTAAAAGATAAATATTTAATTCTATTAATATATTTAGAACTGATTATCATCCGAAATAGGATTCTATATTTGTTTCATTATGGATTCATGGATATATATTGATGAGGAAAGTGTAATGAATTTCCATTGATGGTGTTGGATTTTTTTTTATTATCTTATATATTTAATGAAAAAAATATGTTAAGGTTTTTTTTATTAGTTTATGTAAGTAAGAAAAATATGATGATTTTGAGAATTTTTTAATATTTATTCTTTATAAACAAGATGATGATAAAAATTATTTTATTGAGGAATTTATTGAATTAACAAATGGAATGGAGAGAGAATACCCTATTGATAAGTAATGAAACTATTTGAAGAGTGAAATTAGTTTTAGGGATGAAGATAAAAAAATTATGTTGATAAATCATAAAAAGTAGCACCAAAAGATTTATTTGTACCATTATGGGAAAATTATATAAAATTAAGTGATTAGGATCATCACCATCCATACATAATAATCAAGTGAAAGTACTGTTTCAGGAGTTTGAATAAGAGATATTGAAATTAGAGTTAGAATAGAACCCAAGAGATCATAATTTGGTTTTAAATAAGGGATATTCCATATCCATGAAAAAATTAAAAATAATTGTTGATAGTAGTTGATATTAAATGGAAATAGAAGAATAATTTTTATGATGAAAATTTAATTGAATTTGTGATGACGGGTTTTGAATGAGAACCTGTATATTAATACTATACTAGATATGAAAAAATAATAATTTTTTGGATTTTTCCGCTATCAATTCCTAACAAATTATTTCTATGAATGTTATTTACAAATTAAATATTGTATAACCAAACGATTTTGGAACATATAATGATCTGTTTTCTATTAAAAATAGAAATTGAAATGTTTTAAAACATCAAAAATCTATTCTAGAACATATTCATATAAATTTGAAAAAAATTTCAAATAAGCATAGAAAATAATATTGAATAATTTTATGAAATATTTTATACATATTTAGAATTATTATAAAAAGAAGAGTCTAAAATATTGTCCTTTTAATAACAAAAATAAAAACAATTGGAAGAAACTAGTTCGTCAGAGACATCATCTTTTATTAATAAATCATGGAATATTACTGATCAAGATATTTCATAAATTTTTTTTTTTGAAAAAATGAACATGAATATCGCCAATCATTTAATGTATTCTCAAATAACGATAATTCTTATAAAAATACATACATAAAAATTTACTAACATTTAAATTTCCAAATATTTTTGGGTGGTTTTATATAAAAAATTTATTCAAACATACAATCTTTTTTTAAAATAGATAATTATTAACTTTCTATATAAAATTATAGTATATTTGAATTAATCATGTTGTGTCCATTAAACATACTCGGTCTGAACTACCAGACTTACAATCTACTCCATATTAGACTAAGTAAGTCATGTCTATCGAACCAACTATGTATTTCTAATCAAACTAACTATGTCTTGTCCATTAGAATCACTAATTTTAGTCCATCATACTGAAAATATATTCCCTATCAATATAACCATGTCATATCTATCGAATTATAATATTTTAATTCAATCGAAGAGAACAAAATTTGTGCAATTAGAATAAAATTTATAATTAGTTGTTCAGAATTATGTTTATTAGATGGAACACATTTAAAAATGATATAATGGTTCTACCAAAATTACATTTGAAAGATATTTACTTTTTTACCTAGAAAGATAATGGTCATAAAAATCTATTTCAACTCATTCCATGAATCATGGAAATATTACCATTAAAGGTTTTTCTATAAATAAAAAATGTTCAATCTTGGAACTGGGAGATGATTCTTTTGTGAACTCAAAACATATAATTATTTCTATACTATATCTTCTTGTAACATTTTAATTTTATTATTTGTGGTGATGTTTTTAAGGATTCTGTGGGATTATTGTAAAATCATTAGAATATTTTTCTCAATTGAATTATGTGTCTGCTTAAGGATAGATAGTGGGATTTCATGCATAAGAAGATTGGGCATTATGATTAAGCTGATCAAGGGAATATTTTTATATGATGACACAGCTAATTTTGATCTTTATGATCAATGCCTTTCATATTTAAGAATGACAAAACATATAGTTTTTTATAAAATACGGATGCTTCATGTAAAGGTTATTGACTTATTTTAGGATTATTGTTAATTTATACATATTTAACTTATAATGTTGTTTTTATTATTTCTAAATTATTTTTTAAATATTCATTTTACTTGTTTATACAAGTTATATTTTTCAAATGTGAAATCTCTCAAGAAATTTTATTTTATTAATATTTTAAATACAATAATTTATAGGATTCACTCTGAGTTCATTATATATAATTTATTCCTCTAAATAATAATATATATGATAAAAAAATATGTTTTGTTTTTAATTAGTTTATTTTTTTTATACAAAAATTCACCCACATAATTAAGAAATTAAAACTCTTACGATACAAAAATAAATTGAGGAGATATATATTTATTAGGATAAAATGTTGAGAATACTAAAAGTTTATCTGATTGTGGTGTTAGAATGGAATATGAAATTTTTTTCACCCATATTTAATGATGATAAGAAAATGAAATTCACTTCATCCAAGGATGAAAAATAAAGTGGTAAATCAGGAATAGTAACACTCAATGAATGAAAAATTGAATCTAATCGAAAGAATAAAAAAATAGGTGATTGTTCCAAATTAAATATAGAATAATATTTTAAAGAAATTGGGTGTTCCATAATAAGATAAAAGATATGGAAGGTATGATGAGGAAAACAGAAAAGTGATTACAAAAATCATATTATCATGTTGTGTAGTTTAACATTGATTTGATAGTTTCTATGGTTTTTAGATTCATGGTTATAAGGATGATTCTTAATAAAATTAGTCCAATGATACACATGATTTTATAATGCATATGAAATCATAGTTTCTCAATTTTGAAGATGTTTTGGAGGGATATATTGAGTAGTCTGACATCATCAACATTATAAATTTATAGATATATTTTTTTAAATCAATGAAATATTGTTATGGTTTAATAAATTAAAAAAGGAAATTATGTTCAATTTCTATGTGAGAAATAATATTACAAGAACAGAGTAATTTAAGAGTAGATAAAAATCTATATATTATATAATTTATAATGATAACTATAATAGTTATTATAAATAATTATGATATTATATAATCTATAACAATTTATTCTCTTATTATACATAAAAATATTCATCATACAAACATCCCAATTCCATAGGAGAGAAACATGAGAATGCGTTTTTACATACTCATTTAATATATGACATATAGTGTGTGTATTAAAACATGGGTTGGTCCAAACTCAATCAAAACAAATGAGAAGTTTTGATGAAATGAATTAGTAACATAAATAAAGAACCTAGAGTATTGTAACATTTATCACCATAAATATGATTAAGGATAGTCTGATGATTAATAAAAATACATAGAAATCATACCCCTAGAAAAACATAAATGAAACAACACTACAGTCCAAGGAAGTGGTAGATAATAAATCCACCACTATTATTTATTTTTATTAACATAAAATTGATTATTCCTTACAACCTTTTATTTATCTATTTCTACCCCTATAAAAGAGATTTTGATGGTGAAACTAATCATTAAACCATATCCACATAAAAACTAGACATCAAAATCATTCTTATAGATGATCATGGAAAGTATAATACATTAGTCAAACTATATTGATTTTCCATAACATTAAATTAAACTGATATTATATGAGTTGAACCATTGAGTATAGATCAATTTCTTAGGCCAATAGACCCAAAATTATGATAATAAATTCGCTTTGAAGAGGATACATCAACCACAAAATAAATTTTATTATTATAGATAATATAATATAATAATGGTTTTCTTCATATGTGTGGTTTAGTACAACATGTAGATAGAAATAATTATAATTATCAGGATGAAAAATAGAAAAATAAAATAGTGTGTCAATATTTCATAAGTCAACAACAACTATACAATATATGGTGTTCCTTTCTTGATTATATATTCTTTTTTCCAAGTTACAAAATTCTTCCATTACCTTTAAATTATTTATTTATTTTATATTATATAATAAAATCTAATGTACCTATAACTGTGTGGAAAACAAATATGTTAATAAAACCATTGAAATGATTCAATTATTTTAAATTAAAGTTCCACATAGTAATGAAAAATATATATATAATCATGTACATGAAAAAAATATCAATGTTATTTGTTAAAATTTTCAGTGAAATCATGGATTTTTCATGATCACTTCAACAATTTTGATATGGTGTATTAGAGAATAGATTAGGAAAACAAAAAGATAATATCATTTAATTATTCATTTTGAGTCAGAGAAGATAAATTACATTGATATTACATATTACTATCATGAAATATATGTTTTCCCAGATTAGAGAAATTAAATCCTTAAAATTCCCCCTTCATGGTATATATAGAATTTTAGGGGTCATCATAGAGTCCTCCCCTACATCAAGGGATTCATTGAAAACCATGTTTAGAAATTACAACTATTTTTGGAATTAACGAACAAGGGTGTGTTCATGGATTTATAGAGTTTATTTGATGTGGTAAGGGAATAAATTTAGTATTACCTAGTTTTAATACTTCCCATAGAAGGAAACACCCTCATAATCATTATTAATAACATGGGAGGATAATTTATTACACTTTTCATTAATAATAATAGGGATTTGGAAACTAATGTGCACAATAATTAATCGATGCTGTTAGAGAATATGAACAAGAACCCTAGGTCCTGAAAAACTTTTTCCCCACTAATATTCATAATACATATATGGTTTATTATTTTAAATATTATGATCTATACATCGTCAAATATTTTGATCATTAAAATATACATCCTTAACCTCCTGATGATTACTAGGATGATTTTCGTAAGGTTTTATATCAATTAATAATTACACATACATTTATACTACAAAAATAATATTAAAGGACATTGGATACTATAATTAATATTGTTTCATATTATTTTTTATGGGATTTATATTAGACCGAAAACATCACAACTATGAATTCATTATTTTGGAGAGTATTCGTAAATATAGTAGTTTTTATTGATTGATCACCCCAAATAAAAATATAAAAAAGATAGGTTGATCTTGTGTTAAATAGGTATTTATAGGGGTAATTATATTCAACCCAATAATGTTTATTATGTTATAATCTTTAATTCACTAGAGAATTTCACTATTAATGTCACCAATGGGCCTAGATTGACTAAACTTTTAATAATAATTGGATCATGTAAAGGCCTCAGATATGATCCCCCATATAACAGAGTCTACTGAGTAGTAGTGAGGGCCAAAAAAGGAATGTTGGAAGACTATGACCATGAATTATATTGCAATTATAGATTAATGTCAGTAAAAATGTTCAAATTCTTAATTATTATGGTATTCATAATAAATAACTAAAAGAGAAGATTACTATATTAAATGGAATTCATCATACCGACTCAATTCGTGAAAAATAATTAAAACATATGTCTCCTCCTAAGATAACCACATATACCAAATAAATAATGATTATGAAATAAAACATGATTTATTTCCAACATAATGTAATATGACATTATTTATTTACCAGATGGTATAACTACTCTAGATCAATCACTAGTCTCCAAATTACATATTCCACATGATAGTGTAATGTTGGTACATCACATTAGCCAACACGTATCATGTGATTAACCATTAAAATACAAGTAATTTAAAAAACATTTACATTTCCATATAGGGGTCTATAAGAAATCTCACTAGGCCACCGCATGTGGTGGTTATAACACCTACAGTTATAATATATGAATGAAATATGTGATATCTCTTTTAAAATTTAATACATATATGAAGAAATAAAATTGAAATTGAAATTAAAAAGAAAATAACCAAACCCATGATCTTCTACAACAATTAAGGTAAATCCACCCTTAATCCTGAACCAACCAGTGGAATTATATCTGATGTCTCACCTATCTGCATAACATCTCAATCTTCTTCCTACTCAATAAGGATAAAAAATGTATCAGAAAGGATAGTAATGAATGATGGGCCCCTGGATCTCCTCCATGTTGTCACATATATTTTCAAGAATCTATCTTGATCTTGGAAGTTAATAGCATGGCCGAAATAGGTGGTGGGATCGTCATATTCATGAAATGTAGAGAACCTGTCAAGTTACTAATATCATGAAGAACTATTCCGGATAATATCTAGATACATGATTAGAATATAAACCCATGACCAATTCATCTGGGGAGAATTAACTTTTGAATAATACAAAACTTATCCAGAAGTACTTCGACATCCACATGCATTGCCTCTAATAAATGACATACTACTCAACATTGAACTGGTTGCACTAATCTACAACATCCATTATCTTACTAGTCCTTCCTCAAAAATTCCATCAAATATAAGACATAGTAAATGTATTCTCAATCCCATTAAAAATATATAAATATTTCAATTGTATCCTCTTACATTCTTTAACTAATAAAATACTATAATCATTATTATTCATATGATATAATGAATCTAAGTTCTTCCAATTCAAAAACCCATTTTACAAAATAAAGAAACTTGAATTGAATCTACCATTTTCTATAGATCACAAGCAACCATCAATGGTTTGTTAAATTAAAATAAGAGTTGGACTCCCTTTGTGTGGACCCTCTATCACATTCATAACCTTGGTTCAACCCCACTGTAATTAGAAACCTATATTGGTGTCACATCCTACAGCACCAAATATCTTATGAATAGGTAGATATTCTAGTAAACATAGGTTGCATCCCTAAGTTATAAATGGAAAAAAATAAATGACAAGGGAATTACAAAACCATGGGGGATTATTTTACCTTGTGAAAAAATCAGTAAAAAAGAAAACAAAATCATATAATATGAATAATGACATAAAAAGAGAAATAATATTATAACATAAGACAAAGAAATTTGAGTGAAAACGAATAACAAAAGATAACAATGATCTAAAAACATAAAATATGAAATACTCCATGTAAAAAGTGTGTTACCATAATGACACTATTATAGGAAGTAAACAAAGATCCAAATACATTCTACTCATCCAGTAACAATAAATCATTACAAAATAAAATAAAATACCTTCCCCTTTATTGTTTCATTGAAAATAGTATCTACATATTCACCAAAGATCATATATTTGGGGTGAGTAGAACAACTCCATTTGAAATCACCAGGCCTTCCCAAAAATTCCACAATTAGTATAAAAAATTATTTAAAATTATTATTTAATATAGATGGAGAGAACTGAAATAGTTAAATGAATCAAAGTGTTATTATAGATAAAAATAATCCCATTACACATGGAATATTAATTCCTCTATTAAAAAACTTAATGCATGCATCTATGCTTTGAAAATCACTAAATCATTAGTCAAAAAAATGTTCTTCTTGAACATAGTCATCACCTAGTCAATTGTCGTTTACCCTACTGGAACTAGTCCCAAGACTAAACCTAGTGAGGAATTATCTTAGGACGATATAAATTCATCCCAACACCATTTTAATGTCCCCTGAAGTGAGATCATTTATTTAGTAATGAAAACCACTTATGATTTTTTTTAAAAAATTCCTCAATGGTATCACTATTGACTAATTATTTGAAAACATATAACCAAATAGGTTTTCTAAACATGATCATGTCAAAAAATTTCCATTAATACAAAAAAATAAATTTAAATTCAATCTTTCAATATATATGAATGTTGACAGAGTGGAAATACACATACCTATAATTTTTTATTCATGCCTCCCATTATCATCCTTCATGAATCCTTTAATTAGCATGATTCAGTACTTGATGAAATGATTAAGTCATCTTATATATTGAAGAGGACATTTAAAATCACAGAATGGTTTGATAAAAATTAATGGAAAAGTGAAATAAGCTAATGGGGATAAAAGTAAATTGAATTAATTAAATCGATTGAACAAAACCCCATTCACATTGTGAATTCTAAATTCACGGTGTGAATTTAGAATTCACGGTATTAGTATTTGGGTTAGAATGTATGTAATGAACAAGATTACTCATATATATAGATAACACATTAATACTTATATATTATATACATAATCTAATGATCCCTTATCGAATCATATAGGTATAGTCCCTTTTGATACTATGAATAATAAACAAATAGATCATGAGTGTTTTATATCTTTTCCCGCTATGTTTTTTATAAGAACCACCCTTATTACACATATCATTCATAATAAAATTATTCATATCATGAAGAATATGTAAATAATAAAGGGTGAGTTAAAATTATCAATGAAGGAAAACATGGGATACATCATTTTAACATGATCATCAGGGTAGAAATACATGATAATAAAATTAGAAATCCATCGCATGCATTTCATACATCTTAAACATGAGTCATGCCATAAATCATTGAGGTTTATAAGACACGACAAATAGACGAATTAGATATCATGATCCCTTCGAACACAACACTAACATGAGACATAGTTTGTGATGAACACATATGTTTAAGATATTGTGACTATGTATAAATTAGAACATGTTCACTCGTTATGTTTTGAACATGGAATCAATCCCTTTGATAAACTTATGCACATGTATATAATCCCATGAATAACCATATAGACATGGAAGTATGATTATTTTTATTCATATGGGAAGGTAATCAGTTCCATACATAATATTATGAATATGAAATAAGGTCCATAAATAATAATATAGACATAAAATTAGGTCCATGTTTAACATTTTTAACATGAAATTATGTTGATGCATAACATAATTATCTCACGAGTTATCCAAAATTACCCAATGTATTATAGGGAGACATAGGTCCATCCAATCACATCATCTAGTCATTTTTCATCCTCAAAACCATAATGTATTAATCAGATAATAACCCATGGAAGATAAATTGGTTTTGTAAACATTATTTCATTCCATTGTAGCATACTCCATTAAAATTTAATTGATTTTAAATTTATGTCGTCAGTTCATTAGAGCATAACTCCTGTGAAAGGAATTCGTTTCAATAAAATTCCATTATTTCATCATATAAAAACACGTGGATAATGTATGAGTTTCATAAAAAAATAATATTAAAAAATATAAACCATAAAAATAAATAATAATTATGGAATAATTAAATCACATAACAATTAAATCATGTGTAGCATAAAATGATGCCATCTGATATGGGAAATGACTATGAAATTTTTTGTTGAAATATTTTTTAAGGATAATATATATTACAAATAATTATATAAAATTTAAAAAATATAGTTTATATTAATGAAATCATATTTTTTAAAAATATCCATGAACTTAGGTAAGTGAATCATAAAATAATTGAGTGATCATGAGAGTATAAAATTCATTTCATGTTTTATTTGTTAAAATAACTATTCCATTATCATTTTATATAAAAGTCAAAAGTGCCTGTTTCATAATATGAAAATAGGTTACTTTCGATAAAATTTGTAAAAAAATAATATGGTAAAAATGAAATTGAAAAATTATCGGATAATTTTAAAAAATTCATTAGTTTTTTATGAATATGGAAATTTAAGAGATTGAATTCTAACATAAGAGAGAAATAATGTCACTTTTTATAAATATGATATTTTGGTATCATTACTTCAAAAAGTGTGAAAATAAAAAGAAAAATTATATTCCCCATATAAAACCATTTTATAGAAATCATTATGCATTTATTGAGTGATAGATCATAATTTTCATCCTTCAAATCATAATCACAATCAATCCTATTAAAATTGGAATTCTAAATTAAAAAATTTACCACATTGTTAAATTCTAAATAATAATACCCATGAAATAAAGAACCACATATGGATATTTATATCCCCATAAAATTCATAAAAATATTTGTAAAATATCTTCATTTGTACTATATACACCACAGAAAAGAAAAAACTGGTGAATATTTCATGTTCCTCAAAGAGATAAAAGTTAGATGGAAATACCTTACCTAAAGTATCTACATTCATCACACACATTCAAACCTCGTATATTATTAATATAGTTTTATTATAAATATCATAATGAATCATAATAAAGTATATTATATAATATTTTATTTTTATATGAACTTTTATTATCCATTTTTAAAATATTCTTTGTCCAAATCAAATTTTGGGTAATATGTGCTTCGTTTTTCATGTAAGATTTTTTTGGGTATTTTTATTAATTTTATAATTATCATTGATACATAATATTAATTATTTTATCCATGATATAAATATCATATAAATTATTTATATATTTATTTAGATTAATTAATTAAATATATAGATAGAATGTAATTATAACAAATCATGGAGACGGTATGTCTCTTATACTCATTAATTGTTTTTCATTTTATTTTATCGATGGAATGAAATAAAGATATATAATATATCACATTACCTAAATCATTTTTATTCAATAGATATATTATATATTTATTAACCCTATCTTTAATACCAGCCATGTCAAAATAAAATAAAATAATGTATCATAACGCTTTACGGAGGAGGTAGTCCACACGAACACATGAGTGATGTTACAATTTTCCCACAATATGTAAAGTAATAAGGTAGATGTGGAATTGTAATTAAATATGTATAATTATATAATAAAAATTTTATAAATATGTTAAGCATATCATTATATTTATTGTGATAGGCGGTGATGTAAATCGAACTACATCTGTTCGTGATGTGATAGTCCACCACGCATGAGATCTAAAGTTTTATTTCCCATTTTATATAGGAGGTTGTGGATATGAGTTTTAAAATTAACATAAAACATCTAAATATATTCAATATTATTATGTTCTTATGTCATCATATTTTAGAAATTTTTAGATGACATGGATGTATTATTAAAACCTAAATTCCTTATTAAGAATGATATATCTTTTTCGGAAAACCTCATTAAGATTGTAGAAAAATACTTCCAATGAGGGATTCATTATAGAAAAATATATATTATGGGGGTGGGGTAATGTGGAAAAAATTGGGTTGGTTTTGGATGAACCAAAAGGCATTTAATGTGTTGTGAATAGAGGGGAGAGTGTTCCATTTCACAAGGTGGGTAGGACAAACATTTGCTCTTTTTAAAATGAAAGAGGTGTACCCAAATTTTAAACATGTAAAAATTATTAAAATGGATTAAAATAGAAAAATAGACGAGATAAGGTCTATTGTGGATAGAAAATTGGGTTATAACTTTTTTTTATGTTATGTAACCCCATTTTAATTTTTTCCCCAGTAATAAACCTATTTTAACATTAAAAATGGTATTTAAATTTTCTTGTTATTATTATTCATTTTGAAAAAAAGTAGTTGAACTTTTAATAAGATTTTTTTTATTATGATAAAAAATGGGGTTAATTCTTCCAAATACATTTGATATAAAAGTGGGATTTTTATTTAAAACTAAACACAGAGATGTGAAGAAAAAGTGAGGTTTCAATGAGAAAATTTTCATAATGATAGAATGTTTTAAAATAAAAAGCAACATTAATGTGATTTTAATGAACTAAATTGTATTAATAAAAAAATAATTTAACTAAATTTACATTAAAAAATAAAATTCGAATGGATTGTTTTTTTAAAATAAATGATGATTTTTAATTAAAAAATATTCTTCTCTATTCCAAATTTAATTAATCATTTCAAAAAAATCACGAAAAGTGACTTGAAGATAATTTTGACATGTTAATAAAAAAATGAAGTTTATTTTAATAATTAAATGTTTTTAATGTGATAATAATTAATTTTATTATTTATTCATAAAATTGAATAAAACTCATTTTTTGAGAAAAATGTTTTTTCAAATCAAATAAAGACATTAATAAAAATTAATTACATGTTTTTAATATATTTGTTTATATAAAACATTTATACGTAACATTAATAAGGTTTCTATTATTCTCCAAGTGACAAAATTTAATGAATATTTTAAAATTGTATGGTTTAAATGATAATATTAATGTTATATTGCGGTACATAAAGACTCGTTGTTGTGTGTAAAACAAGCTATAGAAGAAGATAAATTTATTCGATAAAATTTATTTCATAGAATATAAGGGTGTGACATCCCCAAATACACTTGATAAATTGAATTTATTATTTGAAATTAATTCACAATGATATAAAAACCTCAAGATACTTATGCCTCATCATATCCTTAGGTTCCCATGTATCTCATCATTTTGGTGGTTTCACCATAAAACCACCATGAGGTGAGGGTACTTATTTCATAGAAATATATATCTATCGTGTATTATCTCTATAGGATTTTTTTATCAAGATTATCAAGATTCAATTTTATGACATCTTATTTTAGTATGAGTGAAGGATCAAATATTTACATCATACGGAAAGATATATTGAACTCAACATGGACTTGAGAGAGAATCATTAGATCCACAAAAAGATAATAAACTATCCTTAATATATCAATAATCATGAAAGAGGAAATATAGATATAAAAAATATTTTTATTCCTCCCAAATCTTGTAACCTTATTCAACAGTGAAATTTATTGTTACAACTTTTGACCAAATTCGAACTCTAGATCACAGATAAAATTTTTATCGTAAATTATCTATGAACTATAAGATTCCCTAAATTTCAATATATTTCCTTTTACTTAGATTTCCATTTGCTCAACATGATCAGGTCCCAATGGATTTATCTATCAAACAACATCGAATAATTTTGGTGTTCAACACTTATTTACATATAGTTCTTCATAAGGATCCCACTAAATTCGTGAGTGAAAATTTTTTTTGATTGAAATTTGTACTTAAGGTATATTTTGATCCAAGTAATATTAGAAATATATATAAAAAGATATTAGTATATACTATTTTGTTTTTATTATATTATCATTCTAAAAAACTATCTATGAATGACACACATTGATGAAACTAATGTTAGTATCCAGATCCTACATAAGACATCAATTGATCTTCATGGTAAACCTCAGATCCCAATTATACATAATAAGGTTATTAATGCCTAAAACCGTACCACATACTTTATATATATAATGGAATAATAATCCATATATACATCTTTCATTATAGTAGTGAAGTGTGCTAACATCATAAGTTGATCAACTACAGCCAATATACCATTCGTCATATTTGATGTTTCGGTGAGACTGGTAACAAAATACATGGTCTTGTTTTACCAATTACATTCGGGTATGGGAAATGGTTTTAATAGGTCTTAACTATTTTTCTCTGGGACATGGAAAATTTTCTATACCATGAAATGAGATACAAACTCTGCATTATCTCAATTCATTACATCCCACCATAAAACACTATCTATGTTCTCTATATATCATTTTACTCCTTGGATAAATAGAGAAATAAAAGTAATGATTCAGCTCTGACAACGCCCTCTTCAAATTTGTTATCAATGGGAAAAATTGACAACTTCAAAACGATTTCATTAAATCATATTGTATATTAATCTCAATAACATTCATGACTTTATTATACACCTCTATGTCTTTTTAATGAACCAATTTAATAATAACATGGGGAGGAAGTTGAACACTTAATTGAGAAAGAAAAGATCCCCCTTCCTTACTGATTACTGGTTCCATCTATTGAAAATCCATAAATAATTGACCAATTGTATCCACATCATTTATAATCTTGCATGAACATTTATACTTAATGTATCAGCCACTATATTTTCTTTCCTAGAAGGGTAATATATTGAAAAATGTAACTCATCAATCGTATTATACAATATTATATACTGAAAGGTTAATTATTTCTATGTGAACATAAATATTTCTGTCACTTATCAGAAAAATATATATGTCACATCATATTTGATAAACATAATTCATCTGTATCAATATTGTATAAATCATAGTATCTAACAGAAAATCATGATTTTATTAATCATTCACATAAATAATCAATTTCCATGGGTCATATGGTGTATCCATTCCATTATACATGATAATAAATCCTATTCCTTTCCTTTGATGAATTAATTTAGATTAAAAACTCGTGTCCACTATAAGTAAATTAAATTACAGGGTTACTTAGTGAAAAAATATCATGTTTCATAATATTTTCATCAGATTAATCTCTTTAAAGGAAAACATGATTCATTTGAGGTACCATGGAGAGTAATTTAAATAGTCATGAGAGATTATCCAATTACTTTTGATAATATCCATCTAATCCAAAAAACATATAGATCCTAGAGACTATGGTTGGAGAATTAAAATTTCTCATATCCTACACCTTTGATGGATCCCCTGATATACCCATTTTGGGATTATACAACGCAAAAATGAATCCTTTTATATCATAAAATTATAATTTACCAATTTTTCATAAATTTTATCCTACATTGTTCTCTCTATTACAATTTTCATGTGATCTTAATGATCTTAATTTACCTCTAACAAGTTAAGAATATAATATATAAATACTTAAAAAATAATTATATGGGTAATATCATGAGACAGTAATCATTAAATGCATGAAGTCAGTGGGGGTATTAGTAAGACAAAATGGAATCAACATATTTTCATCATGTTAATAGCTCATAAAGTATATTTTTATGAGAAGACACTTGATCTTAATGAAAAAATTTATGACAGCTAGAATTAAATTCAATCATTCAAATGCAATGATATCCATGCATTTGTTCAAATTATTCATCAATACTTGTTATAATATATATAATCATGATTTTAATTTTTTACAATTCATGTAAATCAATTCATATACACATCAATCCATTTTTTCATAAAAATGGAATTGGTACACCGCATTGTGATACACATGTAAAAATTAGTCCATTTTCAATATTCTCCTTGATTTTATTCATCAATTCATGAAACTGAATTAGGGGTATTCTATAGGGATTCATTGAAAAAGGGTATATCTATGTATTATTTCTATTTTGAACTCAAGTTTATGAATTTTCACTATTCTAGAATACTTTTCTGAAAAACTCATCAATCTACCACACAATGTTCATGTTATAAATTATGATTTTCACCCCAATAAACAATGATAAACCTATTATCAATATAAATCCTGAACATTAGAATGGGTATGATTTCAACTGGAAGTTCATATTTATTAACACAGTCGTAGATAATCTTAGGTTGATTTGGAATATCAACTATGAATTTCCTTCATTATAAATAGATTTTGGATTTAAAGAGTGAAATCCAATCCATCAATAATATATCATCCAAATAATCTATAGGTATGATATTAATATATTAAGGATGAACATTCCCAATCACAAAATCTTGTGATAAATCATATACATGATATTGATCAATGTTCCGTTAATGGTCTTCTCTAATAATTCAATATCTAATCATTGGGATGGAATTTTGAAACCCTTAGAAAATAAATATGGTATAATAGCTTAGTAGAATATGGATTCAACAAAGACACTATCAGTTACTGTCACGACCCGTCCTTGGGGCCCGTGCCGTGACTACCCAAAGCCCGCCTTCCATAGGCCAGGGGCTGGCGACTAGCACCAAGGCGTAAAATCCCGGTAAACAGGGAAGGCATTGCCTTTAAAAGTAACAACCACCACAGAGTCAGCAAGCGGAAAGTAACTACAAAGTGCAGAAAAGTAAAGGGTGCCGGAAATACAAGCCCAACTGTAAAGTACAACTGAAAAGTAAAGTACAGAAACTGAAGAAAAGACGGCGGCCTCGTGTCGTCCACTGGCAATCCCACCTGAAGGGTGGGTACAGATAGCCTCCAGGCTCCTCGGGTCCCACGTCCGCTCCGAGCACGTCCCGCCCAGTGGTCCACCTCCAGGTACCGTCCTGCTCCACGCCCCAACCGAGATCAGCGCTGTCCGTCGTCTGCATCCAACACAACAAGGTGCGGGCATAGCCCGTGCAAGGGTGAGTATAAGCTACTCAGTAAGGACCCCGAGACCCCCGAAGGTCTCCCGAAATCCACAAAGGATATAGCACAGAAGAAAGATGCAATCACGAAGTAACATCTGACTCGACTTAGGTATATGCCCATACATATACCTAAGTCCCCACTTCTAGCTCTGCTTACGAGCTCAAGAACAACTCAATCCACATAGGAAAGCAAGACTCAAATCCACAAAGGAGAGTAAACAGTAAATCCACATAGGATAGTTCAACACAATCCACAAAGGAGAGTAACATAAGATTCAGCTCAACCAGGTATACTTTTTCAGATGACATCAAAGATGATAACTGATCCATCTAAGTCGTCGGACCCACGAAGGATCGATAGGTACTAACCCCCGCAAAAGACCCACGTAGGATCGGGCTCACACAGAACCTGTAGGCAGTGTCTCACACAGAACCGGTAGTAAGGACCCACATAGGATCGGGCTCACACAGAACCTGTAGCACTGATCCACGTAGGATCGCTGAGTGCAGTAGTCGACGCAGTCCACTGAGGATCTCTGCACAGTCGTCGCCGCAGTCCACGAAGGATCTCTGCTCTGCCGTCGTCGCAGTCCACTGAGGATCTCTGCTCTGCCGTCGTCGCAGTCCACGGAGGATCTCTGCTCTGTCGTCGAAGTCACAGCCAGCGCTAGGGTTCCCGCACATAGCGAGCTCGTTTAGGAGGGTCCGCTCCACGAGCCGAGAGGCTGATACATCAACTGACACTAAGTCCGAAGTTGATGTATCCAAAAGTTCCGTATCGACAACAGGATCTCAACGCAACAGACGGCGCGTCAATCGGACGCCCGGTCTGAGAGTTATTGGCATTTTCGTCCCAGGGGCCCGGTTGGTTTTTAGGGCAAAACCAACTCGACCGTACTCCGCCTGTATCCGATCCTCGGGCGGAGTATGCCAAAAGTTCCGTCTCACTTAGAGGAAACTACCACAGCTGACGGTACGTCGATCGGACGTCCGTAGCTCAAGTTATGAGCGTTTCCGCTCCGAGGGCCCGGTTGGTTTCGTGTACGAACCAACCCGGCCGAACCCAAAGTCTTCCGAAACCTTGAGTGTAATATACCGAAACGACCGTCTCGATCCAAGGATCGCGTAGCCGCTGACGGTTCGTCAATCGGAGGTCCCAGGCCCAAGATATGGGCAAAAGACCGAAGAGGCCCGAAAACGGGAGTTCTGGGCCCGGGGTGACCCGGCCCGAACCCCCCCCTGGGTCGGCCGAACCGGGTCGGCCCGGCCCGGCCCGACCCGGCGAGGCCGGGTCCGGTCCGGCCTGGGCGTGGCCCGGCCGACCGGACCGGCCGGCTCGGCTTCGGCCGGGCGGCCGTAGGAGCCGCCGCCGCGGGTTTGACCCGCGGCTTGAAGGAAACGCGGCCCCGCGGGGGGGGGGGGGGGGGGGCGCCTGTCACGCGGACGCGGCCGGGCCGCCGCGTCCCTCCCCGGTTCCGCGCGGCTGCGGAACTGGCCGCCGCCGCCGCGGCTTCAGCCGCGGCGGATCTTCTCCACGGCGGCGCGCCGGGCTCCGCCGCCTTGCCGGCGACCCGCGCCGCCGCCGCCTTCCGCGGGCCGCCGAAGTTGCTCCGGGGGCCCGTTTTGCCTCCCGTCTGCGCCGTTGCTCCTCCCGGGGGCCGATCTTCACTGCGGGATCAACAGATCGCCCCTGCCGCGCGGTTCGTCGTCGTCCGCCATATCCGCACAACAAAAGTGATCGGTGGAGGGTTGCCGGGTCTTGTTCGTTAGACCCGCACCCTCCCCGTTAGTCATAAACCACGGGAGGGATAATCAACAACAATTTTAAATAAATTAAAATTTTCGGAGAACATTTTCTTTACTTTAAAAGAATAAACACGGGGAAAACAAAAATATTCCAATCAACCCTTACCTTGTCGTCGTCGTCGGACGAGAGGTCGTCGCGGAATCTCTCGTCGCGGATGAAGGAGATCGTCGCGTCGTCACGGTATCCGGCATCGCGTCGCCAATCTCCGGATCAAGATCAAACGGATTAATTTAAATCCGTTGATATTGAATTATAAAAAGGGGAGAAATAAATGATTCGTTTCTCACCTTAATTGCCGAACGAAAATCGGCCGCGGAAGAAGAGGCGTCGCCGAAGAACGTCGCGGGTAGAGTTCGTCGACGTCGCAGATCACGGTGTGCGTCGTCGAATTCCAGTCGCTGGAGTTCTTCGCGTTCTTCGCGTTCTTCGCATTCTTCGCGGGGAGGGTGGAGGCCCAGAGAAACTCGCACAACGAGTAATCCTCCAAAAGAAAGAGTTGGTCTTATTTTATTATTTTGCCAACGAACGCAAACGTGTAAGTAACGACCCATTAAATTCGTTGAATTAATTCAACGAATGAAACAGCCCATTTAATTCACGAAATAAACCGCCCAATTAAATGGTCTGTTAAGAAATTAAAGAAAACGCGTCGGTTGACTTTTCAGTTACTTTGACGGGTTTTCGCGGGTGCGTTACTTAGCGAAAGAAACGGCGGGGCTCGTGCGGGCCCCACCTCACAAATATCCTACCAAGGGGGTAGGATATTTCTGGATAGCATCCTATCCAGTTCAACTCAGTTCAAGCCGTCTTTAAGTGGCTTCAAGTGGCTTCCAAGCAGCTTAAGTGAAATAAAATAAAGTTGTCGCACAAACTTTATTTTATTTCTGACTTAAAGCCCCAAAATTTAAAAACCACGTTTGAGCAAACGCAACTCCGGAAGAGGCGTTCCTAAGAAAATACCGGCGCTGCGATTTCATCGGTGCCCTCAGAATTTGATTCCGGGCACCAGTTCAAGAGATAGAAAAACCCGCTCGTCCGTTCACTGAACGTACCCGAGCAAAACTTCGGAAATTGATTCCGGGCACACCGGGCCTCGGAATCAGGTGTCGTCTGAAGCTACGCTCTTGTAAAATTCCAAAGAAAATTAAGAAAAAAATTTCCTTGAAATTTGCGGGTCTTTACATTACTCCCACCTTAGGGCTTTACGTCCCCGTAAAGATACATCAAAACTAGGGGAACAAATGGGGGTACTGAGCACGCATCTGAGCCTCCCGCTCCCAAGTGCTCTCCTGGAGGTTCCCGTGCTGCCATCTGACGCGCACAAGAGGAATCGACCGCCCACGTAGGACCCGCTCCTGTCGATCCTCGATCTCCACCGGGACCTCCGCAAAAGTCGCCCCATCGTCCACGTCCAGCTCCCCAAAGTCGATGATGTGCGTCGGGTCGTACACGTATCTCCTCAGCTGAGACACGTGGAAGACGTCGTGCACCTGGTGCAACTGAGGTGGTAGAGCCAGGCGATAAGCCACCTCTCCTATCCTGCTGAGGACCTGGAAAGGCCCGATGAAGCGTGGAGACAACTTGCCGCCTCGACCAAATCTCCGTAAACCACGTCGAGGTGAGACACGCAAAAAGACGTGGTCGCCATCCTCGAACTCCAGTGGCCTCCGCCTCCTGTCAGCATATGACTTCTGCCGGCTCTGAGCGGTCCTCATCCTCTCCTGGATGATCTGGACCTTCTCTGTCGTGGCTCGGACCATCTCTGGTCCCACGAGTGCTGACTCCCCAGGGTCTGTCCAGCACAACGGTGATCTGCAGGGTCTGCCGTACAACGCCTTGTATGGTGCCATCCCGATTGTGGAGTGGTAGCTGTTGTTGTACGCGAACTCCACCAAGGGTAGGTGGTCCTCCCAGCTGCGACCAAAGTCGAGAACACATGCACGGAGCATGTCCTCGAGTGTCTGTATGGTCCTCTCCGTCTGACCATCCGTCTGAGGGTGGAAGGCTGTGCTCAGATGGAGCCGCGTCCCGAACGCCTCCTGCAACCCCTTCCAAAGCCGGGATGTGAAACGAGCATCTCGATCGGAGACGATAGACGATGGCACACCGTGAAGCCGTACGATCTCCTGGACGTAAAGACGTCCCGAGCTCTCCACTGAGCCCTGCTCTCTGATGGGTAAGAAGTGTGCCGACTTGGTGAGTCGGTCTACAATCACCCAAATGGAGTCATGACCTCTGGAAGTGCGTGGAAGTCCAGTCACGAAGTCTATAGATATGCCATCCCACTTCCACTCCGGGACCTCCAAGGGCTGTACCAAGCCTGCTGGTACCTGATGCTCTGCCTTCACCTGCTGGCAGGTGAGGCATCGTGAAACGAACTCTGCCACAGCTTTCTTCATGCCCGGCCACCAGTGCTGTCGTCTGAGATCCTGGTACATCTTCGCCACTCCGGGATGCACCGCCAAGGGAGAAGTGTGAAACTCTCTCAGCACATCCTCTCGTAAACCGACTGGTATGAAGGTACGTCCTCTGAAAAGGATGTCGTGCTCTGCTCCAAGGGTGAAGCCATCAGGCGCCTGACCTGAGGATATCAGTGCACGCCGGGTCTCACAGTCAGCGTCCCCACGCTGAGCCTCTCTGACCCGCTGTAGAAGTGGAGGAGAGACTGTGAGAGACTGAAGAAAGGCTGCTCCATCTCTATCCACGAAGGATAACTGTAAGGAGGCTAGCTGCTCGGTCGCCTCCTCAAGTAGCTGAATGCTCGTCCTCCTGCTGAGGGCATCGGCTACCACGTTCCCCTTCCCAGGAGTATAGACTATCTCAAAGTCATAGTCCTGGAGGAACTCAAGCCATCTCCACTGTCTCAGGTTCAGGTCCTTCTGAGAGAAGATATACCTGAGACTCTGGTGGTCAGAAAAGACTGTGAAGCGCTCTTCCATCAGATAGTGCCGCCAAGTCTTCAGAGAGAAGACCACTGCCGCTAACTCCAGGTCATGAGTGGCGTAGTTCTGCTCATGCGGCCTCAACTGACGTGATCTGTAGGCGATCACGGCCCGCTCCAGCATCAGGACGCACCCGAGTCCAGTCCCTGATGCATCGCAGTAAACTACGTATCCAACTCCCTCCTCAGGCAACCTCAAGATAGGTGCGCTGGTCAATCTCTGTCTCAGCTCCTAGAAGCTCTGCTGACATCTGTCTGACCACACAAAGGGTTTCCCCTTCTTTGTCAAGGCTGAGAGTGGTGTCGCAACTCTGGAGAAGTCTGGCACGAATCTCCGATAGTATCCGGCTAGGCCCAAGAAGCTCCGCACCTCTGTCACGCTCTTGGGTGGCTCCCAAGCTAGTACTGCCTCGATCTTCGCGGGATCCACTGCAACTCCCGCCTCAGAGATGACGTGCCCCAAGAAATGGACCTCACGTAACCAGAACTGGCATTTTGAGAGCTTGCCATAAAGCTGGTGCTCTCGGAGCGTGTCTAGCACAACTCGCAGGTGGTAGGCATGCTCCTCATCAGTCGTCGAGTATACCAAAATGTCGTCAATGAAGACCACGACAAATCGGTCGAGGTATGGCTGGAAGATCCTGTTCATGAGGCTCATGAACACTGCTGGAGCATTGGTTACGCCGAACGGCATAACCAAGAACTCATAATGGCCATACCGACACCTGAAGGCCGTCTTCTGCACGTCCTCATCTCGAACTCTGAGCTGATGATAGCCTGACCGGAGGTCTATCGTCGAGAACCACCGCGCTCCCTTGAGCTGATCGAAGAGGTCATCAATCCGTGGCAGCGGATACTTGTTCCTCACTGTCACCTGGTTCAGGCGACGATAGTCGACACACAGTCGCAAGCTCCCGTCCGCCTTCTTGGCGAACAAAATCGGGGAAGCCCAGGGTGAAACACTGGGTCGGATAAACCCCTTGCTCTGCAAGTCCTCCAACTGTACCCGCAGCTCCCGAAGCTCGGCGGGGGCCATCCGATATGCTGGAGTAGATATCGGGGCTGTCCCGGGGTACAAGTCGATGTAAAAGTCTACCTCTCTAGGAGGAGGTAGCCCTGGAACGTCGTCGGGAAAGACGTCCACGTACTGGTCCACCACTGCAGGAAAAGCTGGACTCCGCACGTCCACTGCTCCTAGGATGAGGCTAGCCAACTGATGAGAGATGGGTTGCACTCTCCTCTGCGGAAGTCCATCCTGTGCTGCAAAGGTTCCCTTCTCGCCGGTGAAGGTAAACATGCTCCCGTCGGTGCGAACACATCGCACCTTGCGCCTAAAACAGTCGATCTGGGCATGACCCGTGGATAGCCAATCCATGCCCAAGATGACGTCGTAAGGCCTCGACGCCACTACAAGGAGATCCCAGCTGAAGATCTCGCCTCCTAGAGTAAGCTCACACTGCCGGCACCAGTGCGTAATCGTCGAGTCTGCTCCCGTAGGACTCTCTAGCCGTAAGGATCGAGCCAACGGCTCAGTCGGAATCTCCGAGCTCCGAACAAGGGCAGAGGCTATGAAAGAGTGACTCGCTCCTGTGTCTATAAGTACTGCAGCAAGGGTGGAATAGACACAGATCGTACCTCGAATCATCTCTGGCATGTCGGGGTCGTAGGCCTCCACTGCCTGGAGCTGGGCCTGTCCCTGCCCGCCAGCTCCCTGTGGTCGAGGTGGCCCTTCTGGTGGTGGTGGGGGTAGAGCCTGGAAGCGTCGCCCACCACCCGCTGCTCGGCCAGATCCTCTGCCTCGTCCGCCTCCTCCCTGCGGACCGCCACGGTCGACCCTCTGCCTCTGCCTGGGTGGCCCCTCCACCGTCTGCTGCTCCTCTGATCGGCGAGTCGGGCAGTCACGAGCCATGTGACCCTGCCCGCCGCAGGAGTAGCACAGCCTGCCTCTCGGAATGCTGGCACTCCGCTGTGTGCCCTGCACTGCTGAGCCAGTGTCCCGAGGTCGCCTGCCGGAAGGTCTGGTCCGCCTGGAACCCTGGGTCATCCGTCGGCTACCTTCTGCCGAAGACTCAGCTACCTGCCGCCCTGCGCTAGGTCTCGCCGCTGAAGAAGGCTCTGCCAGGAAGCTCTCGATCAGGAGGGCTCGCTCCAGCACTCCCGCCTGGGTCGGAATGCTGAGGGAGATCAGCGACGCCCAAATCTCCTGTCGCAAGCCCTGCTCGAAGGTCCGGGCCCAGAAGAAGGGGTCCCGTACCATGTCGGTCGAGTAGCGAGATAGGTCAGTGAACCTCGCCGCGTACTGAGCGACCGTCATGCTGCCCTGGCGCAGCTGGAGAAGCTCCTGGATGCGCACCGCTCGGAGGGTGGCCGGGACGAACTCAGAGCGGAAGAGGCTCTCGAAGTCCGTCCAGAGCAAGGATGCCTCATCGTGAACCTGGAGCATCAAGCTCCACCATCGTCCTGCTGCCGCCTGCAGGAGACTCGCTGCGAGAATTACCATGAGATCCGCTGGTGTCCTCCCTAGCCTAAAGATCTGTACCACCGCCTCTAGCCAGTCCTCGGCGGCCTGGGGGTCCGTCTCACCGCGAAACCTGGGCGGTCGCTGGCTCTGAAACTCATGCAGTGCCCTGAGGCGACGTGCATCGTCAGCGTCTGGTACTGGTAGCGTCGGTGGCTCGGCGGGGAAAGCTACTGCCAGTGCCACTGCTGGCAAAGGGCCCTGCACCGAGGCCTCGTCGCTCGGTGGGCTTCCGTCGCGCCCTACACTCGGAACCCTAGCTGGCTGTCGTCGCGGGGCCATCCTGAAAAGGAGAACAAGAGCACCACAGTCAGAACAGTATACCTGGTGAGCTGGCACAAGTAATCACAAGGAAAACTTGAGACTTTCATGAAGCAAATCAGTATACCCGGTGAGCTGACACAAGTAATCACAAAGAAAACTTGGAACACACACGCAATCAATGTTTTCATGCATTAAGTCGGAAATCAGGAGTCAGGGTCCTGGTGTACGGATACGTCGGCCGCCGCACCAACACTGGGCTCCCTGAACTGATAACCACACTCAATACACTAAACACTATTGCTTCATATAGAAAGAAAAGACTATCAGAGTCTGCGGTAGAACCGACCACCTCTGATACCAATTTGTCACGACCCATCCTCGGGGCCCGTGCCGTGACTACCCCAAGCCCGCCTTACATAGGCCAGGGGCTGGCGACTAGCACCAAGGCGTAAAATCCCGGTAAACAGGGAAGGCATTGCCTTTAAAAGTAACAACCACCACAGAGTCAGCAAGCGGAAAGTAACTACAAAGTGCAGAAAAGTAAAGGGGGCCGGAAATACAAGCCCAACTGTAAAGTACAACTGAAAAGTAAAGTACAGAAACTGAAGAAAAGACGGAGGCCTCGTGTCGTCCACTGGCAATCCCACCTGAAGGGTGGGTACAGATAGCCTCCAGGCTCCTCGGGTCCCACGTCCGCTCCGAGCACGTCCCGCCCAGTGGTCCACCTCCAGGTACCGTCATGCTCCACGCCCCAACCGAGATCAGCACTGTCCGTCGTCTGCATCCAACACAACAAGGTGCGGGCATAGCCCGTGCAGGGGTGAGTATAAGCTACTCAGTAAGGACCCCGAGACCCCCGAAGGTCTCTCGAAATCCACAAAGGATATAGCACAGAAGAAAGATGCAATCACGAAGTAACATCTGACTCGACTTAGGTATATGCCCATACATATACCTAAGTCCCCACATCTAGCTCTGCTTACGAGCTCAAGAACAACTCAATCCACATAGGAAAGCAAGACTCAAATCCACAAAGGAGAGTAAACAGTAAATCCACATAGGATAGTTCAACACAATCCACAAAGGAGAGTAACATAAGATTCAGCTCAACCAGGTATACTTTTTCAGATGACGTCAAAGATGATCACTGATCCATCTAAGTCGTCGGACCCACGAAGGATCGATAGGTACTAACCCCCGCAAAAGACCCACGTAGGATCGGGCTCACACAGAACCTGTAGGCAGTGGCTCACACAGAACCGGTAGTAAGGACCCACATAGGATCGGGCTCACCCAGAACCTGTAGCACTGATCCACGTAGGATCGCTGAGTGCAGTAGTCGACGCAGTCCACTGAGGATCTCTGCACAGTCGTCGCCGCAGTCCACGAAGGATCTCTGCTCTGCCGTCGTCGCAGTCCACTGAGGATCTCTGCTCTGCCGTCGTCGCAGTCCACGGAGGATCTCTGCTCTGTCGTCGAAGTCACAGCCAGCGCTAGGGTTCCCGCACATAGCGAGCTCGTTTAGGAGGGTACGCTCCACGAGCCGAGAGGCTGATACATCAACTGACACTTAGTCCGAAGTTGATGTATCCAAAAGTTCCGTATCGACAACAGGATCTCAACGCAACAGACGGCGCGTCAATCAGACGCCCGGTCTGAGAGTTATTGGCATTTTCGTCCCAGGGGCCCGGTTGGTTTTTAGGGAAAAACCAACCCGACCGTACTCTGCCTGTATCCGATCCTCGGGAGGAGTATGCCAAAAGTTCCGTCTCACTTAGAGGAAACTACCACAGCTGACGGTACGTTGATCGGACGTCCGTAGCTCAAGTTATGAGCGTTTCCGCTCCGAGGGCCCGGTTGGTTTCGTGTACGAACCAACCCGGCCGAACCCAAATTCTTCCGAAACCTTGAGTGTAATATACCGAAACGACCGTCTCGATCCAAGGATCGCGTAGCCGCTGACGGCTCGTCAATCGGAGGTCCCAGGCCCAAGATATGGGCAAAAGACCGAAGAGGCCCGAAAACGGGAGTTCTGGGCCCGGGGTGACCCGGCCCGACCCCCCCCTGGGTCGGCCGAACCGGGTCGGGCCGACCCGGCCCGACCCGGCTAGGCCGGGTCCGGTCCGGCCTGGGCGTGGCCCGGCCGTAGGAGCCGCCGCCGCGGGTTTGACCCGCGGCTTGAAGGAAACGCGGCCCCGCGGGGGGGGGGGGGGGGGGCGCCTGTCACGCGGACGCGGCCGGGCCGCCGCGTCCCTCCCCGGTTCCGCCCGGCCGCGGTACCGGCCGCCGCCGCCGCGGCTTCAGCCGCGGCGGATCTTCTCCCCGGCGGCGCGCCGGGCGCCGCCGCCTCCGGTCGCCGGCGCCGCCTTGCCGGCGACCCGCGCCGCCGCCGCCTTCCGCGGGCCGCCGGAGTTGCTCCGGTGGCCCGTTTTCCCTCCCGTCTGCACCGTTGCTCCTCCCGGGGGCCGATCTTCACTGCGGGATCAACAGATCGCCCCTGCCACACGGTTCGTCGTCGTCCGCCATATCCGCACAACAAAAGAGATCGGCGGAGGGTTGCCGGGTCTTGTTTGTTAGACCCGCACCCACCGCGTTAGTCATAAACCACGGGAGGGATAATCAACAACAATTTTAAATAAATTAAAATTGTCGGAGATCATTTTCTTTACTTTAAAAGAATAAACACGGGGAAAACAAAAATATTCCAATCAACCCTTACCTTGTCGTCGTCGTCGGACGAGTGGTCGTCGCGGAATCGCTCGTCGCGGATGAAGGAGATCGTCGCGTCGTCGCGGTATCCGGCGTCGCGTCGCCAATCTCCGGATCAAGATCAAACGGATTAATTTAAATCCGTTGATATTGAATTATAAAAAGGGGAGAAATAAATGATTCGTTTCTCACCTTAATTGTCGAACGAGAATCGGTCGCGGAAGAAGAGGCGTCGCCGAAGAACGTCGCGGGTAGAGTTCGTCGACGTCGCAGATCACGGTGTGCATCGTCGAATTCTGGTCGCCGGCGTTCTTCGCGTTCTTCGCGTTCTTCGCGTTCTTCGCTTTCTTCGCGTTCTTCGCGTTCTTCGCGTTCTTCGCGTTCTTCGCGTTCTTCGCGTTCTTCGCGGGGAGGGTGGAGGCCCAGAGAAACTCGCACAACGAGTAATCCTCCAAAAGAAAGAGTTGGTCTTATTTTATTATTTTGCCAACGAACGCAAACGCGTAAGTAACGACCCATTAAATTCGTTGAATTAATTCAACGAATGAAACAACCCATTTAATTCACGAAATAAACCGCCCAATTAAATGGTCTGTTAATAAATTAAAGAAAACGCGTCGGTTTACTTTTCAGTTACTTTGACGGGTTTTCGCGGGTGCGTTACTTAGCGAAAGAAATGGCGGGGCTCGTGCGGGCCCCACCTCACAAATATCCTACCAAGGGGGTAGGATATTTCTGGATAGCATCCTATCTAGTTCAACTCAGTTCAAGCCGTCTTTAAGTGGCTTCAAGTGGCTTCCAAGCAGCTTAAGTGAAATAAAATAAAGTTGTCGCACAAACTTTATTTTATTTCTGACTTAAAGCCCCAAAATTTAAAAACCACGTCTGAGCAAACGCAACTCCGGAAGAGGCGTTCCTAAGCAAATACCGGCGCTGCGATTTCATCGGTGCCCTCAGAATTTGATTCCGGGCACCGGTTCAAGAGATAGAAAAACCCGCTCGTCCGTTCACTGAACGTACCCGAGCCAAACTTCGGAAATTGATTCCGGGCACACCGGGCCTCGGAATCAGGTGCCGTCTGAAGCTGCGCTCTTGTAAAATTCCAAAGAAAATTAAGAACAAAATTTCCTTGAAATTTGCGGGTCTTTACAGTTACATATTTTATGGTATATGTATTTTTATCACATTGTAATGTACCACTTATAAAAAATAGTGAATGTGTTATGTTTCCCTCTTCCAATGGTCTTAATATGTTTTTAATGTAGGTCATTTTCATAAACCATTTTATTTTATTAGTGGTTAAACAATTATAATACTCCTTTCATCTTAAGGACGAGATTGTGGCTGGTACATCTTATTTATATTTCTCTCTATTCACATAATTATCGAACTTATTCCCATAACATCGGTATTGAACCTATCAAGGACCATAATTTATAAGAATTAATCATTTAAAAGTCTATAATAGAATATCCATCTTTTTTTCTTCCCAAACTTAAAGCATGAAGTAAATCTCATCTTATTCTCCCAATTTTTTAGGTTTTTCATTGAATTCAATCAATTTTTTCATCTCAAAACAATGATCATAATGGGTAACTCGGGTACCTATTTCCACCTTGATGACACATAAAACGATTTCTTCATAAGTAATAATTCCCATTATTGATAACACACATTGGATACATGGTTCTATGCCATTAAATAATCCATAATCCATATTTCAAGTTGGATGATATATTCACAAGAATACCAACCATGCCTTGTAAACTTTTTCCCATATGTACCAATAGATTTATCATAAATTTTATTTCACACAAGGAATCCTTCCCCATATTTTATTATTTAAAAAATTACAAGAAATTATTTCATAATAGTTTCTTATATTCCTTATATTCCATATATACAATTTCTTATTGTTGTCCCATATTGTTTATAAGAGTACATCATGATCAACTTCACCTTCAAAATGGTAGAGAGAAAAATGACGTTTTCATTATTTGAACACTAGATAATGGACAATATATTTTCTAGAAAATTGATTCATACATCATCAAAATATGAATTCCATATTATATAGAAAGGGGTTGATGTTTTCACATAAAATAATCAATGGAATGATGATACTTCCTTTGTAATTTCTTATGTCAAACCTGAGTGATGTTAATACTTATTTCATTAGATAGATGAGAGTCAATAGTCATGAAATATTACATTCCTACTTATGAGACCTTTGGTATCTCATGAGGATGGTTTTTATTTGGCAGTTAATTATGTTATTCACATGATTCTGTTATGTCACAATCTTCAATTAAAAACAGAAAGTATAGTGTGAGAAATAATAATCATAGTGGGAAACCACATTATCATGAAAAATAGTTTTTAGGATCAATAAATCAATATAAATTCCATAAAATATATGAATCATTGTTTATTTCCTAATTCATTAATGTTCATCATGTATTTTAATCCTATATAATGGATTTTGATGATATTTTTATAAATATCAAAATCATATCCCCCTGGAGTGTCAAACCATGTTTATAACAAGGCCCTTCCTCATTCATGAGGTGGAAATCAAATAAAATCTCAATGTTCATTTTTCTATGTTATTATCACCAGTAATATCTATACCATATCCCCATCCACTTTTAGTTTTTAGAGATTTATATAATTTTTTGGAAACCACTCGGTCTATCCTTCACAAAAAATCAATGTAATTTTCCTATACGTGTACATTTCTTTTGGTTTCTCACTAATTTTTTCCCTTTAAGGATTAATGATGATAAATAACCTTAATATGATGCCATCTATAAGTAATGAAACCTAACATACATTGATTTCACATCATAATTATTAAATATTAATAAATAATATAACAATACATGTTATAATCATATAGAAATTCATTACTTAGGAATATGAAAAAATAAAAAAATAGTTTATAACTAATAATAGTCATATCCCTTTATGTTCTTTGTTACTAGAATACATCTTATACATATCATAAATCATTCCATTCAACATACATGGGTAATGAATCCATAAAAAATAGCGAGATCAAATGCTCGATATGTGTAAATAATCGATATTTCAACTTAACTGAAGCATAAGTGTATGAGAACATGGTAATAACATTAAATAACCATACCTTAAACAACATAGATAATAAGAAAGTGTGATGGAATAAATCAGGGTATTTCATAAGACATGAATCATAGTGTAATCAAGGAGCATGGCCATAGAGAATATAACATTGGTATGATACATAGATTTGTCTCATACACATATGATTATAAAATTTTGATCATATATTAATAAAAATAGGTTCACTCATTTTTTTTTGGACTTAAAAGAAGAACCACCCAATAATATAAAGACATGAAATATTTTCCACATTTAACCATATGAACATGTTATTAGGCTAATTCAAAACATTATCAACATTAAAGTAGGTCTACACATAATATTATTGGTCTAAAATATGGAACATGGCTAATATTATGGAAATTAAATCATGTCCACACATAAAAATCTGATAAGGATACTAGGTTTACACATAATGAAATAAACTATTAAGTGATATATCATTACCAAAGTCATTGAAGGAGGACATACATCCCAATGATCATGAAATCCATATGTTTTTGTGCCAAATCATTAAAAAACATTATTCATATCATAACCCATTAAATGAAATGAATTTACTTAACATTTCATAATATCATAAAAAATGTAATAGAAAATGATTTCATAAAATTGTCATTATATGATAATACAATAACTCATTGAAATGTAACTAGTTTCATAAAATTCAATTCACTTCATGATAGAATAACATAAGCAAAATGAATAAATTTCATTCAGATTTATTCATCTCATCATATCATAACCTGTGGAAAATAAATAGGGTTTCACAAAAATCATATAATTAAATATTTAAACCACCCATTTAAATAAAAAGGATTTAATAAATTTTTCCCATCCCAAGTATATATTATGAAAAAATTAAAAGATCTAATAGTATATGGGAAATTATTTTGAGAGAACACTTGGAAATTTTCTTGAGGAAATAACCATTTCACATTGAAAAAGCATTTTTAGAACATAAAAATTACCAACAAATAAGGAAATAATATTCTATTAAAATAAAATTTCAATCATGTAAACTAATATAGAAATATTTTATGGTTCATGACTTTGGAATATTCAATTTATGTCATAATTATTCCTTTTTAATTTTTCCTATCAAGTAAAATGTTACTCATTTACGAGCTTAAAAAAATATCCATTCAATTTCATTTTTAAAGAGTCAAAAAGGGTTAAAATTTCAGTTAATAAACATTAGATAATAATAACAAATTTCATTAAATAATTTTAATAAAACATGTACATGTAATAATGATGATTTCAACGGTAGAGGGAAATAAAGATTAATTTTAATGGTAACATTATTTGGGCCTCTTTTGATCCTAAAGTGAGGGAATTAAAATGAAAGTATTTATAATTAAAACATTAACTTTTTTGAAGAAAAGGAATGCATCTCTCAAGAGTTATAAAATATTATTTCATCATCTAAAGGATAATCACAAATAATCCCTATAAACAATGATATTGTAACCTAAAACCATTTACCATAATGATAACATTTGAAAAATAAGACTCAACAAATAAAGAATAATATATTTATATGTATATATCCATAAAAATCATAACAATAATGATATAAAAATTAAAATAAATTTTATACACCATGAATAAAAAACATGATGCAAATATGTCATGATCCCCACAGTGATAAAAGTGAGACGATTATCCCTTTCCATTAGTCTCACTATTCAATATATATTTTTGAAAATAAAATAAAATAAATATATGATTTTCATATGTATATTATATAACCTTAATCATATATATATATATATATTACTATATATTATTTAAAATTGAACTTTTATTACCTGTCTATTAATATTTTAATTGTTAAACTCATGTTTCAGCTAATAACTTCTTAATTTTTTATGTATATATTTGTTTTTCATATTATTTCATTTAGTTTGATAATGTTTAAATATTATATTGAATTTAAGACATGGTATATAAATAATATATATTAATTATAATTTTATTTACATTAATCTATTAATGTTTGATATAAAAAATAAATTACACCATTAAAAGGATATGTTAGGTCGTATGTACCCATGAACAATATTTCAAATTTTTTATTCAATGAATGGAATGAATGAATGGTAAATAATATATTAAATTTAAAAAATCATTTATATTTCACATATATATATATATATAATATTAGTTAAATATATACATATTTCCATCCGTATAAAAACTAAATAAAAAAATTATCTGACCTCTTTGTGGAGGTAGTAGTCCACACATAAGCACGAGAGATATTATCTCTTTCAAATAAAATTGTAATGAAATAAGTTTGATACAATATTATAATTTGAGATGATTAATTATTTCATAAATATAATTTAAATATTTTAGACACATTATTGTTTCCATTCATGAGAGGTGGTGATGGAGAATGAACTACATCGGTTCATGAGGCAATATTCTTCTTTATGCAAGATCAAATTTCTTGTTCTTAATTTGATGGATGAGGAGATAAATATTGGTTATGGAATAAAAATATTAACATATATATATGTATAATATTATTATGTTATTATATCTCAATGTTCGATAATATTTTATTGAGGTCGATAATGAAATAAAACAAAAACTCTCAGTTGGGAAAGATACCCATTCATTAGAAAACTTCATTATAATGCACCAATATCAATTATAGGATGTCATGATACCAAGAGTAAGGAATCAAGGTCATAGGGAGGAAAATAAGGATTCTATTTTGATAGGTCAATTCGGATCAAAATTTCCATGGATATGTGATGATGTGTGGAGAAGAGGTTCCCTTTTATAAGTGAGGATGTGGAAACAATTGGATTTTTTTTAAAGAAAAAAGGTGTACCCATTATTTAATAATGACACAATAAACCATATTGGCTCATTAACAAACCATATATTAGACGAAGTTAATATATTTACATAAATTGGTTTTTAAAATGTCCTTAGGTAATTTTACCTATTAAATGTTTTGTTTGAACACAATTAATGTTTTGTTAACCTTAATTGGGATAATTATATTTTGTATATTTTAATTTTAATTTTGACGTAAAATTATGTTGACCATATTATATTATATAAATAACTCTAATTTAAAATATGGAATATATTATCCCAAATTTAATTTACATAAATGGAAAATATTATTTTAAAATTGAAACTATATATTATATGAAAAAACTTATTTTGTAAAAAGAATAATTATAAAAGTATAGAATGTTATAATATCAAAACACTTGATGAATTTGTTTATACTGACATAAATTGGTTTAATACTAAAATAATTAAAAATATATACTTTTAAATTTTTTTCTATTATTTATATTTTGAAATGTATTATATTAGAATATAGTCCTTAATAAAAATATGTATTATTCATTTTCCATTAAAAATTAAAAAATTTAAAAAATTATCAGAAATTACCTTTAACAAAATTTTTAAATTAAAATTCAATAAACGGGGATAATGTTTTCAAATAATATTTATAAAATTTTCATATATCATTTTTATTATTTTTTTCACAAAAAAACTATATTTTAGGAAAAAAAATTAATTATGCATACATTGAAATTACTGAACATTGAGTACTTATGTTAAATATATTCCCTTCATTTAAAACTAGTATAAATAATTTTCAAAATGTTTCAATTAATATTCATATAACTAAATTTAATTTATTGCCCCCAATAGTCTCTTTTAAAACCAAATATTAATTTTATATCGTAGTTCCTTACAACATAGTGTTTTTTGTAATAAAAGATATCAGTGAAATTAAATTAATTTGAAAAAATTATGTCATAAAATATTAGGTTGTTTCAATTTTCATGGAGTAAATTTTTTTGTTATTTTTTAAAAATGAAAATACATTTATCCTAGTAAATTCAATTTTTTCCATGATCTTCATTGTAAATAATTATCTACAAAAAACATTCACACCATGAATTAAAATCATCGCCTTTTCTTAAAACCCATTAATTTCATGATAAAAAATTCATATTGTGAACTAGTTTGCATTACAACATTTATTATTCCTATTATTTCATCTGACATGAATCATTAATAGTTCATCCAATTAAATATATACATAAAACAAATAACTATAGGATAAGGAATACCTCGTCCAATTGGGTATTAAATTCAATAAACCGTTAGGCTTTATAGATTAGAAACAAAAAGTCCATAATTGATTCAGAGAACTTTTGTACACTATTGTATCATATTTTTCTCATGATCCCATGAATTTTATTACCTTAGACTATGGTTAATAAAAAATCCCACACCATGGAATTTATATTCCATTTAAGACATTATATTTACTATACAGTATAAAAAATGTGTTGTGTACAAATGTTTCATCAGGATAATTTTCTAAATGTTTCCAAATGAACAAATGATTATTACTCGTTCATTACATCATTAATTATGATATATGAAATACTTTATGAACTAAACAAAATATTGGTGTCAAATAATTCATATAATAAATATCTCTAATACATTACATGATATACAAAAAACTAATACATCGAGATGTGATCTTCCCTAGCATAACCCAATCAATATTCTAGCATCTATGAGAGATATTAAGGAATAAATGGACATTAACTAAAAATTATAATGGGAGATGATGATGATCAACATAATATAATTAGGATCTGTGGGTAAGAGTCATTCTCTACATACTCAATCAATCATGGAACATATTCAACAATCAAGATAAGAACCAAACCAAAACTCTAACATAACTCTAGTTAGTCCCACCGCAAAATTAATAAAACTCAACAATATACATTTGAAATGAAAATCCATCCATCAAATGAATCAATAAAATAAATATAAATATTTAAATTATTAACTAATCATCTCCTTAAATAATCCTTTTAAATAACTATATAACATAAACTATATCAAATAATGTATATTTTTCATAATAATATATCAACTTTTATAATCATGTTGTCAAATTTTTTAAATGATTACTCATTTAATGAACACTAGATGGTCCTGATCATTTTCAAAAACTATCTAAAAGTTCCCTAAAGAGGGAAATTACTTTTACTTCCTTTAAAATGGATTTTAGTTGGTTATTAAAATAAATTTATATTTTAATACCAATTGTAAAATACAATTAATGAAATATAAAAATCATTTTTTAAAATCCAAACAAACCTAAAAAATTTAATATATTATTATGTGTTAGGGGGAATAATTACATTAAACACACACACACCACACACTTGCCTGAAAGGTATGTCATAGGCCCCCAAGGGATAACCCTCCCATAAAGCCTTTATTTATTCAATACATGGACCGAAGTCCCACTGGGCATGAAGCCCATTACGGGGCCCAATGGCCCCCAAACTGGCCCAAAGGTCTAGTGCAGCGTCATTCCTGCATCATGTTGGCATCACCATCATCCTGTGTCATGCTTGTGTCATCGCCTGCCTGTGTAATGCCTGCGTTACCACCTCATTGTCGAAATTATCTCTCATACACTATAACAATGAATGTTTTCCTTGATAATAATATATTTACTTTTATAATCATTTCATCCCATTTTATAAATTATTACTCATTTCAAGAACAGTAGATGGTCACAAACAATTTCAAAAACAATCTAAAAGTTTCATCTTTAAGGAAATAACTTTGAATTAATTTAAAATAGATTTTATTTGGGTAATGAAATTAAATTAAATTTTAATATGAATTTTAATATACAATATAATATAATTTTTTTTGAAATACAAACAAATATAAAAATTTAACTTCTAAAATAACATTGATGATTATAATTAAAATAGAACAAGTCCAAGGACAAAAAACTATTTGTTAACCATGATATCAACTAATTAATCTATGTTGAAATATAGAATATCGTAACACAATTACATTACCCTATTGTTTTACCCTTTTGTGACAATAGAAAAAAATTCAAAACGTTCAACAAATGAAACCTATAAAAACTCAATCCTTGTGCTTAGTTCCATTCTCAATATAAAAGTGATCACAAAAATCTCTAATATTGAAATATAATTGTACAAAAACATAGATAACTCATATAAATTTTTACAATGATCATAGGGGAACCCTTATAAAAGTATATTTAAAAAGGAAAACCTCTCATGAAAACAAATATATGAGGCATTATAATTTCCTATGAATTATACAATATTTGAACAAACAATCACTATATCACTAATATCAATGAATAATAATAGAACCACACCTCCTCATAATAGAGAGTTAGAAAATATATAATCCTACTAATCAAGTCCATGAAATGATTTCCAAGGCCACACAAGATACCCCCATATTGGATCAGCATATGAACCATCATTTTGATATCAACATTAATATTGGAAATAAAATTACTATTTAATAAATCATGAAATTAATCCTAAGGAAAGAAAATATAATTCTCCACCATCGTGGATCCACCATTACAAACAATAAAATAACTAGGTAAACTAATAATCAATAAAAAACATCAAAAATTAAATGGAAAATATAATCTTCCTTAATAATTCATCAACATCATACCTCGATGCTCTATGATAATTTTTTGTTACACCTTAAATTTGAAACATAAATTTTTTTTTCTAAGGAATCTTACACTCTGATCTCATTCCCATTGACTTAAAGAACATTTTTTTAAAAATAAAAAAATTTAACATTGAAATTTATAAAATTTATGAAAAAATACATCACAATATCCTATTTAGTAATCAAAATATCCCATAGAGAAAAATCTGCACTGCAAACTAATACATTTCTCTATATACCAATCATTTGAAAAATGTACTTTGACAACATAGACACGTCATTATCTCTCCCCTTCAATCATAAAAAACCCACCAATAAATTCATAATTTATTCACATCAACCACATATAATACATGATAAAAATTATATAATAACTAATAATTTTCTCAAATAAACAAAAAACCACATCACATTAATACAAAATATATCATTAGAAAATTCATACATATCAATCATATTAAGTTAAAAAATTCACTTCATGAAAAAATTATTGAAAATAACTAAAAGGAAAAATCCATTTTAAATTAAAAATAAACCACTTTAAAAAAACTAATACTCTAGAAAAAAATAAATAATTCTTTTCAGAACAAAAGAAATAATGATTGAAATAATTAAATTCTATATTTAATTTTCATTATTAATTTCTTGATAAATTTCATGAATTACCCTGGTAGGTTACATAAAAAAATTATTTCAGGATTTCTTATAAAATTGAGGTTATTAAAATTCTCCCATATCTTTAATCATATTATTAAAATTATTATAACGAGAATTTAAACTATTATGTATCAAAATTATATTCTTCACTTATTTCCATAATGTTTACCAAACATAGAACAAAAAGACTTAGTAATAACTAAAAAACATGCTCAGTAATTTATATATCAAATTTAAATCAATATAGGCCACGTATTGAAACAATATAAACATAACATGCATAAAATTGCATCAAAATTCACAACAAAAAACATTGTATTTATAAAAAAAAATTAATATTTATTATCATTATTGATACCCACCAAATGTGAATTATAATATTTGAGTTAAAAATACCCAATGTATGACTATAATTTTATCAAAAAATTATATGATTAAAGAGAGACTACATAAGAGGTCACACACAGAGGTTAGATGATCACATGACCAACTTAATGACTCACGATCACATCATGATACGATACAAGAACCATGAATGTGGTATTCCTGTGATAAGGGTATTATGTCTTTTCATGATACATTAGTGATCATTCTACACAGTCTTTGTATTAGTGTGATTAATGACATGATCATTGGGTCATGAATAGTGATTTAATGGTTCTGGATATTAGTTCATTGATCTTGTGAAGGCCCACAAACCTATCATTCTCATCACAGAAACAATCTCTAATTTGGGAAACATGATCATGTAAAATATTAGTGGTGAAATAATTATAATAACTAAATCGATTATGTAATAGAAAGGTTAATTTTATGGGATACACACATCCTAAAAGTTTTGTTGTTTCTAATGAAATGGTTTTACACTCTTCTCGTGAACAATTCTTTTATCATGACATGGTCCTCTGGAATGTCAGAATTGATCATGTGATTACATGGTGGATGAATGATTTAAAATCACCAAATTAATCATTTTTTAGAAATAAAAATATGAATAGACCCTTAAATGACGGAATTTGTGATATTTTAACACAGATAGAGTATAATTTTCCGATGATAACTTTATTGAACGTGTGACAGATCATGTGTATGTTAGCCTAATATCACAAAAGACCTAAAAAACAATAGACTGATTAAGAGAAGGCCCTCAACCCTATTATAATGATAATATGAAATGCTAGATAAGTGTTGGGTTGATTTCATATATTCCCTTATACAAGGTGGATTTATAACGAAAATACTCTAGACAAGTCATCTTGATCACATAATGGACTTGTAATTCCCATCATAAATATCTTGTGACACCCCCTTGAAGTCCAATTATTTAATCCTAGAAAATTTGTTCTTTGGAAAGGCTTACATGATGGTAATATAAGGTAATGGTTGTACTAATCATGAGAACACTAACTTTAATGTGACATAGGGATAACATCACTAATGACACTCATCTTAATCATCCAGTTCACATTAGATGTTACTAACTTTTTTAGATTTACCATTAACCAATATAAATAGAGGTATTATTTTCTTTACTATATAAAAATTTATATATATATATGAATGGAAATGGTATTATTAACCACACATTAGAAGATTTAAAAAGTCTCAGATATGGGAACTTACATTCTTATGCGAAGGAATAATGAAATCGCAAGAACCTTCCCCCAAGAAAATCAAGGTGAAAAAAATATAAGAAATATATTTGAATAAGTTACATAAGTATTTTTATGATGAGATCATTAACCACATCATGGATGATGGACATGTCAACCAGATCATGGGATGCCTTAACATAATAATGGTGCAAGATTCATCCGATGAAATGCTTTTAATTAAGGAATCGTTGTACAATTGATATTTTTTCACATTATATGCTTACATGTTTGGAATGATCGGTACATTGATCGCATAATAGAATTATGTATATGTTATTTGGATCTATCATAGGACATCAAAGAAGTCATTTGTATCATGTGAAGTACTATAGTTATGGTATATTTATCTTGTTATGGACTATATACATGTTAGATAAATCATGAAAAAGGCATAGAATAATTAAAATAGATTACATGATGGGATAACACATTTCACATAATCAGTTCATTGAACACATGAGAGACCAATGGCCATGTCATACTTAATAAAAAAACCTCAGGTATATGTGAGTTAGATCACTCAGTTCAAATGATTAATTCATTAATCATGTGAAGGACCCAAGTTTGGCATGTTAGACAATATATAAATCCCTGAAAATTTAATCCATCATATGTAGCTCCCCTTTAAAATGGTTCGTCGAACCATGTGAACCCCCATATAGAGTGCATTGGAAATGTACCCACTTTATGGTGGGAGTGTCCACAATATACCAAGTTCAATACACTCATAAAAACTTATTTGATCCATGTCATCACTAGGGGTACTCAGGGAATCCAAGCATACCCGAAAAGCTCTCATGGATATATATTTTTCTTTTTCATAAATTAAGGGATGGAAATGTGATATGGGAATCCAACATAGTATATGTCCCTCAAACATTCTAAAACCCGTTGACTATGTGACAAAATTAACCTAGGTGTATATCATCCTTAATCAATAATTATCATATTAGAAGTGGTATCTCACATGGTAATTCACAATTTTTTAATTTAATTATTATTTCATTTACTCCATATCATATGTCACAGCACCTATGGGTCTATCATATTGCACAACCTTTCCGTGGATTTGGAACTTATGTGAACTATGAGAACTCATATTCATGTTATAAATAGGATTCATAAGACACCATCCGATGGACCGTGATCTTTATCAAACATGAATTCCATACCTTACATTTCGGTTTCATATCCATGACACTGATTCTAATCATATAACATCAGGGTAGCTTAAACATATAGTATCATGCATATAAGAAGTGAAACATATCATTTTTTATCTATTTTTTCTCATAATGATCATTAATCCAATTATATTATATGATTTCAAATGTTAGGTAATTATCATGATAAATATCCCATAATAAATATGACCATAGTTTGTAAACTCCCTAAAAATATGATGTTGACCCTAGTGTAAAGGCCTTGGACAAGATCATTAATTAATCCATTATGATGTGTTTGATCTTATCCTATATCTTATTTCTCACATCATGTGAATCTAACATGGACATAGAGATTCAAAGTGATCACAACAACATCACAATACAAATGCATTCATACATTGGAATCCATCATGGTATAAGTCCCTTTATTTCAAAAACATTATTACATAATCCTAACACACGTTAATTACACTTCCCAACCCATCAATGTGTTAAGGAAAATCTAAAGTACAAGGACATTAATTCGTCTCATAAGATAAATATGTAGAATACATTTGGGAGTCCAAATATCTATACCCAATTCATAAATGACATCATATAATTACATTCTTTATAATGATAATTTTCATGGAATTTTCTTATATAAACTACATGGTTTTTCCCTTATCACATGATACATTGGATGACTATTTAGGGTTCAATCCTAATCCCAAACACCAATCTCCTTCGGGGATGGTAGTTAACTCAAGAGATCTTAGTCATACTACTTCAAAACACAAGTAGTACCCCATTGTTAATTAATAGTGGGAAACATAATAAAAATATACTATTTATAAATATCGTGTCATTAATAGAATAGCCTCTTGGATACAAAAGGTTTAAATAAATGATGTGTTTACTTAGGTAATTGGACAAGTACTAGGATTTGGTAATGATTGAAGAAAATATATTAAATATAAAATAGATTCTCATATTAGGTAAAAATTCCCCCAATAATTGTGTGATGAGATAAACCACACATAAAATCTACCAATGTGACTTCTTAAGAGATGTTGGTTGTGAATAACTTTGATTTCATTCCTTCAGAAGGAAGTCCAATAAGTCATTAGGAATTCAAGAGTCATTGGGAATGCAAACAGAAAATAAATTCAAATAATAATTGTGAAATTATATTGAGCAACTCACAATCATTCAACAGACTATAAAAATCTTGTAGAAATAAAATTGTTGAACCTGACATGAATCTCATTAGAACACTGGTAAACATATGAACTTTTCTTGTAAATAGAATTGGGGGACCAAATAAGAATTTTTCAATATTTATATGTAATAATGTGTCCCATGGATTATCCATTTTTCAAATTCCACAAATGAAAATGTCCCAAAAGAAAAATATAATCAAAAGGAATCACTGTTCATTATTGAATATGAATGTAACATACATGTATTATTGTACATATTTTTGACCTTGTTTATTTTTGTTCTTGTGATTACAGACACAGTACTCACAAATCTCACCATCACAAGAGTTTGTGACATCATCAAAAAAAAATTTTTGGGGCCACATCTACCAAAATGACCTTTGTGGGTCACTAAGAATTATCACCTATGTGAGACATTCAATATCAGGTTCAAATAAAATGATCAGAAAGTACCACAAAAACGGTACAATAAAAATAAATAAGGATATAAGTTGAGGTTTCTATGAAATGGGAGACGAAATCACACTTCACTCAGCAAAGGATATGGTGAATCTATTGAATCCTATCACTACAGATAACATATGTAGACAATTATCCATGGAGTGAGAAATCAATATAATCAATACATTTGGAAAGTGTAACAATTGTTTTAAAATCACTCAATCCATATTTAGGTTCTCCCTATGAGAGATCATATAGACTTACTCCATCAGTACCATCCTACCAAATCCCTTTTGTCTCCTACTGAGGTAACTATGTGGGAGTCATCTCCTGGAATTTTCATACAAGGTCACCAAGGAGATATTGAAGGGCATACCATGCTAAATATCAACTGGAGAAGGATCATATCCCTAAATACATTTATGAAGAATGTATATATATTCTAGTAGAATTTTTTGAGAAGGATTACATAAATTCTCACAGATACCATGTTTCCCCACATATTCTAATAGAATTCATATGGGAGGCACATATCCCTAACCCTCATGAATGAAGCCCGTTGGTATATTATAAAAATAAAAAACCTACTCTTTATTACACAGCTAACCATGATTTATTACATAAATTTACACTATAGACAACTCTTAGGATCGAGAGGTCTTGTGTAATGGGAAATTAGAAACATTACATAACAACAACATAGAACATAAAACACAACATATTTATTGAAAACATCCTTTACATGACCACAACATTACTTCGCACTCAAAATTTCAAGGGATAACCTGAGAACAAATATAAGAAAAGGATAAGATATAAATCATAGTAAGGGACTAAACATGACATAACATGAATAATAAAATATATTTTAGATAATATTCATATCAAGGATGAACAAGAGAAACATGAACATAAAGGTATGATATAGCATGATTATAATTACATGGAAATGTGGAACCAATATTTGACATGATATTATCATTGGCCAAGGATCATTGAACATGGTTCATGAGTAAAACCATATTTCACATGAATTAGAATGTGTAAAACCTCATTGCTCTTGACGTATCATGTTACAAATATTTACCCAATGCATTGGAGTGCTATGATGGTTCACCCTTCTTTATCATTTCATTTCATGCTTAAGTTTTCCATATGGATCGTATAAAATGGATTCATTAAACATCACTATTCATTACACGATAAAGGAATTTGGAATTAATAAAATAAACACTATAATTAATAAGTTAAAGTGAATAATGTTCAATACCTGAGATAGTGAAATGGGCATGGTATTAACTACATAATGACATTGACTTGAAAAATTATGGTGCAATTTCAGCAGCATAACGCCGTGACATAAAAATTCATAAAAATAGTTTATGAGAGAGAAAATGTTGTCTCATCACATGAACTTGAAATGTATAGTAAGGAGTTCAAAAAGACACATGTACCAACATATTTAAGGGAATATAGATTCATAATACAAAATAATTAATTGAATGTAAATGAGGAGAGATAAATCCCTTATGGAATTTCGTCATGGAAACGGGTGTACATGGAAAGAATTAATGAGAGATAAAGGGGTAACTAATCCTTCAATAATAAGTAGTGCAGTATGACGGAGGTGCAAAATCATACCCAAACTTTTGTAATTGAAAAGACAACTGTATAGCAACATAAAAACATTGTCAAAAAAAGATAATGGAAAAATCCAATACGTGGAAGTGTGATCCCAAAGGTGTAGGATGAGCTTCATAGTGATTATTGGGAGCATGGGGTGCATTTTGAAGATTCTAGATAAGGTAGGGAAGAGTTTGGTGGATTTCCAAATGTTTTTAGGGAATTGGTGGGAGATTGGGTGGGTTTATATAGGAAAAATATGGAATTTGTTATTATTTCTATATTGGACACTACACATTAGACTAACCAAAATCACAATACAACCCATTGTTTTGGCACATGGTGTGTGAAAAAGGGGAGTGGAAAAAAATTTTATAAAGAAAATGACCGAACATATTAAAATATAAATTTTTCATATGCAGAGGTGAGTCAAACTCACATGGAAATCCATTTAAAAAGATAAAATGTTTTATAAGTCATGGAGGGTCTACTAAGGCACTGTAATATTAATGCCAAAAATTTTAAAATAACATTATTTTAAAAATAAAATATATATTGTTTAAAAAACCAATTTATCATTTTTTATTAAATCACTATTGGGTAATTATGGTGACATGAAACACATTTTATATTTAAAGAGTGTTTAATTTTTACCCAAAAATTTTATTATCTTGGAAAATAATGAGAAATTTACCATTGGACGATTTCAATATCCTCATTCCAAAAATAATATTCATTTTATACAAATAATTTTATAATTATGTTAAATTATACATTTTATAACAAAAAACCGATATTTATCACAAATTCATGTGTTTTGACAAAAATGTCTTTCAAAACATATTAATAATCACAATTTTATTCATAAAAATTATATAATCATTTATATAAAATAAAAATTTATTTATTAATAACAATTTATTAAATTATTATTTTATAAAAAATACATTAATTCATTAAAATATATTTCTTAGTTGATTATTACCCAAAAATATTATTTGTGCTTTAAAAACTATATACAAAGTAACAATAATAAAATTAATTTATATTATTTATTATGTAAATATATTATGCACTTAATCATAGATTATGGGTCTTGTTACATAATCCCTTTTAATACCCATACATGACCTATGTGTAAGGTGTGTGATGGCAACAGACTCTAGGGGTGGCTCGAAAAACATCGCTTGGGTGGTAATCTCTATCAACATTCAAATTCTCTCATAAGTGGTTCAGTTAGAGCTTAATATGTTGAATCATGGCTTGGGTTTGGTCAATAGTTAATCCTAGTACCATCAACACCATTCTGAGATCCAACAAGTTGATTTCGTATGAAACAATTCCACTAGACGAGGCCTTCGCTTCCTTTGTCCGAGTAAATTGGATTTTAAAAAGTCCTATATTTATACTAATCAATTGATCACTGTTTAATGACTATATATGAAATTGTAACAATTTTTAATGGTATTTTTAAATACAAAAACATAATACAAAGGATGTTTTTATGTTTTATATAACCATTTTACATAATTTCAATAGATAAAGATGAATTTTAATAAATAAATATTTGGTTCGTTACAATGTTCCCCCATTAAGAAATTATTCCCCCAAAATTTCATTTTCCAACCATAAAACAAATGTGGGTAACTCTGCTTCATCACTTCCTCTGATTCCCACGTTTCCTCTTCAAACATGTTGTTTCACAACAAAACTTGATGAGGGGAATTATCTTATTTTGAAGAACTTTTTCCCTATGATCTAAGATCTTCTCCGGCTTCTCTACATATGAGAGGTCATTCCCTATGGGTATAACCTCTAGATCAAGTACATGCGATGGGTTAGGCATGTACTTCCTCAAGAGGAATACATGTAATAGATCATGTAATTGAGATAGGTTCTGTGAGAGTGCTTGTTGATAGGCCATTGCTCCAATGTGATCAAGGATCTCAAAATAGCAGATGTACCTTGGTCTAATATTTAGATTTTTCTTAAAAATAATAAGTCTCTCCATGGTGATATGTAGAGTAATACCATGTCTCTAACCACAAACTCTAGGTCTCGTGGATGATTACGATTATAACTCTTTTGTTGACTCTGAGTAGCATTAATGTGATTCTGTAATTTCTTAGCCTTCTCTACCATTTACTCAACCAATTTTGGACCTAGGATTTTTCTCTCCCCAAAATCATCCCAACATGTCGGTGTTATGCACCACTTCACATAATGGAATTTATAAGGATCCATTTAGATGCTAGAGTGTAAACAGTTATTATAGGAGAACTCGACCAAAAGAATATGTTGATCCCATCCACCTTTTGAAGTCCCTTGAGAATGTTCTCAACATTTCCCCAAGTGTTGGGATAGTCCACATAGGATGGACATCAGTTTGAGGAAGATAAGATGTACTGAAGTTCAGCTCACTATTCATAGCATGTTGAAGACTCTCTCAAAAAATAGAGTTGAATCATAGATCTCAATCAGATAAAATAGATAGTATTACTCATGCAGCCTTACCACTACTCTGATATTTTTATGTGTCAGTGGATCCAATATGAAATCTTATCGAATTTCAAAGAAGTGTGCAGTCTTTGTAAGATGATCCACAATAACCAAGAATACATTGTTTCGTTTGGATGTTTTTTATGTCCGGTGACAAAGTCCATGGTGATGTTTTTTTATTTCCAGGGGTTATGGGTTGTGCTTGTATCATCCCATTAGACTTATGCCTCTCAGACATCACTTTATGACATACCAGGCACTTTGATGTATACTCAGTGATCTTCTTATTCATTTTATCCCAATAATAAAGCTCTTATAGATCTCGATACATCATTGTGTTTCTTGGGTGAATGAAGAAATTAAAACTATGTGAACCATCCAAAAAATCATTCATTAACTACGGATTTTGTGGAACACGTAGTCTAGTAAAAAATCACTCAATTCCTTGTACATTAACATTGAAATCTGAGGAATTACCTTTTCTTATTGTATTCAATTTCATTTGAATTCCTACATCATCTTTTTCGGAATAAATTAATCCTTCCAAAATCGATGATTGAGAAATTAGTTTTGAAAGAAATGATGATTTTCCCATTTTTATGATACCCATGTCCATCTTCATCAAATTTAAAAAATTGGATCCTTTTAAATTCTCATCAATGATAGAATTTTTGGGTCCATTCTACATAGAGCATCCAACACCATGTTCTCTTTACTAGGGTGGTAATGGATTGAGTTGTCAAAGTCTTTTATAATCTTTAACCATCTATATTGGCATATGTTTTACTCTTTCTATGTGAATATATGCATGAGGCACTTGTGATACTTATATATTTCACACTTATCCCCAAAGAGGGAATGTCTCCAAATTTTAAAAGAGTGGATTAATACATTCAACTCTAGATAATCTATTGGATGGTTTTTATTATGAACATTAAAATTCCTTGAATCATAGGAAATAACTTTTTCATTTTGCATCAACACACATCCCTGACCCTTCTTCAATGCATATCTAAATACCACAAAATGACCTCCGCTTGTGGGAAGCGTGAGCACATGCACAGTGACAAGACTCCTTTAATCTCCTTAATGCTCTCTTTGCATTCATCACTATAATAAAACTTTACTCCCTTCCATGTAATCTTGGTAAGAGGGTTGGAAAATTGGGTGAAATTTCCAAGATATATGTGATATTATCCAGCTAACCCTAGGGAGATACGGATATCTGTTACCAATGTTGGCCTCAATCAGGCATCATATGCATCTGTCCTTGAAAGATCCATGTATTTTCCATTATTGGTGATTTTATGACCCATTAGTGAGACCTCCTTCAACCGGAATGGACACTTGTTGTATATTTCATAGAGATTATCCTTTCTCAAGGTCTCTCGTACAGTTCTTAGATGCTCCTCATTATCCTCCTTGGTTTTGGCCTATATTAGAATATTGTCTGTAAAGTCTACCAAATATTTGTCAAGGTAATCTCTAATGGATCTATTCATCATTTCCATGAATATTTATAGATCAATAGTGGGTCGGAAAGGCATTACTATGAATTTTCTAAACTCGTATCTTGTATAAAAGGCATTCACGGGGATATCCTTTTTCTTCACCCTTACTTGGTAATATATTGACTAAAAATCCACCTTGGAGAAGTATTCTGCTCCACGTAGCTGATCGAAAAATTCATCAATTCATGGTAGAGGAGTATTGATCTCTATCATGATTTTTTTGAGGTCAAGATATTTAATTAAAAGGCACATTGGCCCATTCTTCATATTGACTTAGAGGACTAGTGCACCCCATGGCGGTGCAGTTTTCTATATAATCCTTTTATCCATATTCTCTTGCAGTTGTTTCATCTCCTCCTCATGATCCACAATATCCATTCGATTCATATTGATGGATATTGGAAATTTCACCCGAATAATATCCATTTAGCATTCAAAATATCTTCTATGAGGAAGACCAGAGAATTCTTGGGAAACACTTCTGTGAATTCCCTCACAATAAGAATGTCTTCAGGTATTGTTGCTTCTATACAATCAATCATCGTAGCATGATACACGTGCTTATAGTGAATTAATATCCATGATATAGATGAAGGTGGTAATGATGATTCTTCATCCTCCTTCCACTTGTACAAAATTGGGGGTCGATTCTCCATATAGAGATTGAATTTCCTCTCAAAAAAATTTATGTTGGCTTTATATAGGGAAATCCAATCCATGCCAAGAATTTCATAAAATTCTCAATGAAAGTATGATGAGGTTTGCGGGGAATTTCAAACCACAAATTGTGAAAGGGGATGAGTTGTATTCGAAGGTTTCAATGATTCCCCCAAATTCTTTTCCCACCAATATCATTATTTCCATGGTTTGTGGTGGGGTGAGGATTATTCTACTAATAATTCGGGATATAAAAGAATCTGTAGAACCAGAATCAACATTATTGTTTTCTATTCTTAAATGTATAACAATCATACATATCCCCTCTTTGTTATCAGGGTTCATTCGACATTAGTGATGGATAAATATCTCCCTTATATCATTGGAGGTTGTTGGTTGCTTCTAAAATCACTTGTCTTAGGGAACTGGTTTTCAAAGTGCCCTGGTTCTTTGCAGTTTAAGCAATGAACAGTGTGTCCCGGGTCGAGCGGAGCATTCATATTCATTGTCTCAGCTATGGGATTTTCTTCTCGGTAGTTAATGGCTAGGTTCCCTTTTCATTTTCACCTAAAGTGTTTCCTCATCCCCTTCAGGAAATTTCTGAGGTTCTTTATTCTACAACTTTGGCATGTATGGTGAAGGGGTTTTCATATCACCATTGGATTTATCTAATGAACCACAAGAATTAAAGTCCACCTTACCCTTATTATCCCCATGATATCCTTGAGATTCGAAGATTTCCATTTTGACTTTGTGGGAACATCAAACAATTTCCTCAAAGTTATCAAAGACGCAGATCGCCATAGCTTTCTTTAGGCTAGGTTTTAACCCACCAAAGAAGAGGTCGATCTTGCATTCAAGGGTAACGACAAAAACTGAGGTGTATCATGAAACACTTGTGACTTTTTTCTCATATGATCTGATAGATTCATCTTCTTTTTTATTAAGGTTAAGGAATACCCTTTCCACCTTATGTCGGAGGGTGCGTGGAAAATATTTATCGCAAAAAATTTTGTGGAAATCCTCCATTACAATGCATTGATATCTTCCTCAGGCATTGTATTTTTTATCAATATAAAAAATTGATTAGTTTCAGACTCCATATGATAACAACCGTGATAAAAATTCTCTTTTTCGGAACATTGAAGGATGGATAATATCGTTTCAATTGGGTTGATCCATTGTTCAGAAAATGAGGGATCAAATGATCCATTAAAAGTAGGATGCCTTTGTATCATTAAGCTCTGGATCACAACATGTTCTTTCATTGGAGGGGGTGGGGTTTAATGATCCTCTTCAACCATGTTTCTATTCAAAATGTGATTTATCTAAGGGAGTATCATGAAATAATGTGTGATTCCTCCTCCCATCGGATTGGGCATCTCATTAGAATAGTCATCAAATTGATCTTCACATTTGTTGTAAGCCTAAGTCCTCCTTTTACCAGCCATTCGTAGGAATAAAAGGAATGATCTGGGTAAAAAATATTGGGTAATACAAATTCCAAACGAATGACTTATAAATTACATTTATATTCTTATCATATGAATTTATAGTCCTTAATCTATGTTATCCAAGATCTACATCCCAACATATATTCTTAGGGGAATTTTTTTATTCCCATAATATTGGTTCGTACTAATCTTATGAATTTTCCATAGAATATTCCACTTGACTATCGTAACCAAGAGTGCAACAAGGCATGTTGTCGTGCAGCAGTTCTCATTCAAGTTTAGCTCACAGTGATTTTTTCTGGTTTTACCCCTAGCTCCATCTGTTCTAGTGCTGCCTCTACCTACTTGTATCCTAACATGTATGTATTTTCTTGATAAACCAATTACTCAATAATCACAAAAAATTAGGGATGTTACTATTATACTTAGTCTTATCCCAAAGGCTTCACTAAGGTATTTTTATCCTCATCCAAAAAATAACGAAACCTATCATCTAATACAAACTATAAAAACATGTGCTTTATTACACTCATAAACACAATTTATTATATAAAATTGAAATTAATAAATCTATGACGATAGAGAGGTATAGTATCATGGTCAATTTGAAAAATTACATTATAACTTAGAACATAATGAACAACATATTTATTGAAAACGTCCATTACATGACCACAACATTCCTTCGTATATAACAATGCATGGAATAACTTAAGGAATTCAATATGAAAAGGGTGGGATATAAAGCCCTGTATGGAAGTAAAAAGGAATAACATGAATAATTCAAAGCATGTTATGAAATAGTCATATAAATTAATCACAATAGAAACATGAACATATAGGCCTGATATAGCATGATTATCAAGACATTGAGATATAACAACAACATTTTACATGATATTTGCACGAGCCAAGGATCATTGCACATGGTGTATTTGTAAAACCTCATGAAACATGAATTAGAATGATTAAACCCTAATTTCACTTTATGTATCATGATAATATTATTTACCCAATGAATTGGAGGGCTATCAGGGTGCACCCTTCTTAATAATTTCATTTCACAAACAAGTGTGCAACATGGATCATATAACATGGATTCATTAAACGTCATTATTTATTCCAAGATAAAGGGATATAGAATTCATAAATGAAACTCTATAGTCAATATTAATATATTAATAAATGTGAATACACTTTATAGAGAAATTAGTATGGGATTCACTACACAATTACATTGGGTTGGAAAATCACAGTGCAATTTAGGCAGCCTAATGGCACGACAAAAGAATTCATAAAAATATTTAATGAGAGACAAAGGGGTGTCTCATCATATGTACAGAAATGGTATATAAGGGGTTCATATATATACAAGTCTCAATACATGTAATGAAATTTATATTCATAATACAAATGAATTGGTTGAATATAAATTAGGATAGGGAAATCACTTACGAATTTATGCATGGTAATGGGTGTACATGGGGGAAATTAATGAGAGATAAAGAGGTATCTCATCATTAAAAAATAATTATAAAAGAATGGGGTAAGTGAGAAATCATACACCAAAATTATTAATTAAAAAGACAAGTGTATAGCTATAAAAAGAAAATTGGATAAAAATGAGAGGGGAAGAAATCAATTACTTGGAATTATTATCCAAAAGGCTTGAGAGGGGCCTGTTAGAGGATTCTTGTGAGCTAAGGGAACCTTTGGAGGATTATAGATAGAGGATTGTAGTGGTTTGTCGAGTCCAAAGGTATTGAGTGAACAGAATGTGGGAGATTTTGTGGGCTTATATAAGAAATGAGATAGAATTCATTATTATTTAGGTTTTGGACACTTCACGTGAAACTAATCAAAACCACAAACCAAAAAATGTTTATTTCACATTTTTTTTGCAAAAGGGGAGAGGAAATAAATTTTTTAAATGGCTAATGTACGAAATTATTAAAATATTAGGCTTGCTTATGGCTAGGTGAGTCACACTATAAATGAAATCAATTTAGAAAGATAAAATGTTTTATAAGTATTAGCAGGTCCAATAAAGCGCCATAATATTAGTCAAACAAATATAAAATCACATTATTTTAAATATAAAAAATATATTGTCTAATAATCTAATTTATAGTATTTTATTACATCACTTTTGGAACATTATGATGTTATAAAACATATTATATATTTAAACCATATTTAATTTTTACCCAAAAATTCGACTATATCAAAAAATTATGAAAAATTCACCATTGGATAATTGTGAAGTCTCAATTCCAAAAATAATAGTCATTTTATCAAAATAATTTTCTTAATATGTGAATTTTTACTTTTAAAATTAAAACAGACATTTATCGAAAAATCCTTTGTTTTTACAAGAACAGCTTTCAAACCTTAATAGAAATCACAATTGTAGTCATAAAAATTATAAAATAATTTATATATAATAAAAAGGAATTTATTGGTAATATTTTATTAAAATATTGTATAATTAAATAATCAATTAATTCATCAAAATATATTTCTTAATAGAATATGAACTAAAAATACAATTTTTACATTAAAAACTATTTTTAAAGTAACAATAATATAATGAATGTATATTATATATTCAATACAAAAATAATTCACATAATCATAGTTCTAGTATATTGTTACATAGCCTCTTATAACACCAGATTATGACCTATGGGTACGGTGTCCATTGGTGATAGACTCTTGGGGTGTCTTAGATAACATTGCTCGGGTGGTAATATCTATCAACATCCACTTCTCCTGTAGGTAGTTCTATTCAAGCATAACGTGTTGATGCTCAGCATATACTTGGTCAAGAGAGAGGCCCAGTGCCACCACCTAATTTTCGAGCTCTGAGAAAAGGGATTTTTATAGATCAATTCTACTGGATAAGGTAGTCACTTCCTTTCCCTGTGTAAAATGGATTTGTTAAAGCCCTATATTTTTAATAATCAATTGATAACTGTTCAATGACTATATATGAAATGTTAAATATTCATAAAGGTATTTTGAAATAAAAAAAATATAAATCCAAGGAAGTGCGTATGTTTTATATAAAAGTTTGGGTCATTACACAAATGGAATGTGGAGGACCTGAATATGAATATATATTATTTTAATTGAAGAAATATACTGAATATTAAATACTGATTTAGAATATTCTATTAAATTTACCTTCATATTCCCTTCAAAAATTCCACTACATTTAAGTAGTTATGGAGGAACATCATCGAAATATTCTTGATATGAGATAAAGAACCTCACGTAATCATATCCCAAAATCTAGGGATGTATTTCCCATAATGAACATAAACATGGGGATACTTTAGATAAATTTCATATTTTTTCACCCTTTTCATGGGACTATTTGTATATTTTTATAATAGTTGTGGCACAATACAATGCTTTTATTTATTATCAGATTGATGTTTTTCAACATAATTTGAAAATTACCTCAGGACATGCTCATATTATAATTAAAAAAATTAAGTGTAACATAAAAATGGAGATCACGAATTTTAGAAATACCTCAATCACGATTTTTGGTTTCTAGTACATTTTTAATGTCTTCTTAAGGTTGAATCATATATATATTCCATTGAAAGTACACATAATATTTTAGATTCTTAAAAAATATATAATCAAGTTATATCCCCAGACAAAAAAATTATGTACCTAAATCTTTTGTATTATATAAATGATATGGAATATTGGGATTCTCTCATTCTCGAGCCATTTGGTATATTCAGTTGTAAAATGAATATATGAACGAGGCACATACCACCCAATTCACCTAGGTTTGACCAGAAAATTTCAGCAACCACCCAATGGTGGGATCATATCCCCACCACTGATACCAAATATCACCAACATACTCTATTATATTCTTTGTATAGGGATGATATTTTCATTTCAATACATGCCACCAATATATTCTAGTGACCGCCTTGATGCGTGTTTAGACTCCTCAACTACAAAAGTTTGTTCATCATATTCTTCCCATGATAAATAATGAGGATCATATTTCTATTCTTCTTAATTCCAATGTCATATTGGTTGTACGAATCATATCTTAAACACTTATGGAGTAAAGAAATTCTAACATAAGACAAAGGTGAAAACTACTATGATACCCCTCCTCAAAGAAGCATACTGATTGAATTCATAGACTCTACCCCTTAAATCCACTATGGTAAACATCCCCACTATGATATATTGATATGAAAAGGAAATAATTACCTTATCAAAAATCCTTCGTGTATAGTATTGAAGAAACACTAGGGTTATTCACATATAGGTCCCCCATAAAATACATGAAACCCACCACCTTTTTAAGAAGTTGTCTAAGATAAGCGACCTATAATGTATAATCATGTGAATGAATATTACCCAAATGAAGAAGTGGATACATAGATATAAAGTGGTAGATGATAGGATAAGTCCTCCCAACTGTGTTTATTCCATCACCACCTCTGATTTTGATGTCACATAAGATAAAAAACACTTGGGTGTGCCTTACGTGCACTAAAATCTGTGGGAAAAAAATTTATTTATTAATGATAAGAAACCACAATAATCATGGATACAAGGGTCATCTCAAGGTCATGAACATGATCTATTGTAAAATAGATTTGGATTCATTCTCTATTTCAAATACATGAGATTGGAGTGGAATATAAAAATCCTACAACATGCCTACCTCCACAACATGGTGTATCTATAGAAATAAATAACTGAATCTCCATTATACATTTATATAAATGTACAAAGAGAGTTTGGATCATTGAATATCACCCTATCTCTAGGTCATAAATGGTCATTATACATGGATTATAGTAATTTAATATTCTCACTGGAGATCATAGGACATAGCATTTTATGGGATAGTTGGTTTATCCACTGAAAATCCTCTGAGTTAAGAGAATAAATCCATCATGAACAATGATTTATGACTACAAACAGACACCAAATTCAATTAAATCTAATGAAAGGGGAAAAAATTAAAATATGTAATTTAGAGTCATGAACATCCTGAAAATATATATAGTAACTGAATTCCCTCACATGAAACCACTACCCCAAGGCCATCCTTCAGATGTCATTGGTATATAATGTAGAAATTTTCATGGTGTTTACCAAGACTATATGGGTTGGTAATGTTTTACCCACACCTCACCCTGGGTACATCAAATACCAAGAAGGTCCTGAATAAATCGACTAAATCTCAAAATAAACACCATAGCACATGGATTGGATAATATCACCAGACCATAAAAAATAGGATCAAATAGTGTCAAATCTAGTCTCAATTTATCCATTAGAAATAGGGAAGTTAGAATTATAATTTTCAGCCTAAGGGAATTAGTTTTTTTCATGCTGGTGGGTAAATACAAATGGCTATTATTCTAGCATTTTCACCCACTATGAGATACACTGATTTCATTAATGTCCTTCTTAGAAACTATGATTATATGCACCCTTATGTTCACTACTAATAGGCCGTGATAGGTGGAATATCTAGAAAATTATATCATACATTGAAATGGTTGTAAAAATTGATGTCCCAATAGGAAAAGGGGCCATGAGAAAGACACAAACAAGAACCTCAATGGATAGAATAATGGTATAGACTAACCCTATTACATAGAGAGTGAAAAGGTGAATACGATTTCAAGGATTTATATACTAAAAATAATCATTATATATCAAAAAATTGATGTGAAAAAATATAAAATTAGAGGTTATAACAAAATAGAATGTATTCCCTGTGATTTAGCTTGTATTGATACAAAAAAGGGGATTCACATACATGTTATCATTGAAGTAACTAAAACATGTCATGGATGAATGATGATTTTACACCTCCCCATTAGAATTATTCATTGGATAAATTGAAATGAATGGACACGTCATACTCACCTCCTAGAAGGATGAAATAACCTCCATATAGGAATGAATAGCACAATACGAGAGTGAGATACTCAAACCTAGAGAACATAATAGCTTATTACAAAGTGGAAATATTCCCACTATGTATCATTATTATGTAGAGAAATATATACCTCATCAAACCCATTAGAAGATATATACTCAGAATACATCTTTAAAATTATAGAATCATTATGTATTTTGATCCAAGATACCATTCGACATTAATGCAGACACTAAAGAAGAACATGATTTTCCTATATTATGGTTACTTCCTCTACCATACCAAGGAGATCATCCAAACCCTACATGAGTTTTAACACATCATGATATAAATAAAATACTGGATTTTAAATCCCCTTAAACTCCTTATTAATGGTATATTGTCTAAAAAATGAGGCCTATAGAACTCCTCAACAATATAGACTATCTTGATTGTCATATGAATACCATAGATGGTTGGTGTTTCGTAAGTCACCCTGAAAAGAAGACATACCCAAAATATCTTGAATTGATTCACCTTTTTTTAAATTTAATTATTTTCCAAATTCAATAGAATAGGTGATCTTGAAAAATATCTAAAAAACATCTTATCCAGTTCTTTCCCAGTGATTGTCCAATAATACCAATTGGTGGTGAAAAAAGACATGTTGTATAAAACTCTTGTTGGGGCAAACTGGTTTCTGAACAGAAGCCTTCTAGTGGAATATTTCATGGGATAAAATATCCAATATCATGAATTCCATAATCTATATAGTTATATTATATAGAAAACATTAATCATCGACCTCATAAATAAAAAACAAAAAAATTTATTGGGTCTCTAACATTATCTCAAATTAGAAGGGTCTAACATAATCACCCAATTTTCCAAATTCATAAGAATAATTCAAGAATATATATACTTAGAACCTTTGAGATTAACTATTTAAACCATTAATCATTTTAAAATTCCATAGTGGATTTCTCAAATTCAATGAAATAGAACAATACATAGAATGTTCCATTTAGCGAGCTCTATCCAAAACATTCCCCATGCCCACACCATAGTGAATGATTTCTTAATGATAATATAATATTCTATTCACCCTCAAACTAGTAATGACTCTTGATGGAGAACCCATATAGGCCTAAAATATCGTAGAACCTCCCATAATGGAGAATTGGAAGTAAAAATACCTTTTTAGATGTAAATAGAGTTCAATTATTCCATAAATATTTGTAACGGAGGAACAAAGTACATTCCTTCAGAAATGAATAGGTTCTTAGTTATTTACTCATATCCATTGAAAAACCACCTCATGTTAATAGATCCAAATAATCCCAAGGAGTGTAATCACAATAGAAATATACTATTTATCATTTTCTAGGAGACTAGATTACATTATACTGGAATATTATGTCGTCATAAACATCTTATAGGGGATGGTTGATTCTGTACATGAGAACTATCAAAATACCTATTGCATGTGACTATTGTGAAAAACACCCAACAAGAGAAATACGTTGAAAATTATGAAGTTCCAGTAATATTTCAATATAAATTAAATAACTAAATGAATCCAAAGATTATCGATCAATCTCACGGCACCTAGAGAGCGCATCTTTGAAAACAGTCTTCATTCCAGAACTGTTGGATAAACCATTGATTCTGCCTCTCAATGTAATACAGAATGAACAAATATAGGTAATTTTGTAAGTGAAATAAACTACGTCAACAACCATGATGAATCTGGTAATTATAAATTTAATTACAATATTATCCAAATAAAAATAACCCCCCCACTATACAAAATCCACATAAAAATAAAATCACATTCATTTTTATATTAACATTATTCACATAGTAAACTACACCATTGATTATGTATAATCCCTAAATATGAGTTAAATCTACCTAAATAGAGATCTATAGGATTATGTAGTTGAAGTTTGAAGAAAATTGAATGGGGAGGTTCTGGATGAACACCATATTCTAGACATATACCTACTGGAGACATATACATGTTAATGACCCATGAGAGATCACTTAGTAAATAAGAACAACATAATGACGACCCCAATGTGCCTTTTAGTTGTCATTCAACTAAAATATTGTTAGTTGATTGTATGATGGGTGTGAAACTATTGGATACCAAACAATAACAGTTATTCCTAAGCGACCTACACCATTATCAACATATGCTACATTTACCTCTGTAAAAACACTAGGCCATATGACTAAAAAGCACAAACTCTTATGATGCAAGATAAGGAGGAACCCCACCATAGTAAAACAAGAACACTTGTATAGAATTATAAAATCCTAAAATATTTGGAGGTTTTACATAACAATCAGTCAATACAAGATGCAGTACATCATGCAATATAACATATTGAAGTATATATCGAGTCCCTTCATATTCCCCAGGATCTTGAGACAAATGTTTTCACACCCAATATTTAACAGGTTGAAACTACTCGAGTAGGATTTCATAAAATCATCTCATTCAAAGATTTATGTTGGGAGGAATCAATTATGGAAGATAACATACACCTATATGATTCATCTGATATTAGTGATGTCAAAATCCAAAGGGTTTTTGTGGAAAATGTTTCTAGGTTAAGCCTTATGTCATCTTGTATGCTCTGATATTTGGGATATAATGGGGATGATTTTTCATCAATGATGTTTACCATTAAATGGTATGATAAATGTGTGAAAATGATATATTTAAAGATGAAAGACCAATTATGCAACCTCACATGTATTTTTGAGTTTATGATTATCTATAGGGACACATCCAATAATATATTTCACTGAATTCATTATCATAATAGCCATGTAGAGGTTCCATGAAAATCCACCAATTTTGTATTACCATAATAATTAAAAGGTTTTCAGAATATATGATTTTAATTCCCCTTTGATTTTTTATAATTTTATTTACACTAGAGAATATTTGAAAAGGTTTATTGGAAAATATATAAAAGTAGAGGGTTTCATATAGGTCTCAACTCCTTATTCATGGGAAACTACCTAGAAAATTCCATACAAGATTTATAGAATTGATTATTTATTACCTATAAACATAATATATTTAGTTGAGATATTCCTAGAAGGCCTTAAAAAATCAATAACATCATTGTCCCGAATATACATAGTAACAGTTATTTTAGTTGAAGTGAGTTTTTAAAAATATTTTCAGACTAATACTCTAACTAAATCATAAAATTACACCATTGTATTAGTAAAATATAAGAATTACAGATAATATATTCCTTATAACTCGGTATTTCCATACCTCTCATGATCTTAATAGTAGTGAAAAATGAGACAATAATCCCCAAAATCTCATTATGATGCCTCTGGAAGTTTAAGATGTCGATGCATCTTCTCGTTGACTATTTTACTTCAATAGTGATAGATATCCCACAAGGTAATCCAATTTTGTTGAATGTTGTCCCACACACCTAGGAATCTAATTGGAATGGGATAAAATTTGGGAATCCCCTATATATATTATTTAACACATCTCTATCAACATTGATGATCTCTAGAAGATTATTCTTATTATATAAGTTTACACAAGGATTTTATTGGGCAATTTTTACATACCTCTTGAAGAGAAGGTGATATATTTATCATTTTTAAAAAAATAATCAACACATGAACACGAGTAATTATAAATGGATTCTTGAGATCAACCCTAATGTTTCTACAGTTCATTTGTTATTTTAAAATAACCACTATGATTTCATGTATCCATGTAGGATAATGAAACCTTCTCATGATACTAAGTAAGAATATTTTGTTTATAAATTGGTTGAAGAATGATTTTTCCCAATAGGTTCGAGTACTAATAACATATTAACAACAACATCACCATTATGATAATTATTGGGGGTGATTATGGTCACATCAATTTGTAGGAAATTAATTTATAATTATCAAAGGCCGGTATCCTAGTACTAAACATGGAAATTTAGATTGATGTGACTTCTAGAATCCAAGACATTACCCCTATATAAGGTTATTTAGGATACAACTAGAGTAAAACACCATAATGATGAATAAAAAAATACTTTTAGAGTTATTCAATGTATTTATTCCTAATAGGTCAAGCCCTTCATCTGAAATAATTTTATATCTACATACCAGTAGGCCATCCATCACATATTTTAAATAATTCATGGGAAATTTTTGTTGTGGTACATCGATTAATAGGTGGTTGAGTTTCAACAATTTTGGGATCAACTCATTTATCATCCAATAATCTTTAGCAAATTGCAGCTGAACAGTTTGAATGTTACTACACATAATTGTTCATTTGAGTTAACGTTTGAGATATCATTGAAAATTTTGTTGCACCACCGTGGAATCATGTTTTGTCAAAAAATAATCATGAAATCCTATAAATTCAACCTCTTCATAATTAGAAGGATTTGAGATGGAACAAAGGCTCCCTTAATAATATTTGATGATTCATATCCATATTATATGGAATATGTATCCCCTTCTCTATCTTAATAATTTTTTGTGTTTTCTACCAATGGTCTTAGAGATAATGATATGCTTTAGGGAACCTCAAGAAGTACCTAATGTATTCACCATTCTTGATATTTCCTATAGAAGGAAATAAAATTATCTTATATATTTTATATATGGAATTATCATTTTATACCATCATTATATATAAATATTATGTGTCGTATGAAAATAACCTCTACATTCTCATCAAAAGAATACTAATTTGCGTGGTTTGATATTCCGATATTGAGAATAATAGCTTTGTGCTCATAATCAAAGTGAAGAATATATGACATTACTTATACCATTCTAAAGTACACATAGTCATTCATTTTAACACAAACATGTATATTATTATTATTCCTACATTAAGAAATATTTTTTTTTGATACGAAATTATTTTTATGCAGTATGACACTCAATTCATGTTAAAAAAAATTCAAAGAGAATGGTCTACTATATTTCCACACATAACATCCAATCTTGAAATTAGATAAACTAGAAATTAAAAATCATGATGAAGATGTTTTATATACTAATGAAAATACAAGAATATGAAATTTGTTTTTTGATAGTTCCTCTCAAAGTAATATTTGATTGAAAGTAAAAAACTCAATGCTCAAGTGGGTTGTTATATGAGTATTATTTAATTCTTCAGACATGAAAATTATATCCTATACCATCTCAATATATAAGGGGAGTAGAAGTAATGAACTGGAATAAAATTCCCTTATTTTAGGATTGTAGATATCTTGTTAGCTACATATTTATTACCTAAATATCAAATGTGTGCCAGTGATTGTGATAAAATTGATAAATGGGAAATATGCCATAAAAAACGAATAATTATACCCTCTACACAGATATATGAAGGGATTGATGGTATAATATCTTTTTGAACCAATATTCCATCATATACCTCAAACAAAAAATGCTCATGTTGATACACTGGATATTATACAAAATGTAATTGTTGTTCCTAATTATGATGAGGTAGTTTTCCACATCACACGTTTAAGGGTAGTCTCAGAATTCATCAGCTTATACATATGGGAAATAAATCATCTTATCATATCCCTGAATCATGATGATCTAGAATCCATTACTAGATATATGGATCCTTGAATATACTACCACCTCTATGCGGACCACCAATAGTGTTGAGCTTAAAATGAAATGTATTCAATGTGTGGAAGCGAACGACACCTTGAGGGGTGAGCTAAATGAGTTGTAGTCCTTCAAAAAAGGAGTGGTCAATGGAGTCCAAATTATATGCATTGAATAACGAGAGATACCCACTGTCATGAAGTCCATGCAGGATATTACATTGCTCACTAGTTTAGACAAAGGCTAGGACATCAACTTGTAATTTTTAGTGATTATTAATAGTCTTTGATGAATGTTTTTATTTAATTTACTTGGATCTTTTAGACTTTTCATATTCATGAAGATTCATACCTTAACCCCAATAATTTCTATGCATATCTATTTATTCCATAACATTTTCTATAGGGGGAATAAATGTTATAGGGATATATCCCCTATATAGAGATAATCAGTTTAAGTAAATTAGTACAAGAATCAACATCTTTTTCCAATTGGAAAAGGAACTTTGTCTTATGAAAGTCGGGAAAAGTGTTTTATCGACTATGTGAAGTCCAATAATATCACCATATTCTATTTCATTCACATTAAATTGAAAGATAATTGTACCAACATTTAGTCTTTTGAGATGAAGAGGTTATATCAGGAGTCGGAAATAGATTCCAAGATCCTTATCACTATCATACAAAGTAATATGGATAGATACATGCTTTCAATAAAAATGTGTCAAATTGGTGGACATAGGGAATTTTATTTTTTAATAAGAACCAACATTTTTTATCTTCATACCATACCACCACACTACCTTATATAAAATAATCCCCATATTAACGAGATTATGGAATAGATGTACTATTTCCCATCAAATTCTAGTTTCCCTCCCACAAAATAGCCACAATTAGTCAACTCTCTAATGAAGAATAGTCATAAAAGAGAATAAATAGTTTGAATCTCTCAAATAGTAATGTATATATAGATCATAAAACCTTGATGTCCATAAAAAAATATTTTGTGAAACATTAAAAAAGGACCACCTCCTCTCATTACATTATTTATAATAGGTGTTAGTTTTTAGAACACCGATGATATTATGGAGGAAACACGAAAATTTATAAAAACAGTGAGTCATTTTACATCACACATAATATCTATCCAAATTAGTATTACTCTTTGGACATGATGGATGGGGAACACATTATACCCCCCACAAATATGAAGTTCTTTAATATGTACATTAAGTAATGTCCATAGTTAAATAAAATTAATGGAGGCATGAATATAAACTGCATATATTCTACATCTATTTACTACATGTCGTTGAATGTAATAGAAGACACCCTTTACATATGACAATAAAATGCACAAAAGGCTTCTATATTGTATGGTGTTAAAATTAATGAATGACTTCCTTACCACATGATGTTAAAATTCATTGGACTCATCTTGATCACATGATGTTAAAATATGATATCCCTATTGTAATAGAAACAAGACATTAAACTGCACATTATCCCTTGTACTAATCATAAGACCTTAATCTGCACAACATTTTTTCCATTGTGTAAATTACTCTACAATTATGCATAAGATGGGTCTATGTAAAAGGATCATGGTGTATTGGTTTACCAGATAAAACTATCTTTATTCCCCAGACCCACATGAGAATATTGTAATCTCACCTAATCCAGACACTAAATCCTCACCAATCAGGATTCCTTCATTTTTAATATAAGACACAATTTCCCCATACTTATGTGAGAGTTAAATCCGCATAAGGAAACATAAAAAGTGAACTACATGCTACATTTTTTTATAACATGATAGACAATGATTCATGGATCTACAGTCTGAATCCTAGCTTAAATGTGTAATAAAATACCTCATATATTCTATATGGGGTAGACCTGTGAAAGGGACTCAAAAATAAGAATAGTGTATAGCTTAATTTTCATACTAGTGGATATGTAGTGATACATGGATCTTCCATTTCAGGCCCACACATGTGTTTTTAACGATCAAAACCATGTCCCTCCATGAGACTAATATCTCTAAAGAGGATACATTGAACATTTAAGTATATATATCCCCACATAACCTCGTACATACACTCATATAAATCAATTTACTAACCAATTTTCCCATCTTTTAAATTGAAAGCATGAATCATGTCATCTTAGGGAACCATAAAATCCACAATGGCCTACGTGATTAAGATTACATATACTCAATGATTGGGAACAACTTCATAGTGACATGAAGTTAAGCTACATAACCACATCCAGGTCTCCCAACGAAAAAAATCATGTCATGAGGGCGTAATTCCAGAAAAATCATCCCCTTAATTACTATGTACTCAATAATATCATACATTATCCCTTACCCTAAAAAATATGATTATTGCACATTTCCATAACCCTTAGGCCAATCGATCTCATCATTAATATTAAATTCTTTTGTAATTATCATCAATCCTTTTTTATTTCCAAGTTAATAATAATGAATTCATTGAATAGATATACATATCTTGGAACCCAATGGAATTTGATCTTGTATACATTTACTTAATCTATAGAGTGTAATGGTAAAAGGGACAATAAAATATATAGTGACCCCACTATGATACAACAAGGAATAGAAAAATGACTCAGATCATGATCAAGGAGGTCTTATGGTTCCCAACGAGAGGCCCATTAAATCCATGAGCTATTATTCTAACTGTGTGGGATATTGGCTTCACCCATGAATAATTGTTCACTTTTACCCCCTGATCTCCCCATCCTAAAGAGTCAGATATTCATAGTTTAGGATTCACACATCCCTTAAATGAACTGTTTATGCTGATTAAATTACCCTTTATGTTACACATATATTCATCATACTCATTGTCAAATAATTAGTATAATGTCACATTATTATACACATTCATTTCTGTGTATTAATCTCCTTGGATGACATAACTTCCCAAATTATCTAAATCACTTTTGAGACCACATTTTCACCAAAAAATATTTTTTCAATTTTCTTGCCTACATTACTATATACATTGACTGAATATTCTGATAGATTTTTATCAACACTAGGAACACATCCACCTAGTTCCCCTGCGAGGAATATTCATAATCAGGATTGACTAATCTGAGAAGACCACTCTAGGATTCCATTGTTTATTATGATATTCCTAATATATTATTGATAGGGATGTTTTGGTTCCTAGGAGGACCCCTCTAGTGTATTCATCTAAATGACATGATTCCTAAGATCTTATGCCAAAGTGAGTCTTCAATTCATGATGGGACCTCTCAATGATTCAATGGGGAATATCAAAATACCATAAAGAATGTTCCTAGTAATTTTTTCTTTAGGGATTAATGACCCCCATTATCTATAAGATTTATTTCCCTAATATTGTGATACTAATACTACATGTGATTAATAAAACATATTTTTTACATCTATTTAAAAATAGTATTTATTTCTTATTTTTTCCAAAAACATTGAGGGATCTATATCAACATAGTTGTTTATGAAGTATTAATTATATCCTTGGGGAATTACATTAAATTTAATAATATCATCACATCCTTACTATATGAAATTAAACTACATGGGGGACATAAATTCCACATGAAATCATACTACATAAAATACATCATTACCATAGGATGTGAAACTCTACAAAACATGATAAAATTATGCTATATTTTCCAAGTATGGGTTCACCAGCATATTGTGAGTTTTCACCAAAAACCCATAACGAGGAGAAAGTTGTCCAACCATTATCTAGGAAATGAATCCTCTAACCCATTAGGTATAATTCGTTCTCATGCATTGATATTTCATCAATGTAAACATACTATGCATGATCTAGATTTATATAAAAAATAAGATGTTGTTATCCCTATGTGAGGGTCATATTTTCATAGTGGATCCAAAATATTTACTACATGTTAATTGATTCATATTACTATAGAATATATAGTGATTACTATATTTTATATAATGTATCGAACAATAATATATATGAAAGAGAAAACCCCTCCCATAATATTTTCCAGAACTCTGCATGGAGTATTTTCAAGAACAATGTGTGCCTTGATTCATGTTTCCAATGGGTATGTAGTGATTCCTATATCTCAAATGTATTTCCCATATGTTATTTTATAAAAAAAAATTCCATTTCACCTCCAAACACAAGGTTCAGACCTATGTATTAGTTTTATTTCTCATAAATACCTATGGATTTATTATTTTCATCACATGTGATAGAGAGATTACTAGGTATATTATGCTAGAACCATCCATAGGTTTTCTACTATCAAAGACTTCCCCAATGCTTGATCCACATTGGAAGATTTCACATATGATCAACTTTAAGAATTTAATGATTCCACCATTAGAGAAATCAATTTCAATTATGAGAGATCTTCACCTTAATGATAAAATTTACTGTCATACATCATGAACTTGGGAGATGGTGGCAGACTTCACTTTTAATGGTAGAATTACACTCTCTATAGTGATGCTCGAAATAACTGCTAATGATCCATGTAATTAATTTAAAGAAAAGAAATTCCCCATCACCATGTACATGTTCTATCATTACAGGGATCCATATATGACATATATATAAATTTATTCCTAATATCAATAGATACATGGGGATTATGAGGATAATTCAATCCTAAAGTGAGATAGAAAATCAAAAAAAATAATTTCCCTCATTCACATACTAGAAATACATAGATTGAGTGGTATCTTTGAGGATAATGTCTATTAAATGGTTTTGGACATTAAAAAATACATACATAATCACAAGGAGGCCTGACCATAGAAAATTATGATCTGCCTAGAAATGGCATAGATTACAACATCATAAATAAAGAAGGATGATCTAATTATATACACTATATTAATGTACAAATGTGTTTGATCTATGTATATACTACTCATTCATAAGTAAAATATATATGAAAGGTGGAAAAAAGTCTGACAACAGATCAATAAAAAATCTAAAATCTATTTAATTACATGTTTAATTTATCTCCTCCAACCAATACACAATATACCTAGGGATACATTTCATAACATCAAATGAGTTACCATATACTATCCACATGACATTAAATAGTAAGAAAGACACTTTGGTCATAGATTTTTAATATATGAATCAAATATGTATTTAATACATGACATTACCCTATAAGGATGTCGTAATGGTCACATGATTCTAAACTAGAAAAAAAATCAAATACTCATCATATGACATTGAACTTTATGGTTGGGGTGTCCCCACTGCCTGATGTTCAACTATGCAGACCATCATCTGTCATCTATCCTTATCAAAGGTCCACAAGAACCTAACCATAGTCAAATAAATCATGGGGTGATACCATTTCATTTTTTAACCTCCACCCATAAATTACACATCATGTGTTGAGCATAATTGGTTCCCATAAACCTTCCTATGATCATGGGAAAATTATACGATATCTCTATTTGATCATATAGGATTTTTATATATATTAGGGCCTTATACAAGTCAACGAGAAAAATTTCATACTTTCATAAAGGTCCATATAATCCTTGTGATCCTTTATAGATTCATATTTTAACTCATCTCCATAGCATTATTTCTGATAATACTGGACATGATTATCTCATACCATTACTCATAAACTTATAACCTCAGCCCATGATTTCCTCCACCTTTACCAGTCACACAGACTATAATTTATGTTAAATTTAAATATGGAATCATAATAATTTTTTTTTCTAAATGTCCCATGATACTTGGTCTACGTACCATGACATTAAAATTTGTGCACATTTATAAATTTTATATGGCCTCAAAAATTAGACATTAAAGGAGTAATTCAAAATATCGAAAAATACTTTTGAATGACTCCTAAAACAATCTTTTTTGAAATAAAACAAATTAATTAAAAAAATTAATTGTCATTTTTATATTTTATTCAACTCTGATTTTTATGAAAATTCATGAAATAAATAAAAATACATAAAGCTTGTTTAGATGATCTCTTGTACCTATTAAAATTACATACATTCTCACCGGAAACCACTGAAATAATAAAATGTTAAAATATTTAATTTTTATTTCCCCTTCAAATGATAATATGTTTAGTAGGATTAAAAACAAATTTTATTGAGCTCAAAAATGTATTAAATATTTTTTTCGACAGATCACATTCATGTATTTAATGTCTTGGTCAATACCGACCAGTTCCTTATCCCATTATTCTTATATAGAACCTAATATCCTTGAGTTATTTCTTTTTGGTTCTTCTCTATAATATGTTGTTAACATGGAATAAATTATCTAAATGAACTTTTCATGGATTTTCAGGTGATTAACACAACACATCATAACATGAACCCGGTGGATGTTTTGGTCTTGGAGGAAAGGATCCCTAAAATTCGTGACATATTTTCTTGTTCCACAAGATACTAGCCTTTAAATGCAGGCCACAATATCCATTCCCCATTGGTATGAACATTTCTTGATTATGATTAGCATTACCATGACAACTATTTTTAATAGGATTCTACAACATTGATGTTTATTAAAATAAATTATACCCATTATCAAGGAAGAAATGAGGTACCCCATTCTTGGAGATTTTGGGGGACCTCATCACATTAACCAGAACATAATGATTTGGGGCCTGATCTACATAAAATTCAATTGTAACTATCCCTAGGATTCTATAGAACTCCATAAATAGTATTTATTTTACATCCTACTTCAACGTCTAATTGTCTGAATCTAAAAAATCATCCAAACCCCTATTAAAAGATATAGGACCATAGAGATTTAATAATAACCTCTTAAATTTATGCAGAACAGTAAATTTCCATGACCCATCAACCAAATTAATCTATGCCCATCAATAAAGTACCTATCAATCCCACAATTTCTAGAAACATCATAGTTTTACTTAGACCCGAAGAGTATTTTACAATAATACTTGACATTTATTCCCCATGCCACTATCATCGACTAAAAATATTTATGTAATTTTTTATTTATAACACAATACCAATATACATATTTAATTTCCATCCCTAAAATTTGGTTTCTATTTACTAAGAACTTTTGAAGTAGGTATGAATAGTGTTAGAACCCTTTAGGAATATTCATCCATCATGATTTTTATAAGAATTTTATTTTTCAGAACCATTCATGTATATTGATTCTTCTCTATCTCAAAAATGAGTAATTTATTCATAAAAATTTCTAAATATACATCCTCAATGACATCATAGTATGAACTTATAGAATGTTTGATCTATAAAACATCATAAGGTCCATCATGTAAGAACATTGACTACAAAAATAATGTTTTCAGCTAGAAGACATTAAACTATAGAGAAATAAGGTCTATGATATAAGAACATAAACAAGAAAAACATGGCCTACTATTGATGAAAATAATCTAATGATTATATGTTAAAAGATAGATGACCATAAAACATTGAAAAAAATTTCCATGATTGAAGAATATAAACTAAAAAAATGATTGTTCGAGCAATTACTCTCTAAAATAACATAAAAATATTATAATCAACTAAAATATAAATATAACATCTCATCAGTCTGAAATTAAGAACTATAAAACATTGAGTTGAATTTTACACAAGACACACCAGTTAGAAATGACACAAATGGATCCCAGGAAAAAAACATGACTATCTACTCAATAGAATCACAAATTGTGAGTTTTAGGGATCATTGAGCACATATGACATAGAAAAGTACAAAATTTAATACTTATAGAGGGTTACATGAACAAATTGAAATTTATAGCCCTCTAAGAAACTCTTTCATTAGATTACTCAAATGATAGGTCTAGACATAAAATGAACAATGATTATGAGGGTCCACTGTTTATCCATCAAAAAAACTGGGTTATCATTTCTAGGACCCCAGTATAGAGAATTTTTATAGAACTCTCCCTATTAGGAATATTTACCCAAAATATAATTTTAAATAAAATTATATTATAAGGATTGAACATTAATCATCAATAGGGGTGCTTATGTGTTTAATGATTATTTTGATGTTTCCATGAAATTTCAATTACTATTCCACAATTTGAGTTTACATTTGAGTGTTTCATATAATTATTAGGTTTGTAAGTTAAATATAGTGAGTTATATTATATAATTCTACCAAATTAATTTAATTTTTATATAATATAAGAATCCCCAAAATAACATTCATATTAAAAATGAATCATTCATTAATAATAAAAAACAAATAAGGAATCATCGTTACATAGTATCTCTTAAGTGAACCACAAAAAAATGAGCCACATAAATGTTTATGCCACTTGCCTTATTTTATAAGAAGATTACTTTATATATACTATGATCAATAAAAATGGGATTTGGATTATCACAATTCAATGATTAATTCATTATAGATATCTATATCCATTCGTAATACCTCTACACAAGAAAAAATGCCATGTCTAGACATTTTTTCCTTGATAGTGATCCCTTTTATGTATACAATCATTTTCTCTATGTACATTAGAATATATTTCAATTGATGACAATCTTAATAAATCCAATCAATCACATACTTCCTAGAATTAAATAAATCAGAATGAATGACTACCTCTGGTGCATAATGTGAAGCCTCATACAATGAAATAACTTGATGGTTCATATATATGAGGAGGAATCATCTACCTATACACATAGATCAAGGGTTTTCATATACAACCTAAAATAAATAATCTTATTTTCATTTTGAAACTGATTCCAATATTAATAAAACCGAAATATGATTCTAGGGAATCTGTCAATGTGATTTCCCATCTGGAACTATATATCTGCAAAGCAGCCATCAATTATCAAAATCCATATATCCCCTATACACATAACCAAAAATACTAATGAAATATGAATTATTTGAGCCTCATCTCATTCTTATACAAGGTATATAAATATACCTAGACTAAATCACTATATGAGTAACTCATTATTCCATCCTTTAGAGGGAATGATATGGAACTGGTTGCTGATCAATTCATTCATGCTATGGAGAATTCCAAATTCGAAGGATCTAGGGTTCTTTATATTTAATAAAATAGTTAAATTATATTGTATATAAGAGGTTTTTATCAAATATATAAGTAAAAAATATTTATAGGAATCCCAAAATAATTATAATATCAAAAAAATACCAATTTTTGTAATTCAAACAGAAATATCTATTTCCCTTGTTACATCACCCAAGGAATACGTGGCACCATCTTATATAGAATGGCATGATGGAATCATTGACATATTTTTAATCGACAAAGTATTAATTTCACCTGGTCAAGCTCTAAAAATGATGAAATAGTTTATTACATGATATGGAGTGGGAGATGATATAGGATTTGAAAATAATAATAGATATGTTTCCCCTCACCAAATGATGCCTCTATCAAAACCATATCTGGAGAGAAATACCGGCCACTTTATGTAACTTATAAGAGTGAAATTCACTATATTAGTTAAAAATAATGAGTATTGTTGAATAATTTTTAATAATTAGTTTTGGTTAATCGTTAAACCCATCTATCACTACCTCACTCTTATCCACAAAGGATGATGAAGGTTCCACTGAGGGAATATATGGTATTTCTTTATCTTTGGCAGTGGGTACACTCACTTCCAACAAAACACTATATCCTCTTTTAAAATCAGAGAAATTAAAATATTATATTAATTTATATCATGAGGAAAGAAAATAATATTAGTCTAAAATGTGATACATATACATTTTTTTGGATGGGAGTACTTTGGTGATTTGGATCACTTAAATTTTCTTATTCTCTAAGTGGAAGGATCTACAGAAGTGTTGAGACTAAAGGCCGTAATGGTGGAATTTCTATAGATATTGACCATGTTCCCTCTAAAGATATAGTCTTTTCTTTCATTAGATCCATTTTACATTGTGATTTCTCATAGTAAGCCTTAGTGTAGCCACCCAAGTTAGCCTCATACTGTGTTACCCTAGTAATGAATAATGGAGATTCTAGGGGTTAATGGATAATTAAAACCACCTAATATATAGATGAGGGTAAGGAGAGATAATCCTAGTTAGCTGAAAAATCGATGCATTTCAATTTGATAGTAATCTTATCCATGACTCTTCACTGGAATTGTTATTGTATTTCAATATAGAAGAAACAACCTATGGGTTATCAAACAACATTTTCCATTGTCACGGTCAATATAAAAATCATCCCCTGACAGTATAGATCATTACATCCATCTCTTTAAGGAATCATTCAACCTCAATAGGATGAAGCTTGAAGGATATCCCTTATAGAGTTGTGACATGTCATTAATCATCCAGTACTAGTTTAAAATAGCACAATACCACTAGGCCTCATTAATAGAATTTTCTTTCATACAGTCATCCCATTACTCACTTGAAATATGAAATTCCAGAATGGATGCATCTTTATTTTCAAGTTCCACACTCATCAAAGAAAAATCTGTATATACCTTACACCAAACTGAAGCTAACTCTACATGTCTAGCCATTTTTCAAGCAACCTTTACAGTCTTCACTATGCTAGATGAAGACTTCTTTCCAAGCCTCATGTTGTTTTCTGTACAGATCATTAATAGAAACCTTGAGAACTGTTTCACTAATATGTCTAGATACCCGTATAGGTACAAATTAATCCAAGAGTCGGTGTAGTATTTGCAGAGTATGACATCATTTCTAATTGGAAGAATGTTTATTTATATCAGAATTTCCTATAGTAAAAAGTAGAAAGAATTAAAAATATAAAATGGAATGTTATTTAGACCCAATGTAGGGAGGAGTAGGACATATTGTCAAGATATACTGTATTTTTAACCTAAACATATTGGGAACATACCACTCACATAGGATCATTTCTTTGAACCGAGATGTGAGAACACCCTCATTCATTGGGATAAAATAGAAAAAAGATTCAATATTACCTTGTCCATCGTCAATAATTTTACCATTGGTTAACACAAATGGCATGATAATGAAAAGATAATAATGGATTATATGGATTTTGAATTCTATGTTCTCTATTAGAATGGGTTTTACCCCATGAAACATTTTAGTATGGGATTAAAATACGTATAAAAAATATTTTCGGTGCATAAATATTCGTATCCACCAATGATTGCACCAATCATAACACCATAATACAAGGAAGGGATTGAAGACTCTATATGGTGGATCTCACTTGTATATATGGTTTACCAAGTGATAAAAAATGGAATCTTATGGAATTTCAAGAGAAATATGTTTTCAACATTCCATGGTATCTGCAATTATAATGGTTGTAGACCAGACAACACCCCTTCCAAAAGTCGATAGAACATACCCACTCATGTACATTGCAAGAAATATTTTCAAATTAATGGTTATATCCACCTAAATAATGAGCTCCCACTTCCATTTCATGATAAAAAATAATCTTCAATTGTTGGACAATATTCACCTTCATCTCCATGAGAATCCTTTTATGGGAATTGCATTGGTTTCTTGACCTGTGGGTTAGAACCTGACTTCGATGTAGAGAATAATACTGCTATCATGAATGATATTTTATCCCCCATAAATGGGGACATAGCGGTTGGCTCTTAATATATTCTAATCCTCCATTTTCAATGGTGGTGTGGGATATATAATCATCGTAGGTAGATAATTTATAGATAAACACATTATGCATATCTCTTATCATTTGAACAATACTTATTTTTTTGGTATCCTAGAGATTGATTCCGACCTCACTATGAATATTTTGAAATATTATCATATCCAAACTCATTATATTATCAATTTATTTCACAATAACCTTGTTATAGTAAATGAAGGTTTGTGAAATCCTAGTGTCCATATACATTCTCATCCACTTTAGCTAACTAGATGATTTTTTGGTGGTATAACGTCTCCAAAAATTCTATCAACATTCAATCCTAAAGATACCGTAGCAGTGAAGGGAATACCTACTATCCATCATGATTTATGAATCAATGACTAAATAGGAAATATTTATACTTATATATTGATGTAAATTTATGATTTATGATAAACACCTTGTGATTTCATCTACATGAATTTTATTATATACATGTCATAGAGTCATCCCTTAGAGATGAAGTGAACCATGGGAGAGATATTTTCCAATAATGTATTGCAGGACTTTATGATTCATGGGGGAATGATCTATGACTATGGTTTTATAATTATAGGATCATAAAAGAGTCCAAATCCAAATAGAGTTACCCAAATTAAAAATGATATTTCAAAATATTGGACCCTGTCATGTCTTCTAACAATTTCTATGATGACTAGACAATGAGGCACTAATCGATCTCCACATTGACATTCACATCATTCATGTTAGTAACACCTGGTGTAAGATACTTTTGCAAATAAATATTGAATAAAATAAAATAATGTGTAAAAGATAATTTGTAATCATAATAGTGGGGGATTGGATTAAAAAATGGAAAAAATACGTAGATGGTGTCATGTGTAGCGCGTGATCGATTCTTTGTCTCATGATCCCATGACCCATGACATGTCTCATAATAAGATAACATATTCAAAGACTTGGGATCACATGTCCCTTATAAGGTCACAAAACTAACATAAATCTATACTCATCCATGTGATTACCATGTACAGGATGTGATACAACCCAATGGACAAGGACATGCAACATGGTTCAATTAGTTTAGGACTGATTACATAGCATATTGGGAGCATGAATTTATGGGATGAGTACATTGTGAAATGAAGTGATGTGATTTGATCATTTGATATATTATTTTAAGGTAATTATGAAATTAAATATAAAAAACAATAGTATATAATATATAATTTAGGCATCTCTCTCAAACATATGAGTCACATGTAAAATATATTGCCAAAATCCCCTATTTATAAAGAACCTCATGGAATACCAATGGAATCTTGAGAGACCATGATATGCTAGGGAGAAAAACCGATGGGAGACCATTGGTCTAAATTAGGTGTTTACTTCTTGAAAATACATTTGTTGTTCCATCCTCATGATTTCACATATATTGCGGGCATTTGTTGATGCTCACCAAAGGTGAATTTGGAAATTAGAGATAAATATACACTAATAATTACTATCATTATCTCTAAAAAAGATAATAAGAAAGAGATTAAATATAAGAGGTCATGTGATGAGGTGGTATGATTTCATAAACCCCTGAGTGTCCTGGGATTGTGTCACATAATTATCAAAGGGAATCAAAAGAGGGTTTCCCATAGAAAGGGTTCAACACCAAGGATTGATCTGTTACTGATCATATGACACCACTTTTTAATTAATGTAGATAGAGCCATAGAAATGAATTCCTCTTGATTCTTAAAATGTACACATAATATTTTCATTTATTATATTAAGTCTACAATTGTAACATCCCTCACCTTCCCATTAGATTGAGAGGGTGGTGTGACATTACTAGGCCTTATCTGACATCCCCAAGGTGCCACGACTGAAAAAATACCAAATGGTGTAATTAAATACGTGGGGGAAGATTTTACCTTAAGGAAAACAAAAAACCAACTAAGAATCCATAACCAAACATTCCATAATATGATTAATTACAATCATGAAAGGTGACTCAACATTTCATAAATCAAAATCATACTACAATCGAGTGCCACAACGTAAGACTACAATGTCAATGTAAGCAATAGAATAAAATCTAAAAAAAACTCCAAGGCATCCAAAAGACTCCAAGATCCACACGATCTATGTTCTAAACACATCGAAAATCCCAATAATTTTGAATTAATGCTTATGATATATGATACATTTCATTTTAACATATCCTAGTAGATGACATATTCAAAAGAAAAAAAGTGGAAATGTAGGAGAGAGTACTAAAACATAGTAGGATTTCTCTGATGGACTTCTCACCTCATGCCACTAGGAAAAATTAGTTAGAAAAATTTTCATAATAATGTTTATATGAAATAATTTACCAAATATTTGCTCATTAAATATAAAAAAGTTATAAAATAGTTCATAACCAAATATTAAAAAGTTCAATATTAACCAATTTTAAAGGAAAATATTGTTTCAACAAAACAACAAAGTAATTCATTAAAACCATTTCAAAAGTTTACATTGGAATACCCAATCCATTCCCTATATCCATTCATGCATTTATCATTATGATTGTCCCCTTCTCTTGAGAGGTCTCTCATTGATCTAGCAAGTTTTCAAAAAGTAATTATATACCATGGTCCATTACATAGTTGGTATTGAGCACATGGACGTATTTCAACCAAGCCTCATAAATTTAATATGAACACACTCCGTTATATTCCCAAAATCCATTCCAAATACATTTAAATAAAAAAATATTTTTATTGAATTTCGTTTTCTATCAATCCATTTAAAAAATCAAAAAAAGATATATTTAAAATTTTAGCATTTTAAAATCATAAAACCAAAGAACATTACTCAATGAGTTATCACATTTTCACAATTTCACCAAAAAATATAAATCATCCAAAAATTATATTTATAACATGATTTGAGCCCAGATTTCACAACCAATTTGAAATAAATAAAACAATTTGAAATGTAACCAATTAGTTATTGAAATAAGAGTTATGAGTGAAGTCTCCTACATTACAAGTTTTTGAAAAAAATGATAAATGACATGAAAAACATCACAAAAACATGTTGAACCTCCTCATACCCAACATATATTCTTCCTCTCTCAAGAAAAATGCCAAATACTAACATATTTTGAATCTAAATACATAGATCTACCAATAGATGTTGTATATCTATGTAAATGAGAGATAGGGTGAACTGGATCTAAGAAAAACATCATGAACAATCATGAATGATGACTGATCGTAGGAATCGAGCTTCAACGCACTAATAAAAGGATCTGGATAGATTGTAATTTTCTTGGGAGAGTTTCACAACCCATTGAGAGACCAAAATAACATTTTATGACTTTTTGGGAAAAAATGAGGAACTTAGTGGTAAAAATGAGTTTGATACACAATTTAAGTATCTAACATTGACCTGTTCCTGGATTAGTCACCCGATTAGGAAAGAAATCCACTAACTATGCGTTAGCCAATACATTAAGGATGACCCTCACATTGTCTCATCTCACGGTCTACAAACCATTCAAAAATAGTTCTAAATCACGTGTCTAAAAAATAACAAAGATTGTATTTAAAGAACACAATTTCTATTATTCATCAAGGTGGTTTAAACAAATCGTGAATTTCTAGTGTGCCTTCTATTTTCCCTTGTCTCATTGTGCACAGTTTCCTACAACTGTTGAATGGTTTCCACAAACCGTGCACTGCCCATGCACCTTTATAGAATCCCCAAAATAGATTAAATGTTCCCAAGACACTCCCAAACCTCACCCAACCACTTTATATGCATAAAAAGCATAATGAATGGGTTACATACAAGAGAAAGGGGTGTTACATTATCCCCACCATTGGCCTTTAGGTACACAAAATTTAGAAAAACATGTATTCCGTAAAAGAGTTCTACCCATTTCTTTTTTTTCTTTCTCGTGTTACTAAGTCTACTCCTAAATCTGACCTTGTTACCACAATATTCAACAAGGTCGATGCTTAATCCATTCAAGACATTATCTTTCCTATACATAATATGCACCAAGATATGTATCAACAAATAATCTAACTAATGGTCAATGAGATCTAATCTGAACACATAGTTATGATCATTTTGATACTTTTTGAACATAGAAACATGGAACACATTATAAACCACACTTAACTGTAGTGCTAATTACTAATGATATGTGACCCCACCAACCCATTTAATTATCTCAAATAAGCCAATGTATCTAAGAGTTAACATTCCCCGCTTCTAGAAACAAAAATGTATATTATTTGCAGATATCCTCAAGAACACTTGATCAGTAACCACGAATTTGAACGACCATCGATGATGATCCACATATGATTTTTGATAACTCTACATCGTCTCCATTCACTTCCTGGTCAACTAATACTTCTCAACTGTTTCTTGGATAAGGCTCTGCACCAACTATTAAAGTATCACCTCTTTCCACCCAAAAATGTGTAGAATGACAGACTCCAATAAAATTCTCCAAATATAGAGAAATGTATCGAATCCTGATAGATGTTATTAAATGATAACTTATCCCACGACATTTGATCTTCCAATGAGCCACCAAAATTTATTACACAAGACCGAAACATGTATTCCAACATTTTTTTCTTTCTATCTTGATTTTCCATCAATCTGTGGATGATATACCGTTCTCCTAATAAAATGATTCCTAACGGATTTCAATAATTATTTCTAAAAACATGTTGTAAAACATGGGTCCCTACATGATATAATCAAAACTAGCATGTCATTTCTATTTAGAACTTCTCCGATATATATATTTTATTGATCATCTATCATATGAGTTTCACGAATAGGGATGAAGTGAGCAGACATGGTATGCCAATCCACTATCACCGTTATGGATTCATGTTTTGGGACCATTCGTGGAATACATATTAAAAAATCAAGTCAAAATTCTCTAATTTCTACACTAGAATAGGTAAGGAATGAAATAAAACTATTGGTCACTGATGTTCTATAATAAATAGATGATAAGTTATGATATTTGTATCTAACTCAGCCACCTTCCATTTCATTGGGACCCTCTAAAGTAATTCCATCAATACGTTATACATATTCTGAATTCTAGGATGAACAGCCCATCTAGAATGGTGGTATGCATGGAGAAGATTCTCCTAACAAGCCACATGTACAACCATTTGATCTTAGAACCACACTACTAAATTATCATCTAGTTTCCAACCATCAATTGTATCCCCCTCATTGATTTTTTAGCTCACTGCAACACATTCTTCATCAGATGTATTTTCCTCTTATACCAACTTCACCATATCATGAATAATAAAAAATCTTAAAAAAACCACCAAATCACCTTGGTCAGCACATTTTACATGCTTTTTGGCTAGAACCAACATCAAGTTCCACTCATTTGAAGCTTATTTTTCAACTGAGCATATGAATTTCTACTAAATGCATCTACCACCAAATTTCCTTTACTCAGTGTATACATCAAGTTAATGTCAGATATTTGGAGATACTCTATGCATCTACTTTTCATCAAATACAAACTGAATTGTGAGAAAATTTTCATTAATATCTTATGATCTGTAAACATAATAAACTTATCACCAAATATATAATGACGCCAATTTTTTAAAGCATGGAATACAAATTCTTTCTCCAAATCATGTGTTGGGTAGATCTTCTCATGCACTCATAACATCGTTGATCTATAAGAAACAACATGATATCTTTAAATGATAACACATCCCATTCCTTATCTTGAGGCATCAAATACACCTTGTATTCTTGTCTTGATTCTCGAGAAATCAAGATAGGTCCTGAAGTAAGACAAACCTTTAGCTATTGGAACATCTTATGGAACTCCTCATTCCATTGTAATGGAACACAATTCTTTTTCAAAAATGACATATGTGAAGATATTTATGATAAGCCCTGAACAAATCCTTAGTAATAACAACCTAGTCCAAGAAAGATCTTTATATCAAATATTTTCTTTATTGGTTTCCATGAGATTACAACGTCTATCCTCTATGGATACACTAAAAAAATATTTCCTAAATTACTTTCCCAGGAAAATATACCTCTTATATTCAAGCATCACATATTGATAATTTGGAATAAAAATCACGATCTTTCAAGATTCCTAACACTATCACTAGCAGTTTCTCATGACAAACCCTTTTCCTTGAATAAAACAATATATCATCGACAAAAACCACAACAAAAGAATCCACATATCGCTAAAAACATCTAATGTATCAATTCCATAAATACTTCTAGTGAATTTGTATGACCGAAAGTAATTATCATATATTCATAATTACCATATCTTCTTCTGAATGTTCGCTATGAAATATCATACTTCTGAACTCTAAATTGGTGATATCCTGATCACAAGAAAATTATACAAAACCAACAAGCTCCCCATAATTTATAAAACATGTCATCAATTTGTGGATGTGCATTCATGTTCTTTTTCAAATCTTGGTGAAGCTTATGATTATTTACACACATCTATAGTGTTCCATTATATTTCTTCACAAATGAGATTGGTACTTCCCCCAGAGATGTGCTATGATGAATGTAAACATTTATTTATATCTCTTATAACTATACATTCCTCTCCATTAATTCTACTGGTTCAAATAAATAAGATACATTTGAGAATGAAATGGTCCTTGGGATGTGATCAATCGTAAACTCCACTTCTATTATGGGTGTTTACAATGAGAAATTTGGTAGAAATACATCAAGAAACTGGTCATCCACTTCAGGAAAATTTTAATTCCTGATATCTTAAATCAATCCTAAAGAATAATTCACCAACTATTAAGAGATAATTCCAAATACTAGTTCCAACAAACTTGTTATACCCGTCTTCGCATTCTTTTCTCTTCTAAAGAGATGCTCTATGATATCCTCATACTTGAAACAAATTGTTCTTCAATAATAGTCGATATATTCCTTTAATGTTTTCAACCAATCCATACCTAGTATTATATTATAAATATCCATCTACATAATAGTGAAATACCATTTCATCTCAACTCCATAAATAGTTATAGAACATGATTTACATAAAAGGCTCTACATTATATTATCTCAATAAGAGCTTAACGTTTATTCATTGAAGGCATCCTATCAAATTATAAACATAGAAAATCATTGGAATGGGAATAAATGATGTAATTTTATACACTATCATCAAACATCAATAGCATACGATTATAATTAAAAATAATTGTACCTCTCGCCATATATTCCCTAGTGTGATCATCCACAATCACCCGTTCAATAACATATAAATTCATTACATTTGAACATTGTTCTTTAATTACCTATCAACATTTACCTTACTGAGAATTCATGGAATTCCTTGAATCATCATGGAATGATACATTATGCTACAAAGAATGATTCTGTTTCCCTCGGCCTGCTAAAGCATATGACTCCTACAACAAATTCAAATTTTCTCGAGCATCTGACCTCAAAGCCTTGCAAGAATAGCTCTTATGATGTCTCGTATTGTTATAGTTAGAGAATTATCTGGGTGGTGATTTTCACTCTCTATTAATGTGGTTGAATGTTCCACATTGGAATCATCCATCATTTATCATGGGTCTCAGAGGAAGATTCACTTATCCAGTTATATGATTCTCATACCTAGTCCACCCAAAAAGTACGTGCCCATTTTCCTTTTTCTATAAATATTAGAATTCCCATCTGTTCCCATGGGTATGAAAATAATTACTCCTACAATATATTTTAATATGTCCCATTCATCCACCATATATCATTGAATATATATATATATATTAATATAGAGGATGAAAATCGTCGTGTTAATCTCCTTCCTTATCCTCGATTTAAAGACATGTTCATTCAAGGACTCAGTAGCTGCAACCACGAGTGAAACGTGTAATAAATTCATGAATTTAGCGATGTTATTTGTGAAAGTGAGATTTTATTTCTTTAAGACAAATAATTACATAGTTCTTTTAAACATTAACATGTGATTATAAAATTTATTATTAAAAAATTCCTCAAAATCCTCCCAACTAAGGATTTGATCCACATTAGCCTAGACGACTAGTTCCCACCACTATAATGCTATATCCTTGACCATGTATGTCATCAGATAGAATTTATTCTCCTTTAGTGTACTAATGAAATTGAATATTTAATTAATTTGATTCATCCATTCCTCTTCAAATTATTGTTCGTAATCACCCTCGATGATGGGTGGAAAAGACATAAGGAACTAGAAAGAATGATCCACTTATCATGTCACATCCCCCCATTTGCCTACATATATAGCATGAAATTCATGAAAAACATTCTAAACTAGTTGTTGGTTCAACTGTGGAGCTAGAGCAATCGAATTCTCTACATCATCTTTCAGTTGGTTTCTGTGATGCCTACAAGATGCCATTTTCTTTAAAAAACAACTTCTAAAAGTATAAATATCTAGAAACTGAAGGCTTAACACTTCAACATCTACCACATCAACCATAACAACACTAATTTCCCAAATAATCAATTTCCACATTCTACCATTTATTGAAAAAATAACTCTCATTTCCTTTGAAAATAAAAATATCTTCAAAAGACCATAATCATGCTATTTTTAAAAATATTTAATTTGAAAAAACATTCAAAATATTCCAAAAATACAAAAAAATTTAACCAAGTCATAAATCAATACTAAAAATGATACATTCATTCATAATAAGAAGAAATTTATATATTATGCATGTCATTCTTATCTCATCAGCTAAACCCATGATAATGGGATTCTAAAATCCAATATGTACCAAATATTTGGTATCTTCATCTTGAACATAAAAAGGATAGTTATGCTTTTTTCAGCTTTATAATTCATGTCCTAACAATCATACTCCATTAAATGACCCCAAAAAAAATAGACCATGATGAGTTCTACTCCAAGAATAATAAAACTGTTGACTAGTTGTTATGAAATTACCTAAAAAGATGAAATCTTCTATCTCAAATAGATGTTTGGACCAATTAAAACTAATGCCATTTGTAACATCTCCCCCCTTATCATTGGAATAAGATGGAGGTGATAAGTTTCTAGTCCTTAATAGATATCCCCAAGGTGCCAATGTCTTGCAACAAATGCAGAAGTGCTCCATTAAATAGGCGGGGGATGATTTTCCCTTAATGAATAAAACCACAAACTACCAATCCATAACCAATCATGCCACTATATGATGAATGAAAAATATTAATGATAACTCCACATTTTATATATAAAAACATAATATAATAAAGTACAAAAATGTAAGAATACAATATCAAATTAAATAGGTGAAGGCAATATTACAAAACTCCAAGGCAACAACAACACTCTAAGCTCCACATGCTCCATGTTCCGGCCACATCCAAAAGCCCAAGTATTAATAAGTAGTGATAAATACATGAGATACTTTACCTTTTCCCATTCCTTGTGTAATGTCCCAGATTATTCCATGTATTATTTAAATATTATATTGGAATTAATTCGAGACCAGACTCTGAGGAGGTGTGCGGTTTCGAGGCCCGGTGAGCTCGGAACAAATGTTTGAATTTAATTTAATAATTAAATAAAAGCGCACGTGCAGTTTTCCTGAAAAAGAGGAATAACTCCTAAATGGGTGCTTGGATCAAAAATCTGAGGGCACCATTGCATTCATAACAGTGTTTTTACCTTAGGCGGGGCCTAACATCGACCGGTACAGGTCGGTAGTAAAATCTGGTTTTTGGACGCAACCATAATAAAATATTTAATTAAAATACTTTATTTAAATATTTGTTACAGTGAAATACCTTATCTTTTTAAATGAAGATTTTTCAGGGGATCAGGGTTACAATTTCCATAACCATAAAACCCTTTCCGGATCTGGAGGCTCTAGAGGAAACCTCCCAATGCAGAGATGACGACGCAGTGACCAGATCATCGCCGACGAACACCGCGAAATCCAGGTAGGATGTTTGTCTTTATTTTTCCATCCTCGTTTTTGATTTCCACGATGAACGCAGACTAATCCACAAACAGATTAGCCCACGGGTCGATCATTCTTGTGGGACGAGTTCATGCGGGGATTTGAGGCTTTGATTCTTGAGATTGTTTTGGTTTTCAATCTAACAGCGGAAAACCTGGATCGTTATGAACAGTGATCGAGGTTCTCCCCTTTTTTTATTCTTGTTTTTCCCCCTCATGTTCTTCATTGCGTTCTATGCGTTCTTGGAGGAAATCTATCTTTTCACATTTGTTTGTTGACAGAGGAATCCGAAATCAAAGATACAATGTCAATGCGACCTAGCAGAGGTGTGACGATGACGACGGCGGATGAATCGATGTGGATCAGATGTTCTTGTTCTTCGAGCATTTTGTGCGGATGGATCAGGATGAGTTTTCAAGACTGATCAGACGTATGAAACTGATGGAATCAGTTTCGTAGGGGAGGGACGACCCCAAATCCGGAGTTTCGTGATGATCGCACGGTTGGATCAACATCCGCCGCTAAAGCCGAGGCGCGTGGAGGAAGACGATGCTTCGGTAAATTTCTCGACTACACGGCGTGTAGTATGGGATACATGGCGTGTGTTCGTCAGCGGGATTACATGACATGTACTCCGAGATTACACGGACAAGGGTAGGTTACACGGCCAAGGACACGCTATGTATACCCCTCCCCGGCCAGACCTGGCCAGATACACGGGATAACCCGTATACTGGTACATGGGCAGGCAACACGGACATGGGAAGAGGCCGTGTACGGGCACATGGCCAGCGTACACAGAGCGAGCCCAGGTGCTCGGACACGGTGTGTGATTCTTCTACACACTATGTAGTTTCATTCTGTTTGACAAGCCGAATGACACGGGCCGGTTACACGGGCAGTACCCAGGGTCAAGGAACACAACATGTACCTTTTCTACACGCCATGTAGTTTGGTTTTACACGGCTTGAACGAATGACATAGGCCATTTACACAAGAAGTACCCGGGGTCAAGGAATGTGGCGTGTAACCAAACTACACACCATGTACCCTTTTCTTGTTGACTTCAGCCACTTGTCTTCTGTGACATGGACTATTTCTCTTAGGGTTTGTACCCCTGGTCATTTCCCTAAAGGTTCTAGTATCATTTCCTTTACACATGAGTATGATCCCTTCAGCAGAACTACCCGAATACAGTTGTTGGAATCCCCTCTATGGGACATAGAGCCGAATCCTCCATTCGTTCCTGGAACCCTAGGTAGAGTTCTTGGTATCGATGTGACCAACTTTACCCGGTCGTCGATCCTCTGCTTAGCGGATTAGATCAGACTGAGTTGTTGGATTCACCCCATGACTTTGTTGTGATCCTCATGTGAGCATTATGTTCTCAAGGTACTTTTGGAGTGTGTTCTCCCGGAACAAGAACTTCGTACCTCTCTCTTCAGACCTAGGATTCTATTCTCCCAGTTGGATGCTTAGTGGAATCTTCGAATAGGATCCTACTTGTGGTATTTGCGATGGTCAATTGTGCATGAGTATATCTGGATATTTTTGTGGTATGTTCTTTAGAAATATACTATGTGGAGCTGACTATATCTTTCCTTTAGGGTATTTTCCTTGTTGTATTTCCTTTGTGGTTTCGGGGTGTCCAACTGGGTATTGTTATACTCACCCCTACACAGGCTTTGCCCGCACGTGTCGTGTCCTGTGCAGACGAGCGATCCATTGAAAGGATTCTAGGAGGACCAGGACCGGATGGTACTCAGTGAGATCTAACAGGATATGATGTGTTCCAACGGCTACTGATTACAGTCCCAAAACCTTTCTTACAGGTTGGACTTTGTTACGAACTTTCTATTTGGCGGGCTTGTACTTTTGGCCCAGGGTTTTACACTTGTTGTACTTTACATTCCTGTCATACTCTGTTGGTTGGTTTTTAGTGTATGAATGCATCCCTTCCATTTTTCGTAGTTTTTACTTTTCGGCTTTGTGGGCTTGTTGATGTGTGTGTGTGTGTACAGGTTTATAGGAAATTCCTCTCATGTTAGTAGCATGCCTACTCGGTGCTAGTCACCAGCCCCTGGCCTATTGGAGGCGGGCTTGGGGAGTTGCAGCTTGGGCCCCCGGAGACGGGTCGTGACAGAGTGGTATCAGAGGTGGTCGGTTCTACCTTAGGACCGAGAGTCTGTGAGTTGGTTTGGGGAAACAGTGTTAAGTGTTTCGAGTTTGGATTTCAGGCCAACCACCCCAGTGTTGGTATGGGCGGCCGACGTATCCATACACCAGGACTCTGATAACTTGCTTTTGGACTCGGAACATGATATTGTTAGTTGCATGGAAAATAATGGTACATGCATCATATAGGAATGGGTTGTATTTTCCATGTCCTTTTTGAGTCAGCTCTCCATATATACTCACTGACTGAGATACATATTGTTTCCTTACAGGATGCCTCCCCAACGCGCACCAGCTAAGATCCAGCAGCTCTATCACGAGGATGACCCCCTAAGTGATGAAGCTTCGTTACAGAGACCAGATCCCCCAGTTTTACCACCAGGTGGTGTGCCAGTTATCCCACCACCCGTAGAGCAGTGTTTAGTGCCTGCTGTACCAGTGGAGGAGGAGCGCAGGCTTAGTGCACTCCCCAAGTGTCAGAGACGGAGACCCCTTAGGTTTCAAGGCGAGCCTGACCCTCAGGTAGTAGAGGACTAGCTTGAGGCAGTGGCCAGAGTCTTCTGTTTGATCAGGACACCAGCAAACTAGATGGTGATCCTAGCAGCGAGCCTTCTGCAGGGCTCGGTAGGTCGATGGTGGAGTTTTGTTATCCAGAATCATGATGAGGTGACACTCACTTGGTCGGAGTTTGAGTGTCTCTTTAGAGAAGATTTTTCACCGGTTACCCTGAGAGCGGTACACACACAAGAGATTCTTCAGCTTCAGTAGGGAACCAAGACGGTGGCTGACTATTTGTCGAGGCTTACCGACCTCTCAGAGTACTCGAAGGATATGGTCAGAGATCAGTACTTCAGTGCTCGGACTTTCGAGTGGGTATTGTCCAGAGATATCTGAGCTAGCATCGTCCCTATGAGCAATCCTACTTATGCTGGGGTACTCGAGCGGGCATTGGTGGTCGAGAGCTTCTTGTCAGAGAAAAGGCAACCAGAAGACATCATTAGTGGGCGAGCTAGAGCAGAGAACTCGGTAGAAGGGAGTTTACATCAGGGACCCAGTTGTGGGAGACGTTTTCAGAGGAGATCCTAGGATAGGGGATCTGCCATATAGGGTTCGCAGGGTGCATCCAGCCAGCCTCCAGATAGGCGATGCTAATGGAAGGGGACATCATTCTCGGGATTGTCCGACCCACCGTACTACTAACATAGGAGCAGTGGATGGAACACCGAGGAAGAGGCAACGTGTAGAGCAGGCAGATCCATGGGGTGGAAGACATGGTAGGGGTGCTGGGAGAGCAGCCAGAGGTGCTCGGTGTTTTGATATTTTACCACCAACACCCCCAGGAGGTCCACCCCAGGCTCAGGGAGCTGGTGGACAAAGGCAGGGACAGCTACAGGTGGCAGAGGCTTATGACCCAGGTACTCCCAGAATGATTAGTGGTATTATCTGTGACATTTCTACTTTGGCTTCCATATTGATAGACACAGGTTCTAGTCATTATTCTCTAGTTGCTTATATTTTTCGGGACATTGAGATTACATTTGAGCCATTGACTCGACCCTTACACTTAGAAAACCTGACTAGAGAAGATTTAGAGGTCACACACCTCTGTAGACAGTGTGACCTGAACCTTGGAGGTGATAGTTTCAGTTGGAACCTCTTGGTGGTAGTGTTGAGGCCTTACGATGACATTTTTGGCATGGGTTGGCTATGCACAGTTCATGCCCTGATCGACTATTTAATGCGAAGGGTGTGGTGTTTCAACAGTGACGGAACATTGTTCTATTTTGTTGGTGAAAGAGAGACCCATGCAGCGTAGGATGGACTTGTGCATAGGAGGGAACAACCGATTTCACATCAGTTGGCTAGCCTAGCCCTTGGTGCAGCAGATGTTATGAGTTTCCAGTTTCTAGCAGTAGTGGCTGAGTACAAGGACGTCTTCCTGGAGGATGTCCTCGGGCTACCTCCCCGTCAGGAGATAGATTTCTGCATTGATTTGCAACCCGAGATGGCCCTGATATCAGTATCAGTATATCTGATGGCTCCTGCAGAGCTCCGTGAGCTGAGGGTGCAGCGAGACGACTTACTGATGAAGGGATTTGTGAGACCCAGTGTTTCACCCTGGGTGGCCCCAGTTCTATTTCCCAAGAAGGCAGATGGTAACTTGAGGCTATGTGTAGATTACTGATCCTTGAATCAGGACACCGTAAAGAACCGATATCCCCTAACGAGGATCGATGACCTGTTCCACCAATTGAGAGGGACACGATTGGTCTCAATGGTTGACCTATGATTATGCTATCACCAGTTGTGAGTACGGGAGGAGGATGTACCGAAGACGGTTTTCAGATGTCTCTGCGGTCACTATGAGTTTTTGGTGATGCCCTTCTTCGTGACGAACGCCCCGGTGGTGTTCATGGGGATCATGAAACGGAACTTTTAGCCCTATCTAAACTGGTCTGTAGTGGTCTTCATTGATGATATCCTTGTGTAATCTATGTTTGAGGAGGAGCACACGAGACACCTAAGGAATGTTCTGGACACACTCCGAGAGCACCAGTTGTATGGAAAACTCTCCATGTGTCAGTTCTAATTACAAGGGGTCCACTTTCTGGGACACGTTATCTCTGTAGATGGTGTAGCAGTGGACCCCTCCAAGGTGGAGGCAGTGCTAGCATGGGAGCCACCCCGGAGCGTGATGGAGGTGCAGATTTTCCTTGTGTTGGCAGGCAACTATCGGAGATTCATTCTTGATTTCTCTAGGATTGCAGCACCCATGACAGTTTTGACCCGAAAAGGGAAGCCTTTCGTGTGGACTGAGATATTCCAGCAAGATTTACAGCAGTTGAGACAGAGTTTTATGAGCACCCCGATCTTTAGGTTATCGGAAGAGGGTGTCAAGTACGTAGTGCTCTGCGACGCATCAGGAACCAGGCTTGGTTGTGTCCTGATGTAGAGGAAAGCGGTGATTGTCTATGGATCATGTCAGTTGAGGCCACAGGAGCAGAACTACACAACCCATGATCTTGAGTTGGCAGCGGTAGTCTTCGCATTGAAGATGTGGCGGAACAACCTGATGGGCGAGTGGTTTACCATCTATTATGATCACAAGACTCTCAGATATATCATTTCTCAGAAGGATCTGAAATTGAGATAGAGGTGATGGATTTAGTTATTCCAGTATTACAACTTTGAGATCGTTTATACTCCTGGGAAGGGGAACGTATTGGCGGATTCTCTCAGAAGGAAATCTAGTTCGCAGTTTCTGGATGAGGCGACAAGGTAGTTGACCTCCTTATAGTTATCCTTCGTGGATGGAGATGAGGGAGTTTACCTTCAGTCGATGGTTGTTACCCCTCCACTCTTACATTGATTCAGGGCAGCACAGCGCGCAGATTCTAGATGTGAGACTCTACGTGTTCAGATATCCATAGGTGATGCTGCTGATGGATATTCAGTAGGTGGGGAGCACGTTGATCTTTTCAGAGGGCACATGGTAGTACCAGTGATGTTGCGGGAGGAGGATCTGAGGGAGTTCCATACATCTCCATTGGACCTGCATCCAGGCATGGAAAAGATGTATCAAGACCTCCGACGTCAGTTCTGGTGGCCATGAATGAAGAAGTGTGTGACAGAGTTTGTTTCTCGGTGCCTTACTTGTCATCAAGTAATGGCTGAGCACCAAGTGCCAGCGGGTTTGACTCATCCCCTTGAGGTTCCAGAGTAAAAGTGGGATGGGATATCCATGGACTACGTGACGGGTCTACCACGTACTTCCAGGGGACACGATGCCATATGGGTGATCATTGATCGACTCAACAAGTCATCCCACATCTTATCCATACAAGAGCAGAGTTCAGTGGAGATCTTGGGATGCCTCTACGTGCATGAGATAGTCCGACATTGTGGAGTTCCATCAATGATCATCTCAGATCGTGATGCTCGTTTCACTTCCCAGTTGTGGAAGGGAATCCAGGAAGCTTTTGGGACTCAGTTACACTTGATCATAGCGTTCCATCCCCAGACTGATGGTCAGATAGAGCGGACCATTCAGGTCCTAGAAGATATTCTTTGGGCTTCCATACTTGACATCGGCCGTAGCTGGGAGGATCACCTACTACTGGTGGAATTTACATATAAAATCACTAATCATTCCACTATTGGTATGGCACCATTCGAGGCTCTGTACGGGCGACCATGTAGGTCACCACTTTGCTGGACTGGCCCGAGAGAGTCAGCACTCATGGGCCCAGAGATAGTGAGAGAAACTACAGAGAAGGTTCTGGTCATCCATGAGTGGATGAAGACTGCACAGAGTTGGCAAAATTCCTATGCTGACAGGAGGCGGAGGCCCCTAGAGTTCGAGGAGGGAGGCCATGTGTTCCTTCGGGTCTCACCTCGACGGGGATTACAGATATTTTACCAAGGCGGCAAGCTATCTCTGAGGTTCATTGGCCCTTTTCAGATTCTGGGTAGAGTTGGAGAGGTGGCATATCACTTAGCTCTACCTCCTCATATGGACCGGGTACACAACGTCTTCCATGTGTCGCCGCTACGGAAGTACATGCATGATCCATCGCACTATATCGACTGGGGTGATATGGACATCGATGATGGAGGGACCATTGCTGTGTACCCAGTGGAGATCAAGGATTGATAGTAGAAGATCCTTCATGGGAAAGCTATTCCCGTGGTACGTGTCTGGTGGCAGCATGAGAATTTCTAGGAGAGCACATGGGAGCGGGAGGCTCATATTCGCGTGTACTACCCACATCTTTTTGAGTAGCCTTTGTTTTCCCTTTTTGAGGACGTAAAAGCCCTAAGGTGGGTGTGATGTAATGTCCTTGATTTCTACATGTATTATTTTAATATTATATGGAAATTAATTCGAGACCAGGCTCTGAGGCGGCATGTAGTTCTGAGGCCCGGTGAGCAAGGAACAAATGTTTTAATTTAATTTAATAATTAAATAAACGCACGCGTGCGGTTTTCCTGAAAATGTGGAATAACAAGTAAATGGGTGCTCAGATCAAAAATCCAAGTGTACAATTGCGTTCAGAACAATGTATTTACCTTAAGCGATGCCTAACATCGTCCGGCGCAGGTCGATAGTTAAATCTGGGTTTTGGATGAAACCGTAATAAAATATTTTATTAAAATATTTTATTTAAATATTTGTTACAGTGAAATCCTTTATCTTTCTAAATGGAGATTCCACAGGGGATCAGGGTTATAGTTTCCATAACACTAAAACCCTTGGCAGCTCTGGAGGCTCTGGAGGAAACCTCCCAACACGGTGACAACGACGCTACAACCAGATCATCGCCGACGAATGCCGTGAAATCTAGGTAGGATGTTTGTCTTGATTTTTCCTTCCCCATTTTTGATTTCCATGACAATCTTGGACTAATCCATGAACATATTAGCCAGTGGGTCGATTGTTCTTGAGGGATGGGTTCATGTCGGGATTTGAGGATTTTATTTTTGAGATTGTTTTGGTTTTCAATCTAACGATGGAAAACCTGGATCGTCACGAACAACGATCGATGTTCGCCCCTTTTTTTGATTCTTGTTTTACCCCTCATGTTCATCGTTCAATTATATGCATTCTTGGAGGAAAATTGATCAGTGAGAATTCATTTGTTGACGCAAAGATCCGAAATCAAAGATCCAACGTCAAGGCGACCTAGCAGAGGTGCGACGACGACGGTGGCGGATGAATCGATGTGGTTCGGAAGTTCCCGTTCTTCGAGCGTTTCATGCGGATGGATTGGGATGCATTTTCAAGACCTATTGGAATCCCAAAACTAATGTAATCAGTTTCGTAGGGGTGGGATGACCCCAAATCCAATGTTTCGTGATGATCGGATGGTTGGATCAAGATTCGGAGCAACAGCCTAGCCGCGCGGTGGAAGACGACGCTTCTGTAAATTTCCCGACTACACGGCGTGTAGTATGGGCTACACAGTGTGTGTTCGTCGACGGGATTACATAACTTGTAATCCGGGAGTACATGGACATAGGCAGGGTACATGGCCAAGGACACGCCGTGTATACCCCTCCCCGGCCAGATACACGGGATAACTCATGTACTAGTACACGAGCATGCGACACGGACACGAGCAGAGGCCATTTACGCGCACATGGCCAGCGTACACGGAGCGAGCCCAGGTGCTCGGACACGGAGTGTGATTCTTCTACATGTCGTGTAGTTTATTTATGTCCGACAAGACGGATGACACTGGCCGACTACACGGGCAGTACCCGGGGTCAAGGAACACGACATGTATCTTTTCGACACACCGTGTAGTTTGGTTTTACACGGCTTGAACGAATGACATGGGATGTTTACACGGGCAATACCCAGGGTCAAGGAACACGACGTGTAACCAAACTACATGCCGTATAACCATTTCTTGTTGACTTGAGACACTTGTCTTCTGAGACATGGACTAGTTCCTTTAGGGTTCATACCCCAGGTTGTTTCCCTGAAGGTTCTGGTATCATTTCCTTTACACAAGATTATGGCCCCTTCTGCAGAACTCCCTAAATAGAGTTGTTGGAATACCCTATTTGAGACTTAGAGCTGGATCCTCTTTTCATTCCTGGAACCCAAGGTAGAGTTCTTGGTTTCGACGTGACCAAATTTACCTGGGCACGGATCCTCTGCTTAGCAGATTAGCTCAGACTGAGTTGTCGGAATCACCCTAGGACTTGGTTGTGATCCTCATCTGAGCATCATGTTCTCAATGTACTTGTTGAGTGTGTTCTCCCAGAACAAGTACTTCGTACCTATCTATTCATACCTAGGAGTGTTTTCTCCCGGTTGCATGCTTAGTGGAATCTTCAAGCTGGATCCTAGTGGTGGTATTCGTGAAGGTTGATTGTGCATGAGTATATCTGGATATTCTTGTGGTATGTTCTTTAGATATATACTGTGTAGAGCTGACTGCATCTTTCCTTTGTGGTAATTTCCTAATTGTATTTTCTTTGTGGTTTTGGGGTGTCCTACAGGGTATTGTTATACTCACCCCTGCACAGGCTTTTCCCGCACGTGTCGTGTTTGTGCAGATCAGCGAGCCTTTGACTGGATTCTAGGCAGACCAGGATCGGACGGTACTCAGTGAGATCATACAGGCCGAGGTGTGTTCCTACGACTATAGACTACAGTCCGAGCACCTTTCTTATAGGTTGGAATTTGTTACAGACTTTCTTTTTGGTGGGCTTGTACTTTTGGAACATGGTTTTACACTTACTGTACTTTACTTTTTTGTCATACTCTGTTGGTTGGGTTTTAGTTTATGCATGCATCCTTTCCATTTTTATTAGTTTTTACTTTTCAGATTTGTGGGCTTGGTGATGTGTGTGCATGTGTACAGTTTTATAGGCAATGCCTCCCATGTTAGTAGCATGCCTACTTGGTGCTAGTCACCAGCCACAGACCTATTGGAGGTGGGCATGGGGATATTTGGCTTGGGCACCCCCTGGGACGGGTCGTGACAACTTGATATATGAAATCTATAAAATCACTAACGTTCCAAAGTATGATTCAGTTCTAAAACTCCCTAATTTTTCCCCAATTGCATCCCCAACCTGCACCACTTTGATAGAGAAGATATAAATATTTATATAAAACAATTTCATTAAAACAAATTATGTATAAGTTGATAAGAAATATAATTATGTTCTAAAATAGTTTTTAACCACAAATAATCAAGTGCTATATCATCCAATTTTCCATCCAAATATATTTTCATTAATGCATCCAAATAATGACTTAAAACCATTTCACAAGATTCCTTTGGCATAACCATTAAATTCCATATATATAATGCATGTATCATTAAAAATTGTCTATACATATGAGAGTAATATGATCAATCTACCATGTTTTTTAAGGTAATTATATAGGATGTTCCATTAAACCATTGGCATCATGCATGAGATCATATTTCAACTAAGCCTCTTAAATGCACTATGAACACACTACCCAAGTATGCTAAAAAAAATCCAAAACCATTTCAATGAAACAATGTTTTTATTTAAACACTTTTTAAATCAATGAATTTAAAAAATATAGCATGGAAATATTTTAAAATTTATATTTTTTAATCAAGAAACGCAAGCAATTTGTACAACAAGTTTTCAGAATTTCACATTTTTACCGAAAACCACACATCATCACTAAAAAATATTTATAAAATTATTTTAACCAATATTTCACAACAAATATCAAATAATATAATCCATTTTAAACATAAACAATTTTTTCTAGAAATATGAGTTCAGAGTGAAGCCAACTACCTCGAGAGATTTGGATGAAATGATAAAGGGAACGACAAACGTCATAAAAACGTGTTGAACCTCCATGAACATGCTCTAACTCTCTTACCACATCAAAAAAAAATCCAAATATAAACATATATGGAATCCATAACCTTATAAACACCCAAAAAGAACATATATCTATGAAAAATAATGAGAGGGTGAAGTAGATCTAAGAAAAATATCGCGAATGATCAAGAATGATTACTTATTATAAGAATCACTCTTCAAGTCACTGAATAAAGGTTTCAAATCGATTCCAATTATCTTGAGAATGGATATACAACCTTTGAGAGACCAAAATACTATGTTATGGACATTTTGGGGGGAAATGAAGCACATAGAGGTATAAACGAGTTAAATAAACAATTTAAAGTTCAAACTTTGATCATGCATAGTTTAGTCACACATTTTCAAAAACCATGTGCCAACTGTGCATTATCCACTACCTTAAGGATGACCCTCACATTGTCTCATATCATACTATAAAATAATTTTCAAACAATAACGAATCCATGGCCACAAAAATATCAAATCTAACATTAAAAAAATATAGTTTCTATCGGTCATCCAAACAGTTTGGGAAAACTGTGCTTTTCCCTTACTCCATATCTTTTTACCATGTATCACAATTCATGGTTTCCTACAAGTATTTCGTAGTTTACATAAACCATGATTCAACTATACACCTATATGGAATAGATAAAAACTTTAAATGTTCCCTAAAATCTCTTAAATGTTACCTAACTACTTTATATACTTAAAATCCTAAAGAATGAGCCACATACTAGATACTGTGGGTGCTAAACAAAGGAATTTGGTTTTCATCACACAAATGTAATTGATCATGTCCTACTTTATCATGTCAAAAATGATCATGTGATGAACTAGTTGTAGAATGCTTTAAAATCACCCATGGTTCCGTGAAATGTAACTTTGAATATGATGGGATCATTATGTGATAGATGATAATATTTTTTCACAAGATGGACATATGTTATTTATGTGGTTAGTTCATTGATCATATTAAGGACCTCAAACATTTCATACTTGTTATTTTGATTCCCTATTGGACGAAATAATTAGAAATAAAATTATAACATCTTATAGAAATATGAAAATGATGGTATATTTACATGATGGATGTAATACTATTCATTCATGTGATGTGACTACTTGATCTGAGTGATCTGTTTAGTGATGAAATCAAGGAACATAGACCTTGAAGATTGATCTTTCAAAGGCCCACAATGATGTCACACTATTATAATAATTACCCTCAGACATATCATCTTATTCTCATGAAATACCTCATACATTTCATATTTTCCACATAAAAAACCATATAATTTTTTCATAATTACATTTATTTCTACATCTATGTCTTCTAGATCATGAAAATCCAGTTGGAAATTTATTTCTTGAAAATTTGACATCAAATTATCTAAATTATCATGACCAACACATTGAAAATATGGTCACCAGAAAGGCATATGTAATGAAGGTTTCTAGTAATGAAATACCAATAATTATGTTTCTCATTATCCCCCAAAAGATGGAGGATTTCAATAATGATGTATGAATCAATAATGTGAAGAGTATAAGACAATACCAACATATTTTGATTCATCTTATGCTTACATATAACTTATTTTTCAGCTTGATCAACATGGAAATCATTATATTTATAGGGGTAGTGATGCCATTATAAGACCCCTTTTGAATAGGAAAAAATACATTGATATGGAAGCAGACCTTCTAGAGTGAAAAAATTGTAGAACCACAAGAGAATTACACATATAAAAATATTGTCTATTACATAGGAGAAATATAATAGAATAGGTTATGAAAGGATTTATTTGATCTTTTTTATTGCATGTCGGTCATAAGACATGTCATCTAGATCATGCATTTCTTCAGTAGATATATATTGTAGGATTCTTTTAGTGAAAATATATAAATAATGTGATAATTAAATGATAGATGTTACATTGTTTTTAATACAATGGGATTGCATGTTTTTCATGATAAATTACTTTATCATATAATGGAACTATGGAAATGTCTTCTAGATCATATGATAGACTTCATAAATGAAAGATGGATCATGTGAAGGTCTACATACATGTGAGATTGATAAATTGAGGGATGTTGGACTTGTCTGATGGATCATGAATTAGACTTCAGTCATGATAGACATATAACATTAAAGAGTACGTATATATCTGATATACCATGTGATGGAATCACACAATTCACATAATTAGTTCATTAATCATGAAATAGACCCTAGGAAATGCACACCATGGCATGAATAATCCTAGGACAAGTATTTTTGATCGCAAAGAACACTTTCCCAATTCATTGAACAAAAAATAACCCTAAACATGTGTTATAGATCTTGTAACAACCATTTTAATTATTTTCCTTTAAAGATAGGAACAATTGGAAATGTTCCCTCAAACCATGTGAACCACCAACACAAAACCTTTATCAAAACACCCCTTTGAGTGGGGAGTGTCCATAGTGGACTAAGGGTTCTGCACTTAGGGATACTTACTCATTAAATTTCCTCAAAAGTGATAATTATACAATATAGGAAAACCAATCAGAATATGAATGGTACCATGTCCTTTTCTATTAATAGAGAAGGGATGTATATGTGATATAGGCATCCATCATTATATATGTCTCTAAAAACTCCCATTAACATAGATCATGGGACCAAATTCTGTAATGAGTCAATCATCCTTCTTAGAATATCATCATACATGATGTAGGTTAAATCATGAGAATACATCATGGTCTATGTCACTTGAAATTATGTTTACTTTTGTTTATGGGAACCACATTATGTTGTTCTATCATCCTTTCTCCTCTACTAGTCATACTGGAGACTAAGTGAATTATTTTGACTCTAATTACTATTGAAATGGGATATATATGGTATTGACCAAAGGAATGATCCCAATATAAAACATGAATTACATACATTCCAGTATGGGTTCAAATCCATTAGGATGATTTTAATCATATCCCATCATGGATTCTTAAGATTGTAACTCCAATTTTTTTATGTTGGGTTCATGTTCATATTCTGTCTTTTGTTTCTCACAAAAGACATGAATCATGTGATAATATAATGATGAAATGATATTTCCATAATAATGGTAATGTTCCCCTAATAAGGGATTTCTGAATATTAATACACCATAAAAATAATTTGGAAACCTCAGTTTGTAGGCCCTAGTCATCTTCAATTGTGTATATACTGTGACATGTTTAAAATTCCACTATAATTTTTTTTTGTACATTGAACATGAATCATATGGTCATAAATATAAACAATGATAATACTGAAAACATTCTACAAATGACTCCAAAAAACTGACTATATATAGGTACTAGTTCTTAGATTTCTAAATATTGGGGAAATAAACCATTGAATTGTTAATTACATATTCCGATCCATTATCATGTTGGAATGAAAATGAACTATGAGGACTATGATTAATGTTAATATTATGAAACATTGGAATCCTTAATAAGGAATAATTATGACACCAACTAAGCAAATACCCTTGTATATGTCCTTTCAATGTTATTTTATTAGGCATGGCGTGATCCTATATAAGCTGCATGGGGTTTCATTTCTGTTCTAATAAGTTATGTCAGATTCCTATTGAATATTCAAAAAAAATCCCAATATTCCAATCACATTTCTGGAAGTATTTTCACTCGGAAATCCTTATTTGAAGAATATTAAATTTAAGAAAACACTCATTTTTAATAATAATAGGAAACAAATATTGAACCACTAATATATTTATATTTTTTCATTAATATAATTATATTAAACATGCACAAGGATTATACACATGATCACTTTATTAGGGTAGTAGGTACCATTATATGAATATGGAAATATTCACAAAATATTTTAAATCTATAAGTGAGTCCTATAGTATGATAAATTTACACAAAAAAGGTTGATATTAACCCTACATCACATCCTCTTGACGAATGTGAATTCGTAGATTTTTTTGAAACCCAAATGAATGGCTTCCAAAGGAATATATAATTATAACTCAATATAGATAGGAGATCCATTGGGTATTTACATAGATAAAATAGGGTAGAATGATTGATTGTAAAACTATAAGCATCCCCTCACAGTCAACCATCAATCCATACAGATATTCTAGAAAAAATGATGAACCTATCGTGATTCTTATTGTCATTCTAGTTGACACATGTATAATGTTTGAAAAAAAATGGTGAACCCAACGTAAATATAATTAGAACTCCTATCAACACATGAATATTTACTAGAAACTAGTATAATCACATTAAAATTATCCAATAAAATATATTCCATCATGTAATAATAAATAATAAATTTATCTTGGCCACATTACTCTATTATTTTAGGTTTGTATCACGGATAATTCCTAGGATAATATTGTCATGTCTTAATAATATGATCCCAAGATATTTAAAAATATATATTACATTACCTTGTAAAAAATCATAACATTTTTTGAATAAATTTTAATTACTATATAATATATTATGTTTATCATATATTAACCAGAAATTTTATAAGTTTATGTTTTTTACATGGAATATTATTCTTCAATAGGGAAAAAAATAAATCATAAAGAAAAAATAAATAATCATTTTTTATTCAATATAATTTCTATTTATCACCAATTAATCAATCATTGATGTTACTATAATATGAAACATATGATCACATTTATAATATGATACAAGAAATGAATAAATCATATAATTAAACATTAATTTCTTAACCAATATTCTTTTAAATCTAGAAAATCATAATAGAAAAAAATCATGACATATATAATAATTTTCTTACATGCTTCTGATAACATGTATTTATTCTCTATTTCAGATGAATCATACGAAAACTTTAGAAATAAAATATTTCTTATAAAAGGGAAAGAAAGAACAAATTATTACTATATCATTAATTAATAGAGAAAAAAAGTACACAATATAAGTATTTCAAAGGATTCCAATGTTTTTATGATCATAATTTTATTTTAGGAAATGTGATTATCTCAGTTTTAAGGGATCCTAATAACATAGATCAAAATCCATAAACACAAAAAAGAAATCATATTTATAAAACAAATAAAATTTCATTGATTCATGAACCTCTCTAAAATTTCTATAGTGTAAGAGTTATACATTAACTTAATCATTATTAGTAGACGATGATAGTCCTTGGATCAGATCATTTAGGACTAATATATATTTTTTTCTATCTTTTAAGTACATCACATGATAAATTTATGTCACAATTACTTTATCACCAACACAAATAAAATTTCCACTCCTTCATAACACTAAAATCATTCTTAAATCAAAACTATGTCTGTAATACCACTATATTATAACTATCCCCCAACTAAAAACATACATGGACCAATAGTGAATTAGGGAGTTATCCAGGAAGGCCAAATTCGATCATCCATGGTTTGGTGTCTCAAATTAAGGGTCAAATTCCCATTATGGGATTCATTCCCATTTTTAAACAACATAATGAAATTGAAAAACAAAAACACTGTTAACCTCTAATTTTTATTATTAATGATGAAAATATAAGATATAGAATCCATCTTATATGTTATTATTTATAGAAAAGAATTTGTGGTATTATTTATGAAAACGTACAAATACATTAATAGTACATTAAAACATATACAATCTACCAAAAAAGAATCAACAAATCCCCACTACATAATCCAACAACCCAAACTCAAGACATTATAGATGAGTGAGAACATTGGAGTTCTGTCTAGAATCATATTAAAAAAATAAATGTAAAACAAATTTCAAAGAATAAATATGTATGAAATAGACTAATATAAATATGTATCAAAGGATAAACATACTATTAGTATAACACAAGGTCCACTATACTCTAATGACCATTCACATTTAAAAAAACCAACACCATAATAGATCCCATTAATCCATTTCATATCACATAATAGACACCAATTAATCATGATAGTTCATGAAATAACCTCAAACTCCATAGATGAAATTATGATGGATAAAAAAACCCTAATTCCCAAAAGCACCATTAAAATCAACCAAACCTATATAAAAACAAAATACAATGATTTTAGTAAATAAATTTTCATTCAAAAAATAATTAATAGGAAATATTATAAAAACATTAAATACAATTAATTAAATGGAAATTGGTCATGACAATTTATCACAACTCATACCCTTAAGTTTAGTAGTCACTCCATTTACAACAAAATAGCATAACATGGGCATACAAAACCTCATTAACAAATCAGATACTATATAATCAACTAAATACCACACCATTAAATCTATTTTTTACGGAAAAACATCCACTAGAACATAGATTACCACTTCCAAATTTAATTATATTTTGGAATCATTTAGGATTATTTTTACACAATTATATATCATCACGACATAACTAATTTTTCACCTTAAGCCACACCCACCTTTCACTAATTTCATACCCCAAAATACATCCTTATACAACATAAAACATATGAATACCTCATTTTGACCAAGATGTTTTATGATGGATGATTGAAGAAATGAATTCAATAGGGATTATTATTATTTAATTCAGTGAATTTCATTCATATTAATTAATTAATTATGTTTCAGCGAGTTTTTTAAATAAATGATTGTTTCGTCGGATTTTTTGTATGTTCCATAAAATTTTAGTAAATTTTGACTTAATTTTGTTTAGTATTTTCTAAAAATAAAGAAATAAAAAACTATTTTTAAATCATCAATTAGGTATTTTGAAGTTGAATAAAAATGATTTTTAATAAATTAGAACAATATTTGGAAAATAATATTCATTAGAAATGTATAGAAGGAGGAATAGATGAGAAGAAGTATGAGGAATATATTGATTATAATTGATGATCCTGGAAATAGACTGGGACGTGTTAAAATGAAAACCATATATAAGGGTTAATATATAGGTATGTTCTTTTTATTTAATGTTAAATTGGGGAAAACATCAAAGTGACCAGGATATGTATGAGTTCCCAAGTCATACAAAAGATAAACAAACTGGTATATGTATTTTTATTATCCTTTAACTCTATAGAAATTCTTGTGCATGCACATGGGACAATTGGATGATATGTAATGGTTAACCAATGAAGGAACATAATACGTAAGTGTATTTTCTATTTCTTTTTGATGTAATGATATAAGATAAAATGAAATAAGTAATGTCATCCGAGATGAAAATATGTTTTGTAATGGTTTTCATGCCACTATGAAGATATTTAAATGTTATCATGACACATATATAATATGTAAGAGTTATTTTGAAATAGTAGAAGATGCATAAGGGACACATGAATTTGCAAGGGGGTATGTGAATGTTCTTTATTTTAATAATCATAATAATGGAATGTAATGTGAAGATTAAATATTTTAAAAAATGTTTCCACAGAGAGCATAGACATGAGAAATAGTAGAAGATATTATGGATCTATAACACATACATAATTGAATACTAAAGGATGAAGGATTGTGAAGCACAATGTTCTTATAGAAGGAAAATAATACTCATTTAATTATCAAATATCCTGATGTATGTTGAGTTCACAAGCTTGTTTAATTTAAATAATGTTTTCCTTCCATTAATGGTAGATTTTATATCCTAGTTTCTAATCTAGTAAATAATTGTAGTTTAGGGTTTCTTAGTATTCTATTTTATAGTGAAATTCATTATGAATGAATTAGTAAAATAATTTTTACACTTTTATTTCAATATAATATTATCCATCATTATATTCCTCTATAATTATCAATATTATTTAGCTATTTTTTTTTGTTTAAGCTCCTTTTGTATTAAATTACCATTACTCCTATATCTACATTTTGGACCTTGTTAACTATTTTATGACTATAAATGAACCTGATGTTATTAACTAATTTGAGAATTTTCATATCAAATATTAAAATGATTTTTTCAAATAAAATTTATATGGATGATAAAAAAAAATATAATATTAGAACCCATTTTGTTCAAAAGTTATTTTAGGGATGAAAAATTATCAATGCTGTTGATTTCCAAGGGCTTCAATGATTTACTATTACAAAAATAAATGTTTTTTGGATTTCAAAGAATGAGTGATTTGAATCATTTCTTGAGAAACATAATTAAATAAAATCGATAATAAAATATCAATTCTTTATATAAATATTATTCTTTGAAATTATAATAATTTGTATTCTACATTAAATATAGTTTTTAATGAATAATATTTTTAACATATTAATTCAATTTATTTAATAAAATGAATTTTTTAAATTCAAAAATTGGTATTTGTAATAAAAATAATTGTATTAGAAAAAAAAGTATTTTAACAATTCATATTAAAATGATTCCTTATAGTGAAATTTAAAAAATTCCACATACGCTATTATTGACATGTTAAGTCAAAAACTGATGTTCATTTAATAAAATATAAAAAAAAATAGAAAAAATAAAATTTATCCTTCAAATGGAAATGTAAAATAAATAAAAAAACTTATTTTTTATAAATTATAAAAATTATTATTTTTCATTTCCACCACATTAAATTAATATTAATATATTATCCATAAAATATATTTAATTTAATAATATAATGGTCATAAAGATTAAATATTAGAAAAATCATATTTTTTTAAAAATTATCTCAATAATTATTTCACAAAATATAATGAATTATAATAATGTATTTATATTTAAATTGATATTCATATATATATTTATACATATATTTGATAAAATGGTGACCTCTATTTATAAACACCAAATAAAATGCTACACAATGATAGTAATATCTATAAAAACAAATTGTGTCATCAATTTTTTGGTTCATAGTTATGTGGGAAACAATATATTTAATACATTTTTCATTATAAGGAGGAATATTTACTATAATCACGGGTCATCATATTTCACTAATATAAAAATAATTTAATCCAAAAAAATTATTACACAGATAAAAAAATGGTTTCATTCATTTCTCTCAATTCGAAATTAGGTTACCTCATACCATAATCAATATCATGAGACCTTCATGAAACATTTACAATATGAGTGATATTTCTCCATTGAAATTTATACCTTCAATCCAGAATTTCAATTGGTTATTCCTAATATGAGATATCATCTTATAATTTCTAGATTTCCACATTCATTACATTTTGATGTGAATGTTATAGTTTATAAATATTAATACATAGAAAAAATTAAGTAAATTTCAGAGGTCTTTAGGTAGTTATAAGAAATATGCTACATACCTGACATGTTAAAGGATATAGAGGGAAGTGATATACCTAAGGATAAAATTCCAATTCTTAAATTTCTCATAACCTATTTCCAATGAGATATATAAGGGAACACTATTCCTCCAACATCAAAGTATTGATTACATTGATAAATAGTTTTAGAAAATATTCTATCGAAATTATGTTGATTTCATGTTTCTATGAAATATTTTATCCTTCCTTTATTTCATTGGAATGTTCTTATAAAATTTTATCCCTCACTCATACATCATATGATCATGTTATAGTATTTCTTGTCTCCCTAAACAAAGCCTCAAATAATTCCATCTAAATTATAAAATGGAAATTATTTTTCTATGAGGACTCTACTAGGGATATGTGTTATTCACAAAGTTCCTAGAAATCCCTTGGACACAATTACAGTATATCCTTAATTTATTCAATAGTTCCCCCATGATGACAATAATCTTAAGGGTGATAAGTAATAATTATTTTTAACTACATCTCTAGTGCTTGTTGAAGTATTCTATAAGAACTAATGGAAATACAGTGATCTTAATCATGGAAAATTGAGAGTGGTAATTCATAAGGCCTTACCAAACCACTTATATGTATTTTGGTGTCTTAATAATGTGACAAATAATCATTCAGGAAACAAATGCACTAATTTTTTCAGGTGTTTGATAGAATCAAAATTGAACTTTTTCCATTATATATAATGGGGAATCCTATGATGAAATCAATGATGATAATTTCCTATTTTCATACTGGTATGGGTAACGGTTACATTATCTCCTTATAAATTTTCCATTAACAATCAACTTTTTTTAATACCTAAAAAAAACTATATATATTTTTTAATTTATATATTAATGATATACCACAAAGTAATTTTCCTTAGATCCTTATATATTTTCATCCTATAATGATTAATATAGAAGGAAAAAAATGTGATTATTCCAAATGATCAATATTTAATTATAGATTATATGGGACATATATTTCAGATCCAAATATTATTAATCCATCATTAATAATGTTGAAATATATAATATTCTCATCCATTTTCATTTTATCCATTTCATCGTTCTAGGATTCATGGACCTTTAAGAGAATGGAAGGTTGAGTAATATTATCAGAATGATACTATCTATACCATTCAAATTTTACTTCATGGTTTACCCATTTCAAATATTGTAATATTGGGTATTTTTCAACCCAAATCATGGATAAGGTAGCATGATCTTTACTTCACAGATAATTAGAGACAAAATTTTACATACATGTCCTGTAATTTATGAATGGGTAATAGTATTTTATTATATTAATTTATATAATTTGGATTAGGATTAAATTATTTTATTTGAATACGAAAATCCTGATATTTTGTTCTTCATTGATATCACACTACTCACTATAGAGATAATGCCTCCAAATTATTAATGTTGCATTTTTTAGAAGCCCAAAATCATGAAAAATTTTATTTTTCAGATTAGTTTTTATATGATCTTTATAATAAACAATTTATTTCTAATTCTTTATGAGAATTCATCCAAAAAACATTAATAAATAAAAATTATTTATTAAAATCCCTACTCCAATTTTGGGTAATATAAGCATGGGTAAGGTAAATGATCTATTCTTAATACCCATGAAGGATTCCACACATTTTTCCATATTGAGAATCATTACTCCCAGGCATGTTAACATTTCGATAATATTAATCAATAAAGATAGAAATATTGAATATTAGTATTTATATCTAGTTAATACATGAAAATATTGGATCCTATTTTCTATGGTCAATTTTTAACATTTTTCAGTAATTATTGTCTCTGATATATATACGGATATCCCCTCGCTTGTTATTACATAACATAAGAATGATAGTTTCTATACTAAAAATTCATAGATTCTAAATATGAATAATTGATTTTCCATTTTTAATATCCTCAAGACATTCCAAAGATAATATTTATATCCTTCCATTATTTTTTAATATTTGAAAATTTAAAAGATGAAAACTACCACAAATTTATCAAGGTAGATTCCAAAGATTATATTCATTATGCTCAATAAGATATCTATAGATTTTTCATATCTCAAAGCCATCACTATAAATCTATAGTTTTCAAAACTTATAGGAAAATTGTTATTAGAAATATCGCACCATTGGATCCTTAATTGATAATATATATGTCAAAGGTCAAAATATGAGATAAATTATTCTCCTCATGGATAATTAAACATATCCTCATTATGGGGTACATGATACTTGTTTTGGATTATGATTTCACAGTTATCATTATAATAAATGAATAGATGCCTCTATTAATTCTTTTTTTTGTTATGATATACTGGTGTATCCACATAGTGAAGCACTATGGTATATAAAATTCTTATCTATATTATCATATAGGTACTTATACAATTTTCCTACTAAAAGATGGAATTTTTTGTGTAAAAATAGATATAGTCATGGATCAATTATGACATTAATAGAAAATAATCATCATGCTCTTGGGGAAGGGTAGGTTGTTAATCATAAAATACATCACTATATTCTCATAAAATAAAGTTGTCATCAATGTTGACCTCCCCAATGAATATATGATCTAGAATTAGATCATTTTTGGGTATCTTCACCATTATAAATGATTTTTTTAAAGGGTTTTCCTAATAATTATTACATATTTATTAGATAAAAATTTGATTTGGGAAACCAAAGGTGATATTCACACCCTATAAATTGTTATCTTCTCTATACTTGGAAATATGATACATGCCAAAAATATTGTAAAATAATACTAATGGATGAAAATATATATTTGTATGGATTATTTTATTATAAACACTGATTATATAATAGTTATATATCTTATATAATATTATCATATTACCAGTCAATTTCATTTATAGTTTAATATTCAAATAAATATTTGGTAAATAATCATTCCACAGAATCAATAAATTTATAATGAAATAAAGTTAAAAATAATAAAATTAGTCATTTTGTGTTCTATATTTGAGGATGAGTGGAACCTACACAACTTCATTATCATGATCCACTCCAGTAATAGTGATATCATACACACTTCCTCATTAACTTGGGTTATGAGTTTTTTAGTGAGTACTCTATTCATTAGATCTGGGTTAGGGAATTGATTTATGTAATTTGTGTACTATAATAATTTGAATAATTAACATGTGGGGGGTGAATTAGGTGGGCCCTTAAATTCCACCAATTTATTTCCTATTTTAATTATCATTATTCAACAACCATGACCATTATGAAAAATCCATCCACACTTAAATAACATTCCCTAATTCCCATGAGACAATTAATCTGCTTCCAACACTCACATTTTTTAAATGTAGGTTATTGAATATTATTTTACCACTATGGATTATCATTGGATTTAGAATAATAACTCATTTTAATTTTTTTATCTTTAGAATAATTGGAGTCCCTAGTTTCCATCAACTCAATTAGTTTCTATAATTTTGTGAAGAGTTCTAGGAATATTCATGGAAAAGAATAATTTCTTAAGGAACATTAATTCTATATTGATTAGTAATTATAGGTTTTATATATTATTAATGTTAAATAACTACTCATCATCATCATATTCCTAATGATAAATGGTCATAACAACATAATTGTGATCCATGCATTAGAGAATGGAAAATATCTTTTCCACAGTATTTATCCTTTGTAATGAAATAAGTTGATTTTATGATTCTATAATGGAGGTTGGATTTTCCTGATTTAATAATAAAGATTATGTTTCACATTCTAGTTTGGTTTTAATAGAAATAAAATGTTTTCATTAATAATCATAACTTATAATAGTTGGTTGAGAATTTCCACATGTTTTTCACCCCATAAAACAACTAATTTTGTTGATCATTAGGAAAATTTTTTCATAATCATTTTATTCCTTTTTAACTAAATTTATCATACTTATGTCGCTATTTTTAAAAAATGTAACATTTTGTTTTGATTAAATTAATAAATACATAAAATGGAAATAGTAAATTTATTAGAAATGTGTTATAAATGGAATGAATACACTATCTTATGAATCTATAGGTTTATATAAATGTTATCCATTTTTTTTATTTCTTATTTGTATTATTAACCAAAATATATTCCAATCATAATGGTTTATATTTCACATGTGAATCACAGAACCATATCCGTAGTTAATTTAAATTCTACTATGTCGTAAGGAATCTTTATCATACACAGAGTAATGATTGAGTTAATACACAGTATGACCATTTCATGATTACTAATCCATTGTATATCTATAGAATATTTTTATTAAAAATGTATTATAAATAAAGGGAATTAAATATTAGTAAAGTCACATAGTCTATACCATGGAAATATTTCATGATGTAATCAGATACTTCAACATAACAAATTGTTTTTTAGTAAATTACCCTCATTCAATTCACAAAAAAAAATCTAGACGACACCTAAAAAACAAATAAACCCTGATTTTATTCAAATTGTTCTGATCCAAGATAAACATATTATTATTTTAAATTATTCATTTGTGTTAAAATTTATATCTCTAAAAAAATATCACAATTCCAAGTAACCAAAGGATTAATACCTCTATAGACTAACTACATAAGAAAATTATTTTACAATACTTGTGATAATTTCTCCACAATTGTGCCATATTAGACACCCTTATATAATTCACATAAGTTATAATCACATTTATATCATAGGGAATGAATACATAACGAAATTGGGGAGATCAAATTCTTTGTAAGGGAAAAATGAATCATGATTACATCAATAGTTAGATCATATAAATATAAGAAATTGTGATCATGTGAGAAATATATTATTAAAATGATCATGGAATAATAATTGTTTCCAATAATTAATGATAGAAGTAATTTAAATAGGAAATGAAAAAAATAAGGACCAATTAATAAGTGTATAATATAATGAACATGAGTCATGTAGAATAATCAATTAAATATAAAAAAAATGTATGGCTAGTGGACAAATAAAAAACAAGGAATTATAGAATAAACATAATCATTGGAAAAATCATATTATGAAAATTCGAGGTATTCCAACAATTTATATTATGGAAAAATCTGTGAATGTCAACCCCTTCGATTGTGAAAAAATATTATTCAACCTTTTTAGCAGTAAAAACCCAAGTATATGAACCATTAGAGTTGTGATTAAATTTAGGTATGTTTGCCAATTTTATTGGGAACAAAACCAAAATTGTACAAGTTTTATTATAACATGATATAAAACCATAGACAACAAATTTAACTATAACACCCCATGGTTTTAAACAATTAATTGAAATAATCAAAAAAAATTTAAGTGGATATTTATAACTAGCCTTTTAGCATAATTTTTCATCTTATATGTTTTGAATTTCGAAAAATGATCATCTGTATTTGTGATCAGTATGCTATTTCGAGTCTAATAGAACCAACATGATTTTCGGTGAATGGTAACCTACCCTTATTAACAATAATACGAATAGTACTATTACTATAATGATTAGTAAATTTTATTATAATTTTATATTCTTATGGTTATATTATAATGAGATGTTGATTAATTTTTCAAGGTGTTAAAAAATGAGTTATTGATTTCAAATTTTTATATTTGAAAGAATTATTATTTTAAATAACAATTGAATTATTAATATTTAGAAAATTATTTCCAAAAAATAGTGTTCATTTTTTAACTCTACATGTCGAAAAATGGTTATCATGAATATTTGGGATTTTTCTGAAACAGATAAATTTTTTGTGATTAGTAAAAATATAGTTATGAGTTTTCGGTATGTTTAATGACATCATTAATGATATAATAATTATATAAAAATTTCGGTATACTATTGAGGATTAAAATAAGTTATTTTTGGTTCCATGTGGCCAATACCATGGGAAAATAACATGGGAATCCCATGGTTTTGCAAATAGAACTAATGTCGTGTCCCATGGAAATTAATAAAATATTCCCTCACTTATGCTTTAAATACAATCCCATTCCTTCATTCCATTAATTCCAATTTGCTTCCCAACTAAAATATAGTCTTCATACCTACATAGTAGTCCTCAAAAGTTTTTATCATGACACCATGGTCCCAACCTTCATGTATTAGGAGTTACTCTACAAGATAAGAGAATTCTCAACTTTTCTTTTTTCCATTAAAGTCCTCTTTTCTGTTGTATAACATTCATTATTCCATACAATGTTCTTATTTAAATTTTCATATTTATCTATACCTTATTATGATTCATTTATGTATGGGTGACCCCTGCCCCGTATATTTTTTATGTATTCTAAAACCATGATGCATAGCCGTTATGCTATAGAATTTTCTTCTCAAAATCCCTCTCGTTTCAGGCTCCCTTAATATGTTATTGTCTTTTAATTTGAATTTTTTTATTTTGGGATATATAATTACATATCCCATTTAAATTCCATATTATTTAATAATAATTAGAAACCATTTTTCTCAAATCTATATATTTTATGAATTTTTTAGTGACGTCGTAAGGCTGTCGAATTTTTATAAGGGATTTCTAAACTTTTTTTTAATGTTCCATTGTTTTATTATTCATTACTCACATTACCTTACCCAAGAGGCTTGAATGATAAATTATATTACATATTTTTTATTACGTAATGTTTATTAATGTTTCACCGTTATAATTCTTCTCCTTTAACTATTATTTAAGAAATTAAAACACCATCTGTGATGCGTCGATTTACAGACACCGTGGATGATGTGATTTCAATTACATTAACATTCTTCCAGATAGGTCATGATAACATTATTAATGTTTATCCAGATTTTAGTTTCTGTATTATATCTTATATAAGGTTCTGGAATCAAATTATACCCATGTGAATAATTTATAAAACAAAATCAGTTCATAACGATCGAAGAATCTCCAAAATGACCTAAACAAATATCTATAATGTTTTAACATATAAATCATCTTCATGGAAGAATTCAAAATGATAAATGGTATAATTTATTGTTATAGAAATATTAAAATACCATTACTTTCCAATTATGATGTATCAATTTCTATCGATAAGAATATCAACTGTGAACCAATCATGGAAATCATGTAAATAATGCACCCAAATCAATGCAAGGATCAAAATACTGACAATTAAAGTGTGAAAGGATGAAATTAAATGATCATATAAGGTATTGTAAAAATTAATATGTTTCTTTAAGTTATTAATATCACTCTTCTAACCATTAAACAGAAGGTTTACAAACATTTTATGTATGAAGAACATGAGGTAAGGGAGATCATAACCCAAGTTCCATTCATTGGGTTATCCTTATATTCATTATGTGGTATTAAGATTATTGGTGTGGTGAAATTTTGTTTTTATTATTATGAACTATTTGTATTTAATTTTTTTACACATATACATTCCATTATATTAATTCTCACTCCAATTATATTTTAAGGGGATTTTTATTTAAATTCATTTTAAAACTATATTTAATATATTTCAAAAAGATAGTTTTTTTGTATAACATGAGTGGTTTCTCATGATTTCCAGATACTTTATTACCATGATATGCTCCTTGTGTATTATTTATGTTGTTCTTAGCCCATTATAGTTCATGATATGTTGGGTTGATCCCATTATAACACAAGATATGACGAGTGATACCATTATGACTCTCCAATGCATTGGGTACTCCAAAGATGGAATTTGACCACATGGTTATTTCATGTGTAAGGGTGATTTTAAGAGTGATATGGTAAATCTATCCCAAGGAAACTATATGATGATTCCATGAATGTTAATTTTTTATTATGAAATATGTTTTATTGGTTTTTATGTTATCACTTGACTAATAAACTCTTTCATTATATCCCTTTATGATCTTTTTGTGTTAATCCCTTATTTTTAAATGTTTTTCACAAGTTATAAGGATGTGTAAGTGAAATAAAGAAGAAAATTTAAATGGAAAGAATATTTGTCAAAGGAATTATGTATTATTTGGAATGTTTTATATTTTTCTGAAAATGGATATTTTTTTAAATACTATCCACATATATGGTTATGAGATGTTATGTGTGTTTTATTTCCTAATTACCAACATCTATAAACCTAAAAAGATCCCCATTTTGTATAAATGTATGTTCATGTCTACAACATAGGATTATGTAATTTTTGAAGGCCATGTCCTTATTTAATGGGTTATATTAGACTCCACCTCTCATTATTCATTCATATGATTAAAATATGATATCAATCATTCATTAAATTATTAAAACACATGGAAATAAAATAGGTTTCCTAGAATTTTCAAATGTAATATCATAACGCAAAATGGATTATTTTATATATGAAATTATTATTTGATTAATTAGTTTTAAAAGTACTTTATGATGAAAATTAGAAGTTAATGATGAAGGTGGAAGTAAAAAGTTATAAGTACTTTAGAAAAATAGCAAGAATTTGTGATTAAATTGTGAAAATATACTTCTTGTTAAATTAAAATAACACCTTATTGATAAAAAATTAAATGAAATTATAATAATGGATCCTTCAGAAGGAATAATTTTAATAAATTAAATATTTTGGGTGGATAATAAAATTGTTGGTAGATAATGGAAAATTCATTTTAACATTTTAAAAATTATATTTATTGAATGCTACATAATAATTATTGTGATAAATCATGAATTTTAAAATTTGTAATGAAAAATAAATGGAAAAATAGAAAGAACATTAATATTTTTATTTAAAAACAAAAGAAAAACACTGTATTAAGGTGGGATCATATATATGGTAAATAAAGAACTCCTTTAGAGGGGATGCGAATTATTCTTAACATCATCGAATTTTTGAGAAGATGTAAAATTTTAAATGTAATCCAATATAAAAGAGTGGTGAAAGTCATTGTAATATAATCATTGATGAATAAAAATCCATATTTCAAATCCATATTTGAATAGGAATTATTATGACTAAAGAAAAGAAATTGAGTAATAAAAACCCAATTAACTTTTACAACCATTGTCCATTAAATAATATTATCCTCATATATAATATAAAAAACTATATAAATAAAATAAGTCATAACTTAATTAAAAAATTATTATTTTATATATTCTTTGATTATAATAATTTTTTATACATTTTTAAGTATGATATTGTTTATTTTTATCATGGAAAGACTGATATTTTTATGAAATAATTATGATATATAGATTGATTCCCATTAAATGATACCATGTTTATAATTTATATATAAACTATGGAATTTAAATAAATTTATTATTAGGATTTTTAACTATATAATTACTGAAAATTATAAATTTCTCATGATTCATGAATATAGGATCAATGATCATCTTGTTCAATTTTTTTTATAAAAAACATGGTATTATAATAAAACAATATAAATTAATATATCCCTTATAAGAAATTAATTATTTCACAGAACGTACTTTTTATCCTTTTCCTTATGAATACATTCATATTTTGATGCTGACATATTGGAAGTGAATTAAAAAAATATCGTATAATGGTAATACTAATTAAAAAAATTAATATTATATTCTATTCATAATAATAATTTATTTATATATAATATAATATAAATATTTTCAGACGAATGCTAAGAAATAAAAATATTTTGATGTGATTTGTACACATGTTGAGTGTTTGACACACATATTAGAGTACCTCACTAAATATGAGATTTTATGTTTTTTCATAGATAATGGGGTTATAAAACATTCAGTATGGATATATTGGAAGTAAGATTTTTATATTTTTAGAAGGAAATTAAATTTTATAGTGTCGTGGATGGGGTGGTTGAAGGAACTATTTATAGGTGGTGGAATTGTATCTTGTAAATATAACATCATTACATAAAAGGAACACATGTTTCCCATATAATGTGGAATTAAAAGAGTAAAATAATATATATGAGATATCTTTTCATTTAAAAAAACCTAAAAATATAATTCGATTGAATTTTTTAACATGTTTCACTTATTTTAAACAATATTTTATTATTTTTACCATAATTATACTTTACCGTGGAAATGAAATTTCTATCATTGGAAACAAATTAGTATTACGAAAAAAAGACAAGTCTCTTATTAATTAATTTTATAATTATGATTTAAAAAATTTATACCATTTTAACAAATTAAATTTCTATGCATTAGGAATGTAAAGATAAAGTTAGTGAACAAAATATGTAAAATACATTTTTATAAAGTGTATTTTTAGGTATAAAATTAATCTTTTGAAGGAAAATATCAATTTTTATGATTGAAATGAAATTAATTGGTTTAATATTTTAAAAATATATATTATGTGGATTAAAATGTAATCAATATATTAATCACTTCTCTTAAAATATTTAGTAAAATAATCCTCAAAAAATTGTTTTTATAAAATAAAAATATATGTTTCATAATGTTACACATGGGTTTAAAAATTAAACATTGTTTTTTAAGAATCATTTTACTAAATTAATAACTTTTTTTCCTTTATTAATTTTTATACATTTTAAATTATTACTTATTATTTTGGAATCAAAATCTATTATCATTGAAATATATATATTAGCTATTATTTACGCAAACAATAATTATAAAAAAAAAACTAAATACATATAAACATAATATCTATATGATAAATCAACACATCAAGTTAATGTTTTTAAAATTGAAATTCTAAAATTTCAGATTTTATATTTTTAATGTAAATAAAAGAAAATATATTTTTGGAATATCAATTATTATTATTATTATTTCATACTAATTAAATTAATTTTAATATAATATATCAATTTTTGTTTCATAAAATAATTTGATAACGATACAATTTTAGAAGATATACATTTTTACGAATTTCATGGACATATTTGTTTATGAAACATTAATTAAATTTTATCAGTGTGTTAGTTTTAAAATTATATTTATTTTATTCTAAAAATATATTTAAAATTCATAACATCTATTAATACCTAAAATTTAATTTACTAGTTTAAAAAGTAATATTTACATTTAGAAAACTTGTTTTCATTCATTATTATTACTATGTTACTTGTGAAACATTATATTTAACACAATTATTATTTTTAAGAGAAATTATTACTAAAATCATGTGTTTTTACAACCACTAATAAAAATATATTTCGAATATTTTAATCAATAGTGAAATTTGTGTTTTCTTAACCCACCACTAATATAATAAATTGGTATTAAATTTAATACATTGATTTTTTATTACTTTGTAAAATAAATTGGCTTATTTAAATATAGATGGTTTTATCAAAACCACTACTGAATACTAAATTAAAGGAGGTTTTAATTAAATCATCACCATAAATATTAATCTAATCATAAAAAATGTCACTAAATTTTAATTTTGTTTCTAAAACATATGTAATTTATAATATTAATGGAAATTTTGTTAAAATAACCACTAAATGATAATTAAGTTGTGGTTTTAATGAATATTTCATGTATTAATGGACCAGTAAGTTATATCCCTAAGATATTCTATATAACCATTAGCACTGAGGTATCTATTCAAATTAGTGTATGAATTATCTTTAAAGATAAGTTTCACCATATATTATGCAACATCATCCACCAAAGAAAAAATGAATCAACAATATTTCTTTGGAACACTGAATACATAATAATAACCCACTGTATAATAAAAGATAATGAAATAAACTAGTATATTATATTATTCATCCTAGAAAAAATTAATCACAAAGAATTATGATATTAAGGTGGATTTCATATTGATATCTCCATGTTATAATCTACCCTATCATCTAATTACATCAACGTAAAACCAATTTTTTTTTTCTGAATTATTATTTTCCAAATAAGATAAAATTCTATAATATAATGCATCGTATAATACACCATGTAATCCATGCACTACACAAAAAATATGTTTATGTTTAAATACATACAACATTGAGTTCTAATTTTTTAAAATGTATTAAAAAATTTAGAATTTGTTAAACCCACACATATCTTACATTTTATTATATGAAAAAATCAGCTTAACTTGCATTACACGCAACCCGGAGTTTAAATGAAACATATATTTCTATTAAAATATTATTATAGTTATCACCTAGGTTTTAAAATAGGGGGTTTGAAAAATAATAACTAAATTATGAGAATATTATTTTATGAATTTTTGAAAATTTTATCCTTTGTTAACAAGTTAATTACAAATTAATGTATGAACTATTTGAGTAATAATTGTTTTCTAAAAAACTATAACTCGATGCACAGAAATGTTTTATATTTATAAATTAAAAACACCAATATTGATAAATTATTTTAATTAAATTTATATTTTATATATTAAATATACTATTTTACATTCATCTTATGTTTTTTTAAAAAAATAATAAAGAATAAATCTAATTTTAATCATAAAATAATGTATGTTTCTAAGGGGTAGTTTTACTACTTTATAATGCAACAGTTATTTTTAATAATTTTTTTAATATTTTATTATATTCTATTTGGAAAAATATAATTTATTATTTATTTATAATTTTTTATATAACTTAGGATGGTTTTTTTTAGTTTTCTGAAAAGATTAATTTTTCTATGAATATTGAAAAGTACTGAATTTTAGCTAAAACACTATTTTAAATTAATTTATTTATAAAGATAAATTTTATTCAATATATTTTTTAATTAATAAATATATAAATTAAATATTATATAATTCAATTTAGGTCATTTTAAATAAATTTCATATTAAAATTCAATATTTTTTGAACATTTCTTTTTAAAACCCCTCTTTCTCGTCATATCCGAAGGATTAAATCCAAATTAACTTTTTTAAAAAATGGATTTAATTACATAATATATTTAATGTTTATAATTAGTATTATTTATAATCTTTAATAAGTAAAAATTAATTTATGAATAAAATAACATGTTAAAACAATTAAAATAAATCACAGTGATAATGAGAAAAATGGGTTTACTAAGAGACTCAAAATTAATCTTAAGTGAAATAATGTCACAAAAACATGTCAAATATCATTTTTATTGACATATTTATATGTTAAAAATTCATGGATATAATTATATTCATTACCTATGAATTTGGTCATGAAAAAACGTGGGTATACTTTACATTCCTTTGAGAAAATAAAATGTGTGTCCTCTCCCCAAATTATAACTTTCATAATCTTTTCTCTTATATTCACACATAAAAAATGAATAGGATTGGACAAGAAACAACCAAATCACCAATAAAAATATATTCCATAATTCTAGAATATTTACGTTGGGAATAAATATAACCAAAGAGGGCCATTGGTACAAACAAAAAAGAGATACTAGAAGAATATGTAACGTTTATCGACAATTTTTTTTTGATTTATTTGTTGCTCAATCCCCTTGAATTATTTTTGTATTATTCATATATAATAACACTTGTATATTCAATAAAATAATATTTTATTATGTTTTGGTTACAAACTAAAACAACACACATATACATCAAATGAGCTAAGAAACCATCATTCAAGTGTATAGAGGACTACCACCTCGCGAACCGATATCCTTCGTTTTATCAACAACAACCTCTTATGGTTTCGAGTAAGGATGTAAAGGATAATTAAATATGATATATAGCAAGGAAGGTGCAGGACTAGGCCGAAATTAAATATGATATATATGATATATATAATGTATATGTAAATTTTTTATTATTATAGATCACATACCTTCATGATTTTACTTTTTTGGGAATATGATAACATCGTTCTTCTATAAGGTAGACTACCATCTCACGAAGCGATGTGATTCATTCCACATTACATGGAATGTAGTAAGAATGTTATTAATATAAAAAAATTATATATATAAAAAAAATATAATCGAATTATAATATATATATATATAATTCTTTAAATATGAAAACAAAATGGAAACAACGTTCAAATGTGTGTACAACATACCTCCTACATGAATAATGTTTTCATTTCCCATCACTAAATTTTATGGATTAATCTAAATAAATAAATACTAAATATATATATTTATAATATTTATAACATGTTTATCATTATATAGATTATTTAGTCTTGGTCTATTTAAGAGGACTGATAATAACATGTTGAAGCATGTATGGAAAAAAATGTAGTTGTTACCAAAAACATTACATAAACATACAATTGTTAATAAATCTATAATATATTTTCTTAAGTAATAAATAAATGGTATTATATATAATGAAATGGTTTTATGATAAATTTATAATTAAATTTTATTTATTATATAATTTTTTTGAAAGAGTACTATAAGTGTTAATAGTAAAGGTGATGTGATTTCTAGTATAGATTTAATTTCTAAAAGACTTTTGTAATATTTATAAATTGTTTCTTTTGTATAGTGTATATGAATATATATGAAATTTTATTTAATTTAAATAATTTTTTTATTATTATTAGTACTTTTAATTCATTTTATTCTTTCATAAGTCTCATTATTAAAATTTCACTCAAATAGTACATGATTTTCATCTAACGTTGTACTTTTGTGAGACACATGCAATATTCAACATCACATTCTACTTTCTGTTTTATATACATCACATGAATGTAAATTATAAATATTATCTGAAAATAAATTTCCATTTAAATATAAATTTTAGGGATTTTCATTCATGGCATTTTCAAATCAAATGTTACCAAATATTTAATGTATTTTTGTCTTAATTTTCATTTTCGGTGACTTATATAATGATATGAACCAGTATTCTATTATGAGTTGTATATAAAGCACCTTATAAATTTATATCATATAATTATATATCATTTTTATTTTTTATGTTCAATTTAATGTTAATAATTTATGGGGGTTATGATTCAAGGTTACAAAAATTGTAATGAGTTTATGATACAATCGCATCATTTAGGGAGATTGTTTTTAATTATGATTCAAATGATATAATATTATGTCAATATATCTACAATTATCATGAAAATTATTTTTCTCAGGTTATTCATTATATTTCATTAAATGTTATACTTTTCTCACATTGTGTTACTTAATATAATTAATAAAATTAACTTATGAAAATATGTCTTTATTTGTCTCTTTGGTCGGAAAATCATTTACTTTCAAAACCATGTTTTAAAAAAAATTAAAAAATGTTATAAAATTATCCTATTGTAATAAAAGATATTCATACCCATGTTTTACCTTTTTTAAAATGTATTTAAAATGAATCCCTGTTTTCACTTCCAATCAAGGAACTTTTGACATCTACCAATTATGTGAAATGCATATTTGTTTTTACATACACATCACATATAGATTCTCCACTATCATTTACAATACATTAGTTAACTGTTCATTTATATGTTATTAAATAATATTTTAATTAAATGGATTCTCTTAATTATTTTCTAAGGATTATTATTTTAATTTTTTTTAAAGAAAGTGACTTCGAAAATGTTTAATGATTAAAAATTGTATTAAATGATATTCAAAGAATAATTTATATGTTTTCAAGGGTTATATTCAAGTAAAACAACTTGGTCAATGAATTATGTATTAAATGTGTTAAAAATGATTTTCAAATACATCGTCATACATTTTAAATGGCTATTGTCCATGAAAATGAGATTAAAAATGTATTAATCTTGAAAAGTGATTAAAATTATTTTAAAAGATAACAATATATTTTTTCATGGTTATTTTTAAAGTAAATCGTTTTCAAAAGTTTTCACATTTTAATAAAGAGTTAAGAAATAAGGAATTAAATTTTCCTGAAGAAATTTATTAAATAAATTTTCAATGAATTTCAAAATAATTTCAATGTTATATTCAATGAAAAACATTTTGAAAATTTTTTATGAGATAAATTTGCAATAGAAGGTTCTTTTCTTATAAAGTGTTCTATGTGACCTTTAGAAATAAATCTATATCTATGATGGAATCATTCATTATAGTTTATGAATTATTGGGGAAATGATCCAAGGAAATTGTTATTATTCATTCTTTTAATGGTTTATGATTAAGATGACATGTTTATTATAAAGCCTACTTTTCATCAATAGTTTATACCTTCATAAAATGATTATGATGCCAATATCATTTAATATTGTATGATGTGTTGAATATTTATAATATTTTTTAGGATATATTAATGAATATTACATGATTTGTGGGTCCTATATCCCCCTCCAATTTATTGGGTAACGATTTATATATCTCAGGTGATAGATAAGGCCAGATTCAGGGGGTGAACCCATTATAGTAACAAATGGCTAGAACCATGATTGAACTTGGTATAGTAAAAGATATTTTCCCTCATTTTGTTTTTTGGAGTGAACCCATTCCACCATAAGTTAATAGTTACTATCACAAACTAACAACATCAGTGGCCTGAGCCATAGTTACCACAAGCCGACCACCATAGGCCATGGGGTGGAAGGAAGTGAGGAATGTATAAAAAACATGAGGAGGAAATTAATAATGTACCTATATGGCCACACACAGCCATCTAGATAAAAATGTACAAATGAATATAAGAACATACTCAACACTTCTAGAAAGTCATCCAAGCATGCATGATCCTCTAGATTGTAAAAAATAATGTTTTTTAAATAAAATGTAATGTGGAAAAAGACACCCCGAACCATTTTTATATTATATGATGAAATAACTGTAACTGTAAGTAGTTGAAAGTGATCCCCTATAATGAATCCCAAAAATGCCCATCGTATACGACCCAAGAACCCAATATCCCTAATCTCCTCTAAAGTCATTGTTTACCTATCCAGTATCTATATAAAACATGACATGTGTGATAAAATCATTTATATGTGTGAGTATACACATACCTAGTAGGACGCCCTTAAATTTGAAGGGGGAGAATTAAGAGATATAATATAAGAGAAAAAAATAGATTGAAAAATTTATAGTGAAAGAGTGATGATGAACTCAACTTGGAGTGAAAGTAATCTCATTCAAACAGAAGTGGATAAAAACATTGAGTATATAAAATTATCATCATGTATTCGCCAAATATATAAGGTGAGTAGACTCATTCAACCACAAGAGTCTAAAAACCTAAAGAAGGCAGAAGACCCTGCGTCTAATCACCTACCCTAGAAAAGAAGTAACAAAATCAATGGTGGGGATATATAGAAAGATTATTTATATATATATATATATTCTCAGTAATATAAGCCCAAATGAGATATTGAAGGGATCTATATCTCACAACACCCACAAAGAAGACATGTAACCGACAATAAAAAATGTAAATCAATGATTCCCAATATATGACACATATGCCCATATGTAATTGTCCAAAAAAAGCCATGATTTTCACCATACAACACATTCTTGGGGAAATCCCCAAAGTTGAGGATACATTCCCTAGTAAAATAGTATTGTACCCCTCTAATGGAGCCAGGGAATAACATCCCAGCTCCACTAGAGGGTACCACTTAGATGATGTCTAGGACTCACTACCCAGCTCAACATGGATGGTACCTCTTAGAAGATATCAAGGATCTACTGCCCAACTCAACTAGATGGTACCACTCCCAATAAATCAATCACCAATTGACCTTATAAACTATAGGGTACCACTCTTAATATGATTAAGAATCGCCACCTATCTGAACATGATGGTACCACACTAAATACATTGATGCCACATTGCCCATATCAATTGGAGGGTGCTACATAGAAAGTGTCTATGGTGATTCTTTCGTAATCACTACAATCGTCATGTGATTATTCAATTGGATTCATTATTTGAACATTCAACATGATTTCATGAAATTCACAACTGAGGGAACCATCATGATCTATATGGGAAAACACATAGGAAATAATACTCATTGGAAAAAATATGTGTTTAAATGAAGGAGATACAAAAGGATAAGGTTCCATTAAAAGAAACCAAGGGATACACAATGTGTGGTGTGACCCCCATGAGACGGGATCCCATTTCACATCAAGGTTTTGTCCCTAGATAGTAGATAGATCCTTGTCTATTTAATGATACATGCTATGTAGGTAGACTACACTTTATGTCCTATCTAACTGGGATATGGTCCATTTGTTGCTCTCCATGATTGTATACAAGAGTACACAGTCTTGTACAGAACCCCATGTACTTCAATATGGTTTCTTTTCCTTGTGACCAATCACACGTGTTGTCTATGTAGGAATGGGGTACACGACATGTGAGGGGGACTTCATGCCTTTTCCTCCTTGATATTTCTCAATCCATATACACTTCTATGGAAGGGGATACATGACACGCATTTAACCATGAACGTGGTGAGTAGTCAAGATTTTTATAGAAATAGTAAATTAAAAATCCATGCTTGAATCTATTTGATCCTCCACTGATTACACATTGAATCAGTTAAAAAATGGATGATCTAGGAATATATTTTAGTTCTCAGCCATCTCTCATTGGAAAAATACCATTTTTCATAATCATTGTTTCACTGTTAGTAACATACACTTCTGCACCACCATTAATTGAGATTTTGATCATTAATACCGAAAACAATAATATCGACCTTTAATTGATCCAATATATATGGTTAGTTAATCATTTAATTCATGTTATTTTTAATCCTCCCCAAATTGAGGGGGTCAGATCGAGTACATTACCTCCCAAAAAAGTCAAACCTGGACTGCGAGGTTCCAACTGGTGACGAATGTGATGTAGATTGTGGAAAAAGGAACAAAACCAGATTTTGAAGGATCTATGTCAAGCGTTCGTGGAATATTGATCACGATTTGGTTAACCGAGGTAAGATGAAGAAATAAAACATGATATTTCAGTACATGGGTACATGAAATGTTTGTAATTATAATCATATTAAAAATAATATAGTTCTAGACATTAAATTTAATCGTGTATGCATAACAAATTTTTTAGCCCTATCGTTATTTCATATCATTCATTGAAGAAGAACGCATTTGTTGACAATTGGAAAGACGATGTTGCATATTGATCTTTTCTGTTCAGAGAGTCATTGTTGTTCAAGGATAATTTTCAATGGAATTAAGGAGATATCAACCTTCAGTGATTTAATGATTATGAGTATAACCATTGGAACGTATCCCTGAACATGCATTTATAAAATTTTCATATTTTTCTATGTGATTTAATGTATTAATTGTTCTAGTAATCATACCACCAATAAGTGAGGTGTTTTTACATCCCTCACCAGCTCATTATAAGTCCCACCAAGGGTAAACACAATTTTATGGACTCAAACATTGTCTCAGAACTATGATATGTTCTACAACAAAAAATTAATCCCATTTTCTTTATATAGCTACTCGTGGACAATATAAAATATTTTTATTATTTTTAGTGTAATAAATTGTAAGCACATCGGGCCACAAAATCAAATACCATCTCAGTACCTATATAAGAAAATATATGTAGAAATATTTCAAATTTTTATAAGGGAAAAATGGGTCTCGACCTCATTCCAAATTTCATGATTTTCATCCTCAAAAAAGAATTACTAGGAATACAACTTAGGATACTAGGCATGAACATAGATCCAATGCTCCCAGGAAAACTCACACATGTTCTAGGGATACCAAAACACATAAAAAAAAATTTATGATTCTACCATGAAGGGTACACTCTTACTGATCCTCAATCACCAGCGGTTACTCCACAAAGGTGGATCTATCCTCATGGTCTAGCTCGCCCCATTCAATAATGTGTGTAGGGACTTGCATGTTTATACTCAATTGTGGTATATCGAATACGTCACGCACTGACTCCAATTGTAGGGGTTTGGAAAAATATTTAAGAACCTTCACCAAACCTATGAATGATATTCAACATAAGGATGAACCTCGAGGATAGATTTCCCCTCTAACTGAACCTAGACAATATTTTTTTGGAGAGACTCTAAAAAAATCTGGTAACCTTGAATAATCTCAAAGGATCTACAATGTAAATATTCATAATATATTAGTCCCCTTTAGCCCATCCTCATCCTCTCATAGATGACATGAATATTATTAATTTTCACATGGATAATCTATGTGCACTCAAGAGATGTCTCACCAATCTCTATTCAACCTAAGGGTGACCATTAGGGTCTCATGTAGAGGGCCTCAAAATGATTCATATCGATGGTAGAGTGGTAGATATTTTTGTATACAATCTTTACAAAGGGAAAGGGATCAACATAGATCCGACCGATGTTTAACATGCACACCCTCAACATATCCTTTAACACGTTGATATTGAGCTAGATTTATCCATCTGTCATGGTGTAAATGTTTGTATACGTCATCATGTGGGTCACGAATTCATCTATCATGAATTTTCAAAATATTGATGTGAACCACAAATAATTATATGAGACCATCTTCTAGGGTAACAAAAAATGGAGAATAATATCCCATATATAAAACATCCCAAACTCTCAACTGAACACTGCTCTCTAATATCAATGAATTTCACTGACTTCATGATTCAGTCAACTATCACCCAGATGGAGTCATGGATCTTCTATATGTGTGGAAGAATTATGAGAAAGTACTTGGATATGTGACAGTTGAGGTACCAAGAGAATAACTCAACTATGATTCATCTCATGTTGGACCACCAAAACTACAACTGAAGGGCCATGTACATCATCCCCACATTGGGATGTACAACTAGGGGAGAAGTTTGGAACTCCTATACCACCTCTTCCCATATTGTGTTTGGTACCACTGTTCTCCCCTTAAACAAGATCATGTGACTCCTTCCTTTTGAATATCCATATGGTGATTCAACTATGGATATATAAGCATGTCAAAAATCACACTTTATTTCTCTGTTATGTGAATATTTCACATGATCATGAAGAGATGGTATCAACACCTTTGACTGGAAAAAAACATGTACCCTTCTGTTGCACAGCGGTTAGTTGTATGAAGAAAAAATGCTCTGATTCTTCCCCCACTAAGTTATCCTAGGCCTTACTTCTATGGGAACCTACTATAAAGCTTTCCTTTCTTGGTTTATAGAATATATCGACGTCCTAGTACAATATGAACTCCAACATTCATCAATGACTTAGGAAAATTCATCTCCACATGAAGATGCACCTGAGATTTTTGTGGTCAGTGTAATCAAAAAAGTGCTCCCTATACGGTAGTTCGACCACATATTTATAGATATAACGACCACAACCATATCTAGCTAATTTATTTTATAGTTTATCTCATGTGTTATCAACTACGTCATCCCTTATTTGATAAATTAATTTCATTGCATCAACATGCAATATAGAATTGCTCTTGAGAAATCTCAATACACTATGAACACCACACCCTCATTAGGTAGTATAAACACTCTAGAAGACATCATCATAGGCCTAAAATCTTCAATAGGCCTGTAAAACTACTCAAAATTGGTAAATGAATACCCTTTACATGTCCGGGTGTTCAAAGGTTTTACGATTCTCAAGAATATTTTTTCAAATCTCTTATAGTATCCCACAAATTTAATAAATCATTACACCTCTAAAACAATCTTATGTGGATCCCAAGAAATAAAATTATTGATATTAAAACACACCATGTATAAACCATGAATACAAATTACTATCCCCTAGAAGTGAACCTCATGAATCCAGAACTAGATCCCTGAGATATTTTTGTATGGGTGGCTCATAAAAAAGTCAATGATCTTCATCGAGTGTAGTGCATACTCATCTGCTGAGGAATATTTGAAAAGTATTTCATCAATGAATAAGAAATAAAACTATTACATATATAGATATAATACCTACTAAATCAAAGATATAGACATGGTGGTGGAATTCATCATGCCAAAGAGAATTACTAGGAACTCATAGTGTCTGGAGAAAAATCGGAATTCCAACTTTGGAATATCAGTATTCAAAACCCTCAAATGTTGATATGAGATCATATGATAGATCATTGAGAAGCAAAAAATGACTCATAATTTTCCAAAGGGATGGTATATAATTATAAATGGTTACCTGTTCTTTTTCATGTCATGGCTCTGGTGATGATAATCGACATAAAGCCATATGCTCCCATTTGCCTTTTTCATGGGCAATGCTAGAGCTACCCGGGGATAAATGTTCGGTCTAATTATAACATTATCTCAACGGTAACGTATCTATAACTATATCTCACATATATTGGAAGGATACATCCGATATTACATAGAATATATCATAGATCTAAATTTATGAAATTTAAGGAAAAAACTATATCCTGCTTTCGTGGTAGTCCCATATCTAATCCAACAAAAATGATGCAACCCATATTCCTGAAGATCCCACGACATTATGGGATGAACCCAACACATTTATGGTGATTGGAAAAAACCTCATACTCACACATCCCAATTTCTATTCCATGAGATATCTCTCACTGGAAAAGGATAATCTAATCCCATCCGTGAATTAGCATATGACTTGTTTGTAGTCAGTGTCAATCACGACTAGGACTACTGAAATCTAATAAATTCCCAACATGAAGTCATATAGTTCCATCATAAAGACCAAAAGATCCAATTGTAATCTCTCCACTAAGAGATATATCACATTTCTCATAGGTGAATGATACATAAGAAGTGTTCTCTATAGGAACCTCGAGACGAAGCTATTGTGCTAGTGCCTAAACTAGGATCTCCATATCTGACACCAATAGTTTAGAGGTAAAGGAATGTATGAAACATCTCTGTACTAGTAATGTTATATAAGTATAATAATATTGATATTTCACCTTATCATCTCATGTGTTGTGGGTTTATAATCCTCCAAATCCTACAACTGTCTGCATCCCAGGCTTCTAGATCCCTAAGCATGATGTGGGATTCCTGGTGGTCAGGGTTGAAGGATATCATAGAATTGACCACACCCATATCTTCTCCTAATCCAATTCATGCAACAAAACCCTAGGGACCACCCATCCCATGCCTAGGTGATGCCTACTCATAGCGCTACATCTACCTTTGTGGTACAGTAGTTATCTGCATGTGAATCTCATGACATTTAGTTGGGCAGTCTCATGCCATGTGATCTCACCCATCATAATTAAGGAACCTACCCTCTCTAGGATGCTCTAGTCTTCCGGGATGCCTCTAACAACATTCCTGAGTTTGATCATGGAAGGATCTCATGAGTAGTGATTTTAGCAACTGACATCTTCTGGCTATTGCAGATGACTCATCTCTATTGAGCCCACTACTAGCTTTAGATTTTTTGAATCGCTATGATAGAAGTATATTCTTCATTATTTATTTCTCCCGCACCCAAGAATATGTGGGGATGCACAAGGGTAAAATATTGTCTCATATATCTCTTTTTGGTGTTCCAACTCATTCATTTGTGCTCAGAAGTAGTCATCTTGGATCATGTAAAGAGTGTCACATGTATGTTTTCTGAACCACACTTCATAATCAGCCACCATCATCTCTCCCATATTCATCGTTAGAATCTATTGGACATATACATAGTGATAAAGGAGGGGAATTACACCTCATAGAATAACTATTGGAAGTATGGCCAAGAGAGTGTCGAGTCATCATGAATTAGTGTAACAATGCCCCACCAATTCCTTGTTGTACCATGGAAGTGTCTAGATGAAAATGAAACTACCAGATCTACCGGGATGTGGAAAATCTTGAAGATACATGCCACCAAATCTATCCAATATTATACCTCCTGATAATGATATCTCCAAGGAACCTAAGAAGCCTCTTGAACTGGAACTCGTAGAGTGTTCTAAGCCTGCAAATGTCCATCGCCTACTATAATGGAATGATCATCTGATCAACATGTGGAGGGTATTCAACCAACCAACCTAGATGAAGGGGTTATAGGATTAACACTGAACTATTTCTTTATCTCTCATAAGATAGTCTCATAAACTATAGCTTGTATATTGACTGATTATCATCATTGATGCATCCTAAAATTTATCAAAAAGTATTGCGATCAGATGAGTACATATATATATATATATAATGGTGATATGGGTCAAGGATTTCATTCAAATACTCAATAATATATGATGCATGTGTCGTTAATTAGTGCAAAAAAATTCTTATCAAGCCGATTATTCAAGAAGGTATTCAGGGTCTTGGTGAATGGATACATCGGTCGTTGCATCAACACTATACTCACTGGATTGTGAGCTGCACTCGAGATACCTTGAAACTAGTTCACTAAATCATATAAAATATTCTTAAGGGGATATGTATGAACAATATCTGATTGAATGAACTGACTCTGATACCATTATGTCATGAGCCGACCAATTATAGGGATATATCCACAACTACCCCAAGACCACCTTAAATGTACAGAGGTGGAAAGAAGTGATAAAGTCAAGAATAACTCAAGGAGGCCTTTTCCTATGATCTATTATGCACACACACAAAAATACCTATAAAACAGTTCAAAGGTAAAGAACAAAACATTCAAAAAATATAAAATGTAAACCATGTGTGAAAGAACCTCTAGAAAACACAAAAGTATGGTAGTGTAAACTGAAATTAAAGTAGAAAAATACATTCCCAAAAAGAAATATTTCCAAACCTCATAGATCTATAAATTTAAACATCTGGAAGAGATCCCAGATCAAGAACCTCTTTCCATGACAACTGTATGTGGTCCAAGAACCCCATATCACTATTCTAATATGAAGTCATGGTTGATCTGTATATTTTCAGCATAAGACATGACATGGGTTGGAAAATCCCTGGTAGGGATGAGTGTAAACATACCGATCAGGACACCCATAATGATTTATTGGGAGTCGTAAGAGATACAATAGATGATAAAGACAATATATAGAACACGATACAATGATAGAGCACAACTCATCCCAACAAAATACATAATGTATGATTTTCCAAAAAGATGTGGATAAACACATTGAGTAAATGAATTACCCTTCGAATCTTTGTGTATGATTGTAAGAGAGTATAATTGTAATGGGCTGGGTTGTTGGAGGTCCATTACTTAGGAAAAATCGGATGTTTGATGTGTTCTGGGTGGTCTCGGAGGCCATCCCAACTTCTCGGTGAGGTTTGACCCACAGTAGGCCTACCAGTAGCCTTAGCCCACCGGTAGCATGCCTACCGGTAGTTCGGTCTACCGGTAGCTGCTGCCTACCGGTAGCTCGGCCTACAGGTAGCTGTGGCCTATCGGTAGCTCTAGGTTACCGGTACCTCTTTCCTACCCCTGCGAGTTTTTCCAGTAGCGCTTCCTTTTTTGCACAAATTGGGGGTTAAACCCTATTTTGACCTATTTAAACCTGTTTTAAATCCCATTAACCCCATGTGGGGACCCTTTAATGACATGTGGGGCCGCGTAGTCAACCCACAACCCCGCTCGTTATGCAGTGTCGCGTTATTATCTCACTATCTCAACCATCCCTGGCCTTTATAAACTAAAGGGTCCTCCATCGGTTTCTTTTTCCAAATCACCCTGCGATAGATTCGTCTGATCGTCCTTGAGTTCTTCAGGTCAAACCCCTATAATTTTTACACCTCATGTTCCTCACGCATCAAGAGAAGCTTCGATCGTTGATCAATCAGGTAGGGTTTCAACTTCGTCTCTCATTTCTGTGTATCTTGCGGGGTGGGTCCGCTACTGCTTCTGTTGAATTGGATGAACCAAACTTAAATGAAGATAATAAACGAATTCTAAAGAATGAAGGGGAGGGGTGTGACTGATGATGCTATTATATTTTTCTCTTCTTTCATGATTAATGGTTTCTAAATTGTGCGGGTTTATGCCTAATTAAAATCATGGCCATTGGTGGTCTTTCTCTGTGCATTAATGAACCCTTACATATGGTGTTGGTCATGTAAAGGAAATTGGTTAATTATGTATATTAGCCTAAATAAATTGTAAGCACCAGGATCAATCCTTTTCTGTGATAACTTTGGTTAAAGTACAACAGAATTGGAATCATGGAGTGTGTTAAATCATGTAAATCTGAAAAGACCGGCATGGTCCTGATTTGTGTTGGTGGCAGTGGATTGGTTGTTTTTATTCACCGGTCGATTGCTGAGTGATGTGGTTGGGGATGGGATCCCCTGTTGTTATGGTTTCGCTAGTTGTAAATTTGAGGTTGTGGGGTTACCAAGCTTATATCACGAATTGGTGTTGTAACACCCCGACCCCAGTTTCCTAGTGTACGTGCATTATTGCATAACATTGGCATGATCACAAAAGATCAAGTCTCAAAAGACCGATTAGTTTAGTAGTTTTGGAAACACTAGATACATTCATAAGTCTTACATTACATAATAATGTAAAACATAACTAAAAAAACACCCTCCCTTCATATCCCCTTCTACTATACCTACAGGTCATTCATAATATACTTCATCACATCCTGTAAAAATTAAAACATTGAATGGGGTGAAATCAGATGCTCAGTAAAGATAAAAATATAGCGGAATCTTTCATAAATAAACAAAAACATTTAAGACAATGTATACTAAAACAAAAGCCTTTTAAACTTGAACTATAGAATAATATGAAAAATATAAAATGAAATAATTCCATTTAATTATTCACATGGATATTCTACTGGTCAAATAAGCACATGAAATATTAATAACCACATTCATAATGATGGAATGCATAATTCCAGACTATCATAACCATGTTGCCAAGGCCTCGTGCCAAGACAACAAATAAGATTTTGTCAAGGCCTCGTGCCAAGAAACTAGTTTGTCTCATGATACCAACCGATGCATCGAGGAAATATAGCGGGCTCCACCCGTCACTTATTAAGTCCAATGAATTCCTCATATGAATAGGATTAATCATATCATAAACCATTTCATAATCATATCACTCAAACATGCATAAAGGAAAAATAACATTTCTATATTTCAATCACAAGATATCAATAAAACACATTGATGTAATAAAAACACTTTCAAAACCATTTTGAATACTAAAATAAAAGAAAATTATAACTTGGTATCTATTTTTCATTTCAAAAAAAGTTATGTCTTGCAGAGGAATCTGAATCTCAAATAATAGTTACGACGGCGGAGAAGTCGTTGTCGCCACATATGTAAGAAAAAAACATTCCTTTTGTCGTTTAGTAAAAATGATTCATATAAAAAGATTCCTTTTAAATAAAAGTAAAAGTCAAAGGGGATTATACACCGTATAAAGGAATGTTGTGTATAAAACCAAATATGCCTCAATGAAATGAGATTGAGACGAAGTCCCTTACAAAGATAATTTTTTAAATAAAATAGATCTATTGTTTTCATTCACTATATTTACACATAAAGAATGTATAAATACAATATAGGACATAATAATGTCATGACATATTTTGAAAATAGGAAATTAACCCAAAGAATAGAAATTAGGTTAAGAAGTTCCCTTACCTCGTGTCCGACATTACTCGATCGTTCATTAATATCCTAAATAATAAACTAGAGTTAATTCTTGTTTTCTTAAGAACCTTTTTCATTTTCATTATTCCTTTTATATCACTTATAACCATGTTATGAACATTATGTAATTATTTAAGTTAATAATGGTCATTTTGTTGATCTTTGGTACTTGAGTCAAAAATAAACTTCTTATAATTACAAGTTGTTCATGTGGTAAAATATCCATTATATCCAGAATTATATTCATGAAGTAGATATCATATATATCATATATATCCAGTATATACATTCATTTATAATTTTACATAACATTTAGAGGTAAGAAATGAAATGCACCGTTCATGGAGATGGTAAGCCGTACAAACGCATGAACGTTGTTTTCATTTCTATTTCGTATTTTATGGAATGAAATTATAATTATATAAAGGTAAAAAATAATTATAGTATAATATCATGTATACTACTACTTACTCCATCCTTTATACATCCCACGTATGGAATTAATGATTCAAATCACTTTGAGGGGGCGGTAGTCCGCACTTCATAAAATGAAATTATCGTGTTTACCCATAATGGAAATCATAAAGGTATGACATAAATGAAAAATATATAAGAATAAAAAAAACATAAAAATAATATATATATCATATATGAAAATATTTTCCTCAAAATCGCCACCATTATAGGTGTTAAAAGAATATTGAACAATCATCATTTCATGATGCAGTATTTTGCCACCCACAGAAACATAATGTTCTTTAACCATTAGACGAAGGTGTGTGTAAGTTTAAATAAAATACTTATCATAATTACATCATATTATATTTATGATTACTGGTTTTTTTACAAAATAAAGGAATAAAAAGAGTTTAAGGGGTTGGAGAAGCAAAATAAAGCAAAAGAACATTAGAGAATACATTACATTAAAATCGGGTAACTCTTTTTGATTTGAGCCAAAGGATTACTTGGGAAGACTTATGACCAATGTGAGGCTTCTAAGAGTAAGAGAGGGAATTCGAGAGAGTATATGGGAAGAGGTTTTCCGAGCCAAATGGATTTGAATGTGTGAATAAGGTGGTAGTGGAGGGGGCCTTTTATAAGAGGAGAGGAGGGGCACTCTTGGAAAGATTGAAATGTTACATTATTATGAAATTATTTTCAGATTCTAAATGTCCCAAAATGATATATTTCAAGGATAAGGTTATATGGGTTCGAAATATTCTCATACAATAGGTTTTAGACATGTTTAAGCCTTAGATTTTACATTATTGTTCCATTTTAATTAAATCGTTAATTAATGAGGTAATCGATGCATCATCATGGTGTCATAAAAAAATTTAATTTATTTAATGTCTAAATATTATAAAAAAATATAATGATGTAGGAAATATTTTTATCTTTCCAATTAATATTTATATTCTAAATGTTAACTTATATAACCCCATGTAATAATTGTTTTAGTAAAACAATACATGTTTGTGACAATTTTATTTTAACTTTAAATAAAAAGTTTTTAATGTCATTTTCTTACCCATGTGGCACCATGGTGTCCCCAAGTTGACCCATGGATTTTTATGGTCGTCCATGACTCATAAAATAATGGTAGGACAAGTGTAATGGTATTTTCATATTTTTATAATATCATTTTTACCTTAAATTTCACTAATTACCTTTAATCGCGATTAATTAAACTTAAAAGTTACTATTCACCAAAAAATTATTTTAATCCCATTCAACCAAATTTAACATCTTAATGACAAACATGTATGTATGATTTTTGAAAATATATTCACAGAAGTGTTAATGTTTCATTTAAATGAAAAATCAGTTTTTTAACTACCACTTAGTGGTTTCACTATTCATCAAAAATTGAAGTTTTTCAGAACAATGTCAAATTTTCACCCTAAGCTATAATTGATATTATGGATTAAAAAATGACGTCTATTTTACCAAATTCCAAACATATAGGTTTCATTAATTATTTTTATAATTAATTCCCACGGTCACAATAAATAGCTTGTTTTTAAGAAACATTATATATCAAAACATTGACAATTGATTATGTCCAATTTCAAAGTATAATTAATTATAATAACCACCATTGTATAAAATGGTAAAAATATATTCTAATTTTATTTTAAAACCACTAAATTGTATAATTTATCACTATAAATTATTTTGATTAAAAAATTGTTTTTAAGTATTTTTCACTATTCATAAAAAATTGGAACTTCTCAGAAAAATACCAAAAATTCAACATAGGCTAATTTCGATATTCTGAATCCAAAAATGAAGTCCATTTTGAAAGATAAAATTTATAAAATTTCAAAAATTATGTATTTCTATTCATAACGGCTACTTTGATTGGTTGTGGTGTGTGTTAGAACTCGAAGTTGCGTACAACACACGCTACTGTATTATTCAAGGAGAAGTGTACCGTGGAATCTTGGGGTGTTACTGGTGTGGGATCCTCTATTGTTGAGAAACTGTTGACTCCTGGATTTTTGGAAGATGGGGCAGTATCTGGGAGTTTTCTTTGGTTCTAGTACTTCGAGGGATCTCCCTTATCCCTTTAATGTTGTGACTTTGCAAGAGAACTCGGTGTGAATGGATAAATTTTTGTTGGTTGTAACTTTTCCCCTTGGTTGTTCTTATGATGTCAGTTTCCCAGTAGTGCAGAACATATTTAAACATTATTACTGAACATGAATGAAAGGATGGGACAATTGGGGATTTGGTTTGATATGAGTTGTGACTTGGCATGAGTGATGTTCTCTCCTCTTATGAATTAATAGTAAGGATAGTGTTATTTAGTCTGGCTGAAGAAAAACCTAGATTGGGTGAGTGCTTGTAACCTATACATATACTTGTAGTTTTGTGTTTCTTATTCTCGCACCACCCAAGTTGAGCACTTAGTACCGAACACCCCCATTTCATGGGGGAGGGTGTATTTACCAACACTACTATTAGTGGCTGGTTATTAGCTCCTTTCGTGTCCCTTTCCTGGATAGCCCAACTATCTTCCGGAAGGCTGTGATGGCCTGAAGTCCACTATTTTCCCACGAATATTTGAGTAGGATGCCATGGTGGTTGGCACAGGTGTGTGCCGGAAGGCAGTTTCCCATTGTCTTCGGGATGAGGCCCAGGTGTCTTCAGGTGTGGTAGTGGATCTTCTAGCCCAGGTGTCTTCGGGTGTGGCAGTGGTTGTTCTGGCCTAGGTGTCTGAAGGCGTGGTTAGATGAGACAGTTGTGGCCCAGGTGTTTGCGGGTAGGGATTGGAAGTGGGACTGCATGAGGTTACGACCTAGGTGTGTGCGGGCGGGGTGTGGTAGTGGGACTGCGGTGAGAATGGCGGGATTGGTTCTATGCATATGATGTCTTCAATAACTAGAGGGAAAGTGGCGCAGGGTACCCAAACATCGATGTGCTACTACTATACATTACTTGACTTGTGTTATTTTGGGAGTGTGCCTTGGTGAGACTTGGTTGGTTAGTTTCCTTTCTAGGTGCTTGGTTTTCTCTTTTTCCACGGGGCATTATCATGCCTCGCCACTTGTGCACGAGATTATTTGGTTTTCCCTACTAAGTATACATGTATGGTCACCCTACATATATAAAGTTTATTTTAGGTTTCCATGAGGACTTTGGGGATCGTGCTGGAGAATACTAGCTCGGACCATGTGATGGATCATCACAGTTGATGTTTTTCTTTCTTTTGTTTTTTTTCTCTTTTTAGTCTCCTTATACATTGTGGTTTTTACTTTTGTAACATGCATTTAGAATGGTTATTGGCTTTACTTTTACTTTCAATTTGGTGTTGTGGGACTTACTATCTTATCTCTCGATCCTATTAAATGAAAAATGGTAATCCCTTCCATTTAGTGTGTGATTATATACCCTTGGATCTGGTCGGCACTCCGGGACCTATTGAAGGCAGGTCTCGGGGTCATTATCACTCTTTCAACTTAAAGATGGAAGGTTCTGGAAATCTACTAACCTTTCCATCCTTTTGGTGAAGGCGGGTCGTGACAGAATGGTATCAGAGGTGAGGTTGAGAGATAGGATGGAGTCTGTAGTTAAGCAAAGTGAGGATTGCTTGGGATGGTGCGGAAAAAGTGTTGGGTGACCTTGGTGTGTGAATTAGGCCAGGGAAGACTGGCTAGGACACGAGATTTTAGCCCCCCCCCCCGCCCGTGATTCGATGCAAGGAATATGGACCTATCAAACAACCAAGTGAGGCCACAATGATTTCAGGGTAAAGACCCTAGGAAAGGTACATGCTTCATAAATTACATGTGTTCTCATGCTTCTGGGGTTTTTTGGGAACTTGAAATAAATAAATAGTTTATAAAGTTTTAAGAACAATATTCTGCACTACTTGGGATTTGGAATTTCTTGTTTACCTTGCAGCTATGGCAATCGGGAGACGACCACGAGTTGTACGGGAAATCGAGGCCCAAGAGGATGACCTGGCGAATCGAAAAGGGCTGTCCGTGAGGGGAAAGATGATCAGTGGCAGAGGACGCTTAGAGCCTTCCAGCGACAGACCCTCGAGAAGTACAAGGGTAGCACCTCTGACATGAAGACGAAGGGTTGGTTGGAGGAGCTGGTGATAGCCTTCGTCTTGATCCGAGCTCCGACCGAGTACTGTGTTCCTATGGTCGTCATCTAGATGCGGGGAGCAGCGTGTCAGTGGTGGACGCTCTACCTGGGGGAGAGGAGAGAGGCTGAGGTGGCATGGGCTGATTTCGAGAAGGAGTTTCGGGGGGAATTCCTCTCTTATACGATGAAGGGAGAGAAGAGGCAAGAGCTACTCTCCCTCCAGTAGAGGATTATGTCGGTAAGGGAGATGGGGATCAAGTTCAAGGACCTCCTCTGATACGCCTCAGACCTCTTTCCAAATGAGCAGTCTTGGGAGAGATTTTTAAAGGAGGCGCTCTGACCCTCCCTCTAATACGATGTTACCCCCTTCACCTTGCCGACATACTTTGAGGTCCAGAAGAAGGCTGAAGTGCTGGAGAGGATGCACACGTTGGGAGGTGTATCACGAGAGGGGATCCAGCTAGGATCATCAAAGGGGAAGGCTGTCAGCACCAGACCACCAGCATTAGGACCCTCTCGGTTCTGACCAGTAAGGAGTAGGCCACATCAGTTCTTGTTCTCGTCCCCTGGTCCTCGTCCTGTCCCTTTGGGCCTAGGACCAAGGTGCTTCACATGTGGGATCCATGGACATCTCCAGAATCCGTGCCCGGACTAAGTTCAGTATGGAAGTGGCAGACAGACCCAGCGTCCGCCTCAGCAGCAGCTTAGCTAGGACCTTCCAGCAGCAGCACCAGGGGCAGCGAGCTCCCGCTCCCCTGAGGGCAGACCTTGCAGGGGGAGGCCAACCTCAGGGCACAACTCAGAGACCTCGACTAGGGCTTGGTCGGGGATGCGACCGACAGTCGAGGTGCAGAGGAGCTGGGTGTGGACAGTTGCACGCCGCAGACGCAGCAGTTCCAGCAGGACCGGAGGATGTTTGAGGTACGCTCAGTTTGTTCAGTACCCTTACTCATGCCTTGATTGATACCAGAGATTCTCACTCCTTTGTTGAACCTAGTCTGGCCAATTCTCTGGGCCTAGATGATGAGATACTTCCAGTTCCCCGGGTGATGAGCACACCAGTCGGAAGTTAGACCGACTTGTTATATGTTTTCCAAGGATGCAGACTGATGATAGGGCCACATCAGTCGGTCGGGGATTTACTACTGCTACAGATACATCCATACGATGTCATTCTAGGCATCAAATTTTTACACTATGTGGGTGTCTTCATCGACTGATTTTGAGGAAGGGTTGGGTTCTCAGACTTTGGTGGCCGACATGTTACTTTCACTGGCAAGCGGAGAAGTCAGAAGGGCAGCAGGCGAGAGGAACCCCTCAACTCCTTGTTAGCCGAGATGTCAATAGAGCCAGTAGATGCTGAGATGGTGGAGGTTCCATGAATCATCAGAGAGTTTATGGACGTCTTTCATGAGGAGGTAATGACTCTACCCCCTTGATGTGATATTGAGTTTGGGATAGACTAGCAGCCCGGTGCTCGTCTGATTTCGATGGTTCCTTACCGGATGGAACCTTCGGAGCTACGGGAGTTATGGATTCAGATCGATGATTTGATAAATATGGGTTATGTTCGACCAAGTATGTCACCGTGGGGTTCTCTATTCTTTTTCGTAAAGAAGGCAGATGGTGGTCTCAGGTTGTGCATATACTACAGGAGTTTGAATAAAGTAACGATCAAGAATCGCTACCCTCTTCTGAGGATAGAAGATATCTTTGACCAGCTGAAAGGGGCAGGATAGTTCTTGAAGATCGACCTCTGGTCTGGATATCACCAGTTGAGGGTGAAGGCGGGCGACATCTCAATGACATCCTTCAGATGCAGATATGGGAACTTTGAGTTTTTGGTTATGCCCTTCGGCGTTACGAACGCCCCAGTTGTGGTCATGTGGCTTATGACCTCTCTCTTATGGGAGTACCTGGATCGGTTCATAGTTGTGTTCATTGACTACATCCTGATCTATTCAAGATCATAGGAGGACCACGCGGAGCACCTGAGGATAGTTTTGGAGGTCCTCTGATGGCACCGGCTCTATGGGAAGATTTCGAAATGCAAGTTCTGGATGCGAGAAGTGCACTTCCTTGGGAACGTAGTGTCCGAGCAGGGGGTAGTGGTGGAACCAACAAATGTTGAGGCAGTTTTTTCTTGGGCAGCACCAAAGAATGTGGAAGGGGTTCGTAGTTTCCTCGGGCAAGCGGGTTACTATCGGAGGTTCATACCCAACATCACCCGAGTTGCAGCCCCTTTGACAGCCTTGACCAAGAAGGACCAGGTTTTCGTGTGGAGTGAGCAATGTGAGTAAGCCTTCATCTATCTAAAGGATAAATTGGTTAGTGCCCCAGTGCTGAGACTACCAGAAGAAGGGGCGGCGTATGTGGTTTTCTGTGATTCTTCAGGGCAGGGCCTCAGATGTGTGTAAATTCATTGACAAGGGGTGATCTCTTATGGGTCTAGGAAGCTACGCCCTCATGAGAGTAATTGTTCCACCCACGATCTGAAACATGCAGTGGTCGTTTTCACACTGAATTTATGGCGAAAATACCTCATCGGAGAATGCTTTGTGGTATTCATGGATCACAAAATCTTGAGGTATGTCTTCACCCAGCGGGACCTAAACATGTGGTAGTGGAGGCGGGTGGAGTTCCTCCAGGATTACGACTTCGAGATTTCGAACACTACAGGGAAAAGAAACATGGTGGATGATGCCTTGAGCAGGAAGTCACAGAGGGATGTTGTCCGAGAGTCGGCGGACACATGGGGGGGGGGGGAGATGAAGGAGTTAGCTTCCCTTATTCTAGATGCGAGGTTGGATATTAATAGAGGTTGCCTATATCAGATGACAGTACAGTCTTCTCTCTTATGTTAGGTGGAGGAGTCTCGGTGGGGAGACTCAGAGTGCGAAGTGATGCGTGACCGAGTTGACCAGGCCAATGCTCCGGAAGGGTGGACGGTGGATGGTCAGAACCAGATGCTTTTTGGAGGAAAGATGTTAGTTCCAATGGTGATGTGTGGCAAGGTTCTTAGTTAGTTTCACAACTCACCCCTAGCGGTACACCCAGGAGTTTCTATGATATACTAGGGTCTGAGGAGATAGTTTTGGTGGCCCGGAGTAATGCTAGAAGTGGAAGAGTTTGTGGGAAAGTGCATAGTGTGTCAGTAGGTGATGGATGAACACTGTATTCCAGGTGGCCTGCTGTAGTCTCTGGATGTCCCCGAGTGGAAGTGGGAGGACATCTTTATGGATTTTGTCATGGGACTACCCAAGGTTCAAGGGGGATACGATGCCATCTGGGTAGTAGTGGACCAGTTGATGAAATCGGCTCACTTTCTGACGATTAAGGAGTCGAGTGCGGTGGATGCTTTGGCATGAAGGTACATGGATGAGGTAGTGCGGTTTCATGGAGTTATAATGTTCATAGTCTCGATTAGGGATGCACGGTTTACCTCAAAAGTCTGTGGAGTATTGCAACATTATTTTGGCACCCAGCTATGTCATATCATTGCTTTCCATCCCCATACAGATGGACAGATAGAGCGGACCATCCAGACCATGGAGGATATGCTGCGGGCATGTGTTCTGGTCTCTGGGGGATCGTGGGTGAGACATTTGCCTCTGGTATATTTGGAATACAATAATATCTATATCTCTACCATTGGCATGGATCCATTCGAAGCCTTGTACGGGAGGCCATTTCGGTCACCTATGTGTTGGACTGATGTCGGCAAAATAGGCATCCTTGGCTCAGAGGTGGTGCAGAGCACGACAGAGAAGGTTCAGTTTATACGGGAAAGGATGAAGGTGGACCAGGACAAAAAAGGTTTTATGATGACACCAGGAGAAGGCCCTTGGAGTTTGAGGTTGGAGACCAAGTGTTCTTGAAGGTCTCCCCTCGGCGTGGACAACAGAGGTTCAGCAAGGGGAGTAAGCTTTCTCCCAGGTTCATCGGACCCTTCAAAGTCGTGTGACAGGTTGGCGATGTGGCTTATTAGCTAGCGTTACCACTGATGCTACTGAGGATACATGATGTCTTCCATGTTTCCCAGCTCGGTCGGTTTCTGCACGACGATTCACACGTCCTCGTCTAGGGAGATCTAGACATCTAGGACGACGTGACCTTTGTGGAAAGACCAGTGATGATCGATGATCGTGAGGAGAATGTGCTTCGTGGGAGAGCCATTCCCTTGGTTCATGTGTTATGTAGACATGGTGGGATTGAGGAGTGTACGTGGGAGAGGGAAGCACAAATGCGTGCCCAGTACCTAGAGTTGTTTTGAGTTTTTTACCGTTCTATTTATACTTGTAGTGGAGCGTTTTCACCTTGTTGGCTATGAAATATGTGGTTTTTCTTTCCTCTATGAATGTGTGTGAAATGTACAGGCTATGGGGAGTGGAGGATCAGACCACTAATCAAGACGCATTAAGGTGGATGCGATTCACCCGTGCGGGCGAGTTAGTGCCGTCTAAAGAGGATAGTATCTTGACATGGGGGAACAGACTCCCCAACCCACACAACTGGGCTGTTTTACATGGTTTTTTTCTTGGTTATTAAGAGTATGGTTTTTTAGCTAACAATGGGGTTCATTCCTGAGAGGTATCTTTTGAGGTTGTATTTCAGACCCTCTATTTTATTGTGGGTTGTTTTGATTCCCGATTAAGAAAATAGTCTAAGAGGTATCTGATGTAATGGCCCGGGTTGTTGGTGGTCCATTACTTAGGAAAAATATGATGTTTGAGGTGTTTTGGGTGGTCTGGGAGGACATCCCAACTTCTCGGTGATGTTTGACCCACGGTAGGGCTAACAGTAGCCTTATCCTACTAGTAGAAGGCCTACCGGTAGCTCGGACTACCGGTAGTCGCAGCCTACGGGTAGCCGCAGCCTACCGGTAGCTCGGCCTACCTGTAGCTCAACTAACAGTAGATCGGCCAATCGGTTGCTCGGCCTACTGGTGGCTGCAGCCTAGAGGTAGCTCAGCTACCGGTAGCTGTCAGCCACCGGTAGCTCTCGACTACCGATGGTTGTCAGCCATGGGTAGCCCTCAGCTACCGGTTGCTCTTGCCTACCCCCAAGGGTTTTTCCAGTAGCACATCCTTTTCTGTGCAAATTGGGTTTTAAACCCCATTTTACCCCATTAATCATATTTTAAAGCCCATTAACGCCAAGTGGGGACCCTTTAATGACGTGTGGGGTTGCGTGGTCAACCCACGTCCCCGCTCCTTACGTGGATTCGCGTTATTATCTCACTATCTCAACTCTCCCTGACCTTTATAAACTAAAGGGTCCTCCCTGGGTTTCTTTTTCTCGATCACCCTGTGATCGATTCATCTACTCATCCTTGAGTTCTCAAGGTCACACACCTACAATTTTCACACCTCATTTTCCTCGCGCGTCAAGAGAAGCTTCAATCATTGTTCAATTATGAAGGGTTTCACCTTCGTCTCTCCTTTCTGTGTATCTTTTGGGATGGGTACGCTACTGCTTCTGTAGAATTGGATGAACCAAACGTAAATGAAGATAATAAACTAATTATAAATAATGAAGGGGAGGGGTGTGACCGATGATGCAGCTATGTTTTTCTCTTCTTCATGATTAATGGTTTCTGAATTGTGCGGGTTAACGCCTACTGAAAATCACGGTCATTGGTGGTCTTTATTTGTGCGTTAATGAACCCTTACATCTCGTGTTGGTCATGTAATGGAAATTGATTAACTACGTATATTCGGCTAAATAAATTGTAAGCACCAAGATCAATCCTTTTCTGTGATAACCCCAGTTAAAGTACAGTGGAATTGGAATCATGGAGTGTGTTAAATCTTTTAAATCTGAAAATATCGACATGGTCCTGCTTTGTGTTTGTGGCAGTGGTTTGGTTGTTTTTTTCATGGGCTGATTTCTGAGTGATGAGGGTGGGGATGGGATCCCCTGTTTTTATGGTTTCGTTGGTTCTGAATTTGAGGCCTCTGCGATACCTTTCTTACATCACGAATTGGGGTGGGATCCACTGTTGTTAAGAAACCATTTTCTCCTGGATTTTGGGAATATGGGGCTATATCTTGGGGTTTTCATTGGTTCCAGTACTTCGAGGGATCTCTATTATCCCTTTTTTGTTGTGACTTTTCAAGATAACCGGGTGTGAATGCATAAATTGATGTTGGTTGTAAATTTTTCCCTTGGTTGTGCTTATGTTGTTAGTTTCCCAGTAGTGCAGAACTTATTTAAACATTAAAACTGAACATGAAAGCAAGGATGGGACAAATGGGGATTTGGTTTGATATGAGTAGTGACTTGGCATGCATGTTGTTCTCTCCTCTTATTAACGAATATTAAGGATAGTGTTCTTTAGTCTGGCTGAAGAAAAACCTAGATTGGGTGAGTGATTGTTACCTATAAATATACTAGTAGTTTTTTGTTTCTTATTCGCGCCCCACCCAAGTTGAGAACTTGGTTCCAAACACCCCCATTTAATGGGGGAGGGTGTATTTCCCAACACTACTATTAGTGGCTGGTTGTTAGCTCTGTAATGCTCTCTTTCCCGGATATCCCAAGTATCTTCGGGCATGCTGTGATGGCCTGAAGTCCATTATTAGCCCAAGAATCTTTAGGGAGGGTGGCGTGGTGGTTGCCCCATGTGTGTGCGGGAAGGCAGTTTCCCATGTGTCTTTGGGATGAGGCACAGGTGTCTTCAGGCATGGTAGTGGATCTTCTAGCCCAGTTCTCTTCAGGCATGGTAGTGGTTGTTCTAGCCTAGGTGTTTGCAGGCATGGTTACGTGAGATGGTTGTGGCCCAGGAGTTTTCGGGCGGGGTTTGGCAGTAGGACTGGTTGAGGTTTTGGCCCAGGTGTGTGCGGGTGGGGTATGGTAGTGGGACTACGATGAGAATGGCGGGATTGGTTCAATGCATAGGGTGTCTTCAATAACCAGTGGGAAAGTGGTGTGGGGTACCCAAACATATATGTGCTACTACTATACATTACTTTACTTGCGTTATTTGGGGAGTGTTCCTTGGTGAGACCTGGGTGGTTAGTTTCCTTGCTAGGTGCATGATTTTATCTTTCTCCATGAGGCATTAGCATGCCTCCTCACTTCTGCATGAGATTCTTTGGTTTTCCCTACTAAGTATACTTATATGCTCACCCTACGTATATAAAACTGCTTTCAGGTTTCCAGAAGGACTTCGGGGATCATGCTGGACCGTACTAGCTCGGACCTTGTGATGGATCATCGCAGATGTTGTTTTTCTTTCTTTTGGTTTTTTTCACTTTGTAGTCTCCTTATACATTGTGGTTTTTACTTTGGAAACATGAATTGGGAATGGTTCTTGGCTTTACTTTTACTTTTAGTTTGGCATTGTGGGACTTACTATCTTATCTCCTGATCCTATTAAATGAAAAAGGGTAATGCCCTATATTTAGTGTGTGATTCTATACCCTTGCCGCTGGTCACCACTCCGGGACCTATCGAAGGTGGGTCTTGGGGGTCATTATCTCTCCTTCAACTTAAAGAAGGAAGGGCCTGGCAATATGTTGACCTTTCCCTCCTTTTGGTGAAGGCGAGTCATGATATGAATTCTCAAAACTTGAGAATGAGATGATAAAAATAATATGGAATACCCCGAGCTTCATATCCTCCCATGGAATGAGAGAAATGAAATTGATGATGAATAAATAAAGGAAGAATATATATATATATATATACTCCCAGTAAAAAATACAAATGAGATAGTAAGGGGATATCCATCTAACAGCCCAACATAGGAAGAAGTATAACCAATAGTTCTAAATTTCCTTCAATAATTCCCAATATCCCACGCATCTGCCTATATATAACTATTGAAGCTGAATCCATTCCTCTTCACTATGATAAAAAGTTAATGGGAAAATACTCAGTGATGAGGACCCAAACCCTAGTAAAATAATAAGGTACCAATCATAATACATTAAAAACCCACTTCTGAACTCAACTAATGGATTCCACTCAAAATATTTTAAGGAACAATATCCCAACTAAGCAAGATGTTTTACTGTAAAGAAATCAATGACCCACTGCCCAGTTAAATAGAAGGGTACCAATAAGAACATGTCGAGGTCCCACTACCCAACTCAACTGAAGGTTGTCACTTTGATGACATCGAGGACCTACTGCCGAGCTCAACTGGAGAGTACCACTTACATGATATTGATGACCTATTGCCCAACCCAGGTGGGGGGGGTACAACTTAGAAGGAGTCTCTAGTGATCCATCCATGATCACTACCATCATTATAAATTAACTTAGTAAGTTTTATTCCCATAACATTCAACATTGTATAATGGAATCCAAAACTAAGGGCGCAACCACTTTCTAATTTAAAAAACACTTGTGATAAGCTCATCACAGCCTAAAATAGGAGTTCAAATGATCGAGATATCTATGATTAATGTTTAAAAATAAGAAACATGGGGTACATAGTGTGTGAGGGGACCCACACATCATAGGGTTCTACTTCATAGCCTGAACATTTCTCTGTCCATGACATAACTCCCTATCTGTGTAATAGTACATATCATGTCGATGGACTACACGACATGTCATAGGTCATTAGGATAGGGTCTATGTGTTACTTGGCGTGTCTATGTAATAGAGTACTGGAGCCTATATACATCTATATGGGTTCCCATCCATGTGTACTATTACATGGGTTGTCTTTCCAGGGAAGGGGTACATGGTATGTAGAGGGAGATATATTACTTTTTATACATGATATTTCAAAAACCCTATCTGCCCCCATATATGGGGATACACTTCGTGTCTTCATCCTTCAACATTATGTATAGTGGGGTTTTTTCAGAATTCGATAATTCAAAAACCACTCTTGAATCTACTAGATCTTCCATTGATTCTTCCATGTCTCAGTTTTAAAAAGGTGGATTTAGCCATAGATATTGAATCTTGTCTGTTTCATGTCAGAAAATTTTTTCCACTATTCACTGGGTTTCATTTATTATATTTCATGTTTTCTTACCTCTGTCAATCAAGTAAATGATAATTAATATGAAACATTAGAATCCTCACATCATTGATATCCAAGATCTATGAATGGTTCTCATTTAATTATTGTTTCACCTACCCTCTAAATTTGTTTTTCCCAAATAAAGATCAGTACCTCCTGAAAAAGTAAAATGGGGACTGTGAGGATTTAACAGGTGAGGAAAACAAAGCATGTTGGGGGGAAATAAAAAAAAAATTAATGATTAATGCGAATAATTCTCAAAAAAAATACCAGGAATGAAGAATATAGGGTTTGATGAACAATTCCAAATTGATATTTTAGTATTGTGGAATGTGCAAAGGCTAAAATAGGACATATATTGAAGAATGGATTATTATATACTATTGAATTTAATTGAGGGAATTAAAAAACAAATTAAAAATTCCTATATTGATTTTTTTATTATTGATGAAGAATGTGTCTACCAATGATTCTAAAAAAACAATGCACCTTGTTCTAATCCAATCTAGATTTTGATTGAAATTTTATGAGAATTTTCAATGGAAGAAACATTAGATATCTCATATGTGATTTGAAGATTATGATTCTAACCATGGTAATGTTTCCATGACATTACATTTATATTATTTTAATCAAGGTCAAAGTGATTTAAATAATTAATATCATAATTAATTATTCACCTGATCGTACCTCCAATGATTGAGTGGTCCAAATATCAAATTTTGACTCATTCCATGTCAGATCTAGTATAAAAACTACATTATAGGCTCAACTGTGGTCTTAGATTTATAATTAGATCTGCCCACTAAAAGTTATCACATTTTATTTAAGAAGTTTCACGGGCACAATATAAAATAAATTTAATAATTTTATCAAATTAATTCCAAACACATTACACTTCTGAATTACATGCAGTCTCAATGCATAGTTCTAGAAACATATTTAGAAATATTTCCATGTCTTAAAAGAAAAGAACCAAGTAACTATATCTGTGATGGGGGATGGTAGTCTGTCCTTTCCATTTTGTGTATCCCCCTGGATATGCCCTGATTATTTTTAAAAAAGATAATTAACTTCTATGGAATGATTTCATAATCATACATCTCATCCAGAATTCCATGTCATATTCCCATGATAGTATCCCATATATTATGCTCTTGGTTCACTCATGATTTAGGTCTTTTGAAAATTCATTCTTTATTCCATGACTCGTGATTATGATCTTTGATATGCATGATATTATTGTCAAATTTTATTCTCACATTCTCATACCCATATGTTCATGTTATGCTTTTGTATATAATTTATTTAACATTATTGAGTATCTGATATAAGTCTTTCATATGCTTCCATTGCCTAGGTTATGGATAATTGTTTCAATTTAGACCACTAAATGGGAAGATCATTATGTTAAACAGTAATGATTATTCACCAGACTATAATATTTTTTTCCATGTTTCCAAATGTAGTAAAATATTATAGTCAACAAGTATTTGTTTTTTTAAGTTATTATTATTCATCTAAAATGTTCTAATATCCTCATATATTATGATTGGGAAATTATATTTGGTATTAAAGAAATGGTTTATTGACACCTTAGAAACATTGATGAGAAATATTTTGTCGAATCATAGTGATGCATCTATGGTTATCTCAACAGATATCTCATAGAATTAGTATAAGGATGAGTCAAAGTATAGGAAAATTTCCTCATATTTGGTAAATAATAGAGCACATTTTGTCTTAGAAATTCATCCATTTTTGGATACTACCTATGGATGTAGATTTATCACAAATGTATTTAGGGGAAACAATATTGAAAAAATTGTAATGACCATGAATTGATCAGGGAATTTTGAATGGAAATGGGTTGTGTTGAATATTAAGTTCAAAACACCAATGATATTTTTTTTGGAATTTAGGAAACACTAATTGATCCATCATGAAGGATTTAAAAATACGTGACTATAGAAACCCTTGGACAATCCCAAAGTGACATAGATTTATGAAGGATTCCTAATTTAGGCATCAAATAAGTGTATTTAAATTATTATGTGGTTTTCCACAGTGATTACTATTTCTCAAACTTTTTTTAGTTTTTGTTAATGGAGACAAACATAAATAATTATGTTAGCTTTGAAAGTGACAGATGATTTACTAATGTGTATCATATTGAGATGATTACTAGAGAAAAAAATGTTGTGATTATTCCCAACAGGTTTTCACACAATATGATTAACTATATCCACCTTAACCTACTATTATACATATCAAATAAGGGAATGAATTATTTTATAGAGATCAGGAAGTTAATACCATTAATAAATTATGATTAAGTTTGTTATATGTCATGAATGATAGAGGAAGCACTCAAGGCAATGTATCAAAGGGAAGGGAATATTTTTTGACTATGGAAAAGAATAAAACCAAATAAATTAATTGAAAAGATAAAATGAAATGTTTGGTTAAATAAATGGACGAAAATTATTATTTCCTTAATATATCTTCCATTCTTGAGTGATTTTGATGTGGTCTATATGGTAATTAAGATAATCATTGTTGTAAGTAGAAATATCTTGAATAAATTTAGAAATGTTGTATGGGTAAAGGTTTTACTACTAAATATGAAGAGTCTAGGAATAGAATATGAAAAAAGAGGTATTAAGAGAGATGATATGGAAGACTAGTTAATGGATTAAGGATGAGGTGGAATAACAGATGTTTTTATAAGTTTGGATTCATGAATTATGAATTTTGATTATATAGGGATTGTTCTATATAAGTTATTTGGTAAGGATATGAAAGATCATGTTGAGTTCTATAGTTGAATAAGAAAATTGATTTAATGGAAAAATAATATTTTATGGAATAAACATGACTGACGGATGGTTACCATTAATGTATTCCTAATGTTGAGAAAATTGTTATTTGTTTGGATAATGATATGTTAGATAATAATAATGTAAATTGAATAGTATTGATTACCTTGGAAGAGATTAATGATTTGATGAAAAGGGGAGATATGCTATCCTGGATGGTGTATACAACATTTTTGGATTTAAGGAATATATCCAATAATATTGGATATATGTAAGGAATTAACAAACATGTATGTTTTTATTATTAATATATTTGATACCATGTTTCAAGAAAGTACATGTTGAACGTATTCACATATTGGGTATGATTCAACCAAAATCTACACTATGATATATGGGTTATAAATGTTAAACTAAATTTGGAAAATTGAATAACATTCTTTCTATTTTTTTGGATTTTCAACATTGTTAAGTGTATAAAGTTCAATAATTTTTTAAATGGTTTATGTTTTAAATTTAATGAGTTTTTATATATTAATGTATAATTTTTCAATATAGAGATCTATCCATATTAGATTACCAATAGTAGCCACACTATTTGGATGAAAAATAATGATTGAAAAAATGAATTATCACTAATTATATGGGTCCAATGATTTACTAGTACTTTAGGGATAACAAGTCTACCTTAATTTATTAGAGTAATTGATAAAGTGGAAATTGATCAGCATACAACTATAGGGTGAGATTGTGCATATGAAATGGAATGAATTCAAGTATGTTTATATCATTTTGAAAATTCTAGAAATTTTTTAAAAATGATCTAGAAACAATAATATTATTATAGTACCTTCATTTTCGATGAATGGAATGGCCCCTTAGATCATTATAGATTATTGATTTTTTAAATGTTATCTATCCCTGGATCATCTACATTCTTGTGAATAGTAGTCTGTATTATTCGCTAGAATTATTATTTTTCCTTAAATGTACACATATTCAATTAAATCATATTTTCTCTTATGTGGAATCCTTGTTATCTGGTACGTTGGGTAACAATTATGATTCCAAATTTCCCTTTTTAAAAGAAATTTTATTATTTATTAATTCAATGTGGGTTCCTATAAAAAAAATATTATATTATTAAACCATTGATGACCCATACAAATATCTAGGAAGAAATTCAATTTATGTCAAGTAGAATGAATTACCCAAATTATTTATAAATTATTACTTTTGAATAAATTAATATTAATTAAGGGGTTACATTGCACACTACACCTACATATGATTATGATACATGTAAAGATAAAATTAAATTTAGATACACATAATACTGAGTATGTAATCATTTACCAAAAATACAATGTCTATATTGTGTTTCATAAGAAACTGAGCATATATTGCATCACCTGAAATATCGAGGTTAGCATTCATTACATGAATAACATTGTTTAAATGAGACATGAAATATTATTAAAATATTAGTATTTTTTCCCATAGAAATTAGAATTGAGGGTATTAGAGTTATTATCAAAATTATGAAAATATAGTTTATAATATTCACTAAATTAATTACATAGTAACTAATTAATTAGAAATGGATGTAAGAATGATTCGAAAAACAAATTTCTAATTTTTTTTCTCTATGCACAAATGTGTATTATGTAAATAAATTAAAAAAATCACATTTTATAAATTATATTACTGATTATATATATTTTTAAAATTTAATAAAATATTTAAATTTCATCATCTTTGTTCTCTATATAAGGGATAAAAATAAATCGAACTTTATTCATTGAAATATTTTTTAAAGGTTGTTTTACTACTTTTAATGGAGCCGTGATTTTAAATATAATTTTTGAATATTATATAAATAATATTTTTAAAAATAATCTTAATATTTTAATGAATTATGTAAATATTATATTAGGTTGATTTTTAGGTTATTTTCTTAAAATGATTTATTTTTTGATAAATAATGAAAAATTCAAAAATATAATTGAAAAATGACATTTCCCTTAATATATATATATATATATTAGAGTTATATATTTAATTGGAATTAAAGTATAATTAGATAAATTATTAATCAATTAATCCAATTTATGTCTTTGGAATCAAATACACAATCAAATTGGTTTTAAAAACATTTCAAGCATTTCATTGTTTTTTTAAAAACTCAACTTTCTCATCACATCTACATGATTAATTAAAAATGAATTTCTTCCAAATTAGTGAATTGATTTTTTTAAAAATATTAAATGTTGTGAATAAAAATAATATATAATTTATAATATTTCAAATGTGATTTTCAACTAAATAATTAGCAAAAAAGGATAAAATAAATATTGATGATTAAAATAAATGTGAGTTTACAAAGGGACTAAACATTACACATATTGAAAACAATGGCATGTGAAACTATCCAAAACCAATTTTGTTGACATATTTAGACATTAAAACTTCAATGATAATTTATTTTCATTGTTTAATCATTTATAAATGTAAAACACTGGGTACAGTAATCATTTTTCTGAAAAATACAATGTGTGCCCTCTCCCCCACTAACAAAATCCTATCTCCTTTCCTCCTATCTTTTCACTAAATAAAAAATTTCCATCCAATAAAATAAAAAATAACTTATACAATTACATAATCAAATTCTATAATTCGTATATTTTTACGAAATCTAATCATGTAAGTCATTTGTAGCGAACCCATAGGAAAAACTCGACGACTAGGAACTGTTCATCAACAAATATATTTTTTTTCTTCATTAAACACAATAAATTTTTTATATAATTATTTTATAAAACCCAAGTATCCTAAAAATTATTATATGTTTTTATTTTAAATTTATTACATACATTGACACACATACACATAAAATGGGCTATGATGTCTTCATTTGCGTGTTTGATAGACTATAACCTCACGAACAAATATTGTCCATTCTTCCATTACCACCTCTTATGGCTTGGAATAATGATTTATATTCTATTTATGTATTAAATATATTATATTTATATTTTATTGATTCTAATTTTTTATTATACAACACATACCTTCTTGAAATATATTTTTTGGTGTACGATAACATCATTCATGTGTAAAACGGACTACCGCCTCATGAGGCGGTCTGATTCATTCAAGCATTACATGGAGTACACTAAGAAATGGTTTAATAGAATCATGTGATATATATAACATAAATATTCTATTATTATGAATATATATATATATATATATATATCACTCTATTACTACAAAAAGAAAATGGAGACAATGTTCATTGGTACATATGACCTTCTCTCTCCATAAACGATGTATTTTATTAGTTATCCCTAAATTTTAAAGATTACTATAAAAAATATAGTTAATGTATATTATATTTATATAATTTTTACCAATATTATTATTCTGGAATTATGAAGTATGTAATATGAGCATGAATAATAAGTGAACACATATGTGAAATCTGAAGCAAATATTACTAGAAAAAAAAATTAAATTTTTAATTTTTAAAATAAAGTGTCATATAAATTAATAAGTAAATATTATATGTAAATTTATATAAATATATGGTTCAATTATATTTTTATAATAAAATTATGTTTATTATATTGGAGTTTTGAAAAAGTACACTGATAGTGAAGACAAAAGGTAAGGGGTTTTCTAGTCTCACTTTTATTTTTGAAAGACTTATAAATATTCACAACTCATTACTTTTTTCCTAGTGTTTATACTACCATTAGAAATAATATATCATGAAATTAATTTTTTTCATGATATTAAAATATTCATTTTTTTATTATTCTATAAGGCATGATATTCAAAATTCAGTCAAGAAGTAATAGATTTTCGTCTCACTTATTACATTTGTGAGACACATGGTATATTCTACACCAAGGTCTTATATTTGTTGTATATAATTCCAATGAATGTACTAAGTGATTCATCTTTAGAAATTTATTTATATTCAGATATCCATTTTAGTATCTAGCATGAATGGGGTTTAGGGTTCTAATGTTACCAAATCCATAAAGGACTTTTGTGTCAGTTTGTTTTCTTTGAGACGTATGTCATAATGTAAAACTATATTCACTAAGAAATTATATATACCTCACTTCTGGAATATAATTTAATGAATTTATCTATCCTCATGATAATTTATATTGTAAGTTATGTAATTCCTTCATTTGGAATATGATTCAAGGTTACCAAGGTGGATATATTTTTATGTTCCAATATCCCGGCATGTTGAGATTTTTTGTAACTATTCTTAATGAAGATGTTTATCCTCATGTTATTCATTATATATTTATTTTGTTATACCCTTTTTCACTATTAGTTAATTAATATAATTAATAAATATTTTTATGAAAATAATTTTTTTATCATATTTCCTTTGAAAATATATTTTCATTCAAAAACAATGTTTAAAAAAATGTTATTCTATTCACCTATCATGTGTCAAATTTTGTTTAATAATTTTATAATTTTTTATAAAAAGGTTATAAAATTAATATTATTTTCATTTTCAAACCACAGATCATTGGACTTATACCATCAACTTAAAAGGAATCACTATTTGAAGTTGTGTATTATGTACGACTTTCTCCACTGTCATAACCACTCAATTCATTGACGATTAATTTATACATATTAAAAAATATTATAAAAAAGAAAAGAGAATCTCAATTATTTTGGGAATATTTATATATTCAATTTAACTTCAAATAATGTAATTTTAGAAAATTTTAATGATTATACTGCTGGTTAAAAGATTCTTAAAGTATCATTTATATGTTTCAAAGGTTATGTTCAACGAAAAGGATTTCATAAAGTATTTGTGATTAAAAAGTGATTAATATGATTTTAAAACTGTAATAAATAATTTTAAAATGTTATTTTCAAATAAATGTAAAATATAAATTTTTTTATGATTTAATGGTATTTAAAAATATTCTCATAGCATGATTTAAATGTTTTCAGAGTTATTTTCAAATAAATTTGTTTTCGCCTATTTTTATGTTTCAAAAAAAAATAAAATTTGAATGTATATATTCACCAAGAAATGTTTTAAATGAAATTTTAATGAATTATTGACATGTCTCTGATGATATTTTCAGTGAAACAATTTTTAAAATTCTTTTAGGAATGTAATTTTCCATAAAAGGCTATTTCATTAATAAATGTTCCATGTGATCAGTCAAAATACTTCTTTATCTTAGATAAAACTCATTGATATAGTTTATTCATTAATTATGATATGATTCAACAACACCATTATTTTTCTATATTTGAATGGTATAATTTTATGATGATATTTTTTTATGAATTATGTTTCTCTTCCACAGGTTATACCACGATAAAATGGTTATGATAATGATTTAACTTCTTCAGTCATGATACGATGATTTTTTATGATATTATGGACACATATATATTACTATTATATTATTGGGTTGTAATATATGTCCTTGAAATTAATTAGAATGTTATTATATAAATAATTAGATATAAATTTATAGATTGGTGGGTGATCCAAATATAGTAATGAAAGGATAGAGTGAAGAGTGATATCAGTACCGTAAGGGACTATGTCAACCATAATGGTTTGATGGTGAACACATTAAACTATAAAAAATGGTTGAGACTAGATATAGTGGTGTGTTATGCCAAATAGGTATTTTCCCCATGATGTAGCCTAAGAAAATTTGAGAATGCTCCATGATTTAGAGAATTATTTTATATTCTCTAGTGCATTATACAATTCCAAATAATGTTCCAATGTTTTTCTCTCATGTATGATACTCTTGATTCTCTTATGATTCATGACTTATGAGTGGAAATTTTTTTTATATTAATCGGTATTATTATCTGTGATATGAAGGGTATGGTTTTCAAATATTATTATCATGTTCTAAAACACATATGTTCTTGTTATACATACATATCTCGTGTATTTACAATTACAAATATTTTGAGATAGCCATTTCTTATGTTTCATTTATCTTGGTTATGAATAATAGTTTTATTTAGGTTTATTAAAGTTGAATATATTTATTGATAACATTAAAGTTATTTCAAATTAATTGATTAATTTGTTCCATGTTTCCAAAGGAAATAATCTATTACAATCCTTAACAATGTGCTTGAGTAATGTAATGAATATTTTTAATAAATGATGCAATATACTTGTTTGTTAATTATATTTCACTATATTCATCATCAATGGAAAAAATTATTAAACCATTAAAAATATAATGAGATATGTATAGTGAGATTCATAGAGATATTTATAATGATATGACATGGAATTTCTATAATGATAAGTCTAAGATACATCATGTTATATGAATATGTACTTCAATTTTAGAAAATAATTAAGCTATTGGTTTACTATAAATTCTTCCTTTTATATATGTGAAATGTGTATGTTCTTTTGGCAGAGATGTACCTATACAAAATAACTTCGAAGGCACCCTATTGAGTAAGAATTGATCAGGAATTGGCACGTGATAGTGGGTCATGCTACAAAATCATTTTTAATCTCTCAGGGGACATTATTTTCAAATTCATAGAATCTCTATAGACAAAAATTATGGATTTAAAAAGAAGGTCGCTATGAATGGCCTAGAATATATCTAATGTGTCATAGATAAAATAAGGTGTCCTGATTTAGACATTATATAAGTAAATTATCATGATTATATGGAATTTTACTATGATTAGAGTATCCCAAAGTATGTTTATTTTATTTTATAAAATGGTTGTTACCAAAATCAATTTGGTAAACTTTTATTTTTATTGAGGGTTTATTGATAAAAATCTAATTCTAATGATTATTGGAGTGAAGTATGATGAGATTAGGCCAAATCAGTTTTCATGGAACATTATTATCATTATGTAACATAACTAAATATTAGAATAAACAAATAAGAGGACTAAATAATTTGTTGAGAGTTCATATAGTGGATACCATGAAGGATGTATGATTTTTTCCTCTACACATATAAAGCGGGATGAATATCATTGTGGAATTTCTTAATTGGACAAGAAGATGTTTTGACTGTGTAAAATAAGGTAAAAAATAATTCATTTGTAATGGTAAAATAAAAATATTAGTTAATTAAATAGATAAAAATAATTGTTTCCCACATATATTAATGAATTTTGTGTGATTTATATTATTAAATGTATAAGAATTATGCAAATCGATGTGTTTAGATGAAGGAACATTTAGAAATATATCAAGGTGGAACAAGTAAAGATTATATAGCTAGCGGTGAAGAAAATATGATTTACATATGAAAGGAATGATGTTTAAGTATGAATAATAGGAAGCCCAGTTAATAGATTAATGGTGAGGTGGAATAATCTATGTTTTATTGAATTTGGATTCATGAATTTTGAATTTTTAAATATATAATGTTTTTTAGTATATGATTTTCATTGTGGATATGAATGAGCTTGTTGAATTCTTATGATGTCCTAAAAAATTGATTTAAGTTAAAGGTCAAATTTTATAAAAAAACATGACTCTTGGAAGGTATCTCATAATATGTTATAGATGATGACAAAATTATATATTTTTTAATAAATAAATGTTGGATAAGAATAAATTTAATTGGATAGTACTGATTATCTGATAATAGATTAATATTTCATTAAAAAAATAGCTTATAATTACTTGGAATATGTTTACAACATTTATGGATTTATGTAATATATCAAGTAGTATGTGTTCTATGTATGTAATGAAAAACTTGTATTATTTTAAAGTAACTCAGGTAGTTACCATGTTTCATGAGAATACATGATGAATTTATTCACATGTTCTCTTTGTTTAATTCAAAAGATAAATTTTCATATATAGAAGATAAATGTTAAGATGATTTTGAAAATTTTATTAATCTTTTTTAGAATCATTTTAAATTTCATTATTTAGAAGGGTCAAAAAAGAAAGCATTTATAAAATGGTTTATGCTGACTATTGAATGAGTTTTTAGATATTAATTAATTATTTCACCATATATAGATTAGAAAATATTACTTTTACTATGATAAATATATTTTATTGATAATAAAAAATTTATAATTAATGATTTATCCTTCTATATATGGATATTAATATTCATTAGTTATTTAGGAATAAAAATTTCAACTTCATTTCTTAGAGTAACAGATGATGTTGGAATTGATCATGGAATAATAAACGGGTTATATTTTTCATATGAAATAGATTGAAATAAAGTAAATATATCTCATTTTGAAATTTTAACAACATTAATAATATAATAATGAAAAAATAATTTTACCCCAGTACCTTCATTTCCGATGAATCAAATGTTCCCTTATATCATTACAGACTCATTTATTTTTTATTCTTAACTACTATCTTGATCACCCAAATTATTATGGTCAGTGATCTCTATCAATACCCATAGTTTTTTATGTTTTAATTCTATGACCACATAATAACTAAAAACCTCTATTTTCCTATGTGTAATCCATGTTATGAGTTTCTTTGGCCAACCAATTTATTTCAAACATTACTTCTTTAAATGATGTATTATTATTCATTTTTTGGATTTGGGTTCTAAAGAAAGGAATATTCCACTATTAAAGAATTTATTACCAATACAAATATTGAGTTAGAAATTCATTGAGGGGGGTATAATTTCACAGCCTGTGTCAATATGTACTATTTTTAGAATAAATTAAAATTTATTGATGGCATACATTTCACACTATACCCAGATTAGTTTACACTACATGAAGAACTATTTTTATTTTTTGATACATAGAACATGGATTTTTTCTTATGTTACATGAAATACCATTTTTTTATTATGTTCCAGAAAATACTGATTATATATTATGTTATGTGCAACACTGATATTATCCCATGTTACACACAACACTAAGATTAAATGAAACATGATATAATATAAAAATATTAGTATAACTATCACAAAACCATAAAAATGGAGGGTATGTAATGTATTTAATATATTTTGAAAATATCATTTTTGAATTATTAAAAAAATTCCTTATAAAATAAATAATAATTATTAAATTTATGATCTATTTAAAAATAAAACAATTTTTTTCTAAAAAAATTGTTTTCTATGAAAAAATTATGGTTCATCAAAATTAACTAAACAAATTTTTAATGAATTATTTTAGTTATATATTTATATATAAGATATTGAATTAACTAGTTAAAATTAATCTTATTGTTTTTCTAGATAACAGATAAGAATAAATCCAATTTTATGCAAAAGATGTATTTTTCTACAAGGCATTATTAACAAAATTTAATATGGAATGTAATTTATTTATGAATTTTTACCCATTTAAAAATTATATTTAGAAAAATAAAATTTATTTTTTAATGGTGAATTTTTAAATTATCTTATGGTGAATTATTGGGATTTTTTCTGAAAATATTCAATTTTGATAAATAACAAAAATGTTGAATTTTAATTAAAATCTATATTTTCACATAATATATTATAAAGATAAATTATCTTTCAATTAATCCAATTTAGGTCAATTTCACCTTGATATAAGATATAAAATCATGCTAACATTGGAACTGTTCTCTTTATAAATCCACTTTCCTTTTAAGTCTGCAAGATGAATTTAAAAAAAAAATTAGTCCACTTCTATGAATTGAATTTGGAAAAATTAATTTGATAAATTTAAATTTTTTTAATTTATAATGACTAATATGGTCACCTTTTTTGGACCAATATCATTTGAAAAAATTGTTAAAATCAATCATGGTGATTAATAGATAAATGAGTTTACTATGGGAGTAGAAATTAAATTAAGTGAAAATGACCAAGAAACCAATCTAACAACCATTGGATAACCATATTCTGACATTACAATGTAATATATCAATCTTTATGCATTATTGAATCATTTTTTGGTGGAAATGAGGGAACACATCACTTTCTTTAGAAAAATACCAAGTATTTCTTCTTACCCACTTATGAAAGTACACCCACAATCCACTACGATTCCAACTTTCAAAACCTATTTGTTTATCCAAGTCCTACCCATATAATATCTTAATTAGTACCCCAACCCATATAGTTTTTAATAAATTCCTTACATTATTACATTCATATAGATAAGAAGAGCCAAATCCCAAAGGACCTAACAATTTAATAATTTTGAAAAAAAAATATTTCAAACAGGATTTCGATTTGGCATTAGGAGTGGGAAATATGTAAGAAAAAAATCTAATAAAATGTTTCCTTGAAAACTCAATCAATGAAATCCTCATCATAAAAATTTAAAATGAAATAAGAATACATGTTATCTCAAATACTCAATGAGGGTAATATAGAGAAAAATATATCATGATTTAATAATGATAATCATCATTCTAAGGTAGATAAATGAACACAAATTCATTATTAATTTTTGGACAAGTCATAATCAATATGGAATGTTAAATAACATAAATTCATTCCATTTAAAGATTGAACTGATAATGAAATACATTCATAGATAATTTCATAGAAAAGTATAATGGATAATAATAATAATAAAATAATTCTCAATGAATTAAATTCATAATTATTATATTCCATGGTTCCTAGGTACCTCATATATTTCATATAATGACACATCACAATATGGTTTAAAACATACCAGGTAGAATCACATATAGTTTGACTAACTCATTTATATCACAAGACTAATGATTCATATACAGAATTAATTAAATGGTCAGCAATATGTGTCATATTAGTCCAAATAAATCCTTATATATTGAATAAATGATTATATTCATAAACGATTTTCCATTACATATATCTATATTGAGTAAAATATATTTATTTTTCCATATTTTTTTAGTTAATAAAATAACTCTCTAAGTGAGCACCATTTAAAAAATTCTATATAGTTTGTAAATATTCATATCCATTAAAAAATAATATGGAGAGGTTAGAGGAATGGAATGGCTGATGTAAATTATTACAATAAATTTATTTTGTAAAGAGAAAGATAAAAATCACCAAATAAGTTTTTACTTGTTATTATTTTTAATCTTATATATATCATAATATAAATGATTATGGAATGTAAAAAACATTTTTATCATATATTTTTGGTATATATGTATTTAGTGTAATCCATAAAATTTAGTTATAGGAAATAAAATGCATAGTTCCTGAAGATTGTAGGTCTTAGGTAAACATAAATGCTGCTTCCAATTTCTTGTCATATTAAAGGATTGTAGAGGGAGTGGTACATATTTAAATCATAATTAAATTATATGAATTATGTTATATATATTTATAATATTTATATTAAAATTTTCGTCGATACATTCCATATACTGTTTGAATGAATCACATTGCTTCTCGAGCTGGTAGCCTTCCACACACAGGAATAATGTAATCGTATTCCCACAAAATGGAAAGCATGTTGTTATGTTTTATATAATATTTATAGAATCATAAAGATAATTAAAATTTCATATATATATATATATATATGTATATATCATATATAAGCTATAAATCCATCACTATTTCCAATAATTAAAGATGGTAATTGAACGAAGGACATCGGTTCACAAGGCAATAGTCCTCCACACGCACTAACGATAGTTGTGTATCCCATTAGATAATGGTTGTGTGGTTGTAGGTCATAACCTTGGAATAATTGTTTTTTTCCAGTTTATTCTTTTGATTTTTTCATATAATAATAATAAAATAATAATTGATGGAGGTGGAGAAGGATATAAAATGAAAACAATTTTAGAATAACATTATATCCTTTTCAGGTTTCCTCCTTTGGTTTCTAGTAAAACATTAAAAATATTTTGTAATTAAAAAAAATTATTCTCGGATAAGGTGAGGTAGTTTGGTGATTTTATTTTAGTATTTCCTGGTGAATACATATTTCTTGAGAGGTGTGAATATGTGGGGAGATTGTGTTACTTTTGTTGTTGAGGAGAAGTTGAATTTATAATAATAGTAAAAAGTACTCAATAGTGGGATGTTAATCATACCAAAAGCAGATCCAAGATTGATAATTAATTAGCTAGATGGATGATTTGGTTTTTCCAAACCTCAAACAGTGAATATAATAAATTTATAATCAATTTTATGTTTAACTCATATGTTACTATATTTTATCACTTATTCTCGTAATGGTAACTAGTTTCCAATCCAAAGTATTTTCTCCATTAAAGATGAAATAAAATTATCCTTCACAAATATTTTAACTCACTAATTATATAATTTTTATCTAATTTAATAATAATAATACAATATTTGTTGGAAATTAATTTAACAAAAGTGTATGTCACATGATAAAAACTACTTAAACCATATTCATGTTATCAGAGTTTTTTACTATTTAATGATCGATATAGTTATTATAAAAGAAAATTTGGTACATGGATAGACTATATTTGAAATCTATAAAAATTTAAAAATTTAATCAAAAAATATATGATTTCTTTTAATAAGATATCAATTAATAAAATATTATTTAATATAAAATAGAATTATTGTAAATTTTTACATTATTATTTTATATTTAATTTACAATTTTCCAGATGATTACTAAATTAGAATAAAATATGTAAAAACAAATGTATCATTTTATATTTATATAAAAAATAATTCTGAAAAATAATTTATTCATGTTTCTTCACTTTTAATATTTTTAGAATCATTTATATTATTTAATTATTTATTTAATAATTATTGTATTAGTTTTTCATACGTATTATTATTATACAATTCATCTATAGATATTAAATATAAATTTTTATGATGTAAAGAACATATATACTTTTATATATAATGTTTACAACCAAACATATATATTTTTTCTTCCATTTAAAATGTATTATAGAAATTGTATATATGAAAAAATATCTTTTTCTATGAATAAATCATTATATGGGTCACAAATATTTAATATGTATCTCGAGGTATCATAAAATTAGAGAATAAGGTTAGAAGGTACAAACTAATTCAATAAAATGTCATTTTAGAGATGTTTCTAGGCAATTTCCCCCTTTTGTTTATTATTTAGTCCCTCAGAATTAATGTTTTTCAATGAGTACTTGTTTCTAATTTTGACTTCCCACAAATAAATTTGGTAAAAAATTAACTTAAACATGATAATCATCTTTATATTTATTATTACCAATATTGAACCCATTTTTCCAAATTACATTTACATAAGTACCATAAATTAGTTTAAAATTAATAATAAAGAGGTCATATGAAATTAGGTTATTAAAGTAAAAATGTTTGAAATTTGATTATGATTTTATATCTAAATTCAATATAAAATTGATTTCAATGACCTTAATTGGATTAATATATTTATATTTTAACCATTTTTACATTAAAACTAATTGAAAATATAATTAACCATTATAAATTATTTAGTTGAAAAGTATACTTTTAATTAAAATATAGTATTTTTCACTATTTATCAAAAAAAGAATCTTCTTAGATAAATAAAATAAATGTTCACCCTAATATATTTATGAAACTAAGATTTTATAAAATAATATTATTCATTCATATATAATTTTTTAGTCTTGCAATATTAAGTTTTAAGATATGTGCTCCATAAAAATTCTATAAAATGACGTTTAGAAAAATCTAGCCTTTCAGGCATAAATATATATTTATTCTTATATTATGTCTGTTATACCTACAATAAGAATTTAAAAACATTTTAGTTAATATAAAATATATAAATATAATTAATATATTAAATTAATACTTATGAAAATACTTATAATGATAAAACACATTTGGCGCATAAAAAATAGTTCTTTATAAAAACACATAATTAATATTAAATTGTTTTTTATATTCATTTATAATTAATTTGAAACCAACAATTTCGGACATATATTTTTATAATTTAGTTAATACTCTTAGTATACAAAATTTAATCTCTTTGAGATAATTTTAATTTAAAGTAATATATATATATATATATATTAAAACATGGTCATTTGTGTAATACAGGCAATTAATGAAAGTCATCATGGTGTGTAATGCAAGAAAAACACAACGTTGTGTGTCACATACACAGTTGAATAAATTTTTTATGTTAGAAAATTTGTTTTGTTATATTATCCCCACATTAAATAAATTTTATCCTAGTAATTTAATCTGGATTTTGGTAATCTAGGGCTTAATATTTTGAAATTCCATTTTTGAATTACAATGTCATAAAAGAGTTAATAAAATATACTCTTAATATGAAGAAAAAAGTAAGTACATATGTAATATAAAATAAATACTTATCTTGTTTCTAGATTGTAGAATAGGGTAGGGATAAAAAACAAGGTCATGGAAGAGAAACTAAAATACACAAATACCGATGAAGTGTGATTGAGAAATTTTATCAAAAGGAACTGTGGATCCATGGAGGGTTAAAGACCAAAAAACCATTACCAAATCTGTGGGAATAAGGTCATTTATATCATAATAAATTAAGGTTATAATATAATTTTTTTAGATCCATTACGTAAGATATATAAACACTTTCACTCTCTAATAATATATGGAATTATACATACATGATAGGTTTTTATTTCATAATAAAATTCTTCTCATTTGGTTATTCCTTGAACTATTTCTATATCATATATTATCATAGTTCTCATTATACGGTGATGTAATAAATTAATCTCAAATAATTAGTAAAATTATCAACTTATAAAATTTCATAAATTTTTATCATTTCAAAATGTTTATGATAAAACACTTTAGAGGGAATGACAATAGTTTCCAAAATGAAAATATGATTAATTGGTTCCATTGTATTTAGTAGAATCCAATTTAATTAATCAATATCAATTTTCACATTATTAAAAAAATTATCTCAAAAAATAATAATGATTATCATTCCCCAACCATGTGGTTTTAAAAAGTTTTATATATTTACTAAATCAATTTTTCTTCATCATTAATACCAATCAACAGAAATTTTCAAACCCTTAATGAAATGTACTTCTATATGATCCTTAAATAATTCATAATACATATAACCATTACATCTCTGATAAAATACTAGGAAAACATAATTATTAAACCCAATTTTAGTAATATTAATCATTAATATTCATCTGTCATAATTGAATAATCTTGATAATGATTCGTAAACCTCTTTTACAGTATCTTCTATTGACTCATTAGAAATTGATTTTTAAAGTATCCCATGTCCTATAGGTAAATAATTTTATAGTGTAAAACTTTTTATTACTTATAATATCACATGAATGATGGAATTTCTCTATATACTTGTAGAAATGTCACAATTATTTTATCTAAGTACCATGATATTTCATTCCAAAATTATATCATGTGGGAAAATAATCATTTATATTATTTCCATTATCCATATTTTTTCTAATATTATTAATGTTATTATTTTTCCTTATTAAGGAATAATACTTACAGATTTATTTCTCTATCTCATTGTAGCATTATATTATTCCCCATCTGATAAGAATATTTTGGAGACTACTTCCCTTCTAAATATTGGGATAATACTGTAAAAGATATGCTCCATCTTACTCTTTAGATCACATGAATTTTTTAGTCTACCATTATGCCTTATCAGTGACATTTATAAATTATTTTTTACACTTGATTAGATTATATCATTATGTGATATAATTTTAAATATCAAAAATAGTGAAATACATAACAAAATTTAAAAAATCATTTATAGATTATCACATAATAACAATTATTTTTTCTCTATGGATAGCTTTTCATTCTAATCATTCATTATGGATTGTAATCAAAATGTACATTATCCTAATAATATCCCATGGTGTTTTCAAATAATGTATATAGTATGTAACATTTTCATGTACCGAGTTACTATCAAGTAAAGCATGATACATGCTGTTCAGAGTTATTAACCCAAGGTATATTTATTCCCTAACCACATCCACTTATACTATCTATATAGGGATTTTCTTCAGGGAAGTCCCACATTATAGATACCTCTACACAAAAATGATATATTTCTTTAGATTTATACTCATATTATATATTAGGGTTATGTTACATAATCTATGTTTTTCATATCTTGTTGAAAATGTTACTATAAAACATGATTTGATATCAAATATAATGATCGTGACCCAGTAACCCAGATTTGTTTCGTTACTTTATTACATTGGAATATATATGAAATTAAATTCATGAAGGAACAAAATTATTCTCCGTTTTCAAAAAACATTTTACCTAAACAATGTCGATATTACATTGGTAATAAGAAATAAAACATATTACATAATAGAGCTAATAAAATACATCCTTAAAAACTCATTTAAAGATCTCTTCATCCTAACTTGAGGAAAGGGGAAAAAAGGGTGAGTTCAAATTATTAGTAATGGTTCAGTATAGTGGATGATATTATGAATTAATAATGAGAATCCACATTGAAATGGAGAAATCAAATCATATATTCAACATAAATATCTGGAGAAGGTATATTAATATAGAAAGGTAAGTAACTGAATCATAATTCATTATACAATAAAAAGAGAATGAAATTCATATGTATATAATTTCATATATAATATTTTATTGATAATAATAATAAATCAATTATCAGTTATGAAAATGACTAATTATTATATTCCATGATTCCTAGAAACATGGTACCTTAATTGTCAATACCTTTCAAAAGACAGTTTAAAACATACATGGTAGGAACTCATATGATTTGTCCAACTGATTCATCTCATGAAACTACGAATACATTTAGGGTCTTACCAAATCATGTTGTGACATAAAAAATAGTTCCTTATATATTGAATTAACTATCATTTTCAAAATCATTCTTCCTAGTTAAATATCGGTACTGAGTAAAGGATATAAATTTGTCAATATTTTCCTAGTCAATAAGATAATAATAAATTTATATAAAATATGTATATAATGATATAAACTATATGAAATAATTTTATCCATTAATGTATATTACTCATATGTAATGGCAATTAAATTTCTAACAGAAATTATTACAGTTATGTTATTTCTTAAATAAATGATAATAATCACAAAAGAAAGCGAGATTGCAAAAAATAATTTATGTTTTGGAAATTTTCATGTCAAATCCCTTGAGATGAAATAATTCAAATAGAAATATAAAATACCATAAAAATTTATTTATTCATTATTTTAAATGTTTAAGGAGATATATATACTCCACATAAAAGTGAGTTGCTTCGTAATAGTTAATTAATTTTATTGAATGTAAATTGTGAAGAAATACCTTTCATTACATATCCTATAAGTTGAAAATTAATTAACCTATATTATAATGTTATTGAGAATTTCGATAACATATATCATAAATATATTATTATTTATAATATCATATAGAATTATTCTATAACATCCTATCTTATGTTTTTCAATTGTGTCTCGTTATTTTCTTCCTTTTTGGTGTACATTTCATTTGTTTATATGTATGTATTGACTTGTTAATTTTTTCCCTATTACATAGATCTTGATATAATTATATAAAATATTTAAAATAAGATTAAATTATCATATATATTTATTATATATAAATTTCTTGTAATCTATAATATATAGATATATGAAATAAATTTCTCAGTTTATGGAGAAGGTAGGTCGTATGCACGAATGAATGTTGTTTTCAATTTTTTTGTATTAAATAAAAGATAAGTAATTGATATATATTAACTTTTTAATTATTTTATGATGTTTAGGTAATATATATAACATTTTTTTAATTAAAAATTCTATAATAAAATCTATGTAACATGTGAATGTATCATATCGCTTCGCGACGTGGTAGCCCATCGTATACATGGATGATGATATCGTATTCCCAATAAATGAAATTAATGATGGAATGTGTCACATAATAACTAAATAAGAAAAATAAATTATAAACATCATATATATCAAAAATAATCTATAAAAAAATCATTATTCAAACCTTTAACAGTGCTAATAGAAGAGAGAACTACATCAGTTCATGAGGCGGTAGTCTATCGTACACACTAACGATAATTGTGTATCCAATTTAGTGGAAGTTTTAATGGTTATAGGTATCACCCATTAAATAATAAAAAATATATTTGGGATAATGAGATCATTATATTTTTACTATATTATAATAATTGAAGGAGGTGGAAAATGATATAAAATTAAGATACAATTACAAGAACATGACATCTTTTTCGAATATTATCATTAGGTTTTCACTAAGATCTATAGTTGATTACATCATGCAGAAACATTAGTTTCAATGATTATGGTATTGAAATGTGGTAGTGATTTATTTATATAATCTTCATACCAAATGGATTTAGATGTGGGAACATGTGGGGTATTTGATTTCTATTTTATAGTTGAGGAGAATTGGTATTCTTTTAAATACTCCAAAGTAGTCAATATTGAGATGTAAATATTCCATAAAATATCCCCATGATTTATAATTAATGAATTGGTGTTATTATTAGTCAATACACACAATATAACAAATTTTTAAACACTTTGTTCCTCAACTCCTATGTTTCCTTATTTTACCATTTTGTTTTTTCATTCTGGAAACTAGTTTTCAAAACTATGTATTTTATCAATTAATATTTAAATTATATTATATCTCATATATAATTTGTACCTAATAATTATAAATATTAGATAATACATATATAATAATAATAATAAAAATATGATGTCTCTTAGAAATTAAGTTTAACAAAAGCGAAAGAAATGTGCAAAAACACCACTTAATCCATAATCGTGTTAAATGATTTTTCACTATTTGAAGAAAAATACAATTATTATAATATTAATAACATTTCTTGGAAGGACCAAATTTTAACTTTGTTAAATTTTATAAAATTACAAGTCGAAAGAGATTTCTTTTAGTATGTTTTAATCACTTAAAAAAATATAATCTATTATGATTTAGTATAAATGTAAATTTTTTATATTGTTAATTTAATTTAAATTTAAATTAATATAAATGACGATTTAATACAAATATATAAATTTCATATTTTATAAAAATGATTTATTAATTTATAAAATAATTGAAATAAAAATAATTCATTCAATTTACATCAATTTTACCATTTTTCGTATCAGTTATTTTATTTATTTCTTTTTCAATAATTAATGTCTTGTCATTTCATAAGAATTTTCAAGTAAATAATAAATATATATAATATAGCAAATTTATTATGACAGAAAAAATTATTTACAAGTAAAAATAATTTTTATAAATTAGCCTATATTATTTCTCCCATTCCTAAAGCATTATAGATAATATAATTTAAAAATGAATCACTTTTGTCTTTTTCCTTAATTAACTTATTATATGGGTCATATTTAGGAAAATGTGTCCCATATACTCATAAAATTACATCATATGGTCATAATGATCTAAATTTGGATATAAATTGGTTTTTGGACTTGTTTCTCAATCATCTATCCCCTTATGATTAATGTTTAGTCCCCTGATAAACTCATTTTCCCCTTAATTGTTGTAATTAATTTAAATTGTTCTAATTATCAAATTGGTAAATAAATAATTTTACATTATTATAAATTATATATTATTCTTATTCAAAAAATGGATAATGTTTTTCCTAATCAGAATCATAGAACTGGTATGAATTAATTTAAAATTAATCTCACAGATAAATTAAGAGAGCAAGTTCTATAAATGAAGTGTTGAAAACATTACATTGTTATTTTTCATAAATTCAATATAAAAATGATTAAAATGTGCTAAATTTTATTAATTTATTTATTATTGAACCATTTTTTACTTTAAAACATATCAATAATATAATTTTACTTTACAAATTATTATTTTTGATTATGTTTTCAATTAACATTCAATATTTTTGTATTATTCATAAAAAATAAAACATGTTATAAAAATACAAAAAATTCCCTAAGATAATTTATACATTCCAACATTAAAAATTAATTTTATTTTATGACAGAAAAATTTATAAATGTTTCAAAATTGAGTTTTAAATTATCTTCACCATTAATATTTGGCAAAACTACCTTTCGAAAAATAATTCCTTTTAAGCATAAAATTGCATTTATTCATATCTTATTACTATAAGATATTTTGGATTAATGTCCAAAAAAGATTATGAATATATATTATATATATTTAATTAATAACACTCACTAAAATTAATTAATTTTATTTATTACGACAATACACATGGGGAGGAAAAAAATAATTTTTTTATAGAAATATTTTATTTTTTATTAATTGGTTTATTATATTCATTTCAAATTAATTTGTAACCATTGATTTAATAAATATAATTTTAAATGTTATTTAATCCTATTAATATCTAAATTTATTATATTAGAGATACTTTTAATTTTTATTAATAATATTTTTTGGACAAAACTCGATCGTGTGTGTAATGCACACTATCGAAGAAAGTTGTTGTTGCGTGTAATGAAAGATAAAATCACTTTTATGTGTTGGATAATAAAATGAATAAAATTAGTTCATTTTATTATTGTTTTATTTTTTATCCACTTCTCTTGTCTCGTCCTAGAATCCATACTTTGGGCTGAAATGAATGTTTAGAGGTACTTTGGTGAAACCCAAAAGAAGATACTTGAAGAAGAGTTAATGGTAATCAATATTTTTTCGTATAATTTACATCACTGACCAAATACATTATTTTAATATAATTATTATATAATAACCATAGTAAGTTTAATATAAAAATATGCTTTTATTTGAAGGTTACATCCTACATCTTCAAACAAATCTGTTAAATGGGTTATGAAGTCATAATTCTAGGGTACTATGGATTACTTCCACACAAATCGATGTTGTTAATTTTTTTGTTACAACCTCTTATGGTCAGGAATAATGATTAAAATTATAATTATTTATGATAAAAATGATATATATGCTGTATTTATTCTTAAATAATTTTTATATAACACATACGTTCTTCCATTCCATTTTGTGGGAATTTGATAATGTTATTCATGTGTATGGCGGCATATCACCACATGAAGTGATGTGATGTGTTCAAGCATTACATGGAATGTAATATGAAAATGTTTAATATACATATTTTATATGCAAACCATAAAAATTATAATTTAATAAAAATATATATGTATGGCCCTAACCTTAAAAATTTTATAATATTGAGTAAACTCTAGAATTCACATTGAGGGTCATTTCAGGTTTAGATTTTTAAGGAATTAGAATATAAGTAATACATAATAACTCAAATTTATACCATGTCGATACCACTACAACAATATATGTTACTTCTATAATATAATATTTTTTGAAGTAATCATGGTTTATTTATCTTGATAAAAATCTTGCTGACTACATCCTTTCACTTACCCTTCCTTATACCCTCTCAAACCATATTCAAAACATGGGATGAGCACAAAAATTACAATAAGTTATATAAAATAGTGAAAAAAATTGTTTTTCCCTGAATATTTATAAACCCATGGAATCATAATAATCCAAACAAACTACATTGAAATCGTAAACCATTAAGGCATCTTATGGAATCGATATCAAAATTACATTATATCCTTTATAGCTACAAAGGGTGGAACCTTCATGGTAACATTTGGAATACCAATATCAGTATATTCCCTTAATCTCTTAAGATAAATATTAACGTTTTCCTCGATGTGATTATCCAATGCATTAGAGATCTATCACAGGATCAACCGCCATCAATTTATCACAGAACCACCCATATACATAAGAGATGCCTATGAAATATTACATAATCATGACAAATAAAACATGCATATAATAAAAAAAATAAAATTTTCACTTTGTAATCTTAAGGAATCATTTCATTATATTGATATAATAAATCCATTCCTAAATCCATTTTCTATAAAAAATACCTAAAAAATAAAATATGGTATTTACTTCTATTTTATAAAAATTACAGCATGTAGAGGAAGAAAAATACCAAATAATTGTGAAGGAGGAAGAAATTTCATTGTAACCAAATACATCAAAAAACAATCCTTTTTTTATTTAGTAAAATAAATCATACAAAAAGATTCATTTTCAAGGAAAATTTAATGAAATTAAATGAAACCGGGTTTATTATACACCATATATAAGAAGGTGATGTATTTTATCTAAATATTCCTTAATTAAAAGATATTTAGAGGATGTCCCATGCCATGAGTCCAACTCATCTTGTTCATTCTTTATCATCATCTTCTTCAGTTGATCACCTTTGCAGAAATACAAAAAACCTATAATAAGGGTGTTCTGCCTAAAATAATGCCTCAAGAATGTGGGGAGGGATTCTATGAATGGGGTTTTTCAATGTTGAGTCAATATGGTTTTCCTTATGACTTTTCCATTCCATCATACTTGGGGGGATAATGTTATGTCAAAAAGGTTTCCTTATGACTTTACCATTCCTTCTTGTTTTGAAAAACACAAACACCTTATCTCAAGGAAAATTTCATTTTACCTTGTGTTTTACTTCTATAAAGAAAAATTTCCATCATCAAGGAAATTTATCCTTAACATGTTTTCATTTTTCATATCATAATTTTTCTATGTTTAAAATTCTGTTTGAAACCACAACCTCAGAATCCTATAATTATCTAGATATGAAGCATTCTGTTTTAGGATCTGAATTCTGAATATGAATTATTGGTATGAACGCCTCTGAGTTCTGACACTGAATTATGATTATGAATTCTTAATATGAACTATTCTATGTTCTGACTCCGAATTCTGATTACGAATTATGGTTACGAATTCTTTTGAGCTCTAACTTAGAATTTCGATTATGAATTCTGGTTACAAACACTTCTGAGTTCTGACTCTGAATTTTGAATATGAATTATAGTTACGATCTCTTCTGAGTTCTAACTTCGCGTTCTCTGAATACATACTCAAAATTCTCATGAGTTCTGACTCCAAATTCACATGAACTCTGGCTCCAAATTCTGAATACGAATTCTGGTTATGAACTCCTATATGTTTTGAGTTGGAGTTCTCTGAATACAGACTCCAAAATCATATTATTTTTGACTCCGAATACTCATGAACTCTTACACCAAACTTTTTAAGTTCTGGTTCCTAATTATTGTGAATATAGATTCTAAATTTCTTTGAAATTCAGACTCCAGAATCCTATATAGTTCAGGTTCCAAATTCCTAGAAAACCAAATCCGAATATCCTTATATTATAGACTCAAAATTCATTTTTGGTTAGAATCTTAACATTAATTTTCTTAAATTCTGAATATTTTATTTTAGTTGTGTAACCATATTTTTTCCAACACGTGGTTTTTTATAAAACGATGTCATGCATTCAGTTACTAACTAATCATTTTATGAGTGACACATGTAGAATTCCCTCTAAAATTCAAGAAAAAATATGACCTTTGGAAGAGGGAGACGACCGTTGAAGCCATGCCTATAAATAAGATCTCATTTGAATGTGTTCACAACGTTGATAAACAGTTATATGACTCTAGAGATTACAAGTTTCTGATGTGATTTCTAGAGAGAGACTCTCATGCTTAATGCATACTGCACTTTTGGTTTAGATTTTCTTCGTGCATATCTGATTGTTGCTCTGTATAATCGAGGGCCTCCAAGGATAGGAAGAAAGAGGTGTTGAATACCTTGAAGTTGAGGGATTACTTTCTAAGAAAGAAAGAGGTTCTGACTACCTCGATGTTGAGGGCTTCCTTGCTGAGGAAGATAGAGATGCCGACTACCTTGATATTGAGGGCTTGTGGGGATAGCAAGACAGACTCAATTCCTCATATTGAGGGCTTACCCTGATATGGTTATGATAGACTTTATTGAAAGTATAAATCAATAGACTTCAGCCAGGGTTGTAGGATACCCTTCTCTTTGGGTTAAAATATTTTCTACTTGTTACTACTTTTGTTACATGTTTTTCATTGCATTTGTATTGTTGAGGAAAGTATAACTATCTTATACTTCCTTATACCTGTACTCTGATTTAGTTAGATTCTATATTCTTTAAGGTAGAATAATTATCACTGTAAACATTCATTATGTTTTATTTTCATAATCACTTTTCCAGAATTGATTTCTCGTAATCATATTTTATGAATCAAGCAAGTGTGTAGACTAAGAGGTTATGTAAATTGCCTTGTTTATCCCTGTTAAAGATAACAATCATTAAAAGTTCCAATGGAATTTTTAAAAGTTTACAATTCACTCCCCTCTTCTATATTGGGCATCTTTAGATACTCCATAGAATATCTATTTTATTTTGATCCTACATTTGGTATTATAGAGTATATTTTACTCACAAACCATATCAAAAATTAGTATCAGAGAATTGGATCAATTTGAATTAATCTAACGATTGGATTCAGAAGATAATTCATCTTATTCTTTTATCGGAATCAATTTTTCAGACTCGTATAGTTCAGATTCATTTTTCCATAGAGATACACTTATTCTTTTTTTCTTTTCTTAGGAATATTTTCCTTGTTTACAAACTTTTTCTATTAACAAGTTTTTGTGGAAATATTTTTCTATAAGATGGCTTAAATCAATGTTGGTTCCATAGACAATCTCAATCCAACTAGACCACCTATCATCGATGGATATTATTAGGAATATTGGAGAGATCGCATGAAGACATTCATTATAAATACTGGTGTTGATAATTTTGTTATACTTACTGGAGGATATAAAATTCCTAACAATGAAGTTAGTACCTTCACCAGTCAAGAAAATCATGAATAAAAAATAAATTATAAGGTATGAAATACATTGTTTTTCTCTATAACTATAAATATATATAGCTAAATTTCATCATTTGAAGCAGAATATTGTATTTGGAAGAAACTTGAAGTTACTCAATTTGGAACGTCAAAATTTATTGAAACAAGAAGATATATGTTGAGAGCTGAATATCATGGATTTATCTTTTCTTTATGGAGAACCCATATATAAGGTGAAACAATGATTCATGACTATTGTGAATAGTTTACAATCCATGGGTGATAAAGGATTAGATAATGAAGCTCATGTTGATAAGATGATAGACGTTATGCCCAATGAATGGGAATCCAAGAGGACAACTATAGATGAGAACAAAAAGGATACTCTGATTTCCTTAGATGAGCTATTTAGAACACTTATTCAATATGTGACTAGAATAAAGAGAGATGTTGATAACGTAATGAAGAAAAATGGGAATGGCAGTGTTGATTTTACTAAGATTTCAAATCTTATGAAAGCAAAGACTCCTGAGAGAGTTACTAGATCCAAATCTAAGAAAGTTATTATCCAATCAGAATCTATTGGATGTGAATCCTCAGAGAATAAATTATCCAATATTGCTAGAATGATGATCAAGATTGCTGGACAGAGTAACTTTCAATCGATATTTAAGAAGAAATAAAATAGAGATAATAAAGATTCAGAAGTCACATGTTATGGATGCAAGAGAGATAGATGTATCAGACCTGATTGTACTATTCTCAAGAGACAATAAAGAAAGGAAAGGCATTCGTATAGAAATATAAAGAAGTATTACAAGGATAAAGCTACTAATTTCTTAAAAGATAATGACACCTGGAGTGCCAGTGGTGGAGGCTCTTTATATGAATCTTCGGATTATGAATCTTCTGGACAAAAGAATCTTGGTCTAATAGACAGACTAACTATTGAAAATAATTGTTTAATGGCTAAGGTACACAATTGTAAATCAATGAACAACATTTCTTTAAGTGAAAATTATAGTAATAATAAATATTATAACTCTTTGGATGAGGAATCTCCTTTCCGATGAATATAATACTTTACATTCATATGAACAAGTTTCTTGGTTTTCCAAACACCTTGAGATTGAGAATTCAAAACTCATGAAAAAATTTGATAAGGAAAAATCTAGGAATACTATTCGTACTAAGGAAATATCAGTTATTTTTAAATATCTTGATAAGAAAAATGTTGATTTTGAAAATATTTCAAACTATCTTGAGGAAGTAAATTCTGAGATGAATAAACTTTCTAAGGATCTAGAAAACATAATTTCTATGAAATTTTTTTTCGATCCAAGCTCTTGTTTCAAATCAAATGTTTTAGAATACAAGAACATGGTAATAAAACTGAAATCTGAAATCCATACATTGAGGAAGTGTTTGTCAAACATTACCTTAGTTAAAGAAAATTTTGATAAAATGTATTCCCAAATCCGACCTCGAAGGAATAGTTCTGGTTTTGGTTATACTGGTTTTAAAACAATTTTTAGTAATAATTACTTTGTTCTCCAAAGTACTCCATTCTGCACTATGTGTCAGTGTGGTGGACAATGGGAAAAAAATTGATCCTTATACAAAACCTAGTCTTTAGAATTTCATAAATCCTATTTTTTCTAAAAAGATTCGGGTGCCTAAAATTTTTCTTTCTGAGATTTCCATATCCAGGAAAGTTTGAATTCTGAAAACCGAACATTTTCTTATTTTTAGGAAAATATAGAATGTATGAATAATAATACATGGTACATGGATAGTGGATGATCGTGAAATATCACTGGTAACAAATCTATTTTGAAAAGATTATCAAGACAAAAAGAGGAAAAGTAAATTTTGGAGATAATGATTAGGCAGAAATTCTTCGTCTAAGTAACATTGTTCTTCTTGGAAAAACATTTATTTCCAATGTTTTATTCATTAAGGGTCATAAGCACAACCTCATTATCATAATTCAATTTTGTGATGAAGTTTAACATGTGAATTTTAGGAATGAAAAGTTCTTAGTAGACAATTCCAAAGAAGAGTTTATTCTTTCTGCACATAGGCAAGAGAATGTTTACACACTAAACATAGAAGGCCATAGGATCCAAGAACTACCTTTCCTTAGTACAATAGAAGTTCATTCATGGTTATGGAATAGAAGGTTAGGACACTTTAACCTTAATAACATATAAAAACATTCAAAGAAAATATTAGTTAACGATATACAAAAGAATAGATTTGATTATTCAAAAGTTTGTGACCCTTGTCAAAATGGAATGAAACATTAATCAAGTTTTAAATAAGTCGGTGAAGTCTCGACAACTGATGCATTATTAGATAGTGCATATGGATCTCTTTGGTCCTACATGAACTGGAAGCATTGGGGGAATGTATTATGTATTTTTCTTGGTTGATGATTACACCAGATTTTCATGGGTCTATTTTCTAGCAAAGAAGTCTGAACCTATTTCTTATTTCAAAAGTTTTAGAGCACAAGTTAAAAATGAGAAAAATATTTCATTGAAAACTATTCATAGTGATCATGGTGGAGAATTTAAAAATTCAGAATTTGAAATTTTTTGTTGTAGAAAATGCATTACTCATAACTTCTCAGAACCTAGAACATATCAACAAAATGGAATTGTTGAAAGAAGAAATAGAATTGTTCAAGAGATAACTAGGAACTAGTTGAGAGAGTATTCTATAGACAAACATTTTTGGACTAAATCTGTATGTACTTATTGTTATAATATAAATTGAGTTTTGATTAGACCTTATCATAATAAAACTCTTTATGAGTTATGGAATGGTTGAAAACCTAGTCTTTCCTACTTCAATGTTTTTGGTGGTATGGTATTCATTCTTAATACTAAAGATAATCTACACAAATTCACACGAAATATGATGAAGGAATTTTATTAGGGTACTCTACAACTTCTAAGGCTTATAGAGTTTTCAACAAAAACACTTATACGGTTGAAGAGACAATACATGTGAAATTTTATGAAATTGATCTATTTGTTTTTAAATAACTCCATCCTACATCATCATATGTGTTTTCGAAAATTGATTATCAACCTTTTTTAGAAGATATTTCCGAAAAGGAAAATTCCCAAGAAAATGTTTCTGAATCATTTACCCCAGATTGTTTTCCTACCCTATGTCGATGAACAGGTTTTACAAAACCCAAATCTGTTTTTTCTAAAGATTCATCCTAGAGATAGCATCATTGGTCATGTGAATCAACCTGTATGGATTAGAGGTTCCTTAAGAAATAAAGTAGAACATCTAGAATTATTTTCCCATTTAGAAAAAAAATCACTGATGAAGCATTAGTTTATGATGATTTGATTAAATCAATACAAGATGAACTAAATGAATTCAAAAGGAATAATGTATGGACATTGGTTGAAAGACCTAATGAAACTTCTATTATTGGAGAAAAATGGGTCTTCAGAAATAAGTGTGATGAAAATGGAATCATTGTGAGAAATAAATACAGACTAGTTGATAAAAGATATAATCGACAAGAAGGAATATACTATGAAGAAACATATGATCTAATAGCTAGAATTAAATATATTCATATCTTACATACTTTTGCAGCATTCTATAATTTTGAACTTTTTCAAATGGATGTTAAATGTGATTTCCTTAATGGGTATGTTCAAGAGGAAGTCTTGGTTGAAGAACCTCCTGGTTTTGAAGACACAAAATATCCTGATGATGTTTTTATACTTACAAAATATTTTTATAGACTTAAGCAAGCCCCTCAAGCTTAGTATGATATAATTACATGATTTTTTTTAAAATAACTATGTTAAGGGAAATGCAGATCCAACACTTTTTATAATGAATTATATGAAAAATGTTTTTATTGTTCAAAATTATGTTGATGACATTATATTTGGTTCAACTCAGCAATCATTAACCAATTCCTTGCGGATCTATTGAAATCTGAGTTTGAAATGAGTATGATGGTTGAGTTAAAATTTTTTCGTGTTTTTCAAATCTCTCAAAAACAAGAAGGGATATTTATATCCCAACATAAGTATATTAAATAACTTCTTAAAAATTATGGATATGACAACACTAAGTTTATATGTACTCCCATTGGTTCCTCAAACACACTTGATCTTGATGAAGCTGTGAATCCAGTAGATCAAACATCTTTTAGAGTTATGATAGGAATTTTACTTTACTTAATAGCTAGTCATCCAGAATTAATGTTTTCAGTATGCTTATGTGAAAGATATCAATCCAGTAATAAGGAATCTCACTTAAAGGCAGTGAAAATAATTATTTTCTACTTGACTTTTGTGGATGTAGAATGGATAAAAAGAGTACACTCGGAAGTTGTCATTTCATAGGAGATTCATTATAAGGCCCCTGCCTTAAACCTTACTTAATCTTGAGTTATTAAAATATTACACATTGAGGATATTTTCTGGTTTAGAGTTTTAGATAATTAGACCATAAAACATGCATTACATCCCAAAGTGGTTACATAAAAGGTAGTATTCATTTTTCCCATCAATGAAATCATTTTTAAAATAAAACATGGGTTCATTCTTGACACTTCCTTGACACTATCATCATATCATGTACCTTTCCCTTGACCTGTGAAAAACTTTTCAAAAACTTGGGATGAGCATAAAAAGCTCAGTAAGGGATATAAAAATAGGGAAAGGAAACATGGGTACATATATACATAAGAATGAAATCATACTTTACCCATAAAACATAATCGCTTTATCATACCTCATCAAATCATGAATAAATCATAGAAATCATAACACATAAAGGTAACTTGAGGCATTCCTAACATTCATACGTTGGGAGTAACCCTCTTGGTTATGTTTGGAATACCCATCACAGGATATTCCCTAAATCTCTTTGGAGAAACCTTAACGTTTCACTTCTTTGCGTTACACAATACATTGGAGAGCTATATCAGGGTCACCCGCCCGTAGTTTATCACGGAACCACCCATCTTTATAATAATGCCCAAGAACCTCAACATAATCGTATCACATAAAACATGCATAAAGGAAACATAACATTTCCACCTTTCAATCACAAGATATCATTACAACACATTGGTATAAAAACATTATGAAAACCATTTTCAATACCAAAATAAAATAAAAATAAAACATGGAATTTATTTTTCTTTTAAAAAAAGGTGTGGCTTGTTGAGGAAGCCGAAACTCAAATAATGGTCACGGCAGCGGAGAAGTCATTGTCGCCGCATACGTATGACAAAAACATTCCCTTTTTTCATTTAGTAAACGATTCGTATAAAAAAGATTCTTTTTTAATAAATGTAAAAGTGAAAGGGGTTTATACACCGTATAAAAGAAGTTTGTGTATAAAACAAAATATGCCTCAATGAAAGGAGATTGAGACGAAGTCCCATACCTCGGGTCCGAAATGACTCGATCGTTCTATAATCTTCTGAATAATAAACATGAGTTAATTTCTAATTTCTTAATAACCTTTTTCAAGTTCTTTATTCCTTTTATATCACTTATTTACATATCATGAACACTATGTAATTATTTAAGTCATTAACAGTCGTTTTAACGATCATTGGTACTTGAGTCAAAAATAAACCCTTTATAATTACATGTTGTTCATGAATCCATTATATACATAATGGTATTAATGGTGTAGATATCATATATATATTATATATCCATTCCATGCATGCATTTAAAATATTTCATAACATTTAGAGGTAATAAATGAAATGCACTGTTCATGGAGACGGTAAGCCGTACGTACGCATGAACGCTACTTTCATTTCTATTTCGTATTTTATGAAATGGAATCATAATGATATAATGGTATATTATAATTCCACAATAATATCATATACAAAATCATTAATTAAATCCTTTATACATCCCACATATGGCATTAACAAATAAAATCACTTTGAGGGGGCGGTAGTCCGCACTTCCTTAAATGAAGATATCGCGTTTACCCATAATGGAAACCATAAAGGTATGCCCAAAATGAAAAATACATAATCTTAAGGAAAATATAAAAATATTATATATCATATATAAATATATTTTCATCTTAATGGCCACCTTTGAAGGTGTTAAAAGATTGTTGAACAATCATCTTTTCGGGAGGCATAAATTCGCCATCCAGGGAAACTGTATGTTCATTAACCATTAGATGTAGGTGCGTGTAAGTGTAGCTCAAATAATCTTATAACAACATCCTAGTATATGGAAAATACTGTTTTTTTTATAGAATATATGAATAAAAAGAGTTTATGGGGTTGGAGAAGAAAACTAAAACAAAAGAACACAAGTGAAGACATTACCTTAAAATCAGGTAACTCCCTTTGGTTTGAGCTCAAAGGCTTCCTTGGGAAGACTTCTGCCCAAATTTTGGCTTTAAGGAGTAATAGATAAAAGTGTAGAGACAGAATGGGAAGGGGTTGGCCGATCCAAAGGTTTTGGAAGTGTGGGTAAGGAGGTAGAGGTGGGGGCCTTTTATAAGAGGATAGGAGGGGCACTCTTGGAAAGTAATGAAATGTCACTTTATTTTAAAATGATTTTCGGATTAAAAAGGTCCCACATTGATATAATTCAAGGGTATGGTGATAAGGGTTAGATATCCACACATCAAATAGGTTTTGGACATGTGTAGGTCATAGATTTTACATTATCATTTCATTTTATTTAAATCCTTTATTAATGAGGTAATCACTGCATCATCATGATGTCATAAATAATTTAATTTATATAATGTCTAAAAATTATAAAACAAATATCATGATGTAGGAAATCTTTTTATCTTTCTAATGAATATTTATAGTCAAAAATATGACTTGTATAACCCCATATATAAATTGTTTTAGTAAAACAACTCATGTTTGTGTCATTTTAATTTTAACATTAAATAAAAATATATTAATGTCATTTTTCTACCAAAGTTGCTCCATGGGGCCCCCAAGATGACACATGTATTGTCTTGGTCAGCCATGACACATCCAATAATGGTGGGACATGTGTCTAGGTATTTTTAATTTTTTATAATATCATTTTTGCCTTAAATTGCACTAATTACCTCTAATCGCGATTAAGAACATAAAAGTTACTATTCACCAAAAAATTATTTTAATCTCATTGAACCAAATTTTACTTCATAATGACAACCATGTATGATGGATTTTTGAAAATCAAATCAATGAAGTGGAAAATTTTCATTTAAATGAAAAATCAGTTTCTTTAACTACCACTTAGTGGTTTCACTATTCATCAAAAATTGATGTTTTTCAGAGAAATACCAAAACATCAACCTAATCTATATTTGATATTCTGAATTAAAAAAATGATGTCTATTTTACAAAATCAAAATCATATAATTTACATTAATTAATTTAATAATTAATTCCTATTGTCACGATAAATAGCGTGTTTTTTTGAAACAATAAGTATCAAAAGATTGACACCAGTTTAAGTCCAATTTCAAAGTGAAATTGATTCAATTACCACCATTGGATTAAATGGTAAAAATATATTCTAATTTTTCATCAAAACTAATTCAAAAGATAATCTAATCATATAAATAAATTAGATTAAAAAGAGGTTTTGAATTAAAATACATCATTTTCACTATTCATTAAAAATGAACTTTATCGGAAAAATACCAAAAATTCAAACAATGTAAATTTTGATGTCCCAATCATAAAAAAAGTTTATTTTGACAAACATAGATTATAAAATTGTCAATAGATAGATTTAAAAATGGTGTGCCATCAAAAGACAGTAAAACAATCTTTTAAAAATATTAGTGTATTCCATGCTTATTATTGGATTTATTCTCATTTTAAGCCTCTAAAACACTATCTAATTCACTAATAGACATAGATAAAAATATATACTATTCATTTCTTACTTTGTATGTTACATCCGTCCCCCATTTAGAAAATTGTGTCCCTGTAATTTATTTACTTATCGAATAAATGGGGGTACTTATCCCTCATTGCATTTTCAGATTCCCATGTTGCATCTTCCATCATGTGGTTTTTCCACAAAACCTTTACCTGATTAATCACCTTATTCCTCAACACTTTCTCCCTATGGTCAAGAATCTGGACCGGTTATTCCTCATATGATAGGTTCTCTTCGAGCTGAACTACCTCTAGACTCAAAACATGAGATGGATCTAGCATGTACATTCTCAACATCGAAACATGGAAAACATTGTGTACATGAGATAAAATGGGAGGTAAAGCCACGTGGTAAGCAAATGATCCAACTCTCTCTAGAATTTCATATGGTCCAATGAACCTTGGACTCATCTTTCCTTTCTTACTAAATTGCATCACAGTTTTCCATGGTGAGACTTTGAGAAAAACATGATCACCTACCTCAAAAGATAGATCCTTATCCTATTGTCTGCATAACTCTTCTACCTGCTCTGAGCTATTCTCATCTGTTTTTGTATCACCAGAACTTTTTCTTCCAACTCTTTACAAATTCTGCTCCCACCAGCTTTCTTTCACCCACTTCATCCCAAAAATCTGGAGTTCGACACCGCTTCCCATATAACACCTCAAATGATGCCATCTGTATACTATAATGAAAACTTTTATTATAAGAAAACGAAACCAAAAAAAGATGTTGGTCCCAACATCCCTGATAATCTATCGAACAAGCACGTATCATATCTTCCAAAGTCTGAATTGTTCGTTTTGACTGTCCATCTGATTGAGGATGAAAATTTGTACTAAAATTTAATTCAATACCCAACAACTTCTGATGGCCTTTCCAAAAGTTAGATGTGAACCTGAGATCACAGTCAGATACAATGGAGAGGGGAACTCCATGTAACCTGAATATCTATTTGAGATACAAACAGGAAAGTTAATCTAGGGAAAAAGTATCTCGTATAGCATGGAAATGAGTAGATTTTGTCAATTGATCAACAATAACCCAGATTGCATTATTACCGCGAGGGGTCTTCAGCAATCCCACAACGAAGTCCATGGATATATTCTCACATTTCTACTTTGGCACTGGTAAAGGCTGAAGCATCCATTTTGGTAACTGTCGCTCTGTTTTAACCTATTGACATTTCAAACACTTCACAGTAAAATCAGAAATATCTCTTTTCATTCCATCCCAGCAGTAATAATCCCGTAGATCTCTGTACATCTTAGTACTGCCAGGATGAACTGAAAACGGAGAACTATGAGACTCACATAACAACTCTCTCTTAAACTGTGAATCACAAGGCACACACAATCTCTTCCAAAATCTCAAAATGCAATCATTATCAATGTTGAATTCAGGAAACTTACCTTTCTGAACCAGCTCTACCATTTTCTACAACTCACTTTCTTGCTTCTATGCTTGCTTGATTCTGTCTGATAGAGTAGATTTCACTGATACCTGAAACAAAACAGAAGAACATCCTGCACCAACAACTTCTATGACAAATTTCATCAAATCCTTAAACAAAGGATCATGTTCCAAATGCAACATTGCTAATGAAGCATTACTTTTTCGACTCATAGCATCTGCCACTTTATTTTCTTTTCCCGGATGGTAATGAATTGTACAATCATAATCCATGATTATTTCTAGCCATCTCCTCTATCTCATGTTCAATTCTTTCTGAGTGAATATATTCTTTAAACATTTGTGATCGATATAAATTTCACACTTTACTCCATACAAATGATGCCTCCAAATTTTTAAATTGCAAACAACTACAGCTACTTCCAAATCATGTGTAGGGTAATTTACCTCATGAGTTTTCAACTCTTGTGAAACATAAGCAATTACCTGATCATTTTGCATTAGGACACAACCAAGTATTTTCAATGAAGCATCACTGTAGATAACAAACTCCCCATTCTTAGAAGGTAGTGCCAAAACTGGAGCATTCACCAATCATCGTTTCAATTCCTGAAAACAATCATCACATTCTTTTTTCCAGATAAACTTAACACCCTTCCGAGTTAGCTTAGTCATTGGACTAGATAACCGTGAAAAATATCTAACAATCCTTTGGTAATAGCCTGCCAAACCAAGGAAACTACGAATCTCTGTTACATTTGTGGGTCTTGTCCATTCTTCAACAACCTTTGTTTTTGTAGGATAAATAGTTATCCCATCTTTAGAAACAATGTGACCAAGGAAAGAAATTTGTTGCAACCAAAACTCACACTTTCTTAATTTCCCATTAAATTTATTTTCTTTTAATGTTTTCAAAATAACCCTTAAATGCCTTTCATGCTCCTCTTTACTTTTAGAAAACACCAAAATATCATCAATGAAAACCACCACAAACTTATCCAAGAACTCATGGAAAATTCTATTCATTAAGTCCATGAATAAAGCAGGCGCATTGGTTAGCCCAAAATGCATTACTACAAATTCATAATGGCCATATCTTGTACGAAACGCAGTCTTCAGAACATCTGTTTCCATTACCTTCAGCTGATGGTACCCCAATCTCTGGTCAATCATTGAAAAAAACTGAGCTCCCTGGAGCTGATCAAACAAATCATCGATATGAGGCAAAGGATAATTTTTCTTTATAGTGATGTTATTAAAGGCTCTATAATCAATGAAAAGTCTCATTGAACCATATTTCTTTTTAATAAATAAAATAGTATCACCCCATGGTGATGTGCTAGGTCGAATGAAACCTTTCTCTAATAAATCTTGCAATTGCTCATTCAACTCTAAAAGTTCAATTTGAGCCATTCGATAAGGGGGTTTTGAAATTGTCTTAGCATCAGGAACTAAGTAAACAGTAAATTCAACATCCCGATCTGGTATTATTCAAGGCAACTCATCTAGAAAAACATCAGGATACTCATTTACCACTAAAACATCATTAATCTAAACAGTTCCCTTGTTTTCAACAATATGTGCAAGGTAACATTCATTTACATCTTTGAAAAGTTTCTCGGCCTCTTGATAAGTTATCAACAGTAAGGGTTCATTCTTGTACACAAAATGTATATATTTTTGAAAAGAATCTTCTTTATCTCTACAATAAATCTTAGCATGGTAAATAGAGAGCCAATCCATACCCAGGATAACATAAAACTCTACTAGAAGTAGAACATTAAGGTTTTCATGTAGGTTCTTTCCACAGATAAGGATAGGAAGATTCTTATAAATTCTTTTTGCCTCAACATTTCCCCCATGTGTTTTTACCACAAGTTCAGGAGTCATTTCTTGAGATGGTATTCCCATTTTACTAGAAAATGTTTCAGAGTTGAAAGAATGTGTGGACCCCGAATCAAACAACACACTGGCATAATCTGAAAAAACAAACAAAGTACCTGATACAACTTCATTTGATGGCCCGACATCTGCTGAATTAGTTGCAATCGATTTCACCACCCCTTTCTGCTTGTAGTCTAACTGCTTCCCATCACTCAAGCTCTTTGTCGAACAACCGTTTGCATAGTGACCCATCTCATTGCACTTAAAACATTTCACTAACTGTAAATCAAATTTGGACTTACCATCTCCTTGATCTTTTTCAGTACAATCATGAGCTTTATGTCCCATCATACTACATCGGTAGCACTTTCTGAAATTCAAAAGGCATTCCCCAGCATGCCTTTTACCACATTTATCACAAACTGGAAACTTAGTTTTCATACCATCATAATTTTTTGAAGAATTCTTCCCTTTCTCCTACCACCTCGGTCTCTTCTTCTACTGGTTGTTATAGAATGCTTGATCATCGGAAAACTCCATTTCCACCTTCTCAGCACATCGAACAATCTTTTCATAACTTTTAACCTCACGAGAAGCTAATGCCCTTCGATATTTTGGTTTTAATCCTGAGTAAAAACCATTGATTTTACTATCAAGGTCTCAGATAACATTTGGAGCATACCTTGCCAATCAAGTGAACCTCTCTTCATAGGCAGCCACTGAGTCTTCCTTTTCCCTCAATTCCAAGAATTGTTTTTCCAACCTAAGTCGAACAACCTTAGGAAAATAGTTCTCAAGAAACATACCTTTGAATTCATCCTAGTCAAGAGCATCAATCTCATCAGCGTCCCTGATATTTTTAACCATCGACCACCACTGATCTGCCTCACCCTCCAAATAGTAAATAGCAAGACTAACCTTTTGATTTTCTGAACACCCCATGACATCGAAAATCTTCTCCAGTGCTTTAATCCACCCTTCATCTAACACAGGGTCTGATGATCCTCTGAATGATGGGGGATGTTGCCTCATGAAATGTCCCACCACTGAAATGTTCCTCTAAGGTTGATCTGGCTGATCTCGTGCATGGATACCACCACTAGTTATCGCTTGAGTCAACTATGCCATTACTGCAACAAACTATTCAGTTCCAATTCTGACCATCTCAGGATGCTGATTGGGAAGGTTATTTCCTTTTGTATGCCTTCCTAGCACTGCTTCCCTGTTTCCTATGTGGAAATCCATTCTGAAAAAACATGTCTTAGATGATGCAACATGGTAATCTTAAAATGCTATATCATTTCAAAAAAATTATTTTTGGATAATCATTTAATAGAATTATAACTCCTAAAGTTATCTAAACTGACCTCTAATACCATCTATAAGGCCCCTGCCTTAAACCTTACTTAATCATGAGTTATTACAAGTTTAAACATTGACAATCTTTTTTGGTTTAGAGTTTTGGAGAATTAGACAATAAAACATGCATTACATCCCACATTTAAACAAAGTGGTTACATAAAATATAGTATTCATTTTTCCCATCAATGGAAATATATTTAAAATAAAACATGGATTCTTTCTTGACACTTCCTTGACACTATCATCATATCATGTACCATTCCCTTGACCTATGAAAAACATTTCAAAAACATGGGATGAGCATAAAAAGCTCAGTAAGGGATATAAAAATATGGAAAGGAAACATGGGTACACATATACATAAGAATGAAATCATGCTTTACCCATAAAACATAAGCACTTTAACATACCTCATCAAATCATGAATAAATCATAAAAATCATAAGACATAAAGGTAACTTGAGGCATTCATAACATTCTTACGTAGGGAGTAACCCTCTTGGTTACGTTTGGAATACCCATCACAGTATATTCCCTAAATATCTTTGGAGAAACCTTAACGTTTCACTACTTCGCGTTACCCAATGAATTGGAGAGCTATATCGGGCTCACCCGCCCTTAGTTTATCACGTAACCACCCATATTCATAATAATTCCCATGAACCTCAACATAATTATATCACATAAAACATGCATAAAGGAAACTTAACATTTACACCTTTCAATCACTAGATATCAATACAACAAAATGATATAAAAACATTATGAAAACAATTTTCAATACCAAAATAAAAGAAAAATAAAACATGGTATTTTATTTCTTTTAAAAAAAGGTATGGCTTGTAGAGGAATCCATAACTCAAATAATGGTCACAGCGGCGGAGAATTCATTGTCGCTGCATACATACGACAAAAACATTCCCTTTTGTCGTTTAGTAAACGCTTCTTATAAAAAATATTTCTTTTCAATAAACGTAAAAGTCAAAGGGGTTTATACATTGTATAAAAGAAGTTTGTGTTTAAAACAAAATATACCTCAATGAAAGGAGATTGAGACGAAGTCTAATAACTCGGGTCCGACTTGACTCGATCGTTGTATAATCTCCTGAATAATAAACATGAGTTAATTTTTACATGCTTAAGAACCTTTATCAAGTTCATTATTCCTTTTATATCACTTATTTCCATGTCATGAACACTATGTAATTATTTAAGTTAATAACGGTCATTTTAACGATCATTAGTACTTGAGTAAAAAATAAACCCTTTATAATTACAAGTTGTTCATGTATCCATTATATCCAAAATGACATTCATGGTGTAGATATCATATATATCATATATATCCAGTACATGCATGTATTTATAATATTACATAACATTTAGAGGTAAGAAATGAAATGCACCGTTCATGGAGACGGTAAGCCGTACGTACGCATGAACGCTACTTTCATTTCTATTTAATATTTTCTGAAATGGAATCATAATTATATAATGGTATATTATAATTCCATAATAATATCATATATAAAATTATTAATCACATCATTTATACGTCCCACATATGGCATGAATGAATCAAATAACTTTGAGGGGGCGGTAGTCCACACTTCCTTAAATGAAGATATCGCGTTTACCCATAATGGAAACGATAAAGTTATGCCCAAAATGAAAAATACAGAAGCTTAAGGAAAACATAAACATATTATATATCATATATAAATATAGTGTCATCTTAATGGCCACATTTTAAGGTGTTAAAAGAATATTGAACAATCATCGTTTCGGGAGGCATAAATTCGCCATCCACGGAAACTGTATGTTCTTTAACCACTAGATGTAGGTGTCTATAATTGTAGCTCGAGTCCTTGTTATAAAAACATCCTAGTATATGGAAAATACTGGTGTTGTTACAAAATAAATGAATAAAAAGAGTTTAGGGGGTTGGAAAGAAAAATAAAACAAAAGAACACAAGTGAATACATTGCCATAAAATCGGGTAACTCCCTTTGGTTTGAACTCAAAGGATTCCTTGGGAAGACTTCTACCAAAAATGAGGCTTCAAAAAGTAAGAGAGGGAAGTGGAGAGACAAAATGGGCAGGGTTTGGCTGAGCCAAATGCTTTGGTAGTGTGGGTAAGGAGGTAGAGGTGGGGGCCTTTTATAAGAGGAGAGGAGGGGCACTCTTGGAAAGTAAAGAAATGTTACTTTATTTTAAAATGATTTTCGGATTAAAAAGGTCCCACATTGATATAATTAGAGTTTAAGGTGATAAGTGTTCGAAATCCTCCCATCCAATAGGTTTTGGACATGTGTAGGTCATAGATTTTACATTATCTTTTCATTTTATTTAAATCCTTTATTAATGAGGTAATCGATTCATCATCATTATGTCATAAATAATTTAATTTATTTAATGTATACAAATTATAAAATAAATATAATGATGTAAGAAATATTTTTAGATTTTTAATGAATATTTATAGTAAAAAATCTGACTTTTATAAGCCCATTTAAAAATTGTTTTAGTAAAACAACTCATGTTTGTGTCATTTTAATTTTAACATTAAATAAAAAGATATTAATGTCATTTTCCAACCAAAGTGGCTCCATGGAGTCCCCAAGTTGACCCATGGCTTGTATTGGTCGGAAATGACACATCCAATAAGGGTAGGACATGTGTCTAGGTATTTTCATTTTATTATAATATCATTTTCGCCTTAAATTTCACTAATTACCTCTAATCACGATTAAGAACTTAAAAGTTACTATTCACCAAAAAATTATTTTAATCTCATTGAACCACATTTTACTTCTTAATGACAACGATGTGTGTCGTATTTTTGAAAATCAAACCACAGAAGTGGTAATTTTTCATTTAAATGAAAAATCAGTTTCTTTAACTACCACATAGTGGTTTCACTATTCATCAGAATTGACGTTTTTCAAAAAAATACCAAAACATCACCCTAAGCTATATTAGATATTCTGAATTCAAAAATGATGTCTATTTTGCAAAATTCAAATATTATAAGTTACATTAATTAAATTAATAATTAATTCCTGATGTCATGACAAATAGCGTTTTTTTATTAAACAATAAGTATCAAAAGATTGACACCAGTTTAAGTCCAATTTCAAAGTGAAATTGATTCCAATGACCACCATTAGATTAAATGGAAAAAATATATTCTAATTTCACTTCAAAACCAATTCAAAAGATAATATAATCATATGAATAAATTTCTATTAAAAAGTTGTTTTGAATTAAAATACAACATTTTCACTATTCATTAAAAAAATGAACATTATCAGAAAAATACCAAAAAATCACACAAAGTAAATTTTTATGTCCCAATCAAAAAGAATATGTTTATTTTGACAAACATAGCTTATAATATTTTCAATAGATATATTTAAAAATGGTTTTCCATCAAAAGGCAGTAAAACAATCTTTTAAAAATATTAGTGTATTCCATGCTTAAGATTGGATTTATTCACATTTTATGCCTCTAAGAAACTATCTAATTCACTAATAGACATAGATAAAAATATATATTATTCATTACTTACTTGGGATATTACATTCATTAGTTTCTTGGTCATGAAAAACCCAACACTCTATAGCACTTTCCACTGCTGAAGCTAAATATGTAGCTGCTGGAAGTTGTTGTGCTCAAATGTTGTGGATGCAACAAACACTCACAGACTATGGCATGAGTTTTACAAAAACATAAATTCTGTTTGATAATACATGTTCCATTGAACTCAGTAAAAACCCTACACATCACTCTCATGAAAAGCACATATACATTAGGAATCAATTTCTTAGGGATTACACAAAAAAAGAGATACCATTCTTCAATTTATCAGAACACAAGATCAACACGCTGATATTTTCACAAAATCTTTTCCCTCTATTAGATTTGAATACATTAACAAAAAATTAGGAATGATAACTTTAAGGTAATATTCCTCATTAAATTTCTAATAAACCAATCTTCTTACAGTAATTAACTCTTTTTCATAGGGTGAGTACATTTGTTTGTTAGTTTTTCAAAATTTTCGTAGTATGTTTTTCCAAAAATTTCATAATAAATTTTTTAAAAAAAATTTGTAATGAAGTTTTCAATTTTTTTCATAATGATGTTTTTCATATTTTTCGTAATGAAGTTTTTTGTATTTTTTGTAATGATGTTTTTCATTTTTTTTAATGAAGTTTTATTTACATTTTTTGTAATAAACATTTACGTAATAGATATTTTCGTAATGAGTATTTTCATAATGAAATTTTCGTAATGAAGATCTGCGTACTCATTTTTTTCTGTACTCAATTTCTTTTTTAGAATCTAATGTACTTAAAAAAGAATTTTCCTCAATATAAATAATTCTCCTGACAATTCGAATGGTATGTTTTTTTTGTGTTTTCGTAATCACCTTTTACTTGCTGGTAGTTTCTTTTGTTTTAATAATTTCTCAAATTATAGTTTTCTTAAATCCGAATGTTTTCTTTTAAAAACCTCAAAAGATCAGATCCTACCAAATTTTCCTTCAGGATATCATTTCAATTGACATATCTGATCAGAAGAATTCTAAGCCATTGGATTGAGATAATAATATGAATTGTCGCATCAACACCAATAAAAGGGGATCCTCGATGGTTTTCCAACATCGGTTTTCATGATTTTCCATGTCGAAGCATTTCCCCACATCAAAATTCCATTTTGGATTTTCAAAAGTTTCTCAATTCCGAATGTCTGGTGATGTTCCATCTCATGATATGTCTTCTATCAAGCCGATTGTGGAGTGGAATGTTTACAAGGAGAGGATGGTGTATCCGAACTTATTCAACAAGTATGACTCAATTATTTTAAAGAATATCAATCTTAATGAATGGGAGAATGTATCCATATCAAAGACAAAAGCTCTAGATAATGTTTTTTCGGATCTACTCAATGAGTTTTATGAGTCAGTTTGATTCATTATGGAAGAAGGTAGAGATAATTTTCATTTAAGAGTTATGGTAAAACATATGCACCTTCTTATACCAAGGTGGATAGCTTGGTAGGGATATCTTATGAAAGGTAAGACAAGTTTTTCTCCCAAAAAATTACCAGATGTTCAAGGAAGTTTCATCAAAGTTAATGCTATAGAGTGACTTGGACATACAAATGTCAAGAATCCTAAAATTTCTCATTAGTATACCAACAATCGGATCCTTGATTTATGGGTTTAGGGTTTTATCGTACCGAGAAAGGGTGACAAAGACACTTTTTGGAAAAGTGATATGTATATCTTAGATTTTTTGGTAAATCTAAGGAAGATCAATCTGATGAAGCATATTCTCATTACGATAGGGAATATCAAGAATGGGAATTTGAGAGCACAAATAATCATGTATCCTTCCATTCTCTACAAGTTGATTGTTCGGTGTCTAGATTCCTTCAAGATTACTTGTAGTTCTAAGCAAAGTAATTGAAAAGTTATGTTAGTTACTTATGATACTTTTAAAATAATGAATGTCATATTTTCTAAATATTATAAATAGTTTATTGATCTACCATTGGAAGAAGCAGAAGCCGTTTCGAATAATGCAGAGGAGGTTGAACCATCGAAGAATGATGGATAGAAAAGAAAATTGAAGGAAGTAGAAGCTGAATATTAATCCCCTAAATCCATAGAAGCTCTATCTATCCTCTAATGACCAAGAAGCAGAAATTGTATCCAGATGAGGTGGTTTCCAAGTGGAGGGAAGACAAAAAGAATTAAAAGGATGAAGAGCCACAGTTTGGTCTAGATCCTGCTGAGGCCTAATCCTTGAAAGAAAAAAGCGAGGAAGACCATGAGAAGCAATACAAATAGAATAATCTTAAGAATAAAATGCATGAGGCCAAAATTTTCAAATATCTTTTGAGAGACACTGAAATAGTAACCGAGACCATTCCTATAAGGAAATCATTATTGGTTTAACCCTTACCAGAGACTCCGGGGAAAGCGTTTTTCACTCCAGAAAAAGTACTTGAAAATGTTGTTTAAGGAAAGGAACCTATAGAAGAAGTACAAGAAGCTTAAAGTAGTGATGATACAACTGGTCTGATAAAGCTAGTTGAAGACTTTCATGAGAAGGATAGTTCATCTAAAAATTTGTCAATACGGACATCTCAAGCTGGATCTTTGAAACACGCTACCCATGGAATTGATGAGAAGGTTAAAGAGGAAGTGAACAAATTATCTGAGGAAGAGAGTTATAATCATCACTTCATTCACCCTGAATATATTGAGGTAGGATCTGAGAATGAATAAATTGATGAATATAAGGTTGTTCAGTTGTCTGAATGTGAGCATAAATCTCCATATGAAGATGCTGTTCCAAGAACCAATAAGGGAAAACATGTGGTTGTTGATACACCTATAAGAGCAATTTTGATGAAGAAGGAAGCTGGTGGATCTTCTAAAAGGAAGCTGGTCAAGCTAGAGGAAGAACCATCCCTATGTAAAGTGTCAGATTCAGAATCATCAGCTCTGGGACATGATTTTGTCATTCAATATCTGAATAATCTTGTTGACACAATTCTAATCATTCCAACCATTGACTCCACATGTCAGATGCATCAATATAGCTTGAATTAGAATTTTGATTCTATATCCATGGAGATGGATAGGTTTGCAATGATTGAGGCTGATTACAAGAAATTATTTATCAACTATGAATCCCACATAAAATAATAAAAGAAAATGGTTAGCTGGTCAAAGAATTTAGTTGATGATTTGAGAGAGCTTCATGGGTTCCATGATGATGCCAAGGATGCTTTTGATATTTAAGACAACAAAATCAAGAATCTCACAAATAGAATTGAGGAGAAGATAAATATTGAGCAGAATACTCAGATTCAGGATTTCAATAATCTGAATGGGAAGTTGAATTATGTTATCCAATGTTTGAAAATGGAAAGGGATCTCTGGATCAAGATTGAAGAGAAGTTAGTGAAGCAAGATGACTTGTTGAAGGCTCATGCAGAAGCTCTGAAGGCTCAGGATGATACGATAAAATCCTTAGTGAAGGAAGAAGATGAAGATCACAAGGACCTAAAGAAGCTGAAACCCATAGTAAAGAAGTTGATACCCATGGAAAGAAAATATGTCAATCCAATCTTTTGTTGTATTTTTTTCCTTGCACAAATTTTTCCTATTTTAATGAAATTGTTGGTTTATTGTTGTTTTTTGGATGTTTTGTACTAATATTTCAGGTACCATAATTTCTTTTACATTCCATAAATTTCATTTTGAAAATTACAAAGGGGAAGAAAGGAAAAATAATTCTATGTTAAGAAGAAATATCCCTAAGTAAGGGGATGTTTATCAAAGGGGGGGTTCTCATTACAAAGATTTCCATACACTAGATAATGAAAAATCTCATTCCGGAATTCCATAATACGATCTATAGAGTTCCAAATCCTAAGGGGGAGTTAGTCGTATTCATCATTGCCAATGTAAAAAAGGGAGATAAGCTTTATTTCAACTTATAAAAAAAAAATCTATGTCCTTATATTCTTTTTCATAAGGATTTTTGTTCTTTAAAAAATGGGGGAGATTTTTGAGTCAATAAGGTTTTTCTTTATGAATTTTCCATTACAAAATACTTGGGAATGATTATTAAGTCAAAATGGTTTCCTTATGTATTTACCATACCTTCTTGTTTTTAAAAACACAAAAACCTTATCTGAAGTAAAATAACATTTTACCCTATCTTTTATTTCTATAAATAAAAATTTCCTTCCCCAAAGAATTTTATCCTTACCATGTTTTCATTGTTCATATCATAATTTTTCTAAGTGTAAAATTCAGTTTCAAACCAAAACCTCATAATCGTAAAATTACGTAGATATGAAGCATTCTGTTTTAGGATCCGAATTCGGATTATGAATTCTAGGTACGAACTCTTCTGATTTCTGACTCTGAATTCTGATTACGAATTTGGGATATGAACTCTTCTGGGTTATGACTCTGAATTCTGATTATGAATTCTGGTTATGAATTCTTCTTAGTTCTGACATCGTATTCTGATTATGAATTCTGGTTACGAATACATAACCAGAATATAGACTTTGAACTCATGTGAGTCTTGACTTTGAGTTCTCATGAACTCTGACTCTGAATTCCAAATACAAATTCTATTTACGAACACTCTTGAGTTCTGAATCTGAGTTCCCTGAATATAGACTTTGAACACTTATGAGTTCTGACTCCAAATTCTCATGAACTCTGACTCCGAACATTCTATGTTCTTCTTCTTAATTCTTGTGAATCCAGATTCCAAATTTCTTTAAAATTCAAACTCCGGAATCCTATAGAGTTCATGTTTTGAATTCCTATAAAACCGAATCCGAATATCCTTGTATTATAGACTCCATATTCAGTTTTGGTTAGACTCCAAATGTCCATTTTTTAACATTCCGAATATAGGATTCTATTTATGTAATTATATTTTTTATTACACTTGTATTTTTATAAAACGATGTTGTGAATTCATTTACAATCTAACTGTTGTTTAATTGAAACATGTACAGGTCCCCCTAAAATTCAAGGAAAAATATGACCATTGGAAGAGGGTGCCGACCATTGAAGTTGTGCCTATAAATAGGATATCGTTTGAAAGAGATCATATCATTGATGAACTATTCTATGACTGTAGATATTACATGCTCCTGAAGTGATTTCTAGTGAGATATTGTCATTATTAGTGCATACTAAACTTCTGTTTCATATTTTCTTCATACGACTCCGATTGTTGCTGTGTACAATTGAGGGCTTCTGGGGATAGGAATACAGAGGTGCTGACTACCTTGAAGTTGAGGGATTCATTTTTGAGGAAGACATAGGTGATTACTACCTTGAAGTTGAGGGCTTCCTTGCTGAGGAATGTAGAGTTGACGACTACCATAAAGTTGAGGGCTTGTGGGGGTAGCAAGACAGACTCCGATCATCATATCATGGTCTTACCCTGGTGTGGGTAAGACAAACTTTCTTGAAAGTATAAATCAAGGGACCTTTATCCAAGGTTGTCGGATACCCTTCTCTTTGGGTTAAAAGATTTTATACTTGTTACTAGTTTTGTTACAAGTTTTTCATTGCATTTGTATTGTTGAGGAAATTATAACTATCTTATACATCCTTATAATTCTACGCTGATTTAGATAGATTCTATATGCTTTAAGGAAGAATCTTCATCATTGTAAACTTTCAAAAGTATCATTTCGGGAATCACTTTTCCGGAATTGCCTTCTGGGAATCATATTTCCTAAATCAAGCAAGTGTGTAGACTTAGAGGTTTTTTGAATTACCTTGTTTAACCCTGTTAAACATGACCATATTTAAAATTTCCAAATGAATTTTTAAAAGTGTACAATTTACCCCCCCCCCCCTCTTGTATATTGAGCATCAGTAGATACAACATACAATATCCATTTTATTTCGACCCTACATTTGGTATTATAGAGTATATCATACTAACCTACCATCTCAACAGTCAAAACATGTTTGAACCAAAAAGAATTATATGTTTGAGTATTAGAGATGATTTGGTGCCTTTTTGTAGGAGAGGATATGGGCACCCTTGGAATCTCATAAAATATTAAATTAATAAAAATTCAATTTTGGTTTCAAATTATCGTAAAAATATTTATTTTTAAGAAATTATGATTTTTTCTATAATACCCATCATCAAATAAAAATTAGACAGGATATAATATTTTTTTAATCCTTATCTTTTTGTTTTGACCCCTTTGTACCACTTACCATTTTATCTATAAATTTTTCACATTGAGATTTACCATAATTACCAAATAATGAATAAAGTAAAATTAATGAATCATTAATAATATTTGATTAAATATCCTACCATTGGGTTTTATGATATATTTTTATGAATTTTATATCATTTAATATGTTATTTAAAATTTTAAAAGTTGAATTATTTTAATTTTGACACTATTCATCAGATGCCATTTCGGAAAATTCATAACAAATTGATTCCTTCAAATAAAATAAACTAAATCCTAACATGTAATATTCTTCCAAATTATTCTTTTAAGGATTTAATTTTGATAATTTATATTTATTTTAGAATTATTAATATCATTTATTTGATTCTTTCTTTAATAAATAAATCACTACATCATCTTTGGGACATAATTCGATATAATTATTTAATATTTATAAATAATAAATTAAATACCATGATGTATAAGATCTTTTAAGATTTATAATGAATATTTATAGTCAAATATATCTCTTAAATAAACCCAAATTAAAATTGATTTATTATGAAGATATATGTTTATTACATATTTTCCTTTACTTCAAATTAAAAGGTATAACTGTCATAATCACACCCAAGTGGCATTCAAGGGCCAAATTTACATCCCATGCATTTTATTTTCTGAAAAAATCACGTCCAATATTATTAAGAAAAAATTTAGTGTAGTGTAATATTATTTTAATATTATTTTTACACTAATTTACCTCATTTCCCCATTAAGCGTGGTAATTAAAAATAAAAACTATTGTTACTATTCATAATGAACAAAAATAAAAGGGATCTATTTATATAATTTTGGTTTTATGATTCCAAATATGTAATACATTCTTAAAAATTAAAAATACATAATTTATAGTAATTAATGAAAAACTAATCCCTATTGTCAAAATGACAAAATCATGTTTTTTCAAAGTAAAAACTATCAAATGATTCAAAGGCGTGAATAAAAAATATCAATGGGAAATTACCTCCAATGATAATATATGGATTAAATTATAAAAACATAATATCAATAGGCTTTAAACCCAATTCAGAAGATAATCTATAAATACAAATAAATTAAACGAAATGGAAGTTTTGAATTAAAATAATGTATTTTTCACTATTCATTAAAATATAAATTTTATCAAAAAAATTATAATAATTTAAATCAAAATAAATTTTGATGTCATAATTATATATAAAAATTTTAATTTATCTAATATAACATATATTAATGGAAAAAAACTATATTTAAAAAGTTTTTTCCACCAAAGGTCATTAAAACATCTTTTTAAAAATATTAGGGTATTTTATGCTTAAAACTGGATTTATTGTCATATTAAGCCTCTAAAATTTATTCAAAAAAATTAAATACATTTAATAAACATGTGTAAACATAATATTGTTAGTTTTTTTATTTCATCCAATATAATGAATAGGTGTTAACTAAAATTTAAAATAATAATAATAATAATTTATAATTTTTCTGAATAACTCAGTCTTGTGTGCAGCGTAGGATTTTAGAGAAAACCATTGTTGTATGTCTAGTACTCTATTGTACATAAAATCTCCTTTAAATTAAACTAAATATCTAATTCATAAAAATAAATAGATATGAAAATGTATTGTTTTATTATAACCTAGGATGTTACATCCTTCCCCCTTTTGGAAATTGAGTCCTCACCATTTTATTCACTTATAATATAATTGGGGCTATTTATCCCACATAGAATTTCCAGATTCACATAATTCCCCTTCTATCCTATGGGTTTTTTTACAGAAACATTAACTTGATTAATCACCTTATTCTCCAACACAAACTCATTACGATCAATAATATGGACTTGGTTTTCATCCTAAGAAATATTCTCTTCCAACTGAACTACTTCTAGACTCAAAATAAGTTATAGATCATACAAATACATTATAAACATTGAAACATAAAAAAAATTGTCTAATTGGGATAAACAATGAATTAATGCCACTCAGTAGGTGACTAATCATATTTTCTCTTAGATTTCAAGGTGTCCAATGAACCATTGACTCTACATTCCCTTCTTACGAAAAGACATCCTACATTTCCATGGTGAATCATTGATAAATACATGATCCCCTACCTCGAAAGAAATATCCTTCTTCTAGTTATCCAAATAACATTCTCTCCTACCCTAAGGCATCCTCATGTGTTTCAAAATCATCTAATCTTTTTCAGTCATCTCTTATACTGATTCTTGTCCCATCATCTTCTTTTCACCAACTTCATCCCAAAAATTTGGTGTTTGAAACCACATTACATACAATGCCTCAAATGGTTGCATCTGTATACTGGAATGGAAACTATTTTTATAATAAATGTAAACCAGAGAAATATGTTGATCCCAAATTCCCTAGTTATCCATTTAATAATCACGTAACATAACGTCCAACGTATGAATTTTTTGTTCTATCTTCCCATTTGATTGAAGATGAAAATCTATACTAAAATTCAATTCAGTACACATCAACATACGAAGTCCATTCCAAAAATATGAAGTGAACCTAGGATCACGATTAGATACAATAGAGATTCGATTCCATTTAACCTGACCATCTCGTTAAGATATAACTGAGAAAGTTGATCTATAGATAGAGTATCTTGAATTGGATTAAAATGTGATGATTTATTTAATCTATCAATAATAACCCAGAACACATTTTTACCTCTATAATTGTCTGGTAATACCACTATAAAATCCATGGAAATATTTTCCTTTGGACAATCTGGTACTGGAAAAGGGTGAAGCATCACTTTTTGAAACAACCACTCTACATTAACCTGTTGACAAGTAAAATAATTCATAATAAATAAAACAATAATTCTTTTAATTCTATATAAGAAATAATACTCTCAAAGGTAAATGTACATCATAGTACATCCATGATGAACTGAAAATAGTGAATTGTGAGCTTCACGGAACAATTCTTTCTTCAATTGGGAATCACAAGGAACACATAACCTCTTCCCAAATCTAAAAATAAAATCCTTATCATTATTAAATCCAAGAATCTTTCCCTTCTAAACCATTTTTATTTTTTCCTGTAGCTCACAATCTTCTTTATATTCTTTCTTAATTCTATATGATATAGAAAATTTCACTAAAACCTCAAACAAAACAGTTGAATTTCATGAACCAACAACTTACATGCCAATGTTGATCAAATCATTAATCAAATTATCATGTTTGAAATGGATCATGGTTAATGTAACATTATTTTTCTAACTCAAAAATTCATCCACGTGGTTTTCATTTCATAGAAGGTAATGAATTGTGAAATAATAATTCTTTATTAGTTCCAACTATCTTCTCTATCTCATGTTCAATTATTTCTTAATGAATATATTCTTTATATTTTCTTGGACAATATATATCTCGTATTGAATTCCATATGGATGAAACCACCAAATTTTAAACGAAAAAACAATAACAAATAATTCTGAATAAGGTGTATGGTAACTTAACTCCTGAGTTTTCAACAAACATGAAGCATAAGTAAATACTTGATCATTATACATTAAGAAAAATCCTTGTTGTTTCAACAAAAAATCATGGTAGATATATAATACACCAATTTTTAAGGTAATTCCAAAATCAGATCATTCTTCAATCTTCATTTCAAATCCAGAAAACAATAATCACATTATTTTGTCTAGATTAACATAATATTACTTCGAGTAAACATATCTAATAAGTAAGATAATAGTGAAAATTTTCCACAAACATTAGGTAATAGCCTACTAAAACAAGAAAACTACGAATCACAGTTATATTTGTGGGTCTTTTCTATTCTTCAACAATTTTTTTTATCAAGGTCAATACATATTCCATCTGTAGAAACAATTTGACCAAGGAATGACGTTTTTTGGAACCAAAATCAACAGTTTCAAAATTTACCATAGGATTTCTTTTATTTTAAAGTTTTCAAGTCAAAAAATAAATGAATTTCATTCTCCTCTTTACTTTTAGAATTCACCAAAATTTAATCAATAAACAGAACCTCAATATTATCCAAGAACTCATGGAATATTCTATTCATAGGATCCATGAATATAGCAGGATCGTTAGTTAACCCAAATATCATAACTACAAATTCCTAATGGCCATATCTAGTACGGAACATGGTCTTCATAATTTATACATCAATTACATTCATCATATGTTACGATGACCTCAATTAAACCTTTGAAAAAATAAAAATCCCCCTAGAGATGATCATAAAAATAATTTCTATGAGGAAAATGATACTTTTTCTTAATAGTGATGTTATTCAAGGATTAATAATTAATGTAGAGTCTCAATGAAATGTCTTTCTTGTAAACAAAAAAAGATAGGATCACCCTATGGTGATGTGCTATATTGAATCAAACCTATTTATAATAACTAATGTAGTTTCTTTATTATCTCTAAAAGTTCAAATTGAGCCATTCAATAATGTGAGGTTTGAAATTGGAATACAATGGGGAACTAATTCAATGGTAAATTCAAATTCATGATTACATATAATACTATGAAACTCATCTAGAAAAATATTAAGATACCCATTTAACACTGGCATATCATTAATATGAATAATTCTGTTGTTATCAATAATATGTCAGAGGTATCATTAATTTCTATATTTTATAAGATTCACAGCTTCTTGATATGTTATTAGAGGTAAGGGTTCATTCTTATACACAAACTAAAAGACATTATAGAATGGAATTTTCATTATCTCTATAGTATATCATGGAGTGGTAAACCGAATGCCAATCCATACCCATAATAACATTGAAATATATTAGAGGATAAACAATAAGGTTTTTCATTAGATTATTTACATAGACAAGGAAATCAATATTCATATTATTTATTTTTGTCTCATCATTCCATATAGGTGTTTTTATAATAAGTTCATGATTCACTTTTTTTGGTCGAATTTCCAATCTACCAAAAAACTTATTAGAAATAAAATAATGTGTATACCCTTGTTCAAAAAAATAAATTGTCATAATCATAATAAACAAAGTACCAAATACCACTACATTAAATGTACCAACATCTTCTAAAGTAGTTGCAAAGGATTTCACTTGACCTTTCTTATTATAGTCCAGTTTCTTTCAATTATTTTAGTTATTCATCAGAGAGTCATTTTCATATTGACCCATCTCATTGTAAATAAAATATTTTACTAACTATAAATCATATTTTTTCTTTCCACTACACTAAAAATATTTAGTGCAATTACGAGCCTTTTGTCCCATTTTTCCACATTGGAATCACTTACCAGAATTCAAAAGAAATTCCCATATGATATTTTTACAACAATTATTACATACTTTAATCTTAATTTTCATACCATCACACTTTATTGAATAATTCTTCCCTTTTTCCTGAAACCATGACCGCTTATTCTTCTATTTTTCAATGAACACATGATCATTACAAAACACCATTTACACCTTTTTATCACATAGAGCACAATTTTTATAACTTTTTAACTCAGAATAATCCAATGACATTTGATACTTTGGATTTGATCTTATGAAAAATGATTGATTTTACCATAAATATCACATATTAAATTTAGAGAAATCATAGCCAGTCGAGTGAAGTTTCTTCATAATAAACAACTAAGTCATCCTCTTTCATTAATTCAAATATTTTTCCCATCCTAAGTTGAATAGCCATAAGAAAATATTTCTCATAAATCATTACTTTGAATTCATTCCAATCAAGAACATCAATATCCCCATTTTCATTGATGTTCTTAAAAATAAACCACCATTGATCAACTTCACCTTTAAAATAATAAACAAAAAGTCTAATCATTTGATTGTATGAACATACCATGACCTTGAAAATTATTTCTATTTCTTTAATTCACCCTTCAACATGCATTGGGTCAGATAATCCTTTAAATGATAGAGGATTTCACCTCAAGAAATGATCCACTATTAGCATGTTCTTCTATAGTTGATCTGGCTGATTTTATGCATGGATACGACCACCTTTTATATCTTGAGTATACAATTCTATCACATCAATAAACTATTCACTTTCAAATTTTTCCATCTTAAGCTGCTGAATTGGATTGTTGTTTTCCTCTATATGCCATCCCAGCATAGCCACCCTATTTCATCTATGGAAACCATTTTGAACAAACACATCTCAGATAAACCAATATGGTAATCATGAAATGATATATCATTTAAATTTTACCATAATGTAAAAATCATTTATGGATATTCTAATTTGAATATCAAATCCCTTAAAGTTATATAAACCAAGATATCATACCAAATGTAAGGCCCTAGCCTTAAAATTTTCATAATCATGATTGATGTTAATAATTCACATTAAGAACATTTCAGGTTTAGAGTTTTAGAGAATTAGGACATAACTAGTACATAATAATTAAAATTTATACAATGTTGATATCAATACAACATTATCCATTTCATCCACAATATAAAACATTTAAAAGTAAAAAAGGCATTTTTTCATAATAAATTTATTTTTGACTTCTTAATTTCTCTTACCCATCATCATACAATATGAAAATATATTAAAAACATGGAATGTATACAAAAATCTAAATAAGAGATATAAAATAATGAAAGAAAATTTTATTCCATGAATCTTTATAAACCCATGGAATAATAAGAATCTTGAAAAACATCATATAAATCACAAATAAAAAGTTAAATTATGGAATATATATCATACTTACGTTGTAGAATTCATAACTATATAGAGAGTAACCTTCATGGTTTGGTTTAGAATAACCATCACAATACATTCCCTAAATCTAGTAGGATAATGCTTAATGTTTACCTTTGTCTCATTACCCAATGCATTAGAGAGTAATCACGGGCTCACCCGCACTCAATTTATCATGGAACCACCGATATAAATAATCAATTCCCAAGAACCATAACAAATTCCTAAAACATAAAACCATCATAAATTAAAAAATTATATTCTTATATTGTAATCATAAGATATAATTCTAAGATATTAATATAATCACTCCATCCCCAAAACCAATTTCAATACCATAATACTTAAAAAGATGATATGGTATTTAAATTTCTATTAAAAACATTACATAGTGTAGAAGAATCCAAATACCATATAATGGTATCATATGTAGAAATTTATTTTTTGCAGACTACGTTAAAAAAACATTCATTTTGTCATTTAGTAAAATACTTCATTGAAAAAGATTGCTTTGGGAATAAATTTAATAAATTTAAAATTAAATAAGCTTTATTATACACAATATAAAATATTTCGGTTATTTTATCAAAATATTACTCAATTTAAATATATTTAGATGATGTCCCTTAGATTTAGTTTGACTCGTATCATTCGTTATTTATCATTCTCTTCTTCGGTTGATCGCCATTGAGGATAACCTCAACACCTCTAATAAATATGTTCTTCTGAAAATAAGTCCTCAAGAATGTGGGGAGGGATTATAAATGGGTTTTGGAAGATCTTGGATGAACCAAAAGGCATTGGATGTGTTCATATTATAGAAGAAGGGGTAGCTTTTTATTGGAGAGGAGTGGGGAACCCATGTAAACTCTTAAAATATTAAACTAATAATAATTCATTTTATTTTCCAAATGGTCTCCAAATAATTTATTTAGAAGTTAATATGATGTTGGGTGGAATAACCATCATCCAATAAAAATTAGAGAAGTTGTAATTTCTGATTTTTTTTTGTCTTTTTGTTTTAAACCCTTTTCAAATATTACCCTTCTATCAAGTATTTTACACTTTAAGATTTAAAATAATTACCAAATATTGCCAAAAGTCCAATGGAAATTTCATTAATGGAATTTGAATAAATATAATACCAAATGGAAAAATATTTTTTTTATGAATTTTATATCATTTAATTAAATATTTAATATTTTAAAATATGAATTTTTTTAATTTTGACACTACTCATTGGATGTCTTTTGAAAAAATTCATAACAACATTATTAATTCAAAAAAATCATTAAATAAATCACGGCATGTCATAATCATCCCTAAAATTCATTGATAGAGAAAATTATGAAAATTATATTTATTTTAATATTATTAATATCATTTATTTGATTATTCTATTAATAATTTAATCACTTAATCCTCATTGTGTGATAATTATATTTAATTATTTTATATCAAAAATTTATAAATAAAATACCATTATGTAGGAAATATTTTTATCTTTCTAATGACTATTTATTGACAAATATATCACGTATATAAACACATATTATTTATTTATGATGATATATGTTTATAACATATTTACATTTAATTTATATTAAAAGTTATATGTGTCACAATCACACCAACGTGGCGTAGAAAGACCAAAATTTTCATCTGAAGCGTTTTTTTGTCAGAAATATCTCACACAATAGGATTAAGACTAGTGTTAGGGTAGTTTTATATTATTATAAATTTTTTTACCCTTATTTACCTGATTTACCCTTTAGCAGTGATAAATAAAAATTATTACCAAAGTTACTATTCATTATTTTCAAAAATAAAATGGATCTATTTACTTAATTTGGACCTTATGATTAAAAATATAGAATCCATTTTTCCAAATTATAAACACATAATTTTCAATAATTAATGTAAAATTAATCCTCTTTGTCAAAATAAGAATGGGAGTTTTTTTAAATTAAAAACCATCAACAGATTTATAAGTGTTTATATCAAATTTCAATATGAAATTACCTCTACTGACCAAAATAGGAATAAATGATATAAATAATATAAATATACTTTAAAAAGAACTCAAAATATTATCTATCAAAACAAATAAATTACATGAAATGATGTTTTGAATTAGAATGCATTATTTTCCATAATCATTAAAATGTGAATTTTCTCAGAAAAATAACAAAATTTCAACTAATGTAAATTTTGATTTCCTACTTCAAAATAAGACGTATATTTTTTAACATAAAATATATAAAAGTGAAAATTACATTATTTTAATAGGTTTCACCATCAATATGAGGTAAGACTACAATTTAAAAATATTAGAGTATTTTAAGCATAAAAGTAGTTTTCTTCACATTTTAAGCCTCTAAAATATATTAGATAAAATTTAAAAAAAGAATTAATATGTGTAAAAATAATATAGATAGTTATTTTAATTTCATAAAATATTATGACTTGGGGATAACTAAAATTTAAAATAATAATATTTATAATGTATTATTTTTCAGTATAACCCAGTCTTCTGTGCAATGTACGATTTAGAAGAAACATGTTGTTGTATGTCGAGTATGTTATCTTAAATAGTATCAATGTTTATGTAAACATAATATCAAATTCATAAATATTAATAGATATGAAAATTTATTATTTTATAATTACTTAGGTTGTTACAACACACACATATATATATAATTTATTCAATATGATATGAAAAAGAAAATAGTGTCCATTCATATGTACAGCCTTCCAACGATCTATGTAATAGGAACAATAATAAAAAGTCAAAACATTAAAGAATAATGATGTTATTTCCCAAAACATGACATATACAAGGGATTGTGAATAAATTTATAATATAAAGTCATAATTAAATAATATATGGAATTATATATATCATTTTTTTGTAATTTTATTGATATATAATAAACATATATTAATTCTAAAATAGTTTTTTTTGAGTGTGATGAGAGTCAAGGAATAAGGTAAGGGGACTTCTTGTCCCACTTTTATATATGCTAGAATTATGTCATACTCACCAGTCACTTATTTTGTATGGTGTATAAATTTACCAAGGAGTTCATTATTAATAATATCATATATTTCATGATATTCAATGTTCCAATTTATTTTATTGTCTATAGGGTTCAAAATTTAAATGTTACTTAATTAGAAATGGATTTCCATATCAATTTTTAACTTTTCTAAGAGACATATTATATTCACCAAATCATTCTTTTATTTGGTGGATATACATCCAATTTATGAAATTTATTATTATTATCCCTGATGTAATTTATATTTATATATCCATGAGTGGATCCCTCTTTAATGGTGTCATTTTTCAAAAGTTATAAAATTGTTAAGGGATATTTGTTAGAATTTTTTATTATTGAGAGATATGTTATCATACTCACCAATATTCATTTATTATATGTAAATACATCTCCTTCACATATAATATCATGAATGTATATATCATCATGATATTTTGTGTTCTATTTTATGTTTCTCTGTCAATGGGCTTACGATTCAAGGTAACCAAAATTGTAACAATTTTATGTTATATGACCATCTTTTATCAAGATTTATTATGATTATGCTTATATTAATAAAATATTATGATCAATATCTCATTATTTATCATAAACTATATTATACTCTTTTTATTCATAATATCTGCATGTAATATTACCATATTCCACTCATTATTTCAATAGATAATTAATAAACTGTTTTTTTAAAATTTTTCATTATTTGTCATTTCAGATTGAAATGTTTTTTCTTTCATATTTTTTTTATAAATATGTTTTAAAATAATTTTAATAATACCAATTCTTTTAAAATGTTTTTTTCACGCATGTTTTGTTATCAAATGGATTTATATGTAATGTTCTCTTTATTTTCTCATCATGGGTCTTATTCCTTCTACTAACAATTTGAAAGGAAACATTGTTTTAACATGTATGTCATTTATATAATTTTCTGCATCCATGACCACTCCATTCATTGAATCATACAATATATTTTTTAAATAAAATTTTCAAAATAAAAGGTATATATATTTATTTTAGAAGGATATTAATTTTAAATTTATTTTTAAAATGTTAATTTTTAAAATGTTTCCTATTTGAAACGTTTTTTAAATGATTTTCAAAGAATTATTTAATTTTTCCAAGGGTTATATGAAAAATTATTTCATAAATGATTTATGATTAAAAACTATGTAAGATTATTCTCAAACATTCCTCTAAATATTTTAGTAGATCATCTTCAATGATAATTATTTCATAAATATTTTAAGTTTTCATGTGTCTAAAATGATTTTCAATGATTCCATTATATGTTTTGAAGGATACTTTAAAAGAAAACGGTTTCCAAAAGTGTTTATATATTAAAATGATTTTTAAAAAGAGGATAAAATATTTTTCTAGAGAAATGTTTAAAATTAATTTTTGAATGATTATTTATATATTTCTGATTTTATTTTCACTAAATATGATTTTTAATTTATTTATTAATGTTGTTATAGTTAAATGTTAATTTACTTACAAATCATTACAAAAATATTTCAAAATCCACCTCCATATAATATGAAATAATATTATATAATTAATGCATTACTAAGGATATGATCCTTGCATTCCATTATTAATATTTATTTAAAGTTTCTATGTTTAAGATGAATGTTTTTTATGAAGCCTGTTTCTATTCCACCTCTTACACCATGATTAAATTTTTTTTATTCCCATTCCATTTCATGTGTTTTTGGAAGAACATTTTTTATGATCTTCTAGAACACATATTAGTTAATAATATGTACTGGGTTGGAAAAAAATGTCCCTATAATGATTTGGGTTATGATATATATAATTCATGAGTTAGAAATGGCTGGAATGAAGAGTGAAGTAATTATATTAATACATGAGTGGAACAATGTGTGAACTCATTATGGTAAAGAAATTGTCAATCTTGATCATCTAGGGAGTGAAACCATTCCAATATAAGGACTGGGATATGACTGGGGATGGTTATGTGCCCCCCTTAGTTGATGTAGTCCCCATGAGGTTCCATCATAAGTCTTAGCAATGAGGCTTGCCATATATTGATGGATTTAATATTCTTATGTGTCTTTCACAATTCCATGTCTTCATCCTATGTTATTATCTATTGGATTATACTCTTGATTCCATTATTATTCATGGCTTATGATCTACCAATCAATATTCTAGGATTTATGATTGTTATCTTTTATTTTCATGGTATTATTTTCGACTGTTATGATCATGTTCACATACCCTTATTTTCATGTTATAGTTATGTATCTACTTTAAATAATCATAATAATATTATGATCTCACCCTTTATTATGTTTCCTTTCTATGGGTTTTGAATAAAGGATTTAATTAGGAGTAATAATGGCTAAGAAATTTATGTTAAATGTTGAATATCATTCCCTAGACAAGAAGATTGTGTTCTATGTTTTCAATGGAGTGACACTATTACAGTCATAAAAAAAGTGATTGTGTAAGTTACTTAATATTTATCTAAAACAATCAAATATCAATGTGTGTTAATCCCAAGTCACTATAAAATAGCATTATTTATCATACTTCATATTTATGAATATTATAAAATATAATTTTAGGTGACAAAAAATGCACATCGGTGTATATAAGGGTGAAGAATAATACATATTATGGGTAACATAAGCTGTCAGTCCAAAACTGATAATATATAGTTTATATTATAACGACCCGAAGCTTGACGTACATAGATATTACATTACTTTTGCGAAATATATAATACATAACAAAAACAGACACACAAGGACCATAATAGTTTAGTGTCTTTGGAAACATGGAACATAATCTTCTAGTCGTGGTGAAACATCTTCAACATCTCCCATAAAGATCTTCCACTTTTTGTTTCCTTACCTAAAACCTTTCTTTTAATCCTGGGGAAAAATAAAACATAAAAAGGGTGATCTCAAATGCTCAGTAAGGGTAATCATGAATAAAATAAAACATACCATACACATTTGAACCTAAAAACATGAACATACTGTTTAAACATCAAAATCTCGAGCAACGACTTAAAACATGGAAGTAAATAAGGCATAGATCATAATGGAACATAAATAATGATAACATATCATGGGAATAAAACATGTAATTGTGGCATCCATTAAGCACATGTAATGATTTCCATATTAGCCAAGGCATTGCTGCCAAGACCATCTTAGTGGACAAAGTCCCTTTCTGAATCGAGTTCACTCCTCATTTCATTCCTGTAACACTGAACCGGATTAACCTACCATTCCAGCCATGTCTATCTCATGAGATATAAATCTTTACCCAATTCATTAGAGTTATATATAGATCCCACCCATTTCATAATGAAATCATTCTTACTTGTGGCGCAACATAAACATAAATCATTCATCATAACCCAAAGAATAAAATGGGTATCATAAACATCATCCCATCATAACATAATCCATATAAAAAATGGATATCATTTAATCATAAGAACAGTGAAACCATGTAAATCATAGAGACATTATACTTGAAACATACACATATGAAATAATGTCATCTTAGATGGAAAATTATTTTGATAAAACACTTGAAATGAATTCTTGAGGAAAATATCTTTTCTTCTTCAAAATCAATTTATTTTACAAAACAACTTGCAATTTTAAAATAAAAGGATTTTTTTGAAAATAGTCATGAAATATTTTGGAGTAAGCTTCATGAAAATAAGGCTTTATAAAACCGTAAAAATCCTTTCATTCCATATAATTTAAAAAAACATTCTTCCCATACTTTTTCCAGAAAATTCAAAAAAGTACCTCGTAACGTAAACAAAAGAAAGATTCCTTACATACCATGTAGTAAAAGTAAAAATGGGTAAAAAGCAATTTAAACATACATGAAAACTATTTTATAAAACATGGACATGGATGATATAAATAACCCCAGTAAATACTTACGAATAAGCAATCCCGGATAAAAATGAGATTTGCAAAATTATCCCTTACCTTAGGTTTGATATTCTTCGTACGTATCCAAACCTACTGTATAATTATTTAAATAATGTAATTGACTTATTACAGAATCATATTCATTGTTATGATATCATATATGGTTCACTTATGACTTTATATTACCCGTTCTTTTGTAAATTCCATGTTAAAGAGCATTTTGGGTAAAATTGTTTCATTTGTCGTCCATGTTTTGACTTGTAATTATTAATATGATTAATTAGATCATGATTACTTAATTCCTGAATATTAAACCAGATTTATATATAATATATATTCATAATATACATATATATAATAGATTGATAAATGGAATGTAATACACCGTTCATGGAGACGGTAGGTCGTACGTACGCATGAACGTTGTTTTCGTTTCCACATTGAATTGAATGGAATTAATTTGATGACATACATATATATATAAACATAAATCCATTATCATTATTATGTCATATATTTCATGATTACTTATTATATATACTTTATAATCATTTATGAATGGTCAATCATTTAGAATGAATCTCATCGCGTTGTGGAGACGGTATTCCGTACGAACGCACGAGTGATGATATCGTTCCCATGATCGTGGAATTTTATTGGAGTGTATGTATACTATTATAGAATAAATATAACTTTACAATAATCATATATAGTTATTATTTAAGCCATTATAACCATCCAAGTAAGGTGGTGGTGGAAAATAGATTACACCACGTCGTGGAGACGGTATTCCGTACGTACGCACGCGCGGTGATTTCGTTTTCCATAGGACAGATAGATGGTGAAATAGGGTTGTTTCATAATTATAATAACATATAATTATATGATTGATACTGATGTTATTACTTCATAATGAAACAACTAAACAAGAAGAAGTGGAAGAAGAAATAAAGTTGAAAGAATCGGTAACAGACATTACCTCTTCTTTGAAGCACCTCTTTGAGACCTCCTCTTAGGCCACTAAAATTGGTCTTTGAAGAAGACCTGAACCTCTAGGATGTTTTTATGGAAGTGGAGAAGATAATTTTTCAGTGGTTGGCCTATCTTGAAGGCTCAACGTGGTGTGACGAAGAGAGGGAGGATGTGCCCTTTTATAAGGGAGGAGAGGGGCACCTTTGGAATAACAAAAATTATAATTTTATTATAAAGTCATATTCGGTTTTTAATAGCTACAAATTGATTTATTTCAAAGATAAGGTGGGGATAAGTCGAAATCCTATCATCCAATAGAATTTAGACAAGTTTAGGTCATTATATTAACCTTAACTTATAGTTTTAACTCTTAGTTAAATAGATTGACATTTACCATGTCACTTTGTATTTTTATATTATGTAGTTAATAAACATAACATATAAATCCATGCGACCCCCATGTGGTCCATTAATAATAAACCTATCATGATATAAGTATATTGGCCGAACCATATATTTTTTAAGAATATAATAACAATTTTTAATTTAATATTTGTTTTAAAAACTATTTTATGTCAATTTTGACACTATTTGGTAATTGATTTTTGTGAAAATCATAACAGAATGATTAGTTCGAAACAAGTTAATTAAATTAATACTAACTTGTCATATTAACATATAAAATTATTGTAATTCATAAAAAGTCTCAAATTACATTTATTTGGTTATTTATAACATAAATTTTGTCAATATTTCATTAATAAGATAATTACTGCATCATAATTGTTTCATAATTAAATTAAATTATTTTAAGTCACAAAATTAAAAATAAAATACCATTATGTAGGAAATATTGTTATATTTCTAATGAATATTTATAGTCAAATTTATCTTATGTATATCCCTATATTAAAAATGATTTAGTTATTAAACTTTGATTTTAACTATTTTAACCCTTCTTTAAATAAATTAATAATAATTGTCCTAATCTAATCCAAGTGGGCCTAAATGGTCATATTTTATTTCTAAGGTTGTTTTTGGCCTAATTACACTTATCCAATAGAATTATTACATGTGTTAGGGTAATAATAATATCATTTTTACCCATAATTACCCAATTTACTTTTAACCGTGGTAAAAAAAGTAAAAAGTTTCTATTCACCAAAAATTATTTCTTCTCATTGAACCACATTTTATTCCTTGATACTAATCGTGTCTCTCGGATTTTCGAAATTCTACTCACAGAAGCGGTAAAATTAAGTTTTATGAAAAATTTAATTTTTTTAACTACCACTTAGTGGTTTCACTATTCATCAAAAAATGAAAGTTTCCAGAAAAATACAAAAAATAAGGCCTAAGCTATATTTGATATTATGAATTCAAAAATGATGTCTATTTTACCAAATTCAAAACATATCAGTTGCATTAAATATTTTTAAAATTAGTTCCCGTCGTCAAAACAAATAGCGTGTTTTTAAGAGATAATAACTATCAAAAGATTGATACTTTTTTATGTCTGGTTTAAATGTGAAATTACATACAATGACCAAAATTTTATTAAATTGAAAAAATATATTCTAAATATACTTTAAAACCACTAAAATTAATAAATTATCACTATTAATTAATTCGATTAAAAAAAAAAAATTTAATTAAAATTTAGTAATTTTCACTATTCATCAGAATATGAAAGTTATCCGAAAAGTACCAAAATTTCACCCTAAGCTAATTTCGATATTACGAATACAAAAATAAAGTCTATTTTGAAAGATAAAATTTACAAAATTTCAAAAAGTGGGTATTACTATTCATCACGGCTAATTCATAATATTATTATAATAATATCTCGTTTACTGAAACTCGGTATTGCGTACTACACACGCTATCGAGGAAGGTCGTGATTGCATGTAATGTTACCAAGTTAGGGTTGAGTGTTGTCCAAGACTACTTTGTTGTAACGTACAACACAAGAAATCAATAAAATTAAAAAGAATATTTCTCACAAAATCTCGGGGTGTTACATATATGGTCCTCAATGATAAATAAAGTGTAGATACACCACAATTTGCTGACATCATTTTCAATAATAATTCTATTCAGGGTATTCCTCATAATGCTAACTATATCTCACTTCATCACACTCACCAAATAACAACATAACATAAGTATAAACCTACCCATGTTTCAATGAGATTGTGATAATGGGACCCTTTCATCAATGTCCCATATTGATTTAATCGAGATCCCATAGATCATTCAATTAACCCTATCAAAAATGAGGAAAATATTCATAGTAAAATCAACTAAGACCCATATTATGTTAGAAATAAGTCTTCTATTCCATTATAATCCCAACTCCAATATTGATGTAGTTAGTGACTAGCACTGAGAAACTATGTCACACATAGGATTCCATGTCCAATAAAATCTACAATAACAAAGGTAATATAAATAGTATATATATATATATATATATTAAAGTATCCCAATATGAAAACAATGATAAGAAGAAATTAATACAAAAAATACTAAACATCCCCATAGTATAAAAGTGAAACTAAAACAAATAAGAGACATAATATCTGATATCCCAAAAAATAACAAGCTCTATAATTCATATTTATGTAAACTATGTCTCACCACCTGATAGGATCAACAAAAAATACCTCCATATTGAAATCCTAATATAAATATCTACTAGAATCACATCTGAAAAAATAATTCACAAAATGTGCATTATCTATCTAGAAGAATAATGTTTGGTAAATATTCCAATACATGAGTGAGTATAAACAAAACTAATATAAGCCTTGAATTTCTTTATAAATAACCAATAACTAACCACAACTAGTTAAACATGAATTTTAATTAAATATAATGAAATAAGAAGATAATGAGAGACTTTTAATAGTTATATTCCACTAAAACATGATAATGTGAGGAACATTGAATGTCCAAAACATTTTTAGAATCAAATATCTGTATCAAAAAACCAATATATCTCTCATGTTTTATAGTGGTATAACCTCATCTTGTTTATTTTTGGATGCTAACTGATTGAGCATGGATCCATAGATAGGGTCTACCCTTCATAATGGGAAGTAATATCAATAAAAATATTACTGAATTCAACCCATATTATGAGGGAGTACCAACTCAATATATCATATGGTTGATACATACTTTGTAGAATTATGTGAGTTCCAACCCCAAAATCAACTTTGAATGCTTCACCATACTCAATTATAATCTTGACAATGCTCATAATCTCCAACTATCAATAATTACATATACACAACCCCTATACGGATGAATAAAAACACATCCATGATTAACATGTAAAATAAATTACAAGGGATTACACCAGTGTCAAATGCTGACATGTGGATGAAAACTTTTTGAACTAAACATAAACTATCAGGAACATGACATTTAAACCCATGTACATAGTAGGTTACCCTCATCCATGATTGGGAGTGTTTTTTACATCCTATCCAATTGACATAAAAATGATATTTACTACATGGTACATGACATGTGAAACTTATAGGTAACTTAGACATGTAATATCAAATTAGATTGTGTCATCTATCACTAATATATGTTATATACATAATACAAAAACTGTGTGATGCCTCCTAACTTCTATAGCACGTATTAGAATTCAATCATATGTCATATCACTATAATGAGAAGTGTACTTTCAAGATGAGACATTATTTGGTTATTGCACATTGAACAAGCTTGAACATAGGTATATGACATGGCACACATTCATGAGACCAAAATCAAATCACCCATAGTCACACATAATCTAATGATTATGAAATTTTAGAAACCCTAACAATTCATTAAGATAGATACAAATCATATGGCCTAGGTGAGTAAATTAATTATATGTATATGATATATATATATATATATATATGAAACATTTAGTATCCCATGTTTTATATTACAACCATAGTCATTAACATTTCAATTATATGAGCCTCTAATGCCAGAATAATCTAGAAACCTCATGGGTCTTTACTATATCTCATTCAAATTTTGTAAAAACTATTCATTATTATTATCAATCTTATTATTACAATAATATTAAATTCAATGATGAATCTAAGAGTTCCAATTTTAATCATTATAAATCCAGATCTATGTGTGGAGGGAAGCAACCAATCTCACATCATAGAATAAAAAAACAAAGAATGATCAAAAACATGATGAGAGATATTAGGGAATCTAATTGTCATGGTCAGTGGTGTAGGATCGAAATAACGATGTAGATGCTCAAAATACAAGACGAGGGGTGAATTGTATACTTTAAAAATTTCTTTGAAACCTTTAAAGTTGGTTACAGATAACTATGTTTTCCTTAGACATAGAAAGTTCTGAGTTTAACAAAGTTAAACTAAGCATATGAGCAACACCTCTAACACCAATTGGGGAATTGGAACTAAGGTTTACAATATGATATTCTACCTTAAATAATATAGAATCTAAACTTATCAGAGTACCAGTGTAAGGAAATATAAGATGGTTATACTTTACTTACAATACAATATGCAACGGAAACAAACAAGTAGTAAAACTACAATTAACAAAATATAAGTAATTTAACCCAAAGAGAAGGGTATCCAATAACCTTGGATAAAGGTCCCTTTATTTATACGTTAATGAAAATCTGTCTTACCCACACCAGGGTAAGCCCTCAATATGAAGATTGGAATCTCTGTCTTGCTATCCCCGCAATCCCTCAACATCAAGGTAGTTGGAACCTCTGTCTTCCTCCGCAAGGAAGCCCTCGAACTTCAAGGTAGTCGGCACCTCTGTCTTCCTATCCCCGGAAGCCCTCGAATATAATCACTAACATTCAGAGTCGCACGAATCAATATGAACGAGCGGTTCAATATGCAAAAAGCATGAAAATATTCTCTCTCTAGAGTTCACCTTAACAGCGTGTGGTCTCTAGATTGATCAACTTCATTCATGGTCTCTTTCAAATGAAATCATATTTATAGGAAAATTTCCAACGGTCGGCTCCCTCCTCCAACGGTTATATTTTCCATGAAATTCGGAGGAACCTGTACACGTGTAACTCAACCAAAGGTTAATTAGAAACAGAATAGACGACATTTTTTAATAATAAATCATGTATAACTGAATGCAAGACATCGTTTTGAAATGGAAAAAAAGTAAGTAAGAGCCATATAAAATTTCAGAGAGTAAGCAAATTAAAATTTCAGAGTCTAACCAAATTGAAATTTGGAGTCTACGTTTAGAAAAGTTCAGATTCTGTTTTATAGGAATTCGGAGTATAGTTTCACCTGATATCAGAATCTAAACATGCAGAGTTTGAAGTTGAACAAGTAAAAGTTCAGAGTTGAACTTCATATGAGTTCACAGTCGAACTACTTAAGAGTTTGGAGTCGAACTTCATAAGAGTTTAGAGTCGAACTACTTAAGAGTTCGTAGTCGAACTACATAAGAGTTCGGAGTCGAACTACTTAAGAGTTCGGAGTCGAACTACTTAAGAGTTCGGAGTCGAACTTCATAAGAGTTCGGAGTCGAACTACTTAAGAGTTCGGAGTCGAACTACTTCAGAGTTTGGAGTCGAACTACACAAGAGTTTGGAGTCCAGAATTCGGATTGGAACTTCATAATAGTTCACATCCAGAATTCGGATCCTAAAAATAGAATTCTCTAAATCTTTACATTATATGATTCCGGAATTTGGGTTAATAATCTGGTTTTTGTACTTAAGAAAAATATTTCTATGTATAAGAAAATCTAGGTTAGGGTAAATTTCCTTAAATAAATAAATTTTCCTTATGGAGGTAAAATTTTTATTTGCTTTAGTATAAGGTGTTTGTCATTTTCAAAACAAGAAAGAATGGAAAATTCATAAGGAAAGCCTTATTGACTCAACAGTCTCCCCCTTTTTGGAAAGCACAAACATCCTTTCGAAAAAGCATATCAGGATTTTGAAAAATTATCATTAGGCTTTTAAATTAAAACTTATCTCCCTTTGTTCATGAATGAATGTTAATACAACTAACTCTCCCTTAGGAATTGAAACTCTAAGGATTGTATTCTGACATTCTGGTGTGGAGTTCACATTATCATGGTAATGGAAAAATTCGAAGTGAGAAACTCCTCTTTCTTTAAAAATATTTTACTTAGACAATTTTCATTCTCCTCCATAGGAGTAGTTCTTTTTTCCTTCTCCATCTTTTATTATTTTCAAAAACAATTGAAGGGAATGGAAAAACAAAGTATGGTACCTGAAACATTAGTATATGACAAGATACAACTAACCAAATAATCATTTCATTAGAGTTTGAAAATTTTTACAAAGAAAGACAAATACAACAAAAGATCGGGAGTGGGTTCATTTTTATTCCTTTTCCTTTTAAATGAGATTCTTTAACATGGTTATTAGTTTCTTCAATTCTCTTTGGTCTTCCTCACCTTGCCTCTCCAAGGATTTTACCTTTTCTTCTTGGAATTTTAAAGCTTATTCCTGATCCTCTAAGGCTTCTTTCTGCAACTTTATTATCTCATCTTTCTTTTCCATCTTTTGCTGAAACTCAATCCAGAAATCTCTTTCAGTTTTCCAATTATAATATACCGATTTATGCTTCCCATTCAGGTCCCAGATCTATTGATTCCTTGAATTTTTCTCCTGGGCCAGCTTTTCATAAATCTCGTTATCCTTTTTATCCTCCATTTCAAAAGCATTTTTAACTTCAGCCTGAAAATTATCAATGTGAAATAAATCTTCATCAACTCTCTTAGACCACTTGGTTACCTTACTGTAGGACTTTCTATACTCATCATAATCGATAAGAAAACTTTTCATTTCAGCTTCCAACTTTATAAACATATCCATGACCATGGATAAATAATCTGATTTCTGATTTATACATTGTTGCAGCATCTGGCATCTAGAATCTATTGTTGGAAAAATTGGAATAGTGTCCACCAACTTCCTCTGAGATTGAACCACCTAATCATGGCCATGAGATGATTATTCCGAATAAGATACATCTCATTGAGATTTATCTTCTTCAACTTCCACTAGCTTCCTTCTAGAGGTACTACCAACCTCTTTCCTCCTGATGAAATATTTTATAGGTCTCTCCATGAGAGCTTGCATCCCTTTATTAGCTCTCAGAACTGGTTCCTTATTAAGGTATACATCCTTGGATTCAGACACTTGAATGATCTAGTCTTCATCTTGTTTTTTTTCTTGTCCTTTCTTAATAAAATTCTTCTCATAAGATTATTCCTCATCATACATGACATTTTCTTCTTGTTCTTCTTGCTGTTGATTATCAACATTCTTACTAGCTTCCTCATCTACCTTTCCAGGAGTTACTAACATTGTGGATTCAGCCTTATCTTTATATTCACGTACTTTCTTGATCAGGGTATCCAAATCTTCACTTTCCTCTTCTTATTCTTCTTCTTCCTCAATTTTTTCTTCTACTACTACTTCTTCATCAACATCTTCTTCTACTACTACTTCTTCAAAAACTTCTTTTTTGGCTTCTTAAACTACTTCTTTACCCTTGGCTTTTTCCAATGTGACATTGTTCTTAGCTGGATTGTTTGGTAAAGAAGGTTCAGAACCGAATGTTTCCAGAACAAGAAGCATTTCGGAAGCTAACTATGTAGCTTTCAGCAAAAATTGCACCACTTCAGCTTCAGCCATTTTGTTATTCATTTTATTTCCTTCGATTCTTTCTACAGCTCCCCAGCAACTTTTTCTTTTAAGGTGTTAGCCTCTGTACGGTCCTATCCGAATTGTGGATCCCCTACCTTCATCTTTTCTTTATCTTCCCTATACCTGTCTGCCACTTCATCTCTATATGTTTTCTTCTTCTTCATCTTGGGGGGAGCAGACTGAGTTTCCTTAAGCCTGAGTATTTTCTTCATCAGCAACCACTTCCTTAACCTTTCTCTTCTTCATTTTCTTTTTGGATGGTTCCAGATTCTGTGTTTCTTTCTGAGCTGCTTCAACCTCTTCCATAGACAGAGGGTAAAATTCGCCGGATTAATTGGAAAAACCCATATTCATCCTCTTCAGAGTATCATCACTAACCAACATAAGCTTGAAATTCCGGACTTTTGATTTGCATGGAACCTTGAAGGATTATAAGCAACGAACTATCAGCCTTGATAGTAAAGCATGGTACATAATTATAAAAGCTCTTAAATTCCCTTCCTTGAGGTTCATGATCATAATCAAGACATGCCTCATCAAATTAATTTTTCTTAGATTCACCAAGAAATCTAAAACATAGATATCACTTTTCTTCAAACTATCTTTGTCGCCTCTTTTCGGAATGAGATAAAATTGCACCCAAAGTTGAAGAGTCTTATTGTTTGGAGTGAGATGATCAATCTTAGCTGTCGTAACATCTTTTAGTCCAAGGAATTTTAAAGCCTTCACCTTGATGAAACTTTCTTTCTCATCTGGAAGCTTTTGTGAGCAAAACTCAGCTTCCCCCACATATGAAAAACCAACCAAGCTCGCAGCCTTGATGTATGATAGCTTATATGTCATTCCATAAGACTTAAAGGAAAACCATTATCTTCCATCTTACATCTGGAAGGAAATACACTCATAGAACTCTATCAACAAATCAGTATACACTGGATCCGGATTTTCTGACTTTTACATTCGTATATCTTCCCAACCATTCAACTTAATATTCTTGGTCACAATAAAATCAAGCTTGTAGAAATCTGGATAAACTAACCTTTCCCTGAAGACTAACCACTTAGTTATTTGTTTCACAACTGACATATCTTGAGAAGTAGCTTATACAGACATTCGGAGTGAAGAAATCTGAACGATTCGGAACTGCTTTGCAAAGTTTGGAACCGGCCTTAAGAAGTGCAGCAGGGCTTCGAGACGCAAAATCATGAAAAAACGATGTCTGATGAGAATTGGGGACCCCATTATATAGGTGATGGATGTGACCATTGGTCTTCCAAAATCCATATAACGATTGAAAAATCACTGACCTGATCTGACAGTTGAAAACACTCCTGCAAGAAAAATTTGACTCCGATCTTTCGATGTTTTAGGGAAAACATTAGGATTTTAGGAAAAACTAGAATCCGAACTATTAAAAATAAGGAAAATACCAGAAAGAAAAAATATGATTACGAAACTATAAGTAAGGAAATCATACCTTTCGGATTGGCTGGAAAAATTGTACACAATTGGTAATATTCTTCTTGAAGAAATGAATTTAAAAACAAACTCATTACGAAATTTCTAGTACAAAAATATTATTACGAAAAAACCAGTACGAAAATCTCCATTCTGAATGTTCTCAGTACAATTATTTTAATCCTAAAAATTTCAGTTCTGGAAATTCCCATTCCAAATATTTTAGTTTCATAAATTCCCATTTCGGAAACTTCAGTTCCGAAAAGATTGAAAAACTAACATCGAAAAATTTTAGTTACAATAACAATCAAATGTACTCCCCTTATGAAAAAGAGTTTATTACTATTAGGAGAATTGTTCAACAAGAAGTTAATTAATAATGATTAACTTACAGTTATCATTCCGAAATTTTGTTTAATGTATTCAAATCTATCGGAGGGTAATGATTTTGGGAAAATATCAGCAAGATGATCTTGCGTTCAGATAAACTGAAGAATGATATCTCCTTTATAATTATCTCTGAAATTTGCCTTTCCTCCTTTCATTTTGATAATCTTTTCAAAATAGCTTTTGTTACCAGTCATGTGCTGAGAACATCCACTATCCATGTACCATGTATTGTTGTCGGTACTCCCTTTATCTTCCTGAAATCAAGAAATGAATTTGACTTTTAGAATCCAAACTTTTTTGGATCTGAAATTTCCAGATAACAAAATTTTTGGAACCCACATCTTCTTTGAAAAATATTGCTTATCAAAACCTAAAGATTGGGTTTTATTTAAAGAAAAATTCTTTGCCCAGTGACCACCACATTGACACTTGGTTCAAAATGGGGAACTTTGTGGAACAATGTATTTGTTACTAAAAGTTGGTTTTTCATGGGTATAACCAAATATGGATTTGTTTCTTAAAGGTCGTATTTGAGAATACATTTTGTCAAAATTTTCTTTACCATGGGTAAAGTCTGATAAACATTTCATTAAGGAAAATATTTCGGACATGAGTTTTATAACCAAGTTTTTATCTTCAAAATCATTATATTTATAACAAGATCTAGGATCAAAGACACTTTTCATAGAAATTACTTTTTCTAACTCTTTAGAAAGTTTGTGCTTCTCAGAACTTACTTCCTCGTGAATTTTTGAAATATTTATAAAATCAGAATTTTTCCTATCAAGATCTTTAGTAAGATCTGATATTTCTTTTATAAGAATAGAATTCCTAGAGTTTTCCATATCAAGTTTTTTATTCAGTGTGGAATTCTCAATTTCATGAAGTTCAAAAAACCTAGAAACCTCTTCATAGGTAGGTAAAGTATTTTCTTCATCAGAAGAGGATTCTTCATCAAAAGAGTTATAATACTGTCTATCATTTGAATTTAAAGAAATATTGGTCAATGATTCATCATTGTGTAACTTAGCCATAAAACAACGATTGTTAATGGGTAATCTGGCTATAAGTCCAAGGTTATTCTATCTTTAAGATTCATAATCAGAAGATTCATCTGAAGAGTCACCACCACTGGCACTCCAAGTGTCATTTTCTTTCAGAACATTCTTAGCTTTGGCTTTATAATACTTCTTTATGTTCCTTTCAAAATGCCTTTACTTCCTTTCTTTATTTATGGGAAATGGGAAATCTGGTCTAATATGTCCATCTCTATTGCATTCATAACAATTAACTTCTCCATATTTCCTATATTTCGTTTCCTTTTTCTTATACTTGGATTGGAAATTTCTCTGGCCAGCTATCTTGTTCATCCTTCGAGCAAGATTTTCTAACTCATTATCAAGGGCTTCACTCACACTAGATTCATATTGGATAATAACTTTCTTAGACTTGGATCTGGTTACTCTCTCAGGAGTCTTAGATTTCATATGATTTGATGTTGTTGTAAAATCAACAGTACCATTACCATTCTTCTTCTTGATATTGTCAGCATCTCTCTTCATTCTTGTTTCATGTTGGAGAAGAGTTCCAAATATCTCATCTAAGGATACATGAGTGACCTTCCTATTCTCATCAATAGTTGTTCTTTTGGATTCCCACTCATTGGGCATAATATCAATTATTTTATCCACAAGGGCTTCATCATCAAACACTTTTTCTCCCATAGACTGATGATTGTTCACTATAGTCATAAATCTCTTTCGAACTTTGAAAATTGGTTCTCCATACATAAAATTGAAGCCATGGTATTCATCTCTAATCATAGCTCTACTAGTCTCAATTACTTTAGAAGTTCCAAAGTGTGTAACCTGTAACTTCTTCCCGATATAATTAGCTGCATCACAAGAAGAAATTTGGCTATATATATTTATATTCATTGAACAAAGTAAGTAATTGCGTACCTTATAATTGATTTGATACTCTTTCTTTTCTTGGTTAGTGAAAGTTCAAACTTCCTTATCAATAATTTTATAATCACCAGTAATCATAACGAAGTTATCCACTCCAGTATTGATAACAGAAGTCTTCATTCGATCTCTCCAGAACTCATAGTCATTACCATAAATGATTGGTGGTCTTATAGGATTTATATTGTCAATAGAACCAACATTGACTCCTGCCATACTTAAAATAATCTTTGCAACCAAACTATTTAGTAGAAAAATTTCATAACCACAATGATCGGAATGACAATTCGGAATGACAATGTTCGGAACGACACATTTCGGAACGACAAAATTTGGAATGAAAAAGTTTGGAATGACAAAGAAACTTTCAAAGAAAAGAATAAGAACAATAAAAAATGGGCAAGAAAAACTTATATGTTGTATAAGTATTTCAGAGACCTCCTCTAATACAAATTATAGTATCTAAATAATGATGTAGATGCTCAAAATACAAGATGGTTGGTGAATTGTATACTTTAAAAATTCCTTTGGAACCTTTAAAGCTGGTTACGGAGAACTATGTTTTCCTTATACAACGAAAGTTCTGAGTTTAACAAAGTTAAACTAAGAAGATTCACAACACCTCTAACAGCAATTGGAGAATTGGAACTAAGGTTTACAATATGAGATTCTACCTTAAAGCATATAGAATCTAAACATATCAGAGTACCAGTGTAAGGAAATATAAGAAGGTTATATTTTCCTTACAATATAATATGAAGAGGAAACAAACAAGTCGTAAATCTACAAGTAACAAGATATATGTCTTCTAACCCAAAGAGAAGGGTATCAACAACCTTGGATAAAGGTCCCTTGATTTAATCTTTCAAGAAAGTTTGTATTACCCACACTAGTGTAAGCCCTTGATACAAAGATCATAATCTCTGTCTTTCTATCCCCACAAGCCCTCAACTTCAAGGTAGTTGGAACCTCTGTCTTCCTCAGGAAGGAATCCCTCGAACTTCATGGTAGTGGGCACCTCTGTCTTCATATCCCCAGAATCCCTTGAATGTAATCACCAACATTAGGAGTCGCACGAAGCAATCTGAACGAGCGGTTCAATACGTACAAAGTATGACAAGAATCTATATCTAGAAATCACCTTAACAGTGTGTGGTATCTAGATTGATCAATTTCATTCTTGAGATCTTTCAAATGAGCTCCTATTTATAGGAAAATTTCCAACGGTCGGCTCCCTCCTCCAAAGCTCATATTTTCCATGAAATTCGGACGGACCTGTACACGTGTAACTCAACCAACGGTTAATTAGAAACAGAATAGATGACATAGATTAATAATAAATCATATATAAATGAATGCATGACATCATTTTGAAATGGGGAAAAAGTATGTAAGATCCATATAAAATTCATGAGTGTAGGAAAATTAAATGTTCAGAGTCTAACCAATGTGAAATTCAGAGTCTATGTTAAGGAAATTTCAGATTCTATTTTATAGGAATTCGGATTCTGGTTTCACCTGAGATCGGAATCTGAACATGGAGAGTTTGAAGTCGAACTAGTAAAATTTTGGAGTCTAACTTCATAAGAGTTCGGAGTCGAACTACTTATGAGTTTAGAGTCGAACTTCATAAGATTTTGGAGTAGAACTACATAAGAGTTCGGAGTCAAACTACTTAAGAGTTCGGAGTCGAACTACTTATGAGTTCGGAATCAAACTACTTAAGAGTTCAGAGTTGAACTTCATAAGAGTTCAGAGTCAAACTACTTAAGAGTTCGGAGTCTAACTACTTAAGAGTTAGGAGTCTAGAATTCGGATTGGAACTTCATAACAGTTCACATCCAGAATTCGGATCCTAAAAAATAGAATTCTCCAAATATTTAAATTATATGATTCCGGAATTTTGGTTAAGAATCTGGTTTTTGAACTTACGAAAAATATTTCTATGTATAAGAAAAAATAGGTTAGGGTTAATTTCCTTAATGAAGTAAATTTTCCTTATGGTGGTAAAATTTATATTCTCTTTAGTATAAGGTGTTTGTGATTTTCAAAAAAAGAAGGAATGGAAAATTCATAAGGAAAACTTTATTGACTCAACAAGTGGGTGTGTCATAATACACAATGTGGATTCACATTTATGTTCATCACAAAACATAAGAGTAGAATAATCAAAAGAATTATCTTTGTATTAATATTTCATTGCTTCTCATTTCCTATTATTATTTGATTAAAATTATAATAAAATTCATGAATGAAATGTAATAATAATAATAATAACAACAATAATAATTTTATTATAACTCAATTTTCATTATCCACAAAGAGAAATCATTAATTTGTACATTAATAAAAAATACCCGGGTAATTGTCAATATTTGAAAATGATTAACTACAATGAAAATAATAGACCATAAATGTATAATCGATTATTAGATGATTACTCTATCCATTATATTTTAATCACATAATGATATAGATTATAATAAGGAAATATATATATTTATTTTGAATGTAATGGTCAAAGAATGAGGTGGATCCATGTTTTAAAACATTTTACATTGTGTATTTAATTTTTAAAAATTCAATAATTTGATCATGATGAATATTCGTTATTTTAACCATAAGGAATTATTCATATAATCATGAATAATGGATCTAATATCATCCAGGTTTCCTCTTATTATTTAGATGAATAATATATTTAGAAATGAAAAAAATATTAATACAAATATCATGGTCAATAGTTTTGATAATGATATATTTAATTTAAATACATCTAAATACATGGTTTGATCCCTAAATAGATCATAAGAACATTAATCCAATACTAGATTAAATAAACTATTTTAGAAATAACTTTAATGTCATAATTTACTTCCATGTCATGTTTTAGAGATATTATTTACTCATATATGTGTGTATAAAAAATATATTTTTTAGACATATACTAGATCTAAAATTCAACTGACTTCATGAAAAACAATATTAATTTCTTTAAAAATTCCCAGTGGGATTAATAAAAAAATAGTGGTTTTAACTTACTTCAAGAAATATTTTTTATTCATATTAATAATAAAACTCACTAAAATATGAATAGATATTGAAATCATATTTGGAACTCTTTCTTCCATGAGATCTCTTGAATATTCCTATACATCTATAAGATATGCATCAAATTAATATCATTACCAAAATGTATCTTCACTTATAGAAACTCAATTTTCATAGGGAATGATTTAATATCTATTTCATACTTGACATCTAGCATACCATATTGGATAATGTCTTACTATTCTTTTACATACCACCTCATTGATGACACAAAGATTATATTCTTTACATTAGTGTTTCTAAAGATTTAATAAGAATTTTTTAATGTTTTTGAATTTGGTAAAAACTAAAAAAAATATAAGAATTGTATAATGAAATTAAACCATGTATAAAGAACATATAAAATTCAATATAGATCAATGAACCTAATTTTTCATCCCGGTTATTTATAAAGATGACTATGATTAATCAAAGGGCTCTTTCCCTCACAGTTTATCCATTTGATGATCTAAATCTCCCAAACAACTATGTGGGTTTATCCAAAACTCATATAGTATAATTTTACATATTAGATGAATATTTATAAAAAAGAATACAGATCATTGTGAGGTATACTAAAAGAAAAATTTGTTTCTCTAAAATGAACTACCATCATTATGGAAATGACTTCCTTATATAGTACCATGTACAGCTATGTACCTTTTATTTATTTACTCAAATGCTTCATTACTCAATGTAATGTCATCTATATACTATTTATAAAATGTTTGGTCACGAACCAAACATTTAAATACTTTTGATCTCCCATAAAACTAATATTAGGAAATATTTATATTTATGGAATGTCAATGTGGATGAGATTTAAACAGTAATGAAATAATTCTAAACTACCCCGATCATTCATAAATTCCATGTAAGATCATATAATATGGTTCTAATTACATTATGATATTGTGAAGTCGTATAATATGACTTGGAAAATTACCTATAATATAATATCACTATGTCATATAGAATGATATTCCTAATGAAAACAATATGAATTATATATGATGGATGTTTTACTGTGATACATCACTAAATCTTTTTATATGATATAACCCAATATCTGATTTGTTTTAGGGTATATATCTATCAATCCCCTACTTGTACTAAATTAAAATAGACTTTTCCCCATTCCACCTCATATTATATCATATTTAAAAACATCTAAAACCATAGCCACAAATACATTTATATATTTCCATTCAAATTATATGCCATCATAAAATTCATTATTAATCACATAATATGAAATATGTATTGAATATATACTTAAAATATCTTTTGGATAAACACTAAAAACTATTTGAACATCTATCTCAGTTTTATAAAACACAATCTACATTCATAATCAACAATGCATCTCCCCAAAATCATTTATATCATTGAAATATTTATTCCAACTTGTATTTCCTTTTATTTAATGTTCTATAAATAAAATTATTAAAAAAATTAAATTTATTGGACATTAATTAATGGTACATGATCTATATTTTACAAATATTTTCATTAATTTAGTATTTTATTCATCACATATTATTTTACATTTTCATTATTCATAATCATATTATCTTTCATTCCTGGATAGTTAGGCAGATAAAAAATTATCTTAATTCACTATATATTTTCACTCAAAATTATTAATTTTGTAACTAATCCAATTATTTTATACCATATATTTTTATCCCAATGTAAACATCAAAAATAAATAATATATCAATTTAGGTCTACCCATTACATAAATACGATTAACTAGATACTCATGTGACACCCAATATTTGCATTACCAAACCAATTTGATGGTCATGTTCTTGAAAAGTGATGATTTGGATGGAATCCGGTAATTAGTATTACATTAAAGGGATTTAATCACATAATATTATGAAATTTTATTCCCATTATAAGAAGGAATGATTCTAATGATATATATTGGAATCATATTCAATAAATAAAATCAATATGACCAAAATATATTGATGTGTAACCCTTCATAAAAAGTATGATTATGTCATAATTATGCTAGAACAAAAATAATCAAATTAACATACATATAATGTCACTCTATAAATGATTTTATGAAATATAATTGATTTAATTTAGAAATGAATTAATCTAAATCATAAATATATTAAAATTTTAATGATTTTTATTTAAGAATAATAAAAAATTGAATATTAATTAATTAATTGTGTACCATTGTTCAGGATCCCATCTATGGTAGTGATATATAATTTTAAGGGATTATTACAGGTTCTATCATCATATTAGAGAATACTAAGATAATTTAGGCCATTTAAAAAAGATTTTTATTTTTGAGTGACTGTATAATACTAAATAAATTAACATTAAATATATTTAAACACGATATAAAACATTTTTAAACAATTCATAATTCATGAAATTCAAAAAATATTATAATTTTTTAATGCATTAAAAACATGAAATAGAAAAATAAATATTACCAATTTATATTTATATCTAATATTAAATCCTATATATTATAATTTTATAATTATTTTTTAACATATTGAACCAAATGAACCCTAAGATAATATCCATACTAGTGGGTCCTAGGGCCACAATATAGTCTCCCTATACACAAAAGGCTATAGAAGAGAAGGAAGGGTCTAAGTATGTGATAGTGGGGAGACTACACCCTCACAATCAGAGTATCACAATGAAATAAAATAAACTAAATAGTACAAATCCATGGAAGTAGTAAATAAATAAATGGTAGAGCATAAAGAGGATAATAATAAATATATTAAATGGATGACACCAATATATAATAGATTACATGTATGTTCATATGTTTATTCATAATCTAAAACAAAATAAATACAACAGGTTTTGATACATTAGAGTACATTTATAATTGTACAAATAAAAGAAAATCCCCAAGTGTGATCTCCATGAGAATCGAAAGATCCAGATCATGCATATTCTCTAAACTTTCTATGTACAAACAATTGTCTACGGTCTAATGAACATAAGGTCTACTTAGGTACAAAAGTTTAATGGCAGCCTAAACAGGGTGTGTGATATAAATCTAAGTTGGTGCATACCCACATTTTCAATATATAATTCTAGTCTATGTGTGAAGTAATGTAGTACATGTAATACGAATAGTAACCATAATTGAAAAAATAAACAACATCCCTCCCATGTTCCTAAATGAATGCTAGTGGATCTACCTTCTTTGACTCACAGATGGAATGAATTTCTAGTTATTAACAGTATGTATATTTTAATAATATATACACAGTGTAATTATATATTTCATCAACCTATATGAACCATGTGTGAGAAAATGCTTAATCACCATATACTTAGAATACTATCTGCTGGTAGGACCAGGTCGTAACTTAGACATCGATAACAAGTCTAAACGAGCGTAAAAGCTATGTCAATAGGGTATATTACTTACATCTGAATAGAGTGGGATACATCATGCTCATCCCTCATGATGGAATGTGATCCCTAATGAAAAAATTATAATCATGTAATGTGGCCCAAAAATCCGAACCACCCATTTATATCAATCGTGTGAGACACCATGAATTCAAAACCTAATGTAAGGGGGTGTGATACCTCCATTTTCAAAAGAACCCTCACAGTTATACACAGAATCTATAAAATATTATTAAATTTATATTAAATTTCCATGAAGAGACACCGCTCACCACATACATTTATCAACCCCGGATAATGGAATAATCATTTAACATTTATAATAACTGAATCCATGAGAAATTAATTCTCATCCTCTTCATTTAATAATCATATTCATAATAAAATTTCCATTTATTGCAACTGAAATTAAACTATTACTAAATGGTGTGGCATTTCAACCCTTTAAATTTCACACCATAGAATTGTAATCATTTTATATATGAATGGAATACAAGAAATAATGATATAGATATTAAAATTTAAGAATGAAATTTGATTGAATACCCATGAAAAAATCAGTTTCAAGGATAAGAGAGACCATTGAAGGGTACTATGTTTTAACAGGAAAATATATGTATGATTATTAACTTTTAATAGTCATGCCAAAACCTTTGGAGGAGATTGGTTTGATAGTAATTTTGATAGTTTTGGTCCACTATCAAGAACCGATATGGTACATCGACTCAAGTGAAGATCCTAATGGATTGAGGGAAACTCCATTTAATAACATGAATGGAGTCCATGCAACAAAACATTCCATATAACTATAAAAACGTCAAAGAATTGAGGAAAACCATTTCCATACGACCAACCATGATTAATATAAAAAATCACTACTTTTAGTTTAGAAGACACCATACCATGTCAGGAGGGTTTTATTATAAAAACTTAAATTGTTATTCAAACAATTATTTTAACACATTAAACATTCCATCCATGAAAAATTATTTAATTGATCAAAAGTATTATTTTAGGGAAACTACACATGGAAAAAAACATAAGGTTTCAATAGGGAACTTACGAGGGTCCATTCTCAATTTCTCCATTAGCTCCATGGGGGGAACATAATTCTAACCTAATTTAAACACCTAGAATTATTATTTTTAATTTAGTAATTTATTATAAATTATAAATTAACTTCAACCACCCAAGGGGTGTCCATTAATGTTGTTTCTATCATATAATGTACTAAACAAGAATCAATTTAATTCTATCATTGTTTAAGAATAAATTTAAAATGAAGAACATAATATTAATGTAAAAAGTGACAAAGGAATAAGTGCAGAGAAATGGAACTATTTATTAAATTATGAAAAAGATAATTAATATTATAGAGGCCAACAAACTTATTATTAGTATGTATCACTCATAAAATATTGAGGTATTACTCGATTAGGATTTGATGAAAACTATGAAACAGAACATCACATTGAAAATAAGTTAATAGAGATTGAACCTTGATAACTTAATCTATAGGCGATTAAATTGATAATGATAAAAAAAGGAACCAAGAGCTTACCACTACGGATACATAGAGACGAACGGTGATCAATTCCATTTTTTAACAGTGGACATACCTTCATTAATAAAATAAGATTGAGGAGGAATCCAAGGTGCCATGTTGGAGAAATCACATAGATGGAAGAGAATAAAAAAATATGAGTTTAGAAATAGATTCATTAAGTAAAAAATGTAATTTTAACCTAAAAATTGGGTTACACAGTTTTCCCACATGGTTGGCCATACCGTTCACCATTTGTGCGACACCCATTCCTTAAGAAACCACCATGGATGGTTTATAAAACACAATTAGCTTTATAGTACACAACATTTGTGAGGAATAGTTCTTAGGTACATCCTAATTGACACTAACCTGGAGGGCTAGTCATATAGTTTGGAAAAACCACATGCTTCCCTTGCTGGGCACATATTTTCTACCTTTGTAGCCACACAATTTTTTTCCAGGGGTTTCAAAATATTAGACATAACATTTGGTTTGTTCTGAACATCATGCTTTGGATATTTCAAAGTCAAACACTCATGAAACCCATAGAGACCTCTGGAAAAATTCTCATGACTTAACCAGAGAACAACAACAACTGATTGATGTATTTAAACTCTTATAATTACATTCAGAAGACTAGTTTGTAAAATAACATGTCTATTAAAAAAACAAATCCTTTAGACATTTCTTTCTGGTTAAAATACATGATTAGTTAGAGGTCATTTACTTAAAAATATGATAACAAGTATAGGAAAATTATATGAACTATTGATTTATTATGAAAATTTTTCAATTGTAACAAATATATTATTTAATCATTAATCATATCATAGATTAAAATGAATTATTATTTGTTTGAAATAATTTTTTCAAAAGTATAATTTTCCAATTTGATCTTTTCAAATAAAATATTATAAGTTGTTTATAATTTTATCTGTGAAATACTTCATATTTTCTTTATTATATATTTTAAAAATACTTATTAAAATAATTATAATATATTTACAAACATAATATCTAAATTATAATTCAATACATATAAAATGATTATTTAATAATAAAAATAAATATTAAAAATAATTTTTTATTTAATATTTCATCAACATTTAATCATGAATTTCTCTCATTTTATGAATAATTAATTTTAATAATTATATTAAATAAAATAAATATAACAAAATTCCATTTTTTATATTTTACAAACACTTTAAAAATAGAATATACTTTAATAAATAATTGAAAATTGAAAAACAATTATTATTAGAAAACATATATAAAAAATCATATCATAATTTGTATCATAGTTAAAAACCAATACACTAGATTAGGTTAGATACTTAGTATCACATAATATGGTATTCCACTATTATATATCATATGTTTCAACATCATATATCATAAAATATGATATATGTCACATTTATGAATTTTTGTAAGGTATTTTTCATTTAATTTCAATTAATTATTTGTTTGTATGGTTTCTAATTAATATTGGTGGAAATTGTGTGTTATAAAAATTTGGGCTGAACCGTGAGCCCATTTCGATATTTAAAAATAAATTTTTTTTTCTTTTATAAATCATTTTGTTTTCTACATTTTGTAGCCATTCCACTTCTCAATTGGAAAAACCCTGGTATATTAAAACCTCCAAATCAATTTTGACCCCATAGGAATCAATAATTATGATGAATTTGTGTTTTTTGTTATGGTGTTGGGCCATCCTGAAATCTCATCTCCTACTTTAAATATTTTTTTATTCTTTAATATCTCATTAAATTATTATTATTTTTATGATTGTAACTCTAACCCCAACCAACATTCCAAAGGTGTGATCCCATTCTCTCCTCCCCCTCTTTAGATCTAATCTCCCCTGTGGATTAGTGCGATAATTTTTAATCAATCTTAAATCTCACAAATTTGAAGAGGTAAAATGTTTTTCCATGACACCATCAATTTTCACACGTTTTCCCCAAATTCAGTCCTCACTTGACCAACTATGAATCCTTCCAGTATCCCTAATATTTTTGGTCACTTCAAGATTCAACTATTTGTGGTTTTGAGTCTATTGCATCATAATTTATTCAATTAATTGTTTCTCTCTTCAATTCTGTCATTCTCCGTAGGGTTTCCTCCCACTCTCATAAAGTTATAAATTATCTAGAAGTTAGGGTTCTAACCTAGGGGGTTATTTGGTGTCATTAGGGTCAAATATTTAGGTTTTAGGTTGGATTCCACTTCGATGAGGTGCAGTGGTGGTGCAGTTGATTTTTTTCTATAAGATTTTGTGGTTTTGACACAAAAGGTATGTGATTCCATGTGTAACAATTTCATGATGAGTTATTCTTATTTAATTACTTATTATTCATGATCCGCATATGGTTTATGTGGTTCAAAAACTACTTTTGATGGATTTGGTTAAGTATTCAATTCTATAGTTTCATTTTTTCTCTAAATTGGGTGTTCTTTCATGTGTAAATCTTATAGTACTAATTGGGTTATTTTATAACATATTCAAGTGGTTTATTGAATGTTTTTTTGTATGAAAATTCTGCTTTTGTGGGTAATTTATGTGACATTTGGTTTAAAAGTGGGGTTTTGAATCAGTTTTAAGTGAAAAACATGTCCTTCTCATTGAAAATGATTTGTGAAAATGTGTGTTATCATGTGTATCATTTTTCGTACTATTCGATGTAATTTTATAAACCTTCGGAGTGGTTTAAAAACATTTCTAGGGGTTCCAATTCTGTTTTGGGTTGGTATTTATATGGTTTTGGACATTATTGAGGGTTTTGAAATGGTTTTTGTATGCAGAGCAAAGTTACACCCCTTGGGATTGTTTTATGAAAATTGTAAATGTTTTATTTGGTTAAACAATGTAGGAAAAGTGTGTATATGTAATTTTTGGTGAGTTTCTTCACCTAATATGGGTTTTTTGAAAGGTAAGGTGGTGATTTAATATGTTAATAATTTTTATAATGTTTTATAGAGAGCTGAAATGTTATATCAAATGGAAAAGGAGGTGTGAAACATGGTAGTGGGATGTTTTATGTTTGAGTGTTGTGAAAATGATATTTCTTGATGAAAGGAGTATGATGTGATATTTGAAAGGTATTTTTTGTGAGTTGAACTCTCTTGGAAATGTTTAATAACATTTTTTATAGGATTTGTGGAAGTGAATAGGAAATATGAAATGTGTTATGGGCTATTTTGGTGTGAGTATGATTTAAAAATGAATTTGAATGAAAAAGTGGATTATCTGACTTGTGTGGTATACATGGGGAGTTTTTGGTTGATGTGTAATGTTCAAGTGGTATTTTCATTTGTAATTTTAATTTCATGGCTTTTTGAACTTATTTTAACACAAGAGGGAAACACAGATATCTAGGTGGGTGGACGTATAATAGTATGCTCATGATCCTGTTGGGTTCGGCCTCAATTTCATGTACTATGTTTTTTTCATTCAACACTAACTAATATATGATGATGATGCTTGAGGACCAATAGGTTATGGGTATGTTCCCTATTAGTGGATCATACATGATAAGAGATATTGTCACAGTTACTCTCATCGAGATAGGAGGTACTTGGGACACACAACGAGCTAGTGCCTATGGGTTATTTCATAATGCTTGTTCTCATTAGTAATATTGTTCTTATCATTGGCATACAATATGGTTTTCTTGAAAATTCAATGGCTTTTGATTTATTTTTAAAAGTGTTTATTCTTTAAATATCCAACTAAAAAACTGTTTTAATTTTAAAGTTGCATCTTATAGAAATTGTAATTTTTTTCCTTTTTATTAAAACTTGCAAGAATTTTGTCTTTGAATGTTTCTCACATGGAATCTCTTAGTTATGGTATACTACTGTGATTTGTATCACACCCTAATTACACCATTTTGTTTAAGTAGGCTTGGTTATTTCACTGCATGTTTGGGTATAGATTTGTGCCAATGCTTAGTGTTTTTAGTGGTCCATCGTGATACAATGTTGTGGAGATAGATTCAGGGTGCTACCTCCTTCCATGTGGAGGTTCTTAGACCGTCATTTCATGGTTTTTTACCTATGTTATTATCATTAAACATTTTTTAAAATTGTGTAATTCAGTACAGAATATTAGTAAAAGATGATTTGGTTTGAAAATTCTTGATTTGGTTTTTTTGTTTCGTTTCTTGTTTTATGTATACAAATTGGGGTAAATCATTCCCATTTTGCAGTATTTGAATCCTAGCCACTTGTTCCGGCCCATGGGGATTGGTAGCACCCTTCAGGCCTTATCGCGGGATGAGTTTGGTGATAGTTTTGATGTTGAAAAGATTTGTTTCATGAAAAAATTTTATAAAAGGAGGTTTACTCTCTTTGGGTAATGTTTTATAGGGAAAATTCAGAACATACTATAGTTAGTATTGTCAGGACTCAACATTATGGTTATGGGTAGTGTTCTTGTCCAATACACCTCATGATGGGATGTGAGTCGCCATGTGATGTTGGGAGTTATCTGATTCCTTTTTGTTTTATTGTCTCGATGGTGATTAGTGGAAATGAAAAGGGAGTTGGGATAATGGTCTCAAAGAGATTGTCGGACCTGTCCAACCATGTGGAGATGGGGATATTTTCATATAACACTCTCTGTGAAAGTGAATTGATTAGCATATGGCCGCCAACCATATGCCAAAGTCTCCCACTGATACTAGTTTCCCCACACACTGTCTTCTGCTTTTATTATTTTGAAATCATGGATGTTCAAATTTAAATAAAAAATGGCATGGTTTTAAGAAGCCTAATGTTTTTTAAAGGGTTTTATAATAAAGAGGGAATGGTTTGATTTGAAAAATGGCAGAACTGAATTATCAGAACAATTTTTAAATGGAAAATGGTGTGTTTACACCTCTTTGAAATACTGAACAATATTAAAGTTGTTTTTGAAAAAGTGTTACCAATACTATTTTATTGACTATTGAAAGGTGTTTAAATGGGATGAGATGTTTTGAAATTGATGTGAATGACTTTAAATTGGATTCTAATTTGAATGATTTTCATTTAGAAAATGTTTGGTAAGCTGTAATTTGGGTTTGATTTTGTTGTTAGCAGGTATGAGAAAAATAATTTATTGGTTGACCGTTTTGGTTTGGAAAAGGGGAATGAATTTTTATTTTAACCTTTGGTATTTCATTGAGCAACCACATGTAAGGGTTTTTGTGAGATAATGGATTATTAATGTAATTACTTTATGATTTATGATATAGATATGAAGTGGGTTCCTGGTGTGGCGTGAAAAACATGAATGCTTAAGGATCATATGGTACCATTGGTGGATACACTAACAGATAAACCATTTGTTTTCAATGAAATGTATTTAAATAAAAAAATGTATCCCTTGATTACTAGTTTGGGACAATGTGTCTTATGTGGTTTTTAATGTGTTGTTGTTGTGGGATGTCTTGAGTCCAAAAACCCCTTCTATTTGAATGGTGTTTGGGTTTGGGTTCAGTCGATAATCCAGGTTGAAGGGCTAGTTAGTGGTCTCTATTGAGAAAAGTTCTGGAAGCCTTTATGGTGGTTCCCTTCATGTGTTAGGATCTGGTTTGTGCCATGTTTTGACCAATGGACCAGCTAGGTTCGGTCCATGGGTTCTCTAATTGGATAAGGTATCCCCCAATAAGGGGAAGTGCATGACTAATGTTCAACCCATATTTTTTTCTATTTTAATACCATCTAGTTGATCAGTATAAGGAATATTTTTCTCTAGCTTTAGAGATTGAGTCAATACAATTTGTTTTCATGGTTTTTTGGATCCTCTTACAGTGGGATAGTACCCTTGGATGGTAGAAAGAAACCTTAGTTCTATAAGTTTCTTGATTTGTTGAAGGTGGATGTGGTATGGGGTTGTCAGTTTGGATGGTGTTTAAGAGGGCCTGGAGTTCCTTCATAGTCTCTTTGAAGAAGGGGTTTATGTTGAACCACTAGCATGGAAAATTGGTTCATGAGAGTTTATTATGGTAAAATTTTGGAATTGTGATTTGTTTGGGGACATGGCATAAGGTCCCTTTCCATGTATTGTTTCTATTAATCACAATAGGCATGTTTGTTGATGCCTTTTGATGTCGTGTACACATTCAACTATAAAGGTGAAGGTCGTGCAGTCCTTTGAGAGTCTCTATTATGTTGGGAGTATGTCTCTCATATAAAAACATTAAATTCATCTTTTTTATAGGATTTTTATTATATGTTTACTTTACTTCTTTTGTTTCTCACCTGAAGAAACAAGCTGTCATGTGTGTGAATCTTCTAAGCCCACATTTCAATTGAATGTCAGGTTTTGGTAATGTTAGCTTTGGAATGAGTTATGTCTTTGTAAAACCATCTGGTGTTGTGGTGTAGTTATTTGTAGAACAAGTAGAAGAAGTTTCATTCATGGGTTTCCAAATGCTAACTACATGGTTGAAGATACTTCAATAATTTGAGCTCTAGTCACAAGTCTCAGAATGAAGCTGGCACATAGTAAGGGGAAAACCTAGTGTCATTGAAACCCATGTACAAAGTCATATCCTTAGTATGAATGATGGGATTTTTTTAAACCTCTAGTGCCATTATCTTTCCTTTTTTGTTCACATTAGATGAGAAGAGGTGGGAGGACCTCATGTCCATATTATTACCCAATGTCATTCTTCCCCCCTTTGGTTCGCAATGTGTTTTTAAAAGAATGATTTGAGAATTAAATAGACAGGATGAGTTCATGGATAGTGGAAACCATTCTTTAGAACACCCTGAAAATAGATGGATCCCTGCAGTTATCACACGGTTTCCCAAACATTACAGACTAACCATGTGGTCGCCCCAAATCTTTAAAATTTGTGGTCCTTTTATGCCGACATTTGCTGGCCAATTAAGATGGTTGGTTTTTATGGTGGGGAGACCCACTATGACTCTCATGTAAGTTCTTTTGTAAATTTCTAATGGAAGTATAACCATTTTATTGTGGAGTCTGTTTGGGCCTCCCCTTGTTAGTGTCATGATTCTGTCTTGGGAAAATTTATGTTTTCTATTGTGGTGGGGAGCCCATTTGTGTCTCCTTGTACTAGTAACTCAATTTTTTTCCATGGTCTTGGATTGCCGGTAGGTAGTCTTGTTCGAATCTATCTAACTACAAACATCGTCCTTGAGTAAACGTTGGGATTGGAGATCGCCTCATGATTTAGTTAAAGCAATGTAACTATAACCTTATTCGTTGTTGTTCTTCGTTTGGTTAAATTTCATGAGTCTTGTTTGGATAGTGTCTAAGTAGTTTTATTTTGGGATAAAATATGAATATACATGATCATTTTTTGAAGTTGTAGATTAATTTTTAAGTGATAGTATTCCTTGTTTTATTGATCAATTGTAGGTGATTTGGAATTTTGGTGATGGGAAAAACATGGCGAAGGAGTCCATTTTGGCCTTTTAGTTGGGTTTATTTTTGGCCTTTGGCCTTGCTATGGCTTTCTGAGGGTGGAAAGATTTATAGTGGGGAGAATTGTAACATCCATGAATTCTTTTAAACGTATTTTTCATTTAATTACCTTTATTTTTTGTTTTGGGGGTTTCACATTCATTTTGTTGGAAATGGTGGGTTTTAAATATTTGGGCCAAATTGTGAGCTTATTTCTAGATTTAAAAATAAATTTGGTTTCTTTTATAACTCCTTCATTTTTCAAGATTTTACAACCATTACACTTCCTAATTTTAATCCATTGGTATATTAAAACCGAAATATCAATTTTTAACCCAAAGGAATCCATAATAATGATGCATTTGGGTTTTTTATTAAGGTGTTGGGCAAGCCCAGAATCCCATTTCCTACTTTAAATTATTTTTTTAATTCATTAATATCTCATTATATTATTATGGTCATTTAGTGATTCCCTCTCTCATCCAATCCCACTTACCCATGGATATCTCCCATTCTCTTCTCCACCTCTTTGGAGCACATCTACCACACATATTAGGGATATCTTTATTAATAATTGTCAAATATCCTATATTTTAAGAGTCATTGTGTTTTCTTCACAACTGATTCAATTTTCACTCTTTTCCCCCAAATTCAGTCCCCATATGACATAATATTACTCTTTAGAGACTCCCTACCTGTTTTGGTTATATCAAGATTTAACAATTGGTGTATTTGGGCCGATTTCAACAACATTTCTTTATGTAAGTGCATCTCTCTTCATTTCCTTCATTCTTCATTGGGTTTCCTCCCTCATTCATGAATTCCTAAAATTTCCAAAAGGTAGGGTTCAAACCATCAATTTGGTTTTGTGTCATTCAGCTTAAATATTTCGGTTTTTAGTTGCATTTCACTTTCTTAAGGTACGGAGGTGTTGTAGTTGATTTTTAACACCAGGATTTGGGGGTTTTGATTAAAAAGGTAGGTGATTCCATGTGTCACCATTTCATGATGAGATTGTTTGAATAATTTAATTTTTTTTCATATTCCTGTAATTCTTTGTGTGGTTTAGAAAATATTTTTCGATGGATTTGGTTAATTATTTAACTTTTTTGTTTCATTTTTTCTTTCTAATTGGGTGTTTTTCCATGTGTAACTCTTGTGGTGTTAATTTGGTTATTCAATAACATATGAAATTTGTTTATTAAATTTTTTTGGGAATAAAATTCATATTTTGTGGGGTGTTGATGTGTCTTTGTGAATAAAATTGGATTTTTGAATGGGGTTTAGGTTCAAAACCATGTATTTCTCATTGAAAGTGTTTTTGGAAAATGAATGTTTTTATGTGTATATTTTGTGGTACTATTAGATGTCATTTTAAAACACGTGGGAGTAGTAAAATAAACATTTCTAGGGCTGAAAATTCTGTTTTTGGTTGGTATTGATATGGTTTAGGACTTTAATGAGGGCATTGAAATGGGTTTTGTGCGTAAAGCATAGTTACACCCCTTTGGGTTTTTTTAAAAATTGTTAATGTTCTATTTAGTTAAACTAACTTAAAAACAAGGTGTATATGTACTGTTTGGTGAGTGTGTTCACATAATATGGGTTTTTAAAAGGTATGATGGTGATTTAATATTTCAAACATTTCTAGAATGTTTTATAATGTTCTAAAATGTTTTATCTAATGGAATGAGAGGTATAAAACATTGTTGTGGGTAGTTTTGTGTGAGTGTGTGGTGCCAATGAATTTTATTGACGAAAGGAGTATAATGTGACATGTGAAAGGTATGTTGGGGGAGTTTCATTATCTTGGAAATGTTTTAAAAAAAATTAAAGGATTTTTGTAAGTGTTAAATATATTTGAAAAGTGTTGTGGGATATTTTGGTGTGAGTATGATTTACAAATTTATTTGACAGAAAATGTGGATTATGTGACTTTTTTGATATACACTGGGGATATTTTGCTAATGATAATGTGAAAGTGTTATTTTCATGTGAAAATTATATTTAATGGCTTTTTGAACATGTTTGTTCATAAGTGGGGAACCTGAGTATCTAGGTGGGTGGACGTGTACTAGTATGCTAGTGATATCATGGGGTTTGAACTCATTTTCATGTATCAAGATTGAAACATACAACACTAAATAAACTAGTATTATGATGATGGGGGACCAATAGGTTATGGGTATGTTCCCTACTACCAAATCATGCATGAGAATGGATATTGTGATGGTTACTCTCAACAAGATATGAGGTACATGGAACCCACAACGAGCTAGTGCCTTGGGGTAATTTCCTATTTCTTGTGCTCATTAGTTACATTGTTCTTACCATCAACATATTGTATGGTTTACTAAAAAATTATGTAGATTTGGATTTAATTTTATTGTTTTGCTTCTTTAAATAGCCTACATGAAAACTTTTTTAATTTTAATGCTTCATCTTTTAGAAATTGTAACTAGCATTTCCTTTTTATGAAAACATTCAAGAATGTCATCTTTGAAAGTTTATCAAATTAAATCTCATAGTGGTGTTGTCCTACTATGAATTATCTCACACCCTAATTACACAATTTGGTTTACGTTAACATTTTTATTTTTTAGAGTTTTGGGTATTGCATTGTGCCAACAGTTTGGGTTTTTAGTGGTCCATCGTGATGCGATGATGTGGAGATGGCTTGAGGGTGGTGCCTCATTCATTGTGAAGGGTCTTGGGATGTATTTTAATGGTTTTTTACATTTTTTATGGTCTTTAAACATTTCATTAAATTTTTTAATTCATTACTTAATTTTAGTTAAACTTGATTTTGTTTAAAAAATATAGATTTGGTTTCTTGGTTTTGATAGTTGTTTTATGTTTACATGTTTATTTAAATCGTTCCCATTTTTCAGTATTTTATGACTAGGAACTTGTGCTAGCCCATGGTAATCATGAATTCCTTTTGGGCATTGTCGTGGGCTGGGTTTGATGCTAGGTTTTATAGCAATCCGATTCAATTTGTGACTGTATAGGTCATAACCTATAATTCAACTTATTGTAGGCTTGTAATATAATACTTTCTCCCATTTAATCTATTGTTGCGACTAACATAAATTTCATTAAGGTTATATGATGCAATGTTTTCAAAATTTGGACTGGTTCCATCATAAAACATGACTCATAATAACATATTTAAAGATATTTTATAAACTGAAACAATTCGAACATGTTTTATGTTATGATATACAATATAATAACATCAGAACGTACAATAGATTATAAAATCCCATTTTATAAAACATTCAACATTTTGAATTTCATATAATGAATAACTATATCTCAAATCCAAAATAATTTTATGGTATAAAATATATAATTTTTTATAAATTTCTAAATTTCTTCATACACTTTTTAAATCAAAACAAATATTTTATTTAATCATAAAATATTATATCCATTTTATCTTTAGGTTAAAAATATTTAGAATAATGAACATGGATTGGATCTAATGTCTTTGATAGATCTATATTGATTAATTGATTCATATTCAAAATTATATATTTTAATAAAAACCCCAATCACATGATTATTATACGATAAAAAATTTAATCTATGTATAATATAAGTGATTTATATATATATTTCAACGTCTAGGTTTTATCCACCTTCTATTTTTAAGATCTTAATTAATTTCACTAGGAACAACCAACAGACACTTCCTTATGTTGTGTATTGACTTTATGATCTATATTAACCATCACATGGGTGGGATTCTCAGTAATTTCCATGGTATGCTAGCATTTATCTATGGAAATGGGAGGAAGAAAAGAGTTTTATCGAGTGATGTTGAAATTTGAAAGGGGATTACTCCATCAAGAATAAACATCTAAATGGAATAGACATTATTATATATAATTTAGGATATTTCATAAATGTGTATGTCATTAAATAAAATTTGATATAATATTAATCCAATTCAATCATAATATAATATTTGAAAAAATTCATCAATTCACATACCATTTATATGAATTTGATCTCCAATGCATTCAATTTTTTGAAAACTCTATGTTATTGATAGACAATATATAAGATAATTGAATGTTAAATAATTGATTTCAAACTAAAATAATCATTTAATATTTTTGAGATGTATTGTATAATAAAATTCTCATCTCTTTATGATATATTCATGTAATAAAATGGGGAATTGAGAATCTACCTCAACAACAAGAAAATGAGAACCTCGAATATTCTCACTATGCTAATACATGCCATGAATTAGGAAGGGTGAAAATACCTCAACGATTATTCATATTAATAATCTAGAACCATGATAAATCCATAAAATATAATTATTTTTTATACCTTTATAAAAATAATTAAGAACACCACCTTATATTATCCAATTATACAAGATCTCAAAATAAATATTTCTAATATATGTATCCCACACTTGATGGTGAATTGTGAAAATATCAACTTTCTTGAAATGATATGTACTAACTCTTTCTTCTCGAAAGGAAAATAATATTTTGGATAACAACCCAAAGGTATCCTCAAAAAATGGGCATGTTATTCCCTATGAAGGGAATCATCAACATCATTTCAATTCACTATAGTATATATTATCACTAAATAATTTTCATAAAATAACTCTAATCATAATCTATATCTCGTATTAATGTATATTTTTTAGTATTTATATCAAAATAATTTATGAATTATGATGCCCCCCAATATCTCACCATGAAGGCAGTGTATCCACATTTTCAGGGTATGAACTACAACTATATGATCAAATTCAAAATTCATGTGGTTCTTCTCATTAAGTGTTACCAAAAATGACATTTATGTTTTCATCACTCACCCCAACATTAACAAATAATCAAGGCTAGTTATGGACCCATCATGTAACACATAAATTTTTCCCCATCTTCTTAGTATCGCAATATTGGTGTGTCTATAAACCTATATTTTACCTCCTCGTAATCATTTTCATTATTGTAAAACATGGTGAAGGGTTTTCCCTTTCAAGTATTGCTAGTAAATGGTGATTTGATTTCATAGTATTCTACCATTAAAATTTAATTATATATTATTATCCCAAGGATCCTCTATCCCAAAAAAAAATGTGTTGTATCCAATGTCCTGATGACATTTATTTTCATCGAATAATGTAAATCTCCACCCTATGTGATGGAATCCCCATGGATGTGAACTACACTTATATAAAACATTATCATATTTATCTTTTAAAAATATAAGTGACCACATATTATGTTTAGGATAATCCTATGATGTTTTACGTGGGCCTTCCCTATTATGGAATTTATAATGACATCATAATTGAAATTGAAAATGAATAGGTCTAGGTATGGTTTCATGGCATTATTCATGAGTACAAAAATGGTTTTAATTGAATTCATCATAATGAATTACATCACATTAAACTCATATGTCTATAATGAAATCGAAAAAATCATAATCGTTGTATATGTGTCATATACCTGGGTTTGATAATTACATAACCTAAGACCAATCATCTAAAAATACAACATACCTATTATATGGTTAATGAGATCATAAAAACACATTAGTGAATATTTTTACTTGATCATCCTAGTTATATAGGGATAATTATCCATGTAAATACTTATTCTCTTGTATTCATTCATAAAAAATAGATATATGTTTCTATGGGGGGAAACACATGGTCTGATAAACATTTCCTTAAAACATATTCTCCAAAAATATCTTCACCTCTTTGATAGAATTTAAATACATCTAGTACATGAATAACATAACATATTAATGTCTTATATGTGTAACAATGAAATCCCAAGGAAAGATATCTCTATCAAGAGTAATATTTCACTATCTATAGATGTGGGTGAGATGATTATCACTACTTATCAGATTCTATAGACAATGGAGTAATGTTAGTAGTTATATTGGAATATCTATCTCACAAATGAATATTGTTGTATGAGTAAAAATAGCTCATTACAGTTTCAATGTGGAAAATTATAATGTATAAATAAAAATAAATACTCAAACTAGGTTGGGAATCACCACTACCTTTCCATCCATGGAAGAAATATTTTTGCTACCCAATCCTTGTATTTTGTGGTCCAATCATTTTCCTCATACAGTTTTATGAGGTCATATTGGATCAACGATTCATAAATTCGTCTATTCTCATTCTGAATTAGTTACTCTTTCAAAACCACCTTTGGGATGGACACATTTTCCTCCTATATGTGGACATTCATTCCCAAATTATATCTATGAGTATATATCATTCATAGTGACACAATTTTTATCTTCAATTGTACTTTTTGTGGGATGAAAATGTACATCATGACCCCAAACATTATCAAAAAATAATGTTTTAAATCACATCGATGTGGAACATATACCTAATCTCTTGGTTGTTTCCCGTCAAATATACAACTATGCATATGTATGGATAAGGATAAATGACCCCAAAAAATCAACTTGGAGTTGATAGTGATTTTTTTAGAGAAAAATTATCATTCTCTACATCTATGCTGAGACTCCACTGAAAATATCATGATCACCATGGAAAACTCAAGAACCCCTAAAAATGAAGGATTACATATGAGTGCTATACCAGATCAAATATCCCAATATATGACATGAAAACATTTCTATATAATATGGAATTGATTATGATAAATTTTCAATAAATATATAATATGTTCTATAAACACCGTAGAATATTTATATAACATCATTCGACTTTCTGGTGGTCCAATATCTCCAATGGGAATTCCATCCTAAATGTTATTATATTGTACTCATATCAAAATAGTAAGTCATTCCTTCTTAAATTTAAGAAGGTATCACAATGAATTATCATAATAAGATTCCACCAAAATATAGATGTTCCATGAAAGATACATATAGAAAAACCCATCATATGATCAATGGTGGTGTAAACTAGATGAAATACATGTGTATCTGAGTCCAGTAATACTTGTTTTATATGAAATATTTTATTTCCACTAAAATTGGTGGGTCATTATCTATGAATCTCATTGAAATTTTTTAATCATCATATGTCCTCATCTTGATGTATGATGAGTACTAACTACATTGCCGGTGGGTCTACTCTTCAAGAAAATTATGTAAAATATATCTTTTGTTTTACATGATGGAAAAATCTCTTAATTAAATCTCAACATGGAAGCCTTTTATATTTTTATGTTCATTGATTATAGGATTCACAATTTGAATTATCTCAACAAGTAACTACATTATCATGTAACATGAATATCATCATAGTGTTATCCATTGTTTGAAAATGTGGAACCATTTTTTGTCAAAGTATATGTGGTAGTTATTTCTTGTTATTTACATGGATGTAGTTAGAAATAATAAGTTATATGATTCATGTAAAATTTTTATTTTCTCTAAAATTGATGCCTTATAGTCTTGATTCATGTGACATATAGTTAGTATCCCAAATAAAGGATGCAGAAACCACCCACACTAATCATCGGGTTTAATGGCATGATAAACTAGATCAAGATGACATTAACTTAATTTATCCATGTAAAAAAATCCAAAACTTACATGAAAGATAAGTTTAATAATGACCCCTAAGAATCAGTCCACATTGATAACATTTTAACACAACCCAACACAACATGACCCAACTTATATGTGTGGTTATCTAAGTGGGGCACCCCTATCCGACATCTATCTTACTAGGTGCTGGATATGACTTCCAGAAAGGCATATCATGCACAATTTAGGCCTTCAAATACTAAATCAAAAATAATACTTATCACCAGAGTAATATATAACTAGAAACCTGGTAAGATCACCACACTACAACTAAACTGGCCCTTAACAACACAGGCATTTATCAGCGTTAGTAAAATGTTCTGAGAACGTCCATCTTTACCAGTGATAAAATAAGCACTGATGGAGGGGGACCTATAAATACACTAAATAAAAGTGTTGATAATTGGTAACCTTTATTAGTGATTTTATAGGGCTGATAAAAGTTTACCCCAATCATAATTTTATTTTAGCGCTGATAATGGATACCCTTTATTAGCATTTTGTTTTTAGTGTTGATTAAAGTTACCATTTACGATCATTAATAATAATGCCCTCATAAAATTTAAAAAAAATAAAAGTAATTTTTTTCAAAATTAATTTAATTACATTATAATATTTCATAATGAATAACCATATATGTAAATTTTATAAATTATTAAATAAAATATATTAAATGTATAGATTCTTAAAAAGAATAAAATGAAATAATTAAGCAAATAAAAATATAAAATTCCTAAATGAATAAAAATATTAAACATTTTATTAATTAAATAATTAATAAGGAAGATGAATATAATATATATATATACATATATTATAAATATTGATTAATTTTATATATTAAATATACATATATAAATGAATATATAATTGAAAAATAATAAAAATTTATAAATTAAAAAACTATTCAAAAATTAACTATTCAAATAATTATTAATAAAAAGAAATATGTATAATATATATATATAGAGTATTTATAAACAGTAAAAAATAATATATACTATATATATATATATAATGTATAAAATGATAATTAAAAACATATTAATGTCTAATTCATTTTTAATGTGGTTTGAATTTTCAAATTAATATATATCAAACAACATGTGTCACATTGATTTCAATAACCTATATATATATATATATTTAATTAATGTAGTTTATATGAAAAAAAACACACAAATATATTTATGAAATATATAGAAATACATAATCCTAATATTTATGTATTTGTTTTCAATTTTCAGTATATTTTAGAATTTCATTGTTAACATGATATATTAAATATATTATGTTTTTAATCAGTAAATTTAATTGATTAATATTTAATACTATTATAGTTAGGACATTAATGTTTTATATATTAATATTTTTTATTTTGATTTTGGGTTTGATCATTTTCTATTATTTATTTATATTTAATTATTTATTAGGTTTTAGTATTTTCAATATGTATTCATATTTACACCAATATATATATATATATAGCCATATGTTTTTAATAATTTGTATTTAATAAATAAAACTTATCCATTTTTCAATACTTCTAATGTGTGATCATTTTTTATTTTTCATATTCCCTAATTTTTAAAATGCATTTATTTATGATTATATATTCTCTGATAATGATTAAAATATATTTGTAAATAAATATTTATAATTAAATATATTTATAAATGTGTTTTAAATATGTTTATAAATATAAAAATTTATAATTATTATAACTATAAAATGATTTTTATAAAATAAGTATATATATAATTATAAATAAATAATTATATGTATTTAATAATTATAAAATTATAGTAAATTTTTTAGATAAATCCTTTATGAGGGGTAAAATTTTAGTGCTTCTAAATATCGATAAATATCATCATTATTAATTGTTCTTAAATAGAATTTTTATCAGAACTAATAAAGATGTTCTTTATCCATGCTTTTTTTTGCAATGATAATGATCTCTTTTATCAACACATATCAATTTAACCCTGATAAATGGGATCTTTCATATCGCTTTTCTGAAATCACTGTTAAAAGTGTTCCTAGTCTATTTAAATGAACTGTAACCTATAATCACTCATCGTTATTCTGAAGCTCTCATGAAACTATTCTACTACCGGTACAACTCTACTATGACTCATCAGTCGATTCAAGGATATAATCCAATTTATGTTATTTTTTACTTTTCATATATAGTTTTTTGATCTTTTGGGTTTTGTTTTTAGCATTTTTGTTATGTTTATAATCATAGTGAACCCTACATCTCATCTCCTCGTCATTCCCAGTGCAACTCCTCTATGCATTTTAATAGCTTATTGACAAGAATAATATCAGTATTTTATCTTCTTGAAACTAGGATGATAGATGTTTTTCAATTTAACATCCTACTACCATGATGAATTTGTGCAGTTTAATGTCATCCATCCAAGATAATGGATTCTATGAAGTTCAAAGTATTTCTTCTATAATGAATTTCTGTAGTTTAACATCCTATAACCAAGATGAGATACATTGAACATTTTAATGCCTCACATCAAGGATGGATTTTTTCACCTTAACATCATGAAATTAGTATGAGAGACACTATATAGTTTAACGTCTTATATCTAGGATGAATTTGGGCATATTAACATCCATTGTGGCCAATGTGAATTATCTGTTGTCGGATCATCATGGTTTGGTTTTCTAAAATGGTTTTTTTAAAGGGGAAAAATTATTTCTGGAATTGAATTGTATTAAAAAATGTATGTTATACTGTTGTGAAAATTGACCATAGAAGATGGTGGTTTGAAATTTTAAATGAAACAGAGTTTTTCGAAGAGAGAATTGTAATTTTTTTTGGAATTTTGATTGTGAGTAAGTTTTTTGTCCCGATATGTTCTTTTCAGCTGTGTTTAAGATTTATTCTGAACTGAATTATATGATTTTTATGTTATTAGGAATATGATTCCTAGAAAGATTCTAGAAGTTTCTAGTGGGTCTTGACCTATTTCTAGTTATCCTCAGTCTCTGCCCATCTTTTATGGTTATCAAATCTCGTTAGAGGAAATGAAGTGGAAGAAAGTAGTTGATAATTTCCTCATAGTGTTCCTAACACCCAAATTTGTTAGAGTTTTTTCTATTCTAGGATTTCTTGGGGGTACAAATTTGGAGTAATTGGAGTTGTTTTCCCCACCAATGATACTTTTTGGTATGACATAGGAATATTTTATGTCCCCCTTGGTCTGATGTCTTATACCTAAGGAGGTGAAGATGAAGAAAAAGGGAAGAGCCCATGATTGTCCAGAAAGGTCTACAAATGGAAAAAGCTTATTTTAAACACATCAAAGTGCTAGTTTCCTTTTTTCTATAAGTGGTGTCACAGGATCTGTTGAAACCTTCTCATTCCATTGTGGGTCTTCATCCAGAGATCATGGAGTGAGTTCTCCTCTCCAAAGATCCCCATTTTTATTAGTTGTTGGATGAAACATTTTTTGTTGAGTTGTTGTGAAAGATTCATAAACAAATTGGCTCAGATTTTGTCACTTATATGGGAGTGAAGATGATTGGAGTTTCCCCATTTATGTTTCGAGGCTATTGTAAGTTCATCTTTTATTATAAAAGTCTAATGAAATTATCCTTTCATAGTTCAAATGATTTTTTTTAATGTGAACCTTTAAATGAATATCCTATCAAGAATTATTTCACATATTCCTATTGTTCATGTTTCGAGATGTTTATTTTTTTAGAAATATATCATTAGTCCTTGTGTAAGGGTTTATTTAGATTTTATATTTTGATCATTTCTATTATTGTTTCCACTGATATAGTGTGTCAAAAGAATATTGATGTCTATTTGGAGACATTGATCAATGAATCCAATACATGGATTGGATGTGAATCAATCACAAATTTAATAACAAAACTAAGAATTCTCTACGAACTTCATTAAGATTGGATAACTACCTCTTAGCAAAGAATCTGATTTGAACATCCTAGCAGGTTTCCATGTGATGTTCTCATCTCACAGACGCTCACCACCATTTGTATCATATCACAATTTAGAATTCACATTTCCTTCTCTTCCTGCACCCATTTACAATATTCATTCAGCTTCAGGCATCATGCATCTTTACAAGTATTAAATGGGTGAAAAAATGTTATTAAAGGTGAATGATGAATGGTTATATGACTGAGATGTTCGAGAGTGTGTGTGAGATGAGAGCATCACAGGGATGTCATACAGGAAGTTAATGTCAAGTGATTTGTTATAAGCTTAAATATGGACCAAAGAATCCCTTTTGAATGATGTAATGTTATTGTTATGATTTATTTTACTATTTTATGGAAAATTTATATAATGAAACATTGATTCAATTTTAATTATTCCATGTAGAGTTTGTTTATATTATAATATTTATATACATGTTTCATGCCTTTGTAGCTAGATCAACAACACAATATCTTCTCCATCACAGGCATAATCTTGATGATTTCATAGTAAAATCATTATCCATATAATTAATGCACTGTTTCATATTTATGCTTAAATTTTTTCTTATTATTATTACTCACATAATAATTGTTTTTTATACACGTGGATTCTCTTGTTCGAGTTTGGGTGTTCTTTCAAACGTTTATGCTTCCCCCCATCATAACCTTTTCTCCCTTGAAATGTTGCATTCATCACTTTCATTAATGTTCTCACCATTTCCTTTATAAGAACAACGACACCACTACCTATGCTCAATTAAATAGTCAATATTGATATTTTAACAATAAAATAATTATCTATAGAATTAATGTATTATTTCATATTTATGTTTTATTAATTTTTTGTTAATATTTATCATAATAATGTTTCTCTTCTATAGTCAGATTATATATATATTGAATATGGTTTGTTTGAAGCTACTCATCCAGTGTTGGAAGTTCGAAAATTAATGTCAATGGAAATCATGGTATAATTGAAAATTTGGATTTTTTGAATACATGTAATAAATATAATTTATTAAATTGTTTAAATCAATTTTGGAAATGTTTATAATTTAGTGTTTTTTCTCATATTTGTGTTGTAAATTTATTTTCATCTAATTTTTAAATTGGGACACATTTTTGTTGATACCTTTTATGTTTCTATTTTCATTTGGTGTATTTCTCGTGCTTCAGGTGTTGTGGTGTGCTGTTCCAACATGATGAATTATGTCCCATTGTCAACATTTTTAAATTTGTTGATAAAGAACACATTTATCAATTCTTCTAAGAGCACTGATAATGGAAATAATTAACAGTACTTCTTAAAGAGGTGATAAAAGTATAATTTATCATCGCTTCTACAGTGATGATAAAAGGACCTTTATCATCACTTATAAAAGCATTGTTAAAGGATTAATTTAGCGGTTTCAAATAAATTAGCTGATAAGTAAGACATTTATTAGCACTTTTAAATCACTGATAAAGGTCCCATTTATCAGGGCTTCTGTCAGTGCTGATAAGTTTCCCCTTTATCAATCCTTTTTCAGTAATGATAAAAGTCTGGGCCTTTTGACATCGCTCACATTTTCAGTACTTTTCTAGAACTGATAAAGGCTATTCCTATCATTGTTAAAGGCCTATTATTATTATAGTTACATTTGTAATGTGAAATTTATACAATGCATGTCAAAACTCTCCATGGTATAACATTTCAACAATAGAATAAGTAATGGAAAATACATGTACATCACTATGTAAGAAGATTGATATAGATTAACATAACATTATGATCGATTAAATACACATATCCCACAATATATAAAATATTCATTGAAATACACATTTCAATGACTCTTTCTATAATCAAATCTAGATTCTACAGGTTGTAATCATCTCTAATAAAATAATTATATGATAAAATGCATAAATAAATACACATATCAAGTGATATATATATATACATTTGGTTCTCCATATCCCTTTTTTGGGGTTATGAGAATAGACAATATATGATGCATCATCATCCAATTATATCCCACAGTTATTGGATATAAAGTGTGTATATGAATTTGTTAATTATCATCAATCAAATTATTATATTAGGGATGCTATAAGTATTACACATATCCAATATTATGATAATGGGAATTATAGAGGAATTAAACAACTTCATTGATATTATACTTCAAATCATATCATAATCAACCTAGATTTGTCAGAATGCTTGAAGTAGTACATGTATGTTCTATCATTATTCTCTTCAAAAATCATTGAATGAGAATGGTAAAGTTCATCATCATCTCACATTAAACCTAGCTAGTGGATACATTTAATGGAAGAAACAGTGGGATACTATTTCATTAAATATTCATCTTTCAAAAGGATATTCCTACTAATTAAATGAGACCATGAAATTATTAGTCAAAAAATATTGTTTATTCCCAAAACAATTTCCACTATCCCATAACATAAAAAATTAATAATAAAAATGTAATAGTTTTTATTTATTTTTAATTCATCTATCACATTATCCACAACAAAAAAATTATCTATGTAGACATTCAAGTGAAAATTTATATTTAAATCATCAAATTTTGAAAAAAAAAACTATTGTCACAAAATTCATAATCATTAAGATTTGAATTTTACATGTTCAAAACATCAATATTTATTATAATTATACTAATTATAGTACACACATTAGGAACTCATAATTTAATCATGAAGGTACTTCTACCTAAAAGGATTTAATTGTTTAAATATAGTATTCCCTTTATTTTATTTCTTTTAATGACGATCAATATTAGTCATTTGTTGTAAAAAATTAAGTAAATCATACTTTATCAATATTTATTTTCTTTTTTAATTTTCATACTAAAATATATATATATATATATATATATATATATATATATGTTTTCATATTATCTCCATGTAGTTTTAGGATTAAAAACATATTCACCAATTATTATATTTTACATTAATAATTTCATTCCACTTTATTAACCAATTAATACAATTCATATATTATTTATTATTATCATAAATTCTACAGTAGTATCCATTTAATTCATTGAGTCATAATCATATCCACTTAATGTAAATACATATCCATCAATAAAAATTTAATTAAATACTGTAATCTTAAACACATTTGATCATAAATAAAATTTGATATATTAGTGGATAGTCTTAAGAATGTTTTTTAGATGGTACAAAATAAAGACCTTCGAGGATCATTATTATACATAATTATATAAGATTTTATTATTTCCAACCAATATTAATGTGAAATATTTTACAATCAAAACATTTTGAAGATGAAATTGTTACTTTCTACAGTACACTTGTACATAGTTAACATTAAACAATGAAGATGCTTACAAATATGGAGTTTAATGAAAGGTATCTAATATTTTCTCCAAAATGATCATTTTATTTGTATAGATAAAATGATAGAATTATAAATCTATACTGGGATTGGATTTTCATGGATTTGATTAAATATAACGTATATTCCATTTGACGTATACTCATTTTATAGATATTAATGTATCTATTAATAGAAGAAATCATACCCCTTATAAGTTTAATGAAACATATTTTGTAAAGGAATTACGTATCATGATTAATCAATCTCATTGAATTTATCAGGATTAAAAATATGTCTGGAAATACAATACTAGTGAATAAATGTTTTTGTTATGTTTCACATAAAATAATTGATCATCTCATTTATGCTCATTCATTGAACTATAATTACCCACTAGATGTGACCATTAAATCCTAATCATAAACCAGTATAAACTATTATACCCTTGGGAACACTATAAGAAACTATAAATACATGGATTGTAAATTTTAAATTGTATTATCAAGCCACGACGATGTGTGATCATGCATGCTAAATTTTCTAGATGGGGAAATGCACACCCCATTGTATTCTTCCACTACAATTTATCATTTTATATAATGAGGGATGTGACCCCTTATAGAATAAATCTCACTATACCCAAATTTCCAATGAATGATTTAAAAATCTCTCCTTATTTAACAAAAAATGTTAATTTTTATTAAATATATATAAACCCATTAAAATCAATCAATCCCACATCATTTAAAAATATTTCAAAAAAAAAAACATTATAAATTCACGGATCATACTATCCTAGAAATAAATCTACTAAATATATATAATTTACATGATTTTAAATTTTATTTATTATATATTTATAAAATATGAATAGAGAAACAGGTTGACACTTAATTGAACATGTTATTTTTTTAATCAGCTATACTCATCCTAAAAAAATTATTTCAATGTACTTAATGATTCAATTATTATTAAACACCAATATTTAAATTTTTATTTTATCCTTTCAATAATGATTAAAAGATTATGTTATAATTTTATTTGAAAGGAACCATGCATGCACTCCTATAGTTAAACCAAATAGTGTTCCCATTTTTCTGTAATAAATTGATTTCAATAGTTAAAAATGTGTTTTAAACCCAACTTCCATTTCTCCTGGGAACCAAATACAATTCTCCTAAGATACATCCCAATTTTATTTTTTTTTCATTCATTCATATTCTAAACATTATTACACTGAACTTATTCAATTAAGGTTTCCACAAAATTTTTTATGGACCGATTATTTTTGAATATTTGAAAATGACATTAAAATCATCAATAAGGATGCTCATTAATAAATGATAGAGAAAATTATTCATAAAAAACTAGTTATTTGAAATTTTTAATGTCAATTAATAAGTGACATGAATATTTTTATAATAAAAATTACAATTTTTTACATTATTCATTGTAAAGGAAAACTTGAAATCACAACTAGATATATATACATAGAGAATTTCAAAGTATGTTTTCATAAATTTATACATTGAACAACACATTGAGTTTCAATTTTAATAAATTATAACTTCTAATTGTTATTTAAATTTTTGTTATCTTGAATACCAGAATTGATATTCCTAGTAATTATATATTTATATTTACTGACTTTAAATATTGTTCTTATTAAAAACCATAAGATAAAATTCACATTAGACCACTTTTTCCTCTAACTAATGAGGGATGTGAATTTTAATGTAAATTTTATCTTAAAACTGACAATTATAACCTCACTCAATAATGATATGTAGTGAAATTAGAGTTATATATTAAGAAAAAAAATTAAAACATATAGGTCAACATTTTTTGTGATGAAAAATGATCTTGAATGTGAATTTCACTGCAAGTATTCTAAAAAAACAATTAGATGTAATTACCTTTTAAAGTAAATAAAATAAAACACAATATCCAATGACCAGTAAAATGATAATTATAGGAACAAAATTGTAATGGCCCGGACCACTCCAATCCATTACATTGTAAAAATGTGGTGTTAGAGGTGTTCTGGGAGGTTAAGGTGACTTAGGGGGTGCGCTGGGTGATCTTTTAAGGAAGACCAAAGGGCAGTAGCTTTCACACAGGCTGCACATGGTTTTCTTAAACCGTGCAGACTAACCCTGTGAGGAGTGTTGGAATGGTAGTAGTTAACGCATGGTTAGCACACGGTTTTTCAAACCGTGCAGCCTAACCATATGGGCACTTAATCATAGATCCTAAAATTGTTGATCTAACTTGTTTTTTCTATAAATGGTTCATTTAAGCCCTTAAGCGTTCATTACTTGGGATTACCCTCCCTTGAAGGTAGGATAACCTCTCCCAAGAATTTTTGAGGTGATCAGAAGGTTTCACATGGTGAAACAAAGCAGGTTTCTTGAGGTATGTGGTCATTCTCTTTCGTTCTTGATCGTTTCCTTAGATCTACATAGATCTACTTATCATCTTCCCTCGGATTCTTAGATCTATGCCCGTTATGGGTAGATCTAAGTGTGTGGATGCCAAATATGATGAGTTTTGGTATTGGTTGTTTTAGGATAAGGGATCTAAGGAGGATTCTTAGAGGATCATCTCGGATTCTTGTGCATTCTTCGTTTGTTGGGGATTACATAATAAACATTTGAGGTAGGGATCTTAACATCATCTCTCTCTCTTTTGTGCATCATCCAGGGTGGGTATCCTCTTGATTTTATGAGGTATGGTTGAACCAGTAAATAAATATAATAAATTGCTAAAGAACGGGTTTGGGGAAATTTTGTTGATATCATTTTTCTATTTCAATCAATTCTAATCCTTTGATTATGTTGTGAATTGAATAGGCTTATGCCTATTGAAAATCACGGTCATTGTGGGACTTTTCTTGCGTAATTAAATGTTTCTGTGTGTTTCTGGATTGTTTTGTTGATGGAATTTCATAGAATGTGGAAATTGGTTAATCATTTAAAGTTGGATGATTAAATGAATACTTGGAACCCTTGTATGATCACCCCTGATTAAATTAAATAAAAGAATGAAATTTTAGGGTGATGGTTGGGGTTTAATTATGTGAAGGGGTGTTTCATGGGTTGTTGTGGAATGGATGAGCATCGGGGTTGCGGGTGGCTTGGTTGTGGGTTGGCGTGTATGATATGGTTGTGATGGGAAGTAGAGCTGCGTTAAATGGTATCAAAGGGATGATGATATGGTACGAGTATTGTTTCAAATGTGTTTGTGGTTATGGTCATTGGTAGCAGGGCTGCAGGGATGGGTTGTGCATATGAATAAAAGTGGAAGAGTTAACTAATTAATTATGGGGCATGGTAGTTGATTAAATATGGAAAATAAATGGGATTGATTGGATGATAAATGAAAATGGTATTGTGTTACTTATGTTTTCTCGATCATAATTAATAAAAAGCGCAATACATCCCATATTTGTGAAAAATCATACCTTGGTGCTGGTCCCCACTCAGGGGTCTACTGGAGGTTGGACTCAGGGGTCATTATCTCCCTTTCACCTTTGCCAGCTCAGGAGGGGCATCTTTGGTGGGAGGGGGTCGTGACAGAATGGTATCAAAGGATAGAAGTTTAGAGATACGATACAGTCTGGAGTTAGGCACAGTAAGGATTGCATGGGATGGTAGGGAAATAGTGTCGGGTGATCATGGAGTGTGAAATAGGCCAGGGAAGACTGACTAGGACACGGGATTGTAGGGCCCCCCCATGATCAGATGCATGGACTCCGGACCAACCGAACGACCAAATGAGGCCACCCTGATTGTAGGGTAAAGACCCTAGAAGAGGTACATGAATCGTAATGACTTCTGTTCTTGTGTTTCTGGGGCATTTTGGGGATTTAAAATTAATAATTAGTCTACGAAGATTTTAAGAATATTAATCTACACTACTCGTTCATAGGCATTCCTTGTTTACCTTGCAGCTATGGAACCTGGGAGATGACCACAAGTTTTGCGGGAGATCGAGGCCCAGGTGGATGACTTTGGTGATCGACAAAGGGATGACCAAGAGGAGGGGGACGATCAGTGGAAGAATACACTTTGTGCCTTTCAGTGGCAAACCTTCAAGAATTATGAGGGCAGCATCTCTGACATGGAGACAGAGCACTGGATAGAGGAAATGGTGATAGTTTTTAGCTTGATCTGGGCTCCGACAGCGTACTAGGTTCCTCTGGCTGTGAGCCAGATGCTTGGAGAAGTGCGTCAGTGGTGGACGCTTTATCATGGGGAGAATAAGGAGGTTGAGGTCACGTCGGATGACTGCGAGAAGGAATTCGAGGCAGAATTCCTATCTTCCATGATGAAGGCCGAGAAGAGGCAGGAACTACTCTCCCCCAGCTGGGGAGTATGTTAGTGAGAGAGTTGGAGATCAAGTTCAATGATCTCATTCACTTTTCGCCTGACCTATTTTTGGATGAGGAGTATCAAGAGAGACGCTTGGAGGAGGTACTTCGACCTTCTCTCAAATATGATGTTACTCCCTTCACCTTACTGACATACTTGGAGGTCCAGAAGAATACTAAAGTGGTGGAGACGATGCACGCTCTAAGAGGTGTGTCATGAGAAGGAATCCAGTAGGGCTCGTCAAAGGGGAAATCCGTTAGCGGCATGCCTCCAGCATTAGGGCCCACTAGGTTCTGAATAATAGGGAGCATGCCTCATCAATTTCAGTTCAGATCTCCCGATTCTCGCCCTTTTCGTTCTGGCCCGGGACTGAGGTGTTTCATATGTGGCAGCCGTGGGCACCTTCGGAACCAATGCCCCGACTAATTACAGTATATTGGCAGTGGACCAGTACAACACCCGCTTCAGCCACAACAGTTTCCATCCAGGCCCTTCTAGTAGCAGTAGAAGGGGCAGCAAGCTCCCGCTCCTCCGAGGGAAGACGTTGCAGGAGGAGGCCGACCATAGGGTGCTCCTTAGGGACCTCGACTAGGGCATGGTCGGGGAGGTGGATGACAGTCGAGAGGCAGAGGAACTGGGCGTGGGCAGATGCACACCGCAGAGGCCGTAGTTTCCGTAGGGCCAGAAGTCATTTAAGGTACGATCAGCTTGTTGTGTACACTTTTTTATGCCTTGTTTGATTCAAGAGCTTCACACTCTTTTTTTGCAGCTAGTCTAGCCTGTTCCTTGGGCCTAGACATAGAGAGACTTTATGTACCCTTGGTTATGAGTACGCTAGTCAGAGGCTGACCAGCTTGTCTCGTGTTTTCCACGGATGAAGGATGATGTTGGGGCCACACCAATCCTGTGGAGATATCCTTTTACTACAAATTCATCTATACAAAGTCATTCTAGGCATTCATTGGCTATTATTAGTGTGTTCTGTCATCGATTTTTTCTGAAGAAGGATTGTGTTTTCAGACTTGGGAAGCTGACGTGTGACTTTCATTGGCGAGCGGGGTTACTAGGAAGGTAACCGGTGAGTGGAGCCCCTCCTTTCCTTGTTATCTGAACTTTCAGTGGAGTCGGCAGATACAGAATTCGTGGAAGTCCCAGGGATCGTCGGTGATTTTATGTACGTCTTCCCTGAAGAGTTGGCAAATATACCCCCTCGACATGATGTTGAGTTCGGCATAGACTTGCAACCTGGTGCCCATTCGATTTCGATGACTCCCTACCAGATGGAACCTATTAAGTTGCGGGAGTTGCGTATTCAGATTGATGATCTGGTGAAGAAGGGTTTTGTTTGACAAAGTGCGTCACCTTGGGGTGCTCCTGTCTTATTCGCAAGGAAGGCAGATGGTGGTATCAGGCTGTGCATAGACTACCAGAGACTAAATCATGTAACTGTCAAGAACCGTTACCCCCTCCCAAGGATAGATGATCTCTTTGAACAGCTGAGGGGAGTTGGTTGGTTCTCTAAGATCGATATGTGGTCTATATATTACTAGTTGAGGGTAAAGGAGGGAGACATCTTCAAGAATTCCTTCATATGTAGGTATGGACACTTTGAGTTTGTAGTCATGTCATTCTGTGTTACAAATTCACCATCTGTGTTCATGGGACTGATGAACTTCGTCTTCCAGGAATACCTTGATTGGTTCATTGTTGTGTTTATTGACGACATTATAATCTACTCAAGATCAGAGGAGGATCACAGATAGCACCTAATAACAGTTTTAGAGGTCCTCCCACATAACCAACTCTATGGGAAATTGTCCAACTGAAAGTTCTGGATGTGAGAAGTGCTCTTCCATGGGCACGTGGTGTCTGAGTAGGGAATAGTGGTGGACCGATCGAAGGTTGAGGCGGTAGTTTCTTGTGTAGCACCCAAGAACGTGGCAGAGGTTTGTAGTTTCCTTATACTGGAAGGTTACTACTGGAGGTTCATAACCAACTTCTCACAAGTTGAAGAACCTTTGAAAACCTTGATGAAGAAGGATCGAGCTTTCGTGTGGGATGAATAGTGTGAGGCATCCTTCAGTTATCTAAATGGAATGTTGTTTAGTTCCCCAGTGCTGAGATTACCAGAGTAGGGAGTATCTTTTGAGGTATTATGTGATGCCTTAGGCCAAAGATGGGGGTGTGTGCTGATGAAAAAACAATGGGAGATATCCTATGGGTCTAGGCAGTTACGTCCTCATAAACGTAACTATGCCTCCCACGATCTAGAGCATGAGGAGGTTGTGTTCGCACTGAATTTGTTGCAGCATGAACTCATCGGGGAGCGATTTGTGGTCTTCACAGATCACAAGAGTTTGAAGTATATCTTCTCCCAATGGTACCTGAATTTGATTTAGTGAAGGTGGATGGAGTTCCTCTAGGACTACGACATCGAAATATCCTACTTTGAAGGCAAGAGAAATGTGGTGGATGACACTTTGAGTAAGAGAAATGATGCGGTTCGAAAGTCAGAAGATGGATGGAAGGTGATGGAAGAATTGGCTGCACTATACCTCAATGTATGGGAAGATGGTGGTAGAGGTTGTCTGTTTCAGATGACAGTGCAGTCCTCCATACTATGGCAGGTGGAGGAGTCTCAGTGGGGAGACATAGAGGGTGAAGTGATGCATGATCTGGCTAGCCAGGGCAATGCTCCATTAGGATGGTCCAAGGATAGTCTAAATTAGATTCTTTTCCGGGAGAGATTGTTTGTTCTAGAGGCAATCGATGAGAGAGTTCTTGATGATTTCGACAAATCACCCTTGGAAGTACACCCACGGGCTTCCAAGATGTACCAGGGCTTGAGAGGGATGTTCTGGTGGCCCAGGGTGAAACAGGAAGTAGTAGAGTTTATTGTAAAGTGCCTTGTGTGTCCGCAGTTGAAGGCTGAACACCACATTCCAGGAGGTCTGTTACAACCTTTAAATGTCCATAAGTTTAAGTGGGATGATATCTCTATGGATTTTGTCACGGGTCTTCCCATATTTCAGGGGGTTGCGACACCATCTGTGTAGTGGTGGACCGGCTGACAAAATCATCCAACTTCTTAGCAATCAAGGAGTCATGTACTATTTAGGCCCTAGCTCAGAGGTACTTGAATGAGGTGGTGCGGTTACACAGAGTTTCAAGATCTATAATCTCCGACCAGGATACCTAGTTTACCTCGCGGGTCTGTAGAGGATTTCAACATTCTTTTGGCAACCAGCTATGCCTCAAAACGGATTTCAACCCCCAGACAGATGGGCTGACAGAGCACACCATCCAGACTATGGAAGATATGCTACAAGCACGTGTTTTGGGCCATGGAGGATCATGGTAAAAACACTTGACTCTGATAGAGTTCTCTTATTATAACAGCTATCACTCTACCATTTGCATGGATCCTTTAGAAGCTTTGTACGAGAGGGCGTGCCACTCACCCGTATGCTGGAGAGAGGTTGGAGAAGCTTGTGTTGTTGGCCCGGAGGGGGTGCAAAGAACGACGGAGTAGGTTCATCTTATACAAGAGAGGATGAAGGCAGCTCAGGACCGGCAGAAGTCGTACGCCAATAATAGGAGGAGACCCTTGGAGTTCGAGGTTGGGGACCACGTGTTCTTGAATGTCTCTCCTCGGCATCGGAAGTGATGATTTGGAAAGGGAAGCAAGCTTTCTCCCAGGTTCGTCAGGCCCTTCGAGGTGTTGCAGCAGGATGGAGAGGTGGCTTATCAACTGGCGTTGCTGCCACTACTACAAAGGTTGCACAATATCTTCCTTGTGTCTCAGCTCCGTCAGTACCTGCATGACGATTCACACGTCCTCGACTGGGGAGAGCTAGATATCAGGGGTGATGCAAAGTTCATGGAATGACCCCTGATGATCAAAGGTCATGAAGAGAATGTGCTTCATGGACAAACCATTCCTTTGGTTCATGTGCTATGGAGCCATGGTGGGCCTGAGGAGAGTACCTGGGAATGGGAGGCACAGATGCGTGCCTAATACCCAGAGTTGTTTTGAGTTTTTTCTTTTATACTTGTTTGTGATGAAGCATTTTTAGCTTTTTGACTATGGAATGTGTAGTTTTCCTTGTTATATGAATATGTATGAAGAGTCCGAACTGTGGATATGGGAGGACCTAATCCCTAATCAAGACACATTAAGGAGGATGCAATTAATCCTTTGTAGGATGTCAGTGCCACCCAAGGAAGATAGTATCTTGACATTGGGGAAGAAACTCCCCAACCCGTATGATTGGACAACTTGACCCTATAATGTTTCATGGTTTCTTAAGGGGGAGGTGTTCCTATATGTCGGAGAGGTTCATTCATGTGAGGTATCTTACGGGGTGGTTGTTCAGACCCCCTCTTTTCTTCAGGTCTGGTTTTAATTCTCAAGGATGATAATAGTTTGAGAGGTATCTGATGTAATGGCCTAGACCTCTTCGGTCCATTAGTTTGTGAAAACGTGGAGTTAGTGGTGTTTTGGGAGGTTAAGGTGACTTGGGGATGTGTTGGGTGAACTTTTAAGGAAGACCAAATGGTAGTAGCTTTCACATGGGCTGCGCACGGTTTTCCTACACCATGCGGCCAAACCATGCGAGGTGGGTGTTAGAGGTAGTGGCTAACGCATGGTTAGCACACGGTTTGGCTAACAGTGTGAACTAAATATGTGAATATAGTTAACGAGGCAGTAGCTAATGGATAGTTAGCACATAGTTTGTCAAACCGTGCAGACTAACCATGCAGTCACTTAATCTTATATCCTAAAATTGTTGATCTAACTCGTTTTTCCTCCAAATGGTTGTTTTACGACCCTAAGTGGACATAACTAGGGATTACCCTCCCTTGAAGGTAATAGAACCTCTCTCAAGCGTTTTGGAGGGGATCCGAAGGCTTCCCTTGGCGAACATAAGTCAGTTTCTTGATGTATGTGATCGTTCTCCTTCATTCTTGATCGTTTCCTTAGATCTACTTAGATATATTTCTCATCTTCCCACGGTTTCTTAGATTTACAATCGTTAACGGTAGATTTAAGTGTGTGGATTCCAAATATGATGAGTTTTGGTCTTGGTTGTGTCAGGATAAGGGATCTAAGGATGATTCTTGTAGGATAAGACCGACTACTTTTTCATTCTTTGATTATTGGGGTTTTCATCAAAAACCTATGAGGTAGGGATCATACCATCGTCTCTCTCTATTTTGTGCATCATGTGGGGTGGGTATCCGCTTGTTTTTATGAGGCACAGTTGAACCAGTAAATAATGATAATAACTGGTTAAAGAATAGTTTTGGGGAAATTGGTTGATATTTCTCTTTTGTTTGCATCAATTCTTATCCTTTGATTATGTTGTGAATTGAATAGGCTTATGTCTACTGAAAATCACGGTCGGTGGGGGCCTTTTCATGCACAATTAAATGTTTCCCTGGGTTTCTGGATTTTTTTGTGGATGAAATTTCATGGAATTTGGAAATTGGTTAATCATGTAAAGTTGGATGATTAAATGAATACTTGGAACCCTTGTATGATCACCCCCGGTTAAATTAAATGATAGAATGAATTTCATGGGTGCTGGTTGGGGTTTAATTATTTGAAGGGTTGTTTCATGGGTTTATTTGGAACGCGTGAGCAGCAGGGTTGCGGTTGGCTTGGTTGTGGGTTGACATGTATGATATGGTTGTGATGGACAGGAAAGTTGTGGTAAATGGTATCAAAGGGATGATGATGTTGTAAGAGTATTATTTCCAATGTGTTTGTGGTTAGGGTGGTTGGCAGCAGGGCTATATAGATGGGTTGTATATATGAGTAAAAGCAGAAGAGTCAACTAATGAATTATGGGGCATGGAAGTTGATTAAATACGGAAAATCAGTTGTATTGATTGTATGATAAAAGAAAATGGTGTTGTGTTGCTTGTGTTTTCTCGATCATAATTAATAAAAAGAGTAATGCCTCTCATAGTTGTGAAAAATCCAACTCTTGGTTCTAGTCGCCACTCAGGGGCCTACTGGAGGCGGGACTCGGGGGGTCATTATCTCCCTTTCAACATTGGCAGCTCAAGAGGGGAATCTTTGGTGGGAGGTCTTCATGGAAAAAATGATAGAAAATAATAGTAAAATCCCACTAAATAATACATTACAACATTCTCATAAATTTTTATATACAACAATATGTTAACAAAAACAATAAGATATTTTTTAAATACTCCTTAAATGGGGATAAATTTTTATTTTTTGTATAGTTAAAAATTATAATTAAAATAAAAATAATTTATAAAACTATCAATTGAAATATTCATTGAACAACCTATGCGTTGAAACGGAACTATCCTGGTGAAAATAAATTATCATTCTGTTGGGTTAATAATAAAAATGAATTGTAAAAATTCATAACCATAGTGAAAAAATCATCCTTGATAAAGAAATTATGGTTATGAATCAATACAAAAAAGATAATAAATACTATATAATTAAGGAATTATAATTATTTATTAGTGTTAAATTTATATATCGAAACACACTTCTAATTAATTTTATCTGAATCATTTATTAACAATTCCACCTTATTAAACACATTCTATAACTTATTATTTTGTAATATCTTCATAACCAAGACATATGTAATATGTAAGATTTTATATTTTAAAATGAATAAAATATATAGAAAATTTAAAATAAATATATTTTTAAAAAAATTCATATTAATTTCTACAAAAAAACCTAAAAAATTTATGTATTCTTGTAGGAATATAATGTATATCATATGATGTGTAATAAAATATTATAATTTCATCTTGAATTATGTTATAATTAATGTTTGTAATTAATTGTATAATTTTTTTAACTACAAAAAAATGGTAAAATACAACACATAGTCATTTTTTAAAATCCATTATATATATATATTTAACTCCATTAATATTATTAGGTATTTCAATTCTATTAAAATATAATCCAAACTTATAAAATAATAAATAGTTTTTCTCTCATTTTGTAAAAAAAGGGGTCGAGATACATTATTATATTAAAAATAGATTAAATCAATATAGATTATATTTTATTATAAAAAAAATACAAATTGAAATTTAATTATTTGTACGACAATGAAAATAGTGGTATCGAGATATCAAAGGACACAAAAAAATTCATCACGGATTTAAATGATCATAATTTGTAGATTAATTCATATATATTTAAAAGTAATCAAAAATCATATTAATATTCAGTCAAAAAAATCTAAATGAAATATTTAATATACTTGTATAATATAAAGAAGTATTTGAATAATTCATGTATAAAATTTTCACATGGGAAGAATTAAATCATTTAAGATTTTTGTTATTGTTTCTCGAGGGAATATGTTTTTAGAATTTGGATTCAAAATATGATTCTTATGTTTTGGGCCTCTCTAAAGTGATCCTTTTTCAGTGTGATCAATATCTGAGAGGTTCTTCGATTTATTATGTGAGTTTTGGAGTAAGTTTGTGGTGGCCTTGAAATAATTTTGGGGTTGAACATATGCCATTATATCATGAAAACATAGAATAACATTATGATGAGTAGTTGGTTTAGGGATAGTGTTGGGGCCTAATTGGGCACTATGGCATGGAGTTAGTAGATCATGTGAGGTTAATTGGATAACATTGTGTAGAGTTTTTTTTGGAATATTTTACAATGGAAATGTCCTTACATATATTTTGGGAACTATGGCTAAGGTTCTATGACTTTCTCAACCATGGAAATTGATTTTTTTACAATACCAATATTTTAATATATGTTTGTTAGGTTTTTGGGAGGGTTTTCAATCCATTACCATGAATAAGACTAAGTACACTCATATTTACTTTCTAAATACTATAATAAGTGATGGATACATGATGACCTATTCAATGATGCAATGACAAGGGTGGTGTTGTTTTACATAGCATAAGGACATTCCATCAAGTATGAGGTCCATGACATGAAGGGATAGAGAAGAGATTCTTGGTTCATCCTTTTGGAAGAGTGTCATGTAGTGTCATGTGGGCAATTCCATGGGAGATGGTCTTGTGAATTTTCATTATGGTCATGTGTAACACCCCGACCCAGCTCACCACTATGATGATGGCCGGACTGATTTCCACATTACCTCAAGCCTGCCTCCCCCTAAACTAGAGGCTATCGACTAGAAGTGAGGGTGTAAGGATAGTCAGTGGGGAGACTACAACCTCTTATTAGAATTGTGCAATGGTATAACAAAGTAAATAATAATCAATAATGGAAGCGGTAATATAAAATAGACAAAACAGAAGAATACCGATTTAATATAAGTGATCAAATGTTTCCAGCACCAGTTCATACAATAAATGATTAAATGATATGGTAATGATACATTTTGGTAGGAAGTAAACAGTAAAACATTCTTTTCAATACAATGTAATGTAGGAATCATGTAAATAAAAGAAAAAAAATACCAAAGGAAATCAACATGAGCATCTCGATATCTCACTTGGTCCTTTTCACTTATTCCAGGTACAAGCAAATAGATACAAAATAGGTCTAAGGCCCTGTGAAAAAGAAACGTCGTCTCGGGTACCCCAGTTCAATAGGGGCCTAAGTAGGGTTTGAGATATAAATCTCAACAGGTTGGCACCAGCGATGTCTAACCCAATGCTGAAAATATAATATAAATTAAATAGGGTGAAACTGTGCTTAAATAAAGTAAGTAGTACAATGTAACTAAATACCCATGTACATGCTTCAGCCCTTGGCTGGTGTCTAAACTTGTAACCAGTTCATTAATTGAGTCTTACCATTTTATTTATATGTCATATGTGAGAATGTCGCCTACCGAGTCTAAGAAGTATCCTCCAAGGTAAAACAGGGTAAGAAATTACTGGGCCTGATTATCTTTAACCATGGTACCTAATTGTCAATGATAGATCCAAGGAGTGTATCCAAGGAATACTATGATAGTATATGTATTGAAGGTTCCACGATGTAACAAGGTAACCTGGAAAAGATATCCAATGAGGTAGTTCTAGGGTAAAAACCATAGTAACATAAGCACACAGGAAGCTAACTTAGTAGTTTTTAAGACTAGATAAGGTGTAAGAGTTCAATCCAAGGAGCATAATCCAAGGAATTAAGAAATAAGATTCCTAGTAAGTCTAAGTGGATCGACCTAGGTAAAATGGGACTAACAAAAGATTGGGCCTGATGGGCATTAAGCATGGGACCTATGAGTCAATGAAGGATCCAAGTAGTGTATCTGAGTTATCTGGTAAGATGAAGGGACCCAACAGTAGTATACCAGACATCCAATGAATATAAAATAACCGGAGTCCAGGAGGGTATCAACCTACGAAAACATTTTCCATGAATTAGAATGGGGTTCCTATGACCCAAGGTATTCTCCTCTCAGAATCTATGGTGAGCTCAAGTCAGTCTATTCAATTTTGATAAAAAAGTTACGTAATGATTCTTATGGATCATGTATTTCCTTCTATTTGTTTGGATAGGTATTATAAACTTTATTCCATTATTTATTAGTTCAATATATATCACCCATTAGTGTGGAAAGGTCAAGTAGAATTAAACCCACTTATTTAATAGTTCAAGAATTTTTTTTCAAATAGTTTGGAAAGGCCATGTAGCATAGATACCATTTAATAAAAAAAACATTAAGGCATTTTCAAATGGAATGACCCACACTAATACCTTTATTTATCATGGTGAAGAATTCCATAGATGTAGAACCAATCAGTATCTCCTGAATTTGGTTCTGTACATGGAATTCCTACACGAGAATCCATTTACTGTCTATGGAATGAGCATGAAAACCCATTGAGTCTATCACGTCATTCCTACTTCGGAACCCACATGTCACCTAAGGTTTTATTATTATTCAAAACATTTGAAAACCATTTGGTAACATGTTTTGAGGATCAATCATTAAACATTAACCATTAATTTGAATCAACTCATTCCATTTACTAAAAAAATGTTAATTGCATTAAAAGGGAACCATGTACCCTTATAAAGGGAAATTACAAACATAGGTAATTCTAATCCAAAATAGGACTGAAAACATAGAGAGTTCTTCGGTACATTAATCATTTTAAAAATAGAAACTCTATATTTATAATTCCATTAGGTCCATGTACTAAACATGTGATATCGAACATAACATCAAGCATCATGAATATAAAAAAAATTAAAGCAAAAATGGTCTAACCATTACTTTTCAGTATGAAGGCAGTGCAACACTATTGGAGGGGTTTTATAATAAATACATTACATTGCTTATCACAAAAATCCTTTTCCACCTATAGCATTTTAAATATGAAACAAGATAAACACATTTAATAGAATTCAATATAGATACTTAAATTCTGGAATTTAAATCCTAACTAAGTGAATTAAGTAATTTATTAATGCATTTATAGAATTAGAGGACATGGAAAGGGACCCAACCTTAAGGTGGAACCAGTCCATCCACTTTGGCAACGAACAAAAACGAAGTGAAATGACACATAAAAACTCAACTCCCTACCTATTTAATAAAAGGTAGTCTTGGACACCTAAATATCATAATTGAAGAGGTTAAAAACAAATAATAAGGTATAAACCTTTCCCCGAAACATTTATAATGATCTGAAAACACCCAAAACACCTCGCCTATGGTAGCGGTTGTTAGAACAAGCACCCATAGGTCCTAAGACACCATATTCAAAAATCAATAAAAAGAGATCACCAATAATCAAATAACCCCAAAATCCCAAGGGTTTGGCAGAAAAATGTGGGCCATAGAAGTGGCCAAATTCAGACAAGAAAAGGGAGGAAAATTTCAAAAAAATATAGTAACTTGATCATTTGAGGAAGAATCAATAAGAAATAGGATGAAACCGTGGTCGAAGGAGTAGTCGGGATGTGGTCAGAGTGAGATTTCAATGATAGAACCCCTGGTGCATCGTGTTTGAGAGAGTTTGGGGATGTGGGTTTAGTTGTATTTTATTTTATTTTATTTTGTTTTAATTAAATTAAAAAAATATAAAAACTGGGCGTCAGGTACTGTTTGACCCGCACGGTTTTCCAAACCGTGCGTAAATGTTACATCCTAGGTAAATAAAGAATAATATATTTTCATATTTATTAATATTTGAGAATTTAATATTAATTTTACTTTAAATGGGTTGCTATGTTCGATAGCATACCCGATACGCAACAAAGAGTTTTTTTGAAATCTTAGGTTGCACACTCGTAATAAAATAATATTATTTTAAATGGTAGTTAACACGTAGCCGTTGTATTGGCGGGAAAGAATAGAAATATCTAAAATATGATTATATATGTTTGTTAAATATTTTTACATTTATCCAATAAAGGATAAAGGATTAAAATATGAAATGAATTCAATTTTAGGCATATATTTTCTAATTTTCACTAAAGGTCCACTTATCACCTTTTAATGTTGAACCGTCATTAAATATAGTTTTGGTCACTCTTATATATTCTATTGGACCAAATAAAATTATTCTTTATAATCGAGACATCAAAATTTACTTTGTGTAAATTTTTGATATTTTCCGATAAAGATCTTTTTTTAAATTAATAGTGAAAAATGTTGTATTTTAATTCAAAACCTATTTTTAATCTTATTTATTTATATGATTAGATTATCTTTTGTTTTTTTTAAGTTAAATTAGAATATATTTTTACCATTTAATCCAATTTTTGTTGTTGGAATTAATTTCACTTTGAAATCAGACTTAAACTAGTGTCAATCCTTTGATACTTTTTGTTTCATAAAAACACGCTATTTGTTTTGACAGTGGGAAATAATTATTAAATTAATTAATGAAACTTATATGTTTTGAATTTTTTAAAATAAACATCATTTTTGAATTCGGAATATCCATTATACCTTAGGGTTACGTTTTGGTATTTTTCTGAAAAACTTCAATTTTTGATGAATAGTGAAACGACTCAGTGGTACATAAAAAAACTGATTTTTCGTTTTAATGAAAATATACCACTTCTGTGTTTTGAATTTCAAAAATCCGACATACATTGTTGTAATGAATAATTAAAATGTGGTTCAATGGGATTAAAATACTTTTTTTTGTCAATAGTAACTTTTATGTTTTTTAATCGCGATTAGAGGTAATTTGTGTATTTTAAGGTAAAAATAATGTTTTGATAATATGAAATGACCTAGACACATTTACTACCATTATTGGATGTTTCATTACTGACCATGAAAATCCATGTGTCAACTTGGGGACCCCATTGAGCCGCTTTGGTAGGAAAATGACATTAATATCATTTTATTTAAAGTTAAAATAAAAATGTCACAAACATGAGTTGTTTTACTAAAATAATTTTTAAATGGGGTAATACAAGTCATATTTTTTACTATAAATATTAATTATAAATATAAAAATATTTCTTACCTCATAATAGTTTTTTTATAATTTTTAGACATTAAATAAATTAAATTAGTTATGACACCATGATGATGCAGCGATTACCCCATTATTTAACGATTTAAATAAAATGAAAAGATAATGTAAAATATAAGACCTAAACATGTCAAAAACCTATTGGATGTGTGAATTTCGAACCCTTATCACCGTATCCTATAAATATATAATTTTGGGACCCTTTTTTTCCAAAAATCATTTTATAATAAAGTATCTTTTCCTAACATTCCAAGAGTGCCCCTCCTCTCCTATTATAAAAGGCCCCCACCTCTACCTTCTCACCCACACCTCTCAAGCCTTTGGTTCGCCCTAGATCTGCTCTTTTTGTCTCTCCAGATCCCTATATTACTCATAGAATCCTCACATTGGGCAGGTGTCTTCCCAAGGAAGCCTTTGAGCTCAACTCTAAGAGAGTTACCCTATTTTAAGTTAATGTCTTCACTTCTGTTCTTTTGTTTTATTTTGCTTCTCCAACCCCCTAAACTCTTTTTATTAATTTATTTTGTAAAAACTCCAGTATCTTCAATATACTAGGATGTTGTTATAATAAGCATTCGAGCTACACTTACACAAACCTACATCTAATGGTCAATGAACATTCTGTTTCTGTGGATGGAGAATTTATGCCTCATGAAACAATGATTGTTCAATATTTTTCTAACCCCTTCAAAGGAGGCCACTAAGATGTAACTATACTTATATATGATATATATTTTGTTTATTTTTTCCTTAAGCTTCTGTATTTTTCATTTATGGCATACCTTTATGGCTTCCATTATGGGTATACGCAAAATCTTAATTTTAGGAAGTTTGGACTACCGCCCCCTCAAAGTGATTTGATTCGTTAATGCCATATGTGGGATGTATGAAGGATGGATTTAAAGTTATTATATATGATGTTATACTAGAATTATAATATACCTTTATATCATTATTATTTCATTCCATTAAAGTATCAGATAGAAATGAAAGTAGCGTGCATGCGTACGTACGGCTTACCTTCTCCATGAACGGTGCATTTCATTTCTTATCCCCAAATGTAATGTACTTTTATAAGTACATATATATAATGGATATATATGATGTATTTTACATATAAATGTAGATTATAATTCTGTAATTAAAATATACATATCTCTCATTTAGTTTTAATTCCATTAATATGACATTGAAATGAAAGTAGCGTTCATGCGTACGTATGGCTTACCGTCTCCATAAACTGTGCATTTCATTTCTTACCTCTAAATGATTATTTAATATAATATATACATGTATATTCTGGATATATAGGATATATATGATATCCAAATCATGAATATCATTCTGTATATAATAAACCTTTGACCACACAAACAACATGTATTTGTAAGAAGTCCACTTTCGACTTAAGAACCAAATATCGACCAAACAATCATTATTAACATAAATAATTACATAATGCTTATAACATGGAAATAATTGATATAAAAGTAATAGTAAGCTTGAAAAAGGTTCTTAAGCATGTAGAAATTAACACTATTTTATTATTCAGTAGATTAAAGAGCAATCGAGTCACGTCAGACACGAGGTAAGGGACTTCGTGTCAATCTCTTTTCATTAAGGAATGTTTCATTTTATAAAGAACATTATATTATACGGTGTATAAACACTTTTGAATTTTACTTTTATACAAAAGGAATCTTTTTCTATGAAGCGTTTTACTAAATGACAAAAAGGAGTGTTTCTTTTAACGTACGCAGTGACAAAGACCGTTTCCACCGCCATGAGAATTATTTGGTCTTTGGATTCCTCAACAAGACGTAATGTTTTTAAAATGAAATAAATACCATAAACTCTTTTATGTATTTTGGTATTGAAAATGGTTTTTATAATGGATTTGTTATGTCAATATATTTAAGTGATATATTGCGATTAAAGTGTGGAAATGTTTTCTTTCCGTTATATTTGTTTTATGTCTTATGATTTTATAATTGTACTTGGACATTTGACGGGTGGTTATGTGATAAACCATATGATGGGTGGTTCCGTGAATACCAGGACGGATGGTTACATTATAACCACCAATGCATTGGGTATGGAAGTCGGCCGTATGGCTATTCCATTAAGTGATATGTGTGGAAGTCGACCGTATGGTTATTCCATTTAAGTATGTTTATGTCCCAAGTTACCTTTATATGTTATGTGATCTTTATATGGGTTTTATGGTAACCTTTTGGTTACAAAAGGGTAAGTAATGATCTTTTATTCAGTGAAGAGTTATTACTAGTTAATAAAGGTAAAAAGTATTACTTTGATAAAGTATACATGGTTTACTTATTGTTTTGAAAAACTAACAGTTTTCATTCATTGTGTATCCCTTACTGAGATTTTTATGCTCACCCCAAGTTTTATTGAAATGTTTTTCATAGAACTTAATGTGTTATAGGGTCAAGGATGGGATCAAGAGAAATTCATGCTATCTAAAACATGGAACTAGACATTTTTATTTTTAAGAGTTTTTATTATATGGAAACCTAGTAGAAGTTTCTACTTTGTAATCTTTTTAGATGTAATAGTTATGTCCTAATTCTATAAAACTCTAAACTGGAAAAGATCCTCAATGTGAATTATTCATTTAATTCAATATTAAGTAAGGTTTAATGATGGGGCCTTATAGTTGGTATCAGAGGACGGTTTAGATAACTTTAGGAGTTATAATTTTATTAAATGATTATCCATAAATATTTTTTTTAGAAATGACATAGCATTTGAAGATTACCACGTTGCTTCATCTGAGACTTGTTTGTTAAGAATGGTTTTTCATAGAGGAAATAGAACAGCTTTTCTGGGAAGGCATACAGAGGGAAATGACTTTTCAAATAAGCATCCTGAGATGGTCAGAATCAGAACTAAACAGTTTGCTGCTGTGATGTCTCCGTTGAATCAGGTGAAAAATGATGGTTGTTTTTATTGATGATATTGTGGTGTTTTCTAAAATTAAATAGGAGCATGAAAGAAATTTAAGGGTTATTTTTCAAACCTTAAAAGAAAATAAATTTTATGGAATATTCAACAAGTGTGAGTTTTGGTTGCAACAAATTTCTTTCCTGGTCACATTGTTTCTAAAGATGGCATCACTGTTGATCCTGCGAAAACAAAAGTTGTTGAAGAATGGCCAAGACCCAAAAATGTAATCGAGATCCGTAGTTTTCTTGGTTTGGCAGGTAACTACAGATGGTTTTTTGAAAAAATTTCATGGTTTTCTAGTCCAATGACTAATATAACTTAGAAGGGTGTTAAGTATAACTGGGAAAAATAATGTGATGATTATTTTCAGGAGTTGAAAAGATGATTTGTGAATGCTCTAGTTTTCGAACATCCTTCCAGGAATGGTGAGTTTGTTATATACAGTGATACTTCATTTAAGGGACTTGGATGTGTCCTTATGAAGAATGATCAGGTAATTGCATATGCTTCACGTCATTTAAAAACTCAGGAGGTAAATTTTCCTACACCTGATTTGGAATTAGCTGCTGTTTTTTTTGCTCTAAAAATTTGGAGGCATCATTTGTATGGAGTAATGTGGAATATATACTGAACAAAAAAGTTTAAAGTATATATTCACTCAGAAAGAATTGAACCTGAGACAGAGGAGATGGCTGGAATTAATAAAGGATTATGATTGTACAATTCATTACCATCCGGGAAAAGCAAATAAAGTGGCTGATTCTTTGTGTCAAAAATGTAATGCTTCATTAACCATGCTACATTTGGAACGATATCCTTTGGTTTTTGATTTGATGAACTTTGGCATGGTAGTTGTTTGTACAGGAAGTCCTTCTGTTTTGTTTCAGGTATCAGTTAAATCTTCTCTATTAGACAGAATCAAGCAAGCACAAAAGCAAGACAGTGAGTTTCAGAAAAAGGTAGAGCTGGTTTAGAAGGGTAAGTTGCATGAATTTAACATTGATAATGATTTGTTTTTGAGGTTTGGTAAGAGATTATGTGTGCCCTGTGATTCACAGTTGAAGGGTGAGTTGTTATGTGAGGCTCATATTTCCCCGTTTTCAGTTCATCCTGGCAGTACTAAGATGTACAGAGATCTGCGGGAGTATTACTGGTGGGATGGAATGAAAAGAGATATTTCTGATTTTAATGTGAATTCTTTGACTTGTCAGCAGGTTAAATAAGAGTGGCAGTTACCAAATGGGATGCTTCATCCTTTACCGGTGCCAGAGTGGAAATAGGAAAATGTATCCATGGACATTGTTGTGGTATTACCTGTAAAGACCAGTAAAATTCAAGGGAAATTTTCACTTAATTTTCTTTGGAATTTTACAAGAACGTGGTTTCTGACGGCACCTGATTCCGAGTCCCGGAGTGCCCGGAATAAATTTCTGAAGTTTGGCTTAGGTACGTTCAGTGAACGAACGAGCGGGAATTTCTAACTTTTGAACCGGTGCCCAGAATCAAATTCCGAGGGCACTGATGAACTCGCAGCGCCAATTTTCGCTTAAGGAGACCTTTTCCGAGGTTGCGTTTATTTCAGGTTGAGAGTTAGTTTTTGGGAGTTTAGAATAAGTTAAATAAAAATTTTGGAATACAAACTTTTATTTTAACTTGTTGGTTAACTTCTCCAAAGGGAGTTATAGGTGGGACCCACATCCACTTAACCTCCCTTGGGAGGATTAAGTGTGGTGGGGCCCACACGAACCCCAACTCCCCAACTTCTCTCAAAAACTCCCCTTTAATCCTTTTCAATTAATGTTTGACAACTTGGATTAATAAATCGAGGATGGTTAATTTGAATTTCAAACCTTTGAAATTCTAAGCGGAAGGTTGTGTAATAAAATAATCTTAAGCTTATTTTATTATTTTGGGTTGGTTTCCATTGATCTTGAGAGGATTGGAGAGATCTTTCATCTTCTTCTTCAAACTTTGACGAAGAACGCGAAGAACCTTCGAGCATCGACGAAGAACGCCACTTTCTCGGGAATCGTGTTTCGCGACGCCATACCCGCGACACCGACGACGTACTCCTTCCGCGTCATTTATTCCGCGTCGATTTCCCGTGACAAAATCGTCGTCAAAGAACTTCGAATCCTCGCTTCACGACATCGACGTCCTTCTTCCGTGACGCCGACCACTACGACGCGTCTTCCGCGGGTCGTTGACGATCTTTGTTCTTGAAACCGAGGTAGGGGTTTGTTGTTGATTATTTATTTACTCTCGTTCTTGGTTTTAGTATGACAATCTTGTGGATAAATATTTAAGTGTTATCGTCTAACGAGAAGGGGGCCGGACCGCACAAACACGGCCGAATCCCCCCTCCATTGTTCCTGAATATTATTATTTTCTTGTGGATGAACGAGATGGCGTGGTGTCGTCGCATCACGTGGGAATCGCATGGAAAATATTGTGTGGTGCCGTCGCGCCGCGCCATGGAATGATTATCATGAACGTGACGCCGTCAGGCCGCGTCGAAGGGAACCGAAGGCGCCGCGGCCAGAGTGGGGCCGCGGCGGAAATTGGAAGACCGGCGGCTAGCCGGGCCACCGGTGTCGGAAGCCGGAAAGGGGACCGGCCGGCCAGGTCGGGCCGGCCGGAAGGGAGAAGAACCGAGAGAATTAATTCCCCCGACTGGCCAAAACCGGCCCCCCATAATAGGGGGGCCGCAGTTACACCAAGGGGGGGCAGCGCCCCCCCATTTTTTTAAAGCAGGCCCCCATGTGGGGGGGCCATTGGACAAAGGCGCGCCTTTCAGCCGCGCCACCAGGCAAGAGAAGCGGGGGCTCTGCCCCCCGCTCGTGGCACCCGAGCGGCGCCCAGGCCGTACCGCCGCTGGCCGGGCAGCGCCGCCGTGCCGGACCACGCCGCCGCACCGCTGGCCTGGCCGGGTCGACCCGGGTCGAGTCGACCCAGGGGGGGTCGGGCCGGGTCGGCTCGGACTCGGACCCCCCGTTTTCGAATCGACTTTGGTCTTTTGGCCATAACATGAGCTACGGACCTCCGATTGACGAACTGTCAGCGGAAATGCGATTCTTGGATCGAGACAGTCGTTTCGGTATATCGCACTCAAGGTTTCGGAAGATTTTGAGTTCGGCCGGGTTGGTTCGTACACGAAACCAACTGGGCCCTTGCAGCAGAAACGCTCATATCTTGAGCTATGGACGTCTGATTGACGTTCCGTCAGCTTTGTTGTGTTCCTCTTAGTGAGACGGATCTTTTGGAATACCCGCCCAAGGTTTTGATGTAGATGGAGTTCGTTCAAGTTGGTTTTTCCTTAAAAACCAACAGGGCCCCTGGAACGAAAAATCAAATAACTCTCAGACCGGGCGTCCGATCGACGCGCCGTCTGTTGCGTTGACTTCCTGTTGACGATACGGAACATTTGGATACATCAACTCTGGACTTAGTGACAGTTGATGTATCAGCCTCTAGGCTCATGGAGCGGACCCTCCCGAACGAGCTTGCTGTGTGCGGGACCCTAGTGCTAGCTGCGACTGCGACTGCTACTGCTACTGCTACTGCTACTGCTACTGTGACTGCGATGACGACAGTACAGAGATCCTTGGTGGATTCGACGACGACTACAGCACTCAGCGATCCTACGTGGATCAGTGCTACAGGTCCTGTGTGGGGCCGATCCTGTGTGGGTCCGATCCTGTGTGGGTCTTTGCGCTCAGCGGTCCTGTGTGAACCAGCGCCTACAGGTCCTATGTGGGCCCAATCTTGTGTGGGTCTTTGCGGGGGTTAGTTACCTATTGATCATTCTTGGGTCCGACGACTTTGATGGATCAGAGGTCATCTTTATCGTCTTTCGAAGAAGTATACCTGTGTCAGCTGAATCCTGTTTCTTTCCTATGTGGATTGTGTTGTGCTATCCTGTGTGGATTTCGTTTTTCTTTCCTGTGTGGAATACGTATACTTTCCTGTGTGGACTGAGTTGTACTTGGTCTCGGAGGTTGGAGCGTTTTGGAATTGATGACTTAGGTATATTTATGGGCATATACCTAAGTAGTGTCGGTTGTTACTTCATGTTGTATCTATCTTTTGTGGTTTATCCTTTGTGGATTTTGGGAGACCTTAGGGGGTCTCGAGGTCCCTACTGAGTAGCTTATACTCACCCCTTGCACAGGCTATGCCCACACTACGTTGTGTTGGTTGCAGACAACGGACATCGTTGATCTTGGCTGAGGCTTGCAGAGCAGGACGGTACCTGGAAGTGGACCACTGGGCGGGACGTGTTCGGAGCCGGACGGCGGGACCCGAGGAGCAGTGGAGCTATCTGTACCCACCCATCAGGTGGGATTTCTAGTGGACAGCTCGGTGTAGCGTCTTTTACTTTATAGTTGTTGTTTCCCTTTCGAGTTGTACTTTACTTTCGGTTTGGGTTTGTATACTGGCCCATTTATTTTTCCGCACTTTCAGTTGTACTCTGTTTTTACTTAGCGTTTACTTTTCCGCTTGCTTACTCTGTGGTACTTGTTTAATTTTCAAAGGCAATGCCTTCCCTTTTTTGGGATTTACGCCTTGGTTCTAGTTGCCAGCCCCTGGCCTATGGAAGGCGGGTTTGGGGTAGTCACGGCACGGGCCCCGAGGGCCGGCGTGACAAATTGGTATCAGAGGAGTTCGGTTCTACCGCGAACTCTGATCTTTTCTCTGTGAAGCAATAATGTTTAGCGTATTGAGTGTGGTTTTCAGTCCAGGGAGTCCAGTGTTGGTGCGGCGTCCGACGTATCCGTACACCAGGTCCCTGACTTCAGATTTCCGACTTAATGCACGAAAAAATTGACTGTGTGTGTGTTTCAAAGTTTTCTTTGTGATTTCTTTGTGTCAGCTCACCAGGTATACTGTTTTACCGTGGCACACCTATTCCTTTTCAGGATGGCCCCACGACGGCAGCCAGCTAGGGTTCCGAGAGTCGGGCGTGATAACAGCCCACCGAGCGTCGAGGCCTCGGTGCAGGGCCCTTTGTCAGTAGTGGCACCGATGGTAGCACTACACGCAGAGCCTCCGATGCTTCCAGCACCAGCCGCTGACGATGCACGTCACCTCAGCGCACTGCATGAGTTTCAGCGCCAGCGACCACCCAGGTTTCATGGGGAGACGGACCCCCGGGCAGCCGAGGACTGGCTGGAGGCAGTGGTACGAGTTTTTAGGCTAGTGAGGAAACCTGCAGACCTCATGGTGATCCTCGCTGCGAGCCTACTGCACGCAGCAGCGGGCCGATGGTGGAGCTTGATGCTCCAGGTGCACGATGAGGCATCTCTTCTATGGAAGGACTTTGAGAGACTCTTCCGCTCGGAGTTCGTCCCAGCCACCCTTCGTGCGGTGTGTATCTAGGAGCTTTTTCAGCTGCGGCAGGGCATCATGACGGTCGCTCAGTACTCGGCGAGATTGACTGATCTCTCGCGCTACTCGACCGACATGGTACGGGACCCATTCTTCCGGTCCTGGACCTTCGAGCAGGGTTTGAGTCACGAGATCAGGGCATCAATGATCTCCCTCAGCATACTGACACAGACAGGAGTACTGGAGCGGGCCCTTTTGATCGAGAGCTTCCTTGCTGAGTCTACACCAGCGCTGAGACCCACCGCAGGGTGGCACGTGTCAGAGTCATCTGCAGCAGGCAGTCGACGGATGACTCAGGGGTCCAGGCAGACCAGACCTTCAGGCAGACGACCTCAGGACACTGGCTCAGCAGTGCGGGGCACACATTGCGGAGCCAGTCTTTCAAGAGGAAGACATTGCTACTAATGCGGCGGGCAAGGCCACATGGCTCGTGACTGCCCGACCCGCCATGTAGAGGAGCAGCAGACGGTTGAGGATCCACCTAGGCAGAGGCATAGGTTCGACTATGGTGGTCCGCAGGGAGGAGGCGGACGAGGCAGAGGAGCTGGCCGAGCAGCAGGTGGTGGGCAACGCTTTGAGGCTCTACCACCACCACCACGAGGAGGTCCACCCCAACCTCAGGGGAGAGAACAGCTTCAGGCAGCTGAAGCTTATGATCATGGAGCTCCAGAAGCTGGTGGACTAGTGCGGGACTAGCTCCAGGCATAGAGGCCTTTTCCCATAATGCCTCTAGCTTCGTAGTTTGTGTTTCCTTGTGTCCTTGTTCTTTAAGTTGAAGTAATAAAAGATACATGCCTTGGTGACTTTTGTTTTCTTGTATTTTGTTTGTTTTTACTAACAGGTGCTAGTTAAAAACTGTTGACTTGACCCTCACGTGAGAGATTCTTACTGGAGGAATCCCAGTAACCACACACTGATGCCGACAGTGTGACTCAACCCTTGGAGGCAAGAGTAACGGTTGGATCTCTTGGTAGCAGCGTCGAGGCCTTACGACGTCATCCATACCATTAATTAACTAATCATGATGGGATTGACTGTATTAGGAAAGGAATGTGGTTCATCCAGGGGATGAGACCAGATTTCACTTTTCGGCAAAGGATAAATCTTTGCAGCTTTGCCATAAGTTAAGGAGGAAGGGGAAACCCTTCATGTGGTCAGACAGATGTCAGCAGAGCTTCCAGGAGCTGAGACAGAGATTGACCAGCGCACCTCTCTTGAGGTTGCCTGAGGAGGGAGTAGGGTACGTAGTCTACTGCGATGCATCAGGGACCGGACTCGGATGTGTTCTGATGTAGGAGCGGGCAGTGATCGCCTATGGATCACGTTAGTTGAGGCCGCATGAGCAGAACTACGCTACCCATGACCTGGAGTTAGCAGTAGTGGTCTTTGCTCTGAAGACATGGCGACTTTACCTGATGGGAGAGCGCTTTACAGTCTTTTCTGATCATCAGAGTCTCAGGTATATCTTCTCGCAGAAGGACCTGAACCTGAGACAGCGGTGATGGCTCGAGTTCCTCCAGGAATATGACATTGAGATAGTCTATACTCCTGGAAAGGGGAACGTAGTAGCCGATTCCCTCAGCAGGAGGATGGACATTCAACTACTTGAGGAGGCGACAGAGCAACTAGTCTCTTTGCAGATATCCTTCATGGATAGAGATGGAGCAGTCGTCCTTCAGTATCTCATAGTCACCCCTCCACTACTGCAGCGGGTCAGAGAGGCACAGCATGAGGACGCTAACTGTGAGACACGGCATGCACAGATATCCTCGAGACAGGCACCTGATGGTTTCTCCCTTGGAGCAGAGCACGAATTCCTTTTTAGAGGACGTACCATGGTACCAGTCACTTTTCGAGAGGAGGTGCTGAGAGAGTTTCACACTTCTCCTTTGGCGGTTCATCCTGGAGTGGCGAAGATGTACTAGGATCTCAGATGACAGCACTGGTGGCCGGGAATGAAGAAGACTATAGCAGAGTTCGTTTCTCGATGCCTCACCTGCCAGCAGGTGAAGGCAGAGCATCAGGTACCATCAGGCATGGTACAACCCTTGGAGGTCCCGGAGTCGAAGTGGGACGGGATATCTATAGACTTCGTGAATGTACTTCCACGCGCTTCCAGAGGTCACGACTTCATTTGGGTGATTGTTGAACGACTCACCAAGTCGGCACACTTCTTACCCATCAGAGAGCAGGGCTCAGTGGAGAGCTTGGGACGTCTCTACGTTCAGGAGATTGTGCGGCTCCACGGTGTGCCATCATCTATCGTCTCTGATCGAGATGCTCGCTTTACTTCCCAGCTTTGGAAGGGGTTACAGGAGGCGTTCGGGACGCAGCTACGTCTGAGCACAGCTTTTCACCCTCAGATGGATGGTCAGACGGAGAGGACCATTCAGACTCTCGAGGACATGCTCCGCGCATGTGTCCTCGACTTTGGTCATAGCTGGGAGGACCACCTACCCAGGGTGGAGTTAGCGTACAACAACAGTTACCACTCCACCATCGGGATGGCACCGTACGAGGCGTTGTACGACCGACCTTATAGATCTCCTTTCTGTTGGACAGACCCTGGGTAGTCAGCACTTGTGGGACTGGAGATGGTCCAGGCCACGACAAAGAAGGTCCAGGTCATCCAGGAGTGGATTAGGACAGCTCAGAGCCGGCAGAAGTCATACGCTAACAGGAGGCGGAGGCCACTAGAGTTCGAGGATGGCGACCACGTCTTCCTGCGGGTCTCATCTCAACGTGGTATACGGAGATTTGGCCGAGGATGCAAGTTATCTCCGCGCTTTATCGGACCCTTCCAGGTCCTCAGCAGGATTGTCGAGGTGGCTTATCGCCTGGCTCTATCACCTCAGTAGAACCGGGTGCACGACGTCTTCCACGTATCTCAGCTGAGGAGATACGTGCACGACCCAACGCATATCATTGACCATGGGGAGCTTGACGTTGATGATGGGGTGACTTTTACGGAGGTCCCGGTGGAGATAGAGGATCGACATGAGAGGGTCCTACGTGGGCGATCGATTCCTCTTGTGCGCATTAGATGGCAGCACGGGAACCTCTAGGAGAGCACTTGGGAGCGGGAGGCTCAGATGCGTGGTCAGTACCCTCATTTGTTTCCCTAGTTTTTGATGTATCTTTACGAGGACATAAAGCCCTGAGGTGGGAGTAATGTAAAGACCCGTAAAATTCAATGGAAATTTTTTCTTAATTTTCTTTGGAATTTTACAAGAACGCGGTTTCTGACGGCACATGATTCCGAGGCCCGGAGTGCCAGGAATCAATTTCTGAAGTTTGGATCGGGTACGTTCAGTGAACGAACGAGCGGGAATTTCTAACTTTTAAACCGGTGCCCGGAATCGAATTCTAAGGGCACCAATGAACTCGCAGCACTGATTTTCGCTTAAGGAGACCTTTTTCGAGGTTGCGTTTATTGCAGGTTGAGAGTTAGTTTTTGGGAGTTTAGAATAAGTTAAATAAAAATTGTGGAATACAAATTTTTATTTTAACTTGTTGGTTAACTTCTCCCAAAGGGAGTTAGAGGTGGGACCCAAATCCACTTAACCTCCCTTGCGAGGATTAAGTGTGGTGGGGCCCACACGAACCCCAACTCCTCAACTTCTCTCAAAAACTCCCGTTTAACCCTTTTCAATTAATGTTTGACAACATGGCTTAATTAATTGAGGAGGGTTAATTTGAATTTCAAACCATTGAAATTCTAAGAGGAAGGTTGTGTAATAAAATAAGATTAAGCTTATTTTATTATTTTGGGTTGGTTTCCTTTGATCTTGAGAGGATTGGAGAGCTCTTTCTTCTTCTTCTTCAAACTTTGACGAAGAACGCGAAGAAACTCCGAGCATCGACGAAGAACACCACGTTCTCGGGAATCATCTTCCGTGGCTCCATGCCCGCGACACCGACGACGTACTCCTTCCGCGTCATTTCTTCCACGATTATTTCCCGCGACGAAATCGTCTTCAAAGATCTTTGAATCCTCGCTTCACGACATCGACGTCCTTCTTCCGTGACGCCGACCACCGCGACGCGTCGTCTGTGGGTCGTTGACGATCTTCTTTCTTGAAACCGAGGTAGGGGTTTGTTGTTGATTATTTATTTACTCTCGTTCTTGGTTCTAGTATGAGAATCTTGTGGATAAATATTTAAGTGTTATCGTCTAACGAGAAGGGGGTCGGACCACACAAACACGGCCGAATCCCCCCTCCATTGTTCTTGAATATTATTATTTTCTTGTGGATGAATGAGATGGCGTGGTGCCGTTGCATCACGCGGGAATTGCACGGAAAATATTGCGCGGCGCCGTGGAAAGATTATCATGAACGCGACGCCGTCGCGCCGCGTCGAAGGGAACCGAAGGCGCCGCGGCCGGAGCGGGGCCGCGGAGGAGGGGCACGATGCCGTCGCACTGCGCTGGACGAAGAACACCGCGGCCGGTTCCGGGCCGCAGCGGAAATGGGAAGACCGGAGGCTAGTCGGGCCGCCGGTGTCGGAAGCCGGAAAGGGGACCGGCCTTGCCGGTCCCGTTGAGGAAGGACCGGCCGGCTAGGTCGGGCCGGCCGGAAGGGAGAAGAATCGGGGGAATTAATTCCCCCGGCTGGCCAAAACCGGCCCCCCATAATGGGGGGGCCGCGGTTACACCAAGGGGGGGCAGCGCCCCCCCCCCCCCCGTTTTTTTAAAATCAGGCCCCCACGTGGGGGGGGGGGGGGGCGTTGGACAAAGGCGCGGCTTTCAGCCGCGCCGCCAGGCAAGAGAAGCGGGGGCTCTGCCCCCCGTGCGTGGCTCCTGAGCGGCGCCCAGGCTGCGCCGCCGCCAGCCTGGCCGCACCACCGTGCCGGACCGCTCTGCCGCGCCGCCGGCCGGGACGGGTCGGACCCGGGTCGGGTCGACCCTGTTCGGGCCGAACCAGGGGGGTCGGGCCGGGTCTGCCCGGACCCGGACCCCCCGTTTTCAAATCGACTTCGGTCTTTTGGCCATAACTTGAGCTACGGACCTCCGATTGACGAACCGTCAGTGGCGATGCGATCCTTGGATCGAGGCGGTCGTTTCGGTATATTTCACTCAACGTTTTAAAATACTTTTAGTTCGGCCGAGTTGGTTCGTACACGAAACCAACCGGGCCCTCGCAGCGGAAACGCTCATATCTTGAGCTACGGACGTCCGATTGACGTGCCGTCAGCTTTGTTGTGTTCCTCTTAGTGATACGGATCTTTTGGCATACCCGCCCGAGGTTTGGACACAGGTGGAGTACGGTCGGGTTGGTTTTTCCTTAAAAACCAACCGGGCCCCTGGGACGAAAAAGCCAATAACTCTCAGACCGGGCGTCCGATCGACGCGCCGTCTGTTGCGTTGAGTTCCTGTTGACGATACAAAACTTTGGGATACATCAACTCTAGAATTTGTGACAGTTGATGTATCAGCCTCTCGGTTCGTGGAGCGGACCCTCCCGAACGAGCTTGCTGTGTGCGGGAACCCTAGTGCTGGGTGCGACTGCGACTGCTACAGCTACTCCTACTTCTACTGCAACTGTGACTGCGACGACGACAGTACAGTGATCCTTGGTGGATTCGACGATGGCTACAACACTCAGCGATCCTACGTGGATCAGTGCGACAGGTCATGTGTGGGCCCGATCCTGTGTGGGTCCGATCCTGTGTGGGTCTTTGCGCTCAGCGGTCCTGTGTGAACCAGCGCCTACAGGTCCTGTGTGGGTCTTTGCGGGGGTTAGTTACTATCGATCCTTCGTGGTCCGACGACTTAGATGGATCAGAGATCATCTTTATCATCTTTCAAAGAAGTATACCTGTGTGAGCTGAATCCTGTTGCTTTCCTGTGTGGATTGTGTTGTGTTATCCTGTGTGGATTTCGTTTTGCTTTCCTGTGTGGAATACGTATACTTTCTTGTGTGGACTGAGTTGTACTTGGGCTCGGAGGTTGGAGCGTTTTGGAATTGATGACTTAGGTATATGTATGGGCATATACCTAAGCAGTGTCGGTTGTTACTTCGTGTTGTATCTATCTTTTGTGGTTTATCCTTTGTGGATTTTGGGAGACCTTCGGGGGTCTCGGGGTCCCTATTGAGTAGCTTATACTCACCCCTGCACGGGCTATGCCCGCACTATGTTGTATTGGTTGCAGATGAAGGATAGCGTTGATCTTGGCTGAGGCTTGCAGAGCAGGACAGTACCTGGAAGTGGACCACTGGGCGGGACGTGTTCGGAGCCGGACGGCGGGACCCGAGGAGCAGTGGAGCTATCTGTACCCACCCTTCAGGTAGGATTTCCAGTTGACAGCTCGGTGTAGCGTCTTTTACTTTACAGTTACTGTTTCCCTTTCGAGTTGTACTTTACTTTCAGTTTGGTTTTGTATATTGGCCCATTTACTTCTCCGCACTTTCAGTTGTACTCTGTTTTTACTTAGCATTTACTTTTCCGCTTGCTTACTCTGTGGTGCTTGTTTACTTTTCAAAGGCAATTCCTTCCCTTTTTGTTGGGATTTACGCCTTGGTTCTAGTCGCCAGCCCCTGGCCTATGGAAGGCGGGCTTGGGGTAGTCACGGCACGGGCCCCGGGGGCGGGTCGTGACATTACCAAGGACATCTCGAGGTAATAATGCAATCTGGGTTATTGTTGATCGATTGACTAAATCTTCTCATTTCCTTCCTATTCGAGATACATTCTCTCTAGATCAACTTTATCGATTGTATCTTAAAGAGATATTCAGGTTGCATGTAGTTCCCCTCTCCATTGTATCTGATCATGATCCCAGTTTTACTTATAACTTTTGCAAGGGCCTTCAGAAGTCATTGGGTACTGAATTAAATTTTAGTACAGCTTTTCATCTGCAATCAGATGGGCAGTCAGAACAAAAAATTCAGACATTGGAGGATGTGCTACGTGCTTGTTTGATGGATTATCAGGGAAGTTTGGACCAACATCTTTCTTTGGTTGAATTTTCATATATTAACAGTTTTCATTCCAGTATACAGATGGCTCCGTTTGAGGCATTATATGGGAAGTGGTGTCGAACTCCATCTTTTTGGGATGAAGTTGGTGAAAAGAAGCTGATGGGACCAGAATTAGTAGAAGAGATGGGAGAAAAAGTTCAGTTAATTCATAAACACATGAGAACAGCTCAGAGAAGACAGAAGAGTTATGTGGATAACCGGAGGAAGGATCTATCTTTCGAGGTATGTGATCATGTTTTTTTCAAAGTTTCACCGTGGAAAAGTGTGATGCGATTTGGTATGAAAAGAAATCTGATTCCTAGGTTTATTGGACCATATGAAATTCTGGAGAGAGTTGGATCAGTTTAATACTGGGTGGCATTACCTCTGAGTTTATCTTAGGTACACAATGTTTTTCATGTTTCGATGTTGAGAAAGTATATTCCAGATCCATCTCATGTTTTGAGCCCATAGGTAGTTCAGTTGGAAGATAATCTCTCTTATGAAGAACAACCAGTCCATATTATTGACCGAAGAGAGCATGTGATGCGAAATAAGGTTATTCACTAGGTAAATATTTTTTGGAAAAACCATATGGTTGAAGAGGCAACATGGGAATCTGAAAATGCTATGGGGGATAAATAACGCCACTTATTTTGATAAGTGAATAAAATTGCGAGGACACAATTCCCAGAAGGGGGGAAGGATGTAACATCCCAGGAAAATAAAGAATAATAAATTTTCATATTTATTAATATTTGAGAATTGAATATTAATTTTACTTTAAAAGGGTTTCTATGTTCAATAGCGTACCCGATACGCAACAGAGTTTCCTTGAAATCATACATTGCACACTAGTAATAAAACAATATTATTTTAAATGGTAGTTAACACGTAGCTGTTGTATTGGAGGTAATGAATAGAAATAAATAAAATATGATTATATATGTTTGTTAAATTATTTTACATTTATCCAATAAAGGATAAAGGCTTAAAATACGAAAAGAATTCAATTTTAGGCATATATACTCTAATTTTCACTAAAGGTCCACTTATCGCCTTTTAATGGCGAATCGTCATTAAATATATTTTTGGTCACTCTTATACATTCGTTTAGACCAAATAAAATTCTTTTTTAGAATCGGGACATCAAAATTTACTTTGTGTAAATTTTTGTAATTTTTCCGATAAAGATCAATTTTTTAATGAATAGTGAAAAATGTTGTATTTTAATTCAAAAACTCTTTTTAATCTAATTTATTTATATGATTATATTATCTTTGGAATTGGTTTTAATGTGAAATTAGAATATATTTTTACCATTTTATCCAATTTTTGTCATTGAAATTATTTTCACTTTGAAATCGGACTTAATCAAGTGTCAATCTTTTGATACTTTTTATTTCATAAAAACATGCTATTTGTTTTGACAGCGGGAATTAATTATTAAATTAATTAATAAAACATATATGTTTTTAATTTATTAAAATACACATCATTTTTGAATTTGGAATATCAAATATAGCTTAGGGTGAAGTTTTGATATTTTTTTGAAAAACATCGATTTTTGATGAAGAGTGAAACCACTAAGTGGTACTTAAAAAAACAAATTTTTCGTTTAAATGAAACTTTACCACTTATGTGTTTTTAATTTCAAAAATCCGACATACATGGTTGTCATTATGAAGTAAAATTTGGTTCAATGGGATTAAAATAATTTTTGGGTGAATAGTAACTTTTATATTTTTTAATTGCGATTAGACGTAATTAGTGTAGTTTAAGGTTAAAATAATGTTTGGATAATATGAAATGACCTAGACACATGTCCTACCCTTATTGGATGTGTCATGGCCGACCAAGACAATCCATGGGTCAACATGGGGACCCCATGGAGCAACTTTGGTAGGAAAATCACATTAATATCTTTTTATTTAAAGTTAAAATAAAAATGTCCCTAACATGAGCTGTTTTACTAAAACAATTTTAAAATGGGGTTATACAACTCCGATTTTTGACTAAAAATATTAATTATAAAGATAAAAATATTTCCTACATCATAATATTTTTTTATAATTTTTAGACACTAAATAAATTAAATTATTTATGACACCATGATGATGATGTGATTACCTCATTATTTAACGATTTAAATAAAATGAAAAGATAATGTAAAATCTAAGACCTAAACATTTCAAAAACCTATTGGATAGATGGATTTCGAACCCTTATCACCTTATCCTATAAATATATATTTGTTGGACCCTTTTTATCCGAAAATCAGTTTATAATAAAGTATCTTTTCTTAACTTTCCAAGAGTGCCCCTCCTCTCCTCTTATAAAAGGCCCCCACCTATACCTCCTTACCCACACCTCTCAAGCCTTTGGTTCTTCCAAGCTCTATTATTTTTGTCTCTCCACATCCATATCTTAATCCTATAAGCCTCACTTTGGGCAAAAGTCTTCCCAAGTAATCCTTTGAGATCAAATCTAACCGAGTTACCCGATTTTAAGGTAATGTCTTCACTTGTGTTCTTTTGTTTTATTTTTCTTCTCCAACCCCATAAACTCTTTTTATTCATTTCTTTTGTAACAACTACAATATATTCAATATACTAGGATGTTTTTATAGGAAACATTCGAGCTACACTTACACTCACCTACATCTAATGGTTAAAGAACATATTGTTTCTGTGGATGGAAAATTTCTACCTCACGAAATGAAGATTGTTCAATATTTTTCTAACACCTTCAAAGGTGGCCATTAAGATGTCACTGTATTTATATATGATATATAATATGTTTATGTTTTCCTTAAAATTCTGTATTTTTCATTTATGGCATACCTTTATGGCTTCCATTATGGGTATACATGATATCTTCATTTTAGAAAGTGCGGACTACCGCCCCCTCAAAGTGATTTGATTCGTTAATGCCATATGTGGGACGTATAAAGGATGGATTTAAAGTTATTATATATGATGTTATACTGGAATTATAATATACCTTTATATCATTATTATTTCTTTACATTAAAGTATGAGATAGAAATGACAATATCGTTCATGCGTACGTACGGCTTACCGTCTCCATTAACGGTGCATTTCATTTCTTATCCCCAAATGTAATGTACTATTATAAGTACATAAATATACTGGATATATGTGATGTATGTTACATCTAAATGATTAATATAATTCTGCAATTAAAATATACATATATCTCATTTAGTTTTAATTCCATTAATATGACATAGAAATTAATGTAGCGTTAATGCGTACATACGGCTTACCGTCTCCATAAACCGTGTGTTTCATTTATTACCTCTAAATGATTATGTAATATTATAAATACATATATATTCTGGATATATATGATATATATGATATTCAAATCATGAATATCATTCTGGATATAATGAACCATTGACCACACTAACAACATGTAATTGTAAGAAGTCCACGTTCGACTTAAGAACCAAATATCGACAAAACAAACATTATTAACTTAAATAATTACATAATGCTTATAACATGGAAATAATTGATATAAAAGGAATATTAAGCTTGAAAAAGGTTCTTAAGTGAGTATAAATTTAAACTAGTTTATTATTCAGGAGATTAAAGAGCAATCGAGTCACATCAGAAACGAGGTAAGGGACTTCGTCTCAATCTCTTTTCATTAAGGTATGTTTCATTTTATACACAAAATTCTTTTATACGGTGTATAATCCCCTTTTACTTTTACTTTCATACAAAAGGAATCTTTTTCTATGATGCGTTTTACTAAACGACAAAAAGGAATGTTTCTTTTTACGTATGCGGTGACAACGGACTTTTCCGACGCCGTGAGTATTATTTGGTCTTTGGCTTCCTCAACATGCCGTAATGTTTTTAAAATGAAATAAATACCATATACACTTTTATGTATTTTTTTATTGAAAATGGTTTTTATAATGGATTTTTTATGTCAATATATTTAAGTGATATATTGTGATCAAAGTGTGGAAATGTCTTCTTTCCATTATATTTGTTTTATGTCTTATGATTTTATAATGGTACATGGACATTTGAAAGGTGGTTACGTGATAAACCATATGACGGGTGGTGCCGTGAATACCAGGATGGGTGGTTACATTATTACCTCCAATACATTAGGTATGGAAGTTGGCCATATGGAGATTCCATTAAGGGATATGTGTGGAATTCAACTGTATGGTTATTCCATTTATGTATGTTTATGTCCCATGTTACCCTTATATGTTATGTGATCTTTATATGGGTTTAATGGTAACCTTTTGGTTACAAAAGGATATGTTATGATCTTTTATTCAGTGAAGATTTTTTACTACTTTATAAAGGTGAAAAGTATTACTTTGATAAAGTATACATGGTTTACTTGTTGTTTTGAAAAACTAACAGTTTTCATTCATTGTGTATCCCTTACTAAGCTTTTTATACTCACACCATGTTTTCTTGTAATGTTTTTCACATGACATAATGGTGAATAGGGTAAAGGATGGGATCAATGGAAAGTCATGTTATCTAAAACATGGAACTAGACATGTTTCTTTTTAAGAGTTTTTAGTTTATGGAAACATAGTAGAACTGTCTACTTTGTAATCTTATGAGATGAAATAGTTATGTCCAAATTCTCTAAAACTCTAAACATGAAAACATCCTCAATGTGAATTATTCAATTAATTCAATATTAAGTAAGGTTTAAGCCTAGGACCTTATAGTTGGTATCAGAGGTCGGTTTAGATAACTTTAGGAGTTATAATTCTATTACATGATTATCCAAAAATATTTTTTTTGAATTGATATTGCATTTGAATATTACCATGTTGCTTCATCTGAGAAATGTTTGTTAAGAATGGTTTTTCATAGAGGAAATAGAACAAATTTTCTAGGAAGGCATGTAGAGGGAAATGAACTTTCAAATCTGTATCCTGAGATGGTCAGAATCAGAACTAAACAGTTTTCTTCAGTGATGGCTCAGTGGAATCAGGTGAAACAAAATGGTTGTTTTTATTGATGATATTGTGGTGTTTTCTAAAAGTAAAGTTGATCATGAAAGAAATTTAAGGGTTATTTTGAAAACCTTAAAAGAAAATAAATTGTATGGAAAATTCAGCAATTGTGAGTTTTGGTTGCAAAAAAATTCTTTCCTTGGTCACATTGTTTCTAAAGATGGCGTAACTATTGATCATGTTAAAACAAAAGTTGTTGAAGAATGGCCAAGACCCACAAATGTAGCCGAGATCCGTATTTTTCTTGGTTTGGCAGGTTACTAAAGAAGGATTGTTGAAAATATTTCATGGTTATCTAGTGCATTGACTAATCTAACTCGGAATGGTGTTAAGTATATCTAGACAATATATTGTGATGATTGTTTTCAGGAGTTGAAAAGAAGATTGGTCAATGCTCCAGTTTTGGCACATCCTTCCAGGAATGGTGAGTTTCTTATATACAGTGATGCTTCGTTGAAGGGACTTGGATGTGTCCTTATGAATAATGGTCAGATAATTGCATATGCCTCACGTTAGTTGAAAACTCCTGAGGTAAATTACCCTACACATGATTTGGAATTAGCTGCTGTTGTTTTTGCTCTAAAAATTTTGAGGAATCATTTGTATGGAGTAAAGTGTGAAATATAAACTGATCAAAAAAGATTAAAGTAAATATTCACTAAGAAATAATTGAACATGAGACAGAGGAGATGGCTGTAATTAATCATGAATTATGATTGTACAATTCATTACCATCCGGGAAAAGAAAATAAAGTGGCTGATGCTTTGAGTCGAAAATGTAATGCTTCATTAACCATGGTACATTTGGAACGAGATCCTTTGGTTTTTGATTTGATGAACTTTGGCATGGTAGTTGTTTTTGTAGGAAGTCCTTCTGTTTTGTTTCAGGTATCAGTGAAATCTTCTCTCTCAGACAGAATCAGGCAAGAACAGAATCAAGACAGTGAGTTGCAGAAAAAGATAGAGCTAGTTCAGAAGGGTAAGTTTCCTGAATTCAACATTGATAATGATTGTGTTTTGAGGTTTGGGAATAGATTATGTGTGCCTTGTGATTCATAGTTGAAGGGTGAGTTGTTATGTGAGGCTCATTGTTCCCTGTTTTCAGTTCATCCTGGCAGTACTAAGATGTACAGAGATATGCGGGAGTATTACTAGTGGGATGGAATGAAAAGAGATATTTCCAATTTTACTGTGAAGTGTTTGACTTGTCAGTAGGTTAAAGCAATGCGGCAGTTACCAAAAGGGATGCTTCAGCCTTTACCGGTGCCAGAGTGGAAATGGGAAAATGTATCAATGAAATTTTTTGTGGGATTACCAAGGAAATATCGAGGTAATAATGCAATCTGGGTTATTGTTGATCGATTGACTAAATCTGATTATTTACTCCCTATTCGAGATACATTCTCTCTAGATCAAATTTATCGATTGTATCATAAAGAGATAGTCAGGTTTCATGGTGTTCCCATCTCCATTGTATCTGATCGTGATCCCAGGTTTACTTATAACTTTTTGAAGTGCCTTCAGAAGTCATTGGGTACTGAATTAAATTTTAGTACAGCTTTTCATCTGCAATCAGATGGGAAGTCAGAACGAACAATTCAGACATTGGAGAATATGCTACATGCTTGTTCGATTGATTATTAGGGAATTTTGGACCAACAACTTTCTTTGGCTGAATTTTCATATAATAACAGTTTTCATTCTAGTATATAGATGGATCCATTTGAGGCATTATATAGGAAGCAGTGTCGAACTCTAGATTTTTGGGATGAATTGGGTGAAAGGAAGCTGATGGGACCATAATTGGTAGAAGAGATGGCAGAAAAAGTTCATTTAATTCAGAAACACATGAGAATAGCTCAGAGCAGGCAGAAGAGTTATGCAGATAACCAGAGGAAGGATCTATCTTTCGAGGTAGGTGATCATGTTTTTTTCAAAGTATCATCGTGTAAAAGTGTGATGCGATTTGGTATGAAAAGAGAGGTGAGTCCAAGGTTTATTGGACCATATGAACTTCTAGAGAGAGTTGGATCAGTTTCATACTGAGTGGCTTTACCTCTGAGTTTATCTTAGATACACAATGTTTTTCATGTTTCGATGTTGAGAAAGTATATGCGAGATCCATCTCATGTTTTGAGCCCAGAGGTAGTTCAGTTGGAAGAGAATCTCTCTTATAAAGAACAACCAGTCCATATTCTTGACCGAAGAGAGAAAGTGTTGCGAAATAAGGTAATTCACTAGGTAAAGGTATTGTGGAAAAACCATATGGTTGAAGAGGCAACATGGGAATCTGAAAATGCTCTGAGGGATAAATACCCCCATTTATTTTGATAAGTGAATAAAATTGTGAGGACGAAATTCCCAGAAGGGGGGAAGGATGTAACATCCCAAGTAAATAAACAATAATACATTTTCATATTTATTAATATTTTATAATTGAATATTAATTTTACTTTAAAGGGGTTTCTATGTTCGATAGTGTACCCGATACGCAACAAAGAGTTTCTTTGAAATCTTACATTGCACACTAGTAATAAAACAATATTATTTTAAATGGTAGTTAACACGTAGCCGTTGTATTGGAGGGAATGAATAGAAATAACTAAAATATTATTATATATGTTTGTTAAATGTTTTTACATTTATCCAATAAAGGATAAGGGCTTAAAATACGAAAAAAATCAATTTTAAGTATATATACTCTAATTTTCACTAAAGGTCCACTTATTGCCTTTTAATGGAGAACCATCATTAAATATAGATTTGGTAACTCTTATAAATTCTATTGTACCAAATAAAATTCTTTTTTAGTATCGGGACATCAAAATTTACTTTGTGTAAATTTTTGGTATTTTTCTGATAATGATCATTTTTTTAATGAATAGTGAAAAATGTTGTATTTTAATTCAAAACCCCTTTTTAATCTAATTTATTTATATGATTATATTATCTTTTGAATTTTCTTTAAAGTGAAATTAGAATACATTTTTACCATTTAATCCAATTTTTGTCGTTTGAATTAATTTGACTTTGAAATCAGACTTAAACTAGTGTCGATCTTTTGATACTTTTTGTTTCATAAAAACACTCTATTTGTTTTGACAGCGGGAATTAATTAATAAATTAATTAATGAAAAATATATATTTTTAATTTTGTAAAATATAAATCTTTTTTGAATTCGGAATATCTAATATATCTTAGGGTGATGTTATGGTATTTTTCTGAAAAACTTCAATTTTTGATGAATAGTGAAACCACTAAGTGGTACTTAAAAAAACTGATTTTTCATTTAAATGAAACATTACCACTTATGTGTTTTGAATTTCAAAAATCTGACATACATGGTTGTCATTAAGAAGTAAAATGTGGTTCAATGGGAATAAAATAATTTTTTGGTGAATAGTAACTTTTATGTTTTTTAATCGCGATTAGAGGTAATTAGTGTAGTTTATGGTAAAAATAATGTTTTGATAATATGAAATGACCTTGACACATGTCCCACCCTTATTGGATGTGTCATGTCTGACCAAGACAATCCATGGGTCAGCATGGGGTCCCCATGAAGCCACTTTTGTAGGAAAATGACATTAATATATTTTTATTTAAAGTTAAAATAAAAATGTCACAAATATGAGCTGTTTTACTAAAACAATTTTTAAATGGGGTTATACATGTCCGATTTTTGACTATAAATATTACATAGAAAGATAAAAAGATTTCCTACATCATAATAGTTTTTTATAATTTTTATAAATTATATAAATTAAATTATTTATGACACCATTATGATGTAGTGATTGCCTCATTATTTAACGATTTAAATAAAATGAAAAGATAATGTAAAATCTAAGACCTAAACATGTCAAAACACTATTTGATGGGTGGATTTCGAACCCGTTTCACCTTATCCTCTAAATATATAATTTTGGGACCCTTTTTATCCTAAAACCATTTTATAATAAAGTATCTTTTCTTAACATTCCAAGAGTGCCCCTCCTCTCCTCTTATAAAAGGCCCCCACCTCTACCTCCGTACCCACACTTCTCAAGCCTTTGGATCTTCCAAGCTCTACACTTTTTGTCTCTCCACATCCCTATCTTAATCCTAGAAGCCTCACTTTGGGCGGAAGTCTTCCCAAGGAATCCTTTGAGCTGAAATCTAAGAGAGTTACACGATTTTAAGGTAATGTCATCACTTGTGTTCTTTTGTTTTATTTTGCTTCTCCAACCCCCTAAAATCTTTTTATTCATTTATTTTGTAACAAATAAAGTATATTAAATATACGAGGATGTTTTTACGAGAATAATTCGATCTAAACATACTCACACCAACATCTAATGGTTAAAGAACATACTGTTTCTGTGGATGACGAATTTCGGCCTCACGAAATGATGATTGTACAATATTTTTCTAACGCCTTCAAAGGTGGCCATTAAGATGTCACTATATTTATATATGATATATAATATGTTTATTTTTTCCTTAATCTTCTGTATTTTTCATTTATGGAATACCTTTATGGCTTCCATAATGGGTATACACAATATCTTCATTTTAGGAAGTGCGTACTACCGCCACCTCAAAGTGATTTGATTCGTTAATGCCATATGTGGGACGTATAAAGGATGGATTTAAAGTTATTATATATTATGTTATACTGGAATTATAATATACCTTTATATCATTATTATATCTTTCCATTAAATAATGAGATAGAAATGAAAGTAGCATTCATGCGTACGTACGGCTTACCGTCTCCATGAACGGTGCATTTCATTTCTTATCCCCAAATGTAATTTATGATTATAAGTACATATATATAATGGATATATATGATGTATGTAACATCTAAATGATTAATATAATTCTAGAATTAAAATATACAAATCTCTCATTTAGTTTTAATTCCATTAATATGACATAGAAATGAAAGTAGCGTTCATGCGTACGTACAGCTAAAAGTCTCCATAAACTGTGCATTTCATTTATTACCCCTAAATGATTATGTAATATTATAAATACATGTATATTATGGATATATATGATATATATGATATCCACATCATGAATACAATTCTGGATATAATGAACCTTTGACGACACGAACAACATGTAATTGTAAGAAGTCCACTTTCGACTTAAGAACCAAATATCAACAAAACAAACATTATAAACTTAAATGATTACATAATGCATATAACATGGAAATAATTGATATAAAAGGAATATTAAGCTTGAAGAAGGTTCTTAAGAAATTAGAAACTAACACCAGTTTATTATTCAGGAGATTAAAGAGCAATCGAGTCACATCGGACATGAGGTAAGGGACTTTGTCTCAATCTCTTTTCATTAAGGCATGATTTGTTTTATACACAAATTTCTTTTATACGGGATATAAAACCCTTTGACTTTTACTTTTATACAAAAGGATCTTTTTCTATGAAGCGTTTTATTAAATGAAAATAAGGAATGTTTCTTTTAACGTACGCGGTGACAACGACCTTTTCCACCGCCGCGAGTATTATTTCGTATTTGGCTTCCTTAACAAGCCATAATGTTTTTAAAATGAAATAAATACCTTATACTGTTTTATGTATTTTGGTATTGAAAATGGTTTTTATAATGAATTTTTTATGTTAATATATTTAAGTGATATATTGTGATCAACGTGTGGAAATGTTTTCTTTCCATTATTTTTGTTTTATGTCTTATGATTTTATAAAGGTACTTGGACATTTGACGGGTGGTTACGTGATAAACCATATGACGGTTGGTGCCGTGAATACTAGGACGGGTGGTTACGTTATAACCTCCAATGCATGGGGTATGGAAGTCGGCCATATGGCTATTCCATTAAGAGATATGTGTGGAAGTCGACCATATGGTTATTCCATTTAAGTATGTTTATGTCCCAAGTTACCTTTATATGTTATGTGATATTTATATGGGTTTTATGGTGACCTTATGGTTACAAAAGCGTAAGTAATGATCTTTTATTTAGTGAAGAGTTTTTACTACTTCATAAAGGTGAGATGTTTTACTTTGATAATGTATACATGGTTTACTTTTTGTTTTGAAAAACTAAGAGTTTTCATTCATTCTGTATCCCATAATAAGTTTTTTATGCTCACCCCATGTTTTTTTGAAAATTTTTTCACAGGACTTAATGTGGAATAGGGTCAAGGATGGGATCAAGGGAAACTCATGCTATCTAAAACATGGAACTAGACATGTTTCTTTTTAAGAGTTTTTATTTTATGTAAACTTAGAAGAAGTGTCTACTTTGTAACATTTTGAGATGTAATAGTTATGTCCTAATTCTCTAAATCTTTAAACCGGAAAAGATTTTCAATGTGAATTATTCATTTAATTCAATATTAAGTAAGGTTTAAGGCTGGGGCCTTATAGTAAATTGTGGGGAGTCTTCTGTATTCAATTCACACCCCACATGAGCTCAGCACATGGTTTAGGAAACATGGAACAACCCATGCACTATTCCACTACCCCTATTTAAATAGGTCAGCATGGTAAAATATTGTGGGCCACGCAGTTTTACAGACTGTGCACAAATGTTTTCCCTTTACATTCAATTAAATGTTAATTTTTTTTCCCATTTCTCTTGAAACATCTCGTTCCACATGAGAAACTTATGAGGCCTTCTCCACATTCCCTAAAACATCACTTAAGAGTGATCGAAGACTTGGAATTATGGTATGAATCTCGGTTTAAAAAAAACTCATCCTGTAAATGAAAAATTCCAAAATCCTTCGTATTTTAGTCCAGTTCAAAACACAGGATTGTACAAGATACCCTTCTTAAAAATATATCATCCCTGAGAAGCCTTCGGGAATGACGTAAACATCACCCTACCTACAGGGTTGTGAATTTCTATTCAAACGGTATCCTAGAATTTCCAACGCCCAAATCGCCATATGTATTTCCAATGCACTCCGCACCAAAGCCCTTAATACATGATCCAACACTCAAGGATCATCATAACATAGAAACAAATCTTACAAGATCCCGCATAGATAGTGTAACGATCACATCAAAGTATTGATAAAACTCATCTGATGGGGCTTCCCACCATAGGTTTTATCTTAATATAGGGACAATTACAAGTCATGGTACCTCCACAACTAGAATTGTAGTACAAACCACAACTCTAGGTGTTATTATGACACCCTGGTCATGATATCGTTAAAAAGAAAATTACTGAATTCTGATCTCACTAACAAAAATGGTCAATCATGAATCTTCATAAGGCCCTGTCGACCATGAGACCACAATTTAATAAACCTGGAAATATGATTTAAAACGGACCCTAACAATAGTAAACAATGAACTAAAGGAATAGATAATGAGTTGAGCTACTTGGACGATGTATCTCATAGATTTTTGGATTAGGCGGTCATAACAATTCAAATTACACGGATGGAGTTTGTTAGTCCAAAAAGTACATTCCTACATGGGAACCCTGGGATCACTCATGACATACCAAGCCTCTATAAGAACCACACATCGTGGTGTACTACAGGAAAAGATCATCCAACAAGCTCCAAAACATTTAATGATTTAGCGTGGCATAAGACCGACACTCTTTTAGTTTATCGAGGATGATGTCAAGATGGGGGACCAGATCATATCCTAAGAAGAGTACACTAAGAGGATTAATGATAGGGTTTCCAATCAAACACACCCATACACTGGATGGTAAAATAGTCAAACCAAAACATAGTCGTGCTGCGAAGCAAGAACAGACAAAATTTAAGACGTGCAAGCCTCAAGGGAATTCATGAAATAACCAACCATTTACTTATGGTTTTATTAGGCATTACTTCTACATATAATGGAATGATAATAGACTCAACAATGCACTACCCACCTTAGGAGTGTCCAAGTCGAATAGGAAGAAAATTAACTACTCATAAGTGTGATAGATTATAAAAATGATATTGTTGTGTCAAAACACCTGAGTCTATAGAAAACTTGTTCGAGTATTGGAATGATATTGATTCATTAACTCTCAATACACTATACATAGAGATGAAACAAGACCATACTCAAATGTACCAAAAGATTAATTTTCAGAGCTGTATTGCTGCATAAGACCATCATCCTAGACAAGGACACAACCAGTCATCCATTACTAAGAAGAAGAAAGGGTCAAATGACCTACAAAGTAGCCGAACATGCCCAACACATGTCAAACACGCTGAAAAAATCATTACTCAATTCTTGAGCCCATAAAAAGGTGATGAAAAACACGACCACCCATCTAAACAAGGTTGTCGTTGTAAAAATAATTGTACTAATTTTGATGACGACACCCAAACAACACCAAGAGTGAGAAACATCACAACACTAGTATGGAAGTTTTGTTCTGAGGGTGCTACCTACCATGGGTTTGAACCTTACAAAGAACAAGTGTCAACCCTATAACCTAGTCATGTCAAACAAATGTCACTAGGCTCAAAAGTTGATCATAAATCCCTTTCTATGGAAAATAACACATATTAAAAGTAACCATGATTTTGATACAAGGAAACTCAAAGGATAGTTTAAACTACCGTTAATCGAGGGTTTTAAAACATGGAAAACACTATAGCTTCAATTTCCAAGACACATATATTTAATCACATTTAATCATTAATCATCTAAAGATTTATTCAAAAAATAAAAGTATAATTTTAAAAACAAAGCAAAAGATACTTGATATTAACCAAATCTAGAACGGAAAAACTGGCACATTTTTATAAAACTCTAATTTAAAACTTTTTTCATCATTTGAAATCCCATTATTTACTGGAAAATTATCAAAATAAATTCCATATATGTCGATATGGTGACTTACCAGGGTCCAATTTTAACAAACATTGGTTCTCTATAAAGCAACCCAATAACAAAAAAAATAAATATTAATATTTTAAAAACCCAAATGGGTCATCCCGTAAAAACATTCCCCAACTGATCTGCCTGGGTCCTATTTCATTTTTAAATATAACCATTTAATTTCAAATCAATATCATACCTATTTTACATTTATAAAAATTTCACAACGAATCATGTTTTCATGTTAATTTGGTGTTATCATTTCACAATTCACGAAGTGCTTATTCCCTCCATCGATTGAAAATTATATCCCATTAATTAGTACCAATGTCAATTCAGAATTTAACATAATCGAACATAATAGTCCAAATTATATGGGTGTCCATCTAACATCCTGGGAAGCACCCATACACATTACACTTTGGATTTTTCTTCCCTTTAGTAAAAAGACAACTTACTTTTGTAATTGAATTTAGTAGTCTTTTTAAAATGGTCTAATTACACAAGTTACCTTTTCCCAGCTACTAGGCACTGATACACCATACAAATAAAAATGGATCTGGCCATAATAAAAAACATTAAACAAATCTCATGAAAAAAATTAAATATTCAAAGTAAGCTAGCTTGTCATGTCACTACAAGCATATGACATTGAGAAACAAGCTGAAATCACATAAGCATGAAATTTTAATCACAGAAATATGCTATAACAAGAGGTTATCACAGAATGCATGATAATTTATTACCTAAAGAGGTATAAATCTATGCATGGAATATAAATAAGGCTCTGATTCATATTTAATAGGAACCTTACTAATGAAAATACATGTCACGACATATATTCATGGCATGTGAATTTCAATGTTCCTAATATCGTGCATGTAATGAAACATCCATTCCATATCAGGCCAAAGAAAATTTCCCAAATTCCAGAAATCGCAAACAACATAATGTAAACCAATCACTCTAGGTGAAATCATATCAATTGTCACAACGAACAACATAACAACAATCCCAACCTTGGCCACTTGGTCGTTTCCCATACACAGTGTGATTAGTCCCAAGAACGACTGTTATCCAATCGCAGACACATTCCTTGTCTCCTGTCATCCAACCAAAGAATAGTAAGACAAAAGGACAAACCACCCTTGATACCACTTTGTAACATCCCGACCTAGCTCTCCACTAAGACAATTGTTGGACTGGCCACTACATGACATCATGAATGACTCCCCATATGATAGAGGCTACTGATTATCATTGAGGGTGTAAGGATAGTTATTTGTGAAACTATAACCACTTATCATAGTGGCATAATTTTGTAACAAAGTAAATAATAATCAAAAGTGGAAGAAGTAATATATAAATGAAAAATTATCAGATGACATATTTAATATAATATAAAAATAGTGTCCAACCACAATAATTGAATCCATGAAATGGTATTGATACATTATAGAAAGTAGTGAAAGTAGAACATGATTTTCAATAAAATTCAATGGAGGACTCAACTAATGAAAATAAAAAAATTCCAAAGGATGTCTTGATGAGAATTCCATGATTCTACTCAGTCCTTTGATCCTACACCCTGTACAAGAAAACAACATCCAACAAGGTCAGAGGTCCTAAAAACAAGAAAGGTATACTCGGGCACCCCAATGCTATGGCTTACCGAGTAGGTTGTGAGATATAAATCTCAGTATGCTAGTACCACAATTTTCTAACCCAATACTGATAGTAAAATATAAATTAAAAAAGTTTCAAGCATGCATAAATAATGTAATCAGTACAATGTAACTAAATACCCATGTTCTTGCTTCATCCCTAGGCTGGATTCTACACATGTAACTAGTTCATTAATTTCACTGTACAATTTTATTTATAAGTCAAATGTTAGTAAGTCTCATACTGAGTACAAGGTGTTTCTTCCAAGGTAAAACAGGGAAAAGCAATGACTGGGAAAGATAAGATTTAACCATGGCACGCACTTTTCAATGTTGGACCCATAGAATGTACTGAAGGCATCCTTTGATTGTATAATGTAGTGAAGGCTACAAGACGTAACAAGGTATCATGGAAAATATTTCACAAGAGGGATTTCTAGGGTAAAACCATGGTAATGTAAACTCAGGGAAATATAACTCCGTAGTATCTGAGTCTAGCTATGGGGTAAGAGTGTAATGCATGGAGAGTAATCTAAGGAATTCTTCAATAATATGCATACCATGTCCATGGGGATCGACCAAGGTGAAACAGGGTTTTTATAAAATATGGATTGATGGGATTTAACAATGGAACCTACTAGTCAACGATATATCCAAATAGTGTATTTAGAGTATCGTGTTGGAAGATGGGACCCAACAGTAGTATATCGAGAATCTACGGAATAGACAAGAGTTAGAGTCTAGGTGGGTATCACCCTAATCAAACTGTATCCTTGAATAGTAATAGGGTTCCCGAGACCCATGGTATTATCCTCTTAGAACACATGAAGAGATAGATTCAGTCAATTCCTATTCGATAAATATGTCTTGTAATGATTCATCTGGTTCAAGACTTTCCTTGCATTAGTATGGATAGTTCATGTGGAGTTTAAGCAATTATTTATTGTTTCATGACTTGTCTTCCATTAGTTTGGGATGGTCAAGTAGCATTGAAACCATTTATAGATTGGTTCAATCCATTACTTCCATTAGATTATAAAGGACAAGTAGTATTGCAATAATTTAGTAAAAACCTTTAGGGATTTTTCAAAGGGAAAGTTCCACACCACTACCTACCCTTAGCATGGTAAGGGTTGCCATGGATGTGGAACTAATCCTTGTCTCATGAAGTCGAATCCATCCATGGAATTCCAAAATGTGAATCCTTGTATCACCCAAGGTATGAGAATAAAAAACCCATTAATTCCATAATGTAATTATTACATGTGAACCCACATGTCACCCAAGGTTTTATTAGTATTCAAAACATTATAAGAAAATTTGTATCTTGATTTGAAGATCAACCATTAAGCATTAACCATTCATTTGAATCAACTAATTATATTTACAAAAACATGTCAATTTCATTAAAAGGGCTCCAAGTATCCATACAAAGGTAAATTACCTACATATGTAATTCTAATCCAAAACAGGACCAAAAACCTAGATGGTGCTTTAGCCCATCAATCATTTTAAAAATGGATACTCTGTGTTTCTAATTCTATTTGGTCCATGTATTAAACATTCCATATTCCAACAAAACATAAAGCATAATGATGATATAAAACACAAGTCAAACATTCATGGTCTGACAACTACTTTTTAGCATGAAGGCAGTGCACCTCTGTTGCAGGGGTTTTATTATAAAAACATGACATTGTTTATAACACACATAATTTACCACTTTTAGCATTTTAAATATGAAACATGATAAACCAAATCTAAGTGGATTAAATACAGATACATCCCTACGTGAATTTAAATTCTAATTAATTAAATTTAGTAATTAATTAATACATTTTTAGAATTAGATGACTTGGAAAGGGACCCTACCTGAAGTTGGAACCAATCCATCCACCTCAGCGACAAAACAAAATGAAGTGAAACCCCTCATAAGAACACAAATCCCCACCAATTTAATAAAAGCGATCCGATGACTCTTAATTCTCTTAATTCAAGAGGTTCAACAAAAAGAGAATGTATTAACCTTACCTCGAATCATTGATGTCGAACCAAAAACACATGAGCTGCCTTGGCTTTGGTGGTGGTTGTTGGAACATGCACCCATGCGTCTTTAGATACCATTTGAACCAACCTAGAATAATAGAAAACCAATAATCAGATCACCCCAAAGTCCTAGGGTTCGACCGAAACATGCAGGTCGAAGAAGAGGCCAAAATAAGCCCATAATAGGATGTAAAATGGGACAGACGATCATACAAAGATTATTTGAGGAAGAATCGTGAAGAAATCAGATGGAACTGTTGTCGAAGGAGGACACATGAGGGTGTCTGAGCACGAGGTGAAGGGTAGAACCCCTGGTGTATCACAATTGAGAGAGGGTGAGGATGAGGGTTTTGTTATATTTTCTTTTTTTATTTAATTTAATTAAATTAAATCAAATAAAAATCTAAAAATGGGGTGTCGCAAATGGTTTGACCCGCATATATTTCCAAATCATGTGTAAATCATGTAATGTAATCTACCTCAAAGACACACCCCTCATGGTCTAGGTTCGCGGTTTTGGAAATAATGTGCATCACATGCGCTAAGACACTACCCCTCTTTAAATAGGGTCGCCCAATTAATTGTTGTGGGCCACACTGTTTCATAGACCATGTGAAAACCGTGTACCATGTACTGTCATTTAAAGCAAGATGTTTTTCGTGTCCAGTACTCCCAAAAAATCTTTATCCACTTGAGAAAAATTGGAGGACTTTTTCTATTCCAAAAAACATCACTTAGTAGTGATGACACTCTTGGAATTATGTTTTGAAGCTCGGTTTAAAAAAAACTCATCTATTAAAAAAAATTCAAAATTATTCATACATTAGTCTTGTTCAAAACATAGGATTCTACATCAAGGGTTGTATTTACAATAATGTAACCAATGGTCATCCCAATTAGGAATGGATATGATCAAGGAATCACTCTTTCACATAATGGTTTCCCACTACGATAGATCTATTTCAATTTTTTCAACTAAGTGATGAATATCCTTTTTCATATTTTAAATTTAAATCCACTCCATATTACCTCATTTATTAATTACATTAGTAGTGGGAGCCCAATAAATTATATATTACTTTCTCCTCATAATCCCTCATTAGTCATGTAAATTTTATATGGGATTTTTCATTATAAAATGTTTATATTTACACAAGTTTACTCAGTTATTCATTGTTTTTTGGCCACTTTTGATTTTTTCTAATTCAAGAAAGGTTTGATAATGATTACACCAAGGGAGTGGTAAAACTACTTTTAAATAATTGGTATTTCACTTTTCTTAGCAAAATTGGATATTAAGAGGATGAAGATTCAATAAATCCTTGAGTTTTTCTATCATCATCCACTACAATAAATTATTTTCAATAATTTCTTCAAAATATAATTTAGTTTCTGGAAGAATCAATGTACGGTGATATTATATTTACCAGATATGGAATTACAGTTGTGTTAGGAGTATTTTTCTCCCCATTTATTTATATTTTAGTTTCCTTACATTTCTCGATGAGATATTATTGATTATTCTAATTTTATTATTTCTTATCTTATTTGGGATTAATGTTGAAATTAATTATAATTTTATTATAATAAATTATAATTTTAATTGATAGAGTTAGGCCCTAATGTGGATGGGATATTTCCCATTTTTCTTTGATTAGAATATATGGCTACAGATGATATTTCTATAAATGTAATAATATTTATATAAAGACACTCTACCTCAATATCCCCACTATAGATTATGAATTTGTTGTGTGCATGTGATAATGAATTCTCTCCACCTATCAATGATCTACCATGAAATAATAATTAATTTTATTCATCAAATTTACATAGAAAAATAGAGGCTTCATTGGACATGATGCACCATTTAGAAACTCCTAGATACATTGATCACTAATGGTCAAGTTCTAGATCCTAATTTAGTGTTATGCTTTATATTGACGACATATTGTTTTGAATTTGATGAAAAAATATATCATTCCATAGATATATTTCTTTAACTCACTGTATGTGGAAATGTGTGTGGGATAGGAAGTGACTTGACTAGAGGTAGTTCATATGAAATTTTCTGGGATTTTATATCCTTAAAACTAGATTTTTATAGTATGAGGATAGTTTATCTCCCACAAGAATGTATATACCCAAGTGTATTAATGAGAAATATATAAAAATATAGTATCTATGATTAGACTATCTATGATTGAGAAGGATCTGGTATGGTATTTATTTTATGTATCTGTTGTGATTCATTATTTGTATGTCATGTGTGGCTGATTAGACCATTTGTGAGAATGGTTGTGTTGATGGAATTTTTTCCCATAGTTAACCTGGAATAATTCTAGAGAGGATTATTACATTATTGTTATCAATAATGTATCCTATAATGAATACATTGATGATTATTGGTTGGGAACTTATGATCATAACTATGGGTATGCTAATTAAGTTAAGATGAAGAGACAAACCATGTTAAAATGATATATATGTGGTTTTATGGCATGAACCACATAAAATTACCTCACTTGGACTTGTGTGAAACCATGTGTTTCATCCCATGTCCACCGTTACTTGGCCAATGGATGTTTATATTCATAATGTTGTAATTTCACTCACATGGGATGTCTTAGCCTCTCATAAACTACAATAGATATATTTCTATAATGAATCATTTACAATCAATATCATTATCATGTACATTAAAAATATTATAATAAAATAATGAGATGCATGAAAAATATACACAAAACCATAGGATTTATTGTATTAGTAAATAATATGATAATTAATAAATACAAACACAAATAACAAAAAATGATAACTGATGTCAATTAATGAAGTGGATTACAATATTGTAAGCTGGGTCTAACTATACACATATTGGCATATAAATAGAACCAGGTACTTCCAATGCTTTTCCAACACCATATCCCCCGTAGTGACCATGCGTCCCCATTTAAAAAGCTAAGTCGAATGCAATCTTAAAAAAAACTTATTCAACCTATATTTCATAAACACTAGTGAAACATGCTTGGGACTCATTCCTATGAAGGCGTGAGTATGAAGAAACATAATAGGACACTTCCAAAAACATAAGGTTTGTTTGAAGAAATAATCAACTTATTTTTTAGAACTATATGTGTATAAGTGTTGTACAATAAGGAAAATAATGATAAAAATAATTCTAAGGCTCCTGATACAAAGGATTAACTGAAAAGTAGTTGTAATTAATGATCACAATATGTTATTCACTAAATGACTTAGGGATTCTTTTATTTCCCAGTCATTATAGCTCAAATACACAAAATATAGAAATAATATATTGTAGCAAGTACACTGAAAATAGAAGAGTCAATGAATCATGAATTTTATATGTTGGTGGAAAATAAGTTCTTCAAGTAATCCTATAGGTTTCTAATTAATTACATGTATTGTAGAAGTAATTATTGTTTAAGTTTCTCAGAGCCACACAACCAATAAATGCCAAGAAGGGGAGTCTACACAGCCACAAAGCATGCTTATCTACCAAGATATAATGAACATCAAAATGTAAAGGGACATACACATATATGGTTATATGTGATATTCATGTTTTATAGTGTTGTATCAAAATCTCAGTCCCCCAAATGAACATTGCATTAGAGCTTCTGACATGAAATCATGATGTAATCTATGAGGGTATTCCAAGCGTTGTTTTTGGAGGACCCTTTCCCCATGAAAATGGGTAAAATATTAAATTTATAGGAGCATATATGTATAAACCACTACTCATATGAAATATATAAACAATATAAAAAACAAGATTTATGCCTCGAAATGTGGGAGAATACTAATAATGTCTGATTCTGGAGGTAGATGATCATGTCACAATGCTTATATGGGGGAATTAAGGACTCCAAATTACAATCATAGTTCCAACACATAAAATTGGATCCCTACATGGGAATAATGTTCTTAAAATTCATGATTTTCGTAACTATTTTAAGAAAAGGGGAAGTACGAGTAGTGTCCATTGGGAAAACAATATGTTATTCAAATTCATCCATTGGGGAATAATCTATCATCCTATATGGAATATCTCGACTATAACTATATAGAACATAGAAGTTTCACATGAAATCGAATTTCTAAAGAGGTAGATGGTATATACATAGTCTTATCATGTCCTATACCATTTAAGATACATGATTTGTTCACAATAACACATGTTCTGTGGTCCACCTGAGTTCCCATGTATGTTTATTTTTAAAATGTGGAATTGCAATGATAGAGGGTAATAAGAAGTGTTGATCATTAATATTATTATAAGTTATTTAAATCCATCCTAATACCCTATAACCCCATCAAATGGTCTTCAATTAATGTTTTCTTCTGAATAATATATTGTGTAGGCATGAATTTTTCAAAAATCTAAGCTATGCAACACATATTTTCATCTTTAAGCCTCTTACACTGAATCTAAAATGAATAAATATATAAATTCTGGAAAATTATGATTTCTATAACATCCCTGTTCCGGGTGCCGCCCGAAGGTGCCCCGGGCCCCGAACTTGGCTGGTCACATGACCACAAGCACATTTCTGTGAATGCATGAGGATGACGACTAGCAACGATGGACATGGGTATGATAGTAGGGAAACTATTCCCTCATTGGAAGAGTAACACATAGAATGTTAAACATATAGTAATAGTCGATGCAGTAATAATACAATAAAATAGTGCACAGTGGAAGACTGAATGAATGAAAAGCTAGATCACATATATATATGACGCATGATACATATGTCTAGGAAATCATCCAGAAAAGTCACAGATGATGGAATACAACATTAAACCAGATTACAAAAGAAAAACAAGTAAAAAACTCCTCAGCATCGTAAGCCTCATTTTGGTCCCATGCTCTCAATCTCCAAAGAAGTCAAGTACCTGAAGTATGATGATGCTATCCCATATCTATACATAAAAAATATAATTAATTTTTTCCTAAAAGCATGACCCAAACGGAGTGTGAGACTATCCCAGTAGGTAACAACCCAAAGATTTTTCCCTAATAGTTAGTGAATATATATATGGCAGGTAATAAGTAAAGAGACCCAGTAAATAAGAATGTACTCAAAAGTAAACAATCCTAATGTTTCATTTTCACTCAATTTCATATATCATGTAATAAGATTATAAAAAATAGGTAACCCTCTAGGAAGTACTCATACCCTAACCCCTCTGGTTCAACCAAATTGTAACACTGTGAGATTTTATGAGATATATTATTTTCTAATTTCTTTCATGTCTTGTATTATACACTACACCAACATTATATTGCACTATATGCAACACTGTATTATCTTACAGTATATGCAACACTATTCTTGGCTCGTGTTACACACAATATCAAGTTCGTTTTGTGGAAATTATTCTACACAACATTAAGTATTGATTTTGCTTAATGTATAAATGAAATAAGTTTAGATTATGTTATACGCAACACCAAATGGATATTTCACTACACGCAACCCTAACTTGGCTTGCATTACACGAAATCACGACCTTCATTGATAGTGTGTGTATTACGCAATACCAAGTTTTCACTAAATGAGATATTATTCTAATATTATTATGAACTAGCCGTTATGAATAAAAATACCCATTTTTTTGAAATTTTATAAATTTTATCTTTTAAAATGGACTTCATTTTTGGATTCAAAATATCGAAATTAGCCTACGGTGAATTTTTGGTATGTTTCTGAAAACATTCAATTTTTTATGAATAGTGAAATCTTTAAGTTACTATTTAAAAACAGACATTTTATTTTAATAATTATTTATTATATTTAAATTTATTATAGTTCAAAATTGATACATAATACTTATATTAGTTCAATTTAATTCATTGGATTCATTTTATAATAATTTTAGACATAAAAATTTTATTGAACTTTTCACCGTCTTTTACTCACCTCCTAGGAGAGTATGAAAATTTACAAAAAACATGGTTTTATCACTTATGTGAGTGGAATTTAAAAATTCCAAGAGATGCGGTTAATATCAAGGAGTAAAATGTGTTTCAATAAGATAAAATTAATTTTAGGGGGATAGTAACTTTTTTCTTTTATTTACCACGGTTAAAAGTAAATAGGGCAATTAAAGGTAAAAATGATATTATTATTACCCCAATAAATGTTCTAATTTTAATTTATAAGTGTAATTAGAACAAAAACCACCTTAGGAATAATATATTTCCCTTTAGGCCCACTTGTATTAGATTAGGACATTTATTATTATTTTATTTTAAGAAGAGTTAAAATAGTTAAAATCAATGTTTAATAAATAAAACATATTTAATATAGGGTTATAAATTAGCTAAAATAGACTATAAGTATTCATTATAAATATAAAAAAATTTCCTACATAATTTTATTTTATTTATAATTTTTAGGCATTAAATAATTTATTTTATTTATGACACAATGATGATACAGTAATTACCTTATTAATGAGATATTAACATAATTGACATTATAAATACCCAAATAAATGTAATTTGAGACCTTTTCTGAATTCACTAATTTTATAGGTTAATATGACTTGTTATTATATATTTAATTAACTATGTTAGAACTAATCATTCTGTTATTATTTTCACAAAAATCAAGTACCAAATAGTGTCAAAATTGACATATAATAGTTTTTAAAAAAAATATTATATTATTTATTGTTTTTTTATTTATAAAAATATAAGTATCATCCAAATTACTTAAATGAGGATATATATATTAATAATGAACCACTTGGGGTTATTTTCTCTTGTTATGGTAATTTTAGTAACCATATAGTTTAAGAAAACAAAAAGACACAGTAAAAGTTAAATTATTTAACTTAGAGTTAAATCTAAATGATAAATATAAAATAGACACCTTAACTTGTCAAAAAATTAATGGTTGAGAGTATTTCGACCCATACCGACCATAGATTTTAAATTAATCAATTTTGAGCTGTTAAAAACCGAATTTAACTTTATTATAAAATAATTGTTTCAATTTTCTTAAGCTGCCCCTCTCCTCCCTTATAAAAAGGGCACCCCTTCCCTCTTCCCTTCACACCCTTTTGAGCCTTGATGATCGGCTAAAACCTGAAAATTACTCTTCTCAACCTTTATATTTACATAATAGAGGTTCTGGGCTTCTTAATATACCAACTCTAGTGCCCTAAAAAAGGTATAAAGGAGGTGTGTCGAGGAAGAGGTAATCTCTTCTACAGATTCATTCAAGTTTTCTTTTTTCTTAAAATTCATCTTATTTAGTTGTTTCATTATAAAGTTATAATATAATTATCACTGATATACTGATATGTAATTATAAATATTAAAAAACCCCATTTAACCTCTTATCCTTCCTACGGAAGATGAAATCACCATGCGTGCGTACATACGGAATATCGTCTCCACACCGTGGTGTAATCAGTTTTTCCACCACCACCTTACTTGGATGGGTTTAATGGTGTAAATAATACTTATATATGGTTATTATAACTTCATACTGATTATAAGGTATTATATCATCCACTACAATTTAATTCAATAATTATTGGAACGATATCATCGCTTGTCTTTACGTACGGATTACCGTCTCCACAACACGATGAGAATCATTTTTCATGTTAACAATTAAAGAATGATTATAAAGTATATATAATAAGTAATCATGAAATATATGACATTATAATGCTACTAGATTTATATATATATATATATATATGTATTTCATCTACTTAATTCCATTGAATTCAATAAGGAAACAAAAAACAACGTTCATGCGTTCGTACGACTTATCGTCTCCATGAACGTTGTATTTCTTTCCATTTATCAATCTATTATATATATGTATATTCTGAATATATATTATACATAAATCATGTTTTAAATTCTGGAATTAATTAAATCAGGATATAAGTAATAATATCAATAATAACAAGTCGAAACATGTACGATAAATGAAACAATTTTACCAAAACGCTACTTTAACTTAAAATTTACAAAAGAACGGGTAATATAAAGTCATAAGGGAACCATATATGATATCATAACAATTAATATGATTGTGTAATAAGTCAATTAATTTATTTAAATCATTATACAAGAGGTTCTAATACATATTAAGCATATCGGACATAAGGTAAGGGATAATTATTCCAATCTCATTCTTATCTGAGATTGTTTATTCCTATGTATATCTGGGGTTATATTTATTATCCTTGTCCATATGTTCTCAAAATATTTTCATAAAATTATTAATTTTCTTACATGTATGTTTAAAGTAATTTTTACCCTTTTTTACTTTTACCATATCATATGGAAGGAATCTTTCTTTTGTTTACCATACGAGGTACTTTTTGACTTTTTCGACAAAAGTACGAGAAGAATATATTTTTTAACTTATACAGCATGAATGTATTTTTACGGTTCCATAATGCCTAATTTTTATGAAGATTTCTATAAATTTTTTCATGGTTATTTTCAATAAAAGCCTTTTCTTTTAAAATTGAATGGCATTTTTTGAAAATAAAATGATTTTGAAGAAGAAAGGATATTTTCCTCAAGAATTCATTTAATGTGTTTTATCAAAACTATTTTCCATATAATATGACATTATTTAGAAATATTATGTTTCAAGTATAATGTCTCTATGATTTACATGGTTTCACTTTTCTTATGATGAAATGATATCCATTTTTCTTTGTATGGATTATGTTATGAAGGGATGATGTTTATGAAACCCATTTTATACTTTGGTTAATGATGAATTATTTATGTTCATGTTGTGGAAAATGTAAGAATGATTTAATTATGAGATGGGTGGGACCTATATCTCCATCCAATACATTGGGAAAATATTTATATCTCATGAGATAGGCATGGATAGAGTGGTAAGTTCATCTAGTTCAGTGATACAGGACTCGAACATGGAGTGAACTCGATTCAGAAAGGGACATTGTCCACTAAGATGGTCTTGGAAGCAATTCCTTGGATACTATGGAAATCATATCATGTGCTTAATGGTTTCCACAATTACATGTTTTATTCCCATGCTATTTTTTCATTATTGATGTTCCTTTATGATATATGCCTTACGTACTTCTAAGATTTATTTCTTTGCTGAATATTTTGATGTATAGATTTTATGTTCATGTTTTTGAATTCAAATGTTTATGGATTGTTTTATGTTCCCTATGTTTACCCTTTCTGTGCATTTGAGCTCACCATTTTTATGTTTTCATTTCACCAGGATATAAAAATAGGTTTTAGGTAAAAAAACCAAAAGGGGAAGATCTTTATGGGAGATGTTGAATATCTTTCACCATGATTAGAAGATTACGTTCCGAGTTTCCAAAGAAATAAACTATTATGGTCCTTCATTGTTTCTTTTTGTTATGTATTATGTATTCCAAAAAATTAATGTAATGTCTATGTACGTTGAGCTTTGGGTCTCTACAGTTTGTATCAGAGGAATGGTTTAGTTAACCTTTGGAAACTAGGATGCGAAAACTTTAGTGAAATCCCAAGAGATATTTATAAGGTATGTATAGGGATGTCTCTAAGGTTAAGTATACATATAGGTTAGAGTCATAGAATTATGTTGACGATCATGAATAACCTAGGGTGAACCTAAGGTGTCATGGATTAAAGAATGTTTTATAAGTTAGACATCCCATAAGTGAATTTTTATGAATATGTGGTTCCTCATTATTTTAATTGTTTCTTACACTAGGGTTTCTGGTTTTAGTAAATTGAGGGAACGAGAAAGAATTTAGTTGATTCCAATGGAAAAATCGGTGACTATGATCAACGAAAATGTATAACGACTGGAGAAAAAGATAATGTGATTCTGCCAAATCAGTCATCTCGATATATGATTAACAAGGTGAACTTTAGTTGTATTCCTAAGTCATTAAATAAGAGGATGATTGAATTTTATGCATGTTCGCATGGTGAGGAGCATAGAGAAAGGAAGATTGAGATTTCTAAAGAAGGGAAGAAGAACCTTGAGGAATATCTCAAATGGAGCGTAAGATGTTATCTATGTGGAGAAAATGGTCATAGAGTGACAGACTATTATAGAGTCCAATTTTGTATATGGGGAGAACATGGGCACTACGCAACCCAATTCCGTGACTTAAGAAGTTACTTCTAAATCGAGGAAGGACCCATTCCATGCCAATCATTGAAGAGGTTGGATTGAAGTTATTTTGTATTGTAATTCAATAATAATGTTGTTGAGTTACTTTTATAGTATATTAAAATATCTATGTATTGGTCCATTCTGGTTTTCTATAAGAATACGGTACCTGTAACCTTGAAAGGTTATTCAAATATTTTTGGAAGGTAGATGATATGTAAATAATGAAAGGATAAGGATATAATGATATGTTTGATAGTATTAATGTGCTCATGACTGATATAAGGACGAAGTTATATCATGGTTTGAGTATATAGAAATTTTGGGATTCTGGTATGTGGAAAGTGTTAAATTTTGACATCATTCATGTTTTAACTAAGGGTCAATGGGTATTCATTTTTTATCAAGAGAATACATGATTAAGTTATTCACATGTTTGTAATTTGACCAACAAAATATATTGTATGATATATGGGGGATAAATGATGGTATTCACATGCTCGACAGATGACATTACTAGCAATTGTTTTCTTTATACTATGAGCTTAGACAGAAGTGTTTTGGATAAGCTTAATGATTAAAATGGATTATATTGGACAGAAGATATTATTATTTAAGGATAGAACTTTTTTTCGATATTATTTCTGGAATTTTATAATAGTATAGTTTTAGAAAAAGTACAACCCATGGGACGAGGGACATCCTGTCGCGTCGGACAAGGCTATGGGAATCGAACCCACAACCAAAGTACGACATGCCTTTATCGCCTACCACCGGCTTACAGGAAGTCCCTGGTCAGTAGAAACTAGTTTTATTCTATTAAGCAGTATGATATATGAATTATAAGTCCATTTTAAGAAATATATATGATTCATCTCACTATAGATGGACTTATGTATTTTTTATAACTTTTTCTAACCTTTTGTTTGAGACAGATGGAATGACCCATCATTCTATCAAATTATCTACTAACACTTCAAGAATGACAAATTCAACTTCATTAATTTAAGAGATGAAGTTTAATTTGTCCATGGAATGACCAACGGTGACATTGTACCAAAATCAGGAATGTATTTCTTCTAATTCCATTTTTTTCAACATTATAGAAATGATATTGAAAACAAAAAATGTTGTCCTATTGCCCTCATATCTGATGAATCAGATGGTACCTTAGATCATAAAAAATTTATGGATTTGGGATTATTGGCTTTTTCATAGCCATGTTCTCTACCAATCTCTATCAGAACTTGATGGTTAGGTTTCTATTACATATCTATATTTTCACCTATGTTCCCCAATATGGAGACCCAATGATGAGTTAATTTGGGTAACCGTTACATTTCCTACTTCACTATTTAAAATTATGTTTTAGTAATCCTTTTTACAATGTGGGTTTCTATGAAAGAAACTATCAAGTATAAACGATTTATAACCCCAATGAATTTTGGGGGCGAAATTCATTTTAATTGGGGTTGAATGTAACACCCCGAGATTTTATGAGATATATTATTTTTTCATTTCTTTGATGTCTTCTATTATAGAATACACCGAGATTAGCTTGTACTATACACAATAATTTATTATCTTATAGTATATGCAACACTATTATTGTCTCGTGTTACACATAATTTCAAGTTTGTTTTGTATAAATTATTCTACGAAACCTTAAGTATAGATTTTGTTTAATGTATAAATGAAATAAGTTTTGATTATGTTATACGCAACACCAAACAGAGATTTCACTACACGCAGCCCTGAATTGGCTTTCATTTCATGAAATCAAGACCTTCTTCGATAGCGTGTGTAGTACGCAATACCAAGTTTCACTAAACGAGATATTATTGTAATATTATTATGAACTAGCCGTTATGAATAGAAATACACATTATTTTGAAATTTTATAAATTTTTTCTTTCAAAATTGACTTCAATTTTGGATTAAGAATATCGAAATTAGCCTACGGTGAATTTTTGGTATTTTTCTAAAAACTTTCAATTTTTGATGAATAGTGAAAACACTAAGTTACAATTTAAAAACCGACTTTTTATTTAAATAATTATTTATTTTATTTAAATTTATTTTAGGTCAAAATTGATACAAAATACCTATATAAGTAAAATATAATTCATTGGAGTAATTTTATAATAATTTTAAGCCATAAAATTTTTACTGATCTTTTCACCGTCTTTTACCCACCTCCTAGGAGAGTTTGAAAATTTACATAAAACGTAGTTTTACCACTTATGTGAGTGGAATTTATAAAATCCGATAGACACGGTTAATTTCAATTAGTAAAATGTGGTTCAATAAGATAAAACTAATTTTTGGTGAATAGTAACTTTTTAATTTTATTTACCACGGTTAAAAGTAAATAGGGTAATTAAGGGTAATAATGATATTATTATTACCCTACAACATGTCCTAATTATATTAGATAAGTTTAATTCGACCAAAAACAACCTTAGGAATAGAATATTTCCCTTTAGGTCCACTTGGATTAGATTAGGACATTTATTACTATTTAATTTAAAGAAGAGTTAAAATAGATAAAATCAATATTTAATAACTAAAATATATTTAATATAGGTTTATTCAAAAAATAAAATCTAAAATAAATATTCATTAAAAGAGAAAAATATTTCCTACATAATGGTATTTTATTTATAATTTTTAGACATTAAATAATTCATTTTATTTACGACACAATGATGATGTGGTAATTACCTTATTAATGAAATATTTACAGAATTTATGTTATAAATAACCAAATAACTGTAATTTGAGACTTTTTAATAATTACACTAATTTTATAGGTTTATATGACATTTTAGTATTTTTTTAATTAACTTTGTTATAACCAATCATGCTGTTATGATTTTGAAAAAAACAGGTACCAAATAGTGTAAAAATTGACAGAAAATAGTTTTTAAAACAATATTATATTATTAATTGTTATTTTATTCCTAAAAATATAAGGATCTTTAAAATGACTTAGATAATGATATATATTAACAATGAACTACTTTGGGTTATTTTGTCTTGTTATAGTAAGTTTATTAAACATATAGTGTAAGAAAACAAAAAGTCATGGTAAAAGTTAAATTATTTAACATAGAGTTAAATCTAAATGATAAGGATTGAATGATAACCTAAACATATCTAAAACCTATTTGTTGAGATAATTTAGACCCATACCCACCTTATCATAGAAATAAATCAATTTGGGGATATTAATAACCTAATATAACTTTATTATAAAAAAATATTTTATGTTTTCCTAAGGTGCCCCACTCCTCCCTTATAAAAAGGGAACCCCTTCCCTCTTTTATTCACACCTTTATGAGCCTCGTAGCTCCCACAAACCCTGAAAAGTACTCTTCTCAACCTCTCTAGTTACATCATATAGGTTCTGGTCTTCTCAAAAGTCCAACTCTAGTGCCCTAAGAAGAAGTTTAAAGGATGTGCATCGAGTAAGAGGTAATCTCTTCTACAGATTCTTTCATGTTTTCTTTCGTCTTCAAATTCTTCTTATTTAGTTGTTTAATTATACAGTAATAAATTCAGTATCACTAATATACTTATATGTTATTATAAATATGAAAATACCCCATTTCACCTTCTATCCATACTATGGAAAACGAACTCACCGCGCGTGCGTATATACGGAATATTGTCCCCACGCCGTGGTGTAATCAGTTTTTCCACCACCACCTTACTTGGATGGGTATAACGGTGTAAAGAATAACTATATATGGTTATTATAACATCATAATGATTATAATGTATTATATCATCCACTCCAATTCTATTCAACAATTATGGTAACGATATCATCGCTCGTGCGTACGTACGGATAACCGTCTCCAAGACATGATGTGATTTATTTTCCATGTTAAAAATTCAAGATTGATTATAAATTATATATTATAAGTAATCATGATATATATGATATACTAATTCTACTTTATTTATTTATATATATATATGTGTGTATTTCTTCTACTTAATTCCATTCAATTCAATAAGGAAATGAAAAACAGCGTTCATGCGTACGTACGACCTACCATCTCCATGAACGGTGTATTTATTTTCATTTATCGATATATTATATATATATATATATATATTCTGAATATATATTATATATAAATCATGTTTTATATTCTGGAATTAAGTAAATCGGTATATAAGTAAAAATATTAAGAACAACATGTCGAAACACGTACGGTAAATGAAACGATTTTACCAAAACACTACTTTAACATTGAATTTACAAAAGAACGGGTAATATAAAGTCATAAGTGAACCATATATGATATCATTACAATTAATATGATTTTTTAATAAGTAAATTACATTATTTAAATCATTATACAAGAGGGTAGAATACATACAAAGCATATCAGACATTAGGTAAGGGATAATTATTCTAATCTCATTCTTATCCGAGATTGTTTATTCGTAAGTATTTACAAGGGTTATGTTTATTATCCATGTCCATATGTTCTCAAAATGTTTTCATAAAATGTTTACTTTTCTTCCATGTAATTTTACTTTTATTTTTACCTTTTTCTACTTTTACGACATAATATGGAAGGAATCTTTCTTTTGTTTACCATACGAGATACTTTTTGACTTTTCCGACAAAGGTATGAGAAGAATGTTTTTAACATATACTCCATGAACTGATTTTTACGGTTTCATAATGCCTAATTTTTATGAAGCTTCCTCTAAATTTTTTCATGGTTATTTTCAATAAAAAAAATTTCTTTTAAAATTGAATGGCATTTTGGGAAAAGAAAATGATTTTGATGAAGAAAGGATATTTTTCTCAAGAATTCGTTTCAAGTGTTTTATCAAAACTATTTTCCATATAAGATGACATTATTTAGTATGATAATGTTTAATGTATAATGTCTCTATGATTTACATGGTTTTACTTTTATTATGATGAAATGATATCCATTTTTCTTTGTATGGATTATGTTCTGATGGGATGATGTTTATGAAACCCATTTTATACTTTGGGTAATGATGAATGATTTATGCCCATGTTATGGAACAAGTAAGAATGATTTCATTATGTGATGGGTGGGACCTATATCTCCCTCCTATTAATTGGGTAAATATTTATATCTCATGAGATAGACATGGCTGGAATGGTAATATAATCTGGTTCAGTGATACAGGACTGGAACATGGAGTGAACTCGATTCAGGAAGGAACTTTGTCCACTAAGATGGTCTTGGCAGCAATGCCTTGGCTACTATGGAAATATAATCCTGTGCTTAATGGTTTCCACAATTACATGTTTTATTCCCATTATATTTTATCATTATTTATTTTCCTTTATAATATATTCCTTACGTACATCCATGATTTATGTCTTTGCTCATGATTTTGATGTTTGGATTTTATGTTCATGTTTTTGCATTCAAATGTTTATGGATTGTTTTATGTTCTCTATGTTTACCCTTACTGAGAATTTGTGCTCAAACTTTTTATTTTATCTTTTCCCCAGGATCTAAATAAAGGATTTAGGTAAGAAAACCAAATGGGGAATATCTTTATGGGAGATGTTCAAGATCTTTCACCCTGATTAAAAGATTACATTCCGAGTTTCCAAAGACACGAAACTATTATGGTCCCTCGGTGATTGTTTTTGTTATGTATTAAGTATTCCAGAAAAGGTACTGTAATATCTATGTGCGTCAAGCATTATGTCTCTATAAAAAAAATTATTGGCAACCCTCTAGGATATTCTCACAGTCTAACCCGTCTGGTTCAGCATTAGAAAATACTCTCGGAGGAAGCACTCCCAATAAATTCCGCATGTGGTCATGTATAGGCAGCTAATATGAACTATTAGGAAGCACTCAATGTTCCATTCCCCATGTGGATCGTATTGATATAACTACAGAAACTCTGAAGAAGAAAAAAGTGCACCCCCCCCCCCTATAATCTCGCAACGTAAAATAACCAGACACTCTGGAGAATCCCTCAACATCCATTTTCCCTATGGTCTACTACACCAGGTTCTCATGGACCTATTTAAGTCATTCATGCACAATGATATACATTATCCAAATTAAACCGCAAGATCTACTTGGAAAATCATCTACCCCAAATCACATCATTTCTGATAAAATCACTCTCTCCAACAATACTATGTATTGAATGAAAATTTGCAGCCTAATAGGCAAGGCTATACCAAAAATTCAAAACAAGAAGACATGAGAAAAACTTCTATATCTTGGAAAAGATAACCCTATCCATAAAAAATTAACCTCTATCCAAACAAACAATTCATTGTAGGAAATAAAAGTGCTAGAAACCATAAACCCGCAATACCCCAAACTAGGGTATTGAGCACTTTTGCACTAGTAACTCAATGACTCACTACAGAGAGGTACAAACCACCTACCATGGCATTGTACGGATGATGTGTGTGTACCTCGGGCTTTGAATAAACCGTGATGTCATAGATCTATAAACACACTAAAAATGTTAAACTGATGATAACTCGTGAAAGAGGAGAAACCAGTAGATGAAGTTCAAGAAGAAGAGAGAACTCACGTATGCGATTACTACGCAACTAACAGAGTTGAATTCAAGGAATAGATGGTGAGTTATGGATTTAGAGAATATTTTTAGCCATTAGGATGCTCGTAAATTAGACAAATGAATAAGAAATGTGTTCTTTATATTATATGTGACCCCAATCCATTTAAGGAAAAAAGGTACACATTGTGTACATTACAAGTACACAGCTAGTACCTTCAATATCTAGCCCAAATTGAGGAGGCCACTAGGTTACCCCATATGGGTATGTGCTCTTCCATTACACAGCTAGAACATGGATACATGCGTCAACTTAGTTCACGGCATGTACTTATAAGTACCCAACATGTACTACTGAAATTTCCAGACACTCATATTTATAAAAAACCAGAAATGAAATAAATACATGAAAAGAAGATCTGGGTACTTAAAAACATCCCCCCTTTTGTCACCAAATTTCCCTAGCAGGCAGCGTGGAAGACGAATCCTTGAACAGTTCTGGCCACTGTGATTGTACGTCGGCCTCCATCTCCCAAGTATTATCTTGTATACACTTGTGCTTCCATAGCACCCGTAGTAGAGAAAAAGATCCACCATAGAGAACCTTCTCACAGTGATCAACAATCCGGATGGGATGCTCCTCGAATGAGGTTTCCCCCTCTAAATCAACCTCTTCGGCATGAAAAACATGTGACCGGTCTTAGAAGTAACGTCGAAGCTGAGAAACTTGCAAGACATCATGCATTGCCAGATACATCTAAGGTAACTTCAATAGATAGGAAATCAAAACAACTCTCTCCAAAACCTCTAATGGCCTGACGTATCTTAGAAAAATATTACCTTGTCTTATAATACTCATGTGTCCCAACCTTAGTGTGACATGTAGGAAAACCTGATCTCCAACCTCAAACTCCCATGATCATCTCCATCGGTCAGTATAAGTCTTCTGTCGAGACTGTGCATTATCCATCTTCTTCCCAATCTACTATATCGGCTTTGTGGTATCCTAAACAATATGTGGTCCCACCATAGATGCCTCTCCTTCCTCCATCCATCATAAGGGTTATCGGCATTACCTTTTTTACAAAGCCTTATAAGGTTCCATATTAATAGTTTCATGAAGACTATTGTTGAAGGAAAACTCCAAAAGATTCATGTGTTTATCTCACAAACCTAAAAAGTCCAGGATGTATTTTCAAAGCATGTCCTCAAGAACCTGTATCTTACACTCGGACTAGACAATTGTCTGTGTATGGTAAGCTATACTCAAAGGTACCTATATACCCAAATCACTCTGATGTCCCTACCAGACCCGAGAATTAAAACATGCATCTCTGTATAAAACAATGGAGTGTGGAACCCCATGTAGACGTACAATTTATCAGATGTACTTTCATCCCAGATCATTAACACTGAAGATCTCCTTGATCGGAAACAAGTGAGATTCCTTTGTGAGTCTTTCAATGAGGACCCATACTGCATCATTTTCTCTAGGTGACCTCCGAAAAACTATCACGAAATCTATCATGATAATGTTCCACTTCCACTCGGGAATGGTAGCTGTGGTAAAATCCCTATTGGTCGCTGATGCTCTACCTTCAACTATTGAATGGTGGAAATCCTCATTACCAAACTTGTAACATATCTCTTAATACATGGCTACAAGTAGTAACTGTGTTGATCAAGATAAATTTTGGTGACACCATGATGAATTCCCAAACTGAGGAATTCAATTCTTGCATCATCCCCTCATGTATGTGTGTTGAAACCCAAACGCGCCCACAAAAACGCAGAATCCCATCCTCACCTACTGTCTATCCAAGAATAGGATCTTCTCCTAATACAATCTTTCATAGGACTAAGACTTAAAAATAAGATAACTGCCTCATCCACAATTGATCAAGTATAGTAGAGGTTACTAATATAGAAGAAAGAAACGTCATCCCATGTCTATTGTGTACCTCCAATTGCATCTTAGAGAAGAGAGTCATAAGATGCCACTCACTAATGGCCTCCTGAACTACTAGTATCAGATTCCTCCTTCTCAGCGCATCAGCCACTATGTTGCCTTTCCACGGCGCGTAGGCAAGATCAATGTCAAGGGACTGAAGGTAATCAAACCATAATCACAGTCTCATAAACTGTTCATATTGAGTGAAGATATACATGAGACTTTTGTTGTCAGTGAAACCCACAATATGCTCTCCAAGTAGGTAATGTCTCCAACAACGTAAAGCATGAAAAACTGTAGCCAACTCAGGATTGTGCATCATGTAATTACTCTCATACAGCCTCATTTGCTGAGACCAGTACACGATGACTCCTTATCCCTACATAAGCTCTGCCCCTAGCCCGATACCCGATGCATCATAGAAGACAATATAGCTCTTGCTCGGCTCTGGAAAAACTTGTATCGGTGCTGATGTCAACCTCCCCTTCAACTACTGAAATACTCACTCAAAATAATCTTACCACAAGAACTTCACACCATTCTTCTTCATGCGTATCAGTGGCGCTACTGTGCATGAAAAGTATTGTACAAAATGACTGTAGAATCCTGTCAGCCATAGAAAACTCTACACTTCAAACACGTTCTTAGGTTTCTCCCAGGAAACTATTTCTCTCACATTCTCTGGGTCTTCTGATTCTCCATTCTCTGAGATAACATGACCCAAAAAGTGAATATGTTCCATCCAAAAATTTCATTTTTAGAGCATAATGTATAACTGATGCTATCTCAGTGTACTAAAAACTATATCAAGATGTGTATCATGTTCGTGTTGAGTGTGAGAGTACACCAAGATATATCCCACGAAGACTATCACCAAAGAATCCATGTATGGATGGAACACTTAGTTCATCAGTTCCATGAAAAATGAAGGAGCCTTCATGAGACCTAATTAAATAGACACATACTAGTATTCACCATACCTTCTCCGGAGGGATGTAATATGTATATCAGTTGGTCTAACACACAACTGATAATAACCGGGCTACAATTAAATCTTTGAGAACATATGGGCTCCTCAAATCTGATCAAAGCGATCATAAATATTTGGCTAGTAATATCAGTTCATGATCATCAGCTGGTTCAAATTCTGATAATCCAAACAATGTATTAGGGTATTGTCCATGTTCTTTGCATATTGGATAGGTGACCCCCAAGGAGAAGTACGGGTTCTGATGAATCCCTTTTCTTGCAACTCCTCCAACTTCTTCTTGACCTCTTGTAACTCTGGTGTATCCATCCTATAAGGATGAATGGACATCGGTGATGCTCCTGGAAAAAGATCAATTGAAAAGTATACCTCTCGCTCTAGAGGAAAACGTGAAAGTCCTCTAGAAAGGCATCCCTGAAAATGATCCACCACTACTGGAATTCCATCTGTGAAGTCCCCTGGTCATCCAGATATATACTAGTAATCTAGGCTGTAACTCCTCCAAACCCATGATGCTCAGGTCGAACTCTGCTGGCCTAGACATCCCAATCACGCTTTTGATGAAACGATCCTCCCACTGGGGATGTGAAAATCACCCTACAACAACAACCATCAATAACAGCCAGGAAGGGAACTAACCTATCCATTCTGAGAATGAAATCATAGCCTCTCATTTCTAAGCCATAGAGGGCCCATAAGAATTGAGCCCCACTAATCTCAATAGGGAAATCCTTTCTCTGACGTACACTATCCATTCTTGTCCCCAAAGGAGCATCCCACATCAAGACATCTACAGAAGAGAAGATACATAGCGCAAGGATCTCCACAACAAAAACTGATATGAAACTATGTGAATCCCTTGTATTGAAAATAGAAAGATCTAAAACCGAGGCAACGAGGATCGTATCTCGAACTGTAGAGGGTTTGAGACCCTTCTCCGTCTGGATGTGCTTCTCTACACAAGTTTGGCATGTATAGTATCCCTGTGACTCTTCCTGACCACCCTAAGCCGATCCACCCTATTGTCCCAAAAAATCTATCAACTGGCTACCCCGATCACGACCACCATCTCACACTGAATAGAAAGAAGAACTCTAATTCACTGATTGATGAGGAACATATGGAACTGCTCTTGAATGAGGATTCATAGAAGAACCCATGTCTCCAATTACCGATGATAAAAAAAGACAGAACTACTGAAGATGACACAACTTTCCGCATTATTGGAACTCCACTAGGTCTCTCTTGCCAGGTGACCTCGTAGTCCTGCTCTTCCTGCAATGGTAGCACAACACCAAGATTCCAAGATATTTCTTTCCCCTCCTTGGATCTCTACAGGTAGGATCTCAGTGGCACTTCATGCTATTAGTAGGATAGATACCAACCCCGGGTGTCAAGCCACCTTGACTCAATACTATTGAATCTATTAGATTGTGCTTCGTGATTAGTATCTAGTTGAATATTGAGTTGATTTATGTCATCCTGAAGATGTCCACCAGTGATCGAATGTCGTGCCTGAGACCATCCTCAATCTTCTTTGCCAGGAATAACTCATCACCTCCTAGAATGGACATGAATCACTACATCTCTGTAAAGTGAGAATAATACTCCACAATAGAAAGAGTACCCTTCTCAAGACTCATGAACTCTCAGGCTCGATCAGCCCTATACATATGTATCATGGATCATTTATATATGTGCTCCAATTATTTCTTTCTCCAGCCTTCCACTGTGTATTGTTGTATGGTATTATTATTTCTTTTTCTATTGAGATATGTTTTACTTCTGCTTTGTTACTCTGTAAATGAGGGAATAGTTCACCCACTATTACACCAAAATCCCTCACTTCTAGTCGGAAACCTCTGGAATTTGAGGAAATTTTCTTGAGGCCTTTGTAATGTCCCGATTCCGGTTGCCGTCTAGAGGTACCCCATGCCCCGAACTCGGTTAGTCACATGGCCTTGAGTGATTTTTCCAAATTCCATAGGCTGCGGACTAACAACGAGGGCCTTGGGTATGAGAGCGGGGAAATAATACCCTCATTGGCAGAGTAACCCCTCAGAAGTAAAACAGATAGAAATAGCAGAATCATTAATAATACCATACAACAATACATAGGCGAAGACTGATGAAATAAATAAATTGAGCAAATATATAAATGAATCGTGATAAATATGTCTAAGAAAGAATCCAAACATGTCACAAATGCTTGAATATAGTACTAAACCAATGTATAATAGGAAAAAAAAGTAAACAACTCTCCATCATCACAAGACTCATCTTTGTCCCATGCTCTCTACCTCCATAGAAGTCATGTAATTGAAGTAGAATGGTGCTTTCTGTAATCTATAACTGCAACAATATAATCTTTTTTGGCCCAAAAGCATGACCCAAACCGGGTGTGAGACTAATCCTAGTAGGCCACCACCCAAAGAATGTTCCAAACAGACAGTGAATATATATGGCAGGCAATAATCAAAGAGGAACAATAAAAAATAATGTACTAAAAAGTAAAAAATCCTAAAGTTTCATTTGCATTAAATTTCATATATCATGTTAGCAGATAATCACAAACAGGTAACACTATGGGTAGTACCCCTAGCATAAACCCTCTAGTTCAACCCAAAAGGTATAATAAACACTCATGGAAGTTATCACAGTCTAACCTCTTTGGTTCAGCTTTGGAAATTTATCTCTAATGAAGCACTCAATGTCAGCCCCCCTATGGTATTGTATTGGTAACTAATAGGTACTCTAAAGAAGCACTCAATATCCAATTCCCCCAGGGGCCTGTATCGCGGAAGCTAAAGACACTTCTAGGGAGCACAATGTCTATACCCCTATGGTCTCATAACGTAATGTAACCCAAAACTCTGGAGAATCCCTCTACATCCATTCTCCCTATGGTCTTCTACAACATGTTCTCATTGCCCTGTGTAAGTCAATCGTGCATAGCTAATGTAAACATCATGAACTACTTGGATAAATAGTCTACAATATATCACCACATTTCCAATAAAATAAATCCATCCTATAATAATAGGCATGGAAGGAGAAGAAGCAACTTAACAGGAAAGGCTTGACCAAACAGTCAAAACGAGCAAACATGGGAAAAATATCAATAGCATGGAATTATAAACCAAATCATAAATAATTAACCTCTATAAAAAAACATGGCTTAGAAGTAAATAAAAGGGAAAAAAACCATAAACACGCAATACCTCGTACATGGGTATTTGGCACTTTTTCACATATAACTCAATGACTAACTATATAAAGGAACAAACCACCTACCATGGCATTGTACAGACGATATATGTTATCCTTAGGCATTGAATTGACCAATAATTCTGTAGATCAATAGAAAAACTAAAAATGTTCAACCAAGGATTGATCATAGAAGATGAGAAACCAATATAAAATGTTCAAGAAGAAGAGATTACTCACTAATGTGATTCCAACACAACTAACAGAGTTCGATTTAGAGAACCGACGATGAGTCAGGGGTTCAGTGAAGATTAGTGGTTATACGGACGCTCCTGGACAATACAGACGAAGAAGAAGTGTGCTCAATACATTAGATGCGTCCCCAGAACATATAATGAAAAAAATAAAGTACAGGTCATGTACATTATAGGTACATGGTATGTACTTGCATTAATAGGCCCTGCTTTAGGCAGCCTCCAAGTCACCCCACACAGCGGTGTGTTCAGCCATTACATGGCCAACACATGGCTATGTGTGGTAACTGAGTACATGACTTATACATACAAGTACACAACATCTACTCCTCAAATTTCCAAAAACACCTATTTTTCACCAAAACAACCAGAAAAAAAATGCTTGAAATGAAGATTTGGGTGCTTACAATTTCAATTATCAATGATCAACTAAAATTCAAATTTTTTTCACTATTTTGTGATTTAATGGATTCTTATCATTATTATATATCCTCAAACACCAATGACAAGTAAAATATAATTTTAATGTATTTTATCATCCACCATCATTTTAGTTCCATCCTGATATCATCATCATTAGTATCAAACCCAAATCAATGGGAACATATCCAATGTTTAATCAATAGTATGATCGGTTCATAGGGATAGTGACAAAATTGACCAATAATAACCACATATTACAAATATATACATAATGGAGGGGTAAATACAAAGAAACACAGAAACTATAACAAAAATGACCATACATGATCTGTAAACCTCTCAAATTAGAAAATATGAAGGAATCCTAAGATAATATCGTCATTCTACATAAAAACTCACAATTCAAAATTATCAATAAAACATAGTTGTTAATAAGGCCATCTTATTCTAGATTTAGGATTTAGGTGAGGAATATTTGCTTCAAATTCATAAGAATATGAATAATATAAAAATTATTAAAAAAAATATCCATCCCCGATTATGGATTGATTATTGGAAACGAAATAATTTTCATGTGCTGTACTTTTCATTTATAATTTATTCATTATAAAGACTATGAATCATCATGATCAAATTACATTAGTTCTCAATCTTGATTTCACCCAAAAAGTGACACACCCATAGAGATATCAATCTCCCTCACTAACAATTCCTATGAGTAGTTATTCTATTATACAAAACTATACTATGAGAGGATGATGCATAAAATGACAATGTTATATATAAAATTAATTATATTTAATAATTTTGTTCATTTAACATTTTAATATAGTTTGTGTATATACCTAACAATTTAACGAGATTCAAAAAAGGATTATGTGTCACCTAAGGTAAAACCAGCATTATGAGTTTAACAAGAGTCTTAGACTCCCTATCCATGATTAAATTTGTCTTTTATAATAATTATATCATAAATTGGCTCACATGAAAAAAAGTAATTAATTGTTTTTATTATATAATTTCTTATGTCCACCCACCACTCATTTTTTAATATCAGCTCAAATAATGGGTAAACGACATATCATGATCCAATGAAGCTCTATAAAATTTTATGGTGATCACTTGGTATTATAAGATTAAAATTATTCCCAATGAATGGTTTTGGTTATTCAAAACATAACATCATACATAGTCTCAAGTGAGTAAAAATATCAGTCACTACATCAACCCAACCATATAACATTTTATTCAGGAAAAGAATACAACTAGGGATGAAGAGTAACATTTATTATAATTGATTTCATAAGATATATATAAACCTATGAAATTAACAGTTTCACTATAAACATGTGTTCTATAATAGGACTCAAAACATATTAGTTTTTAAGGGTTGATAACTTATTTCATTTACTAAGTCATTGGTCTCAATATTTTTAAAGTACAATAAAACATGGGAATGAATATAGAAAAAGAATGATTTACTCAGCCAATATAATTTATTTTATATTCAGGAAAACTCATTAGATTAAATAAATCATGTAGGTCCATCAAACCAAAAAAAAATTGAAAATTTTTAATCATAGTGGGAAAATAGTTCTAAGCACATTTTATAGAGCATTATAAATGATCATTATAGTAGGTATACAATACATTATTAATAAGCACTCTAGAAAACAACACAAGTTTCTACATGATCATCAGGAAAGGGTTAGGCTAGTATTATTTTTCAGATTCATGTCATCAAACTCAGCCTCAAACTATCGATAAAAAAGACTCATCATCATTTTGTACATAGTGTTTGGCAGAAATAGGATCCTTCACCTCAATATTAGACAATAAACTTCCTATTGTTCCTCCCTTTTCATGTGATCTCCAAGTTACTATCATCCTTAGTCAAATATATCTTGATTTGGTCTTCATTTCACTATTGAGAAATATATTGATTATTGAATCATTCATTAAAACTATAATAATTTATTGATATTTCGCACTTAACAGATTTTATACTAACATAATCCAACAATATATGATGTGTTATGTTATGACTGTGTAGAAAAAACTACTCTATTAGCTCAATATATTAGGATAAATCCTGTATCAGAATCATCATTCCTCAACCTTCCAAGAGAATTTCATCATGAATACAATATGAGTTCCAAAATGGATAAGTATATATAAACATAACCATCAGGCATGAATCATTAAGGACCACATTGGTGAATGGTTTTATTGGTATATGATCCCTACCTCAATATCCATAATGATAACCATGGATGTATCTATATCCGTTCGAATAATTGTACGAAGTAATTTTTAAATTCATGGAAACCCTATTGGTTTATCATCTATGATCCTTCAATATCACTGGAGAACATGATGAAATTATACACATCACATTTTATAGAAAATGATAAGGTTTGTGGAAAAAAACATCAACTTTAGGTTGGAAATTTATTCTATATTCCCTAAAAATAAACAATAATTATAAGGAAAACATCCCACATGTTTCCAATATTTCATAGACATTAAATTTAATACAAAGGTATTTCCAACCATTACAACATTGTTGTGTTTCTCTAATCTCTATAGCCTCTATGGGAACAGGTCATTATTGAACATGTCAATCCTTAAATATGATATTCATACTATAAGAACCTCATTTCAAGACTGGATCCAATATGAATTATAATATAGAAATTCATCTATTTCGGCACTATAAAAACATAAAGTAACTTGTAGTTCCAAATATACGGGTCAACTAATGTGTTGGCTTCTTTCCAATGGTTGACTAAAGGTCACCCCTCTCATTCATTCAATCATAAACCAATATTTAAATGGGAATAATCTATTTTTAATGAAAATTGTGAAAAAAATCCCAAATCATCAGCTAAGGAGAATCTAACTCAACATCCATAGGGTTTTCTTCTCTTAACATCTCTACAGGGTCTTCCTAACTACTATATACATAATTCTAACTAATAAAGATAGAATCAACCACATTCACACAATTTTAAATCAACTTAAAATACCTATTATAGTATCCAAATGAAACCAATTTGGGGACCACCAATCAATATATCTATTAAAAAAATTTCTAAAAAAACTCATCATCCACTAGAGGTAAAAACAACCTATCCAATGGAGTATTAAATAACACCCACCATGAATGGATGATATACGTTGGAAAAGATCTATCATAAGGTACCACTACAATATCTAACTTTAAAATATAATACCCATATATAACATCTTATCTCTATTAAAATTATCATGGTGGAATATGAGGAAATTATTATATGCTGTAATAATTCAAACATTTGTTTTTTATCATCCAAAGCCATCCACTGCAAGCATTTTCATGTAACTCTGAAAATCATCCCGTAGTGATTACAGTAATCCAACCCATGGTTGGTGACTATGGGTTAAAATAAATGCTTCACCTATTTAAAATGACTCTCACACCACCAATTACCTACAAACGACTTCCAAAAAATATCAATCTCTATAATAATGAAATTCAATCATCTAAAATCGATATTATAGAAATCTATTTGACAAAACAACATTGGTAATTTTCATGTGGAAACATGATGATATCCCTATGCAATAGCTAAAATCTACCATGGTTTCCAATCGTAAAGGGTTAACTAGATATTATAAATCATATGATTCATTTTTTAATACAAAACCATAGTTAAAATTATATTCATATATTGTCCAATTGAATCACCTGGATCAAAAAATACTAAACATAACATTCACATAAAATACCAAAAAAGACCCAATTTTTCATTCATTTACATATGAATTGTCATTTATACATCTGAATGGAAAAATATACCTTCATGAGAACTCCATACCAGTCATAATATCTGACTATATCCATGGTAGAGTAGTCTCATCATGAGTTTTAGGAATACATCAGCCCAAAATTTCATATAGTGAAATAAATGGATCTCAACAAATGAACTGAAATCTAGAAGTATAATTATAAACTAGATAAATTAGAATTTCCACGAGTACTGTCGATCCCATGTAAGGGTGAAGTATTTACTCATAAAATTTTGGCATCTCTATTATCTAAAAATTATTTTGATAATCATTTTCAACAAAGTGAAAACTAAAATTCTTTCTATGATGAAGATCAACATCAAGGATAAGAGAAGAGATCTTACATAAAATAATTGTGTGTGTACACATATAAATAAAGGATCAATAAATAAAATATCATTCATCGCTATCTTGTGAATATGGGACCAACAACATGCCTAATCTCATCACTACAGTGCCTCTATATACATGCTGACTATTAGTCTATTGCATCCTAAAATAAATTTTTTAGACCTATAATGGTAAGATAATATCAGGGTTTGATGTCACGAGAAGTAAATGGAAGATAATAACTAACTAATATATGGTGTATGTAGATACAAACTTGAACTATGGAATAGATATATTATGGTTCTGGTAAACCATGTTTTTTAAAATGTTTACAGTGAATGTATAAGAAAATATCAACACTTATGTTAGTATCCCTGATATGTTTTCCACACTCAAGACCCCCTTAACATTATCTCCCAATGTACCTAATCCAATAGCCACATGAATATAGACACTAATCAATATTCCCAAGATAATTACTTATATTTTAATAATTTTGGATGTCCCAATCCTTTGGGGGACACCTGGACCTGTTGTTGGCAGAGAGGGATAAACCAATACAACCTCCAATATGCCTGGGGCTGGTGAAGAACACCATATCGGCAGATTATACATATGGGAGACATTAAACTATGTAAACCTATAATATATACATATCTATAATTTAATAAATACCATCAATAAGATTATGTAATATTTAAATGATCATATAATATAAATTTATTACAAACATAAAAAATGTAATGAAAACCAAAACATTAGAAGAAAACAAATGAAATTTAATAAGGGATATAATAAATTTCCAATATACCAAAAAGTAGAAATACTGAAAACATTAGAAGAGGAGTCCCTAAATGATACATATATTTTACTATGAACATCACCTAAAACAATAATCAGTTGGTACAAAAAATGCTATTTTAACACCGTGTCCCCCAATGTTACCAAACATCAACATAAAAAAAGCTACTATAGACTCAAAAAAGATTCTTTGACCTAAATGAATTATTCACAAACACAACAAGTGTTTTCTCATGTTCCATGAATAGGTGAGTAATAATATACTCAAAAGGATACCCCATGAACCAAAAAGGGAGTGTGATGAAAAAAATAACTCAAATCATAGAAATAGTGGTGTCCAATAGGATGAAAATAAAAAATTATAAAAAAATTTCAGAATATGGATCCAAAATCTATGAAGTATTTGAAAGTATGTAAATCAGAAAAATACAATTATACCCATCAGTAGAAACCTTTGGATTCCATGATTCTTGAGCTATAACACTTGTAATACAAAAAATGAATAATGGATGGGGATTAATTGAATGATGGGACACTAAGTGTCTATGAATCCCAATTTTTTTTATCCTACCTCTATCTCACATATTGATAGATCTCCAATGGGGTCGAGGAAGCAAAATTCATAAAATAGTTTGCAATATATTGGCATCCAGTAGCCATGCCACCTCCCAAAACCCAAAAGTGGTGTCTACTAAATGAAAAACCATGATCATTCATTGGGTTAAAATGTTATCACATAAGTAATGGGACAAGCCTACGAGGGTTGGGTGAGTTGGTTGAAGGTGATGGCATCTCGTCGTCGAGGTTCCGGGTTCGAGTCATCGCAAAGGCAATGTGCACCATACGCCATCGATCCTCTCGTCCCCTCGACTCCGCGGGAACTGGCCCAAGCCCAAGGGTTGGCCACCTTGGGCCTAGCTGGGGGCGTGCAGCGCGCAGGTGGGTAGGCCGGCCCAATACCTCGGTACCCATACAACACATTTAGTATTTGGGGTTTGGCTTAGTGGTAAGCACCCCGCAATTCTACATGAAAAATGGGGGTTCAAAACTCATGGGGCGCAGGTTACTCTAGCAGCACCGTAGCGCTAATGTAGCAGCTGAGATACTATTGCAATGACGACACTATAACGGCAGCAGGTACTGTGCGGTACTGTAGAAACATGGTTACTATAGCAGTACTATTTACAGAATGGGTATTGGGACTATAATTTGGGCCTACGGGCAATGTAATGGGCTAAATGCCCAATGGGCCTAAGGGATATGTAATGGGTCCCCCTCTACCCAGTTAAAGAGGTCTTTGCATTGCATTAATAATAAAAATGAGGCTTCGGCCCCAACCTTTATAAAAACATAAGTAATGGGAAAACCAACAGAATATTAGTTGGTTGTACTCATGTCCTAGATTATATTATTATAATTGTAGTCAGAAAAACATACTATATATTGCACTTTTTAACAAAAATGTCTTATGGAATATACTTAGTAATTGTCTAGGATGATGATAGAGAAACTCTACCCATGACCATGGGTGAAATAACAATTCAAGTGGTGGTTAATGATATTTAATAGATCTATATATGATAGAAAAAACCAACTTTGTATATATTGAATACATGCCTAGTATAATTTGTAAAATAACGTTTTTATCTGATTTGATAGATATATGATCCAAGCCCAATGCTTACATCAGTGAAATAATGACTCCATAAGATAATAAAAATCCAAAAGGGTTGAATAACTACCCCATGTTAGATTTTTGAGGGGTAAATACATGTATGAATAGACTATGAAAGGTTGGGATTAATTACATGACATGTATAAGTGGTACAAAATATGTCTTTCCATGTCTTAAAATTGCCTCTATTCTATCATACCACATTTAATGTCTTGAGGGAATAATTATAGTGTTTAGAATGGTGACATAATGTTCCATTTATTTGGATGTAATCGATATGTATGTAATCTATATATGTCATATAAATTTAATGATTCATAGTGTTTTTCCTATATCACATATTCAGTGGGGTTACACAGGTCCTTGGGCACGTAGATCCAGAACAGACAAAACTAGTAGGGTAGTGATAACACGACAAGAGGATCATTCACATGGTCATGTGATATTTTACTCTAGCATAAAACCATACTACCACAACAAAAAGACTTGGCAATTTTTTTCTCCGAAAATAAATTTTATGTAGTCATAATATTTCCATAATCCTATGTCTATTTTATGCCAGGAGGTATTCATTCCCCCTATGGTTAATCATCTGTTAATATTGCCTGAAAATGATTAATACCATATAGAACAACCTAAAATATTCTATATAATTTGGATTATTAATTTTTTTTCAATGGAATGTATTTATGTCACTATAATTCCACAAAAACAATCACTAAAAGAAAAAAATTAGTATCCTAATAAATCTATGTGTTTCACCCTCTTTTGGGTCCAATCATCACATCATCACCCTCGTAACATAATTAAAATCAATCATCACATATTGGATATCATAACAATAATATTATAGGATGGAGGGTATAATCAAATCAGAAGTAGATAATGAAGGATGATGAGGAGCATATGAAGAAAAGAGTGGGATACCCAAAGAAACACAAAAATGTGTAATGGGAATGTCCACAAATGATCGTTATTCTTGCGTGACAGTGAAATATAAAGAAATCATAAAATAGTTAGAATATTACTTATCAAAAATCCAAATTCGAAAAATTAAATAGAATATTAAAGTTTATAATATCATGTTATTATTAAATTTCTTATTAATTTATGGATTATTATTATCCAAAATCATAAGAATATAAAAAATAGATCCATTACAAGTGTAATAAATATTTACCTCATAGATGGATCATTCATCGTTGGAGATTGTTTTGACAATTGATGTCATTTAAAATTTTATTTCATTCTTTGTCAAATCCATGAATCATTGATGTCATTTTTAGTCTATCTCAAATACCATGTTCATTCACAAACATCACCACCATCGGAATCTCACACTCCCTCTATCACAATTCTCTATGTTTTTTAGAAAATTCAAATTGGACCTCCAAAGACATGACCAAATATAATATTTCATTGTAATATTTTAAATTAATTTATTTAATTTTGTAAATACATTTAAAAATATATATTGTTTAGCAATGACATATCACTATTTGATCCATTCTGAATAATAATTTTTTTATTCATGAGGTAAAAAACATACAATAGTTTCAACTAGGGTCTTACATACACCATATTTGAATCTATGTGATATATATAATATTATTTTCATAAAATCATATACTCATAATAAAAAATATTGTTTTAGTTATATTATTTTAATGTCTAGAAAACTCAATAATTTCAACTCTAGTTTAATCGGGTGGTAAACCCCATAATTCAGATAGAACCGAAAAATGACAATATTAATATGATATATGTCTCTATATACTACTATAATTGCAAAAAACTATTATATAAAGTCGCGAGAACACATGTATACATTATAGAATAATCCAAAAGATTCACTTGCACAAATGTGGAATGAGAATACTAATGCTTTTGGGAATAAATTTATAGTTTTTTTACCGTAGAACTTAATAATAAATACACTAAATTACTAATATATTCATTGTATATAATTTCATTTTATTATTACATGATAGTCAATCTTCTTCTGGATATCTATCTGGTAATTTCCTTAGGTACTTGTTGTACTAAAAATTCATAATTGTTCACCATTAAGATGGGAACCAATAAGTGACAGTATACTATTAAGAAAAATTTGATACCTAGATGGATGATTTCATTTAATAGGGTGAAAATGATACAAGCTATATGCATAGGATATTTAGAGGACATTGAGACACATTCACAGGATGTATGCCTTTAGTAATCTTAACTACAAGATAACATGATATCAAGAACCAGTGGTAAGATATCCAAAATTATATGTTTCATTAGATATTAATGACTATGGGTGTGTTTAATTGTATTTTGACATTAATAATATTATTAATGTATATAATTTTGTTTTTTTACATTGATGTATTGATGAAAACTAAGGAAATATATTCTTATGGAGACATAGGATACATTCGATGTGTCTTGAGTAATATTTACTTAATTAATAGTGGGAGAATGTATTTTTCCATATGTTAATTAGAAGAAATTAATATATCATTGTATTTTATTGTAACCTAAAAACCTAATTATGTCTATATACATGGAATTATATTGGAATTTTATTTTGAGTTTAGATGGAAAATGGAATGGATTACATTTCAAATATCCATATATATAAAAAAATATATAGAATTAAAAGTAAAAATGAATAATAAGATTTTTTTGTAAGAACACTAATTAATAGTGGGATTAAATTTAAATGAGAGTAAATATAAATGAAATACAATGAACATAAAATAATGTAAATAATTTATTATTCATATGGACTACCATGTATCATCAACAAATGTATCCTTGCTAGATATTGTTTTATTCCTTTTATATTAATAGTTGCGTCATGAAACCCAAATACCATTTTTAGCTATTGTCTCAAGGAATCCCATTATAAGAAGTAGACCTTATGTTTTTATTGTACGGTACCGAGAATACAAAATAAACATACATAATTCTATAGGATGTGGATAAAAATATAGTCTCCCTCACTTTTATAGTAGTGATAACCTATCCAACTCACATTTAATTGTAGTCAACACCATTTCAATCACATTAATATTTGTAATAACCTATCCCCTCAGATTCAATTATATTAAGAACCCAATTAAATAAAAACGAAAAGTTTTCTAAGAGTTACCATTTAACATTATGACTCTCAACCACTCATAGATTAGTAAATATATAATTTCATAGGAACAAAGATAAAATATGTTAAAAAGAATAAATTACAACATTTGAAGAATAATAATCTCATGAGGGGGAAACAATATCAATATAGTATCCTTGGGACATTTAATGATTAAATGAATCCATGAGGGAATATTTATAGAAAGTTTTAGGTTCCATAGGTTTCTTAGAGCTATTGTGGATTGATTTTAGTCATTTTGTGGTGAGAGAATATTATTAGAGAAACTTATAATAGTTATGTTTTTGTTTTATCATAATGATACCAGATAACTGAGGGGTGTCACCAGGTAGCCATTTGTTGATGAATAGAACCATGGTAATATCCATACCCTGCAATTTTTTCAGTAACATCCATATTCAATATAGTTGATTCCAACTAGGTGGCCACATGAACATGCCTTTTGGGAGAACCAATTGATTTATTATTATGCAACATGATACCTCTTCTTGGTATATAATATTATTTGAATATTTTCTAAAAAACATTGAAATACATGAAATAAAATCATTAGTAATATAATTATATTTTATCTATAAAATTAAATAATGAAAGTGATATGTAGATCATCATATTTATTTTTAATATTCAAATAAAATTTCATCATTAACACCAGTTGATGACCCTATCATGTAACATTCATGATTTTTATGTCAAGATAATGATATTATATTACACCATTAATTCCCATATATTATTGTTATCACTACAATAATAATTCTCTTTCTCTATATCTTCATTCAATTGATTCAAGACTATAACTATATACAATATGTTTAACAAGAAAAATCTATAGATAAAGGGACCGATAGGGTTACAAAGGATGTGTTCTCAAAAACATATTTAAATTAAATTTGAATGTCAATTTTTAAATAAATATTATTCCGATAAATCTCATAATAATTATTTATGTTAATTTGAACACAAATATTATCATTAAAAATATTAAGAAACTATTTTTTTAAATTGTAATTATATAATACATTAATAAAAATGATTATTTATTCTAGATCATTTTTAGTGTTACAAATAATTATTTATTTAGTTACATGATTATTTAATAAACAATATATTCATTAAATTTGGGAATATAATAATTATTTCTTAACATTTTAGGAGAAAAATTATATATATTATTAAATTAATAGTCATTATCTATTGCCAAATAAATAATAAGGATGATTTATAGAATGAGATTAACAGTTCAATTATAAATTTAATTTAAAATATTATATGAATAAATAATAATTAATTTATTCCTATAAATAATATTTATTTTTCCTTTGTTTTTAGACCATTAAAATGTAAATAGTAATAGTATTTTCATATTTTCATGGTATTTATATGGGATTACGTATATAATTATAGATTATGTAAAATTATTATATTTTTTACCCCGTCAGTAGTTTTAATCACTATTATTCCATATATAAGTCTAAAAATCGTAACGCACAATGATATCCTAACGAGAATTATCTCATTACATTGAGGGTTTATCTCCAAGAATGCTCATTAGAATAGGATGAGGACCTCATCTACTAACCTTTTAAGACATAATATATATCATGATGTTTCTTTCACTGCAATGTGATTCTTTATCGATCATCAACAGATGAATTTGGAATAAGAATCATCCATACCTGTACCCATATATTATATGGTGATGTTTATGGATTCATGTAGAATTTATGGATAAATGTTTAAAATATTCTAATCATTAGTCACCTCTTCATAATCACGTAAAAACATGTTGTCAACTAGATCATCAGTGAATAAATTAATTAAATTAAATGTATTTTTATAAAAAAATAAATAATTTATTATTTATATGCATTGATCGCATATTCATGGTTCCATTTTAATAACAAATAAATGTTTAATATATTTTTTTCCATTATTTTATTCATTATATACATCTTATATTATACATTGATTGCCAAAAATAGAATTAGCTACGGCCTAGAGGTTCTACCACTACACTTATAACCCTCCAGTGGTATCTTAATGGTCTTATAATTAATTTATAATTATTTATTAATTATTGGATGGTGATATTAATTTTTTTTCATTTTATTTACTATATTATTCAATATTTAACTCATATATTTTATGTCTCATATTCTATGTATCTTTTTACAATCATATAACCAAAAAAATATTAGAAAATCATAAATAAAATCCATTGATTCCACCAAGGGGATATATGATATCAAGCTAAACATCAAAAAAATACATGGTATGCATCCAATTATTAAATTTAGTGTTCCCCTGTAAAATTTTCCAGGACGAACAATAAGATATTAGTGTCATCGTGTAGTAACAGATTGATGAACTCATATATGAACACCATGTGTTCATCGAATAGGATTAAACATTATATTCCAGAAAAAAAATGTGTGCGACCCACATAAACATCATTTAGTACAAGTGTTTTTTGTACTGGAAAATGAATATTCAAATATGATTCATGTGTTTAATACAAAAAAGGAGTTACTAACAATCAAAATAGAATAGAATTTATACACACATCGTAGTGTTCTTCTAAGAAATACACACATTTTACATTTAATCCCCATGATGTGATGGTCATGTAATTAATACACATGTGGTATATTAAATAAAAATGAGGTGATTGTCATTTTATTAATCCATTTTTTTTTAATAAATATTTTGTGTTATTATTTCACATACAATGTGTAATTAATTCACACACATTGTGTAATGTATTCACATGAAATGTTTAACTAATTCAAATTCAATGTAATTTATTAAATAGAAAATGTTTTATCTAATTGACATATGTGTTACTCAATTAATTATCATATGATGTAATTAATACATATAAAAGTTAATTTATATCCTCAATGAGTATAATTTATATAAAAATATAATATTTAGAGTTCATTTTGTAATTAATTTTTTTAGATGAACATCTCATTCCAAGAAGTACATGCATAAATTAATTTATGAGGTAAATAATTAATTTATTATTAAACTAGGATATGTATCATATCTATATTGAATCAGTAATATTAATTCCCCATTAATTTTATATTAAATTCAAATATACTCTTCACATTTTCTCTAAGTCGAAAGTATTTACTTTTTTAATTAAAATTGAATTAATTTATATAAATTTATTATAATTATAAATGATAATTTTTTAGTACAATTCATATAAGATAAAATGAAATAAATAATTAATTAATTTTAGAGATAATTAAAAGTTTTAATAATAGGTCATTTTATCTTAATTAATGAATAAATTTAATTTAATTTTAATAATGTAAATATTTATACTCTTTGGAAGGATGAGGATAATATTATGCCTACAACGACCATTGTATTGGTTATTTTCAATTTAATTTGTAATCATTACATTATTATTAAAAAATATATTCAATTTTTGTGGTTATATATATTACATCCCACCCTTTATACTATATAAGGGTTTGTGTGCATGTGACTTTATTTACGAAACCCCATAACCAATAATTATATTTTTCTCACCTATATGTGAGTAAATATTATTGAATGGTGGTTTTGTATGAGGGGAGGAGGTTTATATTTGGGGATGAGGAAAATAAAATTTAGGAGATACATTGGTTGGATGTTGAAACACTTACCATGTTATGGTTCACAATGTATTATTTTTGGGTTGTGTGTCATTTAATAATCAACTAGTTAAATTTATAATTAGAAATAAGTCCATTACTATAAAACATTATTTTTTTTATTTTTATCATGTTCAATTTTTATTTTCTTAATTTATCATTTATGACACACATAAATTAATTAATTTTAAAGAATGTAAAATTATATCAAAATAAAATAATAAAATACATATGTTTTATCAAAAAAATTTATTCACTTAATTAAAATCTCACTAATATTAAGAATAATGTAATAAGATAATATGGTCAGTTTGCGAATAAAGAAAAAAATCATCAATTTGAAATATTATTTTAGTATATCATTCCACTACAATACATCGGATTACAGTAACCCAAATACAATGATTAAATTATAACATAAAATAATGATACAATTGATCACCCCATACATGATAAATCATCATATAATAACTAGAATACAAGATACATAACTGATTACAATATTCGATTGGAAATATGAAATCATGCCTTAATAAAAATTATCAAATACATTAAATTATTGAAAATAACAATTTTCATGTCATGGAGAATGAAAAACAAATTAAAAGGAGAACATACATTAGTAATAAGGTACACATATATTGGAAGATATCATCTATAAATAAAGAACAATCAATATATAAGAGTGGATTATCAAAACACAAGAAATTTAATTAAAAACATGAGTTCCATGTAAATCTAAGGATATCATAAATTTAGTAATCCAATGGATCTTGGAAATTGAATTAAAAATAATGGAAACCAATATTTTTTTATTTAAATTATATTACCATGAAGAGCTAACTCATGAAATCATAAATTATACAATAAATTCTTTTTCCTTAAAATTCAAAATAAATGTATATGTTAAAATGTTGTTCCTGTGTTATATGCCATTTCTTTTTTTCTCAACATACATGTTGATGCATCAAGAGTATATATACAACCATGCCACACCTATCACATTTTTGTCATATACATTCCTAATATAATGAATGATCAATGAAATTATTTCTCATTATCCCTTAAAAATAAATATTTTTCCATATATAATAAAGAACACAAAACATGTCCCTAGATAATGAAATAACAATATTAATAATATTAAATCAACTAATACCATATATAGAAATGTAATACTATTGAAACATAATATAAATAATTTTAAGTGACATTGAATTCAACAATGATGTTTAATATATGGTCATAAAGGATAAATATAATGTCTAATAAATGGTGGAGAGTTTTGGAGAACATGATCACTAGGAAAATAGTGATCTAAGAATAATGTATCATCCACAAAACATTAAGCAATTATATGATACAGTGAATTATTTGTAATGTAATTTTTATAGTTATAAAATTCTTTTAGAAGATAAAATACTAATAAAATTAAAAATAACATCCTTGTATCCTTGTGTAAGAACAAAGTACTAAATCAGTTTCCAAATTATTTTTATTCTATTAGGAAAGTAGTGCCCTTTTAATTTATTATCTTTTTAAATAATATTTATCCAAATATTTAGAAAATGTATTTTATAGAAAATAAATATTGAAACATATAATAGATACTTCAATGTAATGAATGATTCATTGATTGAAATTACTTTAGTTCATTAAATATTTGACCAAATATCCATTTCATAATTTTGGTAAAATTTAAAAAGTCATCTCATCTAGAGAAATAAAGGAAGATTCGTTTTAAAAAAATGTAAATATTGACATATAGGGTTAAAATTTTCCTAAAATAATCCTTGTATTTTAAATTATGATATTACTGGACAATTTAAAATATTGATGTGTTATTATAAAAAGAGATTCCAGGAAAACCTTAAAATCAATTTCTAAAAATAATGTCAATATATGTAAATTACATATGGATTATTGTTAAAAAGAGATGAAATTAAGTATAAAAATGTAAACCATTAAAATTATAAAAAATGAATAAATCATATTGGTTTTAAGAGCTGCGGATCATAATACCATTCGAAATGAAATTTGAACATAAATAATAACAAAATAAAATATGATGGTAATATAGTTCCCATATATTAGGTCCATATATAGTCATTCATGTTTGATCCACATGTATAATGAAATAAATTTTTATAAAAAATTCCACAGTAAATATTTTAAAACATATTAGATCTATAAATTTCCTTTTATTAAAAATGAAACTAATTAATTTACTATTTCATTATTACATCGGCCACTAATGGTTGTTTGGTCAATGTTCTCTAAATTACACTGGTGTATTACATGGGGTAATAAGAGAAGTGAAAAGGTTATATCATTTAAATAATGTAAATAAATTAATGGAAATAATTTTAATTCATAATTTATCATTAATGAATTATCCACTCATTGTGGTAATAGAAAAAATATACATCACATAATCGGGATGGTAGTACACATGTAAAAATGAGAAAATTAACAATTCTATAAATGATGGAATGTTAAGAGTGTAGATGATATATTATAATTTATGATTCAATGTAATTTCATAAATACATTATATTTTAATTAAATATAACTTTTTAGCCACCCATGTTAATCAGTGAAGAAAAATCATTACACTATTATGTGAAGATGGTTGGTCATACGTATGCTTCAATGTTGCTCTAAATTTTCATAAGGTGGAAAAAAATAAATAACTAATATTCCATTAAAATGAATACATGTCATTATGGTTATATAAATAATTGAATTATGTTAATGTGGTTATTTAATATTTGCAGGATTTTTATAATGAATGGAACTTGAGAACTCTCAGTATGCACTGTAACACCCCAGGTAAATAAAGAATATTAAATTTTTATATTTATCCATATTTGTGAATAATATATTAACATGACATTAATGGGGACACTATGCTTGATGGCGTACCCAACACGCAACAACGAGTTTCTTGGGAATCTTACGTTGCACTCTAATAATAAAATAATATTATTTTAAATGGTAGTTAACATGTAGCCATTGTATTGGTGGGAATGGATATAAATAACAAAAATATGATTATATATGTTTTTAAATGTTTTTACATTTATCCAATAAAAGATAAAGGCATAAAATACGAAAATAGTTCAAATTTAGGCGTATATGCCCTAGTTTTCACTAAAGGTTCACTTATCACCTTTTGATGGAGAACTGTCATTAAATATAATTTTGGTCACTCTTATACATCCTTTTGGACCAAATAAAACTCTTCTTAAGAATTGGGACATCAAAATTTACTTTGTGTAAATTTTTGGTATCTTTCTGATAAAGTTCATTTTTTTAATGAATAGTGTAAAATGTTGTATTTTAATTCAAAACCTATTTTTAATCTAATTTATTTATATGATTATATTATCTTTTGAATTGGGTTTAAAGTGATATTAGAATATGTTTTTACGATTAAATCCAATAGTGGTCATTGTAATTAATTTCACTTTGAAAATAGACTTAAACTAGTGTCAATCATTTGATACGTATTGTTTCATAAAAACACGCTATTTGCTCTGACAGCGGGAATTAATTATTAAATAAATTAATGTGACTTATATGTTTTTAATTTTGTAAAATAGACTTCATTTTTTAATTCAGAATATCAAATATAGCTTAGGGTGAATTTTTGGGATTTTTCTGAAAAACATCAATTTTTGATGAATAGGGAAACCACTAAGTGGTACTTATAAAAACTGATTATTCCATTTAAATGAAATTTTGCCATATTTGTGTTTTGAATTTCAAAAATCCGACATACATGTTTGTCATTAAGAAGTAAAATGTGGTTCAATGGGATAAAAATAATTTTTTGGTTAATAGTAACTTATTAAGTTTTTAATCGCGATTAGAGGTAATTAGTGTAGTTTAAGGTAAAAAAAAAGTTTTAATAATATGAAATGAACTTGACACATGTACTAACCTCATTGGATGTGTCATGTCCGACAAAGACAACCCATGGGTCAACTTGGGGACCCCATGAAGCCACTTTGGTTGGAAAATGACATTAATATTTTTTTATTTAAAGTTAAAGTAAAAATGAGACAAACATGAAATGTTTTAATAAAATAAAATTTAAATGGGTTTATACAAATCATATTTTTGACTATAAATATTAATTGGAAATATAAAAAGATTTCCTACATTATAGTATTTGTTTTATAATTTTTAGACATTAAATAAATTAAATTATTTATGACATCATGATGATGCAGCGATGACCTCATTATTTAACGATTTAAATAAAATTGAATGATAATGTAATATCTAAGAACTACACCTATAAAAAACCTATTGGATGAGTGGATTTCGAACCCTTATCACCTTATCCACGAAACACATAAATGTGGGACCTCTTAAATCCGAATACCATTTTAAAATAAAGTGACTTTTCTTTACCTTCCAAGAGTGCCCCTCCTCTTCTCTTATAAAAGGCCCCCACCTCTACCTCCTTACCCACACTCCCAAAGCCTTTGGTGTAACAGCCCAAGATTTTATAAAAAAAATATATTCTTTTTAATTTTATTTATGTCTTGTGTTGTACGCTACACCCAAAGGAGCTTGCACAACACACATCCTTGACTTGACTTGCATTACACGCAATCGCGACCTTCCTCGATAGCGTGTGTAGTACGCAATACCGAGTTTCACTAAACAACGATATGCTATAAAAATATTATTAAAACTAGCCGTTATGAATAGTAATAACCACTTTTTGAAATCCAGTAAATCTTATTTTTCAAAATGAACTTTATTTTTGGATTCGGAGTATCGAATTTAGCCTAAGGTGAAATTTTGGTACTTTTCGGATAACTTTCATATTCTGATGAATAGTGAAAATTACTAAATTATAATTAAAAAACAACTTTTTTAATCGAAATAATTAATAGTGATAAATCATTAATTTGAGTGGTTTTAAAGTATATTTAGAATATATTTTTACAATTTAATACAATGTTGGTCATTGGATGTAATTTCACATTTAAACTAGACATAAACAAGTGTCAATCTTTTGATAGATATTGTTTCTTAAAAACACGCTATTTGTTTTAACAGCGGGATTTAATTATAAAATTAATTAATTCAACTTTTATGTTATGAATTTGGTAAAATAGACTTCATTTTTGAATTCGGAATATGAAATATAGCTTAGGATGAAATTTTGGCATTTTTCTGAAAACCTTCATTTTTTGATGAATAGTAAAACTACTAAGTGGTAGGTTAAAAAACTGAATTTTGCATAAAACATAATTTTACCGCTTCTGTGAATGGAATTTCAAAAATCCGAGAGACACGGTTAATATCAAGGACTAAAATGTGGTTCAATGAGATGAAAATAATTTTTTGGTGAATAGTAACTTTTTACTTTTTTACCGCGGTTAATAGTAAATAGGGTAACTAAGGGTAAATATGATATTAATATTACCCTAACACATGTCCTAATCCTATTGGACAAGTGTATTTCGACCAAAAACAAACTTAGGAATAAAATATGACCATTTAGGCCCACTTGGATTAGATTAGGACATTTATTATTAATTTATTTAAAGAAAGGTTAAAATAGATAAAATCAAAGTTTAATAAGTAAATCATTTTTAATATGGGGTTATACATAAGATACATTCGATTGTAAATATTCATTAGAAAGCTAAAAAAATTTCCTACATAATGGTATTTTATTTGTAATTTTTAAACATCAAATAAGTTAATTTATTTATGACACAAAGATGATGCAGTAATTATCTTATTAATGAAATATTGACATAATTGATGTTATAAACACCAAACTAAATATAATTTGAGACTTTTTATGAATTACACTAATTTTCTAGGTTACTATGATATATTAATGTTGATTTAATCAACTTTTTTCGAACATTTAATTCTGTTATGACTTTCACAAAAATCATATATCAAATAGTGTCAAAATTGACACAAAATAGTTTTTAAATCAAATATTATATTATTAATTGTTATTGTATTCCTAAAAATCTAAGGTTCGGCCAAATGACTTAGATAAGGATATATATATTAATAATAAACAATTTGGGGTTCGTTTGGCATGTTATAGTAAGTTTATTAACCATATAGTGAAAGAAAACAAAAAGACACGGTAAAAGTTAAATTATTTAACTTAGAGTTAAATCTAATTGATAAGGTTTAAAATAATATCCAAACATGTCTAAATTTGATTGGTTGATGAGATTACAACCCTATCTCATCTAATCTTCGAATATGAGTCATTTTTGGAGTTTTTTTAAGTGGGGTTAGATTTATTATAAATTAATATTTTTAAAAATTCATAAGGTGCCCCTCTCCTCCCCTATAAAAGGACACCTCCTCCCCCTCCTCCTCACACCAATTTGAGCACTCAAGCTCGGCCAACCCCTGCCAAAATCTCTTCTCCACTTCCCTAGAAACATCATAGAGGTTCTGGTCTTCCTCAAAGACCAATTCTAGTGCCCTAAGAGGAGGTCTCAAAGATGCACTTCAAAGAAGAGGTAATTACCGTTACCAATTCTTTCATCTTTATTTCTTCTTCCACTTCTTCTTCTTAGGTTGTTTAATTATGAAGTAATAACATCAGTATCACTCATATACTGATATGTTATTATAAGTATGAAACAACCCTATTTCACCATCTATCCATCCTACGGAAAAAGAAATCACCGCGCGTGCGTACGTACGGAATACCGTCTCCACGCCGTGGTGTAATCTATTTTCCACCACCACCTTACATGGATGGGTATAATGGTGTAAAGAATAACTATACATAGTTATTACAACATCATATTGATTCTGATATATTGTATAATCCACTCCAATTCAATTCAATATTTATAGAAATGATATCATCGCTCGTGCGTACGTACGGAATACCGTCTCCACGACGCGATGAGATTCATTCTCCATGTTAACCATTTAAGAATGATTATAATGTATATACAAGAAATAATAATGAAATATATGAAATTATAAAGCTACTGGATTTATGTATATATATACATATGTATGTCATCTACTTACTTCCATTTCAAGACAATAAGGAAAGAAAAACAGCGTTCATGCGTACGTACGGACTACCGTCTCCATGAACGGTGTTTTTCATTTTATTTATCTATCTATTATATATATATATATACTGAATATATATGATATATAAATCATATTTTATATTCTGGAAGTAAGTAAATCATGATATAAGTAATAATGATGTCAAGAACAACAAGTCAAAACACCTACGATAAATGAAACGATTTTACCCAAAACGCTTCTTTAACATGGAATTTACAAAAGAACGGGTAATATAATGTCATAAGTGAACCATATATGATATCATAACAATGAATATGATTCTGTAATAAGTCAATGACATTATTTAAATCATTATACAGGAGGTTCGGACACATACGAAGCAAATTGGACCTAAGGTAAGGGAAATATCACAATCTCATTTTTATCCGAGATTGTTTATTCGTAAGTATTTACTGGGGTGTATTTTATCATCCACATCCATGTTACCTCAATATGAAATATTGTTTTTATACACTTGAAATAGTTTAAATCCAATTTTACCCTTAGGTGAGTTTTTAGAAAAGAATATGAAAGGAATCTTTTGTCGTTTTTCCGTACGAGGTACTTTTTGACTTTTCCGACAAAAGTACGAAGAATGTTTTTTTAACTTATACGGCACGAATGGATTTATACTGTTTTATAAAGCCTTATTTTCATGAAGCTTCCTCTAAAAGATTTCATGACTATTTTCAATAAAATCTCTTTCTTTTAAAATTGCATGATGTTTTGTGAAAAGAAATTGATTTTGAAGAAGAAAGGATATTTTCCTCAAGAATTCAATTCAAGTGTTTTATCAAAATTATTTTCCATCTAAGATAATAAAGGGTTCTGTTTCTATCCATATTTTTACATTGATTTGACTATGTTGTGATGGAATTATGTTTATGAATTCCTTTATCTTATATGAATGGTTTTATGATGTCATGTTGTTTAAGAATCCCATTTTTATTACATGGGTTATGCGATGATGTATGATTTATGATTTTGTGGCACACATAAGAAAGGATTCATTAAGAGATGGGTGGGACCTATATCTCCCTCCAATGCATTTGGTAAAGATTTTATATCTCATGAGATAGACATGGCTGGAATGGTAGGTTATACCGGTTCAGTGAAACAGGACTGAAACGAGGATTACTCGATTCAGAAAGGGACTTTGTCCACTAAGATAGTCTTGGCAATGAGTCTTGACTAACAAGAAATGATTCTCTATGATTATGTGTGTATGCCACAATGAGTAATGTTTTAAGTTATGGTTTCATTTTCACTACTATGATTTATCCCATGTTATGAAATTATGCTCTCTTTTGCAGGTTAAGATTTCCAAAAATGTTATGTTCTTATGAAAATTATGTGATTGATATTTCTTTTGTTTACCCTTACTGAGCATTTGAGATCACCCTTTTATGTTTTCTTTTCCCCAGGATATAAAGAAAGGTTTTAGGTAAATAAAAAAGAAGATCTTTGTGGGAGATTTTGAAGATCTTTCACCAGGATTAGAAGATTACGTTCCGAGTTTCCAAAGACACTAAACTATTACGGTCCTTGTGTGTGTGTTTTTGTTATGTACTAAGTATTCCGCAAATGTAATGTAATGTCCATGTACGATAGGCTTCGGGTCTCTACAGTTGGTATCAGAGGAAAGGTTTAGTCAACCTTTGGAAACTAGGATGCGAAAACGTTAGTGAGATCCCTAGAGATATTTCTAAGGTATGTCTAGGGATGTCCCTAGGGATAAGTATACGTATAGGTTATAGTAATAGAATTACGCTAACGATCATAGAATTAAACCTAAGATGTTGGATATTGAAGGTACTCCCCCTTTATTATGTTGTTTTCCCTAGCATGATTTTTGCCTCTCACACTATTCTTTTGGGGTTTTAGACGATGGCTGGAACTCGAAGGAACCGTGTTAATGCAGAATGTGATGGGCAATGCAATGATTGTCCCCCTGAGCAACCAAACGATATAGGAGCTGGAATGCAAAATCTTGTAGCCATGCTCACACAACTTTCTCAAGCTATGAATCATGCAGGACTTCCAAACGAGCAAAGGAAGGAGCAACATTCTGTTGAATCCTTCATGAGGCAGCGTCCACCTTCTTTCAGTGGGTCTACTGATCCATTAGTTGCTGAACAATGGATTAGTACTACTGAAAAGATATTTTCAGTTCTTCAATGTTCTGAACATGATAAAGTCATCCTAGCAGTGTATCGTTTGGAAGGTGAAGCTGATCAATGGTGGAATCTTATCAAGAATACGAGGCCAAGAGATGAAATTGAGTCCATGGAATGGGACGAGTTCAAGAACTTGTTTTTCAGTAAGTACTTCCCTCGTATTCTTCGAACGAAGATGGAAAAGGAGTTTCTTGAGCTGAAACAGAAGGATGATGAATCTGTTGGTATATACGAAGCGAATTTTACAAGACTTGCAAGGTATGCATCTGGCATTATCATCCAACCTGAAAGTAAAGTTGATCGATTTTTCAGTGGCTTAAAACCAAGTCTTCGAAGGGCATTAGCTATAAGAGACTTCAGTAGATATGAAGAAATTGTGCGTTGTGCTATCAAGGTAGAAATGAAAGTTGGTGTTACATATCCATCTCATGGTTTTGACAAGAAACGAAAGATGGAGTTCAAGGAGAGATCTCAGAATAATGGTGAAAAGAAGATGAATGTTTCCTTATGCACAAAGTGTGGAAAGAAGCATGGTGGAGATTGTCTTAAAGGGACTAGAAAATGTTTTAATTGTGGAAAAGAAGGTCATCGAGCATCTGAGTGTCGAAGTAATGGAAAAAGGGTTTCTAATGATGTGAATAAAGCAAACACTGCAGAGAACGCACCGCCAACACTTCAATGCTTCAAGTGCAAGGAAATGGGGCATTATGCTAATAATTGCCCTAATCCAAGGGTTAGTGATGATCGACATGAGCAACCGCTTAAGGCAAAGGACAAAGGGAAGTCACATGCGATCACTATTGGCAATGTTGAATATGACAACGATGTGGTGGAATGATTAAGTTTTTATGTAATGGGATTCCAAAATAATGTTGTATCATGGAATATTGGAATACTTATGTATTGGTCTAATGTGGTATTCAAAGTGATTGAGATATTATGCAAGGAAAACGAGAAAATGAAATGTTTAACAGTATTCATGAGCTCATGATTGATATAAGGACTAAGTGATATCATGGTTTGAGTATATAGAATTTTGAGGATTTTGGTATGTGGAAAGTGTTAACTTTTAACTGCACTCATGTTTTCACTAAGGTATTCAAGAGAATAAACGATTAAGGACTTTGAATGTTTGGAATGTGACCTACAAGACATATCTTATGATATGTGGGGATCAACGACAGTATTAAATCTCTGGTAATCGATGTCACTATATTATGAGAGTGGAATGAAGTATAAGCCTAAAGATTAGACTGGATTATGTTGGACATAAGTTAGTATTGTTTGAGGATAGAATATTTTCGATATTATTGATGGGATGTTATAGTAACGTAGTTTTAGAAAAAGGACAACCTGCAGGACGGGCGACAGCCCATCGCTTCGGACAAGGCTGTAGGAATCGAACCCACAACCGAAGTGCGACTGGCCTTTATCGCCTACCACTGGCCTACAGGAAGTCCCTGTTTAGTAGAAACTAGTTTTATTATATTAAGCAGTATGATATGTGATGTATAAGTTCATTTTAGGAACCATATATGATTAATCTCACTATATATCGATTTATGCATATAATGTTTGCTAACCTTTTGTTTGAGACAGATGGAATGACCCGTCATTCTATCACATGATCTGCTAACACTTCACGAATAACAAATTCAACTTCATTTATTTAAGAGATGAAGTGGAAATTGTTCAAGGCACGAACAACAGTGATATTGTACCAAAATAAAGTAAGTATTTATTGTAATTCAAATTTTCAACTTCAGGGAAATGATCTTGAAAACCAAAAATGTTGTCCTAGTGATCTTATACCTGATGAATCAGATGGTACCTTATATCATCACAAATCTATGGATTTGTGATTACTGGCTTTTCCATAGCCATGTTCTCTACCACTCTCCATCAGAACATGATGGTTAGATTTCTCTTCCATATCCATATTTTCACCTATGTGGAAACCCAGTGATTAGTTTATTTGGGTAATCGTTGCATTTCATACTTTAGTTTTTAAAGCCAAGTTTTGGTATTCCCTTTTACGATGTGGGTTTCTATTAAAGAAACTTTGAAATAGTAAACCATTTATAACCCCGACGAATTTCGAGGGCGAAATTCATTTTAAGGGGGGTAGAATGTAACAGCCCAAGATTTTATAAAAAAAATATATTCTTTTTAATTTTATTTATGTCTTGTGTTGTACGCTACACCCAAAGGAGCTTGCACAACACACATCCTTGACTTGACTTGCATTACACGCAATCGCGACCTTCCTCGATAGCGTGTGTAGTACGCAATACCGAGTTTCACTAAACAACGATATGCTATAAAAATATTATTAAAACTAGCCGTTATGAATAGTAATAACCACTTTTTGAAATCCAGTAAATCTTATTTTTCAAAATGAACTTTATTTTTGGATTCGGAGTATCGAATTTAGCCTAAGGTGAAATTTTGGTACTTTTCGGATAACTTTCATATTCTGATGAATAGTGAAAATTACTAAATTATAATTAAAAAACAACTTTTTTAATCGAAATAATTAATAGTGATAAATCATTAATTTGAGTGGTTTTAAAGTATATTTAGAATATATTTTTACAATTTAATACAATGTTGGTCATTGGATGTAATTTCACATTTAAACTAGACATAAACAAGTGTCAATCTTTTGATAGATATTGTTTCTTAAAAACACGCTATTTGTTTTAACATCGGGATTTAATTATAAAATTAATTAATTCAACTTTTATGTTATGAATTTGGTAAAATAGACTTCATTTTTGAATTCGGAATATGAAATATAGCTTAGGATGAAATTTTGGCATTTTTCTGAAGACCTTCATTTTTTGATGAATAGTAAAACTACTAAGTGGTAGGTTAAAAAACTGAATTTTGCATAAAACATAATTTTACCGCTTCTGTGAATGGAATTTCAAAAATCCGAGAGACACGGTTAATATCAAGGACTAAAATGTGGTTCAATGAGATGAAAATAATTTTTTGGTGAATAGTAACTTTTTACTTTTTTACCGCGGTTAATAGTAAATAGGGTAACTAAGGGTAAATATGATATTAATATTACCCTAACACATGTCCTAATCCTATTGGACAAGTGTATTTCGACCAAAAACAAACTTAGGAATAAAATATGACCATTTAGGCCCACTTGGATTAGATTAGGACATTTATTATTAATTTATTTAAAGAAAGGTTAAAATAGTTAAAATCAAAGTTTAATAAGTAAATCATTTTTAATATGGGGTTATACATAAGATAAATTCGATTGTAAATATTCATTAGAAATCTAAAAAAATTTCCTACATAATGGTATTTTATTTGTAATTTTTAAACATCAAATAAGTTAATTTATTTATGACACAAAGATGATGCAGTAATTATCTTATTAATGAAATATTGACATAATTGATGTTATAAACACCAAACTAAATATAATTTGAGACTTTTTATGAATTCCACTAATTTTCTAGGTTACTATGATATATTAATGTTGATTTAATCAACTTGGTTCGAACATTTAATTCTGTTATGACTTTCACAAAAATCATATATCAAATAGTGTCAAAATTGACACAAAATAGTTTTTAAATCAAATATTATATTATTAATTGTTATTGTATTCCTAAAAATCTAAGGTTCGGCCAAATGACTTAGATAAGGATATATATATTAATAATAAACAATTTGGGGTTCGTTTGGCATGTTATAGTAAGTTTATTAACCATATAGTGAAAGAAAACAAAAAGACACGGTAAAAGTTAAATTATTTAACATAGAGTTAAATCTAATTGATAAGGTTTAAAATAATATCCAAACATGTCTAAATTTGATTGGTTGATGGGATTACAACCCTATCTCATCTAATCTTCGAATATGTGTCATTTTTGGAGTTTTTTTAAGTGGGGTTAGATTTATTATAAATTAATATTTTTAAAAATTCCTAAGGTGCCCCTCTCCTCCCCTATAAAAGGACACCTCCTCCCCCTCCTCCTCACACCAATTTGAGCACTCAAGCTCGGCCAACCCCTGCCAAAATCTCTTCTCCACTTCCCTAGAGACATCCTAGAGGTTCTGGTCTTCCTCAAAGACCAATTCTAGTGCCCTAAGAGGAGGTCTCAAAGAGGCACTTCAAAGAAGAGGTAATTACCGTTACCAATTCTTTCATCTTTATTTCTTCTTCCACTTCTTCTTCTTAGGTTGTTTCATTATGAAGTAATAACATCAGTATCACTCATATACTGATATGTAATTATAAGTATGAAACAACCCTATTTCACCATCTATCCATCCTACGGAAAAAGAAATCACCGCGCGTGCGTACGTACGGAATACCGTCTCCACGCCGTGGTGTAATCTATTTTCCACCACCACCTTACATGGATGGGTATAATGGTGTAAAGAATAACTATACATAGATATTACAACATCATATTGATTCTGATATATTGTATAATCCACTCCAATTCAATTCAATATTTATAGAAATGATATCATCGCTCGTGCGTACGTACGGAATACCGTCTCCACGACGCGATGAGATTCATTCTCCATGTTAACCATTTAAGAATGATTATAATGTATATACAAGAAATAATAATGAAATATATGACATTATAAAGCTACTGGATTTATGTATATATATACATATGTATGTCATCTACTTACTTCCATTTCAAGACAATAAGGAAAGAAAAACAGCGTCCATGCGTACGTACGGACTACCGTCTCCATTAACGGTGTTTTTCATTTTATTTATCTATCTATTATATATATATATATACTGAATATATATGATATATAAATCATATTTTATATTCTGGAAGTAAGTAAATCATGATATAAGTAATAATGATGTCAAGAACAACAAGTCAAAACACCTACGATAAATGAAACGATTTTACCCAAAACGCTTCTTTAACATGGAATTTACAAAAGAACGGGTAATATAATGTCATAAGTGAACCATATATGATATCATAACAATGAATATGATTCTGTAATAAGTCAATGACATTATTTAAATCATTATACAGGAGGTTCGGACACATACGAAGCAAATTGGACCTAAGGTAAGGGAAATATCACAATCTCATTTTTATCCGAGATTGTTTATTCGTAAGTATTTACTGGGGTGTATTTTATCATCCACATCCATGTTACCTCAATATGAAATATTGTTTTTATACACTTGCAATAGTTTAAATCCAATTTTACCCTTAGGTGAGTTTTTAGAAAAGAATATGAAAGGAATCTTTTGTCGTTTTTCCGTACGAGGTACTTTTTGACTTTTCCGACAAAAGTACGAAGAATGTTTTTTTAACTTATACGGCACGAATGGATTTATACTGTTTTATAAAGCCTTATTTTCATGAAGCTTCCTCTAAAAGATTTCATGACTATTTTCAATAAAATCTCTTTCTTTTAAAATTGCATGATGTTTTGTGAAAAGAAATTGATTTTGAAGAAGAAAGGATATTTTCCTCAAGAATTCAATTCAAGTGTTTTATCAAAATTATTTTCCATCTAAGATAATAAAGGGTTCTGTTTCTATCCATATTTTTACATTGATTTGACTATGTTGTGATGGAATTATGTTTATGAATTCCTTTATCTTATATGAATGGTTTTATGATGTCATGTTGTTTAAGAATCCCATTTTTATTACATGGGTTATGCGATGATGTCTGATTTATGATTTTGTGGCACACATAAGAAAGGATTCATTAAGAGATGGGTGGGACCTATATCTCCCTCCAATGCATTGGGTAAAGATTTTATATCTCATGAGATAGACATGGCTGGAATGGTAGGTTATACCGGTTCAGTGAAACAGGACTGAAACGAGGATTACTCGATTCAGAAAGGGACTTTGTCCACTAAGATAGTCTTGGCAATGAGTCTTGACTAACAAGAAATGATTCTCTATGATTATGTGTGTATGCCACAATGAGTAATGTTTTAAGTTATGGTTTCATTTTCACTACTATGATTTATCCCATGTTATGAAATTATGCTCTCTTTTGCAGGTTAAGATTTCCAAAAATGTTATGTTCTTATGAAAATTATGTGATTGATATTTCTTTTGTTTACCCTTACTGAGCATTTGAGCTCACCCTTTTATGTTTTCTTTTCCCCAGGATATAAAGAAAGGTTTTAGGTAAAAAAAAAGAAGATCTTTGTGGGAGATTTTGAAGATCTTTCACCAGGATTAGAAGATTACGTTCCGAGTTTCCAAAGACACTAAACTATTACGGTCCTTGTGTGTGTGTTTTTGTTATGTACTAAGTATTCCGCAAATGTAATGTAATGTCCATGTACGATAGGCTTCGGGTCTCTACATTTGGCTCGGCCAACCTCTGCCCATTTTGTCTCTCTACTTCCCTCTCTTACTCCTTGAAGACTCACTTTTGGCAGAAGTCTTCCCAAGGAAGCCTTTGAGCTCAAACCAAAGGGAGTTACCCGATTTTAAGGTAATGTATTCACTTGAGTCCTTTTGTTTTATTTTGCTTCTCCAACCCCCTAAAATCTTTTTATTAATTTCTATTGTAACAACGCCAGTATCATAAATATACTAGGATGTTGTGATAAGAAGGATTTGAGATACAATTTCACACACCTACATCTAATTGTTAAAGAACATACTGTTTCTGTGGATGGCGAATTTCTGCCTCCCGAAACGATGATTGTTCAACATTCTTCTAACACATTCAAAGGTGGCCATTAAGATGACACTATATTTATATATGATATATAATATGCATATATTTTCTTTATTCCTCTGTATTTTTCATTTTGGTCATATCTTTATGGTTTCCATTATGGGTAAACGCGATATCTTTATTTAAGGAAGTGCGGACTACCGCTCCCTCAAAGTGATTTGATTCGTTAAAACCATATGTGGTGCGTATAAAGGATATATGTAATGATATTATATATGATACGATACTGGAATTAAAATACTATTATTTATCATTATGTTTAAATTCCATTTAATATAAAATAGAAATGGAAGTAGCGTTCATGTGTACGTACGGCTTACCGTCTCCATGAACGGTACATTTCATAACTTATCTCAAAATGTTTTGTAATATTATAAGTACATATATATAATGGATATATATGTAATATATTACATCAAAATTATGGATATAATTCTGGAATTATAACATATATATATCTCTCTCATTTTTTTTAATTCCATTAATATGACAAAAAATGAAAGTAGCGTTCATGCGTACGTACGGCCTACCGTCTCCATGAATGGTGCTTTTCGTTTTTTATCTCTAAATGATATGTAATTGTATGAAATGAATATTTACTGGATATATATGATATTTTAATCATTAATACTATTCTGGAAATTATTTACTTATAACTACATGGGCAATCTTTTTTCAAACAAGTTCATTTTTGACTCATGTACCAAACATCGGTAAAAACGTCTGATATGAACTAACATTATTAAACAATTATTATAACATTATAATATCTGATATGAACTGAATAATAATCTCTAAAGGAGGTACTTAGGCAATTATTAATTTACCAAATTTTATTATTCAGGAATATAAAGAAACGAACAAGACAAGTTGGACTTGAGGTAAGGGATCATACTCCTCTCTTTCTTTTTAAATACACTTTTTTATGTCATTCCTTCTAATCTCATATTTCTTGTTATTGGTATGTTCTTTTATATTACTCTTACTGTAATTTTTATTTTCACATGATGAGATACCCTATTCTCTCTCATAAATCTATTTTGGACGTTTTGAGTGGCGCCGTTAGGCTGCCGAATTTTCGTAAGAGATCTACCCTCTCTCTTTCTCTTTAAGTACTCCCCTTTATGTCACTTGTTTTAAGCTCCTCTTTGTTATGATGGGGGATGTTATTTTATATTCCAATTGCTTTAAATTTTATTTTAATGTGATGAGATACCCTATTTGATCTCATCAATCCATTTTTGGAAGTTTTAAGTGGCGCCGTTAGGCTGCCGAGTTTTCGTAAGAGATTTTTCATCTCACTTTTATTCCTGTGAGATTTATGCTACATTTGCCAAAATTTCCTTTGAGTGGTTTATGTAATGCCCATTATTACACTACTTTTGTAATATAATTCCATTTATGGGTATTTACTTATTCATTGTATGACACTTCTTCAATGGGGTGTACTTTTCGGAAGTTACCCAAGTCGGTAAGGCAACCTTTCACCCTCCTCTTTTTAAAAGACTTCGTTTTTTATGTCTTTTAATTCACATACTATTATGTTTGGATATGTTCTTCTATATACTGATTGATGTAAAGTTTATGTCCAATTGATGATATTACCTTTTTATCTCTCATCAACCCATTTTCCGAATTTTTGAAGTGACGCTGTTAAGCTGTCAAATTTTACCAAGGGAACTTTTTAATCCAATTTCGATTTCATTGGGTTCAACATGTAGTTAATGAATATGTCATCATTTGAATATGTGTGAATGACCATTTATTTTTTTACACTTAATATCCAATTATATTGGGTGTATTTATATTTGTCACACATAATTTTGAGATTGATTAATCCTTAATTTAAGGATACCTTCTTTATATGGTATTTCATCACATTTTACATCTCTATTGAGACTTCATTGTTGTTATGCACCAAATCACTATTATATGGTGTATATAATGTAATTTTGAATATTATATCATGAATCCATTTATTCTCATGATATTATAAAGTTCTGATTAAATGTTATTCCTCAATTATTGTATTCAAGTGTCTCTAATTTTGGTAAAAACCCTTTAACCAAAATATCGCTTTAAAGGTTTTAATGATTTGTTCTTATTAATATCCAAGTTTTCAAAATGGTTTTAAGGATTTATTTATATGGATATTAATGGTTTAAAATGTTAAAATCTTCAAGGTGGTATTGGACACTTTGATTCAAAAATCTCTTTATTAAATGTTTTAAATGGTTTTGAAAATGGTTTTTTAATGGATTCATTATTTCAATATCCTAAAATGTGATATTGTGATTGAAATGTGGAAATGTTATATTTCCCTTATGCATGTTTTATGTGATACATTTATGTTATGGTTCTTGGCCATTGTTATGAAAACGGGTGGTTCCGTGATAAACTAAGGGCGGGTGAGCCTGATATAGCTCTCCAATGCATTGGGTAACGTGAAGGAGTGAAAAGTTAAGGTTTCTCCGAAGAGATTTAGGGAATATACTGTGATGGTTATTCCAAACATAACCAAGAGGGTTACTCCCTACATAAGAATGTTATGAATTCCTCAAGTTACCTTTATTTCTTATGATTTCTATGATTTATTCATGGTTTGATGAGGTATGTTAAAGTGCCTATGTTTTATGGGTAAAGTGTGATTTCATTCTTATGTATAAATGAACTCATGTTTCCTTTCCATATTTTTGTAACCCTTACTGAGCTTTTTATGCTCATCCCATGTTTTTGAAATGTTTTTCACAGGTCAAGGGAAAGGTACTAGATGTGATGATAGTGTCAAGGATGTGTCAAGAAAGAATCCATGTTTTATTTTCAATATGTTTCCGTTGATGGGAAGAATGAATACTGTCTTTTATGTAACCACTTTGTTTAAATGTGGAATGTAATAAATGTTTCATGATCTAATTATCTAAAACTCTAAACCTGAAAAGATCCTCAATGTGTAATCTTGTAATAACTCAAGATTAAGTAAGGTTTAAGGCTGGGGCCTTATAGTTGGTATCAGAGGTCAGTTTAGATAACATTAGAGGTTAGGGTATCCTCTAAGCATAAGTGAAATTACCATAATGGTTAGGATTTCAGAAAGAGTCCTAGTTTTAGATAAAGTGAATGAGTAAGTATATCTTAGTGTTTATCTTCCTCATTAGTACATGATGGTTTTTTTGATATACTCACACTGACACTTCTATTTTTAGTGAATGGATGGATCTAGCAGGCACCAAATTAACAATAGGTTTGAAGGAAACTGTGGTGGTTCTCTGATTAAGATACTAGATAAAATAGAGGATTCAATGAGGAAACTCGTGGTTGTTCTAAAACAACTATCAAGGAGTCATGATCGACCACATGAACCTTGGTATGTTTTGTAATGCATCATGTACGAGATGACCAATCAAAGGTATGTATTATTTCATGACTATTGTTTTCTTATTTTGGAATCTTAGGATATGATTCATGATTTTGTTTGTAGGAAAGAGGTATTTCAGAATAAGTTGGAAAGGAATGGTTAATGGATCATGAAGAATGTTGAATGAGTAAGATGTAAACATATAAGGGCTTCAAGAGTTATGGTGAAATTCTTGGAGTATTAAGTACCTTTTGATGATGGGGTTACATTAGAAGACTTTTTATATTATGTGTAACCCTAATGTTTAATATAGGAAAATTTTATTCAAGGAATAGTTATCTTTTCTTTTGTGGACATAGTTATAAAGAACCATTTGGGTATATATGATCCTTACTTTTGAGGTAATTATGGGTTACTATATGTTATGATTGAAGTGAAAGGCATGAGATAAAATTGAGGTTAAATTATGTTATGGTTATTTTTGATGATTTTATCTATTTATGGGGAATGATTTAAGAATTATATAGTTTTGTAAAAAGGACAACACACAGACCGTGTGACAACCCGTCGTGTCGGACAAAGCTGTGGGAATCGAACCCACAACCAAAGTGCGACTGGTATTTATCACCTACCACTAGACTACGTGTAGTCCCTTGTTAGTCTGACTGATTCTTTTTAGTTATATGATTTTATGAATTAAGAGTAAGTTGATTTTGGGTTATTTATGAAAATTATTAACCTATCATGGAGGATATGTGATTAGGTTAATTACTTTTCAATACAACACTTTAAGAGCAACTGATGTTGTTTGGAGATAAATGTTACAATTTAACTTGGAAGACTATGTGACTAAAACCTTCAAATATTTGGGTTTCAATCTTAGTTTGGTTTACTTTGAATAATTTTATGGACAAATTGTTTATCGAATGGTCCTCTTTGAACTTTGGGTTTTGTTGGACAACTTTTGGAGATTAAGAATAGATTTTCTTTTTATAAAGGGTTATCATTTTCTGGATTTTCTAATCTTGTACTAGCCTTTTTGGTTATGGTTTTTGTTAAAGTATAAAGACATGGGAAGTATATAGTTCTCTTTTGTGGATTAGGTGATTCTCTAGAAGTTGATTATAATACTCTTAATGTGAACAAGTCTTCCTAAATACTCGTCTTTTGGAAAAAATATGAGTTTGATTAAGGAATATAGTAAAAGTTGAAACTCAACATGATAAGTGATTATGTTTCATTATGAATAAATTCCTCAATAAAAAGAAACTTAAAACAAAAATGTTGTCTATTAACATTTCCTACTGGGGAATCAAATACCGTTTAACCCATCACAAGTTTGTGATTTTCTTATGGTTAACTTTCTCCTAGACATGTTTACTATCACTCTCCATCAGAACATGACCCTTTGTTTTCTTCTCCATATCCATATTTTCATACTTGGAATCCAAGTATGGGTTAACTCGGGTGACATTTGTACTTCTCTCCCATTCTTTTAAAGTGATTGTTTTACCGACTCTTGTTCCGATGTGGGACTTTCAAGGATGTTTCCAAGCTCAATTTTAAAAATTGCGAGGACGCAATTCCCAAATGGGGGGAAGGATGTGAAACCCCAGGTAAATAAAGACTATGAAATTTTCATATTTATCCCTATTTGTGAATAAAATATTAATATGACTTTAATGGGGACGCTATGCTCAATGGCATACCCAACACGCAACAACGAGTTTCTTGGAAATCTTACGTTGCACTCTAATAATAAAATAATATTATTTTAAATGGTAGTTAACATGTAGCCGTTTTATTAGCGGTAATGGATAGAAATAACTAAAATATGATTATATATGTTTTTAAATGTTTTTACATTAAGCCAATAAAAGATAAAGGCATAAAATATGGAAATAATTCAATTTTAGGCGTCTATGCCCCAGTTTTCACTAAAGGTTCACTTAACATATTTTGATGGAGAACCATCATTAAATATAGTTTTGTTCCCTCTTATACATCCTTTTGGACCAAATAAAACTCATCTTAAGAATTGGGACATCAAAATTTACTTTGTGTAAATTTTTGGTTTCTTTCTGATAAAGTTCATTTTTTAATGAATTGTGTAAAATGTTGTATTTTAATTCAAAACCTATTTTTAATATAATTTATTTATATGATTAGATTATCTTTTGAATTGGGTTTAAAGTGAAATTAGAATATATTTTTACCATTAAATCCAATAGTGGTCGTTGGAATTAATTTCACTTTGAAAACAGACTTAAACTAGTGTCAATCTTTTGATACTTATTGTTTCATAAAAACAAGCTATTTGCTCTGACAGTGGGAATTAATTATTAAATTAATTAATGTGACTTATATGTTTTTAATTTTGTAAAATAGACTTTATTTTTGAACTCAGAATATCAAATATAGCTTAGGGTGAATTTTTGGGATTTTTCTGAAAAACATCAATTTTTCATGAATAGTGAAACCACTTAGTGGTACTTATAAAAACTGATTTTTCCATTTAAATGAAATTTTGTCTTCTTTGTGTTTTGAATTTCAAAAATCCGACATACATGGTTGTCATTAAGATGTAAAATGTGGTTCAATAGGGATAAAAATAATTTTTTGGTGAATAGTAACTTATTAAGTTTTTAATCGCGATTAGAGGTAATTAGTGTAGTTTAAGGAAAAAATAATGTTTTAATAATAATAAATGAAGTTGAAACATGTCCTAACCTCATTGTATGTGTCATGGCCTACCAATACAACCCATGGGTCAACTAGGGGACCCCATGAAGCCACTTTGGATGGAAAATGACATTAATATCTTTTTATTTAAAGTTAAAGTAAAAAATGAGACAAACATTAGATGTTTTACTAAAACAATTTTTACATGGGGATATACAAATAAGATTTTTGACTACAAATATTAATTGGAAATCTAAAAAGATTTCCTACATTATAGTATTTTTTATATAATTTTTAGACATTAAATAAATTAAATTATTTATGACATCATGATGATGCAGCGATGACCTCATTATTTAATGATTTAAATAAAATGGAAAGATAATGTAATATCTAAGACCTAAACATGTCAAAAACCTATTGGATGAGTGTATTTCGAACCCTTATCACCTTATCCTCGAAACACATCAATGTGGGACCGCTTAAATACGAATACCATTTTAAAATAAAGTGACTTTTCTTTACCTTCCAAGAGTGCCCCTCCTCTTCTCTTATAAACGGCCCCCACCTCTACCTCCTTACCCACACTCCCAAAGCCTTCGGCTCGGCCAAACTCTGCCCATTTTGTCTCTCCACTTCCCTCTATTACTCCTTGAAGCCTCACTTCGGGCAGAAGTCTTCCCAAGAAAGCCTTTGATCTCAAACCAAAGGGAGTTACACGATTTTAAGGTAATGTCTTCACTTGAGTCCTTTTGTTTTATTTTTCTTCTCCAACCCCCTAAACTCTTTTTATTAATTTCTTTTGTAACAACTCCAGTATCATAAATATACTAGGATGTTGTGATAAGAAGGATTCGAGCTAAACTTTCACACACCTAAATCTAATGGTTAAAGAACATACTGTTTCTGTGGATGGCGAATTTCTGCCTCCCGAAACGATGATTGTTCAACATTCTTCTAACACCTTCAAAGGTGGCCATTAAGATGACACTATATTTTTATATGATATATAATATTTTTATATTTTCCTTAATTCTCTGTATTTTTCATTTTTGGCATACCTTTATGGTTTCCATTATGGGTAAACGCGATATATTCATTTAAGGAAGTGCGGACTACCGCTCCCTCAAAGTGAATTGATTTTTTAAAACCATATGTGGTACGTATAAAGGATATATTTAATGATATTATATATGATACCATACTGGAATTAAAATACTATTATGTATCATTATGTTTTAATTCCATTAAATATAAAATAGAAATGGAAGTAGCGTTCATGCGTATGTACGACTTACCGTCTCCATGAACGGTACATTTCATTTCTTATCTCAAAATGTTATGTAATATTATAAGTACATGTATATAATGGATATATATGTAATATATTACATCAAAATTATGGATACCATTTGGAATTATAACATATATATATCTCTCTGATTTTTCTTAATTCCATTAATATGACAAAAAATGAAAGTAGCGTTCATGCGTACATACGGCCTACCGTCTCCATGAACGGTGCTTTTCGTTTTTTATCTCCAAATGATATTGAATAGTATTAAATGAATATTTAATAAATATATATGATATTTTAATCATTAATACTATTCTGGAAATTATTTACTTATAACTACATGGGAAATCTTTTTTCAAACAAGTACATTTTTGACTCATTTACCAAACATCGGTAAAAATGTCTGACATGAACTAACATTATTAAACAATTATTATAACATTATAATATCTGATATGAACTGAATAATAATATCTAAAGGAGGTACTTAGGAAATTATTAATTTACCAAAGTTTATTATTCAGGAATATAATGAAACGAACAAGACAAGTTGGACTTGAGGTAAGGGATCCTACTCCTCTCTTTCTTTTTACGTACACTCTTTTATGTTATTTCTTCTAAGCTCATCATTTTTGTTATTGGGATGTTCTTTTATATTACTAATACTGTAATTTTTATGTTCATATGATGAGAGACCCTATTCTCTCTCATCAATCCATTTTGGATGTTTTGAGTGGCTCCATTAGGCTGCCAAATTTTCGTAAGAGATCTAACCTCTCTCTTTCTCTTTAAGTACTCCCCTTTATGTCACTTCTTTTAAGCTCCTCTTTGTTATGATGGGGGATGTTCTTTTATATTCCTCTTTCTGTACATTTTATTTTAATGTGATGAGATACCCTATTTTAACTCATCAATCCATTTTTAGATGTTTTAAGTGGCGCCGTTAGGCTGCCGAGTTTTCGTAAGAGATTTTTCATCTCACTTTTATTCCCGTGAGATTTATGCTACATTTTCCAAAATTTCCTTTGAGTGGTTTATGTACTGCCTATTATTACACTCCTTTTGTAATATAATTCCATTTATGGGTATTTACATATTCATTGTATGACACTTCTTCAATTGGGTGTACTTTTCAAAAGTTACCCAAGTCGGTAAGGGAACCTTTCACCCTACTCTTTTTAAAAGACTTCGTTTGTTATGTCTTTTAATTCACATACTATTATGTTGGGATATGTTCTTCAATATCCTGATTGATGTAAATTTTATGTCCAAGTGATGATATTCCCTTTTTATCTCTCATCAACTCATTTTCTGAATTTTTGAAGTGACGCCTTTAGGCTGTCGAATTTTACCAAGAGAACTTTTTAACCCAAATTCGATTTCTTTGGGTTCAACATGTAGTTGTTGAATATGTCATCCTTTGAATATGTGTGAATGACCTATTATTTTTTTACACTTAATTTCCAATTATATTGGGTGTATTTATATTTGTCATAGATAATTTTGAGATTGATTTATCCTTAATTTAAGGATACCTTCTTTATAAGGTATTTCATCACATTTTATATCTCTATTGAGACTTCATTGTTGTTATGCACAAATTCACTCCTATATGGTGTATATACTATCCTTTTGAATATTATATCATGAATCCATTTATTCTCATGATATTATAAAGTTCTGATTAAATGTTATTCCTCAATTATTGTATTCAAGTGTCTCTAATTTCGGTAAAAACACTTTAACCAAAATATCGCTTTAAATGTATTAATGATTTGTTCTTATTAATATCCATGTTTTCAAAATGGTTTTAAGGATTTATTTATATGGATATTAATGGTTTAAAAGGTTAAAAGATTCAAGGTGGTATGGGACACTTTGATTCAAAAATCTCTTTATTAAATGTTTTAAATGGTTTTGAAAATGGTTTTTTAATGGATTCATTATTTCAATATCCTAAAATGTTATATTGTGATTAAAATGTGGAAATGTTATATTTCATTTATGAATGTTTTATGTGATAAATTTATGTTATGGTTCATGGTTATTGTTATGAAAACGGGTGGTTCCATGATAAACTAAGGGCGGGTGAGCCCGATATAGCTCTCTAATGCATTGGGTAACGCGAAGGAGTGAAACATTAAGGTTTTTTCCGAAGAGATTTAGGGAATATATTGTGATGGGTATTCCAAACTTAACCAAGAGGGTTACTCCCTACGTAAGAATGTTATGAATGCCTCAAGTTATTTTTATGTCTTATGATTACTATGATTTATTCATGGTTTGATGAGGTATGTTAAAGTGCCTATGTTTTATTAGTAAAGTATGACTTCATTCATATGTATATATGAACTCATGTTTCATTTCCATATTTTTATAACCCTTACTGAGCTTTTTATGCTCATCCAAAGTTCTTGAAATGTTTTTCATAGGTCAAGGGAAAGGTATAAGATGTGATGATAGTGTCAAGGATGTGTCAAGAAAGAATCCATGTTTTATTTTCAATATGTTTCTGTTGATGGGAAGAATGAATACTGTCTTTTATGTAACCACTTTATTTAAATGTGGAATTTAATGAATGTTTCATGACATAGTACTCTAAAACTCTAAACTTGAAAAGATCCTCAATGTGTAATCTTGTAATAACTCATGATTAAGTAAGGTTTAAGGATGGGGCCTTATATACATCTGTTCCTCTTCTTTTGGGTTCCTCTTTTAGAATACATACTAATAATTCTAGAAGTGGTAATATGGATAGACAAGGTCCTTTGTGACATGGTAATATATTTTGGAATTTTTTTGTGTGTATACTGGTCAAGATAATTAGATCATGATATGTGTATAATAGAGGATATGTGTTCCCATTTATTTGTGAGGTATGTAGAAAACATGTCAATAGTAGAAAATTCATTATATAATTAATGAATTTCCTATGTCATGTGGATAAAAATATACAAAAACATATATATGATAATGATATTTATAAATATAAAACACCAGTTATATTTAGGGAGCTTTGTTTTCATATCATAAATTCTTGTCCCTTTATTTCAACCCATATAACTCATTTTACCCTTAATCGGACAAATACATTGTTATTAGGGTTACTATTAATTAAGGCCAACGAATTGGTTGAAATTATTACCATATAATAATTATAATGATATATAATATTGAGTCAATTATTAGAGATTCAATTCATTTATAGAAAAATTCGTTTTAATATATGTTCTCAAAAACCAATGAAATTCGTTTTTAGAAAAAAAATATTTTTATTCAGTAAAATGATTTAAAAAAGTATAATTGTTATTAAAATAATATAAATGGAATGTGTTAAATAATATAATATTTATCTTTATTTCAAAACTAATCAAAAAATAATGTAACCAATCAAAAACATGATTAATAGTCAAATTCTAAAACAAGTTTTATTTTCACAAAATCCTTACTTAGATTTTCAAATTCATCAAAGTAGATTTATAAATTCATATATATATTTTAATATTAGTAATATTAATAAAATAATATATTTTATTTATCTAAATATATTCATAAGAATTCTTTTCATTCATATGTAATTATAAGGTTATCATAGTTACAGTTTATTGTAAAATTGAATTTTCACCCAAAAAACAAATATTTCTGTTAAATATCCCAAAATATTCATATGATAATTTTAACATGATTATTTGAAAAGTGATATTAATTTCATCAAATTGTGTTTATAGTTTTTTTAATTTATATTTTATTCAAATTCATGAAAAAAATTATGTGTTTCGAGTTAGATGGCCTTTTGATAGAAAACAGTAATTTTGTAATTGTTGCTGAGGTATTACATTCTTGCCTCATTATAAAATATCAGCCACAAAATTTATAATATGTAATATAAAAAATATTTATTGTTATTTATATATTAAAATTTAATCATTCTACCATAGTACCTCTTCTATTATTTAATTTTTCTAAATTACCTTTACAAATCGAGTCTTCAAATTCTACAATAATTGGTCCCTTTTGTTAAGAATATGGATAAGATCTTCAAAGTGTGATAAGTCATGATCAAATTATATTTATTAAAATGTGAGTAAATTCATTTCTTTTGGTATAAAATTCCACCTAAATATATATATAACACATTATTTAGTTTATAGAGGCTATGTGGGACATTCAAATGGTACGCCAAAGATCAATTTCATTCCAAAAAATCAACTTTTTTGACATACATATGAATTAGATTCTAATTCATTCAAAACCATATAGAACATTTCCCAATAAAAACCTTCAAATAAATCATGTTCCCTTACATGAAATTATAAATAATTCTATTTGTAATATATCATTGTATTTTTACGAATATGATATTCTATTATATTATTCAAAAAAATATTACATCCAATATTTTGTCCTCAATAATTTATATGGGTAAAAGTTAAATTTCAACAAATTCATCAAAATATGTTTGTTTATAGATTATTTTCCCAAAATAACAACATTGGGTCCCATTTCAATGATTTTAGGGAATCAATTATTATATGAAAAATATATCAAATACAAATTTTGATCATATATATTGTTAATGTCAAGAGATCAGGACCTTAAAATGTCTAAGAATGTTTGAATATACCATTCTGAAAGACCATTTTATGAGGATGATAAGTAGTACTCAAATTTTTCTTATTGAAATGAACCATATAAACAATATTATATTATTTTTATTTATGGATGGGGACATGATTTGATTCCATTAAAAATGTTATGCAAAAATTGTATCTTGGATTTGTTAATATATAGTTTTGAGAGACAATGAGGAGGTAGATCTTTCTTATATCTAATAATTTTATGGATTTTTTACATATATTAATAATTACACTTGATTAGTCATTAATTAATATATATTTTCTTCAATATGTGACACTATGTACTGTAATGTTGTCTCATTACCACATTGTAATAGACAACACGATCATGAGTTCTTACGGATTTTATATTCCACCCTTTAACAATTGATAAACAAAGAATCTTGTTCTATAGACAATACATTCTAGTTTTATACTTTCCCACCAAAATTGTTCCATCAAATCATGATATATTTTTGTTCTATCATGGTGTATTGGAAAATTACATCTACGAGATTAATAAAATATTCTCTACATTAGCTCAAGAATATACATTGTCCATATATTCATTCCAATTTTCAAAATACTATATTAATATACGACTTTTTTTAACATCCCCTAATTCACCACATTGACTTTATTTTTAATTGTTTTTTAGTTATTTTATAAATTTTTTTTCATCAATAAGGAATAATTTGAAATAATTTGGAAAAGATTTAATTTTTCTTGTTCTATAATGATTCCCATATCCAATATTAGAGAATACAATAATATTGAATCGTTCAAAATATATATATTTGTTTAAACCACATGATCATTCCAACTCAACAAAAAATCCACCATATTTTCCTTTAAAGAGAGGTTGTATATTGATAAATCATAATCCAAGAGTATCTCTACCTATTTAAATTTCTTCATATTGATATAAATTCATGAAAATATAAATTTAAAACTTATTTTATTTGTATATAATTAATAATTTTATGTATAATTGTAATTATTCAATATCAGTAATAAAATAATTACGAATTCAAATTCAAAATCCTATGTTGGATAATTATCTCAATAACATTTTCAATTCCTTATTTTATATGAGAAATCACTCTCATTTATTATAAGGACACATAAAAGTCTTGTTATTGATTTATCACTACATAACACTAAACAATCTCTTCTGGATTATAATGTCAATATCACTTAATTGACTAATATCCTATTTAATTCCTCCAAAAATTTGTCATATTCTACATACCATATAATGATAAACCCTTTATGTGTCAACAGGTTTAACATGTTAGATAATTTTGGAAAATTTAGAAAAATTCATCAATAGTAACATAATAATACTAGGGAACTATTTAACATGATTATTTTAATAATGGTCTTCAAATTATTCATATTATTTTTCATTAAAGGATAAAATTATATTCCTTACATAATGATATTCATTCTATTGAAAGAAAATTCATCAATCTTGAATTATAATTTTCTAAATTTTCTATATAACATGTTTTTTCTATGATATGAAGGATAGGTTTTTAAAATAATATTATAATCATCTCATTTTGTATTGTTTTTATATATGTTATAAATAAATTCCCAAAAACAAATATAGAGGTAATCTTTGATTACTATTTTATTTAGATCCATTTAAAAAATATGGTGTAATATTTAATATAAAGGGAATTACTGTAAATTTGTAATGTCCTCAAATAATATAATATTTTATATTTTTAGTATCTACATTATTTACTCAAAGTTAATTTTACCTATAATGATGTCTAATCATTTAAATATATTATTCTCCAAGAATTATATTAATCAAATCATCAAGTTAGGATAGAGGATGCATATTCTTTATTATATGGACATTTATTGTCTCAGAATAGATTTACATCCTCATAAATGCATATTTGTTCATAAAAAAGAGAACACGAGATCCCCATGTTGAAACCCTGGGATAAATAAATACAATTTCCCACAAATCAAGTAGTAGTTCCATTAGTTACAATACAAAATCCATTATGACCATCTTATAGAGAGGTTTAGATATAGGATTCACATTAGTGGTGAGATAAAAAATTCAACTTTATACTATGGTGGATATTCATGTAATTCATAGGGAATAACGTCAATGTGTTAAATAACAATTGGTAAATACTATATTATAAGGTTACTATATCAATTTAGGGTTTTTATATTATTTACACATATAAAAATTACCTTATGTAGAGAAAAATGAGGTAAATAGAGACCTGATCATGATGATGTACCCTCCCTTCTAAATATAAAGAATTCCAGATATCAATACCTAATAATAATTTCCTTCTAATAGAAATAATGTTTTTCTTTGTAACATATACCCAAATCAATACTATGTATTATATGCACATGAGCCTCAGCCCGGCTGGTGAGGTTTCGATAATCCATCCAAGAGACTTGAGGTCAAATCTGGGTAGAGACATATTTCTGGTTTACTATATTAGTACTATAGCAGGTACTGTTGCAATATTGTAGTAGGTTCTGTAGTAGGTACTATTCGAAACTGTATTAGTCAGAACTATTCATCCATATGGACCTCTAGACTACCGGTTTAGTAATTGGGTCTTGATCGGATTTTGGGCCACCCAAGGCATTCAGGATAGTTGTCTCTCAAGGCCATCAGGCCAAATTATGGACTTTGTTCTACCACATGGCCTTCGGTCCACATGATTATGTTGATGTACTAGTAAGAATAAAAGAGAAAAGGAGTTAGATGAGGATTCAGGGAATGCGCAATCACTAGATTGGATCTAACTATAATTTGAATAACATGAGGATATGACATTTCCATGAGTATTGGTCCTATTCAGCTTTGCATAGGACAACTAGCTGACCAACACCATGCAGATGGAGTGTTGATATCATGACATATGCTAAAGAGGAGTAGTTCCGAGATGAATTTTTTGGGTGGTTCCCACTAAGACCAACGGGTAATGTAATTTTCTCTAATCTTTCAGGCCTTGTAATGGTTTCACCTCACCCCTTAAAAGGTGTATTATCATAAATAATAAAATATGACGGTCTTCGGGCCTTGCTGACTGTATTATATCAATGAAATCCTACATTATAATAATCATGTTTATAGATAGGAAAATATTATCGGTCAAAATGGAAAATAACAGAATTATATTTATTATGATAAGATTTAAACTATGTGGACTGATTGAAAACTCCAATATTATTATTAGTAGGAAATATAAAGAATTCCTGGAAATCATGTATGATATAAAAGATCTGAATAATAAATAATCCTATAATGATATAGATAAATTTATTATTGTGATCGCTCTTCCTTCCACAACATATTCAAGAAAATTCAATGCCATTAGTATTAATTATATATTAATATTCTTCCACCATTATCCAATATTTTGATAAGTTCCCTTGAAACTTTAGATTTTATTTTTAATATTATCGCATATCTTTACTATAAATGCACTGAATAAAACTATCTTCTTAATTCAGTTGAAATCATGATCCCTATGAAAAATGTCACCTCACATATAGTAGATTCATGTTTTGAGTAAGTAAATACACAGTTTTTTTATTCTAAAATATTATCATAATTAAAATTAGATCAATTGTTTATTCTTCATTGACATATATTAACTATTTTGGTACTCATAAGAAATCGACTTTATTAAATTTCCAATGATAATATATGATCTAGATAATTATATCAATATTTTTATTTGACTGGATACTAAAAAATCATATAATGAAAACATTTTAAATACCATTTTAATTTGAAGAATCTGCATATTCCCGTTAATGAAATTCCCTGTATTTTATTATAGATTAAATAATAGTTTAAATCATGCTTGGATATTTTTATAAAGATAAACATATACTAAGATTTAATATTATCATTATTCTACTTCAATGTGAATAAATTATTCTATATTTCATACTTTTGTTCTTAATTAAATAAATTCCCAAAAAAATTACAATAAATGTTCTCTATTCCATACGTTCTATTTCTTAGACCACATTAGTGTTATGGATCAATAATATCTATTAATACTCATAGTCTTTTGGAAAATTTATTCTTAGAATAACATTTCCCCTTTATTGTTTCCGAAGGAATAAAATATATTTTCTTCCAAATAATACATAGTTCAGATTCTAAGGGATTACTTATTCCAGAAAATGATGGCGACCTGAGTTGTATGGATAATTTCTATGTTACGGTATAATGTTGTGGAACTATAGGTTACTATATAATGTAATGTTTATTAATCATTACATACATAATAGTCCATAATGTATCCATAATATTCTATTATATAAAACCAACAGTATTTGATTTATTAGTAGGGGATTCACTCTATTGGATCTAGGTGTTGATTCAATTATTATTCAGGTGGCTATCATTAAACTATTGAGAAAATTAGATTAGCTCTTTATCATTATGAATATAGATAAATAATGTAAAAAACCCATTTAATTTTGAATTTTCTCAAATACCTCTTGAAATTAATATAAATACCATGATAGATATGTTTTTTAAAACATTGTTATCATATTTCTTAAAATATTCCATTGATACCAACTATAATGACATCAACATTAGTAATATCTACTACATGTTAACATTGTTACATTAGTAAAAAATATAATTGAACAAACAATGTTGGGTTGATCAATTTATATTTCTGTGAAAACTGAGAACATATTTTTTTCCTGTATTATATTATATATTTAAAAAATAATTAGATGCCTTTTTGAAAAAATTAAATAAGTTAAAATACAATTATTAATATAACAGTGAATGGAAATAAAATAGAAGTTGATGGTAGATTCTCATTAAGGGTCATATATAGTGTAATCGATCATTTGAAGGTGATGTATAATCAATATGTAAATGTGTATTATAAAAATACATCCCAATCATATATGAAATTGAGATTGAAGTACATCATGGATAATATAACCATTACAATCACATGGATTGTGGTTACTATATTTTTAATAAAATAAATAAAATATTTCAAGAATTCATGATCTTATCATTAAGAACTCAATAAATATATCCTAAATTTTACTATCAAGGCCTTATCTGAGACATTCATAGTAAAATTTATGTGTAGCCTAAATAGCCATCAAATATGTTATGCTAATATTTATTCCCAATTAGGCCTATTAATTCGTCCAATGTCTATCCATAACCTAGATTCACCTAATGCATTTATATATTACATATTCATCAAATATTTTATGATTGACACAACTCATTCTGAAAAATCATTATAAATATTTATTTATTTATATTAAATCAATAATATGGAATGTTCCACCTGTCTGTGAAATAACATTATTAATAAGTTCTCTTTAATTAATATCGTATGTTGAAATAGAATATGAGATAAGAATAATCAATTTACTAAATGTGATACAGAATTCATCCATGATGACGAAACTATGGGCATGATGGAGTTATGTAATGTATAAAGAATAATTGAGATCGATAGATATCATTAATATTATAATGGAAATAATGTCAATATGGTACTATTCATAGAATTTTAAAAGATGATAGAAACCCATGGGTTCATTGAATATGTATGTTATTAGTAAAAATATTTCATTATAAAATAAAATAGAATAAAAATAGTATAAATAACATCCCTATAATATTTTTTAATAATGAAGATATAAATCACTTTCGATTTTAATTTCGTTGTATAATGTAAATAATACAATTTTCATATAATATTATTTTAATTACAAATTAATATAGTATTCACTAAAATATATTTTCATTGAAAATAACCATGGTCACATTTAATGTAATATATAATGTAATGAATGGATCAGATGAAGGGAACATTCATTTGGGTGATAAAGATTAAAATAATGATTCCTTTCATATTTTTGTAAAAAAATAAAAAAGTTACACATTTGAAATATGATAAGAATATTTGATTTAAATATTTTTTAGTGAAGAAAAATATAGTTGGAAATGAATTAAAAAAATAATTCTATTATATAGAATACTTTTCATGAAACATTTAAATGAAACTTTATAAGGCAGAAAGGAGTTCAATATTAAACATTTATATTTAATTTTTAAAATAATTTTCCATCGATGTAAATTAATTATTGATCCTGATCCAAAAAGAGAATAAATATAATATAGAAATGGAAACCCTATTAATTAAAATAGGTATGATGATATATGGTGTTTAATATATTAGGATCATAAAATTGTCCCAATATAGATCGGAACAGAAATAATCCCAAAATTAATTTTTTTAGATAAATCCCTTACCGTGACTCTCCTATAAGTCATATATGTTTTATCCTTATGGATAATGATTTTTTTAATTAAATAAAATTATTAGTACATTTTTCATCTATATAAATTTTTTAGGTATTTTTATAAAAATTTTAAATCCAATAATTTAATTGTTTTTTATTACTTTGACCACTTAAGGTTGATCAGTCAATTCACCCAATATTACTTTTGTATATTTCCCATGCCTAATAAATATATGAAATTTAAAAAATATTTATATAATTTTAATAATTTCATGAATATAAATATTATTTATTATACTCAATTTTAGAATTATACATACATGGTTTTAATAAAAAAATGAGCAACATTGCTTCATGGTGTTAGTCATCCAAATATACCCATGACATGTGTTCTTATTTTTCAAATGGTGTTAAATTTAACAAAAAATAATCTATTGTATTTCCAAAAATCATTATTATTCCATATGTATCATATATATTAAATAATTAAACCTTTATATCCATCCTATTAATGTGGTGATGAAAAATGTTACACCACTATGTGGAGAACATAGGATATATTAATGTGTGGGTGATATTTTCATTTTCCGTAGGATTGAAAATAGATGTAAAATTGATAATAAGGAATCATTATAATATTATTAAGGTTAATATTCTAATTTAATTATGTCATCAGTGTTTTCATTATTTTTTTGAAATTAATGAATTATAGAAATTGAGAAATCATAGAAAGATTATATACTTATTATCTTGATAACCCTATTAGGTTAAAACATAAGCATTATTTATGTGATATTTTGGTTTGAACATGACTTATTGCACTTGGGGAGGGATGTATGGAATGTATTTTTGTAATATGGTTTGAGTTAGTTTCCACTTGTAATGTGAATTTGTGTGGAGAGGTTGTTCGATATGATAATTAATTTGCGTGGAAAACTAATATGTAGTTGAATAATTATTATAAAATATATTTCATTCCCCTATTAGGTGGATTCCAATTATAATATATATTAAGATGATATTGGTATAGTTGATATATAACCAGTTAATAATATTTATTAAAGAGTTTTTTGGTACAATAAAGCCTTATTACATTATATAAAACTATTAAACTAAATTTACACACAAATATGATGATAAAAATTTTCCATGGTTACTATTAATTATTTACCAAAATTATATTTAAAATATTACCTAATATCAATTATTTTGATTCCAAATTAGCAAACCATTTTACAAGAATCGATTTATATTAGTGATAAAAAATATTTTAATAAAATGCTAACAAAACAAAATAAAAATAGTTTTTTAGTAAAATATTTTTTAAGAAATATTAATAAATTTATTTAAAAATCAAGTAAATTGATTTTTTTAGTGAATTATATTGTACAATGATAAATCCAAATAGACATATTTACATTCCAAAATAATTATTTAATGAATAGAATAATTTAATAATTTATTAAGAAGGAATGATTGAAATTATTATTATTTTAAAAAAACCATTAATATGATTTTGAGAATGTGAATAAAATATTTCTTTGTTCAATATTATTATTTTTGAAACCCCATGATATTTTATAAAAGATAACTATGTTCTATGGTGTATTCAAATTTCAACAGTGATATTAAATAAAAAATGAAATAATTTTATTTAAATTTGAACATTATAACTATGTTGTTAAATAAGAGGGTATAAATGGGATTAAATGATTAATGAAATATAAATAAATATTCTACTAGATATATATATATATATTGATAAATTTATGGATGTATGCACTCAATATTTAATGAAGACAGTTTACTCATCAAAAAATATGTTTTCTTCAAAAATGATTCATTTTTATTTTTGAGAGAAAATATTATAATTAATTTCATGCCCATTTTGAAAAATTATATCATATAATGAAATTTAATAATATAAATTATATATTAAAATGAAATTTGGGTAAATTTTTAAAATTTTTCTAAAATGATAGATTTCTTACTGCATTGTAAACATTACTGATTTTTCAAATAATGTCATTTTTTTAATTAAATAAATTAATTTAAAAGAATAAATTTATTTTGGATTTAGTATTAAAGTGATGTTTGAGAAACATGATGTACGATATCCTAATGAAGTTCATTTTAATTATTAAATTTTATAATTTTTCTATAATTTCTTTTTTTGCATAAGAATACAGTTTTAAGAAAAATGTTTTTAAGTGCTTAAAGGAAAAATTTGTTAATTCATTTAAATAAACAATAATAATGAATTATTTATTTTAATTGTATAGATTATATATCAATTAATGATAGTTTAAATTCATATTATTATTATTCTTTTTCATATAATTAATACATGGTCATCTATTTCTTGAAAAATTCATTTTCTTCTATAGCCAATTTACTTCATGATTTGTTGGCTTACTAAAAACGGATGTTATACCATAAAAAAGGATGAATTTTTTTAATATTGATTTTCTATTTTTACGAGAATAATTAATATTATAAAATATATTCTCCTTATTTTTTTGGTTATATTGAATTTTATAAACAATAAATACATTGGTAACCATGGTAAAATGATAAATCTTTTTAACAACATTTACAACAAATTATTATGGCCACCATAATCCATCATCAATATAATTGGATGAATTAATTTTCACCATTATCACATTATTTTCTATAATTATTTGATTATTTCACTCTATCCCAATAATGTGACCTATATGATATTTAATGAACAGAAAAGTAATATGTGTCGCCATTTTGATTTTAAATATAACATTTATTTTCAAAAATGGGAAAAGGGATGATTTCAATGATGGTTAATATATCTTTTGTAATAGAAAATTTATTTTCATTATAGGAACTTAATTTTAATTTCAAGTATTATTAGTAAATAACAATTCTTATACAACACCTACATGGTATTTATATAGTAAAAAAAACAAAAAAAAATTATTTTTAAAATACGAAAAGAATTTTAATTTGAGAGGGTAATTTTGGCCAAAAAAAATTATTGATAAATATTTAATTAAAGAAATGTTTAATAGGAATAGATTAATGTTATTTAAATACAATTTTATTATGAATTTAAAATTAAATGATTAGTTCTAAATGTTTCATTACTATTATTTTACAAAAAACTATGATTTTATAAAACTATTTCAAATTCCTAAAAAACATATAGTCAAAAATATTATTGTTATATGTTTTAAAATATAATATTTTATTTATTAATGTCTCATTTTTTCTTATAAATTAAATATATTTACCATTAAAAAGATAAATATTCTTAATTATGGTGACTGTGAAAATGTTAAACACACTTTAAATAAATAGAATAAGGGTGAAAAAATCACATAAAATTTAATAATATTTATTGGTTGTAATAAAATAAATTTATACACATAATATATTTCATAAATATATATTTTGATCCATTTAAACCAGAAAATTAATTTAATTAAGATTATGATTTAATTAAATTCTAAGAATGATCATCCACTCTCATATAAAAAGGAACCCTCCCCAATTTTATTCATAGTTAAGAAGGATTTATTATTGAAAAAGACATTACAAAATCAATTAAAATGTCCCTCCACCCTCTAAGAGGCGTCATATTGATTTTAAAACACTCTAAATAATTCATTTGTTATAATAATTATGTTATTGTCTCATGAATAGGTATAGTTTTTAACCTTGTATTTTGATTTTATTTCATCTTTTACCTCTATAAAATATTCGTCATACATGATGAAATTAAAAATATTTATATTCAATATATATATGGTTTTTTATTTTAATGGTGTAATATATATTTATATACTCTTCCTTCAAATAGAGAGAACAACCATCTATCGTTTATTTGGAGAACTACCGCCTTGCGAATAGATGTAATTAATTTTCCATCACCTATTATAAGAGCTATTTAAAATTATTTAATATATATAATGTTAATTTGATATTTATAATTAATAAAATCTAATATATAAGTTAATTTCTTAAATTTCCCTTTGTATAAAATTGATAACGTTGTTTGTGCTTCCGTGTGGACTACAAACTCAATGATGTTATGTGATTAGTTTTTCATTACCACATCACTTGGTTGATATATATAAATCTAATTAATCAAAAAATATAGTATTAATTAAATGATAATTATTAAATGATAATAATACAATACTTACCCTTTTTTCATATTGATCACGGAAAAATGGAAATATTACTAATCTATAAGTACATCTAAAAATATCCATGATTGTATGATTTTTCATTTTTCATGATGATCAGTCCTGATTGGTTTTAAAAGTACAATTGATTTATAATATTGATAAATATGTAATTATTATTACTATGTGTATTTTAATATTATTACCAAATTGATCATAATAAGTCTAATGAAGTTATTATGGATATATGATCCAAATATTTTCAGAAAACCCAATGTAAAATTAATAGATTATGTTGTTGAGTCAAATGTTCTCTTTTGACTTTTATATCTTATTTTGGAAATCACAAATATCTTTTACCAGGCTGATCATGCTGACCATGTTGTTCGTACTGACCATGTTGATCGTACTGATCATACTGATCGTGCTGACCATGTTTGTCGTACTGATCATGCTAATCGAACTGACCATGCTGATCGTACTGACCATGCTAATCATACTGACCATGATGATCGTACTGACCATGTTGATCATACTGATCATACTGATTGTGCTGACCATGTTTATCATACTGATCATGCTGATCATACTGACCATACTGATCGTACTGACCATGATGATCGTACTAACCACGCTAATCCTACTAACCATGTTTATCATACTGACTATAATTATCGTACTGACTCTAGCAATCGTATTCACCCTGTTAATTGTACTAAGTAGAACTTATAGTACTCATACTTTACTTTCATCATTTTCTTGTTTTGGTCCTTTATCAAAAATACATGTTTCATATTAATCGTAATCATGTTTATCATTTTCATATGTATATATATTGTTTTAACCAAAACGATGTTGTGGAGTTAGTTATAAACTAATCAAAACGATGTCATGTTTTCTGTTTCAATATGACCGTTATAATTCCAAGTTTCCATGTCCCTCTGAGTTTTCTGGAGAAATATGATCGTTGGAGGAAATGTGACCGTTGAAACATGAGTCCTATAAATATGAGGTCATTTGAAGCCAAGAGATAACTTTGACACATCTTTGAGACTGCTTATATCATGTTCTAGAGAGAGATATTGTGACTTTTCTCCAGCTTCGTGTGATAGCCTTGAGATTACAAAACGTGAACGGCTCATTCTTAGTTTTTGTATTTCTATAAGTGCTTTGTTTTTCATTGTGTTACCGATCATCGTATCGAGGGATTTCATGTGATTGAAAGACAGAGGTGCTGATTACCTACACAATCAAGGGCTTGTGGGGATAGCAAGACAGACATACTGATCAAAATATCAAGGGCTTGCTGTGATAGCAAGATAGACATACCAATCATTGTATTGAGGGCTTACCAAGGTGGTGGTAAGACAGAACTATTATCCTAGGTGAAAGGATAACCCATCTCTTTAGGTCAAAATAATTGTAATACTTTTACATTTCCGCTACTGTTTGTTTTAAGAAATGGAATTTTATTTTTTTCTTTCTTCATTCAATATTCATTTGTAACTGTCTCAATTAGATTCATACTGTTACATATTGTATCGATTGATTCTATAAGCTTTATAGTAGAATCCTTCACTATTGTATTACTCTGATTATTTTATTCATCTTGAATACAATTGCTTTACTTTTCTTAGAGTATTACATCACATCATACCTTTATATTCAATACAATTGTGGTTGTTAGTTTTTGTTCTGAATTGTATTAGTTGAAGATCATTTATACTAATTTATTGTGTTTAAACTCAATGTTTTTAAACCTATAATTCACCCCCTCTTGTATTTTTCCATCTAATATACATATACATCTACATATTCGATCCTAAAATTGTTATAAGAGTAGGATTCCACGGATTTGTATTACTATCTCTATTGATTCCAAATTTATGTTTCAACTATTTACTACACTAACGTGTGGAGTGGAAAAGATTTTGATTTATTAGATGACAGGAATGAATATTGGGTCAATTGAAAATCTAAATCTTTCTAGACCACCTATCTTTGATGGGAACGTCTATGAGTACTAGAGAGATCGAATGAAGACATTTGTTATCAACACTGGTGGAGACATTATTATGCTTACTGGAGGTTACAAAATTCTTGACAAGGAATTTAGTACATTCACTAATCAAGAGAAGCTAGAATATCAACTGAATAACAAGGTACACAATACTTTGCTATATTCTATGACTAGGAATATATACAGCCAGATATCCTCTTGTGAAGCAGCCAACTATATTTGGAAGAAATAGGAAGTCACACATTTTGGTACATCCATGGTTATAGAAACAAGAAGAGTAATGCTTCGAGCAGAATATCATGGATTTATTTTTCCTTATGGGGAGCCTGTATGTAATGTTCAACAAAGATTTATGACAATTGTCAATATTCTAAAATATATGGGCAAAAAATGTCATGATGATGATGCTCTTGTTGACAAAATTATTGATATAATTCTGAATGAATTGGAGTAAAAAAGGATAGTTATTGATGAAAACAGAAAAGTGTCTCAGTTTACACTTGATGAACTATTTGGAAGTCTTCTACAGCATGAGACAAGAATAAAGAGAGATGAAGATTTTAATAAGAAGAAAAATGGAAGTTGAATTGTATCTTTTACTACTACTTCTAAATGTAAAACACCTGAATGGATAACAAGATCCAAAGCCAAGAACTTTTTTATTTCTGATTCAAGTGGTTTTGATCCTTCAAATAATGAGTTAGACAATATTTCTTGACGGATGAACAATATTGTGGGAAATAAAGACATCCAATACAGATTCAAAAAGAAATATAGGAAGGATAAGAAAGATTCAGGGGTAACTTGTTATGAATGCAAGAAAGTAGGTCATATAAGGCCTAATTGACCTTTACTAAAGAGAAATGACTGAAAAGAGAAACATTTTGAAAGAAGCAGGAAAAACTATGACAAGACAAAGACAAAGAAACTATTGAAGTCAAATGATAATTGGAGTTCAAGTGGTAGCGATTCATCAGATAATTCTTCAGAATATGAATCCTTAAGACAAAGGAATATTGAACTTATAGCCAGATTAGCAATTGACGATCATTGTCTCATGGCTAAGGTATACAATTCTGAAGCTATTACAAATGTTTCTTTGAATAAAAATTATACTGATAATATATATTATGAATCTTCATTTGATTAGTCATCATCATCAGATGATAATACTTTACCTTCTTTTGAATAAGTGTCTCGGTTTGATAAATTAGTTTAGAATGGAAATTATAAACTCAAGAAAAATATTGATAAAGCAAATTCTAGAATTTCAATTTTGACTAAAGAAGTATCTGATCTTTCCAAGGATCTTGATACGAAAACTTATGATTTTGAAAGTATTTTAAAAACCCTTGGGAAAGTCAAATCTGATAAGGATAAACTTTCTAAGGATATTGAAAATGTAATTTCTTAGAAAAAAGTTTTAGAGCCTAACTCTAGTTCAAAATCAAATGTTTTGGAGGATAAAACATATTTTTAAAAAATATCAGAAATTTTTTCCTTGAAAAAGGTTTTGTCAAACATTACTTATTGTAAGGAAAACATTGATAAAATGTATTCTCAAATTAGACCTTTGAGGAATCATTCTGGTTTTGGTTATACTCATTCTAAACCAATTTATAGTAATAACTATTTTGTTCATCAAAATACACCTTTTTGCTCTAATTGTCAATGTGGAGGACACTCGAAAAGAGATTTTTCTCTTAATAGAAATCAATCATTATGATTTCATAAATCTCATTTTTCAAAACAAATGTGGATGCCTAAAATTCTTTTATCTAACCCTTCTGGATCCAAACAATTTTAGATTCCACAAAACTAATTGTTTATTTTTTAGGAAAATAAGAAGTGTACCAACAAGAACATTTGGTACAAATATTGTGGTTGTTCTCGACACATTATGGGAAACAATTTTTTCTTTAAAATTTCATCAAAACAAAAGGTGAAAAGGTTACCATCAGAGATAATTCTCAAGGAAAAATTATTGGAATATATAATATTGTTTTTCTTGGAAAACATCTTATTTCAAATGTTTTGTTTGTTAATGGTCTTAAGCACAATCTCATCAGAATAAGTCAATTATATGATGAAGGTTACCTTGTGAATTTTAGAAATGATAAGTGTCTAGGTCACAATTCCAAGGATGAGTTCATTATATCTTCCCATAGGCAAGAGAATGTATACACTATTAACCTAGAAGACCTTAGAAGCCAAAATTTACCCTGCTTATGTGAACTAGAAGATCAATCATGGCTATGGAATAGAAGACTTGGACACTACAACCTGAGAAACCTTTGTAATCATTCAATGAAAAGACATGTAAAGGGACTACCAGATCTTAGATATGATTATTCAAAAGTCTTCGATCCTTGTCAATTTGTCAAGAAACATAAAACTAGCTTTAAATCAATTAATTAGGTTTCAACTTCTAATGAATTAGAGATAGTGCATATGGATCTTTTCGGTCCTTCACAAACTGGGAGCATTGGAGAAAAATACTAAGTATTTTTCATAGTTGACGACTTTTCTAGATTTACATTGGTCTATTTTCAAACAAAGAAATATTATGGCTTTTTTCTATTTCAAAACTTTTAGAGCCCAAGTTAAAATTGAGAAAAACCTACCACTAATAAGTATTCATAGTAATCATGGTGGTGAATTTCAAAATTCTGAATTTTAATCTTTTTGTAGTAAGAAAGGTATTACTCACAATTTCTCAGCTCCGTGAACTCCTCATAAAAATGGTGTTGTTGAGAGAGAAATCGTATTCTTCAAGAAATGACAAGAACCATGTTGAGTGAATACTCAACGGCTAAGCACATTTGGGCTGATGTTGTACTGCTTTTTATACTATAAATCTTTTTTTAACCAGACCTTTTCTTACTAGAACGCCTTATGAATTGTGGACTTTCCAAAAACCAAAAGTTTCATATTTCAATGTTTTTGGGTGAAAAGTATTCATTTTGAATACTAAAGAGAATCTTCACAAATTCGAACCAAAATATGATGAAGGAATCTTTCTAGGCTATTATACAACTCCTGAGGCATATAGAATTTTTAATAAAAAAACTTGTACTGTTGAAGAAACAGTGCATGTTAAATTTGATGAAACAAATCCTTTTGTTTTCAACCAATCCCAACCTACATCCACAGATGTGTTTGCTAAAAATGTTTATCAACCTCTGTTAGAATATTCTTCTGAAAAAGAAAATTTTCAAGAAAGAGTTCTTGAAACTTTTACCCCAGAAGAATTTCTACCATATGTTGATGAACAGGTTTTACAAAACCCAAATCAATTGTTTCTTAGGAATCATCCTAGTGATTATATCATTGGTGATGTAAATCAACCTATAAGGACCAGAAATTCCCTAATAAATGAAATAGAACATCTTGCATTTGTTTCCCAATTTGAACCTAAAACTCCAAGTGAGGCCTTAGGTGATGAAAATTGGACTAAAGAAATGCAAGATGAACTAAATGAATTTGAAAGGAATCATGTCTGGAAATTAGTTGAAATACCTAAAGAAACAACTGTAATTTGTGTAAAATGGGTCTTTAGAAACTAATGTGATGAAAATGGAATCATTGTAAGAAATGGAGAAAGACTTGTTGTTATGGGCTATAATCAACAAGAGGGAATAAACTATTAAGAAACATATGCTCCTACAGCTAGACTCGAATCTATTCGTATTCTATTAGCCTTTGCAACATACTTCAATTTCAAACTATTTCAAAAGGATATTAAATGTGTATTTCTAAATGTTTTTGTTCACGAAGAAATTTTTATCGAACAACCCCCTAGTTTTCTATACTCAAAATATCCTAATCATGTTTTTAAACATACCAAATCTCTATATGGGATTAAACAAGACCCTATAGGATGGTATGATAGACTTACAAGATTTCTTTTACAAAATAATTATGCAAAAGGTATAGCCAATCCAACCCTTTTTAAAAAATGGAAAATAAAAATGGTTTCATTGTTCAAATTTATGTTGATGACATCATATTTTGATCAACTCAGTAGTCTTCAACTGATTATTTCTCTAATTTAATGAAATCTGAGTTTGAAATGATTATGATGGGTGAGTTAACATTCTTTTTAAGTTTCCATATTTTACAAAAAAACAGAAGGAACATATATATCTCAATATATGTATATAAATGATTTACTAAAAAATTATGGTTATGACATGACTAAAAGTATTAGCACTCTGATGGGTACCTCAAATACACTAGATCTTGATGAAACTAGGAAACCAGTAGATCAAATGATTTTTAGAGGTACGATAGGAAGTTTGTTATACTTGACAGCTAGTCGTCCAGACATAAATTTTTCCATATGATTATGTGCGAGATTCCAATCTAATCCAAAAGAGTCTCATTTAAAAGTCATGAAGAGAATCTTTCGGTATTTAAAAGGCACTTTGAATTTAGGACTTTTTTACTCTTCTGGAATTTATTTTTTTTAAATCTTTTTAGATACCGACTTTCATGGTTGTAGGATGGATAGAAAGAGTACATCTAGAATATGTCATTTCTTTAAGAGATTCCTTGGTTTCTTGGTCTTCCAAGAAACAAAACTTAGTAGCACATTCCACTGCTAAAGCTGAATATGTAGTAGCTAGAAGTTGTTGTCCTCAAGTGTTGTGGATGCAACACACACTCACTAACTATGGATTGAGTTTTTCCAAAACACAAATTCTATGTGATAATACTAGTGCCATAGCTCTTAGTAAGAACCCATAACATCACTCTCATTCAAAACACATAGATGTTAGGCATCAATTTCTTAGGGATCACACACAAAAAAGAAAAAATTATTTTCCAATTCATCAGAATGCAAGAACAATGTGCTGACATTTTTTCAAAACCATTACCTTCCGATAGATTTGAATTTATAAAAAGAAATCTAGGGATGCTTACATTAAAGTAATCATTCATATCTACTTCATGTTTTACACTTATAATTACAATAAAAAACTCCTCTTAGAAAGGGGGAGAAAATTTTGTAATTGTGTTTCTTATTTCCTTATGATCTTTATTTGTTTATTCACTTCGACTGTTATTCTAACTATCATATTGACTATTTAGTTATTCTTTTTATTTTTGTTTTCTATCTTGTTTGTCTGATTTCCATATTCTTGATTGTTTTCCATCGGCACGTCAGTTCATGGTAACATGATTGTTTTCCATCGGCAAGTCAGTTCATGGTAACATGATTGTTTTCCATCGGCATATCAGTTCATGGTAACATGTTTGTTTTCCATCGGCTTGTCTGTTCATGGTAACGAATTTCTTTTATATCAGAACATTTGTTCATGGTAATGAATTTATATTCCATCGGCATGTCCGTTCTTGGTAATGAATTTATTTCCCATCAGCACGTCCGTTCATGGTAATGAATTTATTTTCCATCAGCACATCAGTTCATGGTAATGAATTTCTTTTCCATCGGCACGTCCGTTCATGGTAATGAATAATTTTTCCATCGGCATGTCAGTTCATGGTAATGAAATTGTTTTCCATCTGAATGACAATCAATTATATTCTTTCTCCCCGTTCATTTTTATTTTCTTTCACTATGTTAATACTACTAAAACCAACAATTAATTTATGATCTCCGGTAGGTATATACTTTCCTAATTTTTTTTTCTTTTATAATCCTTTCCGTTGATTTCTTTTTTTCTAATCTCAACCGTAGAAGACCAATGGTCATTTCTTTGTCACCTATAAATAGACCCCCTCCCTAAACCCACACCGGTTTTTCAGATTTTGTGCTGAAGCTCGACCTCCAAATTTTTAGACTCCGTACAATCTTTCATCGACTTCAACTATATGTCTCTGTCCTGTGCGAACACTCCTTCTTAAATGTTATCCAAGAAATTTTCATATAAATACTTTTTCAGAGAAAGGTTAGATTATCATGACTACATTGATTCATATGATTCTACAATTTAAAAAATTATTTTGTTTCAAGGCTGGGAGAATTTTTGTATTAAAAAAACAGTGTCTCAAGATCCGGTTCTTATTGATGAAGTTAGTTAGTTCAACAAAATCGTGTCTTTTGACAAAAACATGACTATCAATTTTTCTTTGTACGATAGAATGATTTCAATGTCTGTCAAGCAAGAAGCCCACATTCTACGTGTTCTAGCAGAAGGTGATTCTTATTGTCCATCTCATAAACTACCAGAGGAAGTTGATATGCTTAAAAAAGAAAGTGCTGAAAAGTCATTGTTTCTTATAAATGAAGAAAAGAGGAAAGTGGCTCATCTTTTTTCTAGATAATAGATTTGTGGTACTCTGTATGGAAATTTTTCTTATCCCAAGGAAAGTTTCTCGACCCATCCTCGGGACTCGTGCCGTAACAACCCCATGACCGCCTTCCATAGGCCAGGGGCTGACGACTAGCACCAAAGGCGTATATACCGTTATCAGGGAAGGAATTGCCTTTAAGTAAGAAAAAAACACAACAGAGTATGCAAGCAGAAATAAACACGAAGTAAACTGAGTACAAAGGTAAGTGATGGAAAGTAAATGGGCCAGAATAAAAACCTAACAGAATGTAAAGTACAACTGAAAATAGAGTACAACAGCAGAAAAGTAAAGTAGCAACACCAAGCCATCCTCGGGAAATCCCACCTAAAGAGTGGGTACAAATAGTCTCCTTAGCTCCTCGGCTCCATCAGTCTGCTCTGTGTACGTCTCGTAATGTGATCCACCTGCATGTACCATCCAGTTCCACGAGCTCCTACCTCGGTCAGCGCTGTCTGTCGTCTACGTCCAACACAACATAGTGCGGGCATAGCCCGTGAAGGGGTGAGTATACGGTACTCAGTAGGGACCCCGAGACCCCCGAAGGTCTCCCTGAATCCACAAAGGATAAACCAACAATGAAAAGATACAAACACAAAGTAACAACCAACACTACTTAGGTATATGCCCATACATATACATAAGTCATCAAATCTAGTTCAGCTCCAACTCAGGAGCTCTAGTATAACCCAGTCCACTTAGGAATGTATAACATAATACACACAGGAAAGTATGATCTAATCCACACAGGATATCATGTCAATCACATATAAGATAATGATTGAAAGTTAAGACTCAGCTAAAACCAGGATTTAATTTATAATGTCGAAACCACAGCTACTGGAGAACTCCTCCTCTATCGAGTACAGTGGGTCTGCCGCTACAACAAAGCGCTTCCCACTAACTTGGATAGCTGTAATACTCCACCTGTCGAGTATTGTGGGCTTGCTGCTACAACCAAGCGCTTCCCACCAGGGGTCTGCCGCTACAACCAAGAGCCCCCCTCATAGCCTACAAAACTACTCCTTCTGTTGAGTACTACGGGTCTGCCGCTACAACCAAGCGCTCCTCCACCATGGTTGTACCACTACAACCAAGTGCTACCCACTGGGCTATCCGAATCACTCCGAGTCGGTCGATCAATAGTCTTCACGTCTCAGCCAGCTACTAGGTCTCTGAACACCACTCGATCGTCACCAAGAGTGTCCGCTCCCTGAGATACTGGTCGATACTCCTAGTATCACAAATTCCAACGAAAAAGTATCCCAAAGGTCTGCCACATCAAAGGAATCTCAACACAATAGACGGTGCATCAATCGGACGCCTGGTCTGTGTGTTATTAGCCTTTTCGTCCCAGGGGATCAGTTGGTTTCATGTACAAACCAAACCGACCGTATCTCAACTGTACCCCAAACCCTCAAATGGTCTACTCATAGGGACCGTTTCTCAACATATTTATCTAAACTGATGAGAGTTCATCAAACGGACGCCCGATCAGAAAATTATTGGATTTTCTGTTCCAGGGGCCCGGTTAGATTTCGGGTACAATCCAACTTGGCCACAATCCAACTGCATCCAAACATCAGGTGAAGTATTCCAAAAGAACCATCTCAACTAGAGGAATTAAACAAAGTCGATGGCACGTCAATTGGATTTCCAGAGCTCATGATATAAGCGTTTCAGCTCCGAGAGCCCGGTTGGTTTCGTGTTTGAACCAAACCGGTTGTACCCAATGTTCTCCAAAACCTTGACTATAATATACCAAAACGACCGTATCAATCCAAGGATCGCATCGCAACTGACTGTGCATCGATCGGAGGTCCGTAGCCCATGTTATGTGCCTTTGAACGATTCTGACTGAATATAGGGGGTTTGGGCCCGGTTCGACCCGGCGCAATACCCCCTGCGTCAGCCCGAACCGGGTTGACCCGACCCGGGTCCAGGTTCGGCCCAGTTGGGTGCGGCCTAGCCCGGATGGCGCGACCCGACCCAGCCAGCGTGGCCCGGCCCAGCACGGGGGTCCGGCCCAGCACCAGCGGCCCGGCCCGGCGCGGCCGGTCCTTCCCGGCGCGGGTGGTCCGGCCTATCGTGGGCAGTGGCTCAGCTCAAGGCCGAGCTGGACGCAGAGGGGGGGTGGTGTTGTCCCCCCTCGGTTGACTGAAATAGCACGACTTTAATGTCGTGCCCCCCTAAACCCGGTAGGGCATAGCCGTTCCGGTCCGCCGTGGCTCAGCCGCGACGGTCTTCTCTGACGATGCGCCGTCGTTGCTTGTCATTTGTGTTGCCGCACCGGGGTGAAGCACCGCCACCACTCTCCATGGACCACCGGACGCACACCGGTGGTCCGTTTCACTCGTCGTCAGTTCCTGAGGTCGTTACTAGACCTGAACTTCACTGCGAGAACTTCAAAACACTACCGCAATCCCATTTCATCATCGCCTTCAATCCGCACACCAACAACAATCTGTAGAGGGTTGTCGAACCATGTTTGTTTGCCTCGTGCCCCCCACTTTAGGTTTTATCAATTGGAAGTCATTAAAACACATGATTTTAATATTGAAGAGGGTATAATTTATTCAAATATAAATTATACTAACAATATACTAATAAATTCTCAAACACGTGAGATATAATCACTCAAAATAGAATTAAACAAAATTTCCCCAACCTCGTGAAGTTCACGAAATCTAGTCTCACGGAAAGAGGATCTATATACGTCTATGAAGAATGTCTGAGGAGGAAGCGGCATCTCCCTTCCTTTGATGTGGAGTGAAGAAGGAACAACATGTCACCGTGCATCCCAGAAGGGGATGGCGTCACACGCTAGCAGTAGAGAGGAGAACAGATGGAACATCGATCTATCCTTGCGGTGACGACATTCTTCTCCGAAGTCTTGGCGTTCTTCGCGTTCTTCAACGAGGAAGTAGAAGTTCTTAAGACATAGAGTTCTCTCCTCAAATATCCTCACACAACCTCTAACCAAAATAAAATAAGGTCTTCCCTTATTTTATTAACACATACAAATATTTTCAAAATTCAAAAACTCAAATCAATTAAAAGAATTAGTGTGTTGGCATAATCAAATGCAAGGAAAGGGAAAGTCACCCAATAAAGGGGGAGTTCATGAGTTATATAATTTTTGTGGGGGTTTTTGAGGAGTTAGGAATGTGAGGGCTTGGGATCGTGTGGGACCCTCCCCATCTTTATCCTCTCAAGGTTAGTTAACAACAAGTAGGTCCCACCCCCAACTCCCTTACTTAGGATATATCTACTTAGAAAAAAAGAAATAAAATTTGTAATGAAATTTTATTTTATTCCTCACTAAAACCACATTTTTAACAACTCCTCCCGAGAAAACACCCCTTCGGAAAAGGTGCTCTTGATAAATTACTGGTGTTGCGGTTTCATCGGTGCCCTCAAATTTCAATTCCAAGCACCAGTTTAAAAGTTAGAAAAACCCGCTCGTTCATTCATTTAATATACCTGATATAATCTTTGAAAATTGATTCCGGGTACATTGGGCCTCGGAATCAGGTGCCATCAGAAACTACAGACTCGTAAAATTCCATATAAATTAAGAAATAAAAATTTCCTTGAAATTTTCATGTCTTTACAAAAAGGGGATATAGATACTCTAAATGTTTCTGATATCTTTATGCAAGACTATCTTTTCAACATGAGAAAAGTAAATCTCATGGGATACGTTTTTGGAACAATAAAGAATGTTAAGTCAGGAAAAATTAAGTCACATATGATCATGTATCGAGCTATTATTTCAAAGATCATTCTTGAGAGCATGATGTTTTGAAATATTCCTTTGAAAGGAAAATTAAAAGAGTTGAAGCCTTACTGGATAAGTAAGAGTACATTTAAGAAGTTAAATGTATGTTTTGATCAGAAATCAATGCTCTTTATTAAGGATTTAGAAACCGAATTGGAATAGAATCAATCAGAAACTATGCTAATAAAAAACTATCCATCTGTTGGTGCTCCTCAAAATTCATATCCGCAAACCAGTTCAATGACAAAGAAGAAACCTAAGTACATTAAGGAGGTTGTGGTAAGGTGGAGAAAAGTAAGATAGCAGAGAAAGGAAGGTGATCTGAAGATTGGTCTTGAACCAACTGAAGTCTTGGCTGAAAGGATAAGGGTTGAGGATACCCTTCAGGCTGAAAAGAAAAAGAAGACTCTTTTAAAAATAAAAGCTCTGGAGTGTTGTAACGACCCAATCTTTTTGAGTATTATATTAACTTACTCTTAATGATTTAATAAGACCTTAATGGTTAATGCAGAAAGGGGAGTTGATGGCTTCATCCAGTAGACTCAACCCTTATGAAGCACACTTATCAGAGCTTGGGAAGGAGGTAGCATCTGTGGGCTTCGCTTTGGACCAAGCCCAAGCCGAACTCCAACATGTCAAGCTTGAACGGAAACTCCTACGGGAGAAGTTCAATTTAGTAGAGATTACTACTAGGGCAATATTATCTGAGCCTCCCTCAGATTCCCCCACCATAGCACACCTTACACTTAGGTCATATGCCGGTGTTATAAGGGGCTATGTGACGAGACCCTAGCTTCTTTGTGTAATCCTTTGGGACGAATGAATTGAGATTTCTTCATTTAGTGATGTTTGTGAAATTTCAAATGTCCGGATAATTTTAGAATGTATTTTATTTATGAATTTTGAAAAAAAGGATATTTTAAAATATTTATGTAAACCCTAAATAACTAATGATGTGTAATGATTTTCAAAAAATGGCCTTCTACAAAAGTGTTCAGTAAGGAATTTGGAGTCTAATAAGATCAACATAATTTTTGATGAATAGTAAATTATGAATAGTGATTTTATGCTTAGGATTAGTAATGTGACCAAATGGATTAGTAATTTCACTCAAAGAAAGTTTTAATATAATTTAGACACCTAGATTAAGTAATGTGATTCAATAAAATGGGTAAATAACGGTTTCATAAATTATTATTCATGTATTAGTTTTTTCAGATGAATAGTGTTTTTTTAAATAAAAAATTTAATTAAAAATAATTAGAAATTTTTTTTTTATAAAAATGACTTTATTTTTGATCTCAGAGCATCGATATTATGTTATGGTAATTTTGGGGGTTTTTTCTGAAAAAAATGAATTATCGATGAATAGTGTTTTTATTTAAAAATTAAATTAAAAATATTTAGAAAATTATTTTTATAAAATGGATTTCATTTTTGAAATCTGAGCATTGATATTTGGTTAAGGTGAAATTTTGGGATTTTTCTGAGAAAGTTGAATTTTCAGTGAATAGTAAAAATACAGTTTTAGGGTTTCGGTATGTTTAATGACATCATAACGGTGTCATGATGATTTCATGAGATCTTTTAAGGTTTGTCCGGCCAAGGGTGATGAATTATTGTTTTGGGGGCCCCATGTGGCCTAACTCCTTGATAAATGCCAAGGGAGAGCACATGGGTTTGAGAAAAGCACATGTGTGGTGTCCCTTGGCCATTATTGCCTTGTCCCCTCACTTTCCCTATAAATACCCACCCTTTCCTCCTTTAGTTTTCACTCACAACTCTCCCCCAACGATGTTCCGGTCTTCTTACCTTCCAAGGAGTCCTCCCAAGGTGCCCCCAAGCCCTCAAGGTCCAAAACATTGAGTTTCAAGAGTCACGTTTTATGGTAAGGGATCCGACCTCGCTCTTTCTTTTCATGTAATTTCTTTTATGTCATTCCTTTTATGATACATGTTCTTATGTGAGATGATTTTATTTTATATTACTCTTACATCCCTTTTAATGTTTATATGATGAGAGATCCCCTCTTAATCTCATCATTTCATTTTATGAAAGTTTAAGTGACGCCGTTAGGCTGCCGAATTTTTAAGGGATCCTTTCACCCTTCTCATTTTTCAAGTTCGATTTTCATATCAAGTCTTTCAAGTTCCTTTTTTATTATGTTGGTGTATTATCTCTATATCTATCATACATATCTCTTATGATCATATGATGAGAGACCCTATTTGATCTTGTCAATTCATTTTTATTGAAGTTTAAGTGACGTCGTTAGGCTGCCGAATTTTCATAAGAGAAATCTAATTTTTGTCTTCCTTCCATGTTTTTCATTTCAAATGGTATGTCCTCCAAATTTCATTACCATGTCCATATATCCTTCTTATTCCGTCCCCCTACTGTTTTATGGATCATTTATGAGTGGGTGACCCATGTCCCCTCTCTTTTCAATGTTTTCTAAAAACCCCAAAACATAGCCGTTATGCTGCAGAATTTTCATCTCAAAATGTCTCTCTCTTTTCTCAAAAATTATTTTTTGTTATAAAGTGAATACTCAAAGCTCTTATTTCTAAAATGGTATTCACAAATATATCAAAAATTTTTATTTCAAATGCTGGGAATTTCATACATGAAACCTGCTCTCCCCTTCCGTGGGTTTAAAGTGACGTAATGATCATGTCTTTAAAGCAGTTTTTAAAACGTTATGATTATGTAATGAAACCCATTTATTTTATGTTATATGGGTTATTTATGAAATGTTTGATGATGATATATGTGGCTCACATGATAATAAAGGCAAATTTAAGGGTGCACCCTGATAGCGCTCCAATGCATTGGGTAATGAAGTAACCACTAGAGATTACAATTTTCACGATACCTTGGTGAATAACCTTGGAAATTTTCAAATGACACCTTTGGGATGGACCTTGGTGATATGTTCATGATTTTCTATGTAAAATTATGTAGCCACATCTACAAGTTATGAAAAATGTTATTTTTATTATGAAATGCCCCATGATTTCTTTCTCATGCCTTAAAGTTCTTTTCATGTCCTTATTGAAGTATCTCAAGATCACATGTAAAATGTTCCTCTTGTTTCCCTTACTGGGCCTTCTGCTCACCCTTTCTTTTGATGTATGTCCCCAGGTTATGAGATACAGTAATGAACCTAGAATGAACTTAAGGAGACGCATTTCAAGTCTTTAAGAAGAATTTTTTATGTTGTTTTCATGTATTATGTTCCTGGTTTCCAAGACACTAGACTTTAAAGAGCCTCAGTTTTGTGTAATGTAATGAAAGTTTATGTTATAAAATGGCGGGATGCTATAGTTGAGTTGGTATCAAAGGATGGTTTAGTTATTTGTGGAAATTAGGATATAAAAACTTTAGGAAGAACCCTATATTAAAGTTTAAATATATGAAAACTTCCTGGTATTTTGGTAAGTATTGAGTAAGTGGTTTATCAAACAAATACATCCCTGTATGGATACGAGAAGGTCGAGGCGGCTCTGGAACAGATGTACATAGGGGTAAAACCCGAAAACACCGCTTTGAGCTAGACTCGAACGGGAACTGGTGCACGATAACGGGCCTTGCTGCACTCTTGGTTACGACACTCCCGGGGGATATGTTTGGTTAATCACAAGCTTTTTATGAATCATTATGAAGGAATTATAGAAAATTGTAATTGTCTAAGCATGAAGTCTTAGTTAAAAGATCCATAAATGAAATAAGTTTCTCACTAAGGTTTTATTCTTTTAGAAAATGTCGGGATGCTATAAGTGTGATGTTTCAAAACTCATGAAAATGGTTGAAGATGCTAGGGCTTAAGTTACTAAAGAAGTATATCAAGAACCCATCATACAGAGTCTTCAAGAGAAAGATAATAGGAAAAAAATGTTGGACGAAATTCAGTAATTTGAAGAAGAGGAAAGATATTTCCTTTTGGAATTCCTTTAGAGCTCAAAGAATAGTAGATAAGAATCGTTCAAAAGATAAAGTGATGGTATTCAACATGTTCCTCATGCCGATCAAGTACTGTATGAATCTTTTGAAACTCCATAAATAATTCATTCCCAAGTGAATCAATGTCCTCAATCTTCTCATATGGAAAAAACAATGGTTATCCATGGCAAAGAGGAAGAAGAAAGAATGGGAATTGAAAAATAAAAAGGAAAACAACTAGTTGTAGATTCAAGCTGATCAAACAAACTAGATTCGTATGATGGGGATATCGATTCAGAACAGACAATTTCTCTCAACAAGAGTGATTACATTGTTCATGTTTTGAGAAGAATTGAGAATACCATTCCTTACTTTCCCAGGCTTCAAGGGAAAATTTATTTCATTACTGACAATCAGAGAAAGAAGTTAGGCTTTGTAAGATAATGAAGAAAGAATGTTTTGTCAGTTGAAGACGATTTTAAAGTTCTATCTGAATGTTAGGCTACTCATAAGAAGGCTTGAAACAGAATGACTAAGTGGTCATACAAAACAGATAGCTCAGTGAATGATCATGAAATATAAATTGAAGACTTAAGGAGGATTTCAAATGATCTCACCATTTCTTTTAATAAGCTTGACAAAGAAACTATTGAATGGATGAATCAATTTCCAAATACCCTTGGGGACGATATTCCTTCAGTGAAAGAGTTGCAAGAAAGGATGAATGATTTTCAGTCTGAGTTTTCTAATGTTTCATATTTCAAAGATGAATTAGTCTTGTTGAAGATACAAAATTCGGTGTTATATAAAGACAACAAGAATCTGAAAAACAAAATTTACACTCTTGAAGAATTAATCAGAGTCCAAGAAGAGACCATCAAGAATCAAGATCAGCTTTTTGCTAACCAACAAGAGCTTCTCAGATCTCAGGTTGATTCTATATCTTAAGATTAGAAAGAAATCAAAAATCTGAAAGTCGTTCTTCATGAGCTGATAAAGAAGGAAAAGGAAAGAGAAATAAAATGACTACTGTATTTGTTTTATTTTCATGAACTCTCTAAATCTATGTTATCGTAATGAGATTTATGTTAACTTTCCCATTGCCTTGTATTTAATTTCTCTAATCCTTTCATGAAACTCAATTTTACTCCATTCTTTTTGTAAATCACAAAGTGGGAGAGTGTTTTATAAAGGGGAGAATGTTTTACAAAGGGATAATGTTTTGAACAAACACTTATAAATCAAGGAAAATCTATGAATAAAATCCTTAGGAAAGAACATACCTAAGGGGGAGTTAGTTATATGCATTTTCTTATTCAGAAGAGTTTCCAATAACTCAGGGGGAGATAAGTATTTCTTTTTGTTTTTACATTGTGTTTTTCTCTTTCAAAAAAATGGAAGACTATTGAGTCAAAAGTTCTCTTTTGACTTTTATATCTTGTTTTGTAAATCACTAATATCTTTTACCATGCTGATCATACTGACCATGCTGATCGTACTGACCATGTTGATCATACTGATCATACTGATCGTACTGATGATGTTTATCGTACTGATCATGCTAATTGTACTGACCATGCTGATCATACAGACCATGCTGATCGTACTGACGATAATGATCGTACTGACCATGTTGATCGTACTGATCATACTGATTGTACTGACTATGTTTACCGTACTGATAATGTTGATCGTACTGATGATACTGATCGTACTGACCAAGCTGATCGTACTGACCATGCTGATCGTACTGACCATGTTTATCATACTGACTATAATTATCTTACTGACTCTAGCAATCGTATTGACCCTGTTAATTTTACTAAGTAAAACTTATAGTACTCATACTTCACTTTCATCATTTTCTTCTTTGGGTCCTTTATCAAAAATACATGTTTCATTTTTATAGTACTCATGATTATCATTTTAATATATCTAATGTTTTAACCAAAACGATGTCGTGGAGTTAGTTATAAACTAATAAAAATGATGTCATGTTTTCTGTTTCAATATGACCGTTATGTTGCTAGGTGTCCAAGTCCCTACGAGTTTTCTAGAGAAATATGACCGTTGGAGGAAATGTGACCGTTGGAACCTGAGGCCTATAAATAGGAGGTCATTTGAAGAAAAGAGAGAACTTTGACACATGTGTGAGACTGCTTATATCAAGTTCTAGAGATAGACACTATGACTTATCTCCTGCTTCGTGGAAAAGCCTTGAGATTACAAAATGTGAACGACTTGTTCTTAGTTTTTGTATTTCTATAAGTGCTTTGTTTTGCTTTGTGTGACCGATCAAGTGATAACGATCGAGGGATGATGGGGATAGGCCGATGGTTCTACTGATCATCGTATCAAGGGATTTCAAGTGATTGAAATATAGTGGTGCCCATTACCTACAAAATCGAGGGCTTGCGGGGATAACAAGACAGACATACCGATCATCATATCGAGGGAATGCAGGGATAGAAAGACAGACATACCGATCAACGTATCGAGGGCTTACCGTGGTGGTGGTAAGAGAGACCTATTATCCTAGGTGAAAGGATAAACCTTCTCTTTGGGTCAAAATAATTGTAATACTTTTACATTTCCATTGCTGTTTGTTTTAAGAAAGGGAATTGAATTTTTTTTCTTTCTTCATTAAATATTCATATGTAATTGTCTCAATTACATTCATACTATTACATATTGTATCGATTGATTCTATAGGCTTTATGGTAGAATCCTTTACTATTGTATTACTCTGATTATTGTATTCATCTTGAATAAAATTGATTTACTTTTCTTATAGTATTACATCATATCCTAGATTTATATTCAATACAATTGTGGTTGTTAGTTTTTGTTGTGAATTGTATAAGTTTAAGATCAGTTAAACTAATTTCTTGTGTTTAAACTCAATGTTTTTAAACCTAAAATTCATCCCCCCCCCTCTTGTATTGTTCTATCTAATATACATATACATCAACATATTAGATCCAACATATGTAAGTAATTTAAACATTGAAATATAAGAATTAATAATCATAAAAAAATCATATGAAAATAATTATTATTCATAGTCATATTATTCAGGATGATAATAAATAATTGTGGGGACTCCGAATCAATGTACGAGACACTCATTTTAGAATCATCATTGAATGTTTCCATTTGAACTAATTTTATTCTATGTCCATGTTCATATAAATATTTAGTTTTACATAATGTGATTATAAAGTCAAATTTTTCAAAATATTTTACATTATAAATAATTTTACAGCAAAATTAATCTATGTTGGTTTTAAATTAATGACCTTTTAACTAAATACCTCATTTTTTTTATTTAAATTATTTATTTTTCTAATAATTACCATTTGTGTCAATGTAGTTTAAATTATACTATAGATGTATCTAATAAAAAATAAAAAAAATTAGAAAATATATAATACATATCTTCTGAATAAATTTAGATGGGTGTAAACTTCAATATTTTTTAATTTTTATTTATAGAATTTTTAATTTCTCATTAATGCACAAATAGAATGCACAATATATATGTTATATGTTAACCATAAAGGGTATTCCATTGGTATCCATAAATGTTATAGTATTTTTAACCTTCATGGTTACGCCAAATTTGTTAATTATATGTAAATTATTCCTATAGTTATAGAAATGTTTTATTTATTCATTCAATGATTTTTTCATAAATCATTATATTTCTCATGCTACATTGATGAACATATGTTTGATGAAAATTATTTTATACTGTACATGGGTGAAAAGTATAACATTTTTAAAAAAATTTCATGAGATTTTAATTGTTTCATTGAAATTATTAAAAAATTTTCTTTCACCTTTGTATTTCAAAGAAAATGGGTTATAAAAATCATTGGTAAAATAAGATGATTTATTATTTGAAAAAAATTTATTTTATCCAAATGTTTATTTTCAGAATATGTAAAGAATTATTTTTATTCATGGAATATGGATTTATTTATTTATTTTTAGGAACTTTATAATAATTTTTTTGGTTATAAAATGTTTTCAAATGTTTTTAATAGGGCTTTATGGGAGTTTTAGGACATGCATTTTGTCTGTAAGAAAATTTGAAATTATGCAACGAAAAGGAAACATATAACATCAAAACAGTTATTTTTTGTCAGGAAATGGATAATAAGAGGATGTTTCCACTCAGTGATGTAAAATTAAATCATTTAAGAGAAATATCTAAATTTTATAAAATTTTAATACATAAATATCCTCAAATGTATGAAAATGTATTCAAATATAAAACACATTATTAAGTAATGTTTATGTTTGTGTCTTTATTGTTGGTATTTTAGGAAAGGTTATGATAAATTTGGATATTAAGATACCATTATGAAATGATAATGTAAGATTTTTGTATACTATTATGTGATTATAGTTTTATGTTTGATCATATATTCAAAAGAATACATACCCCTTTCAGGTTTTATGTGATTGGGTTTTATTGTAATTAATCATACATTGGTTGATTTTTTTGAGTTGAATTTTATGTTGTCATTAAGATAAAAATGAATAAGTATTTTAGAATAATTCCATTTCATTTTTTTGGATTTAGGTAAATAATTACTAGATAACCTCTGGTGTTAAAAAAATATTTAACATTTATGTTTTTAGCTTATTTTATTGATTTTAATATTAAAAAAATAAAAAAAATTTATTGGTATATACATTAAAAAGAACAAATTCAATTTTTAATGTAATAATGACATTCATGTTTTATTTAATATCATTAAAAAATATGATATATTAATTATCAAGATGAATGAAAATAGATCTCACACATCCTTTTTATCCATTATATATTATTTAATCATCACTGTCTGGGATTAAAATAAAAAAAATTAAAACATTTTAAAAATTAAAATCACCTATAAAAAACTATATGATATATCAAATACCTTTTAATTTATTAAAAATTTATATTTTTCATTTCATTTCATTTATTGGATTTCAAAATCTAAACAGATCTATCACATTCGGCTAGGTAAATATAACTAGGGTGTTGAGTATTTCTTTTTTTTTGAGTTATGATATTCGTTATCAAATTTAAATGTGATATCAATATTATAAAATAAGTGTATGATGTCATGACATAAGGAATGAGTTATTTTATTATGTTATAAGTATTAAACCATATTGGGATGATATTGATGAATCCTAAGGTAAAATTTTAAATATTTCATTTAGTTCAATAATGAATTAAAAAAATAATACAACATGGAATAGATAATTTTTTTAAAATGTAATTGATTTAAAGATGTTTTTATCAATGATATTCTAATGTATTATAAAAACTCAGAGTATCATGGAATGACTAATGACTATTTAATTGTGTTTTTTCAAATATTTGGAAACATATATATGTTAGAATCTATATCATTTGTTTGAATTGTAAATAATATTTTGAGTCAATAAACTATTTAAATATGATAATTTGATAAATAAACAATTATGATAATTTGTTATTTTTTATAAAGAAATGATATCCAATTTTTATTATTTTATTTCATCAAAAAATTATTTATATAGAAAACCCTAAATGTTAGAAATTTATATGATGATATTTTTATTTTTGTTGATTATCATATTAATATTGGGAATATTATTGAAATTATATTGATATAATTTTAGTAGAAATGGAAACTCATCAAAATCAATAACTCCCCTGGTCATGAGCCCACGACCAAAGGATACAATTTTGTAATGTGTACTCTGACCTACATGATGTCTGTTATTTTATGATGTTATGTAAATTTAATTATTGACAATGTTTATATTTTTTTGGTAACATGTGATTTATCATATAGAGATCCATGGGGCAGATAATTGATTTAGTGATTTGTTTATTTAAGTCAAGAAGATCAGTATATTTGGTGGAAATTATATAGTTAGTGTATAAAGAATATTATGGGATTTTTTTATTGTGGGTTTATGGTGATTTAGGTTATTATGGAAACGTTTAACAAATTATAGAGATTATATAAATATTTAATTTTACTCTTTTTATTCTTTAAGACTGATTGATGTTATTTATAGATAATTTTTAAATTATCTAGAAAAAATATGTGATCATGTCTGTATATTCATTCTATTTAAATATTATTTGTGTTTATATTAAAGAATTTTAATGGATTATTAGTTATGGAATGATTTATATTCAACACTTTGTTTTACTATTGAATTTTGTGGATAAATTCATTATTATTTCATATGATGATTTATTCATTTTTGGAATTATCATAATTTATACTAACCATTTATATATTGGTTAATATATATATATTTGTGGAATAGCTTGTGACCCCTTTCTTGTAATTATTGGATACGTTAGAAATTTATTTCAGTGCTTCCAATTTAAAAAGATCATCTTTAAGATTCATCATTTTGATTACAATATGAGATATTGGTATAAATTGTATATATGATGAAATTATAGTTTTCATGTAAGTATATTTTCTATTTTCTCTTCAACAATATGATAATGAATTCTTCTAAAATAAGAAAGTTATCATGTACAAATATTTTATCTTATTAGCTTATTTTTTCATAAATATACTACCTTTTTAAATCCTAATTAGTTTCTAGTTTTATGGTCATTATTATTTTCATGATCATTAACTTTATTGATAATAATGAACTCTATCAATCACTATTATTATTTTAAGATTATTTTTTTCCCATGTAATTTTTGTAAAATCCAACAAATGTACTCCTATTTGGAATTATTGTTTTGAGTCGAGATTTAAATGTCATTTTATCATCTATAAAGAGGGTGTTTAATTAAATCTTTTTAAATAGTGGGATTTGATGAATGTTATTTTTTATTATCAAACCATTTATTAAAAATCTCACTTTTAAATTATGAGGATTATTTTTATTGATAGGGAGAATATAAAACAACAATATTAAAAAAAATCTATTTTCAATGGTGTATACGAAACACAACATTGATCCTAAATGAACCATTAAAGATTGTTACTTAAATATAAAAGTTACAACATAGATATTAAATTGGATTGTTTCAAAACGACATCCTAGTTATGATACAACAATAAGGATCAAGAGATAATGACCACCCACGTCTCACCTCCAGTAGGACATCAGTTTGATACTATCCCCAATGGTATAAAATGACTTATATAGGAGGGATTACCCACTATAAAATAAATAAGATCAGGTGATAGGAAACAATATTCTATACAATACCAGAAATATATTATGGTAAACCAAAAACCATCCAAATTGAATTAATAATGTAAAACATTAAAAAAAATTATCTAAAGTAAATATAAATAAAATTCTATAGCAACAACTCAACAAAAACTCCAACCAAGATGGTAATGCCTCGATTTTTCACAAAAATCCTTATGAAAACATGATAATATTTTAGTAGTGTAGGTTGAGAATAATAGGTAAACTCTGTAGGGACATAAAGAAGGCCTCAATTGAGCATATAGAAACAACATTTTATTTCTATAGTGAAGAAACAATAAAAACCACTGGCATCTAAAATATCCATATAACCACACCCAGCCTCTCTATTGTATAATCTCTAAACCAAGAATCGAATATAATAATATATCATCAATATCATAACAATGAACATGATATCACTTCCTCATATCCACTAATTTTCATCTCTCAATACGTATGGACGAACATCACATGCTCCCATCCCTTCTCACATAACATCATTGTCACAGACACCTAGGCCACATGTCACATTATGATACCTTCATAAATGGGGTCTAAAAATCACAGAAACATCCTAAATGTAGACACCTTGACAAAAAAGCACATCACATCTCTCCAAGAGACACTTTTGACACACATCACATTACATCAGTTTTGAAAAAACATGGGAACACATCATATCCCTCATTTAGAAATACAAGCCACACATAACCACTAGGTAATCTCCAAAAAACCTCATATCACAAAACCTTAGGGTAGTGTTATGGGGAGGTGGTATTCATCCAAATATATAACTATAATATTTATTTGGGGGAAATAACCCAGAAAATTGAACCTATAAATATTGGTAATGTTATCCAACTCAACTGGGGTGTGTATAAAATGACATACAAATACCATATATATATATAACATAATATCCAACATATGAGTTGACATAAACAATAGTAGAACTCCCGAAATCACCCCCAAGTACCCCACAGAAAATGACTCAACCACTTCCACCACTAAACAATGAACCATGCAACCACCGGACAAGCTAGACAACATTTCAACTTTTAGTATCAAGATTCTACATATTTATTCCATATACATTTCACTTAACATTATATTATTAATAAAATTTATAAATTCTATTTTCCATTTTTTAAAAATAAATTTATTATCCCACTTGTTTGTCTCCCAGAAATTTTTTTCCTTTATCATCACATTTCATCCCATGGAAGCCCGTCATTTTGGATTAGTTACATACGATGGAAAAGGGTCTCATCGCAAAAATTCCATCTGGAGGGAATATTTTCAATGGTAATTGGTATCCTTTGCCAAATGTTTTTTCGTGCACTATGATTCCAACCATGGGAAGGTTATATGCAATGGGTGGTTTCCACCCACAACAATGAACCATCAGATGATTTTAGCATTTGCAATAGGTCCCACCGCATATGCAATTTTATTCCCCCACCCCTAATTAAGTAAATGTTTTCATTTAAAATTGGTCCCGTTGAATGTTCTATGTTGGTATTTAGGTATTTACGATAGTACCCATTGAAAATACCAGTTTAATCACTTCCCCTAGTTAATAGGTTCTTTGTAATTGTGTTGGGACCCATTATAGATACCACTATTTGTGACGGGAACCATTGTAAATATTCTATCCAACATATTCCACCATAATTTTATTTTAATTCACATATTATAAACTACATGTTCTATAATTAAGGAAATTTTTATAATGAAATGAGTAATCAATTTTCCTTTTTAATCAGCTAAAACATGGCTTTGGTGGAGTTCCAAAATGATGTATCTCAGATGAAGAACATTACATAGATCATATAAATGTTCTTATCAACTATAAATAAATGAATCAATTTGTACTTTTTGTGTTCATATCACTTATTTTATTGTCATTGTTACAATAAATTAGTTTCATTTAATTTTTAGGTGATAGGATAGTCATATTAGGAAAAAAAGTCAAAAAAATTAAAGAATCCTCCCATGAAGAATGCTGAGAAAATAATTTTCCAACCTATTTTAAAAACCGGTAACATAAATTATTTATGTTTTAATATATTAAATAAATTTATTACTTGTTCTATTTATTATTTAGTTTCAAATAATTAGGTATTTCAACATGATGATAAAAAAGATAACTGATTGTGTGTATTGAGTAACCCACTATCCAAGATGGTTAAATATTATATTGTATACGCGGTGACTGGTTTTAAATATCATACATGTGAATATGGGGTGTAAAAGAAAAATTAATAGTGGTGTTTTCTTGAGAGGATCTTATCATATAGAAATTGAAGTTGACTTTTACAACATGCTGGAAATTGTTTTTGAACTTTGTTATTTAGGATATAATTACATAACGATGTTTAAATGTTAGTGGTTGAATAGTGAATGAGTATTTAATATTTATACGAGCAATGGAATAATAGATATTAAATATAAAATAATTCATAAAATAAATGAACCATTTTTATTGGATCATCATGCACATTAAATTACTTGTGCAAATTACTATGCCACATAAATAGTGTTTTTTATTGGGGGAATAATAAAAAATAAATCTTCAGAAAAATGTTTTATCAAATGTGAATGTGGTTCCTATAAAGTGAAAGGAATTGAAAATATTCAAGTGACTACTATAAATCCATTTTTTTCATAAAGATACATGAATAGACACCCCATAGTGAAGGGCTTATCGTTACAATGAAATTAATTATGTAACACATGAAATTGAAATGATAATAGATGATGAAATTAAAACTCATATGGAAATTGATGATGCTGATTAGGAATATGAAGACATTGACATCGTCAGAGATGATGATGATGATGATGATGAATATTGATTCAATAAATTCCTATGGTAATAATACATAATATATATCTCTATATTATAGTTTTTGTCAACAGTTTGCTAACAATAGTCATTTTTGTGTTTTAAAAGGACTCAGATCTCTATCATGAGTTCGAGGAGGGTGGTATATTGGATGACTAGGAGGATGATGGATCATTTATCCCCTAGACTACTGGAATTTTAGGGAGGACTCAAAGGGGGTGTGGCCTTGTGGGATTGATGATTTCTAACCCTATCTTCATGCGACGTCCACATCTTGGCTTCAATCCACACATGGAGAGGTATAATTAACTTTGTATTTTATTTAGAGTTCATTAATTATAATGAGATAATTTAAATATTAATTTGTGGACCATTTGTTGTTTTTTGACCACTTAATGCACATAGATATTGGATAGAGGAGTTCTATATTATGAAATTATTTTTCTAGCACATGGGTTAAATGTGATCAAATTATTGTACATTCTCATCACCTCTTGTTCAACCATTGGGTGGTGTATAAAAAATAATATTTATTTTGAAATTTATTTAATTAATATCAAGATTTAATTATTTTTTTATATTTTTTATGGTATCACATTGATGAGAGCATGTTTGAATCGATCTAGAAGGAAAGAGTGGGTTGTATGCATGGTCCTTGTCATCATATAATGCACAAGTTGAGGAGGATATAAATAAGAAAAGGAGGAGTCACTGAGATTGATCAGTCTTGATTCTCCTACTAGCATAATTTGATTTCATCTCAGGTTTAGGATGGATTATATTACCATAGGATGAGTGGTTGTTTTCAGAGGACATAATCAGTAGGTCAACAGAACTGGGGAGAAAGGATATAACACATTGAGTTGGTAGTCATATATTCAGTATGCATAGGGAACATATGGTAAGTAACTTTTTAATTAAATTATATAAAATTCAATGTAAAATATTTATTTTATATTCATACATGAAGTAATAAAACATAATATTACAAATTTTAACGTTTCTAGAAGGATGTAAAGTGATCTAGTAACTAGAGAGATTATAGGTGACTGCCAAAATCTGATTATGGTTAGTATAATTTGTTTCTGAGTTTTAAAACAAACTACCAATACTATTATAAGTATATGAACTTTATATTGAAAGTAAAAGATTCATATGAGGCCATGAACTCTCTAATATAGACTGAGAGTTAGGCCGAGTACAATGATCAGACTAGTTCACTAAGATTTGATGAGGCAACATGGATGCATGTCGCCCTGTATGCCTTTGAGAAAGGCTGAGTTATTTGTGTCAAAACTTATTTGAAGCATGGGAATTATTATGGTACCATTGCGATGGAGGAGTGTAGCTTGAGAGCATCTCATTGATAGTCATCATCATTTAATACACAGTATTACGAGTAGCATTAAGTTCAGGGTGTGCTTTTAGAGAGTATGTGTAGAGAGCTATAAGAGATCTATCGACAATAGCAGCAGAAGCATGAGGAAATTTTATGGTGGGAGTAGTTGTATAAGAAGAAGACGATGGAGTAAATGCAACATCTAACTCATGGTTTTGGGTTGGAGTTCCTACCACCATTTCCTCTAGCTCCTCCACCTCCTCCAGATAACCCTCCCCCGTAGTGATGTATTTACATTTTAAGAAAAAATATTTGAATGTATTTTTTTAATATTATATATTTACATATCTATATAATGTGTTTTTTTATTATCGAAAATATTTAATTTTATATAATTTAATTATTTATTTAATTTTTTATTATGTTATTACATTAATATTGAATTTTTTTATATTGTTATTTTTTTATTATTTTATTAAAATTATTATTCTATTATTATTATTATTTTAATAACTTTCTGTGAATATTGAGTTTTTAATTTTTCATAATTTTATTATTATTATAATTTTTTTAATATTAATGTTATTAAGATAATTCTTATTATTTTATTAATATTATTAATAATCATTTGAATAATAATATTATTTAATATTAAATTTGTTATTTTAATAATAATAATATTATTATTATATTTAGTTTTATTAATATTAATATTTTTTTTATTTTTTCATGTTATTAATGACAGGCCTGTCGCAATATGGTTTTTTAAAAACTCAAAGAAATTATTTTCAATGGGAAATGTTACCATTGAAAATTGAAATTTTTATGACGGACTGTCCGAAAAAATACAATTTTCCATATGATTTTTTCCACTGTGTAATTTTGATGGGACCCCGTCAGAAAATGTTATTTGTGACGAGGTCCCATCACTAATAGTCAAATTTTTTGTAGTGATATCGAATAAAAATTTGAAAAACACACTATCGTACAACCTTCCAAACTCACAAAACCATTACATAAACACCACACATCTACCATTGGGACAGATCCACATTTCCCAGGACATCTGACATTGTCAACCCCTCATTGTATCCATCCTAAAAAATTATCACCACATACCAAAAAAAAATCCACTACACAACATGATTTGTACCCCAAAAAATGCCACAACCTCATCAATCCATATTTAACAACATTCCAAATCACATCCAGGATAACCAACCACCACAAAAACACCATATTCACATCACTACCCATCCAAAAACTATTTTCACAGAAAAAAACCAAAACCACATAGAGAAAAAACATCATATATAAACCAAAAATAACATCACAATCTGACATCCACTATTATTTTGTGGCATTATCACATATATATTTTATTTAGAATGTTTATTATCACAAAAAACAATATGAATGGGGACCAAATACACCCTTTTATGCTTTTATTTAGCATGTCTTTACCCAAAAATATAGAAAGGGTCTTTACGTTATAACCACTACATCACAATCAATTCCCCAACATCCATTATTTTCTTAAATGGAATAAGGCATATATAATAACATGAAAAACATACAATACAGAATTAATTCTTGTATCAAATCCATGTTTCCATCAATTTTAGATATATTAATTTTTTATCAAATTGTCATAACCCTTAATGTTACCCCAATGGTAATAAAATTCATAATGATATCACATATAGAAAACCAATTAGAGAAAATGATTTCATACCTCCATGAATATTTTCAATGTCACATCTCATTGTTGAGTGAGGACGAAACATCCTAGAAACCAATGTCACATGATGATCATAAGGATCAACATACACTTTTTCTTTTTTGTAAAAAAATAGAAATCATAGAAACCCCCAAACCATAACCTCACCACTACAATATATCAATGATAGAGAAAATAAGATGAACCCAATGGAAAAAGATGATAAATTACTATGCATTTAAAATGGGAATCCACCATAACCCAAATATATATGTATGTGATATAGGGCTATAATATCATCCAAAAAATCATAGGCTCCACCTAGAAATGAGTGATAAATAATTATAGTTGAATGCACAAAAATGATCAAAACAAAAGGATTTAAAAACCAGGAACTCAACACAATCAAATCATCTAAGAATTCTTGATGTATAATTCATGTGTTTATAAAAATTCCAAAATCTCTCAAAATTAAAGTCACATTATCCTAATTTAATTGCACATCATTAATTCCCCATTCATTATGGGAATACTATCCATAATGTGCTCCCTACATGAAAACAAGTCATGTATTATACAGTTTCATAATATGAAAACCAAAAATTAACATATTATAAATCATTCAAAATGTGAATATCCTAGAGAAACTCTGATACGCCTCCAATCACCATGAAACATCTTTTATCATAATCTAGAAAACCTACAAAACTCAAATCTATCAATTCAAATGAAATAAAAGGAACCAACAAATGTAAAATTGATATATATTATTGTAAAAAAAAATATCCAATGGATGGTATCGTACCCAAGATACACAAAAGCCCATGATTCATTCTAGAAACATATACTTCATCATTTGGATGGTTTTATACAACATCTTATTAGAATTAATGTAGAATATAATACTAAGGATCAACTTAGATCTAAATTCTTACAACAATTTTGACTAATATCATGAGTAAAAAATAGGATCCTTGAAAGATACTATGGTCCTCAATACCATCTGAAGCCCAGCCACATCATATTTGTATCCCCTTGATAAAATATCTATGACACTAAACTAACAACCTTCCAAGAAATGAGGCAGTTTCAATAGTCAATCCATTGTCACCCAAACCACAACACAAACTCAAAGATCGTGGGGTAACCCAATGTTGAAATGATTCATGATTTAGTCATATTTTCACTAAGAAACATCTATGTAAAATGAAATACCTATTGGATGATTTTTCTCCAACTTCACCTACTAATAAAGAAGACATTTTTCTAAAAATATATACCACTAACAATTTCATTCCCATCCAAAGAGATTTCCCTTAATCCATGATACATTTTTCCACCATGAGATATACCACAGAAGATATGGTATATTACTCAAGTTGATAACCCTCCCACATATCCTCTAGGAAATAAATTTCCCCTGGAACAACACTTGATTCAAACCATCCTCTGAATATTCCTCAAGAGTATCAACACGGCTAACATGATCGTGAATGAAATATTCATATGAGTTTATCTATCAATACATATCTAATTTTTACATCAATGTGTATTATTATACAATCTAATAAATATAACAAGTACTAGTACTCAATAAAATGTAATAATTCATCATTGTAAGATCCTCTATTCCTTTTTATATATCCAGAAACTCCTAATATTCTTTCCTCTATGAAATCTATCTTAATATATTGTGAACTACATTTCCCATCCCTAGAGTGTTATAAAGAAATTAACCATAATTAAGAAGAAACAGAATCCACATACACTGACATAAATTTAGATCCCATTGAGATAAAACATATCTTATGATCTTCTAAATTGTGAAAACTTAATAATTTTAATTGAAGAGGTAACTCAACCATAAAATTTTGGTGGAATCAAAAACAAAAAAAAAATTATAAGAGGAATATATAGGCTCAAAGTGATGTTACTTCCTAGTTGAATAAAGGATCACCACTCTCTACTGCATCAACATGCATCCCAATAACAATGGAGGCGCATCACCTAAAACAAAAAAACACCATTTTCATGAAACTAAATATCTGTATCATTAACCAAGAACTCTTTTAGGGAAAGGATTAATTCCTATAATTGATCTATTCAATCAAAATCGTAGTCATTCTCGGTCGACTCTATTAGCAGGGATACAAAACAATATAAATCATCTATAAACATCCAATATTACATTTATAAAAAAAGAAAACTAGGAACCTATTCCTCATTTTTGGATGATTCCCATGAAAAAAATTCCAAGACCTTTGATAGGTCCTCATTCACACCCTGCTAAAAACCCACAAGATAAAGGATATTTACCTCTCACATCCAGAAATCACATTTGGATAACATTTTAAAAATATAGTGGTGTTGAAAGACTTTAAAAACAATATTATGATTTTATACATTCTCTTCATTTTACTTCTAGTAGATCAATATTTCATTTATAAATACAAAAAAGAACATATCTATGAAGTCACAAAAATAGAGTTCATAAGCCTCGTGAATATGGATGGTGTGTTCGTAACACAAAACGACATGAAAACAAACTTATAGTTACCATACCTAATTATAATGACATTATTATCAACAACATATCATTCAACCTCAATTGGTGACATCCATATGGTAGATCAATCATAGATAACTCAATGGATTCTATCAATTGGTCAAATAGTTTATTGATCCACAATAGAGGGTAATAGTTAATGATTATTATTTGCTTCGACCTTTAGTTGTCCATACACAACCTATGGCTATCATTGAAATTCTTGGTGAACAATATTGTTGCACCCAATGGAAAAATACTGAGTCATATGATACCCCTCATCATATGATAATCCCCTATAAAACACAACTGATACAACTGTATATACCATTTTTTATTGGGTTCCATCGAAATGAAATATGTGTTGGATATAACTCTATATCGAACTCGTTATCCTGTAAAAGGGGTATTTCAATGTCCACCTCTATGAAGACATTGAAAAAAATACTCCACAACAATTGTAATAACTCCAAACAATGAGTTTTTTGATAACTCTATCAACTGCGATAATAGAGGATCCACATTCCAACCATCCAATAGATAACCTTTCTTACCAACAAACACCACCCCATGGCCCTTCAAATAAGTAAATGAGATTACTCTCCAAAAATAGTAAATTATTTTACACATTAAATACAAATAATTCACCATAAGGATAATATAATATTATTGTTTCTTTAGCAAGAATAATTCCTCCCCCAACCCTATTGGTGTTCCCAATCCCTAGTCCAAATCCATGATACACATGAATAAAACAAGAACATACAACAACCGGTGTTTGAAAAAAAATTCATGCTGGAAAAATATCCACATTAATTCCCAATATATGGACCAATAAAAGATAATGAAAATTAATTATATCATGAATCAAACTATTAACATAAATAGTCTGGTGATAGAAAAAACATACCTCAAACAACTCTCATGTTTGATGGTGTTGCAGCTTATAATGAATAAATCGAACCATTCCAATTTCACTTTAACAATGATTACTACATCTATATACATTCATTGAAGTAGTTACATATTAATTCCAAACAACATGTGGACACGCTATACCAACTATACCGACTCTCAGCTAGTGAACAACAAACAACAGTCCCAACCACCCAAACAACCTCTGAGCAAACTATTGTAGCAGAAAATGGTCATAACAACCCATATAAAACTAACATCCCTAATAAGTCAGATAATGTTGTATAATATCTTATATATCACAATTAAATGTAATGTAAATGTGAACCCCATGGTTGGTTCTAGGAAATCATCTTTCCTTAGAGGTTAAAAATTAACAATTGCAGAATCTTCCCTGATGAGACAAACCCTAATTGAATAGAAAAATGTATCCCACTGCTGGAAGTGTTGAACCCATAAATTTCTTAGTGGAAAAACTAATGTGATCCAAATCCAAATTAATGAATCCACTATATTTCTTATGACTCATTCTATAAATCTAGATACATCAGGAGTGTAAACAAGTGACCACATAACATTTCCATTGGTGGAAGTTCTCCTTCCAACACCATGGTCTAGAATTATCATATGACAAAACAGTTAAGGAAATTTATAAGAGATAGTAAAACATAATATCATTATAAAAGACACTCATATTCTCATGATAAATTAATATAGTCTCCTAGATCATTGATTTCATAATTGTTAAAGACAAAAAATTCATCCCAGATCACCCTCTAAAAGTTTTTCCAAAACTCATCTTCCCCATTGAGGTCAAGGTGAATCATACTCCACCATTGATGTGCATATAATTAATCTTAATAATTGCCAATGGTACCAAAAACTCAGATCATTATCAGTCCTAACATTTATGTTACCTCAATCCCCTTCATCATTTACTCTGTCTCCAAATCCTATACACTCGCCAAATATATTCTCAAATTTTTCTACTGAGATGCACACAAATAATTCATCATTTTCGCATCCTCCTCAATCATGTCATCCCTAAAATGATTAACATGATTTCCATAATTATATGAAACTGCATATGTTAATCACATAATATGAAGAAGTCCAATTCCTAAAAACAAGGCGAATATCTGAACCCATTTAGAATGAAATTTTGTCAAATATTTTTTTAATAATTTTTTGGATTTCCCTAAAAACTCAAAAAAAAAATTTACAAAATTCATCATCCAACTTTTCCCCCCCATAGGTCTTCACATAAAAATAGTTCAATCTAGCATGGTTATTCAATAATCTTAGAGTCCATGCACTCCATCCGAGAGGCCATGGAACCTTTTTTCCAATCCGGTCTCTTTGGGGAATATCCATTACCATGGTAAAATAGTTTTTATAATTCCAACCCATTAAAACCACATAGTGAAAACACTAATAGCCATCTAATCATTCAACCACACTATGATACCCCTGAATTATGACCCTACCTCTAATTGTGTCGCAATAAGGAGAGAGAGATGATGACCACTAAGCCTCACCCTTAGTGGTCTCTGGGTTAGTGACTAACATCGAGGGTATAAAAATCACATAGAAATGGGGTCATTACCCATTATAAATGAAACATGATTACAAGATAGGATAATAATCAAAATAAAAAATCCATTAGAAAATATAAATATAATTGAACCATCCCATAATTTATGAATAATGTAAAACTAATATGGAGAATAATCTCCAAGGATATTAAAAAAAAGATATGTCAATGGAAGTGACTCAACAATTTCTCTATCCTAGATATTAATGTCTACCACAAATCCCAAAATTATCTTGGAATCTAGAAATATAGTTTATATATGTAGGGTCTTCATAACATGTATACTCAATAGGTATATAATAATAGACTCAATTTCAATTTTCAAAATAGACTGACAATGCACCAATAGAAAAAAAAGAACCAATAAGAAACAATACAATACATCTTACCAATATCAACCTCACAATGGATTAGTCACAAAATAACATATCCTATATATTAATATATCATTGATATAACTATGAAGAAATGCTTCCCAATATCACTTCCTCAAATTTGGCACTCTCATGCCCCAAAATTAAACATCATGTCCTCCCATGGATTATACACAAATTACATCACAATAAATTTTATTTGATCTAATGAAACCTCGACCACACATAACTTAACATCCCACCAGTAGATACAAAGTCCACACATCCCATCACATCATATCTCACCCTAAGAAACCCATGACACACATCCCTGCTGGGTAATCTCCAACCCAAACAAGAATCACAACTGTTAAAGGAAGAGCAAGGGGGGGGGGGTAGCTAGCCCTAAGTACCGCCATCATCATGGAAGTTGGGGAAAATACATAGAACAAAGAACCTTTGAGCATTGGTATGGTTATAAAAATTTGGTTGGAATAAATAAAATATAATAAATAGGGAAGATATTTTTATTGAACACAATACATAAAATGGTGGGTTCACACCATCTGTACTAGAAAAAACCACATCACTAACACATACTACACATTAGATGTTTTTTCCACTTCAATCACTATATGTAAGACAATTCCCCCACCACAATAGATAGAAATCATTTCCCACATTCAGTAACATATTTTTCAACATTATTTCATTATCCATATATTTTCACAATACAATACTCATTCATTTATTAATTTAATTTATCTAATTACCAAGAATCAATTTCCATCCCTTATCATTTATATACCATCATATTTTTCTTCATTTATTAACACAATTCATCCCATGGGTAACCTGAATACTATTTCAACCACATGTCGCTACATCTATCCTAATTCAAACAACCAAGACCACAACACTATAGATCCACCAGTTTCACCACACCACAACAACCCAAGAAATATCACCATATCATCCACTAATGACAACCATCATGAAATGATATCACCCCACACCATAAAACATGCAGTATCAACAAATACTATACCTCAACCATAACATAAAATTTCTCACAATAGTAGACATCAAATCCATGCTAACAAACCGCATAATATCTTCAAAAAATACTATAGAACCCAACCTGTCTCTAAAATATAAACACAAAATGATAATCCATACAGGGCACACACAATAAGAATTAACATACACACAACAACAAATCGGATTCCAAAATTATTCAAATTAATTATATCATTTCTTTTTTATTTGTAATGGTTATTATCTAAAAATATTATTTCCAAGGGAAACAAATTAATATATTACTATACATTCTACCAAATTCTATTTTGTGTGAGATCACATAACAGGATATAAAAGTTAAATACAACATAACTTCTATAGTGAAGACAAATCTCCAAAGAACATTTATTTTTAGAATTGGAAACATTCTTTCATAATAACATCAATAATATATATCAAGGTAGTAAATCATATAGGAACACTTCATTCCCATCAATTATAGACATAATAAATAATTATCTTATTACGATGACCATCACCATTACCATAGTGGTAAGAAAATTCATTTAGATCTCTCAAATTTGACAAAAAAGGTGAGAATATAGATCCCCAAACTCCATAAATATTTTTTATCTCACTGTGTACTATAGGGTGAAAAATAATCATACCCAAAAACCTTATTTTCATAGAGAACATGATTAAGGAGGAGTAGTGAACATTATGATCAACCTTCACAACACAAATGGTCTATTAAAAATGAATCCCAAACAACTCCTAGACAAAAAATCACAATCAAAGTAGATTTCTATATGAGGATTAAAGGGGGTACTGAGGAAAAGTGTGTATAAATCTCAATGGTTTTCCAATGTGAATACAAAAAAAACCAAGGATTGATGAAATAGAAGAAGTTATGGAAAATCCTAAAAAATCTCTATGTGTTTTCCTTAAAATTTGAGTAAAATAGGAACATTTGAATGACAACAAATTGGATGAAAAAAGGATTAAAAAGCACATATTCCCCCCTTCAATGTCATGTAACAAATTTAAAAAATATAATTCATGTGTTTCAAAAAATAAATATTACCATAAAATTCATTCCATATAAACTTAATTTAATTATAAATCATGAATTCACATTTCAAGATGTGAATCCATTTCACACTTCACATCTTAAAGGAGAAAAACACCTTAATTAACGAAATTAAAAATTCAAGAATCACCAATTAAAGTCATGTAAATCATTAATGATGTGAATATACTATATCATATCTAGTGAACCTCGACCCACCATGAAACTATCACTAGAATTCATTGAACCCCTGTAATAATCAAAAAAATGTTTTCTTCAAAAATGAATTATTCCTATTTGAGAAAAAATATAATAATTAATTTCTAGAACATTTATAAATTTTAATTGATAAAATGAAATTTATTTTTGATATCAGTATATCAATATTATCATTATATGAAATTATGGTATTTTTATGACATTTCTGAATTTTTAGTGTATAGAGAAAATTGATGTGTCTTCAAAAATTTCAATTTGTTTGTAATAAATAACATTATTTCTTTGTACCATTATATATTTCACATGGTATTAATGATATATTTATTCCATTTTATTTATAATAATTTTATTGATGAAATTTTTATTTATAATTTTCTTGATTTTGATATATGATCACTTTAAGTCTTAAAAACATAGGTTTCTTAAAATTGATTCTTTTTTAAAAAAATTTATCCATATTAATTATCTAAAATATCTCTGAATAATAAATTTATAAATTTATTTTATATATTATATATCTATTTATAATAATTTTAATTCATATAAATATTTTTTATTGTCAAAATTTTATTATATGATCATCTAATTCTTGAAAATGCATTTTCATGAAAAATAGCTTTTAATTTTGTTTTGTACAGTAATTATAAATTTAATTTCTTCCACATACATAGATTGAATTGGCTAAAATTGATTTATTATTTTGAATCAATATAATTAATATTATATAATATGATCAACATAGTTTTTTTTCCTTTATGAATAGTAATAACCATAAATGAAAGTTCACCACTGTAAAAGCAAAAATCCAGTTACAATAAGTACAAAATATTTGAAAAAGACAAAATTTTCGATCTTATATCTTATTACATGAATAAATTTATACCCACTCCAAAATAGTCGCCCTATTTATTTTTCATGGGACACATGTGCATGATACTTAAACGTATAATATTTTATTCAATGAAAATTTGAGGGATTAATTGTGAAACATAATTTTTAAAAATATAATAATTTTTAAAAAATAAAAATAAAATATGTTTTAAAAAAATATTAAATGTTAAAAAATTTGAGGGATTAAATGTGCTACATAATATTTTTTTGATAAAAATGACCATTTATATTGTTTTGAAAGGAATATAATTGAATTCCTTTGTTTCATGTTGTTTTCAATGTCTTATAAAAGAATAGATAAATAATTGATAATAAGGATGATTTATAATAAATAATATTATATTAGATAAATAAAAATTAATAAATATCCTATAGTTAGAAAATCTATTTTAATATGTTTAACAATTTCATCTATGTCCCATTCATTGATCAGTTTTGCTGTTTTAGTAACAATATTGATTCATAAATAGTAAAATATTTATTATTGAAGTTGTTAAAAAGGGTTCACATGGGTTAAATTCAATGTATATGGGAGAATAAATCAACTAAACATTATTGATATTTATTATAATAAATTATTTAGAGTCATAATTTATTTATATTCAAACATTATCATTTTGGAGATATTTTAATATGAAAATTATTTTTTATTAATTTAATAATTTATGAAATTCTAGGAGTGCCCTTATCCTCACTTATAAAAGGGAAAATTCAACCCTATATATTTCACTCATAAAATCCTTTTAGTTAATCAAATATCTACACAGATCCATTTCATACAATCCTTCACATGTCTTATATTTCTTTTTTGATTATAAATCTAACCAATGAATGATTTTTTAAACCTTAAGAGGATGTCTAAATTAGAGGTAACATTTCAAACAATGTGTTTGCATTTTTTTTATCTTATACCTCCTTCATTTTATTTTCAACCATGATGTCATAATAATACCATAATATTCTATATATTGAGATTTATTTATGTTATCATAATAATTAATATTCTTATTGTAACAGCCCAAGATTTTATAAAAAAATATTCTTTTTAATTTTATTAAAGTCTTGTGTTGTACGCTACACCAAAAGGAGCTTGCACAACACGCATCCTTGACTTGCCTTGCATTACACGCAATCACGACCTTCCTCGATACCGTGTGTAGTATGTAATACTGAGTTTCACTAAACAACGATATGCTATTAAAATATTATTAAAACTAGCCGTTATGAATAGTAATAACCACTTTTTAAATTTTAGAAATTTTAACTCTCAAAATGGACTTCATTTTTGGATTCAGAGTATCGAATTTAGCCTAAGGTGAAATTTTGGTACTTTTCGGATAACTTTCATATTCTGATGAATAGTGATAATTACTAAATTATAATTAAAAACAACTTTTTTAATCGAAATAATTAATAGTGATAAATCATTAATTTGAGTGGTTTTAAAGTATATTTAGAATATATTTTTACAATTTAATACAATGTTGGTCATTGGATGTAATTTCACATTTAAACTAGACATAAACAAGTGTCAATCTTTTGATAGATATTGTTTCTTAAAAACACGCTATTTGTTTTAACAACGGGATTTAATTATAAAATTAATTAATTCAACTTTTATGTTATGAATTTGGTAAAATAGACTTCATTTTTGAATTCGGAATATGAAATATAGCTTGGGATGAAATTTTGGCATTGTTCTGAAAAACATCAATTTTTGATGAATAGTGAAACCACTAAGTGGTAGGTTAAAAACTGAATTTTGCATAAAACTTAATTTTACCGCTTCTGTGAATGGAATTTCGAAAATCCGAGAGACACGGTTAATATCAAGGACTAAAATGTGGGTCAATGAGATGAAAATAATTTTTGGTGAATAGTAACTTTTTACTTTTTTTACCACGGTTAAAGGTAAATAGGGTAATTAAGGGTAAAATATGATATTAATATTACCCTAACACATGTCCTAATCCTATTGGACAAGTGTATTTCGACCGAAAACAAACTTAGAAATAAAATATGACCATTTAGGCCCACTTGGGTTAGATTAGGACATTTATTATTAATTTATTTAAAGAAGGGTTAAAAGAGTTAAAATCAAAGTTTATTTACTAAAACATTTTTAATATGGTGTTATACATACGATAAATTTGACTATAAATATTCATTAGAAAGATAAAAAGATTTCCTACATGATGGTATTTTATTTGTAATTTTTAGACATCAAATAAGTTAATTTAGTTATGACACAAAGATGATGCAGTAATTATCTTATTAATGAAATATTGACATAATTGATGTTATAAACACCAAACTAAATATAATTTGAGACTTTTTATGAATTCCAATAATTTTCTAGGTTACTATGATATATTAGTGTTGATTTAATCAACTTGGTTCGAACATATAATTCTGTTATGACTTTCACAAAAATCATGTATCAAATAGTGTCAAAATTGACACAAAATAGTTTTTAAATCAAATATTATATTATTAATTGTTATTTTATTCCTAAAAATCCATGGTTCGGCCAAATGACTTAGATAAGGATATATATATTAATAATAAACAATTTGGGGTTCGTTTGGCATGTTATAGTAAGTTTATTAACCATATAGTGAAAGAAAACAAAAAGACATGGTAAAAGTTAAATTATTTAACTTAGAGTTAAATTTAATTGATAAGGTTAAAATAATGTCCTAAACTTGTCTAAATTCTATTGGTTGATAGGATTTCGACCCCTCCCCATCTTAGATTCGAAATAAGACCCTTTGGAACCATTATAAACCGATTTTGACTTTAATATAAAATAATATTTTGAGATATTCCTAAGGTGCCCCTCTCCTCCCTTATAAAAGGACACCTCCTCCCCCTCCTCCTCACACCAATTTGAGCACTCAAGCTCGGCAAACCCCTGCCATTTTCCCTTATCCACTTCCCTAGAAACATTCTAGAGGTTCTGGTCTTCCTCAAAGACCAATTCTAGTGCCCTAAGAGGAGGTCTCAAAGAGGCACTTCAAAGAAGAGGTAATTACCGTTACCAATTCTTTCATCTTTATTTCTTCTTCCACTTCTTTTTCTTAGGTTGTTTCATTATGAAGTAATAACATCAGTATCACTCATATACTGATATGTTATTATAAGTATGAAACAACCATATTTCACCATCTATCCATCCTACGGAAAAAAAATCATCGCGCGTGCGTACGTACGGAATACCGTCTCCACGCTGTGGTGTAATCTATTTTCCACCACCACCTTACATGGATGGGTATAATGGTGTAAAGAATAACTATACATAGTTATTACAACATCATATTGATTCTGATATATTGTATAATCCACTCCAATTCAATTCAATATTTATAGAAATGATATTATCGCTCGTGCGTACGTACGGACTACCGTCTCCACGACGCGATGAGATTCATTCTCCATGTTAACCATTTAAGAATGATTATAATGTATATATAAGAAATAATAATGAAATATATGACATTATAAAGCTACTGGATTTATGTATATATATACATATGTATGTCATCTACTTACTTCCATTTCAAGACAATAAGGAAAGAAAAACAGCGTTCATGCGTACGTACGGACTACCGTCTCCATGAACGGTGTTTTTTCATTTTATTTATCTATCTATTATATATATATACAGAATATATATGATATATAAATCATATTTTATATTCTGGAAGTAAGTAAATCATGATATAAGTAATAATGATGTCAAGAACAACAAGTCAAAACACCTACGATAAATGAAACGATTTTACCCAAAACGCTTCTTTAACATGGAATTTACAAAAGAACGGGTAATATAATGTCATAAGTGAACCATATATGATATCATAACAATGAATATGATTCTGTAATAAGTCAATGACATTATTTAAATCATTATACAGGAGGTTCGGACACATACGAAGCAAATTGGACCTAAGGTAAGGGAAATATCACAATCTCATTTTTATCCGAGATTGTTTATTCGTAAGTATTTACTGGGGTGTATTTTATCATCCACATCCATGTTCCTTCAATATGTAATATTGTTTCCATCCACTTACAATAGTTTTAATCCAATTTTACACTTCGGAGAGTTTTTAGTAAAGAATATGAAAGGAATCTTTTGTCGCTTTTTCATACGAGGTACTTTTTGACTTTTCCGACAAAAGTACGAAGAATGTTTTTTTAACTTAAACGGCATGAACGGATTTTTACGGTTTTATAAAGCCTTATTTTCATGAAGCTTCCTCCAAAATATTTCATGACTATTTTTAATAAAATCTCTTTTTTTTAAAATTGCATGATGTTTTGTGAAAAGAAATTTATTTTGAAGAAGAAAGGATATTTTCCTCAAGAATTCATTTCAAGTGTTTTATCAAAATTATTTTCCATCTATAGATAATAAAGGGTTCTGTTTCTATCCATATTTTTACATTGATTTGACTATGTTGTGATGGAATTATGTTTATGAATTCCTTTATCTTATATGAATGGTTTTATGATGTCATGGTGTTTTAAGAATCCCATTTTTATTACATGGGTTATGAAATGATGTATGATTTATGATTTTGTGGCACACATAAGAATGGTATCATTATGAGATGGGTGGGACCTATATCTCCCTCCAATGCATTGGGTAATGATTTTATATCTCATGAGATAGACATGGCTGGAATGGTAGGTTATACCGGTTCAGTGAAACAGGACTGAAACGAGGGTTACTCGATTCAGAAAGGGACTTTGTCCACTAAGATAGTCTTGGAAATGAGTCTTGACTAAAAAGAAATGATTCTCTATGATTATGTGTGAATGACAAAAAGTTTCATGTTTTATGTTATGATTATTGTGATTACATTTCCCTGCCATGATTTATCCCATGTTATGAAATTATGATCTCTTTTGCAGGTTAAGATTTCCAAAAGCTATGTTCTTATGTATATGATGTGATTGATATTTCTTTTGTTTACCCTTACTGAGCATTTGAGCTCACCCTTTTATGTTTTCTTTTCCCCAGGATATAAAGAAAGGTTTTTAGGTAAAAAAAAAGGAAGATCTTTATGGGAGATATTGAAGATCTTTCACCACGATTATAAGATTACGTTCCGAGTTTCCAAAGACACTAAACTATTACGATCCTTGTGTGTGTGTTTTTGTTATGTACTAAGTATTCCGCAAAAGTAATGTAATGTCCATGTACGATAAGCTTCGGGTCTCTACAGTTGGTATCAGAGGAAAGGTTTAGTCAACCTTTGGAAACTAGGATGCGAAAACGTTAGTGAGATCCCTAGAGATATTTCTAAGGTATGTCTAGGGATGTCCCTAGGGATAAGTATACGTATAGGTTATAGTAATAGAATTACGCTAACGATCATAGAATTAAACCTAAGATGTTGGATATTGAAGGTACTCCCCCTTTATTATGTTGTTTTCCCTAGCATGATTTTTGCCTCTCACACTATTCTTTTTGGGTTTTAGACGATGGCTGGAACCCGAAGGAACCGTGTTGATCAATGCAATGGATAATGCAATGATTGCCCTCCTGAACAAACAAATGTTATGGGAGATGGAGTGAAAAATCTTATTGCTATACTTACACAAGCTATGAATCATTCTGGACTTCCAAACGAGCAAAGGAAGGAGCAACATTCTGTTGAATCCTTCATGAGGCAGCGTCCACCTTCTTTCAGTGGGTCTACTGATCCATTAGTTGCTGAACAATGGATTAGTACTACTGAAAAGATATTTTCAGTTCTTCAATGTTCTGAACATGATAAAGTCATCCTAGAAGTGTATCGTTTGGATGGAGATGCTGATCAATGGTGGAATCTTATTAAGAATACGAGGAAAAGGGATGAAATTGAGTCTATGGAATGGGACGAGTTCAAGAACTTATTTTTCAATAAGTACTTCCCTCGTATTCTACGAAAAAAGATGGAGAAAGAGTTTCCTGAACTGAAGCAAAGGGATGATGAATCTGTTGGTACCTATGAAGCGAATTTTACAAGACTTTCAAGGTACGCTTCTGGTATTATCATCCAACCTGAAAGTAAAGTTGATCGATTTATCAGTGGCTTAAAACCAAGTCTTCGAAGGGAATTAGCTATAAGAGACTTCAGTAGCTATGAAGAAATTGTGCGTTGTGCTATCAAGGTAGAAATGGAAGTTGGTGTTACATATCCATCTCATGGTTTTGACAAGAAACGAAAGATGGAGTTCAAGGAGAAATCTCAGAATAATGGTGAAAAGAAGATGAATGTTTCCTTATGCACAAAGTGTGGATAGAAGCATGGTGGAGATTGTCTTAAAGGGACTAGAAAATGTTTTAAGTGTGGAAAAGAAGGTCATCGAACTGCTGAGTGTCGAAGTAATGGAAAAAGGGTTTCTAATGATGTGAATAAAGCAAACACTGCAGAGAACGCACCGCCAACACTTCAATGCTTCAAGTGCAAGGAAATGGGGCATTATGCTAATAAATGCCCTAATCCAAGGGTTAGTGATGATCGACATGAGCAACCGCTTAAGGCAAAGGAAAAAAGGGAAGTCACATGCGATCACTATTGGCAATGTTGAATATGACAACGATGTGGTGGAATGATTAAGTGTTTATGTAATGGGATTTCAAAATAATGTTATATCATTGAGTATTGCAATATTTATTGATGTGGTATTCAAAGTGATTGAGATATTTTTTGGAAATAAGATGATATGCGCATAATGAAGACGAGAAAATGAAATGTTTAATAGTATTCATGAGCTCATGATTGATATAAGGACTAAGTGATATCATGGTTTGAGTATATAGAATTTTGAGGATTTTGGTATGTGGAAAGTGTTAACTTTTAACTGCACTCATGTTTTCACTAAGGTATTCATGAGAATACACGATTAAGGAAATGTTTGGAATGTGACCAACAAGACATATCTTATGATATGTGGGGATCAACGACAGTATTAAATCTCTGGTAATCGTTGTCACTATATTATGAGAGTGGACTGCAGTATTATGTTTAAGCCTAAAGATTAGACTGGATTATGTTGGACATAAGTTAGTATTGTTTAAGGATAGAAGTTTTTTCGATATTATTGATGGGATGTTATAGTAATATAGTTTTATAAAAAGGACAACCTGCAGGACAGGCGACAACCCATAGCTCCGGACAAGGCTGTGGGAATCGAACCCACAACCGAAGTGCGACTGGCCTTTATCGCCTACCACTGACCTACAGGAAGTTCCTGTTTAGTAGAAACTAGTTTTATTATATTAAGCAGTATGATATATGAAGTATAAGTCCATTTTAGGAACCATATATGATTAATCCCACTATAGATCGACTTATAAATTTTGCTAACCTTTTGAGACAGATGGAATGACCCGTCATTCTATCACATGATCTGCTAACACTTCACGAATAACAAATTCAACTTCATTTATTTAAGAGATGAAGTGGAAATTGTTAAAGGCACGAACAACAGTGAGATTGTACCAAAATAAAGTAAGTATTTATTCTAATTTAAATTTTTATCTTTAGGGAAATGATCTTGAAAACCAAAAATGTTGTCCTAGTTCTCTTATACCTGATGAATCAGATGGTACCTTAGATCGTCACAAATTTATGGATTTGTGATTATTGGCTTTTCCATAGCCATGTTCTCTACCACTCTCCATCAGAACATGATGGTTAGATTTCTCTTCCATATCCATATTTTCACCTATGTGGAAACCCAATGATTAGTTTATTTGGGTAACCGTTACGTTTCATACTTTTGTTTTTAAAGATTGGTTTTGATATTCCTTTTTACGATGTGGGTTTCTATTAAAGAAACTTTCGAATAGTAAACCATTTATAACCCCGACGAATTTCGAGGGCGAAATTCATTTTAAGGGGGATAGAATGTAACAGCCCAAGATTTTATAAAAAAATATTCTTTTTAATTTTATTAAAGTCTTGTGTTGTACGCTACACCAAAAGGAGCTTGCACAACACGCATCCTTGACTTGCCTTGCATTACACGCAATCGCGACCTTCCTCGATAGCGTGTGTAGTATGTAATACCGAGTTTCACTAAACAACGATATGCTATTAAAATATTATTAAAACTAGCCGTTATGAATAGTAATAACCACTTTTTAAATTTTAGAAATTTTAACTCTCAAAATGGACTTCATTTTTGGATTCGGAGTATCGAATTTATCCTAAGGTGAAATTTTGGTACTTTTCGGATAACTTTCATATTCTGATGAATAGTGATAATTACTAAATTATAATTAAAAACAACTTTCTTAATCGAAATAATTAATAGTGATAAATCATTAATTTGATTGGTTTTAAAGTATATTTAGAATATATTTTTAAAATTTAATACAATGTTGGTCATTGGATGTAATTTCACATTTAAACTAGACATAAACAAGTGTCAATCTTTTGATAGATATTGTTTCTTAAAAACACGCTATTTGTTTTAACAGCGGGATTTAATTATAAAATTAATTAATTCAACTTTTATGTTATGAATTTGGTAAAATAGACTTCATTTTTGAATTCAAAATATGAAATATAGCTTGGGATGAAATTATGGCATTGTTCTGAAAAACATCAATTTTTGATGAATAGTGAAACCACTAAGTGGTAGGTTAAAAACTGAATTTTGCATAAATCTTAATTTTACCGCTTCTGTGAATGGAATTTCGAAAATCCGAGAGACACGGTTAATATCAAGGACTAAAATGTGGTTCAATGAGATGAAAATAATTTTTGGTGAATAGTAACTTTTTACTTTTTTTTACCACGGTTAAAGATAAATAGGGTAATTAAGGGTAAAATATGATATTAATATTACCCTAACACATGTCCTAATCCTATTGGACAAGTGTATTTCGACCAAAAACAAACTTAGGAATAACATATGACCATTTAGGCCCACTTGGGTTAGATTAGGACATTTATTATTAATTTATTTAAAGAAGGGTTAAAAGAGTTAAAATCAAAGTTTATTTACTAAAACATTTTCAATATGGTGTTATACATTCGATAAATTTGACTATAAATATTCATTAGAAAGCTAAAATGATTTCCTACATGATGGTATTTTATTTGTAATTTTTAGACATCAAATAAGTTAATTTATTTATGACACAAAGATGATGCAGTAATTATCTTATTAATGAAATATTGACATAATTGATGTTATAAACACCAAACTAAATATAATTTGAGACTTTTTATGAATTCCACTAATTTTATTGGTTACTATGATATATTAGTGTTTATTTAATCAACTTGGTTCGAACATATAATTCTGTTATGACTTTCACAAAAATCATGTATCAAATAGTGTCAAAATTGACACAAAATAGTTTTTAAATCAAATGTTATATTATTAATTGTTATTTTATTCCTAAAAATGTAAGGTTCGGCCAAATGACTTAGATAAGAATATATATATTAATAATAAACAATTTGGGGTTCGTTTGGCATGTTATAGTAAGTTTATTAACCATATAGTGAAAGAAAACAAAAAGACATGGTAAAAGTTAAATTATTTAACTTAGAGTTAAATTTAATTGATAAGGTTAAAATAATGTCCTAAACTTGTCTAAATTCTATTGGTTGATAGGATTTCGACCCCTCCCCATCTTAGCTTCGAAATAAGACCCTTTGGAACCATTATAAACCGATTTTGACTTTAATATAAAATAATATTTTGAGATATTCCTAAGGTGCCCCTCTCCTCCCTTATAAAAGGACACCTCCTCCCCCTCCTCCTCACACCAATTTGAGCACTCAAGCTCGGCAAACCCCTCCCATTTTCCCTTATCCACTTCCCTAGAAACATCCTAGAGGTTCTGGGCTTCCTCAAAGACCAATTCTAGGGCCCTAAGAGGAGGTCTCAAAGAGGCACTTCAAAGAAGAGGTAATTACCGTTACCAATTCTTTCATCTTTATTTCTTCTTCCACTTCTTCTTCTTAGGTTGTTTCATTATGAAGTAATAACATCAGTATCACTCATATACTGATATGTTATTATAAGTATGAAACAACCCTATTTCACCATCTATCCATCCTACGGAAAAAAAATCACCGCGCGTGCGTACGTACGGAATACCGTCTCCACGCCGTGGTGTAATCTATTTTCCACCACCACCTTACATGGATGGGTATAATGGTGTAAAGAATAACTATACATAGTTATTACAACATCATATTGATTCTGATATATTGTATAATCCACTCCACTCCAATTCAATATTTATAGAAATGATATCATCGCTCGTGCGTACGTACGGACTACCGTCTCCACGACGCGATGAGATTCATTCTCCATGTTAACCATTTAAGAATGATTATAATGTATATATAAGAAATAATAATGAAATATATGACATTATAAAGCTACTGGATTTATGTATATATATACATATGTATGTCATCTACTTACTTCCATTTCAAGACAATAAGGAAAGAAAAACAGCGTTCATGCGTACGTACGGACTACCGTCTCCATGAACGGTGTTTTTTCATTTTATTTATCTATCTATTATATATATATATACTGAATATATATGATATATAAATCATATTTTATATTCTGGAAGTAAGTAAATCATGATATAAGTAATAATGATGTCAAGAACAACAAGTCAAAACACCTACGATAAATGAAACGATTTTACCCAAAACGCTTCTTTAACATGGAATTTACAAAAGAACGGGTAATATAATGTCATAAGTGAACCATATATGATATCATAACAATGAATATGATTCTGTAATAAGTCAATGACATTATTTAAATCATTATACAGGAGGTTCGGACACATACGAAGCAAATTGGACCTAAGGTAAGGGAAATATCACAATCTCATTTTTATCCGAGATTGTTTATTCGTAAGTATTTACTGGGGTGTATTTTATCATCCACATCCATGTTCCTTCAATATGTAATATTGTTTCCATACACTTACAATAGTTTTAATCCAATTTTACTCTTCGGTGAGTTTTTAGTAAAGAATATGAAAGGAATCTTTTGTCGCTTTTTCATACGAGGTACTTTTTGACTTTTCCGACAAAAGTACGAAGAATGTTTTTTTAACTTAAACGGCATGAATGGATTTTTACGGTCTTATAAAGCCTTATTTTCATGAAGCTTCCTCCAAAATATTTCATGACTATTTTTAATAAAATCTCTTTCTTTTAAAATTGCATGATGTTTTGTGGAAAGAAATTGATTTTGAAGAAGAAAGGATATTTTCCTCAAGAATTCATTTCAAGTGTTTTATCAAAATTATTTTCCATCTAAGATAATAAAGGGTTCTGTTTCTAACCATATTTTTACATTGATTTGACTATGTTGTGATGGAATTATGTTTATGAATTCCTTTATCTTATATGAATGGTTTTATGATGTCATGTTGTTTTAAGAATCCCATTTTTATTACATGGGTTATGAAATGATGTATGATTTATGATTTTGTGGCACACATAAGAATGGTATCATTATGAGATGGGTGGGACCTATATCTCCCTCCAATGCATTGGGTAATGATTTTATATCTCATGAGATATACATGGCTGGAATGGTAGGTTATACCGGTTCAGTGAAACAGGACTGAAACGAGGGTTACTCGATTCAGAAAGGGACTTTGTCCACTAAGATAGTCTTGGCAATGAGTCTTGACTAACAAGAAATGATTCTCTATGATTATGTGTGAATGCCACAAAGTTTCATGTTTTAAGTTATGATTATTGTGATTACATTTCCCTGCCATGATTTATCCCATGTTATGAAATTATGATCTCTTTTGCAGGTTAAGATTTCCAAAAGCTATGTTCTTATGTATATGATGTGATTGATATTTCTTTTGTTTACCCTTACTGAGCATTTGAGCTCACCCTTTTATGTTTTCTTTTCCCCAGGATATAAAGAAAGGTTTTTAGGTAAAAAAAAGTAAGATCTTTATGGGAGATATTGAAGATCTTTCACCACGATTAGAAGATTACGTTCCGAGTTTCCAAAGACACTAAACTATTATGATCCTTGTGTGTGTGTTTTTGTTATGTACTAAGTATTCCGCAAAAGTAATGTAATGTCCATGTACAATAAGCTTCGGGTCCCTACACTTCTCCACTTCCTTCAAATGGAAATTAAACCATCATTCTTATGTATAGAGGACTACCGCCTCACAGAATTATGTAATTCATTTTCCAAACCTTACTATTACAGTTTATTATAATAGAAGATTTAATATATATATATATACATATATATATATATGATAATTAATTACATATTTATAATTTCTAAAAAATAATTTATCATATACATTCATATACTTACATGAATTGATTAATTATTTCGTTATTCATGCATATATGTAGACTACCACCTATATTCAGCGATGTCATTTATTTTTCATTAAATGATTATTGGGATGACATATATAATTTTATATATTGAAATATTTTTTTACTTATGATATGATGATGATTCTGTGAAGATAAAATAATACTTACATTATTTCCAGAATGATTATTGATAAATGGAAGCATTACATATGTTTATGTGCCACCTATTGTCTCCATGATCATAACATATTTATTTTTTCAACAACAAAAATATAAAATGGTTTTAGATGTACAATATCTGTAAAAAAAAATTTAGTTATTTCATGATTATTACTGTGTATATGTTGTAAAAATTATGGATTTGACTATAGCCAACATACCAAACTCATTTTAGACATACGAGGTGAATATTATACAAACAACCCATATAGAGATGGTTGATTATGTAATTGATTTTAATAGTAATATAAAAGAAATAATAAACACGAAAAGTTCTTTAATAATTTAAATAATTAACATAATTTTGTTATTTAAGAATATAATGAATGTATGTGACCTATCTGACTCAAGGTAATGAGATTTATTTTAAAAATCATCTGTCAATGTTTCCCATCAAAATCCATTTCTTCTATATCAATGTTCTTGTAAATATTTATTTACACATAAATGGATGTAAGAGGTAAAATATAATAATATATTAATTTCTATAATATGTTATTAAATTCTAATCATTTTAATGTAATACATAATGTCTACTTTAACATTATGCATTTTATTAATTATATAAATATCAATTTTCTATGTCCTTCAATTCCGTCTCCATATAAATAAAATTATTTTATTGATATATATAAATATACATGAATGAATAATAAAAGAAATTTTAATCTTATAATTTACATCCATTCAATGGATTCCAAATTGAATTTTTTTCAGTATTTTTAATCGAAGTACTGATGCCCAACTACCACTTTTCTGCTTTGAGTTCACTTCTTTTGCTGACATTATTAACAAAGTTGTTCCAGAACAACAATTAATAGGTAAATTTCATTACAACTCTATATCTGATAAAAAATAATAATTTCAAATGCATATTTACATAATGTATTAAATAAATATTGTCCGGAAATATTGATCTGACAAAGTATAATATTAAATTTGCTCAATAAATGTGTTATTCAAACACTGATAAGGGGGATACACTTCTCATTAAAAATAGTTGTTTTACATTAGTTTTACCTATTATAGATATTATTGGACATGTGAGACAATCATATCCTATACAATCTATCGGTACTTCCAACCAAAGGATTCAAACTGTTTTAGAGGATGACAGGTATGCATCCTTGACTTCTCACAATAATTATCATATCATATTGCTATTACCAACAAAACTATTATAATATATGCAGAGGCTTGCAACTAGACTGTATCTTGTGGGGGAAGTATGCCAACATAAAGGCTGAGTACTTGGAAAACACCATCGAATCCTCTAAAATACTGATCTTGCAAATGGTCAGGGCCATGCGACTAAGCTGTAATAAATGTAGCTAAAAATTATGAAATCATTCATAATTAAAACTATAATGTTCAGTAGGTCAATTAAAAATGTGATTATAATGTTAAGCATGATCTATCATATTGGATTAACAATAATTTAATATTTAATATATACTTGAAAAATTAAAATTTAATCAAACTACAGATATCCAATAGCTATTTTTTTCAAACAATTGAAATTTGTTAATGGAAACGTAAATTTTTAATGTCGCACTAGATTATGTCTTCCAAAATTCTATTAGGCCTTATTGAAAAATACAATTTCCTAACATCAGTAATTCCTAACTACATATTTTAATGTTTATAAATTATAGTTCTTCTGTAGACAATGTTCCACACATTGACCATTTTTCTTATAACTATACACTTCTATATCTGCTTATGCTCTTAAACATGTTCTAGCATCTGTTATTATCACCACTTCAATAAATTCCTCAAAAATACTACTGAACATGGACATCCCAGTAGTCCAGAACTTAAAAAGTAGGTATGATTATAGCTAATATTTTTCTATAGCAATCACATCTACAAATACCAACAACATGATTCACAACTACTTAAAATGTTGTTTTCTGTGATGCATTTTCTGCATTTAACAGATCTGGGATCATTAGTCATTCGAAATTTCTAATTCATCCATCAAAAAAGTCAAACTGTTTGGTTACAACATTTCTTTATTGGTATAAAAAAATTATTACTGATGGGAAAAATCTTCTAGAGGTAAGGTAAATATACGGATTTAATTATTTCACTATGAGGTATACAACACTATTTCATGTCAGACATTATTTCATGAATATATAAACATATTAACATTTATCACTCAACTGACAAGATGAATGATTTACTCTACAATAGTTAAATTTCAAAGCACTCATAACTGTTATTTTGGATCATGCAACTATTGCATGAAAAAAGTTCAATCTGCGGATGGAAATATCTGGTACCAGAATTGTAAAAAACAACCATGATACACAACTCCAAGGTATTTATTTAATGTGTTCCTTAATTGATATATATTACTTGGGTCTAGTATTACTAAATGAATTTTATTTTTCTGATTTTACCTCATGGATTCTTACAACTATAAATACTATAGGTTTAGAGTTCAACTATAGGTGAGAGATGAAATAGACTAGCTGTCTGTCGTTCTCTTCGACAAGCACATCATGCAACTCATATGAAAAACAACTTCTCAGTTGAGATATTCTCAGATGCAAGTAATATTATGGAAATATTTTTTTTCTCCTTTATATATTTGATGTTATTTTTTAACTCACAGTTCTATTTCATTACATAATTGGACTAGGATGAGTTTGGTTTTCCCCCAAAGTTAATCATTTTCAAAACAAGAATAAATCTTGGTGGCACTAGATGTCATAAATCAAAACATTCAAAATCAAAAACATTATTCAGAACTGAACACATGCCCATGTCTCTTCACAAGTGATAATTAAAGTAATATCAGCACCTATCATCAACATTTTGTAGACAGTCAGGTAAATAGAGTAATTACTACCCAATTATTTAATTTGAACTGTTACAAATTTCTTATTACAACATTATCAGAAATTTTATTTCGACGTATTATTTTATTCTTCCTTATTTAGGATTCCTTTTACTTGAAAACCAATCACCACATAACGATGATATTCATTTCACCGATATGGTTTAGGAACATCACCATGATGGATCATCAGTATTCAACTTCAATAGTGGTGCTGGATTCGATACAACAAGTACAACTATATATTCAACTCAGGTATAGTTTCTCTATATTCATTTATTTTTACTATTAGTGTGTACATTTTTTAAAAAATATTGGTTTTTCCTTCATGTTGTTTTTTTTATTTCATTAAAAATGCAGTACATTTATTTTTCTGATATCCCAACTGTTAAATATTTTATTGTTGCTTCATTGGTGTGTCTTATAACTGCCGACTACTACTCATTCATTATAATGAAATCTTCATGTAGAAAAACCTAATAAATGTCTTTGATGTTGAAGATGCAGTCGAACGCAATGACTCACTACCTATAGACTCCACTCCAACGGATGCCAATGAACTACATCTCCATATAATGGATAACAAAAACAAAAAAGCTAAAAAACTAAACTGACTGTATACCCTAAATTTCCAAGGTAATTGAGGCCTGTTAGAAAATCATTCAGTTTCAACTTTCCATTTTCATATTTGAAAATATACACATACTGTGTGATGTCTCTTCATTGAGAAATGGTTGCATTTTGGAAGGAGTTGTGAATTTAGGACCTTGCTATGGTAGTTAATTTTTATTTGAAACAAATATTTTAGGATTAGTAATGTCTGTACAGTTTAATTAACTTACTTACTTCCAAAATCCTAGCTCTGTGATGTAGAAGATTGTTTACAGTCTTGGGTTTTCTTTGGTTTCTTAATTAAATAACATTATCAACTGATAAATTCTTCTTTCCACCTCTAAAATAACAATATAATATGAATATAACATTGATGTTTGGTGATGAAAATCAGCATAAAGTTACATTTTTGCATGTAAAATGTTATTTATTCATACATATATGTGTTATTTACTTACACTAATGTAGAATTACCTATTTCAGGGATCAATATAACTATCTACAAATAGGGTGAATTGCTGCTGCTCTGCATCAACGGATCACGGTTATACTAGGAGGCTATTTAATTTTTCTTATTCATATTTCATAACTTTGACCATAACTGTAGTTTTACTAATATTTCACTTCTGATATATGTTTCTGAAAAATGGATCTTGTAATCTGTTTTATCAGGTGACTTAGTTTTTATTTTATATAGTGTATTTATTTAAGATCATTGTGAAATTCATTATATGTGGTCATTGGATATTTTTGTCGCACAAGATAGTTTATTCTTATAATATTATTTTTCTCCTCTGCCATTTCTTCCCCACTCAATAGAGATGGATTTATGTTACTGCATTTGGTTATAATTCCATTGTAATATCGGGCTAGGTTAATTATATTTTCCCCTATAGATTTTCAAACATATAACGAATGTAGCTATCTCAAATATATCACACCAGATGGACCATTTTATTCAAATGATATCAACTGAAACAAGGTACATTATTCATCAAACGCAGATTGATTCATGTTTATTCCATATGCTTGCGTTATTTTTTTATCATTTTTCTTAAATGGAAAATTTTCCCAGCAACATAACATTCGAAAGACTGAGAAATGTCGAGTACATAAGGCTTCAACAATTAGCACTATCTAGGATGCATGTACTAACCTACAGGAATCTGCATCCTATGGTGTACTACTCAACCGTGGACTCTCCTAAGATAGTAAGGCATCCAATTTACATCCATCTTTGAGTAGTGGTACGTGGTATTCATTATGGTCAACAAATAGTAATGGCATCCTTCCTTTACTCTCAAATTCTCAGTAACCACACCTAGAAAACAAGAGGGGATACCTAGAGTCGATTAAGTCCACACATATTCCCTCCAAAAACTAAATTATGACATTTATGGAAGCATCTCATTACACTATGTACCATAAAATTACATTTTTCTTCAAAACTGTAATTACATTTCATCATAGCAGGGTATAAATTCTGAGTTTTCCAACTATGTTGTGAAGTTATATCAGACTCACTATATGAATTATGTGATATTTACTGATTTCATGTTCAAATTCACTTATTATTTCTATTCCTTTCTTGCATATATTTCCCTTGTATTGATCCAGTAAATTATTAAATCCTTGGAAAATTTTCACATCCTGATCTATATGATGTTATAGTTCTAGGATGATTGTATAGTTACCAGGATTTATAAATGTCTGATGTACATCTTCATATATTATTAACCAAATAGTAGTGATGACATAAATAAGGTATCTATTTTACCACCAAATGGAAATCTTCATTGGTAGTTACAGTATACAATTCTGATACATTTTCATGCAAGATGGATGATGTACCATGTTTATGAAATGAATACATGATCCTTTGTTTCCATTAGAAGACAAGGGGTAATTTTTTACTGTAGTATGTAGTCATTGATTGGTATATTTATTTTCAGTTACTCTGTTTATTTAGCATCACTAAATGATGTTGTTTCATGCTTACTATATTTCGTGGAATTTCTTTCTACATGGAGTAATTTTGAAATATGGTAATCAATATATATATTCAATTGGTTTTCCAGTTCTGTGTAATTATAATTGCACTACCTGAATTTGTTTTCTGTTACCTCATGGAGAGTTAGCATTGCACTGTTTTTTTTTCTGTTAGAACAGAATTCTAGTGCAATGTTGTATCATGTTATTAGTCTACATCATAATTTCATTTAGGGGGGATCATAGTGGAAAAACATTAATAATACAGATGGTTCCAGACAGGGATTTTGGTCCTATAAATTTTGTACCCTGAAAAACAATGTGGCGGTAGAGAACTTCTAGGCCAGTGGCCAACGAAGGTTTTCATATGGAAGAATCGTCGCAACAATGCCACCCAATCTTGGTACGTCAGGACCCTTTATTTTTTTAATACAAGATATGTAGTCATGTAATATGCATCCCATGTTCTCTCGGTATTGGAAGCATAATGGATCCACTATTTCATCTTCCCCTGCATTTACTGGTTTTTGGTTTCATAATATGGGAAGATGAAATGCAGCTCACTTTATATATTGGAGACATACCCTTTGCCTCCAAACCCATGATGGTTTGATGGAAAAAGTAAGCAACTGAAGTCCCGCAACTCCCCCACACCCTAGAATCGAATAGAATCAGACCATACTCTTGGTCACCCTCCACCCTCTCGTCCAAGTCCATCTATGGGATCATGGACCGATGGTCTTCGATGTCCACCATCTTTCCATGCAATTCATCAGCTGAATTTATTCATAATCAAACTGACAGTGTCCAAAAAACCACTTCTCAACCATCAGAACAAATTTATGGACTCATGTTGCTAGGTCCAGGGGTTTATGCAGATATATATGCTACGACATCCATCAAGAAATATATCCCAATTTTTGGGCCATGATCTTTTACATGGGGTTTTTCCAAAATATCCCTTAATCTCCTCCTATTAGGCGTGAGGCCAATCTACTAGTTTTCTTTTGTTTTTTTCATGGATCAATGGTGGTTCACCTCATTGTGTTTTATTTGGATAAGTCTTATTGTTTCTTTTACAGGTAATCTCATGGAAATAATATTTTGTGGGAGCTTTACATGAGCTTTGCATGTCTCTAACACAAGGACAATGATTATTATCTTCATCTCTATGCTTAAGTTGGGTTACACACTATTCATTGAAGATTGTTATGGATTTATGTTATTATGGTTAAAATTGACTTGTCACACCCATGTTCACAAGAACAAAGATATTTGCAGTTTTTATACCATTCTAATCACATGAAATGTCATATCAACACATCAGATAACAACGAAAAAGGGACCGAAGCTATGGAGGAGGGAGGAGGAGATGACATGGGAGGGTAAAGTGGATTTTTGGCGACAACCATGAAAATAGTGGGATTCATTACAGCAAGAGAAAGAGGACATCCATGTAGAAGCTAACGAGGGAAGTATATGGAGTGTAGATGGGTCATGAGGACATCAATGTAGTAGCACGCTGGTTTTCATTGTAGGATTCAAAAGGTAAACTTCGACATCATTTATTTTTATTTCTATTTAATAATTTTATCTTATCATTTTTATTATTCTACAAATTCTGTTGTTCTTATTGTAAACATTATTTTCTATGTAGAAATGTTTTTAAGGCATTTGATGTTGGATATTTGTACACTTTGACATAATTTCTCGGTGAAATAAAGGCTTAGGATGTATGTTTTGAAATGTAAATGTCCATTTGAATGTTCTTTTCCTTCATGTTCATTGGAATATTATGTTGTATATAGTATTACTATATAATAATTCTTTCATGTACTTGTCATTATATCTTAGTTACATTAATACTTATGTTATTTCATTCATGTTCATTTTTTAATGTACTTTTCTAATTACTATACATTTGTTCTAGTTATTCATGTATTTGAAGTTGGATACTTAAATTTTTTTCTACACTATAACCTATTTAATTTTCCTTATTCTTTTATGATTTCATACACATAAATTTCATTTTAAAAAAAAATTTCTTTCTATTGAATGTTATCCACTATATTCTCTTATATGTTTTATATGTTTTCAAATAATTTTACATTCCTTCTATATTGTCCTATATGTTTTCCTTATATACTCCATCATGAATTTTTATGGTTTATTTTGTATAGTGATGGTATACTAATGTTTTCCTTATATATTATCATATATTCTCCATTATGTTTTCAATATTATCCTACATAATTTTCTATGTTGTTTTTCTTATTTTCTTATGTTTTATATTTTATATATTTTATCCGGTTATAGTTCAATATTAAATATCACATCTTTTTCAATATATACAATATTGATGTTCTTTATTAATATTGAATTATAGTTTTCTCTTATTGAAAGTAAGCAATGAATGTATTGTCGTGCGAATGCATGAGTAAGTACTAGTTACATTAATTCCAACATCATAATCATCAAATTTTTACTTATTTAAGATCATTTTACATTTGTATTCATAATATAGCATAATTAGTTAGACCATTATATTTCACATGAATCAATCAAAAAAACCTCTTAAAAATAATTACATTTGATTTAAAAAAAATTCATGAAATATGATTCTGTCAAATACCCCCAAAAATAAACCATGATTGTCCTCGATTATAAAATATCAACCTGGAATTCAGAGGGAATCAATATTACTATTATTCAAATTTCAATTTAGTAAAACAAAATAATTATCAATGGGAAATAAAATTTTAAAATTCTATATGAAATTATAATTTTATTTATTAATTTTAAAAGAAATAGTCAAATCATAATTTTTAATTTTTCGCATTTTAATTTGATGGCACTTTCCCTCCCATTCATCCATGTTACTTTATTTGTTATTATTATACATGAAATAATGATATATGCCACATGATCTTGTTTCTTGTTTTACAATTAAAATATAGATATGATCATTTATGGAGAAAACACACTTATCCAAAATATTGTAATGTATGTACACAGTCTAAATTCTATAAAAAAAGGGAACAAAAAATCTTGTGGGCATTAAAACCATTGTTCATGTTAGATTGATGCTTAATGACTGTGGGAATTGATCTGAATATTCAAGTCTCAAATAAGGATTTCCACTCCCTTGTAAAAGTAATTTTATTAAAAAATTGAATCTTATTGAAATATTACACTTAAAATAATGAGAACCCACACATTCTTATAACTCGATTTAATGGTCATCGATCAAATAATTCCTAAAAAATTATTTTAACCATGTTAAATTTCTCACTAATTTTATAATTTCTTTTCCAAATTAACCATTTTAATTAATTTTTTCTTCACCTTTTTTATGTTTTTATTCATATAATATATCTAAAATATCACACCTAACATAAAATGATAAAAATCATTGTTCCATTAATTGTGAATTTTTCTTCTTCTATGTCACAACAAATTCATATTTTTTCATTTTTTATTCATGAAGGGAAGTGTATGAAAGTATAATGAATAAATCAAAAAACATTCTTTATCCCATTAATTATCACCCCTATTGTTATTAATTAAAAATTATATCATTTCTTCTATAAAGACAACCTTCTCTAGCACACATCATCGTTTAGAAAATCAATAAAATACTTAGAGGAGAGTGAGAATGGAAAAAATGGAATAAAACATGGATCATCAAAAAATATCAATCTTTTTAATTTTAAAATAATCTAAGTATTAATATAAATATGGTTTTCAAGGATAGAGGATTTTTACAATAATATATTATTATTTTAAATATGGTTTTTCAATATCAATGAATTCAAAAAATGCTTGTTCCAACAGCCAACATGCCCCATGAATTGTCAGGAAATATGGAGATTATAAAATATTAAGTACAAGGTCAAGAATTCCACTAATTAATGGAACGTATAATTTATCATAATCAATAATTGAATGACAAGCAATAAAAAATTAAATTACCTGAATTTCATAAATTCAACACATGAAAATTGACAAGGAAGTTTCGTTGTGAATAAACTAATTCCCTAAAATAATTTTTCCTCAATATAATATCCATGATTCACTTTATTAATTCAATTATCCATTTCACACATTCAATATCATTAGAAATGTAACCTAAAACATGTCATTATAGGATTAATCAGAATCTCTTGTCTCATATATAAGTCAAGTGAAGCCCAAATTTACAGAAAAATCACACAATTTCTATTCTAATGGATAAAACATGTTTTTATAAAAAAATATCAGAGTTTTAAAATAATAAAATAAGATAAAATTAAATTATAATTGAAGATTTTAATCTCCATATTCAGAGTTTGGGTTCTTAATTGGGCCGTCACGGTCATATAGTGGTTAAAAATTTATTTAAGCACACTGATCATGTCATTAAAACTAAAAATCATAGCGGGAGAGGGATCATGAAAAACAAATAAAAAAATGAAATTGAAAATACTAGAAATAAATACAAGATAATTCATGTTATGATAAAAAAATGTCACCCGTATATTTTTACATCCTCCAGAGGGTAGGATTAAATATAATATAAATTCAATTGGTGGATGGAAATTTATATACTCAGACCACCACATGCATCTTTTTCGAGTATGACATTAAATTTTTTTGGTGAGGAAATATACATTGGTTGATTATAAAAGATCATTCACTTCATAACTAGGTACATCTTTCATGGTCGAGGAAGGATGAACAATGGATCATCCACCTTCTAGGTTTCTACTTGTTTACCCTTATCTTACATTCCCATTTCTTTCTTAATAAGGGTTTCATGAATATAATAGTCAAATAGAAAATAAGTTGGTATTTTTACATGATGATATATTAAAATTGAAAATTCTAAAATATTCATCAATTGATAATGATAATCCTTTATAATTAACTTTATAGGATCATATATGTGGACTTCCTCATGGGATTCCTCAAATGCATCTTCATCGAGATTAGGGAGATCACTGAATTCATTAATATGATCATGTTATTCATTATCACCATACTCTATGGCATAAAAATGATTGTAGAATATTAAAATTAAATGAAGTGGGAATTAATACTCGATTCAGATTGAATAAAATCAAATTATATAGGGGTTGAGATTTGATATACTCCCTTAGATAGTTCATCTTAAAAATTTTATTTAGTGGTTAGTTTTTCATGGGGTGGTATGGTGGTAGGTGGGGGTAGGTATTCCAGATCTGCAATATTTTCTTCAAAATTTATCACAATCGTAGTGTTTTCCACTTTCATGGAAATAATTATATGAAATGGTTTTGTTTCTTCAATTTTTTTACGTATTGGGAGATCATTTTGTAACTCATATTCATTCGAAAACTCATCAACATCATTTTGATCTCCCACATGTTGCTCAGTTATTAAGCCATTCTAATCATGAATCCACTGTATCTCATCATTTCATTCTCAAATGGTTTGGTTGTGGATACTCCATGATCATGACTTCAATTTATTATATGTCCTATAAAAATCAGTGATTTATATGAGGAATTTCCCACGTTCAGGTGTGGATTGCTTGAGGGTTTGGTTTTAAAAGTCCGTTATCCAATCCACTTCCAATACCCATATTATTCTATATATTCTAACTACTGAATATCTTATTTTATATTGTAACTATTCACATGCTCTTAAATTTTTATATGGGATTTTTCTTTATAAATTATGATATAAAATAATGAGGGTCCTTCATGTGGCTAGGATTTTCCTTGATAAAACTCTAAAATGTACTCCTACTATTGAATTATCATGTTAACTAATCCTTTAACAAATGGTTGTATGAGGGTATCTATATACTCTTATATGAAGTCATTTAATTTATCCTCTATGATGATTTCTCTACTGGCTCATTGAGTTTTCTAGAAAAAAGTGAAACTCCATCTACTATAGATAATGGTTATTCAATTATTGATTTTTTCACCCCTAAATTTTTATCCCATGAAGAATAATAGTAATTTGAATACATCATAGAAAAACTATTTTTTAGGTTTATGTTTTAATGTAATGAAAAAATATCTAAATTTTAAAAAAAGATTATATAAACTAATGAATAGTTCCCTAGAAAATTTTCTAGTTTTGACAGCACACTTGTTATGGGTGGATGAATTAAAAATTCCTAAATATTTTACATATTGTAGTATAGTGGATAACCTGGATCATTTCACTTGATGAGCTTCCCAAATCATTCAACTAATTATTATAATTCACCTATTTTCACTATATATATATATTTTTAATGAAATCAATGATATTTTTTTGAGTTTGTTTATTTTATAAGATAATAAAATGACAGTCACAGTGAAAATTTAAACTAAACTAATATCCACTACTAAATAGAATGTAATTATAAATAAAGAACATGGATATGAATTGAGGTATTAATTATATAATTATTATCCTTTATTTATTTAAATTTGGTTTTACAAATCACCCATGAACTTTCATAATTGAATCATTATCCTTTTATTTAGTCTTATGGAATCCCGAATTCCATAAGAAATCTAAATTCACCCTACTCCTATAAATAGGTTTTATGTCACACATCAGTTGAGGGCATGGCATTTTCCAAGACCACACTACATCATATGTTCCTGCCACCATTGAGTGGATCAATTTCATCATTTTCTGTTCGAATCAATGAAATAGGGAGAAAAGAAATAAAACAATAGAATATAAATAGATTTGAGTTGCATGCTGAGGGAGAAAATACACATTCCCATGCATGTAACTCATATCACCCACAAACAAAAAATAAATATTATTCGTGGATTCAATAACTATTTATCCTACCACATCCCATGCCTCAGTTAATTCCACCATTTTTAAGGACAAGTGATCACAATTGTCAAAAAGATAAGAATTTGAGAAGAAAAAAATTTTAAAAAATAAAAAATTAATGACAATAAATGAAAAATAAGAAAACACATGATATCAAAATATTAAAAAATAAAGAATAAGAAGTTGAATATATAGGGATTGATGAATGAAAAATTATGTAAAATAGAAAATAAAAGATAATTTTATAATAAAAATTATGTCATAATTGGACGATTAAGAAAAAGATATGAAGGAGAATAAAATTAAAAGTAGAAGAATATTTTTTTTAGGGAAAAACATTAAAAAATGATTGAATTATTATTAGAAAATAAATTTAAATAGGATTAAAAATAAAGATAAATAAGGAAAAATGAACCAATATAAAAGTAGAAGGATGAGCTTCTCCTCTATTTGTGTATTCCTTCTGTTAGTGTCTTATTCCATTAAAACATGGAATCCTCCACATTTTTAGGATGGGAAAAAATTTATCATAAGTATTAATGAAATATATTGATATCATATTTATGTGGTTTCCAAGTTTGAATACTAATATTTGTTGTATTTTTTTGTTTTAAATTAGATATATCAATATCTCCCAAAGAAATCATGATTTACTACTTTTAGAATGGACAAGGAGAAACCATGGGGTTCATAGAATACATGGAGGGTTTTGGAAGAATGAATCAAGGATTTATAATACTTGGTGGATGTGAAATATACACTAGATCCCTCCTCATCTAGTTTTTTCATAGCATTGGATAGGGGAGCTTGAAATATAATTCATGTGATATAGTTTAGGCTTCAGAGGTGACTGAATTTAGTGGAATGACTTAGATGTAATCAGATTATGGATCTCAATCTTCTAGGGGGATAAAATATTGTTTTATAGAGATTTTCAGTGGAGGTACAAAAATCTATGTTGGTGTTATAAAAATATATCAAGGGTGTCTTGTGAATGAACAAATCTAAGGCACGAGTGAGGTGGGTGGATAATGTTTCCCTTAAAAATGAATAGTTTCTAGAATCATGTGTCCCATATCAGAGTAGAGTAACTGAGGCACACTATATTATAATAAAACTTAGGGATATTTCATGGAAGAATATTTTAGTAGGTTGGGATATCATAATCACATGCACATAAAACATGAGGTTAGAGCACTGCATGACCCGAGTAGAACATGGTGCAACCTTACTCCCTATGGTGTTTACTCCCCATGGTCTAGTAACCTATATGGAATGATTCCCCTTGTGTCCTTATTGCTATAAATTTCCCTCCCATGGGCTTAATTGGATAGGTTTTCCCTTGATTACAATCTATATAGAATGTAGGCCTTTCCGTTGAGGGATAAACTATATAGATTTCCCACTTTTCTATTAAACTCCTACAAAATATTAACATAGAAAAATTATATTCAAAATCAAATTTAAAATGTCAACAAAAATAATTACATGAATACTAGAATGATAATATAAATTTTTTTACTTATATCAAATCAATTTACATATATATACATAAATTTATAAATTTTAGTAAAATAGTATAATTAATATGCATTATTCATTGAAAAACCTTGAGAATCATTAGAATATATTTTCAAACATTTGAATGATGTATTATTGTGTAATATACTAAAACTCTACTAAATTATTAAATTATAGAATACTGTTTGAGGTATTATAGAAATGTTTAAGCAATTTAATTATCTTATGTACATAAATGGTTATATAGATGATAATAATAATCAACGGAAGAAGGTGAAATAAGTTGAATAAACATAAAATATATACTCTATGTGTTGTAATTTTACCACATTTCATCGTAGGAATTAATTAATAAGTCATTTCTAAAAATGAATTAACTAGAAAGCAACATTAACAGTTTATAGTGTATTCTTATTGTATATGAGGAAGGATAAATCCTTTTTCATGTAAGAAAAGCACATGACTTGAATAATAAAAGATTATTTCACAAAAAGGATGAAAATTATTATTAATATGTAGTTATTGATTATTTTATATCATTTAATTTATAAGATGATATAATATTATTGAGATATTGTTTTTATTATGTGTTACAATTTGTTTATATTAATGTTCTTCTAGAAATAATGATATGTTATTTTATTACAAGTAATTGATTTTATGATATACTATAAACAGTAAAAAATTTAGTAAAGAATGAATGCAATTTATAAAATAACTTGAATATGGGATGACTGTGTATTATATGACTCATACCTAGTTCCGACAAGAAAATTCTATTTCTTGTAAAACATGAGTATTTAATCAATGATATATCCAAAACTGTTTTAATGACATTGTAACTAAAAAACTATTTGATTATTATAAACAATAATAACCATTGAGTATTATAAAATGAATCATTTTTTAATAAATTTATTTCACGAAGCATTCAAAATTTATTCAGCAATATAGGATGAATAATTCCAAAGAAGAATGTTGAGATAAATATATATGATTTATTATATTATATTATCAAATATTAGTAATGGTATATGAATGTAATCAATTCACTTGTTAAAACATATTGTATCCTATAATATTTTATGGTAGAGGATATCATAACCAATTATTAATTGATCATTAAATATAGATTGATAGTTTTCTTATATTCACATGGACTTAATGATATCATAGAGAATGTGGTAGTATATGGTTGATTTATGATGTTTCGTATAGATATTGTATATATTATATAATTTTGATGAAGATATGTTTCATAACATTAAAAAATAACTAAACATATTTAATTATGTTTACTATGTAATATCCTATAACATAATTTATAATGGGAGGCTATTAGTGTTATGAACTAAAGTGTTCTGATTCAATTCATTTGATAAGATAACATTATGTTAAATTTTATGTCAATTGAGATACAATTTCCACATAATTTTATTATCCTATAGATACTAGAGACAATAATATCCCCAATAATATTATCGATTAATCATAGTGAATAAATTTATATGTGGAATGATAATTTATTTTGAGATAGTGGGAGTATGAAATTATTGAATATATTCTTGACTCCAGATACAAAAGATCACATAGGAACAATGAAGTCCACCAGATTATGTGGTTGATATATATTATTAGGTATGAAGTTTAATTTTTTCATGATATAATGACTTATGAAAACAAATGAATAATATGATCATATGAAATCGACGATGTCATCAATTTTGAAAAATTTCAGGGTTACTCAATTTTGATGGGACATCAAACGATACTGCTGGTGAGTATTTAGATGAAATTATATATGGATGCTATAAATCTGTACAAGTAAACAATGAAGAAAAATTAAAAGGTAAAATTTCTTATACATAATATATGACTGAATTCATTATTACAATCACCACACTAAAATATAATTCAACTCTTATTCTCATAGTTATTATAATAATTATATTTGGAATTAGATATCAAGGGACACCTATAGGGGTTATAAATTTCTCCATCATATGACTTGGACACAATGGTTTATTACAAAGACGAATTCCAAGATCGATTGTATATTTTAATGATCAATTAATGGGTCAAAAAATTTATAATTACCATTAATTTGTTTTTTTAAAAAAATCATCCTTCTACAAAACATTGGTAGGAGTTATATTGTTTTCAAAGACATAAATTTATGATATCATATATAATACATGTTATTAGTCTTATGTATATATAATGAAAAATAATTCCTTAATGATTGAATTATATAGTAGACCATTTTCAATGGAACAATATCTAATATTATAGATCATGTGTTTCCTTAATCCATGTAATAGTACATAGTTCAAATGGTAATGAAATATTAAATATAGAATAATTTTCCCAAAAACATTCAACAATAGATGGTATTATTTGGAGTCATAATGTATATATTCATTGGAGTAATTTGGAAATATAACTCACCTGACTTGATATATACCTAATTATGATCTTTATTATACATAAATCATAAAATTAATATATGAAACAATTACTAGAGTTGCATATTCTAGAAGATAGAGCTGTATAGTAGTTAATGAGGTAAAAATTTGTTGAGTATTTGGAAATTGGATAAATATTAGCACTATATTTTAATGACCATAAATATAGAATTTTCTATATCAATTTGTTGTAGAATAATTGCAAGGATTTGGTAATATGTAGGCCAAACCATTATGAAGATAATAGTTTTCATATTTAAATGAGATTGGTTATGTTACAATTTCTTATGTATCTTATGAAATGTGTTTATAAATGATTTTAAAAAAAATTTAGTTTTATAAAATTATATTGAACATAAATCATATAATTATGAGTTTTAATAATGGTGTTCTCTTAGATGGATGGGGTGACATAGGATATATTCCAAGAAATAGTGTCTCGTGAATAATTTTTATATATTAATATTATTGTAGAAAGCATATCAACCAAATCTATCCTATTGGAGTCAACTGGGATAGCCATATCTATACGAAGATGGTTTATTATGTGAGGATAACATGTTGAGTTGTAAAATATTGGATCTACAGTAAGAGGGATTCTGTTTCCATTGATTCCATAAACACACTACTATTTACAATTGATTATCAAAATCCTCTTAATTTTAGTCTTAATTAATTACATAACACCAAATGAGCATTCCTCATCATGAAATTTTTATGATAATTTACATGTTATATTATAATAATATTAGGTTATAATGACTACCATGTTGATGAGATCATAGAAGTTTCATGAAACTATTCATAAATATAGGTTCAGTTATTAGGTGATATCATTAAATGGGTCACAAATGATCCAGGTTATCCTGGTTAGAGACTCATGGGACATTGATGAATCTTTTCATGGAATTCACCGTCAGTAAAATATTGAAAAAGTTATTATGAGAATAAGACCCAAAAATAGGAAATTAAAATTTTATATGTGTCATTTTATGTTCCGGTCACTAGAAGTATATAATTATCCATAGACATTAAAATTATTATTAATTCTTATAATGAGTTATGTACTATTTGGTATTGTAGAATCATATGATGGAATATGATTTCAGTGATGTTTGAAATATTAGGTGATTTCCGGGTAATATTGCATTAATGGATAATTTGAAAAAGTATTTCTACAGTCTTTCTTTATAGGTGCCTAATATATTTGACAGTTTGATGGAAATATGACTTTCTTTTTAGCTCAATTTATAGGTTTTTATATTGGCATGTCAATGTCTATAAAGACAAAAAAATTATTTCAAGAAAATGTGCTGACGATATCAGTAGGAATCCTTCTTTATTAGAGATATCATGATAAACATATTATATTGATCATTTTATGTCAAAATGTGGGTAATTCATTATAGAATTTATCCCCTTTCACTAAATTGTTTTAGCATGAATCCATTTGTTTTCTAATGACATTAGATATACATCAAAATTACACTAACAAATGGGCATATAGGTTCACTAGATAGTGGTTTGGAAAACTCTGTTATATTAATTTTGTAATTATAATTATTAAATAAATATTATTATCATACCTGTGCTAATAATTATTCAGGTTTATATAAACATATATATAAAACAACTAGCTATTTGATATATTATTATGTTGGTAGAATATTAAATAAATATTAATATTAGAATATAATTATTAATTATGGAAATATATAATATTTTTTTCTTTCACATTTTAACAATAATCTAATTATTTGGTCATGTGATTATTAATCAAATATTTACTCATTTGATATTTAAATATAATATTTTATTTTTACAAAATAATGCATTGAAATTAATGTATAAAATAATGAATCATTATTGATGCCTGAAAAATAATTTGGATAATTTGAGGAGTTTTTTCAACAACTTAGTGAGATATTTTATATTAAATATTATATAAAAATAATAATAAATTTATTATTTCTGAAAATAATATATTTTTTCATTTATTTAACACATGTGATGTAAATAATAATATTATTATTATATATAAATGGCTTTTCTAGGTATTATTAAAAATAATAACGTTTAATGTGAAATTATTATATTTCTTAAACCTTGATTCATGTATGCCTCATTTTTTCATTTCAAAAACTAATTATCTTTTTGTAGATAAGATGATTAGATATCATTCCACACTAGATATCTAAAGGAAGATAACATGGATCGAGGGTACGCGTTATGTACCATAGGTACACGTCGTCACAGAAAATTCCTATATAATTAATAGATAGGAAGATCATTAAATATATATATATAGGTCATACCTCTCCCCTCTCTATTCGATGTGATCTAGTTTTACTATTTGTACTTTTATACTCGATTTCATCATAGTTTTGTTTCACATTTCATTTAAATCAAGAGTTGTGGAGCTTAATTATTTCAATAGCATCTTTTCCCTATTATGCACATAAATTTCAATTCCTCTTTATATCTCATGTATGTAATTTAGTTTAAATTATAATTATCAAATGCATGTTCTATCTTTTTCATCCTAGAATCTCCTTTTTATAAATCTTTTAATCATGCTCTATATAGTTTATTTTATTGTTCCACTATACTTAATGAGTAGGTAAATTTATTTCGAGTAGTGATTAATCTCGATGTATCTTCACAATTAAATATACATTTTTAATCTAAACATGGAAAGCCTAATTGAATTAGTAATTAGGATATGAATCAACATTCAATCCCATTTGAGTGAACGTACCTGAACATTGGACATTCAACCAAAAAACCATATCCTTGTTGGAGTAGACTAATCTATGGACACTATCATAGGAGGACTTCTTCTCAGAAAGCATGACATAATACACCTAGGCTATAGGTACCTACAGAACATAGAATAGCTACTTTAAAGGAAAGAAAATGTGGCTATGACCAAAGTCATCTAGTGACCCCAATTTTTTTGGTAGGCTAAGACATAGGATCATTCCAATGATAGATTTAGAATACATCCTTTACCTGAATACTAGACTTGATCTTGTCCTCTCATTTATCATTTAATGTCATACAAACTAGAAATTTGTCCAAAGTATCAATCAAAAGTCTCCTAGAAAGGACTTCATTGTAATTTTAGAAACCAAATCCCATCGAAATTAAATTGTAGTCTCTATATGGATCCAACCTTTTACTCCTAATACAATACATCTTTATACTGGGTGAATTCTTGGGAAAATTTATAAATTCAAATTTTATTTCCATTGGAGGAAGTAAATACAACACCTAAAATAGGCCATTAATTTTCTAGTGTTGTTTCTGGGGAAGAATTCCATTCTACAGAACAACTCTGGGTTTTGTAAAATGTAGGATTACCTTTCCCTATTCCTTTTCAATCATTCATTTATATACAACCTTGCATATTATCCTTCAACATCTATGCATGTTCCAATCTACCCTATCCCGATTAAGTTACTATAAAGTAAAATAACTTCATGGCTTTGATCCCAGATCAAAAGGCATTTGCTTTCACTCCGCTGGTCAACAATTCTTGGGAACCATCACAATGTGTGAACCAACCTGCCAAATATTCTAATCATACCAGGAGAACACCCAGTCCCCCCTAAAAATTCTATCATGGACAATGGATTTCCATCAATCCATTGAATTATTCCAAGGATAATTTACCATCCAATTCTAGCCCATACCTTCAAAATCATGCTTGTACTCATCCATATTTTTCAGTATATTGGATAATTTAGTGGACTTTAGAGTGAATAACCAAATGAACATTTTTTCAATTTACTAGAGGTTTGTTATACCTTTGGCAATTAGATAGTATCTTATGACTTAATAAGGCTCATTTTATATCCTTTTACATTAAGAGATAGAACTAAAGATTAGCTCAAAAGAGAATCTCCCAAGTCAATCATTACATGGGTTGATCTCGCAAAAAAGTTTGTTGATAGATAATTTCCATTAATCCAATCTTGGAATCACTGGAATGACATTAAAAACTTTTCAGAAGAGGATGTAGAGTCTGCATGGAAAGCATGGGATAAATTGAAAGAACTCAGGAGGAAATTTCCACATCACAAACATGACATTTGGATTCAAATGAAATCCTTTTATCAATGACTCCATCTAGTGAAAAAAAAATATTTCAATGCTCTATTAGATGGAGGATTGATGTTGAAAACACCTGACACATGTTGAGCTAGTTTGGATGATGTATCCCACAATGCCAGCCTTTGGAAAAGTTACCATGGACCACCCAAATGTGTAATCTACCATATAGATGAAACCACATAGTTATCAGTGCAAGTCAAAGCGGTATACATGAATCTTGATTCATTCAAAATACCAACCGCACAACAGCCTCTTAACCTAGCCATGGAGATCTAGTCATGTGAGATGTGTGGTGGACCTCACAAGTATCAAGACATTAAATCTGGATATGAGGAACCATGAGATTGTAATTTCATTAATTACAGTCAACAATGTCATCCATTTTAGCAGAATAATAAACCACCATCATTTCAACAAAGCCCTGCTCTACTGCAGCCTCCGAAAAATTAATTATTTTTCAGAAGTATAGTGGTAAATATTAGTTCTGAATCTAGGGAACACCATGGTATCCACCAATGAATCCTATCCTAAGACCTCAATATCTAAAATATCCACAAAAACCCTTTCTGAGCCCCCAACAACAACAATTTATACCTACCTAGCCAAGACCTCAAGAACAATCTCCACCAATATAATGCAACTTAGAGAACATCTTGTCATACATCATTCAAAAATCAGATCTATAGATTACCATATATAAGGCAGAACTATAAATTCAACAAGAATATTTACGAAACTTGGAGATGTAAGTGTGGAAGGTCTCAAAACCCTTATCTGAAAGAATACCAAGTACTCCACCAGGTAACACTGAGACATAACCATGACAGAAAGCATATGATGTAGTAAATAGGGGTGGAAGAGTTTTATATTTCAATCAATGGAAGGAAAGAAGTCCACATGAAGAGCCCAAGATACAACCATTAAATTAGAAGAAACATGAACCAATAAAGAGAAATTTTTAATAAAACAAAAGGAACCCATATACTTAGCCCAACCATTATAAAAACCACATATTCTGTTTCCAGATAGAGGTAAGATAAGTAGAAGGCTCTTTATAAATATTTCAACTTACTTTTCAAACAATTTTATTTCAACGTTCGTTTTGCTGAGGCAATCACTGAAATTCATGTTTATGATAAATATCTCAAAGACATTATATCAATCAAAAGAATGATATATGATCTAAGTGTAATATAATTAAATGAATAATCCTCTACTATTGTACAACAGAATATCAAACCAAATATGAGAGATCCATGAATATTCTCAATTTCATGTTTAATAGGTGGGTGAAAATTTTGAATATCCCTATGGGATCTTGGAGAAATAATTAATCTATTTCGAATTCCTGTTTTCCACAAACACGGACTCCAAGAGCTAATGTAAATAATAGTGGAATTGAAATTAGTCTATCATTTAGTTAATTATGCACATGGTATTCCTGATGATATTCTGGTTATTGACGGAAAAATTCATTTTTCCTGTAGACTTTATAGTTTTAGACATGTGAGAGGAAAGAGATGTCCTGATGATTCTAGGAAGACCCATCCTAGAAATAGGAAAGGCCTTGATTGATGATAATCAAGGATGTATCATATATAGATTCAGATAAGAACAACTCGGGGTCAACCTGATAAATACTGCACAGTATTCAGATGATATTGTAGAATGCAACACCATTTCTCTTGCTCAGCAAGGAGAGGAGTATATAGATATAGAGGAAGAGACTGATGATTCATGTTCAGAAAACAATGAAGACTATGACTTCAAGGAAGTATGATTTCTAGAACCACATATCATATACATCATTCCACCTTTTACCCCATCCATCATTCATCCACCCAAGTTGGACTTGAATCCTATAATTGGTACATTCAAGTACTCATACATAGGAGAGTCATTCTCTTTACCCGTCATTATCTACAACAAATTATCTTAGTATTGGAAAGGGAAATTTGATGATGTCCAAAAAAGACATAAGAAATCAATTTTCCAGGGGTGATAGATATTAAGGGAATCAATCCTTCAGAGTGAAGCCACTGGATTTTACTAAAAAGAGATATAAAACCAAAAAGAGCACCTCAAATGCATCTTACAACACCAATGATTGATTTTATCAAGAAGTAATTTCTAAAGATTATGGATGTTGAATCAGTGTTTCCTGTCTTAGATTGTGAATGTGTGTATCCCCACTATTTCATTCCAAAAAATGGAGGGCTCACTATAGAAAACAATATCTGATAATTAACTCATTTCAACATGCACTATCACTGGATGTTGATTTTGCATGGATTACAGAATTTGAAATGCAACAATAATGAAAGATCGTTTCCATTATCTTTTATGGATAAAATTCTTAAGAGTAATGCCAGCCATGATTCTATTGTTTTCCGAATGGCTATTCACGATACAATAAAACACGAGTATACCCTGCTGACTGGGCCAAAACAACATTCACGTAACCCTTCAGTAATTTTTCGTATAGATGCAAGTCTTTTGGTACGTGAAACGAACCCACAACATTCCTAAAATGCATGACACACATCATTCATGGTATGGCTAAAGAATTTCTTGAAATTATAATAGATGATTTCAATGTAAATGGATGATCATTTGATATATGTCTAAGAAATATAGAACTTGTTATCCAATATTGTGAGGAGAAATGATTAGTGTTGATATAGAAAAAATGTCACTTCATTGTGCGGGGAAAAATTATTTTGGGAAAAAAATTTCTAAGTAATTGATGTTTATCCCACAATGATCAAGGTTATTAAGGATCTATGAGAACCATCAAACGTAAAAGGGACTAGAAGTTTCCTTGGACTTGTTGGGTTCTACCGAGACATCGTAAAATATTTCTCTAAAGTGGTACATCAAAAAAAAAATTCATAGGAAATTCCTTTTGAATATGACCGGGACTACTGAATAGATTTTATAAAACTGAAAAATAATCTTATTTCATCTCTGTTTATCATTACACCAAACTGGGAAAAGAAGTTTGATCTTATGTGCGATTCAAGTGACCCTGATGTAAGAGTTTTTTTAGACAATATATTGACAACATCTTCTACCAAATATATTATTCCAGAAACTCATTTAATTAAGTCTGCATCAATTATATGACTATGGATAAGGACCTCCAATCCATTGTATATGCCTCTGAAAAGTTCAGATCATTGGTCATTCTATCAAATGTCATCATCAACACAGACCATACTTTCCTTCGATACCTGATGAACATGAAAAATGTGAAACCAATATTGACAAAATGGATTCCTTGAATGCAATAATTTTACATCACAATCAAGGAAACCAAATGGACATAAAATTTAATAGTTGACCACCTCTCATGATTACCCCCTTACCATTAATAAAAAAGACATCGAGAATGATATTGACATAGATTTTGAAGATGATACTTAATTTACTATCAAAAACATGCCTTGGTTCTCTGAAATGGCCGACTATCTTGCCACAAGTTATCTCCACCTTCATCTCATATAACAGCAATTCAAAAAGTTTCTTTCTGATGCCAATCAAAACTTTTGGGACGAACCGTTTCTATTCATGCATTCTTCCTATGGCCTTTTACGATGCTACATCCCAGAGGAAGAGATACCAAATGTGTTCAAAATGTTCCTCACATATCCAACTAGTTCCCATCATGGACTGTAACTCAGAGTTGAAAATATCCTATAAAGGGGATTTTTCTGAACCTCATTTCATCACGATGCCAGGGATTATGTCATCAATGTGATAGAGGTCAAGGAATAGGGAACATCAGTAAAAGAAGTGAGATAACACAAACCCCAAGCCTTGAAGTTAATGGTTTTTACATATAAGTTGTTCATTTTATGAGACCATTCCCCTCGCCACATGGCATGAATTACATTCTGGTCATTGTAGACAATATCTCCAAGTGGGTTGAAGCCGAAGCCACAACACATGACACAATAATGGTAGTCATGTTTTCTAATCAAAATAATGTGTTTTCTCATTTTGGATTTACATGGATACTAATTAGTGGTCACGAAACAGATTTCTTAAATCATACAGTATAAAAATGCTTAAAAAATAAGGCATTCACTGCAACACTAGAACACCCTATCACCCACAAACAAGCGGTCAAATTGAATTGTCAAATATGGAGGTGACAAGAAACATAGAAATAACATTACACACTATTAGAAGTGATTGGGGCCTAAAATAGGATGATGAATTATGGGAATACCAAACTGTGTACAAAACACCCATAAGAACCACCCCATTTAGACATGTTTACTGCAAACCATGTCATCGTCTGATTGTTAAAAAAACATTCATTTTGGGAAATTAAAAAGTTGAATCTAGATTTAGAAAAGGCTATAGAGGAATAATTATTTAAATTATCCACATTGGAAGAAATTAGGAGAGTTTCATACAAAAACGAAAGGATTTACAAAATATGAAAAAATTGATCGAAAAATGAATTAAAAGTGGTACCTTCATTCCAAGGAATATGGTTTTTCTATTCAATTATTGATTAAAATAAATACTATGGATGTTTATGCCATGATTTTCTAGTTGTTTTGATGATGTCAATGTTTATTCTATATAGAAAAAACTAAATTCGATTTGATGATAAACCCCCATTCATGTAAAATGGTCAATGGTTGGAGATATTTTATGAACTATTCCATGATGGATTTTTCCTCACCCACAAGTTCCAATAAAATTTAAAGGATTATATCTCTTAACATTAAAGGGAAGAACTGAATGGGGGGAAACTAAGGTTAAGAACTCTTTAGGTGTGTTAGATTAGGATCATTGATGAAGACTCTGCTATTTGAAGAAAGATGAAGTACATAAGAAACAAGGTAAATGGGAAAACAAGAGCAAAGCACATGTCTTTAACATCATGATAATGATTTGAATATAATTTACCCTAGAAAATTCCACATTACTCCAATTCCTGATGGGATGGAAACATGCACAACATGAAATCTTTCGGTTATGTTTTTAAAAAATGTAGGTCGTGACCCGTAAGGTCACGACCCACACAATTAAACCCCTAATGCCTTATCTCCCACTCCTCTAACTTACCATCATGCAAACCCGTCCATATCCATCATCACCTTATAAAAATCTCCCTCTCCCTCATCTCGCAAAACCCAAACCTCTCACTCACTCTCGCACCCCAACCCTCTCCCTCCCCTTCACTACTATGACCCACCCTCTAGCTTTGAATGGCACACTCCAAACTTCCACAACCCTCCTACACTATATCTTCTTCCTCCTCAACCTCATCCTCTGATGAATGGACCACATCCATGTGTTCCCAGACTGCCACCAACGATCCTTCTACATTGGCCCCAGCCCATGCCACACCAGCCCCCAAGCGTGGTCTGACACCACCATGACTTCCAGTGATGAGGACCAGCAACTACACCCCATCTTATGTTTCTCCAACCCAATACACAGGTTAAATCTAATCGGGTTACAAAAAAATTCCATGGGAAAAAATATGACCTTGTATATGAGGATCCTCGCACAGATGAATATTGTAGATGCTATCACTGAACTCATCAAATCTCTTCACATTTCCACCATTCTTGAGGTCCAAGAGTATATGTACATGGAGTAGTTTTTAGAGTTATTTTGAACCTTCGAGATCAGAGTCGATAGTATCCATTTCAGACTTAGTGCCACTAACACGAGATGACATTTGCTGAGTTCGGGGTCGGTCTTGGCATATATAATGAGGAGTTTGTTATTTCAGACATTTATCTAATGCTTTAGCTTCATCCACTAAGAGGCATCCCATTCAGTTGTGGCCTATGATAGCCAGCAGCCCCCAACAACATAATGACTGATGCATCACCAATCCCACTCAGCTGCAGAGTCTAACATTGTGCATCTTACATCGAGACATGGCACATGGCTAGTTTCCCTAGGTTGAGAGTCATGGTAGCATCAGCCAGGTGGATGTGATGATTCGTACAGTAGTAGTGGGTGGCCTAGTCGTCAACATGGAATCCTAGCACACTCATTACTATAAGACCCCAGCATAGTCGACGCGTGTAACACTCATGTGGGGATCTTTTATCACCCACTTAGATGGGTACTTTGTTGTTTTTGACACTTCCTAGACCCTCACCTCCATTAGACCACTAAATCAAATATATCTTGTTCTCCTGCACAAGATTAGGATACTGGTCAAGGAGGGTTATTAATATTTCTAGGAACTAGGAATCTAGAATCCCACACATCAGGAGCATCAAGTAGAAGACATAGAAACAATGATTCCCCAGTTTCATCAGACTACCACCCCTAATACATCCATACCCTCAACCACATCCTCTTACACCCCTTTGACCATACCACCACAATCCTTTCACACCCCCACTGAGATACAGGCGGTTATGTAGTGTGTTTCTAAAAATATGCACCAAATATCACCCCACCTATATCTATCATTCATTGACCATGCTTCATTTTATGCACTACCCCCGGCACCACCCACTCCCACTGAACCTACATCCTTAACTTCTTCTAATGTTGATGCAACAACCCCTGATCAGTTGATCGAGACATCAGGTTGTGGGATGACGATCAAGGTTATATTATTGGAGGATATTTGATCTATATTTAATCATTATTTTGGGCTTTTTGGTATTTTCCATATACATGGGAAGGTTGTTTTTCAATCATTTTTGTTTATTCCATTGTACTTACACAATAATATCTATATATAGTTGGACCTTCATTTTTTGTATTCTGTTGTGTTATGATTTTATGAATTTTTTTAGCATGTCATGTTCCTAGGAATCATCTTCCATCTTCAAGGTTCCATTCCCTCCAGTAGTTATAGAAAAATAGGTGTTCAAGCATGTCCTAGACATTTCCCAAGAGCTTCAAGAGCTGTCATTTTCCAATCTCCATTAGCAGCATCGGTACGGCCCAATGATTCCATTCATACAACACCTCATCCATACTCATGTGGCTACACTGTAAGTAATTTACCAACTGAAGAGACCACACGATCTTGAAAAAACCACCTCTAGTATCTCTAATATGAAAAGGGGAAACTGGGCTAGTTGACCACCTAATAAGACACTCTATCCACTTGTCTGGCTGATGATGTTTAATTATCACTCTTTGGAAGGCAACCCATAATTAATCTCTATTTTTTCCAAAAAAAATTCTATCTCTAGTTCATTCCATTATAATTTCACATTCCCTTATTGCATGGAACTATATTTTAAACCTATCAAAATTTCAATAAAATAACTCTTTCAGTTTCTCACAATGTGTGCCTTCCCCTTTATTTACTATCCCAACAGTTTATTCATGTGGACTAATATTTGTTATCAACTACTAGATTTTCCTCTCTTAAAATTTAGCAAGTACACCTTCTATTCATGTTACGACAACACAAACACCCCCATAGCATACCTCATTTTCACAGGAGCCCTTGATTCCCTCTTATTTTCTTTTTATCCATAATGTCATTTCAAAAATCATTTGATATCCCTTCCACACAACTCTCGCTATTTTTTCATTGAATATAGGGACACAATATCAATTTATGTGTAAGGGTCTTATCATAGTTTCTCCAGCAATACCATTGAATTTTTATTAATCTCCCTTTCCTATGTGACAATTTTTATGAATAATAAGCATTCTTCAAACACAATAATAATTATACACTTGTAATTAATGAAAAAGTAAATTATAAAATTTTTAATGAATTAGTTTCTAATCTATTTTGATTGGTTTATAATGATTTCTATTTTTATGGAATTAATTCAAATTAAAAATCATCAAAATAATTACTAATTGACCTTATATTGGATTTATAGCCATTGTGATTCCTAGTTTTTTGATGATTCTAACTAATCGAGAAGACTCTAAGACTTTAAATTCAAACTCTTATCTAAGAATATTTTTTGAGAGATACATGGGGCCTATAAAATGGCTAGAACATACATTGAGATCTTATCAAAATGATGACAGAACAAGTATGGATTTAAAATTACTAAGGTATTCATTGATAGCCACATTCCCTGAGACCCACCAGACATTTATCCATTATTTGTCCCATAGATTCTATGAATGTCCTATTAAGATGAGTCTTTTCAAATCCAAATTCCCTTCCAACCTTTCTCTGGTACAATATTTGTAGATATCTTTGAACAAGTGTGGGGGAGACATTCAGACAACATGGGATGCTTCCATATTCAGAGATGCATGGTGTGCTCACCCGACTATGAGGTTTTCATCCATATACCATTTGTTAAAACTCATTTATATTCTATTCCCTTAAAAAATTTAAAAAAATGAATAATTGATATAAGTTGTTTACTTGGAAGGTCAAAAATCACCATTTTCCAGACTGATGAATCCCTCTAAGGATCATATGTGGTTAGGTGATGGATGTGAGGTCTATCCTAAGCATAAATTTCAATAAAATTCCAAAAAATGCAATATTAATGTAATAGAATAAATTCATTTTATACACACTTGCCATACATAATGATCAAACCTGATATGATATGGAATGTACTTGATCATCTAGAAGGATGAACTTCATCAAACTTGTTCTTTTACATTCGGCGTTATACCACAGAGATTACCCTCCTTTTTAGAATGAATTTTCACATTCTACCTACCTACTAACTGTCGAAGAGTCATCAGAACCCAATTCCATAAAGCCCTCAGGAATAATCTTATGATTTTCTTTACACGGGGGATATGATAGAACCAGTGCATGACTACGGTTAGAAATGACTACTCAAGGTAAAAGCATACCTATACTATCATTTCCAGCCCAGGGTGATGATAGATAATATTGGTGTGTTAGATTACAAATTGTATTTATAAATTAATGAAAAATTAAGAGGTTATGATTAAAAGACATGAATTTGTTTTTAAAACTAGGCTCTGAGGCATGAATAACTCCCTATGTAGGTTTAATTATAGAAAGTTTATTTTCTCTACATACACCTAAATGAATTGCATTAATATAATGAATATTTACAAATTTACAAATTTATTAACTTTTATGAAATTATTGTTGAGATGTATTTATTGAGGACAAGAAATTGTTCATGTATGGGGGGATTTGGTAAGACACATTCATATATATAAATTTCTAAAATTTATTCATAGTTTTTTATTTAATTATTTGATAATGGACATGGGATGTGTCTAATTTTCCTAGATGAATATTCACATGTTTTCAAGAAAGAAAATGATGAAAATGGGAAAAATTGGCCATGTTTACATTGTGATAGTGGAATTCACATCGTGTACATAAGGATCACAGCCAAACCCATTCCATGAAGCCAAGTCATGACCAAAAACCCATAAGGAAAAATCTAATACATTTTGTGACCAGAACGGACACTTCATGACACCCAGTCAAACCCATTTAAGAGATAGCTGTGAGGATTCCACACAAATGCTACCAGACCGGAGTACATGTCGTGAACCACATCTAGACATAATGTACCTGGCCAAACATTCTATCTGTGAGAACCATCTGCCACACTAGGGATCCGAAGGAAAATAACACAGATTTAGGGTAAACATCACGTACCATAGGTACACATCATGACAAAAAAACACCTATATATGGAATAGAGCGGCTGAGCATTAAAAATATTTAAAGATCTATTACCCATCCCCTCTTGAATCCTTGTGATTGATTATTACTCTTTTCCCTTTTAAAGACTATTTAATTATAGATATTTTTCACATTTCTTTCAATTCATGAGCCATGGAGATTTCTTTCTTTAACAACATCTTTTACTTATTCCGTGCTTAAATTTCAATTACGATTTCAACCTCAATCAAGTAATCTAGTTTATCTCATAATAATATTATTAATGTTCTCTCTTCATCATCCTAGAATATACTTTTCTTAATCTTTGAAGAGTTCATTATCTACATTATTTAATTGTTCCACTACCCCTAATGTGTAGCTAAATTTTGTATGGCTTTGGATTAAGCTCAATGTATCTACATAATTAAATATATCCTTTTTATCTAATCATATAAAGCCAAATTGAATTAGTAACATGGATATGAACACGTGGTCTATCCAATTTGAGTGATCATTCCTAGACATGGGACAACCAAACAAACGACCTTATCATAATTGGAGTAGAAAATGCTTTGACAACTATTTTAGGAGACTTTCTGCTAAAAAAATGATACTTAATGCACCATGTATATAGGTACATCATGACCACGAAATAGATACTTTCTAGGTAGGACTAGGAGGCTAAGAAAAAGAAAAATAGTGATACCATTTTTCTTTGTAGAAAAAGACATTGGATCTAGATATGGTTCGAGTTAAATGGAATATTTCACCTAGATACTCAACGTTATCTTGACCCTTGTTTATCATTTAAAGTCATCCATAATAGAACATAAACCAAACTCCCAAAAAAAGTCATCAAGAATGGAATAATTTTATGATTATAAACTAGATCCTCTCGAAATTATACATCATTATCCCTATGGATTTGGCCCCGTACTCCAACAACACAATGTCTTAGTAGTTGGTCAATGTTTGGGACAAATTATAAATTCAAATTTCATTAAAGTCAGAGGATGTAATGACACCACTACATAGAGTCCATCAAGTTATCACCCGCAATAGTGTTATTAATAATGAATTGTTCATAAATTAATGATAAGATGTTGTAATAAAATCATATATGGTATTATATTTATGATTATAGTTCTATTATAGAATTATAGTATATAAATATTTATTTTACATGGGGTTTGAACATGTAATATGAATGTTGAGACTTTAGATAATGGTTTCTTATCATCAATATATATCTATGATATATATTAGCTATTAAACATATTTTTGTTGTGTGTAGTGTATGTAACACCCTCATAATTTTATGAAATATTTATTTTTACAAAATTTAATTTCACCGATAGCTTTCATTGCATGTAACATTAAGTTTAAAAACACTATGTAATATTATTAAAATATAATGATTTTGTAATATTATATCAATTATATATTTAGTTATGAATATTAATAAATAAATTATGAAAAATATATGGTCTATATATTTAAAAAAAATTTAATTGGTTATCAAATTAATAGAATTATTAAAAATTAAAATACATGTGATTTTATTCTAAAAAAAAATTCGTTTCTAAAAAATATTATATCAATGTTTCTCCAATTTTGAATGGTTTTAATGAAATATGTTTACTTGATAAAATTTTATAAATAATATTAAAATATTTTTCAATGTGTGAAGAAATATAGTTTTATTCTTAAAAATGCATTTTTCATAAAAAAGTAGGTTTTGTTATATTAATTGCACATACATGAAAATTAATTTATGACATGAATAGGAATTTATTTAAATAAATTTACTTATGTATTTATTATTAGTATGTTTAAATTTAGTAATTAATCCCCATGTATTTTTAATCAATATTATTAGTAATTTTGATAAAATTTTATAAAAGAAGTTAGTAATGGTTCTTCATATATAATCTGGTCTAAAATAACTTAAATGTCTATTATTTTCATTGAATTTACTATTTTATGAATAAAATTCAACTATTAACATATCTGGTTCTTTAACATTCAATTAAATGGTCACTTCCCCTTGAACATGACATATATATTATTAAAATCAATGAATGTAAAAAAACATCACACTCTTATTTCTAATAAGAGTATTATTTTTAGTGTTTGGTTAAATATATGCTATTTTCACTATAAATATAATTTAGAAATATCAAATAGTGATAATAATCATGGTTATTTATTTATAATTTTAATAAATTAAATTATGATCCTAAATTCTCCCACAACATTGACACTATATTTATTTAATTAATTGAAAAATAAAATTAATGTTATTCAATAAAATTATAAGTAACATAATTTGAGATATCATAAGAGATCCACATATTTAATAAATAATTGTGACATGATCAGAATATAATAATTTTTTTTTGATTTTAACTAATTTTTTGAGTTTTTAATAATAGAATAATTAAAAGTATCAAAATTAAAACTAATGTGATTTTATGCAGTAAATATTTGATAAAATTAACTCAAAATCATGTAAATATTATATAAAAAATGGGATATTTTATTGAATAAAATATCAAAAATAGGTAAAATTTTTTCAAATTAAACCTTCTAAAATATTATATCATTTTAAAAGTGATTTTTTGTGATAGTTAAAATTATAATAGGTTAAATAATTATAAATAAAAATGAAAAGGATTAAAATTAAAAAAATAAACTTCTAAAATATATTGTATTATGTTATTAAGAAAATATCATTCCTTATATTTGAAATTCCTATACATCTGAATGTATTTGGATTGATATGGAATTATTTACAAATTAACCTTTTCAGAATTATCAACGTGCCCCTCAATTCAATTATAAAAAGGTACATCCTCCCACAATTCATTAAATCACATTGATAGTTCTATAATGTCCATAATATCCCAAAAAATATTATCCACTTCCTTAAACACATTCAATATATCATTGTATTCTTAAAATTCTATCAGTATTTACCTTTAGAGGAGTTCATATTGAGTCATTCTTAAGAATATGTAATCATTCTAAACAATCAATTTAAATTTATATACTTAGTTACATTCAATAAATCTATGAAAATATAATTACATCAAGCACATGATCCTCATCCCAGTTGGTGAGGTATCATTAACTGCATCCACAAGACCTATGTTCAAAACCAGGTAGAGGCATATTTCTCGGGGATACTCTAGTAGTGCAGTACTAGGTACTATAGCAGTAATGGACACTGTATAGGCACTATAGCGTAATTGTACACTATGGAGGTTCTGTAGTAGGATTTTATATTTTTACAGGTACTATAGAAGGTAATGTTAAGTACTGTAGAAGATGGAACTATTCACCTTGGGCCACCAGTTTGGGCTTGGAGTCCATAAGGCTTTCGGTCCACCCAGGAATTCGAGTCAGTAGAAAATATCAGGCCACCTTTAAGGCCCTTGGTCCAACTCAAGGTATTTGGGCCACATGCAGTTTTCCCAGACACACTACAAAAATGGAGCATCCCCCAAAGAGGATTCAGAGCAGGTGCACTCACCAGAGCATAACCAAATAAATTTTTAGAATGAGAGGGTATGACTATGCCTTTGGTACCAGCCTGTTCTTGCACAAGAAACCTAGCCAGACTACCATGAAAAAGTGGATAGATACTATCATGACACAGATTCTGCGGAGGGGAAGTTCCTTGTAGATAGTCTGGTTGAATTCCATATGTCCTTTGAGCCATGTAATCTCCTATGCCTAAAGGCCTCGTAATCTCTAAGCCTACGGGCCTTGTATCAGTTCACCCTCAACCTTTGAAATGGGGTTATAAAAATAAATAAAAATGGAGGCCTTCAGTCCATTTGGGTGAATAAAATCAATATCTAAAATATTATGAAATTTTATTAATATTTTTTAAAAACCATTAAACACCACTTTTCCAGTCAATTATTAAGTGAATGTATCGCTTGTGCGTACATATTGGTTATCGTCTTCCAATAGTGATACAAATCATTTTATTATAAAATTTTTTTATGGATGTAAATTATGATAGGTTTAATCATCATGTATTACATATATGACATAATAAATCTTGTATAAAGATAATATAATGTCTACATTTTAACAATCTATTCTTTTGGGAAATGATATTGTCACTCATGTCTATATATGGAGTATCTTGCCCATAGTGCAATATGATACATTTTCTTATTTATCTTTTACATGGATGGAATTAAATATTTGGTTTATGAATTTATATGATATACATATAACATAAGAATAATTATGGAAATTATGTGACAATGATGAAATTATAAGAAAGGAGACAACATAATGAAACATAATAGGATAATGAAGTAGTTACCATCTTGAAAAATGATTATAATAAGAAATTATTAATAATATACTGATATGATGTTTCACATGGTATGATATATATATTCATGGATTACATGTATAATAAATCCATATTATTTTGACAGGTGGTTAGAACATGATCATGGAATGGAGAGACTTGTTTTAAGTGTTTATTTCGAAATCTCATTATTATATAGGATATTTTATGACTATGTGCCTATTATGGAATATTTCTTTTCCATGTAAAAGTTATCTAAAAATATTTTCCAAGTGGATTTTATTATTCTCCTAAAAAATCTAAAACCATTTTTACTAAGGTTTGAATTTTTAAACATTCAATGAAATTTATAATTTTTTTAATTTTATAATGAGGTGATATGGGATATTTCCAACCAAAATATGAATTTATTTTTTTTAAAATATACTCAATGGACATATTATTCATAAAAAATTATGCCTTAAGGTTTTGAAACAAAATTTTCAATCATAAAATATTATATTCAATAAATTTTTCTTTTACAATAGTACATCTTTAAAAAAAGAAATGATTTCCAAATGAAAATAATTTGTTCTAGAAGAATTATTTCATGTATTATTTATAAATAATTTTCCATATAATAGAAAATTATTTGATGTTACTTATTATTTAATGGTAATATAATACAAGGATACAAGCCATAATCATTTATTAGGTTGTTAATGTTTATTATCATGTAGTATTTATGAATCTTATTCTTTTCCCATGGGTAATAAAATGATACCATTTTTCCTCATGGGTTCTGATATGATGAATGATGTATATTTTTGGGCACACATATGTATAGTTTTCATTATGTTATTTGTGGAAACTATATCTCCCTCCAATTAACTGGGTATTAATTAACATCTTATGTGATAGATATGAATGGCACAGGTAGGGATCATGGTTTAGTGATGGGCTTTAACTACTACAATAGTACTGGGAGTGATCCATTAGTATGATTATGGTTAGAGAGTGATCTCATTCCATAATTATAGACATTTCAAGGATCCAAAACATTTAAATTAATTATTTTACATTCTTATCTGTATTCCATAATACATGGTTTATGTTATACTTTCATAGATTACATTATTTGATTCTTTTATTATCCATATCATATTATATTATAATATTGGTTATAGAATTCAATATTATGATCATTGTGGTATAAGGAATTGTTTTCAAAAGTTATGTTCAAAATTATTATACAAATATGCTCATGTTATTCTTATGTAATCATTGATATATCTTTTTTTCACCCTTATTGACCATCTCTTCTCACAATTATCATAACATTATTTTCCCCATGATTTGATGTATTTTATTGAGTATGATATGTAAAAAACGTGCTTTTTATAATGAAATAAGTGGGATAAAGTTTATATATCTTATTTTATACTTTTTTATGTTTAAATGCTCTCAATTATTTAGAGGAAATATAAATTTATGACCCACATTCATTTTTTTACTGTAATGTAATCAGTATTCTTTTAAAAATATCTAATATATATGTATGAAAACAAGTCCCATAATAGTTGGTATCAGATGAATTATTTAGTTAAACATTTTAATCTAGGATAAGAAAACATTAAGCATATTCCTATGTATTTGATATAATCCTTATGTTTTTATAATGATTATTATTTTCCTAGGTAAAACAAACAGTTTCATAAAATAATGACCTGTCACTTAAACATATTGTTTATGATTTTTTGAATGATTACTACTTATCACACTATGGTTTTAAGTTCAATTCAGCAATTAGAACTAATAAAAATCTGGTTAATTCTAAATATGTCCAAAAATAATTTTTTCCCCCTCTGTAGAAAAATAGGAGATAGAATGTATAATCATTATAAACTGCTCATGAAACTATCTCAGGATATGAATCATGATTATATTATAAATTATCAAATATGGTGATGAGATACTATTTAATATTTCACGAGACAACATCCAACTTCTTCTAGTGGGTGTTATAATATGATCATTTCTTAGTGATGGATCAACACCATTAGGAATATTTTTTATATTCATCATTCCAACGAACATGAAAATGTTATCCCATATATTTATAATCATAATGGATATGTAGATAAATGGTGTACTATTATCGTGAATAAAAATATATATGATAAAATTTAATCCATGGATTGTGATGACAAAAAAAACACAACTTCCCACAAAATAATTCCATTTATTCATCATATAAATATGGGGGAGTTCATTATGCTAAATTAAAATGATGATGAAGCTGTTGGTACCGGCATGTGAAATTTTACATGTCTAAAAAGGTGGGATTCTAGTATTATCATCTAATATGAAGGTAAGGATGATATGTTTTTCAATGTCTAAAAAACAATTCATAGAAGTGGGTTAGCCACAAGATACATCAGTATCTATGATGACATATTTCTATTTTCTCTCATGGTAGAGTTGGGTATTGGAGAAACTCATCAATCATAGTGTCATGATAAGAAAAAAATGGTAATTATAAAAAACATTTAGAAAATTATATGTTCTTTCCAATATGCACAATGTGTTGAGAGAATCATTAAGGGAATTTAATTTAGGGGGCTAGTAAATTTTATAATTTTTGAAGTGAAGGTCATTGGGAAAATGAGTGTGGAAGTGATGGTAAGACAATAGATAATGATGAAAATAGAATAATATTTACATAGAATACACCACACGTCCCAAATTATATAAATACCAAGATTCAATTAATTATTACAATAACTTTACGAATATGAGGGTTATTTATGATCATCATCAAAAACATATTCTGATCCAAAACAATAGATTCCTAATGCGATCGTGACTGAAAAAGTGTGATATAATAATGATTCGGTGTAAGGTAAACATATAATATACTATTAAATAGAAAATATATTATTTGATTCTAGATCCACCCACATTATAATTTATAATTAATTTTCTAATGTTATCATCATATTGCCGAAATGATTTGATGTTGAGATACATATGAAAACATCTACTGGAACAATAGTGGTATCTCATATTTATAGTTCTTTTTGAATTTGATATTTTTGGAATGTTCATCCTAAATTGTTTTGGGTTTTCATTTAATTGAATTAAATATTATTCTAGTCATGGATGGGATTTATTTATATGGATCAGATAATAATTTTTTAGGAAGGTATGTAATTTTTCATATTTTGAATGAACCTACAACCACTAACTAATGCGAAGATCAACTGAACATGCAATGGGAAAAGAATCCATATTTTGGTAATTTATTCCGTTACATGAAGGTCATATAAATTATATGTTTGGGAAGAATATCATCATTAAGGACACACTTATTTTACTAGAATTGATTTATTTCATTTTGTATGAATTTTCAAAAATTCCACCAAATCATGAATTTTACATTTCTGTTGAACCCATACATAGTTTTATTCATATTTCAATGTCTCCTTATAAAGTGTAGCACATTTATTTTTTTTAATTGTTGAATAAAATCAAAGAGAATCATGATAATGGATTCAAATACCCTAGTTGATCAAGATATGGTTCACCTATTTAGTTTCATTAAAAATAAATATGGATCAATGGGATTATGCATTGATTATTGAGAACACAATAAGAAAACTATCAAAAAAAGAATCATTTACAATTTATTGATGAATTATAGGGTCAAATATGTGGATCTCAATAAATTTAGAAGACTTAAAATTATTCCAGATATCTCTAACTTCGTCTCAATAAAGGAGATATACCCAAGTCATTATTTTATATAGGGTTTGGCCACTATGATTTCATAATGATTCCTTTTTGTATTAATAATTCTCTATAATTATACATGTATTTAAAGAATAATTTCATTATAGGTAATTTTGACCACTTTATGGTATTTATATATCGATGATATTCATGTAAATTAAATGATTTAGGAATAATATAAAGGTTACTAAGGGATTTTGTTCATGACGTAGAGTAAAGAGTATCATTATGAAAAATTTACTAAGTGTTGATTTTTGATTGATAATCTTTAATTTTTTGGATTATATATTTTCAAGTAACAACATGTCAGTAGATTCTATAGATATTGAATATCTTGTGTAATGGATTAGATCTACCATAATAACTGGAATTCATGTTTTCATGGGTTGGAAGGAAGTTATAGATTTTTTGTTAGAAATATCCTGATTTTATAATCTAATCACCAAGAAGACATGGAAATGTGTTATCATTGTATTGATTAAGGAATGTGAGGATAATTTCAGTGAGAAAAAAATAATGTAGGTTAATGAACCAATGCTAACACAACCATGTAGTGGAGAATGGTTTTTTATCTGTTGAGATGCATCAATGAAGGGGTCAAGATGTGTCATTTTTCAATATTATATGGTTCTATCTTATTTTTCATGCCAATTATAGTTCCATGAATAAAATTACCCAAATCATCATTTGGAGTAACATGTTATATTTTTTCATCAAATAAATAGATAAATTATCTCTATGAATAATTGTGTAAAATATATTCTAGTCACAAAATATTAAAGTATATTTTACTTAAAAAATAGTTGAAAATGTTCCAATGAGATAATTCAATGTAATTAAAGATTATAAATAGTTATTCCATTATGACGACGAAAAATTAAATAATCAGGATTATGAATTTTTATTAAAGGATAATGCTATGTTATTTATTATTAGGATAAAAAGGACTAAATATATATGGATTTATAAATTATGGAAATATATATATATATATATATATTTTAAATTGTGGTTATATATTTTGGTAGGATCAAGTAAATATCCAACCATCTATCCATGTGAATATTATTGGGATTAAGAAAGAAGACGTAGAGTTATAAAAAATGGTTTGTAATATTCCAACTCTTGAACCTAATTTTGAAGTAATAATATAGTTCCGAAACTGGGTATGTCTTCCACCCATAAAATATTTTAAGGGATCTATTTGATGATGTTTTTAATTAATTATTATCAATTAATCATAGAAGTATAAAAATGTATAATTAATTTAATGAGTATGTTTTGTGTGATTTCATGAGGATTGATATTTTAGAGTGTGTTTATTGATGCTTATATTATAACCAATCTGCGTTTGATAGATAAAATTCTAATGAAGAATTATATTTGTTACCCATAATTGAATATAAATGGGAAAATATCACAAATTATATTGTTTTTAATCTCCCTAAAACATCAAAAGATGATATTTCAAAATGGGTTATAGATGATCCATTATAAATTTAAAACACTTCATTTCTATCATCTAATATTTCTCTATAAATATTATTTTTGAATAATATATTATGGATTTGGTAATACTGAATTGAGTACTAATTTTTATTTAATCAAATCTCTATCTGATGTTTTGCTTAATTAGTTGGAGTTTTCTTTAGAAGATTGTATATATAGAGTTTTTTATCACTACAATCATCATTATATAGATGGTTAATCTAATGGGACCATTCAAACTATAGAAGGCATGTTGATATAATTCTCTATGAAGTTCAAAGGTAGATGGGATCAACAATGTTTTTGGTAGAATATCCTTAACATAATTTCTTTCACTCTTGTATTTAGATGGATCACTATAAATCCATATATATTAATAAGTGTAGAACGCAAAAATGATAACATGAATTTGATAAAAAATATCATTGGTACATGATATATTTGTGGAAATATATGATAAGGTAAGATCCATTCAACAACATAAAAGAGTAGCTTAGACATTACCAAAAAGATATTCTAAAAATCATAAGAAAGATCGTGAATTTGATGTTTGTTACAAATTATTCCTATTTTTTTCTACCATTATGTGAGTGTTGATATTATGAAATAATGGAACGATAAGTGTTTGGTATATTAGTTATTTTTATATTTTTTACTTTATCAAGATGACAACTTTTTTATTGGAGCTTCAACAGAATCTCTCAAAAGTTCATGATGTGATACGTAAGTATCTCATGATGATGTACATTCATGATCTCTCACATGTATAAGAATAAATGATCATAACAGTGGAGAATAATTTATCATATGATGAACAATTTGTAATGAATCTTCATTTTGAAATGTTTTGTGGAAAAATAAAACTTATATGGTTAATGTTTTTTAGCAAAACCACAAATTTGAGGATGAAGCATGGGAAGATGAGGATGTGATGTGGTAGTGGTATCCACATCCATTTGTATCAAATATATGAAATTTGATGGATAAATTCATTTTAAGGGGGGTATAATCAAACCCCTGATTAATTCTATGAAATATATCTCTTTTAATAATATGATTTCTTTGATAGATTGTGTTTCATGCAACAGTGAGCTTAAACGCAATGGTTACATTATTGAAATATATTGTGTCCCTTAATGCCCACTTGTTACATTGGCGGGTATAAATAGTAATAACTGAATTATAAAAAATATATATTAGATAAATTTATAAAACAAATTCATTAGTTATATAAATATTATAATGAAAAAATTTAATTTATAATAAATTAATTTCATTTTCTAAACAAAATTATTTAATGAGTACATTAAATTTTTTTATCAACATAGCCAAATTATTAATAGATATTAATGAAATATATTTATTTAATAATATTTTCTAAAAATTTAAAAAATATTCACCAAATTATAGTGTAAGAATAAATCATTTCTTATTTTTAAATATGTTTTTCCCTAAAAACTTTTGTCACATTTTTGGAATTTTAATTAAAATTAGTTTCATCCATTTATAAGAATTGGAGAAAATAAATTTAGTTAAATATGTAGAATCAGTATGTTCAAATATATTAAATAATAACCTTTTATTTTTTTCAATATTAATAGTAACCTTTATATTGTTTGTCATCACATTAAATGGATAATCCGGTATGTAATGGCCCAAAAATTCCATGGGAAATTTTTTTTCTTAAATTATTCGAAATTTTTTGAGTCCCCAGTTTCTGACGGCGCCTAATTCTGAGGCCTGGTGATCCATGAATCAATTTCAGATGTTTTTTTCACGTACGTTAAATAAACGCACATGCAAGTATTTCTATCTTTTGAACCGACCCTTCGAATTGAAATTTGAGGACACTGATGAACTCACAACGCCGATATTCACTTAAAGAGACCTCTAACGCAGTTGTCTTTGGTCGAGAACAGTGGTTAATTTTGGGTATTCTTAATTAATTAAATAAAATTTATGTGTTACATAATTTTATTTGAGGTGGTGGTTAATTCCTCCAAAGAGAAGTTGGATGTAGGGCCCACACCCCACATAACCTCCCATGGGAGGATATTTTGTGGTGGGGCCCACATGAACACCAAACCCTCAACTCAATTTAAACCCCCCTTTGAAACTCTTTGATTCCCCATTGAATTAATGAGGCCACCACTCCTCATTTATTTTGGTTGAACTCCCCACCTCCCTTCTCCCTAATTGTGCCGACGCAACTAATTAATGTCTTCATTAATTAAATTGAAAGGATTTGAATTCTTTTGGATCCTTTTTGGTTTCATGGCAATAAAAAATAAGGGTGGAGATTTTATTTTATTTATTTTGGGGTGTTTGTATAATATTTGGAGGAGCTCTTGGGAATGACTTTAGAGAATTAAAAAGAATGTGTTCTTCCCACGAAGAATGCAATGAACATATTCCTCTCGACGAAGAATGCTCCATGTCTTTGAAGGATGTGATGGGACAACTTCTCCACTTCTTCAACCGGAGTAAGGAAAGGAGGCACCCTAACCCACTAAGTACACCAATGGAGTTGTCTCGATACAACGTTGATGGAATGACACCCGTCTTCCGCAACACCCGTCTTCTGTGACTTGTCAACGTACAACTCCAATTACGAGGCATGGGGGTTTTGTATAATTTTAAATAAATAAAATTATACCCTCGTTCTTGATGAATGCATTGGTTTGTCTATAGAAATTTTGTATTGCCTAACATGGAGGTTGCAGGAAAAATAAAAATGGCTCGACGACCATCTGTTGATTCTTGATTATATTTGAAACAAGGGCGGTGTCAGAAGAGGCGGTGGCGACCAGAGGTAGATGCGGCCGCTCGGCCCGCCTTTTCTGCAAAACATCTAGCCGACCAAAACGGTCGGCCTGCTAGGAATAGAGGCACCCGTAGGCGCCACACAGAGGGAACCACAACCCACAGTTGCATCCCTCTTTGCTGGAAGAACCGGCCAGATGCCTGCCGGCCGAGCTGAAGGACCACAGATCCCGTAGGCGCCACACAGAGAAGACCGCGGCCCGCTATGCGGGACGCTCTGCTGGGCGAACTGGCCGTCCTTCTGCCCGCCGGGCTGGGAGACCGTGATTCCACTAGGGGCTGCATGGGGAGAACTGTGGCCCGCTATGCGGGCTGCTCACACCGGACAGAACCGGCAGGCTACGGTCGACCCGTTAAAGGAGGGGCGGCGCAACTCGGCGCCACCAGGCGAACCAAATCGGCCCACATCGCGGGTCGGGTCCTCGAGTGGGTCGTGCCCCACCGGATCGGGCCAACCTCCCTACTGGGTCGGACCCATGGGGCTAGGTCTGTGGGTGGGACACGCTCCACCGGGTCGGGCCTACCCCCAATAGGGTCAGAACCATTGAACAGGTTCGAGCCGACCCGCCACAGCCAACTAGGATTGATGGGTCGGGCCCGAATTCACTTAAATGTGAATATCTTCCGGAACATGCATCTTAATGACGCTCCGTCTGTGGCACTAGGACCCTTACGATGAGGCAGTCGTTTTACAATACTCTAAGTGAGTATTGGAAGAAGTTGGAAAATTGATGGGTCTGGATCGAGCGTAAATCCAATAGGGCCCCTGGAATGGAAAAGCCAATAACTATCAGACCCGGCGTCCGATTGACGCGCTGTCAGTCATGTTGGGTTTCTTTTGATGAGATGGAACATCGGGATACATAAAATCAGGAATTACTAATATTTGATGTATCTAACCCCTTTTCCCGAGGAGCGGACGCTCCTGAAATCGAGCGTGTTGTGTGCGGTAACCCTGGAGCTGGCTGTGACTGCGACAACTACTGTACTAGAATCATCCGTGGGTTCGATGATGATGACTGATGTACCAGAATCTTGTGTGGGTTCAATAGTTATGACTTCTATACCAGTATCCTATGTGGGTCCAATAGAATAGGTGGTCCTTTATCCTGTGTGGGTCCAACAACTCGGATGAATTATAGCTCATTTTGTATCTTGTGTGGGTCCACCATCTTAGACGAGATAGCTGGTCTTGTATCATGTGTGGGTCCGACAGCTTAGCTGGTCCTATATCTTGTGTGGGTCCAATATCATAGATGATCCAGTGGTTACATCTGATCATGTATATCTCTTTACTATTGTGACATACCTCTGTGAGATGAGTCATGTATTTTAACCATTATCATCGTGGTGATTGAATTTTCTTCCTTTGTGGAATTTGATTGTTTGTGGGATCGAGTGATGGAGTCGGACTGAGATTGGTAACTTATGTATATATATGATTGTATACCAATGTAGGATTGGGTGATACTTCGTGATTGTATCCTTCTTATTTTTTTATTTTTAGTGGATGTTGTGAGACCTTGCGGGTCTCGGGGTCCCTACTGATTATTGTTATACTCACCCCTGCACGGGCTATGCCCGTATCTCGTTGTGTTGGATGTAGACGACGGACAGCGCTGATGGTGGACAAGAGTTCCACGACTAGACGGTACCCAGAGGTGGACCTTGCGATGAATCGGCACATGGGGGAGACTGACGGACTTGAGTGCTGAGGTGGAAATCAGTACCTACTCTTCAGGTAGGAACCACGGAGGACGATCCAGGAGCCGCTCTATACTTTCAGCTATTTGTCTCTATTTACTTGTACTTGTTGTTCAGTTGGATTTGTATACTGGACCATTTACCTTCCAGCACACTCTTTTTTATTCAGTTTTACTTAGTGTTTAGTACATGATGCGTAGTCTATTGAGTTTGTTTACTTTTATAAAGTCAATGCCTTCCTAGCTTAGGGATTTACAGCTTTGTGCTAGTCTTCATCACCTGGCCTATAGAATGAGGTATTGGTGATGTCATGACATGAGCCCCGAGGACGGGTTGTGGCAAATTTCAATATGAGGTGGTTGGTTCAACCAAAGAACATAGACTCTGATTCCATTAACATTAATAGTGTTAAGTGTTTTGGATGTGGTTATGAGTTTAGGGAAACCGGTGATGGTGCGGCGGCCGACGTATCCATGCACTAGGACCCTGACTTCTGATTACTGACTCCGTGCATGAAAAAACTAATTTCATGTGAGTTTCATTTGAAAAAGTTTTCTTTGTGATTACTTTGTATCAGCTCACTAGGTATACTATTTTGGCGGTGGCGCACCTATTTTTTTTTGAGGATGGCCCCACGAAGGCAGCCAGCTACGGTTCCAAGTTATGTATGAGATGGTAGCCCACCGGGCAATGAAGGCGCAATATAGGGACCCATTACAGAGGGGGCACCAGCGGTACCACTACCTGCAGGGCCACCGATACCACCAAATCCAGCAGCAAAGAGTGGATGCCGCCTAAGTGCACTGAACGAGTTCCAGCGCTAGAGCCCGCCCATGTTTCGGGGAGAGACAGACCCACATGCAGTTGAGGATTGGCAGGGGATGTCGTGAGAGTTTTCAGATTGGTAGGGACACCAGCCGACATTATGGTGATCCTTTCTGCATGTCTCCTGCACGTAGTAGTAGGTAGATGGTCAAGCATGATGCTCAAGGTTCATGAAAATGCATCACTACTCTGGGCAGACTTCGAGAGCCTATTCCGAGTTGAGTTTATTCCATCCACCCTTCATGAAGTGAAGATTCAGAAGGTACTACATCTGTAGCAGGGAAGTATAACAGTAGCCGAGTACTCAGCGAGGTTCACCAACCTCCCACGCTACTCCACAAATATGGTGTGGGGCCTGTTCTTTAGGGACTGGACCATCGAGCAGGGAATCAGACATGAGATTAGTGTTTCGATGATTCCCCTCAAAAATATGACACAGGAAGTGGTACTAGAGATATCCCTTCTCGTGGAGAGATTTATCGTTGAGCAGTTACCAGTAGCGAGACCAACCACAGGGGAAACACGTAGTGGAGTCTTCTGCAGCTAGAAGTAGACAGATGTCGCAGAGGTCCTAGCGGACCAGGCCATCAGGTACGCGATCCCAGGATACAGGTTCAGATGTGTGGGGCACACGAGACAGAGTCATCTATATGAGGAGCATGCACTTCTATGCATGAGGTAGGCAGGGCCACAAGGCTCGTGATTGCCTGACCCTCCATGAATATGAACAACAGACTATAGAGGGACCTCCTAGGTAGAGGAAGAGGTTAGACCGTGGTGGTCCGTTGGGAGCATTCAGACGTGGCAGAGGATTTGGGCGAGTAGCGGGTGGTGGATGACGTTTCGAGGGTCTACCAACACCACCACCAGGAGGTCCACCCCGACTATAGGGAGATGGCGGAATGAGGCGGGCTCAGCTCTAGGCAGTTGATTCATACGACCACAACACACCTGATATGAATAGAGGAACTATCTATGTATACTCCACCCTTTCTGACGTACTTATAAACATAGGTGTGAGTCATTCATTTATTACCACTTCCAACATTCAGAGCTCAGAGACTCCGACTGAGATTTTTTCTCGATCCTTACGGCTAGAGACTCCTATAGGAGAAGACTCGGCGATTACGCATTGATGCCGAAAGTGTGAGCTTACTCTAGGAGGCGAGAGGTTTAGCTGTGATCTTCTTATAGTGGAATCGAGGCCTTATAACATCATCTTATGTATAGACTTCTTATCTATAGTTAATGCACATATCGACTGTATTAGGAGAAAAGTGCGTGTATCCACACAGATGGGGCCAGGTTCACCTTCACCAGTGAAAAGGGATCCTTTGCAGTGTAAGATGGAGGTATGTAGAAGAAGGGGTAGCTGATCACACATCAGTTTTCTAGTCTCATCCTCAGAGTGGTTGATGTGCGGAGTCTGAATTTTCATGTTGTGGTGGATCTATACGCATATGTTTTCCATGATAACGTTTCAGGACTACCTACTTGTAGTGAGGTAGAATTATACATTGACATGTACCCTAGGATAGCATTGATATCTACTCCATCATATCGGATGTCTCCCACCAAACTTCATGAGCTGCGGGTACAGCTGGAGGACTTGCAGCGGAAGGGATTTTTCAAACCCAGTGTTTGACTCTGGGAATTACTAATTTTTTTCAACAAGAAGGCAGATGGGATCTTGCTACTGTGTGTCAACTACCATCACCTAAATCAGGTGACCGTGAAGAACAAGTACCCACTCCCGAGGATTGATGACCTCTTTGATCAGCTCAAAAGAGCACAATGGATCTAAAAGATATACCTCAGGTCAAGCTATCACCAACTCAGAGTTCGAGATGAGGATGTGCAGAAGATGTCCTTCATGTGTTGGTGTGTCCAATACGAGTTCTTGTTTATGTCATTTGGCGTAAAAACTTCTCCTGTTGTGTTCATGAGTCTCATTAATAGGATCTTCTAGCCTTAACTAGATTTCATTGTCGTAGTCTTCATCGACGACATAATTACTTACTCGACTACTGAGGAGGATCATGCCTACTATTTGAGGGTAGTACTGGATACACTCTTAGAGAACCATCTTTATTGTAAGCTCTTGAAGTGCCAGTTCGGGATTTGAGAGGTTCACTTTATGGGACATGTCATCTCGGAGGTTGGAGTTTCAGTAGATCCAGCGAAGACCGAGGAAGAACTTTCTTGGGAGCCACCAAGGAGTGTGACAGAGGTTTGGAGTTTTCCGGGACCGGATGGGTACTATCGGAGATTTGTTCCAGACATCTCCAGAGTTGCAGCACCACTTTCAGTATTGAGGAAGATGGTGCAACCCTTCATGTGGTTAGAGATATGTCAAAATATCTTTTATGAGCTGAGGAAAAGGTTAACTAGTGTGCCCAACTTGAGGCTACTAGAGGAGGGAGTTGGGTACGTAGTTTACTATGAGGCATCAGGGACTGGACTCAGGTGTTTCCGGATGTAGGAGTGAACATTTATCGCATATAGTTCATGGTATTTGAGGTAACACAAGCAGAACTATGCTACCTATGACATTGAGTTAGCAGTAGTGGTGTTCGCCATGAAGATATGGCGACACTATCTGATGGGTGAGCGTTTTACAGTCTACTATGACCACCAGAGTCTCAAGTATATCTTTTCACAGAAGGACCTGAACCTGAGTCATCGACGATGGATAGAATTCATCTAGGACAATGACTTTGATATATTCTATACTCTTGTGAAGGGGAACATTGTAGCAGATTCTCTCAGTAAGAGAGCAATCATTCAGCTGCTAGGAGAGTCGATGGAGGGACTCGTCACATTGTAGATATTTTTTGTTGATAGAGATGGAGCTGCCTTTCTGCAGTCTCTCAGAGTCACTCCTCCACTCCTTCAACAAGATAGGTAGGCACAATGTGGGGACATTGACTGTGATACATGACGTGCTTATATATCTGTAGGGCAGGCACCTGATAGATTTTTTGATGGTGGGGAGCACGTCATCCTTTTCAGAGAACATACCATGGAACCAATTACACTGTAGGAGGAGGTGCTGAGGGAGTTCTACCCTTACCCTCTAGTGGTACATCCAGGTGTGGCTAAGATGTATCCTGTCCTTAGACGACAACACTTGTGGCCAAGTATGGAGAAAGTAGTAGCAGAGTTCATCTCTCAATGCCACACTTTTCAGCAAGTGATGGAAAAGCACCAGGTTCCAGCAGGCTTGGTTCAGCCTATAGAGGTTCCAGAGTGGGAGTGGGATGGTATATCCATGGATTTCATGACGGTATTTCCATGTATATCCAGAGGAAACGACTCTATCTGGGTGATTGTAGAACAACTCAACAAGCCGGACCACTTGATACCAATCACAGAGCATAGATCAGTAGAGAGCATTGGATGCATGTACATTCATGAGATCGTACGACTTTATGGTGTTCCATAGAATATCATCTCTGATCGAGAAGCTTGTTTCACTTCCCATCTATGGAAGGGGTTACATGAGACTTTTGGGACATAGCTTCATTGGGGCACCGCCTTCCATCCTTAGACGGATGGTCAGACTGAGAGGACCATTTAGACTCTCAAGGACATGCTCTGTGCATGGGTCCTCGACTTTGGTCACAGCTTGGAGGATCACTTACCCTTGGTGGAGTTTTCATACAACAACTACTAACACTCCACCATCGGGATGGCCCCTTATGAGGCATTGTACGACCGACCTTGCAGATATCCTCTATGCTGGACTGACCCCGGTGATTCAGCACATTTAGGACTAGAGATGGTTCAAGCTACGACGGAGAAGGTGCAGATCATTCAGGAGTGGATGAAAAATGAACAGAGAGGACAGAAGTACAATGATGATTGGAGATGGAGACCACTGGAGTTCGAGGATGGTGACCACATCTTCTTATGGGTCTCACCTAGATGAGTTCGATGAATATTTGGACAAGGTAGCCTGTTATCTCCGCGATTCATTGGACCATTCTAGGTCCTCAACAGAGTAGGCGAGGTGGCTTACCGACTGGACCTTCCACCTCAGTTTCACTGGGTGTACAACGTCTTCCACCTATCTCAACTGATGAGATACGTGCATGACCTGTCCTACATCATTGACCATGGGGAGGTGTACATCGATGATGGGGAGACTTTCATGGAGGTTCCAGTGGAGATTGAGGATCGACAGTAGCGGGTCCTATATGGACGGTTGATTCCTATGGTGCATGTTCACTGGTAGCACGAGAACCTCCATGAGAGCACATGTGAGGAGGAGGCTCTGATGTGTGCTCAGTTCCCCCATTTTTCCCTAGTGTGTCTTGTAACATTACGGGGACATAAAGCCCTGAGTTCGGGGTAATGTAAATACCCAGAACATCCAAGGGAATTTTTTTCTTAAATTCATTGGAATTTTAAAATTCTTCCGTTTCTGACTACACCTGATTTCGAGGCCCTGTGTGCCCAAAATAAATTTCTAATGTTTTGTTCAGGTATATTCAGTAAATGTTCATGCGGGTTTTTCTATCTTTTGAACCGGTGCTCATAATTGAAATATGAGGATACCGATGAACTCACAGCGCCGATATTCGCTTTAGGATACCTCTACCGTAGTTGCATTTGGTCGAGAGTGGATGTTAATTTTGGGGATTCTAAATTAATTAAATAAAATTTATGTGTTACATAATTTTATTTTAGATGGTGGTTATTTCCTCCAAAGGGATGTTGGAGGTGGGTCTCGCACCCCACATAACATCCCATGGGAGGATATTGTGTAGTGGGGCCCAAACGAACACCAAACCCCTCAACTCCATTTAAACCCTCCCTTTGAAACTCTTGGACTCCCCTTTGAATTAATGAGGCCACCACACCTCATTTATTTTCGGTGAACTCTCCACCACCCTTCTCCTTAGTTGTGCCAACACAACTAATTAATGTCCTCATTAATTAAATTGTAAGGATTTTAATTCTTTTGAATCCTTATTGGTTGCATGGAAACAATAAAATAAGGGTGGAGATTTTATTTTATTTCATTTGGGATGTTGGCATAATCTTGGGAGGAGCTCTTGAGAGATTCTATAGAGAATTAAAAAGAAAGTGTTTTTCCCACAAAGAACGTGAAGAATATCTTCCTCTTGATGAATAATGCTCTACGTCTCTAATGGACGTGAAGCAACGTCTCCTAAACTTCTTCAACTAGAGAAAGGAAATGAGGCACCCTCGTCCACGAAGTACACTGAAGGTGTCGCCTCAATACGACATTTCGAGCTCTACTTCTTCTGATGTGGACGGAACGACGCATGTCTTCTGCGATGCTCGTTTTCCATGACTCATCAACGTACAGTGCCGATTATGAGTTACGTGTTTTTGTGTAATTTTAAATGAATAAAATTATACGCTTCTTGTTCATGAATGCTTTGGTTCATCTTTGGCCATTTGTTATCTCCTAATGTAGAGGGTGCGGGCCGAACAAACATGGCCCGCCGACCCTCCGTTGATTATAAATATTATTAGCAAGGGAGGTGGAGTCTGAAGAGGTGGCGTTGACCGGAGGCGATTGCGACCGGAAGAAGCAGCTCCCATGCACCGTCCACATGAAGAGAACGACGGCCTCTTAGGCCACCCAGTCCACAGAACGACCGGCCGGACAAACCAGCGTGTCCGCTGGGAACTGTGGCACCCGCAGGTGCCGCACGGAGGGAACCAAAGCCCGTAACCGAGGCCCACATTTCTGGACGAAGCGGTCAGCCACCTGTCGGCTGAGCTAAAAGACCGTAGCACCCATAGGTGCCTCACGGAAAAGACAACAACCTATTGTGTGGGATGCTCTGCAAGGCGAAACGGTCGGTCGCCTGTCGGCCGGACTAGAAGACCGCTGCGTCGCTAGGCGCTGCATGGGGAGAACTACGACCCGCTATGCGACCCTCTCCCAACGGATAGATCCAACCGGATACGGCCGACCGAGACGAGGAGGGCCGGTGATACTTGACGCCACTGGGTAAACCGAACCGGCCCGCAGCATGGGACGGGTCTGCAGGTGGGTCGCGCCCCACCTAATCGCGCCGACCTCCCAACCGGGTCGGACCTTCTCGGCAAGATCTGCAAGTGGGCCGCCCTCCACCGGGATGGGACAACCCCCAACCAGTTCGAACACGCTGAATCGGGTTGGGACGAACCGCCACAACCCACTAGGCTTGACGGGCTAGGCCTGACATCGCTTAAACTCGAATATTTTCAAGACCGCGGGTCCGAATGACGTGCCATCTGCGTAAAACCCAATAACTCTTAGACAAGGCGTCTGATTGAAAAACCATCTCTCACGTTGGGTTTCTTTTTATGAGACGGAACTTCAGAATAAATCAACACAGGACTTTGTGATAGTTGATGTATCAACCCCCTTTGATCGAGGAGTGGACCATCTCGGAATCGAGCATGCTGTGTGCGGGAACCCTAGAGCTGGCTTCGACTGCGATGACTACTATACTGGAATCCTCCGTGGATTCGATGACGACGACTATTGTACTGGAATCCTATGTGGGTTCGACAGTTCTAACTTCTATACCTGTATAATATGTGGGTCCAACAGAATAGCTAGTCTTATATCATGTGTCTGTCTGACAGCTCAGATGAATTATAGCTTGTCCTGTATCCTATGTGGGTCCGATAACTGAGAAGAGATAGCTGGTCCTTTATCCTATGTGGGTCCGACAGCTTAGCTGGTCCTGTATCCTATGTGGGTCTGATAGCATAGATGATCCAGTAGCTATATATAATCATCTATATCTCTCTACTATTATGGCATACATGTGTGAGCTGAGTTATGTCTTTCAACCATTATCATCGTGGTTGTTGACTTTACTTCCTTTGTGGAATTGGTTTATGCTTGAGATCGAGAGTTTGAGTTGGACTGAGATAGGTAACTTAGGTATATGTATGCGCATATACCTAAATAGGGTCTATTGAAACATTTTGATTCTATATTTCTTCTATTATTTATCCTTAGTGGATATTGTGAGACCTTGTGGGTCTCGGGGTCCCTACTGAGTATCATTATACTCATCCTTACACGGGAAATGCCCGCACCTCATTGTGTTGGATGCAGATAATGGACAACACTGAAAGAGGCCGAGAGCGCCATGATAGGATGGTACCCAGACGTGGACCATGCGACGAGTCTGTCCTTGGAAGAGACTGATGAACATGAGTAATGAGGTTGCGATCTATATATACCCTTAAATTAGGAACCCTATAGGACGACTTTGGAGATGCTCTTTACTTCCAAGTGTTTGTCCATATTTACTTGTACCTATTGTTCAGTTGAGTTTGTATACTGGCCCATTTACATTCCAGCACACTCTTTTGTTTTCAGTTTTACTTATTTTTTACTTCCTTATGCATACCCTATTGAGTTTGTTTACTTTTATAAAGGAAATTCCTTCCCAGCTTATAGATTTATTCCTTTGGTCTAGTCGCCAGCCCCTGGCCTATGCAAGGAGGGATTGTGGTAGTTATGGCATGGGCCCTGAGGAAGGGCCATGATAGTGTAAATCCGTATTAAAAATAAGTGATAAGGCCTTGATTAGTTATTAAAACTCGTATCTGGTCAATTAAATTTAAAACGTAGTACATTTGGTTTTAAATTGAGTGGTTTAATGGATACAAGTCATTTAAATGACTTATGTATTATTAAAATCAACGAAAGTTACAAAATGTCACACTCTTATTTGTAATAAGTATAATGTTATTAATACGGACTCAAACATATAACATGTTACACTATAGATTTTATTTAGAAGGTAACATATTTAAAATTGTCATTTTTTTATTTTTAATTATTTTGAAATTAAATAATTTCCCTCAATTCTTACCCAACAATGATGATGTAATTTTTCAATTAATAGAAAAATGAAATAAATGATGTCTCAAATATAGAATGTAACATAATTTGAGATTTTTAAATTTATCCATGAAATATATAGATCACTAAGATATTATTTCGGTACAAAAAATGGTGGATTTTAAATTTATATTTTTTTATTGTTTTAATTGTAAACGTAATGAATAATGTGAAAATTAAAAATAATGACAGTTGATGGGGTTAATATTCTATTAATTTTATTTAAATAATAAAAATATTAGATAAGAGAAAAACTATAACATGTAGTCTAACATATCTTAAATATTCTATTTATTTTCCTACTGATAACTTATAATTAAATATTGAAACCTTTTGAAATGGAAATATTTTATTCTGTAGTTAAAATTAAAATAGGTTAACTATGGTTTAATAACAATTAAAATAGATAAAAACATTAAAAAAACTCTAATATATATTTGATAATGGACTTAAACCCTACTGAAACTAATCATCTATTACCATCCAATTTGTAGTTATATGGATTAAGATTGAATTTATTATAAATTAATATTTTTAATGAATATGAATGTTCCCCTCACCTAAATTATTAAATCACTCCTCAACCATAAATTATATACATCAAATAATTCGTTATTGATCAAACATACTATAAAAATATATTTTATTCACCTCCATATACACATTCTAAAGGTTATGTTTTTTCACAAATAACAAACACTAAATCCTTTTAAAAGAATCTAAATGAGTCATTCCATATAAGTGGTAATCACATTAACCAATCACATTGTTTTCTTATTCTTCTTTGCCAACTATAAATTTATGATAAAATAAAAAAAATAATTATATTAAATATTATAAAATTTTACTTTGATTATGAAAGTATCATTACATGTCCCATTTCCCACTAAAAATTAAGATAATGTATATGTCATGTATAAATACGGCTTATCGTCCCCACACAATGATACCATTCATTTTTTAATCAAAAATATTTTAGGGAATGGAATTATGATGGTTTTAATGATTAAATATGATATTTTGACATTATTATTCTGCTATAATGATAATATCATGAATACCTTTTTACCATCTGATCTTTTGGGATGTGATAATATTGATCATGAGTAGGTATGTACTACCATCACCATAATGTGATGCGACTTTTGTACATATATTAACATAAATGGTAATAAAAAATAATTTTATAAATAGATATGATGTATATAACAAAATAATGATTCTGGAGATGATGGTATCATGGTCAATGTATACAAACCAATATTGCAAACTCAAAACAAAATTTGAAAACAAAGCTGTTATCAGCTATATAAATGATTTTAATAAAAAAATTATTATTTAACATGTTAAAAGATGTTTTTTGGTTTGATAGATATATAATCATAGAATTAATATATAATAAATCCATATTTATTATACATGTGATTTAAATGTGAATAATTAATGAATATACATGATGTAATGGTTTATTTCACAATCTCACCATTATTTTGAATTGTTTATGTTTTAGTATCTACTGTGGAATATTTATCTAAAATATCTATGTTCTCTCAAAATGTTTTCAATTATTTTTTACTATTATATTAAAATTTCTTAAAATAATATTTTTCTAATTTTTTTCTTTTTCAAAAATTATTTGAAATGATTTGTTTTTAAATTTTTAAAATAGATATATTAATTAATTTTACAAAAAATTATTAAATGACGGTTTTATTACATATACAAAATGAGAGGGTTTTAACACCACTATGAAACCATAACTATTTGATGAATCATTTTCAATTATAAATGGTTTTTTCGGCGATTAGTTTTTATTTAATAAATATACAACTTTAAAAATAAAAAATAATTTCAAAAAGGAAATGATGTTTTCCTCAATTATAATTTAAGGTAATTTTTTAAAATCTTTCACAATTCATAAATATTTTATTTAATTTTAGATATAAATTTTGGGGATTATTATCATAAAATAAAATCTTTACTACTTCGATAGGTGGATTATGTTTATGACTACATGATGTTTATGTAACCATTTATTTTTCCTTAGGATATGCAATGTTACCAATTTCATTTAATAGGTTCTAATATAAAGAATGATTTATGTTCTTATGTAAAACAAATATATGGTACTAATTATTTGAGTGTTTCTTCTTAAATTCCCCTCCAATGCATTGTGTAATGAGTAATATCTTATGATACTGGATGGACTAGAATGGTGAGTGAACATAGATCACTAAGGGTCTTCGTCCAATAAGATCATCTTAGGAGTGAACCAGGAATACTATGTCTCTTGGGGTGTGAACCCATGCCACCATTGCGGTCCTATAATAGTTACTTGGGTAATTGGGATATGATTTTCTATGAATATGTTTATTCCATAATAACATCTCTTATGTTATGTTCTCATGACACATGTGCTTTGATTATTTAACTATTCTTGTCTTATGAAATCCCATGATTTATTACATGACCCAAGATTATAATCTTTATTATAAAGGGTATAATTAATAAATTTTATTTTCATGTTCCTATACAATTATACTCATACAATGATGATGTAATGATTTATATATTCTTTTTATCCCATAGTAAACCTATAAGCTCGTCATTTTCTTATGACTCCATTATCTAGGATTTGAATAAATTTATTAAATATGATATGTGAAATGTGATATAATTATAATGAAATAAGTACACGACAATTTATATATCTTATTAACCATAATTCTATGTATCCATGTTCTAAAAGGAATTATACATTTACGAAACATAAAATTGTGTTCGTATGATGTAATGAGTATTCATCCTTAATATGTAAAATTTATATATTAATAATTCGGGTCACTGTAGTGAACATTATACAAAAGGATGTAATTTATGATTATAATTATGAGAATTTTTGGGATTTAAAAATCCATCTATAGTTCTCTCTATCATGACATGTTTATTCATGTGTTGCCAATGGGATAAGGTAATTATGATTCGATCTCATTATAATCAGGATTGATTATGTATTGATTTCCATTGTGGGAAATTATATGTTTATTACTTAATAAACAGTATTTAATTTTCTTCTGTTTTAGTTTTATCTAGATGTTTTATATATTATTATTATATAATTTTCATTGGTACATAAAATAATAGTGCTTTTTTTAAAGAAAGTATGACCATATTTCTTCATTTGTCGATGAACATTTTTTTCCATCATTATACTCCAAAAATTTTTTAATAAATGTTCATACATATAAAATACATGATTTTTCATGGTCATTTTAATTACTATTGATGTTATTAAAATGTTTTTCAATGAAATATTTCTAAAATATTTCTATCTATGTTATATTTTACAATTTACATGAGTGAAAAAATTAATGGTATCTTTCACCATATATGGACTGAACAAATTTTTACCTGATTATAACCAATCTATTCTTGAAATAATAAATTTAATAATTCTATTTTTATTTTAAAATAACATTTTCCATATAATATTTTGGATATTTTCATATTTCAGAAAACTGATTTCAAAATAAAAATGGAGTATTCATCATCAAAGGTTTCAGTGAACATTAAAACAATATTTTTACCTAATATTGAATCCTTCGTTGTTTCCTAAAAATTAATGAAGATATAATCCAATGAAACCATCCATATTCTATTAATATATTTTTTTTTATTTTGATGATGATATGATAATAAATTCTATATATTTTAAATTGGTAGTTCTATAATGAAAAAGTGGATATTTATGAATCGATTTCTGATTATTTGACTGGTGGGATCCGAATTATATTTCCTACCAATACAATGACTAAATATTAATGTTTCCTAATCTCATATTGTACAAAATAAGTTGTATCATGCTTGAAAATGGTATAGAAGAGGTTATCTCAATCTTGGAAGATGGTGTGTGGGACATTATCCCAAGGAAAAAATATGGTACATGTGTTCTTATCCCATGTCCGAAAGAGGGTACAACAGATGTTTTCACATGCCCTACACTTGTAAACAAGTGGTTATCAAATTCCATACTTGTGATGATTTTATTAGTGGTTAGTTATGACAAAAAATATCTATAATTATGATTATGGAACAGTTTATTCCATTATTTAATGAAATTACATTATTCCATTGTGATTATCTCATGGAAAATGTTCTTTGATATGTTTATAATTCATGAATTATGAACATCCATTCATTATTCCATGACTAATAATTATATTCTTTGAATGGAAAAGTTTTTTTCTCAAATGATAAGCTAATTTTCATAAACCCTTATGTTCATTTCATAATCAAATGATCTAGGTTGAGCATAATTCAACGTAGATTTGAATGATGTTGTCAGAAATTAAAAAACATGTGAATTATTTTTCATTATTACCAGACACCTCACTATGATATATAAGTCTTAGGAAAAAAAAAAAATTTTGGTGATGGAATGAATTTATAATGATATATTTTTGTACTGATAAGAATGAACAAATATTTATGTATCTTATTTGAGGAGATTCATATGTGTTACTTTAGAAAAGAGTAATATATAAAGACCAGTAAGGGGATAAATGAGGAAGAACATGAGGAATACAATAAATGATATTTAATAGTCATATAATTGGAGAAAAAGAGAAAAATGAACATAAATTCATGATAAAGCATGAAAATAATAACATGGATATGTGGAAACAATAGTTAACATGGAATAAGAATTAGCCACGGCTCTTTGTAGATTATGCCTGAGAAAATACAAATTGCACATGAAGAATTAGTAAACCCTTGATGCACTTGAATTATAATGATTAAACAATAATTTCACAAGAATTATCATGATACTATACTTTACCTAATGAATTGGAATTCTATCAGGGTTCACCCTTCTTAAAAACTTCATTTCATACATAAGTGTGCCACAAGGATTATAGAACATGGAATCATTAGACATCATCATTTCTTCCACGATAATGGAATGTGGGATACATACATGAAAAAATATAGTAAACAAGTAAATATATATAAATGTGAATAACCTTGATAGAGAAATGGTCATGGTATTCACTACACAATGACATTGGCTTGGAAAAATGTGGTGTTATTTTGACAGCATAACAGCGTGACATAACAATTCATAAAAATGGATGATGATGTAGAAAAGGAGTGTCTCATCATATGTAAGATAAATTAAATGTAATGGGGTCATATATATACCTTTCCCAACAATTTTAATGGAATTCATATTAATGATACAATAGAATTTCATGAATGTAATGAGGTGAGTGAAATTCTTTTCTGAATTTCGGCATAGTAACAGGTGTGCGTGGAAGGAATTAATGAGAGTGAAAGGGGTCTCAAATTTATCAAAAATAAATAGGGATGTATTGGGGATGTAATAAAACATACCACAACTTTTATAAATAAAAATTAAAGGGTATAAGAATATTATGAAATGTTGATAAAAAGAGAAAGGAAGGAATCCCTTACATGGAGGTGTGATCCCAAACGTTTGGGAGGGGATTCAGTGAGATTTATCTGGATCTTTGGGGGACATAGGAGGATTATAAAGAGAGAGTGGAAGAGTTTTGACAAACTCAAAAGGATTTTAGTGAAGAGGAAGTGGGATAATTTGTCGTTTAATATAAGAAAGGAGAGAGAATTCATTATTATTTTGGTTTAGGACACCACTCATTAAAATAATCAAAACCACAAACCAGACCATGGTTTTTTCCCATGGTTATTTTCCTAAGGGGAGTGCAAAAAATATTTTATATTTCCAATGGATGATTTTCTTAAAATAATAGGGTTGTTTATGTGGAGGTGAGTCACACTCTCCAGGAAAACAATTTAAAAAGACAAAATGTTATATAAGTCTTAAAGGGTCCACTAATGCTTTGTAAAATAAATAAAACAAATTCAAAATCACATTATTTTAATGGTAAAACTTATATTGTCCAAATATAATGTTTATATTTTTTTATTATATCATTATTGGTTCATTATGATATCATAAGACCCATTATATATCTAAACAGTATTTGACTTTTACCAAAATATTCAACTATCTCAGAAAATTTTGAAAAATTCAATTTTGGATAATTTTGAAATCCTGATTCCAAAAATAATAATCGATTTAATTAAATAATTTTATAAATATGTTAATTTTTTATTTTAATATAAAAACTGACATTTATCGACAATTCATGAGGTTTTTCTAAAGCATCTTTCCAACCATAATAAAAATGACATTTGTATTCATAAAAATTATATGATCATTTATATTTAATAAAAAGTAATTTATTAATAATAATATATTATTAAAATGTTATTGAATTAAAAATACAATAATTCATCAAAATAGATTACCTAGTTTAATAGTAACTAAAAATACTATTTGTGCTTAGAAAACTTTTTATAAAGTAACAAAAATAAAATGAATATATAATATTTATTCAAAAAAAATAATGCATGGTGCCGTAGTGCAAGGGTCTTGTTACATAATCCTTTAAAACACCCACACAATTCCTTAGGGATCGGTGAACGATGGTGATTGACTCTTGGGTGGCTCAGATAACATTTCTTGTGTGGTAATATCTATCAACAGCTACATATCTCGCGGGCGGTTCTGCTCGAGCTTAACGTATTCAAGCTTAGCATGGGATTGGACAAGAGCGAAGCCCAATGACACCACCTCCATTCCGAGTTCTGAAAAATGGGCTTCGTATGGGGAATGCCTACTAGATGAGTCCATCACTTACTTTGTTTGATTAAATTAGATATGTTAAAACCCTATATTTATAATAATATTGGGATCATTGTTCAAACGATATATTATCAACTATCACAATTCCACAATACCTTGACGAGGTGCATTGTCTTATTTCATAGATATTTCTCTCTACGATCTAAGATCTTCACTTGTTTCTCCTCGTAAGAAATATCATTCTCTAGTTGTACTACCTCTGAAGAGAGTGCATGTGATGGGTATATTATGTACTTCATTAAGAGGTATACATGAAATACATCATGTACTTTGTCCATGGTAGGTGGATGTTCTAGATGATAGGCTGCAACCCCGACATGATCAAGAATCTCAAAGGGGTCGATGTACCTAGTACATAACTTCCACATTTTTCTAAACCTCATGACCTTTTTCCGTAGAGATATGCATTGAAATACCATGTCTCCTATATTACACTCAAGGTATCATCAAATGTTATCTGCATAACTGATCTGTCGAATATGAGCTTCCTTGATATGTTGCTTAATGGTTGTCACCTTCTCCAACATTTCATTGACCATTTCTAGTCCTAGCAGGTTACAGTCATCGAATTCATCCCAACATGCTGGTGTTATATGTCTCTTCTTATACATGGCTTCAAAAGGTGCCATTCCGATGCTCGAGTGGAAACTATATTTATAGGTGAATTCAATAAGAGGAAGATGTTGATCCCATCATCCTTTAAAGTCCATTGAAAATTATTTTAACATATCTTCATGTGTCTAAATAGTTCACTCATATTTGCCATCAGTTTGAGGATTATAGGTTGTACTAATGTTCAGTTCAATTTCCAGAGCACGTTGAAGACTCATCCAAAACATAGATATGAATCTTGGATCTCGATCAGATACGATAGACAGTGTAACTCCATAAAACCTTACCACATCCCTAATATATATCTGTTCCAGTTTATCCAATGATAAATCCTCCTAAATTTCAATAAAGTGTGCAGAGTTTGTAAGATTATCCACAACATTCTTGATTACATTGTTGCCTTTGGATGTATTCGGATGTCCGGTGACAAAGTCCATGGGGATGTTCTCCCATTTTCATACTGGTATGGGCAATGGTTTCATAATCCCCTTAGACATGTTCCTCTATTCCTTCACTTTCTAAAAAACAAGAAACATTGATGTATAATCAGTGGTCTCCTTCTTCATATTATCCAACTAATAATCTTCTCAGAGATCTCGATACATCTTTGTGTTTCTTGGGTGAATAATGAAATTTGAACTGTGTGCATCATCGAAAAGTTCTTTCTTCAGTTCCAAACTTGATAGAAAAAATTTTCTTTTCCCAAATCTCAGAATTACTTCTACATTAACATTGAACATAGAGGAATTCCCTTATCTGATAGCTTCAACATTCTTCTGAATTCCCACATAATCCTTTTGAGCATCCTTTAAACTTTACAAAAGAGATAGTTGAGAAATCATTTGTGAATGGATTTTTGCTTTTTCTTTATTTATGATTCCCATGTCTATCTTCATCAAATCTAAAAAGATTTGATCCTTCTCAATTCTCACAAGTGATAGAATCACTGGTTCCTTTCTACTTAGATCATCTTCCACCTTTTTCAATTTCCCATGGAGGTAATGGATTGAGGAGTCATAGTATTTTATCAGCTCTAACCTTCGTTGATTTCACATGTCCAACTCTTTCGGAGTGAATATATATTGGAGGCTTTTGTGGTCTATATAAATTTCTCACTTCTCCCCAAAATGATAATTCCAAAAAAAAATTAATGCAAAGATCACCCCAACCAACTTCATATAATGTGTTGGATAATTCTGCTAATGAAAATTCAACTTCCTTGAATGATGGGAAATGAATTTGTCATTTTTCCTCAAAACATTGCCCAAGATCTTATTTGAAGCATCACTAAATACCACAAAATGTTTTCCAATGGTGGGTAAAGTGAGCATGAGCATAGTGATAAGCCTCATTTTCAACCCCTTGAAGATTTCTTCACATTCATCACTTTAAGAAAACATCACTCCCTTCTGAGTAAGCTTGGTAAAAGGGTTTGACAATCATGAAAAATTTCTCACAAATCGTCGATAATATCTTGATAACCACAAGAATAAATGGATATCTATTACCGATGTTGGCCTCATCCATAACCCAATTGATGCTATCTTGGAGGGATCCAAATATATCCTATTTCTTTTGATGATATAGCCCAATAATGAGACATCCATCAACAATAACACAAACTTATTGTACTTTTCATAGAGATTCTCATTTCTCAAGGACTCTATTACAATGCCTAGATGATCCTCATGCTCCTGCTTGGTATAGGATTATATTAGAATATCTTCTATAAATACTACCAAAAAATTTTCAATGTAATATCTATACAATCTATTTATCATGTCCATAAATATTGCTAGATAATTAGTGAGTTTGGAAGGCATTACGTTGAATTCATGGTGCCCGTATCTAGTACAAAATTTTGACTCTGGGATATCTTCATTCATCAAACTTTCTTGATAATATTCCGACCAAAAATCACCTTAGATAATTATAGTGCTCCATGCACCTAATCGAACTTGTCATTAATTCGTGGGAGAGGATATTTGTTCTTTTTCGGGATTTTTTTGAGCTCACGATAATCAATTTAAATGTACATTGACATATCCTTCTTCTTGAAAATGTGGACTAAAGAACCACACGGTGATGCACTTGGGAAATAAAATCTTTATACGGATTATCACGTAGTTCATTCCTCATAACCTCAAGCTCCACAAAATTTATTCCATATAGAGTCTTGGATAATTTCAATGCCACAGTTTTAAGTTCAATTGATAATTCAATATCTATCTAGGGGGAAGACCAGGCAATTCCTCAAAAAACACATCAGCAAATTCCCTCTCAACAGTGATGTCTTAAAGGATGGTTTCCTCCTTAGAAACAATCATTTGATCCACATACACATGCTTATAGGGCATTAATATCCATGCTTTAAATGGTAGTTCTAAATAAGATTCATCATTCTCCATGCACATGTACAAAATCGGGACACCACACTTAACCATGATTTATTACATAGACACTTCACTTGATTCCACATCGATGATCGAGAGGTCTAGTGTACTTGGAGATTAGGAAATTTACATAATAACATAAAACATGAAACACATCATCGGTATTTGAAAACATCAATTACATGACCACTACATTCCCTCATACATATCATTGCCTGGGATAACCTAAGGATATTCCTAAGAAAAGGGTGATTTATAAAAATCAGTATGGGAATAAACATGGAATAACATGAGTAGTAAAATACTTATTAGACAATAGGAATATCAATGGATCAGAAGAGTAATATTAACATAAATTCAAGATAATGCATGAAGATCATAACCTGGAAATGTGGAACAACACTTAACATAGAATTTGCATGAGCTAAGGCTCATTTCACATGGACCATGAGTAAACCCTCATTGCACATGAAGCACGAGTAATCCCTTGTTGACCTTGAATTATCACGAGTCAACACTCATTGAAAATGACGTATCATGAAACTATATTTTACCTAATTCATTAGAGCGCTATCAGGCCACAGCCTTCATAAATATTTCATTTCAAGCATAAATGTGCCACATGGATCATAGAACATGTATTCCTTAAACATAATCATTTATTCCTTAATAAATGAATGTTTAATAAATACATGGAACTATTTAGTCATTATATAAATGTGAATAAAGGTGATTACCCTTGATAGAGAAATGGGAATGGTATTAACTACATGATGACTTTGGTTGGAAAAAACGTTGTGTAATTTCGGCAGCATAACAGCGTGACAGATGAATTCATAAATATGGTTGTTGAGTGAGAAAGGGGTGTCTCCTAATATGTAAATGAAATGGACAGTAAGGGGTAATAATAATACATTTCTCAACAATTATATTGGAATATAGATTCGTGATACAAATAAATTTCTTAAATGTAAATGAGTAGAGATAAATTTTTTTCTCCGAATTTCGGCATAGTTACAGATGTACATGGAAGGAATAAATGTGAGAGAAATGGGTCTCCCATCATTAAAACATAAATAAGGCTATATGGGGGATTTTGGAAGCCATAACTCAACATTTTTAAATGAAAATTAAATGGAATAACAAAATTAATAAACTTGGATAAAAAGAGAAAAGAAGGAATCCCATACTTGGATGTGTGATCCCAAGGGCTTGTGAGGGTCCTGAGAGAGACTTCTTAGAAGCTTGAGGCACCTTGGGAGGATTCTAGAGAAAGTTGGGATGAGGTTGGACGAACATAAAAGGCTTTTAGGGAAGAATAATTATATGCATGGAAGAGATTACATAGAAAAGCATAGGGAATTGTTTTTTATTTAGGTTTGGGACACCACACATTAAACTAATCAAAACCACAATCTAGACCATTGTTTTTACCCATGGAATTTTCCGAATAAGAGTGGAAAACGATATTTTATATGTCCAATGGCCGAAATTCTTAAAATAATAGGTTTTATTATGTGGAGGTGAGTGACACCATCAAGGAAAACAATTAAAAAATACAAAGTGTTTTTTTAAGTCTTGAAGGGTCCACTAAAGATTTGTAAAAAAAATTAAAAAATCCCAAAATCACATTATTTTAATGGTAAAACATATATTGGACGAAACTAATGTTTATATTATTTTATTACATCAATATTGGGTCATTATGATTTCATAAAACATTATATATTTAAAAAGAATTTAATTTTTACCAAAAAAGTCAACTGCTCAGAAAATTATAAAAAATTCACGGTTCGATAATTTAGATGTCCTGTAACAAAAATAATATTTATTTTATCCATATAATTATCTAAATTTGTGAATTTTCACTTTTATAAAAATTTACATTTATCAATAATTCATGGGTTTTTACACAAATATGTTTCAAACATTAACAAAAATTACAATTGTATTAATAAAAATTATATGATCATTTATATATAATTAAAAGTATTTTATTAATAATAATATTTTTTAAAAATATTATTTAATTAAAAAATCCATTAATACATCAAAATATATTACTTAGTCGAATATCAACAAAAAATAATATTTGTGCATTAAAAACTCATTACAAAGTAACAATAATAAAATGAATGTATAATCTTTATACAAAAAATAATGTATATAGTAATTGTGCTAGAGTCTTGTTACAAATCCCATTAAAACACATTCCTAAGAGATTAGGGTAAGGTGAACTATGGTGATATACTCTAGGGATGGCTCGGATAACATTTCTCAAGTGGTGATCTCTTTCGACATACACTTATCTTGTACACGGTTCAGCTTGAGCTTAATGTTTTCAAGCTCAGCATAGGCTTGGTCAGGAGAGAATCCCAATAATGCCACCTCGTTTCTTAGCGCCAAATAATGATCTTCATAAGGGGAACATCTACTAGATGAGGCTATTGTTTCTATAATTCCCCGACCCCAGTTACCCATAGTCGGTGCATTATTATAATACATTATCATGAATACAAGGAATCAAGTTCCGAAAGACAGATCAGTTTACAAGTATTGGAAAAAAGATTACATACCTGAACATTACATTACACAAAAGAAAATAAAACACAATATAAATGATCATTTAATACCCCATTAATTCTCTATAATAACCATGTTTATCAATCATAATACACTTCTTGTAATCCTAAGAAAATTAACACATAGAAAGGGGTGAGCTAAGATGCTCAGTAAAGATAACAATATAACAGAAAATTTCATAAATAAGCATAAACATTTAACGCAATGTATAAGACTAAAAAAATACTTTGGAACATAAACATCATCATAATTTTAAAAAGATACAATAAAATAATTCCATTTACTTATACATGTGGATATTCGACCAGTTTAACAATCACATGGAATATCAATAGCCACTTTCATAATGATGGAATGCATAATGGAATACTTTCATAACCACATAGTCAAGGCCTTGTGCCAAGACTAAAAATACGATTTTTTCAAGGCCTTGTGTCAAGACATCTGTTTGTCTCATGAGACCTACCGATTTATCGAGGAGCTATAATGGTCTCCACTAATTACTTACTAATTCCAATGCATTCCTCATATGAAATGGATTAAACATAACATAATCATTCAAATTAAAACTAGAATAATAAATGTAAATACTTTATCCATAAACCATGAATGGTGTAAAAATAACACATCTATAGTCTAACATATCACAAAACATTCAATACAATATGGATGTTTTGTATCATAATATATCAACTTCAAATAAGCTTAAAATCCATCAAAGGATGTTCACATAGTTGAAATAACAACCTTTTTTTAGAGAAATATCTCTTTCTATTTTGAAATCATTAAAAAGACATGTAACTATAATAGAAAATATTTATTTTTGAAAATATTTTTATAATACTGTAAGGGAAGCTTCGACGTTTTTATAACGGTGGAAATATCCGTACCTGCCGTATAAGTTAAAAAAACATTCTTACCTTAATTTTGTTGAAAAGGTAATAAAGTACCTTGTTTTGGAAAACGACAGAAAGATTAATTTCAAAACATATATGGTCAAATAAGGGTATAAATGAATTTACCCCATTTCATAGTAAATAGTAAAAATTATTTGAAATATATTTTTAAGAAACATGGATGTGGATGATAAAACTGTCCTAGTAGATAATTACTAATAAACAACCTCGGATGATAAGGAGATTGTGAATGTAACCCTTACCTTGCACTTTCCATTATTCGAGGGTACATTTACCCTTATGTATGAAGACCGTAGTATATTATTAAATTATAAAATAACCAAATTAAAATTTATTATATCATACATGATTCATTAATGACTTTACACTACTCATTTAATAATAATTTCCATCTTAATTTAACATTTCGGGTAATAATCGATTCCTTTATCGTACATGTTTTAACATGTTACTCTTGATTGTATCACATAGATCAAGATTTAAATACATAGAGAATATAAAACATGATTTATAAATCATATATATTTATAATATAAATATGTATAATATAAATATATATGAAATGGAAAACATTGTTTATGGATACGGTAGTCCATACATACGCAGAAATGTTGTTTCTGTTGTCATATCGTATTGAATAGAACTATGTGAATTAGATATATGTCATTAAATATATAAATATATATATATATATATATATATATCTAGTATCGATATTATGTCATATATTACATACTTATTAATGATATATATTTTATAATCATCATTGAACGGTGAATGTGGAAATTAATCTCATCACGTTGTAGAGACGGTAATCTGTACGTATGCACAAACAATAAAATAATTATATTGATGGAAAAATAATATGTAATTGGATGGTATATCATATATACAGAATCAGTAAAATTTTATATTTATTATTTGCATCATTTATACACATTATTATACCCATCCAAATAATGAAGTATTTGAATAACAAACTACACCACGACCTGGAATGGTAATCCGTACGTCCGCACGTATGGTGACTTTTTCATTTAAATGATGGATAAAATAATGAATATGGTTATACCATTTCTATAATAACATTACAGTATATATAATATACTGGAGTTATTATTTTATAATGGAAACAACAAATAATGATTATGTGGAAGAAGAAAAGAAATTGAAAGATGTGATGAAATATTTACCTCTTTTTCAGGTTCTTCATTTTTATTTGATCAAAAGGGCTCCATAGTTTGGATTTCTGAACAATGGAATGAATCCAGTATGAAGGGAGGAATGTTGGGAGTATATATGGGTAGGGGTTGGCTGATCCAAATGACTTTGGAGGTGTCAAATTAGGAGAAGGGTAAGTTACCTTTTATAAGAGAGGTGATGGTCACATTAGGAAAAGTTTGAAATATTATTTTATAATAAAATCATTATCAGTTTCTTATAGCTCCAAATTTAATTATTTAAAGGCAATGGTGGGGATGGGTTGAAAACCTCTCAACCAATATGCTTTAGAGAAGTTTATTTTAACATTTTAACAATATCTTTTAGATTTAACATTTAGTTAAATAGTTTATCTTTTACAGCGTTTTTTGTATTCTTACACTATATGGTTAATAAAATTGCACTAAACATCCAAATGAACCTCAAGTGGTTCATTAATGACATATATAATATTATTTAATCCCTTTTTCCGAACCTTATATTTTTAGGAATATTATATCAACAAATAATATATAATTTGTTTTAAAAACTATTTTATGTAAATTTTGACATTATTTGTATTTTTTTGTAAAAATCATAACAGAATTATTACTTCGAATAAAATTGATTGAATCAACCCTAGAATGTCATATTAACCTAAAATATTATTTTAATTCATCAAAAGTCTCAAATTACATTTTTTTGGATATTTATAATATCAATTATTTTAATCTTTTATTAATAAGGTAATTAGAGAATCATCATTGTGTCATAAATAAATATAATTATTTGATTTTTATAAATTATAAATAAAATTTCATTATTTGGGAAGTCATATTATATTTATAATTAATATTTATAGTCTAATTTATATTATTTATAACCCTATATTAAATAGGTTTTAGTTATGACGACATGAATTTTAACACTTTTAACTCTTCTTTAAATAAAATAATAATATATGTCCTAATATAATCCAAGTGAACCTAAAGGATCATATTTTATTCATAAATTTTATTTGGTTGAATTAAACTTATCCAATATAATTTGGACATGTATTATGTTAATTATAATATCATTTTTACCCTTAATTACCCTATTTACTTTAAACTGTGGTAAATAAAAGTCAAAAGTTACAATTCACCAAATATTATTTTCATCTTATTGAACCAAGTTTTACTTAATGCGGTTAACTATGCCTCTCAGATTTTTGAAAATCAACATAAAAAGGGGTAACATTATGTTTTATGCAAATTTGCAAATGCTCCTAGGAGGTGGGTAAAAGACGGTAAAAAGTTTGATAAAATTATATATATATATAAACTTATGATAAAATGACTCCAATTAATTACATTGAAAATATACAGGATATATATATATATTTTGACCTAAAATAAATTAAAATAAAATAACTCATTAATTAAAAATAAAAATTTTGTTTTAAACAATAAAAGAGTGTTTTCACTATTCATCAAAAATTGAATGATTTCAAAAAAATACCAAAAATTCACCCAAAGATAATTTTGATATTATGAATACAAAAATAAAGTCTATTTTACTAAATTAGAAACATAAAATATGCATTTATTAATTTAAAATTAATTCTCATTGTCAATACCCAAAAGCATGTTTTTTTTAAAAAGTGAAAACTAACAAAAGATTGACATGTGTTTATGTCAAACTTAAATGTGAAATTACTTATTATGACCAAAATTATATTTAATGATGAAAATATAATCTAATTATACTTCCAGACCATTCAAATTCATAATCTAACACAATAAATTATTTTGATAAAAAATGTTGTTTTAAATTAAAACAAAATATTTTTCACTATTTTTTTAAATGTGAAAGTTATCCGAAAAGTACAAAAAATTTATGGAAACTAAATTTTTTTTTTCCCACTTATTAATAAGAATTTAGTTTTATTAAATTGAATATGTAAAAAATTAAAATATTGGTTTTAAAAGAGGTTCTCAATTAAAAGGCGGTAAAATTTTATTTTTTGAAAAAAACTTATTTTATCTGAAAAAATGAAATTGTTCTTATATTATATCTAAGAATCACATAATATGAAAGTTAAAATTATATGGAGTATATTAGACTCAAAATTTAGATAATACTATTCATAATATCTTTTTAAATGGTTAGTTTAGTAAGTTGTGGTGCGCTAGAACTCAGTGTTCTATGTTGCACAATTTATTGAATTACTTTATTAGATAATGTACAATGAAAACATGGGCTGTTACATTCTACCCTCATTAAGTAAATTGCGTATTTTCAATTTGAAATTGTTCTTTGAAAATAAATGGTTAAAAATAGAAGAATACCTTTCTGGAAAACCCACATCGGAAATTTGGTTTAAAAAATTTAGTCTTAATAACAGGGAAAGGGAAATGAAGAAGGTCACCACCCAATTATGATCTCGATTAGGAGAAATTGGTGAAAATTAGAGACACATAATTAGAGAAAAAATGTATATATTTATTGGGAGTGATTTAGGTCATCTATCACAAACAAGCATACAATTGAGAGCCTCAAATCCATCAATCTATGATGATTCAAAATATCATTGGATCAATAAAACATAAGGTATTAGGATAACACATTTTTTGATTCAATATCCCTTCCCTAAAGTTTAAGAATTAATTTATTCAAATAATAAGAGAATATATATATATATATATATATTATTGACATGTAAAGTATCATCCTTCTACCAATTCCTACCAAAAACCCATCCTTCAATCAAAAAGATAATAGAATTCAAAAATAATCTATTTATCCTAATTGTATATGGTTCCAAACAAAATAAATTTATATTTTATCTATCAAACCATAAAAAACTACATTATAAAATCCAGAACATCATGTAGGCTAGTGGTAGGTGATGCACCCTTGTTGGTCTTCGGTTGCGGGTTCAAGTCTCGTGGCATTGCCGAACGCAACGAGTTATCACCCGACCTTCAAGTAGTCATTTTTATGACAATACAAAAAAATGTCGAGAAATTATTTAACCTTAATAATAATATCCAATTAAAAACATAATCAATTCCAACATCTAGACTTATCAAAAATACTTCTGTCCAATCTCACAGTTCAAAATTTATAAGGAAGGTAAACATAATGGAGATACTTTTTTCTATGTAATAACATGTGAATACCTTCATCATGTATTCTTTTAAAACATAGTAACACCCTGAATTACCATAAAACCTTATTGATTAAATTATTTCACCCTTATTCTTTATAGAATATTGGATATACTCCTTATATATTAAAATGTTCTAAACTCCAACAATGATGGAATATACTAATCATTAATCCATTTCAAGGTAGTCAAGAATATTCAATATAATTTATCCAAACAATACTTTCTTATTCTAAAACCAATACCTCAGTATCAAGACCAAATTAATGATTTATCTTTCCTTCTACCATGTATATTAAAAAAAATATTAACTTTCCACACAATCATGGAAAGTTAATCTCAAGTCACTTTTCTTGGTTCTACACAATCTCAAGTCCTTAATGAAATAGTACTCCAATACAATCATTATATACTGTATAATTCTTATTACATGTACATCATTAATACAATACTCTAATGACACAATACTTTAATAACAACATAAGAACTCTTAATCATTTCTATTTATCTTTGGTAGTATCATAACCTGATTATTATCCAATAACAGCATTTGGGGTATACTCTAGGGATTTAGACATTGATTCGTGGAGTGTCCCAACTCCATGTAGATTAAGCATTGTAATTTTGAATCCTTTTTCATACATTTGAAATCATGTACATGGTTTCCTTTTTCTCCACACTTATAACAAACTCTCATTACCTTCAATCATTTACCAAGATGATTCATTCCAATGTTATCACATATGGGAAAATCCTTTTTTCCCTTATTCCCTTTATCCATATTTCCTTCTACAATCATTTTATTCTCTAGCTCCCTTCAAATCCATTGGACTCTGAGAATTATTTACTAATCTTATTAACAAAAGATATTATTTCTTTATGTGATGATTATATGTGGGAGACTATTTCTATTATAAATGTTGGCATAATACAATGAATGATATGATCACTCTTAATCTTTGGATCATGCATATTGCTGGAGGTATCATTCCTTCTACTAGGCGCCATTTCTAAATAATGGCATAAACTAGGTTAGTTTACGAATAACATGGAATAATTCAAAAGTTGTAAAATACCAAACATGAATTGAAAATATTATGCATATAATCTATAATCATAAAATGTATTCTTTGAGAAAGTATTTTCCCCTAAATCCTTTATTATGGATTGTAATGAAAATGTAAATTATCCTAAGAATATCTCATAGTAGTGTTGTAACTAAGAGTGTATCAAGGGTCGTTGTCGTGCACCAGTTGCCATTCGAGTCTAGCTCAAAGTTGTGTTTTTGGGTTTTACCCATAGGTACATCTGTTCTAGAGTTGCCTCTACCTGCTCATATCCAGAAAGGGATATATTTCTTGGAAAACTCACAAAATATCTACAGTACCAAAATTCTTGGACATTCTTCTATTCTAATCCTTAATGTCTGTCTTAAGGTAATGTTCTCTAATGAGAGTTTAAATAAATATATTTCCAAGGTTGTTGCAAAACGTTATCTGATACCAACGGTAACACCCCAACACCAGTTACCTAGATTCTATTAATTATTTAAATACATTGGCATGATTACAAGGAATCAAGTTCCACAAGACCGATCAATTTAGTAGTCTTGGAAAATAGATAACATACATAAACATTACATTAAACATTAGAAAATAAAACACAACAAAAATGATACATTTATAATTCCATTAATTATCTATCTTAACCCTGCTTATCAATCGTAATACACTTATTGTAAACCTAAGAAAATTAAAACATATAAAGGGGTGAGATCAAATTCTCAATAAGGATAACAGTATTGCAGAAACTTTCATAAATAAGAACAAACATGTAGTGCAATGTATAAGACTAAAACAAATGAATTTTAAACATAAGCTTCAACATAATATGTCAAAGATATAATAAAATAGTGTCATTAACTTATTCGCAAGGATATTCTACTAGTCGAATAATCACATGCAATATCGATAGCCACTTTCATAATGAATGAATGCATAATTCCAGACATTCATAACCACATAGTCAAGTCCTCGTACCAAGACTATAAATTATATTTTGTCAAGGCCTTGTTCCAAGACACTAGTTTGTCTCATTAGACCTGCTGATGCATCGAGGATCATTAACAAGCACCACCCATAACATACTAACTCCAATGCATTCCCCATATGAAAAGGATTTAACATAACATAAACATTCATATTAAAACTAACATATGAAATGTCAATACTTTTTTCATAAACCATGAATGGTGTAAATATAACACATCAATAATCAAACATATAAAAAAAACTTCAATACAATATGGAAGTTTTGTATCATAATAAATCTACTTCAAATAATCTTAAAATCCATCAAATAATGTTGACATAGATGAAATCAAAATAGTTTTTATAAAAATATCGCTTTCTATTTTGAAATCATTTAAAAGTCATGTAATTATAATAGAAAACTATTCTTTTTGAAAATAATCTTATAAGCTTGTAAGGGAAGCTTCGACATTATTATAAAATCTGAAAATAGCCACACTAGCAATATATGTTAAAAAACATTCTTACCTTAATTTTGTAGAAAAGGTCATAAAGTACCTTGTTTGGGAAAACGACGGAAATATTTCTTTCAAAACATATACAGTTAAATAATGGTATAAATAAATTTACCCCATTTTCTATTAAATAGTAAAAATGTTTTGGAATAAATTTTTAGGAAAAATGGGTGTGGATGATAAAGAGGTCCCAGTAGACAATTACGTATAAACAACCTCAGATAATAAAGAGATAGTGAAATTAACCCTTACATTGCACTTTCCTTTAGTCGAGGGTACGCTTAACCTTTTTTAAGAACATAGAAGTATGTTATTAAATTATACTAGAACCATATTAATGTTTATGATATCATACATGATTTCATTATGACATTATACTACCCATTTAATAATAATTTCCATTTTAAATTAACATTTTGGGTAATAATCGATTTCTTTATTGTTCGTGTTTTAACTTGTTACTCTTGATTGTATCACTTTGGTAAAGATTTAAATACATCCAGAATATAAAACATGATTTATATATCAAATATATTTAGAATATAAATATGTATAATAGACATATATATGAAATGGAAAACATTGTTTATGGAGACGGTAGTTCATACGTACGCATAAATAATGTTTTCGTTTTCATATCGTTTTGAAAGGAACTAAGTGAATAAGATATATGTTATTACAAAAACATATATATATAGCTCCAGTAGCATTATTATGACAATATTACATACATATTAATGATATATATTTTATAATCATTGTTGAATTGTGAACGTGGAAATGAATCTAATCACGTCGTGGAGACGGTAATCCGTACGTTCGCACGAGTGACAGTATATTATATTGATGGAGAAATCATATGTAAATGGATGTTATATCATATATACATAATAATTAACATGTGATATTTATTATTTACATCTATTGTACTCATTATTACACCCATCCAAATAATGGTGTGTTTGAATAACAAACTACACAATGACGTGGAGACGGTAATCTGAATGTATGCCCGTATGGTGACTTTGTCATTTATAGGATGGATAGAATATTGAATATGGTTGTACCATTTCTATAATAACATCATAGTACATATAACATACTGGAGTTATTATTTTAGAATGGAAACAACAGTTAAAGAGTAAGTGGAAGAAGAATAGAACTTGAAAGATGTGATGAAATATTTACCTCTTTTTCAGTGTTTTTTCTTTTGATTTGATCAACAGAGTTCTTTATGTTGGCCTTCTGACCAAAGGAAGGCCTCTAGGATGAAAAGAGGAATTCTGGTAGGATATTTGGGTAGGGTTCGACCGAGCCATATAACACCCTCAAATGATAAAGGGATAAATGACTAAATGATATGACTCATGTCCACAAGGTGCACCATTCGTTTTGGGAGCCTGTCTTATTAGAACTCCATATTTAAGAATGTTTGGACTATAGTAGTGAACAAGATGGGTGACCATCTAGGAAGTTTTCCAGGGTGAGTGCGAGTGAGGAAAAAGCACAATGGAAAGGAAAAGTGATGGCCTATGGAGACTATCATTAGTTAGATGACCCGTTCGGGCACTTGGGTGGACCCTTGGGTGGGGACCACGTGTCTGCGGGGCAACTGGGGGTACCTGGCGGGCTAGGAACCAACAACCATTTCTAAGGAGGGGTGTCGGTGCTATTATCAGGACCTAGTTGTTAAATTTGTTATCAGAGGTGATACCCTGCATTATGTGTGGTGCACTACCTGGGATGGGATGTTGGGCCCACAACGAGGACGTTGTGCTCTAATGGGTAGGTAATTTTAACACCCCAAATGATAAAGGGTTAAATGACTAAATGATATGTCTCATGTCAAAAAGGTGCACCTTCCTTTTCATGAGCATGTCTGATTAGAACTCCACAGTTATGGGTGCTTGGTCTGGAGTAGTGATTAGGATGGGTGAACTTCGGGGACGTTTCCCAGGCTGTGTGCATGTGAGGAAAAAGTACACTCGAAATGACAAGTAATGGCTTATGTGGACTATCATTAGTCAAATGACCCATTTAGGAAGGCGGGTGGACCCTTGGGTGGGGACCACATGCCTGCGGGGCAACTGGGGGTACCTGGCGGGCCGGGACCCGACAACCATGTTTAAGGCGGCGGGTTTGTGCTATCACCAGGACCTAGTTGTTACATTGTATCAGAGGAGTATGTTCTACCGCATAACTTATGCCTCTGATATTTTCTATGAAGCAATAGTTTTAAGGGTACTGAGTGTGGTTTTTAGTTCAGGGAGTCCAGTGTTGGTGTGTGCGGCTGACGTATCCATAAACCAGGACACTGCCATCTGATTTCCGACTCAGTGCACGAAAACACAAATTGCTTGTGTGTTTTGATGAGTTTTCTTTGTGATCTCTTTGATTCAGCTCAGCAGATATATCTTTTTTAACGGTGGCACACCTTTTTCTTTACAGGATTCCTCTAGGTAGAATTTCAGACAGGGTGTCAGTATTTGTAGGAGATGCAAGCCCACCGAGTGATGAGGCCTCAGTGCGGGGCCCTATCACTGCGGAGGCACCAGTGGTTCCACTACCCGTTGGGCCACCAATGCCACCAACCCCAGCAGTAGAGAGTGCAGACTGACTAAGAGTTTTTGCATCAGTTACAATAGCAGAGGCCTCTGAGGTTTTGAGGCAAGAAAAATTCCCATACCATTGAGGACTAGCTCGAGGAGGTGGCTCAGAGTTCTCTAGATGTTCTACTGCTTCGACTGGACGATATGTGGGTAGCTGAGTATTCATTGAGGTGTACCGATATTTCCTGGTAATAGATGAATATGATATGATCCACGCCTCACGGATTGTACATTCGATCAAGGTGTGTTTAAAGGACATCCAAGTCATCACTATTCCTCTATGCATTCCTACTTACGCTAGGGTGCTGGAGAGAACCTCTGTGTTTGAATGTTCATTGGAGGAATAAATACTGATAGTGAATGTTTGTAGTAGGAATGCAGGGAACTGGTGAAAGTATCAGAGACTTGGGAATGTAAAATGTTTCAGGAAGAGGATGTGTTATGGATAGATGAGTCTTCAGGGTAGCTGATGTGGAAGTAGAGATAGGAGAGTAGAATGTGGTGGTGTACTTTTCAACATGATACAACCCCCCTTTTTGTAGACCCCTCTAGGCTCTGGGATTTCGAGGAAAGTGGAAGAGTGTTGTTGCATGGTGTCTAGTAATTCAACCCATGTTCTCTTGGAATAATTTTAGGTATGGTCTATGTATAATTCTAGCTACCGTATCAATAGATATAGGTACCAATCATTCCTTCATTCCACGAATCTTGTCCAGGACCTAGTGTTTCTGGTTAAACCATTGACTTGAACCTCACATCTAGATATACCTTTGGGAGGAGACTCAATAATCACACTTACACCAATGGTGTGATATGACCATTAAGGGGTGATTTTCTGTTGGAACCTCTTGTTTTCAGTGTCGATGCCTTACGACATAAGTTTGAGTTTGGACATGACATCCACAGTTCATACTCAGATTGAATGTATTAGGCAAAGAGTTTGTGGTTTATCTAACACATTGGGATGTGGTTATCCATGGTTGGAGAAAAAGGAAAACCAGGAAGCACAGGATAAACTCATGCATTAGAGGGTGTAGCCAATCACACATGAGTCAGCCAACCTCACCCTTGTTACAGCAGAAGTTGACTTTGAGATAGTCTATACTATTGGGAAGGAGAACATGGTAGCAGATGCACTTGGCAGGAGGTCTGGCCGGTAAATGCTGAGTGAGGAAACAGAGCAGCTAGCCTCTTTATAGATATCCTTCATGGATATATATGGAGCACATTTTCTATAGTCTCTTATAGTCACTCCCCCACTTCATCAGCGAGTCAGGGAGGCACAACATGGGGATGCTGACTGCGAGACATGACTTGCTATGATATCCACAGGACATGCACCTGATCGATTTTCTAAAGGTGGATAAAATTCCATACTCTTTAGAGGATGTAATATGGAACCAGTGACACATAATTAGGAAGTTTTGACGGAGTTCCACACATCCCCTCTTGGGTTACATCTAGTAGAGTCAAAGATGTACCAGGATCTTCGACGATAGAACTAGTGTCTAGGAATGAAGAAAGTAGTTGCAAAGTTTGTCTCTCAATAACTCACTTGTCATCATGTTAAGGCCGAACACCAGGTACCAACAGGCTTGGTTCAGCCTTTAGAAGTACCATAATGGAAGTGGGATGGGATATCCATGGACTTTGTGACAGGACTTCCATGTACATCTAGGGGTCATGACTTTATTTGGGTGATCATTGACCGACTCACCATGTCATCCCACTTTCTACCGATCAGAGAGCATGGTTTAATGGAGAGCTTGGGAAGCCTCTATGTGCAAGAGATTCTGCAGTTACATTGAGTACCTTCGATGGTCTTCTCCGATCATGACACATGTTTTACTTCCTGTGTATGGAAGGGGTTTCAGGAAGCATTCAGGAAATAGCTTTGTTTGAGCACCGCCTTCCATCCTCAGACGGATGGCCAAACCCTGCAGACCATTTAGACCCTCAAGGACATGGTTCGTGGTTGTTTCCTAGACTTCGGTCGTAGCTGGGAGGATCACTTACCTTTGGTGTATTTTTCATACAACAACATCTATCACTCCACCATTGGGATGCCACCATTTGATGCGTTATACGAGCAACCTTTCAGATCGCCTCTTTTCTAGACTGACCCAGGGGAGTCATCTCTTGTGGGATCAGAGATGGTATGCACTACCACAGAGAAGATGAAGATCATCCAGGAGTAGATGAAGAATGCACAAAGCAGGCAGAAGTCATATGCCTGCAGGGGATGAAGAACTATAGAGTTCGAGGATGGTGACCACGTCCTTCTACGGGTCTCATCATGATGATGTTTGAGAGGATTTGGATGTGGAGACCAATTATCTCTAAGGTTCATCAGACCTTTTCTTGTCCTCAGCAGTGTTAGTGAGGTGGATTACCACATAGCACTTCCACCTCAGTTGCACCAGGTGCACGACTTCTTCCACGTATTTTAGCTGAGGAGATACGTGCACGACCGCTCTCACGTCATTGTCCATGGGGATCTTGACGTCAACGATTGGGAGATTGTTACAGAGGTTCTAGTCGAGATTGAGGATCAACAGGAGTAGGTCCTTCATGGATGGTCGATACCTCTGTTGCATGTTTACTGGCAGCAAAAACATCTCAAGGAGAGCACATAGAAGCGGGATTCTTATATGTGTGCTCTATACTCTCACGTGTTCCCTTAGTTATGAGTTGTGGCTTATGGGCACGTAGAGCCCCGAGGTGGGGAGAATTTAAAGTCCTGGAATTTACATGTATATATTTTTAAAATATATGTGAATTTTACAAGTCTAAGAAATCTAACGGCGCACAATTCTGTTGCCTGGAGTGCCCAGAATGATCCGTCAATTTTTTTTTAGATTATGTAAATGCGCATAAGCATTTTTCCTGAAAAAGTGGAATAAATCAAAAATGGAAACTCAGATCAGAAATCTGATTGCACCGTTGAACTCAGAATGGCGGGTTTACCCTAGCCTTAACATAAGATTAGTCAGCGTGAGCCTCATATAATAAAATACAAAAATGGCATAATCATAGATAAAATAATTAAATAAATTATTTTATTTTTCAAATGCATACAACTCACAAATGGTAACTCAGATTAAAAATCGGATACCACCTCTAAACTCATGAGGATATGCTTTCTTTAAGTAGACACTATCTTATTCCGGAACTGGCCACCAGATAATGTTAGTTTTTTTCCACAAATATAATAATTAAGTGAAAATTATTTTATTCTAAAATTCATAACATCTAAAGGGTAACTTGGATTGAAAATATGAGAGTACCATTGGGTTAGTTGGGGTGTGTTTCACCTAGGCAGAGCCTAACCTCTACTGGCACGGGTCGAGGGTGTTTGATAATAATTTTAGGAACATTTTTTCAGGTAAATTCAGTAAATGCATGAGAGGCATTTTATATCTTTTGAACCGGTGCTCGGAATTGAAATCCGACGGAACAATTGAACTCACAGCACCGATATTCGCTTTTGTAGACATTCATCTTGATGACAGTGGGTTGAGAATGAATGTTATTTTTTGGGTTTTTTTGTGGAAAATAATAAAATAAAATGATCTCCATGTTATTTTATTTTGATCTTCCATATAGATATTTCAGGTTGGGTCCATCGGAGAAAAACTTCCACAGGGAAGTTGGAAGTGGGGATGACCACTCCTTAACCATCCATGAGAGGTTATAGTGGTGGGGACCACCTGGGTTTTTAAACCTCATTGAAACCTCCCATTAATTGGGAGAATCCTCTCAAATCCCTATTAAATGTGGGGGAGCCTCCGGGAATCCTCCAAAATAATTATAGCCAACACACCTCTTAAATTGAGCCCACATAATTTAACTATCTTGGCCCTTTTAAATTTAAATAACTGCGTCGTTGGATTTAAGGATGGTTCCAAATAAATGAACCGTTATAAATTCCAACGATATTTACCTACCTCCCTCCCTCTCCTATATATAAGAATATTGGGAGGATGTTTTGGGATGGATTCACCATGCGAAGAAGCACTGGTAATGTGATGCGACACCCATCACTTGGAGGATTACGATTCCTTCACAAAGAACACATTCATACAATGAAGAATGCCGATGAGGAGCGACTTTGACTTACTTTATCTAAACCTACATCGACGTAGGACTTCTTCGACTGCGATGAGCCGACACAGAAACCAAATATCGTTGAAAACACCAACAACACTGATGTCTGTCTTTTCCCAAAAGATCTGTCTTCTTCCCTGCACCAATGTCGACAAACTTCGAACAAAGGTAGGGGTTATTTTCATTTAGGTTCCATGTTCTTCCTTACTTTCAAAATGAAGAATGAGGGTGATTTATTTCTGTTGGTGGATTTTTGGGGTACATTCTAAAGGAATAATTGTTAACACCCTAATCATGGAGGGTGTAGGCTAAACTAACATGGATGACACCATCCTTCGATATATTTTGTGATATCCTTCATCACGGAAATGAAACGATAAGGTAATGAAGGCTGAAAAGACAATGACCGTGCCACCTGCAGCCTCCATGACCCGCAGTACCCCACAACATCTCGCATTGCCACCAGCTGAACCGGCCACGCCTGAGCCCCCGCTGGCCACCGACATGCACGGCCGCCTCCCGGCCTCCTCGGCCACCTTCTGGCATGCCCAACTACCTCCCGACCTGTTCGAACACCTCTTGGCCGAACCGACGCCCTTTTTGCGTCGGGATTCCATGCTAGCCCACTGCCACACCCTGCAGCGCCCTGGCCGAACCGTCCCTAGATGCACCCTCTAGGCCAAGCCGCATCAGGCCTCGCCCTCGCGGTGATCCAGGCCAAACCAGTCCCGAGCCCAGGCCGACCCACCCTCGCAGCCTGCTTGGCTGGGCCCAGCTGGTCGGGGAAAACCCAACGGGCTGGGGAGACCCGAATTGTGTTGGCCTAGACTAGGTTGGGTCAGGTTGGTCTGACCAAGTCGGACCGAACCCAGACCTACTTCAGACCCTATACTTTCTATGGCTATATCTTTGGCACCAGACGTACATTCGATGAACTGTTAGTGGCATTGGTAATCTTGGATCTGACGGTTTCTCTGAGTATACCCCATTGGAGTTTGTGTTATAGTGTAGATACAGTCAGGTTGGATTGTGCATGAATCCAACTAGGCCCCTGAGACTAAAAGGCTTATAACTCTCAGGCCGGGCATCCAATTGATGCGACGTCTGTTGTGTTGAGACTCCTATGACTATGTGGACCATTGAGATATTTTTCATCGTAAAACTATGTGGTAGTTACTATATCAACACTTTGATTGAGGAGTGGACCCTCCCGGAATCAAGAGTGCTTATGCAGAAACCCCGTGGCTCACTTCTCTGACTACTGGTCCTAGATTTTATGTGGGTTTGACAGTTCAAACCATTGTTCCAAGATCTTGTGTGGGTTCGACAGCTCTGACTACTATTCATAGAACCTATGTGGGTTTGACAGGTCTAACCACTGGTCCTGGATCCTGTGTGGGTCTGACAGCTCCGACAACTATTCCTAGTTCCTCTGTGGGATAGACTTTTCTGTCCACTGGTCCATGATCTTGTGTTGCTTCGACAGCTGTAACTACTGTTCCTGGAACCTCTCTAGGTTCGATAGTTCTAACAAGCTATTCCTAGATCTTGTGTGGGTTCGAATGCTCTGACTAATGTTATTAGATCTTGTGTGTGTTCGATAGTTCTAAATACTACTCTTGGATCATGTGTGGGTTTGATAGATCTGACTATCATTCCTTGATCTTATGCGCGTTCAAGCGTTTTGACCATCGTTCCTGGATCTTGTGTGGGTTCGACAGCTCTGGAAACTATTCCTCGATCCTGTGTGGGTTCAACAGTTCTAACTGCTGGTCCTGGATCCTATGTGGGTTCGACAGCTCTGACTACAATTTCTGGATCCTATGTGGGTTTGATAGTTCTTATTTCTGTACCTGGATCCTGTGTGGGTTCAACAAAATATATGATTTAATGGCTACATCTAATCATCTCTTACTCTCTACAAATGATGTATACATGTGTGAGATGAGTATGTATCTTTTGTGTTTTCTCGTGATTGAGATGGATTACTTCATAAGTTATGAATATGTATGGGCATATACCAATGTGGGGGTTATCTGTTGATTTCATACTTTATGTTTATTCTTTTCGGTTTTTGTGAGACCTTGAGGGTCTTGAGTTCCCTACTGAGTATCGTTATACTCACCCCTAGACAGGCTATTCCTGCACCTCATTTAGTTGGATGCAGACAACAGACATTTCTGACTGAGGCTGAGTGTACTAGGACTGGAGAGTACCCGGAGGTGGACCAAACAACGTGATGGTACACGGAGGATACAGACTGACATGGAGTGTTTTGGAGGCTATCTGTACCTACCCTCCAGGTAATATTTCCCATTAGATGATCCAAGAGAGGTTTTCCCTTTTTCCAGCACTTGTACTTTCAGTTCCTTCTACTTAAAAGTTAGGCTTGTATTTTAGGACCCATTTACTTTTCAGAACTCTTTTATTATACAGTTTTACTTAGTGTTTTTCTTCCATCTTGTAAACTGTTGTGTGCATTTTTGGGTTATAAAGGAAATGCCTTCCCAATTTTATGAATTTATTCCTTTGGTGATAGTCACAAACCCCTGGCCTATGGAAGGCATGCTTAGTTTAGTCTCATTACCAGCCCTGAGTGATGGGTCGGGACAAGACAAATGGCTTTGGAGGTGTGAAATTAAGAGAATGAGAAGTTTCCCTTTATAACAGAGGTGAGGGTGTCTTTTGGAAAATTTTGAAATATTATTTTATAACAAAATAATTTTTTGTTTCTAATGGCTCCAAAATGAATTATTTAATGGCTATGGTAGGGATGGGTCAAAAAACACTCATCCAATAGATTTTTGACATGTTTAGGTTACCATTTAAACCATATCATTTACATTTAAATCTTAGTTAAATAGTTTAACTTTTACCGTGTCTTCTTGTATTCTTACACTATATGGTTAATAAACATACTTTATACATTCAAGACAACCTTAAAAAGTTCATTATTGACATATATAATATTATTTAATCCCTTTGGCCGAACCTTATATTTTTAGGAATATTATATCAACCAATAATATAGTATTTGTTTTAAAAACTATTTTTTGTCAATTTTGACATTATTTGATATTTGTTTTTCTTGTAAAAATTGTAAAATCATAATTAATTCGAACATAATTCATTGAATCAACCCTAAAATTTAATATTAATCTACAAAATTAGTGTAATTCATCAAAGTTGACAGATTATATTTATTTGGGTATTTATAATATCAATTATTTTAATCTTTTATTAACAAGGTAATTACTGTATCCTCATTGTGTACTAAATAAATATAATTATTTAATGTCTAAAAATTATAAATAAATTACCATTATGTAATAAATTATTTTTTCATTCTAATGAATATTTATAGTCCAATTTAAATTTGGTATAACTCTATATTAAAAATGTTTCAGTTATGAAAACTGGAATTTTAACACTTTTAACTATTCTTTAGATTAAATAATAATAAATGTCATAATATAATCCAAGTTGTCCTACATGATTATATATTATTCCTAAGGTTGTTTATGGTCTATTTACACTTATCCAAGAGAATTATGACATGTTTTAGGTAAATTATAATGTGATTTTCCCTCAATTAACCTATTTACATTTAACCGTGGTAAATAAAAGTCAAAAGTTATTATTCACCAAAAATTATTTTCATCTTGTTGAACCACATTTTACATAATGTGTTTAACCGTGTATCTCGTATTTTTGAAATTCAACTCATAGAAGGGGTAAAATTATGTTTTATACAAATCTTCAAATGCTCCTAGGAGGTGAGTAAAAGACGGTTGAATGTTCAATAAAATTTAATATATATAAACTTATTATAAAATGACTCCAATGAATTATATTGAACTTGTATAGATATTATATATCTATTTTGACCTAAAATAAATTACAATAAAATAACTAGTTACTTAAATAAAATGTCAATTTTAAACAATAACTTAGTGCTTTTCAGTATTCATCAAATATTGAACATTTTTAGAAAAATACAAAAATTTCACCCAAAGCTAATTTTCATATAATAAATTCAAAAATTAAGTCTATTTTTTATAATTCAGAACATAAAATATGCATTAATTAATTTAAAATTAAATCTCATTGTCAAAACAAAAAAGCAGGTTTTTTTAAAAAAGTTAAAATTATCAAAAGATTGACATGTGTTTATATCAAATTTAAATATGTAATTACTTTTAATGACCAAAATTATATTAAAGGATAAAAATATAATATAATTATATTTCAAAATCTCTCAGATTCAAAATTTTACACTATAAATTTTTTCGATAAAAAAATTTGTTTTCAATTAAAACATATTATTTTTCGATAATTGTCAAAATATGAAAGATATCAGAAAAGTACCAAAAATTAATCCAAACTAACTTTTAATTACCCAGTTCTATAGAAGAATTTAATTTCGTTAAATATAATATTTAAAAGTTTCAAATATTTGTTTTTAAAATGGTTCGCCATTAAAAGGCGGTAAAATTGCATTTTTTGAAAAATATTTCTTTTATCTGAAAAATTTAATTTGTTCTTATATTATGTCTAAGAAACACATAATATGAATGTAAAAATTATATAGAGTATATAAAATTAAAAATTCATTTAATACTATTCATAACCACTTTTTGAATGGTTAGTTTAGTATGTTGTGGTGTGCTCGAACTCGGTGTTTCATGTGGCGCAAGCTATTGAATTACTTTAATGAGATAATGTACTATGAAATATTAGGGTGTTACTGTTTCCTTTGTTTATGTAAATTGGATTTGTTAAAGACTGAAATTTATACCAATCTTGTGATCATTATTCAATTACTATATTAGGAATTGTCAAAATTCATAACAGTATTTTAAAATCCAAAACATAAAACCAAATAAGTGCATCCATTTTACATAACCATAAGAAGACATTTAAATGGACTAATAAGAATTTTCATTATTGAATTTTGGGGTCCTTACGCTATGTACATAGGGACCATCAAGTATATTAATTAAGAATCACATTCATTTTCATTATTTTTATCTGGAGGATTTTCCCTAAGAAAGACCATATGGAAGATCTTCATTCCTATTTTATTATATTAATTATTAGTATTCTCATTTCTTTTCATTTCCATATTTTTTACTCAATACCATAATATTTATTGATTACATGGAATGTGTTCTTAGTTTTTTACCCTTCAACATTGATTATTCTAATTGATTCATAATTTCCTCTAATCTACTTTCCCTTTACTAATCATTTGATTTTACCATTACATTATTTAATTTAAAAATGATTCCATGAAGTGTACTATGATATATATGAAAGGGTATAATAGATATAATAAATTAATTATGTACAAAAAAATATTTTGTAACATCTATATTTATTTTTCATACAATACTAAGGTATATATCTAGTTTACCCAGACTACTTAATTGTTCGGTCCTTTATGGAACAATTTCATTGTCTCCATGCTAATATAATGATCGTGGGCAGAAGCTCTGAGAATACTAGGATATGTTCACTACATTTTATTGAATATAATACTTATTAGATACATATAAAACATGATTATGTAAAACCTAGATTATAGAGCATAAACCTCTGATAGAATTTAAGGAGATGTATTCAAGAAAAACCCAAAGAAAGCATGTTTATGATTGTGAGATTAGCTATGTTTTGTTTTTCAATTTTTTTTATGTATTCCACTATATTTTTTATTATAAATTATATAATATGATCTATTATATATTAACATTTCTATATGTTTCCAAGAAGAGGTAATGTGATCCTCACCAATTCACATGTTCCAATTTGTATGAATAATCATTTATATTATGGTCTAATGACTATAAATCAAAGGCAACTAGTCTCATAAGCATTTTAATCATATTAAAAAATTTTATCATGTGCTAACAAGATAGAGAAGTAATTATTTAAGTATCATAGCTTCATAGGGATCAAAGGGAATAATAGGACATCTAAGAAAAAATGAAAAATGTGAAGAAGGGAAATAATTATTTTCCCATGTGTAAAAATTATGAAAATAATCACCCTTTACTCACATGAAATGAAAGAGAGTTTTTTTATGTGTGAAGATAAAGGGAACCATGCATGTGATTCGAATGATAAAAAATGTTTCCAGTATACAATAATTCAACTACAATGAGATGGTACACTATAAAAAAATCATTATCTCACGTGTTAAAGGAATATAGCCCAATAGAGTCTAATAGATCATGATAATGATTTTACTACTAACACGGAATAAGTGAAAGGATTAATATTAATATTTTTGGATTCCGGAATTATTTCATTTGAGAAAGAAATTTTCATGATTATTATAAAATATATAATAACTTTGTTATAATAATTTGCATTCATGATTTGAAATCATATCTTGAATTTTACAAAGAAATGTGATTTGGTATAAAGTTATTATTTTTAAAAATCACATAGTAATGGGAAATAAAAATATTTGTATGTTCTTTATATTGATACAATGGTGATTATATAATGATATGATTGATATGGATAATGTAGACAAGATATTATAGACTACATTAAAAATTACTGATATTTCAATGACAATTTGGTTTATTTAATCATTCTTAGAGATTAAAACACATTTTTATTTAAGTAATATATCAAAAACATGTGTTTTACTTAAGGAATAAAGAAGAAATAATATTTTCAACAATGTTTTATGGTAATTAATGTTAGTATCGTGTTTCAAGACAATACATAATGAAGGTATTGACATTTTTTTGTGATTATTTAGAAAAAAATCTTGTTGTTTGAATTAATCATATTTTAATTTTGGATATTAAGTGACCTTTATCCCAAAAGTGTTTGATAATCATCATTTATAAAAGTGAACCATTTGTGAAATGGTTTAAGTTATTTTTTGAATGAGGTTTTAGATATTAGTTTATTACATTAATATGTGATGAAATATGTAATAGGTAATGATGTATAAAAATTTATTATCACAAACAAAAGACAAAATTATTTTTATGAAATAGAAAGGAATATTTAATTATATTCATAGACAAAGGAAGAATTTCTTATCTCTGGAAAAAATAACCATGAAACAAATACATCCTCCTATAATAATCACATTTTAAGATATCAATGTCTTTTTTAAAATGGTGGTTTCAGGATTTGTGTTCATCTATTTTCAGGTGACCAAGTTCTATATCACTATCCCTAAGAAAATGATAGTTATATTTCTCTCTCATGTACATGTTTCCTCTAATTTCACCAAATTAAAAGTCTAACATTGTGATGACCATCACATTTCCATTTCATTCTAATTAAAAAGTTGTGTTATTAACACTATTTATGATATGGATTTATAAAAAACTATATTTGAAAAATTTCAAACCCTCTTTTATCAAGAAAATTTTGAAATTATGGTGATATAATTTAACTATTGAGGGGACAATGAAACACAAAGAAAATAAAATGTATGAATATTGTATTTAATAATGTGTATTATACATGACACCAAGCATAGAAAACAATATAACAACCTAATAATTTTTTTAATATTTCTAAAATTTTAAACAAAATATGTTCTACATCATTTAATTAATGAAACATTGACTTATCATTCATTGCATGCAAGAAAAAAAATTAGATAATTTTTGTTACATGCAAGACAGTGTTTTACCGAACAATAATATATTTTTTATATATTATAATTTTATATAATATGTTAAAATGTCTCCATGAAATTGATGATTATGTGTATGATTAACTAACCTATAAAAAAATATGGATTAATTTAATAGTTAAAAATTATTTAGATATTAAAATAATAATAAATTTAATAAAATGAATGTGTTTTGATGAAAAATTATTTCTTCCCACGAAAAAATTTTATTAAAATAATTAAATTAATTACTATAACTGAATGATATTAATTATTTATTTATATTATTTTTATTACATTATTTTTTATATTCATAAAATATATTTTATTAGAGTAATACAAGAATAAATGCATATTTATGATTCAAAATGATTTTTTAAAAAATTGGCCGCCTTTGAATGGTTAAACTGTAATAAAACCAAATTCTGACACTTTTTAAAAACATTACATAACAATAGGAAAATAATTTTTTAAAAAGGAACATAAAAATTATCTTCCGGTGAATTTTGGGTATTTTTCTCCAAAATTTCATTTCATTATAAATAGTAAACAATGCTAAATAATAATTAAAAATTTTATTTTTCTCTAAATAATTTATAGGATAAAATTACAATCATAAATGGTTTTTAAATTTCATTAATTCATTTTCACATATATTAATCCATTTTAGATCATTATGATAAATTTTATATTGAATTTATATATAAATGTATTTCAATATTTTGATTATTTTCGCATTAAAAACCCCTCTTTGGTCATTTCCACATTAAAAACCCCTATTTCTAAAATATTATCCAAAAAATATTACTGAATCAAACATAAATTAATTATAGTTATTAAGGTAAAGAGTTTACATAGTGTTTAAATTTGAATAATTATTTTCCCACGGACCTAGACACTTTTTAAAAATCCATTATATGGTAATATTTAGAACACATGCACTAATGTTTCTAATATAAACCATTATTGGTAGAACATGAAGTAAGGTAGACCTATTAATAGGTTTTATAAATTCATATCTACAAGAATGTCACTCCTCCTTGACTATGGAAGGGTAATCAACCCCTCAATTATTCACATTTCTAAAGAGTTTTTCTCATCCACACAATGCCCAAATATGATCCCATTATATATAAAATCATAAAAAAGATTTTATTTGGGATTAAATTTGACCATTGATATATTTTGGTATAAACTAAAATAAGTAACCCTAAAAAAGATACAATGTTCTCTAAAACTCGTAATTATTTTGTTTCATTGTTTTTATCAACCTAAATGGTTATAAATAAAACATTCCTAGAGATTTAATTAAATTTATTATTATGTAACATGGTTATATAAAACACATGAACTCCTTTGGTTTTATTATATCATATTGGATTTGTTTTAATGTTAATCATATTTTCTAGTGATAATGTAACCATTTAATAGTGATCAAATGATTAGATTAAATATAGGGTTTTAATAAATACAATTGATTTAGAAAAAGGAAGTGATGGAATAAACTAGTTGGATCCTAACCTATGAATACCATTTATCAGAACATATATGGTATTTTTTATCTCTAGCCAAGCTGATGCTAAGATCCAACAACTTAAGCGTGATTGAAATCGTTTACAAGATAAGTTCAATATTATTAGGATCACGTCCCAAGAAATTAATGCTAGACCTTCCCTTAAAATTATTACCATCACACACCTAAAAAATATGTATTTTTCATTTAATATAATGTGATATCAATCAAGACCCAAAATATAAGAGCATGTATATTATTTTTTATATAATAATTGAAATATTTTTATCCTAATTTTTTTACTTGGTAATTTTTTTCATTTTCATACAATAAAAACAAATAGAATTTTTTTAAATATTCCCACTAACTTTTTTATTTTATTTTATGAATTTATTTATTTTTTAAATAAATAATATTATAATAAAATATTATTATTATATAATTTTTATCAAATATAAATTATCATATAATTTTTATGAAATCAAATGTCTTTTATAAGGGTTTGAAAACTATTAATGTCAAAACACCATATCATTTATTAATAAAGGTGGATATTAAATTAAAATTTACAACTCACATATATAAATCTTTATTTTGATAAAAATTAATTCTATTTTTGGAATCAGAATAAAAAAACTTATTCAATGGAGAGTTTATCATAATTTTTTAATATAGTCAACTTTTCATCTAAAACATAAATAATGTATAACTATAACATGAGTATTATTATATCATAATTACCCAAAAGTGATGTAATAAATACAATAATATGTATTCATAACCAAATAAATGTTTTTAAATTAATTAAATATCATTTACAATTTATTTTTTTAATTTTATAAAGCCCTCATGAATCCTCCAAAACAAATAATATATTTGATGGTTTTAAAATCATTTCATTAAGACTATGAATAAACTCCATGAAACTAATAAGATTATTTTATAAATTTCATCCCTTAAATGTAAAAAATATTGAGATACACTCTAATTTGTATGAAACCATGGACCAAATCCATGGTATGGTTTGTGTTTTCAGGTATTTAATTATGTTGTGAACAAAACCAAGATAATAATGATATTCCCATCTACTCAAATATAAACCGACCCAAACTACCATTTCCATTATCTATAACTCATTGGAGCACGTACATACTCTTCCTTCAACTCTATAGAGTCCTCCCCAGGTTCCCCAAGCTCTTATAAATCCCCTACCATACATTTGGAGTCACACACAAAAGTAATAGATTCCTCTAATCTCATTTCAAATCAAGAAACTACAATGAAAATAGTCCTCTTAATTTGGATTTTTTATATTTACATTCATCTATAAACAATAATTTACTATATATTTTTTGTTTTTTGAATGTTATATCATTTAACCTCTATTATTTTGACTAATACCTAAGTTGTTACTATGTTAAAATTTATTAAAGGATTTATCTCTTCTCATTTCTATTTAAGAAAATATTTTATGTTATGTCCCATGAATTCTATTTTCTAATATTAGGATATGTCATCACATATTCCACTTACATTATATTTAATTTATAAATGATGATATCCCCAATTCATTCTCATTAACCCTCCAAGGATACATCATGTACACTTGTTACTATATCAAAATGTAGTCAGTATTAGTTTAATAGTTAATGTTTTTTCATTAACATATTCTATATATTTCAAATTTACAACATTTGGATATGTTTTTACACCTCTACATTACATACAATTTATTATTTATGTGATGATATATCCTCTCATCTATCATCAAACTATTATAATGTATCATTATGTGATGATTTTATGCTACCGACATTTCACAGTGATTTTCCATGTTAAAACAATTGTGCAGTGAAAGCAATTCCCATTTCCTATAACGGGTGTTTTCATTTATGAATATATTCTTTTTTATTTTCTACTAACTTATATTTATGTAACTCACCATAATCATGGAATAAATTTTAATGATGAATTAATCAAAATTTTATGATCTTTATAGAACACTTAAGCATGAGAATGAAATGAATATGATAATTGAAACCAGAATTGTATAGAGATCCAATGGATTGAGTAATGTTTAGTATCATGATATTCCATGTTTATAAAGGGAGTGAACTAATTCCTTTATGGGACTTTTTTTACTATGATATCTTGGTGGGTATCCATGACATATGTTTATGATATAATGTTTTATGTTTTTTCCACATTTCCTATTTCATGATTATCCTGATATATCATGTCTTATTGAATATGTTTCTGATTCATATTATTTTTATTCCCCACTGATATGCTTATTTTAAAAAATGTACTACCTTATTGAATGTATTTTACCAGACTAGGATTTATAGCTCATCCATGGCATATGTTTTTCCACAGGTTATCCCATTCTGTTTTAAAAACCCATGGAATTTTAGAGGCATGTTATATAATATTTGAAACATTTTGTTGTATCACATGTTGAAGATGTAATGTGATGTAACTAATACCAATATTATCTATAATTATTTATATTTATGGATGTATATATTGAAATTATATGTGATAAATCATGAATTAATTTTCCATAAATTTTAGGGTTGTTAAGGTTGGAATTTGAGAAAATATTCAGTTATTTTTGGATTTGGGTTAAGAAAAATCGATTGAAAGGCTTAGGTAAAGAACTAAGTCTAAGAAAACAACCCTAAATTTTTGTAAGTATATATTAAGTTATTTACCAAGAAAATACATCCATAGATTGATACTAGAAGTGGATTTTTTTGGGTAATGTTGTAGTTATGGGTAATAACTATGATACTTTAGGTTGGGCTTGGCAATTTCTAACATAGTTTACAGCAACGGGGCCTTCTGCACAAAGGGTTTGACACTCCTAGAGGTTATAATTTTGAAAATTCATAATCTCAATATAAACCATTATTAATGGATTAAAAAATTTACCGTAAGATAATATGTTAGGAAATATATCATGGATAACCTAGATTTAAGCACAAATATTCCTGAGTTATGAAATAATTTAAATTTATAAGTTATTCATTTAATTTATATGGATTACACATTATTTTTTTAATAGTGTATAAATTCCCAAATATAAATTTACTTGTAATATATACAATGTATCAAAATAGGAGGAATCAGGTAAATAATCAGTGTGACGTGGAATGTGATGTATACCCCAATGAGATTCCCATACTAATGGGTGAATGAGCTTAGAACTATATGATGATAATATATCAATTGAAACATGTTCGGAATAAAATCCCATATTACAAGGTACTTAAAAATACCCCTAAGTGAGATAATGATGTGATTGAGATCATTATATGATAAAGGCATCTGGTTTGAAATGAATTATATGACCCCTTAATCATGGAACAATGTCTCAAATCCATTGATATGATCTTCTATATCATTCAATTATTCAAACAAGATAAGGTCATACTGATAGTTTATTTCATGGAGAGAGAATATGATATGTGTTAGTCATTGATCAAGAATATGAAGCCTCAGTAATAGATTTAAGTCATGGAGTGGAATGAAATCTATAAATTATTTTTCCATTAATATTTTCCACAAACACATTAATATAAAATGGAAAGATATTTTTTCACCATCTAAAAAAACATGACAAAACTAAAGAAGTGTGAGAGAAAAACACAATATTACATTCATGATACGCCTTTAGATTTACCATTACACATAAATTCAAGGTTGACATATTCATGGTTTCCTAAATCCTAATCTGTAGGAATGCTATATTATGTGTGACTTCGATATCTTGGATGAAATTTTATGAGGTGCCCTCATAGTCATAATGTATTTTAGGAATCACCAAGGTTTCATGGGTATAAATAGTGGTATGTATTCTTTAATTCTAGAAATCTGATCGATAATTATAACTATGCCATGAAATTAAAACATTTCACTTGTCGAATATGTAGAATGAAGTATAGAAAAAATTTAAAAAGGGTAAAAAAGAAATTATTTAGGTATGGGATGGAAGAAATCCTATTTAGTTGTTTCTTCAATGAGAAACCCACTAATGCGATGAAGTAAAAGTAATGACCTAGTAAAACCTCAATGTATTTTCCATTTCATCAAAATACAATTAAATAGGTAAATTTTCAAACCAATGCATTATTTTAATGGATCTTAATGACATCCGATATACTCTGTGGAATCAAGGGGGATATTTTTTAATCACATCCACTAAAGTCGATCCCAAAAATTAAGTGGTGGTAGGTACATTGTTTATTTATTATAGAATAGATGGAATTACATTCTATCCTAGTAAAAAAAATTCAATCATATAATGAAATATTAATGGAACTACAAAAACACCACCACAAATCATGGATGTAGAGTTTTTGGTGAAAATAAAAAATAATAATATTATTGCATCCGAAGTATATAACTCATCCCCTATACATGTTTGTGGGATCAAAATTCTGCTGAACATTTTCATACACCCTTTGGTGGAATTGTATTCAATTATGTTCAAGTATTTTCATTACCTATATAGAGAAATCATAAATTTCCGTAAGAAAGAAATAACTCTATATATTTTGAATCTACCCTACATTCTTTTCATGTGAAATGAGGAGGATGAATCATCTTTATCAAAAAAATCATTATCATGGATATTATTTCCATATTAAATAAAATATCTTGATAAAATGATTTATTCTAATTAAAGAACTATTCTTGAAGATATTCTTATTGAGAGGGAATACCATGATGTGTTTCTCAAAGTATTTTATGGTATTCCTCCTAACAGAGAGGTTGAATTTTCATTTGATATTATACATGGGGAATTTCAATTATCCAAGACTCTATATGAAATTTATATTGTGGAAATTTTGGAGCTTACAAATAACTATGGTTTAATATAGATTAAGGGTTCATATTCCCAATTGCATTACTATGGGGTGCACTAGTCCTCTTCATTGGAAAGAATGATGTATCAATGACACTTTTCCATGATTATTGTGAGTTAAGTAATATAATGATAAATAACAAGTATCATCTACCATATATTGATAACTTATTTCATCAAATAAGTCAAGAATAATAATTCTTCAAAAGGGATACTTAGGTGGGATATTATTAAGTAAGGGTGAATAATGAAGATATCCCCCAGACTGCTTTTCGTTCAAGGTATACGAACTGTGTGTTCCAATTAATTCTATTTAGACTCACTAATTCTCCTAAAATTTTTATTGAAATAACATATAAATTATTGAGATATTACCAAGAAATTTTTTAGTAGTTATAGATGATACTCTGATAAACACCAAATGAATGGATGAGCATGAAGAGAATCTGAGAAATATGATAATGACCTTATGAAAAGAGATTATTAATGACATGTACAAAAAATGTGAGTTCTAGCTAAAGGATGTCTTCTTCAAGTGAAAAATAATCATACAAAATGAGGTATTTATTGAACCTACAAATATGGATGCAATTTAATTATGGAGAAGTCTAACACCAGTGATAAATATCTGTAGTTTCCTTGGATTATCAATGAAGTATTACTAATTTGTGAGAATATTCTCCTGATTTTCAATCTCTCAAACCACACTAACTATGATGGGAGTCTAGTTTTCAGGGAATGATTAATATGAAGAGAGATTAGAGGAAATAAAAAGGAGTCTTATCACTTTTTTTGTGCTAACACTACTAAAAAGTGTCTAAAATTTCATACTATTTAGAAATTATAGGAAGAAGGGATTATGATGGGTGTTAATGCAGAATAACAAATTAATAGCCGATTATTCAAGGAAGGTGAAAGTTAACAAATAAAATTACCCAATGCATGATCTGGGGAGAGATGAATTGGAATTTTGTATAAAATTATATCATAATTATATTTTTGGGGAGAAGTGTAAAATATATATAAATCATAAAAATCCTCAAGTATATATTCGCACAGAAAGGGATGAATATGCACCAATGAAGGTGGTCAGAGCAGATCAAGGAATATGACTGCTCAATTCAATACAATCATGGGAAAAAGAATATAGTGGTATATTCTATAATATGAAATGATCTATGATAATTGATAATGATTTTACCTTCCTAGAATTCAATAGAATGGACATGGGAATCCAAAATAAAGGAATATAATCAACCCTTTCAAAAATTATTACTCAATTGTTTCTTTTAGAAAATCTAAAGGATACATAAATGAATTATGTGGGAATTTAGAATACTTTGTAAACTATAAGAACCTTGAAATACTCGGAGTACATTTTTAATGAGTAAATTGTTGTGAGATTTTTGTCATGGCATTGTGAATCATCAAATACAGAGTAAAATAAAGAAGTATTGGATGATTCATATTGTTCGACTTTATCAATTCACCAATGAAGTCAAAAATATGTATTGAGATCTTCGAGATCACTATTGGTTGGAGAATATGAAAAAGAATATCATTGAATATAAATCAATTTTCTTGGTATGTTATAAATTGAAAGTTTAATGAAAAATGTGTAAGGGGATTATCCAACAAATACCCCTACAAATGTGGAAATAGAAAAACATAATCAGGGACTTTGTCATCAGACAGCTGAAGACATTCAAGGGAAAATGTTGTCTAGGTTATAGTGGATCATCTTAAAAATATTTCACACATCATTTTTATTTGAGAGGATTCCTCACTAGATCAACATGCAATGATATACCTCAGAGAAGTTATGAGACTATCTGGATTACCACTATTCATTGTATCCAATTGAGATCCATGATTCAACCCCATGTTCTAGAAGAGTTTAGAACATTATATGAGTATTAATTTACAAATCAGCAAATCTTGTCACCCTCAATATTATTTTCAATCATATCACACTATCCAGAAACATGATTAAATGTTTATAGAATGCTCAATTGACTTCAAAGGAGGAAGAGAGATATTTATTCCAATGATCAAGTTCACTTAAAAAACAATTTCTACAAGAGAATAAAAATAACTCCCTATGAATATTATTATTAGAGGACATTTAAAACACATATGTTAGAGGATAATGTTAGAGAATGAAAATTTCTAGTCATTAAATAGTTGTGGAAATGTTGGAACATGTTAACACTATTTAGCAGCATGTCATGGCTACTCAGACTCGATTGAAGAGATATGTTGTAAATCATAATCAAGAAATGGAATGTGAAAATGAATGAATATTATTCCTCAACATATCTCAATGTAGTAATGTGATATGATTTTGGAATAAGGAAAAGATTAGTCCAATATTCATCGTCCCCTTTGAGCTCCTTGATCACATTAGAGTGGTGGCCCACTGACAATCACTCTCATCAAAACTAACTCAAGTGAATTATGTATTCCATGTATCTGACATGATAATGTAACAACCAGACCCCTCACATGTACAAAATCTAGAGGTGGTACCATTTAAGAATGACTATTCAAAAGAGGAGAAGACGATTAAGATCATTGGTCATGGATAAAAAGTTATACGGAATAAAACATTTCACCTACTCAAAGTGATATAAAGAAACCAAAATTTTGAATAATGACATGTGAACCAGAGGAGGTGATGAAACACAGTTACCCTTATCTACTTTATTATGGGAAATAAATTTTTTTTAGGGGAAATTTCTAAATGGAGTATTATTGTAGCAACCCTAACTATTATAAAAAATATTGCCCTTTTGATTTATCTAAATGTCTTATCATGTAATATGGTTATAGAAAACCCATGAACTCTTTTGGTTTTATCATAACCTATTGGATATAAACGACCATTAATAATATTTTCGTTGATAATATAGTCATTGAATAGTGATCACATGATTAGGATATGTATAGTTTTTTTAAAAATTCTATTGAAAAATACAAAGGAAGTGAAAGACTCAACTAGTAGAATCGGACTCCATAAGGCTCATTTATCATTGTTTCTGAGGGAGATATCATCTATGGTATTTTTCCATTACAATCGCAAGTTTATATCCAATAACATAAGCATTATTTAAATCTCTTATGAGATATGTTCAAGATCAATGAGATCATGACCAAAACCTGGTATGTCAAACCACCCTATGACAGTCTCCTCATCAATCACCTTAATATTAAAGATTTTGAGGGTGTATTAAATTGATATGTTTCAAGACCCTAATAATATTTTCATTTAATTATTTATTTATATAATAATTGATATATTATCATCCAATTATTTTTACTTTGTAAATTATTTTTATTTTGATAGAACAAAACATTTTAATGAAGTCAAATGTTATTTTTTATATAAGTGTTCGAAAACTTTTCTTGTAAAAAAACCCAAATTTTCTTAATAAATGTCGACATTATTTTTAAATACAAAATAAAAATATTTATAACTTTATTTAAATAACATTTAGATTATTTTTTAAATCATAACATCAAAATTATCCAATGGTGAATTTTTTGTAATTTTTTTAGACTATCAAATATTCGGGTAAAAATTCAGTATCGTATAATTATACTATGAGTATTATGATGTCATAATGACCCAAAAGTGATATTATAAAAACTATAAAATTATCCACATAAAAATATATGTTCTTTATTTAAATTAATGCTATTTTATAATTAGTTTCTTAATTTTATAATGTTGTTAGGAATCCTACAAACAAATTACTATATTCTATTATTTGAATTTTATTTCAATAAGTGTGTGACACACCTAAAAATAAGAAAGGGTATTATTTTATTATGTTCAACACTTATAATATTAAAATAATAATAACCACTCCCATTTGGATGAAACCATGGAAAAACTACATTGAATGGTTTGTGGATATGGTTATATTATTATGTATAGTCTAAAACCTAAATAATAAATAAATCCCCTTATTTACTTATATAAACCCACCCAATCACCAATTTATTTTCACAAATAATCCATATAAAACATCCATACTAATTACTATACTCTATAAATTCCTCCCAAGTCACCCCAAGATCTCAATAATCACCTCCCAACCATTTAGAGTCACAAACACAAGTAAAGGATTCCTCTCATCTCATTTCAATTTAAGAACCTACTTTGAAATTAGGCCTTCTAATATAAATGGATTGTATTTACATTAATTTATAACAATTATATTACTATAAAATTGATGTCGTTTGAATGATATTTCATTTTGATAGCTACCTAAGCTGTTACTATGCCGAAATTCTATAAGCGATTTCTCTCTTCTTAATTATAATCTAGCATTTATTTTATTTAATGTCTCTTGAATAACATTTTCTTTTTTTTTGAATATGTTCTTAAATATTCCCCTTACATTTCATATAATTTATTTTCTATGTGACCCCCTTTCAATCTCATTAAACCTCTTATGATCCTTATGTACACCCATTACTATGTAGAAATATAGTTGTTATACTTTTCTTTATTCAAGTTTCTTCATTGAATTACGCCTTATATTTAAAAAAATTAATATTACAACATGTTTTTATATTTCCATATTACTTCTTACTTTATGTCTATGTGATTAGATACCCTCTCCTCTCTCATTAACCAATTTTTATGAATCTTTAAGTGATGTTGTTTTACTGTTGAAATTTCTCCATGATTTTCCAAGCCAATACAATATTTTAGTGGATAATATAACCATTTATTATTAATGGTTTTCACATTAATTCAATTATCTATTTTATTAGGGACATACATATATTTATTTCACAATCCTTTATCATGGAATAAACTATGTTTATGACTGAATCCATGGTGTATGATCTATATGAAACACATATACTTGAGAATGAAATCAATGTTATTGCTAAAAATTGAATAATGTAGTGATCTAATGAATTGTGTAATTATTAGTAACATGATACATCATTTTGAGATGTGGAGTGAACCTAATTATTATATGGAACATTTTCAACCATGATGTCTTGGTGGTTTAGCATTCAACGATGATTATGATTTACTGTTTTAAGTTAATTTTCTATTTATCACGATATAATTATCATGCTATATCATGTCTCAATGTTCAGGTTTATGATTTTAGTTCTATTTAATCCCCTTTGATTTTCTTATTTTCAATCATGGACTGTCTTATGCAATTTTTTCCCAAACTAGGATTATTATCTCATTCAATTCTTGGTATTATCCTTAGGTTATCCTATATGGTTTCAAAAATCAATATAATTTTTGAATCATATTAAGGATGTTTTCAATAATGTTGTTGTGTGACATGATCAGTGTGTCATTTTTTACTAATTCTAAACGAAACTATACTTTTCGATATTAAATATTGTATTAAGTGAAGTTATATATAATAAATCATTAATTAATGTGTAATAAAGAGTAGGATTGATATATTATTCACCCTTTCAATTAATAATAAATAATTATTATATAATAACATCATTACTATCACTGCACTAAAATATTGTTATCTTATGTATTTGACCAATACCTCCAAAAACTTATAACAAATGGGATATGCAGTCATCGTTCATGTGAATGGTAGACTATAGCATTGTGAACAAATGTCCTTCATTCATCCATTTCCATAAAAACAAGGTCATAAATAATTATGGATTTATTATTTATTTAATATTTAAATGATATTAATAATGTTATTATTCTTATTTTATTATTTTGTCACGCATTCCTTTAGGCTTTCCATATTTGTGGAATATGATATGATCACCTGTGGATGTGTCGACTACCTCCTCCTAAATGTGATTTGATTCATTCAAAATTTACATTGAATTTTTTAAATATGGTTTTAATAAAAAAAAAATTATATATTACATAAATTGTATTCTATAATATATTTTACATTCTATTATTTAAATACAACAACAAAATGGAAATAGCATTCATTCATATGTACACCCTATCATCTCCATGAATTATGTATTCTGTATCCAATTACTAAATATTATTGACTAATATGAATAAATATATACTAATTATATATGATATATATAAAATAATTATTATATTCATGACATCTGTAAAAGAATATAAATAAAATATATCATTTTTTTATTATCCTTTCACACACGGAATATGTGATAACATCATTCTTTGAAGTGTTGACTACCGCCTCCCTGAAGTGATGTGATTTATTTTCCATCCCAATAATTATATGTTAATATATATATATGGTTAAATAATATTTAATTTAACATAAATTTATCATTATTTATTGGTAGACATTAATTGTTTTTTTCCATAATGATCATTTTACAATGGAAATTTTACTCTTGCGTAAGTACAACCTACCATCTCAATGATTGTAATATTTGTTAATTTTTCATAGCCATAATCCAATATTGGTTATAAATGTATAATTTCTGTATAAATATGAAAAATATTTCATGATTGTTATTATGTATATTTTTAAATTATGATTCATTTCAACATAGTCTTCCTATCAATGTTGTTTTTTACATATAAACAAAATATGGTCAAATCATCTCACAAAAACATAATTTATTATTTATTTGTATATAAATTAATAATATGGTAAATAAAATTAATAAAAAAAATTCATAATGTTCTTAAACAAGTAGATAATTCAAATATGTTAGTTTTTTCATGATAGAGTCACACGTTACAAGTCAGACTAATGATACATGATTTTTGTCTCACTTTTTATATCAGTAAGAAACATTTCATATACAATAATTATTTATTTTGATTTGTGTATCTACTATAAATTTTGATTTATTATATCATGATATACATCATCTAAATGATATTTTAATATTTACTTTGAATTTCATCATCTATGGGGTTTTAATAGGAAAATAACCTACTGGAAAAAGTTATTTTGTGATATCACATTCTTTTGTGATTGTTAACATTACCTTAAAACAAACCCTTTAATTTTATAAATTTTATTAAACATCATATTTCCTTTCTTATATAATTATTCTTTTGTGATAATGTATTTTATTTTCATAATCCTTTTTCCAGATTTACATATGGGTTTGACATTTAATTTTATTTAATTTACAGGGTAAATATTTATAAATATATGTCCTTTACTCTATAAAAATTTTTATAAGGTACTATCTTTATGAATTAAAAAAGATAAATTCGTATATAATGAATGATTTTGGTATTCAATTAATTGTTTATGTAGTAGTTAATTTATTCCCCTTGAATCATTATAAGTCTCATGGGAAGAATTCTGTTGTACAACCCATTTTTTAATGAGTATGTTTTAAATTATCTTGTGAATGGTCTTGATTACAGTGTTAGTGTTAGAAAAACCCAATAGATTTGTAACCAATATGTGTTCAACCATATTGTGATTGTTATATGAAATAAAAGTTATATGTTATAGGGAAACATGGAATCTAATAAATAATATTTTCCTTCATTTCAGTTGTTATTATATAGAGAATTTTTACTATAAAAAAATATATTAATGATCTCCAATTTCATTTTATTGATTAATGAGAATGGGGTTTTAGTAATTTACCATTCCATATTGTTTATGTGATTACTAAATGTTTATTAAAGAAATGGAATGTGTCTTCATTTTTTTACCTCACCATATTGATTAATCACACATATAAATTATTTCTTCCACTATACATTACCCATACGATGAATTTTTGTTCGACCTTATTTTGTTTCCTTTGACTATGATTTCATGATGTGCATTAAGAATGAAATTATAGGATATACTAGATGGAATAATGTTATTAAACTAAATAAATTATATTTTAATTTGTGTAAAGATTTTTAATAAAATACTCATATATGTATCTATTTTACCAACACTACTAAACGGTTCATTCCATTGGAAAATGATTTCCACGTATCTATGAAAATGTAATTGTAATAGGCACCAGCTATAGCGCCACATGGGTCGAGGCAATACAAAATTTATATAAATTTTAGAAATTTTATTTGATATAATGTAATTCATTTTAGAAATCATTATCTCAAAACTATCTTGAGGTGAAATCTTGAGATATATTCTAGTCATATTATTCATTTAATATTGAAAAAATATATTCTTGTAAAACTATACATTATTATAAATGAAATATTCAAATATGTCATTGAATTTGATCCAAAACTAACATAATTCTCATATATTTTTTAGTTATCTTGTTAAATAAAAATCAATCATGTTATACATGATTTTATTATATATTAATTTGTCTTCTTATAAATATTTTTTTTGAAAACAATATTTTATTGAATTTATTCATTTTTAGTAAATAGAGTTTCTTCCTCATATAGAAACTTAATCATTTAAAATTGGTTAAATATTTTTAGTCAATGTGATTAATATAAATTAATTGGGTGACCATATATTATTATCACTATGAATTGTAAACATGGTAGTGTTTCTTGACCACTATAAAATTGGTAAAAACGAGTTTAAAATGGGGTAAACCCATTAAAACAACTATAAAAAAGTATTTTGACCTTTTAAGTGATTGTTTACAAAATTTATGTTTATAAAGATAAATTATTTATTGAAAAATGTATTCTTGAAATTGTAAAAAATAATAATGACCTTTTCATTGATATGTTATATTTTATTAAAATTAAACCTATTTTGTCTCTTAGAATATAGGGGAATTTTTGGAGGATTCCAATCATCTTTTCATATAACATATAGAAGAAAAATCCTCAATTATTTTTTATTTAACAAAAAAAATTCTTGGATTCCAACTAATAACAGCAATTAGATGGGAAAATATTTTAACTCTTAAATCAGTTATTTTTCTAAAAACTATTTTTCATGATTTCTATGTCATTATATAAAATCTAATTTCATCATGTTTTGTAAATTGAATCTTATAGTATTAAATCCAAATATTTAATCAAAGACTATATAATTATTTACAGACACATTTTATTTTTTTTTATAAAATTATGTTATCAAGGTAAAAAATTAGTTATCATAGTTAAGGGTAAAATGGGTTTAAACTAGTGTAAAACAGATATAAGGAATAAAGGGTTTTAAAAACGTTCTTAAATGTATTTGGATGATTATATCTAGTCTCTATCACAGATTAATCTCTTATTTTTGGAGTATTAGTTCCACACAACTGCATAATGATATCTATATTTATTCATTATTATTTAATGTAATTTTATTTGACTTCATTCCATTAAATATAAAATTGTACCACCTCTAATCCAATAGTAACAGTATTTGAGATTTATATCTTATAAATTCTCATCCATAATACCTAAAAGTAATTATTCCCCTTCTCCATCATCTTCTTTTCATTCCAATATATCATTATTTAAATGAATAAGGGTTATTCTAAAATGGGTTCTTATTGGAGAGATATATCTCTTAACTAGGTTTTATTATTATTATTTATTTTTAAAAGTCCTGAAAATATATGATATCCAATTTTAAATAATTAATTTATTATCCTAAATATACTGAATTGTTATTATAAATACAAAACATCCATTTTTAATTATTATTTCATCGTATGGGAAAGGAAAACAGAGATCATGCGTACTTGTAACCTACCACTCCAAGAAGTGATTCATTTTTTTCAACAAAATTCCACATTTATGGTTATAATTATTATTTTAATAAATATATATGTGATATATATGAAATTATTTTGGTAATTTAATGTTGTTTTATTTTTTATAATTAATTTTTTTTCATTCCATCAAAAAGAGAAAACATAACTCGTTCATACATACCGACTAGTTTCCCGGAGAACTGATGTAATTAATAATTCATTAATACTTCATATAAATTATTAATTTTTTATAATGATTATATATGATAAATATGAAATGAATATCATTTTTCATTGTATGGAACCATGAAAATATTAAAAGGACTAGGAAATTCACACAAAAATAAGCATGAAAAGAATTGTAGTTATCACATATTAATGTTATTTTACTAATGATTTATCACATAATGAGTGATAATATGTTATAACATAATCATATTAATAATGATATATATTAGTATAATTCTGTAATAGATGTGTAAAATTTATATATTTATTGTGTATGAGGATTAAACTGAATGATAAAAGAAGATACATGAGGTATGAGATTCTTGTCTAGATTTTATTTTACTAAATCATATTCCATATTATGCACACATTACATTTTTGTGAAGAATATACTAACCAATAATGAATTTTATGATTTTTATAATTAATATTATATTGATTTTATACTCTATCTATGCTTCCCTCATTCATGATATTCTGATTTATGGATTATAAAATCTGCATGTGATTTATGTTTCAATATCATATTAATAAGGATTGATTTGTAATGGCCCGGACCACTCCGGCCCATTGCTATGTCAAAAAGAAGGTCAAAAGGTGTTCTAAAGGGTAAAATGGACTTTTCCCACACTTTCCAGAATTTTGTAAGTACACACCATGTAGTGTAAGTACACTCCGTGTACCCCCTCGGCGGGTATACCTCATGTTGAAGGCTGTTTCCTTGTCGTGTGAAATAAATGAGTACACGACGTGTAGTCAATACTACACGCCATGTATTCCATCCCCGCATACGTATTACCCTCAAACCGTGTGTTTAACAGTCAACGGTTGTTTTCCATGTTGATGTTGTGTCCTTGCCGTGTGAAATAAATGAGTACACAAAGTGTAGTCAATACTACACACCCTGTAGTGTCTCCCCACGTATGTGTTACCTTCAAATCTTGTGTTTACCAGTCAATGGCAGCGTGCTGTGTTGAAAGCCATGTTGGATGCCCCGTGGTGACCATGTGAAATGGACGAGTACACATCGTGTACCATAAAGTACACGCCTTGTACTGTGGTTTTTCTCACCTATAAAAGGAGCTGTCATGTCCTCCTTTTCAACTCACTCCTCTAATCCCCATTCCCTCAAGCAGAGCTCTCCCCAGAGACTCGAAAGCTCCTTTCATCAATATCTTCTTCGTCCGAGCTCCGATTTATGATCCGTCAACGGACATGAGATTGTAATGATGAGACAAAACATCTGAGATTGGATTTTTTCCTTTCCTTTCCGCCGTTCCTTCCCAGCGTCTACCCAAGGATGTTTTTCCAGGTTTTTCTAGGAGCGACGGATGCCGATGGATTTCTTCTAAAGGTTATCCGGGGGAGAATTGTGATCAGAACCTATTGAGGTAGGTATCTTACCTTTGTCTCTCTAAATTGTGCATCATGCGGGGTGGGTGTCCTCTTGTTTACGTGAAACTCATTTGAACAAGTTTAATAAAGCTAATAACTAGCTTTTATAATTGGTATGGTAATGTTTTTGTGAATCCAGTTACATTATTTATATCCTGTGATATTATGTTGTGAATTGAATAGTCTTATGCCTACTGAAAATCACGGTCATTGGCGGCCTTTGTTTGTGCAATTATATGCTGCCCTATATTTCCAGACCGTTTATGGATGGAAACTTTATGGAATGTGCGAATTGGTTATTCACGTAAATTTGGATAACTAAATGAAAATCTGGAACCCATGTGTGATCACCCCGGATGAACTAACCTGAAATAATAAACATGTGGGTGATGTTTGGGGTTAATTTATGTGAAGGGGGTGTTTTGTTGGTTGTCATGGACAAGGTGAGTAGCGGGGCTGCGGTTGGCTTGTTGTGGGTTTGTGTGAATGCTATGTTGGTGATGTCCAGTGGGGTTGGGATAAATTGTATCAAGGGATGATGATGTACGGTGTGGTTGTGGTTTTGGTGGTTGGAAGTGGGGCTGCCGGGATGGGTTTGAATGTGATCGAACTATGAGCTGTGAATAATAAATGAAAGTGGGAGAGTTAATGAATGGTGGGACATGGTAATTGAATGGGAATAATAATTAATGGGGTTGGTTGGTTAATTAGAAGGAATTGGTTATGTTTCTTGTGTTTTCCTAACTTGATTTGTGGATGACAGGGATATGTTTTATGAAAGATCGATTGGTTGGTTGTGGATAGTTTCCCTGTAGTTAAGGAACTAATAAACTGATTCTGTTGAAACATGAAAACCTAAATGGGGTTGGGTTTGTTTTTTGTATGCATGCTTCATAGTAGTAGTACAGAGGCACGTGCTCAGTTCATTGTTTAGAAGTCATAGGTTGGAATGAGTGTTTGGTATATATATATATATCTGTATCATTGTGTTTTATCGCACCCCAACCATGTTGAGCACTTAGTGCTGAAAACACCCATTTCATGGGAGAGGGTGTTTTCCCCTTAGTTACTAGCTCATTTCTGCTCCTTCTTCCCTAGTCGGTGATGGCTTGAGGCGACCATACACCCAAGACTCTTCCAGTAGGTTTTTATCGGTGTGGTTTAGCCCAAGAATTTTCGGGCAGGTTTTAATATTTCTCAAGAACCTTCGGGATGAGGCCCAGGTGTGTGTCGGTGGGATACGTGGTTGTGAGGCCCAGGTGTGTGCGGGCGGGATACATGGTTGTGAGGCCCAGGTGTGTGCGGGCGGGATACGTGGTTGTGAGGCCCAGGTGTGTGTCAGCGGGATACGTGGTTGTGAGGCCCAGGTGGGTGCGGGCGGGAAGAGTGTGGTAGCGTTAGGACGTTCTCTGTTAGTAAGAGCATCTAAATAGTGGGGGAAAATGGTGTGGGGTACCCAATAATCTTGAACACATATATTACTACTACCTGTTGTATGTGTTTTTGGTGAGCGTGGTTAGTGAGGTTGGCTGGATAGAATTCCTTGTTTGGTTTTGGTTTCTTCTATTGTTATCAAGGGACATTAGGATGTCTCCCCACTTGTGCATGAGGGCATTAGGTTTCCCTACTGAGTATACCTGTATACTCACCCTACTTCTACTTTCAATTTTCCAGGAGGACAACCAGGGTCGTGTGGGACCCTACTAGTCGGGACAGTTGGAGTTGTTACAGTTTTTTGTCCTCTTTTTTCTTTTGGTATTGTACTTTTTGAGCTTTCTTGTACTTGTACATTGTTTCAAAACTATTTAAACATGCATGTGGGATTGGTTTTGGTTTATTTATATACACTAGTTCTTTTCCTTTATGGTGGTTGACTTTTCCTATCTCTAAATATTAATTAAAAAAAGGGTAATGCCTCCAATATTTGTGAAAACTCATACCCTTGGTCCTAGTCGCCACCCTGGGGCCTACTGGAGGCGGGACTCGGGGGGTCATTATCTCCCTTCCACCATTGCCATGTCAGGAAGGGTATCTTTTGTGAGAGGGTGTCGTGACAGAATGGTATCAAATGTGATGGTTGAGAGTTAGGATGGAGTCTGGAGTTAGGCACAGTGAGGATTGCATGTTATGGTAGGGAAACAATGTTGGTTAATCTTGGTGCGTGACATAAGCCTGAGAAGACCGGCTAGGACGCGTGATTTTAGGGCCCCCCGTGATCCAATGAAAGGACTCTGAGCCTACCGAATAACCAAGTGAGACTACATTGATTGCAGGGTAGAGACCCTGGGGAAGGTACATGCATCATCATGATTGTGTTTTACTTGATTTCGGCGTTCTGGGAAAGAAATTGAAATAATGTGATAAAACCTTGAGAATTGCCTTACTACTTGGGCATAGGTGATCCGTGATTACTGTACAACAATGGCACTTGGACTTCGTCACCGGGTGAATCAAATGGCCAAGGCCCAACAAATTCAGGCAGTCAATCAGTTGATGATTGACCGAGAGGAGGAAGATAGCCAGTGGTAGAAGACTCTCTGTTCTTTCCAACGGCAAACCCTCAAGAAGTACGAGGGTAGTACATTGGATACAAAGACAGAGGGGTGGCTTGAGGAGCTAGGGATCACTTTTACCTTGATCTGTGCTCTGAGGGAGTACAGTGTTCCCCTATCAGTCAGTCAGCTTAGAGGTGCGGCACGATAGTGGTGGATGCTCTACCTCGGAGAGAGGATAGAGGTAGAGGTTCTGTGGGCTGACCATGAGAAGGAATTCGGAGAGGAATTCCTTTCTTCCATGATCAAGGCGGAGAAGTGGCAGGAGTTACTCTCCCTCCAGTAGAGGAGTATGTTAGTATGAGAGTTGGGGATCAAGTTCAAGGATCTACCATTTTTTGCTCCGGATCTCTTTCCGGATGAGGAGTCTCGGGCGAGATGTTTGGAGGAGGCGCTTCTTCCTTCACTCCAGTATGTTGTCACCCCCTTCACCCTTACGATGTATATGGAAGTACAGAATAAGGAAGAGGTTGTAGAGAATATGCACTCATAGGGAGGTGCACAGTGTGAGGGGATTCATCCAGGTTCGTCGAAGGGGAAGGCAGTCAGCAGCAGGTCTCTTGCAATGGGACTTTCCAGGATCATGCCAGTGGGGAGCAGGCCCCAGCAGTTCCAGTTCAGATATTCAGGTCCTCGTCCCTTTTCCACGAGCCCAGGACCGAAGTGTTTCTCTTGTGAATGTTTCGGGCACATTCAGAGTCGTTGCTCGACCCGAGCTCAGTACGGTGGAGGTGGGCAGGTTCAGCGCCCACTTGAGCAGCCCCAGTTGCCAGCGAGGCCCTTCCAGTAGCAGCAGGACCATGCTCCTCCAATTGTAGACTTTGCGGGAGGAGGCATACCTCAGGGTGCACCTCAGGGACCTCGAAATGGCGTGGTTGGGGAGGTGGATGACATTAGAGAGGCAGAGGATCTGGGTGTGGGCAGTTGCACGCCGTAGAGTTGACAACTCCAGCAGGACCAGAGGTGGTGCGAGGTACGATTTGTTTGTTCAACACTCTCGTTTCTTCCTTGTTCGATTCAGGAGCTTCACACTCCTTTGTTGCAACCAGTCTATCCCATTCATTGGGTCTAGAATTATAGAGACTTTTCGTACCACTGGTGCAGAGTACACAAGTTGGAGGCCAGACCAGCGTATCTTGTGTTTGATGGGGATGTGAGCTGACATTGGGACCGCATCTATCTAGTGGGGATCTTCTTTTGCTACAGATTCACCCATATGATGTCTTCTTAGGCATCGACTGGTTATTTTATGTTAGTGTCGTTATTGACTGCTTCCAAAGAAGAGTCGTGTTCTCCGACATGGATGGGTAGCGTGTATCTTTTGTTGGGGAGAGGAGCTATCAGGTAGGAAGACAGCATGTGAAGCTTCTCTTCTTCTTGTTAGGCGGGATATCAGTGGTTTCAATTGATTCATAGATGATGGATGTCCCAGAGGTTGTTGGGGAGTTCCTAGATGTTTTTCCTGAGGAGGTTGTGACTCAACCCCCCCCCCCCCCTGACGTGATGTTGAGTTCCGGATAGAGTTACAGCCTGGTGCCCGTCTGAATTTGATTTCCCCTTATCGGATGGCTCCTTCAGAGCTGCAAGATTTGTAGATTCAGATTGATAATATGATGCAGAATGGTTTTGTACGACCCAGTTTGTCGCCATGGGGTGCTCCAATTTTGTACGTGAAAAAGTCAGATGGTGGTCTCAGGCTATGCATAGCCTACCAAAGGTTGAACCAGGTAACGATCAAGAACCGTTACCCCCATCCAAGGATAGATGATCTCTTCGACCAGATGAGGGGAGCAAGGATGGTTTTCTAAGATTGATCTACGATCTGGATATCATCAGGTGAGGGTAAAGGATAGTGACATCTCGAAGACGACTTTTTGGTGCTGGTGTGGGCACTTTGAGTTTGTAGTGATGCTGTTTAGAGTTACGAATGCACCGGCTGTGTTCATGGGGCTTACTAACATTGTCTTCCGACAGTTTCTGGTCCATTTTTCGTTGTGTTTATCGATGACATCCTGATTTACTCAAGAATAGAGGAGGAGCACGTTGAGCATCTCCAGACAGTCTTGGAAGTCCTTTGACACCGCCAAATTTATGGAAAATTTTCAAAGTATATGTTCTTGATTCAAGAAGTACACTTCCTTGGGAACTTAGTGTCTTAGCATGGAGTGTCCTTGGACACTTCGAAGGTGGAGGAAAATGTTTCTTGGGCAGCACCCAAGAGCGTGGAAGAAGATCTTAGTTTCCTGGGGTTGGCAGGTTATTATCGGAGGTTCTTTTCAGACATCCCTCGAGTTGCTGCTCCATTGAATGCTTTGACTAAGAAGAACCAGGTCATCATATAGAGAGAGCAGTTCCAGAAATCTTTCGACTACCTAAAGGAGATGGTGGTCAGTGCTCCCGTACACAGGTTGCCAGAGGAAGGGTTGTTTTATGAGGTGTTTTATGATGCTTCTGGCCTTGGTTTGGGGTGCGTACTGATGCAGAAGAAGGGTGTGATCTGTTATAGGTCTAGGCAGTTGCACCCTCACGAGAGTAACTATTACATGCATGACCAGGAGCTTGCAACAGTATTGTTCGCACTGAAGTTGTGGCGACATTACCTCTTTGGGGATCACTTTGTGGTCTTCTTAGATCACAAGAGCTTACGTTATATATTCTTCCATCATGACCTGAACTTACGGAAGTGAAGATTGGTCGAGTTTCTCCAAGACTATGACTTCGATATCTCTTACACTGAAGGTAAGGGCAAGGTTGTGGCTGATTCCCTTAGCAGGAAGTCGCATAAGGAAGTGGTTTGGGGATCCACTGATGTTTGGAGTGTGATGGGAGAGTTTTCGACCTTGAACTTGGATGCAAGGGTAGAGGTTGTTAGAGGATGCTTGTTTCAGATGACAGTGCAGTCCTCCTTATTGAGCAGGAGGTAGAGTCTCAGTGGGGGGACTCCGAGGTAGAAGTAATGTGGGATCGTGTCGATCAGGGAAATGCTCTAGAAGGATGGTCAGAGGATAGCCGACATCGGATGTTTTTCCATGGAAGGTTGTTTGTTCTGGAGGAGATGCATGAGGGAGTTCTCCATGAGTTCCATAGCTCGGCCTTGGTGGTACATCCGGGAATTTCAAAAATGTACCGAGGCCTGAGGGAACAGTTTTGGTGGCCCGGGGTGAAACGGGCAGGGGTAAAGTTTGTGGTTATGTGCCTAGTGTTTCAGCAAGTAAAATCTAAACATTGTGTTCCCAGTGGTTTGTTGCATCCTTTAGATTTCCTCGAGTGGAAGTGGGATGACATATCAATGGAATTTGTCACATGATTACCCAAATCTCAGGGTGGTTATGATGCAATTTGGGTAGTGGTGGATTGACTAACGAAATCATCCCACTTTTTAGCAATTAAGGAGTCAGGCCCGGAGAGTACCTTAGCACAAAGGTACGTAGATGAGGTGGTGCGTTTTCATGGAGTACCGAAGACTATAATCTCAGATCAGGATACTCGGTTTACCTCACAAGTCTGGAGAGGGTTAAAGCATGCTTTTGGCACCCAGTTATGCCTTAGCACTGCTTTCCACCCCCAGACCGTTGGGCAGACAAAGCAGGCTATCCAAACGTTGGAGGAAATGCTACGAGCATGCATTCTGGATTTCCTTGGATCATGGGTGTGACAATTTCCTTTAGTAGAGTTTTCCACAAACAATAGCTTCTACTCTACTATTGGCATGGCACAGTTTGAGGCTTTGTATGGAAGACCATGTCGTTCACCCATTTCCTGGGCAGAGGTCGGTGAGACAGGTGCTCTTGGTCCAGAGGTAGTACCGAGCACCATAGAGAAAGTCCAGATTGTGCATGAAAGGATGAAGGCGGCTCAGGACCGATAGAAGTCTTATGCTGATTTCCAGAGGAGGCCCTTGGAGTTAGAGGTGGCAGATCATGTGTTCTTGAAGGTTTCCCCTCGACGGGGGTAGAGGAGGTTTGGGAAAGTGAGTAAAATGTCCCCTAGGTTCATCAGACCTTTCGAGGTGCTGAGGTGAGTTGGCGAGGTGGCATATCAGCTGGACCTGACACCTCAGTTGGAGAAGGTTCATGACGTCTTCCACATCTCCCACCTTCGTCGGTACATACATGAAAACTCTCACGTTATCGACTGGGGAGAGTTAGATATGGGATATGATGCGACCTTCGAGGAACGACCAGTCAGAATCGAAAATCGTATAGAGATTGTTCTTCGTGGATGAACCATCGCCTTGGTTCATGTGTTGTGGAGGCATGGCAACCTCTAGGAGAGCACTTGGGAGCGGGAGACCCAGATGCACGCTCAATACCCGGAGTTGTTTTGACTTGTTTTCTGCCTTTTTCTTCTGAGCTTTTTTTTATGATGTACTATGTACCTTTGATATATGGAATTCTTGTCTTGTCAGATGTGAGACCTTTTTTCCTTTCTCTCTAGAAGTATGTAACATGTCCGGGTGTGTGGGGAGGGGAAAAACTTGATCCTTAATTGAGATTCATTAATGCGGATGCGATTAAACCCGTGAAGGTGATTAAGTGCCTTCTAAATCGGATAATATCTCGACATAGGAAAAAGAATTTACCCCAAACCACGTGTTCAAGAAGTGTGTGGGTTGTGCGGTGTTGGGGGCAGTGCGAGTTGAAAAATCCTAATGTATGGAAGTGGGAAGACCCGATTCATAATAGAGATACATTAATGAGGATGTGATTAAACCCATGCAGGTGAGTCAATTCCGCCTAAAGTGGATAATATCTCGACATAGGAGAAGTAATTCCTAAAAACTATAATTAGGATTGATGGTTGGGTTCCTCTTATAACGAGATCCCTAAGAAGTATCTTGTTGGGTTCCTCTGGGTTGGTTTTGAATTCATGGGGAAAAAATGTTTTAAGGGGTATCTGATGTAATGGCTCAGACCTTTCCGGCCCATTCCTTTGTCAAAAATAAGGTCACGAAGTGTTCTGGAGGATAAAATGGACTTTTCCCACACATTCCAAACTTTTCTAAGTACACGCCATGTATTGTGAGTACAAAAAGTGTACCCCCTTGCCGGGTATACCCTGTGTTGAAGGTTGTGTCCTTACCGTCTGAAATAAATGAGTACACACCATGTAGTCAATACAACACGCCGTGTAGTCCCTCCCTGCAGACGCGTTACCCTCAAACCATGTGTTGACCAGTCAACGGACGTGTGCCATGTTGAAGCCTTGTCCTTTCCGTGTGAAATAAATGAGTACACACTGTGTAGTCAATACTACATGCCTTGTAGTTTCTCCCCGTGTATATGTTACCTTCAAACCGTGTGTGGACCAGTCAACGGCTACGTGCCGCATTGAAGGCCGTGTTGGAAGCCGCGTGGTGACCGTGTGAAATGGACGATTACACGCCTTGTACCATAAAGTTCACGCCGTGTAATTTTGTTTTTCTCACCTATAAAAGGAAGGGTCCCCTACTCCTTTTCAACTCACTCCTCTCCTCCCCATTCCCTCGAGCAGATCTCTCCCAAGAGACTCGAAGGCTCCTTTCATCCATAACTTATTCGTTCGAGTTCTGATTTACAATATGTCAGCAGCCACGAGATCGTAACGACGAGGCGGAACTTCTGAGCTTGAATATGTTGATTTCCTTTTGGCATTTCTTTCCCAACTTCCACCTGAGGAGGTTTTGCCAGGTTTTTCTAGGAGTGACGGACGCCGGAAGACGTCTTCTAAAGTTGATCCGGGGGAGCGTTGTGATCCGAACCTATTGAGGTACGGATCTTACCTTCATCTCTCTAATTTGTGTATCATGCGGGATGGGTGCCCTCTTGTTTACGTGAATCACATTTGAAACATTTTAATAATGATAAAAACTGGCTTATAGAATGTGGATGAGAATTTTTTTATAAATGCAGTTACATTATTTATATCCAGTGATATTATGATGTGAATTGAATAGGCTTATGCCTACTGAAAATCACGGTCGTTGGGGGCCTTTGCTTGTGCCATTAAATGCTGCCCTATCTTTCTAGACCATTTATGGATAGAAACTTTGTGGAATGTGGGAATTGGTTAATCACATAAAGTTGGCTGACTAAATGAAAATCTGGAACCCTTGTGTGATCACCCCTGGTGAACTAAACTGAAATAATAAACATGTGGGTGCTGTTTGGGGTTAATTTATGTTAATGGGGAGTTTTGTGGGTTGTTGTAGACCGGGTGAGCAGCGGTACTATGGTTGGATTGTTGTGGGTCTGTGTGAATTCTATGTTGTTGATGGGCAGTGGGGCTGAAATAAATTGTATCAGGGGATGATGATATACGGTCTGGTTGTGGTTTTGGTGGTTGGAAGTGGGGATGTAGGGATAGGTTTGAATGTGATCAAACTATGAGTTGTGAATAATAAATTGAAAGTGGGAGAGTTATGAATGATGGGGAATTTTCATGAAATGGGAATAATAATTAATGGGATTGGTTGGTTAATAAGAAGTACTTGGTTTTGTTGCTTGCGTTTTCCTAACATGATTTGTGGATGACAGGGATATGTTTTAAGAACGATCGATTGGTTGGTTTTGGATAGTTTCCCAGTAGTTAAGGAACTAATAAATTGATTCTATTGAAACATGAAAACCTAAATGGGGTTGGGGTTGTTTGTTGTATGCATGCTTCGTAGTAGCAGTACCGAGGCACGTGGTCAGTTCTACGATTAGAAGGCATAGGTTGGGCTGAGTGATTGGTATATATATATCTGTATCTTTATGTTTTATCGCACCCAACCAATGTTGAGAACTTAGTGACGAACACTCCCATTTCATGGGTGAGGGTGTTTTCCCCTTAGTTACTAGCTCTTTCGTGCTCCTTCATCCCTAGGTTGTGATGGCTTAAGGTGACCTTACCCCCAAGACTCTTCAGGTCCATTTCGATTGGGGTGGTTTAGCCCAAGACACTTCAGGAAGGTTTTACTATTTCCCAAGAACCTTCAGGATGAGGCCCAGGTGTGTGCGTGCGGGATACGTGGTTGTGAGGCCCAGGTGTGGGCGGACGAGATACGTGGTTGTGAGGCCCAGGTGTGTGTGGGCGGGATATGTGGTTGTGAGGCCCAGGTGTGTGCGGGTGGGATACGTGGTTGTGAGGTCCAGGTGTGTGCGGACGGGAAGAGTGTGGTAGCGTCAGGACGTTTTCTGTTAGGAAGAGCAGCTAACTAGTGAGGGAAAATGGTGCGGGTTACCAAATACTCTTGATCTTATATACTACTACTACATGTTGTTTGTGTTTTTGGTTAGCGTGGCTGGTGAGGTTGGGTGGATAGAATTCCATGTTAGGTTTTGGTTTCTTATGTTGTTCTCATGGGAAATTAGGATGTCTCCCCACTTGTGCATGAGAGCTTTAGGTTTCCCTACTGAGTATACTTTTATACTCACCCTAATTTTACTTTCAGGTTGCCATGAGGACTACCAGGGGCGTGCGAGACCCAACTAGTCGGGACAGTTGGAGTTGTTTCAGTTTTCTGTACTCTTGTTTCTTTTGTTATTGTACTTTTTGAGCTTTCTTGTACTTGTACCTTGTTTCAAAACTATTTAAACTTGCATGGTGGATTGTTTTGGGTTTATTTCTATACACTTTTTCCTTTCCTTTTTGGTGGTTGACTTGTCCTATCTCTCGATCTTAATTAAAAAAATTGTAATGCCTACCATATTTGTTAAAACTCATACCCTCGATGCTAGTCGCCACCCCGGGGCCTACTGGAAGCGGGACTCAGGGGTCATTATATCCCTTTTACCAATGCCAGCTCAGGAGGGGTATCTTTGGTGCGAGGGGGTCGTGACATGATTATTCATGGATATCCATTGAGGTTGATTATTTGATCCTCACTAGTTAAATTCAATTAATTGTTTTCATCAATAGTTACTTATAGTTATTTAATGAATTAGAACAATTTTTCTATATTTGGTGCTTAAATAAATTGATAAAATTATTATAAAGGAAAGCCGATCATATTTTTTCTTTAGATGATGATATTTTAATTCCATATCTATGGTATTAAAATTATTTTTATTAATGATGTTACATATACAATAAATGTTTTTACATGCTTTTTTACTAAATCACACTTTTTTTCAATGGAATAAAATCGATTATTCCTAAAATGTTTCTGAATAGATAGTTTATGACTATTTATAAATGGGTGAAAGAAATTTTTTCTATTAACTAATATAGAATAAATTTATTTTACAACCATAAGAAATATTATTTTATTTGATAATTCATTTGCATGTTTCCCATGATATTTTAAAATATAAAATTTTACATAGAATTTTGGATATATTATGATTTTAATTAATTAAATTCAATATAAAATATATATACTCTTCATGAGATATTATTATCAGTTTTAAGTGATTTTTACATGAATTTCATCATTTGATGATTATTATGATTTACCAGGGATATGATAAAAGGATTCCATAAATTCAATTTTATTGATGGTTTATTATTTTCATGATGAGATGTTTATAAAACTTGTTTATTTTTTAGTGGTTATGCTATAATGTTGTGTGAAATGATTTATAATCATATTTTATATATATGATTGAATTTTAGATTTTTTTTATTGGTGTTTCAAAGTTATTATAAATCTCTAGTTAAAATAGTTATGATTTATATTTTATGTGATTAAAATTTACATGAGTGGGTTTCTTGTGACTTAATGGGGGAACATTGGAGGTTATCCTATGCCTGAAAAAGGGCACATAAGAATCTATCACATTCCTAAAAATATGGCACATTAGTTGTTATACCAATCTCAAATGTTGTTACACAATAGGTTACGCTAAGGGAAAATGTGGTACATGAGTGGTTTTACCAATACTAACATATGGGGTGTGTTATAGTTATTATCATTGACAAAATACATATATGATTATGATTAGGAAAATCATTAAACCATTATTTTAAAACAAGATCATATTCCAATGTTATGATCCCACTACTCATTTTCTTCAATAAAATTATTATTATTTTCTTATATACTATAATTATTTATGAGAAGTATCATGAATATGATATATGAATTTTAATGTACAATTTTCAAATGTTAATATAATTTTCACATACACTTATTTTAATTTCGTATATAAATTATTATTGATATATCACACGTATACACCTTTGAAGAGTATGAGATACAACATTATTGTGGTTCCTTTTTCATGGGATATTCCTAATAATGTTAAAAATGATAAGTCCACCAAGGTAGATAGATATGAATATCTAAGTGAGATATGATATAGATATTTTATGTATGATTTATTAATTTATTCTTGTTTCCATAAACAATAAAACATTACAGTTCGATCATGGAAAACTATTTAATTTTAAAAAAAATATATCATCTAAAAATATTCAATAGTTATTTATAATAATTATTAGTCAGTATAAATACATCACACCTATATGGGAGATCAAATAAGTGAGAGAATTTATTTTTTCATTCTTTCACCAAATAATTGTTATGTAAAACACCCATAACCCATCACATTTTTAAGTGGCAGAGACTATATGACATGAGTTGGGTGTATGCGGAAATCTATTAAAAATAAAATTATAATATAACAACATATAATCCCAAACTATATAGTTATAATAGTTATATCTCCACTACCACCCATAATCATCATGGTATCCCCACAATCATGACAAATAATATATTCTAACAACATGCCATAAGAATATCCCCACATTCAATAAAAAGAATCCACAAAACCAACATTTATTCCCATTTGATCACATCATTTAACAATATATGAATATAGAATGAACAACCATATAAAATACAATCTTCCATTGAATTATATATTTAATGAAAAACCATTCATACGAAGTTATTTCACACACACATTTACAATTTTCATTACTACAACAAAATGAAATACTACTAAAAAACTATAAAATTTCTCCAGAGCAACAAACCAAACATCTCCCAAAATCAATGTGTCTCATTCAAGTAGCCACCACAATATCTATACATAAATTAATCATCAACAAAAAAACAATAAATTTATTCCATATAAAGATCAATCTCCCAACATGATAATCCTGGATATTCATTTGCAGCTTCACCACATAATAAAAACTCTAATCCCAAATATAGCCATAACCATTAGTTGTCGCAATGTCACTATTAAATCTATAAATACTCATCAGTATTACCAAGATGTATAGTGCTATATTCCAATAAATATAACCTCCATAGCATCCCATTTCTAAAACATTCCATCACATTTTTTAACATTTAAAATATTTTTGAATAAACCTATAAAAAATAACATGGAAACCCTATAGGAAATTTCATGGAAAAACATATATCCATATTTGAATAAGTGTGATCGACATAATTTCATTTATTAAAACTCATTATCTATAATGTCCCAATTTATACTATCAACCTAAATAATTATTGAGAATGATAAATCCACAAATCACATAAAAATATAGTGAGTTATAAAATATTATACATTATTAGATATGTAGAATTCACTACCAATCATAAAAATTGAATATATGATCATTATTCTAAAACTACATATGTTTTACCCCATCAACACATGAGAAAAAAATCCTCATAATTAATCAATATTGAATCTATAAAAATCCACTACACATCCATTCCATGTTGGAATAATAGCTAATAAACCAAGATTAAATGATTGGGTACTCACCATAGATCGTCCCCAATTGAGTTGTGGGAGCAAATGATACAAATTAGAAATGGAATTAAATAGTCACCCAAAAACATACTTATGGTCTCCAATGGTCAATGGATACATTGGATAATGTATTAGAATTGATGGTCCAATATAATTATTAATTGTGATATAAATAAATATACTAGGGTTATACATTAAAATATATTGGCTTGAAAAATATATCATTAAATACCATTTATAAACACTTCACAAACCCCAAAATATTGTCCCTATTAAAATCAATTAACGTTCAAAATATCATACAATATAATAAGGATTATGTAGTAATTCAACCATTTTCGAATTTCATCTCTCAAAAACACCAAAAGATCAATGTCTATAATGTCATGTTGTGATAAAAAAATTCATTGCATGAAATTCAAACTCACAGAACCCTTGAATTCAGCCTCTTAATTTCATGACTATTCAAGAGATTACCACAACATATAGATCCAATATTGAAAATCGGAACAAATTCCAAGAAACATTATATTTTAATCTAAGAAATCACATTAAGACTATGAAATTGGAAAAGATATGTTCATAAGGTTAAAAATTACATTTAAGGACCATTCATTAGACTATGATGTTCAATCATGAAACAACACTCCTTATAATGGAATGACCAAAATTCCAACAGAAATAGAAGACCTTTTTCCTTTTCATTGCAACAAGACTACTCCCCAATTTAGCAATGTAAAAGATTCTGGATCAAAACCCCCAATAAGTCCATCACTCATGTCGCGATTATCAACTCCATATTCTATGCTACCTCTCCCTCCCATAATTTCAAATCTAATAGTACCTTTATTCTATTAAACACCACTCAAAATCATCAACACTTAAATCAAACAATGTAATGTGTTTTGATGCTCTGGTCATTATAAATAATACCACTCATACAATTATAATCATAATGAATCAAACCATACACATAATTTATGACATAGTTTAAAATCCTATATTTTCCCATTATATATCTATCAATCATTGATAATTCCATCGGCATGATATCTAGTACCAACGAAACCCAATGTAATTTAGCATAAAGATTCATTTGTGACATTTTAGGGAAAATGATCAAATAATATAAAAATTCTAAGAATGAATCTATGAATAGTGTTCCTATTTACATTCCTCTAGGACACCATGCATCCAAAAAATAAAATCCAAAGGGATAAGACAACTATATTTTAACATCTTATGGATTACCCTAAATATCAAAAAATTACTCCGCAAATGTTGTATCCCTCCGAAATTATAACTCCCTAGATTAGTCATATGGGAATATTTTCAAAGAAGCAGAGGATTTTGTGACATATATTAGCGATAATGGATCTAAATCTACCATAGAGGGAGTGATAATTGATATTCTCCCTCACAAATGTATTACAAGACCTCAAAATAGTTGATGACCCAAAGAGAAATATTACTCCAACAACTAATACTATAATGAAAATGTTGAGGGAAATTATATATAAATATAATCTATAATCATAATATCTATGTTAATCATACTATGATATACAAAATACTTATAATGGTCATGTTTTGTCTTTATCCACTATTGAATTTTAATATCCTCCCTTATAGTATTCTTCATCACATTAAGAATAAGAGTTATTCACTATCACTACTCATTCTTGCATAAGAGCTAGCTACATTTCCTCCAACAAAATTATTCAAATGGGGATATATCTATTAATTAGAGGAGAATGTGGTATTAATAAAACCCAACAAAAGTTAAGTGCTTCACCCATGCATTACAAAAAGAAATGACCCTTGCACACATAATATCCCATAACATAGGATTACACATCTATATCTACCCAATTATCTATGGATGAACCAAAATTTTAGGTCATTGTTGGGTGATAGTGTCTTACTAAAGACATAATTAAAATTATGAGAAAAAATGATGATCTTGATAAGAAATTATGGTCATTATAACACAATGAAGACCCACAACCTCATCCACATATGGCTTCACCATAACATCTATAGAACCTAACTACCTAACTTTTTAAAAATGTTTATACTTTATCAATTAAACCAAAATTATCATTATAAGAACATATCCTTCCAGGGAATCTAATGACCTGGTGATGATATCCATGATGATGTCCTACACAAATCCCCTCAGGGATAACCAAAGGGCACATCAAACGATCAGGTACACGATGTAATTCCTTTACATATCAATAGATCAAGTATTGTGATAAAAACTATGCTATTTTCCACATTAACATATGATAAAAAGGATGTCCACACATGTAATGATATGGTATTAATAAACCATTATGTGCTTATACTGTTTAGAAATGAAACTCCTTGATTACATCCTATTACCTCATTGAAAATTTATTAAACCCTCCTTAAAACATCATCTGATGTTGGTCATCATACATCCATCCTTCCAGATAATTTCCATTAAATATTCAGTATCGTATCACCTCTACCATTGAGTAACTCTTTTGAGTCTCCTCAATATGTTTTATCAAAGAAAACTACACTATAATATAATAATGAGTGGTTCTACCACCATCCTAAACCATTTATAGAATCAATGTTATATGACCCTCTACCACAATTCATGTATCTCCAAACTCTTGAATATCATTTCCTTATAGATTTATTCTTATAACAACAATAAAATCCCTTTCACAAAGGTATATATATCATAGAGATCTATTCTGGTAAGAACACTATCCACCCTTGTTAAAGTAAATTTTTTTCTTTATGAGATAAAATCAACATTAGGTTCTTATGAACTATGAAAAACAAAAATCTATCACCTAAAAGGAAATATCACCATTGATTAAGATAAAATAATAGGACATACATACTAATATCATCGGTTTTATAGTTAAATTACTAGGATTATAGGTTACTTGACTTATTACAGATCTCTTCCCTTGGTTGCATCATGGTTAACCCCAAAATGATTTGAGATGTATCACAGAATACTTCAAACATCACTCCCGACTTAGTATGAGAACTGTTCAATTTCCCCTCTGTGTAATCCAATATTTCATGACACTAATGATTCTACAATAATTTTCATATATTCATGGTCATTGACTAAAATGAGGCTATATTCTGATTGGACATGAATTTAAGATAATGGACTACAAGACCAAGGAATATATGGATCTCTATAACATAAATGATAAATATCCATGAAATAATGACCTCAATATTTGATGTTTCAATTTCCACTCGCTATTGGGATACCACATGTCCATAAAAATGTATAGAGACCCATGATTATCATACATGGGAATTACATATAAAAATATTCTTATCTAATATATTTCAAAAATATACAACAATGGACTATAAATTCTTAAACACATTGGATACGATATATACAATATCCCAATTTAATTAATGATATTTAACATATCCCATAATATGATCCGTCATTGCACACACTATATAAACTCTATACATAAAACCATTATTCGTAACATAGTGAATGGATGCTTAAAAAGGGAGGGTTTATGTACTCAGTAAGTGTAAATAAGGTACATATAAATGTTGATATAACAACAGCATTATCATAATAGTTTTATCATATTTTCCAAATATTTTACAATCATACCCAGCATATCATAAATCCTAATCTGGATTCATGACACAACACTTTTTAGAACATAAGACTTGAATAAAAATTGAAACATCTAAAACATTCCATGAAAACAAAAAATATACATAGGAATGAGGAAAATCATAAAAATATAACATTTGGATTTTGTATAAATAGAAACAAATCTCACTAATTAAAGTAAGGACAATAATCTAAGATATTAAACATATATATGGACATGAGTACAAGATCATGCACAATCTTATTTAAATTAAATATAATTCAATGAACAAACATATACATTTGAAAATAAATTCCATGAATAAACATATGATCATGAGGGTGTGGTCTATGAATAATATGAATGGCATGAAAACAATGTCAATTAATAAAATTTCCATTATGAAATGATGGAATCCCTTAATATTTTATCACATGAGTTATCAATCATTACCCATTATATTCAACAATTATAATTGATTCTCAAAACACATAATCATATTCCATTAATGTTTACATCACATGATCCCAAAAAAAAATTCATTTATTTATAAATTAACCCATGGAAATTACAATGGGTTTTGAAAACATATTTTCATTATAATAAAAATAAATCTACAAATTTAATAATAATGTTACCATTGAATCGTATACCTATTAAACAATAATTTGCATAGATCATGATGTTATAAATGTAAATTCTCATAAATCTATCACAAGAATAATTATTGGGGAAAATAACCATTTAATTTTCATATAAATTCATTAATCTATTATTTTGTTTAAAATATCCGGGAAAAATATTATTTAAAAAGCACAATAAAAATTTAAAGTATTATTCAGATCATTCATCGATCATAATGGTGTTAAATTTTATTCATGTAATTTATTTTAATATAATTAATCCTTACATAATTTTTTTGGTAAAAATGCAAAGGTATCTCATTTGGAAAATGACATGATTTTTTACATTAAAAACACATTTTAAATATTCCAATATTGGTAATAATGAAATTAAAATTCTTAAATCATATTAAAAACAACATTAAAATAATTTTAATTAAAATAATGTAAATGATGAAAAGTATTCTTGAAAAAATAACATATAAAATTAATATTTCTTAAAAAAAATATCGATTGTTTTATGTACTATAAATAGGAACATGTTAATAACTATTGAGAATTATTTTAATAACCCGTGAATAAGATAATAAATTAGATACTTGATATGTAGATAATTAAATTTAATCGTTGTACACTTAATCATAAATAATTTTCATAATCAATTAAATTGTAACATAAATACCCAACTACTTAGTTATCATTTGAACCGAACACCCCATTAAAGTATAACTATAAAGTAAACTATAAAAACATGATCATTAGAAAACAAATGATATAACATTTAAATGTTTTTGTATACCAAATTAATAAATATTACATATTTATTGCATAACATATGACCAAAAGAATCCAATTTGATATTTTAAACCATTACCTTCAGTTTTCCGTTCATTGAAAGAGATTATACCCTCATTTTATTCAAAATGCCTCTTTTAGAACCATTATTAAGGTCCCATAAAAGGATATTTAATTAAAATTACAAAATTTAATTCACGTACCTTTAATTTTAGATTAGAATCTAGAATAGGATGGATGATCTAGATGAGTCAAAATTGTGTAAAGAAGAGAATGTAGGAGTGAACTTTTATAAGGGAGTGACAAGACCCAGAAAGAATTGAAATTTTTTATTAAATGTAATTAATGTAATTCTCATGTATATAACATCCAAATATAAACAAAATTTATAAAAAATATCTTATGGTATAAATATTATTAACTAGTTAATTTTAGAATTTTTTGTACCATTTTAGATTTTATCTACTTCTTTAAAAATATCATTAACTAATTTACACCTTAAATGTGGAAATGTACGTTTCAATTATTAATGGGTTATAATTTTTCTTATAGTAGTAATAATTGGCTAAGAATTGATAAATGATCAATTTTTTTAAAATTTCTTGAACACATTTTCCATGTGTATTATTTTAATATAATTATATAATTTATTTAAAAAATAATTACATAAAATATCACCAATATGATTTTCTACACTAATCTTCTAATTTGGAATTCATTTCATCATGAAATTAATTGAAATAAAATATAGTCATTTAAAACATTACTAATAAGTTATATTTATCCACAAATTTCATATATCACAATAATACATTCTATTATATTACTAATAATAACTATAAAATCATTAATTTTATTTTTAACTTATTAAATAAAATTCGTTACATCATTTTGAAATAATTTAATGTAATCATAAAATTGATAAAGAAATTAATACTAAATTTCCATATAAAATGATTTTTTTTCAAAATATACTTTTATATTCACTCATAAAAATTTCTTATCCTTATATAACCATATACAATATTTTAAAAGTGGTAGAGTGACCTTTTGGAATTTTACATACATAATTAATATAAATGTCATTATTAAGATCAAAAGACACTAAAATGAACAAAATTAATATTTTTTACTGATACGATTTGTATAATCCCATAAAATTAAATAAGTATAGATTTGGGGTTGATTTTGAAAATTTTTCTAATAGTTTTACCATGGGTTTACTAAATTTTATCATATTGAGGCGGAAAATATTTACCAAATTTACTATTGAAAATGAAAAAGGGACCAACAGAAATATATATTTACCACTAACTAGAAATATGTCAATAATTTATCATTATTTTATTTATTTATGTGCTATAAATTATATGTAACAAAAAATTGTAATATATAATGAAAATCATTTTCCAAAAAATTACTTTTTAATCATTAAAATTAACTTTTTTAAAGATCATTAATATTTCTCATTAACATGAAATTAATAATGTTATTATAAATCAAATTTACCATACATAACAATTATTAAATATATAAAAAAATTAATCTTTGTAAATTAATTCATTTCATGAATAAAAATGATATTATTTAAAAAATACGTATTTTTTTATACAAAACGAAAAAATAATCACTGCAGAATTATCACAAAATTTCATCCAAATAAACTATTATATGTTGATTCAAAAAATCATGGTTTCTAATAATATAAAATCTTTAAATATTATAGGGGTTAACGAAAATTTACAAAAAAATAAATATTTTTTTAAATGAATTTTGGAAGAAAAAATTGACATTAATAAAAATTATGGGCTAATATCCTAAGAATTAATAAATTATATTACATTGAGTAAGAGAATTAAAAAATATTTAATAATTCATTTAATAATATTTATACCATTTATGTTAAAGGATATGTTATAAGAATATTTTTATATTTTATCCTAATTCACATAATGATTAGTGTTTCTTGTTATGATGGCTATCAAGCGTATTATAGTATTAACAACATGTTTTGTGTGTTACATTCCCCCCAACCATAAAAAATGTTACAAAAATGATTTTATCTTTGATATAAAAGGATGAATCCTTATTAAAACCTAATATCGCACTGTGATAAAAAAGAAACCTTTTAAACGATAAGGTTTGAAACATAAAGGTTTCCTAAAATAACATATCACCATGTTTCCAGTGAAGGAAAAATGGTGCAAAGGTAAAATATTAACATGGGGATAAATATATAATCCACAAACTAAAATGTAGTGATAGATAATATAGTCATTAAAATTTTTATAACGATAAAACAATAATGAGAAGTGGGGTAAAAATACCATTGATTAATCTATAATAAAGCTAAAAGGATATCACATTTATTTATTTATATTTTTATTAATGTTGATGGATTCTTTTATTATAAAGAGAGAGATAATGAGAAAGTATACATTATTTTTTACACCATATATGTGAAATTTCATCATTGGGTTTTGATTCATTCAATTTACACTATAACTTTTACACTGAAAAACTGGTCTTATAGTTTAATTTTATTCCATTTTTGAAGAACAAAAATTAAAATTTAATATATCACCTGATCCATAAAAAATAATTCCTACTACCTCTAGATATTTTGAAAAAATAATAATTGTTATAAAATAGTATTATATATTAATAAATCATATAATAATATTAATATCATTAACCATTACATAAGGAGATAAAAGTGAAAAATTCCAAAAATATGTAACCTTAAGGCTCTTCAACAAAATTTCAAACAAATATTGAAATCCAAAAATTGTAAATAAGGTCTTTAATTTTCTTGAATCAACATAATATTAATCCTCCTAAATAAAAACGATGTATCACTTTATTTCAAATCCCCAATATTAAATCACTTTTTATACCTTCATTTAAATCATAGAGTATAACATATATTCAGTGAATCAAAAAAATGTTTTAATCCCCATCAAAGGGAATACAATACACTTTTTCATCAAATTGCTAATCAATTTATGGTCATCATCATTATCATATTTACATTATCAACATTAATCATTTATTAATCCAAACTAAATGGTATTAAACCAACATAAAGAACTAATTAAGTGTCATATTTCCCTAAGAACATTTTTTACTTAAAATAACACCTTACCAGTAAATCATATTTCATGTTCATTAGTACCATAAAACATTTTCTTGAAACTCCATGAAGAAATCATAATAAGGAACTATACATTGATGTTTTTATATTCATATAACTTAAATACCACTAATAAAAATAATTTTGTAACCTATTTATCTAATTCCATTACATAAAAATATCAATAATTTAAATTATTTATTAAAAAAATAACAATTCTACTTTATGTTTTTCATTAGTTCCATGTTGTTTTTATATTTTCTTTATAATATCTTCATCAAAAAGTTTAGAGATTCTACATGTGTGTCCTTTTTGATCTTCCTCTCAATATTTCTAATTAATAAATTGATTTAAATAATTCACATTAATCCTAAATTTATAATATTCAAATATTGATTATTCATTATAGGAATCATTATTATCATCTATTATGTTAGCGGGTTGTTTTATTTTTTATGGAAAATTATATTATCCATTCCCTTATATTCAATTGATAAAAAATATTATTATTCCTATGATACATTTCCATGAATATTTTCCCACATAATAAACATGTAGGAAGTTTGATCTTCTTCCCTCTACGGTCATTCAATAAAGTCATTTGTCTTTTATTAGCTATGTTAGGATAATCACCAATTTTGTTCTTGATAATCAGATAATGAGATATCTCATTATGTATAATCACATGGTTTTCTATTTGGATTCATTATTCTGTTACATACTAAATAGAAAAAACATTCCATTCTCCATCAAATTAACTGTTGAAACAATTTCTCCTTGTTCCATCAATTCACATAAACCAAAAAATATATTCTAAGAAACAATAATCATGGGGATAAATGATTGAGTCATTTATAGGATCCCTAAATCATGAAAAATTTCTTCCAATCTATGACACCACAAGATTAACATATGAAATCCAAGATTATGTTCTATTGAAATAATTTCTATTCATTCATAATGAATATGCGTGTTCAACCAAAAATATCCTATGAGAGTGTCCAAAACATTGAACAATATTTCCACACACACCATGCACTAGAATTATGGTTGAGATATAATATTTACAATCATTTTGGAATTGTTACACTAGATGATTTTTTTTCAAAATGATATACACATAAAATATCCTGACGTGGATGTATTTATATAAAACCCACAAAATATCAACCTTAAATCAACATTATGATTTTATCCATTACAAAAACAAATCCATGGGGTTTTCTATAAAGTTACCTAAAAATAATATCTAAATAGTGAATAAACCAATCCTTTGATAAAAACCATAGAGGCTTATACATTGTGTAAATATATATTGAATAATAAATGATGAATATAAAAAAAAATATTACCAATATGTTCCTAAAGATTATAATGGTTTGGGGTCTTTAAATAATTGAGACCATATAATCTAATTTATTGAAACATATTCAATTTATCCAACAAGAACTTTTAACATATGACTCTAGTTTAAAATACCAAACATAAAACCTTTTGTCATAACATATATTTAGGAACAATAAGGAGTGATCTCAAGTTCATAATAGGGTGTAAAATTTTGCATGTTAATGATAAAATAATCATATCATGTGAATAAGACTATAAGAATGTGATATTAACATTTGAAAAGGAATCCCTCAATATTATTGATCACAATGCACATTCATGTAACAAATCATAGATCTTTATAAGATAATATTTATAAATGAATTATATAACCCGATCCAAGAGAGAATAAAATAGATAATGGAATGTGAAACAATAAAAAGTTTATAAAATTTTGAATATTTATAAATATAAACTAATGTGTTCATTAAGTAAAAGATAAGAACTACAACCCTCATATAAACAAAAGGACTTGAAACCCATTTCCTGAATAATCATATATACAAGATATCCACCGAAATGTCTAAAATATTGGACATGAAGACTAGTTCCATGAATACAACAATATAACTGAAATATAGGTCCACAGATAAACATATGGAAATGAAAACCATGTCAACACATATAATTGTTTAGATGAAATATAGTTCAAACATGACATTCTTTTATCACGATTTCTCTTTATTCACCCCTTTAATTCGTGGGATTAAATGGTCCAACATGTAATAAAATCATAATCCATTCTAATTCAACCCATAGATGACTAAAACAATTTACATTTCACACTATCATAACCCATGTGAAAGAAACATGGATTCTTAAACATCATGTCCTCATAATCCTAAAACAGCTAGAGATTTAATATGGATATTTTCCATGCATTATATTTTTATTAAATCACAATCAACATAAAATTATTTTTTCATAAATAAAACTATTCATAAAGGAACACTAGAATATTTCTTTAAGAAAATAACAATATCATTTTAAAATCACATCTTTATAAATTTTTAATTTCTATGATATTATGTAAAAAACATTTATTGGAAAGAACCATGTAATCATGTAATTAAAGAATCAATTCATTCATATGTAATACAATTTGGAAATTCTAATCATACCATATATGACATAAACATATATTCCGATCTAATTTTTGATAAAAATTAAAAGGAAAAAATTTTGTAAATTGAAAAGAAGATCCATTGGAAAAATATATTTTAATTGTCATATGTGAGTAAATATTACATTAAAAAATCATAATATATTATTTAAATTATTTTTGACAAAAAATTAATGATGAAATTATAATGAAATAAAAATATTTCCAAATAAAGATGAAATAATGTATGTTTTCCATAAAAACATTTTCTCAGTCATTTTATGTAATAAATAGTATAAATGATACTATTATAATATAATTAAATGAACAAATATTGGTGAATAAAACATAATATATTATGGATAGGAGGATATGGATATTTTATACTCAGAGACTTGGTGGTAAAAAATCATGACAATCAATGATATTGTAACAAAATCCCTTACTACATAGATAACATTTTAATTGCAAACACCATGAAAGAATAAAATTATATAAATCAATAAATGTAATAATAATATGATTCCCCATGATATATCATGTCAAATTTATTTTATAAACACATCATAAATAACTAATGTTCATAACATATCATTTTTCTCTAAATAGTTAATTTGATATCATAATCACATACCTTGAGTTAGAATTACTCAAAAAGATATTTACACACCCTTTTCATTAATTGAAATCTTATATATCCCTTCAAATATATGTATGGAAAGGTATTTTATGAAAATAATTTCATAAAATTCATGACCATGAATGTTGAGAACTTAATTTGGTGGGGTTTGGTAATGGTAAATGGATCAAAGTGGTGTAAATAGATGAAAGGTTAGATTTTTTATAATGGTTGGGAAATAACATAGAAAAAATTAATAATATATTTAAATAACATTATTTAATTCCTCAATTTTAATGATTTTAAATATCCATGAATTTGATGAAAAATTGGATATTTTCATAATTTTTGCATTTAATGAAATTTATATAGTTTTTTTGTTATTTTAATCGAAAAAATTTAGTATAACACTTTCATTACCATATTATTACCTTAATTATGTTAATAAAATTCTCAATATTAAAGTGTTTTAAATTTACATATTATGTTAAATTTTGATCAAAATTGGGAAATTCATGACAATTTAGACTATAACTTATCTACCATGCCTTATTTAGATGTTTTAATTATTTATAAATAATTTAATAAAATATTATTTTCATAAAATATAATAAATGTTTTTTTCTACTCAATTCATATAATATGAATTTATTGTATTCAATATAACAATGGAATTATAATCTAATCAATTAAAAAATAAATAATATGTTATATATATATATCCATTCAAATTTTAATACAGTTATTAATATAATTTATTATATTTTAATATTTATCGAATAGATATTGTATCGGTGTTTCATATAAATTTTAGGAATACAAAATTGAGTTATACCACAACTATGATGTGTTGGAAACTTATATACACCTGATTTTACAGTGGGACTAGGTAGGGCACACAATGATATGGAATGAGAGAGTCTTTTGATAGTGAGTAACGTTATAGTCATTCATTTAGATTCACCTGGACCATGAATATGATTACATAATAATGTAAGTATAGAAAATGTTTCCTGTTAGATGTTGCAGTATCAATAGAACCCTGATAATTTATCTAGGTGTGAACCTATATGAGGAATGTGTGAGAGGATCATTATAGTTGGCAATCAACAACAGTTGATATTGGGAATGTTTTGAATCATAGATCAATGAGAAGGGAAACAAAATGTTGGTGATTATTCAATGGATCATTGAATAATTTGGTAGACATCATGAGTGGTTGTTGGTAAGCATTCAAGGTTAATAGATTATAGACCAAACAAATTAGTGGTTGTAGTTTTGATATGATTTTTTGATTAAAGCTACTAGATAAATTTTTAGAGATAAATAATAACAATATTTTTTAATTATTTGAGGGAAATATGGATGATTTAGTGAATGGTGTAACTAAAAACAACGATATGTTGGATAATAATGAGGTGATATGATAGGGTACGTATTTTTGGAAACAAATCGGTGGGACGACTGAGTTTGATGAATATAAATACACATGATATTTATGAGAGTTAATTCATTTTATTAAAGAATAACATTGTATATATGATATTAGAATTGGGATTTAGATTTTGGTTTTGGATGATCTGGTAGAGGACACTTACATAAATAAATGTATTATGCGGATTGGGTCTTGATATTAAAAAAAATGATGGGAGGAGATTATTATATAGTTATTATGAATTAAATCAATGTATTGATGTATGTATTGAAGTGTTATTAGGTGTAGTTGACATAGTGGGGAACCATATTTGGAGTTAGGGAATGAATTAGCATGATGAATTATAGAGTTAGTAAAAACATGTCATTTCATTAATGGATGGTTTTATATCGAGCTAGGTAAGAGGATATCAGGGCTCTAAGTTTAAAATAAAGTATGAGTGTATCATTGGAATGCCCATAAACACTGTGATATTTATAATATATTTCATGCATCATGTTTTTATGAATAGGATAATTTAAAAATAAAGAATTTTGATAATTCTTGAGGATAATATGTTTTATGGTGGGGAAGATATCTATAACCTAATGGTTGGTGAAAATCATGAGTAATTTATATTTTTATCTTCAAAGGATTATATTTTTTGTAGAACTTTTATTTGAATCATGAATCCATTATAGTGAACATTTTAATGTTTTTAGAGACCGAGATATTCCTTAGGTGTTTCAGTGATAATTTTAGAAAATGAATGGTGGGTTTACAATATATTTTTCTTATTAATAACTCATCACTCAATTAAATATAAGGATCATCTCATTATGATTGGATAGTCGAGTGATTTTTCTGATCAATAGTTGGAGAACACATTGGGAAGGTATATGACAACATCATGAAAATAGGGTGTCATTACATGGTAGATTTTGTGTTGGGTAAATTTTAAATAGAATATTATAATATACAAGGGTCACATCATGTAACAACTAAAATCATAGTATGTTTTAGCTTTTAAAAATAAACTATGTTGAATATCATATATCCAACGTAATATTGAATTAAAATGAATGATGATATTTATTTAAGATATAATAATATTATAAAAAATAAACAATATTACAAAATGAAATTGTAATATTAATGTAAATTCAAAATCTATAAGAGGAATAAAATTGCATATAAAAAATATATGAAAACATGAAATACTAATCCCCTTGATTGGAATTAAATATAATACAACTAAATATAAATTATTTTATACGGAAAAAATTCATAAAAAAAATTAAAACTTGAGAATAAAGTAGATAAATAGGATAAATGATTCTAGGAATGTATGTAAGGATAAACATACATGTATACGTATGTAATCTAGCCATCATATAAATGGTTGTTGGAAATATTTCTATTAGAGACATGACATTGGTCACATATTAGTTGGATATTTCGTTGTTGGAATTTTTCTTGTATTCACTATTATCCAATAGGTACATTTATAATGTATTATAATTCAAAAAAAAATATTATATAACTCATAAGTATTAATAAATTCGAGAAGAACATAAAGTAAGATAATACTTCATTAAAATACATTTAATCTTATTACATATTATTCTTATTATTATTAAAATTAATTACAATGATTAATATAATTATTAAATAAATACATAATTTATAGATATGTATTAATAAAATATAATTGATTGAATAGAAATAAATAATATTATGTGAATGTTATTATCCATAATTAATGTTCAATTAGGGATATATTTCAATGAATTTTGTTTTAATTGTTGTTTATTTTTACATTAATAAATTAATTTTTCAATATTAAATGATTATTTTTTTAAAGAAAATTATACTAATAGTCAATTAATTATTAATTTATATTAACTAGTATTAAGTATACATAATTATATAAAATGCAGTTTCCCTAAAATAATTAATTTTTCTATATATTTTATATTTTCAGTTATAATATAAATATTCCTTATTAAATTTTTTTATTAGAATAATTGGAGTTATAATTTTTATTTATCACCTCAAAAAAATATATATGGAGAGTTTTATTTTTTGGAAAAATAGAAAACACTAGGTTGAAAAGAACATGACATTAGTAAAATATAAATGATGATAAAATACAACATATGATTAAAATAATGTATATATAATATAATATTTACATAAAATTAGATAATGGTGGAAACCTCATGCCTCTATTATTTGATCTTTTGGATCTACATTAATTTTCCAAATGAACCTCCATAAAAATAATTTTAGGAGAAATTATGAAAATTACACTCAAACTCAACTATAAAATATCGACTACCCCACTACATAAAAAACTCACAAACCAATTTTTCTTATCTTGATTTCAAACCATTTTTTCGTAAAACCATTATTTTTTATTGGGTTATATTTACTCTAATGATCAAATATTAAATCATTTCTCCAAAAGGAATGAATTTGGAGAAGGATCAAAATCATCAGGAAAGTGTCTATATTAATCACTAATTCATTCCATTACCATATCATCTTTTCTATTTTAGAATATCTTTATCATCAACAATGATTTTCTTATACAAATGTGAAGTGTAAGAACCCGGTTCTTATTTTGAGGTATGGGTTTATTCTTCTCCCATTTCCTTAAGAGTTTTTAATAAAAATATGGAAAATGGGGAAAAATCCTAAATTTTGGAACTACACGACATGTACTTTTCGACACGCCGTGTACTTCTGGCCGTGTGCAGGATGAGTACATGGGGCGTGTATCCATGTCGGCGACAAAGGGTGTAGGAACTGACTACACGCTGTGTAGTGGTCCTTTACACGTTGTGTAGTCAGTCGGAAGGCCTTAATAGTAAGGCGGTGGGGCAGCCGCCAGCTGGGCAATAGTACACTCCGTGTCCACAGGAGTACATTTCGTTTACTCATATCGGCAAGTGAACAGTGCCATGCTGGCAGGAATCCGCCTAGTGAACAGTTAAATGAAGGGACTACACGCCATGTACATTGTATGTACATGTTGTGTACTTTGTTTTTTCGCCTTAAAACAGGCAGTAGACTCCTCATTTGGTAGAGGAGGCATTTGAGCCATTTTGGAGCCAAAGGGGGAGGTTGGACATTCGAAGATCCGCCGGGTGTTCGTCTGGAATCCGTTTCAGCTTCGGAAGATCTCGTTGGAACCGCACGGGTAAGCCCTCTCTTCTCCTGGAGTGTTGCTTAACAATTCTTCTCCTATAATATGTTATTTACATTTGAGTGGGTTTTGTTCTTCGTCATATCTACGCAGTTCTTGGGAATTTCTGGAGTCGGCGTTCGAGTATACTCCTCGTTGGCATATAAGGTAGGTCTATTGGTGTTTAATTTTTCCATCTACTGTGCGTTTTGTGCGTTTTTTGTACCACGAAACCATGTTGGGGTGTCATGTGGATGAGGCTTTGGTTATTTTAAATACCTAGAATTGAATAGGTGAATAATTATGATAATAAAATGTTGGTTGGGATTATTTCTTGGATCTAGGAGCATCCCGAGGGGTTCGTTCCTCTATTTAGACGATTCGCCAGGATACCTAAGGGTATGCCTTGTTTAAATTATGCATTAATTTTTCCTTGAGAGGAATTGTATTCAAATTGAATGTTTATATGTTGGGCATGACCCAGTTACTTATGCCTGAGGGCGGTGTTTTTCTATAGCCTAAGGGCATGACTGTATTAGCCTGATGGCGATGTTCAATTCCCTCCTGAGGGAAGCCTTTTGTGGCTGAGGGCTTGACTTCTATGATTTAGGGAAAAACTTTCTACACCCGATGTAAATTTCTGTTATGCCTGAGGGAAATACCTACTGGTTGGATTCTGTATAGCCTTAGGCTATGATTCACTATATTAGCCAGAGGGTAATATACTGGTTGGCCTAAGGGCTTGGTGCTGATAATCACAAAATGATACTAAATTAAATGGATGAAATAAATAATTAAATGGCAATATAACTGGTAAGTTAGTAACTTTTGAGTACTACTTGGTTTATTTCATTTTACTATTGCACACTGTTGTTTCATGCTTACACACAATTGGGCATGGGCCTTTGGTGGGTCCCTACTGAGATATTTCTCACACCCTGTTTGGGTCACGCTTTTCGGCCCAAACAGATTACGTTTCTGGAGGTGTAGATAGGGGAAAGAGTCCCTACACAGGTACTTGACTGTTGCTGAGGAGTAGGAGGGCATGGGATTAAGCCTAGGATCGTGATGCCGTAGCCATCTATTTTGCTTTCTTTTGCTGTACTCTGCTTTTTGTTGTAATCTATAGATGTATAACATGTTTTGGCTATTTTCATAGAACTTTAGACATGTAGCATCATCATTTATATACTTTTGGTTATATGAACTGTTGTTGGTTATTTCAGTTGTGTATGGTTTACTACTTCTGTTGTTGATGTATGTTTTATTTTGTATTCTGCTGCACTACACATTGACAAATGAGGTCATAGTTTCCCCACTATCAGACATGGGCCCTCGCTGCTAGTCGGCAGCCTCTGGCTTTTGGGGAAATTCTCTTGAGGTGATATGGCGAACCGGGTCCGGGGCACCCGTTGAGTGGCACCCGAAACTAGGACGATACAAAGTGGTATCAGAGGTGTTCTTTTCTTTGATTTACTATTTGGAGCATTATTCAAGGATAGGCCAAGAAAGGTAGTTGGTAATAAGTTGTGCCCAGGCGTAGCTAACCCGTGTATAGAGAAAATCCAATTTACCTCATATTGCAATTTTACTGATTTTGCAATTTAAATTTGATTTGATTTTCACCGTTGGTTGACGAACTTGTGATTGTGTTGTTATAATTTAATTGTGGGATCTACTTAGTTGCAACCTGAGGAGATGAGGGTATTCCATCTCATGCATCATTTAGGCACATGATATAAATCACAAGCCATGCATAGTTTCCATGCCATGTTGGTGAATTAGAAATTGAATTTTGTTGTGATAGTTTTTGTGCTATAAACGCATGATGTTGTGATAGCTGCATGATAAATACCTACTGTTTGATAGGGCATTTGTGTAATCTTGTTTGTAGAATGGATGCCAAACTATGGTTTTTGGGGAGTATGGGCCCCCATTGGCTGAAATTTGGTGGATCATTGACTGTTTATTAGTTATAACACAGATAAGATGTCAATATTTGATTTGAGGGGAGTATGGGCACTCACGGGTCGGAATTTGACACTTAGGTGTTGTTTTTCAGTATTTTCTGGGTTCCGGGGATGTTTCTGAGGCATAATGTTCGGAAACCTAGTATACACGCCGTGTAGTATTTTAAACACACCGTTTATGGCCTTCTGTTCGGGAAGAAATATGAACTTTTTATGTACACGCCGTGTAGTCTATTCCCGTGTCACAAACCGTGTGGGCAGCGACACGAGGTAGAGAAGTGCTTGGGAGAACACATCATGTAGCGCGCGTACACGCCGTGTAGTGTAGACCCGGAGTCCGGCCGTGTAACTAATAACACGATTTGGGGAACTCCTGTACAGAACACGCCATTTCAATTATGAACATGCCGTGTAGTGTCACCTGGGGACTCATCCTTGTAACTAACAACACAGTTCGATGTCACTGTTTCTTGAACACACCGTGTACCTTTGAGGACACGCCGTGTAGTCTTGTCCAAGGACAGGCCATGTGTACTTAGCCATGTGTTTGGGAAACGGGGTGTTGTACACGCCGTGTGTAGGTGTAACATGCCGTGTAGTTTCAAGCCGAGTAGTCGGCCGTCTCACAAGTGTCATGGGTAGTTGGAAAATAACACAACACACGCCGTGTAGATTAAGTACATGCCGTGTAGTTTTTTTTAACCGGAGCCGTGTGGCATAGCCATGTCGAAGGACCTGGGCAGGGGAAGGGAAGTCAAGTAAATGTCGTGTAGTCAGTATACACATCGTGTAGTCATGTTTTTAAATTTTTGAGATGCCTTCTTCCTCTTGTTCCCTTTGTGGTTTCTTCATTTCAGTCTTAATAATCTTGAATATAAGGCGTGCTTTTGACCTTGTAGTGTCATGCCGCCTAGACGACCGCGTGTTGTTCACCAGGAGAGCAACGGTAACTTTACTCCGGAGATGGTGGGCCATGGCCTACCAGTTGATCCTCCAGCAGGGCCATATGCGACACTAGCTGCTATACCAGACACAGGCACATAAGCGTAGTTCCGTGAAGGCTTTATGCGGTTCATGCGGACCATTCAGGGAGCACCAGAGGTTGCCACATCTATGGATGAGCTGACACGTATCTTCCAGCAGCAGAATCCGCCTACATTCTCAGTGGATGGCGGACCACAGGCTGCGGAGTCTTCGATAGGGTCGATGCAAACTATTTTCGAGCATCTTGAGACACCTCCAGGGCGGAGAGTCAAGGTCGCGAAATACATGCTGCGTGATTCCGCCAAGAGGTGGTGGGATGTTACCACCAAGTCAGAGCATCACAGGGACATGGCGTGGGAACACTTTCAGGCAGTCATCAATGACTTTTTCTTCCCGGAGACGCTAAGGTAAGATAGAGCTAGAGAGTTCATGAATTTGTAGTAGGGTGCTATGTCGGTGATGGACTATTCTGCTTGTTTTATAGAGCTTCAGCGCTTTGCACCCGTGCTGGTGGGTGATGAGACGCTGAGAGACAGACGTTTTGAGGATAGACTTTGGTATAACATCTGAGCACTGGTAAATGTCTTCAGGTTTCTAAGTGTACACGCTATCGTGAATCAGGCATTGATCACAGAGAGGAACCTTCGAGAATATAGTGGTGTGGGCCTGGGTGGTTCAGCACCAGTTACTGGCACTTTTTCTACTTCTAAGGGGAAGAGGAAAATGGAGTTCTCTTAGGGTGGCAGTACCAGCCATGCAGCTTCTTCAGGTGGCCCGATCAGGTGATACTAGTGTGTTAGAGAGGGGTACAAGAAGCCACATTTTCCATGAGACCCAGTGGAGTTCTGATCTTGTGGCAATATTGGTCATCTTCAACGCTTCTGCAGGGCGTATCCACCAGTGCCTAGTGAGAGGGGTTCTGTGCAGACTCCACGTGCGGGAGCAGGACAAGTGGCTTTTTACCAGTCAGGGAACTAGAATGCGTCATGGTGTGTAGGTAGAGATGGTGGTCAAGGCCATGGTAGCCAAACACTAGGATCTCAGAGGTAGCAGGGTGGGATAGCTCAGGGTAGCCAGGTTGTGTCGCAGGTCCGCGACATTGGGTAGACATATGCAGTGCAACAGAACCATCATGAGAAGGATACCAAATCTTCTACTGTCATAGGTACTATTTTAGTAGCTTCTGCTTTATCTTTAGTACTTTTTGATATGGGTGATACAAATCATTTTATATCTGTACCTATTGTGGAGAGCATTGGGCTCTATGTTTCTACTTCTTCTGATATCATGACGCTAGACACTCCGTTGGGGACTAGAACATCTGGTGTGCATCAGTGCAAGGAGTGACCCCTTGAGGTTGGTGGGTTTCACTTGCTTTGGGACCACAATTTCCTAGGGATGAAATTCTATGATGTCATTCTCGGGATGGAATGGTTGGTTCTCTTTCGGTCCTTTGTAGACTGTTATCGTTGCAGGGTGTGTTTCACGTCACAAGAGGGCGGAGAGTTTCTATACAAGGATGAATGAGATGTTCAGGCGAGTCAAGCTGGACCAGAGCATTGTGGGTGAGGTGGAGTCGCAGCCCAGATTGTGAGCTTATATCTGGATGACTAGGGGAATTGTCAGGCAGATTTCCCTCCTGTTGTTGATCGTTTCAGGGATGTCTTCCCGGATGACTTTTCAGGTCTTCCTCCAGATCAAGAGGTGGATTTCTCTTTTAAGCTTGTAATAGGAGCAGCACCGGTGTCCATTCCTCCATATAGGATGGCTACACCTGAGTTGCAGGAGCTAAAGAGGTAGTCGGAGGAGTTGGAGGAAAAGGGATTTATTCGACCCAGTACTTCTCCTTGGGGTTCGTCGGTCCTTTTTGCGAAAAAGGCGGATGGTACCCTCAGACTTTGTGTGGATTATCGGAAGTTGAACCAGTTGATGGTTAAGAACTGATACCCCTTATCTAGGATTGATGATATTTTTTATCAGCTTTGTGGAGTACGAGTGTTCTCGATGATTGACCTGAGATCAAGATATCATCAGCTGTGCGTGAGACCATCTGATATACCTCTCACAGCTTTCAGGAGCAGGTATGGTCTATACGAGTATACGGTTATGCCATTCGGACTCACGAACATGCCTGCGGTTTTCATGGCTCTGATGAATCGTGTGTTCCATCCGAATCTTTATTCTTTTGTGGTAGTATTCGTGGATGATATCTTGGTGTACTCTCACACTCGACACGACCATGCCACCCATCTTGAGATCGTATTGAGTACACTGAGGGAGCATCAGCTATATGCTAAGCTCTCAAAGTGCCACTTTTGGATGGACCAGATTCACTTCCTAGGACATGTCATCTCTGAGGTAGGAGTTTCAGTAGACCCAAAGACGGTGAGAGTAGTAGTTTCCTAGGAGCAGCCTAAGAACGTGTTTGATATACGGAGTTTCTTAGGGTTGTCTGGTTACTACATGCGTTTTATACAAGAATTCTCCCTCTTAGCAACGTCGTTGATGGGCTTGACTAAGAATGGTGTGAGGTTCATATAGTTGGATTCTTGCAAGACAGGTTTTCAGGACCTGAAGGTAAGGTTGACATCAACACCGATCCTAATACTCCCAGAGAAGGGGAAGAGCTATACAGTTTACTATGATGCATCAGGTATTGGGGTGGGAGCAGTGTTGATGCAGGGTTATCAAGTTGTTGCGTACGAGTCTCGGCAGATGAGTCCATATGAGAGAAATTACCCGACGCATGATCGAGAGTTGGAATCAGTTGTTCATGCGTTTATTTTTTAGAGACATTATCTATTGGGGGTTTATTTTGTGGTTTTCACCGACCACAAAAGCCTCATCTATATCTTTAATCAGCGTGACTTGAATCAGAGGCAGCGAAGGTGGGTCGAATACCTTCAGTCCTTTGATTTTGAGCTTGCCAATACACGTAGTAAAGATAATGCAACAGTTGATGTACTGAGCAGGAAGACTTAGATACAGGTAGTTCAAGAGGCTAGTGGTGAGTGGAACCTCATGTATTTGTTCTCTGAAATGCATCTGGTGGTGCACGACAGTCAAGGGAAGACTTATATTTCATCTTTAGCTAGGAATTATACCCTTCTGGATAGAGTGAGGATGAGACAACTATCTGATTCAGGAGGACTAGTTCTACGGGAGTCGGTGGCAAGTGAGGACCCTCCTCCTGGGTGGACGATAGGGGATGAAGAGGTTTTTCGTTTCCATGGAAGAGTGTGGCTTCCAGGGGATATACGCGAGTAGATGATGCAAGAGTTTAATGTATTAGCTTGGGCAGTTCATCTCGGGGTTACCAAGATGTACCATGACCTGAGACGTTAGTACTGGTGGCCGGGTAAGAAGAGAGATGTTGCTGGTTTTGTTACGAGGTGTTCCACTTGTTAGCAGGTGAAGGTGGAGCCTCAGCGACCAGCTGTACTATTACAACAGTTACACATTACGGAGTGGAAATGGGATGATGTCATGATGGATTTTGTGACTGGTTTTCCGAGGTGACCTCGTGGAAATGATGTCGTATGGTTCGTTGTGGACAGATTCACGAAGGTAGCACACTTCTTGTCGATCAAGGAGACCTTCGCTGTTGACGAGATCAGAAGGCTGTATATCCGAGAGATCGTACGTCTTCATGGGGTCTCTAGTTATATCATTTCTGATAGGGACACCCGCTTTACATCTCGTTTCTGGAAGAGTTTTCAGAGGGCACTGCGTACACAGCTGCTTCTGAGCACAACATACCACCCTCAGACGGATGGCCAGTCAGAGCGTACGATACAGGTGCTAGAGGACATGTTGCATGGAAGCGTCCTGGACTTTGGGGTATCTTGGGAGAAGAATATACCCTTAGTCGAGTATTCCTATAACAATATCTTATAGGCGACTATTGAAATGGCACTATAGGAGGATTTATATGGTTGGTTGTGCCGATCACCTTTGTACTGGTTAGAGGCAGGAGAGGCAGCTTTGCTGGGACCACGTCTCGTACAGGAGACATCTGAGCAGGTCCAGTTGATTCAGAAGCAGATGGATACCATGCAGTCTCGTTAGAAGTCATATGCTGATTGCCGCAGATGACCTTTGGAGTTCGTGGTCAGGGATCAGGTTTTTCAACGTGTTTCGCCGAGGCTGGGACACAAGGGGATCATGAGACAGGGTAAACATTCACCATGGTATGTGGGGCCATTTGAGATTCTAGAGAGAGTCGGGATGGTTGCTTATCGGTTGCGATTACCACAGCGGTACCGAGCCATGCACAACGTCTTCCACATATCTCAGTTTCACCACTATCATTCAGACTCGTCTCACGTCTTTCATCCCGAGGAGGTTCAGCTGAAGGCAGACGGATCTTTTAAAGAGCATCTGATTCGTATCATTGATAGTAGTTTACTGTTACAACAAAAATGGTACAGAAAAATATGATATATATGTTATCACATCCAAAATCATAGAATTCAACAAACCTCTTATTCTAATTGTAATAATTATTTCCATTATAACATGACAATCAAGACTTTTTAATATAGTAATAAGAACATTTCTAACAGTTAGAACCAAATCAAAAACATAACCATTATGATATCTGAAATCTACAATACATTGAAAAATTATATTATATTTTCATTGGATAATATATATATATATATTTTTGTCATTATTAACTTATGTGATTTTGAAATTTTCAACCAGTTCATGTTTTAGATCCCTATAAATTTGGGCAAGATCTAATCATCCCTTTACATCATCTATGGTCACACCTGGTGTATACAATACTATATAAAATAAATTATGAAATAAATCCTTATCAATGTTTACGACATCAATCATGTTATGGACCAACAAATCAAACCAATATAGTAGATCCTAAAAAAGCTTCATTTTATCCAGTTGTGTTTTTTCTCAAACCCATTAATGTTATGTTGGTTTAATGTTGTTCCAAATGTGATGGAAGGTAATTAAGAGACAATTTATTTTTACTCTATACCTATTATCATTATTGGTGGTTCATCTCTTTCAATTGTGCCTTTTTTGAAATGATATTTCTTCCTCTGAAAAGGAAGAGCGGTTGGATGGAACATGCCATGACTGTTGAAAAAAAGGTTTTTTCCATTGATGAGCATAAATGATTTCCTCTCAATAATATAGTATAGACATGATTTTTGAGCATGTGTACTCCATCTAGAAAACATGTCATATGCTGTTAATTCACTAATTTTCCACTTCAATACATGTTTTTCTTGGAAATTTTATTTCACAACCACGTCATATGTAGTGAAACCATTAATCTTTAATGAATTAATCTCATCAATTAATGGTTTCAAATAAATATCATTATTATTTTCGGATATACTACAACTAATAAGGACAAAAGTATATGTGGCACCTCCATCAACATCCAAGGATGTGAAGTTTATGCAGTGTTAAATATAAAGAAATATGAATACTGACTACTATGAGAACCAAATGGACAAAAACAATCAATAGAAAAAACCAATAGAATATATCAGGATTCTAAAGAAAAAAATTATTCATTTAGTCAAAATGATTCCCTGAATCAACATCAGTGAGATGATTTTCGTTTTTAACAGTTGAAATATTGGTTTTATTCCACACCATCAATGTCGTTGTTTTTGGAGACATAAATATACGATACAATCTGGGTGTATGTAAGAAATATCGAAACTATTTTACCAGACTGAATACATACTTCCTTAGTTGATCTATTTATACCTATATTATCCACATGTACGACAACTATCCAAAAACTCATTTTTACCATTATATAAGATTCAATCATTTGAACATGCATGAATCTTTTGATGCACAAGAGCCTCATCCTGTTGGTAAGGACTCGACATGTGCATCAAAGTTACCCAAGTTGAAAACCTAGTGGAGACATATTTCTGCGTGTAATTTAGTAGTTCTATGGGAGAAATTATTCGATACTATAGCAGTCAGAATTATTCATCCGTTTGGGCTTTCGGTCCACCGATTTCATCATCGGATCCTTTAAGGCATACTGGCCACCCATGGAATTTCGGCCAGTAAGGCTTTCGGGCCTCTTCAAGGCCTTTGGGACACAAAATGGCCTTCAGGACACATGAAATTATTCTTAAATGATAAGACATACTCTACAAGGAGAATACTCTAGATGGAGATTCAGAGAAAGTGAATTCAATAGAGTATAAGCTAAGAGTATTTTTCAGAAAGAGAGGGTATGACACTACCATCAGGACCTGCCTTTACTTGCACAAGAAGCCTAGCTGAACATCAATGCGAAGGTGGAGATCTGATATCCCGATGAAGAAGCTAGGAGGATGAGTTCCAATTATATTCTGTATATTTCCTAAAACATACGGGTAATGTAATCTCTAATCCTATGGGCCTTTTAAGGGTTCCCCCTCATCCCTAGAAATGGTTTATAAAAAAATCAATAAAAACGGACTTTGGGACGATAAGGCTTGAATCTTATGATAAACACGATCAAAATTAATAATCATCATCTTACTATCATTGAAATATTTAGGCAACACATTTATTTTTGGTAACAATGTTCTAACGAAAGATAATATCACATCAAAATAGAAATTTGACATTCCATTATCTAATTTAATTAACCTAAATTTTTCAACTGCTTTAAATTTTCTCATCTTGCATCGAGAATAAAAAAATCTCATCAGACCTCAAAAACACATAAAATATAGATAGTTCCATTGGAGGATTTAAATCAATATCATTTTGATATTATTTTTGTTAAAAAGACGGACCTAAAACATTTATTTCTATTTATTACTATTTATTTTTATTTATTTTCATTTATAGATATTTATTTCAATTTATTTTTATTTATTTCAATTTATTCCTATTTATTATTCTTTGTTTCTAATTATTGATAATTATTACTAATTATTGCTTATTATTGAAAATTATTTTCTAACTATTGCTAATTATTACAATGTGTTACTATTTATTACGATTTATTACTAATTATAACAACTTATTACAATTTATTACTACTTATTGCAGTTTAATACTAATTGTTACAATTTATTACAATTTATTACTGGTTAATTCTATTTACAAAAATTTATTATTAATTATTTCTAATTATTATTAATTTCTACTATTTATTTCTATTTATTTGTATTTATTAATAATTATTACTTTTTATTTCTAATTACTCTTTATTATTAATTATTAATAACTAATTACAATCAATACTAATTAATACTAATTATTACATATTTTTTCTAATTATTACTAATTATTACTATTATTATTAATTGTTACAATTTATTACTATTTATTATTTTTATTACTAAATAATCAAATTTATTACAAATTAACAATATATAAACTTATTTTTACTAATTGATCAAATTTATTACTAATAACTACTAATAATTAATAATTATTACTAATTATTATTATTTATTACTATTCATTACTAATTAATCATATTCATTAAAAATTATTACTAATTATTACTAAATATTAATAAGTATAACTAATTATTACAAATTAATCACATTTACTACTATTTATTACTATTTATTACAATGTATTACTATATATTATTATTTATTACTATTTATTAATAATTATTACTATTTATTATTTATTATTAAAATTTATTAATAATTATTTCTATTTCTTAATATTTCTTACTATTTCTTACTATTTCTTACTATTTCATACTATTTATTACTATTTAGTATAATTTAGTACTATTTATAACAATTTATTTCTATTTATTACTACTTACTACTACTTATTACTAATTTTTAGTAATTATTACTAATTATTAGTAATTATGACTAATTATTATTAGTATTTACTAGTTATTACTATTTATTACAATTTATTACTATTTATTACTATTTATTACTATTTATTACTAATTATTACTAATTATTACTAATTAATACTCACTATTAATATTTTTTACTATTTAATACTATTTATTACATTAAATTTGTAATTATTAGTAATTATTACTATATATTTGTATTTATTACTATTTATTACTATTTATTACTATTTATTACTATTTATTACTATTTATTATTATTTCATACTATTAATTTCTAATTATTAAAAATTATTAAAAATTATTATTAATTGTTAAAAATTATTACTAATTATTACTAAGTATTAATATTACTTCTTTATTATTATTATTTATTAATAATTATTATTAATTATTAGTAATTATAACTAATTAATACTAATTATTAAAACTAATCATACATATTTCTAATTATTACTAATTATTCAAATTTAATAATAAATATTACTAATTATTACTAATCATTACAAATTAATTTTATTTAGTAAGAATTATTACTAATTATTCCTAATTAGTATTAATTATTCATACTTTTACTAATTATTACAAATTATAACTAATTATAACAAATAGTAAAATATTATTACTAATTTTGACTAATTATGTCTCATTCTTTCTAATTATTTCTAATAATCACTAATTTTTTCTTTTTATTTCAATTGATTACATATTAAATCTAATTATTAATAATTATCGCTAATGATTACTAATAATAAATAATTATTAATAATTTTTAATAATTTTTCTAATTAATAGTAATGAATACTAATTAATAAATATTAATGTAACTATTAAATAATACTTATTAATACTAATCACATGTAATTATTTTTAAAAAAATAGTGAAAAATACAACAATATAATCCTAATTAAATTTAAATATAGCTAATAAAGAATAATTACTACTATTATAAAAAAATGAATTAACTATCAAATAAAAGAAATATATAAATACCATAAAACTAAATCTATTGGAAGATATAAGATGTTAATATTCCTCGTATTGAAGACCTTAAACTTAAAAAAATTGAGAGAAAAAATGTACGTAGACAGAGAGAGATGGGGTGGAGTGTCACGAACCAGCTCGAGTCGACCCTGAACCAGTCACCCAGGCCATCGAGCGACAAGTCCTGAGTGGTGTTCTGGATCCTCCCTAAATGGTGACAAACACCAAGGGAATCAATAGAGTACACAAGGGAACGATCTCGCCCATATATAAACAATCAAGCAAACATCGGAAGAAATGGACAGCCGAAAATAAATTTATATAAAAATTTAACTTACCATTATTTGTAAAATAAATAGAAGGTACAACTAAACCAACAACTCAATTGACCAAATCTGGTAACCAAATAACTCTTTGTGACCCCGCTGGTCACTATCCAACAAAATGATCAGATGTCGCTCAAGGCGAACGAACTCAAGTTAAAACCTGCACAAGGGATAAAAAAAGAAGAAGACTATAGGCATGATTATTAAAACTCAGTAGGTTAGACTGATATTCTATTCCCAATGTACATCCTTTTAAATGAAAGAGACATCAATTTCATGTTTAAAATACAAATATAAAGTTATTTTCTCCAAATGAGGTCCCATGATTTAAAAAATTACCAGACAATAACATGCATTTTTATAAACAAAAATGATAGTAATAAATTTCAAAGAGATGGAACTTCAAAATGAAAATAGTTTTCAAGTGGTTTGCTTTAATGAATTTACACTTTTAAATAATTCACCCACTACTAAGTTTACCAACAAAACAAATTGTATGACGACTGTGATTACAAAATAACCAATGAGTACAAGTCTTGGGAACACCCAAAGCCACTAGTTAGTTGTGAGCCCTAGGTACCTCGTATCTCAATGAAAGTAACCATAATAAATATCTTTTCTCGTGCACACAAGTGACTAGAAGGGATCATACCCATAACCATGTGTTCCCCCAAAATCTTCATCATTGTAGTTTAGTTTGTATTGTCATCGTCAAATTTGCTACGTGAAATAGGGGCCAATACCCAACAAGATCACTAGCATACTAGTACACGTCTGCCCACCTTGATACCCGAGATTCCCTTTAGTGCTCAATAAAGATAAAAATATTATCAAATAAACATTTCACATCCAAATTTCATTCCAAAACAATAAACACACAAACATCACACAAACATTCTTCACATTTCGTTCACGAATCAATAAACCGCTGAATTTTTTGTAAAACAATTTTAAGGAGTGTACTGAGGCTTTGCACAAAAAACTCATTCGAAAACACTCATTAAATTATAAACACACAACAAAACAATACCCAACCATATGTGGCGGCCCAAATTTTTTTTAATAAAATCATATTATGGACCATTAAACAATCCTAATTGGTATAACATGGAATATAATAGTAAAACATCGATTCTTCATTTTTAGGAAAGGCCTTACAGGCTATTACACATTTTCTAAAAACTATCATTTGAAATAGATATTTATTTCCATCTTATTAATTAAGTGTATACACACCATTTATAGTATTCAACCATATTCATAAATCCCTTAAAACACCTATGTTACATATTAAAAAAAATATTTTCATAAGAATTTGAAACAGTCCATTTTCCAGCAACTTGGGCCAAAAAATGTTGTAAACCGAAAACCATTATTTTGTAAAACCAAATAAAAATATTAAATCGATACAATTTTCCCTAAATAATTTTTTACATGCTACCGATGTATTTATAAATCCAAACAGATCATTTTAAAATGCACTAGATGCATAAAAGCCAACCAAGCAATTTACTGAACACATGTCATGCAATCTTTAACAAAAAAACTTATTTTAAGCAAATAAAAAGGGATAAAATATAATTTTAATGCAATAAAGTTATTCAAGTAACCAAAAAATATTCAAGATACCATAAACCATGTGCGAAAACTCATGGAATAATTAATCAAACAAGATGAGTACACATTTATTCCAAAACAACAATATTTTTAACAAAATAAGTCATAAAACATAATTTTCACATAGAACCATTAAAACCATGGTTTCACAGTAGAACATATCATATAAATAAGGTTAGAATTGAATGATAATGATTAAACATAAATGATAAAGTCTTGTGCAAGGGATATCCTACCTCAAATCATTGGTGTAATGGAAACGCACACCCAAAATAACCATCTTAGGGTTTACAAACACTAAACCTATGACGAACAACCCCAAATGATCAAAAACTTCCAAAAAATCATGGGATAATAGAACCCTAGGTCATTCATGACTAGGGTAGATTATAAAACCAATAAATAATGAATGGATGATGAAGAGGTAGGATAAAAGAGATGGAATCTCACATTTTCAACTTGAAAACTCTTTGTATTCCATTAGATCTGCAACCATAGAGACATTTTTTATGGCTTGAATCTTCTTAGAGATGATCCTAATGTGAGGAAGAACCGGGGAAAGAAGATTTTTAGGAAAAATATTACTATTTGAATGATGTATATGTGAAACAATTTACCTTCTCAATTATGGACGATTTGAGGTAACGTGAGAACATTCTCCCTAATCTATGACACATATGACCTCCAAAGAGGGAAAATCAATATTAGGGGTGAGGATACGGATATTGGCTTCGAGTGGGAGGTGAAATAACCTAAATATATTGAAAAGTTAATTATATATAATAAAACCAAATTATGTTTTTAAAACTATAAATGGGCCCATGGTATGGCCTAATAACTAAATAAGTTACCCCGATGAACCATGATTATGAATTATTAAGGGGTCCAAAAGGATATGTTGGTTTGAAATGTTAGGGGAGCCATTTTATAAATTATAATGGGTGATAAATTTTGAGAAAAAAATTAGTTATTAAAGAAAAAATTTTGGTTTTTTAAACTGGAAATTGGCTCACGGTTGGCACAAATCATGAAGTAGGCACCATCACTCCCAAAACTCCTAAACTAGAAATGGGGAACCCAAATTAGGGGGATTAGACATATATGGAAGTTAAAAAATCCAAATTAATCTCACCGAACATCCATGAAAGGGATATTTATTTTAAATGAAGTGGATCAAAACCATGACATGAAATGAAAAAAACAGGTGTGACAATTCTCCCCACCATTAATGTTTTCCACCCTTGGAAAGCCATAACGCTTATCAACTGAAATAACAACACATAATGATTCCTTATGAATATAATACATCCTATAAATATAACTAAATATCATTAACCAACAATGTAACTTAATACTATTTCCCAAAAAAAAACACAAACTCAAAACCACTTTCAGAGAATCAACAGAATGATCAAGACTCCACCTCCACAACCAATACAAGAACTATATTGTGGGGCCTTCTCCCAATGAACCCAAAGATCACTCAAAACCATAGTTCACTCAAAATATCCAATTAATTGATGTGTAGTCCATAAATAGATCCCCACCATTAATTCACAACTACCATATGAGAAATCATAAATGAATGATCTTCGAGACACACAGTGGGTCTCCCCACCATTTAGAGACCAACTAGAAATGAAAAAAATGAAATCAAAATGAACAAGTATTGAGACTCACCTACACAGGACCACCAAAACTCTCCCACAACAACCTAAAAACACAAGTTTAGAGTAACACAAAATGAACATTTAAGCTACCCAATCTCTAATGAAGGCGGCAAAAAATGGTCCAACACACCTTGCATAGATCCAAACCCCCACCAATTAATTAGGGGAGGGAAGGGCACCCGATAATTGGGACATTGAATCCACAAAAGAAACAATGAAACTACCTATATGAAATGGTATAAGAATGAGCTTAGAATTACTACCCACAATCTTAGGACTCCTAACTATGCACTAGCATCACTCCGAAACATATGGATAGTGCTCTGATGGATGAACCATGCATTTCCTCACAACCATGCTTTGATAATCCCCAAAATTCACTCCGTCCATTAGTTTCACATAGTACCACATTACATTCCTAGTAAGAAACAACAGATCAAGAGACCCCATGAAACTATCTTCCTCAACAGATTTGTTTTACCAAAACTAGAACATGGAGATACACAACACTATTTCTATCACTCCGAATTGGATTTATAATGAAAAAGGCATATAAAAAATCCAACTAAACATCATCGAGCACAACTACTACAACCGAGAGGATCGCCATAAAGGGAAGGTACTTTAAATCGAGCTGAAACATCTCTCTATTTCAACAAATTTCCTGATGTATCATTTTTTGAGTTGGATTTAAAATTAGAAACAAATACATAGGTTGATCAACTAGAAATCATTGCAATGGATAACTATCCAGGAAAACATCACAACATACAACACATATTTAGAATCCCACTAAACATTACACCAAAACTGAGCCACCAACAAGATCCCATCTCAAGATGCAATAAGAGTATGACTTCAAGATCATAAAGAAGAATACATTATATACAACACTTATATGACATAGCATAAACCATCCAAATAACAGTCGGTTCAAAACAAACACCAGAATTTTTCAGCTAAAAACACATTAAAAAAACTATATTTTTGGATTTTCACATTCTCCAATGGTGTTTCATCAAGTCTCACCCACATTAACATTTATATCCCACTCCGGGCATTCAAATACCATTCTATACCGGCCGATCATCCATATATACATAAAAACATGCATGTGAGAAACCATGAAAACACTAAAAGAAAAAACAAAACATCATCATTATAAAAACAATCGTTTACCTTCCAAAGTCACATTAACCACCAAATAAAAAATCCATTTCATATTTCACAAGACAAGACATTCTTCATCATAAAATATTTGATTAAAAAAACAATCCATTTCATTTAATAGAACATCAAAAAACATCCATTATATTACAAATATCCTTTTCCCAATTAAAAAACTCAACAAGGACTCATTTCATAATCCGACAACCACAATGTCCAAAATCCCTTTCCAGAAAAGAGCAGCAGCTCAAAACCAATCATCCAAAACCAATTCATCAGATTAGAATACTATTAAATAGCCCACAAACCCCATTTAAAACATAGATTCAAATTTTTTTAAATTAATTCACACATTCCAAAAATTTTATTTCGACAAAACAAAAGTTTAGATTAGAGAAAATCCAATACCATTAAATAAAATTCTCTTCCTTCCTGAAATTTGATTAAAAAGCACAACCTTACAAAAACAATTATCATATTTTTTTATTTTTGAAAACCCCTTTTCCACATTTCAAATCCAATCCTTCCTTTAAAACCCATTTCTATAATTCTCACAAAAGGATTTTAAAAACAAAAATTCAGAAATCAGGAAATGTACATGAAACCCACAAAGGGGACTAGTTTCGGTGGGTAACTTGGCCATATGGTTGGCGGGCATATGTAAAACACAACAACAACACGAAGAGACTAATTTGAACCATTCCTCAGCTCCACATGGCTTTCTAGGCCCTGAAATCTCATAGAGGCCATTGTTTAGACTCCCATTTTCATATCCCTAAACCAAACAATCAACAAGAAAACAATACACTAATAAAACTGGACATCCCATGGTAACCTGAGGATTAGAACGAGAAAGAGTTCCTGATGCTATTCCCCCACTTACCCCTCAAGTAAGTAAAATCCTACTCTATCTACCTTGAAACCCCCCTAATAAAAAGGGCACTCTAAAAAGAATGGTCTACTAAAATCTAACCTCCTCTGATACCATTTAGTCACGAACCACCCCGACTCGACCCCGAACTAGTCACCCAGGCCATCCCGTGACAAGTCCCGAGAGACATTCCCGATCCTCCCGGTATGGTGACCAGAACCAAGGGAATCAATAGAGTACACAAGGGAACGATTTCTCCTATATATAAACAATAAACAAACATCCCAAAGAAATGGACATCCCAAAATATTTTTATATAAAAATTAAACTGAACATTATTTTCACAAGAAACTGAATGTACAACTAAACCAAAAACTCAACAGACCAAACCCGATAACTGACTAATTTTATGTGTCCCCACCAGTCATTATCCAACTAAATTATCACATGTCACCCATGACAATCGAACTCAAGCTGAAACATTCACAAGTGGAAAATATAGAAGAAGACTATAGGCATGATTATTAAAAATAAATATGTTAGCCCGATATTATATTCCCAATACACATCCTTTAAAATAAAATTATAAAGGTATGATTTCCAAATGTGGTCTCATTCTATAAAAAAATTAACAAACAAAAATTTGAATGTTTTATAATAAAAAATGATTGTAACAATTTTTAAAGAGATGCAGCTTCAAAATGAAAACAGTTTTCAGGGGGGCTACTTTTAACAATATACACTTTTAAATAATTCACATATTTATTAATTTACCAACCAAACACACCATATAATGACAATGAGTACAAAATAGCCATTGAGAACAAGTCACAGAAACACCCCTAGGCACTAGTTAGTTGTGAGCTCCATGTACCTCGTATCTCTGTGAAAGTAACCAAACTTAATATCTGTTATCGTCCACACGAGCCACTAGTTGGGAGAATACCCATAACCTAGTGGTCCCCAAAAATTATAATCATAATTGTTTCATTATTGATTTCATCATCAAACATGCTATATGAAACAGGTGCCAAATCCCACTGGATCACTAGCATAATAGTACACGTCCTCCCACCTAGATACCTGAGATTCCCATTAGTGCTAAATCAAGTAACAAATATTATCAAATACACATTTCACATAAAAATTCCATTAAAACCCCATAAACACACAAACATCCCACATACTTTCTTCAACTTTCATTCACGAATCAACAAACCACTGAAAAGTTTTGAAAAGGAATTTCAAGGACTGTATTGAGTCTTTTCACATAAAACTCATTCGAAAACAATTTTTTATTAAAAAAAACAAAACAAAACCATACCCAACCACATTTGAAAGCCCTAAAATCATTTAATAAAATCATTTCATGGACCATAAAATAATCTTATTTGACACAATATGGTATATACAAGTAAAACACTCATTCATCATTTTTATGAAAGGTCAAACATGCCTTTAAGCATTTTCAAAAAAACTATCATTTGAAAAAGTAATGCAGATCAATATTATTAAGTAGGTGTATAAACACCATTTACAGCATTAAAAAACATTCATAAATACCTTAAGACACTCAGGTTACATATTCAAACACAACCATTTTCATAAGAATGTGAAACGGTCCATTTTCCGGCAACACGGTCCAAAACATTTTGAAAACCAAAAACCCTTTGTTTGTAAAACCTAATCCAAATTGAAAATACATAAAATAATCCATAAATAATTTTCTACATTCATCCAATGTATTTATAAATCCAAACAAATCATTTTAAATTGCAGTAGACACATAAAAGCTGATGGGGCAATTTACTGAACACATGGCATGCACTCTTTAACAAAACAACTTATGTTAAGCATATGATGACGCTCCATTCCATCACAAAGTCAAACGACTGAAAAATGGAAATACCTTAGTCCAAATTGATTCATCCATTAAAGAAACATAAAAAATCGGCAAAGGCATGAAGAAGGATTTCTTCCCACTTGGGTCATGCAAGTTTCATCATGGTCACACAAGTCTACTTGCGTTCCGCATAGTGGTCACACAGGTGACTTGCACGCCCTCTTTGAATTTCGCCCAGGGTCTTTACCAACTTATTAATACCCCCTGTGGGCCCCAAATTTGAAGACAAAAAAAATTCCAAAAACATATATTCGAGCTCTGGTCACCCATGTCTCTTCTAGAAGTCTTCCAAACACTTCTGAGGTATTTTATTACCAAGAATGAAAGTTCTAAATAGGGGAAATAAGTCCTAAGTGTTGAAACTTGTCAACACTTGCGCGCCTAAGTGGCCAGCCCTTAAGGGAAATGGCCACACTTGCGCGCTGCCTTAACCCTTCAAAAAAACTTGTGCGCCAATCTTTTGGAAGCCTCGAGTGATAATACTAAGGGATTGATCCATTTCATTCCCAAGTATTACCCTAAGGTTTAAGCGTTGCACATGTACCCCTTTGTCGCACAAGTATACTTGCACGACTAGAACTTGTGCTCCCACGTAGGACTTGTGCGCCCACATATTTTTGGATACCTCTCCTACCTATTTCACCTCTCTTATGCCTATCCACCTCTCATATTCAAGATCCAGCCTTCAAAACCCTCTTTAATGTCATTTATTTTGGTATTGCTTTCTTGTTTTCTTCCTTATCTGAAAGGAATTCGGTGGAACATCTCTCAAAACCTAATGATTTACACATCTTTATGTCACTAAGGTTATAGATTTCATTCATTCAACCTGATCCTCTAAGATGAGATAATCCTTAATTTGGGCCTCCTTTTCAAGAGTAATCCCGAATCCATGTTTTCTTAATTTCAGAACCCTCCTCAAGAGTAAGACCCAAGTCCCCTAAACTTTGGCCTCCTTTTCAAGAATGCGCCCCAGTCATAATTTCCTAAACTGGGCCTCTTTTTCTGGAGTAAGCCCCAGTCCATGTTCCCTAATTTGGGCATCCTCTTTAGGATTAAGCCCCAAATCCCAAATTCCCTTAATATGGGCCTCATTTTCAGGAATAATCCCCAGTCATAATTTCCTAACCTGGGCCTCTTTTTCAGGAGTAAGCCCTCTCCAAGTTCCCTGATTTGTGCATCCTGATTAGGAGTAAGTACCGAATCCCAACTTCTCTTAACCTCGTCCTCCTTCTCAGGAATAAGACCCAGTCATAATTTCTCTTAACCAGTCTTAACTTATATTGATTTGGGATTCCTTCTCAGGAATAATCCCCAGTCACAAATCGCATACTAATTTGGGAATCCTTCTCAAAAGTAAGGCCCATGTCAGAGCATTCAAATCTCCATAAAGCACATATACCTTTATGGACCTTGTCTTCAGGTTTCTTCCCGGAAGTAAATCATAATCATCATTTATCTGGGCAGTCATACATACACAATCCCCACATCATTTCTTATAATTCCATCTTTTCATGGCACAATTGTCTAGTTTTACCAATACCTCTTGTTTCTCACACAGAGCATTGACTCATGTGATCTGAGAGTGTAAAAGTAATTATGAAATCTTTCTTTGAGACATCAAACATATATAAACCTCATACTTATTTACTCGAACTACGTGGGATCACATTCCTTTTACAAAAGAAAGGATACGTAGGTAGCCCATCTGTAGGTACGATCCCAACTATGAAATAATTCATGTCCTTCTAAATGACAATAAAATTCAAGTGCCCCATTGATTGTCTTTAAAACCAGTATGGTTTTCATAATAACCAAGAGATATCGATATAATGTCTCGAAGGATATCATTGATAAAGAATCTCTAAAAAATACAAATGATTCTCTATTGACAAAGAACCATGAATACATATAAAAGATTCTCAAAATATCATACATACTAATCATTGATTGTTAGATCTAAAGGAATGCTCATTTTCATACATGGTAATGTAGTAAGGATTCATGAACATAACATACATCTATAAAGAGAGTCTTCGTGTAGACAATAATTCCCCTCAAAAAGGTGTGATGATTCCGACCTCCCATTCTCTCGACCAATGAAAATTCTTAAGTCTCATCAGTTCATAACTAATGAGAACCTACCTATGTAAAGTACGTCCAAATGGATATGTAATCATTGGATGTTTCCAGTTCTATGAACTAAACCATTAGAAACCACTTGGAATTTTTGAATCTTAAATCAATTAGGTCATCCCCAATTACAGAGGAAACAAAAAATGGTGAACCCGATGTGAATCTTTAACCATGTTAAAATGATGTTTTTTAGGCCCCTATTTAAACTCAATGAGAGGGCCAATAGAACAATCAATAAAATACGTGCTCATCCAAAAGATGTAGCAGTCGAACATATCTAGATTATGTTTGTTATATCAAACATGCACTCTTTTCCTAGATCTTCTGCATTACAATAATGGATTTTCTTAAGTTCACGTCTGTGAATACCTCTGCTGTGAAAGCCTCTGTTGTGAATGCATCTGCTGCTACTCCTACGGGATCGTCGTCCGCTCTGAGGGCGACGTCACCTACTCAGCATCTTCAATGCTGGGTATCAAATGTTCTGGTTAAGGAGTATCGTCAACACAGTACCATTCCAACTCTGGAGGCTGATCGAGAAGCCCCCCCAAGTGAACAACTAACCCTGGTCGTCCAGACAGTGACAACCATTGATCAAGAAGTAGGTGATTGTAACCCCTGTCTCCAACCATTTTAGGTCGTTATCCCTGGAACGCAATGACCATTCCCTCCCATACTCCGAGGAGGTGAATGATAAAGCCACTCAAGGCCTTAATTCAAGGAAACATGAGTCCTTCCCAAGGGATCCCACCAACAATCGCCGCCAGAATTGTGTGATAGTGCTCCCTCAACATGATGAGGGTATCTTCTCCAGGAATTCGGCTAAGGATCCTCAAACCCGAGCAGGCAAGACGAACCACAAGAGGCAAAAACTGGTTAACAGTTAGCAGGTTCTTATCTTTTCCATTTCCAGAGAAGTCCACCAACTTATCTTGGTGTCAAGCAACGAGCGCCCAGACACACCTGTCCATTTTAATTTCTTTGTCCAGCAGACTCATCTGGCAGCAGCATGCCAATCCCGCCAGGAAATTCTAGCGGACTACTACAAACAGGAACATACACCTGTTTGTAAATCATCAGCTGGTTATAAGGCTTGTCTGACTACATATGATGGAGGCCACCATCCCAATGTGTAGACAACTAGTAAAAAGGAACATAAACCTGCTTACACTCATCAGTCATGTGAGCCTCCACGTCTGTCAGTATTGAAGGAAGTTCGTAAACAGCGTTCGGCGGAGTGCAATCAGCAGGAAAATACACATACAAGTATTGATCATGCCTACCAACAGTCTCGTTTGGTAGCATTCAGAGGAGTCAGTTGGAAATCTCCGACGACAAACAGGAGGCAGACTCAAATCTCTGCCCCCACACATGAGTACTATCAGAATTAACTGATAGGAAAAGGAAGACAGGAGCAGGAACACACACCTACTCCAAGCATAGAATGGATGTATATTCCCGTTCCGGCAGCTGAAGTCATCAAACGTATTCTATCAATGGTGAAAGAGAAAAACCAAATCCATGCTCATATTATGGATGCCTGCTAGAATATTATAACAGATTCAGCAGCATCACCGGATAATAAATGCAAATCTATCCCTACCATTGCAGTGACACATCAACAGATCACTCCAGAATAGACACACACCTCTATTCCAGTCCAAGAGGGTTGTGGGGCATACTCCCCCATATCATATGGAAACCCAAGTCTGGCACATACACCTGATTTGAGTGAATATAATTAGCATAACCTGATCATTTCTTTTGAGTAGGCACATACATCTTCCCATAATTACAACTTTAGTCATCAAGTGGTTCCTAATGTGAGTAAGAAGGCATGTAATAAGGAAACTCACCAAGAACAGTCAAGAAATCAAGGGCCAATCTGTAATAAGTCCTTACTCAATGTTGGAGTTCTTGATTCACTCACACAATTACCTTTTTCAACTCAAGATTTTACTCTCTCAGTTACCAATAGTGGGAAGATTAATTCTGAAGGTCTGCACGATACACTTCCTCATGAAGGCTTGCTTTGTGACAATTCGGTCGATCGTGAGGTTTTATCTTAAGATAACAGCCATAAGAACCCTCTGTGTGTCCAAAAGATCATGTAGTAAAATGTTTCATCTTTTGATGTAACCCACCATGGTGTTCCTCACAATGATGATGAATTTAGCTGTGAAAGTCCTCTCGGTAGTAATAATTCACATTGCCTAGAAAATTCTCCAACAGACAATGTAGTGACCAGAAAGCCCTCTTATCTTGAGGCACTTGAAAATGTGAAGCCAGTCATGTCTGATGCTTTACCACATGCAGTTAAAAAACTTTCTAAATCAGAATATAGCATGGGGTGTAGGTCATTCTCTGAACCACCCCTAGGTCGTTCATCTTCTAGCTTGATCATTGAATTCTCTACCAATCTTATTGAATACGATGAAGCAACAAGGAAGCACCAGATCTGGTCTAATCAGGAAGAATAATCTTTATTGAATGATAAAGAGGAAGTACTGAAAATGATAAAACAACAGGAAAAAGGTGATGTGCCAGTTATGTTTTGGCCTTTAGCTGATTCTCAGTACGACATTATATAGATGTTGATGGAATATGGATTTCATGATATTCATCTTAACATATGGAAAAATATTTATCAGTTGGTAAAGAAAATATTATCTTATGATGAATATTAAAATCATGCCAAGATAATAGATGGGTTACAATTCCAAATTGACTTGGCATCTCTCTAAGTTTCTCGATATCTGAATGCTGAAAAACAGAAAAGATCCCTTAAACGTTCATTCCTTGGTGCACTAAGAAGATTGCGCCAGTTAATTTCCATTTCCCCATATGGTATTCATATCAGGGGATGGGGTGTTCATGGAGCATTACATTTCACTGTACTCTCCAGCCAGCAAATCCCGCTAGAAATGGTCTCATGAAATGTTATTTCCCAAGGCCGGCCACAGCCAATTGGCTTTTTTTGTAATCAAAGGTTTTCTCAAGAACATGCCTCAACTAGTTATTCTCAAAATCAAGCATACAAAGAAAAACTTATTGAATTACTACCTGACTCTCATTTGGAGCATGCACATCATCAAGTGACAGAAGTGTCAGAAATCATCCAATGGTCTTTTGAGCCAGGTGATAAGAGTGAATGTAGGTTGATGCTTCCAGCCAATTTCCGGACTAATGTCCACAAGATCAGGAGAGATTACAAGAATGTCTCAGATATAGCATCTCAAGAACAACCCTAGCTTTCCAGACTGGGGACTCTTTTATCCCAACCCTTAGAATCCAATAATATGATTAGAGGAGTTGAGAAAATACAGTAGGAACATCCCCAGGCCATAGGACTATGGACTTTATCAAATCCCCAATCTCTCTCTCAGATAAAGTCAGTATTCTCTTTATTAGGGAAGAAGCCACAAGAGGAACAAGGAGCCAAATTATCAGGAGATTACCTCCAAATTACGATTCATCAAGAAGTTCCAGAGGGATCAAATCATCAAAAGGTAGTGTCTAAACAAGGACATGAAAGACGACAATATAGCAGAAATTCCGAAAGAAGGGATGCAATGAATTATACATCAATTAATGTCATCAATGTCGTTGTTACTGATCCACCAGATGAGGCTCACACAGAGGGATCAGATGAGGAAACTCATGCTCAAGAGGTTGTATGAATAGACAAAAATGAAAAAGGTGTGCGTACACGAAATCAAAGAATTACCCAGAATCTAGGGAATCCTTCAAGTAAACCACTTCCCCCTCTCTGAAAGGAGTCCAATAAGGGGTAAGGAAATAATCCGGTTACATAACCTTATTCTGGAGAAGGAAAATCACTCTCACTAGAGAAAAGATTTTCACAACAATAGGAATAAATGAAGGTGTTGAGGAGGTTGAATACACAACTACTTCAGGTTAGTCTTCCTCCTATGCGTGCTGGAGTCAGACAACAAAGGGAATTTGTTGTGGCTACTCTGGTGGATCAAGAATATCCTCCACCACCAGTAAAACCTAACAGGTCTAATCCTATAGGTCATGTGCAAAAACAATCGGCGATGCTAACATCAGTTGCAGTACCAACCACCACATCTGTCCATGCTCCAGTCATTTCACCTGCTCAGCTCCAAGCTCAACCGGATGTTTCTCAAAAGTTAATAACTACTATTGAGTCATTAATATCTTGGTTGGGAGATATGGAGGGAAAAAATTCTCAAATTCAACCGGAAAATAGAGCTTACCCTGAATGGGTTTAGGCAATTCCTCCCCTATCAAACTTTTCAAGTACCACATTCCAAATCTTTTATTGTTCGGGAGACCTAGAGAAACACTTTAAACATTTTGTTTTTCGTTGCGATCCTATGATGGGAACCCTTCAGCAAAAATAAGCAGTTAATCTAAGGTTTTTTGTAAAATCTTTAGAAGGGCCTGCCTTTTTTTAGTAAACAAGCTTGCAATCACAGTCAATTATCAGATGGGAGGAGCTTCTCCAATGATTCCCTCTTCAATTCAGCTCATCTTTGAAAAAGACAACATTTTTTGATCTTACAAACTGTAAGTAAAGGGGGAATGAAAGGGTTACGGATTTCATTACTCGTTGGAGGGGATAAACATATTACCTAAGCTTAGAACTCCCTCAAGAATAATTGATGCCAATTTGTGTGGTGAATGTACGTGATGAGTTGCACACACCGTTGATCCCTGTGAAAAACACTGGTGGGTTTCAAGACCCTGCTTCAATCGCTCAACATATTGATGATTCTCTTATGAGGACTAAGGATAAAGATCATGAAATTATATCAGCTCCAAGAAGGAGAATGGGTAGAGTAGATACTGCTATAGTTATGCTTAAACAAGCACATGTACCTTCTTCTACTTCAAAACCATCATCTTCTCAATGGTCTCCTCCTACTAAGTTCCAACAATAGAGGCCGTTTCGTCAATATAATCAAAGATATCAAAGAATAAAACAAATTGAGGATTTGAAAAGCAATGTTTACTATTTCCAAAATGAACAGGTTCTTGGTTACTTAATTTTGGCTCTTGAAAATTATTTGGTTCAATTGCCAAGGCCAAAGAGGGCAAACAAGGAAGGAGATGAAGACCGTCCCAACTGTTTCCCATTTCATCAGATGTTGGGGCATCCCATTTTGGAGTGTTTTGACTTCAAGGACCTCCTCTGAAAAATGGTCATCTTCGGACAAGTCAAACTGATAGGTTCTTCAGCTTTGGTAGCATGTGATACTGCTACAAATCCATAGGAAGAAGACGAGTGGCAAAAAGTCAAGAACAAGAATGCACAAAAATATGATGATTGGATTGTCAGAAAAACGATCAAAAAAACTCATTCCATTTTTCAAACGCAATTGAAGAAACCAATTGTGTCTTCTTCCATGAATTCCACATCAAAAACCTCTTCATCAGAGGGGAAATCCTCAAAATGGAGGCATAATTCAATGTAATAGGAACAATCAGAAGAAGATAAAATTGTGTCAAAGACTAAGTTGTCATTGACTATGGAAGATTTTATGCCATCTACTTCGAAGCCATGTGCACTATCCCATCAAACAACACAGCCTAAACTGGCTAATCAGGCAGAATCTTCATCAAACAAAGAATTGATCATTGGTTTTGTTAACATGATTCACTTAACAGATCCTTATTCCAATAATAGTTTTAAACATGATGAACCTAGGTTCCCTATATCAAATAGAGGAATCAGAGGATGTTCTAGAGGCTCTGGGTATTGGGGAAGACGTGGAATCTTTCAGAGGCCACTATTCCAATTCTACCTATTCTAGAACTGTGTATGCGGTAGAAACTCATGGTAGATCCCTCCAATGATCTCAAAAAGAACAAGAAAGTTCTTCCACAAAAAGAAGATTCAGACATGGAATAGTTATTCTAGAAGATCGGTTGGAGGTTCCACCTTATTTTTCTCAGCAAGTAAATATACCTAATCGGTCTAATCTTCTAATGCCATGAGTATTACCAACTCATATCCCGGTACAAGATGCATCAACTTCCAAAGCATCAACTTCTAAGGCACCTGCAAAAGCACATGTTCCAATTGGAAAAAACAGACCCTTGGATCAAAAGTATGATGTATTGAAAAACCTGGCCCAAATACCAGAAAAGATATCAATTCTGGATGGTTGGAATTTATCAAAGGATCTTTAAGTGGCACTCATCGAGGATTTGTCATGTCCTCAGGAGATTGAAAATAAAATCGCTGCAGCTAAAGTCTACCATGTAGAGAATAATCCTGCAGAATGTCATGCAGTGATATCTTTTACAGATGAATGTGGAGATGATGTAGTGCAATGACATATTAGTCCTTTTTTACTTATCTGGAAAGGTTAATGTTGTGGACGTTTGAAGAGTTTTCATTGAAAATGGTTTAGGAGTCATCCTCATTACCATTCGTACACTTCGTCGATTGGGCCGCACAGAATAATATTTATCTCTTTCTAATTTGAATTTATAAGGATATGATAAAAATAAACAACAACCACGGGGTGATATTACACTCAGAACTCAGTTTCGAGATCTTGTATCCAATTCAGATTTCATGGTTGTGGATCAAGACTCATCCTTCAACATCTTTCTTGGTAGACCCTGGCTACATCTGTAACACCCCAGGTAAATAAATAATATGAAATTTTCATATTTATCCATATTTTTGAATAAAATATTAATATTACTTTTAAGGGGATTCTATACACGATGACATACCCAATACGCAACAATGAGTTTATTGGGAATCTTGTGTTGCACTCTAATAATAAAATAATATTATTCTAAATGGTAGTTAACGCCTAGCCGTGGTAATGGCGGGAATGAACAGAACTAACTAAAAAATGATTATATATGTTTGTCAAATAATTTTACTCTTTACAATAAATGTTATAGGATTAAAAATGAGAATGAATTCAATTTTAAGCATAAACATTACAATATTTTTTAAAAGGTCGATTAACCGCCTTTTGACGGCGAACCTATTTTAAATCCACTTTTGACAATTTTATGTGTTACATTTGACAAAATAAAATTCTTCTTTATAATCGGGACACCAAAATTTACTTTTTGTAAATTTTTGGTATTTTTTCGAAAGAGTTCAATTTTTAATGAATAGTGAAAAATGATGTATTTTAATTCAAAACCACTTTTTAATCTAATATATTTATATGATTAGATTATCATTTTAATTGGTTTTAAAGTGAAATTAAAATAAATTTTTACCATTTAATCCAATAGTGGTCATTGAAATTAATTTCACTTTGAAATCGGACATAAACTAGTGTGAATCTTTTGATACATTTTGTTTCATAAAAACAGGCTATTTGTTTTGACAGCGGGAATTAATTATTAAATTAATTAATGAAACTTATATGTTTTTAATTTTTTAAAATAGACATCATTTTTGAATTCAGAATATCAAATATAGCTTTAGGTGAATTTTGGGTAATTTTCTGAAAAACTTCAATTTTTGATGAATAGTGAAACCACTAAGTGGTACTTATAAAAAATGATTTTTCCGTTTAAATGAAATTTTCCATCTTCTTGTTTTGAATTTCAAAAATCCGACATACATGGTTGTCATTAAGAAATAAAATGTGGTTCAATGGTATTTGAATAATTTTTTTGTGAATATTAACTTATTATGTTTTTAATCGCTATTAGAGGTAATTAGTGTAGTTTAAGGTAAGAATAATGTTTTAATAAAATGAAATGACCTAGACACATGTAATACCCTCATTTTATGTGTCATGGCCGACCAAGACAATCCATGGGTCAACTTGGGGTCCCCATGGAGCCACTTTGGTTGGAAAATGACATAAATACCTTTTTGTTTAATGTTAAAATAAAAATGACACAAACATGAAATGTTTTTCTAAAACAATTTTTACATGGGGTTAAACAAGTCAGATTTTTGACTATAAATAGTCATTGGAAATATAAAAATATTTCCTACATCATAGTATTTTTTTATAATTTTAGACATTAAATAAATTAAATTATTTATGACATCATAATGATGCAGTGATGACCTCATTATTTAACGATTTAAATAAAATGGAAAGATAATGTAAAATCTACGACCTACACATGTCCAAAACTTATTGGATGGGTGTATTTAGAACTATTACCACCTTATCCTCGAAACACATCAATGTGGGACCATTAAAATCCGAAACTCATTCTAAAATAATGTAACATTTCTTTACATTCCAAGAGTGCCCCTCCTCTCCTCTTATAAAAGGCCCACACCTCTACCTCCTTACCCACACTTCCAAAGCCTTTGGCTCGGCCAAACACTGCCCATTTTGTCTCTACAGATCCCTCTATAACTTCTTGAACCCTCAATTTGGGCATAATTTTTCCCAAGGAAGCCTTTGAGCTCAAACCAAAGGGAGTTACCCTATTTTAAGGTAAAGTCATCACTTGTGTCCTTTTGTTTTATTTTGCTTCTCCAACCCCATAAACTAATTTAATTAATTTAATTTGTAACAAATACAGTATATTAAATATAATAGGATGTTGTTATAAGAAGTATTCGAGCTACACTTACGCACTCCACTTACGCACTCCTTCATATAATGGTTAAAGAACATATTGTTTCTATGGATGACGAATTTCTGCCTCACGAAACGATGATTGTTCAACATTATTCTAACACCTTCAATGGTGGCCATTAAGATGACACTATATTTATATATGATATATAATATGTTTATGTTTTACTTAATCTTCTGTATTTTTCATTTATGGCATACATTTATGGCTTCCATTATGGGTAAACACGATATCATCATTTAAGGAAGTGTGGACTACCACCCCCTCAAAGTGATTTGATTTGTGAATACCATATGTGGTATGTATAAAGGATATATTTAATGATAGTATATATGATAAAATACTGGAATTAAAATACTATTATGTATCATTATGTTTTAATTCCATTAAATATGAAATAGAAATGGAAGTAGCGTTCATCCGTACGTACGGCTTACCGTCTCCATGAACGGTACATTTCATTTCTTATCTCAAAATGTTATGTACTATTATAAGTACATATATATAATGGATATATATGTAATATATTACATATAAATGATGGATATCATTCTGGAATTATAACATATATATATATATATCTCTCTCATTTGGTTTTAATTCCATTAATATGACAAAAAATTATAGTAGCGTTCATGCGTACGTACGGCCTACCGTCTCCATGAACTGTGATTTTAATTTTTATCTCCAAATGCTATGGAATAGTATAAAATGAATATATAATGGATATATATGATATTTAAAACTTAAATACTATTCTGGATATGATGTACCTATAACTACATGGAAAATTATTTTCCATGAAGTTCAATTTTTGACTCATGTACCAAACATCGACAAAAACGCCTGATATGAACTCATATTGTTAACCAATTATTATAACATTAAAATATGTGATATTAACTGAATAATAATCTTTATAGGATTTCCTTAAGCAATTATAAATTGACCAATGTTTATTAATCAGGAATATAAAGAAGCGAACTAGACAAGTTGGACTTGAGGTAAGGGATCCTACTTCTCTCTTTCTTTTTAAGTACACTCTTTTATGTCAATCCTTTTAAATCACATATTTCTTGTTATTGGGATATTCTTTTATATTAATCTTACTGTAATTTTTATGTTCATATGATGATAGAACCTATTCTCTCTCATCAATCTATTTTGGAAGTTTTGAGTGGCGCCGTTAGGCTACCGAATTTTCGTAAGAGATATAACCTCTCTCATTCCTTTTAAGTACTCTCCTTTATGTAAATTCTTTTAAGCTCATATTTGTTATGTTGGGGGATGTTATTTTATATTCCTCTTTCTTTAAACATTATGTTAATATGATGAGAGACCCTATTTGATCTCATCAATCTATTTTTGTAAGTTTTAAGCGGCGTCGTTAGGCTGCCGAGTTTTCATAAGGGATTTTTCATCTCACTTTTATTTCCGTGAGATTTATGCTACATTTGCCACAATTTCCTTTGAGTGGTGTATGTACTGCCCATTATTTTACTCATTTTGTAATATAACTTCATTTATGAGTATTTAAATCAATGCTGTATTGTCCTTCTTTCACGGGGTGCATGTCTTGAAAGATACCCATGTCGGTAAGGGAACCTTTCACCCTCCTCTTTTTAAAAGACTTCTTTTGTTATGTATTTTAATTCACATACTATTATGTTGGGATATGTTCTTATATATCCTTATTGATTTAAATTTTATGTCCATGTGATGAGATACCATTTTATCTCTCATTAACTCATTTTCGGAATTTTGCACTGACGCCGTTAGGCTGTCAAATTTTTGCAAGGGAACTTCTTAACCCAAATTTTATTCTTTGGGATAAACATGTACTCCTTGAATATGTCGTTCTATGAATATGTGTGAATAAACTTTGATTTTGTTACACTTAATATCCACTTATATTTCATGTATTAATTTTTCACTCGTGATTATATAATTGATTTATCCTTTATCCAAGCATACCGTCTTTGTATGGGACTTCGTCTCAATCTCCATTCATTGAGGCATATTTTGTTTTATACACAACATTCTTTTATACGGTGTATAAACCCCTTTGACTTTTACAGTTATTCAAAAGAAATATTTTTTATATGAAGCGTTTACTAAACGACAAAAGGGATTGTTTTTGTCATATGTATGCAGTGACAACGACTTCTCCACCGCCATGACCATTATTTGAGTTTCAGTTTCCTCTACAATCCAAACCTTTTTTTAAAAGAAAAATAAATACCATGTTTTACATTTCTTTTATCTTTGTATTGAAAATGGGTTTTATAATGTTTTTATATCAATGTGTTGTGTTGATATCTTGTGATTTAAAGGTGGAAATGTTATGTTTCCTTTATGCATGTTTTATGTGATACGATTATGTTGAGGTTCTTGGGCATTATTATGAAGATGGGCGGTTCCGTGATAAACTAAGGGCGGGTGAGCCCGATATAGCTCTACAATGCATCGGGTAACGCGAATGAGTGAAACATTAATGTTTTTCCGAAGAGATTTAGGGAATATACTGGGGTGGGTATTCCAAACGTAACCAAGAGGGTTACTACCTATGTAAGAATGATATGAATGCCTTAAGTTACCTTTTATGTCTTATGATTTTTATGATTTATTCATTGTTTGATGAGGTATGTTAATGTGCATATGTTTTATGGGTAAAGTATGATTTCATTCTTATGTATATATGAACTCATGTTTCCTTTCCATATTTTTTTATAACCCTTACTGAGCTGTTTATGCTCATCCCATGTATTTTGAAATGTTTTCACAGGTCAAGGGAAAGGTACATTATATGATGATAGTGTCAAGGATGTTTCAAGAAATAATCCATCTTTTATTTTAAATATGTTTCCGTTGATGGGAAAAAATGAATACTATCTTTATGTAACCAATCTGTTTAAATTTGAAATGTAATGCAAGTTTTATGATCTAATTCTCTAAAACTCTAAACCTGAAAATATCCTCAATGTGTAATCTTGTAATAACTCAAGATTAATTAAGGTTTAAGGCTGGGGCCTTATAGTTGGTATCAAATGTCGGTTTAGATAACTTTAGAGGTTAGGGTATTCTTTAAGAATATGTGAAATTACCATAATGGTTAGCATTTCAGAAAGAGTCATAGTTTTAGATAAAGTGGATGAGTAAGTATATATTAGTGTTTATCTTCCTCATTAGTACATGATGGTTTTATTGATATACTCACATTTAACTTTTTGGTTTTAGTAAATGGTTGGATCTAGCAGGCACCACAGTAACAGTGGATGTGAAGGAAACTGTGACAGTTTTTTCAGAAAGAAACTGAATGATATGGGAGCTGCAATGAGAACTCTTGTGTTTATCCACTATCTAGAGTCATGATTGACCACCTAAACCTTGGTGATTTCTATAAGGAATCATATATGTGAGAAACAAATCCCTGTGGAACTATGAGTAATAATCATAAAGGTATGTGTGTTCAAAAACCAATGTGTCAAAGATGTGGAAAGAAACACCTAGGAAAATATTTCAAAGGGATAGAAATATGCTATATATGTGGAAATGAAGGTCATAAAGAAAGAACCTTCCATGGAAAAAGGAAGCATCCAGTTGACTCGAGGAAAGGTAAAGAATTTCTTTCTGAGGGATCAATTGAATGTTTTAAATGTGGTGTGCATGGTCATTATGCAAAAACATGTCCTATGAAGAAGTTTTGTGAATGGGATCACCAAGATCGTACAAATATTAGTTTACCAATATCTAATGCCATTCCGATTGAGGATGAAGAAACTGACAATGACCAATCAAAGGTATGGATTATTTCATAACTTTTGTTTTCCTATTTTGGAATCATAGTATATGATTCGTGATTTTTTTTGTAGGAAATAAGTATTTCAGAATAAGTTGGAAATGAATGGTTAATGTATTTTGCAGAATGTTGAAGGAGTAGGATGTCAACATATAAGGGATTCAAGAGTTATGGTGAAATTTTTAAGAGTATTAAGTCTATTTTGATGATGGGGTTATAGAAGAAGACTTTTTATAGTATGTTTAACCCTAATGTTTAATATATGAAAATATTATTCAAGGAATTGTTATCTGTTCTTTTCTGGACATAGTTATAAAGAACCATTTGGGTTTATATGATCCTTACTTTTGGGGTAATTATGGATTACTATATGTTATGATGGAAGTGAAAGGCATGAGATAAAATTGTGGTTAAATTATGTTATAGGTATTTTAAATTATTTTATATCTTTTTGGGGAATGATTTGAGAATTATATGGTTTGGAAAAAGGACAACACGCAGACCGTGTGACAACCCGTCGTGTTGGACAAAGCTGCGAGAATCGAACCCACAACCAAAGTGAAACTGGTATTTATCTCCTACCACTGGACTACGTGAAGTCCCTGGATAGTATGACTTATTCTTTTTAGTTAGGTGACTTTATGAATTAACAGTAATTTGATTTTGGGTAATTTATGAAAATGATTAACCTATCATAGAGGATATGTGATTAGGTAAATTACTTTTCAATACGATACTTTAAGAGCAGTTGATGTTGTTTGGAGATAAATGTTACGATTTAACTTGGAAGACTATGTGACTAAATCCTTCAAATATTTGGGTTTCAATATTAGTTTGGTTTACTTTGAAGAATTTTATGGACAATTGTTTATCAAATGGTCCTCGTTGAATTCTAGGTTTTGTTGGACAATTTTTGGAGATTAAGAATTGATTTTCTTTTTTATAAAGGGTTATCCTTTTTTGGATTATCTCTTCTTGTACTAACCCTTTTGGTTTTGGTTTTGGTTAGATTCTAAAGACATGGGAAGTACATAGTTCTCTTTTGTGGATTAGGTGTTTCCAAGAAATTGATTATAGTACTCTTAATGCGAACATGTCTTCCTAAATACTCATCTTTTGAAGATAATATGAGTTTGATTAAGGAATCTAGTAAAAGATGAAAGTATACATGACAAGTAATTATGTTTCATTATGATTTAGTTATGTTCAAAAATAAATTCCACAATGAAGAGTAACTTAAAACAAAAATGTCGTATGTTAACTTTTCCAACTGGGGAATCGAATACCGTTTAACCCATCACAAGTTTGTGATTTTCTTTTGTTTAACTTTCTCCTAGACATGTTTACTATCACTCTCCATCAGAACATGACCCTTTGTTTTTTCCTCCATGTCCATATTTTCATACTTGGAATCCTAGTATGGGTTAACTCGGGTGATCTTTGTAGTTATATTTCTTTATTTTAAAGTGATTGTTTTACTGACTCTTGTTCCGATGTGGGATTTTCATTGAAGTTTCCAAGCCCAATATTAAAAAATTGCGAGGATGCAATTCCTAAAAGGGGGGAAGGATGTAACACCCGAGATAAATAAAGAATATGACATTTTCATATTTATACATATTTTTGAATAAAATATTAATATTACTTTAAAGAGGACGCTATTCACGATGGCATACCCAATACACAACATTGAGTTTCTTGGGAATCTTGTGTTAAACTCTAATAATAAAATAATATTATTTTAAATAGTAATTAACGCCTAGACGTGGTAATGGCGGGAATGAACAGAACTAACTAAAAAATCATTATATATTTTTGTCAAATATTTTTACTCTTTACAATAAATTATATTGGATTAAAAATGCGAATTAATCCAATTTTAAGCGTAAACATTCCAATATTCTTTAAAAGGACGATTAACCGCCTTTTGATGGAGAACCTCTTTTAAATCCACTTTTTGACAATTTAATGTGTTATATTTGACAAAATAAAATTCTTTTTTAAAATATGGACATAAAAATTTACTTTGTGTTAATTTTTGGTATTTTTCCGAAAATGTTCAATTTTTAATGAATAGTGAAAAATGTTGTATTTTAATTCAAAACCACTTTTTAATCTAATTTATTTATATGATTAGATTATCTTTTGAATTGGTGTTAAAGTAAAATTAGCATATATTTTTACCATTTAATCCAATAGTGGTCGTTGGAATTAATTTCACTTTGAAATCGGACTTAAACTAGTGTCAATCTTTTGATACATTTTGTTTCATAAAAACACGCTATTTGTTTTGACAGCGGGAATTAATTATTAAATTAATTAATGCAACTTAAATGTTTTTAATTTTGTAAAATAGACATCATTTTTGAATTCGGAATATCAAATATAGCTTCGGGTAATTTTTTGGTAATTTTCTGAAAAACTTCAATTTTTGATGAATAGTGAAACCACTAAGTGGTACTTATAAAAACCGATTTTTCAGTTTAAATGAAATTTTTCCATCTCTCTGTTTTGAATTTCAAAAATCCGACATACATGGTTTTAATTAAGAAGTAAAATGTGGTTCAATGGGATTAGAATAATTTTTTGGTGAATAGTAACATATTAAGTTTTTAATCGCGATTAGAGGTAATTTGTGTAGTTTAAGGTAAGAATAATGTTTTAGTAAACTTAAATGACCTAGAAACATGTCCTACTTTCATTTTATGTGTCATGACCGTCCAAGAAAATCCATGGGTCAACTTGTGGAACCCATGGAGCCACTTTGGTGGGAAAATGACATAAATACCTTTTTATTTAATGTTAAAATAAAAATGACACAAACATGAGATGTTTTACTAAAACAATTTTTACATGGGGATATACAAGTAATTATTTTTACTATAAATAGTCATTGTAAAGATAAAACTATTTCCTAAATCATAGTATTTTTTTATAATTTTTAGAAATTAAATAAATTTAATTATTTATGACATCATGATGATGTAGAGATGACCTCATTATTTAATGATTTAAATAAAATGGAAAGATAATGTAATATCTAAGACCTAAACATGTCCAAAACTTTTTGGATGGGTTTATTTATAACCCTTATCACCTTATCCTCGAAACACATCAATTTGGGACCATTAAAATCTGAAACTCATTCTAAAATAAAGTAACATTTTTTTACATTCCAAGAGTGCCCCTCCTCTCCTCTTATAAAAGCCCCCCCCCACCTCTACCTCCTTTCCCACACTTCCAAAGCCTTTGGCTGGCCAAACCTTGACCATTTTGTCTCTCCACATCCCTATAAAACTCCATGAAGCCTCACTTTGGGCAGAAGTATTCCCAAGGAAGCCATTGAGCTCAATCCGAAGGGAGTTACCCGATTTTAAGGTAATGTCTTCATTTGTGTCCTTTTGTTTTATTTTGCTTCTCCAACCCCCTAAACTCTTTTTATTAATTTATTTTGTATCAAATACTGTATCTTCAATATACTAGTATGTTTTTATAAGAATTATTCGATCTACACTTACACACACCTACATCTAATGGTTAAAAAACATACTCTTTCTGTGGATGGTGAATTTCTACCTCCCGAAACGATGATTGTTCAACATTCTTCTAACACCTTCAAAGGTGGACATTAATATGATACTATATTTACATATGATATATAATATGTTTATGTTTTAATTAATCTTCTGTATTTTTCATTTATGGCATACCATTATGGTTTCCATTATGGGTAAACGCGATATCTTCATTTAGGGAAGTGCAGACTACTGCCCCCTCAAAGTGATTTGATTCGTTAATACCATATGTGGTACGTATAAAGGATATATTTAAGGATGTTATATATGATACCATACTGGAATTAAAATACTATTATGTATCATTATGTTTTAATTCAATTAAATATGAAATAGAAATGGAAGTAGCGTTCATACGTACGTACGACTTACTATCTCCATGAATGGTACATTTCATTTCTTATCTCAAAATGTTATGTACTATTATAAGTACATATATATAATGGATATATATGTAATATATTACATCTAAATTATGTATATCATTCTGGAATTATAACATATATATATCTCCCATTTTGTTTTAATTCCATTAATATGACAAAAAATGAAAGTAGTGTTCATGCGTACGTAGGGCCTACCGTCTCCATGAACGGTGCTTTTAATTTTTATCTCCAAATGCTATGGAATAGTATAAAATGAATATAAACTGGATATATATGATATTTAAAACATCAATACTATTCTGGATATGATGTACCTAGAACTACGAGGAAAATTATTTTCCAACAAGTTCAATTTTTGACTCATGTACCAAACATCGACAAAAACGTCTGATATGAACTCATATTTTTAACCAATTATTATAACATTAAAATATGTGATAGGAACTGAATAATAATCTTTATAGGAGGTCCTTAAGAAATTATAAATTGAAAAAATTTTATTATTCAGGAATATAAAGAAGCAAACAAGACAAGTTGGACTTGAGGTAAGGGATCCTACATCTCTCTTTCTTTTTAAGTACACTATTTTATGTCATTCTTTTTAATGCTCATATTTCTTGTTATTGTGATATTATTTTATATTAATCTTACTTTAATTTTTATTTTCATATGATGAGAGACTCTATTATCTCTCATCAATCCATTTTGGAAGTTTTGAGTGGCGCCGTTATGCTGCCGAATTTTCGTAAGAGATCTAACCTCTCTCTTTCTTTTTAAGTACTCTTCTTTATGTCAGTTCTTTTAAGCTCCTCTTTGTTATGTTGGGGGATGTTATTTTATATTAATATTTCTGTAAACATTATGTTAATATGATGAGAGATCCTATTTAAACTCATCAATCCATTTTTGTATGTTTTAAGTGGCGCCGTTAGGCTGCCGAGTTTTCATAAGGGATTTTTCATCTCACTTTTATTCCCATGAGATTTATGCTACATTTGCCACAATTTCCTTTGAGTGGTGTATGTACTGCCCATTATTTTACTCATTGTGTAATATAATTTCATTTATGAGTATTTACATCAATTTTGTATTGTCCTTCTTTCACGGGGTGCATGTCTTGAAAGATACCCATGTCGGTAAGGGAACATTTCACCCTCTTCTTTTTAGAAGACTTCTTTTGTTATGTCTTTTAATTCATATACTATTATGTTGGGATATGTTCTTCTATATCCTTATTGATTTAAATTTTATGTCCATGTGATGAGATACCCTTTTTATCTCTCATCAACTCATTTTCTGAATATTGTAGTGACGTCGTTAGGCTGCCAAATGTTTGCAAGGGAACATCTTAACCTACATTTTATTCTTTGGGACAAACTTGTACTCCATGAATATGTCATTCTATGAATATGTTTGAATAACCTCTGATTGATTTACACTTAATATCCACTTATATTTCATGTATTAATTCATCACTCATGATTATGTAATTGATTTATCCTTAATCCAAGGATACAGTCTTTGTATGGGACTTCGTCTCAATCTCCATTCATTGAGGCATATTTTGTTTTATACACAACTTTATTTTATACAGTGTATAAACCCCTTTGACTTTTATGTTTATTCAAAAGGAATCTTTTTTATACGATGAATTTACTAAACGACAAAAGGGAATGTTTTTGTCATACGTATGCGGCGACAATGACTTCTCCACCGTCGTGACCATTATTTGAGTTTTAGCTTCCTCTACAAGCCATAATTTTTTTTAAAAGAAAAATAAATACCATGTTTTACTTTTCTTTTATCTTGGTATTGAAAATGGTTTTTATAATGTTTTTATATAAATGTGTTGTATTGATATCTTGTGATTGAAAGGTGGAAATGTTATGTTTCCTTTATACATGTTTTATGTGATACGATTATGTTGAGGTTCTTGGGAATTATTATGAAGACAGGTGGTTCCGTGATAAACTAAGGGCGGGTGAGCCCGATATATCATTCCAATGCATTGGGTAATGTGAAGGAGTGAAACATAAATGTTTCTCCGAAGAGATTTAGGGAATATACTGTGGTGGGTATTCCAAACGTAACCAAGACAGTTACTACCTACATAAAAATGTTATGAATGCCTCAAGTTACCATTTGTGTCTTATGAATTATATGATTTATTCATGATTTGATGAGGTATTTTAAAGTGCCTATATTTAATGGGTAAATTATGATTTCATTATTATGTATATATTAACTCATGTTTCCTTTCCATATTTTTTTATAACCCTTATTGAGATTTTTATGCTAATCCAAAGTTTTTTGCAATGTTTTTTCACAGGTTAAGGGAAAGGTACATGATATGATGATAGTGTCAAGGAATTATCAAGAAAGAATCCATGTTTTATTTTAAATATGTTTCCGTTTATGGGAAAAATATGAATACTATCTTTATGTAACCACATTGTTTAAATGTGGAATGTAATGCATGTTTTATGATCTAATTCTAAAATACTCTAAACCTGAAAAGATCCTCAATGTGTAATCTTGTAATAACTCAAGATTAAGTAAGGTTTAAGGCTGGGGCCTTATAACATCAACATGCAGCTATCCCTTCGTCATACCATCAATGTATCAAATATTGTTTTGACGGTCAAATTGGGATATCATATGGTGATAAGTCCCCGTTCAAGACATGTTAATCTCAATACATTGAGGCGTAATTCTTTCAAATGATGGGAATGGTGAAATCCATAACAAGAGATATAACCAAATTTAATGCTCTATATGGTTTGGAAAAGATTCCATTATACCCATTTACACATGTGAGTACATATTATGTGTTTCCTATCAGTAAAATTGGCAGGATAGACCCAAATCAAAATACTCTTATGGAAACTTCCATTATTTCAATTATGGAAATCAAACCAGACAACAAGGGAGAAAGTGGTGATCCACCAAGAAATGATGAAATCTCAAATAGAGATATCTTAATTTCATCCGCGGAAATCCAGTAAGTCTATACTTCTCCGATCAGGCCAGAAGAAGTTATGGCAATGTCATAGGTTAATGATTATGTCGATTCTAAATCAATTATCTCCCCTATATTACACAAGGAAGACCTTTCATCATCAATAGGGTCAGAAATGGAATCTTCTTCTTCAAGATGTTCAAATTTTAACATCTCTTCTGATCATGGAAATTCTACTTCTATATCTACTATGCATGTAGAAACCAACGAAATGACACATGTTGAAGAAGAAGAGGAAGATCATAGGGATGCTCCTCCAGTATTTGAAAGAAGGTATCTCTACAACTGTGGATGAACTTAGAGAAATAAATCTGGGTACAAAAGAAGATCTATGCCCCACTTAAATTATTGCGGCCATGACTCTTGAAGAGAAAGAGATGTATATTTCTTATTTAAAGAAAAATCATGATATATTTTCTTGGAACTATACAGAGATTCCAGGGCTTGATCCTGATGTTTCCACTCATCGTTTGGGTTTTCCAGTAGAACATCGAGGATTCAAACAAGCCTCTAGAAGAACACACCCATCCTATGCTTCCAAAATTGAGGCTAAAGTGGATAATATTATCAGAGCTAACTTTGTCAGAGAAGTTCAATATCAAAAATGGTTGGCTAATATTTTCCCAGTGAAAAAGAAGAGTGGGAAAATTAGAGTTTCCATTGATTTCAGAGATCTTAATCAGCATTTTCCTAAGGATGATTTTCCATTAAAAATTACAGAACTCTTAATTGATGCAATAGCTGGCTATGAAGTACTTTCCTTCATGGATGGATATTATAGATATAATAAAATCTGAATTTCTCCAGAAGTTGATGAATCTATAACATTCAGATCCCCTCATGGTGTGTTTTTCTATTGGGTAATTCCCTTTGTCCTGAATAATGCCGGTGCAATATATCAGTGTGCCATGCATCGTATCTTCAAACCCTTTTTAGGGATGTTTATTGAATGTTATGTGGATGATTTGGTGGTTAAATCCAAACAAAGTTCTAATCACTTGGATGATTTGGAAATTATATTCCATAAACTTGGGAAACATAATTTGAAGATGAAACCCTTAAAATGTGATTTTGGGGTTACCTCAGGAAAATTTATCAGCTTCGTTGTACGCCATCATGGTATCGAAGTCGATCCTAAGAAGACAAAGTCAATCCTTGGTATGTCACCTCCTTGAAATTTGAAATAATTGATAGGAAATCAAGGACACTTACCCTATATGCAGGGTTTCATTACCAATTTGGCAGGCAAAAGTTTACCCTTCACAAAATCGATGAGGAAGGGAGTCACTTACAAGTGGACTGAAGAAAGTCAAGAACCATTCGATATTCTCAAGAAGTATCTCTTAAGTCCACCGGTGTTAATTCCACCTATTTAAGGAATACCACTTATCCTCTATGTGACAGCTCTAGAGCAATCATTGGGTTCCATTCTTGCTCAGAAGAATGATGCTGGGAATTAAAACTGCCTCTACTATCTCAGTCAGACTATGCTTGAAGCAGAAACCCGATACTCAAATATTGAGAAGTGCTGCCTAGAATTAATCTTTGCAGTTCAGAAGTTGAGACACTACCTACAACATTAGGAGGTCCAATTGGTATCTCAGAATAACCCTCTCAAATTCATCCATAGTCTTTCAATTATTATAGGATGTCTGGAAGGGTGGGAAGTTATTTTGCAGCAATTTGATATTCAATATGTGTCTCAAAAGGAAATAAAGGGCCAAGCTCTGGCTGATTTCTTTGCTGAACATCCTTTAGTATAAGATAAATCTTCAGATATTGAAATTCTTGATGAGGAAGTCTTTTTTATTCAGGATAGTCTTCCAACATGGGAAATTTACTATGATGGCACTTCCAAAAGTCCAACAGGGAGGAAAATGAAAAATCCTAAGTTCAACAAAGTTGGGTTAGGAATTTTACTCATTTCCCCAAAAAAGGAAGTGCTACCCAATTATTTCTCATTGTTGGAAGGAGGTACAAATAATGAAGAAGAATACAAAGCTCTCATCGCAGGCTTGGAGTTGGCACTTCAAGCACAAGTGAATCACTTAAAGGTGAAAGGTGATTCAGACCTAGTAATCAAACAAGTTAATGGGGATTATGCAATCTGAAAAGAAGAGTTAATCCTTATGTATGATTACGACAGAGAGTTAATGGAGGAAGTTCCTTCAGAACCGACTTTTTCTTAAGTCCCGAGATCACAAAATGCCCAAGCTGATGCATTAGATAATATATCCACAACTCTCTCAGATCCAAATCGGGATGAGAAAACCATCAGTATTTCCCACCATCGTACAATTTTACCTTATGTTCAAACAGAATAGAGGAAATCAATGAAATTATTCCCATTCCTATACAATATGGTCATTCTACAGGATGGATGACACCTATGAGGGAATACCTTAAAAATAGAACACTTCCACCTCATAGGGCCAGGAAAGAACAAATTCGGCGATGTGTGGTCAATTTTACTCTTTATAGCAGCCCTAATCAATTAGAGAAAATTCTCTACAGGCGTGGTTTTGATGGAGTTCACTTCAGGAGAATTGATGGCGAAGAGACAATGGATGTCATGAAAGAAGTGCAAGCAGGATTCTGTGGTGCCCACTAGTCTGGACATAGACTATCTGACCAAGTTCAAAGACTTGGATACTTTTGGCCTTCAATGATACAATATTGTGTTCATTTCACAAAGAAGTGTCATTCATTCCAAATACATGCTGACTTCATTCATCATCCCCCATAGTTGCTTCATACAGCTAAATACACTTTTCCATTTTCCACATGGGGAATGGATGTAGTGGGACCCTATTGTTCAGATATATCCAAGTAGTTGAAGTATATTCTTATTGCTACTGGATTCTTTGTCAAATTGGCAGAGGCAATACCTCACAAAGAATTCAGTTCTAAATGCAATTTTAGCATCATCATGTATAACATTATTACCAGATTTTGTGTCCCTCATACCATACTGACGGATAATGGCACCAACATTTGTTCATCTGAGGTGAGGAATTTGTATCAAGAATCAAACATCAAATACAATCATTCATCTCCATATCATGCAGCGGCGAATGGACAGATCGAAGCTTTCAACGAGACTCTTTCAAACATACTACAAATGATGGTGGATAAAGATATGATATCAAGGCCTGAAAAACTCTTTCCTGATTTATGGGCTTATCGAACCACCACCATCACTGCAACGCAGTCAGCTCCATATTCATTGGTATATAGAACGGAAGTAGTCTTTCCTATTGAGGTTCAATTACCATCACTCAGAGTATCCATTTTTCATCAGTCATCTATAGATAAACAATCTCAAAAGCGATTGGATGAATTGGAACAGTTAGATGAGAAAAGGTTGTTCACTCTGCACCCCATGGAAGTCTATCATAATCGAATAGCATGAGCTTTCAACAAAAAAGTTATTCTTTGTTCATTTGTTCAGGGAGAATTGGTATTAGTTCTCAGAACTCCAATGATACCTAGAAATAAACCTCCCAAGATGGAGCCAAAATGGGAATCAACTTATTCAATACATAATGTCTACTCCAATGGAGCATATTCTTTAATCTAAATGGATGGAGAACACATCACTACTCCAACCAATGCAAGATTTATGAAGAAGTATTTTGTGTAGAACAAATACCCTTTCGTCCAGTAAGACGTTAAACTGCCACATCCACAGTCCATGCATTTGACCATAAACTATTTTCATCCCTTTTGTCCAGCAAGCCGTTAAACTGCATCATCAATTGTCCACGCATATGAACATAAACTATTTGCACCTTCGTCCAACATGACGTTAAACTATGACATCATAGCTACATGATGATAAACTGTACAGAAGTCCCTTATGTCCATCATGACATTAAACAGTGAAAAAAATACCAAATATGTCTAACATGATGTTAAACTGTATCTTCTTTGTCCTTACTGCATGACATTAAACTGCACAGTCCCCCTATCATCCAACATGACGTTAAAATGTATTGTCCCCATTGTCTTAGCTATAGGACGCTAAACTGTACAACACCCTTATTGTACAAAATTACACAAAACTATGTTCACGGCCAACATGACATTAAACTGTGTCCCTATATTTTTCCTACATGACGTTAAACTGTATTTTGTCCCTGCTACACGATACTAAACTGTGCAGCACCAATAGTCCTCATTTCAAGACTTTAAACTGCATAGTCCCTTCATATTTCCTACATGACATTAAACGATGCATCGTTAAGGTTGTTGCTACCTATTGTTTCTCACACCGAGTATGACTCACATGATCTTAGAGTAAACTTCAGCCATAACACCCTCTCTGGGCCGCTAACCATGCGTAACTCCCAACACAATTTTTTAGGTCATTGTCCCCAAGAACAAATTGATCACTAATTCATTCTTTAATTGAACTATGTGGACTTTGATCCTTGCCTTCTATGCTGGGTACGTCGGCAACCACCTGAGGTTCAAGTCCAAAACCAATCTCTTCACATCGGTTAACCTCCATCTAATACGATGTTGATTCGTGAAGCCATCCCTAGAATCAATCTCCTCACATTGGATCACCATTGTCCTTGCTACATGACGTTACACTATACATCACATTTGTTCTATACGACAATAAACTAAAAAATTCTTTGATACCCTCACCTAAGAGGGAATCATTATTTACATTGATCTTCAATTATGTTATATTCCAAAGACTAAGTGCATATATGGCAAAACCCAAAAAATTTATCTTGGGTCATACCATCATTGCACTAAAGTCCCCTTCACCCTTCACTTGTACAAACCAAATATGTATAGAGGGTATTTTTAGAGCTACGTGAGGCTTGATTCCCATCTTTATCAGATACATAGGAACATTCGATCATCCCTCGAATCTAGCCCCAAGTATTTGGGCCTAACCCCAAATTTTACTTTCAGTCCCCTGGCTGAAAAGTCCCTATGAAAACAGACATTGTGTATTCATTATTATGGTCTGAATTCCATGACCCTAAACTAAGATTTTCCATACTTTCGTCCCACATGACGTTAAAATGTATTTCAAGGACTACGTTTGGCTTGATTCCCATCATTATGGGATACATAGTGAAGTCCATCATCTCAATTCAGGACCCAGCCACAACCTGATTATGGTTAGCATTGATCTATGTATCGCTTTCATGAATTGGACGATACCCTTTTTATGTGTTATACTCCTAACCTTAAATACTTCCAGATCTCCAGAACCCTTTTCTTGACTTCTGGTCACAAAATTTCCAATTTTTGAGAGTTCTTTTTCCCGACTATGCAACACATTCTCTTAGGCGGCTTTGCATAAATAGTCTACATAACAAACTTTTCAGCCAATGGATACTATTATTTGCCTATGCAGCCAATTGCCTTAGGTTTTCTTGCATAATTCAACCCCCTAACTGGGTTTTCAAATAATGTTAACTTCATTCTTGTAAGGAAAGCCTCTTTTTTCCTTATATTCCTTGATGAAAATATGTAGGGATCTGCAAAAAAATAGTCATCCTTAACAAATTTGTCCCATACTCTTTTTCATGATCTGAAAGTATTCAAATCTATGGTTTATATTTCCCTTACCTACGTTTGGGTTAGACCTTTGTAGGAGTGGCATTCATCCAGTTCGTAGACAATCTTGTTTGGGAAATATCTTATCTATCTTCAAGTACCTCATTTCATTCAGCAAACTCTAATCTTTTGAAAATTTGAATCCCCACAAACTTGCACTGGCTTTTTTGTAATAGAAAAGTAAATTTCTGAGTTCTTTTTCTTGACTATACAACATGTTCCCTTAGGCAGCCTTATATAAGTAGTCTACATAATGGACCTGTCAGCCAAAAGATGCTACTATTTGACTATGCAGCCATTTCCCTTAGGTGGCCCTGCATAATTCCACCCCCTAACGGGTTTGTTAAATAGTGGTAACTTCATTCATGGGAACAACTTCTTCTAATTCCTTTTAGCCATTTTTCATATCATTCCTCATATTCAAAATTTCTTAAGACCTAATTTACATATTTTCCCTCATACATGAACATAGTAATATGTTTGTAGATAAATTTTCAAGGAATTGAGTCAATGTTAATCCATTCGGTCAAAGCTATTTCAACCGTAAACATTGGCCTTTTTATGTCCGACGTGCATGACGTTAAACTTCCCACAAAAGACAAGGGAACTCTGAACAAAATTCATGTCCCAGCTCACTAAACAAACACCTTGTATGATTTAGATAAACATTGAGCAATAGAAAGAAGCAATGTTTGTAGGGTTGTTTATAATAATCCAAGAAAAAATCAAACTATGCTTACTAGGCGCATTAGCATAGGTAAAAATTTAAAGCAGGTAGCAAATGAAGGCATGCCAAAATTATGGAAAATCAATGTGTTTTTTATTGATGCACAATAGTTAGAAGAACATCCACATATTAGAGTCTCTTATGTTTTTCAAGAATTACAAGAGGCTTTCAACATAACTCGTCATTTGATTTACGACATCTTGATCTTCATCAGCAACCACTTGGAATTCACTCATTCAACTGGATAAAATAAGAGATGCAATGATACCATCTCTTATTGGAACAATTGTAAAATATTGTTCTTGTGTGCGGTTTGAGAAAATTTTCTACTGATCAAATGGTTACTCTGTTTCCATCCAAGAGACTTGGAAGATGGATACATAGATTTGAGAATGGGGCATTGGAAGTATAGAGCCATTTGATGAGAGTAATCTTTTCAGATATTGTTTCTAATGTCCTGATAGTCTTCTCTCCATCAACTGGCAGCGGGAAACATATCAGCCCATGGTTTTCCATTTTCTTATCTACAAGAAATGGCATGAAGGAAAAACTTGAACGTTCACACCATTGTTTCTTATATTAATGCACAACATAATCGAAATAGACGTATAGTAGTGTGGATGCATCTTGGGCATATAGTTCTTTTCCTCTAGAATGATGACTTCTCACAGATTACCATAGCCATACAGAGGTAGATAAATGCACTTTGGGAAGTCAAGGTGATACTTCTTCAGATACTTTTCCAAATCTGGGAAAGTTATATCGCAAAAAGTATAATAATAATGGCCAATGATGCTCATTATATCATCAAATCGCTTTCTAGCCAGTTCATCAGCCGTTCCGATTCTCTTGGGAGCAATTTAATCTGCACAAAAGTTGAATAATTAACCCTTAAGTAAGATGATTTTTCATAAATTTTGTGATGAAAATTGAAAAAATAGCTAAGGAATTAAGGCACTCAAGTCCCCAAGATGGCACATATGTATCAGTGTGTCGTGCATGTTTTGGCATGTAGGTATCACCGTGCAAGTCCAAATACCTCTACAACAGCGCAACAACAACGAAATAGCATAAAATAGAGCAACCTTCACAGAAAGGGAAATTTGCGCGATGAGAGCTAGAATTTCAGAAATACAGGTACATTGCGTGAGGAATGACCACCTATATATAGGCAAGGCTACACCTCGGCGTGAAGAAGCCTGCGCAGATCACCCTAGTGCGCCATCATTTCTACGCCCAACAATTGTGCACCGTAAGTTCCATGGTTTTCTTCTTTACCTCATAGTCACATCCTCATTTATTTCAGATCCAACTTTTAGGGGGGAATTTTGTTGACGCTCATTTCTGTCACAAAGTCTAACAACTAAAAAAGGGAAATTCCTTAGTCCAAAGTGATTCATACTTTAATGAAACATCAAAAATCGAAAAAGGAATGAAGAAGGATTTCCTCCCACTTGGGTTGCGAAATTTTAACCATGGTCACAAAAGTATACTTGTTCGCCGCATAGTGGTCACACAGGTGACTTGCACACCCTCTTTGAATTTCTCCCATGGTATTCACCAGCCTATAAATACCCCTTATAGGCCCCCCATTTAAAGACGAAAAAATTCAAAAAACTCATATTCGAGCTCTGGTCACCCAAGTCGCTTCTAGAAGTCTTCTGAACACTTCTATGGTAATTTCTTACTATAATGGTAGGTATAAAAAGGGGGAAAAGGCCTATGTGTTGAAACTCAACAACACTTGCACGCCTATGTGGCCGGCCCTTATAGGGAAATGGACACCCTTACGCACCTCCATACCCTTTCAACAAAACTTGTGCGCCACTATTTTGGAATCCTAGAGGGATAATACAAAGGGATTGACCCAAGTCACTCCCAAGTATTAACCTAAGGGTTAACCGTCGCACAAGTACCCCTATGTCGCGCAAGTATACTTGCATGACCAGAACATGCATTCCCATGTAGGACCTATGCACCCACTTTTTTTTGGGTGCCTCTCCTGGCCATTTCAACCCTCTTATGCCTATCCACCTCTCCAATTCAATATCCAACCTTCATAACCCTCATTAAAGTCATTTCTTTTGGCATGGCTTCCTTATTGGATTCCTTATCTGAAAGGAATTCGGTAGAACATCTCTCAAAACCTAGTGATTTACATATATTTATGTCACTAAGGTTACAGATTTCATTCATTCAATCTCATCCTTTAAGATGAGATAATCCTTAATTTGGGCCTCCTTTTCAGGTGTAAGCCCCAATTCAACATTTCTTAATTTGGGCACCCTTCTCAGGAGTAATCCCAAAGTCCCCTAAACCTGGGCATCCTTTTCAGGAATAAGCCCCCATCACAATTTCCTAACCTGGGCCTCCATTTCAAGAGTAAGCCCCAGTCCAACTTTTCTGATTTGGGAATCCTCCCTAAGAGTAAGCCCCAAATCCCAAATTCCCTTAACCTGGGCCCCCTTTTTAGGAATAAGCCTTAGTCATAATTTCCTAACATGGGCCTCTTTTTTAGGAGTAATCCCCAGTCCATGTTCCCTGATTTGGTCATCCTCCCTAAAAGTAAGCCCCAAATCCCAAATTCCCATAACCTCGGTCTCCTTCTAGGGAATAATCCCCAGTCATATTTTCTCTTAAGCAGTCTTAAAATCTTTTGAGATGGGCTTCCTTCTCCGGAATAAGCCCCAGTCACAAATCCCCTCCTAATTTGGGCATCCTCTATAGGAGTAATCCCCAAGTTAGAGCATTAAAATCCCCATAAAGCTCATATACCTTTATGGACCTTGTCTTCTGGATTCTTCCCTGATGTAAATCCTAATCTTCATTCATCTGGGCAATCATAAATACATAATCCCCACATCATTTTTTTATAATTACCTCTTTTCATGGTATAATGGTCTGATTTTACTAATACGTCTTGTTTCTCACATAGAGCATTGAGTCACGTGAGCTAAGAGTGTAAATGTAGTTATGAAATCTTTTTTTGAGCCATCGAACATGCATAAACCTAATACTTCTTTACTCGAACTATGTGGGTTCTGATTAATTTTCCAAAACAAACGATACCTAGGTAGCCCATTTGCGGGTATGATCCCAAATATAAAATAATTCATGTCCTTCTGAATGACAATAATAGTTAAGTACCCCACTGAGTGGCTTTAAAACTAGTATGGTTATCATAATAACTAAGAGATTTCTATATAATGTGTTTGAGGATACCATTGACCAAGAATCTCTAACAAATATAGATGATTCTCTATTGATGAAGAACCTCGAATACATATAAAAGATTCTCTAAATCTCATACATACTAATCACTGATTGTCAGATCTAAAGGAATGCCCATTTTCATACTTGGTAATGTAATAAGGATTCATGAACATACCTTAATTCTATAAAGAGAGTCTTGGAGTAGAAAATAATTCATCTCAAAAAGGTATGATGAGTCCGACCTCCCATCCTCTCGACAAATGCAAATTCATAAGTCTCATCAGTTCATAACTAATGAGAACCTACCTTTGGTAAGTAGTTCCAAATGGATATGGAATCAATGGATGATTCTGGTTCTACGAACAAACCCGTTAGAAACTGCTTGGAATGTTTGAATCATAAATCAATGAGGTCATCCCCAATTCTAGAGGAAACAACATATAAAAATGGATTAAATAGCTTTTTAACACCATCATGTTATTCAAGCTACTAATACATATTCTAAATAACATAATCCTTGTTCGAAAACTCGTGGAATAATTTATCAAACAAGAGGAGTAGACATTTATACCAAAATTTCAATATTTTTAACAAAATAAGTCATATGACATAATTTTCATGAAAAACCTTTAAAACCAAGGTTTCATAGCATAAAATATCATATAGATAAGGATAGAATAGAATGATAATGATGAAACATAATTGATAAAGTCTTTTTTAAGGGATATCCTACCTCAATTCATTGGTGTAATGGAAACGCAAAACCAAAATCACCATATGAGGGTTTAAAAACCATAAACCTATGATGACCGTCACCAAATGAAAAAAAACACATAAAAATCATGGGATAATAGAACCCTATATCTATCATTACTAGGGGAGATTATAAAACCACGAAATAATGAAAGGAGTAAGAAGAGGGAGGATAATGGAGAAAGAATATCACCTTTCAACTAGAAAACTCTTCGTATTCCAATAGATATATACCCATAGAGAAAAAGTAATTGCTTAAAACTTCTAGTAGATTCTCCAAAGGTGTGGATGAACCATGGATAGAATATTTATATGAAAAACAATACTAATTGACTGATGTATGTGTGAATCAATTTACCTTCACAATTCTAGAAGATTTGAGGTAACAAGAGAAATTTCACCTCAATCTGTGACTCATATGACCTCCAAAGAGGGAAAATTGATAATTGGGGTTATTATAGTGATATTTAATTCGAGTGTGATAAGGAATAACCGAAATCTGTTTAAAATTTTATTAAATATAAAAGAACCAAATTATAGTTTTAAAAATTGATATGGGCCCATTGGCTGGCCCAATACATTAATAAGTTACCCCAATTCACCATGATTGTGAATTATTAAGTTGTCCAAAAGGATATATTGGTTTGTATATGACATGGGATAAAATGTATTAAGTGGAATGGGTTAAAACTGTTAAATAAAAGAGTTATAAAAGAATCAAATTTGGATTTTAAAAATTGAAATGGGCTCACGGTTGGCCCAAATCATGAAGTAACCAACCTCTCTCAAAAAACTCCTAAACAAGAAATAGGGAACCCAAATTAGGGTGATTAGACTTATATGGAAGTTAAAAAATCCAAATTAATATCAACCAACACCCATGAAATGAATCTGGATTTTAAATGAACCAAATCAAAACCAAGATAAGAAATGAAAAAAAAACTTATGTGACATGGAGAAAGGGGTGGACTAAGAGAAAAAATAGATAGGGGAATATATAGGTTAGATTATTATTACGGTATTATTTTCCATGGGACCCATTGAAAATACTAACCACCTATTAATTAGGGGAAGTTGTTTATAAAATATTTTCAAGAGGAACCATCACAAATACTAACCTACTAACATATTTTTTGTGACAACATTGATCTCCCTTCACAAATACTAAAAAACATCAATATTGTATTAACGATGGATATAAAATCCCTTCACAGATACCCTTCCAATGGTTTGGCATGAAACTCATTCCAAACCATTTGTAATAGGAACAATATTCTGGTTCCAATAACTAATTAATTTCACTGAGATTAGAGTCTCATCACAAAAAGGCCCTTCCATCATTCTATTTACGACAAGACCTTTTTCGGTCATAAATAACCACTGAAAATATCAACTTTTTCAACAGTGACAACATTCACCCCCCTACCATCTGTTTTCACTATCCAAAAAAGACTAAAATTTTACGTTGGACACAACTTCCATTTTATAACATCAGAATTTTTTCATCCTAACGTTTCTATTTGAATTATATGAAGTACATATTTTAAATGTTGCATAAGTTCGTTTGAGAATTATTTCTACATCACAATTAGTAATGAATTATAGTTTTCCAAAAAGACATTGTAAAAGAGAAAAAATAAGGTTTTAGAGACACTGAGAGGGTAATGAAAATTGATATGTTGACAACTACTTGATGAATGTGGTAAGAGTGGGAAATGTATTAATAAAATTTTCAAAGACTATAAATCTAATAATTTAATCTGAAGAAGTGAAAAAAATGATCTCAATCAATCATAATGTTATTTATATTTTGAATTCAACTGTTATTTGAACTATGTTCCCATTGAATTTATCACTTTTTTTCTTGACTCAAGGGATTATATAATGAAAAATAATATCTAATATATGAATATTAAGTCATGAAATTTGACTAAATAGTACACTTTTATTAAAATTTTAAATACATAAATATGTTAAGTGGTACAACATGGTGTAGTCCAAGAGAATCATCATACCCCATTTTATGAAATCATGAGTGAAGTAGCCTATATAATAAAAAATAAAAAGGAGAGTATATTCAATTACTTTTTGTTTTTAACTATCTTTTACCACGTTTCTATAGAGGTTTCATTTTACAAAAATAATAGTTTATTAATAACTCTCACATAACATGTGAAATCCAATGAGGAATTTTTTATTCTCAATAAAAAATATTATCATGTTTATGAATAATAATAAAGATTTATTTATGAGATAGTAATGATTAATGATGTAGATATAGAAGTGATAAATGATTTTAAAAAACCAAAAAAAACATCAATGTATGTCATCTATAAACAACTAGATGCTAATGGTAAGAGAAAAAAAGATCATCATATTTATTATTAAGAGGTAGTGGAAATACATTAAAATCATTTTTGAACTATGAAGAGGGAATGTGAGGAATGGGTGAAAAATAATAAATACTAGAATTACGGTTTTAATAATTAATATATAGATTTTCATGTCAATGTGAAAAATTTGGAAGTCACCCTTTCAAAATCATCATATCTGTTTGTCTGTATGGATGACACTACATTATATTTTTATAAGAATATTTCTTCAATGAAGAATAAAAATTAATTATGAAGACCATAAAATCTCCTAATGATTAACCAATAACATGTATATGGAGAAATATATCCCATAGTTTTAATTATTCTAGTAGAACTATTTTAATAAAATATTACACGATAAATGTAAAATTATAGAGTGCATTTTATGGATTTTTTATAATTCTAAACAGTTGTCACTTGTGGATGTGATAATTTATGAGAAGGGAAACAACTTATACCAAAAAATAAATACTATTGAAACTACATAAAAATAGAAAAATTATAAATCATTCCAGACATCACCTACAAAAAAAATTAATGAGGCATGTTGTCCATATTTTGTTTTGTTAAATATTTGGACAAAATGATATTATGTGATAAATTAAAATTCCATTATATAGAAGCTAAATAAAACCTAAATTTGGAGGATAATAGATTACTCTAATAATATTACAACATTCAAAAGAGATAATTCATATAATTTTAAAATTATATTAACAGGAAGCTAATTTGTGACCCCAAATAACTTATTTTTTTAGTTCAACAATGGTGTTAACTTTTTTAAAGAGTAATGGTTTCTAAAAACCATTGAAAAAACATTTGTTTACATGAATTGAGTATCCAAATATAAAAAGATGGTGGTGATAAAAGAGGATACTAATTCCAAGAGGGTTATAAATAACAATATTATTGAATAATTTTCTACCATGAATATAGAAAACATTGTAGGATCGGATTTCAAGCCAAAGTGGTGATACCTCTTATATAAAAAATCTCTATAACATGGACCACTATAATATGGACATAAATATCATGATGTATGTGATAAATCTAGAACCTAAAAATGAATCCATCCTAGAATAAGAGAGATTAGTTGGTTTGGCTATTTAAATCCATAATGAAGAGGTTAAGAGGCATCCTAATAATGGAAATTTTAAATTTAAAGATGTGTATGGGAGGAACAATAAGGAATGACATATTGCAACTATGTTTTTTTCTATTTTATAGAAAAATGAAGAACGCAAAAATGTACTGATTTCTCTATGTTCCAAATCTATTTCTATAATAGAGGATTACATAGTCAATAACTATGTTTGGAGTATACCCAAAGTGTTGTGTTAAATTTTCATGCTCCCAAGAAAATGGATAAGAATGTCGATTAATTTGATGAAAATAGAAATTATCTATTAGATAATGTCATCAAGCCTTTATAGATATTAAAAAATAAAAAATAAAAAATAAAACCATCCAATTAATTGAAGAAAAGAATTTTAAATTCAATAATGTATAACACATTAAGAGTTATAGATACAAAACTGGAGAAAAGACTAGATTTTTTGGGTTAGGAAACAAGTATCTATCGAGTTTCTCACATCAAAGTGTTATTAAAGACCAGTTTGTTTTAATATTTTAGTATTTTTTCATCCAATAAGATATAATTATTGGTAAAAAATTAACTCATGATGATTGATGTAAATACCACTAAAAAAAACATTCATCATGTTGTATTGAAAATGTTGCCTCATTAAATTAGAAGTTTCGAGTATTATCAGGTGGTATAATGTCTCATGTTCTATAATTAATTCATGGAGAAAATAAATTTAATTAATATCAACAAAGATAATGTGTAAAAATAATACCTTTTAATGTATCTATCAAATATGATAACCTTCTATTTGTTAATAAATTCATGATAAATATGGAATTCATTGAGATTCCATAAAAATGAAGAAGAATTTTAATTTTCACATTACTATAAATTGTATGACTCTAATTATATATGATTTTAAAGGCGAAACTATTTAAGAAAATAGATGAAATAAATTCATACACATGATAAATATTGATTTGATCGTTCATGTTAAGTTTAGGATCATTCAGTTACATGAATATTAGTTTTAATGTCATCTATAAAGTGAATGTTTGAGTTCGTAATATATTTTTTCAAGAATAAATTATTATTTATTATCTAAATTTCTTACTCTTTTTATCTACATCAGGTTAGAAATTATATACATAAAACATATAGTTTATGTAAAATGATAAACATTATGTCATTACACCCATATCTCAAGGATATTGATTTAATCACTTTGGAAAAGGGATACCATGAAATGGGGATGAAAACATTTGGAGAAGATTTTATGTTGTGGAGGGAAGATGTTCTATTATACCCACAATGTCAATATCAGGGAGAAACCTTTCCATCATATTATTTATTACCAATAAAGTGTAGAAGAGTTACAATGATATTAAGAGTGAATTTGGCATTGAAAAAAAAATAATGGAGGATATTGATGTCCCTAAAAGATTGTAAAGTTTTTTGTCTTTTTTTATTAACAGGTCAGTAGAGTTTTACAAATAGAATTCAATATAAGGATATATCTGGTTTTCGAGGAAGTGTTCACCCAATGGAGTTGATTATGTTTTCCCATCATATAAATGGGAAATAATGTATATGAATCTTGTTGGAAGACTATATATCACAAAACTAGTGTTATGGTGCTCATAGAAAAGAAAAATCATATGTTGTATGGAAGGTGTTTTCTATTAAAGCATCAAAATAATTTTATGAACAACTTGTTTTTATTAGATTCATGATCTAGAAAACATTAATAAGATTTATTTTATTTCATTATAATCCATCCTTATGCAACATATAATTAAATATACTAAAATTAACAGGGGAATAAATGTTTCTTTTGTATTGGGAATAAAAATTTCATTGAGGGAAATAGAACATAGTGAGATCGTAAAAATACTATATCATGTGTATTCAATTTACATAAAAAACTTTAGAGATGAATTATAAGTGTTTTTAATTATTATAAAAATATCTATTGTTATTTGAATCAATTGTGAGGTTATTTTATGAAATTTATAATATTTGATATTATCTGAGGTGACCATGAAATTATTTTGAGAAATTATAGAATTTTGGGTAGAGGCTAGAAATGTTTTAATACAAGGATCATATCATATTTAGTAATTGTAAACTATATTGATGTAATTTTTATTAAATTAGAAAATCACAATTTATAATTTTAATTATAGTCATGACTAATTTTTATTCTCTTTACATGTCTACTAAAAATGTTTCTTTGTCTTAAACTATGTACGAGTCACAATTGTTTCTATATGAGTGATTTCTGAACTACATACTGTTATCTGAAACTGTGTTTGATTCATTGAGAACTAATTACAAATAATTGGACCATTTTTAGGAGTAATTAAAATATATTTTAGTATATATAAATGTCATCAATGTATCATTTTTCATATCAGTGAGTTAATGCAGAATATAAGTCATATAAAATAGAATGAAACACAACCATGGGAATGAAATACCATTCTCGTAAGCTATTCTCCAACTTATATACTCCAAATCATCCTTGAAAAATCCAAAAACAATGACTTCAAATGTAATTTGGTGATCACATGGGATTTCTCATAATGATAATATTTCAAATAAAAAAAATATCATGCGAAATAAATATTCCATGATAGATATGTGTCCAAAAAAGTATTAAAAACTAGGAAAAAAAATTAGGAATATGCACGAAATCCAGAAATATTGATGATCACCAATTCTATTAGCATTACATGTAACCATGAAATATTAATTTTTTCTAATTATATTAACAAATATATAGGTAATGGACTATATTAAGGTATATATAAATATATCATCATTAATTTTTATAATTTCATCCATAATCCATTGAACCATAATGTTTCAATGATTACATGAAAGAAAAAAAATAAATGTAAATAACACACACACACACAGATATATATATATATATATATATATATATATATTGGGACCATAAGAATATACATCCACAAAAATTACTTGTCAACATAGTTTCCATCAAACACAAACAGATAGTAAACTGATAGGATCTGACATTACTCAACAGACATAGGCCCCACTGAGACTGGTACAATGCTTAAAATGACATCCTCTTCCAACAAAAAATATGATAGGAGTAAGAAACTTGTACTAAGTAGAAATATCCCACATATGGGAGGAATTATCCTAAATAATAAATATAAGTGTGCATCTCAATGTAATTCATAACCCTGTAGGATAAATAATGATGTGCTATCATAATAAGAAAAAAAATATTTTAATAACATCTAGAATAACTGAAGTGAAACAATAGAAGATAAACCCATTGTATGAAGTGGAAAAACGCATTCCCAATAAGAATTTAATGGATTCCGACCCTAAAATTTGTAAATAATTTGGGTATCTACTACCAAATAGTAATACCCATCACCACTTACAATCACCTTCAACAACTAAAAATAAACTCCACCTATACCAGGAGAACTAAATTCACCATCATGAAAATTTATATCAACATAAGATAAATAAATTGTTGTTAAAATACAATGAATTATGTGCACAAACTTACCTAGTAGATTTCCTTCAAAACCAATGGGGAATAAATAGTAATTAATATTTATCACATTCTAAAAGATGAGTATGGGAGAAGAAACCAACATAAATATATGATTTTAGAAGGTCCTGTGGAGAAAAAAATAGAGAAATTATGATATCAAAAACCATTTAATAGTAGTGATTCTATATTAAGATCAATGAGTAATTTTTGTATAACAAAAAGTAATACAATTCTACCCACCTATGAATAGTTATGGGTGACAAATACTAGCTAATATAATGTCATATTCACGTGGGTCTTGTCCCAAAAATTGTGGGGGAAAGACACCTGAACTAATCTCAATTATTAAGGTGTTTCACTCCAAAGACAGAATATACATTCTCCTGGGTGAGAGCACGAGGGGGGTTCCAATTTCACCTATACAAAGGAAGTCGGCGACCAATACCCTAAATTTACTATGTCTTATGGGATTTCCTACCTTTATTTCTCTTAGGATATCATAATAGAATCAAAATGTAACAAACCATTTGGAAAGGTGTGAAAATATTTCTCAATATCATGTATTATCTTTGATCAAATATCAAAGGTCAACATTATTACGTAGTGGAAATTTTACTCAAGAATGACCGCTTTTATGTCCAATCCCAAGTCTCAATGAAGTTGATATGTGGGGATAAATATTCTAATAAATGTAAATGGATTTTCCCCAAGAGAAAATGATGTGAACATCCATATCCAAACCCAGTCCTATCCTTCAACTCCACTTGTCTTATAGATATTCTTGTACATTGAATGTCTTATATGGAACACAATGGTTGGGACATCATAGGGTCGTAAGAATGCCCCCTATATGTACATAAATTCATGGGCTGAGAAACATTAAACATGGTCCCTCCACATATCCATATGATACTTAATTATACTAGAAACTATAACCACTATACAATGAATAATAATCTATGTTATTTATTATAGAAAACATATTATGTAGTCCAGAATTTACCGAACATGGATGCATTCTTGTCAATCATTTATGTTTCCCCCATTCTCATGATCAGCGAAACCAATAATGTAACACCCCTAGATTTTATGATATATATTCCCTTTAATTTCATTCATATATTGTGTTGTACACTACACCATGATTATCTTGCGCTATACGCAACACTATATTTGCTAGTAGTATACGTAATACTATTTTTAGACCGTGTTACACACAATTTCATGTTCTTTTGATAGTAGTTATTCTATGCAACATTGAGTGTGTATATATATATATATTCAATGTATAAATGAAATATGGTTGTATTCTATTATATGCAACAACAAAGGAGTCTTGCACTACACGCAACCCTGACTTGGCTTGCATTATACGCAATCGCGACCTTCCCCGATAGCGTGTGTAGTAAGCAATACCGGGTTTCACGAAACAACGATATATGTTATAATATTATTATGGACTAGTAATTATATATAGTATTGACTAAATTCTGAATTTTATAACATTGTTATTCATCTTACACATTTTCTAAAACATGGTATGAGAACTAAATAAATTTTTCGGGTAAAATAAGTATTTTTAAAAAAATGCAGTTTTGACGCCTTTTGATGGCGCACCAACATTGAATCTAGTTTTTGACATGTTTATAAGTTGACTTTGAAAAAAAAGAATTATTCCTTGGAATCAGGATATAAAAATTTAATTTGGATAAATTTTTCATATTATTCTAATAACTTTCATATTTTAATGAATTGTAAAAACACGGTATATTTAAATTAAAAACAAGTTATTTCATCGAAATAATTTATATGGTTAGATTATCGTTTTAATTTTTTTAAGTTTTAATTAGAATATATTTTTACAATTTAATCCAATGTTGGTCATTGGAATTAATTTCACTTTGAATTTGGATATAGACAAGTGTCGATCATTGAATAGTTATTGTTTCTTAAAAACACGCTATTTGTTTTGATAACGAGAATTAATTTTAAAATTAATTAATGCCACTTCTATGTTTTGAATTTGGAAAAAAAGACATAATTTTTTAATTGGGAATATCAAATATAGCTTAGGCTGAATTTTTGGTATTTTTCTGAAAAACATCAATTTTTGATGAATAGTGAAACCACTTAGTGGTAGTTAAAAAAACAGAATCTTCCATTTAAATGAAATTTTACCACTTCTGTGAATTTAATTAAAAAATATAATGTACATGGTTTTTATCAAGAAGTAAAATATGGTTTAATAATATCAAAATAATTTTTTTGGTGAATAGTATCTTTTGACTTTTAATTACCACTTTTAAAGGTTAATAGGGTAATTCAAGGTTAAAAAAATATTATAATAATTCAAAATTACCTTAAAACTTGTCCCAATCTTATTTGATGAGTCTTGGCCGACCATGGGAATCCTTTGGTTGATTTTTGGACTCCATTGAGTCACTTGGTAGTGATAATGACAATTTGGATTAATTAATTTAATGTAAAGACAAAATTGACATTAACAAAATTCTTTTAGTAATTACATTTTTAAGGGGTTATATAAATTATATTTTCGACTATAAATCTTCATTCAAAAACTAAAAATATTTCCAACATGATGGAATATTTTTTTATAATTTTTAGACATCAAATAAATTAAATTATTTATGACACAATAATGATGCAGTATTTACCTCATTAATAAACGTTTTAAATAAATAAGATTATAATGATTAAAATATTATCCAAAACATGTCCAATTCTGATTAAATGATTTTTATTTCAACCATGAGTCATCTTATCTTCATCTTTATTTATTTTTGGACCTTTTGAAACCAAATATATGTTTATAATAAAATAATATTTTCACACTTTCCAAAGGTGCCCCTCTCCTCCCTTATAAAAGGGAACCTCCTCCATATCCTCTTTACAAAACATTGAGCATTAAAGCTCCGCCAAACTCTGCCCATTTATCTTCTCCACTTCATTATAAACATTCTAGATGTTTTTTTCTTCTCAAAAGACCAACTCTAGTGTCTTAAAAGGAAGCTTTAAAGAGGTGAGTCGAAGAAGAGGTAATCTCTTCTACCGATTCATTCAAGTTTGTTTCTTCTTCATCTTCTTCTTCATTAGTTCTTTCATTAAAAAGTAATAAAATCAGTATCACTATTATACTGATATATTATTATAAATATGAAACAACCACATTTCACCTTTTATCCATCCTACGGAAAACAAAATCACTGTGTGTGCGTACGTACGGAATACCGTCTCAACACCGTGGTGTAATTAGTTTTTCCACCACCACCTTACATGGATGGGTATAATGGTGAAAAGAATAACTATATATGGTTATTATAACATCATGCTGATTCTGATATATTATATCATCTACTCCAATTCTGTTAAATAATTATGGGAACGATATCATCGCTCGTGCGTACGTACGGACTACAATCTCCACGAACGCGATGAGAATCATTTTCCATGATTAACCATTAAAGTATGATTATAAAGTATATATATAATAAATAATAATAAAATAGTCAAATAATAATTATATTGGATTTATGTACATATATGTTTCATTTACTTAAATTCATTTAATTCAATAAGGAAATGAAAACAGTGTTCATGCGTACGTACATGCTACTGTCTCTATGAACGATGTATTTTATTCCATTTATTGATCCATAATATATATATATATCTATATACTGAATATATATTATATATAAATCATGTTTTACATTCTATAATTAATAAAATTATGATACGATTTATAATATCCAGAACAACAAATCGAAACACGTTCGATAAATGAAATGATTTTACCCAAAAAGCTGTTTTAACATGGACTTTACAACATAACTGGTAATGTAAAGTCATAAGTGAACCATATATGATATCATATTAATTAATATGATTCTGTAATAATTCAATGCAATATTTTATATCATTATACATGAGGTTCAGATACATACAAATCATACCGGACATAAGGTAAGGGATAACCTTTCCACTCTCGTTTTTATCCGAGATTGTTTATTCGTAAGTATTTACGGGGGTTATATTTATCAACCATGTACCTGTTTTCTAAAAATGGTTTCATGTATGTTTAAAGTCCTTTTTACCCATTTTTGACTTTTACTATATGTTATGTATGGAATCTTTCTTTTGATTACCATATGAGGTACTTTTTGACTTTTTTGGAAAAAGTATGAGAAAAATGTTTTTTTAACTTATATGACATGAAAGGATTTTTATGGTTTCATAATGAATAATTTTCATGACGATTCCTCTACAATATTTCATTACTATATTTAAAAAAATCCTTTTTTTTTAAATTCTATGGAATTCCATGAAAAGAAAATGATTTTGAAAAAGAAATGATATTTTCCTCAAGAATTCATTTCAAGTGTTTTATTAAAACCATTTTCCATCTAAGATGAAATTATTTCATATGAGTATGTTTCAAGTATAATGTATCATTGATATACATGGTTTTAATTTTCTTATGATGAAATGATATCCATTTGTCTTATATGGATTATGTTATGATGGGATGATGTTTGTGAAACCCATTTTATTCTTTGGGTTATGATGAATGATTTATGTTTATGTTGTGGAACACGTAAGAATGATTTCCTTATGAGATGGGTGGGACCTATATCTCCCTCCAATGCATTGGGTAAAGATTTATATCTCATGAGATAAACATGGCTAGAATGGCAAGTTAATCTGGTTCAGTGATAGAGGACTGGAACGAGGAGTGAACTCAGCTCAGTAAGGGAATTTGTCCACTAAGATGGTATTGGCAGCAATGCCTTAGCTACTATGGAAATCATATCATGTGATTAATGGTTTTACAAAATTACATGTTTCCATTCTATTTTATCATTATTGGTGTTCCATTATGATCTATGACTTATGTAGTTCCATTTTTTATGTCATTGATCATGATTTTGATGTTTAAACATTGTGTTCATTTTCTTAGTTCAAATGTATATGATTTTTTTTATTTTCTCAATGATTACCCTTGCTAAGAATTTGATCTCATCATTTATTTGTTTTCTTTTCACCGGATATAAATAAAGGTTTTTGGAAAGAAAATAAAAATGGGATGATCATTATGGGAGATGTTGAAGATCTTTCGCCATGATTAGAAGATTATGTTCCGAGTTTCCAAAGACAAATAAACTATTACGGTCCTTGTGGGTCTGTTTTTTATGTATTAAGTATTCTGAAAAAATAATGTAATGTCCATGTACGTTAAGATTTGGGTCTCTACAGTTGGTATCAGAGGAATGGTTTAGTCAACCTTTGGAAATTAAGATACGAAAACTTTAGTGAGATCCCTAGAGATATATTTAAGGTATCTCTAGAGATGTACCTATGGTTAAGTATACATATAGGTTATTTTCCTATAATTATTTTAAAAATCATATAATTAAACCTAAGGTCTTATATATTTAAGGTACACCCCCTTTATTATGTTTTTTCCCTAGCATGATTTTTTCCTCTCACACTATTCTTTTTGGGTTTTAGATGAAGGATGAAACCTGAAAGAACCGTGTTGATCAATGTAATGGACAATGTAATGGTTGTCCTTATGAACAGAACAATGTTATGGGAGATGGAGTGCAAAACCATATTGCTATACATACACAAGCTATGAATCATTCTGGACTTCAAAATGAGAAGATAAAGGAACAATATTATATTGAGTCCTTCATGAGGCAACATCCACCTTCTTTCAGTGGGTCTTCTGATCCACTTGTTGCTGGACAATGGATTAGTACCATTGAAAAGATATTTTCAATACATCAATGTTCATAGAATGAAAAATTCATTTTAGTTGTTTACCATTTATAAGGTGAAGCAGACCAGTGGTGGACACTAATTAAGAATACAAGGCCCCAAGATGAAATTGAATCCATGGAATGGGATGAGTTCAAGAATTTGTTTTTCAAAAAGTACATACCTAGTATTCTCCAAACAAAGATGGAAAAGGAGTTCCTTGAGCTTAAGCAAAATGATGATGAATCTGTTGGTATATACAATGATAATTTTACATGGCTTGAAGGGTATGCATCTGGCATTATCATTTAACCTGAAAGTAATGTTTATTGATTCGTCAGTGGCTTAAAACCAATTCATCGAAGGGAATTAGCAATAAGATACATCAGTAGCTGTGAAGAAATTGTGCATTATGCAATAAAGGTAGAACTGGAAGTTTGTGCTATATATCTTTCTAGTGATTTTGAAAAGAAACAAAAGTTGGAGTTCAAGGAAAAATATCAGAACAATGGTGAAATGAATATAAATGTTACTTTATGCTCAATTTGTGGGAAGAAGCATGGTGGAGATTGCCTAAAAGGTACTAGAAAATGTTTTTAGTGTGGAAAATAAGGCCATTGAGCAGTTGAGTGTCTATGTAATGGGAAAAATGTAGCAAATGATGTAAAGACTATAGAGAACTCTCCACCAACACTTCAATCCATCAATTGAAAGAAAATGGGGCATTATGCTAATCAATTCCCTAATCCAAGGGTTAATGATGATCGACATGAGCAACCTCTTATGGAAAATGAAAAATGGAAGTCACATGCGATCACTATTGGTGATGTTGATTATGACAACAATGTGGTGGAATGATTAATTGTTTATGTAATGGATTCCAAAATAATGTTGTATATAGTATCGTGGAATATTGGAATATTTATGTATTAGTCTATTGTGGATTTTAATAATTTTATGGTACCGGTAACCATGAAATGAAATTCAAATATTTTGGATAGCAGATGATATGCGGATAATGAAGGGATAAATAGAAAATAATATTCATGATCTCATGACTGATATAATGAAAAAGTGATATCATTGTTTGAGTATATCAAAATATTGGGATTTTGGTATTTGAAAGAGTTACCTTTTGACAACATTCATGTTTTCACTATGGTTCTATGGTAATTCATGTTGCTAGAGAATAAAAGATTAAGGTATTCACATGTTTGGAATGCGATCAGCAGTATATATCTTATGATATATGGGTGATAAATTATTGTATTCACATGATCGGTAGATCCCATTTCTAGTAATTGTGTTCTTTATACTATGAGATTGGATAGAAGTATTTTGGATAAGTCTTAAGGTTGTAATGGATTAAGCTGGACATCAAATAGTATTGTTTAAGGTTAGAACATTTTTTTCGATATTATTGATGGGATGTTATAATAATGTAGTTTTAGAAAAATGACAACCCGTAGGATGGGCGTCAACCCATCGCGTCAGACAAGGTTGAAGGAATCGAACCCACAACCGATGTGCGACATGCCTTTATCTCCTTCCACTGGTCTACTAGAAGTACCTGGTTAGTAGAAACTAGTTTTATTTTAATCAGTATGATAGATGAAGTATAAGTCCTTTTTTGGAATCATATATGATTAACCTCACCATAGATGGACTTATTTATTTAATAACTTTTTCTAACCTTTTGTTTGAGACATATGGAATGACCCATCATTCTATAACATGATCTGCTAACACCTCACTAATGACAAATTCAACTTCATTTATCTTAGAGATGAAGTGTAAATTGTTCAAGTAACGAACAATGATGATATTATATAGAAATAAAGTATGTATTTTTCTAATTCAAAATATTCATCTTTAGGGAAATGATCTTGAAAACCAAAAAATTTGTCTTAGTGATTTTATATTCGATGAATCAGATGGTACCTTAGATCATCACAAATTTATGGCTTTGTGATTATTGGATTTTTCATAGCCATGTTCTCTACCACTCTCCATCAAAACTTGATGGTCAGATTTCTCTTCCATATCCATATTTTCAACTATGATCTCCTATGTGGAAACCCAGTGGTGAGTTAATTTGGGTAACATTTTTTTTTCATACAACATTTTTTAAAATTATGTTTTATTATTGTTTTTTACGATGTGGGATTCGATGAAAAAATCCATTAAGTAGTAAACCATTTATAACCCTGCCAAATTTCGATGAAGAAATTCATTTTAAGGGGGGTAGAATGTAACACCATGAGATTTTATGAGACGTATTATTTTTAATTTATTTCATATATTCTGTTGTAAACTACAGCAATATTATCTTTCGCTATACGCAACACTGTATTAGCTTGCAGCATACACAATACTATTCATGGATCGTGTTACACACAATTTCAAGATTGTTCGATAGTAGTTATTCTACACAAAATTCAGTGTATATATATATATTCAATGTATAAATGAAATATGGTTGGATTCTATTATATGCAATGAAAAATGATTCTTTCACTACACGCAACCCGGACATGGCTTGCATTACACACAATCGCGACCTTCCTCGATAGCGTGTGTAGTACGCAATACTAGGTTTCACTAAACAACGATATATTTTTCTAATATTTTTATGGACTAGAAGTAATGAATAGTATTAAATACATTCTAAATTTTATAACATTATTATTCATCTTACACATTTTCTATAACATGGTATGAGAACTAAATAAAATTTTCAGGTAAAATAACTATTTTTTAAAAAATACAGTTTTGCTGCATTTTGATGGCACACCAACATTAAATATTTCTCTTGACATGTTTATAAGTTCAATTTGGAAAAATAAAATTATTCCTTGGAATCAGGATATAAAATTTTAATTTGGATAATTTTTTCATATTATTCTGATAAATTTCATATTTTAATGAATAGTCAAAACACAATATATTTTAATTAAAAACATCTTTTTTCATCGCAATAATATATATGGTTGTATTATATTTTTAATTATTTTTAAAGTGTAATTAGAATATATTTTAACCATTTAATCCAATGTTGGTCATTGGAATTAATATTACTTTGAATTTCGACATACACAAGTGTCGATCTTTTGATTGTTATTTTTTTTTAAATACACACTATTTGTTTTGGTAACAGGAATTAATTTTAAAATTAATTAATGCAAACATAAATGTTTCAAATTTGGGAAAACAGACATCATTTTTGAATTCGGAATATAAAATATATCATAGGCTGAATTTTTGGTTTTCTTCTGAAAAATATAAAATTTTGATGAATAGTGAAACCACTTAGTGGTAGTTAAAAAAACTGACTCATTCCTTTAAATGAAATTTTACCACTTCTGTTAATTAAATTTCAAAAATCTGATATACATGGTTGTTATCAAGAAGTAATATTTGGTTCAATAAGTTGAAAATAATTTTCAGTGAAAAGTAACTTTTGAATTTTATTTACCACGGTTAAAGGTAAATAGGGTAATTCAAGGTTAAAAGAATATTATAATAATTCAAAATTACCTTAACACTGTTCCCAACCTTATTTTATGAGTATTAGCCGACCATGGGAATCCATGGGTCGATTTTGGGACCCCATTGAGCCACTTGGTAGTGATAATGACAATTTGGATTAATTTATTTAATGTAAAGACAAAATTGACATTCACAAAAATCTATTATATATTAATTTTTATAAGGGGTTATATAAATTATATTTCTCACTATAAATATTAATTGGAATTATAAAATTATTTCCTACATTATGGTAATTTTTTTATAATTTCTAGACATCAAATAAATTAAATTATTTATAAAACAATAATGATGCAGTATTTACCTCATTAATAAATGATATAAATAAATAAGATTATAATGATTAAAATATTATCCTAAAGATGTCCAAATCTGATTGGATTATTTTATTTCGATCATGAGTCATCTTATCTTCATATTTAATTATTTTTGGACCTTTTGAAACAGAAGATATGTTTATAATAAAATAATATTTTCACACTTTCCAAAGGTGCCCCACTCCTCCATTATAGAAGGGCACCTCCTCCCTCTCCACTTCCCAGCACTTTGAGCCTTCAAGCTCGGCCAAAACCTGCCCATTTCACTTCTCCAATTCCCTAGAAATATTCTTGGAGGTTTTTTTCTTCTCAAAATACCAAATCTAGTGCCTTAAAATGAAGCTTAAAAGAGCTGCGTTGAAGAAGAGGTAATCTCTTCTACCGATTCTTTCTTCTTTATTCTTCAACTTATTCCTCATTATTTGATTAATTATTAGGTAATAACATCATTATCACTGATATAATGATATTTTATTATAAATATGGAACAACCCCATTTCAACTTCTATCCATCCTTCGGAAAACAAAATCATCGCGCGTCCGTACGTACAGAATACCGTCTCCACGCTGTGGTGTAATTAGTTTTTCCACCACCACCTTACTTGGATGGGTATAATTGTGTAAAGAATAAGTTTATATGGTTATTATAACATCATACTGATTATGAGATATTATATCATCTACTCCAATTCTATTCAACAATTATGGGAATGATATCATCGCTCGTGCATACGTACGAACTACCGTCTCCACGAACACGATGAGATTCGTTTTCCATGATTAACCATTAATTTATGATTATAAAGTATATATATAATTATTAATATTGAAATATATTAAATAATAATGATAATGGATTTATTTAAATATATTTTTCATTAACTAAATTCCATTTAATTAAATAAGGAAACGAAAACAACGTTCATGCATACGTACGGTCTCCCGTCTCCATTAACGGTGTATTTCATTCCATTTATCGATCCTTCATATATATATATATATAATGAATATATATTATATATAAATCATTTATTACCTTCTGAAATTATTTAAATCAGGATATGAATAATAATATCAAGAAAAAAAATCAAAACACGTAATATAAATGAAACGATTTAACCCAAAACACTGCTTTAATATGGAATTTACAAAAGAATGGGTAATGTAAAGTCATAAGTGAACCATATTTGATATCATAACAATGAATATGATTATTTAATAATTCAATAACATTATTTAAATCATTATACCTGAGGTTCAGATACATATGAAGCCTACCAGACATAATGTAAGGGATAACCTTTCCAATATCGTTTTTATCCAAGATTTTTTATTCGTAAGTATTTACTGTGGTTATATTTATCATCCATGTCCATGTTTTCTAAAAATAGTTTCATGTATGTTTATATTCTTTTTTACCCATTTTTTACATTACTACATGTTGTGTAAGGAATATTTCTTTTATTTACCATATGAGGTACTTTTTGACATTTCTGGAAAAAGTACGAGAAAAATGTTTTTTAAACTTATATGACATGAAATGATTTTTACGATTTCATAACGCCTAATTTTCATGAATATTACTCTACAAAATTTCATTAATATTTTCACCAAAATCCTTTTGTTTAAAAATTTCATGGCATTTCATGAAAAGAAAATGATTATGAAAAAGAAAGGAAATTTTCCTCAAGAATTCATTTCAAGTGTTTTATCAAACCCATTTTCCATCTAAGATGAAATTATTTCATATGTGTATGTTTCAAGTATAATGACTCTATTATTTACATGGTTTCAATTTTCTTATGATTAATTGATATCCATTTGTTTTATATGGATTATGTTATGATGGGATGATGTTTATGAAACCTATTCTATTCATTGAGTTATGATAAATTATTTATGTTTATGTTGTGGAACATGTAGGAATGATTTCATTATGAGATTGGTGAGACATATATATCCCTCCAATTCATTGGGTAAATATTTATACCTCATGAGATAGACATGGATGGAACAACAAGTTAACTCGGTTCAGTGATACAGGACTATAATAAGGAGTGAACTCATTTCAGTAAGGGACTTGGTCCACTAAGATGGTCTTGGCAGCAATGCCTTGGCTACTATGGAAATCATATCATGTGCTTAATAGTTTGACACAATTACACGTTTCCATGCTATTTTATCACGATTGATGTTCTATTATGATCTATGACTTATGTACTTCCGTGTTTATTTTCATTGCTCAATATTTTGATGTTTAAACATCATTTTCATTTTTTTAGTTCAGATGTATATGGTTAGTTTTATTTTTTCCATGCTTATCCTTACTGATCATTTGAGCTCACCCTTTATATGTTTTCTTTTCCCCAAGATATAAATAAAGGTATTAGTTAAGAAAAAAAGGGGAAGATCTTTGTGGGAGATGTCCAAGATCTTTCACTATGATTAGAAGATTATGTTCCAAGTTTCCAAAGACACTAAACTATTACGGTCCTTGTGTGTATATTTTGGTTATGTATTAAGTATTCCCCAAAAATAATGTAGTGTCCATGTACGTCAAGATTTGGGTATATCAAAATAATATCATATATATATTTGGGAAATTGAAGTGAAAATCCATAACTAATCGATGTAATACCCCCCGTGACTATAAATTGTGATTCTCATCGACAGATGTGAAACACTCCGGGTTACCCATCATCAATTAAGGGATTGATAACTAATAAAGAACTATTCCATGATAATGTTAATGATTAATTTTTTAAATAAATATTTGATCGATGATCCTGAAAGGTTAATTCATTAATGATTTTCTCAATGTGGAATCTCTCTCAGTATGCATGGTTAAACATGCACCCTGTCGAATTGAAATAATATTGATTTTAATGGTTGTATATAGGTAAGTTTTTTTAGATAAATAAATGAGTTTAATTCATCCAATATCTACACACGATGTAGAACTAATCTATGAATGTGCATTGATGGAATTTATATCTGTTATTGGGTTTATCCAATATATTCAATTGTACAGTGGTCTCAGTTTCCGCACACAATACATTTTTTTAGAATAATTCCATTAATTGTGCAAAGATCATCCTCCAAGGTTTAATAAAATTAATATTTCCAATATATTCATTCTAAGGTTTTATAAAACCAATAAAAAAATTTCAACACCAAAGAAAACTCCATTAGTATGAATAAATTTCATCATGGTTCATAAAATCAATATAAAAAAGTCATATTCTCCTCATCATTATGTTTTTCCCCTTGATTAGAACTCCTACTCGAAAAAGAAATAACAATGAGAATATTACATTCTCACACACTCCCAGGAGCATTTCAATACGTTACCATGTTTCCAATGAACTAACAACAATAGAATAGATTTACCATGGTGGATAATATATAAATATTCCATTATTTCCATAGGGTATTTTGGAAATGTTTCTTTTATATTGATTTCCATCTACGACCTATCAATAAAATGTGATGGGTTATTTAAATATCTATTCAGTTGTGAAATGATGAATGATTCAGGCAGTGGTTAAATTGTGGGGGAAATGTTTGGGGGTAAGAAACCTCTCCAACCATAAAAAGGACCTCAAACTACTTGATGATCCCTACATATAGATGTATATCCTAACCAATCCACCATAATCCTCATTGTGGATTGGTATTTGGGAATTCATTGTCATTTTCCTTAAACTAAATGGATTTACATCATGACACAAAGTAATATTTCAATTAATTTTTATTAGAATTCCTTAAATCCTAGATAAACTGATCTTTCACTATTGTTAATTGCACCATATCAGGTTACATAAGGGATGTCTATCTAATATTTAAATGGATATCTACAAAGACGCATGTGTATTGAAATTAGTGAATCTATGTTGATATTAGAGAGATAGATCTTATTAATTGTGAAATCCACTATTTGAATGTCATCCACCCAAATCATACCAATCCATAATGCATTGGATCTCGAGAGAATCTCTAAAACATGGATGGTTTCTTTAGTATGGACATATTTGTGGGGTTGGAATGTTTTCCTTGTCCATAATAGGGTTGTAAATTCATCCCACAAACCAATTCAAAATTATTAAATAAATTACAAAACCTGATTGAATATAGTTATTGTGGGTTCCCAATGAGTTCAAATATTCTTCTTTTCATACATTAATCATAAAATCTCCATATAAAATTTCAATCGGATGGAAAATAAGTGGCCTGAGTTAGTCATTCGATCAATAATCACATAGATACTTACATAAATTCTCCTTGTCAAGATAATCTCATAATAAAATCAATCTATATGTCATCCCACATCTATATTTTTTATTATATAATGTTAAACCTACTATAAACTTATTGAATTCCATCATATGTTGACTAGTGAGGCATCAGGAATTGAACTCAGCAACACATTGATGTATTATTTCCCAAAAAATGATTATAAAAACTATATACACATTCAACACTAAAATATCTACCACCATAGGGGTGTTTTGGACCTCCCACCTCACCTAACTGCACAACATTATGGAAACTACTATACATCCTTTGTAAAGGATGACATGTCCCCATACTTTAGAAGACAAAAAATATATATCATCTGATTATATCATTTTTCAAATAAGTTAATATTCTATGTTTCCAATATAAACACTATCACATGGTATAAGAATAGTAGAGAAATTCCATTAAATAAATATATTATCCCCCTCTATCATCCACTATGGTGAGCAATAAAAAAGACAAATACATCAACACCTCATTCACTAAGCAATATAGAGATTTTCAACTATGAGAATCTATTACCACATTTACATTCCCTAGATTATAGAATATATAAAATTAATAGTTATAAAGAAATAATAGATAATTTATGTGTTTTAGATGATGTTATCTCAATGAAATGATATACCTAAGACTCTAGTGGAAGAGGTAAACTACAAATCTATCACCCAAAACATAATGGCTCCACAAATTCAGGTAGATGACCACTACTGCCAAATCCATGACATAATACATGTATTTATTATCAAAGGGTATCAACTAACATGTACTGTATGTAGTAAATTTATTCCTCATCATTTTCATGAACCTAATGCTAGAACTATATGAATCAAAGAACACCACATACTCAACTAATTACTCATATGGTTTGAAAAAAAGTGAACTATTCAGCTATTTAATGTCATTCTAAATATTCTTGGTCCTTATGAAGAACTGTATGCTTCTAGTAAAGTAAGTAAAATGGGATTAATTATTGGAAAATTATCCATAAATTTCTCACAGTACCCTTTAAAACTAAAAAAACATCGCACCTCTTATATTCCCTTGGGTAATTAAAATTATATTTTTAGCTCTATAATTATCATATCCACAACACTACAAGTCTTTGAGATGATACTCTTAAAATATTGAATGTTTCTAGTGAATAACTAATAATTCATTAGAATACTGTAAAATTGGTTCTCCCATATAATGATTTGGATCATCTTTATGTCCTCTATTCACTCCTACTCTGATGTATATTAAATAAGAATGTCACTGATAAATACAACCATGAATTTACCCAAAAATGGATACAAATATGGTTTATTAATTATTATGAAGATGATGGAGAAATTCATTAAACCAAAGGGAATCCCTAGGATGATATTTTGTATTTACTGACATTGGAATGAAATATATGCAATATCCTCCTCTTTAATACACAAATAGTGGTAGTTAAAACTATGGTAAATTTTTGATAACTGTATCACACCATTCAACATCTCTAATAATTAAAAAATACAAGGTAATGAGTACATATTTAAAATATTCACTAGGTTAATGATAAATAAATGACAATATCCTCAGACTCTCATTTTCATTCATAGTAAAAACAATATGAAGCCTCCAGTTGGGGAATAATGGATTAGATTGAACGCTACCCATGACGGTCTACTAACTGCACCCTCAGATACCTGAGCTCAATAGTGGTAATCCAAAATGCCATATATGATATCAATATGGTCCAATGGTGAGATTCAATATATAATTCAAACTCTATATGTGGTGGTAGTCCGAAAATATCTTTTTCTAAGAAATCCCTATAGTAATCATTTACATCTAGAAACTAGATGTTTTTGGATCACAGTACAGTATGTGATAAACAATACCATTTATTGGATATTGGATATAGATTCATGATCATGAACTCCATTCATTCTAGTTCCACATCAATTTTGTAACTAAATGAGAAACTCATCCCATCCAACATTGGGTTCCAAATTCTTTTCAGGTGATAGTCTATCATGGAACATACAATTAATAACTATTCTATATAATAATTTTTGTCAAAAAACATCATCCAAGATATATTGAGGTTCAAATTGAAGCACAATCCACCAAGAACCATCTCTATGATTTATTAGATGTGTGATATAGTGAAATTATGTCTATCTAGATCCTATAGTATGAGGAGTTGCACAGAAGTATTTATAGGACTCCAAATCTCTTGTATAAGGGATATTTAAATAAATTAATTAATATCAAAAGGTTCTATTTTCATTAGTTTTATTTATTATATATCACAAATCATAACTATAGTTATCCCAGACACAATCTCATCACACCCCTTAATATTTTATAATTGACCACATCTTCAACTATCATCCCTTCAAGAATGGAGTGGAAGACAGGGGTGGGCGGGGGAGTAGGTAATGGAATCATCCTCCTACTACCAAACCTCCACCTTTGGATCCTATATAATGTATCTCAGCATCTGCTGCATATGGTATTCAGTGCACACCCTTATAAGATCACTAATCATGATGTTACCACTAATATAGATGTACATCCTCTTATAGTCCACTATATATAGCATGTTGCATCAGGAAATCACACACAATGTTACCTCAAACATAGAAAACAAATAATTTATTGTATCCCTACTAAATTGATCCCCAAAGTTACCCATATTCTAATGAATGTTGAGACTATAAACAATTTCATGAAGAACACTTCTTCCATAAATCTGAAGTCCAATATATTTCAGCTGTAGCATTTTTCTATGTTCCATGATTTCCCTTACAAACTCAATCCAATTAATTCTCTTATTATAATAAGATATAAACCACTAATGACCTCTCTAGTACCCTATAATAGTTATGAATACATAGAAAAACCATGCCACTTTATATCTCACTACCAAGGAACTTCTCAAATTTCAACACTATTAGTATCCATCTCATTCTATATTTATAGTGTAGTGCACGAAGTCAAATAGTCACTATGGGTACTGTATAACACTTAGATAACAATGTCAGAACTGTATAAGATCCAAATTAATAAAAGAGTGCATGGTAAATAGATATTTCTCATCAAGGAAAATGTGTTAAATATTATTCCATGATAGTGTCACCCAATCATCTTTCTACATGAAAAGACTCCCATATCACTCTACATCTCTATAAAGATGATTGTTCATATGAAAAACAATATGACTAGGTAGGGACACATGGGTCGTAATGTGTTGATAGAGACTCTATAAAATCCTCTATTTCATGGGGAACAAGGACACAATGAAACATGATCATTTATTAATAGTTAACCCTACTATGTGCAATCATCCATAACAAAATTTACTCCAATTATTCAGAAAAAATTAGATTTTCAACCAAAATATTAAACCTATAGTGTACTAGTAGAGGTGGTTCCAAATTACTCTAAATGAGATGAAACACTACTATTTTCTTTCGTAGAGTGAATATCATTTGACCAGGCCCCTAAAATGACGCCTTGTAACCTATATAGTAACTTTCATTTACCCATCTCATCATCCTAGTTTTATTTCATGAAGAAAAAATATTGAAATTTTACTTTACATACCATGTTTGGATAAGAATATTCAGTGAGGATACTTCAAAAATAATTTCACTCCAACAAAAAATCCTATATGATTAAATTATCATTGGTTCCCATATAACTGATGTATTAGTATACCAATTCAAAATGTATCTTACCACAATTTTTGTGTATAGATACATCAACTAATGAACTGCCCTAGGATCCCTATCACGAGAGTAAAACTCAAAACATGTTAACATTATATGCCATTGTTTCAATATGAATACTCATCACATATTTATCTCAAAAAAAATTATTAATGATATACTTTTCTGATGCTAATCTATAACTATTCAACCGAGTTGGGCACCACCTAGACTTATAATAAGAAGAAATTTACCCCTTAATCCCATATGTAATTTTTAATGGGAGGATATCAAGAACTAAGTAACCATAGAAAAAATATGGGAGGCCCTAGCCTATGTTATCTATGAAAACCCTTATATACATCACATACATACATGAAATATAATGTTGGGATAATGCAATATGAAAAAGGAATGTAATAATCATTAATAAACTCGTTTGATATATCAAAAACTATTCACAAATTATAATTGGGGCAAATACTTTACCAATTATATATAAAGGGATTCCCAACATAATAGCTGATGATAACTTATAACAATGATCTTGAACCCTCACACCTACCACCTCTAGCGATCAATGATACTGAGTACTAGAAATATCCCCCAAAAATAGGCCCACTGAGGTCTCTATTTAAATGTTTTTCAACTACATAATCCATGACATGTGTAAGAAATTTCCATGCCCTAATGATTATATTAATACCAAGCTGGACACCATAAAAACCAAAATAGTAGGAATTAAATAATGAGTGATCTCAACACATAAGATAATGAGGGGATAAAATAATAATAATAAAATATTATCATATATTAAAAATAGTTTATTAGATAGCATGATATAAGGAGAGTGTGTTATACCCTGGTGATCAGAACTAGTTAAGGATAATGCATCAATTAGTACCTCCAACATTCAGTGTTTCCATGATGATAGTAACCCAACAAAAGCATCACAAGGTCTGTAATGGGAGATCCATGCCGCACCAATGACACTCCATGAATGGAAGGTTTTTTAAACAAAAATAGATAAGGACACTCTCTAGAGTGGCCCAATCATTTTAAATATATTATTTGCTGATTTTATATAGTAATTATCCATTAAATACCAAACAATAATAGAAACTTCATGTGAATTTCAAAGAATATTTATATACCTTAAAAGAATGAAACTAGAATGAATCTTATATTTATAAATCTGATAAATGTTATCTTAAATCCATTTTACATCCTAAAATTTAATGGACATGGGGAATTCAAATAAAAATGGGTCTGTTTAAAATTCTATAAATGGAATAAACATTGAAATGAATCACAACACCTGAGTAAAATGAAAACATAAATACATAAAAGTAATGGATAATGAATGACCCTATACATGCATAAAAATAGAACATGGAATTATATGATCTTGGGTTCATAGGAATGTGGATGTAACATAAATCATGGCATATACATGAGTCATGGATAACATACATGATGATATAACATGGTGGAATGTGAAACATAATTAATTAGTTTGACACTCTAATCATATACATAATGTATGAAGATGCATAAACATTATCAAATTCATTAGAGTTATATCTCGGTTCACCCCTTATAACATGTACATGAATATGTATTTCATATAAATAAAAATAGAATAGGGAATAAATATAAGGGTTACACATGGAATGATATGTGTTTCGTAATCTGGTCCTAATCCAAAACCCAAATTGAATATCATAACATTATCTAATAATTTAAATCATTCATGGACATTTATAAAGTAGTAAATAAGAATATATCAGGATTAATGATGTCCATCAAGATTGATAATATCAAAAATAGTTCTTTGGTAGTTTTAGAAATGTTCTATATAAGTGTGGAGTTAGGCAAAAAATAATGATTCTTAAAAGAGTATAAAAGATCAATTATATACATAAAATAATAAAGAATGTAAAAATGTTTGTTCATGATGAATTGATTAATTTTAGAATATTTGGGTGGATTAAAACATTTCCTGGAGTGTACAAGAGAATGCGTAAGAAACCGAGAACATTCCTTTAATTAATTTTGTTTAAAGGGGGATTGAGAAGGGATCCTTTATATAATTTATTTCACTATAATTGGATGTTTAATTGAGATATATATATATACATATATATTGGAACATATATATAGAATATAGGATAATTGTTTTTATAAAAGTGTGCACTGAGTCCCTTGGATTATAAGAAAGAAGAATAACATAATGTGAAATGAAGGAATTTTACATTTATCTCTTTAAAAAATAGGGACCATGTCGTTAGGTAAGGTTGCTGAGTGATGGAATCCATCTTCATTCACTATATTATTTCTCATCCCATCAAAAATATAGTTTTCATCCCTGTAAGAATGTGTGATAGTGTAATTCATCAAAGATATCATGTCAAGACAATTAACCCATTTGGAAACCAACTTCAATGAGAGATGAATTTGGCCCACTCTAACAGCTTGCACAAGGGTTTTGGAATCACATTAAAACCATATATTATTCCATATTATTTTGAGATTAGTATCAACCACCATTATGAGGCCTGTCTTTTTTTATTCAAGAGTTGTAGAGATTTCACAAGGGTCGTATAAGCATTTGATAATTTTCACATTCTCCTCAATGAAAAACGAATATATAACCTGGGAGCTTGAGATGACCTTAGATGCTCCATAAATATTTCACTTGATCCATATTGCAATGGGTGAGATCAAGAAGGCTTTTACGGTCTGACAAGGTTCAGGAAAATTACTAGCAATGATAAGCTATTGATGGTTGAGCCTTTCCTCAACCGAGGTACTACATTTTTTTGTATGCAAGCTATTAGTAGCACGCACTGCAGCAAGGATGCAGTCCATCCCATGGCCAGTGATGATGATGGACCTGTAGTGCATCGCTATATTTCTGTTGCTCCAGAGACAGTGAAAGGTTTCAAAACAAGCCACCTGATAGTGTGTTTTGATCTTCTTGGAATATTGTAGGTTGAACAAGGCTTTAATACAGTGTTGAACTGAACCAAAAACAATGAATTTGAATGAAAACAATCTTCTTCACTACTACACAACGACAAGACGCAACATTGCAACAAAGAATGTGGTGATCGACATCTTTTATATACTGCATGCAGAGAGGACATCGAGAGAAAAGGGAAATACCAACACTTTTAATATTGGCCTCAACACGTAATTTGATAAAAGAAATATTCCAAAGAAGACAGAACTGAGAGGGTGTAAACCATTTTTTGTTCAACCTACCAATACAATTTTTTTGTACTCAATTAAATGATGACATAAAGTTTTTGAGTCTTGCAATCCATTTACCAACCATTCCCTTAGCAGCGTGTCATCCTGTTTGAAAAAACATTCAAGTTCACAATATTGACAACATCATCCAGAATCATATCCATATTTTCCATTTTCTCCTTTATTATAATGGAATGATCAATGTTATTTTCCTCTATATTGATATGAGATTTTAGGGGATATCCAGTCCAATTAGCGTACAAAAAACGAAGGGAAGAGTTCTTACTCACCACCCATTTAGAGTAGCTAATAATTTTCTAAAATGTTTCTTTAATCCAATGACAAATGGAGGAATTGATATAACTATTTTCTCCATAAATGTGTTTGGACATAAATATTTTTTTTAAGAAGTCCATAGAAAAACTTTTGTGATTGATAAGTTTCCATATAAAATTGGCTTATAGAGACTGGTTGATGGATTTCGGGTTTTTAATACCTAGTCCTCCAAAAGAAATTTGGTAAGAAGCATTTCTTCCATTGAGAAGTAATAATATTTCATTCCATGATGTTTCCACTCCATAAAAAGTTCTTCATCATCAGGTTGAGGTTTTTAAGAACGAAAGAAGGAAAAATACAAACCATGATAGAGTATACCAGATTCGATGTAACCACAAGCTTGATCAGACAAATGCACCAAGCCATTGATAGAGATTTCCCCTTCCATGATGCAAGGTTTTTTTTTTGATTTGATCCATTTAATTAAAGAAATACGTTTTTTGGGGTTTCCAGAAAACATTGGGACACCCAGGTAATTGTAATGCAAGTTTCCCTCCTTTATTCCTAAGTCATATGTGAGTTGTGCCTTACTAGAGGCTGAGAACCCCTTACCATAATAAATAAAATACTTTCTCTAGATTTTGGACTGTCCAGAAACACTTTCATAATGTTGTAAGGAATTTTAAATATTATTGATGTTTCTTGTGTCCCCCTGTGTAAATATGATGATATCATCAACAAAGACAAGGTGAGAGGGATCAGGGTTACCTCATCGTGCTCTGATGTTGGAATGTTTCCCATTGGTCACCATGTCAAGGGGGTGTGTACTCATGTAATCGTCCAATAATGCAAATATAATTATATTTGAATTATAAATAAATAAATTGATGCAATGAGAGAGTATGTAACCTGTAGGAAATATGGATGTTTGGAGAGATCCCTTAACATATGATCGAATACATTCTAAACATATAGATAATTCCCTCAATAAAAAAGTAGATTATTTATTTATTTAATTCATAAACTATTAATAATATATATTATTTAATATAATTTTTTTATATTAATGTTTTTCACTTTTATATAATATAATGTTTGATGTCAATGTTTTTAGAGAGTTCATTTCATGGTATCATAGTAAATTCAATTTTTGTAAATATAAATATTCTTATCAAATGTAAATACTACTCTAAAAGTAAAATTATAAATCATTCATGAACATACATAATTTTAAATGGTCCCTAATATTATTTATCCTAAACATTTGTATGATTAATTTAATAAGCTTTTAATGATAAATGTTTAGGTCATTTTGATGGTTTTATAAAAATCTCAAACTAGTCCCATTTTATTACATTTTGGAGACATATAATATTTCCATAATGTGAAAACACTTATAATATTCCTAGTTTGATTATTTTAAATAATTATATGTTACTATAAAATAACCAGGAATTCATCAGTTGAAAATGAAAAATCTTCATCTATAAAGGTGGTTAATAGACAAATTATGGAAAATGGTTTTAATTTTCAATAAATAAGAGGATATAATAAAATGTATGGATTGAATAAATTACATTAGATATAATATAAAATATTATATAATATTTAATTAACTTTTTTTCTATTCCAGATTATTTAGCTGAGTGGAATGTCAATGAAGAAAAGAAATTAAAAGGGATAGTTACAGAATGTTACCTCTTGAATATGAGTTCCTTAAAGTACACATTAACGAACATGGAATTGTAATAATAGTTAGGCCAACCGTACATAGAAGTCAAGAGAGTGGGGTGGAGAGGTTCGGGTAGAGATTTTGCGTGATTCATGTCCTATAAGGTGTGAGGAGAAGAAATTGTGAGTATCAGTATTTATATAGGGAAGGGTGGGGTGTTTTTTAATTTTATAACAATTTGATTATTATTTTGGATCAAGACTATCGATATTATTGATTAATGTGAGTACATATATTAAATGGTGTAATTTATTTCAACAAATTAGTTCTTACACCATCCATATCTCAAAAAATTACATATCTAGATTATTATGAAAAATACCATAAATCACTATATTTCACTATTCATTGAAAATTCATGCATTTTAGATAAATACCAGATAGTCAGCCTAATTTTTTCTTTTATTTAATTTAATATAATGAAATCCATTTAATGAAATAAATTTACTTCATAAAAAAAATTAATCGTTAAATAAAATCCTAATTTATTCATAAAATGCTTTTTTAATATTATTATTGACTCAATATACATTGAAAAAATTGTCCCTTCTTTTTATAAAATAATGTTATCATTATTATAAAAAAATATTAATTTATAAGTCATTTTTATTTAAATAAATTTTCATTTAAATCATTATATTAATTATAAAATTAAAATTTATGCAATTCTATCTAACAAAAATATCAACACTTATTTTATCATTGTTGAATGGATTATTTACCTATAGAATTATATAATTATATAATATTTTCATTCTATAAGATATATAATAATTATTTCTCATTTAAATAGGGTTTTTCACTTTTTAACTGTTATGTTACCATGACAAACTATCCTATTACTATTCTAGCGGTCTAGTTACTATCTAAACAATAAGGTTAAGACTCCAAAAATCAGATTTGTTGTTGTCAAATGCACTCTATAATTTCAATAAATACCACTAATTTCATTCATTTATAATTAAGTTATATTTTTTCATTATTATAAATAAATTTATCTTAATAATAAATATTGTATTACTAACATTGTGTTTTATTTCAACATCTTCATTTGATAGTGGGGTCATTCTGGTGTATCTGGAAGATCAGAATTTCATATATTAATTGTATTATTTTTATTTTCCCCATTTATAATATTATGTATTATTATTAATTTATTTTCTAACTAAAATATCATTCTTAATTTTTTAAAATTATGCATTTTTGGTTTCCCTATATGAGGTATGTTCTCTATACTATATAATAATTGAAATTTCATTGGTAACATTTGGGGTCATTAAATTCCTTCCCAATAATAAATTTCACATAAAAAATTCCATTTTACATACAAAGGAGAAAATAAGTCATGATACTTAATCATTATAGATTATATTACTGCTCATTTTTCTTACTCATACTTATGGATTCACTATATTTGTTAGACAAGGTGAGTTTTCATGAGGTGTGAGACATTATATATGTGGTCTAACATCTTTACCATCATATAATCATAATAAAAAACATCTTACCATTTTTCTATCTATTAATTTAGTTATTTTTAGGGATATAGTTTTTCCATCCACAAGTGTGATATGTGGAATACTCATATAATTGATAAATGGTTGGTGGAGGGTTTAGTTGATAGGCCACAACCCTAACATGATCAATAATCAGAATGTAGCTGATTAACATGTGACTTAGTTTTCACTTTATTAAAAATGTTATGAAAATAATTCATATATATATTCATATTAATACTTTGTCTCCACCCTCAAGGAACACTCCCATTCAATGATTTAATTCATATCTCCACTATCGACATTGGGCATCACTGATGGGCTACTGAATGGTATTTAACATTTATACCATTTTCTCAACCATTTTAGGTTCAAGAAGATTAGTTCTACTAACATCAGCCATGAATAAATTTTTACTAAATATATTAACATAATGAGATTCATATGGATACTTTTATAATCCTATGTAAAAACTATAATAAAAAGATAATTCAGACAGAGGAAGATGTTGGTCCCATTCTCTATTGATTTCAACAGAGATTGCATTCAAATATGTCTTCGAGTGTCTAAATAGTATTCGTATAATGTCTATTAATCTAGTGGTCATGACATAATTTTAATATTTATATCATGTGTGAAACATTTCTAGAACCTGGATGTGAATCTGGGATCTCTATAGAATACATTCGATGATTGTACTCTATGAAGCCTCACCACTTATTTGATGTAAATCCATAATATTTAATCAGGTGAAAAGTACTCTATAAATTCAACGAAGTGAGAATTCATAGAAAGATGATATAAAAATCTATATAGATTTATTTAATTAAAGTCTAGTGATGGATTATATAAGGATATTTTCCACTTTCTTTGTCTGTATGCTTATTAGATGAATCATCCCCTGAGAAAACATCCTTTAATCCTTCAACATATTAAATAAAAGTCCCTTTAATGTAAATCCATATTAATCATTCTTTATATTATCACACCAAGAGGGATATGGAAGATCAATATACATTTTTCCCTTTGTATGGATAGAGAATGATAAACTATGTGAATTATTGAAAATATCCCACATTATCTAAGGATTTTATGGTAAACATAGTTAGGACCAAAATATTATGAATCGATACTAATTAATTTTTAACAATGACGGTTTCGAATTTCGTATAGCATTTACCTTATTTGGATTATTTATATCATGTATTTTAGTATCAATTATCATCTCTAAAGGGGATGGATATAGAATTACATAAGAAATTAATAATGGATTTCATTCCTTTATGATTCCCATGTCTTTACATTATAATTACATTATTGTTGGATCATTTTCAATTATCATCAATAATAAAGGAATATGATCCTTCCTCCTCAAAAAATAATCCACATTATTTACTTAATAATTATAGTAGTGAATTGAGCCATCATAATCCTCAGTGAGACAAAACTATTTTCAATGGTATATATTAAGCTCCTACTATGTGAATTTATATTTGCGCCTTTTTTATAAATACATATATCAAAAATCTCCCTATAGTGATATTTGGAGATCACAGTAACAATCTACATATCATTTATGGGATAGTTTTTTAGCGAATTTCAGTTATATTTATTTTTAGGATACCACTTGTTAATTTTTCATTACTATATTGACTAAGCAATTTTGATACATCTATGTATACCATGAAGATTTATCTACATGTAGGTTTTTCTTGTTATAGTGTAGTGATATAACTAATTTTTAAATCTTGGAAGTGTACATCCTATTCACTATTCAAGATAAACATTATTCTCATAAATTTCATCTTGGATAGTGGGTTGGGAAATTTGGAAAAGTTCCTCACCAAAATTTTGTAATACCATTTTATACAAAGGAATCTATGGATATCCATTACAAATTATCTCACATTATACTCCTCAATTTACATTTTCTAGGAAGGGACCTCAAATATCCATTTTATACTGATAACATACCCAATGAATGATAATTTATCAGATCTAGAACTCTCATTTTCAATAATTATCATAGTGTTTCTTCAATTAGAATGTATTTTTTACAATATTAAATTCATCCTCATGCCCACACTTACAATTGGAGTATATAAAAATTTTCATCTAAAAATACTACTAAATATTTTTCAATGTTATCACAAATGACTATATTCATTATGAATATAAACAATTTAGGGAGTAAATCTGAAGTGATTTGCTATGATTACATAGTGTGAATACCTAATATAAAAATAATTCATCGGAATAACATCATTCTTCACCATTAAAAGGTTAATTCCCAACCAAAGGTCAATGGTAGAGAAATACATGGTCCAGTTTTGTTGATTGACTTATCATTTATCTATTGAATTGGATACATATTCTTTATCATTCTTTTGTTGAAATTTGGATAATGAGTTCATAGTTGGTCAATAATTCTTCTTGATGAAGAGGTTTGTCACACTTCACGTTGATGAAATCAGGTGTATACAATCATTTTCTAAATTTTATTGTAATTTATTCTTAATTTCGTTTAACTCATTTGGGTCCATCCAATATGGATTCCCTAATATGGTCATATATCCAGGTATATGTAATAATGAGAACACATCCTCTTGATCAGTTAGAGGACTAGGTAATTCTCCTTGTAACACAATAATATTTTCCATTAGAATGACCATTTCATCAACCATGATCCAGTAATTTGAATAAATCGACTATGATATATTAGATTTCTCCTAATTAAATAGTATACATGCTTGAGAATAGTTTTCCAATATATATTCTTCCTCCTCCTTACATTAGAGCAGAATTCAAGGATTCTTCGAGTTGTAAAGATTCATTTCCCTCTTCTAAAAGTCGATGTTGGATTTATATAAATTTAGCTAATCCATTCATAATATATCACCAACATACGCTAAAGTATTTAAGATGTGATTTTATAGTAGGTTTAGACCAAAAAATTTCTCATGGGACGTGTTATTCACTATAAAAGAAATAATTTCCCCATTTTTTATTATCACAGATAATTCAATGTCAATATTTTGATGTTCTTTTAATTTGTTCTGCTAAACCAGCAAGATATGAATAAATATGGTTACGAAAAATCAAATAGAATGTTATCTATTATTAAATGAATAACTAGAATGACACTCACCACATAATTTTTAGGATCTACCTTCTAAGTAGTGAGAATTTATTCCCATCCTTGCAACCTCGAATGTTGTATTCATTTATTTTATATGAATAAACATTGCCTAAGGAATTTGATCACATAATACACCTATTTCAAATATTTGGAGCACTATACTATATGTTGAGAGTATATATACATCTTTATTTCCTATTCTACATTAATGAGCTTCTAAATATACCTTTTCTAATGATTATCTTAATTCCCTTTTTTCAACATTTAATGCATCACTCGGTTCCCTTTAGACTATTTCTAGGAAGCTTCTTCCCACAATTTTAACATGTAGGCTTTTGGGGTTTCCTTCTTCAATTGGATTTATATATTGATCCTCATGCATTGAACTTCAATTTTTTTTATTTTCATCTCCTATTGCAAGATACCACTGAGATTCACCAATCCCTTTCTCATCCATAAGGGAACAATGAACAATATCCTTAAAATTTTGAATTTATTGAATCACTAATGATATTTGGATACATGGATTTGATGCACTATAGGATCTATCCAACTTACATTAAATTTATATATAGTAGATAAAGCTCTTTATATAAACCTGGTAATGTTTTACTCATACATTCTAATAGACTAATCATCCATTTACGTCAGTCTGAGGAACACCATCTTCCTTACATGATGTATTGTTTGGGGGTAATATTTATTGTAAAATATTTTCATAAATCATTCACATTCCATTGAATCAAATTCTTTATTAGACTTCATTTTCTTGATCAATGTTCACCACTAATCAACCACCCCAAAAAACAATAAATATTATACATGTCTTTCTCAATTTATTATTAATGTAGGATATATAATAGCTTCTCAAAAGAGTAAATCCATTATTCAACATTAGGGGATTAGACGATCCAATTTAGATAGGATTATGTTTTCACATAATGTATTCAACAAAATATTATCTTTCATTGGAGGATGACTCTATTATACATGATACTTGTAATTATAAATATCATGTAAGAATTGATAATGTATATTCATATAGTTTTGACGTCCCAGTCCCATAATGTTTAAAATATTAGTAGGGATATCATAAAATTTCCTATAATTTTGGTCATTTGAAAGGGTTCTCCAATTTCTCACCATTAATTAGATTTGGAAAATACAATTTCGGGGTTAAATAAATAATAAATAATCACATAAAAATTAATATACAAACATATAATTAATTACATATAAATTATAATTTCATCATAAATTTTGATTCCATTTTTTTCTAATCTATATTATACAAGGAAATTTTTCAAATACATAGACATTTACCTTATGTTCATACTATTGGTTTATAGTAATAATCCCTTAAAATATATTTTCCACGCTATGATAAAATATATTGAAACCCAGAACTTTTAAACATAGGATTTAATGGTTTTAAGTATACTTATACATTAAATGAAAAAGGATAGAAAAAAATAGATTTAGGAAGGCAGTGTACATAATTAGATAAAAAGAAACTTGAATAAAACATAATTTTATTAATCTCACAAATGATCTCTTAAATATATTCAAGATCCAAAAAAGTAACAAGATAAACATGGGAATTTATAGTCAATAGGGGTCATAAAAAATACATATTTAGGGATTAAATGTTGAAGTGAATCCTAACACATGAGTTAGAAGGAAGAAAATGATAATATAAAATACATGGTTCATGAATAGAAATATGGAGACATAGAATATTAATCATGGAATAATAAGTTCTGAGTAACATAGGATTGTGGTCGCAATATATATCATTACATAAAGTTGATTTATGTCTTACATCCACTATTATATCAAATCGTGGATAGAGTCCCATAATAGATTAGGATTACTCCATAATCCTATACACTACATCTCATAAGAATAAACAATTACCTAATATATTGGATAGTTATCTTAGTGTATATGTCATTACATGTTCATTAATATATGTTCCACATAAATAAATATATCATAATGAATAATTGTAATAGATACCTAATGAAAGATATATTTGGAAATCATTCCATAATAAGTAATATACAGGTGTATATTAATTGTATCCTTGATCAATGGGATTTAAATAATTAATAGAAATTCATATATTGAAAATAAAAATTGACCATGAGAACATATTTACAACTAAATTGATAAAATTAAAAATAGTGGTAATGTATCTTAGAAGGTTTCCTCATGAGTGTGGTTTTAAAAAAAATTATTAATGGGTCGTTGAATAAGATAAATACATTATTATTTATATAAAAATTTAAATAATTTTAAATCTTTTTTATGATAACATGTGTGAATTTATAAAATATTTTTTCCTAAAAAAATTTACACATAGTATAAGAAAATGGGTAACATACAAAGATTATCCTTTTATCGGGCTTCCTTATCATGTGGATTTGAGAAGGGAACCTTTTAATACATTAATATTCCCAAAAAATAAATATTAATTGAACTAGATATTATTTTTTCCAACTGTTATATATAATATAGATTTATTATATATGATTAATGAAGAGATATGTTCAGGGAAATGGGAAATTCAAAATAAATATGGATGTACGGAGAGATCTCTTTCCTTATGTCTAAATTTGTTCTTCCCATACACTTAAGTTCATATATAATCAAAATAGATTCATTAATTTCATAATTCAGAACCTATTAAAATTTTTTAAATAAATTTTAATTTTATTATGATAATTTATAGTTATTTTGATAAGTTATAATGTTAAATTTCATTTCTCTGCCAGCGTTTGTTTCATGGTTTCATGGTTGATTATCTTGTGTAGTTCAAGTTAAAAGAAATGAATATCTAAAAGATAAATGATAAAGTATTAATTCAGATACATAGTTTAAAATGGTATAGAATATCATTTTTCTGAAATGTTGGTGATTCATTTAAATAAATGTAATTGATAAATGTTTAACATTTTAGCAGGTTTTCTGACCATCTTGAACTCATTTCAATTTATTTAATATTATATACATATAGTAATTTTAGAATTTGAAAGTTTTATAATATTCATGATAAGTTTATTTTAAATAATTATAGGTTTATATAATCAACCCTTGATGTAATTATAGGGAAAAACTAATTATACACAAATACATTATATCGACATTATATTTGAAATGTACAAATTTTTGAAGGAATAAGAGGACATGAAGAAAGTAGTGGATAAATGATATTCCTGTAATAATATAAATATATAGTTTATAAATTAGAATACATTTATCATTATATGTTTTGTGAAGGATGTTATGGTAATGTTGAAGTATTAATGAAATAAAAATATCTATTTTGGGAATGTTAACACTAAAATATCACCTCAACGAAGGACAACTTAAGGAAATTGTTATTGATCATTGTGAGTGTCTAGAATTACATGGTCACTGGTATAGTTGGGAGAAGTGGATTTTGTAGATATATATAATGCTTCATGGTTTATAAGGTGGGATGATCATGGGTTTCAAGGAGTTATATTTACATGGAGAGGAGTGGGGTGTTTTTTATTATTATATTAATTTTTTTATTTTTGGCTAGAGAATATAAATATAATTGATACATGTAAAAATATACAATAAAAGATTATGTAATTTCCTGACCCCAATTTCCCAGAGTTGGTGAATTTGTTTAATACATTGGTATGATCAAAAGATAATCAAATCATATTGAACTAATCAGTTAAGTTTCCATCAAAATACTACATACAGTAAAAAATTTTAATTTACATATTAAAGTGAAAAAAAGAAACATAATATCACAATTGGAAAAAATCATATCACATAGACTATCCCAACAAGTCATTCATAACGTAATTCTTTGAATCCAAGGGAAATGAAACATATGAAAGTGGTGATCTCAGATTCTCAGTATGGATAAAACTTACTGTATAGGATATCATAAATAAGAATAATCTTTTGAGGAAGGGTATAAAACAGAAATAAAAGCCTTTTAAACATAATGTTAAATATAATTTTGAAAGAATAAATCATATAATTGAATAAAAAAATTTACATGGATATTCTAATAGTAAAATAGTCACATGAAATATCGATAAATAATATCATAATGATAAAATTCATAATGTTGGACATCATAACCATATTGTCATGGCCTCGTGCGAACACCATTACCATATAGTCAAGGCCTTGTGCCAAGACCATTACAATACCATCAAGGCCTTATTCCATGCCCATTAGTATTATATCAAGGCCTTGTTCCGAGAATCTAGTTTGTCCCATGAAAACTATCGATGCTTTGAGGGGATATAACATGCCACACCGATCAGTTACTTAGTTGAATACATTCCTCGTATGAAAAGGGGGAAAAATAACATAAAAATTCATATTAAAACTCGAATATGAAATGTTAATACATTAACTAAAAACCATGAATGGTATAAAAATAGAACATTCTCAGTCAAACATATTATAATCCCTTCAATACAGTATGGATTATTGTATCATAATAAATCAAAATTAAGGATTCATTAAATCATGCAAAGGATGTTGACATAGACGAAAGTGATATATTTAAATTTTTTTGAGAGAGATATCCCTTTTGACACAAAAATAATTTTAAATACGTCATTTTAAAAAATAAAACATATCTTTTTAATATAACCTTATATTATTGTAAGGGAGTCTTCAAAATATTAAGGTTTTATGATGAGGGAAATAACCGCTCATGCTGAATATGTTAAATAAGCATTTATTCCTTAATTTGTTGATTTTTTTAAAGTACCATGTTTAGAAAATGATGAAAATATTCCTATAAAAATATTTTTTAGAAATTAAAACATGGGTAAAAATGAATTTAAACAATAATACTAATATTTTGAAATACAATTTTATGAAACAGGGACATGGATGACAAATTTGTCTTAGAAGGTAATTACATATAACGAACCTCAGTTAATAATGAGATTTTGAAATTAAACCTTATGTAAGTGCTTTTATATTTTTAAATGAATTTTAATGAATTTAATAAAATACATAATATTTCCTTTATAATTGTTTTATATCTATATATATAGTTATGTAAATTTATATCAAGAATATTCAAATGGAGAAAGGATTATTTTTTTAAATAATGAAAGCATCTCATATCACATTGAATCATATTATTTAGGTATAATAGAATCATAATAATATTTATGACATCATATATGATTAGTTTATGACTTTATATTACCGATTTATTAACATTTTCGGTTTAAAGTAATTTTTTCCATGAATCACATAGCTTATCATACACGTTTTAGATTGTTATTTTAGATCATATTACATAGATCATGATTTACTTAATTCCAAAATGATAAAAATTATTTATATATCATATATATTCATAATATAAATATATATAATAGATATATATTATAAATATAATCCACCATTCATGGAGACGGTAGGCATTATTTACAGATGAATGTTGTTTCTGTTTTCATATCATACTGAATAGAAGCAGGTGAATTAAATATATGGATATATATATATATATTATTCCAGTAGAATTACCAGTTATATTTTTCATACTTATTTATAATATGTACTTATTGTAATCATTACTGGATAGATAACGCAGAAAAAGAGTCGCATCATGTCTTGGAGATAGTAAGACGTATGTACGCACGAGTGATGATTTCATTCCCTAGAAGGTTAAATGGTATGAAATTGGATGGTATATTAATTATAAAGTATACTTATATTGTTATATTAATTATTTAAACCCATTATATGAATTTTTATATATAACCAAAAAATGTGTTTTTTAATAACAAATTACACCACGGCGTAGAGACTGTAAACCGTACGTATGTACATATGATGATATTGTTATTCATTGGATGGGTAAAAGGAGGTAAATGGTTTTAACATATTTATAATAAAATCGTAGATTGTATAAGTTATTTTATTATTACTTTTTTATATAATAAACATATAAATAGGAAGTATAAGAATAAATGAACTTTGGATTTGGTCTTATGGTAATTACCTATTTTTTCATGTGTCTCATTTAGATTTGCACAAAAGGACTCTGTGGGATCATTTTTTTTGAAAAATCTATTGTATCTAGGATATAGTGAGATAATTTGGTATATGAAATGGGTAGGTTTAGGCCAATCTAAATTTCATTATATGAGTGAATAAAATAGAAGGAGAGGTGTCAATTTATAAGATAGATGATATGAACCTTTAGAACAAATAAAATAATTAAATTAATATAAATTAATTTTTAAATCCAAATTGTTAAAAAGTGGATTATTTACAATATAATATGAGGATAGGTAGAAATCCCATCTTCCAATAAACATTAGACATGATTTATTTTATTTTAATCCTTATCATTTAGATTTATCCTTATTTAATTTTTTTAATTTTAATTTTTGTAATAAAATTAAATTATTAAATGGTTTTGAATATTTATATATATGGTTTCGATTGATCATAAAATAATAGTTTATCAAATTTTAGACAATATAATTATCTCTTTAAAATTTATAATTTTTTTTTTGATTTTTAAATAATTTAATAAAATGTTATTTTTATAAAATGTCAATAGTGTCAGCTTTGACACTATTCATTTCATTGATTTTAAATAAAATCCAAAAAGAAGATAAATCTTAGAATAAAATATTTAATATACTCCCAACAAATAATATTAGACAACAATATTTTGTAATCAGCTTAATTAATTAAAAATAAATTTCGTTTAATATTTTTAAAATCATTTATTTGATATTTCTATTAATAAAATAATTTCTATGTCACTATTATGTCATCATTAATGGTAATTATTTAATATCTAAAATTTATAAAAAATTACTATGATTTAGGTAACTGTTTTATATTTCCATGGAATATCAAAAGTCCATGTTATCTAATGTTTATCTTAATATTAGAATTATATACTTATATATAATGAGAGTGTGGAATTTTGCCACATTCATTGATTTTAACAATATTAATGTCAGGTGCATGAGAAAATGGCCATTATGTGATTCCATTTAGAACCATAGATGATAAGGGTATATTTTAGTCTTCCAATAGTGGTTTTACATGTGTTAGGGTAATTTTATAATCTTATTTTAACCTTTAATTACCTGATATACCCATTACTGTAGTAAAAAAACAACTATAGTTACTGTTAATAATATAAAAATAAATAAAAGTATCCTATTAACAGAATTTGTATGCAATTATTAAAAATATTTAATACATTTTTCCAAATTTGAATCACAGATATTTTAGTAATTAATTTAAATTTAATCCTCTTGGACCAAATGAGAAAACATGAATTTCAAAAGAAAAAACCATCAAATGATTATCAAGTGTTTATGTCTAATATTAATGTGTAAACAATTCTAATGAATTTAATTATATTATATTATAAAAATATATTATAATTATACATTAAATACATTCAAATGTAAATTCCAACACTATAAAATATTTCGATTAAAAAAGATGTTTTAAATTAAAATGTTTCATTTTAAACTATTAATAAAAAAATGAAAGTAATAAAAAAACATCAAAAATTTATCGAAACCAAATTTTGATGTCCCGATTCTGAAGAAGAAGATAATATTGTCAAATTTATGATATATAAGTGTCAAATATTGGATTTATAATGGGGTTTCCATCAAAAGGTGGAAAAACATAATTTTTTTGGAAATTACTTCTTTTACCCAAAATAATTGAATTTGTTGTTTTATTATTTCGAAGAAAAAAATAAGATGAATGTTAAAATAATTTTTAATATATAAAATTTAAAATTTGGATAATACTATTCATAACCTCTAATTTAATGGAATGTTTTATATCATATTAAATAATAATATTTTATTAATATACCAGAGTTCGGTAGAAGTCAGCCTTGCGTGTAATGCAAGAGATATGATTATTGTTTTTAGCGTAAGATTAACATAGTTTTGAGTAAAATGAAAGTATGAAATATATTTATGTTTATTCATAAATAAAAATATTGTATAGTCATGGGGTGTTACTGTTTATGTGATTTTAAAAAATGGGTTCTTACATCATCCATGACAAATAAATTCATATATTAGGCTTATAATGTAAAATAATTTAAATCAAAAAAATTCCATATTAACCAAAACAATCATCCATTTAAAAAAATGCCAAAATTTTACCCTAACCATTGTTCAATATTTATATATAAAAAGTGGAATCAAATATTGAAAAATAATTTCTATATATGATAAATTTTATTTTTTATGAAATCCTCATCTATTCAAAAACTTACTGTTTAAATATAATAATAAATTTTATGACCCATTGAAAAATTACATATAGCTACATAAAATATTATTATCAGTATAATACAACATAATATTAATTTTGAAGTAAATATTTTAAAAATAAATTTCTATTCATATAATTTAATTCATTATAAAATTACAACAAAAAGATTTATGTTTTACAAAAATACCAACAATTAATTAATAATTATTAAAACACTGATTTAATTTAAACATTATATCAATATATAATATTTTCATTTTTAAAGATACGAAATATTATTCTAAATTTCTATATGTGTGTTCACTATTCTAACATTTAGGTTACTGTTTTTATTGACCATATTACAATACTAATGACCAGATTATTATTCCAATGGTTGGGTTTCGATTCTAATAGTTAGATTTGTAAGGGGCATATAGGTTCCTATAGTTCTAAAAATAACTCTTATTTCATTCATTCTTAAATCAATTTTTATTATATCATGGTTATAAATAATTTTCTATTTAACATTAATATTATATTACTAACACTTTTTTTTAACCCTACCCCTTTTTTATGAGTGAGATCATTATAGTGGATCTATTATAATAAAATTTTCATATATAATATGAATTATTTTCTATTTTTTTGTAACATAATAAAATTTATAATTATTATCAATTTCATCTCTAACTAATTTATCAATATTTATTTATGAAAACAATGTATTTTTGGTTTCTCTATATGATATATGTTCTTTATACTATATAAGTAGGAAAATTTCATTGATATAATTATGGGTCATTTTAAAACCCTCATCTGATCATGAAGACTAAGGGTATCCACTTCATAGATAAAAGAGAATCACAGTATGGGGAGTATAGATTGTTTTTCAATAAAACTAGTACTAAGGAGTTGGGAGACCGATACCCTAACATATTTGTTCCATCATGGGGGTTTCAATAACTAATTTAAATACAGATATCACAGTTAATTATCAATGTTATGCAATATTGATGGATGGATTTCTGTAATCATGGGTCCTAATGATGTATCTATAATGTTTAAAACTCACAATCACAACATATGATAAGTTATTACTCAGAGAGAATAGTAATATTTCGATCTTGTTTTATAAATAAATAGATGAAAAATGTAGATTATTCCAATAAAATAACATATGATGTCTATTGGTGTACATGTGGTGTAATATAATTTCTAATACTAGTAGTGTGATGTTTATCAATTGATTATTTAAAGATTCATAAAAATGAAATTTCCAACATCAATCATAGTGTGTTGGAGCACTCGGGGTGCTAGGTGTCCATTACTGATACACTCACATCTACCTGTGTGGAGTCACATGACATTTTTTCCCATCACATGGCCATGTAAAATATAAAACAATTGGATACCCCTGTCATTATAGAGATTGGATTAATTTTTTTTTGTTAATGTGATACAGAAGGAGTATAGTCTCCAATTTGGATGTTAAGAAAAACTTTTTACCAATCCTTTTTGCATCATTAGATATAAGCATCTATCTTTCTAGTAGCCAATCCCATACTTCTAAAATTTAAAGAAAAACCTTACAATCATTGATGTTTAGCCTCATATAGAAAAAAATGGGGATTCACATTGACAAATGTAAATACCAACACATTTTTTTCATTGTTTGATGTAATTATACTCAATCCAACCTCATTGATCCTTAATCACCCAACAATGCTGCCGAAAATCACCAACCCCACCATTGATATTGTAATGAAATGTGATTCTGAGGATTCATCATTCTTCGAATCGAGTCAATAGTTAAATCATTTTCCTACATTACACTCCATCACCCTAATATTTTTGTGAGAATGCTCTTTAAATAATTTTATTTCTTTAATAGCTTGTGTTGCACAAAATATCAAGTTTAGATGAACCGTGAAATACTCTATGTTCATTATAACATTGTTCTTAACATTATGGGAAAAAATATGAATAAATAACTTATGAAATAAATATAATGTTCATTCTTAATACAAAGGTATAGGTATGTTCTTAGAAAAAAATTGATCATACCATTTTTAGTATGTTACATTATTCAAGAAAACAAGACATTTTCATTAAAATATGTTTCTTGATTTTTTCATGGAATATTAATTTATAAAGGTTATAGAAAATTTATATAATAAAATTAATATTCTTTTTTCATTAATAATGTAAATATTATCATGGAATTATTTTTTATAATTTTATAAAAATGCATATTTTTCATGGAATAATGAGAATAATAAATTTTGTTGAAAATAATATTATATATTAAAGACATTTAAAGGGTAAATTATCTTTCATATTAGTTTTAAATTTCGATTAATATTTATTTTAATTAATCCAAAAATATGTTTTATAATGATTTTATATAGTAATTCATTATAACAATAAATTATGTTTAAAAATGACATTTCTTTGAAAATTTGTTGATCAACGTGTTTTAATGGTTTTATTTTGAATTACATTTTGAATGGATTTTGTCTTCTGTGATTAAGAATGGATTACATGTATGGATATATAAGGCATAATTTTAGGGAATAATCCTTTTTTTTTATTAATATATATTCTAACCTAGGTAAAACTTGTTATCAAGGTAATGAGTAATTTGGGTAATTTAGGTTAAAAATGAAATGATATTGATTATAAAATGACCCTAAATCATGATTAAATTTTTTTGGATGAATATAATTTAACCATTAAATCTTATGTACTGAATTTAATTTTTCGATGGACACTGGTCCATGAAAATAGCCTTTTAACACCCCCTAATTATCTTTGGATTGTGAAGGGGGAGGGATGCTACTTGGCCTTCAGATACATACCCAAGGCGCCAAAGGCTAGTGATATATTCCAAAGGGCTTCAATATACGAGGGGGATTATATTACCTTTAATAACAAACAAAATAACAAAACAAATTACGAATAAAAAATACACCAAATGATGCACAATAAATATGAAAAATAACCCAACATTTCATTTTTCAAAATCAAACTAGAAACCATGTACCGTAGTGGATGAATACAATAGAAAAGAAAATAATGGAAGACAAACTAATAAAACTCCACGAAAACCAAAAGAATCCAATCTCCACATTCCACATTCTCCAACTTCACCACACATACCACTCATCTGGATGTGGTGCTAAATATATTTCATAATTTACCATTTCCCATGCCACGGTAGATAACATCTATAAAATAATCAATGTGAAAAATAAGGGGTGTTTATTAAAAAAAATTTGGTTTCCCCCAAGGACTTCCCAACTCATTCCACTTGGATTTAAATTTTAGGAACATTTATATAAAACAAAATATATAAAAAAATTCAAAAATATCTTATAATTAAATATAAAGAAGTTCTAAATATGATTATAAAGAAATATAAACTAGTCCCAGGTCAAACAATTTTTAAGAAAATGATATTTTCAAAATAACAACTAAAACGTACTTAAAAACAATTTCATAATTTCTATTTTACATACCAATACCATTCAACATATTCACTCTACCAACCATGCATGCATCAACATGATAGTTGTGTACTCCTGAGTGGTCTCTCGTAAATATACAATGTCGTCACTAGGAAATTATTTCCCATATTCCATTATAACTTTTTCACCGATCACAAAGTCATATTTCAGCCAAGACTCATATATTTCAATATGAACACACACGATATGTATGCCCCAAATACATGCTAAACAAATTTCAATAAAACACCATTTTTATTGAAAACCTTTTTAAAAAATACATTCCATAATTCCAACAAAGCTATATTTTAATAAATATACATTTTTATTATAAAAAATGTATTTTCCCAGTAGACCACCACAATTCCATAATTTCACCAAAAACAAAAAAATTGCACAAAAAATGATTTACATCATGATTTACACAATTATTTCATAATATGTTTCAATCAAATAACCCCCTTTGATAATAGTTTAATCAATTTTATAAAGATGATTGTAGCGTGAATCCACACATGATGAGAGTTTTTGGGAAATGATTAAAAACCTAAAAACAAAAAAAAATAGGATTGAACCTTCACAGACCCACCTTAGATCTCATCCAACACCATGACCCCAAGAAAATATAATCATATTTGGAATCCACAACCTTAGATCATCCCAAATTGGGTGTAGATTTAACATCCCAAGGGACGCGATGTTGTTGATTTAAGAAAATCACCTAGAACAATAATGACTGATTATTTAATGCGAGTACGAGGATGCAACGCACCCAGATAAGGCTCATAATCATTCTATATTTCATGGGTGAGGTTCTCCAACCTTTTAGAGACAAAAAAAATTAGGGATATTTATTTGGGAAAACCCAATCGGTTAGAGTGTAAAATTATTTATATCAACATTTTAAGTATTTTTCTTTGACCGGAGCATAGTTTGGACACATGGTTAGATAAAATATGGGTTAACCATGCTCCTACTTCTGTTTTAAGAAATTAATCACACGGTTGGTACACACGACATCCAAATTTTGTTTTGATCATGTGAATGCTCTCTATCCATCATTTGAACTACACTTCATTGTTTCTCTTAGGCTTCTGCACATTTTTTGAAAAGTCATGCAGAATCCATGTTTTGGTCCTTTATCACCTATCTTAGTGTCCACAGCTTTCGAAAATTGGTGAATGGTTTTCCAAACTAGTGAAAAATTAATGACGTTATAGGTAAAGCCAGAAAACTCTCAAAAAGTTCTCAAAACACTCCCAAAATTCTCCTTTATACAATATATACCTAAAATTCATAAATACAGGGTTTCATACCATAAATCAGGGGTGCTACATTCTCCCAACCATTCATATGTCCATCCCCCAAAAGTAAAAACCCAATGCCTCCTTGAAATATTTTTGGTCATTTCTCTTTCATTCCCTTATCACATTCCCATGTCTTTTACTGAATCTGACCATACTTCCTCAAGACCCACAGTGAACCGATTCTTTGTTATTGAAATAATTTCTCTTGACTGTAAACAATCTACAATGGGATATGTACTAATGATGTATCCGACTCTAGGTCAATGTGATCCTATTTGATCACATGGCTAGGATCAGGCTGATACCTTATCATGTATGATACATGGAAATCATTATTCCTGACACTGAACCGTGGTGGATATGCCAACTGATATTCCACCTCTCCAACTACTTCCAGTATCTCAAAAAGTCTTCTATATCAAGGAGATAACATTCCCTACTTAACATAATGAATATTTCTAATCCTTTTATAGATCCTTAAGAACAAGTGTTCCCTAAAAGTGAATGAAAACAACCATTAACAACGATCTGCATGTGATTTATGATGAACCTGAGATGTCTCAACTCTATTTCTGATCAAATGAATCTTCTTCATTGTTTTGTTGACAATTATCAGCCCAAAAAACGATGTTTCACCTATTTCCTCCCAACACTGAGGAAAATGATAATGAAACCCCTAAAATTCATTAAAAGAAGACATATACATGATGTCCTGAAAGTGTTTGTGACACACGAACCCTAGTAATAACACATTCTATTCGTATTATCCACAGAAATCCATTAAAAAATACTAAAACATGAATTATAATGTTTTTAAAATCCATTTGGATTGTCCATCAATCTGAGTATGACCCAGTATACTCATATTCGAGTGAGTCCCAAGTGGTTTCTATAACGATTTAAAAAAATGATACATGAACCTTGGATCCCTTTCTTATAAGATCAATATGTTTATTCTCTATCTCTTTACCACTTCATGGATATATATCTCAGATAAATCCTCCACCATAAGAGTTTCATAAATAGGTTTGAAATTTTCTAAAATGTTAAGATGTTCCACTATCACTATTATGGTATAATTTTTCAAAACTATTCTCGGGAGACCTATTACAAAATATATATTTATCGGAACCCATTTCGATACTAGAATAGTTAAGCACTCCAACATACCTAGTTGTCACTAATGGTCTTTATTAACTTGCTGACAAGGTAAACACTTTGTAATTAACTCAACCACCTTCTGTTTCAGGTCAATCTACTAATACCATGCTTTTACCACCTTATTCATTTTTTGTATTCCTAGACGAATAACATATCTTGAATAGTGGTAAGAATTAATATATAGTTCATAAAAATCTATAGGTACAACCATCCAATTTTTTAACCACAACCATAGACATTCATCCAGCCACCAGTCCTCAATTTTTTCCCCAACATTGAGTTCTTACTCATTTCCACACATTCAAAATTGGATTATTGAGCGTCTTTAAACATGTTTATCAACTCATGATCTATGGAAACTGAAAAAACCGACAACATAAAATTGTTCTTCACATACCACATGTGTATCAACATGGATCGACATCAAATACCACTCATTAGAGGTTTCTTTTTTCATCCAAGCATAAGAATTTTTTATTAATACAGCAGCCACTGTATATCAATTTCTTAGTGTACACAACAAGTCAATTTAGAACATTTTGAGATTCTTCATACCTCTTTTTTGTCTCTTTTTTTGAATCCATATGTGATAAAATATGTTTAAATCCTTTAAGATCAATGAGAATGGTAAAAATTTTACGAAATAAATAATCAAACCATGTCATCAATTCTTGGAAAACTGTAGAAAACTCCAAAACATGTGTTGGTATAATTTTTCACATGCACCCTCAACATCCTTGAACCATAATACACATTATGATCTTCTTATATAAGAATACAACCCACCCAGATCTTAAGGTAGCTCAGCATACCACGTACCCATTCCGCAATGCTAGGAGTACCAGAATAGGTGTTTATATAATGAGAACATTCATCTCATTATTCATCAGTTTCCAAGAATAACAAATTCTATCTTTTCTAGATCCATAAAAACAACCATTCCACAAATTCAAAAAAATATAGTATACATATTTTATCCAAAAATCACACTTTGATGATTTGTCATAGAAAGGATTCTCTTTCAAGATTCCAATAACTATCACCAAATATTTCTCATGCCAATCCCATGACCATGAATACCTCAATATATAAACCAGAATTACCACAACTAAAGAATCCATATATCTATTGAATATATGATTCATAAAATCCATAAGTATCTATGGTGCATTCATAAGATTGAAAGGAATTACCACATATTCATAATGGTTATATCTTCTTATGAAATATGATTTAGGAATATCCACATTCTGAGATTTGAATTGGTGATATCCTGATTACATGTCAATTTTAAAAACAAATCATCTCCCCCTATTGATCAAATAAAACATCATTGTGTGGAAGAAGATATATATTCATTATCATAACATAGTTATGATTATGATAATAGAGAAAAATTTAAATAGTTCTATCTTATTTCTTTATGAACTAGACTGGTGCTACCCACAGAGATGTTCGTGGCAAAATGAAACCCTTGATTTCCAACTCTACCTACATCACTTTCATCTCCATTAATTCTATTCGTTTCATCATATATTAAAGAAGGGAAATAAAACTAGTCCCCAAAAAAAGATCAATCATAAATTTCATATCCATTGTAGGTGGTAGCCCAATTAATTTATTGGGAGAAAAAAAGAGGAATGATCCACGACTACAATAAAAATTTTATCCCTGATATCATTTATCATTTCAAAAGTAAATTCCACTAACATGTAAGAGATCCTTCCCACTTTTGGTTCCAACAAGTCTGTTTCACCTTTCTTTAAAATTCATTCTTCTCTAAATTGATTCTTCACACCATCCTCAGTCACGAAAAAAATTATTCTGCTATAACAGTCGATTTGAGACATGAGCATTATCAACCAATCTATACCCAAGATGATATCATAAATATATTCTCTATCAAATAGAAATCCAATTTCAGATTAGATTCATCAACAGTTATAGATGATTCTTTACCTAGAAAGGATTAACATTTTCTTTGACCAAGAAGAGTTTGATGTTTAATCATAGAAGACATCATATCATGTTTTAAACATAGAAAGTCAATAGATTGATAATCAATGATGTAATGAGATTCACGAGTTACAAAACAACACTTTTTTAAAGGTAGAATAAAAAAGAAATGTACCTGTCATCAAAGATGGTCCAACCTGATCATCCAAAATCACCTACTCAACTCTATATAAGCAGAAGAACGTTTCACTCTACTGCTTATTTCCTTGAAGTTATTTCACATGCTATGGTGTTTTGATATTCTTAGAATCACCATGTCATTCTCTACTCTGATGAAGAGATTAATTCTACTACCCACTATTTTTCAAAGCATATGAAGCCTATTATAACTAAGAGGTCACTACGGTAATGCCACATATGTTTTAAAATATTGTTAAAATTACAGCATTCTCTGGTTGATTCCCTACACTATCGCTTAATGTGGGTGAAGAAAACACATTGGAAACATCCATCTTTTTGTGGGTCTTGGAGTAATATTCCCCGATCTAGCTGTCTGATTTTGATTACTACTGACACCATGGATGTAGGTGTACCTCTTATTCATTATTCCATCATTAGAGTTCACACTGGTTCCCAGGGGTATCAATATAATTAATCCACCCATATTTCTTGAGATATCACATTCACCCACCATCGCTCTATTAAACATCGATATATAGTCTATAATACAAAGGATAACGATCTTCTAGAGAATCTCTAGAAATAGCCCCAATTCAATGATTTGTGTCTTCAAGACCCCACAAGTACAAAAACATGGTAAAAAGGTCAATAAAATCAAGAATTTAGCCCCATAGTCTACGATAGAGAAATTCTCTTTTTTAGGATGAAGTAGTTTTCCATTCTTTGACTCTTGAACATTTGAGGATAGAATTTTTTATTCGAAATTTCTACAAAATCATCATAACTAAAGCATTGATCCACTTTTTCATGCACTTCTATATCCCTCCATTGGAATTCAATGTCCACAAGAAAATAAATTTTGTGCATGAATTTCAACTCCGGTTGTGTGCTAATGAAATAGTTGATATGATTCATCTTATTCAGCCACATCACATCCTTTTATGGTTTTGAATCACCCTAAAAGATGGATGGATTCAGGATCTAGAACTCGATGGAATGATCCAACTTCCTTGGATTATCCCTCTAGTTTCTTATTTCATGGTTTGAAATGCTTGTAAGATACTCAAAACTAGATGTTGGTTAACCAAAGGTCCAGTTGAAACAGCATTGTCCAAAACATCTTCCGCATGTTTTCTACGATGCCTATGCGGTGCCATTTTCTTAACAAAATGAAAACGCTGTTAAATTCATTATGTAGAAACTGGACTATTATAATTTCAAATTCTATCACATATACTATCACAAAATTGAATTCCAAAATAATCATTTTCCATGTATAATGGTTTCTGAAAAATGTATTCTTTCATTTGAAAAACAAATTATTTTCAAAATATTACGATCATGTGCATTTTCAATATCTGTCATTTGAAAAAAAAATCAACAATTTTTTTCAAAAATAAACTCAATGAACCAAATCGTATTTCATTACACAAATTCAGATATTCGATCCTTGTGAGAATTTATTAATCTTATTCATTCCATGACCTTCTCACTATCGAAACCCATGAAATTGGTATTCAAAATCTTATAAGTGTCTCCAATACACTTATGTACCCAACACCCTAGTAACATGAATTTCACTATAAAAAAATTAAGTATGTATTTTTATGCTCTACATTTTAGGTCCCAAAATCCTACTCCTTTATATGTACACAACTCATGGAATGAATATGAATGAATTAAACTCCAATACTAGAATATCTATTTAACTCAAACAGACTTTTTCCTAAATGAAATTTATAACATTTGTAACATCCCCCTACTCACATTGGCTTGACAAGGTATAAGGACCATATTTGTCCTTTAGTGACATCCCTAATTCTCCAAATGCTTGAAATAAATGCCAAAGGCCTTCAATACATGTGAGGGATTATTTTCCATTTAATAATAAACCAAGTAACCAAACAAATTACTTCTAAACAAATCACTAAATGATACATGATAACCCTAAAAGATAACCAATATTTCATTTTTTACAATCAAATTAGAAACGAAGTTATAGAATTGAAGACTATTAAAAAAGTAAACAGGGGAATTTGAACAAAAAAACTCCTTAGAAACCAAAAATAACTCCTATCACCACATGACCCATGCTCTAACTTCACCAAACAGTCCATGAATCATGAATTTGTGCTAAATATGTGTGATACTTTATCTTTTCCCATGCACTAGAATATGAAATCTGCAAAAGCCCCAAATTTAAAAAGTATTTATGAGTAATAAAACTCATAAGATTTTCCGTAATGACTTCCATACTCACACCAATATGATATAAATGTTATAAATGTTTATATAAAATACATTATATAACACAATTCCTAAATCACTTTACAACTAAAAATAAAAAACATTCAAATGATTTTATATCCATATATAAACTGGTGACATGTCACCCATCATTCATGAATAATCTATCATAAAATTAACAACCAATCCATACATAAAAAATATTTCACAAGGTCTATTTGGTATGCCTATTACATTCCATATATTCACCCTACCAACTAGATATACATCCTTTTGACAGTTTCATAATTATGAGTGGTACCTCATAGATCTACCATGTCTTCACAAGGTAATTATTTCTCATTTATCATTGCACCTTTTTCACCAGGAATAATGATTTATTTCAACCAAGCCTCATATATGAAAAACTGACACACACACCTAGTAATATCAAAATCATGCCAAAACAATTTTAAAAAAACACCATTTTTATTAAAAACCTTTTCCCTCCTGTAAACTCAAAATTATAAGAAATATATATTTAGAAAAAATAAATAAAAAGCCAAAGAACATGAACAAAAAGATACCACAATACCATAATTTCACCAAAAACTATAAATTATAACTAATGTTGATTTACAGCATGCTTTGCACCATGATTTCATAATCAATTTCAATCAAATAATCCAATTTGAAATAAAGCCCGTGAATTCAAGTAAGAGGATTCAAGATTTAATTCACCTAACTTAAGTTTTTTGGTGAAAATGATAAAATTCCTAAAAAAAATCACAGAACTAGGTTTAACCTACAAGAACTGACCTTAGCTCGATTCCCTTATACAGAACCAAGGGATATCTAGTTATATTTGGCAACGAAAACCATAGATCGATCCACAATGGGTGTAGATCTATGAAACTGAGTGATAATGAAATTTATATCAATGAAAAACAAAAATATCAATAATGAAATATTACATACAATTTGAATCATGGTTAAACAACCTAAGGAAAATGCTATATATAGATTCCAAATCACTTGGGATATGTTCTACAATCATTGGGAGAACAAAATCCTGAGTTAGATCCATTTTGTGGAAAAAGAGTGGTTATTGGGTAAAATTATTTAGATCCACTTTTTAAGGATATAACATTGAACCGAAAATGGTTTAGTCACAAGGTTAGTCTACTTGTGTTCTAACGGTGCTCCTACATTTGTGTTGAGAAAGTCCTCACACATTTGGTACACATAAATTCCAAATCATTCACTGATCATATCGATGTTCTCTCTAAAATATTTTCACCAAAATGAATGGGTTCTCAGATGATTCCTCAAGGTTTGGACACACCATGTGTTTTCATTTCTCTTATCTTTTAGCCCTAGTCTAACTGTGCATGGCTTCATGAAAATGTAGCAAGGTTTCCACAAACCATGCCCCACAAGGGACCCTATACGAATGCCCCAAAAAATTCCTAAATGTTTTCCAAACTCTTCCAAATATCACCCTTATACTTTATATAAATAAAAATAAAAATTAAAGGGTAACATAACAGAATCCAAGGATGCTACAAACCATGTGGAAACTGTGCTCCTCATTCTATCATAAGAAAGACCTCACACAGTTGTTACACAGGGCTTCCAAATAATTTTTTGACCATTCCAAATATCTCTATGTAACATTTGTACCAAACACAACTATTTGTCATAGGCTTCTTCAAGGTTTTGGAAAACCGTGCGCCGCCCATGTACATCTCCATTATCCATTAACTCACTATGCATGACATCCAACATGTGTTGCACAGTTTTTACAAATCATACACAACTATTTACCCTAAATGAAATCCCTATACAATCTCAAAAAGATCTCCAAACTCTCCAACCATTTACCCTTATACATTATTTTTATAAAAATAATAAGTAAAGGGTCACATATGAGAATCTAGGGGTGCTACACTCTTGTATAATATTGTCATCAATGAAAGACTAAAAAAAATTATTAGTCTTAAATATCCCTTAGGTGTCTTCGTATGAAAAATCACATGGTAAGATTAAATATTAATATAAATTTTTAGATCAATAAACTTATTTTCATGATAATAATTTATTTTTTACATTTTGGTAAACTTGGACAAGATTAGGATATTCATAATATTTTATTTAATAAAAATTTGTATATGTCACAATATTATTTTAAACACTATATAATTTTCAATATTGGATTACACAATAGATATATCTAAATATAAATAATATGATTAAAAATAGAATATTTTTATTTATTATTTTATATTATTTTTAATTTTTATTTAGAAATTAAATTAATTAAATAATTATAAAATTTTGATGAAATAATTATTTTGTTATTTCGAATATAAAATATATGTTCATAAAAATACTAAAATAAGAATATTTTGAGAATAATAATGTCTTCAAAGAAATTTTTATATTAAATTTACCACATAGGGATATAATAATTTTTTTTAATAAGTTAACATGCTTCCTTGATATTTATAAAATAACTTGTAATTAATTGAGTCCAAATTGACCATAATGATATTCTATCAAATTATTATTTTATTAAATAATTAAAAAACAAAACAACATTTTATAAAATAGTAGATAATTATAATGTGGTCTAAAATTTTATAAATGATTCATTTATGGTCTAAATAACATCACATAAGGAAAAATTACATCTTTTTATGGATGAAATATTTGTTACATTAAATAATATTAAAATATGATAACTAATGGTTAATCAAAATGATAAGGTTTACAATATTTAAAAAAATTCTCTTCAATATATATATGATTTTGTGATTACAACCTTATAACATGATATATTAATATAATGTCCCTTTTGGATGTATTTTTATTGATGTATAATTTTTTATAATTTAAACTTTTCAAACTTTCCAAAAGTGCCCCTCACCACAATTTAAAATGGGAACCTTCTCCCTACAATAATTTTATCACCTTGAGCCATCTAGATCAACCATACTATAAAAAATTTACTTGAATTCATCATTATATACATTTTATAGCAAATTATACACTCAAAAAATCATCCCAATATCTCATTAAATTATATCTAATGGTTGTTATCCGAAGAAGTGGTAATTGTTTTTACTAACTCATTAAAGTTTATTTCTTCTTCTACATCCTCAACATAGGTTATTTACAAAATTAAATTAAATTTTTCCAACATCAACTATAAATTTAGATTTTACTATGATTATAGAACAATAATATTAATCCTTTTATCCATCTTATGAAAAATTATGGCACCATGTGTGTGTGAGGACGACTTACCATCTCAACATCACGGGGTAATGTATTTTACATCACAACCTTAATTTTATGTGTATAATAATGGATGTAATATATATATATATATATATATATATATTTGATAATTATAACAATATATTGATCCTAGGGAAAAATATAACATCCACTTCCTTAATGTATAATCCATTAAGGGAACGATATCATCAGTCAGGTGTATATACAACCCACCATCTCCAAGATGTTGTGCAATTAATATTCCATTATCACCATTCATGAATGATTATATAATTGTATATAATGGAAATATATTATATTTTTTACCTTAATATCATATTGTATATGACATAACTATATCATATTCATAGGAATTGAGACATATAAAATAAAACATGCATATAAAAATTAAGTAGTTATTAAATCTTAATTCCATTTATGCGTCACTTGTGATAATTTATGGTTATTTTCAATAAAAATGTTTTAATTCAAAATGGAGTTACATTTTAAGAAAATAAACCATTTTCAAATATGAAAGGGTATTTTCCTTAAGATTTATTTTTATATGATCTAAAAAATTATTTTATGTATTTGAAACCATTACTGGTTATTAAATATGATTTTTAGTGATATTATTCAAAGTCATTATCACTAATATTCATATAGATGGTTTATGCATATGATGGAATAATATTAATGAAACACATTTTTTCTGTGCGTTTTTTTATAATTGTGTGATATTTATGGAACTCATTTCATTACATGGGTTCTAATTTGAAAATTGACTTTTTTATAGCACACATATGACTGGTTTTCATTATGTTACTGGTGGTACCTATATAACCCTATATGAAATTTGCTATTGATTTATATTTAATGATATATAAATTATAGGAATGATAAGTAAACTATGTTCAATAATAAAAGACTTTAATGGTAAGAAAATCGGATTTTGTTGCATAGGGGATGGAATGAGGAGTGGACCCAGTTTAGAAATGTACGTTTTCCACTATGATAATTTTGGAAATCATCTTATAAAAATATTAGATTTATTTTCTATTCTTCGGTGTATGCCAAATTTCTATGTATTATGTCATGCTCTCATAAAATAGATTTTTTGATTTTTTCTGAAATTCAATGATTTACTCCATGATATATAATTTTGATCTTTTATATAAATAATATAATTTTCAATTATTATGGGAATATTTATATGCATTAGGATTAGGTTATGATCGATATCTTCATTATTTACCCTTATTAAGAGTTTGTTCTCATAATTTTCCTAGGTTTATTTTCCCCAGGTTATTAATAATTATTTTAAGTAGGATTACTAAAGGGGAAGATCATCATGGGAAACACTGAAGATCATTCACCAGACTAGAAGTTTGTATTCCATGTTTTTAAATTCACTGAACTATTACAGTCCTCGGGCATGTGATTATGTAATGTAGTGAATATTAATATAATGATATATAATATCCTTGTATTTATAGCATGGTATGTTATAGTTGGAATCGGATTAATGGTTTAGTCAATACCTATAAACTAGGATGATAAAAATGATATATTATCCAAAATTTGATGTCTATGTATATTCCATTTTCCTATAATTTTTGTAATAATCAAGAATAACCAAGGATTAAACCTAATATGTTATATATTGAAATTAATATCCCAATATTATTTGGGATTATAATTATGATTAGTGTAACTATCACTGTAGTTATAGTTCAAGATAATGTTTGGAACCAGAAGGAACAACAATACTGATGATTGTGATGGACAATGCAATTATAATCCTCATAGGAAGTTAAGGGTTATTGGATATTGAATGGAAAACATTATTTCGATGATCACACTAATTTATCAACTTATAAATCATGGTAGACACCAAAATAACCATTGGTGTAACAAAATTATTTTAGTCCTTCATGACGCAACATCCACCTTCTTTCTGTGGGCTTTCAGATCTATTAATAACTTGAAAGTGGATTTTGACCACTAAATAGTTATTTTTAGTTCTTCAAAGTCTATAACATGAGAAATTAATTTTGGAAGTCTATAATTTTGATGGTTAGGAGGACCAATGGTGTAATATTATCATGAATATGAGTCGAAAAGGTGAAATTTCCTCCAAGGAATTAGAAGAGTTCAATAAATTATTTTTCAATAACTAATTTACTCATATTCATCAAATGAATATAGATAATGAGATCCTTGAGATTAAGAAATATGATGTTGAATTTGTTAATCTCTAGGAGTAAAATTTTAAAATAAATTCATGTTATTATTCTATAATTATCATCTAACCTAAATATATGGTAGACTAATAATTTAGTGGATTAAAACCAATCTCTAAAGGGTGTTATCCATATGGGACTTTTGTTGCAATAAATAAATATTTATCTATTCCGTCAAGGTAGAAATGTATGTTAGTGCTTCAATCAAATATCATGGTTTTGATAAGAAAATTAATATTGAGTTTAAATAAAAATATTAAAACAAAGGAGAAAATAATATGAGTTTTATTTTATGTTCAATGTGTTTGATGATGTGTGATGGAATTTTTCTAAATGGGACTAGTAAATGTATCTTGTGTGAAAATAAAGGTCATATAGAAAATGAAGGAATAATTATTGTTAATAAGTTAGATAATTATTTGAATAGATATATGGATTTAAATAATTATACCCTTATAATTCAATACATAAAGCACAAGGAAAATGGGTTTTATACTAACCAATGCCCAATTCTAAGGGTTAATGATGACAATACACGTTAGCATCCTCTTAAGGATAATGATATGGGAGAGTATCTTATAATCACTAGTAGAAATGTAAAGTATGAAGATGAAGCAGTGGAATGATTGAGTGTTTATATTTGGTAATTCAGGAATAATGTAATAGAATTACTTTTATGATATTATGGAATATTGAAACATCTACAGATTGGTACCCTGTATTTTTTCTTTAAGGATTTTAAATTAAATGTCAAATAGTTTTATGAAATGTGATTGAGGTGGTAAAATAATATTATAAGTGAATATTTACCCTTCATTTCTAGGATAATGAAAAAATAGAGTTGTTTTATTATGATAAAATAAATGGGATAATATTTATTATCATGAAACTGATTAGTTATATGATGAACTGGTGGTTTTTTATACCATGGGTTGATATTATAGAATTCATGGAGTTTGGTATGAGGAAACTGTAAATTCTTAATGCATGATTTTTTTCACATTGATTTTATATAAATTCAACTTATTACCTTGTTTCAAGAGAAAATATAATAATTGTCTTCATATTTTTGGAATGTAAATACTAAGAGATATGTAATTTTTCATGGGGATCAAATTTATAAACATTTTTGAAATTTAGTATACCTATTTCTAATGATTTGGATTTTAAACCTTTTTATGGTTCATAAATGAAACCATTTATGCTATTTTTATATTTATTATATGTTTATGTTTTAGATATTAATGTATTTTTTCACCATATGATTATTTATGCATAATGAGAAACCTATGATGACCAGTTTTTTATAAAGAAAAATAATAAATTATCATCCAATTATGGATCTTATGATCCAACTATCCTATTAGAATAAAAATTTAATCTGAAATTATTGGAGTAAGATATGTAGTTAAGATTGATTATAGAAAATCCAGACAGTTGGGTTTTATAAATGAAATTTAATCAACTATGTATATATTCTCAAAGTATTTTATTTAAATTATCATTTTCAGCCTTTTTAACGATATTAATGAACTTTCCCATAACTATCTAGTTTATGGTTTTGTTTTCATTAACCCTATAATGAAATAATTCTCTATCATTATCCATCAAAATATGATATTTATATTTCTCTTCCATGTCCAAATTTTTACTTCTCACAAATGTTTCAATATTCAAAAGCCATGTTTTTTGGTGACCACCACATTTCATATTTAACTCTTATTAATAGTTTTTACACGATTTTTAATGTGTAATTCCCAAAAATTAATGTTAAAATACTTGAATATTAATTTTGAAATTTGGAGGATGATTGTTTTTAAATTCATGAATGTATTGGGATTGTGTCTTATTGTTTGGTGTTTCCACTGATTATCTCAAAAGTCCATGATGTGTTCCATGTATCTCTTAAAAGTATGTACATTACTTCTCCTTTACTTGTACTAAAATCATTTGTCATAAAAATGGATCATTATATCTCTTATGAATAGAATCTGGTACATATTATGAATCATAGTGAATTTTTTTGGGAAATAATACCACTCACTCTGTCAATGTTTTGTGAAAAGAACACTAATTTAAAAAATCCACATGAGAATATGGGGATATCATGGGGAATAAGTATCCTAAACTGTTATACTAAAATGATTTATTTTGAATGATAAATTCATTTATATTGTATTATAATGTAACACAATAATATTCTAATGAAATGGATATTGAAATAATTTAATTTCCTTGATAACTTTATTTTCAAACAAGAACAAGTGTAGATAAACCATGAATTATTATATGTCTGTTATAACCTATCTATTAAATTGGTGGGTATAAATAGGAAGAACAGAACTATTAAATAAATTTAAAGGTCCAACTCAATATAAATGTATTGGTATTTTCATAGAAAATAATGACCACATAATTTTTAGCAAGTCACTTTATTCTTCAAAATAATATATTTTCTTCTAAATGGTTTTTATTTTGTCATAAGGAAATATTAATTTATAGAATTTATAGAAAATTTATTTAATAAAATTAATTTTATTTTTGAATTCATATTTTCAAAATTATCATTAAATTATTATTTTATTGTCTATTGATCACATTTATTTTCCATGGAATTGTGAAAATACTAATTTTTATTGAAACCCATATTTTATTTTAAAGCATTTACAATGTAAATTTATTTTTTTTATTTGTTTTAAATATTCATAAATTTTTATTTAATATTATCAAAATATGGATTATTAAAAATATTTTATGTATTATTTCATTATATAAACATTTTTGGTTCAATAAGGAAATTTTTCTGAATGATTATTTTTTGTGACATTATGCATGATTAATTATATATTAAATTATAAAACAACTATCTTTTTATTTATGAAAAATGAATTCAACAATTTGATTTATAAGGACCGAATTTGCTGAATAAGTATCAATAATTTTTATCCAATATGAATTGATTCCTTTGGTAAATTTTAATACCACGGTAAATGGTATGTTGGGCCATATATGTAAAAAATGAAACAATATTGACGATAAAATGACCCTAACTCATGGAAAATATTATCAGATTAATATAATTCAATGATTAACATCTAGTGATCAATATAGTGTTTTTAATAGACACTTGTCCATGGAAATGACTTATATAATATTTAAATTAATGAATGACACAAAATAACATTTGGTTGACTCAAATATCTGTTGTGTCGCTACATGTTGAAAAAGGATTGTTATAACCAAACAGTAATTTAAAATTTATTCATAAAAATATATTTTCATGATATAAATCATTTTTTTACTTTTTTGGTCACATTTAAGGGAATATGATATGTATAATATTTTTTTTAATAAAAATTTGAGGACCTCACATTCATGTTTTAAATACTATATAAATTCTAATATATTGTAACCCAAATTATATAATAGACTATAAATAATAATTTGAAATAAAAAATATCTCTATAATAGATTTTTTTTATTTTTAGTGAAAAAATATGTATATAATATAATTACACAACGTTGATGTAGTAATTATTTTATTAATTGAAATATTAAATAAATGTTATTAATAATAGTAAAATTAATTTATTTTGAGATAATTAATGAGATAAAATAATATTATACATGAAATGGACCTAATATAGATATATTAAAATATTTGGTTTGATGTTTAATTACTATCTTGATATTTCTTTTAGTTCATGTTTTGATGAGTTTCATATTTTGATGGTATTGATATTTTTTCAAAATAATTTTTATTAAATTATTTAAAAATAATGAATCATATTTATAAAAAAATAAAACTATATTATGGTTTAAAATTTTACCAATTTTTCATTTATGGTATAATTAAAATCACATAATAAGAAATTACAATCTTTTAGATAAAACTGTTCCATTAGTTAAAATTGAAATGTGTTATTTAAATAGTAATAAAAATGATATGGTATAAAATAAAACAAAAAAATGTCTGAAGTATAATTATTAATTATATTTTAACCATAACTTAGATTATATTTTACTCCATTTTTTGTTTTATTTGGATTTATATTGAAATATTTCTAATTTAAACAAATGAAAATTTTCAAAAGAGCCCATCACTTAAATTATAAAAGGTCACGTCAAACCACACACCATTTAATCCTCATAACTAATCTAGATAGTAATTATTATGAAATTTTCTCATATATAATTCCATTTACACGTTCTAGTTGTTCTGTTATTCTCAAAACACCAACCCTATAGACCTTTAGAGGAGATTTAATGAAACCTCTCTGAATAAAAGTAATCGTTTTTATCGACTCATTCAAGTTTATTTCTTCCTCCACGTACTCCTCATGTTTTATCTTGATTTAAATTTAATAAAACATGTATCAACCCTGTGTTGATATGTTATTATGGTTATGGAAAAAACATATTTCGCCCAATATTCATCCTACAAAAAAGCCAGCACAAGTGTGTTCATAGGACGTTCTTCTCAATGTCGTGATGTAATATTTTTTTCATCACGAAATTACATGGTTGGGTATAATGATGTAATATATATATATATATATATATATGTTAACTATACTATCAGACTGATTATGAAAGAATAATATACCATCCACTTATTTACTGTTACATCCATTAAGGGAATGAATCATCACTCGTGTGAACGTATGACTTACCGACTCCACAATGTGATGTTATTCATTTCAATGATAATCATTAAAGATTTAATAGATAAATGTTATTAATGAATAAATATGATATTTATTAACTTCATATACTATTTTAGATGACATAACTATAACCCATGAATAAAAAATAATACTTATAAAACACAACATACATATGAAAAGGATGTAGTTAACACCTGGAAGAAGGGTAATAATGGAATATTTTTATAAAAAATTTTATGATAATATATTATAGGTTCATATATGATATGATAAATATTAATATGGGTTTTTAATTAATCAATAACATTATTTATTCCAATATACAAGTGTTCTACCTATGTATGAAAAAAATCAGACCAGAGGTAAGGGTTAATATCACAATATTGTTATTATGAATGATTGTTTGTATGTATGTATTTACTAAGGAATATTTATTTTCAATGTCCTTGTTTCATAACCTTTTATCCAAAAATATTTTTTGTATTCTCCTTAAATTTTTTGAAATCATTTTTACCAATGTTTGAATATTTATTAAATGGTCTGAAAGGATTTTTATTTCTATTTTCCAAATGAGATACACTATGACTTTTATAGAAAAAGTATGAGGTGAATGTTTTTGAACATATACTACATGAATAGACTATTCCTCTTTCATAAGGTCTTGATTCCTTGAATCCTCCATTATAATATTTTAGGGGTATTTCAATGAAAATTTATTTTTTAAAATTTGAATGGAATGTTAATAATATAAAATTATTTCAATTTAGAAAGGGTATTTTCCTCAAAAATAAATTCCACATGATCAATAAAAACAATTTTATGTCTACTATAACATTATTTGTGGTTACTTATGAATTAATGGATATATTTTTAAAGGAATTTATCCCTAGTATTCTTATGGATGGTTTATGTTTATGATTGAATCATATTTATAAATCCCATTTACTTTACATGATCATCGTGATGATTGAGTGATGTTTATGATTCTCAATTAATTTTTTGATTACTGATTTAACAGCTAATTTATGTTATTCTAGAACATGTATGTATGCATTTCATTATTTGATGGTTTGTACCTATATCTATCTCCAGTGTATCAAATAATGAATAATATCTAATGAGATATATAGAACAGGAATGGAGAGTGAACTCGGTTCAGTAATATAAGGATGGAAGGGGAAGTAACCCATGTTCAATAACATAGAAGAAATGGTAATTCAACATGGTTCTATTGAGGATTCTATCTACTATTATAGTTTTGGAGGTGAGAATCCACTAATATTTAAATTAGTTTCTATGCTTAGGTTTATCACATTACTCTATGTCATATTTTATTCTCTTATGGAATATGTTATTTGACTATTTATAAACAATAGTGATTTATACCATGAGAGAATATTTTTATCTTTTATATAAGTGATGTAGTTTCTATATGTTAATTATATTCATATTCCATATGATTATGTTGTGATTGTTATTTTTCATCCTTACCTATATTGAGGATCTGATCTTAGCATTTTTATAGGTTTATTTTCCCTATGTTATAACTAAATGTTATGAGTATTATTACTAAATTGGATGATATGTTTTTAAAAAATTGATGATCTTTCACTAGACCATAATTTGACCTTCAATGTTTCCAAGGTAATTAAAATATTTTGTAATTGTGTAAGGGTTTGGGTAATGTAATGAAAATTAATCTTAAAAGATGTAACATTAATTTATGAAAATCCAAGGAGGTTATATAAACATACAATGATCACATGAAGAATGATGGTAGAAAGGAAAAATAAACAATTTACGTTTAATGATGGAGATTTTAAACCCATATGTTGATCACACTCAATTAATTATATATCAAATATGAATAATTTGTCACATTGAATTAAATAGTTTTTAAAAAATGGATTAAATCTACTATGAAATTTCATGATAAAAAATCATTAGAATATCAAATAATATTAATAATCATTCTCAGAATGAATATTAATTGAAAATAAATCAATAAATAAGAAATCTATAAAACAAATTTTGATAAATCTCTGATGAATAAGGGTTCATTACTGATGTTTATGATTATTTTCAATTAATCATATAAAACATTCATGACCCTCCATCTTCATACATTTATGATCTTCTCAATAGTGACTCTCTTCCAATATCAAGGGTTATGTTACAACCCCTATAAAATTTCCATAATAAAGATCATATAGATTTTCAAACTATGGGGTCATGTATTATAAAAACTAATAAAATGTTACTAATTTAATTAATCTAATATATTCTCCTAATGAGTTACTATTAGGTGAACCCAATATTTCTATACTAATCTCATAGCTAAAAATACATTCATTACTTATTTTCATTGATTCCATGTGAGATAAACCATGTAAATCATACCTAAAATAAAAAATTCAATTGATAAAACACAACATTTTTAAATATTTCTAAAGAAATTATAGGTTAAATATATTTAGTGATCATCTATATTAAAATATTAGACTTTAATACTTTTGAGCATTGCATTATAATCACACCATGGTAGAACATAATAAAAAATCATCATTAGCTATTTTCTTCCTCATAAAATCGGAAACAAAATCATAAAAAATTATTGAGGTCAAATTCAATGAATGGGAGACATTTCAATGAATAATAAGTTTCAAATCAATGGAATATGGAATAAAAATCCTACATAGAGAAATATATATAAAAATATAGTTTATCATAAGACTAACTTATAGGGATATATTAATAAAAGGGTTAATTTTAGTTTAAAATATTTAAACTAAAATAGACACAAAATATATTATAGTAACAATATAAGAATAATAAATCATTCAATGATTTATATAAGATTATTAGAATTAAAATTTAATAGATTAAATAAAATTGTGTTTATATCATAATCGTAGTTAGGTCGACAAAAGTTATAATGTTTAATGATATATATATAGACTATATTTATATTACAACCATTGGGGAATAAGGATATGTCACAACCATGAATTCTATTAACGGTATTTTTAGGCAATTTCAATTTTTTCAGGGGTTTTCTATTATTTTTTGGACAAAGGGGTGGCTTCATTGTGAATTGGGCCAAACATTGGGCCCATTTACATATTTCAAAAAAAAATTCCATTCTTTTATAAATACTTAATATTTCAATTTTTTTCACCCATTCCACTTCATACATGGCCTCACATGACCTATTTTAACTACCATTTCTATTTGGACCCCTTTAGTGATCATAATCACGGTGGATTTGGGTGATTTAGTTTGGCATTGGGCCAACCGGTGACCCCATATCTAGATTTAACTAAATTATTTAATGATTTTATATCTAATTAATTTTTTAATATATTTTGGTCATTACACCTCTCACTCAAGCCCCCAAACCCTAGGCGCACCCTCATGTTCCATTTCCCTCTATAGATATCACGTTCTTCAGGGATTAGGGAGATCTTCCTTAAGATTTATCAAATCATCCAGATTTGAAAATATATTTTGTTACACTCATAAATCAGTATTTTTTACTACTTTTCCCTCATTTAAGTCCCCACATGACTTCCATTGAATTTTTCTGACCCTCCATTTAAATTTTGGATGTTTTGATATCCAAATTCAGGTGTATTGGGGTGATTTTTTCAATGATTCTCATGTAAGTTATTTCATATCTTGTTCCTTCCATTTCTATAGGGTTTCATCCACTTTTCTTAAATCCCCAATTTTCTAGAATCTTTGGTTTCAACCCTAGGGGGTTTTATTAAGTTTCTTAGTCCTATACTATGGATTTAGGTTTGTTGTCACTCACTTATGGTGCAACGGTGGTGTTGTTGAAGTTCTACACAACAATTTGAGGGTTTTTTAATATATGGTACGCAATTCTAAATGTATGTATTGTAGAAAGTCCACGATTTCTAGATTTATATTTCTTTTTTATGGTTTTATTTCATTATTGTTAGTGAAAAAACTATTTTGGGAAGCATATGTTAAGAAGTTGATTTTTATGTCCCAATATTTGTGTGAAAATGGTGGTTTTACTTGTCCATTCCATGATGTACATATTGGTGTTTTTCTATAGATCAAGGAATGGAATTATAAAAATCTTTTAGAGTTGAAAATTCTGTTTTCTTGTAATATTGTTATACATTTTTTGTTAAAATTAGGGTTCTATATTTATTTTATGTGCAATGTTTTGTTGTAACTTGTGTAATTGTTTTAGGGAAATTCTAAGTGTTTTTTGAGTTATAAAAACGTTTAAAAAAATTCTTATCTACTATTTTGTGTGTGAATGAAAAAATGGTGTTTTTATGTGTAACTGGGACTTTGTAGCATGTGGGACATGTTTGAGCACAATGAGGGAAACTCAGGTATCTACACGGGTGGATGTGTTCTAGAATGCTACTGGTCCAGAGGGGTTTTGTCCATATTTCACATAGTATGTTTGACATTGAAAACACTATAAAAAACTATGATTATGATGTCATTTGGGACCACTTGGATATTGTTTATTTTCCTACTAGTGGATTGTGCATCAGATTTTTTTGCAAAGGATACATCCACAACGAGATGCGAGGTACCAGGAGCTCACAACTAACTAGTTCCTAGTTTTGTTCTCGTATTGAGTGATCATTCAGTATTTTGAATTTATCTATGTATTATAGTGTGTTTGGATGGAAAATTGAGTATAATAATTTTTTATTTAAATATAACCATTCTTTTAAGTCCACCCAACTTGAAAGCCATTTTCATTTAAAAGACACACCTTTTGAAATTATTGCTACCATTCATTGATTATGACACTTGCAATATTTTTACCATATAATGCTTGTCACATGGATTCTCTGGGTTGTGTCCTAATGGGATTATTCTCACACCCTACATACTAATTTGGCTGTTATTAGACATGATTATATTAGATATAGGTAATGTAATGTCCTATGGAGATGGTGGATCAGGTTGTTAGTTTATTTTGTGGTGTACTGTTATAAATATGTCTTATGGATCTTGAACCCATGTCGTGTGGCAGTATTTGGGCTGTTTTTATGCTAATTTTATAGTTTTTTACTTCTTATGTCATGTTTAAAAACTCTTATTCTGTAATAAATTTTTATTAAGGTTGGTTTGGCAGGAATTTCAAAATTCAGTTTATTGAATATTTTTTTATCCAAACTTGAGTAAATCATTCCCAAACCATTGATTATGATAACCGAGAACAGGTACAAACTTTTGGGGATGGGGAACACCTTTCGGGACATTCCACAGGCTGGGTAGGTATGGTGTCATTGGAGACCAGATTTGGTTCATGATAAAATGTTATCATTGGAGGTTTATCTTTTTGGTCATTTCAATATTTTGCGGTGTGAATGGTTAGACATGATCTAAGACTATTAGTTATATGAGTTTTGTTATGAGTAGGGTACCCGGCTCATACCTCTCGTGACAATCATTGATTTTCCAAAGGATTTTGGGATTGTTTGTTCGGCATCTCTTCCATCTAAGACGTGCAGGCTGCAGACTGCGCATAGACATTGGGTGGGAGTGAAGTGGTTGTTTATTTCATTTTCGTGAGGTGTTTGAATTATTTAATTTTTTTTAATTGATTAAAATTTTCGTAATTTTTTTAGTGATGAGTTCTTTTTTGACAGTTGCCTTGTTTAGAAACATGCCTCCCCTGAAAGCTCACATGCACCCATAGGAAGAAGCTGGAGAGAGTTCACCCTCACTGATTGATCAAATGATGGTAGAAGCTATGATTAGATATGTACAGGCCATATGACAGAGAGTAGCTCCCACTCCTGCTCCAGTTAGGGATGTTGAGTCTGGTTCTAGGAAGGACACATCCCATGAGTTACTAAATAACATACCTCCTTTTGAGGTTGCAAGAAACCTCATGAATCAGTGGAGTGGATCATGAATATCGACCGCATGTTCGAGTTCCATGACACACCTGAGTAGGTTAGGGTGATGAGTTCCTCTTTTCACTTATAGGGTCCCAGCCATAGGTGGTCGGAATTTGTGCTTCAAGCTGAGAAGCATGAACATATGAGATGGATGGTCTTCATGGATTCCTTCAATGACCAGTACTTCCTTTAGTATTGGTATATGCTAGAGCCCAAGATATTTGGGAGCAAGTTCAGGGGGGCCATTTAGTGATGGTGTATGCTATGTTTTTTTGGTGCTAGTATGGTATGCTCCTAAAATGGTCTCTATTGAGTAGATGAAGGACTAGAAGATTAAGAGGGGTTTGCAGAAAGAGATTTATTCCCAGGTCTTCTTGTTCAAGGTTATGAATTATGCTAAGGTGGACGACCGAGAATGTATGGTAGAGATTAACTACAAGGAAAGGTATTGTTTCATTGGTTTACTATCAGTGATGGGAAGTGGTACTTCCATTGAGATGAAAAGCCATTTAAAAGATCATGGGATGAAATGAGGTGGTAGTTCCAGACACTCTTCTAGGAAGAATTCATTTGTGGCTTCTGATGTGAGGACTATCATCTTCTCTCAGTTTGGGAGGCTAGGGCACATCTGACGAGCATGAACATATCCTATGAATCTTTTTTATTAGTGTGGAGGTTTGGGGCACATACAACGCTTTTTCAGGATGAAATTTCTACATCAGAGTGGGGAAAGTTTAGTAGAATCCCTGGGAGTACCAGTATAGTCAGGGCCATCGAGGATGAGGGGTATTTCATTTTGGTGGTCATGGAAACTGATCTATATCAACTTATTGGTAGATATAGTTAAGGGAGTAGCCATAGGAGAGTGACCCTTCTATGGTAGAGACGAGGTGTCTTCATGCCATGGAGTATTCACCAGAAGGATCAGATGTAGAGACATCGATCGTCTGACGGTATGTTTGGATTGCATGTTCTATAGCTACTACTCTTTTTAATTCTAGTGCATCTATTTCATTTATCTCTATCTATATTGTGGGAATTCATAATTTTCCAACCAATATTTTTTCTTTCACTATGTATTTAGTGACGTTGTTGAGAATGAATGAAAAAGGCCTCAAGTGCCTATCATGTTTTATTTTTGTGCTAGGGGTTAAGATGGAGTGGGACCTCCTAGTTTAGTATATAGATCATTTTGATGTTATACATAGAATTGATTATCTAGTGCACTTTTAGGTGCATATCAATTTCTATTTGTGGTAGGTGAGTTTCACAAATCCTGATGGAAGTTTGTCGTTTTATATTGTGGATTGGGATCCTTAGTCGGGTCGTGCGATACCTCCATTCCTACTATTGTGGGATAATATATTATAGGCTCAGTCACTTATACTAGAGGATTGTGGTAGTGCTCCTGGGAGTGGATGTCCTCATGTAGTGGATGAGTTCCCATAGGTTTTTTCAAATGACTTTTTTTGATTTACTTGATGTAGGACATGGATTTCTCAATTGATTTGTCCCCAAGAACAAAAAAAATACATCTTACCTCATATTGTATGGCCCTCACCAAGCTCAGTTAATAAATGATATAGCTAGACAGTTGAGAATATAAAGGATTCATTCACACGAGCATCTCTCCTTGGGTATTTCCTATCCTTTTGGGAAGAAGGCCGATGGATCCCTCTGATTGTGTATTGACTCTCGTAAGCTAAAAAAGTTAATAATCAAGATAAAATATAATTTTCCATAAATAGATGGCTTGTTTGACCAGTTGAAGGGTGTGAAGTGTTTTTCTAAGAAATACTTGTCTTTAGGTTTCCACCCACATAGGTTGAAGGAGGCATATATCATGAAGATAACATTATGATGCAGGTATGGCCTATTTTAGTACATGTTAATGCATTTCGAGTTTACTAATGCTTTGGAGGTCTTTATGGAACTCAAGAAAATGGAATTTCACCAGTATATTGACTCCTTTGTCTTGGTATTCGTGGAAGTCGTCCTAGTTTACTCTGGATCTGAGGAGGATCAAGATAATCATTTTTGGATTGTGTTAGGGACATTACAGGATCACCCCCTTTATGACAAGCTATCCAAGTGATCCTTATGGATCAGTGAGGTGATGTTTATGTGGAATGAGATATTGGAGAAGGGATTTTATGTGGATCTTGAAAATATCAGTGCAACAATGTAATGGGAGCATCTATAGAAAGTGTTTGAGATCAAGAGTTTTCTCAGATATGAAGGATACTATAGAATGTTTTTTGGGATTTCTCACAGCTTCTGTCACCCATTAATGTGATCACTCAAAAGGGGGTGATGTTTTTGTGGGCCCCAGAATGTCAGGAATTCATTGAGGATATGGAGCTATAGTTGACCACGTCCCCCATGTTGATCATCCCATAATCTGAAAAAATGGTTTTATGGTGTATTTTGATGATTCAGGTAATGGTATCAAGTGTTTTATTGTGTATGTTGATCATGTGGTGGCATATGAGTCCCATCATCTCTGACCAGACAAAATGAATAACTCAATGCACCACTTGGATCTATCATATATGATGCATGATTTGAAGACTTTGTGTCACTACTTCTCTAGGGAGATTTTTTGGTCTATTCAGATCCAAAGGGCGTAGCATACATATTCTCATAGAAGGATCTTAACCTAAAGAAACATCGTTGGATTGAGTAATTTAAGATGTTCTAATTTGATATCATCTACACTCTGGGGATGTCTAACGTGGTGGCTAATGCCTTGAGAAATTGTTTATCAGTGCAGGCATTGAGGTAGTCTAGTGATGAGTGGTCTTTTATGGGGATATAATCTCAGATTCATGTGACGACTAAGGTTTACAATGGATTTTTTTTTTCTGAACGTTTCGTTAACCATGCTCTTGTGGAGAAGATTTAGTAGGAGAAGCCTGGTGATGAGCTATAATAGTGTTAGAGGAAGTTTCATCATGGTGGGGAGACATATTCTGATTGGTCATTATCCCCCGAGGGTATCATGTGCTTCATGGTCCTCCTAGTGGTCCCATTGTATCTACGGATGGTGGTGATGCATAACAGCCACCAGTATAATAGGGTTGTCCATCCTAGTGCCACAATTATTTATTATGATGTTTGTTTCCAGTTATTGTGGAAAGGCATGATACTATACATAGCTAACATTGTATAAAGATTATATATATATGTCAATGAGTGAAATAAAAGCATCAAACACCTTATGATTTGATTCATCGGTTACCAATTCTTACGTGGATGTGGGATGGGGTTTCAAAGGAGTATATAGTTTTCTTGGATCATAAACATTGGGGAAATAATTATACCTAGGTGTTGATTGATCATATGTTCAAATCGGACCATTTAATTATGAAACATATTCGACCAAAGGGGAAGAATTAGGTTGGATGTATGTGTAGGAGGCTGTGAGGCTCCATGGTATGCCATCATCCATAATTTTATATAGGGACCCTCGTTTTACCTCTTGGTTTTGTAGTGTCCTTCATAAGTCATTGGGTCCACAGATTAAGTTGACTACGACACACCTCCATTAAATGGATTGTCAGACAGAGAGGGATAATTAGATTCTAGAATACATGTATTGGTCATGCGTTATGAATTTTTTGGTTCTTGGGATTCCCATTTGGTATTTTTGGAGTTTTTATATAACATTATACTCCAATTATCAATCAATATGGCACCATTCGAGGAAATTAGGGTCATCTATGTCGTTCTCCATTGTATGTGGTGGTGGTGGGTGAGACCTCACTACTGGATCTGAGTATTGTGATAGAGATGTCAAATAATGTTAAGTTGGTTATAAAATTGTTATTGAAAGCCCAGAGTTGAAACAACACTTATTCCAATAGGAGGCCTCGAGCATTAGAGTTTTCCTTCAGTTAAAGGGTATTCTTGAAAGTGGCACCTCTCATTGGTCATCGTTGTATTGGTAAGTAAGAGAATCTAAAAAATGGTGTGTCAGAACTATTGAAATAATTGAGTTGGTTGGAAAGGTGGAATAGTTGTTATATTTACATTCTCAGTTAACATCATTTTATGATGTCTTTCATGTATTTAAATTGATGAAGAACCTCCCAGATCATTCCCATGTGGTTGAGCGACCAGTATATATTGTATGCTCCTAAGAAATGTTTTATCAAGGGAAGATTATTCATCCGGTTCGATTCCTCTGGAATCATTGGACTGAGGTGCTTTATACTTGGGTGTGAATATCTTGGGTCATAGAGCATTTCCATTTATCTTATCTGGTAAGACTTTAAGATAACTTTTTGACAGTAGAAATTTTTTATGGTGGGTGGAATTGTCACATTCATGACTTATTTGAAACGTATTTTTTATGTAATTTATATTCAACCTTATTTCTGGGGTTTCTCAGGCAATATTGGTGAAGGGGGTGGTTTCATTGTGATTTGGCCAAATTGTGATCCCATTCCTAGATTTAAAAACAATTTTTTTTTATAACTCATTAATTTTTAACATTTTTCACCAAGTACATTCCCAATTGGCCTCCCCTTACCAATTCAAACTACAATATACATTTATATCCCTTATGAACTCATAATCATAGTGTATTTGGGGGATTTATTTTGGCATTGTCCCAACCTGGTATCCCATTTAAAATTTTTAAAAAGTTATTTATTTATATAATATCTCATTAATTTTCAAATATTTTTTGGTCATTCAAATTCTCACTCCATTCCATAAACCATAGGGCACACCATGCTATATTTTCCCTCTATGAAGGTCATCTACATTGGGTATTAGGGAAAAACATCCTCAAGGTTTCTCACATCATCCAAATTTGAAAAGATAATTTGTTTCATTCATAAATCATTCATTTTTTATTCTTTTCCACCATTTGTGTCCCCAATTGACCTCCTCACCCTTATTCAGACCTCCTTTTCAATTTTGGTTTCTTTGAGAACTATCTAGTGGTGCATTTGGGGTGATTTCGTCAATGTTTCACATGTAAGTGATTTAATTTCTTGTTCCTTCAATTTCCATAGGTTTTCATTCACTATTCTTGAATCCCCTAATTTATAAATTCCTAGGATTAATACCTAGGATTTTTTTGAATTTCATGGTCCTATATTGTGGTTTTAGGTTTGTATTCACTCCATTATGGTTTGGCGGTGGTGCTGTTGAAGATCTACGCAAGGATTTGAGGGTTTTGAAATATATGGTAAGTGATTAAATATATAATCTTTGTAGAATGAGTTCTACTTCTCAAATTATATATATATTATTTTCCCTTTTCATTATATTTTGTGCAAAAACTATTCTCGGTATCATTTGTAAAGTAGTTTATTTTTAAGTTCCATTTTTGTGTGAAAATTGGTGTTTTAATTGTGCATTCCATGTTGTAGCAGTTGGAGTTATTTTAAAATTCATGGAATTGGTTAATAAATAAAATTAGTTCTAAAAATTGTTGTTTTGTGTAATATTTATATGCATTTGTTGTTAAAATAGTGGGTTTAAATTGATTTTTGAAAAATGTTTTGATATAACTTGTGCGATTGTATTATGTAAATTATAAGTGTTTAATTGAGATAAAAAAATGGTGAAAAACATGTTTTGATAACATTTTGATTGTTTATGACCAGAACATGTGTTTTTATGTGTAAATAGAATGTGTTATCATGTCTAACTAGTTTGAACACAAAGAGGGAAACCCGATTATCTATGTGGTAAGATGTGTACTACCACGCTAGTGATCAAGAGTGGTTTTGTCCCTATTTCACATAGCAAAAATGATGTTGAAAACACTAAAAAATATGATAATTTGGATTTTTGGTAATAATATATTATGGTTTATTACGCTACTAGTGGATTTTTCATGAGAACAAATATTGTTATGATTACATTCACATCGAGATGCGAGGTAGCTCGGGCTCACAACTAACTACTGCCAAGAGGTCTTCTTATGTTGACTTCTTATTGAGTATTTTTCATTAATATTTGGATTATTCTATTTTTTGATGGAAATTTTATTAGGTTACATGTTTTATTTAAATATAACTATTCTTTAGAGTTACCCACTATGAAAACTCTTTGCATTTAAGAGATGTGACTTTATAAATTATTGCTATTATTTTTTATTTATAACACTTTCTTTATTTTTATCTTATAATGATTGTCACATGGATTTATTGGGTGGTATCATGTTGGTATTATCATTAGACCATACATACAATATTTGGTGTAATTATACTTGTTTATGATTGACACAGGTAATGGCAAGGCCAATGTAGAGGACAATTTAGGCTATTATATGCTCTAGTGGTGTGATGTTATGGACAAGACTCATGGGTGATGATCCCTTGTCATGTGGTGGTATTTGGCCTTTTTTCTGCAACATTTATAGTTTTTTACTTCATGTATCATGTTTAAAAACTTATATTATGTTTTTATTTTTAATTAAGGCTTGTTTGGTATGAATTTTCGGATTTGGTCAATCGATTGTTTTTTTTGGTTTTATGTATCCTAACTCAGTAAAACTTTTCCCAAAACATTGTTTATGATTCACAAACCCTTTTTCCAGAACATGAAGATGGGTATCACTCCACAGGACTATCCACAGTTTGGTTTGAATGATGGTGTCAATGGTGATCAGAATAGTTTCATGATAGGACTTGTAAAAACATGAAATACAGACTCTAGTAAAAGTAAGAATGAATTACAAGATATGTTAAAAAGAGTAGACTATTAAAAACACTAGTCAAAAGGTTTAAAATATCCTTGTATAATTTTATTCATGGTTTTATATTTACTATAAAGACAATATTTCCATACTTGGAAATCCCTCGATATGATGATTTGACCAAGCCTTTAATTCATCTCCTTAGAAGCCCTCAATATGGTGATCAATGTTTTTCTTCCTAGTCATATAATCCCAGTATCATATGGGTAAGATACACCATAATCATGTACATGTAATCCCTTGATCATAATTAATATCATACTCATAATAAAAATGAAAATTTCAATATGCAAACAGTCCTGACAAGGATTCCAATGAACAAAAACGCTATAATGAATTGGAAAGACTATGAATGAGTAGTTCACAAAACAAAATATTAAGAAGATTTCATTTGTAAAAATTAATGATATCAAACATTTCAAATTACCTTTTATATATAGGTAATGATCTAATGGTCATATTTTCGAGTAAGTTGAAAAGTCCTTGGATAGCTGGCCCTTTAATATTTCCCAATGTTCGGGCCTAACAAAATGTATGACATAGTTTTTCATTAGAATAATTGAAATACTAAAATTATTCATTTTTTTAAAAATATGCCTTATATATTACTATTATAATAATATTATAGTTCAGTGAACTTCATTATAATTTTTCAATACCATAATCATTATGTGGATCAGTCTGATTGGGTCACTACGAGAATCAGTATGATGTTCTTGACTTTTTAGTAGAATATACAAGACAAATATATAACAATAGATATGAGTGAAAGGAAATTCTAATTAATCAGATACATATTCCATCCAATAGATTGAATATAGTAGTTATATGTTTATATTAATAATATATTAATAGTTTATCTATGTACAATAAGAAGTAATATTTAATTACCAAAACTTAATAAAACACTTGTGACCTAAAAATTTACAAACAAAATGTCTCAAGAAACTATTTTTGATTAAAATAACAAATGTAATGGAAAATTAATAATTCATAAATCTTACTTTGTATTCTCTCTACTTTGGAAAGAATTATCCACAACTAATTAATGCAAATTTAACATTAAAAACTTATGTTTCTTTGTTCTTGAATTTTTTTATAATTTATTCTTCAAAAAATAAATCCCATGGGTTTTTAACTTTTTAATATATTGGAAGGTATTAAATAAAACCACCTTTAAAAAATACATCTCCAACTTAGGAATACTTCTCCACCCAATGATATGTTCTATCATTCAAAAAGAAATCACCCTATTTATAAACATTATATCCATTTTTATTTTCAAAAAGGAATGATAATGAACCAAATGTTTGTTGAAATGTTATATAATATGACATATATAATATTAAATTGAACTAAATAGTCATCTAAAAATAATGTGGAAGAACATATAACAAATTGGAATTGAAAAAAATGACAAAAAAATAATTTGGATGAAGAGTATTTCATAATAAACATTCATTCAAATATTTTACAAAATAAACTAAGAGTTAAAATGAAATAACTGATCCTTATTCATAAGATTATTCAAAATGGGGTTCATCTTCATGCACCCATGTTGATAATTTTTTAGTTTTGTGATCTTTTCATCTAGAGTGTCCTGATTCTAAAATTATATCATCATTATTTTGTCTTATTCATCCACAAGAAAAAAATAACATTAATAATATATTTTAAATATTTTTCCCAATCACATACAATGAAAATTTTCATTTAATACATTTAAATCATCATTCCATTCATATGTAGTATATATGAATTCTTCTTCATATTTTACTTTGTCCGATACATACTAGGATACCATATTGAAGGATTCAACTATTTATTAAAATAGTTTCCCCACATTGAGAGTTATATAATAATATAAATGTATATAACTATATATTTGGTTAGACTACAACACCATCTTATTGAATGATGAATTTTGAGTAATGAACTTTTCTTGAAAAACAAAACAATCTACTACAATCCTGATAACAGTTTCAATTAAAAAAAATTGTTATGCCAATTTCTCATTCAAATATTCATGAATCTAAATTCATTTTTACTCAATGTTGGTTAGATATAGAATATGATCATTAAACATTTTCATGTAAATGATAATATTATGGAAACCTTTTTTTGAAATTGTAGCTTCGGATTCTGATTGATTAGGCTCTACATTTTGATGTTTATATTTGGTTGATCTGACATAAAATTCTTCTCAAATTTTCAGAGATCATTGAAAAATTATTTTCATTTTAAATTTAAACAATATCTACATCATTTTCATATTTAGAATTTAGAATAAAAAATTCTGAGTATTTTTTTCTTATTAATCTTCCTAAGAGGATGAATTTTCATTCTTTTCTGATGAAGAATTTTCATCATGGGTACTTTTTTATTATTTATTAATAAAATATATTGAAGGAAAATATTATGATGATGAATATAATGATAAAAATCCACTATCATTTTATACCTTATCTAACTGGGTTTCGTCATCATTAGATCCATCCTCTTCTTCTGTTCATCCACATCTTCTTCAACTTATAATTCTTATTCTTGTACTATTTCTTCATATTATTATTATTATTATTCTTATTACTTTCTTAATGAATACATTCCTTATTATATAATAAATTTTTAATGATTTTACTCTAAATATCTTACTATTATAAAATTTACCTTTCCAAGTCATTTAGAAATTAATTATTTTTCAGTAGTAGTCTGATAAGATTCTTCAACGACCATCTTTTTGTTTCACTTAACAACCACAGAAGGTACAACTGAATTTTATTCAAAAGTATGTCTGAAATCTAGAATGATTTGATCTGTATAAGAAATTTATGGATTTTATTCTTAGAATCCTTTTCAATATAACACAGATAAATTACACCATTATAGATTCTTGAATAATATTCATTTACTTCCTTCTTTTAGATTCATCTTCTGGGTATTGATTGCATATTTTTAATGATTTTTTCATAGAAAAATCTTGACAAAACCACAAATCCCTTTGCTTCTTTTTATTATTATGTTTCATTAGGTCCTTGAAATCTTCATCATTCATTTTATTTTCATTCATATTTTTACTATAGTATAATTTTTATCCTTTATATAAATTTTATTTTACTTTATTTTGATTTATCATAGCTCTACAAAAGATGCCCTGTCAATATTTTAAATAATCATTTTTATTTCAATTAAAAATATGGATTCATTCATTACATTGTATCTGCACCAATGAAATATTTTTTCTCACTGAAAGGTTAAAATTTATTCTCCTTCGTAAAAATGTTCTTACACTATAATATCATCTTTCTAATGAATTTTAGAATCAATATAATAATCAAATAAAATTATTTTCTTTTGATATTTACCACCTTAATGAAGATAATAAATACCTATTTAATCTCTCTCACGTTGATAAGGCTGTCAAGAACAAAAAAAATATAAATTATTCAATGTTTCCACATCACAATTTCTAGCGATAGGATAATATTTCATACAAAATAAAGTAACTCTATTTTTCTATGTTTGATGATAAGAATCTCTTAATTTTATATAAAATTAAAATAAATAATCAACATATTTATTTTTCTCAAACATTGGAAGTCAATCCTATAACATGTTAGAGAGTTAATATGATTCTCCATCGGGGGGAATTCCATCCAAGTCCACTATTCTTTTAAAAGGATTCTTATAACACTAAAAAAATATTGAACAAAACATTATCCTTACAATATTATTTGAAAAACTAGATGGAAGAATCAAATTATGTAACCATATTATGTTATTAATGATCAAAATTCTTATCAAATTTCACAACACACAAACATTTCATTCATTGAAAAGAAATTAAACATTTGAGAGTAGTGTCAAATTTATCAAATTAATACATTTCAATAATTATTTCTCTAAAAACATGACACATAATTTAATATTTTTTTCTATCCATTTTATTGGGAACTGATAATAGATATTAGATGAAAATAAAAAATTTCAGATAGAACACTGAATAATTGGAATGAAATATTTGAATGTTTTGATAATTTGGGAGTGAAATATCTTCAAAAACAATGCTATAAGGGGTATCTCATACTTTATACTAACAAAGGAAGTGATGGTTAATCTTTAGTATTGAAATATAAGGTTTAGATTAAAACCCATTCCTATTATAGAGATGATATTTAATCAATGAATTTTTTTAAATTTTTATTTGAACTCTCAATGTTTTCAAAACATACATCAAATTGAGAATCAATATTATTTTGAAAAAATATAACATTTTTTTAAAAATATGCACTCTTATTAAATCTAAATGTATAATAAAAATAGAAATTATATAATAATGTGATAAAATTGTTCAAAAACTAAAAGTATGGGAGAATTAATATTTATTTCAAAAGATTCATTGGTAAGAATAACCTATTCTTAATTTTTTGGACTAATAGATTATGATTGTCATGAACTAAATTCTATTTAAAATATTCTTATCTAAAAAAATCACATTAGTTAGAAAAAGAAGACTAGTTATGATAATTGTTAAATCTAAAAATCATTGTAAAATAATATTTGACCAAAAATTTTATAAATATTTCTACGCTTGTTTTTTTTAAAAATTATAGATCAAAAACAATTTATATTATATAGATGTTTAAATAACTCATTCGTTTTATAAAAATATCAATATATTGTTCTTTAATTATGATAAATTTTAAAATTTTGTCCCTTTTAGTTTGTAAAATCAATAGAAATTGTGTATTATATGTTTGTTCTTATAAATTGAGTGATGTTCTATATTTTTATTGAATAAAATGGAACTTGTGTTGTCACAAATTATTTGAGTTTTAGTAAATCTCATTCCATATTTAGTGAGTCTGTGTTGTATTCAAAACATGTGGGAACAACAAATAACAATCTTCACTTGATTATCTTCAATTGTGTAATGTGCTATAGATTTTTTTTATAAAATTATCAAGAAAAAATAAGAGTATCCTATTAAATTTCATCTTACATATGTAATTGTTCAATTCTAAATCAACAAAATTATTTATCCAAATAATACTTTTAAAATCAATAACATTTTAAGAATAATAGAACAAACATAAATTAATAATTTCCTTAAGATAATGAAAATATTATTTCCTTTCTTTTTGATGGGATTATTTTTTATTTTATTGATATTTGGTAAATAAGAATACTAAAAACACTAAATCTAGATTACTAGCTTTTATGTAATGCATAGTTAATATCAAAACACTAAAAATATTTTAATCAGTTGGTTTCCTAGGCTAATCATGATCTAATGTATTAGAGGTACGAATAGGAGTACAAACACATTAAGTGTTTTCATATCAAAATTTCATAATATTATATTTTATATAACTATGTTTTGATAAAAATACACCTTCTGGTATTTGTGATATCAAAAAACCTAGAATGTTTTTCAATTCACCATTTATACTCATTTTAAGTTCATACATCATAAGATTCAAAAATTATCTTTTTATTGGTTTTTTAGTTGAACCAAATAAAATTTCATCAATATAAAATTGTAAATTCATAAAGTTATTATTATATTTTTTTATTAAATTTATTGATCTGCATATCCCTAAAAAATAATTGTTATAATAAACTAGTTAACCTATCATACCCGTCTCTAGGGAATTTTTTTATGTCCATAATGAGCATTGGAAAGTTTAGAAGCATAATCTAGATTTTTTTTATTTTCAAAACCACGTGGTTATTCCACATACATTTCTTCCTAAACTTATACATTACGAATTCCATAAATCAAAACCATTTAAAATAGTATATAAGTAATGTGCTTTTCATATGCTATAAATATTTTGAATATCATCATGTATTACTACTAGAGAATATGTTTCATCATAATATATTCCCACTTATTTATTATATTAGTCTGAAACAAGTCTATATTTATATATAACTATAATTCCATTTTCATTAAATTTATTCAAAAATACAAGTTTTACTCCAATTATAGGTGTTTCTATAGTTCATTCCTTTAATGTTCAGACTTTGTTCCTATAAAACATTTTGAGCATATCTTGCCTATTATTAATCCAATCCTTATCATCTAACGCCTGATTTGGATTCTACGATTAGAATTGAGATATGAAATCTTAATGTTCATTTTAATTTCATAAGGAACATCTAGTCCTAACTAGGAGATCTATATCTTCAATAATACATTTAATACGATTACTCATAAGAAATAACTAACCTATATGGTTTTAAAAATTATATTCTTTAAAAAAAATCAAAATATTTTTGTGGAATTACTTTAGAAAAACACTATTGGGTTTTTTTATATGTTATGTATTTTGTTCTATTTTTTGAAAATGAGTTTTAGAAATAATATTTTGGGGTGTTATTTTATGTTGTATGAAAACAAAGGTATCAGTATCATAAAACATAACATGCACTATTTTTTCAATAGTAAAAAAAAATTACTAAAAAATATCCAAGACTTAGAAGTGGAGTAATAACCAAAAAATATTCCTTCATAATATTTGGAGGAATTTATATATATATATTATCATTAGTATTCAAGATGGATACTTTTCATCCATGTATATTGAAGTAAGAGACAATTTTTTTGACCTGCCCATAACACATAAAGAGATTTATTAAAAAAAGTATAATTAAAACTGGATTTATGGTATAGTATAAAGTTCTAACCGATGCATCCCAAAAATGTTTAGCATGTGAGTATTCACTCAGCTTGGTTCTAGTAATCTATTGGAGAATTCTATTTCTTCATTCAACTAATCCATTATTCTATGGTTATCTAAAATTAAAAAAGTTATGTTTGATACCTTTCTTAGTAAAAAATGTTTCAAAATCTAAATTTTAAACTCTCCACCATGTTCACTATGAATAGTTATCAAGGATTGTATTTTTTTCATATTTATCAGTAGTTATTTTCTTTAGAAAAAAATAATAAAACCTTTGTATTTTGTTTTAAGAAGAAAATTCCATGTTTATCTAGTGTAATCATCAATTAAGACATATAGATAGTATTTGGAACCAATTAATCTAGTTTTTGTATGACCAAATAAAACCATATAAACTAACTATAACTTATAATAATTTGAGACGTCACTAATAGATATAAAACAAGACATATGATTCTTACCATATTGACATAGATCACATAATTTTAAATAATAAAAACAATATTCTGATTGATCTTGAAAAATTCTGTTCATAGCCAATATAGACATGTTTCCTATGGTATAATGTCTTAACACTATATTCCATAACCATGATTTAACTTCCATTTCAATAATCCATGGAAAGTGTTAGCTTCTATGGACATATAATATAACTGCATAAACATTCTAATGTCATTGGGAAAAAATAACAAATTCATCCTTGGAAATATTTACAATTCATATGTAATTCATAATGTTCAAATGGTATCCTCCATCACATAATTTACATAATCTAATAAAGTAATTATTATGACCGATAATGAAAAAAATTGGAATAATAACATTTCTAATATGTACACTGTTACCTATACAAATGGTTTACCATGAGCATTATATCCAAAGGATACTTTTCCACAATTTATCATGATTATCTTTATGAAGAAATATAACCACCCAATAATGACATATAAGTATATTACATCATATTTAATGAATAGAATAAATCACTCCCAAAGATTTTATTAGTTTAGTTTCATTGGAAACTAGAAATCATAATCAACTAGTTCATAAAACATCCACATCATCTCCCACTTATTCCTTTATAAATAGAACCCATTTTAACACACCTTACATAATATCATTCTTCATATCATAGGGAACAAAAACATAAAAAGGGGTGTTTTCAGATGATCAATAAGGGAAAAAAGGGATATATCAGTTACATTATAATCAAATGACATATGATCATAATAAAAAATTAAAATTATGTCATGTATATAAATGATTTTAATGTCATGTTACAGGATAAATCATAGAATTTCATAAAAAACATACATCATGATATCATAATATAAGACTTGGAATTGACTCATTCACAATATCATAGAAAATAATTAAAATATTAGTACCAGATCATTCCCAAGACCATCCTATTTGACAAAGTCCTTCACTGAACCATGATAAATCCTTGTTCCACCCATGTATTATTGAACTAGGATTACTTCTCATTATTGGCTTGAATTGCTGAACTGAGATGATTTACCATTCCAAATAATCTATCTAATTCTATATAAGTCTTTAACAAATTCTTTATACGGAGATATTAGTCCCAACCATCACATTATGAAAACAATACATATGTCTTCTACATGAAAACAAATCATTCATCATATTAGAGCCACTAAAAAATTGGTTTCATAAACATCATTCAATCATAATATCAACCATTTAAATAAATGATATTCACAAATATAATTAATATATACCAATAATTGTAATAATAGGGATAACATCATTGAAGAATATCCCCATTAAAACATAAGTGTCATCTAAGATATCACTTGAAATTTATTCTTACAGAATATATCATTTCTTCTTTAAAAATATTTTCTTTACATAAAATATGGCACAATTTTAAGAGAAAACATTATCTTTTAATATATCTTTGTAATATTATAAGTAATATTTCAGTCGTTTAATGAGATATGAAATAAAAAAACAATTCAATTGATATAATTTAAAAAAACTTTTCCTCATACTTTTTCTTGAAAAGTAAAAGGAGAAATTGGTATGAAAACGAAAAATATATTCCCTTCATATCATATAGTAATAATTAAAACATGGGTAAAAAAAATTATAAAATTATATAAGAATATTAAAAATTATTATTTAAAAAAAATTCCATGAATCGTGGAAATTGAATATAAATATACCCTTGTAAATACTTACGTATATATAATCTTGAATAATAGTTAGATTGTGAAAGTATCCCATACCTTAGGTATGATTTCCATTGTATATATCCATAAATATTTTATAATGGTATAAATTATGAGATTAACTTACTAAAAAACCATATTTATATTTATTCTATCATATATTATAATATTATAACATGTTTAATAATATTTCATTATTAAACTTCTTTCAATTATTAACAACTTTATTTTCTTATGCTTGTTTTATCATATAAGTTCTGGTTCTTGCACATAGAATATAGTTCTATAATTTTATAAATTTTTTTTGTTAATATATATATAATATTATTAGGAATATACATTTATATTATCATATTTTAATGGTAATCATAGCGAATAAGTAATATCATTTCCCAGAGATGATAGCTTGTACATATGCACTAGTGATGATATCATTCTCTTATTTGTGAAATACGATTTATGTGGATGGTTTTAATATTTTTAAACAATAAATATACTATTATAATCAATATATATATTTATTATTCCAGAATTATATCCATCCATGTGAAGTGGTGATGATGAAATAGATAACACCATTGTGTTGAGACGGTATGCCATATGTTTGAAAACCTAGTTATATTGTTTTTTATTGGATAGATATAAGGTGAAATATAGTTATTTAATAACAATAATAACATATCTTCATATATGTAAAACTAGATTTATTACATTATAATGGAAACATCAATGAAAGAGGATGTGGAAGATGATATGACCTTTGGATTGTCGGTAAAGGAGAATGCCTCTTCTTCTGCATTCTCCTTCTATATATCCTCTTACAGAGAGTATAAATGACATTTTTAGAATACACAAACTTCTAGAATGTGTGTAGGTATTATTTCAATGGTAATTTTTATTTTATGGACTAGCATTATTGGTTAATGATTTGGGATGAAATGATGTAGTAGGTTTCCTTTTAAAATTGAGGTGAGGGGAACTTTTATAATCTCAAAAAGTAATAATTTATAATAAAATTAAACAACATAAAAGACCTAAAAAAATCATATTTTGGATTATATATGAGATAAGGTTGTAATATCATAGTCCAATAAATTTTATAAATTATTTTCTCCCAATTTAGATCTTATAATTTAACTTAATCCTTAGTTTACATACTATAATTGCATGTAAGGTAACAAATATTTCAACATTACATAAATTAGACCGTAAATGAATTATTTTTTACATTTGGGAACATATTATAATTATTTGGTATTTTTAAATCCATTTTGTTATTTTTTATATAATTTAATAATTGATTATTTCGAGAAAACATCAATAGGGTGAATTTTGAAACATTTCAATTCATGGGGATTTTCAAAATACCAAAAGAGTAAGATAAATTTAACCAAATATTTTTTAAATATAGATAAGCCATCTAGGTTATTTTTAAAATCCATTGGATACATTAATTTACTCAAATGATTTTAATTTTAATATATTAAAAATCATTAATTTGATTAATCCATTATTAAATAGATGATGCATCACCGTTGTTAAAACAAATAAGGGAATTTTTTTTCCTTAAAAATTCTAAATAAATGTGTATGAATACGGAAAATTTATAATATTTCTATATAATATTTATAATTGAAAAATTCATATAGAAAACAATATATTGAAATTGTAATTTTATTAAAACCCTATTGCAGGAACAACTTGACTTCCTTTTAAATAAAACAATATAAGTGTCTTATACATAATCTTGTGATTCCATATGGTAATTAATTCAACCCTTATAAAATAATGGATGAAATAAAAAACCAAAAAGATTTAGGCAATATGTTGGGTCATTTAATAGTTCTTATAATATTAATTAATAAAAATTCATTGGTTTTTCTACTGCTTGTATAAGCACTACATCAGCATTTTATTATACCGTAAGGTAGTTATTTATATCAATAAAATTAAAAATAAATTCCAATGATAAAAAAAACATTTCATATTTAAAATTACTATTTATAGTCGAATTATCTTAAGTATAACCACATCTTAAGAATTATATATTATTTAAAACAAGAATTTCACATCTTTAAATTATTATTAAATAAAATATTATAAGTTCATTATATCATCCAATTAGATGAAAACATCAAAAAAAATTATCATGAAAATATGTTTCTGCAGTTAAAAAATTGCATTTTAATTCTTTTATAATATAAATTTTCCAATGTGGGCACAAAAGGGAAAATGAAGACAAATATAATGACATTTTGTGTCATTATTTGAATTAAATGTTATGTAAGGCATTTTCATAGAAAATGGTACATTAAATGAAAAAATTTAGATCCTTAATTGTTTAGAGTAAAATTTCATTCAACAAATAATTTTTTTAAATTTGTTAGGGTAATTTTGTTGTATTTATAATTTTATCATTATCCCAGAATATCTAATATACAATTTACCATGGTAACAATATTTACAGTAGTTACTATTCATATTAGAATAAAATAATAACGAACTACATAAAAAATTATACCTCTAAATCCAAATTTTAAATCCATTTCAAAAATTCATAACACAAATTTTTGGAATTAAAATTTCAAAAGATCTCATAAAATTCCAAGAAACAATTTTCCAAAATAAACATCTTTTAACACAAAAAATGATTTTATAATAATATCATTTATATAATCAATATAAAAACCATAACACAAATATTTTAAAAAAAAACAACGAACTAAAATTTAAAACGAATACAAAACAAAATTGACATTGTAAATACCCTAAAAAGAAATATTTTTCCATAAAAATCTATATTTCGATATTAATAAACCATTAAACATATAAGAAAAATATAGAAATGAAAATGGGATAAATTTTTATATTTTTAATTAAAATATGATTTTCATATTTTAATATAGAAATTATAAAAGTGTGATAATGTATATTTAAAACAGAATCTCCATTAAAAGGCATAAAAATTACCCATTTCAGAAATATATATTTTTATTAATATAATTTGATTTATTATTATCTTATGAATATAAAATATATTGTTTGAAAAAAAATATTATTTTATTTAATATATGGAATATTTAATTACATAATACCCATCTTCAAATCCTAATGAAAAGAAAAATTAAATATGGTGATCTTAGATTCTTAGTAAGGGTAAACAAGAGGTATATTCGTTATATCTTAATCATATTACATAAGATCATAGGAAAAACATTTTAATATTATATCTTGTATATCAAATAACATAATATCATTTCATGTGATAAATCATAAAAGTTCATGATGAACATTTTTCATGAGATAATAATATATGAAATGAAATTGTGGAAAAAATATATGAATAGAAACTTTTTTAAATTTTATTCAAAGATCATTTCTAAGGCCATAATAGTGGACCAAGTACTTTATGAAAATGAGTACACTCATTACTCCAATCGTGTATTTCTGAACCGGGTTTACATCCTATTCCATCCCAGTATTACTGAACTGAGATCACTTCCAATTTTATCCCTATCTATCTCATGAGATATTATTCCTCATCTAATGCATTTGAAGAAGTTATAGGTCCCCCAAATCACATAATTAAAACCATACATATGTGTTTCGTATGAACATAAATCATTCATCATATTAGAACACATGAATTAAAATGTGTTTCCTAAACACCATTAAATCATTAAATAACCCATTGAAGTAAATTATTTTCATAAATAAAATTAACATAAACAAATAATTATTATAATAGGGATAAAATACATGAAAAATATCCCAATTAAAACATAATTATCATTTGATATAACTCTTTAAAATAATTGTTGATGAAAATATCTTTTCTTCAATGATTTTTTTACATAAAATAACATGCAATTTGAAAAAACGTTTATTGAAAATAACATTATTTCATTGGAAGAACAACATTATGTTATTAATTCTCTATAAAAGGATAACAATATTTTTATTCTTTATAAGATAAAAGAACTTTCTTCTCAAAAAAATTTCAAAATTTTTTAAAAAAAAGTTCCTCGTATTAAAACAACAAAAATATTCATTTTAGATAATTTGTAAAAAACTCATAATTGGGTCAATATGAAATTAATAAATTAGAATATAAGAATAAAAATATTTTTTAAAAAAATATTATGATACATGTAAATGGATGATAAAATTACCCCACTAAAAACTTATGTATAAACAATCCCAAATAATAATGAGATTATGAAAATAACCGTTACTGCATCAATTATTTCCATTATACATATCCAACACATTCGAAAAATGGTTTAAATTATGTAATTAACATATAATATAACCATATTTATATTTATGATGTCATAAATGATCATATTATCACCTATTTAATAATATTTTATTATTTCACTTCTTTTTGGTGTTAACTGCTTCCATTTCTTATGCATGTTTTTCACACTTGTTATTATTCTTGCACATAGAATATAGTTCATTAATTTATATAATAATATTGTGGAAATATATATATATATATATATATATATATCAAATTATTCATTCTATATATTTATATAATCATTCATTGATGGTGGTCATGGAGAATTAATAACTTTGCCTCATGGTGATGGTATGTCATATGCATACACGAGCGACGATGTCATTCCCTTACCTATGAAATGGTATGGAAGTTGATCATGAATACAAAATTATAGAATAAATATATTATTATAATCATCATACATATATATATATATATAATATTTCCATAATTATACTGATCCATGTGAAGTGGTGATGAAAAAAATATTGAACCACGATGTGGAGAGGGTAGGTAGTACGTACACATGTGTGATTATATTTCTTTTTTAATATGATTGATAAAAAGTTGAATATTATTGTTAAATAATCTTAATAACATATCATAGTATATTAAAAACATTAGTTATTACATTATAATTTTAAAAAATGAATTGCGAGTATAAGAAGAAATGATATTGGGATAGTTTAAAGAAGATTACCAGTTTTTCAGCTAGCTCCCTCTAGATCTCCATTAGGGACATTAGATTTGGTATTTTGATAATAGCACCTATATAATGTATATATGGATGTTTATTAGTCAATAAATAATGGTATGTATAATATTTATGGCTTTATGAGTTTTCATGAAATTATGGAGGAGGTTCCCTTTTATAATTGAGTTGAGGTGTACTTTTGGAGTCTCTAAAAATATTAATTAATAATAAAATTAAACCCAATCCGAAAAAATAATATATCAAATAATTTAAAATATTAGATGACAGAAAGTTTTAATATCATTATCCAATATATTTTAGACAAGTTTTTCTATCAATTTAATCCTTATCATTTTAATTAACCCTCAGTTAAATGATTTCAATTTTAACTACAGTAAAAAATATTCCAATATTAAAATATCATATTTTTTACTTATATTATGTCAATTAGACCATAAATGAATAGTTTAGAAGTTTTAGGACCATATTATAATTATTATTTACTTGTAAACGTGTTTTATTATTTTAAAATAATCTAATAAAAATCTATTTTGATAAAATATTAATAATTTCTATTTTCTCACTATTAAATTCAGGGGTTTTTTAAAATATCAAGATAAAAATTGTCTTACAAAAAAAAAATTTCTAATATAACTATTTGGTTAAGGTTATCCATAAAATTCATTGGTTAATTTAATTAACCCTTGTGTCATTTATTATAATATTTTTAATATCATTAATTTAATTTATTCACAAATTAAATAAACAATCCATCGTCATCTGTAAAGTCATTAAGATTATTATTTGTCCCCTAATAATAATAAATAAATTTATATAAATAATAAAAAATTATTATATTTAAAATGAATATTTATGTTCAAATAATACTTCTACAAAATCATATACTAAAATAGTATATTAATTAAATACATACAGTGTGAACAATAAGACTTCCTCTTAAATAAAATATTAAATTTGTATTATTCATACTCTTCTGGCTCCAAATGGTAATTAATTAAACCATTGTACAATAATGGAAATGTTGTGGATAAAATTTTTATAAATTATTTTTGGTAATCTAATAGTTCTTATAATTTTAATTAAAATTATTTTAATTTTTTTATTTTCATGTATATGCACTGCATTTTAATTTTTTATGTCATTAAGTTTGTTATCTATTTCATAAAAAAAATTCCACGAAAAATAAAATAATTTCATGTTTCAAATTACTATTTATTGATTAATTTATCTTCTGTATAGACACATATGAAAAATTGATGTATTGTATAAAACATGGGTTTGAAATCATTAAATTCTTGTTAATTAAAATATTTTAAGTATCAAAATATAATCCAAGTTTCCCAAAACATCAAAAATAAGTTTTTATCAATAAAATATGTTTCATAAGTTGTTTTTTATTTATATTTAGTTATAAAATAATTTATTTCTCATGTGGACATATAAGGGAAAATAAAGATAGAGTTAACGACATTTTGAGTCTATCTTTGAATTAAATAATATATAAGTAATTTTATTGTACCAGAGTCCCATAAATGATTTAATATAGATAATCATGTTTTAAGGGATGAATTTCACTAATCCAATTTTTTTTATTTCATTTTGACTAATTTTATAGTCTTTATAATTTTAATTTTAACCAATGTTACCATATTTACCCTTTACAGTGGTATGAAAATTTACAATAGTTACAATTCATATTGGAAAAATATAAAAAATTCTTAGATACTAAATTTGGATTATATGTATCTAAATTTACATCCATTATAAAAATTTATGAACACAAAAATTTCAGAATTATATTTTAGAAAACCGTAAAATGACATGAAAAAAAGTTTTTTTAAGTAAAGTTAACCTCACCTATTAAATGATTTTATAATAAAATCATGTATAAAATAAATTTAAAAAACCATAATTGTATTTTTAAAATTAAAATAATTATTTAAAATTTAAATGTAATTCAATACATAATTTAACTTTATAAAAACCTTAAATTTTAATACAGCTTTGAATAAAACAATGTATTTCACGATTCATAAAACCATTATATATACAAGAAAAAAACCAATAATTAAACCAAAGTAAATTTTACATTCATATTTAAAATAAGAAGTTTATTTGTTAATATAAAAATTATAAAAGTTTTATAAAATTAAATTTAAAATGGGATCTCCATTAAAAGGTGGAAAAATCACCCTTTTGAAAAATATATATTTTAATTAATAGAATTAGATATATTCATATATTAGGAATATGAAATAAATTGGATGAATATCATAAATATTTTATCCAATATATTAAATATTATGTAAAGTATTATCATTCATTATTTATAATTAATTTATTTTATAAATAAAAAACAACTTTAGGGGCATTAAAATAAGAAAATGGTCATTATATTCAATTATCATATTTTTTTTTCTAAGTAATTTTAAAATATTAAATTCATCTCATAAACCATATATTTTTATATTATAGTTAATAATATTCATAACCACTATTTTTAATGGGTATGTTATTTTCATATTTCAATAATAATAAATTGATACTATGTAAGAACTCAGTGTTTCGTGTAATGAAATATATGCTAATATTCCATTTAATGTAATAAATAATAGAAAACAACTTATTTTTTAAAAAAATTATTTTATAAAACTATTAGGTTGTTACTAGAAATCATCAATTCCATTCAGGTGTCTGTAAAGTCCACTATCCTTGTATGATATATTTTGTTTGTTTTTGATTTATTTATTTTCTAGAAGAAAAAATAGTATCATTGGAAACCAAATCATAATGGGTCCGTTATTGTAATAAAATAAATTTTATTGTAACCAAATTTGTCTAAAATTTTATGTTTTGGAAAATTTTATTTCCATGTTAAAATAAGCTTTATGATATCATAAATATTAGAATCTATTTAAGATATAAATTTTCATTCAATTTCTACCACTTATGAAACAATGTACAAAAAATCATTACTTTAAGGATCAAAGTAATTGTTACTAATAATATGTATTTTATATGTTAACCCATTCTAAAATTAATACCATGAGTTTTTAATATTTTATACATTTTGAAAATGTTTTCTTTTCTAATGGAAAAATATGAGAATATTTTGATAATAGTTTTATCATGAAGACATTTTAATCCAGGATACTTTAAACTAATTATAATAGTTATAATTCATTAGAATGTCTTGGTAACTGATTCACCATGTTGAAAATCAATTAATTTTGAATCATCTCACTAAATAACTTTTCTTATTTCGATATCATTGGATATATCAAAATGTGTTACTTCAATTTTAATCCAAATATGATTTACAGATTTAGAGGATTATTTATGACTATAAATGTTCATTTTTATAGATCAAAATAATGCACTTTAATTTTTTTTATTCTAATGACTTTCTAAACAGATTTAATTAGTAAAACAAGAAACTTCCTTGTTATGAATCTTGAACATTCATGTGGGAAATATGTAATTATCAACTCTTTTGATAAAAAATGTTTTCATTTTTTATATCCAATACTCATAGTTATTTCCATCAATACTAGGTGGTCAATTAGGATTCAGATTATCTAGAGATCCAATATTCATACCTTCCACATAAAGAAAAAATGAAATCTTTTCTACAAATACATATTATTGTAACAAAGCAGATAAATTGGTTGTTTATTTCAAGATGTATAGAACATGTACTATATATAGAAAGTCAAAACTCAATTTTTTGAAAAGTAGTAGAACATGATATAATTAATTTTTTTGGATTTTAATATTATATTAGATGTTTATACTTACAAGAGTGGGGGTGGGTAATTTTATATTAAAAGGTAATACTAAAAATGAAAAAACTATTATAGAAATATTTTTGGACTCAAAATTAATTCGATGAGAATAGTAAGAAAATATGAATCACAGATAATCCAATTAAATAAAATCTTTTTTTTTACTATAATCAGTGTTAACCCAATATTTTTTATAGAAATATAAGTAAAAAACAAGCATTTTATATCATGCACAACAGAATAAACACTTGTGAAAACAGGAAATAAAATCAAATGTAAATATAAGAATGACTTAAAATCTATATTAAAAGAATTAAATATTTTATCCATATGATTTCTGGTAGTTATGAACCTTGAAATAAGAAACCCATATTTATTATAATTATTATACTGTATTAATTTCTTTAAATGAAAATACCTTGATACGATGTCCATAATGAGCTATATCTTCCTATTATCAGAAGCCCTTGATATAATGACCAAAATCTATCTTCCTAGACAAGTAATGCATAAATCCAATTCATTGGTACTCTATATTCTAAATATTTACAATGACTAACAATGAGCAGTTCACATGAATAAATCATCAAAATACTTTAGTCCAGAAAATGTCTCATCTCCTAACTCGTAAATGAATGGCCATTTATATGAAAATCCAAAATGGTCATATTTCTATTATAGTTATAATGAACTCAGATCCTTGGCTATTTAACAGCTCACAATGTTCTAGAATAACTAAATGGATGTCATCGTTTTGATTTATAATCATTATAATGCAAAAATTACTTCTTATAATAGAAATAATTTCTATATATTCTGATTATAAACATTTGATAGTCTGACAAACTACTTTATCATTTTATAATATGATGATATTTAAGAGGATCCATCTGATTATGTCAGTTGCATAACTAGTTTAATGAACATTACTTTTTTCAGTATGATGCAAAATAAAAAAGTCTAAATACTGGCCAGATTAATGGTTTGTATGATTAGTCAAATGTATAATCAATATAATGTATTATAATGTATAATTATATATTTATAACCATAATAAATCACAACTCTTTCCATTTATGGTAAAAAGTAATCTTTCCTAAAAAATACTAAAATATATGGGGTATAAAATTTTAATATACAATGATATAGGAAGGTTTTTTTCATTTAAAAAATGAAAGGAATTTAAATGTAAAAAGTAATAATTTTGAATCAAAAATTATTATGTGTATGTTTATTAAGGAAGCATAATAAAAAATATCTTATATTTGACACAATAACAAATATATAATATAGGATCCATTAAAAGAATTGGGAATGTTATAAAAAATTATATAAAAGTAATCATATGTAAAGAATTAATTAACAGAATAATCTTAACAACCTGATTCCCTTATCATGGTTGTTTTGATTCTATACATTCATGTACCATATTTATAATTATATAATAAATTGATAACCAATTTAGGCATTAGAAAATACATGTATACTAGATTAGTATTTCTTTACAACCCATATACAGTAATAGTATGGGACTACAACATATATACCTTTTCTATCTCAAGTTATTTTAGATATAAACTAATGCATTTGATAGACTTATAGGACCGCAACAAAAAATAATACATAGACATGTACTTCACTCATAAACAATCATTCATTGAATTTTATATAACCCATGGTAAAATAAGTTTTGCAATATTTTTGATGGTTTCATATAAATTATTCTTAAGGTTGAAAAAGATAGATACCCAAATTTTAGTCACCCTAAAGAAGTATTTCAAAATAAAATTCAGAATCTTATTTATGAAATCTAATATCAAATTAAACATATAATTTCTAGATAAAATATAAATAATAATGATGTAATAAATGTGTTTTCATGAAATTCCTACTAACATTGTTGTAAAATAATAGGATTCAGTTCACAGGATAAATTATTATTTTTATTGTAAATATAGAGACTTTGGAATACATTTTATTAAAAAATAATAATAAATAAATTTTCTGTTATTATATATATTGGTTGTAAAAATTAGTTTATTTTGTTTTAGAAATCATTTTATTGTTAAATAATGAAAAAAACCATATTTTTTTGAAATATCAATGCCAAATACAATCATTGTGAATATAAAAAATAAATAATTCAAATAAAAAATGGGGAAGGGATATTTTATGGTCATATGTGTTAACAATTATTAGAACATCAAAACATCAATGTGTAAAGTTTATGTATACTTAAAAATGAATATGGTAGATAAATCATCACTCAAGATGGAAGAGATTTTCTAAATGGAAATCACAATTCGATGGAAATGATATTAATTCATGGAAATCAATTTTTATTAACTAAAATCTCACAATATAATATAAATGAGTTAATATCATATATATTTTTAAATGGAAGAAAATTTAGATCAAAGAATAAATATGTTAAATATTTTCCCTATAACTCTACGGATAAAGATGGAGTTAACAAAATCCATTATAGGAATCATAGTTCATGAATTATGAAACATTTTAAAATGGTTATAGGTAAAATGAATATAAATACTCTTAACTAAACTAGATAATTAAAATATTTAAATTACAGGGTTGAATTTATCCAAACTTTATGAAATATATTCATGATGGATAATTAGAAATTCATGATTGATAATTGAGTTATCAAAACCATTATAAACATGAGAAGAATATAGATCAAAACCTTTCGAAATAGAGAATTATATATTTGAATTAATGATTTATAAATAAATTTTATTCAATTATATAATATCTCAATTTGGTAGTGTATACACCACATAAATGAAATTTGATTCATAATAAAAAATAGTATCAATGAGAGGAATTTCATTCAAACCCCGTACATTATATCCAAACATTTACGAATACACTCTAATGTCCATTAAAATTAACATAACTATCATGATAACATATTTGAGATCCATTTTATTCATTACAACCATTTATATAATTAATCTATGACTAATATATACATGTATATTAGTATCTTTTTCCCTAATTTACTACAACAAGTGTTTATAATATTGATCAATTTGGATTGATTTGTAAGAGTAGTGTAGTTATTTTAAAAAATCTAATCAATTATATTTTATTAAAGGATTTAGTAAAAATATTTTATATATTCATATGATTTATTATATTGCATTCATCAATTTATTTCTCTTCATCTTTGAAGATGAAATAAAAAACAATATTTTTTCTATGATTACTAATGAACGAATGAAATTTGCAAAATTTATGAGATAAATAATTAAAAAACCATTCCAGAACAAAAATAAATTATAATTTAAATATTTATATATTATAATTATATTAATTAAGTTGACATATTTTTATATGATATTATTTCATACCATTGATCATGTTTGGGGATAAATCAACCAAATGATGAACATACCATGAATAATGGTTGATTATGATGTGATTTAAATATCATACCACTATACCGTAGGAATACACATATTATTTAGTTTTTATTAGATTATTATATGATAAAGTTAAATATTTAAAAAAATAATAAAGGTCATATAGTTCAATTACCAAAAATGAAGATGTCATTAACCTCAATGTATTTTCATTTTGAACGGTTGAATTTACAATAATTGATTATTTCTAATATACATTATTAGATATAATATTTATCCTAAATTAATTAATGTGATGTAATATTTTAAATTTTTTACATTTAAACTTGTTTTTATAACTATTAATGAAATTTAGAAAAGAAAATATGAATTAATTGTACTATGGAGATTGAAATTTGAATGTGCAGATAGTTTATTTTTTCAATTTCCATAGAAAGGGGGAGTGGAAAAATAAATGCTATCTTATAAAAAAATTATCTATGAAATAAATATCATAATTATATTTTAAATTAAAATTAACAAACACATATTTTATTTTCTAATGTAAAATGGACAAAATACCCTTTATAAGTGACAGTTCTCACATACGAACTTTTCATGTTTTCATGTTTCATAATGGATGAAGAAAAAAGTCGGTTAGTTATTTTAACCTCATAATAACAGCATTCCAGTATATTAATGATAATTAAATTATCTCTTGAATAATCATTAAGTGTAATTTTTGATTAATAGGTCCATATAATTAAATAGAAATTAAAATTGAGTATTTAGAAAATTTTACCATATAACTTGAATTATCTCCATTATGAAATGGGTTAAAATAGTGGTGGAGGTTATTTTAATAAAATTAGTTCCCTTTTATGTTATACAAATTTTTCCAAACATATTGGGTTCTGTTCAGAGTGCATGTGAGTAGAGGGGATTCCCTTTTATAATTTTAATGTGATGGGATTTTTTTACTACCAAAAAAATTAATAATGGGAAGTCAAACTCAAAAATTGTGGATCAAAAATAGAGAAATACTTGATATGATATGTTATGAGGTTGGGAAATCCATGAAATGGCCATTTATATAATTTTTTTTGGAATGTTTTCTAATCACTAAAATTATATTTCTCAATTTACCAATTTTTTTACTATAGTTAATTGTTTTTACTTAACTATACATTACCTGTATGGATAAAAAATAAATGAGTATTAATTACATAATTTTTACCCACTAGTTATTAATTTGGAACCCAAATTATATTATTCATTTTATAAAATTTATATAAAATATTTGTAAATACTAATTTATTAAATTATTGAAAAAAGTTTTAAAAGAAAAATAATATAGGTTTTAAAATATCCCGTATTAATTTTTAAATTAAAAATAACATATTAAATAGTTTTTTAAATAATGCTGAAAAAATTATATCTAATTATTATATAATAATAATTCCATAATATTCATTCTATTAATAAAAAAATAATTTCTTACATTCACATAAAAATTTATATGAGAAAAGTCCCATGATTTCAAATTGATCATATATTATTATTAACAAACCCAAAATTTTTTAACTTTGTTCAATTAAATTTATATGATTTTATAATTATTAATTGAAAAAACAAAAACAATATAGTGAAAAAAAATTAATATATGAAATTACTACTTTAAATTACTAATCATTCATTATATTTATTTTATATAATTTAGTAATGGTTGTTTTGGTATTTCTTTTTTACTATTAAATATATTTAATTAATCTTTAACATTAATATAGTTAGTTTCATGAAATAAATAACTAATTTAAAAAACTTATTTTATGTATGCTATGATTTTTTATAGTTATTTTTTCAATACTAATTTAATATCATTAGTGTTAAAAATTGTATTTATTTTTAATATATATTTATTTTAATATTCTTACACCTATTGACACATTTTAATTCAAATGTGATAATTTTAGGGATATATTTAATATCTTATAATGTATGACCACTTCATTTCAGTTACACTTTTTTTGTAGAGTAGGATATCAAATACATTTTCTATATTAGGAAAACATATAGTGAAATACCATATCATTACATTCTTAATCTCTTAAGTAAAATTAATCCTCAAATTTCTTAAAAATTTTAATTTGAAATGAATGATTATTATGTGTACCCAAATGGAATAAATTGACCAAGAATTAATTTTTGAATAATTTATCAATATTTATAAATTTTGAAAAATTAGGAGTCTAACTTATACAATTCGAATTTGAGCTAACAACTAAAAATAATTGATCTACATATAATTTATAGTTATCTATATTGTGAGATATGATAATGGGTTAAATTAAAATATCAAATTTCATTTCGATATATTGTTAATTTATTTATCCAATCCATTTCCAAAACCACAAAAAAAAATTATAATGGATGAACAATACTACAGCCTGTATTGATTCAATAATCATAAAACAATATTTTCTCTTCAATGTAATTTGATTTTAGTATTTATCAGATTCTATTTGAAAATGTTACTGATTTACCATAGTGTCTAGAATAATAATTGAATAAGACATCCACTAATATAGAGATATGGATGACTCTTTCATAAGAATTATGATCCACATCATTTTTATTATAAACTACAACCATGGTAATTTTATAGGTTTTTCGGTGTTCCCTTAGTAAAGGATATCAACAGTGTTGGATGATGTTATTAAAACTTTGTTTGGTTTGATGTGAGAATAATTTATTCAATACATAAAATTTAAGAGTATGAATGAGGGTATTGAATTTGGATTGTATATACCATTATATGTTTCATTAGTTGGTTTCTTCATATATCATTGAAATTCATATAATGAATGAACTTCACTTCCACAATTCATGAACATACTTTTTTCCATTCATATAGTCCCCATATGCTTCATAAAATATTTTATGAATGTGTCAGGATGAATTATATTTCCTCTAAGGTTTTTATCTCATAAATTAGCAAGTATATTGATACTTCAATTCTTTTCCCCAAATTCATAGATGCAATAACAATCTCAAGTTTCTATTTCAACCATAAGTGAACACTGAACAACCCCCTCATAACTATCTATGTCGCTTTTAGGAAATTCCATTCAAATTTAGAGGTTTAGGCTACAAAGTAACTATATTTACCTTACACTAATGGACATAAAAAAACTATTTGTGTATCTTGTGAGTCTCGTTATTCTCTATTGATAGGTACATAATGATTTATACTCCATTTTTTTCAAATATTTTTTATTTTATTTATATTTTCATGTGAATAGTGGAGTGGAAATATTTACTGAAGAATACCATTTGAAATTTATCTTATTTCATAAAATCAAATTCATAATTTTTAATATTCCTAATGACAATACAGTATTTATATTTGTATCCTTATATATAATAATCTACTAAAATTTCCATCCCGATATTATTGAACTAGAGAACTAAAATTACATTTTCCATTGAAATGATCCATTACAAAGAATTAAGTGTATTACAATAACCACAAATTAATGGTGGATGTTGTCAAATGGGAGAATTTATAACGTGTTTCCACTTCCATAGTGACCATTTGTACTTGAAAATGTTGGATTTACCACTCAAAAACTATGACATCATTATTAGAAATGTTGGAACTATATTTTCCATCTCATTTATTTATTGATTTGGAAAATAATAAAAATTATCACATCTAATGATAAATTTTCTCCTCCTTTCACTAGCAATTTGTTAAAAAAGGTTATAATTTTTTGTTATTAGTATTTACATAATTATACAATTATCCAAATGTCAACCATAAAAATATTTACGCATTCAAACAAATAAATTATATTTTAGATCAACAGAAATCACCGATGGTTCGATCTATATATTAGATGGTCATGTTATCTCATAATATATATAATAATTAATTAATATAATAAACCCACTGTAATGTATTATAAAGTGTATATGTTTAACCAAGGAATATCACCTAGGATATATAGACTCATTTTGCAGTTTGGATTATTTTTCATGCACCATTGGATGATTGAGAGAATACCAAACAATCAGTTTTAAGGATCATTAACATAATATATATCTATAAATGACCAAAGATCATCCTTTATTATCCAGATAATGATTTTATTTCTCCAATAATTATATAATCTATAAATTATCATAATTCATGTATGTTATCATATACTTATAATTAAAACTGTTATTCATCAGAATGATTTTCTAATTATATATAATCCTTATTCCCAAAAATTTCTAATATAGTGTCCAAAAATATTAAAACTCTTATCTAGTACAAAATTAGACACTAATAACCCACCCACATGAGCTTAATCCTAAAAAATATTCTTTAAATAGATTCTTTTATACTATGTGAGAAGACCATTTAGTAATTTACATAAATTATTTATTTTACATATCATAATTGACACACAATTATAGAGAAATAATAGGTTTAGTGACTTATTATATTTTCTATATAAAATTATTTTTTAAAAAATACATCTGAACATTACTTTATAATCACACTAGAGTAGAACTTCATCTAAATTTCACATAGAAAAAGATCATCTCGATAACCATTAGAATTGATTAATATGAATATGGTGACCATAAACACAATTTGTGGGAAAATTTTCAATGAAACATAAGGGTTATATCATAATTATATAGAAAATATGTAAATGGAGAGAAATATCTGATATAAAATTCATAGAATAATAAAACCATGAAACTTTAATAAAAAAGGAATAACAATCATGTCATAGTATTGAATCATGTAAGAATAATCTTGTATGATAGAAACATGGAATTAATTTTGGAATATCTTATAAAAATTGAACAAACCAATGAATATGAAAATAAAATAACATATTGGAAAATTTATCACAATATGATTCCTATAACATATTTGACTGGGGATAACAACATTTGTTTGTAATTTAGGATTATGATAAAACCCATGTTTCACAATAGGTATTATCTACAACACATTAACCTTCTATAGGTTTTAAAACATAAAACATTTACCATTTCATTTTTTAGAGATAGAAGAAACCCTCTATTAATCATCCATAAATATCTGAAAAATTTGAAAAAATTAATAAACATATTATAAATACCATAATGATAGAAAAAAGTGCTTCAAAAAATTTCCTGATGGTATTACTAAAATTTTCCTTACGGATGAAATAAGAATTCACAAAATTTATTGACTATAATATAGTATTACATATAAATTATTAGTGATAGGTTTGTGAAAAATAATTTGAAACGTAATAATTATTTTTGGGATAATAAAGTGATACAAAAATAATAGAAAAATCCCTACAAATAATTTTTTAACATTATTATTAATGAAGATGTTTTATATCAAATTAAAACGTAATTTTTCAAAATGTGATATGAGGAATTTTTAAAACATATTCTTTTAAAAAAATATTAATAAATACTAGAATTTAATATATGACGGTTATCAAAATTTATTTGGCGGGTAATATAAAATATTAAATAATTAAAGTATTTAAAACCCATTTTAATATTTTGAAATAACATTATTGAAATCCCACACTGTAAAAAGGATAACATAATATTATACTAAATGGAAAATGGGGAAATTATGGTCATGCGAGTTAATATATTATTGGATTTTAAAATATGATTTGAGAACAATGTCATGAAGGTTAAACATATATTTGAAAGTGAAATCATAAAATATTAAGGATGATATTTCTTCGTTTCATATTTTAATATAAAAAATGAAATAAATCATAGAAATAGGTGTATATTAGAAATAATATACATCATGTATATACATGAGTTAATGTGAAATTAAATATTAAATTGAAAATTGAAGATAACATATAATAAGTACGATAATATTGAATCCTTATAACTCATCCAAAGAAGATTGTGTTACAGAAATAAAGTAATGAAAAAATAGTTCATAAAGAAATAATATTTTGAAAAGATTTTGACATTGTAGGAACATTAATTTAAGGAATAAAAAGATAATATACAATATCATAAAATCATATGGTAGAATGTAATCAATTTATACATAATAAGTTAATGAAGAACAACTATAACTCAATGAATGTGAAATGAGTTAACAAAAACACTTACAACATGAGTTGCATTTAAACACAAAACATCATAGAGGATAAAGATTAAAATTGAACATTAAATTAGATAAATATAAAATATATGATTATATAATATCTCAATTAGGTAATATATACACCACATAAATGAAATTAAGGGAATAATAAAGAATAATCCTCGAAGGGGGGATATGAGATGAAAATCATTACCTTGTATCCTTACATCCGTGAATGCACAAATACTTCATGTATGAAAAAATATTTATCAAAATAAATAATTTTAAAACCACATTATTACCTATATCAAATTATAAACTTCATATATAATTACTATCAACAAGCATATTTGTTTTATTCCATTTTATCCCAGATTAGTTGTTTATAATTTTCATCGTTTGAACTATTTTCCGTATGTGTTGTGTGTGTATTAAGGAATTTTTAATCATTTATAGGTTATTAATTTTAGTCAATACAATGATTTATAATGATTTATGATGTTTATAAATCATTTTATAAGGGTTATTGTACCTTATCCATGAAGATGAATATAATTAACAACATGTTTCAAGGATTAATAATGAACAAAACATGAAATCTAAATTAACATTTTGAATATTTACATAAACATTACAAGAAAATAAAATATATTATTTTATAATATTATACTATTAAATGTTCTACCATATTGGTTTATGATATAATACCATAAAAATTTTCAAGATGGTTGTTCAACCAACCAAAATTGGAATATACGATAACTAATGGATGATTATGAGGTGGTTTTTTCATGTCAATATACATATAATGTAATTATATTTATTAGTAAAAAATTGAGTAATATATTATATTAATATAAAAAACTAAGATTAATATAATTTATATAATTCAATTGCATAGAATAATGGTATCATTTTCCTGTATCAGTGATGATTTTAAATAGTTAAATTTACAAGGATAGTTTATTACAAGTATCATTAATATGAATTCTAATCTATAAAACAAATTCCTTATTAATTTCATTAACATGATATTTATTCATTAAATCTTTTCTTAGAAAAATACAGGAATGGTGGTAATGGATATAATATTTACCATTCATTGGTTTTGGTAACCTGTATGGACACATTGATGGTGGTTTTACATTCATTAGAAAGTGAGAGAGGAATTATAAGGTTTTCACATAACAGTATTAAATAAGATATATATATTATTATTATATATTATATTAAAAAAATTGAACCATGCCTATTAGTTAGGGATTATAAAAAATATCTTTGCTCATTGAAAAGGTAGTCCACAAATAATCATTTTTCACATTTTTTCCAAATGGATAAGTGAAAATGTGTATAATGAATATAAAATCATAAGAATAAAATAACATTATACCATTTATAAATATGATATCAATATAATATGTTTTAATTTAAATTTTTTGAAAATAATTTCACATAAAGATATAGAAATTATAAAGGAGTGGTTAGATATTTATATCTCACTACAAGGTTTATTAACTTTTGGAACTATGGTAAAATTAGTTAAGGATGTTATTTTGAAAAGAAAATAGCCTATTCAAGGTATATATTATGGGTGATGATAATGATGGGTGTATTTTTACCCATATATAGTTGGTTTTGTTGTGATGGTATGTGAGGAGAGAGTGACACCTTTTATAGTGGAAAAGAGCATGAATTTTTTAACAATAATAAGTTTGTAATAATCAAAAATCAATATCAACGAATGTGGGTCCATGATTTTATATTATTAAAGTGTATAAGTTATAAGGTATTTGAATTCATTAAACACCAATTTATATCACAAAAATTAAATATGTTTTCAACAATTTACAATTTGATATTTTCACACTTACCAAATTATCATTTTGAGTAGTAACAAATATTTACCTAAGGTAACATATACATTATGCCTAAAATATGATATCATTTTTATTACATAATTTGAACCAATTAATTCATAATTTTAGTAATTTTTGTTATATTAAATTTCAATATCTGATAAACATTAATATTTAAGAAAAAAAAATTTAATGTATTAAAAGTAGTTTTATCGAAAAAAACATAAGTTCCAAAATATAAAATATAGGTTTGTAGATTATGCATAATTATTATAAAAAAATATAATGATACTTATAAAATATATATATATGGTAAAATAATAGGATTCAAGAATGTCAATATAATTGATATCTTCTAATAATTAATTAAAATTCAAAGTATATGGAATAATATATGTTTTCACTATTCACATAAAAATTTATTTATTTTAGAAAAATACTATAAATTAATCTTCATATTATATAAGTTTTCTTATTTAGAAAATTATGTCAAACTTTTAAAAATAAATTTATAAAATTTTATAATTTAATATTTATATTAAATCATAAATTATAGTTGAAACTACCCATATTGGAATATATATTTTCAAAAGGATTGAAATTAATTATAATTATTTCAAATTGATTACTAATTTTTTATTAGTAATATATTATTATATTTTAAATATATTTTATTATTATTTAAAAATTATATTCTTTTTGTCCTGGAATAAAACAATAATTAGAGAAAAATATATCTTTAATTATAAAAAAAATCTTAGTTGTTTTGGATATACTAATTGAATATCATTATAATTAATAATAGTCATTATTTTCATTATACACGTATTTATTAATATGTTTTCTCCATTTCTTACATACTAATTACTTGAGTAAGTATTAAGGGTTATATTAAATATATTAAAAAAATTTCCAGGTTTCCCTTATATTCTTTGTTGAGGGTATATCATGTAATCAAATAGATTTTTTATTTATAGAAACCATAAATTGAAATATCATAATATTACAACTATTCCATGACGTAATTATAATTACATTTACAACATTAAAATTGTTTATATATTGTTCTAAATTCATTAGTATTTTGGGTTCCACTATTAGATCATTTTCCAAATGAAATCCACTACATAGTTAAAGATACATGCACATAGTCCAAAATCATTAATATTTTTAATATATTTGTCACATACCAACTTGAGTCAACCATGAATTAGTTACCCGAGTCAGCCTGTGATAAGGCCCGAAGGGCATTCTTAATCCCAACGGGCTGGAAACTAGTTCTGGGAATCCAAATAAAATAGTTTCTGGTGATTTTGCAATAAAAATTACACAAATAAACAAATATATACTAAAAAATATATAAACAAAAACTGCAGAAATTGAATAAAGCTACAAAACTGAACATACATCTATGTGACCTAGTGTGTCACCACAAAACATAGAGACATTTTTTCACCATGATTGGTCAATGATTAGTTGAACTTGAAACTAAAAAGATAGAGTAGGTTTGAGAACGAAGATTCTCAGTAGGAATGCTAACGAATATAAACTCTCTATGCCCTTACATTTAAAAATAGTCCCAAACAATTATATTTTTAAAATAATACAAAATAATGTTTTGTTTTTCATCCTTTCCAAATTCAAGTAACAGGTTTTCATTGTCATGAAAATAAGTATTCCTAAACAAAAATTTTAAAATAGATTCCAATCATACATTAACATTTCCAAATGAAAGGAATGAAATTCATATAAGAATATGGTTTTCACAAAAAAGAGATCATACAAGAAATAACTGAAATGAAAATCAAATTATGATAACCATAGGAAATCCCTAATTTTTTAGTGTTTTTGGGGACCTTGGAGACTCTTACATTAGTGAAACATGGTACAACAACCACAACTGACATTTTTCTTGTGCACGATCTACTAGAGAGAAGAAACATCCAATATTATAGTTATATCCAATCATCCCAACTGTATAATTAATGTTGTAAAACCAATATTTCATGACGAAATTGGCCCAATGAACTTTTAAATCTTATAGAATAATAGTCCTAGTCTTCCCACCTAGCTACCTAGGTTTTCCAATGTTCTCTATTTCAAATAGTTGTGATATTTTATCATGATAACATATATAGACATATCACTTTCTTTTTCCAAAAACCTTTTAAAATCTCCCAAACGATCAAATACATGAGCACATCCACCCTTTTTATATTACAAGAAATGAAAAATTCTCATCACTAAGCACAAATCGCACACCCCACATGAACATTTGTATCAAATTTCTCAACTTGGGGGTTCCTCAATAGGGGTTTTCCACTTTTACAGACCATTCTCAATGTGCCAAACATACCTCATTAATTTACAAGAAATATTTCCATTTAAGAAAACACAACTATTCCAAACCATTATGATTCAAAATTATTTAAAAATCTAATTTTACAACCATGCCACCACACCATTAAAATAAATCTACAAAATATGCTCATGTGAAATAAATTGATTGAAAAAAATACACACCAAAGAAAATAATAAAACCACTTTTATTGATTTAACATTACTGATAAAATTAGCATTATAAATACAAAACTATTTCCAAAAAAATTCAAATTCATTTTTCAATATTAAAAACATTAACTCAGATATTTAATAAATTACATAAGACAAATAAATAACTATTAATAATAATTGGAGTTATAACAAATTGCATGATAATACTATATGAATATAAAAAATAATTTTAAAATAATAAATAAATCATCTATATCGAAAAAAATTCTATGAATATAGATTATACATCAAACATGTCACTCTTTGACAAAGACCACTAGAACTAATAATTCGCACCTACACATACTTACATATATATATATATAAATACCCCTAGATTCATTGCACATAATCCCCTCTCCAATAGACAATATGTAAAATGTGGGAATATATATATATATATATATGACATACATATTCATGTACATATAGGAATTCATGAAACCCATATCCTAAAACCACGTCAACGATACATGACACACTCTAAAAAATATACCGGAAACTCAAAACTCAAAAATACCTTTTTAATATTAATCCACCATGGAGAAATCAATGAACCATTACCTGAAAAACTTGTAGAATCATTTTTCATTAATGGTGATGGATAGAAATGGTCTATACATGACCTGATAAAATGTAACTTATAATAATTGACCAAATTGAAATCCCACAAAAGAGTTAGGGCTTGGCCAAACCCTATACACCCCATGGAAGAAAATAAAACCTCAAAATGCTAGATGCATACAAGAGAATGGGCTCACTGGAGGGGACCCCACACCACATTGGTGGAAGAAATGTTAGACAGAAGGAGGGAAGTGGTCCACTGGAGCTACCCTGGTCAGTTGAATTACATAACTAGGAGTAGAGGGAGGAGGAGGGCTAGTCGTGCAGGAGAGGAGATACACAATGTGTTGGAGTATAAGCCACCCCAGAGGAGTAGGTAGGCATGCTAAAGGGATTCGGCTGGTGGGGGTCATGAGAGTGGGAGATGGAATGTGTGGAGGGGTGTGTGTCATGTGGGGTATGTGGGAGGAAACATGGAAATCCCCCATTAGGGTGAAAATATTATAAAAAATTGAAAACTAATAATAATAATAATAATAATAATAATGAAAATCAAAATAATAAACATACTAATTATATTAATAGTCATAATAACAATATTATTATTATTAAAATTAAGAAAATTAATTTTTATTTAATTATATATATTTTTACTTTATTTTAAATTAAATTTTATTAATTTTCAATAAAGGTAAACTACCTAGTTCACAATTGGAATAAAAAAATTTCTAACTGTGTGTGGGCCACTACTATGGGCTCGAATCCCTCATAAGGTTTGTGGTACCCTGACACATGGTTTAGGAAACCATGCTCAAACCATGCCGCTCAGCCCTACCCGAATTTAAAGCCAAACAACGAAGTTCTCTCACCATATAATAAACCATGTACATGTCATGCACCATAACTCATACACTCTAGGGAACTCGCACGAGCACTGCACATTTACATCTAACTATGTGAGATAATCGTGCAACTGTAAAATGTGTTCAAAATTTTTAAATTCAACCTTCCAACCACCGAAACTCACAATAAAGAATAAATTATTTAAAATAATTTATATAATCAATATTAGTATTCGGGATTTGATAATTTTTCCCACGAAATATACTTTCTACCCCCAAAAAGACAAACAACAAGATGATGAATCACAATCGAGTTTGAAACTGAATGAGGCCAATGAAATCGATATGTCACTGTAACCTTTCACTCAACTATTCAAACACTACCTACTATAAGGGAAAAAATGAGTAGAACCATGAGATAAAGAGTAGAGTTCTCCCCACTATATTAAACAAACTAACATTGACCAGTCTAGATGGTTCCATAATAATATATATGGTGGATCTCCCCACTATTTTGCTACTGACCGACTCTGGCCACCTAGTACGGATCATTATGAAAAATTCAAACATGAACCGACCCATCAACACTAATAATAGACCATACCCCACCACATGGGTTCCCTGATAAAAAACCCCATGAAAAACAGAAACCAAGCTATTATTCATTATTTCCAAAGAAACATGTATCTCTAAGAGAGTGAAAACCAAAACCAAAACATGTCTTCAAAGGCTATACACACAAGGAAATTTGATTAGAGAGTCATATTTGAGAAGTAAGAACTACTGAAATTACTAGAAATTATACTATCAAGAATTCCTACAACCAAAGAGGAACATTACAAAAAAAGGCCATAAGTAAGAGAAGATGACTATATGGATATTTTAAGAAAAAAATAACCTTTAAAGATGAGTAAGATACAATAGAAAAATTTAAATTTTCCACATTCTAGCATTATAGATGAATGCTAGACCAAGGTCCTCCACATCGAAAAATTTACAAACTGTGTGAAAAGATTCACTTCGGGACATATGTCTGCAACTCCGATTCCTTGAATCATCTTCTACCACGTAGGTAGGAAATGATAATCTCAACTGAAACGTATCTATTAGAAGTGAGACTCATAGAACCCTACTTAAAATAACTGAAATGAACATAATAAATATAACATCAACTTACATATGAATAAAAAATTCTTCTATTTTTCAGATAGGTTATGTGGGTGTCAACCAAGAAGGCTTGGGTGTGTTATATGATTAGGAATGTCAATTGATACACCACTCAATTCAGTTTCTTGGTAGTGTCATGAATGGGAATAAGCATAGAAACACTCATTTAGAATTTCTAATAGAACCCAAATGACCATTGTTTTGAAAAGTTCAAGAAACTAAATGAAAAACAACATTGATTCTTAAAACTGGACTTCTCTAAAAAATAGAAGAGGAAATACTAGAGTCCAACCATTCAATCCTAACTATGCCTTTTCTGGTGAATACTAAAATACTAGATACAGAAATCCAAATCAAAACCCATTATAAACTAAAATTCCACAATTCAAGCACAACCCAAAATCCCAACTCAAATTATAAATTTGACATCAATTTAGTATTTCAAAACCAAGATCCTATAAAAAGTATACCAAAAATATAATAAAACACTAAAAAATTTCCCACTAACTTTTTAAAATAATGCAATCACCCATTACAAAAACTTTTTTTTCATTCAAAACAACTTAAATACCCACCACTTGTATTCCTTGAAGACTCATAAATATAAATATAAATATATATATATATATATATATATATATATCATTGGAGGAGATCATGGACCCCTCTACACATAATACTAATTATCCAAATGTCACATGCATACATTCATATATATACTATTTAAATGAAATTCCAAGGGTCAATTCAAAAGTTTTCTCATTTCCAAAAAAATCCATTCAACCTAAATTCCAAATTCCCAATAAACATTCACTTAACATTCCAAAAGTTATTTCCATAAAACAATAATTTCTAAAATAGTGTCCACATTTACCTTGGAACCCACACATTCTGTTACAAGATAACAATTTCCCTTTCAGAATCCATTATTCCAATCCAAAAGCTATATTAACTTTTTAAAATTCAATTTTTATATAACATTTAATTTTTTTGAAACCCAATAAAGACTATCAAACCTAATATTATACATAACTCAAATCAGAAATTTTAAGAATACGGAAGTAGTGGATATACCTCGCCCAACAACATGGTTTAGCATACCATACTCCGAGTGAGCATCAACCACAAGAAGTATCTTGATTCATGAAATACGGATGTACATGGGTTACTATTCCATGTGATATTGTCACCTAAAAATAGCTCACACTGATTATAATTCCTTATACACCTAGATCAAACAAAATAAAAACTGAAATTGTTAACTAACACTAGAAACATGAGGCTCCAGATAAGAAAGGGTTCATAACGTCCTTCCCATACATACCTCTTGAGTTCTGAAAATCCCAATCTTCAAGATACATGAATCTCCAATTATTAATATCCTTCTTGGATACCATTTAGGCATGAACCAACCCAGTTTAGCTCTGAACATGTTACCTATGTCGTCCCGCGACAAGGCGCGAAGGGCATTCCTGTTTCCCTAAAGATGGAAACTAGCGCTAAACATCAAAATAAAAGTGTTGGGAATTATTTTTCCAATAATAAGATGAAAAACAAATAAATATTTAATTAAAAAACTAATAAAAACTATTACCATTAATTAATTAAATTTTTATAGATAAACATATGTCCAATTGACCTCTTAGGTCACAATAAAATATGAAATGATTCTAGCTCCAAGATAACTCCAAAACATGAGGAACCTAAAACTAAAAATATAGAGAAGGGATGAGAACGTAGATTCTCTATAGGAATATTATGGAATAAAAAATATATATGACCTTACAATTAAAAAGAAACCCAAATCATGTTAGTATGTAAATGAGACAAAATAAAATAATGTTTTTCATCCTTTATGAATTCATTTAACTAGTTCGCATTTTCATGAATTCAATTTCACTTCCACTAAATTTTTTATATGGATTCATTTCATGCATTATCATTTCAAAATTAATAAAAACAAATTTATATTAGAATATGGTTTTCAAAAATGAGATATCAATAATAAAACAACTGAAATGAAAATCATATAACTAGTCCCTTGGGAAATACCTAAGAAACTTGTGTTAGTTGGGGACCTAGGATCCTTACACATCAGTAAAACATGGTATAAAAAACACATCTAGCAGTGATCTCATGCACGATCCACTAGAGAGGATAAACATCCAATATTAAAGTGGTCTCTAATCATCATAAATGTTTCGTTAGTATTGTAGTGTCAATCCTATTAGTTAAAACTGGGACGAACCATTTCTGAATCATCCCTGGTACTAGCCCTTTTCATCCCACCTAGGTACCGAGGTTTTCCAATGTGCTCTATTTCAAATGGTGGGGATATTTTTTTAAGGAATCATATATGTAAATATTACTTTATTTATCCAAAAAACCATAAACCTCTCACCATTGATCTCCTCCTCGAGTGCATCCCCCCCTTTTAAGTTACACAACAAAGCACAAGCCTCTTCACTAGGATCATCTCAAAAATCACACATTAACACTTGCATCACATTTCTCAACATGGGTGGGATACCGCAAGATGTGTTTTCCACTTTCATAAATCATTATCAATCATCTAGAACATTCACATTTCATTAAAATAAATATTTTCATTTTATAAAACATGGTTTTTCAACACCATTATGTTAAATAAATCATATAAAAACCCAATTGCACAACCAAGGAACCAAATATTTAAAAGAATGATATAAAACATTCATATGTTGAAGCCACCAATTAAAAAAACTCAGTAATCACCAAAACTATTGCAGAAACCACTTTGAGAGATTTAACATTAAAAATCAATTGAACATTTGAAATACACCACTATTTCTAAAAATGTAAGAGACATGTTTCATAATGTTAAATTTTCATTGCAGGATTTGATTAATTACATAAAACAAATTAATTACTATTTACAAAAATCATTGCTAGACTACATTTCATGAAAATACTCTATAAATATAAAAAATAGGCAATAAATCAATCATCGATTTCAAATTGAAGGCTAGTCAAAGGGATCCTCCCTCAAACATGATTCTCACCTAAAAATATCTAAATTTACACACACACACACATGAGCATATATACATATATACCTAGATTCATTGTATAGATTACAATCTCCATGAGGGAATATGTGCAAATATTGCATATATATATATGACTTACCTATGCATGTACATAAACACATAATTGACACCCGCAACCCATATCAACATAAAAGTGTCCCGACCCACTCTAGAAAAATTACTATAAAATAAAAATCCACAAATCAAAAATAAAAATGTTGTCATAATGTAGAAATTGAAGAACCTTTACCTGAAAACCAGGTAGAATCATCTACCCTTGATGATGATGGCTAGAACTGGACTCAAATGGACCCGATCAATCCTAACCAACAATAATTTGCTAAAAGAAAATACCCCAAATGATTTAGGGTATGGAAAAACCCTATAAACCCAATGAAATAAATTAAATACAAAAAATAGGTGAAGGGGAAGGTAGAATAGGATCACTAGGGGGACCACCAACCAAATTGATGGAATAAACAGTCGTCGAAGGGAGGGAGGTGGGGCACTAGAGATCATCCAACTAGATAATGTGACCCAGAGGTGAGTGGGGAGGATGGTAAGCCACATGAGAGAGGATCTACATGAGGTGAAGGAGGATGAGCCACAATTGGAGGAGAAGGGAGGTGCATTGTAGGGTTTCTTTTAGTGGTGGTCGCACGAGCTAGAGAGGGAAGGGCATAAGGGTGTTTATCGAGTCGGCCAGGGGGGAATGGGAAAATATTCATTTAGTGTAAAATGAGTATATAAAAAACAAAAAAAAATAATTAATAAAAATAATAATAAACATAATAATTATAAAAATAAAAATCCTAATAATAAACATAATAAAAATAATCATAATCATAATCATAATCCAAATCATACTAATAAACATAATAAAAATACTATTAATATTATTATTTTTAAGAAATTTAATTTCAAATTTATTTTATATTCATTTTATTTTCCAACTTATTTTATTTATTTTGAATACATGAAATTGCATGATTTGCGCATAGTTTACCAAACTATGCTCTAACTGTCTGATAGACATTACCATGGTCTAGAACACCTATCACTATTAAATGTTTCTAGGAACCTGATTGGGAAAATGGTTCTCAAACCATGGTATTTTTCACTACCCACTTATACAACCAATCCACATTCTTGTAATATGGTCTAATAAACTGTGCGCAAGTAATGCACCACAACTCAGACTCACTGGGGCACCAGAACGGGCACTGCCCACTTACAAAGCCAAACATCTTGTTTGTCATATGGTTTAACAAAACATGAACATGTCATGCACAACAACTCAGACCCACTAGGGAACTAGAATGTGCACTACATAGTCACTCCTAACCATGTGGGTTAATTGTGCAATAGTTAAAAGGCTTCCAAAATTTTAAAATTTGACCTTCTAACTACTGAAACATAACATAAAGAATAAAAATAATGAAAATAATAAAAACAATCATTATTAATTGTTGGGATATTATAATATGGATTTTTAGGTCTTTCAAACCATGTAATATCAAACTAACTATGAAGAAAAACCCCACAATTTATAGAAATACTCTAGTGGTTTATAAATTAAAATCACATTAATTAAAGAAGAATAAATCACATAATGATATTGAAGAAATCCATTACATATAAATGATCATAATTAAAATATACATCACAATAACCTCATATCCTACAGTATATACAACAACCACATAACCATTCCATTATCACCAAATCATTTTCTCCTATAAAACTAGCCTTAAACAGTTCACCAGATTGTACTAAGTCACAATATCTCAACATCAGATTATATAAAATATATTACAATACAATAATTCCAAACATTCAGAACAAGTATTATATATCTATTTAGTATAGTGGAATGGAATTATATGACATATAGATATCACCTAGAATTACAGTAATGAAATACCATTAAAACTATGGAAGCATCATTATATTAATTTTATTACTCACATCATCATCAAATTTTAATTAAATATACATATCATTTATTTACACATTATAATTAAAGTAATTATAGACACGACTCTAGTATAAAATATATATATATTTTCTTTCCACACTAATAAAACCTCACCCATATTTTTCCTCATCAATTTGTTTAATTTAAACATACCATGTTATGAAGGAGTATATTATATTTATTTAATAAGAATAATTTAAACCAACAATAGTCAGTATAATTTTTAATACATATCTATTTTTATAACTTATGAAATTATACTATGTTATAATATCCTAGTTATTTTGAACTCCCCATGATTACATGGTACATTCACTATTACATAAATTCAATAGCTTGTGTTGCACAGAATAGAGAGTTCAATCTCACAATGATCTATCAAACAAACCATTTAAAAAGTGGTTTTTAAATGTAGTAAAAACAATTTTAAATTATAAATTCTATTTTTCAAAATAGACAACTTTTTTGAATTTGGAATATGAAAATTTTCTCATAGTTAATATAGGGGTTTTTCGGAAAAATTTAAATGTTTGAAAAATAGTGAAAAATTCGGCATTATTAATAAAAACATACATTTTATTGTAAATAAATATTATAAATTGCATTAATATTAATGTGAAAATATATTAACAATGTATATATTAATAAAATTTATTTCATTAGAAATATTTTTATAAAATAATGAGATATAAAAATTTATAAAACGTTTAAACACCTCGTGAACCTACTTACTAGCCACATCTACGAGATTTAAATTTAACCTAATTTGAACACATCATTGAATTGAATTTTTATAAACCAATTTTTTTAAAATAGAATAATTTTTTTAATCTAATTGTATCAACTTAATTTTTTTTGTGAATAACAACTTTAGTGAGTTTTTTTTATTTACCATGGTTTAGTGTGAATGATGTAATTAAAGGTTAATAAATATATTTAATATGATTATAAGAGTACCCTAAAACATGTCATAATTTCATTGGATAAGTGTGTTTCGAACAAATTAAACCTTGTGATAAAGATATCTGTTTTATCCAGTTATACTAGATTATGACATTTATGATATTTTATTTAAAGAAGACTTAAAAAAATATCATATTCAAATTTTAATAAATATATAACTTATAATTTCAGATAATAAAAGAGATATGATAAAAAATAATTATAAAATATAAATATAAAATTTTTATCTAAATCATGGTAATTTATTTATAATTTTAGAAAATATGAAATTAAATTAAATGGTGACATAATGATGATGATGCATTTGATTTTTTGAAATAAGAACAAGATAAATGCTATTAGAAATTTTATAATAAATATCATTAGAAATATTTTATTCTATAAACTAATATTTTTGGATGACTATTAAAATTTAGGGATGTGTTAATGTAGTTTTTTGAATGAAATCATGTTTTTATGATTTTTTAAAGAGTCATGTAACAAATAGTGACAATGCTGACAAAAATATGATTTTAAAATTAATAATATTGTTTATGATATCAAATTCTTAAAAATAAATATCTTATAAAAATAAATTTTATAATTTTATGGATTTCATAAATGATCCAATGGGTGTTCTTTTTGAAATTTATAGTAACTAAATTAACTTTATAGTTTAAAAAGAAATTTTATCACGGTAAGAGATAAATTGTTTTACTCAGGGATAAACCAAAAATATAATCTTATTTTTTAAAATAAACATATCAATAAATTATTTTTTGAGAGTATTTAGACACATAAACATATAATATTATAAATAAATCACTTATGAGATATTTGAAATCAAAATTCCAACTATATTAAATTAAATGTTTTGTTGTTTCCATAATTTCCCCTCCCATCACTTATAAAAGGGAACCTCTCGTTGTATTTCGTGACAACACTTAATGTATTTGGCTTGTCCAAAAAATACTATTTTTCCTATAAAATCCCTCTCTTCATCTTAGAGGTAATAATTTTGTAATAATTCTCACTAAATAACTTATTTTTTAAAAATCAAAAAGTGATACACAAAGAAAAGATAAATTTTTTTACCAGTTCAATTCCATTTATTTTATTCATCCACTTAATATACCTATATTTTATCCATACTAAATTAATATATTTATTAAATATTATATATTTAATATGTTTTTATAATTACTGGACAACCATATTTTTTCTTTCACCCATCTTATGAAAAACAATATCACCATGCGGGCATACGTACGACTTACAGCCTCCACCCTGTGGTGTAATTGGTTTTTCATTGCCACATTATTTGGATATGTGTATTAAGGAATATAATGGATATATATAATCAATATGAAAGTATATTTATCTTTTATTATTTACATATCATCTATTTCCTTATCCATTTACCATTAATGCAGTGATATCGCCGCTCATGCGAATGTACGACTTACCGTCTCCATAACATGATAAGATTCATCTTATACGATTACCCTTGAAGAATGATTATAATATATACATATACATATATTGAATAAGTATAACATACATGACATAATAATGATACTAGAATAGTGTATATATTTATATGTCATTTAATTTCATCCATTCAAAATGATAAGAAAATAAAAACAGTGTTCATGAAAACGTATCGCCTACCATATCCATGAATTTCATATTTGTTTCCATATATGTATATATATATTTATATAATGAATATATATTATATATAAATCATTTTTTACTTTCATGAAGTAATGAAATCATGTTATAATTAATATAACAAGCCAAAACACGTATGATTTACAATGTGGTTATTACTAGAAACATTTCTTTAATGTAATTTTAAAAAAAAATAGGTAATATAAAGACATAAATGAATCACATGTAATATTATGATTCTGTTACATGTAAATAATATGTTTAAAACCACTATACCAATTTTTCTAACACGTATATACCGAACTTTACCAATGGTAAGGGTTAATATCTACATCTCATTATTATTCGGGATTCTTTGGACGTAAGTATCTGCTGGTCCATCATTATCATCCATGTTTTCATAAAAAGTATTTAAATATATTTTTACCATTATTGTAAAATATTTAAAATTCATTTTTACCCATGGTTTACTTTTTATAAATTGTTTTGAAATGTATCATTCTATCATTTTCCAAATGAGTTAATTTAGGACCTTTTTGTCAAATTAAAGATGGTGTGTTTTTTAACTAATGCGGTGTGAATGAATTTTTCTTCAATATTTACTACATAACGTTTTAAAGACTCCCTTTAAAGCTTTCAAGGTTATCTTTAATGTAAAAGGATTCTTTTATAATTGAATGTAATTTAAATTATTTAATTGTAAATTGGATATTCCTATTAAAGAGTTTTAATGATTATTTTTCAACTATGTCAACATCCATTATTGGATTCTATATTTAATTGTGGTTTTATCTTATGATATGATATATCAATTTTTGGAATATTGGTATATTATATGTTTCACTTTTTATGTTCTATTTTGATACCATTCAGGTTTTATGGTTACAATTTTAAAATTGTGTATGCTAGTTTTTATTCGATTGTTTATATTTATTGTGTTTCACCTCTTAATATGAGGAATGTATTAGACATATTATTTGATGGTTGAGGCCCTCTATATTCCCACAATGCTATGGTATCTCTCATTAAACATACTAGTTTTTTAACTATTTATGTATGGTCTGGGAATGATGGCTTAATGATGTGGTTATGATGTCCGAAATTATGCATTTCCTCATTATGAGAACAATTATTAGTGTTACATCATATTATTGGACATCTTGAATATCCACGTTATAGTTTAAATGGAATTATTTGATTAATTATTTCAAATTATTATGAATATTATGTTTAAAATTATTCTGTTTTATTTTTAGACATTTAATTAAAATTTATTGTTTATTTATGATAGATTTCGCTATATTTTTTACCCTCATTGAGCATATGATCTCACCCATTTCATATGATTTACATTCCCAAGATGTCATAACGTGTATTGGGAATGATAAGTAGTGTTAAACAAAGAGATTAATGGTGTTATCAAAGGATTATCTATGTTGTACATCATTTTTTGTATTATAATGTAATTTTCATGTATGTAATATATTACCATGTTGATTAATATGACCATTCCATCGGGAATTTATTCCTTGTAATCATTCTAATGAATTAAACTAATGTACCAGATCTAGGACTCTATGGTCAGCGCATTATAGTTGGTATCTTATGATGATTATAAACAATCTTGAAAATTAGATTTAGAAAACATTGATTAGAAAACAAACCCCTAAGGACTACTTTGAGGATAAATGTATAAGAGAATTATAGAATTTTAGTAATGTCATGATTAAGTGGGTATTTCTAGGAATACATCCATGTATGGATACTTCACGTAGATTTTGTTTCTGTATAGAGATATTTTTGGGTAATTACACTGACAAGCTGTTTTGAGCCTTACTCTGGGTATCCTAGCACATGATAACATTATTTATTGGGCACATGGTTTGAAACTCTATCAGGATATTCTTAGTATAATTCAAATTTTATTTACAAAACATTTTGGATGATATTAATGTTTATATATCCCCAATGAAACAAATTTTTATGATTATGTGACAAGTTATGAATAAATAATCAATTTATATTAACCATTTTACATGTTTTTCTGTTATTTATTATGTCATTATCTAAAAAAGTGTATGTCATCATTTAAAAAAGGTACCCAGTAGGAGAAATTTGAACCTCACCGACACACATTATCCAATGAGTATGAAGGATCACATATTTCAGGGTAATAGAAAAAATTTTCAAAATAAAATAATCTACCAATCCTTCTCAATATATGCAGACAAAATATTAAGCGATATTGGAATGGTAAAGAGTAGTCTATGTATTATGGATTTGGATGGAATCATTAGAATAAATGAAATACTAGGAAAATTTTGGATAAAGGTAAGAAGAGATATAATTATTTTCCCACATGTGATAATTTTTGAAGAAAACACATTAGTTCTTTTATAATATAAAAATGAAATTTCTTCAAGTGTGGGGGGAATGGATTTAATGCTCATGAATGTAAGGTAATGAAAGAAGCTATTAATGTTCAAGGTTAATATTTTAATTAAGTGATATACTGTGGTAATCAATGTCTCATCAATCAAAGGAATTCCTGAAAATGAGTTTAATGGATAATGGTAAAGATTATGTTACTAACATGGATGAAGTGGAATGAAAAATATTATTAGGGTTTGAATCAAGTATTGCACCATTTAGTTTTTTATCATCGATGTTCAAATTGTATGAATTATGTGATATTTAATGATTTTACATCCGTACTTCATCATTATGGATTTTGAAGCTTGAAAATATTCATTATGATTTTAATTTTATCAATTTATTCATATGTTTGGTATTTGAAAATAAAAAAAATTATTTTCTATAGGAAAATCTAATGTTACGATTTATTTTTGGAAATTTAGAGTCCTTTTTTTACTATTAATTTGTATGTAAGTATATTGAATATATCTAAAGGCTAGAGTGGATTAAATTGATCATATGATATTATTTTATATCATTATATAATTTATTAATGTTATTTTACTAATTTCATAGTAATATTGTTTTATAAAATGAATAAATTTCGGGTCTGGTTACAAATCTTCGCATCCAGTAAGGTCACGAGACATGAACCCGCAACTACTAGGAGACAAGGGTACATCTCCTACAACTAGACTACGTGATATAATGGTTAGTATAAAATATTTTCATTTATTTAAATGGTATGATATGTGAATTAAGAGTTAATTTTTTGAACCCTATACATTTAAGATAAATAATATAATTTAAAATAATATTATCATTTGGAGAGAGAGATGAGTTTGTGGTAGAAATTTGTTAAAGGATGAAACAATGCATGATAAGTCTGTCTGAATCATTGTATTCTTATTATATTATGTAAATTAATTTTCAATTAAAGGTAAAGGATCTTGGAACCAAAAAATCTATCATATATGTTTTTCTGATCAATCAATTGGTCCCTTAGACAATCAAATATTTAGAGCTTTGTGATTATTGACATTCTCATAATCATGTTCTTGATCACTATGCATCAGAACATGTTTCTTATATATTTATTTGATGTCCATTTTTTTACATAGAACTCTTGTATGTTATGTAATACCCCGACCCCAGTTACCCAGAGTCAGTGCATTATTTTAATACATTGTCATGATTACAAGGAATCATGTCCCGAAAGACAGATCAGTTTAGCAGTCATGGAAAATAGATTACATACATGGACATTTCATTACACTTTAGAAAATAAAACACAACATAAATTATCCTTTGATAATGTCATTAATCCCCTAGCTTAACCCTTATTTTCAATCATAATAATAATATTGGAATCCAGAGAAAAAATTAAAACATAAAAAGGTGTGACCTCAGATGTTCAGTAAGGATAACAATATAGTGAAAACTTTCATAAATAAGCACAAACATTTAAGGAAATGTATAAGACTAAAAAAATATTTTTTAAACTTAAACATTAGACTAATATAGAAAAAATACAATAAAATAATTCCATTTACTTATTCATATTGATATTCTACTAGTCAAATAATCACATGAAATATCAATAGCCACTTTCATAATGATGAATGCAAAATGCCAGACTATCATAACCACATAGTCAAAGCCTTGTTCCAATACTAAAAATAATATTTTGTCAAGGCATTGTGCCAAGACACTAGTTTCTCTCATGAGACCTACCGATGCATCGAGGAGCGATAGTTGGCTCCATCGGTTACTTACTAATTCCAATGCATTCCTCATATGAAAATGTTTAAACATAACATAAACATTCGTATTAAAATTGGCATATGAAATGTCAATAGTTTACCCATAAACCGTGAATGGTATAAAAATAACACATCCATAGTCAAGAATATCAGAAAACCTTTAACACGATATGGAATATTTGTATCATAATAAATCAACTTCAAACAAGTTTAAAATCCATTAAATGATTTTGACATAGATGAAAATGATTTGGAAAACACTTTGAGAGAAATGTCCCTTTTTCATGAAAAAATTTAAAATTCACAGAATTTAGCAAAGATTACATTTAAATAAACTTCTGAATAAAATTTTACCATACCACTTTGAAACATTGGAAGGTAATTAACATTTTAAAACATTCATGTCCATTTAAATAAATCGTTAAAAACATTTTGAAAACATGGATATTAATGAGAATGGTTTAGAAGAATAAATAATTAAAACATTTTAAATAATGTTATAGTAAAAAGTACCTTAATATAATCCCTTTGAAAACTATTTTATGAATCATGGACATGGATAATAAATATTTCCCTATACATATTTATGTAAAAACAACCTCAGATAATAAATAGGTTGTGAAATTAACCCTTACCTTGCACTTTCCTTTAGTCGAGGGTACATTTATCCTCTTGTATAAAGATTGTAGTATGTTTTTAAATTATAACAACACCATATTAATATTTATAATATCATACATGATTTATTTATGACTTTATACTACCCATTTAAAAATAATTTCCATGCTAAATTATTATTTCGGGTAATAATAGCTTTCTTTATCGTACGTGTTTTAACTTGTTTCTCTTGATTGAATCAATTAGAAAAAAATTTAAATCCTTCCAGAATATAAAAAATGACTTAAATATCATATATATTTAGAATATAAATATGTCTAAGAGGCATATATATGAAATGAAAAACACCGTTTATGGAGACGGTAGTCCGTACGTATGCATAAAAGATGTTTCCATTTTCATATCGCATTGAACGGAACTAACTGAATAAGATATATGTATATATGCACACACACACACACACACATATATATAAATATAAATATATATATATCTAGTATCATTATCATGTCATATATTACATACTTATTAGAAATATATATTTTTATAATCGTCGGTGAATGGTGATCGTGGAAATGAATCTCCTCGCATCATGGAGACGGTATTCGGTATGTACGCACGAGCGGTAATATCATTTCCTTAAAAGTGTGGAATTGGATAGTATATTAATTTTAATGATACATTATCATGTTATTTTCATTATTTATATACATATTAATCATCATTATATCCATTCAAATAACATAGTGTTGAATAACAAATTACACCACGATGTGGAGACGATAAGTCGTATATACGCACGAATGATGAAATTATCATTCATAAGATGGATAGAATAATAAATATAGTTGTGCCATATTTAAAATAACATCACAGTATATAGAAGATACTATAGTGATTATTATAGAATGTAAACAATAAAGAAGGAGTAAGTGGAAGAATAAGAGAACTTGAAAGAGGGTGGTGAAATCATTATCTCTTATTCGGGTTATTCCTTTTAATTTGATCAAAAGGGCTCATTATGTTCGATTTCTGACCAAAGGAAGGCCTCTAGGATAAATTTATGATATTTGGGAGGATATTTGGGCAGGTTTTTTCCGAGTCAAATGGCTTTGAAGGTTTGAATTAGAGAGAAGGGGGAGTGCCCTTTTATAAGAGGGGTGAGGGGAACCTTAGGAAAAGCTAGAAATAATTTATTATAATAAAATAATTTTAGGTTTCTAATGTCTGAAAAAAGGATTATTAAAAGGATAAGGTGTTTATGGGTTTATAACCACTCAAAAAATAGGTTTTAGACAGGTTTGGATCATTATATTAACATAATATTTTAGATTTAACTCTTAGTTAAATAGTTTGGCATTTACTATGTCTCTTTGTATTTTTATATTATATGGTTAATAAACATACTATATACATCCAAGATAACTCTAAGTGGTTTATTAATGATACAAAAATCATTATATAAGTCTTTTTTCCAAACCATATATTTTTAGGAATAGAATATCAATTAATAATATAATATCTGTTTATAAAACTATTTTATGTCAATTTTGACACTCTTTGGTATTTGTTTTTTGATAAAATAATAACAGCATGATTACTTCAAAAGAAAATACCTTTAATCAATCCTAACATGTCATATTAACCTATAAAATTCGTGGATGTCATAAAAACTTTGAAATTATATTTATTTTAATATTTATAATACCATTTATTGGATTCTTTCATTAATATGGTAATTATTGCGTCATCATTATGTCATTAATAAATTTAATTATTTAATATTTAAAATTATTAGTAAAATACAATTATGTAAGAAATATTTTTTTCTTTCTAATTAATATTTATAGTCAAATTTATCTTATGTATATCCCAATATTAAAAATGGTTTAGTTATTAAACATTGATTTTAACTCTTTTAACTCTTCTTTTAATAAAATAATTATAAATGTATTGATCTAATCCAAGAAGACCTAAAGGGTCATATTTTATTTCTAAAGTTGTTTTTGGTCGAATTAAACATATCCAATATAATTAGGACATGTGTTAGGGTAATAATAATATCATTTTTACCCTTAATTACCCTATTTACTTTTAACTGTGGTATATAAAAGTTAAAAGACACTATTCACCAAAAAAATATTTTTATCTTATTGAAACACATTCTACTCATTGATATTAACGATGCCTCTCAGATTTTCAAAATTCATCTCATAGAAGTGGTAAAATTATGTTTTATGTAATGTTGCAAATGCTCCTAGAAGGTGGGTAAAAGACAGTAAAAAGTTCGATAAAATTTTTATATATCTAAAATTATTATAAAGTGACTCCAATGAATTAAATTGAATTTATATAAGTATTATATTTCTAATTTGACATAAAATAAATTTAAATAAAATAAATAAATGTTTAAATAAAAATCCGGTTTTAAACAATAACTTAGTGTTTTTCACTATTCATCAAAAATTTAAAATTCTCAGAAAAATACCAAAAAATTCACCCTAGGATAATTTCAATATTACGAATTCAAAAATGATGTCTATTTTACAAAATTATAAAAATAAAAGTTTCATTTATAAATTAAAAATTAATTCTATTGTCAAAACCAAGCGGCATATTTTTATGAAAATAATAACTATCAAAAGATTGACAATTGATTATGTCCAATTTCAATGTAAAATTACTTACAATGACCAGAATTGGATTAAATGGTAAAAATATAATCTATATATACTTCCAAACCATTAAAATTTATAATTTAAAACTACCAAATATTTTGATTTAAAAATTTGTTTTCAGTTAAAATATAGTATTTTTTACTATTCACACAAATATGAAACTTATCAGAAAAAACACCAAAAATTTATCGAAACTAAATTTTTATTTTTTTATTCTAAATAAGAAGTTTATTTTTTAAATTGAATATATAAAAGTTTCAGACATTGGATTTAAAAACGGTTCAACCTTAAAAGGCGATAATATTGCATTTTTTTAAAATTATTACTTTTGTCTGAAAAAATTGAATTTGTTCTTACATTATGTATAAGAAACTCATTATATGGATTCTAAAATTATAAAGATTATATAAAGTTCAAAATTCAGTTAACACTATTCATAACCTCTTTTGAACGGCTAGTTTGGTATGTCATGGTGCGCTTGAACTCTGTGTTGCCTGTAGTGCAAGTCGGAAGAAATAACATACGATGAAACCTTGGTGTGTTACATTCTCCCATCATTCAATAAATTTCATCCTCAAAATTTAAAATTGTTCTTCGAAAAAGAAATGATTAAAATGGATAAATACCTTTTTAAAAAACCCACATTAGTAATTGGGTTAATAAAATTTAGTCCTAATAAGAGGGAAAGGGAAATTAAAAAGTTGCCACCAAATTATGATCTTGATTAGGAGAACATTTGTGGAAATTAGAGACACATAAGTGGATAGAAAACATAAATATTTATAGAGAGTGATTGAGGTCATCAATCAAAATATATCATTTAAATACATTAACATAAAAAATCTATTACCAAAACCATTTTCAATACCACAATACATAAAAAGAGTATATGGTATTTATTTTCTTTTTCTTTGAAAAAATTTTAGCCTCTTAAGGAAGAAAATGATCAAATAAAACATGTGGAGGTGGAAAGGTCATTGTCACCACTTACGTTAAATAAACATTCATTTTTTTGTCATTTAGTAAAACGCTTCGTAGAAAATGATCCACATTGATATGAAAAGTCACAGGGTTTTATACACTATATGAATGAAATTCATTTGGATATCAAAGGATAACTCAATGAAAGGTGATTGTGACGAAGTCCCTTAACTAAATTTTAAGAATTAATTTAATCATAGAATATGATGTATATATAGATATATATACATGACAAGTATAGTTACATCCTTTATCTAATTCCTACAAAAAACTCATCTTTCACTCAAAAAGATTTCAAAATTAATATTCTATTTATCCTAATGATTTAGGGTTCCAGAAATAATGAATTTATAATTAACCTATCATCCCTTTTAAAAAATAAACTACATTATACAATCAAGGACATCACATAGGCCAATGGTAGGTGATGCACTATTGTCGCCCTTCAATTGCGGGTTCAAGTCTCGCGACCTTGCCGGACATGACTAGTTGTCGCCCGACCTCTAGGTTATCCATTTTATGGAAATCCAAAAATAACCTTAACAATTGTATCCAATTTAAAACATAATCCATTCCAACCATTATACATATCCAAAATACTTCTATCCAAACTCACAATATATGATTTATAAGGAATTTAAACACAATTATGTTCCTTTTTCCACTTAATAAAATGTAAACAACTTCATCATGTATCCTTTTAAAACATGGTAACACCTTGAATTACTATAAAACATTATTGATTACATAAATTCTCTACTATTCTTTATAGAGTACTGGATATATTATTTATATCCAAAAATTTTGAATATTCCAACAATGATGAAATAAATAAACTATTAATCAATTCCAAGTAATTCAAGAATATCCAATATAATTCATCGAGATCAACCATCTCTTATTCCTAAATCACTACCACATTATTTGGAACATATTAAGCATTACCTTTCCATAAACCATTTATTTTCCAAAAATTTTAGTGTACTATTTTGTCACTTTTTTTAGAACCATATAATCTAAAATCTAGAAAAAAATAGTACTACAGTACAACCCTTATTTGCCTCCATAATTCATTTAACAAATAAAGTGTTCATACAACACTCAAATGAAATAATTATATAATAACAACATATGAAAACTAATAATTCCTCTTCATCTGAGTTAGTATCACAAATTGATTATTATCTAATAACATCATTTGTGGTATACTCTGATGATTGGTACATTTATTCGCATGGTGTCCCAACTCCTTCCAGATGAAGAATTGTACATTTGAAACTATTTTCTTAACCTTTAAATGATGTACTTGGTGTCCTTTTTCTACACACTTATAACAAAATATCATTCCCTTCATTCATTTACCAAGGTGATTCTTTCCACAGTTATCACATATTGGAAAAACCTTCTTTTCCCTCATCCCTTTACCCATAATTCTCTCTTCCATCCTTTTCTTCTCTTATTTCCCTTCAAATCCATAGGTCTCAGAGAAATCATTACTTATCTTATTAACACGTGATACTATTTCTTCATATGTTGAGAATATATGGGAGAATATTTCCCTTCTAAATGATGGATTAATACCAGGAAAGATATGATCCTTCCTACACTTTGGATCATACTTGTTTCTGGAGTTCACATTCCTTCTACTGGGATCCATTTCTATACAATGTCATACACTAGGTCAGTTTATGGATTGCAATGAATAATTACAATCTTGTAAAATACCTAACATTAATTGAGCAGTTTATGTAAATAATCCAAAAAAAATATTTTATTTGAGTAGATATATAGTCCTAAATTCTTCATAATGATTTGTAAAGAAAATTAGAATTATCCAACGCATGTCCCCTAAGAGTGTCATAACCAAGAGGGAAGAAAGGCCCGTGGTTGTGCACTAGTTCCCGTTCAAGTCTAGATCAAAGTGCTATTTTCGGGTTTTACCCATAGGTACATCTGTGCCAGAGCCACCTCTACCTGCTCGTATCCAGATAGGGATGTATTTGTTTGGAAAACTCAAAAAATATCTAAATTACCAAAATTATAGGATGTTTTTCTATACTAATCCTCAATGTATATATTAGGGTAATGTGATCTAATCAGAGTTTATCTAAATCTAGTTTCCAAGGTTATTTCTAAACTTCCTCTGATACCAACTGTAACGCCCTGACCCTAGTTACCCAGAGTCGGTGCATTATTTTAATACATTGGCATGATTACAAGGAATCAATTCCTAAAAGATATGTTGTTTTAGTAGTCTTGGAAAATATATTACATAAATGGACGTTAAATTACACTTTATAAAATAAAACACAACATAAATGATCCTTTGAGAACGCCATTAATCTTGTTGCTTAACCCTGGTTATCAATCATAATGCACTTCTTAGAATCTGGAGAAAATTTAAAATTTGGAAATGGGTGAGCTCAGATTCTCAGTGAAGATAACAATATAGCGGAAACTTTCATAAATAAGCATAAACATTTTAGGTAATGTATAAGGCCAAAACAAAAGCCATTTTAAACTTAAACTTTAGCATAATATGGAAATGATACAATAAAATAATATCATTTACTTATTCACATACTAGTCTAATAATCACATTAAATATCAATATCCACTTTTATAATGATGGAATGCATAATGCCAGAATATCATAACCAGATATTCAAGGCTGTGTGCCACGAATACAAATAAGATTTTGTCAAGACCTTGTGCCAAGACACTAGTTTGTCTCGTGATACTTACCAATGCATCTATGAGCAATAGTGTGATCCACCCATCACTTACTAAGTCCAATTCATTCCTCATATGTAAAGGATTAAGCATAACATAAACATTCATATTAAAACTAGCGTACTAAATGTCAATACATTACCCATAAACCATGACTGTTATAAAAATAACACATCCGCAGTCAAACGTATCACAAAATTTCCAATACAATACGATAGATTTGTATCGTAATAAATCTACATCAAACAAGTTTAATATCCATTAAAGGATTTTTACATAGATGAAAATTATTTATAAAACTCTTTGAGAGAAATATCCCCTTTTCATGAAAAAATTTAAAAGTAAAACAATTTAGAAAAAAAGACATTTAAATAAGTTTTTGAATCAAAGTTTCCCATACAAATTTTAATTTTTTGAATGTAATTAACATTTTAAAACAGTCAGGTCCACTTAAATAAATCCTTAAAACCATTTTGAAAACATGGACATTAATGAGAATGGTTTATAAGAATAAATCATTAAAACATTTAAAATGACGTTTTAGTAAAAAGTACCTTAAAATAATCCCTTTGAAAACTATTTTATGAAACATGGACATGGATAATAAATATGTCCCATTAGATACTTATGTAAAAACAACCACAGATAATAAATAGATTGTGAAATTAACCCTCACCTTGCACTTTCCCTTAATTGAGGGTACGTTTAACCTCCTGTATGAAGATCGTAGTATGTTGTTAAATTATACCAGAACCATATTAATATTTATGATATCATACATGATTCATTTATGACTTTATACTAACCATTTAATAATAATTTTCATGTTAAATTAATATTTTGGGTAATAATCTCTTTCTTTGTCGTACATGTTTTAACTTGTTACTCTTGATTGTATCACATAGACCAATATTTAAATACTTCCAGAATATATAACATGATTTATATATCATATATATTTAGAATATAAATATGTATAATATATATATATATATATTAAATGAAAAACACCGTTTATGGAGACGACAGTCCGTACATACGCATAAACGTTGTTTCTGTTTTCATATCATATTGAACGAAACTATGTAAATAAGATATATGTAAGTAAATATAAATATATAAATATAAATATATATATCTCCAGTATTAATATTATGTAATATATTGTATACTTATTAGTAAAATATATTTTTATAATCATCGATGAATGGTGATCGTGGAAATGAATCTCATCGTGTCGTGGAGACGGTAATCCGTACGTACGCAAGATTGACAATATAATTTCCTTAATGGTATGGAATTGGATGGTATATTAATTTTAAAAAGACATTATCATGTCATTTTAATTATTTATATACATATTACTCATCATTATATCAATCCAAATAACATAGTGTTGAATAACAAATAACACCCCGGTGTAGAGACGGTTAGCCATACATACGCAAGCATGGTGACATTATTATTCATAGGGTGGACAGAATAATGAATATAGTTGATCAATATTTAAAATAAAATCAAAGTATATAGAAGATAATAGAGTTATTATTTTATAATAGAAACATCAAATAAAGAGTAAGTGGAAGAATAAGAGAACGTGAAAAAGGGTGGTGAAATCATTACCTCTTCTTCGGGTTATTCCTTTTGATTTGATCAAAAGCACTCATTGCGTTGGATTTCTGACCAAATAAAGGCCTATAGGATGAAGGTAGGATAGTTGTGAGGATATTTGTGTAGGTTTTGGACGAGACAAATGTCATTGAAGGTGTGAATTAGAGAGAAGGGGGAGTTCTCTTTTATAAGAGGGGTGAGGGGCACCATAGAAAAAGCTAGAAATATTATTTTATAATCAACTAATTTTCGGTTTTTAATGGTTTCAAAATCGATTATTTAAACTATAAGGTGGGTATGGGTCGAAAAACACTCAACCATTAGGTTTTATACTAGTTTTGGTCAGTATATTATCATGATCATTTAGATTTATCTCTTAGTTAAATAGTTTGACATTTACCATGCCTCTTTGTATTTTTATATTATCTGCTTAATAAACATTCTATATACATTCAAGAGAACCCCAAGAGGTTCATTAATGATACACCTATCATTTTATATGTCCTTTGGCTGAACCTTATATTTTTAGTAATATAATATCAATTAATAATATATTATTTATTTTAAAAACTATTTTATGCCAATTTTGAAACACTTTGGTATTTGTTTTTAGAAAAAATAATAACAGCAGTATTAATTCAAAAATAATACATTTAATCATTCCTAACATGTCATATTCACCTAAAAAATTTGTGTATTTCATAAAAACTTTGAAATTATATTTATTTTAATATTTATTATACCATATATTTGATTCTTTCATTAATAATGTAATTACTTCATCATCATTGTGTAATTAACGAAATTAAATATTTATTCAATAAAAATTATAAATAAAATATTATTATGTAGGAAATATTTTTATCTTTCTAATAAATATTTATAGTCGAATTTATCTTATGTATATCCCTATATTAAAAATGGTTTACTTATTAAACATTGATTTTAACTCTTTTAACTCTTCTTTAAATAAAATAACAATAAATTTATTAATCTAATCCATGTGGACCTAAAGGGTCATATTTTATTCCTAAGGATGTTTTTGGTCGAATTACAATTATCAAATAAAATTATGACATGTGTTAGGGTAATAATAATATAATTTTTACCATTAATTACCCTATTTACTTTTATCCGTGGTAAATAAAAGTAAAAACCTACTATTCACAAAAAAAAATATTATTATCATATTGGACAAAAATTTACTCCTTGATATTAACCGTGTCTCATGGATTTATGAAAATCAACTCAGAGAAGCGGTAAAATTATGTTTTATGTAAATTTTCAAATGCTCTTAGGAGGTGGGTAAAAGACGGTAAAAAGTTCGATAAATTTTTTATATAACTAAAATTATTATAAAATAACTCCAATAAATTAAATAGAATTTATATAGGTATTATGTATCTAATTTTACCTAAACTAATTTTAAATAAAATAAATTATTATTTAAATAAAAATCCAGTTTTAAATAATAACTCACTGTTTTTTTTTACTATTCATCAAAAATTGTATTTTCTCAGAAAATTACCAATGATTCACCCTAGGATAATTTTGATATTCTGAATCCAAAAATGATGTCTATTTTAAAAAATTAAAAACCTATAAGTTTCATTTATTAATATAAAATTAATTTCGGTTTTCAATACCAAAGGGCGTATTTTTAAGAAATAATAAATATCAAAAGATTGTCACTTGTTTATGTCAAATTTCAAAGAAAAATTACATACAATGACCGCAATTGGATTAAATGGTAACAATATTATCTATTTCTACTTCCAAACCATTAAAATGTAAAATTTAACACTATAAATTATTTTTATTAAAAAATTTGTTTTCAGTTAAAATATATTTTTTTCACTATTCACCCAAATATGAAAGTTATCAGAAAAAACACCAAAAATTTGTCGAAACTAAATTTTTATGTCTTGATTCTAATTAAGAAATTTATTTTGTACAATTGAATATATAAAATATTAAAATATTGTATTTAAAAATGATTCTCCATTAAAAGCTGTAAAATTGCATTTTTTGAAAAATAAATCTTTTATCTGAAAAAATAAAATTTTTATTATATTATTTCTAAGAAACTCATATTATGAATTCTAAAATTATAAGGATTATATAAATCTCAAAATTTAGTTAACACTATTCATAACCATTTTTTAACGGCTACTTTGGTACGTCGTGGTGTGCTTGAACTCAGTGTTGTGTGTTGTGATAGTTTGAAAAATAACGTACTATGAAATATTGGGGTTGTAAATGTTATATTTGGTTACATTCTCACATCCCATTAATTAATTAAAATTAGTACTTTTATCAACACTTGTTCGGATATTGGATATCAATAAAGGAAAACCAAATATTAAAACCCAGTTACTAATCCCAAATTTAAAAATTGGAAGGATGTAATTTTTTGAAGGATGGTAGAATGTGACATCCAAATATTCCAAGGTAAATTTCTATCTAAATAAATTTAATTTATTTTGTTATACCAAATACTGTGCTCGAGTGCACCATGATCTACCAAACTAGCTATTTGAAAAGATATTATGAATAGTATTTACCATATACATAAACTATAAATTTTATTTTAAAAAATAGACATAATTTATAAATTAGAATATGAAAATATTCATACGGTTAATTTTTGGAATTTTTATGAAATATTTAAATATTTGACTAATAGTGAAAAATACTACAATGTTTTAAAAACCAATTTTTCAAATAAATATTTCTTTAAATATAAATTGATTTTAAAGCCAAAAAATATAAATAATACAAATATTAGTCTACAGTATTTTAATGGAATCATTTTTATAAAATAATCATATATAAAAATTTATTGAACTTCTGAACGTCTCTTTTACACGCCTTCTAGCTGCATCTGCGACATTAGTATTAAACATTATTTTACCAATTTTATGAATTTAACATCTAAAAATGGATATAGAATGATGTAATTATTATGAAAATTTTGATCTAAACAGATCAACTTCTGTTTGTGTTGAATAATATCTTTAATACATTTTTATTTACATACCATTTTTAATAGTAAATAGGGTCATTAAAGGTAGAAAATATTACAATATCATTATAAGACTACCCTAACACATGTTTTAATTTTATTGGATTTTTTTACCAAAATCAATGTAATTCTGAAAAAATGATCTTTTTTAAATCACTTGTGCTAGATTGTGACATTTATTATACTTTATTTAAAAGATTATTCAAAATAGCATCTTCAAATTTTAATAACTATATCATTTTTAATATGAGTTTATATAAGCAATATGGATGAATATAATTATTACTTGTCAATATAAAATTAATATTGACATAAAATAAATTTATTTATAATTTTAGAAAACTTATAATTAAATTAAAGGGTGACACAGTAATGAAGTAGTAATAAATTTATTAAAAGAAGAACCAAATAAATAATATTAATAATATCAAAATATATTTCATATAATAAATTTTATTCCATAAATGAATTTGTTTTGGATGAATATGTAATTTTAGGGATGATATAATTTAGTTTTTCAGTGAATATAGTTGATATGATTTTGTAAAAAGTCAACTAATAAATAGAGTCAAAATTGACATAAATGAGAACATAAATTAGATAAAATATTACTAAATGATATAAAAATCATAAAAATATAAATATCAAAATACATATTATTATAATTTTAATTATGTAATAAATGATCAAATTGGTGTTCGTTTATCATTTTATAAAAAATATATTAACCCTACACTATAAAGAAGACAAGATTTAATGGTAAGAGTTAAATAGATTGACTGAGGGTTAAATCCAAATTCTATGGTTAACTTTGTTACCCATACATGACTAAAATTAATTGAATGAGAATATTTCAACACATACACACATCATATTCTAAATAAATATCTTTGGAGCTATTGAAATGGAAAATCAATTTATATTAAAATAATTGTTTTTGGGTTTCAAAAAGTGCCTCTCCCATCTCTTATAAAAAGGACCACATATTTATCCTTTATCCACACTTATAAATCCAATTAAACCATCCAAAACCTATACATTACTTCTCCCATAATCCTTCACTTCATCCTAGAGGCCATACATTATTAAAATAACTAACATAACAAGTCCTTTTGTGCTAAGAAAAAAGATATACTTGAAAAAGTGTTATTTGTTTTACAAATTCAATTCAATTAATATTTTTCAACTACATATTATACCATTTCTATTTCCATAATAATATTGAAATTTCAGAATATAATATATTTTGAGAATTGTTTATGATTATAGGACAACCATATTCCTCCTCTGACCCATTATACGAATGATAATATCATTAGGCGTGTTTACGTATGGCTTACTGTCTCCATGCATTGGTCTAATTTTAATTTTCATTACAAAATTATTTCTATGTATATAATTATGAATTTAATGTATATTGATAATAAATTTGAAATTATATTTGTTCGGAATAATTAGCATACCATCTATTTTATTACCCCTTTTCCATTTATTGAATGATATCGATGCTCTTGCATATGTACGACTTACATCATTTATGACGTGATGAGATTCATATTCCACGTCAATCATTATATACTGATTATAATAGAAATATAATTAATAATTATTAATTGTTTTACATCAAAATTCAACTAGAATAATATATATATATATATATTTATATGTTATTTACATTCCACTATTCAATATGATTTGAAAATTGAATCTATAATCATGCGTACATACGACCTACTGTATACATAAATAGTGTATAACTTTCCACATTATATATATATATTTATAATGAATATATATGTTATATAAATCATGTTTTGAATTATGGATGAAATTAAATCATGATATATATAATATAACATGTAAAAACATGTATGAATTACCAACCGTTTAATAACCAGAATGTTCCATTAACTTTGAATTGTAAATAAATGGGCAATATAATGTCATAAATGAATCATATATAAAATTGTGTTTTTGATACAAGTTAATAACATTTTTATAATAATAATACATGATTTTTAGACACATTCAAAGGGAATCATACCTACAAAAAGAGTTAGATTTTCAATCTCATTATTCATCGAGATTGTTTGTACGTAAGTATCTACTAGGGAATATTTATCATCAATGTCCATTATTCCTAAAAAATTAATTTAAAATTTTATTAGTGTTCCATTAAAATATTTTAATGTTAGTGGTTTCCCTTGTTTTACTATTTTATAAATAATTATATTGTAAGATTTTGGTTTTATTTCTAAATTAGGTACATTTTGAACTTTTCAACACATTAAGGACTGAATATTTTTAATAAACTTATATTGTGCCAATGTATTTTTTCAACATCACAATGCTATAGCATTTTGAATATTACCTTATTATATTTAAAGTCCTTTTTCAATAGGAATATTTTCTTTTATAATTACTTCATTTAAATTATATCAATGTAAAAAATGTATATTTCTCATAAATATTTTTAAGGATTAGTTGCATCTAAATAAAAGTCCATTGATTTATTTTGTATTTAATCGAGGATGTTTTCTTATGATACAATCTAAAATTACGTGTTGATTGGTTTATGATATGTTTGAATTTGGATGTTCTATTTTGATAACATTCTTGGTGTATGGTTAATGTATTAAAATTTTATATTCGAGTTTTAATACCAATATTTATGTTTGTTATGTTTCACATTTTCATATGAGGAATGCATTGTAATTAGCACATGATGGTCGAGGCCCATTATATGTCAATGATACATCCAAAGGTCTAATGACACAAACTATTTTGGGTTTTTACCCAATTATGTATGGTCTTGGAATGAGTCCATCATAGCATGGTTATGATGTCTAAAATTATGTATCCCCTCATAATGAGATTAGTAATTGATATTACATGTCATAGTTTGACCTATATAATATCCATGTGAATGTTTGAATAGAATTATATTATATATGGTTTTTATATTATGATGAATATTATGTTTAAAATAATTTATTATGTTTATATATTTTCTTAAAATTATATGCTTATTTATAAAAGCTTCTGACATATTGTATACACTTAATAAGCATCTAAGCTCAACCCATTGTAAAGTATTACTTTCCAAAGATGCCAAGATGTGTATTATGACTTATATTCATAGTTAATGTAGGATAATAATGGAATTATAAAATGATTGTCTATGTTGTAATTACTATTTTAAATGTATACAAATGGTTATATATGTAAACTAATTTCTAGTACTTCTCAAACTAATCGGCCTTTCAGGAATTTATTTCGTTCAATTATTCAAAAGTATTAAAATAATGAAAAGGCTTCAAAGTTTGGTGGTTGGTGCATTATAGTAATCTCAATTATCCAACTATGATAAGCATCATACCACATCTCATGGACCTGGACATATACCCACAACTATATTCCTCCCCCAAGAAGATAAGATTGTATACTTATAACTTTTCTTGATCAGTGTATCATTTCAAAACAACCCCGAACATGTCATACCATTAAACCATTAAAATCTAGAACACACTATCTCATTATATTAACTTTCACAATTATATCATTCTTATCTATCACTTAAATAGTCTATGCTCTTCCATTATATGAAACTAGATGAACACTCATAAAAAAATCACTACCAATATAAAAAAAATCTAAAAACATGCATGACCTCATTTTATAAATCTCTAAACCACACATCCTGATGGTCTTCTAAATCCTTAAATTACAAGCCATTGTTCATGGAAAAAAATATTTGTATTTAAGAATCTCTTGAGATGATAAAAATGTGTATGGAGAGTAGTACCATCACCCCACACATATTAATTTAAAACAATGACGTGTACTCTAATTACTTTTAGAGCAATGGATAAATGAAAAGTAAAAATCATTAACTATCATACAACCTCCCTATAAGACCAGATTATACAAGAAGGTTAAAAAAATGTTTTTAATAACATAACATCAAAAGATAATGGCTCCTAACATAACATAATATACTAAAAATTTAAGGTTATATATTTTTTTATATTTGTGTTTTCAAAGAACCATGTAATTAAATAATCATTCATTCTAGGTTTCCCATAATCAGGATTTATTTCTACAAATATTCCATTTCAATTATTTAAATTATAAATTTACATTCACTTACAAATTTAAAAAAACATCACAAAACAAATACTTCAATAAAAACACTCATAGAAACTCAAAAATCCATAATTTGTTAGGGAAAAGGATTGTGAAAATTTTGGTCACGTACATTAGATACATCTAAAATCATTAACATAAAGAATAATTTTAAGAAAATAGATAATGAAATAGTACTTTAGATAGTAATTAGTGAACCCACAAATTATATATAATTCAATTCAGTGATATAACATCTTTGAAATAATATAAAAACAATATGTCATGACTCGTCCTCGGGTGTAACGCCCTGACCGCATTTACCCGGAGTCGGTGCATTATTACATAACATTGGCATGATCACAAAAGATCAAGTCTCGAAAGACCGATTAGTTTAGTAGCCTTGGAATCACTAGATACATTCATAAAGTTTACATTACATCATAAAATGAAACCTACAACAACATAGTCTCCATATTCCACCCTCATATCCCCTCATACTATCCCTGCAGGTTATTCATAAAATACTTCTTTACATCCTGGGAAAAATAAAACATAGAAATGGGTGATCTCAAATGCCTAGTAAGGATAACAATATAGTGGAAACTTTCATAAATAAGCATAAACATTTAAGGCAATGTATTACTAAAAAATATTCCTTTTAAACATGAACATCAGCATAATATGGAAAAAATAAAATTAAATAATTCCATTTACTTATTCACATGGATATTATACGAGTCTAATAATCACATGCAATATAAATAATCACATTCATAACGATGGAATGCATAATGTCAGACTATTATAACCATGTAGCCAAGGCCTCGTGCCAAGAAAACAAATAATATTTTTTCAAGGCCTCATGCGAAGACAGTAGTTTGTCTCATGAGTCCTACCAATGCATAGAAGTTCTATAGGGGGCTCCACCCTTCACTTATTAATTCCAATACATTCCTCATATGAACATGTTTAAACATAACAGAAATATTCCTATTAAAACTAGCATATGAAATGTCAATACTTTCTCTATAAACAATTAATGGTATAAAAATAACACATCCACATTCAAACATATCAAAAAAACTTCAATACAACATGGATGTTTTGTATCACAATAAATAAATTTCAAATAAGCTTAAAATCCCTCAAAGGATGTTCACATTGATGAAATCAAAACTATTTGAATGAAATATATATATTTTTGAAATAATTTAAAAGTAACATAATTATAAAATAAAACATTTACATGGACAATATTTCTATAATCTTGTAAGGGAAGCTTTGACGATTTTATAACGGCGGAAAATAGCTGCATTTCAGTATAAGTTAAAAAATTCATTCTTACCATAATTCTGTCGAAAAGGTTAAAAAGGACCTTGTTTGGAGAATGAAAGAAATAATCCTTTATAAACATTATATAAAAAGTAAAAAAGGGTATAAATGACATTAACCCATAGTCTGTAAACTATTAAGAATGATTTGAAATACATTTTTATGAAACGTGGATGTGGATGATAAAAAGGTCCCAGTAGATAATTATATATAAACAACCTCGAATAATGATGAGATTGTGAAATAAACCCATACCTGGTACTTTTAATTAGTTGATGGTATGTTAGACTACTTTATAATAGTTAAAACAATGTTATTTAATTATAAAATAACCATATACATAATTATGATATCATTTATGATCTTCTAATAATGCTTTGTTAATAATATTTTAATATTATCGTCGTTTCACGTTTTAACTTACTCGTTTTCATTTATATGTTTTGTTACAGAAGTCATGTTTTTTATGGATAGGTTGTATATTATTTATATCCATAATGATATAAAGTTATTAAACATTACTTTTAATAATCAAATGATAACTAGTCTTGAATGGATATGATGGGGAATGAATCTCATCGTGTTCGTGGAGACGGTAGTCCGTACGTACGCACGAGCGACAATATCATTCTTTTGATATTAAAATAATATATAATTGGATGGTATATCATATATAAAGAATAATTATCATGTTTTATTTATTATTTACATGAATTACACATCATTATTATACCCATAAAAATAATTATATATTGAATAACAATTACACAACGACGTGGGAGACGGTAAGTCGTACGTACGCACGTATGGTGACATGTCATTCAAAGGATGGATAGAATACTAAATATGGTTTTACCCTATTTATTTTTACATCACAGTATATAGAATATACTGGAGTTATTATTATGGAATGTAAATAACAAAGAAATAGGAAGTTGAAGAAAAAAGGGACGTGAAAGAGGGTGGTGAAAACATTACCTCTTCTTCGGGTTCTTCCTTTTGATTTGATAAAAAAGACTCCTTAGATTGGATTTCTGACTAAAGGAAGGCCTATAGGATGAAGGGAGGATATTTTAGAGGGTATTTGGGCAGCGTTTTGCCGATCCCAAAGGCTTTTAATGTGTGAAATTGAGATAAGGGGGGGTGCACTTTTATAAGAGGGGTGAGGGGCCCCTTTCGAAAAGCTATAAATATTATTTTATAATAAATTCATATTAGGTTTCTAATGGCTCCAGAGTGGATTATTTAAATTTTAAGGTAGGGATAGGTCAAAAACCACTCAACCAATAGGTTTTAGACAGGTTTGGGATAGTTTATTAACCTTATCTTTTAATTTTAACTCTTAGTTAATTAGTTGGACACTTACCATGTCTCTTTGTATTTTTATATTATATAGTCAATAAACATACTATGTGTAACACCCCAGGATTTCAGAGTGTGTTATTTCTTAAAAATAATTCAATAACTTGCACTACACGCAACACCGAGTTCAATCACAATATTAAAAGAGGTCATGAATAGTATTAACTACATTTTGAACTTTATATAATCCTTATAATTTTAGAATCCCTATTATGAGTTTCTTAGTCATAATGCAAGAACAAATTCATTTTCAGTATTTCACTTTTATCAACTTCTAATAGTGAAACCTTTTTAAATACAATATTTTAAACTTTTTGACTAAATGGATACATCAAAAAATTTAAAATGAAACATCCCAAGCGTCCACGGTACGCTTTCCTTTGGATAAAACAGTAGCGTGTGTTGTACGCAACTTCGAGTTCTAACACACCGTAACCAATCAAACTAGTTGTTATGAATAGTAATACCTACTTTTTGAAGTTATATATATTTTATATTTTAAAATGGACTTCATTTTTGGATTCGGAATATCAAATTTAGCCTAAGGTGAAATTTTGGTACTTTTCGGATAACTTTCATATTTTGATGAATAGTGAAAATTACTAAATTTTAATTAAAAACAACTTTTTTAATCAAAATAATTAATAGTGATAAATTATGAATTTGAGTGGTTTTAAAGTATATTTAGAATATATTTTTACTATTTAATATAATTTTGGTCATTGGACATAATTTTACAATTAAACCGAACATAAACAAGTGTCAATCTTTTGATAGTTATTATCTCTTAAAAACACGATTTTTGTTTTGACAGCGGGAATTAATTTTAAATTAATTTCTGCCACTTCTGTGTTTTGAATTTAAGAAAATGGATTCCATATTTGGAATCCGGATGTTCAAATTGTGTAAATAGGTAAATTTTATTTTTAGACATTTTGAATAATTACTGCGGTAAATATTTTATTTACCATGGTTAAGGGTAAATCCGGTAAATAAGGGTTAAAAAATAATATTATAATAATACTAAATTACCCTAAAACGTGTCTTAACCCTATTGGTTGATACATGGTAGACCATGGGCATCTTTGTGTCAATTTTGGGTCCCCATGGATCCACTTGTAAGTGATAATGACACTTTATTTTAATTAAGTCAAAATGAATACAAAAATGACACAAGCATATATCTTTTGGAAAAGTAATTGTTACATAGGGTTATATAAGTTGGATTTTAGATTATAAATATTAATTAGAAAGATAAAAAGATTTCCTACATAATGATAGTTTATTTATAATTGTTAGACATTATATAATTTATTTTATTTATGACACAATGATAATGCAGTAATTACTATAATAGTGAAAAATTAAAATAATTGATATTATAAATACCCAAATAAATATAATATGAAACTTTTAATGAATTAAACTAATTTTCTAGGATAATATGATATATTATGAGTGATTTAATTGACTTTGTTCGAAGTAATCAATCTGTTATGAGTTTCACAAAAATCAACTATTGAATAGTGTCAAAATTGACATAAAAGAGTTCTTAAAACAAATATTATATTATTAATTGATATTAAATTCCTAAAAATCTAAGGTTCGGCCAAGAGACTTATATCATGATAGGTTCATCATTAATGGACCACTTGGGGGTCTCTTGGATGTATATAGTAAGTTTATTAACCATATTATATAAAAATACAAAGAGACATTGTAAAAGTGAAACTAATTAACTTAGAGTTGATACTTAAAGATAAGGTTAATATAAGTACCCAAACCTGTCTAAATTCTATTGGTTGAGTGTTTTTCGACCTATCCCCACCTTAAACTTTGAATAATCAACTTTGGAGCCTTTAGAAACCGAATAGGAATTTAATATAAATTAATATTTCTAGCTTTTCCAAAGGTGCCCCTCACCCCTCTTATAAAAGGGCACTCCTCCTTCTCATTTCTTCACACCTCTAAAGCCTTTTGGTTCGGCCAAACTCTGCCCAAATACTCTCCCAACATCCCTCACTACAACCTAGAGGCCTTAGTTTGATCAGAAAGCCAACCTAAGGATCCCTTTTGATCAAATCAAAAGGAAGAACCCGAAGAAGAGGTAATGATTTCACCACCCTTTTCTAAGTTCATTTCTTCTTCCACTTCTTCTTCCTTTGTTCTTACCATTCTGAAATAATAACTCCAGTATATCACATATACTGTGATGTTATTATAAATATGGTACAATCATATTCAGTATTCTATCCACCCTTTGAATAACATGTCACCATACATGCGTACGTACGGCTTACCGTCTCCACGTCGTGGTGTAATTGTTATTCAATATAATATTATTTGGATGGGTATAATAATGATGTGTAACTCATGTAAATAATAAATATAACATGTTAATGATTCTTTATATATGATATACCATCCATTTATATATTATTTTAATATCAAAAGAATGATATTGTCGCTCGTGCGTACGTACGGACTACCGTCTCCACGAACGCGATGAGATTCATTCTCCATCGTATCCATTCAAGTATAATTATCATTTGATGATTTAAAAATGATGTTTAAGGACTGTATATCATTCTGGATATGAATAAGATACAACAACCATGGCTTATGTAACAAAACATATAAAAGAAAATGAGTAAGTTAACTCCCGAAGCGACGATAATTCTAAGATATTATTAACAAATCAATGTTAAAAGATCATATATGATATCATATTAATATATATGATTCTTGTATAATTTAATAACAACTATTTCACCATTATACAGGAGGTTAACCTACCCCAACCAAGGAAAAGTACAAGGTAAGGGTTATTTCACAATCTCTTCATTATCCGAGGTTGTATTATACGTAATAATCTACTGGGATCTCTTTATCATCCACATCCATGTTTCTTCGAAATGTATTTCAAAACATTTTTACTATTTACAAGAATATGGGTTAAAGTCATTTATACCCTTGTTTGACTTTTTATAAGAGGTTTATAAAGGAATCTTTCCGTCGTTTTCAAAACAAGGTCCTTTTTAACCTTTTCGACAGAATTGAGATAAGAATGTTTTTTTTACTTATACGGCGGGTGCGGTTATTTTCCGCCGTTATAAAATAGTCAAAGCTTTACTTACAAGCTTACAAGAATATTTTCAAGAAAATGTTTTATTTTATATGGCTCTTAAATGATTTCAAAAATAGAAAGAGATATTTCTCTAAAAAGTGTTTTGATTTCATCTATGTCAACATCCTTTAATGGATTTTACGCTTATTTGAAGTTGATTTATTATAATACAAAACTTCTATATTGTATTGAATGTTTTGTGATATGTTTGACTGTGGATGTGCTATGTTATACCATTCATAGTTTATGGTGAAACTATTGACATTTCGTATGCTAGTTTTAATCCGAATGTTTATGTTATATTTCAAACATTTCTTCAGATGAATGTGCTAAACAAGTATGTTCCGGGTTGGGGACCGGTAAAAGTAAGCCCTCCAGGTTGGGGACTGGTAAAAGTAAGCCCTCCAGGTTGGGGACTGGTTAATGTAAGCCCTCCAGGTTAGGGACTGGTAAAAGTATGCCCTCCGGGTTGGTGTCTGGTTATTAGAGGCACTCCGGGTTGGTGTCTGGTTATTAGAGGCACTCCGGGTTGGTTTCCGGTTATTAGAGGCACTCCGGGTTGGGTTCCGGTTAGAAGTAACCCCTAGGTCTTGGGATGAGGCCTAGACAAAGAAATTAACGTTTAGCATTATGCATTCCAACATTATGAAAGTGGTTTTTTGATTTTTGCATGTGATTATTTGATTAGTAGAATATCCATGTGAATAAGTAAATGGCATTATTTCATTTTACTTTTGCCATTCTATGTTGAAGTTCAAGTTTAAAAGGCTTTTGTTTTAGTAATGCATTGCCTTAAATGTTTATGCTTATTTTGAATGTTCCGCTATATTGTCATCCTTACTGGGCATTTGAGCTCACCCCTTTTCTATGTTTTATTTTTCCCAGGATGTGAAGATGTAAGTTATGAATGACCTTCAGGGATATTATGAGGGGATAATAGTGTGGATTGTGGAAACATTATGTTGTTGTATTAGTTTTTCATTTTATGATGTAATGTAAAACTTATGAATATATCTAGTGTTTCCAAGGCTACTAAACCAATCGTTCTTTCGAGATTTGATCTTTCTTGTGATCATGCCAATGTTATGTAATAATGCACCGACTCTGGGTAACTGGGGTCGGGGCGTTACAGTTGGTATCAGAGGAAGTTTAATACAAACCTTGGAAGCTAGATTTAGATAAACTCTGATTAGAGCACGTAGACCTAAGATGAACTTTGAGGATTAGTATAGAAGAACTTCCTAGAATTTTGGTATTGTAGAGATTTTGTGAGTTTTCCAAGAAATACATCCCGGTCTGGATACGAGCAGGTAGAGGCGGCTCTGGCACAGATGTACCTAGGGATAAAACCCGAAAACACCGCTTTGAGCTAGACTCGAACGGGAACTGGTGCACGACAACGGGCCTTGCTGCACTCTTGGTTACGACACTCCCGGGGGATATGCTTATGATAACTCTCATTTTCTTTACAAATCATTTTGAAGGGATTATGAGTATATACTTCCTCAAAGAAAACATTCTTATGATTATGGATTATATCCATAAATAGTTCAATTTATGTTAGGTGTTTTATAAGTATGGGATTATGTATTTTGATTCATAAACTGATCTAGTTTATGCCATGGTATAGAAATGGCGCCCAGTAGAAGGAATGAGAACTCCAGAAATACACATGATTCAAAGAGAAGGAAGGATCATATCTTTCATGGTCTTAAGCTAGAATTTATAAGAGAAATAGTCTCCCATGTATTATCATCATATGAAGAAATAATATCATGTGTTGATAAGATATGTAAAGAGTTTACTGAGTCCTATGGCTTTGAAGGGAAGCAAGAGAAGAAAAGGATGGATAAAGGGAAGAGGGAAAAGAAGAATTTTCCCATATGTGGTAACTGTGGAAAGAAACACCCTGGAACTTGCCTGAAAGGAATGGGAGTTTGTTATAAGTGTGGAGGAAAAGGGCACAAAGTACGTGACTACAAGGGTAAGAAAATGGTTTTAAATGTACAATGCTTCATTTGCAAGGAGTTTGGACACTACGCGAACCTATGTCCCAGTCATCAGACTATGCCGCAAATGATGTTATTGGATAATAATCAAGTTATGATACTACCACAGATGAAGAGGAATGATTAGAGTTCTTATGTTGATTATATCAATTGATCTTTGTATCAACAATGTACTTGTTATAATAATTATGGATTATATAAGGATTGTACTGCAGTACTATTTCATTAAGGACTTGAGATTGTGTGGAACAACGAAAAGTGACTCATTAGAAGGATAGATTTTTGGAAAATATATGGTTGAGAGAATGATAAACCATAATATAGTTCTGATACTGAGGTAGTGATTTTGGAATAATATGTGATTGTTTTGGATAAATTATATTGGATATTCTTGACTACCTTGGAACTGATTAATGATTTGTATATTCCATCATTGTTGGGGTTTAAAACATTTTTGGATTAATGAAGCATATCCAACATTCTATATGGAATAAGGGAGCATGAATATAATCAATAAGGAATATGGTAATACATGATGAAGGTATTCATATACTATTACGGGGTAAAAAGGATCTATATTATGTTTACCTTCCTTATGAATGTTGGACTGTGAGTTTGGACAGAAGTATTTTGGATAGTTCTAGTTTGGATTATTTTGGATTTCCATAAAAGGACATCCCGGAGGTCGGGCGGCAACCCGTCGCGTCCGGCAAGGCTGTGAGACTTGAACCCGCAACCAAAGGGCGACAAGGGTGTATCACCTACCACTATCCCACGAGATGTACTGGATTAAATAAAGTAGTTTTTTAAAAGATCTGGTAGATGAATTATAAATTCGTTTATTTTGGAACCCTCTATGAATAGTATAAATAGAATTTTTTTTTACGAGTGAATGATGAGTTTTGGTAGAAATTTATTAATGGATAAAACTCTAATTATAAACTAAGTATATCTCCTTATTATCTTATCCAATCTCATAAATAAATTCCTCAACATTAATTATAGAAACTTAGAACAAAAATGTTGTCCTAGATGGTACCTTAAATCATCACAAATTTATGGCTTTGGGATTGTTGGCCTTTTCATAGCCATGTTCTCTACCACTCTCCATCAGACAATTGATGGATAGATTTTTCTTCCATATCCATATTTTCTTACATGGAACCCTAGTATGTGTTATTTTTGGTAATCTTCATACTTTCGACTCTTTATTTTAAATAGAGGCCTCGTTAATTCATTTTTCGATGTGGGATTTCAACTAAGATATTTTGAAACGTCAAAAATGTGTTATCCCAATACCCTATATTTTATTGAACCGATGGTACTTCAAATCATCATAGATTGATGAGTTTTAGGACCTCAATTATACACTTGTTTGTGATTGATGACCTCAATCACTACCTATAAATATTTACGTTTTTCCTTCGATTATATGTCTCTAATTGCCACCAATGTTCTCCTAATCGAGATCATAATTTGGTGGTGACCCTTTAATTTCTCTTTTCCTCATATTAAGACTAAATTTTAGTAACTCAATTTCCAATGTGGGTTTTCCCACAAATATATTTTCTACTTTCAACCTTTTATCTTCGAAGAACAATTTCAAATTGCGAGGACGCAATTTATTGAAGGAGGGGAGAATGTAACACCCCAGGATTTCAGAGTGTGTTATTTCTTAAAAATAATTCAATAACTTGCACTACACGCAACATCGAGTTCAATCACACCATTAAAAGAGGTCATGAATAGTATTAACTACATTTTGAACTTTATATAATCCTTATAATTTTAGAATCCCTATTATGAGTTTCTTAGTCATAATGCAAGAACAAATTCATTTTCAGTATTTCACTTTTATCAACTTCTAATAGTGAAACCTTTTTAAATACAATCTTTTAAACTTTTTGACTAAATGGATACATCAAAAAATTTAAAATGAAACATCCCAAGCGTCCATGGTACGCTTTCCTTTGGATAAAACAGTAGCGTGTGTTGTACGCAACTTCGAGTTCTAACACACCGTAACCAATCAAACTAGTTGTTATGAATAGTAATACCTACTTTTTGAAGTTATATATATTTTATATTTTAAAATGGACTTCATTTTTGGATTCAGAATATCAAATTTAGCCTAAGGTGAAATTTTGGTACTTTTCGGATAACTTTCATATTTTGATGAATAGTGAAAATTACTAAATTTTAATTAAAAACAACTTTTTTAATCAAAATAATTAATAGTGATAAATTATGAATTTGAGTGGTTTTAAAGTATATTTAGAATATATTTTTACTATTTAATATAATGTTGGTCATTGGACATAATTTTACAATTAAACCGAACATAAACAAGTGTCAATCTTTTGATAGTTATTATCTCTTAAAAACACGATTTTTGTTTTGACAGCGGGAATTAATTTTAAATTAATTTCTGCCACTTCTGTGTTTTGAATTTAGGAAAATGGATTCCATATTTGGAATCAGGATGTTCAAATTGTGTAAATAGGTAAATTTTATTTTTATACATTTTGAATAATTACTGCGGTAAATATTTTATTTACCATGGTTAAGGGTAAATCCGGTAAATAAGGGTTAAAAAATAATATTATAATAATACTAAATTACCCTAAAACGTGTCTTAACCCTATTGGTTGATACATGGTCGACCATGGGCATCTTTGTGTCAATTTTGGGACCCCATGGATCCACTTGTAAGTGATAATGACACTTTATTTTAATTAAGTCAAAATGAATACAAAAATGACACAAGCATATATCTTTTAGAAAAGTAATTGTTACATAGGGTTATATAATTTGGATTTTAGATTATAAATATTAATTAGAAATATAAAAAGATTTCGTACATAATGATATTTTATTTATAATTTTTAGACATTAAATAATTTATTTTATTTATGACACAATGATGATGCAGTAATTACTATAATAGTGAAAAATTAAAATAATTGATATTATAAATACCCAAATAAATATAATATGAAACTTTTAATGAATTAAACTAATTTTATAGGATAATATGATATATTATGAGTGATTTAATTGACTTTGTTCGAAGTAATAAATCTGTTATGAGTTTCACAAAAATCAACTATTGAATAGTGTCAAAATTGACATAAAAGAGTTCTTGAAACAAATATTATATTATTAATTGATATTAAATTCCTAAAAATCTAAGGTTCGGCCAAGAGACTTATATCATGATAGTTTCATCATTAATGGACCACTTGGGGGTCTCTTGGATGTATATAGTAAGTTTATTAACCATATTATATAAAAATACAAAGAGACATTGTAAAAGTGAAACTAATTAACTTAGAGTTGATACTTAAAGATAAGGTTAATATAAGTACCAAAACCTGTCTAAATTCTATTGGTTGAGTGTTTTTCGACCTATCCCCACCTTAACCTTTTATTAATCAACTTTGGAGCCTTTAGAAACCGAATAGGAATTTAATATAAATTAATATTTCTAGCTTTTCCAAAGGTGCCCCTCACCCCTCTTATAAAAGGGCACTCCTCCTTCTCATTTCTTCACACCTCTAAAGCCTTTTGGTTCGGCCAAACTCTGCCCAAATACTCTCCCAACATCCCTCACTACAACCTAGAGGCCTTATTTTGATCAGAAAGTCAACCTAAGGATCCCTTTTGATCAAATCAAAAGGAAGAACCCGAAGAAGAGGTAATGATTTCACCACCCTTTTCTAAGTTCATTTCTTCTTCCACTTCTTCTTCCTTTGTTCTTACCATTCTGAAATAATAACTCCAGTATATCACATATACTGTGATGTTATTATAAATATGGTACAATCATATTCAGTATTCTATCCACCCTTTGAATAACATGTCACCATACGTGCGTACGTACGGCTTACCGTCTCCACGTCGTGGTGTAATTGTTATTCAATATAATATTATTTGGATGGGTATAATAATGATGTGTAACTCATGTAAATAATAAATATAACATGTTAATGATTCTTTATATATGATATACCATCCATTTATATATTATTTTAATATCAAAAGAATGATATTGTCGCTCGTGCGTACGTACGGACTACCGTCTCCACGAACGCGATGAGATTCATTCTCCATCGTATCCATTCAAGTATAATTATCATTTTATGATTTAAAAATGATGTTTAAGGACTGTATATCATTCTGGATATGAATAAGATACAACAACCATGGCTTATGTAACAAAACATATAAAAGAAAATGAGTAAGTTAACTCCCGAAGCGACGATAATTCTAAGATATTATTAACAAATCAATGTTAAAAGATCATATATGATATCATATTAATATATATGATTCTTGTATAATTTAATAACAACTATTTCACCATTATACAGGAGGTTAACCTACCCCAACCAAGGAAAAGTACAAGGTAAGGGTTATTTCACAATCTCTTCATTATCTGAGGTTGTATTATACGTAATAATCTACTGGGATCTCTTTATCATCCACATCCATGTTTCTTCGAAATGTATTTCAAAACATTTTTACTATTTACAAGAATATGGGTTAAAGTCATTTATACCCTTGTTTGACTTTTTATAAGAGGTTTATAAAGGAATCTTTCCGTCGTTTTCAAAACAAGGCCCTTTTTAACCTTTTCGACAGAATTGAGATAAGAATGTTTTTTTACTTATACGGCGGGTGCGGTTATTTTCCGCCGTTATAAAATCGTCAAAGCTTTCCTTACAAGCTTACAAGAATATTTTCAAGAAAATGTTTTATTTTATATGGCTCTTAAATGATTTCAAAAATAGAAAGAGATATTTCTCTAAAAAGTGTTTTGATTTCATCTATGTCAACATCCTTTAATGGATTTTACACTTATTTGAAGTTGATTTATTATAATACAAAACTTCTATATTGTATTGAAGGTTTTGTGATATGTTTGACTGTGGATGTGCTATGTTATACCATTCATAGTTTATGGTGAAACTATTGACATTTCGTATGCTAGTTTTAATCCGAATGTTTATGTTATATTTCAAACTTTTCTTCAGATGAATGTGCTAAACAAGTATGTTCCGGGTTGGGGACCGGTAAAAGTAAGCCCTCCAGGTTGGGGACTGGTAAAAGTAAGCCCTCCAGGTTGGGGACTGGTTAAGGTAAGCCCTCCAGGTTAGGGACTGGTAAAAGTATGCCCTCCGGGTTGGTGTCTGGTTATTAGAGGCACTCCGGGTTGGTGTCCGGTTATTAGAGGCACTCCGGGTTGGTGTCCTGTTATTAGAGGCACTCCGGGTTGGGTTCCGGTTAGAAGTAACCCCTAGGTCTTGGGATGAGTCCTAGACAATGAAATTAACGTTTAGCATTATGCATTCCAACATTATGAAAGTGGTTTTTTGATTTTTGCATGTGATTATTCGATTAGTAGAATATCCATGTGAATAAGTAAATGCCATTATTTCATTTTACTTTTTCCATACTATATTGAAGTTCAAGTTTAAAAGGCTTTTGTTTTAGTAATGCATTGCCTTAAATGTTTATGCTTATTTTGAATGTTCCGCTATATTGTCATCCTTACTGGGCATTTGAGCTCACCCCTTTTCTATGTTTTATTTTTCCCAGGATGTGAAGATGTAAGTTATGAATGACCTTCAGGGATATTATGAGGGGATAATAGTGTGGATTGTGGAAACATTATGTTGTTGTATTAGTTTTTCATTTTATGATGTAATGTAAAACTTATGAATATATCTAGTGTTTCCAAGGCTACTAAACCAATCGGTCTTTCGAGATTTGATCTTTCTTGTGATCATGCCAATGTTATGTAATAATGCACCGACTCTAGGTAACTGGGGTCGGGGCGTTACACTATGAACTACCAAGAGACCCCCCAAGTGGTCCATTAATGATAAACCTATCATTATATAAGTCTCTTGTTCTAACCTAAGATTTTTAGGAATCTAATATGAATTAATAATATAATATTTTTTTAAAAAACTCTTTTATGTCAATTTTGACACTATATGGTATTTTTTTCGAGAAATTCATAAAAGCATTATTATTTCTAAAAAAATTAATCTAACCAACCTTAATATGTTATATCAACCTAAATAATTAGTGTAATTCATAATAAGACTCAAATTCCATTTATTTTTATATTTATAATATCAATTATTTTTATATTTCATTAATTAAGTAATTACTACATCACCATTGTGTCATAAATAAATTAAATTATGTAATATCTATAAATTATAAATAAAATACCATAATGTAGGAAATATTATTATCTTTCTAATTAATATTTATAATATAATTTATCTTATGAATAACCCTATATTAAAAATGATTTAGTAAATAAACATTGATTTTAACACTATTAACTCTTCTTTGAATTAAATAACAATAAATGTTCTAATCTAATCCTGATGGACCTAAATGATAATATTTTATACCTAAGGTTGTCTTTGGTCTAGATAGACTTATCTAATAGAATTATGAAATGTCTTTGGATAATATTAATATCATCTTTCCCCTTAATTACATTATTCACTTTTAATTGTGGTAAATAAAAGTAAAAAAGTTACTATGCACCTAAAATTATTTATATCTTATTGAACCAAATTTTACTACTTGGTGTTAACCGTGTCTCTCGGATTTTCGAAATACAACTCACAGAAGCGGTAAAATTAATTTTTATGTGAATTTTCAAATTCTCCTAGGAGGTGGGTAAAAGACAGTGAAAAGTTCAATAAAATTTTTATATACCTAAAATTATTATAAACTAACTCTAATTAATTACATTGAACTTATATAAGTATTATGTATCCATTTTTAACTTAATTAAAATTAAATAAATTAAATAAAATATTTAAATAAAAATTTGGATTTAAACTATAACTGAGTGTTTTTTCACTATTCATCAAAAATTGAATGTTTTCACAAAAATATAAAAAATTCACCCTATTCTAATTTTGATATTTCGAAACCAAAAATGAAGTCCATTTTGAAAGATAAATTTTATAAAAGTTCAAAAATTGGGTATTACTATTCATAACAGCTATTTTGATCGGTTGTGGTGTGTGTTAGAACTCGAAGTTGTGTACAACACACACTACTATATTATTCAAAGAAAAGCGTACCATACAAGCATGGGGTGTTACATTCTCCCCTCCTTCAAATAATTTCATCCTTGAAATTTCTAGAATATTACTCCATCAAAAGACTCTGGTGATTCTTTATCATATGTTCCTCAGGTTCCCACGTTGCCTCATCCATCTTATGGTTCCTCCATAGAACTTTTACCAGATGAGTCGTCCTATTTCTCAACACTTGTTCTCTGGTATCAAGAATCATAAAGGGATCTACGCAATAAGATAGATTGGGTTCCAGTAATACTTCCTAATAGGTTAGTACATGCATTGGGTCAGGCATGTATTTTCTAAACAGTGATACGTGGAACACATCGTGAACTTTGGAGGGGCTTGGCGGCATTGCCAACTGGTAAGCTACAACCGCAATTCGTTCTAAATTTTCAAAAGGTCCTATGTACCTGGGACTCAATTTACCCTTCTTACCAAAACTTATAACTCCTTTCCATGGAGATACCTTCAAGAAAAAATGATCTCCAACCTGAAATTCCAAATCCTTACTTAGGTTATCGACATAACTCATCTTCCTAATTTGAGATGCTTTGATGTGGTTTTGGATTACCTTTACCTTTTCCACTGTTTCCTCCACCAGTTATAGTCCTGCAAGTTTTCTTTCACAAATGTCATCCCAACAGGTTGGTGTGTTAAATCTCTTTCTATATAATGCTTTATATGGTGCCATCTAAATACTCTAATGGATGTTATTGTTATAGGAAAATTCTACCAGACGTAAATATTGATCCTACATACCCTGAAAGTCAAGTGAGCATGATCTCAACATGTCTTCTAAGGTTTTAATAGTCCATTCTAATTGTCCATTTGTTTAAAGGTGGTAAGATGTTCTCAAACGAAGTTTAGTATCAATGGCATTCTAAAGACTTTTCTATAATCTTAATGTAAAATGAGGATCATGATCAGAAACAATCAATATGGGAACTCCATGAAGTCTCACAACTTCATTAATATATTTCCTTAATAGACCTTAATGTGGTAAATAAAACCTTATAGGAAAAAAATTTTCTAACTTGGTAAAATGATCAACGATGACCAATATTGCATCATTCCTTCTAGGAGTCTTTGGTAGTCCCAAGAAAAATTCCATCATGATATTATCCCATTTCCACGCTGGTATGGGAAGAGGTTGCATGACTCCTCCATCCTGTTGCCTTCCAAATTCACTTGTTGAAAAACCATACATCTTTACACAATTTCAGTAATCTCCCTCTTCATTTTGTCCCACCAAAAATTTTCCTTCAAATATCAATACATTTTGGTGCTCCCAAGGTGTATAGAAAAATTTGGAACTATGAACATCGTCCAACAATTCCCTTTTAGATAAGGTATATTGGGAACACAAAGTCTCTTCCCAAACATCAAAATTCCATCTTCATACACAAAGTCACTCAATCTCCCATCATTCACAACTTTAATCTTCTTTTTATTTTCTTAATCATCTATCTGAGAAATATTAATTCATTGTGGTAAAGATGGTTTGGCAACCATTTTAAAAAGCATTGATGTTTCATCTTCCATGGTTATTCTCATGTTCATCTTCAATATATCCATGAAAATTGGATCCCATTCAATTCTCATATTGTTCAAAACTCCATGATATTTTCTTCTCAAATCATTTTCAAATTTATTTGCCTTCCCCGGGTGGTAGTGTATCATGAAATCATAATCCTTGAGTAATTCAAGCCATATCCTTTGCCCCATGTTGAGTTCTTTTTGTGAGAAAATATACTTCAAACTCTTCTGATCAGTATAAATCTCACATTTTTTCAGCATAGATGTTGTGTCTCCATATCATCAGAGAAATGATCACAGCTGCTAACTCATGATCATGAGTATGATAGTTTTTCTCATGAAATTTCAACTATCGTGATGCATAGGAAATAACCCTATCATTCGGAATAAGGAAACAACCATGTCCTTTCTTCAATGCATCACTATAAATAACGAACCCATCATTCCCCGATGGTAGATTCAATATATGAGCATTGTGTAATCTTCTTTTTAGTTCTTCGGAACATTATTCACACTATTTTGTCCAAACAAATTTAACCCATTTATGTGTGATATTAGTTAATGGGTTAGCCAACCGGGCAAAATTATGGAAGAGATGTCGTCAACAACCTACTAAAACAATAATACTGTGTACCTCAATTATACTCATCGGTGAAGACCATTCATGCATTGCCTTAGTCTTAGAAGGATCAACATAGATTCCATATTTAGAGACAATATGGCCATGAAAAGAAATCTACTGAAGACAGAACTCACAATTGCTAAACATCCCATATAATTTATGTCTTCTCAGAGTCGTTATGATAATGCGCAAGTGATTTTCATGATCATCGTAGCTTTTTGAGTATACCAAGATATCATCAATAAATACCACCACAAATTCATCGAGATATTCCTTGAAAACTCTATTCATTAGATCCATGAATACATCAGGTGCATTAGTCAATACAAAAGTCATTACTGTAAACCCGTAATGCCCATAACTGGTTCAAAATGCTGTCTTCGGAATGTCTTCCTTCTTCACACACAACTGATGATATCCATATCAAAGGTCAATGTTTGAAAATTATTTAGCTCCATGCAGTTGGTCAAATAAACCATCAATGTGAGGTCGGGGAAACTTTTTATTTATTATTATAGCATTGATCTCCCTGTAGTTGATACATAACCTCATAGATCCATCTTATTTTTTAACAAAAAGAACATGGGCTCCCCATGGAGAAATAGTAGGGAGAATAAATCCATTATTACTCAATTCCTATAGTTGTTTATTTAGTTCAACTAATTCCACAGTGGCCATTCTATAAGGGGTCTTTGATATATTCCTTGATCCAGGAATTAAATCAACAGAAAACTCAACTTCTCGTTCTAGAGGATGTCCAGGTAATTCTTCCGGAAACACATCTACATATTCTTTCACAATAGGTACATCCTTTATTTGAATATTTCTTTCCTCACCCACAGTCATTTCATTCTCTTCCTCCCCAATAAATGAATTTAGTTGAGCTACTGGGGGTGGATCTAGTTAAGAATTAGGTGGTGATGATTCCACTATAAAGATAAGGTGTTCCTTATCATCATCATCAAAAATCGTAACCTCCTTCTTCTTATAATAAATCTTTGTATCATGGTCTGAAAGCCAATCCATATCGAGTATTATATTAAATTCAATCATAGGTATGATGATGAAATCAGTGGATAAATAACATTTATGTGCTCTAATGGGGACTGATTCACAAAACATTGTTACAACGATACAACCCTTAGGAGATTTATCATACAACTCCCTTGTTAAATAAAATTGAAAATATCTAATTTTCATAGAAAACTAGGAAGATATGAAACAATGCGATGATACAGAATCAAATAATGTATTTGATAAACATTATGGAACCATTAAATTACCTTCCACCACGTCTTTTAGAGATTCTACCTCAGATGTAGTGATAGCATAAGCCTCACCTTGATCCCGTGGCCTTTTCTGAGGTAAGTTCTCCTCACTGTTAAGAAAATAATTTTCATATTGTCCCATATCCCTGCAATTGTAGCATTGGACATCGGTAGGTTCCTTCTTCCCCTTACAATCACAAGTGTGGTGGCCTTTTTCAAAACACTTATAATAGACTCTCATTCCTTCTAAGAAAGTACTGAGGTGTTTCTTCCCACATTTACTATAGGATAGATATTTAAATTTTTCCATCATCCCCTTATTTCCATTCCTAGAGTGATCAGAAAATCACTTCCTCTTATTCTTTTCATTAATGTCATAAGACATAGGGAATTCCTTTTCTATCTTGATAGCACATCAGACAATATCTTCGTACAATGAGAAGGTTTGTGAGACTAATGCTCGATTTAGAAATGGTTTTAACCCATCAATGAAACGATCAATATTACTTCTTGGGTTAAGTATATAATCTCTAGAATACCTTTCTAACCTTGTAAAGTTAGCAACATACTATGTGACATTATCATCCTCCTTTTGTCTCAGACTCAGAAATTGCCTCTCCATATTTGCTCGATGGTCACGAGAAAAGTATTTTTCTATGAAAAGTTCTTTGAACTCCCTCCATTCCATGTTTGATAACTCATCTTCATCCTTTGTGTTTTGAATCAAGAACCACCATTGATCAACATCTCATGTGAGGCGGTAAACTGCCATGATAAATTTTTCCTTTTCACTACTCCCCAAAGACTAAAATATTTTCTCTATGGAATTTATCCATTTCTCAGCTACAAAAGGATTTTTACTCCCATTGAATGTTACTGGTTGTTTCCTCATGAAGCGATCTAACATTGATACTCCATGATGCGGATTAGGGTGCTCGATACGAGTATGGTTTTTATTCATAACCTGAGTGAGTTGTCCCAGTTTGGTGAATAACTGATCAGCACGAGTTGCATCACTAGCTCCACTATAATTATCTCGATCAAAAGAGAAATAACTACACAGAGTGTGTGCATTGATACAGTTTCCATTTCGTCCACAATGTGCCATTTCTAAAAAATGGCATAAAATAGATCAGTTTATGAATCAAAATACATAATTCCATACTTGTAAAACACTTAACCTAAATTAAACTATTTATGGATATAATCCATAATCATAAAAATGTTTTCTTTGAGGAAGTATATACTCATAAACCCTTCATAATTGTTTGTAATGAAAATGATAATTATCCTAAGTGTATCCCCTGGGAGTGTCGTAACCAAGAGTTTAGCAAGGCCTATTGTTGTGCACCAGTTTCCATTCGAGTCTAGCTCAAAGAGGTGTTTTTGGGTATTAACCCTAGGTACATCTGTCCCATAGCCTCCTCTACCTGCTCGTATCTAGGCAGGGATGTATTGCTCGTAAAACTCACAAAATCTCTACAATACCAAAATTCTAGGAAGTTCTTCTATACTAATCTTCAAAGTATATCTTAGGGCTATGTTCTCTAATCAGAGTTTATCTAAATCTAGCTTCCAAGGATTGTACTAAACTTCTTTGATACAAACTGTAATGCCCCGATCCCAGTTACCTGGAGTCGGTGCATTATTAAATAACATTGTCATGATCACAAAAGATCAAGTCTCGAAAGACCGATTACTTTAGTAGCCTTGTAATCACTAGATACATTCATAATATTTACATTACATCATAAAATGAAAACAACAACATAGTATCCATATTCCACACTCATATCCCCTCATACTATCCCTATAGGTCATTCATAAAATACTTCTTCACATCCTGGAAAAAATAAAACATTGAAATGGGTGAGCTCAAATGCCCTGTAAGGATAACAATATAGCGGAAACTTTCATAAATAAGCATAAACATTTAAGGAAATGTATAACTATGACAAAATCCTTTTAAAATTGAAATTTATCATAATATGGAAAAAATAAAATGAAATAATTACATTTACTTATTCACATGGATATTCTACTAGTCGAATAATCACATGCAATAATAATAACCACTTTCATAATGATGGAATGCATAATGCCGGACAATCATAACCACATATCCAAGGCCTCGTGCCAAGAATACAAATAATATTTTATCAAGACCCCATGCCAAGACACTAGTTTGTCTCATGAGACCTATCGTTGCATCGGGGAGCTATAGCGAGCTCCACCTCTCACTTATTAAGTTCAATGCATTCCTCATATGAACAGGATTAAATATAACACAAATATTCCTATTAAAAATAGCATACGAAGTGAAAATAATTTCTCCATAAACCATGAATGGTTTTAAAATAACACATCCACGGTCAAACATAGCTCAAAACCTTCAATAGAATATGGATGTTTTTATCACAATAAATCAACTTCATATAATATTAAAATCTATCAAAGGATGTTGACATAGATGAAATCAAAACAATATTAGAGAAATATCCCTTTTTTTGAAATCATTTTATAGTCACATAATTATAAAATAAACCATTTTCATTGGAAATATTCTTATAAGCTTCTAAGGGAAGATTTGACGATTTTATAACGGCAGAAAATAGCCGCACCCGCCATATAAGTTAAAAAAGACATTCATAACTTTATTTTATCGAAAAGGATAAAAAGGACCTTGTTTGGAAAAGGAAAGAACGATTCCTTTGAAAAATTCTTATAAAAAGTCAAAAAGGGTATAAATTAATTTAACCCATAGTCTGTAAAACAGTAAGAATGATGTGAAATACATTTTGAAGAAACATAGATGTTGATGATAAAAAGGTCCCAGTAGATAATTACGTATAAACAATCTCAGATAATGAAAAGATTGTAAAATAAACCCTTAACTTGTACTTTTCCATAGTCGATGGTATGTTAAAATCATGTATAATAGTTAAAACAATGTTTTTAAATTATACAAGAACCATATACATAATTATGATATCATATATGATCTTTTAATAATGCTTTGTTAATAAAATTTTAGTATTATCGTCATTTCGGGTGTTAACTTACTCATTTTATATTGTATGTTTTGTTACATAAGTTTATTTGTTATGGATAGGTTGTATATTATTCATTTCTAAATTTATATAAAGTTCTTACACATTAAATTTAATCATCAAATGTGAATTAGTCTTGAATGGATATGATGGGGAATCAATCTCATCGTGTTCGTGGAGACGGTAGTCCGTTCGTACGCATGAGCGACAATATCATTATTTTGATATTAAAATAATATATAATTGGATGGTATATCATATATAAAGAATAATTATCATTTTATATTTATTATTTACATTAATTACACATCATTATTATTCCCATCCATATAATAATATATTGAATAACAATTACACCACGACGTGGAGACGGTAAGTCGTACGTACGCACGTATAGTGACATGTCATTCAAAGGATGGATAGAATAATGAATATGGTTGTACCATATTTATAATAAAATAATATTATATAGAAGTTACTGGAGTTATTATTTTATAATATAAATATCAATGAAAGAAGAAGTTGAAGAAGAAAGGGACTTGAAAGAGGGTGGTGAAACATTACCTCTTCTTCGGGTTCTTCCTTTTGATTTGATCAAAAAGGGATCCTTAGATTGGAATTCTGACTAAAGGTAGGCCTATAAGATGAAGGGAGGATATTTCAGAGGGTATTGGGGCAGAGTTTAGCCGAGCCCAAAGGCTTTTAATGTGTGAAATTGAGAGAAGGGGGAGTGCCCTTTTATAATAGGGGTGAGGGGCACTATTTGGAAAATCTAGAAATATTGTTTAATAATAAATTCATATTCTATTTCTAATGGCTCCAAAGTAGATTATTTAAAGTTTAAGGTGGGTATAGTTCTAAAACCACTCAACCAATAGGTTTTAGATAGGTTGGGAAACTTTATTAACCTTATCTTTTAGTATTAACTCTTAGTTAATTAGTTTGACACTTACCATGTCTCTTTGTATTTTTATATTATATAGTCAATAGACTTACTATAAACTTCCAAGATACCACCAAGTGGTCCATTAATTATAACCCTATCATTATATAAGTCTCTTTGATGAACCATATATTTTTAGTAATATAATATGAATTAATAATAAAATATTTGTTTTAAAAACACTTTTATGTCAATTTTGACACTATTTGGTATTTTGCTTTTGATAAATTCATAAAAGCATTATTAATTCGAAAACAATTAATCTAACCAACCTTAATATGTTATATCAACCTAAAAAATTAGTTAAATTCATAAAAAGACTCAAATTACATTTATTTTCATATTTATAATATCAATTATTTTAATATTTCATTAATTAGTTAATTACTACATCACTATTGTGTCATAAATAAATTAAATTATTTAATGTAAAAAAATTATAAAGAAAATAAAATTATGTAGGAAATATTTTTATCATTATAATTAATATTTATAATCTAATTTATCTTATGTGTGACCCTATATTAAAAATGTTTTAGTAATTAAACATTGATTTTAACTCTTTTAACTCTTCTTTGAATTAAATAATAATAAATCACTTAATCTAATCCATGTAGACCTAAATGATAATATTTTATTCATAAGGTTGTTTTTGTTCGAGATATAGGTTTCCAATAGAAATAGGATATGTGTTAGGGTAATATTAATATCATTTTTACCCTTTTTTACCCTATTTACCTTTAACTGTGGTAACTAAAAGTAAAAAGTTACTATTCACCAAAAATTATTTTTATCTTATTGAACCACATTTTATTCCATGATATTAACCGTGTCTCTTAGATTTTCTAAATTCTACTCACAGAAGCAGTAAAATTATGTTTTATGTGAATTTGCAAATTCTCTTATGAGGCGGGTAAAAGACGGTGAAAAGTTCAATAAAATTTTTATATACCTAAAATTATTCTAAACTAACTCCAATGAATTACATTGAACTTATATAGGTATTATGTATCTATTTTTACCTTAATTAAATTTAAATGAAATAAATAAAATTTTAAATAAAAATTCTGTTTTAAACTATAACTCAATGTTTTTTCACTATTCATCAAAAATTGAATGTTTTCAGAAAAATACCAAATATTCACCCTATGCTAATATTGATATTCCAAAACCAAAACTGAAGTATATTTTGAATTATAGAATTTATAAACGTTCAAAAAGTGGGTATTACTATTCATAACGGCTAGTTTGATTGGTTGTGGTGTGTTCGAACTTGAAGTTGCATACAACACATGCTACTGTATTATTAAAAGAGAAGCGTACCGTGGATTTTTGGGGTGTTACATAGGGGCCCGTGTCGTGACTACCCCATGCCCGCCTTCCATAGGCCAGGGGCTGGCGACTAGAAGCAAATGTGTAAATCTCAATTAAATGGGAAAGAATTTTCATTATAAAAGTAAACAAACACAACAGAGTACGTAACAGAAGTAAGCACTAAGTAATAATGTATGAAAAAGTAAGTTTTAAAATGAAAAGGGGCCGAAAATACAATCCCAACAGTAAGTACAGTACAACAGAAAATGTAGTACAACTACAGTAAAGTAAAACAACAACCACTGAGTTGTCCTCTGGGAATCCCACCAAAAGGGTGGGTACAGATGGCCTCCTCAGCACCCCAGGTCTGTCCGTCTGCTCCGTGTACATCTCGCCAGGTGCTTCACCTCTGGGTACCGTCCATCTCTACAAGTCTCCTCCGCGATTAGTGATGTCCATCGTCTTCATCCAACACAACGTAGTGTGGGAATAGTGTAATGCCCCGAACCCAGTTACCCAGAGTCGGTGCATTATTACATAACATTGGCATGATCACATGAAAGATCAAATCTCGAAAGACCGATTGGTTTAGTAGCCTTGGAAACACTAGATATATTCAAAACGTTTTACATTACATCATAAAGTGAAAAATATTTTCTCCATAGTCCACACTATTATCCCCTCATAATATCCCTACAGGTCATTCATAATTTACTTTTTCACATCCTGGGAAAAATAAAACATAGAAAAGGGGTGAGCTCAAATGCCCAGTAAGGATAACAGTATAGCGGAAACTTTCATAAATAAGAATAAACATTTAAGCCAATGTATAACTAAAAAAAGTCTTTTAAACATGAACGTCAACATAGTATGGAAAAAATAAAATGAACTAATTCCTTTTACTTATTCACATGGATATTCTACTAATCTAATAATCACATGAAATATCAATAACCACTTTCATAATGATGGAATGCATAATGCCTGACTATCATAACCACATAGCCAAGGCCTTGTGCCAAGACTACAAATAATATCTTGTCAAGGCCTTGTGCCAAGACACTAGTTTGTCTTATGAGACCTACTGATGCATCGAGGAGTTATAGTGGGCTCCTCCTATCAAATATTAAGTCCAATGCATTCACATATGAAAAGGTTTAAACATAACATAAACATTCATATTAAAACCAGAATACAAAATGTCAATACATTCACCATAAACTATGAATGGTACAAAAATAGCACATCCACAGTCAAAAATATCACAAAACCTTCAATACAATATAGAAGTTTTGTATCACAATAAATCAACTTCAGATAAGCGTAAAATCCATCAAAGGATGTTGACATAGATGAAATCAAAACTCTTCTTAGAGAAATATCTCTTTCTATTTTGAAATCATTTAAGAGTCATATATTTATAAAATAAAACATTTTCTATGAAAATATTCTTATATGCTTGTAAGGGAAGCTTTGACGATCTTATAACGGCGGAAAATAACCGCACCTGTCGTAGAAGTTAAAAAACAATCTTACCTTAATTCTGTTGAAAAGGTTATAAAGCACCTTGTTTGGAGAACGACGAAAAGATTCCTTCATAAAACTCTTATAAAAAGTCAAACAATGGAATAAATTACTTTAACCCATATTCTTTTAAATAGTAAAAATGTTTTGAAATACATTTTTAAGAAACTGGGATGTGGATGATAAAGAAATCCCAGTAGATTATTACGTATAAACATCCTCGGATAATGATGAGATTGCGAAAAAAACCCTTACCTTGTACTTTTTCTTGGTTGGGGTAGGTTATCCTCCTGTATAATGGTGAAATAATTTTTATTAAATTATACAAGAATTATATACATTAATATGATATCATATATGATCTTTTAACATTGATTTGTTAATAATATCTTAGTATTATTGTTGTTTCGGGTGTTAACATATTCATTTACTTTTATATGTTTTGTTAATTACTCCGTGTTTTTCATGGATAGGTTGTATCTTAAACATATCCAGAATTATATCATGTCCTTATATACTATTATTAATCATCAAATGAGAATTATACTTGAATGGATACGATGGAGTATGGATCTCATCATGTTCATGGAGACGGTAGTCCGTACGTATGCACAAGCGACAATATCATTCTTTTGATATTAAAATAATATATAATTGGATGTTATATCATATATAAAGAATCATTATCATGTTACATTTTTTATTTACATGAATTACACATCATTATTATACCCATCCAAATAATAATTTATTGAATAACAATTACACCATGACGTGGACACGGTAAGCCGTACGTACGCACGTATGGTGACATGTTATTCAAAAGATTGATAGAATACTGAATATGGTTGTACCATATTTATAATAACATCACATTATATATATGATACTGGAGTTATTATTTTATAAGGGTAACAACAAAGGAATAAGTGGAAGAAGAAATGCATTTGAAAAAGGGTTGTGAAAACATTACCTCTTCTTCGGGTTCATCCTTTTGATTTGATCAAAAAAGCTTTTAGGTTGGCTTTCTGATCAAAGGAAGGCATCTAGGATGATTTGAGGGATGTTTAGAGAGTATTTGGGAATATTTTGGCCGAACCAAAAGGATTTGAAGGTGTGAAGTAATGAGAATGGGGAGTGCCCTTTTATAAAAGGGGTGAGGGGAACCTTTGGAAAAGCTAGAAATATTAATTTATAATAAATTCATATTCGGTTTCTAATGGCTCCAAAGTTTATTATTTAAAGTTTAGTGTAGGTATGGGTCGAAAAACACTCAACCAATAGAATTTAGACAGGTTTGGGTTACTATATTAACCATATCTTTAAGTATTAACTCTTAGTTAATTAGTTTCACTTTTACAATGTCTCCTTGTATTTTTATATTATATGGTCAATAAACTTATTATATACATCAAAGAGACCCCCCATGTGGTCCATTAATGATTCACCTATCATGATATAAGTCTCCTTGACGAATCATATATTTTTAGGAAATTAATATCAATTAATAATATGCTATTTGTTTTAAAAACTCTTTTATGTCACTTTTGACACTATTCAATAATTGATTTTTGTAAAATTCATAACAGAATTATTACTTCGAAAAAAGTTATTTAAATCATTCCTAACATGTCATATTAACTTATAAAATTATTGAAATTCATAAAAAGTCTTAAATTATATTTATTTTGGTATCTACAATATCATTCATTTTAATTTTTCATTATTATGGTAATTACTGCATCACCATTGTGTCATATATAAATTAAATTATTTAATGTATAAAAATTATAAATAAACTAATATTATATAGGAAATATCTTTATATTTCTAATGAAAATTTATAGTCTAAAATCCTACATATATAACCCTATATAAATTTTTTTTTCTAAAAGATATATGCTTGTGTCATTTTTGTATTCATTTTAACTTAATTAAAATAAAGTGTCCCTATCATTTACAAGTGGCTCGATGGGGTCCCAAAATCTACCCAAAGATACCCATGGTCGGACATGTATCCACCAATAAGGTTAGGACACGTTTTAAGGTAATTTAGTATATTATAATATTATTTTTTAACCCTTATTTACCGGATTTACCCTTAACCTTGGTAAATAAAATATTTAACGCAGTAATTATTCAAAATGTCTAAAAATAAAAGTTACCTATTTAAACAATTTAAACATCCTGATTCCAAATATGGAATCCATTTTTCCAAATTCAAAACACAGAAGTGGAAGAAATTAATTTAAAATTAATTCCCGCTGTCAAAACAAAAAGTGTGTTTTTAAGATATAATAACTATCAAAAGATTGATACTTGTTTACGTTCGGTTTAATTGTGAAATTATGTCTAATGACAAAAATTGTATTAAATGGTAAAAATATATTCTAAATATACTTTAAATTCACTAAAATTAATAATTTATCAATATAAATTATTTCGATTAAAAAATTGTTTTTAATTAAAATTTAGTAATTTTCATTATTCATCAAAATATTAAAGTTATCCGAAAAGTACCAAAATTTCACCTTAGCCTAAATTCGATTTTCAGAATCCAAAAATTAAGCCAATTTTGAAATATAAAATATATATAATTTCAAAAAGTAGGTATTACTATTCATAACGGCTATTTTGATTAGTTATGGTGTGTTAGAACTCGGTGTTGCGTACAACACACGCTATCACATTATTCAAAGAGAAGCGTACCGTAGAAGCTTGGGGTGTTAAATTTTCCCCTCCTCCAAATAATTTCGTCCTAGAAAATTCTACAATATTATCGCATGAAATGACTTGGGTGGTTCTTCATCATAAGTTCCTCGGGTTCCCACGTTGCCTCTTACATCTTATGGTTTCTCCAAAAAACTTTTACCAGACGCGTTGTCCGATTTCTCAGCACTTGTTCTCTCATATCAAGAATCCTGATGCGATCTTCGCAATAAGACAGATCGGGATCCAGTTCTAATTCCTCGTAGGTTACTACATGCATTGAGTCAGGCATGTATTACCTCAATAGAGATACGTGGAACACATCGTGAACTTTGGAGAGACTTGTCGGCATTTCCAATCGGTAAGCTATAGCCCCAATTCGTTCTAGAATTTCGAAAGGTCCGATGTATCTGGGACTCAATTTACCTTTCTTAACAAAGAGTATGACTCCCTTCCCTGGAGATACCTTTAGGAAAACATGATCACCGACTTGAAATTACAAATCCTTCCTTCGATTATCGGCATAGCTCTTCTGCCTACTTTGAGCTGCTTTGATGTGATTTTGGATTCCATTCACCTTTTCCAGTGTTTCCCCCACCAGTTCTGGGCCTACAAGTTTTCTTTCACCATCTTCATCCCAACAGGTTGGTGTGCGACATCTCTTTCTGCATAACTCTTTATATGGTTGCATATGAATACTCGAATGGAAGCTCTTGTTACAGGAAAATTCTACCAAAGCAAAATATCGATCCCACATACCCTGAAAGTCAAGTGAGAAAGATCTCAACATGTATTCTAAGGTTTGAATAGTCCGTTATGATTGTCGGTTTGTCTAAGGGTGGTAGGCAGTGCTCAAATGAAGTTCAGTATCCATGGATTTTTGAAGACTTTTCCAGAATCTTGAAGTAAAACAGGGATCACGATCAGAAATAATCGATAGGGTTACTCCATGAAGTCTCACAACTTCATTAATATATAGTCTTGCTAGACTTTTCAGCGGTAGATCTTCTATTATAGCAAGAAAATGTGCTGACTTAGTAAGACTATCAACAATAACCCATATTGCATTGTTCCTTCTAGGAGACTTTGGTAGCCCCATGACAAAGTCCATCATAATATTGTCCCATTTCCACTCCGATATGGGAAGAGGTTGCATGAATCCTCCAGGGTGTTTCCTTCTAGATTTCACTTATTGACAAACCATACATCATGACACAAAATCAGCAATCTCCCTCTTCATATTGTCCCACCAAAAATGTTCCTTCAAATCTCTATACATTTTGGTGCTCCCAGGGTGTATAGAGAAATTGGAACTATGATCATCATCCAGCAATTCCATTTTTTAGGTCAGGTATATCGAGAACCCAAAGTCCCTTCCCGAATTTCAATATTCCATCTTCATACACAAAGTCTCTCAATCTCCCATCATTCACAGCATTAATCTTCTTTTGAAATTATTCATCATTGGTCTGAGAATTCTTATTCTTTTATAGTAAAGATGGTTTGGAAACCATTTGAAAAAATCATTGATGTTTCACCTTCCCTGGTTATTCCCATGTCCATATTCACTAGATCCATCAAAATTGGATCCCTTTCAATTCTCATCACGTTCAATACTCCATGGTCTTTTCGGCTCAAAGCATCTTCCACCTTTTTTTCTTTCCTCCGGAGGTAGTGTATCGTACAATAATAATCCTTTAGAAATTCAAGCCATCTCCTTTGCCTCATGTTGAGTTATATTTGTGAGAAAATATACATCAAACTCTTGTCATCAGTATAAATCTCACATTTTTCACCATAGAGGTAGTGCCTTTATATCTTCAAAGAAAATATCACAGCTGCTGACTCGAGATCATGAGTAGGATAGTTTTTTTCATGAATTTTCAACTATCATGATGCATAGGCAATAACCCTATTATTCTGCATAAGGACATAACCAAGTCCTTTCTTCGGTGGATCACTATAAATAACGAACCCATCATTACCTGATGGTAGAGTCAATATAGGAGCATTGGCTAATCTTCTCTTCAGTTCTTCGAAACATTCTTCAAACTCTTTTGTCCAAAAAAATTTAACCCCTTTACGTGTGAGCTTCGTTAATGGGTTAGCCAATCGGGAAAAATTCTGGAATAAATGTCAATAATAACCTGCTAAACCAATAAAACTACGTACCTCAGTTATACTCATCGGTGCTGACCATTCGTGGATTGCCTTGGTCTTAGAAGGATCAACAGAGATTCCATCGTTAGAGACAATATGGCCAAGAAAAGAAATATCCTAAAGCCAGAATTCACACTTGCTAAACATCCCATATAATTCATGTCTTCTCAGAGTCTTTAGGATAATGCGCAAGTGATTTTCATGTTCTTCGTAGATTTTGGAGTATACCAAGATATCATCAATAAATACCACCAAAAATTCATCGAGATACTCCTTGAAAACTCTATTCATCAGATCCATGAATACAGAGGGTGCATTAGTCAATCCAAAAGGAATTACTGTAAACTCGTAATGCCCGTACCTGGTTTGAAATGCCTTCTTCCGAATGTCTTCCTTCTTCACACACAACTAATGGTATCCAGATCGAAGGTCCTTCTTTGAAAAGTATTGAGCTCCATGCATTTGGTAAAATAAATCTTCAATGCGAGGTAGGGGATACTTGTTCTTTATTGTTATAGCATTGATCTCCCTGTAGTCGATACATAACCTCATAGATCCATCTTTCTTTTTAACAAAAAAAAACGCGGGCTCCCCATGGAGAAACACTAGGGAGAATAAATCCCTTATTACTCATTTCCTCTAGTTGTTTCTTTAGTTCAACTAATTCTACAGTGGCCATTCTATAAGGGGTCTTCGATATAGGCCTTTATCCAGGAATTAAATCAATGGAAAACTCAACTTCTCATTCTGGAGGATGTCCAGGTATATCATCCGGAAATACATCTACATATTATTTCACAACAGGTACGTCATCTATTTGAACATTCCGTTCCTCACCCATAGTCATTTCATTCTCTTCCTCCCCAATAATTGAATTTATTTGAGCTACTGGGGGTGGATCTTGAAAAGAATTAGGTGGTGACGATTCTTCTCTAAAGATAAGGTGTTCTTTATTATCATCATAAAAAATCATAACCTCCTTATTCTTACAATAAATATTCGGATCATAGTCCAAAATCCAGTCCATACCGAGGATTATATCAAACTCAATCATAGGTATGACGATAAGATCAGTAGATAAAGAACATTTTATGTGCTCTACTGGGGACTAATTCACAAAACTTTATTTCAATGATACTTCCCTTAGGAGTTTTAATTGATAACTCCCCTGTTAAATCAAATTGGAAATATATAATTTTTTTAGGAAACTAGGATGATATGAAACAATGCGATGATCTAGAATCAAATAATGCATTTTCTAAACTTGGGGGAACCATTAAATTACCTGCCACCACGTCTTTCGGAGCTTCTACCTCAGCAGTAGTGATAGCATAAGCTTGGCCTAGATCCCTTGGCCTTTTCTGAGGTAAGTTCTCTTGACGCTTAGGACATTCATTTTCATAATTTCCCATATCCATGAAATTGTAGCACTGAACATTGGTAGCTTCCTTCTTCCCCTTGCAATCATGAGCTTGGTGGCCTTTTTCACCACACTTGTAACAGACTCTCGTTCACTTCAAGCAAGTACCAGGGTGTTTCTTACCACATTTACCACAAGATGGATATTCAAAATTTCCCTTCTTCCCCTTATTTCCATTCCCAGATTGATCAATAGTTCTCTTCTTCTCTTTCTTTGCTTTAAAGTCAAACGACTTATAGAATTCCTTTTCGGTCTTGATAGCACATGAGACAATGTCTTCGTATGACGAGAAGGATTGTGAGACTAATGCTTGACGGAGAAATGGTTTTAACCCATCAAATAAACTATCAATCTTACTTCTTGGGTTACGTATATAATCTCCAGAATTCCTTGCTAACCTTGTAAATATAGCCTCATACTTTATGACATTCTCATCCTCCTTTTGTCTAAGACTCAGAAATTGCCTTTCCATATCTGCTTGATGGTCGCAAGGAAATTATTTTTCTAAAAACAGATATTTGAACTCCCTCCATTCCATATTTTATACTTCATCATCTTCCTTCGTATTTTGAATCAATGACCACCATTGATCAGCATCTCCAGTGAGTCGGTAAACTGCCAGGATAACTTTTTCCATTTCACTACTCCCCAAAGCCTGAAATATTTTCTCTAGGGAATTTATCCATTGCTCAGCTACTAAGGGATTTTTACTCCCATTGAACGTTGGTGGTTGTTGCCTCATGAATTGATCTAACATTGATCCTCCACGCTGCGGATCAGGGTGCTTCATACGGGTAAGGTTATTATTCATTACCTGAGTGAGTTGTCCCATTATGGTGATTAGTTGATCGACACCAGTTGCATCACCAGCTCCACTATAATTATCTTGAGCAGGAGGGCAATCCCAACATAGAGTGCATGCATTGATACTGTTTCCATTTCTTCCACTGGGCGCCATTTCTAAACAATGGCATAAACTAGATCAGTTTATGAATCAAAATACATAATTCCATGCTTATAAAACACTTAACATAAATTGAACTATTTATGGATATAATCCATAGTCATAAAAATGTTTTCTTTGAGGAAGTATATACTCATAAACCCTTCATAATGATTTTTAAATAAAATGAGAGTTATCCTTATCATATCCCCGGGAGTGTCGTAACCAAGAGTGCAGTAAGGCCCGTTCTCGTGCACCAGTTCTCATTTGATTCTATGTCAAAGCGGTGTTTTTGGGTTTTACCCCTAGGTACATCTGTGCCAGAGCCGCCTCTACCTGATCGTATCCAGACAGAGATTTATTGCTTAGAAAACTCACAAAATCTCTTCAATAGCAAAATTCTAGGAAGTTCTTCTATAATAATCCTCAATGTTCATCATAGGTCTACGTGCTCTAATTAGAGTTTATCTAAATCTAGATTCCAAGGATTGTACTAAACTTCCTCTGATACCAACTATAATGCCCCAACCCTAGTTACCCAGAGTCGGTGCATTATTACATAACATTGGCATGATCACAAGAAAGATCAAATCTCTAAAGACCGATTGGTTTAGTAGCCTTGGAAACACTAGATATATTCATAAAGTTTTACATTACATCATAAAGTGAACAACATATTTTCTCCATAGTCCACACTATTATACCCTCATAATATCCCTGCAGGTCATTCATAATTTATTTCATCACATCCTGGGGAAAATAAAACATAGAAAAGGGGTGAGCTAAAATTCACAGTAAGGATGACAGTATAGTGGAAGCTTTCATAAATAAGAATAAACATTTAAGGAAATGTATAACTAAAAAAAATCCTTTTAAACATGAACTTCAACATAGTATGGCAAAAATAAAATGAAAAAATTCCATTTACTTATTCACATGAATATTCTACTAATCGAATAATCACATGCAATATCAATAACCACTTTCATAATGATGGAATGCATAATGCCACACTATCATAACCACATAGCCAAGGCCTCGTGCCATGTCTACAAATAATATTTTGTCAAGGCCTTGTGCCAAGACACTAGTTTGACTCCTAAGACCTACCGATGCATCGAGGAGCTATAGCGGGCTCCACCCATCACATATTAAGTCCAATTCATTCCCATATGAAAAGGTTTAAACATAACATAAACATTCGTATTAAAACTAGCATACGAAATGTCAATAATTTCACCATAAACTATGAATGGTATAAAAATAGCATATCCACAGTCAAACATATCAAAAAACCTTCAATACAGTATAGAAGTTTTGTATCATAATAAATCAACTTCAAATAAGCGTAAAATCCATCAAAGGATGTTTACAAAGATGAAATCAAAACTCTTTTTAGAGAAATATCTCTTTCTATTTAGAAATCATTTAAGAGTCATATATTTATAAAATAAAACATTTTCTTTGAAAATATTCTTATAATATTGTAAGGTAAGCTTTGACGATCTTATAACGGTTGAAAATAATCGCACCCACCGTATAAGTTAAAAAAACATTCATACCATAATTCTGTCGAAAAGTTTAAAAAGCACCTTGTTTGGAAAATGACTGAAAGATTCCTTTATAAAACTCTTATAAATAGTCAAACAAGGGTATAAATGAATTTAACCCAAATTATTTTAAATAGTAAAAAAGTTTTGAAATACATTTTTAAGAAACATGGATTTGGATGATAAAGAAATCCCAGTAGATTATTATGTATAAACATCCTCGGATAACGAAGAGATTGCGAAATAAACCCTTACCTTGTATTTTCCTTGGTTGGGGTAGGATAACCTCCTGTATAATGGTGACATAATTTTTATTAAATTATAAAAGGATCATATTCATTAATACGATATCATATATGATCTTTTAACATTGATTTTTTAATAATATCTTAGTATTATTGTTGTTTTGGCTGTTAACTTACTCATTTTCTTTTATATGTTTTGTAACGTAAGCCATGTTTGTCATGGATAGGTTGTATATTAATCATATACAGAATTATATCAAGTCCATTGATACTATTATTAATCATCAAATTATAATTATACTTGAATGGATAAGATGGAGAATGAATCTCATCGCGTTCGTGGAGACGGTAGTCCGTACGTACGCACGAGCGACAATATCATTATTTTGATATTAAAATAATATATAATTGGATGGTATATGATATATAAAGAATAATTATCATGTTAAATTTATTATTTACATGAATTACACATCATTATTATACCCATCCAAATAATAATTTATTTAATAACAATTACACCACGACGTGGAGACGATAAGCCGTACGTACGCACGAATGGTGACATGTTATTCAAAGGATGGATAGAATACTGAATATGGTTGTACCATATTTATAATAACATCACAGTATATATATGATACTGGAGTTATTATTTTAGAATGGTAACAACAAAGGAAGAAGTGTAAGAAGAAATAAATTTGAAAAACGGTGGTGAAAACATTACCTCTTCTTCGGGTTCTTCCTTTTGATTTGATCAAAAGGGAACTTAGGTTGGATTTCTGACTAAAGGAAGTCCTCTAGGATGAAGTGAGGGATGTTGATAGAGTATTTGGGATGAGTCTGGTAGAACCAAAAGGCATTGAAGGTGTGAAGTAATGAGAAGGGGGAGTGCCCTTTTATAATAGGGGTGAGGGGCACCTTTGGAAATGCTAGAAATATTAATTTCTAATAAATTCATATTCGGTTTATAATGGCTTCAAAGTTGATTATTTAAAGGTTAAGCTGGGGATGGGTCGAAAACCACTAATCCAATAGAATTCAGACAGGTTTGGGTTACTATATTAACCTTATCATTAAGTATTAAATCTTAGTTAATTAGTTTCAATTTTACAATGTCTCTTTGTATTTTTATATTATATGGATAATAAACTTACTATATATACATCCAAGCGACCCCCAAGTGGTCCATTAATGATAAAAATATCGTGATATAAGTCTCTTGGCCTAACCATAGATTTTTAGGAATTTAATATCAATTAATATTATACTATTTGTTTTAAAACCCCTTTTATGTCAATTTTGACACTATTCAATAATTGATTTTTGTAAAAATCATAACAGATTGAATACATATAAAAATATTAATTAAGTAAGTACTAACATGTCATATTATCATATAAGATTAGTGTAATTCATATAAAGTCTCAAACTATATTTATTTGGGTATCTACAATTTCAATCATTTTAATTTTCCCTAGTATGGTAATTACTACATCACCATTGTGTCATATATAAATTAAATTATATAATGTATAAAAATTAAAAATAAAATACCATTATGTAGTAAATCTCTTTAGATTTCTAATTAATATTCACAGTCTAAAATCCAACATATATAACCCTATATAACAATTATTTTTCTAAAAGATATATGCTTGTGACATTTTGGTATTCATTTTAACTTAATTAAAATTAAGTGTCCCTATCACTTAAAAGTGGATCCATGGGGTCCCAAAATCGACCCAAAGATGCCCATGGACGGACATTTATCCACCAATACGGTTAGGACACGTTTTAGTGTAATTTAGTATTATTATAATATTAATTGTTAACCCTTATTTACCGGATTTACCCTTAACCATGGTAAATAAAATATTTAACGCAGTAATTATTCAAAATGCCTAAAAATAAAAGTTAACTATTTACACAATTTGACCATCCTGATTCCAAATATGGAATCCATTTTTCCAAATTCAAAACAAATAAGTGGCAGAAATTAATTTAAAATTAATTCCCGCTGTCAAAACAAAAAGTGTGTTTTTAAGATATAATAACTATCAAAAGATTTATACTTGTTTATGTTCGGTTTAATTGTGAAATTATGTACAACGACCAAAATTGTATTAAATGGTTAAAATATAATCTAAATATACATTAAAACCACTCAAATTCATAATTTATCAATAGAAATTATTTTGATTAAAAAAGTTGTTTTTAATTAAAATTTAGTAATTTTCACTATTCGTCAAAATATTAAAGTTATCCGAAAAGTACCAAAATTTCACCTTAGGATAAATTCGATATTCTGAATCTAAAAATGAAGTCCATTTTGAAATATAAAATATATATAATTTCAAAAGATAGGTATTACTATTTATAACGACTAGTTTCATTAGTTATGGTGTATTAGAACTCGGTGTTGCGTACACCACACACTATCACATTATTCAAAGAGAAGCATACCGTAGAAGCTTGGGGTGTTAAAAATAGCCCGTGTAGGGGTGAGTATACGATACACAGTAGGGACCCCGAGACCCCCAATGGTCTCCCAGAATACACGAAGGAAAAACCTCAAAAGAAAGATATAATCACGAAGTATCAACCAACTCTACTTTGAAATATTCCCATACATATACCTAAGTCATCAATCCCAGTTCACCTCCAACATTTTTACCCAAACACAACCCAGTCTACACAAGAAAGAATTCAATCACATCGATGATAATTATTGAAATTCAAGACTGAGCTCACACAGATATACATCTTTCATATAGTGATAGAAAAGATCAGATGTAGTCACTAATTCATCTAAGGTGTTAGAACCACATATGATATAGAGCAGCTAAGTTGTTGGACCCACATAGGATTCTAGACCAGCTACTCTATTGGACCCAATCAGGATACATGCACAGAAGTAAAACTATCGGACCCACTTAGGATACAAGTACAGTTGTCGAAATATCAGACCCAATTAGGATACAAGTACAATTGTTGTTGCTGCCGAACCCATAGGGATTCAAATAAAGTAGTCATTCTTGCCGAACCCACAGAGGATTCTAGTACAGCAGTCATCACTGCTGATCCCACAGAGGAGTCCAGTACAGTAGACGTCGCACTCGCAGCCAGCTCTAGGGTTTCCGCACACATCATGCTCGATATCAAGAGGGTCCGCTCCTTGAGTCAATGTTCGATACATCAACTATCAAGAAGTCCTGAGTTGATGTATCCCGAAGTTCAGTCTTGTCAAATGAAACCAAACACGACAGACGGAGCGTCAATAGGACGCCCGATCTGAGAGTTATTTGAATTTTCTTTCCAAGGGCCCGGATGGAAATATGCTAATTCCAAAACCAGCCATTTTCCAAAGTCGTCCAAAACTCACATAGAGTATCACAAAAGGACTGACTCGTCACAACGGTCCTAGTTCCGTAAACGGTGTATCGATTAGACGCACTGTTGTAGAGTTATTTGTATTTAAGTGAAATGGGCCCGACCTATCCAATCCAGTGGGCTGGCAGGTCGGCCCGTCATGGATCAACGGGTCCGACCCAACTGAGGGGTCATCCTGGTCTGATGGCGCACATCCCGGACCAATGGGGCGCGACCAGGACCGTGGTAGGCAGCCCGACCTGCAGAAGGGCGCGGCCCTGCCCGGTGGGGCACATCCAAGCCCGGCTGGGTGTGGTCCCCCCCGACATCCTGAACTGGAGGCGCCATGCGGCGCCTCCCTCCTATCTGGTCGGCCGAAGACGAATGGTATTCCCATCACAAGCAGTCCGCATGGGTGGGTTGCTATCCTCCGACGTGGAAACTTCGGGTGTCAGGACCTTCATCAACCTGGCTGGCCACCTACCGACCGGTTTGCCCGCCGAAGCGGCCAACCCAACGTCGGTCATGGTTCTCAACAGCACGACGCCATGTGGCTTCGTGGATCCTTTAGCCCGAACAGCTATTGCTGGCACGTTTTTCTTCGGCTGAGTGACATGCGGTTCTTCTACATGCGGCCGGCGCACGACCGCCATTATCTCTGGTCGCCGTCACTTCTGGTCATCGTCGCCTCTACCGACACTGCTTTTTTCGCCACTATAAACGCGGATGAAGGAAGATTCATCGGGTCATGTTTGTTCTGCATGCGCCCGCCGTGTTAGGCGATATCAAGAGGCCAAGGTGATCACTTGCATTCAACAACAACAAAAGTATAATTTTTTCAAACTAAAATTATACAAACCCACATCCTTGATTTCAATGCTCACTTGTCCATGTCACAGAAAGAGAATTCGAAAATGAAATTGATTCATTAATATCAGGATTTGTTCGACTCCTCATGTACTAATCAGGTTTTAATGATCACAAATAATATTTCTGTTAATTAATCTCAATATTAACTACACATCATGTTTTAATACTAACAAATCTTATTGATGTTAATTACTCTATTTATTATTTACAAGTATTATGCATGATCACAAATCTCACTTATAATATCAAGCCTTTATATTTATGATTCAAGTTCTCTTACTCTCTACTGGTTAAACTTAATTCATATTCTACATATCACTGTCTAAGCCTAAATACAGATATTTTTCTAAGTATAGACAAACTGTGAAGGACACACCGTGAAGGACACACCGTGAAGGACTAACCGTGAAGGACTAACCGTGAAGGACAATCCGTGAAGGACAATCCGTGAAGGACACACCGTGAAGAACACATCGTGAAGGACACACCGTGAAGGAGAAACCGTGACCTAGACACTGTGAGCTACACACCGTGACATGGAGACACCGTGAACCACATAATGTGAAGACCATACCATGAAGAAGACACCATTTACATAATCACTATGACACCATTTCTTAACCTTTTTTCAATATTATTTAAATAATGCTAACGATCATATTTGATGGTTTTAATGCAATTAATGTTATTTAATGATAGTTTTTGGCATGTTAGAAAGTTGTATCTCGTACCTATGAAAATGGAATAATTCCTACTGCCATAACTCGTGGAATATAAGGAAGATTGAGATGCAGTACACGTGTAGCAGTTTGACGACACAACAGGAATAACTTAGATATGCCCGAGAGCACTGTGCTGAACTAGGAGAACAATCCTGAGCAAGAAAGAGATTTCAAGACTTTCAAAGAACTACCACGAGTGAAATCCAACACCACTGAAGAACACACGATAAATCAAGAGATCGTCATTCACTCCTGTAGAACACAAGTTGAACTACGACACTCTGTTTTTCAACAGAAAAACCAAAGAAGGACTAAGAAGAAAATTTGCTAAATCCAATGAGTCCAGAGCTGCATTGATAATAACTAGATCTTTCTAAACTCTTATTTGTTCTCTCTAAGTGATTTGTTTAATTAATTTTGAATATTGTGGTGTAATATGTATATCTTACACATTCACAATGTCTCCTGCGCTGAACTAGAGAATATCAAAATCCTCACTCCTAAACTCTTAACTCTTGTTTACCCACATCAACTGTGGAAGAGGTCCTTGTGTGGCCTGGTCTTTTTTTCCTCATAAAGAACTATGGTAGAGGTCCCTGCATGGCCTGGAAAGTTTTGTAAACTTATGTTAACCCTGATCCATGGTCTGGATCAAATTTATATAAATTGGAGAGGACTAAGTCTCAGATTGAGACCGAACCTCTTGTTGAATCTGTTGTGCATCTTTAGTTTATGTTTGAAGTATATTGCATATATCTTTTATATTTCGTTGTTGGTACATTGAAATACAATACTATTTTAAAGCTACTTTGATAGTTAAATTAGAAAGTGTTTATACTTATTATAAATCAGTAGGTTAGTTTCAAAAGTTAGTTTATTCATTTGTGTAAATTAACTAAGACCTAATAAAGCTTTGAGAAGCTATGTGAACATCTATAATCTGTATACATTCAATACAGTTTAACTTGTTTTATAAATTGTGGGATTTTAAATAGACAATATTTTAACAGAAAATTTAATTGGAACTCAATTCACCCCCCCCCCACCTGAGTATCCACTCCGACCAACATTTGGTATCAAAGGATTTGTTTTTGTTTACGTATTTTTTTTGAAATACTCTGTTTTTCAACGGTGATTTTAGTTGCATCTTTAAAGATCTTAAATTTTTGTTAGTTCTAAATTTGTATCTCATTAAATTTACATTACAAAATCTAGTTATGGATAATATACTAGAGGGTGCTGCTACTAACAGTCCACCTTTCTTCAATGGCACAAACTATGATCAGTGGAATCATAAAATGAAAATTCATTTAGAATGCATGGGTTTTGATATTTGGACTTCTATAGAATCTCAATATAAAATTCCAAAAACTGAAAGAACAAATTGGGATGAACCTACAAAGACTGCTTACAATAATAATTGTAAAGACCTGAATTACCTATACTGTGTACTAGGAGATGAGGAATTTAACAGAATATCTACTTGCAAAACTTCTTTTCAAATTTTGGATACTTTGGATGTTTCTCATGAAGGAACAACTTATGTTAAAGAAATGAGATTAAATACTTATACTATTAAATATTATAAATTTAAATTGAAGACTGATGAACCTATTTCTGATATGTATCTGAGGTTCAATGAGATAGTCAATACAATGAATTCACTCGGAAAGGTTGTTCCTGCAAAGGAACAAATTATGAGGATATTGAGGTGTCTACTATACCGATGGAGGGGCACATCTGTTTCAATCAAGAGAGTCATGTGACATTTTTGATCCACCTGTCAAAGAACTCATTGGTAAGCTTATGATTTATGAGGAAGAACTCAAGGTGAATAAAGAGGAAGAGGATAAACCAAAAAGGAAATCAGTGGCTTTCAAGACTACTGCTTCAAAGAACAAGGAAAAAGAAAAAGATCAAATACAAACTGACAGTTCAACAAGTGAATATTCAGACCCTGACAGTGATGATGAAATGGATCAGACAGCCAGAAGGTTTAAGAAAGTTTATAAGAAGAAGAACTTCATCAAAAAAATCAAATTACAAGGGAAATTATGAAAATAAGGGACATTGGAAGGACTGGGAAAAGCCAGATAAAATTGATGAATTTGTTTTCTACGAGGGCAAAAGAAAAGGACACGTTAAAGCAGACTACCCAAAGTTGAAATTCATGAAGAAATATGATAACAAGGGCAGTAAGTACAACAAAGCTATGAAGGCTACCTGGAGTGCTTCTGAAGAAAGCACAAGTGAATCTGAAATGTGTGATTCTAAAAAGAAATGTGCCAACATGTGTTTCCTAACAAACACATCTGAGGTAACCTTAGATACTCTTGTATTAAATTATTATTATTCTGGAACTGAATCTGATTCGGATTATGAGAACATGACTAGTGACGAATTTTTTTGAATACTATAATATGCTGGAAGAGACATGCAATGAGCATAAGGATAAATACAAATAGTTGAATAAATAGAATTCTCTCAATACAGCTGTTAAAACTGAACATACTGTTGAAAAAGATAATAACACTCAATTGTTAAAGAGACACTGAACTAAAAATGTCAAATGAGCAAGTTAGAAAGGACTTATAGACGATCACAAATGGAAAGGATACACTGACTCAAATTCTAGGAAAGAAAGTGGCATTGAAATACACTACTAGAATAGGCTACAAACCTGGACAGAGACAGATTACTAAGAATATATTTATTCTGAAATCTGGACAAAATACTGCTAGTTCATGTTCTGGAAATCCATATGCTTGAAACAGTTATTCATATGGTTATAGATCAACTAACGTTTATCTCACAAAATCTTTTGATACTGTAAATTATATGAGACCCATAAGAAAAATAGGGGTACCTAAATATTTTATTGCTAACCTTTCTGGACCCAAGAAGATCTGGGTATCAAAATCATTCTCTATTTTAATTTGTTTTGTAGGAAACCTTCTTGAAGAGTTCCCACAAGAAGACATGGTATTTGGGTAGTGGATGTTCAAGACATATGTCTGGGGATTACTCATGGTTCAAGAGTTTAATAAAGTTTGATGGAGGATATGTCACCTTTGGTGATAATTACAAAGGAAATATCATCGTCCTAGGCCAAATTGGTAACACGGATTCAGTTTTAATTTCCAATTTTTTTTGGATGGACTGAAATATAATCAGTTAATTATTTCTCAATTGTGTGATGATGGTTTTAATGTCAAGTTCGAAAATGATTCCTGTAATGTTTTTAATTCTAAAAATGTTTTAGTATTTTCTTCTTTGTGAAATGAAAATGTTTATGCTGTTGATTTAAATTCGTTAGCTAAGGAAAATGTTACTTTTTTAAATGCTTTTCATAAAGAGTCTTGGTTATGACATAGAAGATTAGGACACTAAAATATACACTCACTTAGGAAACTAACTTGGAAAAACATGGTTAGATACATTCCCAAACTTGAGTTTCCAAATGACAAAGTTTGTAATCCCTGTCAAAAGGGAAATCAACATAACGTTTCTTTTAAATCAATGAAATAAGTCTCAACTTCACAACCTCTAGAGTTGGTTCACATTGATTTTTTTGGACCATCTAGAGTTTCTAGATTAAATGGGAAGCATTATGTCTATGACTCAGTAGATGACTCTTCTAGATATACATGGGTAAACTTCTTAACTCACAAAATTTAAGCTTGCTCTTACTTTGTTAAATACTCCAAGTATGTAGAAAACCTTAGTGGACTTAAAATTAAAACTCTAAGAAGTGATCATGGCCGTGAGTTTGAAAATACTAAATTTGAATCTTATTTATCACATAATGGATATAGTCAAAAAGTTTCTGCTCCTAGGACTCCTCTGCAGAATGGTGTAGTAGAAAGAAGAAATAGAACCCTTCAAGAAATAGATAGAACCATGCTTAATGAATATGACCTGCATATTTATTTTTGGGCTGAAGCTGTAAATACAGATTGCTATATTATCAATAGAGTCTTGATTAGACCAGTTATTAAGAAGACTCTTTATGAACTGTGGAATAATTGAAAACCTAAAGTCAGTTACTTTAGAGTCTTTGGCTACAAAGTATTTAGTCTTAATACAAAGGATAATCTGGATAAGTTTGCTTCTAAGAGTGATGAAGGAATCTTTTTAGGATATTGTTTAAATAGAAAAGACTACAGAGTTTTCAATAAGATAACGAAGTTTGTGGAAGAATATGTTAACATCAAATTTGAAGAAACTGATCTACATGAGTCTAAAACCTCTCATGAAAATCTTGAAGAAGATTTATGTGTTCTGTACCTTAATGACAAATCTAATGAACCTGCTATAAAGTCATCCAGTTCTGGACATATTTCAGAATCTACATGTGCTGAACCTGAACCTATAGATGAACCTGAAATATCTAGTCCTACCTTTACTAGATCAACTATAATTCTAAAGAATCATCCTTTAGATGTTGTTGTAATAAATCTGGATAGAGGGACACAAACAAGAGCTTCTCTCAGAAATCAGGTTGAACATCAATCCTTCTTGTAACATTTTGAACCTAAAAACATTGATGATGCTATTAATGATGAATTTTGGGTGATTTCTATGCAAGAGGAACTCAGTCAATTTGAACGAAATAAATTTTAGAATCTTGTTGAAATACCTAAGGACACTTTCACCACAGGAACTAAATGGGTGTTTAGAAATAAAGTAGATGAATCTGGAAACATAGTTTGAAACAAAGCTAGGCTAGTTGCACAAGGCTATATTCAAGAGGAAGGAATGTAATATGAGGAGACTTTTTCTCCAGTAGCCAGATTAGAATCCATTAGGATTTTATTTTCTTATGATTCACATCTAAATTTCAAACTATAACAAATGGATGTCTAGAGTGCATTCTTAAATGGATATATTGCTGAGGATGTTTTTGTTAAACAACCACCTGGATTTTCAAACCCTCATTTTCCAAATTATATTTTCAAATTATCAAAAGCATTATATGGTTTGAAGCAAGCTCCAAGAGCTTAGTATGACAGATTCAGTACTTTTCTATTTTCTAAAGGTTTTACAAAAGGTATAGCTGATCCTACTCTATTTATAAAACGAATTTCTAAAGATGTATTAGTTGTACAAATTTATGTAGATGATATTATTTTTGGATCTTCAAGGAATTCCCTACGTACTGGTTTTTCTAAAATGATGCAAAATAAATTTGAACTGAGTTTAATGGGTAAACTAAAATTCATTCTTGGATTTTGAATCTTTCAAAATGATGATGGCATTACATTAAATCAAAGTAAATATACTAGATATCTTTTAAAATGTTTTGAGTTCGATAGCACAAAAAGTAGTGACACTCCTATGAGTACCACATGTAAGTTGGATCTTGATGAAGATGGTAAATCTGTAGATCAAACCACTTATAGAGAAATGATTGGAAGTTTACTCTATCTTACTACTAGTCATCCGGATAGTATGTTTAGTGTGTGTATGTGTTCTCATTTTCAATAAAACCCTAAAGAGTCACATTTAAATGCTATAAAAAGAATTTTCAAATAACTCAAGAATACTCCCAATTTAGGATTGTTCTATTCCAAAAGACAATCTTTTGATTTATTTAGTTATTCTGATTCTGATTTTGTTGGATGTAAGTTAGATAGAAAAAGCACCTCTGGAACATTTCCTCTTTTAGGAAAGTCACTAGTATCATTTTGTAGTAAGAAACAAAATTTTGTTGCATTATCTACTACAGAAGCTGAATACATAGCTTCTTGACGTTTTTGTGTGCAAATTTTGTGGATGAAACACACATTACTAGACTATGGATATCAATTCAGACATGTCCCAATAAATTGTGATAACACAAGTGCTATTAATATTTCTAAGAATATGGTTTCACATTCGAGTACAAAACATATTGTTGTAAGACATAACTTTTTGAGGGATCATTATCAAAAAGGAGATATCAGTTTGGAATTCATTGGCACTGAATATTAACTTGATGATATATTCATTATACCATTAAATTCAGAGAGATTAGACTACATCATACATGATCTTGGGAAGATTAATTATAAATATATATCTTAATGATCTTAATGATTAATACTTTAATGTGTATTACTTTACGGTTTCACGGTCACTATTTTACAGTTACTGTTTTATGCTCATGGTCTCACCGTTAAGACCTTGTGTTCACGGTCAGTTAGCTCACTATCTCACCGTGACTACACAGGATGGTCACTGTCTCACCATGACTTCACAGGATGGTCAATGTCTCACCGTGATGATCACCAACTTTCTCACTGTGATGAATACTTTCTTTCACACCATAATTCCTACTCACGGTCTCACCGTGAAGATTATTTTTTTTACTATTATTTTAACCCATATCGCGGTATTTTTTATTTGACTGCTATTTGATTTCCCGAGTTTTTGTTTTTATGACGTTTGTCATTCCCAAATGATAAAACATAAGGGTTTCATTCGATTCCTTACCCGAACTCTCTCCGGAACCTTCTCATTCTGGAAAACCTTCTCTTCCCTCTTGCCCGAAACTTCAATGGATGCCAAGGATGAAGCGTCTGTCTTCACCCTCGTCCGAGAAGCGCCGCTCTAAGAAATAGAAGAGAATACCAAGGATAGCTCTAGAATGACCTCTAAACCCAAACATGGTAATCCTTACTGTTGTACTTGAAAAAGAAATGTGCCCTGAATGGTTGTTTTCTAGCTAATCTTTGGTCATGAAAGTCCTGAGAGAACAAGGTTGGTTTGAGTGGTTCTCTAGACAAGATAGACCAATTTAACCGAGATTGGTCTCTCAATTATACCAATATGTGAAGTTTTATTTTGATTTTGGAGAATTCTTTTTGCTGAAAAGCTGGAAAAATACACAATAGTGTTCTTTCTCGTCGAGGTTGTGGGCTGCATGACTATGAATTCCACATGAAGGAGTTTGTGAAGACTACCAGAGAGACCCTCCTCCAACAACCGAAATCTTTGATCTAGAAAATGCCTTAGAAATTCTAACTGGTAATGGAACCAAGCAAAGGGCTATTGCTACAGATCTAGATGGAGAAACAAGACTTTTTTTCAAAAAATTTCAGAATTTGATTAGTCTAGGAAAAGGGTATTTTTCTATAATGAAGTATCAGGATTTATTATTGATTCACCGGTTGAATAATGGGAATAAGATCAACCTATGCAAGTATGTTATTAACTATATCTATGAGCTGATTAAATTCACTTCCAAATCCACCTCCTTGTTTTACTCAAGGATGAATTCAGCCATGCTAGTTGCCAAAGGAATGGTTGGAACGAATGAAGAAAAGTTACAGGACTTTGATTTCTTCCTAACCAAGCCTATCATCAGAAGGATGAAGATTATTTGGAACCCCTGGAAGAAGAAATGGGTTGAGGATAATGATCAATTGTATAAGAAGTTTAATCATTTTTGATTATCCAGGAAGACCTAAGAACCTAGCTGATCCTAGTTTGGAACCAGATGAAGTAGTTGAGTATTCAGAAGAAGAAGAAGAAGAAGAAGAAGAAGTGGCAGCTGAAGTACCACCTAGAGAAGATGTTGGAATACCTCCAATGGAAACAACTCCTATTGAAAAAGAAAGGTCTATTGTCCCTACTGTTATCCCTACTGAAATACCTCAAGGAGAGGAAGATGGTGTTGAAAAGGAAAGGACTGTGGATCCTTTAGTTGTTCTTAGTGAGGAAGAAGCTCATCCTACTACTGCAATAAAACTGGTTTTTCCTAATTTATAGCAGAAAGCAGTGGTGGAGACAGATCATGTTGAAGAAGATCTCCCAGTTGAAAAGAAAGCCAATCTGGGAGCACTACCTGAGGAACAATCGGTTCCTGAGATAATTCCCTCTGCTAAAGAGAGGATGGAAATTGCCTTTCAGCTGGCAAGGAAAGTGTTTACTGAATAGATTAGAGATGATCCTGTGGATCTTGACCATGTTATTGAGCCTATTGTCTCTGAAATGGAATTACAATTTGAGGGGGAGGAACCTGAAAACCTTGAGATTATAGAAGAAGGATCTGATGAAGCTTATCAACCTATTGTCTCATACTCTGTGTACACCCGTTATTTTTTCCCAAGATCTTATGATGTGAATGAGTCAGAGAGAGTGACTAAAATTGGAATGGTTCTTTCTTTTGTATTTCAACTAAAGTCTATAGCTCATCCAGAACCAGTACCAGAACTAGAGCCTCAATTTGAATCTGAATCTGAGTCTGAAGATGACCTTGAACCGCAACCAAAACCTACACCACTACCTTTACCTGCACTCTTACCCGAGAAACAGTCCTTTGTAACTAATGATTATATGAATTTTTTTTGAGATACTCTATTAGCTAGAGTAGAGAAGATCTTATCTACTCAACCTTGTACACTGACTCATTTATGTCAAAAAGATGCATCAATTCTCTTGTAAAATATTATATGGAATATTCAACCAAGGATGATTCGGTAAATTCAAGAAGTCAGAGTAGAAAATAAGTTGTTGAGTACTGATGTTGCAAACCTGAAAAGCATGGTAGCCCACTTTCTGAATGAGTTGTCTTTGAGATCAGAGCCTGCTCCTATTTCTGCCCCTGCACCTATTGCTTCTTCTCCTGAGCCAACCGATTCTACCCTTGATAGAGAGATTGTGTCTGATGTTCATCCATATCTACTATCTTTTGATGAAAATATTGGAACAAGACCCACCAAGATGTTGGAACGCATGAGGGAGCTTTTGGAAAATTTGAATAAACTAACAGATGAGTACACTGGGTGCCTGCAAAATGTTTTTAAATAGCTCAACGTTCTATCCATAACCGTAAAAGCTTCTCCTGCTTCAGGTCAACCTTTTGTTCCTCCTTTGGATGATTCTATTCTGAGATCCATAATCAATGAAGAACTTCAGAATACCTTCACTGGCTGGGATCTGTCCTCTTTGTTCGAAGTGGTTATGAAAAGTGATCGAGCATTGTACTTGGTTAGAATTCATTCTAAAATAGCCAATGATTCTCAAAATAAGATCACCAAGAAAATAGATTTTTATCTCACCCGAATTTTCTCCAAAAGTGATATGACAGATCACTTTAGATATCTTGTGGAAAACCTGAAAATCCCTTCTGTAACTCAAGCTTTTAATGTTCATGTTCATAATATTACAGAATTCATCAGATTGTTGGACAAATTCATGGAGAATAAAGAATATTTTGAAAAGGCTATGCAATATGGTGGAGAAATCATTACTGATTTCATCAATATTTTGATGCCATATCTTCATGTGCAGTGTTCTTCTATAGTTTCTCCAGCTGCTGCACCCCTTAGACCTGATATGCCTACCCTTGCCTCCAATTCCATGTCAGTCAGCCAAGATCTTTCTCAGATATGGCCAGTCATTCTTGACCAACCACAACCTAGATCTTATACTGCTCCAACTTTGTCTCCATTCGTTTTTGAAGGTCTACCCTTACCCTCTTTATCTAACACATCTATGACTTCTTCTACTTCATCACCAGCTCCTGATGCTGATAAAGGCCAGGAAAAGGTGGATCACTGAAGACTCCAGGGACTGTTTTCTTTTTTATGGGATTTCATTTGTTGTTCACTGTTTGTATTTCTCTTGTATGTTATATTCTTGAACCCTTTTTAATGAAAAATGTAGTGTTTCATTTCATTTTCTCTACTTTTTGATAATACCAAAAGGGCGAGAAAAATTATCAGTTCTATAATGAGATATGTTATTATCGAATCAATTATTCTCTAATTTTTTCTATCCTAATATGCTAGTTTCTTTAATGTTACATTTCATTTATATTTTGACTATATATGATTTTTGATCATCAAAAGGGGGAGATTGTTAGACTCCTCATTTACTAATCATGTGTTAATGATCACAAATCCTATTACTATTAATTAATCTCAATCATAACTACACATCATGTTTTAATTCTAACAAATATTATTGATTTTAATTAGTCTCTTTATTATTTACAAGTATTATGAATGATCAAAAATCTCACTTATATTATCAAGCCTTTATATTTATGATTCATGTTCTCTTACTCTCTACTGGTTAAACATAATTCATATTATGCATATCATTGTCTAAGTCTAAATACAGATATTTTTCTAAGTATAGACAAACCTTGAAGGATAAACCGTGAAGGACACACCGTGAAGGACACACCGTGAAGGAAACACCGTGAAGGAAAAACCGTGAAGGACAAACCGTGAAGGACAAACCATGATGGACACACTATGAAGGACACACCGTGAATGACAAACCGTGACCCAGACACCGTGAGCTACACACCATGACCAGGAGACACCGTGAACCACATACCGTGAAGACCATACCATGAAGAGGACATCGTTTACATAATCATTGTGACACCATTTCTTAACTTTTTGTCAATATTATTTAAATAATGCTAACGGTCATATTTGATGGTTTTAACATAATTAATGTTATTTAATGATATTTGTTGGCATGTCAGAAAACTGTATCTTGTACCTATGAAAAGGGAATTATTCCTACTGCCAGAACTCGTGGAATATAAGGATGATTGAGATATAGTACACATGTTGCAGTGTGACGACACAACAAGAAGAACTTACATACACCAGAGAGCATTGTGCTGAACTCGGAGAACAATCTTGAGCAAGAAGGAGATTTCAAGACATTCAAAGAACTCTCATGAGTTCAATCCAACACCACTGAAGAACACACGATGAATCAATAGATCTTCATTCACTCCTGTAGAACACAAGCTGAACTACGACACTCTTTTTTTTTCAATAGAAAAACTAGAGAAGGACTAAGAAGCAATTCTGATGAATCCAACGAGTCCAGAGTTGCATTGATAATCACCAGAGCTTTCTAAACTCTTATATGTTCTCTCTAAGTGATTTTTAATTACTTTTGAGGAGTGTGGTGTACTCTGTATATCTTACACATACACACTATCTCCAGCACTGAACTGGAGGATATCAAAATCATCTCTCCTAAACTCTTAACTCTTGTTTACCCACATCAACTGTGGAAGTGGTCCTTGTGTGGCTTGGTATTTTTTTTGTTTCCCATGAAGAACTGTGGTAGAGGTCCCTGTGTGGCCTGGACAGTTTTGTAAACTATTGTTAAACCCGATCGAGGGTGTGGATCAAATTTATATAAATTTGAGAGGACTATGTATCGGATTGATACTATACCACTTGTTGAATCTGCTATGCATATTTAGTTTAAGTTTAATGTATATTACATATATCTTTTATATTCCGCTTCTGTTACTTTGAAATACAAAACTAAATTAAAGCTACTTTGATAGTTAAATTATCAAGTGTTTATACTTATTGTAAATCAGTAGCTTAGTTTCAAAAGTTAGTTTAATATTGTGGTTAAATTAACTGATACCTAATCAATCTTGTAGAAGCTAAGTGAACATCTACAATTTGTATAAATTCACTACAATTTAACTTGTTTTATAAATTGGGGGATTTTAAATAGACAATATTTTAAAAGAAATTTTTCTTGGATCTCAATTCACCCCCCTCTTCAGTATCCACTCCAACCAACATGATGCGTCCAAGGATGAAGTGTAGTTGATGTTCCTCACAGGAAGAGTCTTATCCCTTGACGTGGAGGATGAAGATTGAAGAAGATTACAGTCTTGGGCCTTGTGTTCTTCGTCGGTGAGAAAACAAGTTCTTTGTTAGAAGATAGAGTTATCTCTATTATCCAAAGCCACCCAAAAGTATAATCGCCAACCAAACTAAAATAAAAACACACCACCTATATAAAATAATGGCTTAAGGATTTCAAAATTAAAACAATTAAATTAATTAATTAATTTTGGAACAATCAATTGTAGGATCGAAATATAATATGAGATGCTCAATATACAAGAGGGGGGGGGGGTGAATTGTATACTTTAAAAATTCCTTTGGAACCTTTAAAGTTAGTTATGAATAACTAGAGTTTCCTTAAGAAAAGGAAAGAGCTAAGTTTAACAAAGTTAAACTAAGTAAATTCACAACACCTCAAACACCGAACTAAACTTGGAAAGGGATTCCAAAAGTAGGTTCCGGAAATATGATTCCGGAAATTGAAACTTAACAAAAGTTACAATATAAGATTCTACCTTAAAGAGTATAGAATCTAAACTAATCAGAGTAGGTAAGGAAGTATAAGAAAGTTATACTTTCCTTAAGATACAAATTGCAGCGGAACAAAACTAGTATTAAAACTACTAGTAACAAGATAATAGTCTTTTAACCCAAAGAGAAGGGTATCCAACAACCTTGGATAAAGGTCCCTTGATTTATACTTTCAAGCAAGTCTGTCTTACCCACACTAGGGTAAGCCCTCGATACGAAGATCGGAGTCTCTGTCTTGCTATCCCCGCAAGCCCTCAACTTCAAGGTAGTTGGTAACCTCTGTCTTCCTCAGCAAGGAAGTCCTCGATCTTTAAGGTAGTCGGCAACCTCTGTCTTTCTCAGCAAGAAAGCCCTCGATCTTTAAGGTAGTCGGCACCTCTGTCTTCCTATCCCCGGAATCCCTCGAATGTAATCACCAACATTCGGAGTCGCACGAAGCTTTGAGAGTTAATAAGAGACTCTCTCTCTAGAAATCACTTCAACAACCTGTAGGCACAAAACTCAGTTGTTTTTCCAACAGCCCCGAGCTCTTTCAAATGAGCTCCTATTTATAGGTAAGGTCGGCTCCTTCTCCAACGGTCATATTTTCCTTAAAGTTCGGAGGGACCTGTACACGTGTCACTTAGACAACGGTTAGTTTATAACAAAATGGACGACATCGTTTTATAACAAAACAAGTGAAACAGAATGTACGACATCGTTTTAAACTCTTACATAATGGTTCGGAATAGAAACTTCGGAGTGAAGGTTCGGAGTGAGTAAATTCAGAGTGTATAAAACAATGATAATCAGATTCTGTTTAATAGGAGAATTCGGAATGAGAATTCGGAGTAGGAATTCGGAATAGGAATTCGTCATCAGAAATCGTAATGAGAATTCGTCATCAGAATTCGTAATGAGAATTCGTCATCGGAATTCGTAATGAGAATTCGTCATCGGAATTCGTAATGAGAATTCATCATCAGAATTCGTAATGAGAATTCGGAATGAGATTTCTTCATTATATTTCGTAATGGGAATTCTTCATTGGAATTCGTAATGAGAATTCTTCTTCAGAATTCGTAATGAGAATTCGGAATGAGATTTCTTCATTAGAATTTGTAATGAGAATTCTTCTTCAGAATTCGTAATGAGAATTCGGAATGGGATTTCTTCATTAGAATTCGTAATGAGAATTCTTCTTCAGAATTTGTATCCTGAATCTGGAATAGAACTTAGTTAGAATTCATATCCGGAATTCGGAATGAAACTTCCTTATAGTTCTTGTCCAGAACCGAATCCTAAAAATAGAATGCTTTTATATCAAAGTTTTAATGACTCCGAGAAAACGAATCCGGAACTTATACTTAAGAAAAATATTGATGAAAATATGATAAGGATAATTTTCCTTATAAAAGCGTTTTTCCTTAAGAAAGCAAATTTCCTTATAAAAGCAATTTTCCTTAAGAAAGCATTTTTTATTACAAAAGCGATTTTCATTAAGAAAGCATTTTTCCTTAAAGATAAGGTGTTTGTGATTTTCAAAACAAGAAGGAATGGAAAAGTTATAAGGGAAACCTTATTGACTCAACAATCTCCCCCTTTTTGGAAAGCACAAACATCCTTACGAAAAAGCTATTCTAAGAAGAAAGAAACACATTAAAGCTTATCTCCCTTGGTTTAAGAAATAGATGAATACGACTAACTCCCCCTTAGGCTTTGAATCTCTAAGGATCATATTCATATTTCCGGAGTGATGTTTCTTTAAGAAAAACTCCCCCTTAAACAAACTCTTATTAGAGTTCTATCTCCTTGGGTATTTTTCCTTTCTCCCTCTTTGATAAACTCTTATTAGAGTTTCCTCTTTTTCTTAAGGATCTTTTCCTTCTCCCCCTTTGTGATTTTCAAAAATAATTGGAGGGAATGGAAAAAAATAACAAAGTACCTGAAAGATTAGTAATGACAACAAACGAAACAACAAGCACAATTTCCATTAGATTTGTAAAGTCAGCAACAAAAAAATTACAACAAAAAGATCGGATTGGTCATTTTGGATCTTTCTCCTTTGACATGAGCCCCTTAAGAATTGTCTTGATCTTTTTGAGGTCTTTGTGATCTTCCTCTGCTTGCTTTTCTAAGGCAACTATTCTTGCTGACTGAGCTTCAATTATTTCTTCCTGAGCCTTCAACTTTTCTTCCTGAGCATCCATCTTCTCTTCCTGAGCCTTCATTCTTTCTAGAAAATTGATCCGATGATCCCTTTCAAATTTCCAACTTTGATTAACAGAGTTGAGCTTTCCATTCAGATCTCATACTTCCTGACTCCGAATGTTCTTTTCCTCTGTCAATTTCTCATCGAATGATGCAGTTATCTCATGAAACTTCTTGTCCTCGGTTTGAAATGCATCCTTAACATTTTCCTGAAACTCATCCAGCAACCTCATCTATTCCACATTCTTCTTCGACCAGCTAGTCATCCTTTTGCAAGATCTTTTATGGGCTTCGTAACCAATAAAGAAATTTTTGAACTGGGCTTCTATCTCAACACATTTATCCATAACCATGGATACAGAGTCGGTTTTCTGATTCATCGTATGTTGAAGCATCTGGCATCTAGAGTCTATACTGGAGAAGGTCGGAATGGTTCCCACCAACTTCTTCAAGGACTGAACAACAAAATCGTGCCCCAACGATGATGACTCCGAATCAGAAGTCTTGCTAGGAAAATTTTCTTCCTCAATAAGCTCCAACTTCCTCTTAGAAGAACTACCGGCTTCCTTCCTCATACTCTTTTCTGAACTCGGGGTATCAGCAAGAATTCGTTTCCCCTTATCTTTTTCCGGAATAGAAACCTGTTCCGGAGATTTCTTCTCGCTATCAGACACTTGAACAACCAAATCTTCCTCATCAGCAACTTCTACATTTTCCTTCTGAGCAGCATCAAGTAAAAGATGTTCTTCTTCTCTCAGACAAGAAATTTCTTCTTCGCCTTTCTCTTCTTCCATATTCGGAGTGACAAGCTTCGAAGATTGAGCTTCAGATGTTCGGAGCGACAGGTGTTCCGAAGGAGTTTTTTTATATTCATCTACTTGTTTGAGCACATCTCCTGTCTCACCACTTCCTTCAGCCGCTTCTTCAACCTCTTCCACTTGCTCTACTTCCTCAGTAGCAACAGCCTCTTCCTGAGTTACAAGATTTCTTCCTGGAGTCTCAGGTAGAGATTCCAGAGAAAAAGATCTCGTAACGGGAATGGTTGCTGAAACCATTTCATTAAACTTTAACAACGCTTGCACAGCCTCAGCTTCTGAAAACTTCTTCTTCAGCTTCTTTTCCTTAGCTTGCTTCTCAAGCTCATCAGCAGCCTTTTCTTTCAGAGCCTTAGCCTCTGCAGGATCCAATCCGAACTGCGGATCTCCTTCCGTCCTCTTCTCCTTGTCAGCTCTCCACTTCGCTGCAACCTCATCAGTATATGTCTTCTTCTTCTTAGGCTTAGGAGGTGTGGAATGGACTTCCTTAGACTTAGGTTCCTCAGCATCGACTACCACTTCTTTCTGCTTCCTTTTCCTTACCGGCTTGGATGATTCCGGATCAGCCACTTTCGGAGTCACTTCTACTTGAGGAGGTAGATCAATGAACTTCCCTGACTCCTTGTTAAAAGCTATATTCATCCTTTTAAGAGTTGCATCACTGAGCAACATGATCTTGCAAACTTTCGGCTTAGAACTACAAGAAACCTTGAAGGATTCTAGGCACCGAACTATCAGCTTTGACAATATTGCCGGGTACATCACTATCTGAGCTCTCAGATTCCCCTTCTTCAAATTATCAATGTTGAGAAGAATATGCTTCATCAAGTTGAACTTTCTTAGATTTATCAGGAAATCCACGATGTATATCTCACTCTTCTTCAAGCTATCCTTATCTCCTTTTCTCGGTACAATAAGCCCTTGCACCCATAACTCCAGAATCCGGAAGTTTGTAGAAAGACTTGCAATTTTCGGAGCCTTGTCATCATCCAATCCGAGAATTTCTAAGGCTTTCTCCTTGTTGAAACTACCCAAGGAGTCTGGCAGAACGTGCGAGATAAACTCAGCTTCACCTTCATAACTCAACCCTACCAAGCTTGCAGCCTTGGTGTAAGATAGCTTATATGTCTTGCCATACGATTTGAAAGAAAATTTTTCTCTATTGTCTTCCTCAAAGAAAGCAACCGACTCATAAAACTCAACAAGCAAATCTGAGAAGACTTCATCTTGGTTACCGGTTTTTGATACCGCAACACCTTCCCACCCATTCAGCTTGATATTCTTTGAAATAATAGAATCGTAGTTTCTGAAGAAATTCGGATGAACTAACCTCTCTCTGTAGACTAACCACTGAGAAATAGGCTTGGTTGAAGACATTTCTTGAGAAGCTAACTCTGCAGACATTCGTATTAGAAGTCCTCTGAGATATTCGGAACAGAGAAGACTGAAGTTCGGAATTGAGAAAACTGTGGTTCAGAACGGCCTTAAATCGAAGAGTCAGAGCTTCAGCACGCAAAAGCTTGAAATCGATGTGGGACGAGAAAATAGGGTCCCCTTTATATAGGCAATGGGATGACGGTTCAACTTCCTCGGTTGATCTAACGGTTTAGAACGATCTGAGATCAGATCTAACGGTTGAAAGCTTGAATCCGATCTTTTTGAGGTTTTATTAAAGTAAAGAATTAAGAAATCCAAAAACCAAAAACTAACTATAAGAAATTGCCAGGAAGTAAAATATGATTACGAAAACTTCAGTAAGGAAATCATACCTTTCGGATTAGCTTAGGAAAGTTATTCGTAATGGGTAATATAAAGATGACTACGAAAAACTCAGTACGGAAAACTAAATTCCAAAAGTCAATACGAAAAACTTGTTATGGAAAATTCAGTACGAAAGTTCCGTTATGAAAATACCAGTACGAAAGTTTTCCATTCCGGAAATTTTCAATACAAATACTTCCATTCCAGAAGTATTCTGTGCGAAAATATCCTTTATGGAAAATTGTAGTTCCGGAAGTTCCATTCCGAAAATTTTCATTCCGAAAAGTTTGAAAACAAATTTTGAAAAAACTTTTTTAAATAAACAATCAAATGTACTCCCCCTATGAAAAGGAGTTTATTACTTTAAGGAGATTTTTTCAACAGAAAGTTAATTAAGGAAGATTACCTTACGGTTATCATTCCTAACTTCTGCTTAATATATTCAAATCTATCAGAAGGCAAATATTTTGTGAAAATGTCAGCAAGTTGATCTTGCGTTCTGATAAACTGAAGAATAATATCTCCTTTGAGTTTGATTATCTTTTCAAAAAAGCTTTTGTTACCAGTCATGTGCCGGGAACATCCACTATCCATGTACCAAATATTGTTGCGGGAACTTTCTTTATTTTCCTGAAATTGAGAACAAAGTTAGACTTTCGGAATCCAAACTTGTTTGGATCCGAGATTTCCAGACAATAAAATTTTAGGTATCCACATTTTCTTAGAAAAGTAAGCTTTATGAAAACCTAAGGATTGGGTTTTGTTTAAGGAACAATTTTTTGCCCAGTGACCACCACATTGACACTTAGTGCAAAATGGGGCACTTTGAGGAACAAAATAATTGTTATTGAAAACTGGTTTTGCATGGGTATAACCAAATCCGGATTTATTTCTTAAAGGTCGTATTTGAGAAAACATCTTATCAAAATTTTCTTTACCATGGTTAAAGTTTGATAAACATTTCTTTAAGGAAAAAATTTCGGACTTGAGTTTTACAACCAAGTTTTTATCCTCAAAATCATTAGTTTTGGAACTAGAGTTAGGCTCGAAAACATTTTTATTAGAAATTACTTTTTCTAATTCTTTAGCAAGTTTGTTCTTCTCAGAACTTACTTCCTTAAGATTTTTTGAAATATTTTCAAAATCAGCATTTTTCTTATCAAGATCTTTAGAAAGATCTGATATCTCTTTAGTAAGAATAGAATTCCTAGAATTTGCCTTATCAAGTTTCTTGTTGAGTTTGGAGTTCTCAATATCAAGAAGTTCAGCAAATCTAGAGACTTCTTCAAAAATAGGTAAAGTATTTTCCTCATCAGAAGATGATTCTTCATCAGAAGAGTTATAATACTTACTATCATTAGAATTTAAAGAAACATTGGTCAATGATTCAGCATTTCGTACCTTAGCCATAAGACAATGATTGTTAATAGGTATTCTGGCTATAAGACCAAGATTCTTCTGTCATGAAGATTCATATTCAGAAGATTCATCTGAAGAGTCACCACCACTGGCACTCCAGGTGTCATTAGCTTTCAGAACTTTCTTAGCTTTGGCTTTGTAATACTTCTTCCTGTTCTTTTCTGAATGTCTTTCCTTCCTTTCTTTCTTTCTGAGCATTGGGCAATCTGGTCTAATATGTCCAGCTCTCTTACATTCATAACAAGTAACATATCCATCTTTCTTATCTTTCCTATCCTTATTCTTATACTTGGATTGAAAGTTTCTCTGTCCAGCTATCTTGTTCATCCTTCGAGCAAGATTGGCAAATTCATTTTCTGAAACTTCACTTTCACTAGATTCGGATTGGAAAATGACTTTCTTAGATTTGGATCTGGTTACTCTCTCAGGAGTCTTATCTTTCATCTGATTCGAAGTTGTAGTAAAAGCAACAGTACTATTTCCATTCTTCTTCTTGATGTTGTCAGCATCTATCTTCATTCTAGTTTCATGTTGTAGAAGAGTTCCAAATAATTCATCAAGAGTAATTTTAGTGACCTTCCTGTTATCATCTATAGTTGTTCTCTTGGATTCCCATTCATTGGGCATAATGTCAATTATCTTGTCCACAAGAGCTTCATCATCTAAACCTTTCTCTCCCATAGATTGTAGACTGTTGACGATTGTCATAAATCTTTGTTGAACTTTACAGATAGGTTCTCCATAAGGAAAATTGAAGCCATGATATTCAGCTCTAAGCATAGCTCTTCTAGTCTCAAACACCTTAGAAGTCCCAAAGTGTGTAACCTCTAACTTCTTCCATATACAGTTAGCTGCTTCACATGAAGAAATTTGGCTATATATATTTCTGGTCATTGAACATAATAAAGTATTGCGTACCTTATAGTTGAGTTGATATTCTTGCTTTTCCTGGTTAGTAAAGGTTCTGACTTCCTTGTCAGGAATTTTATAGTCACCAGTAAGCATGACAAAGTTATCTACTCCAGTATTGATAACAAAAGTCTTCATACGATCTCTCCAGTATTCATAATCATTACCATCAAAGATAGGTGGTCTTGTAGGATTCAGATTGTCAATAGATCCAACATTCATTCCTGCCATACTTGAAAATAACTTGGATACAAACTTGTTAGTAGCTTAGAATCGAAATCACAAAGTTCGGAATGAGAAAAAGTTCGGAATGGATAAATCGGAATGACAAAGTTTGGAATGAAAAAGTTGAGCAAGAAAAACTTGTATGTGAGTACAAGTATTTCAGTAACCTTGGCTCTGATACCAAATGTAAGAATGGTATAGAGTAAGAGGTTTCCAACCTCTGATACCAATTGTAGGATCGAAATATAATATGAGATGCTCAATATACAAGAGGGGGGGTGAATTGTATACTTTAAAAATTCCTTTGGAACCTTTAAAGTTAGTTATGAATAACTAGAGTTTCTTTAAGAAAAGGAAAGAGCTAAGTTAAACAAAGTTAAACTAAGTAAATTCACAACACCTCAAACACCGAACTAAACTTGGAAAGGGATTCCAAAAGTAGGTTCCGGAAATATGATTCCGGAAATTGAAACTTAACAAAAGTTACAATATAAGATTCTACCTTAAAGCGTATAGAATCTAAACTAATCAGAGTAAGTAAGGAAGTATAAGAAAGTTATACTTTCCTTAAGATACAAATTGCAGCGGAACAAAACAAGTATTAAAACTACTAGTAACAAGATAATAGTCTTTTAACCCAAAGAGAAGGGTATCCAACAACCTTGGATAAAGGTCCCTTGATTTATACTTTCAAGCAAGTATGTCTTACCCACACCAGGGTAAGCCCTCGATACGAAGATCGGAGTCTCTGTCTTGCTATCCCCGCAAGCCCTCAACTTCAAGGTAGTTGGCAACCTCTGTCTTCCTCAGCAAGGAAGTCCTCGATCTTTAAGGTAGTCGCCAACCTCTGTCTTTCTCAGCAAGAAAGCCCTCGATCTTTATGGTAGTCGGCACCTCTGTCTTCCTATCCCCGGAAGCCCTCGAATGTAATCACCAACATTCGGAGTCGCACGAAGCTTTGAGAGTTAATAAGAGACTCTCTCTCTAGAAATCACTTCAACAGCATGTAGGCACAAAACTCAGTTGTTTTTCCAACAGCCCCGAGCTCTTTCAAATGAGCTCCTATTTATAGGTAAGGTCGGCTCCTTCTCCAACGGTCATATTTTCCTTAAAGTTCGGAGGGACCTGTACACGTGTCACTTAGACAACGGTTAGTTTATAACAAAATGGACGACATCGTTTTATAACAAAACAAGTGAAACAGAATGTACGACATCATTTTAAACTCTAACATAAAGGTTCGGAATAGAAACTTCGGAGTGAAGGTTCGGAGTGAGTAAATACAGAGTGTATAAAACAATGATAATCAGATTCTGTTTAATAGGAGAATTCGGAATGAGAATTCGGAGTAGGAATTCGGAATAAGAATTCGTCATCAGAAATCGTAATGAGAATTCATCATCAGAATTCGTAATGAGAATTCGTCATCGGAATTCGTAATGAGAATTCGTCATCGGAATTCGTAATGAGAATTCATCATCAGAATTCTTAATGAGAATTCAGAATGAGATTTCTTCATTAGATTTCGTAATGGGAATTCTTCATTGGAATTCGTAATGAGAATTCTTCTTCAGAATTCGTAATGAGAATTCGGAATGGGATTTCTTCATTAGAATTTGTAATGAGAATTCTTCTTCAGAATTCGTAATGAGAATTCGGAATGGGATTTCTTCATTAGAATTCGTAATGAGAATTCTTCTTCAGAATTTGTATCCTGAATCTGGAATAGAACTTAGTTAGAATTCATATCCCGAATTCAGAATGAAACTTCCTTATAGTTATTTTCCAGAACCGAATCCTAAAAATAGAATGCTTTTATATCAAAGTTTTAATGACTCTGAGAAAACGAATCCGGAACTTATACTTAAGAAAAATATTGATGAAAATATGATAAGGATAATTTTCCTTATAAAAGCGTTTTTCCTTAAGAAAGAAAATTTCCTTATAAAAGCAATTTTCCTTAAGAAAGCATTTTTTATTACAAAAGCGATTTTCCTTAAGAAATCATTTTTCCTTAAAGATAAGGTGTTTGTGATTTTCAAAACAAGAAGGAATGGAAAAGTCATAAGGGAAACCTTATTGACTCAACATCAATTAATCAAACGGTGTTGGAAAATTTTAATATGGAGAGAGGGAGGTGAATAGATCACCTTAAAATGGGTGTTGTCAAATTAATTAAGGGGGTGTTAATGTGGAGTTTATTGGAGTTGTGGGGAGGTGAAAGGGTTTGGGTACATGTGTGCCCCACCACAATAAATCAACTCATGGGAGGATATGTGGGTGTGGGCCCCAACTCTAACTTTCTCTTGTAAGAAATAACCAAATGAAAAACAATTAAATTTCGCACAATAATTTTATTTAATTTAATATAAATCCCCAAAATTAACTTCTCCTACCAAGCAAAAAAAAACTGTGTTAATTATCCCCTTATAAGAATACTGGTCCTGCGAGTTCATCGGTGCCCTCAGATTTAAATTTCGAGCACCGGTTCAAAAGATAGAAAAACCTGCATGTACTTTTACCGAACGTACCTGAACAAAAAATCATGAATTGATTCTGGGCACACCGGGCCTCGGAATCAGGTGCCGTTAGAAACTGCGGACTCATAAAATTACAATGAACTAACAAAAATTCCTTCAAATTTTTTGGTCTTATCATTACTCCCTCCTCATGTCTTTACATCCGAGTAAAGCTACAACACATAGTAGGGAATCAAATGGTGGTACTGAACACACATCTGAACCTCCCGCTCCCATGTGCTCTCCTAGAGGTTCCCGTGTTGCCAATGAACATGAACCAAAGGAATCGACCATCCACATTGAACCCACTCCTGTCGAACCACGATCTCCACCAGGACCTCCATGAATTTTACCCCGTCATCTATGTCCATCTACTCATGGTCGATGATTTGGGACGGGTCATTCACGTATCTCCTATGCTAAGATACGTAGAATACGTCATGCACCTGGTGCAACAGAGGTGGAAGGGCTAGGTGGTACGCCACCTTGTCTGCTCTGCTGAGGACCTGGAAAGGTCCAATGAAATGGGGAGATAACTTTCCACCCCGGCCAAATCTCTGTAGACCTCCTCAAGGTGATACCCATAGGAAGACGTGGTCTCCATCCTAGAACTCCAGTGGTCTCTGTCTCCTATCAAAATTGAAATTCTGTCTACTCTGTGTAGTCTTTATCTACTCCTGGATTATCTGCACCTTCTCCATCGTAGCTTGAACCATCTCTGGTTCTACAAGTGCTGAATCCCCAGGGTTAGTCCATCACAGATGTGACCTGCACGGTCGGCCGTACAATGCCTCTCTGACTCGTGGATGTAATGGAGGAGTGACTGTGAGGGACTGCAGAATGTCTGCTTCGTCCCTATCTACAAAGGATATCTACAACACGTTCAGCTACTCTGTCTCCTCTCCTAGTAGCTGAATGCATGATCTCTTTCTGAGAGCATCTGCAACAACGTTCCCCTTTCCAGTAGTATAGACCATCTCGAAGTCATAGTACTGGAGGATCTCGATTCAATGTCGCTGTCTCAGGTCTATGTCCTTCTATGAGAGACACACCTGAGACTTTTGGTATTAGAGTAAACCATAAACCGTTATCTCAATGAACTATGGCCATGACTAACCATTTGTAATGTAATCTACTACAATTTTTTATCAGACATCATATTATAGCAGCTAAGATTTCTCGTTTGGCGAAAAGGGAAATATGGTCTCATGCCCTTGATAAACCACTTTCTTTGCCTAATACAGTCAATCCGGACACGAATGATTCTATTTTGTGACATGGACGATGTCTTAAGGCCTCAACACTACTACCAAGAGATCCAACTGTTACTCTCGCCTCTAATGGTCGAGTCACACTGTCGGCAGCAGTGTGTGGTCACTAGGTCTCCTCTAGTAGGAATATCAAAAATGAGGGCCATGTCAACGGTTTTAATCGGAATCTCTCAGTATTAACCATACAAAAATATTAGGGAAGAAAATGTCAAAATTACAAGTGTCTTTTATTACCACAACACAATGTACAAAGTCACAAATCATCCACAAACAACGACAACAATGAAGCTAGTCCCGCTCCTATCCACTTGCTGGTCGATCAGATCCTCTTCCACGTCCGACCACTCCAGACAGACCTCCATGGTCAAACCTATGAATCTGCCTGGAAGATTCCTCTACTAATTGCTGCTCATCTGCTGGATGGGTCGGAAAGTCATGAGCCATGGGACCCTGCCCGCCACATGCATAGCATTGCCTTCTCCTTGTATACATGTCTGTTCTGTTTCATGTGCCCCGTACAACTGATCATGTATGCTGGGGTCGCCCACATGTTGGCCTAGTCTTCTTGGACTTCTGCATCAACTATCTATTTCCAGCTACAGAATACTCTGCTACATGTTGTCTTGTGGAGGGTCTCGCTACTTGTGACTGTTCAACGAGAAAACTCTCCACTAGAAGGGCTCTCTCCAACACCCTCGCCTGCGTCTGAATTTCGAGGGAGATCATCGAATCCATGATCTCATGTCATAGTCCCTTCTCAAAGATCTGGTCCATGAAGAATGGTTATTGTACCTTGTTTGTGGAGTAACATGAGAGTTCGGTGAACCTCACTGAGTACTGAGCTACTGTCATGCTGCAGATGAAATAACTCCTGAATATACACCGCAAGAAGTGTGGATGGAACAAACTCTTAGCGGAAGAGACTCTCGAAGTCTATCCAAAGTAGTGATGCCTCATCATGCACCTGGAGTATCATGTCCCACCATCTTACTGCCACTGCATGAAAGAGACTCACAGAAAGGATCACCAAAAGGTTGGCTGGTGTCCCTACCAATTTGAAAATTCTGAGGGTAGCCTCCAGCCAATCCTCGCTGCATGTGGGTCCGTCTTTCTGTGGAACCTAGGAGGCCACTGTTGCATGAACTTGTTCAACACACTCAGGAGGCGTGCACTCTCTAATGTTGGGGATGGTGGTATTGGTGGCCCGGCGGGTAGTGGTACCACTGGTACCTCTGCTGTGTTGGGGTCATTCACCGAGGCCTCGTCGCTCGGTTGGATACCATCTCGTACATAACTCAGAACCCTAGTTGGCTTCCTTCATGGGGCCATAATGAAAAGAAACAGGTTTCTAATGGTTTAAACATTATAACTGATTAGCTGACACAATGTAATCACTGAGAAATCTATTTCAAAGGAAACACACACGCAATCAGTGTTTTTGTGCACTATTTCAGAATTCAGATATCAAGGTCCTGTTGTATGGATACGTCGGCCACCGCACCAACACTGGACTCCCTGGACTGAAAACCACTCTCAATACTCTTAAAACTATTTCTTCACAGAAAAAAATGATAAGATTCCTGAGTTCTGCGGTAGAAATGACTCCTTTAAAACCAATTTGTCATGACCCGTCCTCGCGGACTGTGTCGTGACTACCCCAAGCCCACCTTCCATAGGCCAGGGGCTGGCGACTAGCACCAAAGGTGTAAATCCTGATAAAAAGGGAATGAATTTCCTTTATAAAATTAATCAAACACAATAGAGTACACAATAGAAGTAAGCACTAAGTAAAACTGAATACAAAAGTAAGTGCTCAAAATAATAGGGGCCAGAAATAACACCCCAACAGTAAGTACAATACAACTAAAAAGCTAGTACAACTACAGTAAAGTAAAACAAAAACCACTAAGTCATCCTCTGGGAATCCCACGTGAATGGTGGGTACAGATGGCCTCCTCATCACCCCAGTTCCATCCATCCGCTCCGTGTATGTCTCGCCAGGTGTCCACCTCCGGGTGCTGTCGAGCTCCACAAGTCTCCTCCTCGATCAGTGTTGTCCGTCATCTGCATCCAACACAACATAGTGCGGGCATAGCCCGTGAAGTGGTGATTATAAGATACTAATTAAGGACCCCGAGACCCCTCATGGACTTCCAAAATCCACGAAGGATAAATCTCAAAAGAAAGATACAATCACGAAGTATCAACCAACTCTTCTAAGGAATATGCGCATATATATACCTAAGTCATCAATCCCAGTTTGGCTCCAACTCTCGATCCCAAGCACAACCCAATCCACACAGGAAAAGTCAATCACATCGATGATAATGATTGAAAGTCAAGACTCAGCTCACAAGGGAATACATCATTCGTATAGCGATAGAAAAGATCAGATGTAGTCACTAATTCATCTAAGTTATTGGACCAACGTAAGATACTAGACCAGCTAAGATGTCAGACACACGTTGGATACTAGACAAACTACTCTGTAGGACCCACTCCAGATACAAGTACAGAAGTCAAACTGTCAGAACCACTTAGGATACAAGTATAGTTGTCAAAAATTTGGACCCACTTATGATACAAGTACAGTTGTCATCGCTGCCGAACCTAAGGAGGATTCCAGTACAGTAGTCATCGTTGCCGAACCCACAGAGGATTCAAGTACAGTAGTCCTCGCTGTCGAACCCATAGAGGATTCCAGTACAGTAGTCGTTGCTGCAGAACCCATGGAGGATTCCAGTATAGTACTCATCACTGCCGAACCCACAGAGGATTCCAGCACAGTAGATGTCGCAGTCGCAGCCAGCTCTAGGGGTTTCGCACACAACATGTTCGATTCCCAGAGGGTCTGATCCTAAAGTCAATGGTCGATACATCAACTATCATGAATTCCTATGTTCATGTATCCTGATGTTATGCCTCATCAGAAGAAACCCAACGCAAAAAATGTCGCATCATTCAGACACCCAGTTTTAGAGTTATTAGAATTTTCGTTCTAGGGGCCCGGTTGGAAATATGCTCATTCCAAACCCTGACATTTTACAATGTCTTCCAAAACTCACTTAGAGTATCGCAAAAGGACTACCTCGTCGAAATGTTCTCAGTGCCACAGACGGCTCATTGATCGGACACACGGTCATGAAGTTATTCACATTTAAGCGAAACGGGCTCGACCCGTCAAGCCCAGTGGGATGGCGGGTCCGCCCTTCCTAGCTCGGTGGGTCCGACCCGACAAAGGGTTCAACCTAGTCTGATGGGGCATGGCCTGGCCTAGTGAGGTGTGTCCTAGAACATGGCAGGTATCCCGGCCCGCGGAAGAGCGCTGCCCGACCCGGCTTGGCGCGACGCGACCCGGCCGGCGCGGCCCGAGCCGGTGCGAGGGGTACAGTCCACATGACTTCCCGAATCGAGAGCACTGAGCGGCCCCTACCACCTGTACACTAGGCTGAATCCAACCAGTCTTCCCGGTGTGAGTGGCCCGCACAGGCGGGCCGCTGTCCTCCCACGTGGCACTTTTAGGTGCCATGGCCTTCATCAAACTAGTCAGTCACCTACCAACCGGTTCGCATGCTGAAGCAGCCTGCCAAGCACGGGCCGCGGTTCTCCGCGGCGGTGCGCCATGGGGTGCCACAGTTCCTTCAGCCCGGCCAGCTACATCTGACCGGTTCTTCTTCGGCCGAGCGGCCTGCTGATGCTAGCCACGGTTCTTCCGCACATGGTTAGTGCATGACCACCATTATCTCCAATCACCATCTCTTCCAGTCGTTGTCACCTCTCCCAACACCGCTTCTATAACCAATATAAACTTGTATCAACGGAGGGTCGGCGGGCTGTATTTGTTCGGCTTGCGCCCTCCGTGTTAGGCGATATCAAGAGGACAAGATGATCACTTTCATTCAATAATGACAAGAGTATAATTTTATCAAACTAAAATTATACAAACCCTCTACCTTGATTCCAATTCTCGCTTGTCCATATCGCGGAAAGAGGATTCGAAAATGACGTCGATTCATTGACATGGGGATGCGTTCGAGGAGGAAGCGTATTCGACGTTCGTTGCGGGAGGAGTCTTCTCCCTGACGTGGAGGATGAATATTGAAGAAGATGACGGTCGTGGGGCTTGAGTTCTTTGTCAGTGAGAAAACAAGTTCATTTATGGAAGAGAGAGTTCTCCCTATTATCCAAAGCCACCCTAAAGTATAATCTCCAACCAAACTAAAATAAAAAAACACCACCTATATAAAAGAATGGCTTCAGGATTTCAAAATTCAAATTCTTAAATTAATTAATTAATTATGGAACAATAAATTAATTAAAAGGTGTTGGAAAAAATTAATAGGTAGAGAGGGAGGAGAATATGTCACATTATAAAGGGGAGTTTTCAAGTTAATTAAGGGGGTGTTAATGGGGAGTTTAAGGGTGTTGTGGGAAGGAGAAAGGGTGTGGGTTCGTCTAGGCCCCAACACACTAAATCCTCTCATGGGTGGTTATGTGGGTCTGGGACCTACCTGTAACTTCCCATTGTAGGAAATAACCAACTCTAAAAAATAAAATTGTGTACAAAAATTTTATTTAATTTAATATAAATTCCCAAAATTAACTTCTCCTCCCAAGAAAACGCAACTGCGGTAAAGGTCCCCTTAAGTTAATACCATTGTTGCGAGTTCATCAGTGCCCTTAGATTTCAATTCTGTGCGTCGGTTCAAAATATAGAAAGACCCACACGTATGTTTACTAAATGTACCTGAAAAAAATCATCAAGAAATGATTTTGGGCACATTGGGCCTCAGAATCAGGGACCGTCAGAAACTGGTGACTCATAAAATTTCAAAGAATTAAAGAAAAATTCCTGAAAAATTTTCGGGTCATGACAAAATAAAGGATAACATTATAAAAATTATCAAAATGAGATACATATTTTACTGAAATGATGCTCTTATAAAAATAACCCATAAAAATATTCACATACAAACCAAAAATTAACTTCCCATTGAAGTCTGTGACAAATGAAGGGAATTGGGGAAGATGTAGTAGATATTAACCTATTAAATACAATGTAAATATATCAAAAAATACAATATAAGACACCACAAGATACAGATAACCAGGTCGTAATGTCATCCACTAACTCTATAGTATAACCTCGGTCTTTTATTCTCAAATATCAAGAGCCAATACATAATACATTTACCTAAATCTTTACCTGATATCTATAATACACATTGTAAAATACATAACCTATGGATGTATTAATTTTTATTACTTCAATAATATGTATCCCAAAATTTTATGTAATCAATTGAAGGGGAATTATAGATCAGTAATCATTTATCTCATCACAGACCCAAAATATTGTGCCTGATCTTTTATTCTTCCTAGGAAATCTGGAAACAAAAAACCCAGTTCTATATAATTATTCTGAAAGAAATACAAAGTAACCTCTCTATAAAAATCCCATAAATCCATTTTATGAATTTTTTCATCTTTTGGTCTAAAATAAATTTGTTTTTTAGTATTTTATGAAGATATTACCAAATCATAAAATATAAATAACCACATATCTTCTTTTACCATATTTGACCCACATTTAAAAAAAACTAACATATAATGCAACCCAGAACTAATCAAAATTCATCACCAACGTAATGAATACCTTAACCTCTTTTATCCATTCAACAGAAACACATATAAATTCTACAAAAAGAACATTTATACAACCTACCACTAAAAAATCAACAATTATTCACTCCTATATTTCTCTTTATTCATTCCTCATTCAATGTCTACATAATGTTTTGATGGAATATACTAATTTAAAAATAATACAGCAATGGAAGATAACAAAAAATTGAAAACATAACACATATAATAACATATAATGTAGGGAAAATAAGATAACATGTCTTACAACTAATTTACTATAATACCATCATTTTTATAATTCACATCATCAAAGGTTGGGAACAAATGAAATCACCACATATCATCCAATAAACCATCCAGTTTTTATACATACAAATATTTCGACTCAACATGTCTCATACATTCATAAAAAATTTCACCACATATATACAATATCATAAAAATTAATTTATGTAAAGTCAAACCAATGAAAAATAAATCAACATCAGATCACCAAAAGACTATGTATTAGGAAAGGAAATGATTAAAACATAACCAGTCAATGAAATGAAGACAAATCTTGGATTTAATATTAATCAATTTATAAAACATCATACTAAAATATATATTCATGTTTACATGTTGATAGAATAAATAATATTGGAACATATCATAAGTGAAATCATTATTACATGTTTCATTATAATACAAAAAAATTATTACAATATTTATTTTATGATAATTTTCCTGATTAAATATATTGGGATTATCAAATTTCATAACTAAATTTAAGTAATAACATGATAAAATTAAATATATCATGGATCCTATATTGTTTTTATAACTAATTTTCATATATATTTTTCAAATCATGGTAATGTTATATTTATCAACCCATTACTATAGAACACACTACTTCTTGGTTTAACTATTAATTGTTAATATAATCTAAAAAACTAATGTGGAAGTTATGATGTTAATATATGAATAATTATTACAGAAATAATTTCCAATCCCTAGAACTCTTTATAACTAAATGAAGTGATGTATACAACTTTAATTTAATTATAATTACCTTACAAATCATGAGTCTACTTTATCAGGTCAAATGAGATTTATTATTAAGATAATTTTTCTAAAAATGATTTAACAATATCTATTTAATAGTGTTTGAAATCAAAAAAAAATTGGTAAATGTTTTTATTTAAATATTAATTTATAAATTAAATGAAATACAAGAAAAAGATTAGTTCATGGTGAAACCATCCATTGAACAATTAAAATTAAACAAAAACATTAATTCGAACCATGAATATTAATTTTAATTGAAACATGAATACAATTATAATTTAATTATATAAATACCTCAATAGGTTAATTAATATGAGTAATAATTTGTGAAATAACTAATAATAATGTTCTTAATGGAATAATTTAAGTTAATTACAATCATTTAAAAAAAGTATCATATTCGTGATTCATCATTACTGGAGAACATATTAGCAGTCCTTTTTTATAGAAAAATTCAAATTTATAATTCTTAAAATAGACACATGTTTTTATCATGACAAAAAAATTAAGGTCAAATTGAACAAGGCATTATTGTCAAAAAAAAATATCAAATCATGTAACTAAATTATAATAAGGAATTTTTAAAAACAACATGACAAAAAAATAAAGAGGAATTTAATCATAATTATGTTTGTTGTAACCCTTCAACATAAATTAGATAAATTAAAACTATCATAAATATCCAAACATTAATAATGTTTATTATTTGAAAATAATTTATATAACCATTGAAAATTTCTACCCCAAAATCAATTAGAATCTTCCAAAAAATGTTTAATATAAAAAATAGTGACTTCATCTAATCCATATTGCTAAAAATACCAATTCCACAGTAGGTCACCTCTACCTACATCACATGATAGGTTTTGATAAATTTATTTCCTTTCCCGACCAAAAAAATCCTAACATTTTTCTAACAGAAAACCCTACCCCATATTAAAACCATCATCTCTAATACAATTACATCATGACCGCCCCCCTACAAAATAATTTTTTATGATAGTAAAAATGGAAATATCCCCCAAACCCCCTCCAATTTTCCCTTACATAGGTACTATCACTAGGTTTAGTTTTCACATGTATTGGAGGAATTATAGTAGTTATATAATCCCGTGAGGAGGTATGTGATATAATAATGACACCACCAATAATCATCTAATCAATTAAAAATTTCATTCCCAACAATGAATATATAAATCATATTGAAAAATAGATGTGTAAACACATAAATTATCTCTTAAGACTTACTCTAGATTCAACCCCCTAAACAACACAATGAAATGTTGTATCATAATCCCATGAGTTATCATGCCAAAAAATTGAATACCAAATTAGAGAGGTGAGCACAAGGGAGTACTCAAAATAATAATATTTAAATGAAAAATAACATGAATTTAAAAGAACGTGTCTAGAAAGATATGCATATGAAAACTAAGACAAAATTAAAAAAAGAATAATGATTGACACCCCTATACATAAATAATTAAGATCATCCCTTATTTTGGAATAACCATTAACAAATATATCATAACATCATCACATATGAAAAATATAAACCACAAATCATTCTATTGTAAACAAATGAGATGTTCAAAATATATAATTATCTTTATTTCATCCTCCATGTATATGACTATCACATTTCTATCATATCCTTTCCATCAATAGTCATGCAAAATAACATCATCATATAGATCGATAGAATGTCTATTTGTGAATCTGGGTACCTGGGAATACAATTCCAACATATCCACCATTAAATATTTGGATATTCCAGATCAATCTGATAGTTATCCTTTTGAAGAGACCATCACTAAATGATTAGGTTGAAAAGAATAATAAATAGATAGTTTAAATAAATATTTACTTTACCCTGAAATTATATCATATACTAAGTTCCACCACCCTATAAGCATTTCAATGTCACCACATCCTCTATACATACAGAATATTCTTCAGACCCATCAATATATCAAGTAGAATACCATATAAAACATCATCATCTAATAAGAAAGCTCTGACTCACTCTTCTAGTTATTCATTATAATATTAAATTTATAACCCAATGTTATTGCAATCATTCTATATAAAATATGAAACTATATTGGGGGTAAAAATATCATCACACCATAATCATAATTAAATATTAAGACCATCAATAGAATAACTATTGCAAAATATGATAAAAAATTGCCCATTAATCACTATCTAGCCTATAAATTAACCACATGACCACATCCAAAATTTATATGTGTACATATCACATCCAACAACACCGCAACATCAAATATAATGTGTAAATTACATAACATAATTTAAAATTAATTTTTTGTTAAATTGTATTCATAATTATTTTTAAAAATCACTTTATAATTATGTTATCAGTCAATACAAGATTCCCCTAACCATTATTTCATTCCATAATAGCCCCAACTTCATTAATTAAATTCCATATTTATATAATCATATTATTATTAATATTTTCCCAATCATTGGAGGATATATTTTCATGTAAATGTAGTATTATTTTATTATATTTATTTGTAATAATCATTAACGAAAATTTTTTGTGTAAAAAACTTGATAACCTTTTCATTAATAGAAATTAATTATATTTCATTCCACCTATTAATCGACATCCATACAAACCATAATTAAATTTATAATAATTTAAATATGTTACTATAATATAATTATTTATTGACTAATAATGAAAAAAAAATTATGCACAATAAAACCATATAATGAAGAAGGAAACAACAACCCATTCCTATGGTTAGAGTTTTGAAACATTGAGACATATAAAAGGGTCAAAAAGAAATATACATATGATAACATTAAATTACCCCCACACCCTACCCAAATAAAAAATCCACACCTATCCTGAGGAGATCATTGTATAAGAAAATGCATAAGGTTTGAGAATCCCTTCCCCATAACATTCCTCCGCAATACCAGGCCCATAAAAATAGTTATGCCTAATATATCTAATTGGTTATCATGTATGTGTATATTTATAATGGTTTGGGTTGTTTATAATGTTTAATTAGTTAATTAATAGATTGGTGCCGATAAGAAAATACTACAAAAACAATCCATTAAAGAGAAAGGGTAATAATTCTGGTGTTATGACATTATTTCTAGTAAATTGGTTCAAGGAACAAGAAAAGATTGGATATTAGGATCAATTTCATATCTTTAAATTATCCCATACCATAGAATGAAAAATAATTACATAATTTAAAATAAATCTTGTAAATGATATACCTCAAAAAATATGACAAATTCAACATTGAGATAAAAAAGTCAAACACTTGTGAATCTGTAATGGGTTTGTCCAAACTATAACATGACATAAAATATAAAAAAATATCAGGTGGATCACTTCCCTTATTACATAAATCATTCAATACATTAACATTTAATTCATCTATTCTATAGTATCTAATCAATATAAAAAATTATAAACTTATAATACGTGATTTACAAAAACCCCACATAACATGACACACAAATATAGAGGGTGGTAATGGCCTAGAATGAATATGAAAAACGTTTTTAAAATCCTATAATATTTAAATAATAAATCATGGGTCATCCATTCTTGAAGAAAAAATATGAATACTCTAAAGCGGGACAAATTGTTATTTTTTAAATACTACATGCCATTCTCCCATATAGTAAAATATAAAAGCAGTCAATACCTTCCTATTTAATATGAAGAGAATCAATTTTAATGAATGATAAATTAATATATCTAAAAATATAAGTACAAATCAATAATGTAAGTTATTTTTTTTAATATTGTTCATGAAACATAACCAAAAAATTAAAAGCAAAGTTTAAATTAATATAAATTTTTTATTAAATGAGTTACATTTACAATTATAAAACTACACCGAGTTTTATTATTTTATGAGATAATTTTCTTTAATAAAAATAAAAATTGGACTGTAAAGACCCGTAAAATTCAAGGGAAATTTTTTCTTAATTTTCTTTAGAATTTTACAAGAGCGCGGTTTCTGACGGCACCTGATTCCGAGGCCCGGAGTGCCCGTAATTAATTTCCGAAGTTTGGCTCGGGTACGTTCAGTGAACGAACGAGCGGGATTTTCTAACTTTTGATCCGGTGCTCGGAATTGAAATCTGAGGGCACCGATGAACTCGCAGCGCCGTTATTCGCTTAAAGAGACCTTTTCGGGAGTTGCGTTTGTTGCGGGTTGTAAGTTAGTTTTTGGGAGGTTTATAAAAAAGTTGAATAAAAAGTGTAATTCTTTTTATTTTACTTTTTGTAGGTTAACTCCTCTCAAAGGAGGTTGGAAGTGGGACCCACACCCACATAACCTCCCTTGGGAGGATTAAGTGTGGTGGGGCCCACACGAACCCCCCACCTTTTCAACTCCCCACTCTCCCTCTTAATGGTTTGACAAGTTAACTTATATTTAATTATACAATTCATGTATATTAAATAAGTGAGTTAATTTTTGAGTTATCCATTTTGAATTTCAAACCTTTGAAATTCTTTTTGTGAATAAAATAAGACTTTGTCTTATTTTGTTGGGTTAGAACTCTTAGTCACCTTGGGAGGATTTCTTGAGAGGATTTGAGAGCTTTCTCTTCTTCTTCAAACCTCAACGAAGAACGCGAAGAACGCCGTTCTTCAACGAAGAACTTCTTCCGCGACGGTTTTCCGCGACGAACGCCTTCAACAACGACTCTTCCTTCGACGTCAAAGGAATCGAGTGCGACTATCGAGGTAGAGATTCTTGAGATCGTTGCTTTCTTTTTATCTTGACTTTCCTCAAGACTTGACGAGGAACGCTCTCTTTTCCGACGAAGAACGCCGCAACTCCTTTCTTCGTTCACCGTGACAACGAAGGGGACGCCATCTCTTCTTCGGACAACCTTCGTCGGCAAACGAAGATCCGCCATCGTCGTGTCTCTTCGGGCATAGCACTTCGTCAACGGATTTGACGAACGACGACCGCGACGCCCGACTTCCGCGACGCCGTCTTCCGCGGATCGTAGACGATTCTTCGAATCTTAAAACCGAGGTAGGGGTTGTTGGTTCATTATTTCTTTATTCTTTTTCCTTGAACGTGGATCTCGCATGTCTAACTTGATGTTGATTATTTTAAGATGCGTTATTAATTTAACGTGAGGGGGGCCGGACCGCACGAACACGGCCGAACCCCCTCCAACGATCTTGTTTGTTCTTGCGGGTGGAAGCAAGAGGCGTGGTGCCGTCGCACCACGTGGTTGATCGTGCGTTTATTTTACGCAACGCCGTCGCGCGCACACCATGGAAGGAACATCAAGAACGCGACACCGTCGCGCCGCGTTGAAAGAAATTAACGTGTGGCGAAAGGGGCGCGGTGCCGTCGCACCGCGCCGGACGACGAACGCCGCGGCCGGTTCCGGGTCGCGGCGGGACGAGAAGACCGCGGCCGGTTCCGGGCCGCGGCGGGACGAGGAGACCGCGGCCGGTTCCGGGCCGCGGCGGAAGGAAAGACCGGCGGCCGGGCCGCCGGCGTCGGAAGCCGAAGGGGACCGGAAATTTCCGGTCCCGTTGGAGAAAACCGGCCGGCCGGCTGGCCGGCCGGAACCGGGGAATTAATTCCCCGACCAACTGGCAAAACCCCCCCTCTTAAAGAGGGGGGCGGTTTAAATTTAAAAGGGAGGGGGCCGGCTGCCCCCTCGGATCCGCACAAGCAGGCCCCCCTCATGTGAGGGGGGGCGGTTTAATTTAAAACGGCGCGGCATAGCCGTGCCGCCAGAAGGAAACAGCGGGGGAGTTTGTCCCCCCGCGTGCGGACACCCCGCGTGCGCAGCCCGTGCAGCGCCCCCCGCCGCCAGCGCGGCCCGCCGCGCCGCCGCCCGCCGCCGCCGCGCGCCGCCGCCGGCCACCGCGCCGCCGCCGTCCGCCGCCGCCGGCCGCCGCCGCCGGCCACCGCGCCGCCCAGGGGGGGGTCGGGCCGGGTCGGCCCGGACCCGGACCCCCCCGTTTCGAACCTGATTTGGTTTTTGGCTCATAACTTGAGCCTCGGACCTCCGAATGACGAACCGTCTGCGGCAACGCGATCCTTGGATCGAGACGGTCGTTTCGCTATATCGCACTCAAGGTTTCGGGTTACTTTGAGTTCGGCCGGGTTGGTTCGTTCACGAAACCAACCGGGCCTTCAGAGCGGAAACACTCATATCTTGAGCCACGAACGTCCGATTGACGCGCCATCAGTCGCGTTGTGTTCCTCCTAGTGAATCGGATCTTTTGGCATACTCCGCCCGAGGTTTGGACACAGGTGGAGTACGGTCGGGTTGGTTTTTCCTTAAAAACCAACCGGGCCCCGGAGACGAAAATGCCAATAACTCACAGACCGGGCGTCCGATTGACGCGCCGTCTGTTTCGTTGACTTCCTCTTGATGAGACGAAACTTTTGACATACTCCGCCCGAGTTTTGGTTACAGTCGGAGTATGGCCGGGTTGGATTGTACCCGAAATCCAACCGGGCCCCTGGAACGGGAAAGCTAATATCTTTCAGACAGGACGTCCGCTTGACGAACCGTCAGCGGCGTTGGTGGTTACGTTGAGTAACGGTCCCTTTGAGTATACCCTATGGGAGTTCGGGGTGCAGTTGAGATACAGCCGGGATTGGTTTCGCTCACGAAACCAACCGGGCCCCTGGGACGAAAAGGCTAATAACTCACAGACCGGGCGTCCGATCGACGCGCCGTCTGTTGCGTTGAGACCCCTGTGACGAGACGGGCCTTTGAGACACTTCTTCGTGGAACCTTGTGATACTTGGAGTATCGACCAGTAGCTCGTGGAGCGGACCCGTGGTACTTGACAGTGGTGGTGCGCTTGGATGCAGCAGCAGACCCTTGGCGGTGGAGAGCTTAGTTGTAGCGGCGGACCCGCGATACTCTACTGAGTGTGTGCGCTTGGTTGTAGCGACAGACCTGCGACGGTGGAGACGAGCGTGCAGAGTACGGAGACCGTGTAGCCGGCTGAGACCTGACGACTGCTTGACCGACTCGACTTGGAGTGAGTCGATTAGCCCAGTGGACGGAGCGCCCGGTATTTGGCGGCAGACCCACGGCGGACGGAGCGCCTGGTAGTTGGCAGCAGACCCGCGGTACTCGACGGGAGGAGTACCTCAGCAGGCTATCTGGGTAGTGCCCGGTATTTGGCGACAGACCCTCAGCGGACGGAGCGCCCGGTAGTTGGCCGCAAACCCGCAGTACTCGACAGGAGGAGTACCTCAGCAGTCATAGGTTAGTGAGCAGTACCTCGGAGTCGTGATAGGACTACTACACACTTCAGAGACGGGGCTCTTCAGCAGTTACGGTTTCGATAATGAAAATCCTGGTTTGAGCTGAGACTTTTGACCCTGTGTTACTTTATGATTGAGATGGGTCACTTGCTAACTTTGGTATATGTATGGGCATATACCCGGGTAGTGGTTATCCGTCGATTTCACAATTCTTGTGTTTCCTCATGATTGAGATGGGTTACTTGATAACTTAGGTATATGTATGGGCAGATACCTAAGTAGAGTTTATCTGTTGAGATCTTCTTGTGTTTATCCTTGTTGGTTTTTGTGAGACCTTGAGGGTCTCGGGGTCCCTACTGAGTATCGTTATACTCACCCCTGCACGGGCTATGCCCGCACCTCGTTGTGTTGGTTGCAGACGACGGACAGTGCTGACAGAAGCCGAAGGTTCGAGGACTGGACGATACCTGGAGGTGGACTATACGACGAGGCGGTACCCGGAGGAGGACCACTGGGCGGAACATACTCGGAGCGGATGGCGGGACCCGAGGAGCAGAGGAGCTATCTGTACCCACCCTTCAGGTGGGATTTTCAGTGGACATCTCAACGTAGCAGCTTTACTTTTCAGTCGCTGTTTTTCCCTTTCGAGTTGTACTTTACAGTTGGGCTTGTATTTCCGACCCCTTTTACTTTTCAGTTCTTCTTTTTTTTGTACTTAGTGTTTTACTTCCGCTTGTACTCTGTGGTGCTTGTTTTCTTTATAAAGGCAATGCCTTCCCATTTATCGGGATTTTACGCCTTTGGTGCTAGTCGCCAGCCCCTGGCCTATGGAAGGCGGGCTTGGGGTAGTCACGGCACGGGTCCCGAGGACGGGTCGTGACAAATTGGTATCAGAGGAGTTCGGTTCTACCGCAGAACTTATAACTCTGACGTTTCTTTCTGTGAAGCAATAGTGTTGAGAGTACCGAGTGTGGTTTTCAGTTCAGGGAGTCCAGTGTTGGTGCGGGCGGCCGACGTATCCATACACCAGGACCCTGACAACTGATTTCCGACTTTGTGCACGAAAACACTGATTGCGTGTGTGTTTTCAAAGGTTTTTCCCCTTAAAACAGCTCAAACCAGGTCAGCTCACCAGGTATAATCGTTTGATCGTGTTACGTTGTTTCTTTCAGGATGTCTTTTCTCAGACGACCAGCTAGAGCCCGGAGGGATGAGCGTGCTGACAGTCTGTCGAGCGACGAGGCTTCGGTACAGGGCCCTCTTGCAGTTGGGCCACCGATGCCACCAGCCCCAGCAGTAGGCGATGCACGACGCTTGAGCGCGCTGCACGAGTTCCAGCGCCAGAGGCCACCCAGGTTCCGGGGAGAGACGGACCCGCAGGCGGCTGAGTTTTGGCTGGAGGCTGTGGTGAGAGTCTTCAGGCTAGTGGGGACGCCGGCAGACTTCATGGTGATCTTTGCTACCAGCCTCCTTCAGGCAGCAGCAGGTAGGTGGTGGAGCCACTTGTTTCAGTTTTGCGATGAGATGGACTTCGCTTGGGAAGACTTCGAGACCTTCTTCAGGGTGGAGTTTGTGCCAGTATCTCTACACCCCGAGCGTGTACAGGAGATTCTGCCTTTGCCGCGTGTTTTTCGATCAGAAGCCGAGTCATCTGTGGGCAGTAGACAGATGATGCAGAGGTCCAGGAGGACCAAACGAGCAGTTGGGCGATCTCGGGTTTTAGGACCGGTGGTGCGGGGCACCCGAGGTGGGGACAGAGCTAGCCGTGCAAGGAGCAGGTTGTGTTACTCATGCCGCGAAAAGGGACATCTGGCACGTGACTGTCCGACTCCCGATCCGCAGGCTTTGGGAGAGCCACCGAGATAGAGGCAGCGACAAATGCTTGAACAACAGTAAAGCAGGTGGACAGGGGAGGAACTAGTGGATACGTCTTTTGTACTTCTAGTTCCATGTTGATGTTGCTTTTATGTAGCGTCTTGTATTATGATCTGCAATAATAAAAGACGCATACTTTTGTGATGTTTTCTTTCCTGTCCTCTTTTGTGATGTTACTAAGAGGTTCCAGTTGACTGTTGACTTGACCCTCACTTGTGAGACATCTAATGGAGGAGACCAGTTACCACACACTGATGCCGACAGTGTGACTCAACCCTTGGAGGCGAGAGTAACGGTTGGATCTCTTAGTAGTAGCGTCGAGGCCTTACGACGTCATCCTTGGTATGGATTAATATCATCCATTTTAGGATTGACTGTTTTAGGCAATGAATGTGGTTCATCCAGGGGATGAGACCAGGTTTCTCTTTTCGGCAAAGAAGAAATCTTGCAGCTCTTGTGGGACCAGAGATGGTCCGGGCCACGTCAAAAGAGGTCCATGTCATCCAGGAGCGGGTCCTACATGGACGATCGATTCCTCTTGTGCGCAACAGATGGCGGCACGGGAATCTCCAGGAGAGCACTTGGGAGCGGGAGGCTCAGATGCGTGCTCAGTATCCTCTTTTGTTTCCCTAGTTTTTGATGTAACTTTACGGGGACGTAAAGCCCTGAGGTGGGAGTAATGTAAAGACCCGTAAAATTCAAGGGAAATTTTTTCTTAATTTTCTTTAGAATTTTACAAGAGCGCGGTTTCTGACGGCACCTGATTCCGAGGCCCGGAGTGCCCGGAATTAATTTCCGAAGTTTGGCTCGGGTACGTTCAGTGAACGAACGAGCGGGATTTTCTAACTTTTGATCCGGTGCTCGGAATTGAAATCTGAGGGCACCGATGAACTCGCAGCGCCGTTATTCGCTTAAAGAGACCTTTTCGGGAGTTGCGTTTGTTGCGGGTTGTAAGTTAGTTTTTGGGAGGTTTATAAAAAAGTTGAATAAAAAGTGTAATTCTTTTTATTTTACTTTTTGTAGGTTAACTCCTCTCAAAGGAGGTTGGAAGTGGGACCCACACCCACATAACCTCCCTTGGGAGGATTAAGTGTGGTGGGGCCCACACGAACCCCCCACCTTTTCAACTCCCCACTCTCCCTCTTAATGGTTTGACAAGTTAACTTATATTTAATTATACAATTCATGTATATTAAATAAGTGAGTTAATTTTTGAGTTATCCATTTTGAATTTCAAACCTTTGAAATTCTTTTTGTGAATAAAATAAGACTTTGTCTTATTTTGTTGGGTTAGAACTCTTAGTCACCTTGGGAGGATTTCTTGAGAGGATTTGAGAGCTTTCTCTTCTTCTTCAAACCTCAACGAAGAACGCGAAGAACGCCGTTCTTCAACGAAGAACTTCTTCCGCGACGGTTTTCCGCGACGAACGCCTTCAACAACGACTCTTCCTTCGACGTCAAAGGAATCGAGTGCGACTATCGAGGTAGAGATTCTTGAGATCGTTGCTTTCTTTTTATCTTGACTTTCCTCAAGACTTGACGAGGAACGCTCTCTTTTCCGACGAAGAACGCCGCAACTCCTTTCTTCGTTCACCGTGACAACGAAGGGGACGCCATCTCTTCTTCGGACAACCTTCGTCGGCAAACGAAGATCCGCCATCGTCGTGTCTCTTCGGGCATAGCACTTCGTCAACGGATTTGACGAACGACGACCGCGACGCCCGACTTCCGCGACGCCGTCTTCCGCGGATCGTAGACGATTCTTCGAATCTTAAAACCGAGGTAGGGGTTGTTGGTTCATTATTTCTTTATTCTTTTTCCTTGAACGTGGATCTCGCATGTCTAACTTGATGTTGATTATTTTAAGATGCGTTATTAATTTAACGTGAGGGGGGCCGGACCGCACGAACACGGCCGAACCCCCTCCAACGATCTTGTTTGTTCTTGCGGGTGGAAGCAAGAGGCGTGGTGCCGTCGCACCACGTGGTTGATCGTGCGTTTATTTTACGCAACGCCGTCGCGCGCACACCATGGAAGGAACATCAAGAACGCGACACCGTCGCGCCGCGTTGAAAGAAATTAACGTGTGGCGAAAGGGGCGCGGTGCCGTCGCACCGCGCCGGACGACGAACGCCGCGGCCGGTTCCGGGTCGCGGCGGGACGAGAAGACCGCGGCCGGTTCCGGGCCGCGGCGGGACGAGGAGACCGCGGCCGGTTCCGGGCCGCGGCGGAAGGAAAGACCGGCGGCCGGGCCGCCGGCGTCGGAAGCCGAAGGGGACCGGAAATTTCCGGTCCCGTTGGAGAAAACCGGCCGGCCGGCTGGCCGGCCGGAACCGGGGAATTAATTCCCCGACCAACTGGCAAAACCCCCCCTCTTAAAGAGGGGGGCGGTTTAAATTTAAAAGGGAGGGGGCCGGCTGCCCCCTCGGATCCGCACAAGCAGGCCCCCCTCATGTGAGGGGGGGCGGTTTAATTTAAAACGGCGCGGCATAGCCGTGCCGCCAGAAGGAAACAGCGGGGGAGTTTGTCCCCCCGCGTGCGGACACCCCGCGTGCGCAGCCCGTGCAGCGCCCCCCGCCGCCAGCGCGGCCCGCCGCGCCGCCGCCCGCCGCCGCCGCGCGCCGCCGCCGGCCACCGCGCCGCCGCCGTCCGCCGCCGCCGGCCGCCGCCGCCGGCCACCGCGCCGCCCAGGGGGGGGTCGGGCCGGGTCGGCCCGGACCCGGACCCCCCCGTTTCGAACCTGATTTGGTTTTTGGCTCATAACTTGAGCCTCGGACCTCCGAATGACGAACCGTCTGCGGCAACGCGATCCTTGGATCGAGACGGTCGTTTCGCTATATCGCACTCAAGGTTTCGGGTTACTTTGAGTTCGGCCGGGTTGGTTCGTTCACGAAACCAACCGGGCCTTCAGAGCGGAAACACTCATATCTTGAGCCACGAACGTCCGATTGACGCGCCATCAGTCGCGTTGTGTTCCTCCTAGTGAATCGGATCTTTTGGCATACTCCGCCCGAGGTTTGGACACAGGTGGAGTACGGTCGGGTTGGTTTTTCCTTAAAAACCAACCGGGCCCCGGAGACGAAAATGCCAATAACTCACAGACCGGGCGTCCGATTGACGCGCCGTCTGTTTCGTTGACTTCCTCTTGATGAGACGAAACTTTTGACATACTCCGCCCGAGTTTTGGTTACAGTCGGAGTATGGCCGGGTTGGATTGTACCCGAAATCCAACCGGGCCCCTGGAACGGGAAAGCTAATATCTTTCAGACAGGACGTCCGCTTGACGAACCGTCAGCGGCGTTGGTGGTTACGTTGAGTAACGGTCCCTTTGAGTATACCCTATGGGAGTTCGGGGTGCAGTTGAGATACAGCCGGGATTGGTTTCGCTCACGAAACCAACCGGGCCCCTGGGACGAAAAGGCTAATAACTCACAGACCGGGCGTCCGATCGGCGCGCCGTCTGTTGCGTTGAGACCCCTGTGACGAGACGGGCCTTTGAGACACTTCTTCGTGGAACCTTGTGATACTTGGAGTATCGACCAGTAGCTCGTGGAGCGGACCCGTGGTACTTGACAGTGGTGGTGCGCTTGGATGCAGCAGCAGACCCTTGGCGGTGGAGAGCTTAGTTGTAGCGGCGGACCCGCGATACTCTACTGAGTGTGTGCGCTTGGTTGTAGCGACAGACCTGCGACGGTGGAGACGAGCGTGCAGAGTACGGAGACCGTGTAGCCGGCTGAGACCTGACGACTGCTTGACCGACTCGACTTGGAGTGAGTCGATTAGCCCAGTGGACGGAGCGCCCGGTATTTGGCGGCAGACCCACGGCGGACGGAGCGCCTGGTAGTTGGCAGCAGACCCGCGGTACTCGACGGGAGGAGTACCTCAGCAGGCTATCTGGGTAGTGCCCGGTATTTGGCGACAGACCCTCAGCGGACGGAGCGCCCGGTAGTTGGCCGCAAACCCGCAGTACTCGACAGGAGGAGTACCTCAGCAGTCATAGGTTAGTGAGCAGTACCTCGGAGTCGTGATAGGACTACTACACACTTCAGAGACGGGGCTCTTCAGCAGTTACGGTTTCGATAATGAAAATCCTGGTTTGAGCTGAGACTTTTGACCCTGTGTTACTTTATGATTGAGATGGGTCACTTGCTAACTTTGGTATATGTATGGGCATATACCCGGGTAGTGGTTATCCGTCGATTTCACAATTCTTGTGTTTCCTCATGATTGAGATGGGTTACTTGATAACTTAGGTATATGTATGGGCAGATACCTAAGTAGAGTTTATCTGTTGAGATCTTCTTGTGTTTATCCTTGTTGGTTTTTGTGAGACCTTGAGGGTCTCGGGGTCCCTACTGAGTATCGTTATACTCACCCCTGCACGGGCTATGCCCGCACCTCGTTGTGTTGGTTGCAGACGACGGACAGTGCTGACAGAAGCCGAAGGTTCGAGGACTGGACGATACCTGGAGGTGGACTATACGACGAGGCGGTACCCGGAGGAGGACCACTGGGCGGAACATACTCGGAGCGGATGGCGGGACCCGAGGAGCAGAGGAGCTATCTGTACCCACCCTTCAGGTGGGATTTTCAGTGGACATCTCAACGTAGCAGCTTTACTTTTCAGTCGCTGTTTTTCCCTTTCGAGTTGTACTTTACAGTTGGGCTTGTATTTCCGACCCCTTTTACTTTTCAGTTCTTCTTTTTTTTGTACTTAGTGTTTTACTTCCGCTTGTACTCTGTGGTGCTTGTTTTCTTTATAAAGGCAATGCCTTCCCATTTATCGGGATTTTACGCCTTTGGTGCTAGTCGCCAGCCCCTGGCCTATGGAAGGCGGGCTTGGGGTAGTCACGGCACGGGTCCCGAGGACGGGTCGTGACAAATTGGTATCAGAGGAGTTCGGTTCTACCGCAGAACTTATAACTCTGACGTTTCTTTCTGTGAAGCAATAGTGTTGAGAGTACCGAGTGTGGTTTTCAGTTCAGGGAGTCCAGTGTTGGTGCGGGCGGCCGACGTATCCATACACCAGGACCCTGACAACTGATTTCCGACTTTGTGCACGAAAACACTGATTGCGTGTGTGTTTTCAAAGGTTTTTCCCCTTAAAACAGCTCAAACCAGGTCAGCTCACCAGGTATAATCGTTTGATCGTGTTACGTTGTTTCTTTCAGGATGTCTTTTCTCAGACGACCAGCTAGAGCCCGGAGGGATGAGCGTGCTGACAGTCTGTCGAGCGACGAGGCTTCGGTACAGGGCCCTCTTGCAGTTGGGCCACCGATGCCACCAGCCCCAGCAGTAGGCGATGCACGACGCTTGAGCGCGCTGCACGAGTTCCAGCGCCAGAGGCCACCCAGGTTCCGGGGAGAGACGGACCCGCAGGCGGCTGAGTTTTGGCTGGAGGCTGTGGTGAGAGTCTTCAGGCTAGTGGGGACGCCGGCAGACTTCATGGTGATCTTTGCTACCAGCCTCCTTCAGGCAGCAGCAGGTAGGTGGTGGAGCCACTTGTTTCAGTTTTGCGATGAGATGGACTTCGCTTGGGAAGACTTCGAGACCTTCTTCAGGGTGGAGTTTGTGCCAGTATCTCTACACCCCGAGCGTGTACAGGAGATTCTGCCTTTGCCGCGTGTTTTTCGATCAGAAGCCGAGTCATCTGTGGGCAGTAGACAGATGATGCAGAGGTCCAGGAGGACCAAACGAGCAGTTGGGCGATCTCGGGTTTTAGGACCGGTGGTGCGGGGCACCCGAGGTGGGGACAGAGCTAGCCGTGCAAGGAGCAGGTTGTGTTACTCATGCCGCGAAAAGGGACATCTGGCACGTGACTGTCCGACTCCCGATCCGCAGGCTTTGGGAGAGCCACCGAGATAGAGGCAGCGACAAATGCTTGAACAACAGTAAAGCAGGTGGACAGGGGAGGAACTAGTGGATACGTCTTTTGTACTTCTAGTTCCATGTTGATGTTGCTTTTATGTAGCGTCTTGTATTATGATCTGCAATAATAAAAGACGCATACTTTTGTGATGTTTTCTTTCCTGTCCTCTTTTGTGATGTTACTAAGAGGTTCCAGTTGACTGTTGACTTGACCCTCACTTGTGAGACATCTAATGGAGGAGACCAGTTACCACACACTGATGCCGACAGTGTGACTCAACCCTTGGAGGCGAGAGTAACGGTTGGATCTCTTAGTAGTAGCGTCGAGGCCTTACGACGTCATCCTTGGTATGGATTAATATCATCCATTTTAGGATTGACTGTTTTAGGCAATGAATGTGGTTCATCCAGGGGATGAGACCAGGTTTCTCTTTTCGGCAAAGAAGAAATCTTGCAGCTCTTGTGGGACCAGAGATGGTCCGGGCCACGTCAAAAGAGGTCCATGTCATCCAGGAGCGGGTCCTACATGGACGATCGATTCCTCTTGTGCGCAACAGATGGCGGCACGGGAATCTCCAGGAGAGCACTTGGGAGCGGGAGGCTCAGATGCGTGCTCAGTATCCTCTTTTGTTTCCCTAGTTTTTGATGTAACTTTACGGGGACGTAAAGCCCTGAGGTGGGAGTAATGTAAAGACCCGTAAAATTCAAGGGAAATTTTTTCTTAATTTTCTTTAGAATTTTACAAGAGCGCGGTTTCTGACGGCACCTGATTCCGAGGCCCGGAGTGCCCGGAATTAATTTCCGAAGTTTGGCTCGGGTACGTTCAGTGAACGAACGAGCGGGATTTTCTAACTTTTGATCCGGTGCTCGGAATTGAAATCTGAGGGCACCGATGAACTCGCAGCGCCGTTATTCGCTTAAAGAGACCTTTTCGGGAGTTGCGTTTGTTGCGGGTTGTAAGTTAGTTTTTGGGAGGTTTATAAAAAAGTTGAATAAAAAGTGTAATTCTTTTTATTTTACTTTTTGTAGGTTAACTCCTCTCAAAGGAGGTTGGAAGTGGGACCCACACCCACATAACCTCCCTTGGGAGGATTAAGTGTGGTGGGGCCCACACGAACCCCCCACCTTTTCAACTCCCCACTCTCCCTCTTAATGGTTTGACAAGTTAACTTATATTTAATTATACAATTCATGTATATTAAATAAGTGAGTTAATTTTTGAGTTATCCATTTTGAATTTCAAACCTTTGAAATTCTTTTTGTGAATAAAATAAGACTTTGTCTTATTTTGTTGGGTTAGAACTCTTAGTCACCTTGGGAGGATTTCTTGAGAGGATTTGAGAGCTTTCTCTTCTTCTTCAAACCTCAACGAAGAACGCGAAGAACGCCGTTCTTCAACGAAGAACTTCTTCCGCGACGGTTTTCCGCGACGAACGCCTTCAACAACGACTCTTCCTTCGACGTCAAAGGAATCGAGTGCGACTATCGAGGTAGAGATTCTTGAGATCGTTGCTTTCTTTTTATCTTGACTTTCCTCAAGACTTGACGAGGAACGCTCTCTTTTCCGACGAAGAACGCCGCAACTCCTTTCTTCGTTCACCGTGACAACGAAGGGGACGCCATCTCTTCTTCGGACAACCTTCGTCGGCAAACGAAGATCCGCCATCGTCGTGTCTCTTCGGGCATAGCACTTCGTCAACGGATTTGACGAACGACGACCGCGACGCCCGACTTCCGCGACGCCGTCTTCCGCGGATCGTAGACGATTCTTCGAATCTTAAAACCGAGGTAGGGGTTGTTGGTTCATTATTTCTTTATTCTTTTTCCTTGAACGTGGATCTCGCATGTCTAACTTGATGTTGATTATTTTAAGATGCGTTATTAATTTAACGTGAGGGGGGCCGGACCGCACGAACACGGCCGAACCCCCTCCAACGATCTTGTTTGTTCTTGCGGGTGGAAGCAAGAGGCGTGGTGCCGTCGCACCACGTGGTTGATCGTGCGTTTATTTTACGCAACGCCGTCGCGCGCACACCATGGAAGGAACATCAAGAACGCGACACCGTCGCGCCGCGTTGAAAGAAATTAACGTGTGGCGAAAGGGGCGCGGTGCCGTCGCACCGCGCCGGACGACGAACGCCGCGGCCGGTTCCGGGTCGCGGCGGGACGAGAAGACCGCGGCCGGTTCCGGGCCGCGGCGGGACGAGGAGACCGCGGCCGGTTCCGGGCCGCGGCGGAAGGAAAGACCGGCGGCCGGGCCGCCGGCGTCGGAAGCCGAAGGGGACCGGAAATTTCCGGTCCCGTTGGAGAAAACTGGCCGGCCGGCTGGCCGGCCGGAACCGGGGAATTAATTCCCCGACCAACTGGCAAAACCCCCCCTCTTAAAGAGGGGGGCGGTTTAAATTTAAAAGGGAGGGGGCCGGCTGCCCCCTCGGATCCGCACAAGCAGGCCCCCCTCATGTGAGGGGGGGCGGTTTAATTTAAAACGGCGCGGCATAGCCGTGCCGCCAGAAGGAAACAGCGGGGGAGTTTGTCCCCCCGTGTGCGGACACCCCGCGTGCGCAGCCCGTGCAGCGCCCCCCGCCGCCAGCGCGGCCCGCCGCGCCGCCGCCCGCCGCCGCCGCGCGCCGCCGCCGGCCACCGCGCCGCCGCCGTCCGCCGCCGCCGGCCGCCGCCGCCGGCCACCGCGCCGCCCAGGGGGGGGTCGGGCCGGGTCGGCCCGGACCCGGACCCCCCCGTTTCGAACCTGATTTGGTTTTTGGCTCATAACTTGAGCCTCGGACCTCCGAATGACGAACCGTCTGCGGCAACGCGATCCTTGGATCGAGACGGTCGTTTCGCTATATCGCACTCAAGGTTTCGGGTTACTTTGAGTTCGGCCGGGTTGGTTCGTTCACGAAACCAACCGGGCCTTCAGAGCGGAAACACTCATATCTTGAGCCACGAACGTCCGATTGACGCGCCATCAGTCGTGTTGTGTTCCTCCTAGTGAATCGGATCTTTTGGCATACTCCGCCCGAGGTTTGGACACAGGTGGAGTACGGTCGGGTTGGTTTTTCCTTAAAAACCAACCGGGCCCCGGAGACGAAAATGCCAATAACTCACAGACCGGGCGTCCGATTGACGCGCCGTCTGTTTCGTTGACTTCCTCTTGATGAGACGAAACTTTTGACATACTCCGCCCGAGTTTTGGTTACAGTCGGAGTATGGCCGGGTTGGATTGTACCCGAAATCCAACCGGGCCCCTGGAACGGGAAAGCTAATATCTTTCAGACAGGACGTCCGCTTGACGAACCGTCAGCGGCGTTGGTGGTTACGTTGAGTAACGGTCCCTTTGAGTATACCCTATGGGAGTTCGGGGTGCAGTTGAGATACAGCCGGGATTGGTTTCGCTCACGAAACCAACCGGGCCCCTGGGACGAAAAGGCTAATAACTCACAGACCGGGCGTCCGATCGACGCGCCGTCTGTTGCGTTGAGACCCCTGTGACGAGACGGGCCTTTGAGACACTTCTTCGTGGAACCTTGTGATACTTGGAGTATCGACCAGTAGCTCGTGGAGCGGACCCGTGGTACTTGACAGTGGTGGTGCGCTTGGATGCAGCAGCAGACCCTTGGCGGTGGAGAGCTTAGTTGTAGCGGCGGACCCGCGATACTCTACTGAGTGTGTGCGCTTGGTTGTAGCGACAGACCTGCGACGGTGGAGACGAGCGTGCAGAGTACGGAGACCGTGTAGCCGGCTGAGACCTGACGACTGCTTGACCGACTCGACTTGGAGTGAGTCGATTAGCCCAGTGGACGGAGCGCCCGGTATTTGGCGGCAGACCCACGGCGGATGGAGCGCCTGGTAGTTGGCAGCAGACCCGCGGTACTCGACGGGAGGAGTACCTCAGCAGGCTATCTGGGTAGTGCCCGGTATTTGGCGACAGACCCTCAGCGGACGGAGCGCCCGGTAGTTGGCCGCAAACCCGCAGTACTCGACAGGAGGAGTACCTCAGCAGTCATAGGTTAGTGAGCAGTACCTCGGAGTCGTGATAGGACTACTACACACTTCAGAGACGGGGCTCTTCAGCAGTTACGGTTTCGATAATGAAAATCCTGGTTTGAGCTGAGACTTTTGACCCTGTGTTACTTTATGATTGATATGGGTCACTTGCTAACTTTGGTATATGTATGGGCATATACCCGGGTAGTGGTTATCCGTCGATTTCACAATTCTTGTGTTTCCTCATGATTGAGATGGGTTACTTGATAACTTAGGTATATGTATGGGCAGATACCTAAGTAGAGTTTATCTGTTGAGATCTTCTTGTGTTTATCCTTGTTGGTTTTTGTGAGACCTTGAGGGTCTCGGGGTCCCTACTGAGTATCGTTATACTCACCCCTGCACGGGCTATGCCCGCACCTCGTTGTGTTGGTTGCAGACGACGGACAGTGCTGACAGAAGCCGAAGGTTCGAGGACTGGACGATACCTGGAGGTGGACTATACGACGAGGCGGTACCCGGAGGAGGACCATTGGGCGGAACATACTCGGAGCGGATGGCGGGACCCGAGGAGCAGAGGAGCTATCTGTACCCACCCTTCAGGTGGGATTTTCAGTGGACATCTCAACGTAGCAGCTTTACTTTTCAGTCGCTGTTTTTCCCTTTCGAGTTGTACTTTACAGTTGGGCTTGTATTTCCGGCCCCTTTTACTTTTCAGTTCTTCTTTTTTTGTACTTAGTGTTTTACTTCCGCTTGTACTCTGTGGTGCTTGTTTTCTTTATAAAGGCAATGCCTTCCCATTTATCGGGATTTTACGCCTTTGGTGCTAGTCGCCAGCCCCTGGCCTATGGAAGGCGGGCTTGGGGTAGTCACGGCACGGGTCCCGAGGACGGGTCGTGACATGGACATATATTAAGTTAATATATTTATAGAAGTAAAAATATAAACATGAAAAAATATATTAACCGGATAGAAATGAGAAATTAATAAAAACAATTGATATGCATAATAATTTTTCATTAACGAGATTAATTAGAAACATTATAGATTGATTTATAATTATGATACAGAAATTTTTAATGATTTTTTTGTTATATGAATTAATTTTAACAAGTTATTTTAGAAAATAATATTTTACAATTTAAATAAATTTTTATAAACATTAGGTCATGATTATTTGAAATTTGCTACTATGAAGTTATAAATTATTTTGAAAATATGAATTTTAGGATATATTTAAAATACATATAAGTTATGTATATATTTTTAATTTTTGTAAACATATACTTCATAAGAAATATAAAATAATAACACAATATAATTAAAAAATCATCATTAATTTAAATGTAGTATATTTTATTCTGAAATTGAAACTATTATAAATTGTTTTATAGAATTATGATGTTTTAAAATATATTAAATAAAATATACTAATAATTCTATTTTATGTTTTTAGAAAATCAATATTATATGATATATTCTGTGAAATTAAATTTTGGTATATATTTTCCAATAATTATTAAATTTATATTAGAAAAGTGATGAAAAATATTATTCAAATAACATAAGCCAGTGGGGATCGAAAAAATGAGGATAAGACCTCCTAATTTAGGTTTTGTATATTAAGGGGGGCTAGAAGTGGAATGGTTACTGTGATAATGATTTGAATATGGGATATGTTTTGATCACTAAAGGGAAATTGAACATGAGCGATTAGATTTTTGGAGTCTTTGGAAGATGCCGATTTGAGTGGACATGAGGTCTCGAATTCTCGAACACTAGAGAGGATAAAATGATCAAGGGGTCAATCATGGAATGTCTTTGGGTGGTGATGATGGTTTTTGACCATTTAAAATGGTTTAGAACAACATCAGGGTTAGAACACCAATGATGGAGATATATTTGAAAGAATATTGAGGAAACTGGTTGTGAGATAACTATCATTTTCATACTGGTTCATGATTTACTAATATATGAGGTATGTGTTTGTGAATTTATTTTATGATTTCTAGATATGGCTATGTAGTACCTTGTTTTGGTTGGTATTTTGTATTTTCATCATCCCATATTTCACGATTTTGACCTACGTCTTGATACATTGATGTGTCACAATGTATCTTAAACAACGAATTAAATTACATAGTGTGATTATATTTCTTTTTAATTTTGATTCCTAGGTTCTAAATTAATGAAAAAAATATTATTATGCATGTCATCTAGCTAACAGTCCAATCATGATTCATCTTTCTCTTCATATTATAATGATGTTGAATCAATGGTAGGTTTTTTGAGACAATGATCAATTTGATTAGCAAATCACACCTTCTTCATTAGAGGGATCAGTAAATATAGTTAAATATTTACAGACCAATTATTTATTTTGAATGGTATATATATGTATCTATGTCTGGAGAGGTGACTGGAGGAATAGTATTTGGTTTGGTGAGTGAAACTAAAAGGAGAGGGTCATAGATCTTATTTTCATTATTTACAATCCAAGATAAATGAAATAAAATATGAGATAAATAAAGGATTATGATGATAAAATAAAAAAAATCAATTTCCTTCACAATTTTTAAAATCAAAATTTCAAGGGAGTTAATTTTTGTGAAATATTATTATATTATTATATGATTTCATTTAATGGGAACACTTATTTTTTAGTTATTTATTACAAAAAATTATATTAAACTACATGAGTTAATTTTTTACAAATGGAATGCTATGATAATATGATTTCATTTATACTAGAAAATTATTATTTAATAAAACAAAAAATATCTTAACTACAATATATCTTTTTTGTATACATGTATAAAAATGCAATGATTTGATTCCATAATTATTAATATATTTTTTTGTCTTAAAAAAATAGTTTATGTTTTCATAAAACCCCTTTCCATTGATGGGATATTCAATTTTTAATAATAGGTATTTATATTATTTTTATTTGAAAAAATTCCTCCATAGTAAAATTAAATTATTTTTTACAAAAAAATAAAACATAATGTCTTCTTTATATATAAATTTTAAACCTATTCATAAAAGGTATTTTATTTTATTATACATATTATAAGTTATCATTTTATCTATTATATAATCTTATTTGTTTACGCATGAAACTCATGATAATAGATATGAAAATCATCTATAATTCATAACATTTCATGCATTTTTAATACATGAATTTGATTAACATGAATGAGTCAATTTTTATGTTCACTGAGAGTATTTATTTATTTTTGGAAGGTAGAATTATAGTAAACATCGAAGGATTTATTGGAAAATGAGATTCTACCAAGCTTGGTATTTATTAAATTATTTACTTCTTTGAGAATGATAAAATTTATTTTTGGAAGAATTTTTAATGGGTTATTTATGTGAATGATAGATCTTCCAGAAAAGTTTTTGTTAAAATTAAATTTGGCTCTATCATATCAAATGATAAAATTTTGAATGGGGAGTGAAAACAAGATCTCAACAGTATATTTTCCAACCAATGATACTCCTAAGTGGCTATAAGAGTTTGTAAGATTTTCCATGTATCATTTTAACCCATAAAATTTTATTATTTCATATTAATTACAAAAAAATTATATTTATTTTCGAATATTATTATTTTTAAATCAATTGAATTTTTTTAGTATTTATAATTTTTTTATATATCATATGTTTATATTTGATATAAAATCTTAATGATTTTTTAAATATGTATCTATGAAATTATTTTTCACTTATTTTAAAATCACTCACTAGGAGATTTTATGCACATCCCATGTTTTAGAAAAAAATCACATCACTTTTTATAAATTATAAGACATATGGATTGGTTAATGCATATATCACATGTGAACTAAAATAGTTATTTAAAAAAAATTCTAATACTATGATAATTTTTAAGGTTGTGCCTATTTTACTTGAACCTGTACCGAAAAGGACCATTGATGTATAATGTACTTTGTAATTTTTAGTTATATTTAATAAAAACACATATCATGTTTTTAGAAATCAATAAGAAATTGAGAGTTTGGGACATTAGAGTTGGTATCATAATTACTTCCAAAACATATTTTTCGTTTATGAGTTTTCATTTAAATTAATTATAGGTGATTAAATATTCATTTGAACTCATTGATAGATAAGTAGCCTAAAAATATATAATTACTGTCCATCTATTTTTCTTAATTATAAATAAAAAAATTCATAATTTACATATGTCTAAAAAACGTGTAGTGAGGGTTCAATTGTTTAATGGGGGAGAATATAACATCACATAAATATATTCGTTTCTTTTTAAATAAATATTTTAATAAATTGATTGAATTTATATTTAAAATAATATGTATTGGGATTATATGTTTTAGATGATACCTTTCTATAATAAATATAAATATTCGATATGAAATACATAAAAAAAGTGAATAATTTTAAAATTTAAACCAGAATGAATATATTATCCCAAAAAAATTGAAAATAAATGGATTTGAATAATATTTTATCCTTAAGGAAATTAATTAAAATATTTTTCAATTCATATATAAATATAACACCTATATTCTTTTTGATTTTTTATGCAATATAAATTAGTTTTTATAATTAAATTTAAAAAATAATGTCTTACAATTATAACCAAATTTTATAAATATGTTGTTATGGTAATTCAACATATGATATTATGATGTTATAGATTATTTTAAAAATAACTAATTTGTGTATGTAATTTATATAAATATATAAATATAGTTTCTATTTTGAAATTTAGTATAAATATACCTTATAAAAAATATATAACAATAACATAATATAAATTTAATTCTATGATTATTTTAAATGAATTTTAATTTTTTATTAAAATATAATAGTTATATAGTGTATAATAATGATATAAAATTTTAAAAAATAAGAATACTAATGTTAAGATAATTCTATAATTAATTTTTAGAAAATAAAAATTATATGAGATATGTTAATAAACGAAATTTGTTATAAATATATATTGATTATGATTAAATATAAATAATGAGAATGATATAAAATATATTATTCAAATAAGATGAGGTAGTGGGGCTTTAGAATTTGAGGGTTTGACCTCATAATTTAGTTTTTCAACCTCAAGATGAACCTGAAGTGGAAATGCGATCTTGGTAGAGTATTTATTATGGGTGAGATTTTTATCCACAACAGGAAATCAAACATGAGGGCATGGATTTATAGAGAGTGAGTGAGATTGAGGTTTGAGTGTAGTTGTGGTCTCACATACTCAATAACCATTGAGGATCTGATGCCTACGAGGATTGATCATAGAAACAGATCAATTACTAATGAGAATTTTCATTTACAACCAGAGCGTTCGAGAGACCATAAACAGTAGAACACTAAAAATAGATATATATTAGCAAAAATATGGAAAAAACTGGTTTCTATATTTCAATAATATTTCTACTTTTTTCGATTTACAGTTCATTGAGGTGGTTTTTGTGAATTTATTCTAAGGTGTGTAAATATTTTTTAGTAGTACCTTATTTTTGTTGTCATTCTAGATTTTCATTATACTTTTTTCATGATGTTTATTATTAAATTTTTGTCATAAAAGAAACAATACTTTTCAAAAAAATTGGTTGTATATTTAATTTCATGATTAAAATCGAAAAAACATTAGTGCATCTCATGTCAACAAAATCTACAACCTAGTTTTTTATTCATTGATGCATTAAAAAGATACCAAATCATTCAATTAAATTAAAAATAGTGACTTTGTTTGTTTTTAATTCATATTCAAACACTATTATTTGAAGAAAAATATATATTTAACCATGTCGGAAAGCTTATGGTCCAATTATTAATCATCCTCATATACATCTCTTAATTACAATGAAACAATGAAATCCATTTTTAGATGGTGATCTATTTTAGCATCCACACAAACCTTATACTATGGTATTACAAATAAATTTATATAAGTATTTTCGCATATGTTATTTATTTTGATATGTATACATATGTGTTTGAGTCTATTGGGGACTTGATAAGTAGATGATTTAGTTATGCAATGCATACTATAAGAAGAGGATCGTAGATATATTTTCATTTTTTCCATTACGGGATAAATGGGAAAAAGTAAGAGGGATATAGAAAGATATTTAAAGATAAAAAAATAGGATTAAAAAATGTTTCCTTCATGTTTTTCAAAATCAATTTCATAATGGAGTTAATTTATAGTTGAATTATTCAATGATATTTTTATTTAATTTAAGGGGAAAAAATATTTTTCTATTCATTATTTCTTAAAATGATATTTTAGTAAGGGGTTTTGTTTTATTTAAAAATAATTCTATGATTTTTAGATTTTATTTATGGGTAAAATTATTTTTTTTAAAAAAAAATATTCCATTTACTCAAAATAATTATTATTTTTATATAATCAATAATTTAAGGATTTTATTTCTAAATTATTATAGTATATTTATTGTTTTCAAAAACAATACTATGATTTGATGTAAAAAATCATCTCGTAAGGGGAGTTTCTATTTTCTGAAATTGGGATATTTATTTTTTAAAATGCAATTATTTTTTTTAAAAATTTAGTCATTTAAAAAAAATATTTTTTGTTTTCATTTTTTACTCTTTAATAAAGGGTATATAATATTATTTTAGTTATAAAAGATATCATTTTATATGTTAAAATCTCTTATATGACCATTCATGACATTCCTTATATTATATATGGATATAATCTACAATTGATTACAATTATTGAATATTTTGTATGATAATTTGAATAATTTAAATTATTCTATGTTAATACACATTGAATGTACATTTTTAATTTGGAAATGAGGATTTCTCCAAAACATCAATGGATTTAATCAATAATGTGATTATACCAAGCTTAGTTGTTAATAAATTATTTTGTTCATTTAGAATGATTCATGTTGTTTTTGAAATGGTTTTTAATGGGTTACTTATGAGAACGACGGTAACAGGTCTGAATTTTTTATTTATTATTTTTTGGTATTATAGGATTCATTTCGATACTCATAGTTAAGAAAACATGATATTTTGAGTCCCGATGTTCTTAGAACAAATGTTTGAAAAATATTAATATAATTTATACCACATACAATAATTTTTCCTGATAAAGTTGAATAACACCTAAACGGGTTATCAGATTAAAAATATGAGGGCACAATAGGGTTCAGAATGGATGATTTACTGTAGGTGAAACTTAACATTAATTGGCCTCGGTCATTTGGGAATAATCTATCATATACATAGTAGGAATAATATAATTTAATAAAAATTAATATTTTTAACATTCATTAAAATGAACGTTACGTTAGAATTCAAGGGTTAGTTGAATAACCCTTAAATCTGCTAGAAAGAAATTGGTCAGATATTTAGAGAATCCATTTCTATGAAAGATGATGATTCAACAATCATTATTAATTATTGACAGATCTAAACATTATATTGAGTGTTTTTTGTTAATTTATATCCTTTCTGTAATCTTGGGTGAAGACGAGTTAATTCAACCAAAAGAACAGATTCGCATGTCATAAATATATTTTAATTGGAAAGATTTTGTATGTTATTTTCATTGATCTTACCTCATTGATAATCCTTCTAGGATAATGAACCATGGCCAAATGAACAATAGCCGAGGTTCATTCATCCCTTTTGTGAATTATGGATTTTGGATCCCTCTGTTCTTCATGTTGTTCATCATTAGAGCCCTGTGGTTCCTAGCTCAACATTATCGGGAGGTTTAAAACTCTATCAGACCCCAGGATTTGCGGTGAATAGACATCTGAGGATGTATCATTTTTGAATGGGACCCAATGATCTTGGATATATTATATTTATCATTTTCTGGAATTAGACGATGCAGACAGGTCTACAGAAGGGACAACTGGTGTCGGCTGTGGTATAGGGCGTAGTGCAGCGGATGAGGGCACTGGATGTGGGGGGCAGACATAGAGTAGTGAGGGGATGTAGGGGTGGATTCATATTAGCAGTGGAAATGAATTTGGGTAGGAAAGGAGGGTCGTGTCAGATTGGGGGGTTTGGTCAGACCTGTGGCCCGGGCCCGGTGAGGTGGGCCCTAAAAGAATTCAGATCAGACCTGGGATGGATCCGGGGTAATTTGGGTTTTTCCCTGTTGCAGTCGAATATAGACTTCAACTGTGTGGTGAATTTAAACATTTTTTGATGTTAAATGTATAGATTTTGTAGGTGTAATTAACGTGTGGTGTGGTCGACCATGCAGTATGGGGTGGTCAACTGTGTAGTGTGGTCAACTATGAGGCGATGTGGCATGGGGAGCTGCTGTAGGTGAAATTACTACAAGGCCATCCTACGAGGGGTTTACCATGGAAGTCTAACATAACATCTAATAATGAATGGTAGGTGGAATTACAGTGATAGTAAGTCCATAGGTTTTCCATTCGCATGGTAGGCGGATCAACTACAACAGTCGACAACAACAGTCATCCATAGTGGTAGGTCTGCATGCCACACATAGTTATGCTGGTAGTGTAGAGACCCAAGCATTATGTTCATGGATATTACATTTATATTGCAGAATAATTAATACATGACACAAAAAGACACTCAATGACCATATTAGTTTAGTATCTTTGGAATATTGGAACATAGTCTTCTAATCATGGTGAATGATACTCAACATCTCCCATAAATATCTTTACTTTTTTTCCTACCTAAAACCATTATTTATATCATGGGGATAATAAAACATAAAAAGGGTGAGATCAAATGCACATTAAGGGTAAACATGGATATAATAAAATAAACCATAATCATTTTAACATAAAAACATGAACATCAAGTTTAAACTTCAAAATAAGGAGTCAAGAAAGAAATCTTGGTAGTATGTAAGGAATGAGTCATAATGGAACATTGTACATGATAGAATAGCATTGGTATAAAACATGAAATTGTTGAAAACTAATAAAAACATAATAAAATTTCCATATTATCCAAGGCATTGCTTCAAAAAAACATCATAATGGACAAAGTCCATTACTGAACTGAGTATACATGTCGTTCCAGCCATGTATTATTGATCCTTATTTACTTGGTGTTCTGTCATTATATTACTAAATCAGATTTTCATGCAGTTCTAGTAATTTATATCTCATGAGATATAACTATTTACCCAATTCATTATAGGGAGATATACGTACCACCCATCCCATAAAGATATCCTTCTACATGTTCCACAAAACATAAAAACATTCATCATATCATAAAACACGAAATAAAATGGGATTCTTAAACATAATTTCATCCTAACATAACATATATAAGATAAACGGATTTCTTATAAATAATTCCATCATAAACACAATTAAATTAATAATTGGGATATAAGAAAAACCCTATGTCATTTTATATGGAATATAATTTTTATAATAAACTTGAGCTTAATTCATGGAAAAAATTTCCTTTCTTCTTTTAAAACGTTTTATTTTCTCAAAATGTTGTGAAATTTTAAAAGATAAGAATTTCATCAAAAAAAATCTTTTAATATTGTAGAGTATGCTTTATGAAAATAAGGTGTCATATAACTATAAAAATCAAGTTATTATGTATAAGATAAGAAAACAGTCTCCTAGTACTTTTACTGGAAAAGTCAAAAAGTACCTCGTATAGTAAACAAATGAATAATTCCTTCCATACCATGTAGTAAAAGTAAAAAATGGGTTAAAATGAATTAAAAATACATATAAGAATAGTAAAAATTTAAAGAAAACTTTTTTAGAAAACATGTACATGGATGATAAATATAATCCCAGTAAATATTTATGTTTAAAAAATCTCAATAAAAATGAGATTGTAAAATTTTCACATACCTATGTTCCGATTTCATCCATATGTGTTTGAATCTCTTGTACAGTTTGTTTAAAAATATTATTAACCTTCAATAAAACCATAATAATATTTATGATATCATATATGATTCACTAACAACATTATTTTACCCAGTCATTTGTCAATTCCATGATAAAACAACATTTTGTGTAATAATCATTTTATTTATTGTACGTGTTTTGAATTGTTATTCTTGATATTATTACTTATTTCATGATTATATTAATTGTATAATTTAAAACATGATTTATATATCACATATATTCAATAAATATATAAATATATATATGTAATGTAGATAAATGAAGTGAAATACACCGTTTATGGAGACGATACGTCGTATGTATGAATGAACAAAATTTTCATTTCTTATTGAATTAAATGTAATTATGTAAATTACATATATATTTATATACATAAATATAGTATAATTATTTTTTCATATATTTCATTATTATTTATTATATATATTTTATAAATATTCTTGAATGATTAACATGGAGAATGAATCTCATCGCGTCGTAGAGAATGAATCTCGTCGATTTATGGAGACAGTAAGCCATATGTACACACGAGTGACGATATCATTGCAATAACTTTTAAATGGTATTGATGTGGAAGGTGTATAATATCTCAAAATTAATATCATTTTTTAATAATTTTATATATTTATTATTTCTATAATAATATGCATCAATGTAGCGTGGTGGTGAAAAACAGATTTCACCAAGGCGTGGAGACGGTAAGTGGTATGTACGCATGCGTGGTGATTTCGTTTTTCATTGGATGGATAGAAGGTGAAATATGGAATATTTATACATTAATAAAATACTAGTATATTAGTGATACTTAGGTAATTACATTATAATGAAATAACTAATGAATATGATATAGAAGAAGAAATAAATTTCAAATAATCTGAAGATGATATTACCTCTTTCTCGATGTGCCTCCTTTATTTTTTTTTCATAATAAACTAGATATGGTATTTTTTGAAGAAAATAATCTCAAAAAAGTATCTTGATAATTTGAGAAGATAAATTGGTAGGGTTGGGCCAAACATGAAGGATAAAAATAGAGTGAATAGAAGAATGATGAGGTTCCCTTATTTAATAGATGAGGGGCACATTAAGAAACTCTCAAAATAATAATTTATTATAAATTAATTTTTGATTAAGAATAGTCTAAAATTTATTTAATTCGATGATATGATGATATTGGTTCGAATACCCATCATGTGAATGTTTTTTGACATGTTTTGAATATTTTTTTATCCATATCTTTATTATTTAACCCTTGTTTTACCCTTTATAACTTTAAGGTGATAACATGTTATTTACACATTGTGGGTTACATTAATTACCATATCTTTTCAAATGAACCAAAATAGTTATTTGTGACATATTTAAAGTTATTTTCATGACCCGTCCTCGGGACCCGTTCCATGACTACCCCAAGCCCGCCTCTCATAGGCCAGGGGCTAGCGACTAGCACCAAAGGCGTAAATCCCTATAAAAAGGGAAGGCATTGCCTTTAAGTAAGAAAACAAACACCACAGAGTACGCAAGATGAAGTAAACTCTTAGAAAAAAGTGTACAAATACAAGTGTTGGAAAATTAAATGGTCCATAATACAAATCCAACTGATGTAAAGTACAACTGAAAATATAGTACAACAGTAGAAAAGTAAAGTAGCAACTCTGAGTCGTCCTCTGGTAATCCCACCTGAAGGGTGGGTACAGATAGTCCCCTCTACTCCTCGGCTAGAGCTTTCCGCTCAGAGTACGTCTCGTCCAGTGATCCACTTCCATGTACCGTCTAGCTCCATGAACTCCCACCTAGATTAGCGTTGTCTGTCTTCTGCATCCAACAGAACGAAGTGCAGGAATAGCTCGTGCATGGGTGAGTATACACTACTCAGTAGGGACCCCGAGACCCCTGAACTTCTCCCAGAATCCACGAAGGATAATCCACAAAGTAAAGATTCAATCACAAAGTTACAACCAAATCTTCTTAGGTATATGCCCATACATATACCTAAGTCACCAATTCCAGTTCGGCTCCAACATCAGAGACCAAGTTCGATCTTGTCCACACAGGATAGAAAAATCAAATCCACACAGGATAACACAACCCAATCCACACAGGATAGAAAAATAATCATATCGAAGATATTGATTGAAAGTCAAGACTCAGCTCACACAGGTATACTTCTTTGTAAGGCGATAGAGATTATCATATGTATCCACTGATTCATCTAATCTGTCAGACCCACACATGATACAAGACCAGCTAAGCTGTCGGACCTACAAATGATACAAGACCAACTACTCTGCCGGACCCACGTAGGATACAAGTACATAGTCAAATACTGCCGGACCCACGTATGATACAATAACAGTAGTACTCCCGGACCCACACAGGATACAAGAACAGTAGTAATCACCGTCGAACCCATGGAGGATTTCAGTACGGTCGTCGTCATCGTCGCAGTCGTAGTGAGCTCTAGGGATCCCGCACACAGCATGCTCGATTCCGGGAGGGTCCGCTCCACGAGCCAATGGAGCCAATACATCAACTGACACAAATTATGGAGTTGATGTATCCCAAATATCTGTCTCGTCAATAGGAACCCAACATGACAGACGACACGTCAATCGGATGCCCGGTCTGAGAGTTATTGGCTTTTTCGTCCTAGGGGCCCGATTAGTTTTTAAGTCAAAACGAACCTGACCATACTCCAACTACGTCCAAACCATGATAGGAGTAATCTAAAAGAACCTTCTCACTATGTGAAATCCAACAAATTCAACGACACATCAATCGGACGTCCGGAGCTCAAGTTATAAGTGTTTCCGCTCCGAAGGCCCGATTGGTTTCGTGTTTGATCAAACCCGGACTTACCCAAAGATCTCTGAAACCTAGATTGTAATATACCGAAATGACCGTCTCGATCCAAGGACCTCCATGCAACTAACGGTGCGTCTATCAGAGGTTCGTAGCCCAATATATGTGTGTTTGAACAGATTTGTCCGAAAACATGGGGTTTGGGCCCGGTCCGACCCGGCCCAACACCCCCTGGGTCGGCATGAACCGGGTCAACCCGACCCGGATCCGGGTATGGCCCGGTTGGGCGCGGCCCGGCCTAGCTGGTGCGCCCCGTCCTGGCACGGGGGTCCGGCCCGACGCGTGTGGTCTGGCCTGGACGCCCACGTGTTGAGCGGGTGCAGGGGGGGTGGGGGGCTGCCCCCCTTGATTGTAAATGGCCGGCCATTTATGGGCGGCCTAAATTGGGCCGCCGGACCCGGGGGATCCCGCCTCCACCTGGCGCCAGTGGCCGGCTCAGCCGGCCAATTCTCTGAACCGTCGTCGTGGGACCTACCAGTCCTGCCTCCTAGAGCGCTGGTTTCCATAATGCTTGGCTGCCCTTTACTGCACCGCCGCAGCCGACGGCCATAGCGCGACTGCACCGGTCCCTTCCACCGCGGCCCTCCATGGTTCTCTTGCGCCGCGCCCCTACGGCTTGGCCCGTTCTTGGCCGCGGGTTCCTTCAGCTTCACCGGCTTGGCGCGACAGGACCACACACTTTCATCGTGATTTACCTCATTCCCGCGTGGTGCCGTTGCACCGCGCCGCCTCTGTTCCAAGCCAAAAGATATTAAACAACAAAAGGGGAGGAGGTTCGGCCGTGTTCGTGCGGTCCAACCTCCTCCGTTATTTTGATAACAGGCGTCCAAAGAACTAATGGAGTACGTTAATTAATTCCGAATGTAAAATCAACCCCTACCTTGAAGAAGTTCGTAGAAGCTAGTGTCATGGAAAATGGTGTTGTGGGAGGAAGATCCATATACGTCGATGGAGATCGTCCGAGGAGGAAGCGGTGTCTCCCTTTCTTAAACGTGGAGAGAAGATGGAATGGCGTACGTCCAAGAAGGGAACATCGTCACACACCAGCTGCAGAGAGAATAAGAGATGACTCATCGATCTCTCCTTGCGGTGACGACATTCTTCGTTGAAGTCTTGGCATTCTTCACGTTCTTCAAACCTAGAGTATTCTCTCCCAAAGTTCTCTCACAACAAAACCAAACCCCAAATAAAATAAGGTTCATCCTTATTTTAATAACCCATGACATGAATTCCAAAATATTCAAAAATTCAAACTCTCAATTAAATTAATTGAATTTCTTTAATCAAACAATTTAATGTGAGAGTTGACCAGCATTAAGGTGGGGAAGAGGATGAGTTACAAAATAAATTCTAGAGGTGGGTTTAATGGGGTGTTAGAGAAATTGTAGGAGGTGGGGGCTCGTGTGGGCCCACCCCAACTTCCTCGCAACATTCTTTCCCATAACACTTAAACATCAGTGGTGCAACATAAATATATTTGTAAAACAACTATATTTTTATTCTTCACATTTTTAACAACTCCTCCCATGCAAACGCACCTTCGAAAAAGGTGTTCTTAAGAAATTTCTGGAGCTGCGGTTTTATCGCTGAACTCATATTTTTATTCCGAGCACCGGTTCAAAAGTTCTGAAAACTCGCTCATTCGTTCACTGAACGTACTTGAGCTAAACTTTGGAAAATTATTCCGGGCACACCGGGCCCCAGAATCAGGTGCCGTCAAAAACTGCGTACTCGTAAAATCCCAAAGAAATTAGGAAAAAAATTTCCTTGAAATTTTCAGGTCTTTACAGTTATAATAAAAATTTGGCCAAAGTTTATATTTTTATTAATTTAATATCATTTGTTAAACGATTTGATGTTTTTATTTTTGAATTCTGTCAACTGTGTACACTATTCGTACATGTCTTTTTAAAAAAAATTCATAACAACCATGTTCCTTCAAACCAAAGGAAGTAAATCATCCCTAATATGTCTATGTAATCTGGAAAAGTTGTGGATGGCATAAAAATTTTCAATTTAAATTTATATTAATATTTATAAATTAATTTATTTGGGTCAATCATTAATGATGTAAACACTACATCATAATTGTGTTATAAATAATTTTATTTATTTAGTGTCTAAAAATACTAAATAAAATACCATGATTTAGGAAATCTTTTTATAATTATAATTAATATATATATATATATATTTCAGTTATATAACCCTCTATTAAATCCATTTTAGTAAAATATTTATGTTTAGGTTCTAATTAGATTTACATTAAATGAATTATTATAATATGACATTTTCAAATCCATGTGAATACATGGGGGCCCAAAATCTACCCAAAGATGCCCATGGTAAAAAATATCTCACCCAATAGGATTATGACCTGTGTCTGGGTAGTTTAATATTATTATAATATTTTTATACCATTATTTATAAAATTTACCCTTTAACCATGGTAAATAAAATAATTACTGATGTTACTATTCATAATGTCCAAAAAGGTAGCTATATAGACAATATTATCATTTTAATTCAAAATATGGAGTCCATTTTTAGAAATCTAAAGCACAGAAGTTGCAGAAATTAATTGAAAATTTATTCCCATTGTCAAAACCAAAAAGCATGTTTTTAAGAAGTTATAATTAGCAAAAGATAGAAATGTGTTTATGTCTAATTTAAAAGTGAAATTATTTCAAATGATGAAAATTGGATTAAATGATAAAAATAAAATCCAATTACACTATAAAACCAACTAATATGTTAAAATATCCATATAAATAAATTTTCTGAAAAGTTAGTTTAGAATTAAAATTTAGTATTTTCACTATTCATTAAAATTTGAATTTTATCAGAAAAATACAAAAAAAATTAAAAAACAAAACTTTTATGTCCCGCTTCTAAATAATTAGATTATTTTTTGAAATTTCAATTATAAACGATTCAAAATCAAGATTTAAAATTTGTTCACAATCAAAAGATGGTAACGATGCATTTTTTAAAAAATACTCTTCTTATCAGAAAAAATTATTTTGTTCTCAAATCATGTTATAAATAATGTGTAAGATGAATGATAATGTTAAAAAAAATTCCAAAATTTGGTTAATATTATTCATAATTTCTAGTTTCTATCCTATTAAAAAATAATATTTTAATAATATATCATTGTTAAGTAAAAATCAATATCGCGTACAATGCAAGCTATCGAGGGTGGTCACACTTGCGTGCAATAGAATCCAAGTCAGTGTTGCATGTAGTGAATGTTTCTATTGGTGTTGTGTTTAACATAAATAAAACTTAGTTCATTTATACATTGAAAAAAATATGTTCTCAGAGTTGCGTGAAATGAATTTTATCAATGGAACATGAAATTGTGTGCAACACAAGCCTAGAATCGTGTTGCATATACTGAATGATACTACAATGTTGTGTATTGTTCTTGGTAATCATTGTGTAGGAAAAAACAAAAGTCATAAAATCTATTAAAAGAATATACCTCATAAAATCTTAGGATGTTACACTCTACCCCCTTGAAAGTTAATTTCTACCTCGAAAATCATCTGGGTTATAAATGGTTTTTTACTAGAATGTTATATTCATGGATTCCTACATCGTAAAAAGAGAAACTAAAACATCATTTTAGAAGGAATGATTGAAACTAAAGGATACCCAATGTGTCTCACCACTGGGTTTCCACATAAGAGAACATAGGTGGTACATGAAAACATGTATATGGATGAGAAATATAACCTTTAATTTTTTGGGGATAGTGTTATGGAATAAGGCTTAAAGAAAATTGAGTACATGAAATCCATAATTCTATGAAAATTTATAGGACCATCTTATTAATCAAATAAGAAGGTAGTAGGATATAATTTTTTTTCATGATCCTTCTTATAAATTTGATGAATTTTTTCATGATAATAGATACTTACTTGATTTCAGTACCATTTATCATTCCCTAATCAATTTACCATTCATCTATTTTTTAAGAAATAAAGTTGAATTTTAAATTCCTGAAGTGTTAGAATATCAAGATATATAATGATGGGACATTCAATTTTTATCAACAAAATGATTAGAATAGGTTATCAAATATTCATAATTCCACCTTCTATTGAGATAATACATTAATCAATGAATCATAAACCCGAATATAAAAAATATTATCCATAAATTAATAACATTACAATCCTTCCAAAAACCGAAAATATAATACTTTAGAAAGAGGTGAACTGAATCAACTTAAAATTTTTCTCCAATATCAAATTTGGTAGTCCTTGGTTGTCGCATTCCAAACATGTGAATACCTTAATCCTATATTCTCATGGAACATGATAATAAGAAGAATTTCTGTAGAACCATAGTGAATACATGAATTCTATTAAAATTTACTCTTTTCACATTCAAAAAATACCGAAAATTCTATATACTCAAACAATGATATAAATATGTCCTTATATCAGTTGTGAGTTCCATAATACTATCAAACAACTCATTATCTCTTTATCCCATCATTATTCATATATCATGTGTTTTCTGAATATAATATCATAAGACATTACATAGTTACCAGTACTGTAAAACATATACAGTCAAATACTTTAGGAAAAAATAGTTTAACATTTCTAATATGTTATTTATTCCATATTACCATAAATTATTCTTAATATAAAATCCTTACACTATCTTCTAAAATAATTAACAGAGCTTCATCATTTTATTCCTCAACACTTCATTCATCTCATATAACATTTGTAGTCTCCTTATCCTCATCAACAAAAATTCTACCCATACGACCATGTTGATTATTTTCATGAGATTTTCCCTTAGGTAATCGATTTACAAATTGGCCTTTCATTCCACATTTAAAACATTAAACTGTTGATGATGTCTTAGTAATACCCTTATCCTTGTCCATTATGTTAATAAAACCTTTTCCTTTGCAATTACTCAGTCTATGTCCTTAATTTCCACACCCGAATCATCATCCAGTTCCTTTGAAAACATTATCTTTGAGTCTTCTTCCCACATGATTTACATGTTGAAAATTGAAGGTTCTTTCCTCTATGATCACTATGAAACTCCTAATTTCTCATATTAGCTACTTCCAAAAACAAACCTATGTCGATATTATTGATCATATTATGAGATTGATAATTAGTCATAATAATGAATTATATCCTTCAAACTCCTATTTCATTTGTTTTCTGATGTAAAATATCATTCAATTGTTCTTTATATTCTTTATAAATATGAATCCTCCTGTTCTTGGCCCTTTTCTAAAACCTAAAAAGAATAGTGTGGGAGGAAAAAATCATACTTGTAAAATAATAATATCATGGGGGATTATTTTCAATCTCTAAAATCATAGGTCTAATCCTATAATATTTTGGATAATTACCACAATTCTGGGACTGTAAACTATAGTTATACATAACATTAATGACATCCCAATACATACCTGATAAATATTTCTATGGATCTCACTATTGTTTTGGCATTATAGTTTCCAAAGTTTAACTAAACCATCACTCAGATACCAACTGTTGAGACCCATTCTTAGTATACATGTATATTACATTTATTTCAAAAAATAATTAATAAATTACAAAAAAATACACCCAAGGACTGTATTAGTTTAGTGTATTTGGAAACTCAAAACATAATATTCTAATCATGGTGAATGATCTTCAAAATATCCCATAAATGACTTCCCCTTTATTGAGACCAAAATAATGTCTTTATATTCTAGGGAATAATAAACATAAAAACTGTGATATCAAATACTCACTATGTGTAAACCTAGAGAAAATAAAACAATCCAAAAACATTTGAACATAAAAACATGAACATAAATTATTAAAATAAAAATCATGAGTCATGAAGTAAATCATGGAAATACGTAAGGCAATGATCATAAAGGAACATTAACAATGATAGAATAACATTGGCTTAAAACATGTAATTGTAGAAAACCAATAAGAACATAATATGATTTCCATAGTATCTAATGCATTGTTTCAAAGACAATCAAATTGGACAAAGTCCATTACTGAACCAGGTTTACTTGTCATTCCAACCAAGTATTACTGAACTAGATTTACATGCCATTCAAGCCCTATATTTCTAAACCATATTTATTTCTATTCCATTAATATATATCTAATGAGATTTAAATCAATACCCAATTATTGGAGGGAGATATAGGTCCAACCCTTCTCATAATGAAGTCATTTTAGCAAGTGACACAAAACATAAAAACAGTCCCCATAGCATAACCCATGAAATAAAATGGGTTTCTTAAACATCATTTAATAATAATATAACCCATATAAGATAAATGGATTCCAGAAAAATAATTCCATCATAAAAACAATATAATTTATAGTATGGATATAAAAAAACATTATGTCATCATAGATGGAAAATAATGTTGATAAAACACTTGTGCTTAATTCCTAAGGAAAATATCATTTCTTAATTAAAAACATTTTCTTTTCCCTAAATTTCATGTAATTTAAAGAGAAAATAATTTAGATGAAAATAAAAATGAAATATAATAGAGGGGTCTTCATGTAAATATGGTTTCATGAATCCATAAAAATCTATTTTTGTCGTATAATATAAAAAACATTCTCCACGTACTTTTACCGGAAAAGTCAAAAATAACCTCATATAGTAAACAAAAGAATGATTCCTTCCATACCATGTTGTAATAGTTAAAAGTGGGTAAAAATGACTTTAAAAATACATATATGAATATTAAAAATTGTATGAATTTTTTTTAGAATTCATGGACATGGTTTTCAAATATAACACTAGTACATACTTAGGTATAAACAATCTCGAATAAAAATGTAATTGCAAAATTATCCCTTACCTTAGGTCCAATTTCATTCATATGTCTGTAAAACTCTATTACAGCATGTTTAATAATATTATTAACTTTTAATATAACCATAATAAAAATTGTGATAACATATATGATTCACTTACGACATCATATTACCTGTTCATTGGTCAATTCTTTGTTAAAGCAACATTTTGGGTAATAATTTTTTCATATATCATACGTGTTGTGAATTGTTAATCTGGATATTATAACTTATTTCATGATTAAATAAATTCTATAATGTAAAACATGATTTATATATCACATATAATCAGTATATAAATACATATAATATTTAGATAAATGAAATGTAATACACCGTTAATGGAGACGGTAGGCCGTACGTACGGATGAACATTGATTTCGTTTCCTTATTGAATTGAATTGAAGTAAGTAAATGAAATATATATATACCCATAAATCATATATAATTATTATGTCATATATTTCAATATTTTTTGTATATATAATTTATAACAATTCATGAATGGTTAATGTGGAGAATGAATCCATCACGTCCTGGAGACAGTAAGTCATGCGTACGTACGGGCGACAATATCGTTCCCATAATTGTAGAATGGTATTAAAGTGGATGGTGTATAATATCTAAAAATTAGTATCATCATATAATAATCATATATATTACTTATTTCTATCATTATACTGTTCCAATTAGGGTGGTGGTGAAAAACAAATTACAACACGGCGTGGAGACGGTAAGCCTTATGTACGCATAAGTGGTGATTTCATTTTTCTTATGATAGATAGAAGGTGAAATTTTTTTGTTTCATATTTATAATAACATATCAGTATATGACCGATACTTATGTGATTACTTTATAATGAAACATAAAAATAATATGAAGTATAAAATTAATGAAACTTAAAAGAAATAGAAAAAGAGATCACCACTTCCTCGACGTGGCTCCATTAAATTTACTCATAGGGAACTAAAGTTGGTCTTTGGAGAAGACCAGAATCACTAGAATGTAACAAAAGAAGTTTATAAGATAGATGGGAATGTTTTGTACTGTCTTGAAGTCTAAAAATAGAGTTAACAGGAGAGGGAGAAGGTTCCCTTATATAATAGAGGAGGGGGAACTTTTGGAAACTCTCAAAATATTAATTTATTATAAATTAAAATTAGATTAAAAATGGTCGAGAAATTATTTAATTCAATGATAATATGATTTTGGTTTGAATAACCATCATCCCGTAACTTTTTGAAATGTTTTTAATGTTTTTTTATCCCTATATTATTTTTTGAATAATTATTTTACTCATTCTATCCTTATAGTGATATCATGTTATTTAGACATTGCTTATTACTTTAATTACTGTTGACCTCACCTGTTTTGATAATCCAAATTATGTTTTCACATACTTTGATAATCCCAAAAAATGTGTATCTATATATTAATTATTTCAATGTATGATCAAGTTGATAATTATATTAAAATAATCTTTGAAATATGTTAATTAATGTTTATCTATGTTTATATGACTTTTGAAATAATTCTAACTCAATAGGATGTGTTTTTCATAAAACAGATAATTGTTAAGTCACTAATATGACTATAGCTACTGATATAAATAAAATAATCTACTGGTACATAGTCTATCGATAGACATAGTCACTAATAAGCTATGGTCACTGATATGAAGAGCTACCGGTATATAAAAGTCCACCAGTAATCACATGCCACTAATAGATCAAGTCCACCGATACAGAGAGCTACCAATAGGAGATGATCTACCGATAGAACAAGTCTACCGATAGAACAAGTATACTGATGTACACTTCACTAGTACAAAATGGAGCTACCGATATACACAAGCTACCGATACAATGTTCACTGATACAGATAGTCACTGATACACCGTGCTACTGATACAAGCAAGTTACTGCTAGAACAAATAAGCTATAAATAGAAGGAGTCACCGGTACATAGAGCTACCGATACATGAAGTAACATCTACTGATACAAGGAGCTACTGGTATAAGGACAAATAGCTACCAATAGAAGGTCACTGCAATATAAAGTCCCCCACTACTGACAGAAGGCTACTAATGAAAGACTGACTACTCAAACTCTACTTTTATCAATATTATTTATTTATTAAGCAATGGTCATATTTCATGATTTTAATGCATCAATGTTATTTAATGTGGGTTGTTGGCATGTCAGGGAATCATACCTAGCACACATAAAAGGAAATCATTCCCATTACTGGAGCTGAAATCTATAAAATTAAGGACAATGACTGGGCACAAAAAGATAAGTAGAAAAATATTTGTACGAAGAGTACACAAAACCGGAAAAATAATGTTGTAAAGTGGTGCACACAAGAAAACTAATTCAATACTCCATGATCACTGGACATACACAAATCCATCCATTCTGAAGGATAACACAAGTTGCACCATAGTCAAGGAGTGAAGAACATAAACGAAAGCTCTTAATTCACTCAAGCTGATCAAACTGAACTTTAAGAACATGACCCTCTGTTTTTCAGACAAAAACCAGAGAAGGACTCAGAAGCATTTATTATTAATCAAAAGAGTCTTGATCTGCACTTAAAATCACTAGATCTTTCTAAAACTCATATATACTCTCTCAGTGATTCTTTTATTTACATTTTTATCAGTGTGGATACTCTGTACATTTTATACACACACTGTCTCCTGAGCTAAGCTGGAGGATTTCTAAATCCTCACAAAAACCATATATAGATCTCTTGTATCCCACTGTGGATAGTGGTAGAGGTTAAGTAAGACTTGGACAGCCTGTGTGTTGTTGTTTTATTTTTCCCACGAAGAAATGTGGTAGAGTTCTTAGTATCTGGATAGACTTTTCACTGTTGTTTTCCCCAATCCAGGATGTGGATCAAATTTATATAAATATTTTGAGAGGACTAAGTCTCGGCTTGAGACTGAACCTCTTGGTTACATCTGATGTGCATCGTTTATTAAGTAGAAATTATACTATATATATTTTATATTCCACTACATATTACTTTGAAATAAAATTTGTTTTATGGTTACTTTAATAGTTAAAATAGTAAGTGTTTATACTTATTTTGAACTAGTAAGTTAGTTTCAAAAGTTAATTTAATCCTCTGCTTAAAATAACTGAGACCTAACAAATCTCTGAGAAACTAAATGAACATTTACAATCTGTATAAATTCACTTCATTTTAACTTGTTTTTAAATAGGTGTATTTTAATATTTATATTTTTAACAGAAATTTTAATTGGAACTCAATTCACCCCCCTCTTGAGTATCCACTCCGACCAATATTTGGTATAAGAGGTTTTGTTTTGTTTATCAATGTTTTTAAAATACTCTGTTTTTCAACTGTGATTTTAGTTTTATCTTAAAGATCATAAATTTCTGTTAGTTCTAAATTTTATATCTCTAAATATTTTTTCTAAAATCTAGCTATGGATAATAGACTAGAAGGTGGTTCTACCAACATGCCACCCTTCTTTAATAGTACAAATTATGACCAGTGGAAGCTTAAAATGAAAATTCACTTAGAGAGTATAGGGTTTGATATCTATACTGATATAGAGACTCAATATAAAATTCCAAAATCAGAAAGAACTACTTGGGATGATCTTACTATGACTGCATAAAATAATAATTGTAAAACTACGAATGACCTATATTGTGCTCTAGGAGATGAAGAGTTTAATAGAACATCTGCTTGCGAAACTGCATATAAAATTTGGGACACTTTGGCGGTTTCCCATGAGAGAACAACCAATGTCAAATACATGAGGCTGAATACCTATACTATTAAATATGATAATTTTAAAATGAATCCTGATGAGCCTATTTCTGATATGTATCTTAGTTTCAATGAGATTTTCAACACTATGAGCTCTCTTAGAAAAGTTGTTCCTGCAAAAGAACAGATTATGAGAATACTAAGATGTTTTCCGGAAATATGGAGTTTCACATCTATCTGCATAAGAGAATCATGTTATATAAGTTCACTACCTTTTAAGGATTTAATTGGTAATATTATGATATATGAGAAAGAACTCAGGGTGAATAAGGAAGAAGATGATTAACCGAAAAGGAAGTCAGTGACATTTAAGTTTAATGCCTCAAGAAGAAAGGATAAAGAGAAAGTTCACAAAAAAACTGAAAGCTCAATAAGTGAAAGTTCAGAATCTGATAGTGATGATGAGATGGCTCAAATAGCCAAGATGATTCAAGAAGTTCTACAGGAAGAAGAAATTCTTCAGAAAATCTAATTACAAAGGAAAATATGATAAAAATGGTCATTGGAAGAAGGACTAGAAGAGCCCTAATAAAGGTGATGAGATTATCTTCAATGATTGCAAAAGGAAAGGACATGAAAAAGTAGACTATCCCAAATTGATGTTCAAAAAGAAATATGACTACAAGGACAATAAGTACAAGAATGATATGAATTCTACCTGGAGTGCTTCAGCAGACCGCACAAGTGAATCTGATGTTTCTGACTCTGAATAGAGGTGAGCTAACATGTGTTTTATGACAAACACATATGAGGTATCACTGGACACTCCTTCTTTAAATTCATACTATTCTAGAGATGATTCTGATTCTGATTCTGAATATGAAAACATGTATAGTGCAGAATTATTTTAATATTGTTATATGCTAGAAGAGAACTGTAATGAACTTAAGGACATGTATAAAGATTTAAAGAAACATTAAGGTTTATCTAGAACTGATAAATATGACCTTGAGATTGAAAAGGAAGACAATGCTCAACTCTTAAAAGAAAATACTGAACTAAAATTGTCTAATGATCTATTAAGGATTTAGAAAAATTCCCAAATGGAAAAGATACTCTCAACCAAATTCTAGGAAAACAAGTGGCACCAAATTATACTACTGTAATAGGCTATCAGCCTGGGAAGAGACAGTTTACTTAAACACGATTCATTTCCAAATATAGACAGAATGCTGCTAGTTTCAGTTCTGTAAATTCATATGCCTCAACTAGTTATTCACATTGTTATAGATCAAAAAAAAATTTCATTTCAAAATCAAAAAATTCTGTAAATTATATGAGACCCATAATAAAAATTTGGGTTCTTAAAGCTTTACATTCTAACCTTTCTGGACCTAAGATAATATGGTTTCCAAAATCATTTTTCCATCTAAATCTATTTTTTAAGAAACATGCTTAAAGAGTTCCTGTAGGAAAACATGGTACATTTATAGTGGATGTTTAATGAACATTTCTGGATATTACTCAAGCTTTAAAAGATTAATCAAAATTGATGGATGCCTTGTCACATTTGTTGATAACACTAAAGGAAAGATCATAGGCCTAGGCAAGATTGGTAACACTGATTCAATTTTAATTTCCAATGTTTTAATTTTTGATGGACTTAAATATAATATGTTGAGTATTTCTCAGTAATGTGATGATGGTATTAATGTTAAATTTAAAAATGATTCTTGTAATGTTTTTATTTCCAAAAATATTTTATTATTTTCTACATTAAGAAATGAAAATGTTTATGGTGTTTAATTTAATTCTTTAGCTAAACAAAATGTTACGTGTTTAAATGCATTTCATAAAAATCCAGGCTATGAAACAGAATATTACGAAACTTCAGTATACATTCCCTTAGAAAACTGACTAGGAAAAAAATAGTTAGAGGCCTACCCAAACAAGAGTTTCCAAACGAAAAAGTGTGCAATCCCTGTCAAAAGTGAAAGAAACATAAATTCTCATTTAAATCAATCAAAGAAGGTTCAACTTCTCAACCTCTCGATTTGGTTCACATGGATTTGTTTGGACCTTCTAGAGTTTCTAGTTTAAATGGGAAGCACTATGTCTATATCCAAGTAGATGTCTTCTAGATATACATGGGTATGCTTCGTAGATCACAAAAGTGAATATTGTTCTTAATTTTTTAAATACTCTATGTCTGCAGAGAACCTTAGTGGACTTAAGATTAAGAATGTGAGAAGTGATGATGGACGTGAGTTTGAAAATCATGATTTTGAATCTTACTCCTCACACAATGGATATAATCATAATTTTTCTACTCCTAGAACACCTCTATAGAATGGTGTAGTAGAAAGAAGAAATAGAACCCTTCAAGAGATTGCAAGAACAATGCTTAATGAATATGACCTGCCTATTTATTTTTGGGCTGAAGCTGTAAATACAGCTTGTTATATTATAAATAAAGTCTTAATTAGACCCGTTCTCAAGAATACCCCTTATGAGTTGTGGAATAAAAAGGAACCTAAAGTTATTTACATTAGAGTTTTTGGTTTCAATGTCTTTATTCTCAATACAAAGGATAATCTTGACAAGTTTTCACCCAAAAGTGATGAAGAAATTTGTCTCTGTTATTCATTAACTAGTAAATGCTATAGAATCTTTAATAAAAGAACCAATTGTGTGGAAAATCTGTTCACATAATTTTTGATGGAACTGATCCACATGAACCAAAGTCTTCTCTTGAAAATTGTGAAGAAGATTTATCTATTCTGAACTTTAATGATAAAACTAAAAAACCTGCTGTAAAAACATCATGTTTTGGACATATTCTAGAATTTTCATCTATTGAACCTGAACTTAGAGAAGACCCTGAAATTTCTAGTCCTACCTTTACTAGATCAACTAGGATTCCAATGAATTATCCTATGGATGCTGTTTTTGGTAATCTCGATAGAGGAACACAGACTAGAGATTCTCTAAGAAACCAGGTTGAACATCATGCTTTTCATTCACATCTAGAACCTAAAAATGTCAATTTTTCAATCAATGATGAATTTTGGGTAATGGCTATGCAAGAAGAACACAATCAATATGAATGAAACAAAGTCTTGGAATTAGTTGAATGACCCAAGGACACTTTGAAAATAGGCACTAAATGGGTTTTTAGAAACAAAGTTGATGAGTCTGTAAATATATTTAGAAACAATGCTAGGCTAGTTTTACAAGGATATTGTCAAGAAGTAGGTATAGACTATTAGTAAACCTTTGCTCCTATAGCTAGATTAGAGGGTATTAAGATTCTACTTTCCTATGATGCCCATATGAATTTCAAGTTATATCAAATTTATTTCAAATGTGATTTTCTAAATGGTTTTATAATTGAAGATGTTTTTATTGAACAACCACCTAGATTTACTAATCCTAATTTTCAAAATCAAGCTTTCAAGCTATCCAAAGCTTTATATGGTTTGAAAAAAGATCCAAGATCTTTGAATGATAGACTTAGCGATTTTATTATTTGAAAAGATTTTACTAAAGGGATTGCTGATCCAATACTTTTTATAAAACGAATTTCTAAAGATGAATTGATAGTACAAATCTATGTTGATGATATTATTTCTGTATCTTCTAAACATTCTTTATGTACTGGCTTTTCAAAAAGTATGTAAAATGAATTTGAAATTAGTTTAATGGGAGAACTCATATATTTTTATAGATTTCATGTTTTTTAAAATGAAAATGGTATTATTTTCAATAAAGGTAAATATAAAAAGGATCTTTTAAAACGTTTTGTCTTGGATAATATTAAATAAATTGATACTCCTATGAGTACTATCTATAAATTGGATGCAGATGAAACTGGGAAACCATTGGATCAAACCAACTATAGAGGTATGATTGGAAGCTTACTTTACCTTACTACCAGTCGACCAGATATTATGTTATGTGTATGTATGTGTGCAAGATTTCAAGCTAATCCAAAAGAATCTCATTTACTTGCAGTTAAAAGATTTTTAAGTTTCTTAAACACATTGTAAATTTAGGTTTGTTTAACCCAAAAGGACAATCTTTTGAATTTATGAGTAATTCCGATGTTGACTTTATTGGTTGAAAGTTGGATAGAAAAAGCACATCTGGAACATGTCATTTTCTACGTAAGAATTAGTATCCTGGTGTAGTAAAAAGTAGAATTATGTAGCTCTGTCCACTGCCGAACCAGAATATGTAGCTGCTGGTAGTTGCTGTGCACAAATTCTGTGGATGAAACACACTATTTTGGAATATGGATAGGATTTTAAGCATGTATCTATTAACTGTGATACACCGGTACCATTAACATTTCAACAAATCATGTGTCTCACTCTAGGACCAAACACATTGATGTAAGCCACCATTTCTTGAGCGATCATGACCAAAAAGGTGATATTACTCTTGAATATATATGTACTGAACATCAATTAGCTTACATTTTCACCAAACCTTTAAGTTCGGAACAGTTAAGTTACATTGCACATGAGTTAGGAATGATAAACCTCACCGATGTGATACCTGACCGATAAACCTCACCGATGTGATACCTCACTAATGTACCTCACCGATGTGAAACCTCACTAATGTACCTCACCGATGTGATACCTCACTGATAAACCTCACCGGTAAACCTCACTAATAGGAATTCTCACCGATATACCCTACCAATATGTATGCGCTGTTTTAAACATCTGTCTGCCGCCAGAATCTGTATCGTTTATACTTTACTTTTTATATTTTAATTATTCATGATTCTTAAATGGAAAAACTAAGTCTTAATCACTTCTTGATCCACCTCAACCCTTTTACCCTCAATCCTTATCTCCCGAATCTCTCAAAAACCCTAAGTTCCTCGAACCATAGATGGAAAAAACCAAACTCCCTACTGTCAGAGATGACATTGATGAGCCGAATGCGAATAAGTAGAAGACTGAGCTAGAAGCAAGTGGCGGTGTTGGTAGAATAAGGTCGGGAATGAGACCAGTGAACCCTCGTTTACAAAATAGAGTTATTGTGATTGAAAAAGAGCTATGCATGGAATGGTTGTTTCCCAATAAATCGTTAGTTCTAGAGGTACTGAAAGATCAGAAGTGGGAAGATTGCTTTTCAAACAACAATGGACCCTACTATCCGAAACTGGTGAAACAGTTCTATGTGTTTGTAAGCTTAGAGAAATCAGAAGATGACAACCAAATGATTTCTCTTATAAATGGAAAGGAAATATCTTTTTCATCTGTTGAGTGGGCCGAATGCCTGAAGGTTCCAAACAAAGGTGTGTCTAGATATTTCTTGAAATCAGTACAATCTATAAGTGACATATTTGATTATGAGATTTCCTTAGAGGAAGTCACCGGTAGTTGGAAGCAGAGACAGGTGGAGGATGCTGAAATGGATGGAGAGAACAGATTTCTGGTCAAGTTTGTTCAGCATGTTTTAATTCCATGAAGAGGGGACTTAGTGAATTTAAGATATCAGGATAGCAATCTGTTACATCTTTTGAGACAAGGTGTGAAAGTTAATATGTGTAGGCTTCTAATGACTCAAATGGAGGATATGATTAGACCAAAGTCGAAAACAAATGCCTTATTATATGCCATGTTTATCTCAGTGATGATCAAAGTGAAAGGGGTAGTTGAGTCTCAAGACAAGACAGTGGTAGAAAAGAATAATTTCTATATCACAAGTACTATTTGCAAATACATGAAAATAAACTGGAATCCATGGAGAATAGAGTGGGTTAATGATGATAAGAAACTATATGATAAGTTCAATGATGATACTAATGAATAGGAGACTTCTATGGGTGATGGAAGGAATCCAAACATACCCCCAAGTCCTATTTCTGAAATTATATCTTCAGAAAAGGAAACTTTTTTAGAAGAAGAAACACCTGCTATTGAGGAAGACCAGCCAGCCCCTGAGAATGAAGAAGAAAGAGAGAATGAATCTGAAGCCTCTGATTCTGTCTGATTAAGTCTGATTCCATTGATTGGAAGCTCAGTTGTGCCTGTTAAAGATGTAATTGGTGAGATGGAAGGACCTGTGCCTATTCCTGAGGAACCTCTTGCTATTGCAGATATGGAGTTGATTGTATAATATTCTTATGAGGAAGAAAGAATTGTCGAGAATGTTATTGTTGTACAATAGAAGGAACCTGTTGAAGGGGAGCATTAAATCAAGTTTGGAAGAGTTTTAGTGGAAGTGGAAATTGAGGATTGGGCAGAAGACCCAGTTTTGTGGTTTGTGGATTGGATTATCCATATTCTGATAATGAGACATCCCTCTATAGACCAAAAATAAATTATAATATTCAGACTAAGTTGTTACTTGAAGATTTGGTCTGAATGCATGATCTTGATAAGATCAAGTCTGATCTAAAAATCAGTTTGGTGGAAGAAATAAGGAAAATGGAAACTTCACGAGTGTCATCTATTCAATCAATTATGAATTACTCTGTGGCCAGTATAGTATCTGAATGATCACCTATTGTGGTTATACCTGCTGATATAATCACCAGGGCTGAACATGAATCCTTAAAGAATGAGCTGAAAGAGTCTTTTAGTTCCTCTGTAGCCGAGTTAATTCACTGCTTTGTTGAAGAGATGAGCAATTTGGAAAAGTTCTTTGAACGCCATATTGGTTGTAATGTCTCTACCTTTGTGCCAGAGATAGTTTATGAAGTTACAGCCTGCCAGAATTAGATGTCTAGCCTGCCAGAGGATGTTGAAGTTGTAAATAAATCTTCATATCTTTATAATCTTATATGAGTTCTAGATCCCAAAAATATAAATATTTATCTTATGTCAAAATTGTTGTGCGCCAGATGGTATCAGTCTTTGAGGGATTTAAAACCTCCAAGAATGATCATGTTATCACCCAAGATTCTCAAGTGAAAAATCTTATCAGTGGGTTGACCAAATACTTCAAGGAAATAGTGACCTTCTATATTAGTCATCTTGCCTCCAGACCTTCAATAGAAATGAATCATATTCGAGCTTTGATTAAGGAGGAGCTTGGTTCAGCATCAACCAGTGGCTCTGTGGACTCATCCGATCTATGAAAAGTGGTAACTTCTACTAGCGATACCAATAGAGATATAATGAATATAGTCCAATACAATATGAGAGAAGATTATTCCTCTCAGAAAGAAGTGAAAGACAAGGTAGATTCTTATTTCCAAAGGTTTTACACCAAGAATCAGCTCAATAATCATTTCAAGCTTATGTTAGAAAACATGAAGCTGCCTCTAGTCAATCAAGCCTTTAGGGAGCATGTAAGCAAGCTAAGGGAACTGAATCCATCCTTGGACAAATTCATGGAAAAAAGGATGATTTCATTTCTTCCATCGAAATAGGATGAGGAATAATTATGGATTTCAGAATTATCTTATTGGCTTTTCTTCATGTCGATGCTAGACGAGTTATTATACCTCCAACATCACCTGGATCTGCCGATAATACTTCCCTTGATCAACTGACTCTAGCCCAAGATATCAGAAGCCTTACTCCTACGATCACTCAGAGAAATACATAGTACATGCCAAGAACAGTTTCAGTAGCTCATCCACCTCTGATCATCTCTATAGTTTCTAAGCCTTCACCTGCATCTACCTCCCCTGAATCTTCTTCTGATCCCAAGGAGAAATCTCATGATGAGTTTTTGGATTTATCACTGGATATGATTTTTTTTATAGGAATCACCTATATTTATCTTTGTATATCTTTTTGTATTTCTTTGTATCTGTTTGATTCAAAAAATAAAATTGATCCTAATATCTTTTACCATCTGTTACTTCTCTTATCATGTGTTTTTCTTCTTATTCCACTTATTGATTATCACAAAGGGGGTGAAATCTATGGGAAACATATATGGGATATGAAAAAGTGGAGATATACTATCTTTCATGAGATTAATTCATTTTCCTCTGATCTATATGTTTATTTTTATCTTGGCTACATATGCTTTATAATAAATTGTTTTCACTCGTACAATTTCATCTAATGCACTATCCTATGATACATTACTAATTATACTGGGATTATAATTTCACAAGTGGTGATTATAAAAAAGGGGGAGATTGTTGACCTCACCTGTTTTGATAATCCCAATTATGCTTTCACATACTTTGATAAAACCAAACAATGTGTATCTATATATTAATTCTATCAATCTATGATCCAGTTGATAATTATATTAAAATTATCATTGAAATATGTTAATAAATGTTTATCTATGTTTATATGACTTTTGAAATAATTCTAACTCAATCGAATGTGTTTTACATAAAACAGATAAGTGTTAAGTCACTGATATTCCTATAGCTACTCATATAGACCAACAGCTCTACCGGTACTAAGTCTACCAATAGACATAGTCACCGATAAGCTAAGGTCACCGATATGTAGAGCTACCTGAACGTATAAGTCCACCGGTAAGCACATGACACTGATAGATCAAGTCCACCGATACAGAGAGCTACCAATATGAGCTGAGCTACTGAGAGAACAAGTCTACCGATAGAACAAGTATACTGATAGAACAAGTCTACCAATATACACTTCACTAGTAAATAAAGGAGCTACCGATATTCAAAATCTAACAATACAATGTTCATCAATACAGACAGTCACTGATACACTGAGCTACCGATATAAGCGAGTTACTGCTAGAACAAACAAGCTACCGATAGAAGGAGTAACAGGTATATAGAGCTTCTGATACATAGAGTAACAACTACTGATACACGGAGCTACTGATACAAGGAAAAATAGCTACCGATAGAAGGCCACTTCTACATAAAGTCCTCCACTACCGATAGATGACTACTGATTAATGACTGACCAGTAAAACTCTACTTTTGTCAATATTATTTATTTATTAAGATAACAGTCATATTTGATGATTTTAATACAATCAATTTTATTTAATGTGGGTTGTTGGCATGTCAGGGAATCGTACCTAGTACCCATGAAAAGGTAACCATTCTCTTTACTGGAGCTAAAAGCTATAAAAGGAAGGAAAAATACCAGGCACAAAAAGAGAAGTAGAAAAATAGTTGTACGATGAGTACACATAATGGGGAAAAGAATGTTATAAAGTGGTGCACAGGAAAAGACAACTTCCATAATCGAAGATCACTAGACATACGCGAAGCCATACATTCTTATGGAGAACACAAGCTGCACCTTAGTCAAGGAGTGAAGAACTACAACTGAATCTCTTCATGCACTCAAGATGATCAAACTGATCATGAAGAAAACGACCGTCTATTTTTCAGACAAAAACAGAGAATGACTATGAAGCATTTCTGATTAATCAAAAGAGTCCAGAGTTGTACTTCAAATCACTAGTGCTTTTTAAAACTCATATCTACTCTCTCAGTGATTATTTTATTTACATTTTGATCAGTGTGGATACTCTGTACTTTTTATACACACACTGTCTCCGGAACTAAGCTGGATGATTTCTAAATCCTCACACAAAACTTCTATAGATCTATCGTATCCCATTGTGGATAATGGTAGTGGTCAAGTAAGACCTGGACAACCTGTGTGTTGTTGTTTTTTTCCCATGAAGAACTGTGGTAGAGGTCTCAATACCTGGACAGTCTTTGCACTGTTCTATACCCCGATCCAGGGTGTGGATCAAATTTATATAAATTGATTGAGAGGACTATGTCTCGGACTTAGACTGAACCTCTTGGTTACATCTGTTGTGCATCTTTGATTATGTTTAAATTATACTACTTATATTTTATATTCTGCTGCTAATTACTTTGAAATACAATTTCTCTTAAAGATATTTTGATAGTTAAATTTGCAAGTGTTTATACATATTGTGAACTAGTAGGTTGTTTTCAAAAGTTAATTTAATCCTATGATTAAAATAACTAAGACCTAATAAATCTTTGAGAAACTAATTGAACTTTTAAAATCATTATAAATTCATTATAGTTTTACTTGTTTTTAAATAATGGGAATTTTAATATAAATATTTTTAATAGAAATTTTAATTGGAACTCAATTCACCCCCCTCATGAGTATCCACTCTGACCAACAATTACCATATCATGTCAAATGACCAAAAAAGTAATTTATGACATATTTTGTGTTATATTATCCATTTTTATGAATCATATTAATTTTAAGAATTTAATATCTTTTAACAAACAATACAATTTTTTATGTTATGAAATAAGTCAATTTTAGACCCTATTCAAACTTGACTTTTTTAAAAAATTCATAAAGACCTAATTCCATCATAACAATGGCGTTAACTCAACCCTAGTATGTTTATGTCATCCTGAAAATTGGTTTGTGGCATAAATATGTTATATTAAAATTATTTAAATATTTATAAATTTCTTTATTTGAATCTTTCATTAATGTGGTAATCATTACACAATAATTGTGTCATAATTAAATTTATTTATTTTGTGTCTAAAAATTATAAATAAAAAAATAATGTCAGAAATATTTTTAGCATTCTATTGAAAATATATAGTCATATATAATAATAATATAACCCAATATTAATCTCTATATATTAACAGAAATAAGTTTATGTTTTCATTATATTTACTTTAAATTAATTCATATAAAATGCCATATTCAAATCCATGTGAATCCCGGGTGTCCCAAAATCGACCAAAAAATGCCCACGGTCAAAAATATCTCATCTAGTAGGATTAATACATCTTTTAGGATAGGTTATTATAATTATTATAATATTTTTACACTTATTTAATAGATTTTACCTTTAACCAGGGTAAATAAAATAATTACCCAAGTTACTATTCATAATACCTAAAAATAAATGGTATTTATTTAAACAATATGATCCTTATGATTACAAATATTTAATACATTTTTCTAAATATAAAGAAAATTAGTTGTAGAAATTGATTTAAAATTAATTCCTATTTTCCAAATCAAAATAGTGGGTTTTTAAGAAGTAATAATTATCAAAATATTGATATGTGTTTATGTACAATTTAAAAGTGAAGTTACATCCAATGGAAAAAATTGAATTAAATGATAAAAATATAATCCAGTTACACTTTAATACCAAATAAAAAATTAACCTTACTATTTAAAACAATTATATTGAAAGGAAATTATGAATTAAAATGCAGTTTTATACTATTCATTAAAATTTGAATTTTATCAGAAAAATACAAAATATTCAAAAAAAGTAAATTTTTATGTATCTCTTCCTAATAATATGTTTATTTTGTGAAATTTAACTTATAAATGTGTCAAAACTATATTTAAAATGTGTGCGACCTAAAAATGTGGTATCACTGTATTTTTTTAAAAATACTTATTTTATTCAAGAAAATGATTTTCTTCTCATATCATGTTCTAGAAAATGTGTATTATTAATACTAATGTTATTTAAAATTCAAATATATGGTTATTACTATTAATAAAGTCTATTTAATATCCCTTGAAAAATAATATTTTAATAATATATTCTTGTTTAATGAAACTCAATATCGCGTACAATGCAAGCTATCAAGGAATATCACTCATGCATGTAACAAAAACCAAGTCATTATTGTGGGTAGTGCAAGCTGCATTTGGTGTTTCATATAACATAATCAAAACCATGTTCTCTTATACATTGAACAAAATCTCTACTCATTGATGTGTGAAATGAATTTTATCAAAAGAACATGAAATTATGTGCAACACCTGCCAAGAATAGTTTTTCATATACGGAAAGATAATACAATGTTGTGTATAGTTCAAGCTAATATTGATGTAGCATAAACCACATGTCATAAAAGACATTAAAATAATCTATCTCATAAAATCTCAGTGTGTTATAGGAAATATCATTCAAACAATCATCTCCCTTAAATGGAGCATCCAATCGATGAGCTATATACATCGCTGAGACCCTAACATTTATATCGTCTTTATGAGACAACATGTGGGTTTTTAGTTTGGACCAATTTAGGTTGAGTGTGTTACCTTGGTCCTTTAATTGAGGGTGCAGTGTGGCATGACATCAAAATCAAAAAATTATAATCCCCTCTGGAGGTCGAGTCTCAAATATAGTTATGGAATATCACCATGACACTAGAGTAAAATCCTCTATCACCCCTATTGGATTTTTTGTAATTGGTGTAACCACCTTATTAATGGTTTTTATCCTCTTTCTATTAGGCCACATTAGTTGGGTTTGTCGAATCATTGGAATATGATTTTCTATGTACCGGGTAGGTTCATATTGGTATCGTGGTGTCCCCCAGAAGTTTCTAGCATGATCCCCTCTCTATGTATCATAGTATTCATTGACCAATGTATTATCTTCATGAATTACCCAAATGAGATAGAACTCTTCATCGAGTTTCTTCGATGATATCATGGCTCAAGGAGTGAGTTTCCCCGGAACAAGTGTGCTTCGAATAGAATATTGTGGCTATCAGTTGGTTATGGCAACCTGATGGTTTGATGTCTCTTTTGAGTATCTCTCTAGTTTTATCTACTTTTTGTATCACTTATACAATGTTAAATATTGTCTTGAATTTACTATAATTGGTGCTTCTGGTTTAGTGTTTTAAGGTTGTCCTAATAAGTATTGTTAGAGTCACCCCAATACAGCCATTTCCCACACATGTCATGTATTGTGCAGACAGTGGCCCTTTTTGACAGTGTCTTATAAGGACCAGAAGTGGGTAGATAAAATATACAGTTGGGTTTTAGGTGTTGTCTTACAAGAGAATTACTTTGGCATTTTCCTCACCCTTCGATAATGTTGGAGTCTTTATAGTTTCAGATATAATTGTGTATAAAAAAATTGTTGTGGGATTGTTTCTTAATCTGTTTACTTTCTAGTACTTTCACTAATGTAATATATTCTGGTAACATATATGTATACAAGAATACTATCATTTTTTTGACATTTCATCATTGTTTTTTCTAGGATAAGTGTTCTTGTAAACATGTAATTTAGGCCAATGAATCCCATTTGTGGGATATGACGACGTAGTGTGAGTCACCAGGCCCTGGCCTATTTGTTGCTGGTTTGGGGTAGTTTGTTGTATGGGAACCTCAGGGATGGGTTATGACATAGTCTTATTAGACGGTTCATTTCTACTTTAGGACCAATAGTCTATGAAGATGGTTTGGGGAAATAATTTTAAGCGTTTCAAGTTTGTTTTTCAGGATAGGGAACCCATTGGTGGTGCCGCAACCAATGTATCCTTACCCCAAGACTCTGTTCACCTTTCATTTAACCCAGTAGACAAAACCCCTGGTTGATGAAAAAACAATGTAATTATCATCATAATGGAATGGTTGTGTCTTTTATGTTATTTTTGAGTAACCTCTAGAGATATTTTCTATTAAATGTGGTATATCATGTTTTATTTCATGAGGTATCCACATATATAGGAAGAAAGGATTCCACTGTGTGATCACGAGGATGATCTGCTAAGTGATGAGGCATCAGTACATGGTCTTGTAAAATAGATAACACATCTTTGTGGTTTATCAGCTATACCACCACACATTGAGTAGTGGATACTACCATCATGACCAGCTAAGGATGTACAAAGGCTGAGTGTGCTGCAAAAGATTTATAGGTATAAACCTCCCATGTTTTTGGGTGAGACTGACCCCTAAATGGTGAGGATGGGCTAGAGGCAGTCTTCCATATTTTCTAACTTCTGAGGATGCCTTCTAATCAGATGGAATTACATTCCTTGAGAATTCATCAAGGCTTTATGGGTTTATTGGAAAGCTTGGTGACTTACTCACATTATGAGACAACTCTCTCCTAGATATAATTTTATTGTCTCTTCAGATAAGATTTCAATTCAGAAACATTGTGATCTATGTGTATACATGAGCTTCTACATGTATAGTATGGTTGTATGACCGTTGAGGTGTATTGAAAAATGAATTTTGATCTGTCTCAGTACTAATTTTAAAATCTATGAGACTAGTTATTTAGGGATCAAAAAATTTTGCATGGATTACAATGAGAATTCGTAGAATTCATAGTCTCCAATAGAATTTTTACTTATGTTGGAGTACATGAGTGACCCCGGCTAGTAGAGAGTTTTCTAGCAGAAGAGGCACCGGTAGTGCGAGATGGAATCGGGAACCCAATGGTTGATACCATAGTAGTAGGTAGCTGATAGTAGACATAGGGATCCAAGATGATTAAACTCATCGATAGAGAATATCATGTGTCCATGTCAGCAGTGTAGGCCTCCTAGGTTTTCTCGAAGTAGCCATTGGAAAAGTGTTGTTACACATATGGTGGTTGGGGATATCTGGCATGAGATTGAAAATCAATCCATACAGGTGATCAGGAGATTGTCAAGGGACCATTTTGGGAGATACAAATACCAAATCAGGGTTTTCTACATGGTGGCGGATGTGGAAGTGGTGAATCTAGTGTATCATTATGAGGTTAGAGGTTCAAATTATTTTCTCCACCACCTCAGGTGGTCGCCGCCAGCCTCAAGAAGTTGGTGTTTAAGGAATAATCCATATATAGTCTATGAAGTTTTTTTTTCCGAGACTCCATTAATGATATGAGGTATTAGATGTGTCTTTTCCACATTTACTGTTATTTTTATAAAAATAGGTCCCACTCATTCCCATCATTCAGTGAATCTTGTACGAGACTCAGGGATTCCAATTGAACCGCTGACACGACACTTTCTCATAGAAACTCTTATTGGAGGATGCTCAATAATGAGACACTAGTGCTGAAAGTATGACCAGACTCTTAGAGGCTAGAGCTTTGGTTATGATCTCTTGGTATCAGAATTGGGGCCTTAAAATGAGATTATTATTATGGACTAGCTATCCACAGTTCATGATCAGATTGACTATTTTAGGTGAAGAGTGTGGTGTGTCCAGATTTATGTAAATAGGTTTTCCATAATTGGTGAATATTAAACATTGGGATCTCTAGATGGGCTGACACATTGGGGTGTTTAACTGATTACTCATTAGTTGGAGAGCCGAGCCATAGGAGTAGGGGATTATATGAGTCCTCAATTTCCTGCAGTGTTGGCATAGTATGAGAATGACATTCCATGAAATGTTCCATGTATACCTCCCCATAGGGATGTGTACTTATTAATTAATCTATAACATGGGATGTCACTAATGTCTACACCAACATGTCAGATGTCTACCATTGAGTTTTGTGACTTGAGGATGTAGTTGAGGGACTTGTAGAGGAAAGGATTTGTGAGACCCCATTCTTCCACATGGGAAGCATGAGATTTGTTTTCCAGGAATGCAAAAAAATCAAGAGGTTATTTTTGGAATAAATATGCATAAACCATGTGACCATGAAGAAAAATTATCCACAACCAAGGAACAAAAAACTATTTGATTAGTTGAAAGGAGTGTGATGGTAATCAAAGGTAGACCAGAGATCCGACCATCTCCAACTGTGAGTATGGAATGAGGATATTCTAACAAAAACCATCATATTTCATTATGTTCACTATGATTAGATGGGGATGCCATTTGGCATGATGAATTCATTAAAAGTGTCTATTGGACATAAAAACTGGATCATTCATCCTTACATAGACTAGTTTGTGGTGGTATTCATCGACGAAATCGTACTGTATGAAGAGTTTGAGGAGGATCGCACAAGAAACATATGGATAGTCCCCATCACACTTAGTGAGCACCAACATTATGTTAATCTCTATATGTGTCTTTTTTGGATATGATAGGTTCATTTATATGGACACATCATCTCAAAGGCTAGAGTTGTAGTAGTTCCACTGAATATGGGGAATTTCTTTACTAGGAGATACCCAAGAGTGTAACCTAGGCGCATAGTTTTTGGGATTGGTAGGGTACTATCAGACATTTGTACCCGAATTTTCAATATTGGAAGCACCCTAGATAGATTTTACAAAAAAAATTGAATCCTTTCTAGAGGATAGAAATATGCAAGTAGTTATTTTTAGAAGTGAGGATGAGGTTAATGATCACTCCCATCATAAAGTTTCAGAAGGAAGCCATCGAGTGTGTGATTTTCCGTGATGCATTAGGGGTCAAGCTAGTTGTGTCTTGATGCATAGGAAATCAATGGATGCCTATGGTACATAAAAAGTGAGACTACATGAGTAGAACTACGTGACCCGTGATCTTGAGTTACCGGTAGTAGTCTTCATATTAAATATGCAGTGATAGTACCAGAAGAGAGAGTATTTTATTATCTACTAAAATCACAGGATTATCAAGTATATCTTCTATCATATGGATCTAAAAAAGATAGATATTATATGAATTTTGTTCCTCCTAGACTATGACAATGATAATTCCTTTACTCTTGGGATGGGGAATCTTGTGGAAGATTCGCCCAAAAGGGGATCCAGTTCGTAGTTAATGAATGAGGCATCAGAGAAGTTTTCCTCATTGCATATATCAATAAGTGTTGGTGGTGGAGAATCCCATATCTATTAGATGTTTTTCACCCCTCCAATCTTATAGTGATCTTAGAGTCATAGGTTGGAGATACTAACTGTGAGACCCTATATGCTTAGATACCACAAATAATGCTCCTGATGGATATTTGAAATTTGGGGTTCATGTTGTTCTTTTTATAGGGTTTCTATTAGTAATAGTTCTTTTGTGAGAGGATGTACTATGGTAGATTCATACATACCCTTTGTCGGTACATCCAGGTGTGGTGAATATGTACCAGGACCTCTAACATCATTTCATGGGGTTAGGAATGATGGAGGGAGTTTTAGAGTTGGTTTCAAAAAGACTAAATTTTTGGCCAGTGAAGGTTGAGCACCATGTTTCTATGGGTTCATCTCAACCCATAGAGGTTCTAAAATTGAAGTTTCATTGTGTAGAAATGGACATTGTGATGGGTTTACCACATACGTCCAACAGACATGAAGCTATCTTCGTGATCATTGACCAACTCACCATGTTGGCCTACATTCTAGACGTCTAATAAGAGTGTTATTTAGAGAGCATGGGATTCCTCTACCTGCAATGTTTGACTCCATAGAATTACATTTATGATAGTCATAGATTGTGATGCTCGCTTTACATCCATGTTATGGAAGGGATTACAAGAGGCTCTTTGGACCCGGTTTCTTTTTTGAATAGTGTTTCACCCTCAGATAGACGACCAGACTGATCAAACAATTAAGGTCATGAAGGACATTCCACGTGATTTAATGTTTGAATTTTTCTATATATTGGAGGACCACCTAACACTAGTGGTGTTTTCAAACAACAACATCTACTACTACTCCGCATGAATAGCTCAATTCAATGATATGTATGGGAAACCCAGTAGGTCACCACAATGTAGGACTGACCCAGGAGAGTCAATACTCATGGGCTTAATGATCGTGTGAGATACTATAAAGATGTATCAGATCATCCTGGAGTGGATGATGATTAAAAAGAGCCTCCATAATTCATATGATGGATGAATAATATGGAATTTAGATTTTGAGTAATGAGACCATCTGCACCTTTGGGTTTCACATCGATGGGGATTATAGAGATTTTGATAGGGTGTAAGATATAATTATGGTTCATTAGCCCTTTCCAGATATTGTGTAGAGTTAGTGATGTGGTGTACTAGTAAGCTATACCTCCTTAGTAGGATCAGGTAATCAACGTCTTACACATTTCACAGGTGAGGATGTATGTTCTAGACCCACCACACATCATAAACTAGGGTGAGCTGAACATTAAGGATGGAGAACCTTTTGTTGTGTACGAAGTGGAGATAGAGGATTGGTATGTGAGGATCCTTCATGGATGATCATTTCCTTTGGTGCGTGTTTTGTGGTAGCAAGGGAATCTCTAGGAGAGCACAAGGGTGTAGGGGGATCATATTCATGCTTAGTACCCTAATCTATTTGAGTAGCCCTGATTTTGGATTTTCAGGGATGTTATGCCTCAAGTTGGGGAGAAAGTAATATATCAAAATTTTCCCTTTATTATTTTATGATTTTATATGGAGTGATTTCGAGTCTAGTTGATGGTATTACATGCAATTCTGAGGCACAATGTGTCCAAAAAATTGATAGGAAAATATTAAATTATTTAGTAACACACTTGTATGGTTTTCCTAAATAGTGGAATAACTATGTAAAGGGTTCCTATATCAAAACTTCAGGGTAACTTTTGAGTTCATAATGGTATAATTACCCAATGCCCGACTTAACATTACTCTACATAGTTTGTTTGTGAAAAAAGTTATTGTGAACCTAAACGGAATAAAATAATTTGATATTTATTTGACAATCATTCAAAAGATTTATAAGTTTGAAATCCATGGCTAGCTACAAAACCACTAGGATCCCATGGAGGGGCGTTAGAGAGAGATCTGGAAAATACTTCTTGATGAATGATGATGGCGTGATAATTGTTTTTAGAAATTTTCAATTAAAATTCTTATTAGGGTGTTGTGTTTTTTGAATTTTCATCCTTTCTGTGATCCAGGATAAACACGGGTCAATTAAACAACCATGAATTGATCTGATCATCATCATTATATTTCAATTTGATAGGTGAGATAAATTATAATCATTTATTTCCCCTCTTGTATTGTCATAATATGATAATAGATTAATTCCAAACGAACAAGGAATGAGGTTTGTTCCTCACGTTTTTGATTAATGGATTTCTCCTCCAACAGTTCATTATGTTATTCACTATTGGAACCCTATGGTTTCTGGATCTACATTGAAGGGTACTTCAAAACATGATTGGACAAATGGATTTTAGGTGAATCGACAACCGAGGATGGATCTGTGTAGATCAGGACCTAAGGATATCATATCTGCAATCATTTTTATTTGTGAGAATCAGAGGAGGAACAATGGTCCATGCAGGGGACCATTAGCATGAGGAAGCAGTTTCTAGTGCGAGAGGTAGTGCACATCAGAGAACAACATATTCAGGTAACGAACACATTAGTGTAATAGAATTAGTGGCGGACATGGAGTGGGCCCAACTAGGTGAGTTAGGTAATATTGGTGGGTCGGGTTGGGCCGGTGGGAAGGGCTAGGTGAGGTGGACTCAAGTTTGATCTGGGTCATACCTGGTTCAAATCCAGGGCAACTAGGGGATCCTAATTGCATTCAACTGTAAAGTATAGTCAACATTGTGATGTGTTCAACTGTGAGGTGGAGTTAAAGGGGGAGTTTTAGGAGGTGCTACTACTATGCATCTTTTCCACATGTGTTTGATGACAGTGGTTGACCCATGTAGCCAACCAAACATGATCGGTGGTCTAACAACAATGGTCAGTCCATGGGTGGTTGGTTAACATAGAGGGTGGACCAACCGTGTTGGTAGGTCAACCTACCGCTGCGGTAGCTCCACGTCCCCATGGTTGGTCTAGAGGTACTTTCATTCAATTGAGAATAACTCTTTATGTTGAGAGTGTATGCACATTGGGTTCATGGTGTCCCCTAGTGGTTTTGGGAAGGATCCCCTCTCTTCGAATAATAGCCTTCCATGATTAATTTTTTCTCTTTGGCTGGGGATCAAATGAGTTAGACCTCTTCGTCATGGGTCTCCTATGATATCATGGCTTGGGTAGTGAGTTCTCCCAGAACGAGTGTGCTTCAGGAATAATAATGTGGCTGGTAGTTGGTTATGGAATCCTGATAGCATGTTGTCTCTCCTTATTATATCTAGGATTTTCTATACTTATTTTAACTATTATATTGTATTGTGTATTGAAATGAGCATACTAGGATTGGTGCTTTTTGTTTGTGTTTTTTTGGTGTTCTATTGAGTATTATTATAATCACCTATGAACGGGCTTTTCCCACAAATGTCGTGTCTTTTGTAGATGGACACCATTTTTTTGTGTCCGTGGAGGACCTAGAGAAGGTGGAGAAAAGATGTTGTTGGGAAGACCAGGGTGTTTTCAGGAGGAAAACATTGATGTAGTCCTTTCCATTTGAGCACGATTGACAATTTACAGTTTCATTTAGACTTGTGTACAAACTCTTTTTGGTCGGATTGTTTTTATCCCTTTTCACATTCCACTACATTTACTAGCATAATCTGTTCTGGGATCATTGATGTATGCAAGGATGCTTTCAATTGCTTTACATTTCATCATTTTGTATCTTAGTTATTGTTGTATGTTTATAGGTACTTTAAGCTAATTCCTCCTGTTTGTGTGATATTCCTACACAGTGGTTGTCACCAACCCCTAACCAATTGTAGGGTGGCCAGGGGTATTCGTGACACATTCCCCCTAAGATGGGTCAGGGAAATAATGAATATTTAAAAATTACATTCTTGAAATTAAATTTGAAAGTTGTATATCAAATGAGATTATTTGGATTGTGGAGAAACCCCATCACCCCAATAGGATTTCGTCTAACCATTGAAACATTTATGTGGTCATAATGGTATTAAAGATATTCCACGTATCATTTTAGTCCTCAAATGTCTTATTAGATTCAAATGATTTTCAAGAAGAAGTAAGTTTTCTTTAAAAGATTATTTTTAAAATGATTTATGAAAATAAAAAAAATAAATGAATTTTATATATCAAATAGTAATATTAGATATTAAATATTTAAGAGTTTCTAAATAAGTACCTATAAAATTACATTTCACTTCTTTTAAACCCACTAAGTATGAAATCTTATTCCCATCCAATGTTATAAATTATTTTTAGAAGGACTTTTTAGATGTTCATGGATAAATGGATTCATTTATGGCGTTAATACATGTGAAGAAGAATATGTATTTATTTTAATTATTTTTCATTGATTATTATGATTGGTTTAAGGATATGACTAATTTTCCAATAAATAGACCAAAAATTAACTTTAATGAATAATGTACTTTGTAATTTTTTGTTATTATTTTTGAGAAAATACAGAACATGTTTTTAGCACTGAATCTAGAAATTTGGGATAATTTTTTTACTAATAATAATATATTTAGGACCATGATTTTAAATTGATATATTAATTTATTATACATATAATATCTTTCATATGAAAATGGTAATGGAAAACATAAATTCTACACAAATTACATTACCCACTTGCTACAAGAAAGTTCCATATAAGGGTCACCTAGACTTCCTTTACTCATTTCTGAGATACGAACAAAATGTTACAATCTAACATAAATATAATCCATATAATAAAACATGACTCATTTTATAAATTATACCCTTAAATGATATTGAACGTACTAATACCCATTTCCAAATCTAAAAAAAACTAAGTTATATTGACTTGAGGAACATTAAATTGGTATTATAATTAACCTTGATTGAGTGAAGAAAATAACCACAAAATACAAACCCTGGCAAGATAACTCTAATTTAAAGGTAGTAATCACACAATGAACATGGTACACTAACCCTACTATGAGATTTCATTTACGGGAGTTAGGTAAATTAAGATAATCGTACCTCCAAAAAAGATGTAAACAACCTTCATGATGCCTGTGAAAACCAAGATAAAATTATGTAGATACAATTATTACCTTTTTAATTTATGATTGGAGGACCATTTTGTGATAAGAGAATATTCCATTTCATATTTTAGAATATTTTTTTAAAATACATATTTCCCATAAACAAAATTATCTTGATGTCTTTTAAGTAAATATTAAAATATCTAAATATCTTTAAAAAAATTAACTGATATATTTCAAATTTCCCAATATACATTCACATCATTTAAATTATTTTAAATTAATATTTTAATAATAATTTATATTATAATTAAAATAATAAAAAAAATTGATCCTTTAGATCACTAGAAAAAACCCGCTCACAATCCAACACCTAGGACTAGGGAAAAGGAAACATAAGAAATATGAGTTGTCACATTATAATATTCAAACAAAACACTATTTAGTTTTTATTCAATTTTATTTTATTGGTGTCAAATATCCCGTTACAATTTCAAATTCATAGGGTTTACAATTTAATTGATATTATAGTAGCACTGATGTGCCTTGGTATATGATGGGCCCCTGAAAACCACCATATAGATTTAGTTATTGATGGTGATTAGCTTAAACATACATGTATGATATGTGTTATATGGGAATTATAGTGGTATAAATTCAGTGAATGAATGTAATTTCGATTTCGATAGGTTCCCTTAATAGCAAATAAATGGAGATTTTAGTTGGAGTAGAAATTACTTGACATTAGGCTGGCTATAAATAAATTTTATGTACTGTATGGACTCTATGATTTTTTATTATAGTGTGGAATGAATGTTTCTACATTTAATAGTACATGTGTACTCGCACTGTTTAATTATGTAAATGAAAAAAATAGGATTTATAAGAGGACTAACTTATTATGACATGGTATGGGTATTTTGATTCATGCAATGTCTCTAGTTTGATTATTTGTGTTTTAAGTCCATTTTGGATGATTATATAATGACATGAGCTTGTTTTAGTTGAGAGATGTTATTCCCATTTATGGATGGGTTTAAACCTAATGTTGGGAGTGCGAGAAGAACAAACCCACTTGGGATTTAATAAAAATGATATGGATTAGTATACTAGAGCGGTATTCTTGAAATATATTGCTTTATGGGAAGATTAGTGAATTGGTGCTAGAAAGAATGTACCCATGTATGAATACAGTTATAGGTACAAGTTGTACAGTTGTTCAAAAATCCTATTTAATATATATAAAGATTAAATGATTGTAAATACTATGATGGATTGATATATATATATATAAGGAATACATTTTTTAATGTGGTTCACCTTCGTAATATTTACGATAAACCACAAATTAAATATTTTTATTTGTTGTTAACTGTTAATGGATATGTTATAACATTGAAAAACAAAAATAATTCCAACTCAAACTATATAAGAAAAAAAAATACCATTCCAAAAAATATGAATGTCATCAATTCCATTACCCATTAAAGACATATATCAATAAAAGATACATATATTTATATATTTTCTATAATGTGGTCTTTAATATGGTTGGCCATATTATGCTATATCTATACATACTTCGGCAAGTTTAATTTCCAATCCATGAATCCACACCCCAGAATTTGATCATGTTTTCCAATTCAATCATTTTAAAATTAATTTAAATCAATACAATCAGTCCTATCATACATTCTATCAGCCACCTATTTAGAATATTATCACTAAAGGTCATCTCCACCATTTCTTCCTTCGAGTGTAGGATAATCACTAACTCATATTATTTATCATCACCCTATTTTATAGTATTCTAAAATAAAATGTTTGTTTACTACCATTCATCTTAAGGATATTATTCAACCTTCAATCCATGATGTCCCTCCATATTCCCATCAGAAAGAGTTGGGGGGATTCTCTCTCAACTTACTTTGCTCCAAAATAACAACTTCGATACGTTTTTATTCAAATAGACCTTACTCTATCTACTTTATCTTTAAATTACTTGAATATCAGTTGATCATGTTTTTTAGTAAATTTTATTATTTATTGTATTTCAATTTTCTCCCATGTGGAATAAAAAAATTCCAGAAGTGAAATTAACTTGCTTTTCCTTAATTGTGCAAAACCCATGCATCAAGTTTACATGGGGGTCCTTCTATTAGTATATCGTTTGATAAGAGTCTGTATATTTCTTACTATGCTCAATGTCCTCATAGTTCCTTAAACCACCATTTTTTCCATCATCGAATTAATGCTTTCCACCATTCAAGATCAACAACTTCCTACATTTTTCCATTAAAACATGTGAAGCATTTTTTATGCTGAATCGATCTTGATGAATCATGCTGACCAGTAGAACCCCACCACCAAATATATGGTACGTTGAGGCTAGGAGAAGCATGGAATGAATAGTTTGGAATTGAAAAATAATTGGTACTTTTATAATAAACCTTTTATCTAATATAATGATTGAGATACTAAATCATTTCCATGCCTACAACCTGAATAGTAACAAAAAAGGAAAGAGAAGTCACTATATAGATCGGTCCATCCTAACCCAAGGCCTACCTAGTATATTATGATCAACCAAATGATTTTTCAAAGTAGAAAAGTTATCCTCAACAGTAGATAATTTTTCAAATGTACCTTAACTAAATTAATATAAACTATATTTGATTATTCATCAACACCCAAATGAGAGGGAAAGAGAACAGTGAGGGGTTTTGGTTCATCACCTAATGAGTGGTAAGACATACTTACCCATGTTGATAGATGGATATGTGTTGAAATACATAAGACCAATCTCCTAGAAATTTACATGATGACTAGTAATCAATCTTGGACTCAAATAAATCCACATTATTACACTAAAACGCTTCCCCATAATTAATCAAATACCACTACATAGGTTGTTTTCAAATTTCAACATCAAAAATGATACGAGGGGAGATGGGGTGGAAAATACAATTGGATTTTTTACCTGAATGCAAAAAAATCCATCCAATATTTTAATATTGTGCATGATCAATGGATTTTAGAGATAAATTATTATTTTTTGAAAAAATATTGATTCAAGAGTAGATTATGAATCGATTTTAATATGATATTCATTAGACCACCTAAAGAGGATGAAGTGTGATCCATTGAAAAATCTATGATCTTCGAACCATTAAAAGAGAAAATCCCCCACTAATGAAAATTGAATCATTCTATTTTGGTTATCAAGAAGGTTCATAATTTCCCGATCCTATAATCCACAATATCTATACATGAAAATATCAACAAATCTCAACTAGGGGTGAGTTTTTATGAATCCTTCTCGTATGGTCATTTTAATGAAGGTCAAGTCATATGAGAACTCTATGGAAAATGTTCATGTTTATGAAATTCATTGATATGATCATGAACATTATGAATGAGAATTATTGTAGTTTATGTCGAAAGATATTCAAGGTAAGATAATGGTGAAAATATAGGTTGATCCCTTATAAAAGAGAAGGTATTCCCCACACACCTTTGGTGGAGGAGGAACTAAAGTCTCTACCATCACCACGAGGGGAATAGCTACAATATAGGGTAACTAGGACTTATATACCTATCAATATATTAATGATGTCTGCTATTTCATGGAGACACAATTCCCCAAGTCAAAATTTATGTGAGGTATTTTGGAGGAATGATTCCCTTGGAAGTAAATGGTATATGGTTATATAGAGGGTATCACCATAAGGTGGATGGTATGAGTTGTTCTTAGAGTGGATAAATGTTCACCATAATAATAATAAAAATGTGTTGTATATTGACTATACGAAAATTCCCCCTGATGATCATATTGATGAATGTTTTCCAGGTGGGGAGGCATTCATTATGATGATGATGGTAATGATATATTCCAAAGGTGGGGAATTATTCCCCCTAATAGTTTTATAAATTATATAATTCAAGTGTTGCGTGAAATTCACCCTAATGGGATTACTTGAATGTTTCTTCTAGTATGGGGTGCTATTCCTACAAATTATTGATACTATCAAATATTTCACGAATTAGGATTCATTCCCTCTAACATTTTTACGATGAAGTGGATTTTTGGATGAGTTTCATTACACCTAGATAGTTATGTTAGATTTTTTAAAGATATTTTGAAATAGAAAAAAATATGGTCATTTTCAGGTGTCATTTTAGAACATGATGATCTACTATGATATAAATTGTTGTGATTACATAAATTATTTTCATAGTCCAATCATATGATATTTTAAGGGCACTAAATATACTATTTAAATTGTGAACACAATTAGTGGTGGAATTTTATGTTATGTAAAGTCCCTACATAGTCATCCATAGGACATTGTTCCCATACTATACATCATGTGCTCATGTGTATGTATGTTAGATTCTTGATATTGGATTGTTGAGTTGGGTTTCTATTCAGAAGGAAGGGGATGTGATGTGTGTGGGATTTGTGAGTAGGTATTTATATTCAATTTTATAATTATATTTTTATATGGGATGTATATGGTCTTCCCAAGGTATAATTTTATGATTTCATCACAAATCTTCTGCCATTATTAGAATTGTTAAATGTTTATAGAATGTGGTACATTATTTGTTTTAGTCAGCATTGGTTATGATATTTGTTTATTAATTATTATATTTTTTTGATTGGTTTTATATTTTTAGTGTAGATTTTTTTACACTAATATTTCGGTATATTCTCCTTAGGTAATTATCTTAGAACCTCATTCCTAGTCAGTGGCCTCTGCTATATGTAGAGTCTCACATGAGGTAACATAATTTACCAAATGTGACACTTATAGAGTGAGTCTTGTAAGGGGAGTTACACATGATACTTTTTTTCAATGATTCTAATGATTTGAAATACTCCAATATATGTTAAATATATAATTACCCTCATGTTTTTTACATCACAAGTAAATAAATATTGAAAAGAATCTCATTCATTGCATGTTACAAAAAAATAAAGGCTTTCTATATAATGCAAAAAATTATTAATACTATCTCTGACCATAGAAACCACCTTGGTTGGCAAGGACACTATGATATATTGATAAATAATATATTTCAATGCTACTGATACATTATCTCACTCTATTAGATGATAAATTACATTATCTCTCAAATTATGTCTGATTATATATGATATAATATTTAAATGGGGATCCCCATTCTATAATTCATATTACATAGTGGATTATAAAGGACGATTAGGAGAAACTATATTGTAGCCTATGTAGGATAAATCTCTCTCTATTTCTAGAAAAATAGTCTTTATAAATTATTTAATGTATAATTAAATATTGTGATTGATATAACTAATATCATCTTACAAGGAATAGATTTTTTCCTGTATCCATCCTCCACTAATATCATTCAATTATGTATTAAAAAATCTAATACTTAAACTCGCTTCATATAAAGATTCTAAGATCAATTTTTTTTTTCAGTCCTAGACTAGTAGAAATAGTTTTTATCCTTCCCTAGGGATAATGGTCTCATGTTTCTATTTACCAAGAAGGGAATTTCATTATTATTATATATATATATATAAATTTTACTGATATTGGTTAATAAAATAATCATTTTTATTAAAAAACCTAATTAAATTCATAAAATATTTTTTGTAACCTTTTTTATTGATTGAGTAAGAAAATTATTAATTCCTTACAACTATCAAATTTTTATATTTTATATGGAGTTTGGGAGATATATGACAAAACATTAAATCAGTAGAGCCACTAATAGATTTATATCATGATTCATAAACCCATGTTGAAATCATTGTATCTTTTAATAAAGGATAACCCCACTATATGACATAGTATGAGTGTGTACAATTGACTAAATAATCTCTCGGTCAAATTAAATGGATGTATATAAAATAAGTAATAATAAATAAATCAAAAATTAATTATGAAAATTTATTAAAAATTTATTTTATAAATAACAATTATCATACTAGGAATGATTCATCTAATCTTCTGGTGAAAGATATTTCTCGTGCCTCTATATCTATTAACTAATATTTAATGTATTAATTTTAATTCTAATTATTCAAGAATATATAAAATTAATTGGAAATTGATTTTAAATATCACCATATTTATGTATTAAAAGACATCCATCTTTTATAACCACACTATTTTTTGAATTATTTGTTTTCGAATAAATGAAAATTCTTTGATGGATTGCATTGCTAGCTACACCAAGATAAGATTGTGCTACATGTTACCCTGAGAATATATTTGTATACAAATAACACTATAATTTGATTGTTTTACATTATAGAACATGTTTACAGAGAGTTATAAGTAATTCAGAGCGTAAATTTGGTTTCACTCAATACGTAGCTTAGATTTCATTATCGACAACATTGATTCTAAAAAAATGTGATATACTATTAAATTTTTAGTGTAGTAATCACCTAGCCATTATAAAAGATGTTATGAAATGTATTATCAAAATAATTAAAATACTTTCAATACATTTTTACAAAATGATGACTTTTGGGACAAATTAATTAGAAATTATTGTAAGAACTATTTGAATAAAAAGGAATTCCATTTCTAAATAAAATATTTGTCTGTGCATAACGATATTTTTCTCATGAACTTAGAAAAATGAGTTTTATGAAATAATTTTATTTAAATTAATATATTATATATTCAATTAAATTTTAATCAATCACATTATTTGGTTTTAATAAACGATATAAGAATAGTACCAATTTGACACATAGAGAAATGGATTTTTATAAAAGGTGGTATTATAAAAATTAAATGAAAAAGTTCTAAGATATAATATTTCACCAATTTATAAATAATATTTTATAACGTAATTTTCAATTATAAATTTAAAATTTCAAAATTTACATATGGTGATTTTTTGTTTTTTTTTTTGAAATGTTTCATTTTTTTTGATTAATTGTTAATATTATTGAATTTCAATTGAAAACATCTATTTATGTTATTATATTTATAAATTTAAATTAAATTTTCAATTAGTAATAATGTATAATTAGATAAATAATTCAATAATTATTCCAATTTGGGTCATTGGATTAAATTTTATATTTCTATTGGATATAAAAACATTTAAAACATATGATCTTTTAACATTAAAAACTAAATTTATAATCACAATTGTGGGACTAATTTCTAATTACCATATTCTATTTATGTGAATTAATATAGAAAAATTGGATTAATAATTTCGAATATAAGTAATTTATAATTTCTAATCAATTTGAATTAATTTTTTACCAAAATTATTAATTAGAATAGTTAAATTTAGTCATGTTGAGTGTGAAAAAAACATATTTACCAAGAGACTAAACATTAATCTGAAGGTGATTATCACATAAAAAAGTTTACAAAACCAATTTCTTGTACATATATTTATCTTAACATTGTTGGATCTAATTTTTATCAATATTGAAGCCTTTTTTAAGAAATAGGGCTTACACTTAACTTTATTTTGAAAAAATGCTACTGTGACATCTCTCCCACAAACAAAAGGTCACCCTCTCCTCCTAAATTTAGAACCTCAAAACCTACTGGTTAGGATAATAGATGACCAAATAGATTTTCAAAATATATATTCAAATTTAATAAGTCTTACATTGGACATGAATAAAAAAAGGAAGTCCTTTGGTGCAAACCAACAAGATACATGTGAAGAAAATGTAATGTTTGCAAAAAAATGATTTATATTCATTCCAAAAACCACTTCATTTTTTATATAACGATTATATAATAACATATTTACATTAAATATGACTAGATGTAGTTATATTAAGGGTATTGTAACACCCTAAGATTGTATGAATTTATTATTTTCCAATTACATTAATATTTTGATATTTTCAATTCACACAACATAGAATATATATATTTTATTAAATAAAATAAATTTGTTAATATTGTGTTATATGTAATCGCAATGGAAGCTTGCATTACAGGAATCATCAACATTGTTTGTGTTATAAACAACATTGAGTTTTTCTAAAACAAAACATTAAAATTAAAATTATTGAAATATTATAGTTATAACCTCACTGTTAAAATTATTATATGAATAGTAATAACGAAATTTTAAATTTTAGTTAAAATTATTTTGATAATGAAAATATAATTTTTGGTAATATATTTATATGTTTAAAACAACTATTTCCTAAAATAATAAACTTTTTATGTCCTTTGGTGAAAAAAATTAAAATTAATATTAGACACTCATAGAAATTTATTTTCCTAAAATAAAAATTAATTTGAAATTATGAACATTAACATATGAAAAGGGAGGATTTTTGGAATTTTTTTGAAAAATTTCAATTTCTAATAAATAGAGAAAAATACATTATAGTAGTTAAAACCCAACTTTTTTCTATTAATTTTTTACATTAAATTTCTTTTTAATTCAATATATAAAAATAATCAAAATATTAATCCAATTTAGGTTATTAGAATAATTTTTATTATAGAATCAGATATAAAAATATTGTGGAAATTTTGAACAACTCTTTTACATAACTTCTTGCCACATTTGCAGGATTAGTAGTAAACATACTTTAACCAATTTTGTGAATTGAATTTAAAAAAATGGACATAAATGGTCGTAATTAGTATGATAAATGTGGTCTTATAGAATTAAAATATTTTATGGTGAATATTTACTTTTTTAAGTATATTTACCAAGATTAAAGGTAAATAAGGTAATTAAGGGAAAAATAATATTATATTAATATAAAATTATCCTAATGATTGTCCTAATTTCATTGGACCTGTGTTTTCTTAAACAAATCAATATTTGGTAACAAATGTGATCATTCTTAATCCACTTGGGTATGAATATTACATTTTTATATTTTATTTAACGATGAGTTAAAAGCATAATATACCAAATCCAATAACAAGATTATTTTTAATTTAATGTTATATAGAAGATAAATTGAACTATAATTAATTATTTTAATGATATTAAATTTATCTTCAACATTATTTTTTTTTAATTTTTAGAGAAGACATAACATAATTAATGGATCATATTATAATGATGATGTAATTGATTAATTAATTGGGATATCAAATAAATGACAATAAAAATAAAAATATTAACATAATTTGAGTTAATTAATAAAATAAAAAATTTATATATATTATAGAAATTTTATTGATGTATTAGATATATTGTTATGAATTTATCATATAAGTTAGATATTTTTTAAAATAAAAAGATTGCATAGTATCAAGATTTACATTAATGATACTTTAAAATAAATAATATTTCATTAAATGTTATAAAATTCATAAAAACATGATTAACATGCAACTAATATTATAGTGTCAAATATGACATAAATTACCCCATTTGGGATTTGTTTTTGGAATTTTATAGTAACTATATTTACCCTATAGTGTAATAAAAACTCACTGTCATGGTAAAAGTAAAATTATTTAACTATGGGTTGAAGCAAAATGATATGGTAAATTTTTTGATCCAAACATGTCTAAAATTTGTTTTTGGAAGGATTTCAACACATCCTAAACTTATACTAGAAATAAATCACTTTTCAACTATTTAAAGTCAAAAATAATATTATTAAAAATGTAGTAACTTCAATTATTAAAAATTTCTATATTTTATTATAACACCCATGATTTTATATGTATTTACTATGTAATAACATGAGGTATTGGATATCATTCCTTGAATGAAACCTTGATTTCAAATAAAATTTCAATATTTATACCAGTATGACCTAGATATAAAATTCTTAGGTGTTACGATAAAAAAACATTATAAAAAATGACAAACAATTTAAATAAGTAAGATTTACTGCTTAATTTATATTAAATATGCACCCAATTTTTAGTAAAGTCTATTTTGGATTCAAAAATTTATTTATTAAAAAATTGCATTAATTATATATTTTTTGGGGACATTATAAGTTAATGTAAAATTTTAAGAAATTTCATTTTATGGAATTAATATAATTTTTTAAATAACCCAGTCAATATTTGATTATTTTATGTTTTTGGATTCTTCTAAAACCAATATTGAATATTACTGGATTTGGTACAACTATCATTTGATTTCATTGAATAAATTAAAATAAAAATCACATTATGTTTTAAATTTTAAATTATAGTAACATAAAACTCATTTAAATGGAAAAAAATACAAATAATTTAATATTATAATCATTATTATTTAATTTTTTACGAGTCTATTTTTAGTCTAAAAATAGAAATTAAAAAAAAGATTTTATGCTTACATTGTTATTTTAATTTAATTAAATAAATCAATTATTATTTTTCTTATTTAATGATATTTTTGATCATATATTAAATTATATATTTTTACAATATTTTTTTAACATTTTCAATGAAACAAATGTAATTAAATCCACTTTAATGCTTAAATATGCATTTTTAAATGAGTAATCATTGTGTTTTTTAAAATTATTTAGAATTAAATTTTCACACTTATATAATTTAAATATTAAAAAATGTATTCACATAATTTATATAATATAATTGTATGAAGTTAATTTTTTTTAAAATAAATACTATTAATACTAAAAGTTTGTTAGTGTGGTTGAGGTTAATACACGTTTTCCCTTTATCTAAACTATGATATATGGGATAGAATGACAAAAAAACAAGTATAATTATTATCGTTTTTTCTTAAAACTAATATTAAATTATTTTAAAAAAATTATCCTTGTTTTCCACATTACTATTAATTTGTCTTTATATTACTAAAATAGTTTAACTAATTCTATGTTTTTTCAACATCTCAATTATTAAAGGGAACCTCTCTCAACCCATGTTTATAGAATTTGAGACTTCTAAATCATAAAATCAATACATAAAAACCATAATAATTACCCGAAATTAAACATTGATCCCATGGTATTCTACCAGGAATTATCTATCCTGGTATAATGTGTAATCCAAAATAAGTGTCTCAAAAAATAAGTGTCTCAGAATAGACGTTTAAATAATAACATATCTCTATCAATTTTATTTCATATTAAACACATTATAAACACATTTAATCAATAATTAAATGATTAATCTAGTCTCATTAATTTTTTTATATGTTATTACAATGATTATATACATTTACCAAAAACATTACATCAAATTGGAAAAAAATATCTATCATGTGTATATATGGATTACCTTCTCTACATTTAGATATGATTTATTTTTGAGCCCCATCTTCCAAGGATATTTATTAAAATAGATTAAATATTTTTTATTATATTTACAAAATTATTATAGATTTTAATTATAATATTTATGTACCATTATTACCATCACATTCATTGGAAGATGATAATGTTTCTTCTATGTATGTGTTGACTACAACCCCTATAAAGTGATGTTTATTTTTTTCATTTATGCTTCACATTTCTAGTATTAGTGATAAATTTAATCAATATATACAAAAAAAATATTATGATTATAAAAAAGTATAGAATTAATACATACCTTTCTATTGTTCCATCCATCTAATTTTGGAATCACCCCTCAAGATTATATATGAGTTACAATCCCATAAAGTGATATCATTATTTTTAAATCCCCACATTATATGAATGATTATTATAGTTTATAAAAGGATTAATTATGTTAATATTACATTACTAATATTCATGATATAAATAAATCATAATCAATATTCTATGACCATAACTGATGAACAAAAATATTGACAAAAATGAAATAATTAACTCCTAGAAATGATAATTTTAAAATAGAATTATTAATAAATTAGTGTCTAAAAGGTAAATGTGGACAATATATATTATTATTTGTTTGAATATTTTAATATTTTAGAATTATAATATACATAAATTTATTATCTACATGTTTAGAGAACATAAAAAGTAAGATGGGCATTAGTTAAAGGATTTCATCTCAATATTTCTTTGTTGAGGCATGCTCGATGTCATACAACAATATCTATTAATGAGGTGTATAAACTACCATTGAGGCCTTCTATGATGGGGGATCTCACTCACAAACTCTAGGGTTTTCTCTCTCACTACCTTCTTCCACATCTATTGCATCTTCACTCCCTTTTATCTTTTGACATAGGATTTCTAGATTCAATTCTTCTCACCATTCCTTTTCCTCCTTTTCATCATGTCATCCCTTGTATTCCAGATTTTTACATGTTCCATTTTAGGTTGAATTTCCTTATCATTTAGTGGCACTGACTGCCACTTCCATGATAAATATCCCCAAAATCTCTATGATAAAACTACATAATTTTTTGTCACAATGAATCTCTACTGGTTTTGTTTTTCTGTGTCACTCTTCGATTTGGGGGTTCATTATCGCCGGTATCTCCTATCAATTAAGTCACTAGTTGAAATGAATGGTTTTGTTCTAGTTTAGATTTTCTTCCTCATTGACCCTTTATTTATGTTTTTTTGCTTTCTCGGGGATTCATTATGTTCCTGGTGATGCATTTACAGCCTGATGGTTCTGGAGAAACTGGTTTGTGGTTTTGCTGAAGGCCTATTCCTGGTTATGAATTCCCTATCCAAACTATAATCTTACCTCATATTCCTTCACACATAGATAGTTAAGCTAGGTGCATTGGTTAATGTATTTGTTTTGGGATGGTGATGTTGGAGTTGTGGTGGGCCCTTCATGACGATAAATCTAGATGTCAGTTATCATTTTGGTTATTGTTTGGTGAATGTGGTCTTTATTTTCACCCTCGATTTTAGTTTTATTATGCTATGCCCATTGCTGTTGATCCTCTATGGAATGGATTTTTTGATTTTGGTATTCTTTCTCTCAATAGAGATAATAGTTTCTAGTGAACAATTTCATAGTAGGTTTATGACTTTGCAAATTATATGGTTGTGATGATGAAGACGGTGACTATTGCTTAGTGTGTCAGCTCAAGGGTTTTAGAAGCTGGTGTGTTGTTTTTAATTTTTTATTTTATTTTCATACACACGTTGTGTTATTTTTTTGTTCATCTATATTTTGGTATTTTTGGTATTTTTTATTGTAGTTTTGGCATGGATTTTGTGAGGTTAACACTTCATCCAAAAAAGTGGATTTATTCTAAAAATGGATAAGATTATATGGAGGTGTATTTACTGGAAAGTTTATATTCTATATCATGTATCAACATTAATTTATGTTATTTAACATTTAAAATTCTATTTTTTCATCCAAGAGGAATTGATTCAAATGTCACCAAAGTGGTAAGGTATTTACATCATAATATATCTTTTTATCAAGATTTTTATGATTAAATATAGTGTGATGATATTATATGATATATCATTTAAAAAATGTATTATTATTACAATTCTAATTTTATTTAGGGATTTTACATTCACTCCATTTATTTTCCAATTATAATATACACTTGTAGATGAAATAATGTATTTAAGGGAAATTGAAATTATTTATCTCTTTGGTTACTAAAATGGTTCTTCCATATCCAAATTTTATAAAAATGATTTCAATAATTTTTTATTCAATTTTCCAATGATAATATAAATTCATTAATCATCATGTTTGATCTTTTAAAATGAATTTAAATATAATATTATTTTCATCATGTACATGCTTTAGGTGTGTTTCTATAAAAAATTTGAAAGATATTATTATTGTAACACACAACACATAAATGGTTATTCTCGACATTGAAACATAAAATTTATTTGATGATTCCATTAAAATCTATCATGTTTTATTTAAATTAATATAATTTCAAAAATATTTAAAAAATAATTTATTATAAATATGTGATTTCAAAATAAAAATTTTATTCCTCTAAAAAATGAATTATTGATCCTTTAAAAACGTTTTTTTCTATTACAATATCATTCCAGTTTTTTTATTATTTTCTAGGAATATGATCTATAATTTTCATGAAATTTATTTCTTTGTATTTTTTATTATTACGGTGAAAATATATTAATGAAAAATTGTTTCTTTTCTATGGGTTATGAATTTATGTAATGATATATGTAATCATTATCTTATAGAACACATATGAATCGGTTTTGATTATTTACTAGGTGGGTTCATTATATACCACTAATAAAATAGAAAAAATTTATTATTTTATGAGATCAATGGTTACATGGGTGGTTATCCCAAGACCAAAAGTGGGTACACGTGTGGTTATCCCATGCCCATCAATGGTAGATGAGACAGTATCACAATTCTAAAGACTCCACAATTGTTGTTTTATCAAGCACCCAATGTGATGAATGTCATATTGGGTATTATTGGAATAATATTTCTATGATTATGATTAATTTGAAATTTAATATATTATGTTATAACATGATATTATTCAAGTGTTATTATCTCTTGGATCATGTTTTTTGATTCATTTATGATTTATTCCTTTTAAACAATACATCAATATTCCATGACTCACGATTATGATCTATGATTTCATTGAAATTATTTTTATATGATAAACTCATGTTCCCATACCCATATGATTATTTTATTCTTAAAATTATTATTAATTTATACCTATCCTTTTACCATTATATATCATTTTCCCACACATTATTTTATTTCTTTTTCATTATGATATAAACATATGTTATATATATGAAATGTCAAAAAATATTTCTAGTTGTGATGATAATAATGGGGGATTATGTATAACTCTTTTATACTTTTTATTTATGTATCTATGTTTTCAATTCCTCAAATCCTTCATTGATATTCAATGGAACATAATGATACATAATGAATATTAATATAATAAGATGTATTATTTATGTATGAAATTATTGTTTCTTAAAATATGGTTTAATGGTAATTTTTAGTTTTTTTCGAAATATGGATATAAATATTTTATTGAGAACCCATAAGATGGGACTAAGTATTTGATTAAAAAATATGTTTTATTAATTTATGGATTTTGTGTTTTCTAAAAAAATACATATATGTATGTATATGACATGGTGGATATAGCTGTACAGAGATTCATTAAGGAGAAATGACTCTAAATGTGGAAAATATTTTTACTAAATCGACCATAATTGGTGAATCGTGATTATTCTAAAGACTATACACATGAGTAGACACTCTAAGGTATAATTCTTGGGTTTGTTGGAAATTTAATTATACTCCACTATGATGTATTCGGATAGATAATGACCATGGATGACATTTTTTAAAACTATGGTTCCATTGATAGAAAATAATGAGTGAATATTTAAACCTTAAATAATTGATTTTGATCTCTGTTTTTTGGGGGATCATACCATGTTTTATTCTTCATTCAATGTTTAGAACTCGAACGAACTGAATTATGATAAATGTGATAGATAATGAATGGACATTTTACCAAATAAAATAAATGTTTTCGGGTGTTGTAATAATTAAAATTATTGTAATTCTTATATAATGTTCAAAATCCATGAATTAAGATGAGATTCCAAAAATTGATGATAAAAATATTGTCATTTCATTGATTAATCAACAAATACCATATTTTTGTGGGTCTAATGATCCCATAATTGTTTATAAATAGATTAGTACCACTAAAAAGATATATTTCACTCCATAGAACACAATGAATGAAAACGTTATTCATTCCATTGAATTTTTGGAAGAAAAAACATATCAATGGTACAATCATATCAATAATATAATAAAATATGATAAAAAGTGACTCTATTGTGTGGGATATGTGTAGGGTTAAATATTAAATAATTATATTCACTATATTCTTCATTTAAAAACCATGATAAAATTTATTGAGATAAAAATAAGGACAATCAATCTAGTGGTACATATGAGGTAATCTATAGAAGATTTGAATATACGTTTCTTGTATATTTCAATTAACTATAACGTACGACTTAATTATTCATTAGTGGCTTAAAAAAATTCTATAACGAGCCTTATAAATAACATACTTTATTTATGATGATTAAGTCACTTGATGTAAAATCATCTTTGAAATAGTGATTTGATTAAACCAATAATATAATTTTTTGGTATGAAATATATATTTAATTAAATGTAATTATAATAATAAGAACATTGACTAATGAAAATGAATCTTTATTTAAAAATGAAATATTGAAAGAACCCTTGATAAAATTATCTTAAGGGGGATTGTAATTTCATTTTGTGTGGAAAAAGACATCATTGAAAAACTGAATTCCTATATAAAAGTAAGTTGATATTAAAATATTTGAATAGAGGGAAGTATCTATTGAATGAACCACCAACATCCCAATTTTCAAATTAAAAGTTTTTAGTGAATTATGATAACATTATCATTAATAAAATGGTCAAGAAGGATGACAAATGTGTAGGAGCATATTAGGACATTAGAAAAGGGAAAAATCTAATGTAAAAATTATTGATGATTTATGGTACATTAATTAATTTTTTAAAGGTGTACATAACTTATACATTATTACTACTAATTTGTTATTTGACATTATTTCTACTAAATATTTTATGCCATAAGAATTAAATATTGTTAACACATAACCACCTCAACCACTATATGTTAAACTTGTAGTGAATACTTGTAATGGTATGATAGGTTTAAGTCAATTATATGATTATTCCATTATTAAATTTTTGGTGTAGTTTCAACCTATAAATATTTTTCTTCAACCTATTTGTGAATTTTTTTTGATTTTGGTCATGTACATTCTCTCTTAATATAGAGATCATATAAAATTTTGAGGATTGGATTTTACAGTTGATATTTATAAACAACATATGATTCTATATGAGTGAAATGATAAATAATAACATCCAATAGAAGATGCATCCATTTCATGGGTATTGATTTCAATTCAAAGGGGTTGTTATTAATATGGTTATGGAGAAACTCAACATTAATGATATTCCTGATATATATGTGTTTCATGATTCCTTCTTATAATAGTATAATTATGTCCCTTAGAATCATGAATCTGTGCTTTTATAAGAACCCACTCAATGTTTTCCACAAATTAAAACATCCCTATATATAATGGAAATAATTTATTTATAGTAGTTGAAGAATAATCTCCATGTGAATCATCATTACAGATTTACTTTTCCAAAATATTCACCATTGGATGAACCTATTCATTTTGTTATAACATAGAAGGATTTATGTGACATGAAATTTATTATTAGGAACATAAAAAATATCAAGATATGGTATAAGAATAGTATAAATTGTACTGATTAATTCGTTGACCAATGATGAGGAGTAAAATAATTTTTCAAGATTTATCTTCGATCATCATAATATTAGATAAGGATCAAATTTGAAAAAATAGGCAAGGAAACCTTATGTTCCTTGTATGGGATCTATGAATTTAAAGTGATTCTGTTTGGTTTTTCTAATGGCACCACTATATTCCAGGATTTAAAGAATAATTTCATTAGTGAGTAATTCTATTAGTTGGAGTAAATATTTATAGAAGTCATTTTTTTATATACATAGAGAAAGGATGTGAATAAAGATCATACGAGGGTTGTACTGAAGAACATATCAACATACAATTCATCATAATAATTCAATTTCTATGAATATTTTCAACATAAGGTATCTTTTTTTATTTTTATAATATTAAGAGACAATATATCATAGCATCCATCAATGACATAAGTTATTTAATTTTGGCCTAAACAAACCCAATAAATTAAGATCCATACTATTCTATGGCCAATTTTATATTATCAATGCTATGTAAATTATTTCACATTTAAATTTAATCAACAAAACATGTAAACATTGAAGCGAGTTAGGATCATTTGGACTGATGAATGTGATGAAGTATTATAGGAATGAAAGAAAAGGTTTTTCAGTACACCTCTATTCACACAACCCTATAAGAGATAATGATTTTGATTTAATTTTTTTAATAGTTGGGTCCAAAGCCTCATTTATTATTAGACAAAGAAAAGCCTCTATAACTGGGTAGAGGGAAACCCATTTCATAGACCAAAGGCCCAGTGGGAATTTATCCAATTACATGGCCCGTAGGCCCATTTTTTCCCCAAGGCCCACTCTATGAAAAGTACAGCTACTATTCCAATGCTTCTATAGTAACGCACAGTACCAACCACAGCTACAGTGCCCTGCAGCCACTACAGTTTCCGCTGTTTCTATAGTGTTGCCGCTGCTACAGTAATGCTACAATACCTATGCCCAATGGATTTTGAACCCACCATTTTTCATGTATAATAAAGAGGTTCTTACCATTAAGCCAGACACAACTACATAAAACATATTGTTGGGTAATGAGGTATTGGAGTGGCCTCCCCACCTGCGCGCCGCACGTCCCCAGTGAGGCCCAAGGGGGACAACCCTTTGGCATAGGCCAATTCCCAATGGGGTAAAGGGGTACATGAGTGGTTTGTTAGCATATAGTGCATGTTGCCTTCCAAGGATTCAAACCAGGAACCTCGAGGTCTTGATTCCACCACCTTTAACCAACTCACTTGTGCCCCGTGGGAAAATTTTTATTAATATTAATGCATAAAATAAGGTGCTTTTATGTGTTATTATTATAAATTTAATATTGATATCATTGTATTCATTAAAATTGAAGGATTGTTAGAAAAATTACAAAACACATTATTTAGATTTAGATTTATGATCCAAAAATTCCTAGAGAAACTTATCACTAGTTTATAGGTAATATTGTAATTTTTTATGTATATATTTTTAACTAAATTTTGTTTTGGAAAATGATTGATATTTTTATGGGGTTTTTGGAAGTTCACACAAGGAGCACAGTTTTCCCAAACAGTGTGGGCCATGTTTGAAAAAGACAAGAAACCCCTGTTAGAGAGGGATTTCACATTTGTTCAATGGTTTGTAAAACCTTTCACACTTTAGTAGTAACCATGAAACCCCTAGAGGATAGGAATTTTTTTTGAAAAATTTCCGCCCCAAAATTTGAAACTAGGCTTTTAGGTTTTAATATTACAATAATTTGTTTTAAAAAAACTAAAACTCCTATACTTTACCTGAAAGTTAACCCAACTCAACCCTAATGATTTCCTCTCATTTTATGATTATTATTAAAAAACTAAAAGGGGTCTAAATCCCTATTATTTATTAATCTAACTCTATTTTTATGGAGCTTCACCTTTCCAAGTATGTGGTTTCTTCCCTATTATGTTTATCTTTCTCCTATATATATTTATGGATTAAAAAGGGGTAGGTTTCCTTAATTTTGTGTCCTATTTAGATATATTTTATAGGGATCATGATTCATTTTATTTTGGATATTAGATTTGGAGATACATAATTTTCTCATCATGATATAGTTTTTTCATCTTCAATTTTTATTTTTGTTGGCATGAGTAAGTCGTCAATCTCATGGATAGTGGTCTACATTCAGTTCTTATAGTCTTGAATTCCAAAATTGTGTATGTATTGAGTAATTTAAATTGGATGTTTTGATAATTGAATATTTAATTTAATAAATTAATTTATCATTTAATATATGATATCATGGAGATTCCATGAGAATATGAGATGTGTTGAGCATCAAAAAATTCAAATGTGTCATTGTGAATATGAAATTGATGGAACTGGATGAAAAAATCGGTTGATTAATTACTTAAATGTTGTGATTGTGGAATGTATGGGAAATTGGGATTGTGCATTTGGTTAATTAATGTGATTATGAATTAATTGGAAATATGAATGATGAGATGGTTTACATTACCATTAACGGATAAATGGGATATATGATTTGAATATTGAAATTTGGTTTAATTGTGAATTTTTCATTGTATTTTATGTGATTAATTTATTGACCCATTAGTTTTTTTGGTTGAAATGGAATATCAAGATATAAAAATTCATAGTAGGGTAAATTTTGATTAACCATTATTAATAGGATATCTGATATATATGTGTGATTGATTGATATATGGGTATGGGACACATAACTGAGGTTCTAAATACCCATATGTGAAAAACATGTTTGGAACATGGACTAGGGCTCAAAACAACAACATGTGATATTGAGTTTTATGATAGGCACTAAGAATCCAATTACCCATATGTGATAGTAACTGTGGGTTGGGACTGAGGCTCCAAATTCGCACGTGACATTGATATGTTGGGTAGGGATATATGCTCCAAATACCCAATGTGTGTTACACATGATGTTGCATTGAAATGAGTTTGGGATCATGATATGGTTCTTATGGAATGTAATATGAAATGTAACGACATGAATAATGATATCCAATTTGTTATAAAGAATTTTGAATTCCCAATGTGTTGTGGTAAAGGCACCAACACGGGTCGAAGTAGTTTTTGAGGATTCAGATGTCCTTGGAAACCTAATGTTTTATGAGGTTAAATAATAAATAATTAATATGTATAATTTTTAACCAATTACATTAATATTATTCTTTTAAAAAAATACATGCATTTATACTTTTTTATATTATTTTAGAGGTTTCTAGTGGTGGCCTACTATAATGTAGTCACGTCCTACTTAGGCTGGCTGATCAGTTCCCCAATAGTCTTCATGTTTACAGGAAATGATAAGGCAAATAGTATTTTCATAAATGAATGATTTCGGATTGATCAAGGATAATGGAACTCAGCATGGTGTTAGAACCCACTTGGGAGTTTTATTATGTATTTATATTGGGTTATCGTTTGAAAATGGGAAAATAATTGTAATGAAATATATACATCTTGAATCATGGATATTGTATTCTCTCTTTGGTCATCATGTGATATTGGTATTATATTGGTTATAATTATATCCTTTGGGGCATGTTTATTTATTTACATTATTTTATCAATATAATAAAGATGGTATAGTCTCGTTATTATCTATATTAGACCATCACTTCTATTTGGATGAATTCAGAGTATGGGGAGGCCTTCCTAAGGTCACATGATGGACCAGATTGGGGAACCGGTGTGTGAAACCTTGGAGAAGGCATCACAAAGGTCTCATCATAGGGAACATTGGTTTTATAGTTTTATGCATCCAAGCCTACAATTGTGGAAAGTGATGTTGTACTGTCAATAGTTAGAGATTCTATTATTCAACATAATACACAATCAATTAATATATTTGAAACTGGTTCATATATTTCTTTTACATATTCCAAACACGTTAATAGTTTTGGTATGCTGGTAGGGTTTGTGATAGGGGTTATGACAATTGGTACTTCTTTTAGAGTGTGATCAAAAGACATATACATCTATAAAGGATTCTATCGGAAGGATGGGGAGTGTCATTTCAAATGGTATCTTTATATTTTGGATATGTCAGGATTACAAAAAATTAATGGTATGGATTCATTATTAGAATACTGATCCCACATCGATTTATTCTATAGGATAATGACTCTTATGTCACCAATGTGTAACAATTATATTTCCAATGGATAGTGGGATATCAATGCATGTTATGAAATTAATGTTTAATAGTTACTGGGGGACATTATTGACCATGATGATAGTCTATTGATGGATGATAGAGAGGTAAAAAAAATGAGGTGTTTCCACCCATAGTGGATAGCATCCATATTGTTCTTCCTAGGGACATCTCAAGAAAAAACCTAAGTGAGATGTGGGGTAAATAATGGATCTCATTTCTGGAGACGAGTTGGATTCTATACAACCATACAGAATAGAACCAACATAGCTTCAAGTGAATAGGACATAACTATAAGATTTTATTTAGATGGCTACGTCACCTTGGGATTTAGTAATTTGGTTTTCAATGAAATATTATGGGACACTGATCTTTTGTTATGACTGTCATAATTTAAATTGGGTGACAATTAAGAAAATAATTCCACTTTTTTTTATCAATTATATTTTCAACCAATATATTGGAGATTTTTTTCTCCATGATTTTCTTTAGATAAGGTTATCACCGATTGAGATATCAAACTTCTTATACGAAACATATTTTTTTAAGAAGTAGATATGACTTAATTAGTGCATTTTGATGTCGTTCAGGCTGACAAATGAACCTAAAATGTTTGGAGACATTATGAAAAAATTCTTAGAGTTATACAAGGATTATTTTGTGGTATTATTTGTGTATTAAATCATTGTATACTCAAAGATTCTTGAACATCATTCCCAACATCATGACGTCATCCTGAGTACACTGAGGGAGAATGAGCTATACCCAAAGTAATATAAGTGTATTTTTTTGATCGAGCATGTACACTTCTTGGGTCACACCATATTATGAGAAGGGGTGTCATTAGTCCCATAGAATGTCCAGGAAGTGGTTTCATGGGATCATCCAAACAATGTTATCAATTTCTATTGCTTTCTAGGGTTATAAGAGTATTACTATAGGTTAATCCAAGACATTTGCAATTTGGTCGAACAACTTCTAAGCATGAACATGATGTTGATGTAGTTTGAATGGTCTAGATCATAGGGATAAATAATTTGATTACTGTGACACTGAAATTAATCCTCCTAGATCAAAGATAGGAGTATTTGGTGTTTTTAAATGCTATTGATATCAGACTCAGAGAAGTGTTGATTTAAGGAGACTGGGTTGTTGAATATGGGTGTTGGATGTTAAGGCCACATGAACATAACTACCCTTAACATGTTATGGGGTTTACATAATTTATTTATTCCTTGATATGTGGGTGGTATTATGTTTCAGGAAAGTAGTTTATTATTGATACTGATCAAGAGATATTAAAATATATATATTTTTAGAGATACATGAGTCTTCGTAAGAATATATGGTTTGAGTATATTCAATCATTCAAAATTTATTTAGAATATATGTTTGGTAATTAATATATCATTGCTGACAGTTTAAGTAGGAATACTCAGAATCAGGCAGTCCAATTGTCTATTGCTAAGTGGTAAATCATTATGTTTCATGATTGGATGCATTGTTATTAGTTAATGAGGGTCAAGGGAAGAATAATTTCATTTTTGTTTAATTATATTGTACTCTTTTGATATGGATTAAAAACATTATGTATGAAAATTTGTAATGTTTTTCATTGATTAAAATACATTAGGGTGTGGAGTCATCTTCATATTGGACCGTATATGAGGATATGATCCTCTAAGTCCAGAATTGGGTTGTTGTGCCTCTAAAAATACAAGATGATCTAATGCATGAATTTTATGTTGTGTTGTTCTTGGTGTATCGAGGTGTGACATAAATTTACCATGAACTACAACTATAGTTTTGGTGGTCGGGCATGAAAAGTGAGATTACAGGGTTCATGACATGAAGCTATGCCTATCAAAATGTTCGTCATGAGAATCAATGAACTAGTAGTTTACTGTAGTCATATCCCATTATGGAATGGATGTGTGATGAAATTTCCATGGATTTTTTGGTGGGTTGTCGGAGGATGCCTTAGAAGAATGATATTATTTTGGTGATTGTGGACCATTTGAAAATTGTAGTGAATTTCACAATGGTATGATAGGATTTATTATAATATCATTTGAGAGATAAATATGTTCGACAGGTCAGATGTCTGCATGGGTTTCCCCAAACCATAGTTTTAGATCATGAATCAATATTCACTTCTTGCATATGGACAGGCCTGTAGAAGGTATTTGGTACACAATTTTTACAAATTAAACATTTCCATCCACAGACATATGGGTATTCGGAATGTAATATACATGTTCTCGAGGATATGCATTGATAATGTGTTCTTAACCTTGATGGGTCTTGAGAGAATCACTTATCACTCATTGCGTTTTCATACATAAACATTTATTAGTAAACATTATAGATGGTGTGTATGAGGATATTTCTGTTATGAAACGAATGTAAACTCTGTGATTGATGAAGGTAGGTGAAACAGACTTATTAAGAATAAATCTCATGTAAGAGGCATTAGTTCAGGTGAATTTAATTCAGAAACACATGAATATAACTCAGATTAAGATGATGTCATATGATGAAATGCATTGATGACCCCTATACATTATAGAGTGTGATAGTGTGTTCCTTCAGGTTTCTCCTTGGTTTATTTGATGAGTTGAGGTTGTGGAGATAATTAACAAGGTGGAATGTTGATGGTCTCTTCCATAAATGTATCCTACTATGCATGATGTCTTTCATGCCTTACATATTCATATATATCAGCCCAATCCTTAACATGTGATTTATGTAGATGATGTTGAGATTGATACTAATGTTTCCATTGAGTAGAATCTGATACATTTTTTGGTTCATAGTGAGAAATTGCAATGGTAAAAGACCATTTTGGTTGTACATATATTGTGAAAACATGGGAGTGTTCATAAGGAAACAAGGGAGAGAGAACCACATAATCCATCTTAGTTGTTTGATCTTTTGAACAAATAATCTTTGATAACCATGGGAGTAAATCATGAGTAAATGCTGTAATAATGGATGTAGATTATAAGATCCTAAAAAATACTAATTTTATCTCATGACCATTTATAGGTACTATTTATCCTTATTTTGAGTAATTTTTTATTAGTGTTTTATCATTGGTGTGTTTCAGTGAAATTTCGATCCTTTAGAGTGGGATTTATATAGTGCATCGTGGGCTCACAATTTCCCGAAACCATGCACCCAATCTCAAAAAACCATTAAACCCCCATCAGAGAGGGTTTGCATTGTTGTAACATTTTTTTCAATCTATGATCCCTCTTCGGAGAAACCATGCACCACAATAGTATATGAGGTCAATTATGTCAATTTCTTTCAAAAACTATTCTCTCCTTCCTAGGAATCCTGTTCGTGAGGTTAATATTCATGAAATTGTTTTTAAATATTATGAACCCATGTACATCACCAAATGTCCACCAAAGTGGACCCAAAATCATGCCATTAATATATTGAGGCTTATAGATGAATTCATATGGCTCTAGATAACTGTTCATGATGAATTGAAGGCCATAATGATGATTTTTCTCTTATCTGGGTGTGTGGTGACTTCCCAATTTGGATTATATCTCTCATATATATCATTAAAGATATAAGGGGTTGTTTTTTTCTATTATAGTTGGTCTAATATCTATGTTTTATGGTTAGAAATTCATTTCAACTTGGATCTAGGTTTTGGATATATATTTCATTATTGGTCATGATCTTGGCAATTCCACTACATTTTGAGATTTCTATTGCAGAGTTTTTGTAAATAATCTTACAGTTGGTGGTATAAATTCAATTCATAAAGTTTTGATTTATAGTTTCATTTATTCATTGTGGAATTTAAATTTTTAGTGTTTCAAAATTGAATCATGAAATGAATATATTAATTTATAAATTTATTTATGGAATTACGTAATTGAATAGTTGAGTTTTCATGTGAAAATATTATGAGTTGAACTAGGAGAAATTGAAATTTTTAATTATGATTTTGAAATTGATGGAATTGGATTAATTAATCAGTAGATTTATTAATATAATTTGGTGACTGTGGAATTGATGTCAAATTGGGATTGCGTATTTTGTCATTTAATGTGATTATGAATTAATTGATAATGGGAATAATGAGATGGTGACTTAATCATCTATGGGATAATGTGTTATATGATTTGAATAATAAAAAATGGTTTGATAATGAAATTTTCACTTTATTCCATGTGATTAATGTATTGAACAAATATTTGATTTGATTGTTGAAATGACAAACCATAATGATAAATGTGATAATAGGTCTAATGATGACTAACCATGATTGGTGTGATATATGTGATATATGTTCAGTCGATTGATATAAGAATGTGAGATTTAAATTGAGGATCCAAATACAAATATGTGAAAAATGAGTTTGTGATAAGGACAAAGACTCATAATTACCATATGTGATATTTATTTTTGGGAAAATTAATGAGGCTATAAATACCCATTTGTGATATAATGTTTGGGATATGGACTATGGAACCAAAAACCTATGAGACATTATGGTGTTAGATAGGGATATGGTCTCCCAATACCCATGGAGTGATATGCACGATTTTCTATTGCCACGTGATTTTATTGTACTATGGTTCAAAAGGATCATGATGTAGAATCAAATCAAATGAATCATGAAATAACATGTGTAATAAAGCTTTTTTAACTCTTAATGTGATGTGTTTAACACTCCAACACTGGATGAAAAAGGTATTCAGGGTTTGTCTGTCCCCAAGATCCTAGTAGATAATATGGATAAATAATAAATATTTGACTATGTGAAATATTTAATTTATTGGTTGATATTTATTATTTAAAAAAAATTATACACTATTAAACAATTGTTATTTTTTGACATTGTTTGTGGTGTAATACTGAGTTCAAATCACACCCTAATTGGGCCGCCTGATCAATACTAGAATAGTGTTCATGTTTATAGGATGAGTTAATGGAAGAAGCCCTAGAAAATATGGATAATATGGGTTAGGTAATTGATGAGGGAACTTGACGTGGTTTTGGGACCCACTAGGGATAGGTTATTTTCTTTATTTTGTGTTCATAATTTGACATAGGACACATACATGGAAAGAAATATCTACTACATTATTTTGGGAAATTGTATTTCCACATTGGTCATAATGAGATACATGTATTGTGATGGTTATGGTTATATTTGTTTTTTCTATTTTTGGTTTATTTATATTGTTTTATTAGTCTCCCCATATTCGATAATTGAGCCTTACTACAAGTCGGAAGCCTCTAGAATATTGAGAGGCACACCTAAAGTCATGTGAAAAACTGGCTCATGGAACAAGTTGAGGGAACATGAGTAGAGATGTTACAAAGGATGCATCACATGGGAAGAGGATCTGTAATACAATTATGTCTACATGTATGGATAGAATGTCGCGAATATAGATTGATAGAGGAACTCCTCTTTTATCTTCATCACTTTCTTGAGAATTCTTTGGTATTTGTGACTCTCATTTTTTATATCTTCCTATCTTGTGAATAGTTTTGGCCTAGTGATGTAGTTTACAACCAGAGTTATGATGATAGGTACACCATTGGGAATATAATCCATAGAAAATATTATGACAAAAGGATGTTCTCTTTAGTATGTAGAGTATCATTTCCTTTTATATGATTACAATCATGATATGTTTGGCTTCAATCTAATTATGTGTATGGATTGGTTAGTAGAAAACTAATCCCACATTGAATGATACATAATAACAACGACTTTAATGTCACCTGATGGTAAAACTTTTGTTCACCATGGAGAGTGGGGTATCAAGATGAGTCATGTTGGGCACATTCTGCATTAAAAAAAGTGCATACGACAAATTTTTCAAGTATTTTCTTGGATGCTTTAGGAGAAATGACAGAATTATTCCACCCATAGTGGATAAGTTCTACGACATGTTTCTTGGGGATATAAGAGGGATTCCATCTAAGAGATATGTAGAGTTTACAATTTAACTAATTTTTATATGTGAGACATTCTCTATAAAACAATATATAATATAACAAATACACTTTTAAGAAATTAAGAATCCATGGAATGATTTTATGGAGATCGGTATTATCCATCCCATTAAATCATTATGGCATTCAACTATTTTTTCTACTGAGGAAAATGGGACTATGTGGTTATGTGTTTACTATCAAATGATGAACTAGATGATAGTAGGGATTTTGTATCATATTACATGTATTAGTGGTCTACATAACTAGTTTAGAGGATGTTTCATTTTCAATAATATTGAATTGATATCAGGGCATCGTTAGTTGAGATTTTCAACTTCTAATATACCTCCGAACTATTTATAAAAAAATTTCGTCTAATATGAGTTCGTTGTTATGTTGGTTGTGGTTACAAATGCACCAACAATGTTTATGGACATATTAAACACAATCATCCACTCATCATTAGATTAGTTTTTGGTATTATTTTTCGATGAAATCAAGTTGTAATCTAAGAATCTTGAAGATTATTTCCAATATATTAACATCATCTTGAGTACACTAAAAAAAATAAACTATACACCAATATATTTAAATATTAATTTTTTTTTCATTTGGACTTCTTGTGTAACATCATCTCATAAGAAGGTGTGTCAGTGGACCTAGATAATCTTCAAGAAGTGGAATCATGGGATAATCTCATGAATGTTGTACATGTCCTTAGACTTCTGGGGGTTATAATGATATTTCCACATTTTCATCTAGGATATTTCCCATTTGGAATCACTACATTCAGGATTGACAAAAAAGGGGATAAATATTGAATAGTCTAGATCATATGAAAATGATTTCCATTAGTTGGATAATATGTTTAAAATATCATTAATCATGATCTTATTTTATCCATGTGTATAGTATACAATGTTTTGGGATGCTTATTTGGTTTGACTCTAAGAAGTGTTGAGGCATGCAGATATAGTTTTGGAATATGGGTCTCAATAGTTCCGTCCAACAGAATAAAACTACCCTACCCATGAACCCATGTTTTTAGAAATTGTATATTATTTGATGTGTTGGAGACATTATCTTTTGGGAGAGAATTATACTATTTTTATTGATCAAAAGAGCTTGATTGATATATTTTCATATTGATAGTTGAGTCTCTGAAAGGAGAGAGTGGTTGAGTGTATGCACAATGATCTAGAATATGTTTATGGAAGGGGAAATAGATTTATTAGAACGTTAATATGGTAAAAATAAACATAAAAACATCAAGAGTCTAGTGTTTAGTCGGAAATGATGAAAATAATAGTTGATATTCATTTTGTTGGTCAAAAGGGCCAGGAGTTGAATAATTTTTAATCAGTTTCAGTTGAGTCAACACATTCTATCCAGATCATAGACATGTTGTATGGGGATATATAATATTTTTACCTGAGGTAAATATTTTAATGTGGGGAGTTATGTTATGATTATAATATAGATGATGATGGGATCATCTATGTTAAGAACCTGTCTTTTATCATATGAGATTATGAGAGGATATGATGTGTTAATTTGGGACCAAGTATCATTCATGAAACATACGCGTAGGTGCATCTGGTTTGGATGTGTGTGGATATGAATCAAATTTTAATGAAGTCATATGATGATAGAAATCGATGAGACATAGAGTTTATAGAGGGTGATAATGTATTACTCCCCGTGTCACCTATGTTAGTTCAATGTATGATTCAAGGACGTGAAATAATAGTGCCCATATGTTTTTTACTATTTTAGGTTGTGGAGAGAATCAGTCTGGCGGGGTACCAATTATCACTTATATAGAGGCATAATGATACACCAGATGTCTTTCATGGGTAAACGCTTCGATGGTTTCCCCCGACCATTCCCATGAGATCAATTTGGATTATATTGACCTTATAACTGTTGTATACTTTTACGGGCATTTGATTATTGTGTTGGTTCACATTGAGATTTTTTATGGGGAACAATAGTTCTGAAGTTCATATATTGTTGAAACATGGATATGTTCAAGATGAATCAAGGGAGAGTGAAGAAGAGATGCAAGATTAGTGAAAAAGACTTTTTAACTAGATATCATAGATAATATTTTGAGTATAGCTCGAGTATGAGATATTAAATGGCAGGGAAATGATATGATATCAGTCTTTCTAGATATATATTTCTTTCATTTGTAGATACTCATTTCCCTTGTTTTGAGTATATTTTTTTGGGATTTATCATGAGGGAATTTTAGATAAATTTTGATGTTTTTAGGGGGTTTAAGGCAATGTATGGTCGGTGCACAAATTGGGAAAACTCTGCACCCTGTCCCTTCAAACATTGTAACATATTGTAGAGAGGGATTTCATGGTTGGAACATGGTATGTAAAACCATTCCCCCTATAAAGAGTAACTATGAACCACCCATAGGAGAGGTTCATAGTTTAGGATCATTATTTTTCAAACCATGTGCCCCTGACCAGGAAACCTTGAACGTGGGAGTTAATAATCCCAGAATTGCTTTTAAAAAACTTGAATCCCTAAGCCATCACCCAAATTCAACATAGCTCAACCCTAACACATTCCTATCATTTTTAGTCGTCTAGACGAACTCTTAGGTCCCTCAATCACCATTCTTTATGAATCTATAGATAGATTTATGAATATTCCCATTTTTGGTAGATGGTTTCTTCTTGATTACGATTATATATATCTCTCTCCTCTCTCTTTTTGGATAAAAGGGGATTTTTTTCCTCTTATGATGTGGGTTTTGGATCTTTGTTTGACGGATCTTGATTCATATGATAATGGATATCATTTTTTGATCTAGATCATTTTAATAGTCGTGATCATGGTGGTTTCACTTCATTTGGAGATTCTGTCGGTGAGTGTTTTTCAACAATCTTGTTGTATGTCGTCTAAATATAATTCCAATAGTATTGACTTCCATGTATGTTTATGTATTATATAATTTCAATTGGCATAATTGACTGAATATTTATTGGAATAAATTAATTTCCCAAATAATTTATTGAATCATAGAATTGAATAGTTGTGTTTACCATCGAATGTGGGATGAGTTGAAATTGGGAAACATGAAATTGGTAATTTATGTTATGCATTTGGTTAAATTTTATAAATTAATTGGTTTATTATTTAATTATTTTTTTCTATCCTTGCATGCCAATCATAATATACTTCATCGCATCCTGAAAAAAAACATAAGAGATGGGTGAGCTCAGATGCTAAGTAAAGATAACAACATAGTGGAAGCTATCATAAATAAGAATGAACATTTATGGTAACATAGAAGACTAAAAACAAGCCTTTTAAACATAAACATCTCCATTATATGGATATATAAATCAAATAATTCCATTTATATATTTACATATAAATTATACTAGTCTAATAATCAAATTTCATACCCATATCTAGTTTCATAATGATGGAATGCATAATATCGGATATATTAACCACAAATTCTTGTACTCATTCCAAGACCCTAAATTTAAATTTGGTCAAGGCCTTGTTCTAGATAATATTTTTTCTCATCAGATCTACTGATGTATCGAGGGGCTATAGGAGGCCCCACCAATCACTTACTATGTCCAATGATTTCTTCATATGAAATTGATGAAGCATAACAAAAGAATTAGTTTTAAAACTACCATGCGAAATATTTATACAATAACTATAAAAAAATAATAGTATAAAAATAGCACATCCATTGTTGAACATATCAAAAAATAATTAATAATATATTGATGATTGTATCATAATGAATCAACATCAAAAAAGTGTAAAATCCAACAATGGATGTTGACATAGATGAAATCAATCCAAAAACTATCTGAGTGAAACATATCTTTCAACTTTGAAATAATTTAAATGTAAAGAAAAAAAATATTTTCAAAATTTTATTATAGGATTGTAAGGAAAGATTTTATGGTGTTAAAATGGTGGAAAATGGCCGCACCCACCGTATAAGTTGAAAAAAACATTCTTTTCTTAATTTTCCGAAAAGGTTATAAAGCACCTGGTTTCGAAAATAAAGAAAAGATTCCTTTTAAAAAATTTATAAATTTAAAGAAGTGTATAAATTAATTTAACTTATATTCTAAGAAATAGTAAAAAAATTGAAATAAATTTTTAAGAAACACATATGTGGATGATAAAGAGGTCCTTGTATACACTTACATATAAACATCCTCAGATAATAAAAAGATATTATCATTAAACCATACAATATAAATTCCCTTATTCGAGGGTAAATTAACCTCCTATTAAATGGTTAGATAATTGTAATTAAATTATACAAGAACCATATACATAAATATGATATCATATATGATCCTTCAATATTTCTTGGTAAATAATATTTCAATAGTATCACTATTTCGAGTGATGACTAATTCGTTTTCTTTTATATGTTTTGTAATGTAATTCATGTTTATTATGGATAAGTTGTATTTTATTAAAATCCTGAATTATATTAAGTTATTAAAAAAATTAATAATAAAACTATAATTATTCTTGAATGTTTACAATGGGGAATGAAGTATTATCGTGTCGTGGAGACTGTTAGTTGTATGTACGCACGAGGGACAACATCACTCTATTGATGGTGAAATTATTTGTAGTTGGATGGTATATTATATATATATAACAAATAACATGTTATATATATTATTTAAATCAATTATACTCATTATTATACACATCAACTAATAAAGTGTTGAATAACAAACTACACCATGATGTGGAGACGGTAAGCCGTACGTACACATGTCTGGTGACATTGTCATTAATCGGATGGATGGAAAAATAAATATTGTTGTAACATATTTTTAATAAAATAAAAGTATGTATATGGTACTAGATTTACTATTTTTTTGTAAACAACAAAGAAAGAGGATGTGGAAGATCAAATGAACTTTGAAAGAGGCGATGAAATAATTATCACTTCTTCAGGTGCTTCCTTTTGATTTGAAAAAAAGGGATCCATAGGATGGATTTATGTTCTATGTAAGGACTCTAGGATGAAGTGAGAGTAGTTGTGAGGTTATTTGAACATGGTTTGGCCAATTAAAATGGCTTTGGAAGTGTGAATTTGAGGGAAGGTGAAGTAACCTTTAATAAGAGAGGTGAGGGGTACTTTTGGAAAATATAGAAATATTAATTTATTATAAAATAATTTTCTGTTTATAATAGTTAAGAATCGATTTATTTCAAGGATAAGTTGTTGATGGGTCGAAAAAATCTCAACCAATAGTTTTTAGTCAAGTTTAGGTCACTATATTAACATTATAATTTAGATTTAACTCATGGTTAAATAGTTCAATATTTACCATGGCTCCTTGTGTTTTTATATTACTTGGTTAATACACTTACAATAAAATGCCATGAAAACCTCATGTGGTTAAATAATTAAAAACATAACTTTATCTATGTCCTTTGGTCAAATATTATATTTTTAGGTTTATTATATCATTTAATAAAATATTATTAGTTTCAAAAACTCATTTATGTTAATTTTGACAGTATTTAGTATTTGGTTTTTTTGAAAGTCATAACAGCTTTATTTCTTTGAAAAAAATACATTTAGTCAACTCTAACATGTCATATTCAACATGGAGATTTGAGGATGGAATCTGATGATTCAATTTACATTTATTGTAAAATCTATAACATCAATTTTTTTATTCCTTCATTAATAAGGTCATTATTGCATCATCATTGTGTCATAAATAAATTTAATTATTTAATTTGTAAAAATTATTAATTAAATACAATGATTTAGGAAATCGTTTTAGATTTCTAATTAATATTTATAATCAAATTTATCTTATTTGTAAATCTATATATAAAATGTTTTATTTATAAAACATTGCATTTAATACGTTTAACTCTTATTTAAATAAAATATAATAAATGTAAAAATCTAATCCATGTGGATCAAATTGGTCATATTTTATTCCTAAAGTTGATTTCAGTCGAATATAACTTATCCAAATGAATGAGGACTAGTGATGGGGTAATTATAATATCATTTTTACATTTAATAACCCCCATTTACTTTTAACAGTGGTAAATAAATTTCAAAGATACTATTCCAAAAAAAATTACTTTCATCATATTGATCCAAGTTATACTTACTGATATCAACTGTGCCTCTCAGATGTTTAGAATTTAATTCACAGAAGCTGTAAATTTATGTTTTATATAGATTTGAAAATGTGCCTACAAGGTGGGTAAAAGACGTTAAGAAGTTCAATAAAATATTTTATATCTAATTTATTATAAAATGACTCTAATGAATTAAATTGGATAAATATAGATATTTTGTATCTATTTTGACATTAAAATACATTTATATTTAATAATTATTATTTAAATAAAATGTCGATTTTAAAAAATAACACAGTTTTTTTCACTATTATTCAAAAGTTGAATGTATTCAAAAATTATACCAAAAATTCACACTAAGATATTTTTGACATTTCATACCCTAAAAATGAAGTCCATTTTGAAAAATAAAATTTTTAAAATTTCAAAAAGAGGGTATTACTATTTATCACTGCTTTATAAACTGCTAGTTTGATTGGTCATGGTGTGCTAAAACTCGATGTTTCCTACAACACAAGATATTCTATTATTCAAAGGGAAGCGTACTGTGGAATCTACGGGTGTTACGTTCTTCACAAATTAAAATAATTTCATACTCAACAATTCAATAATATTACAGCATAAAAATATTCAAGTGGTTCTTCATCATAAGTTCCTCAGGTTCCAATGCTTCCTCTTCCATATTATGGTTTCTCCCAAGAATATTTACTAGAAAAGATGTCCAGTTTCTCAACATTTGTTCTCTTGTATCAAGTATCCTGATTGGCTCTTCATAAAAAGATAGATCATGTTCTTGTTCTATTTCTTCATAGGTGAGTACATAAGTTGGGTCAGGCATGTATTTTATCAACAATGATATGTGGAACACATCTTGAGCTTCAGAGAGACATGGAAACATTGAAAAATGGTAAGCTAAAAATCCAATTCGTTCCAGAATTTTGAAAGTTCTGATGTACATGGGAATTAATTTATCCTCCTTACCAAAAAGTATAAAATCCTTCCATCGAGATAAAATCAAGAAAACATGATCTCCTGCTTGAAATTCCAAATCCTTTATTCAGTTATCTACATATCTCTTTTTACTGATTTGTTCTTCTTTTCTACGGATTTGTATATTTGTCACATTTCGCATTGTTTCCTAAACATGTTTTGGGCCTTCGAGTTATCTTTCACCAACATCATCCCAACAAGTTGGTGTGAAAAATATAATTCCATATAATTCTTCATATGGTGCCATCTGAATACTCGAATAAAAGCTATTGTTATTATAAAATTACACCAGAGGTAAATACAGATCCCACAAACCATTATGTTAAAGTGAGAAAGAAAACATCATGTCTTATAAAGTTTTAATAGTCCATTCTAATTGTCCATTAGTTTTAGGGAGGTAGGCAGTGCTCTAATGAAATTCAGTATCAAATGATTTCTGAATAATTATCCATAATCATGATGTAGAATGCGGTCTACGATCATAAACAATTGATTGGGGCACACCCTGAAGTCTAAAAACATAATTAATATATATTATTTCTAAAACTTCATGTGGTAAATATTCCTTTATAAAAAGAAAATGTGCTGACTTGGTAAGATGATCAATAATGACCCATATTGCATAATTCCATCTAGGTGTCTTTGGTAGCCCCATGACCATGCCCATTGTAATATCATCCCATTTACACATAGGTATGGAAATAGGTTTCCTGACAAATCTCAGATGTTGTCTTCAAGCCATCACCTATTGACAAACTGTACATCTTGACACATAATCATAAATATCCCTCTTCATGTTGTCCCATGAAAAATTTTCCTTAAAATATCTATACATTTTATTGCCAATAGGGTTTGGGGAGAAATTAGATCTATGATAATCATCCAAAAATACCCTTTTTATATGAGGTATATCGGGAACACAAATCCTCTCCCCAAATTTAAGAATTCCATCTTCATATAAGAAGTCAATCAATCTCCCATCATTCATAGCTTTATTTTATTTTGAATCTTCTTATCATCAGTATGATAACTTTTTATCCTTCCAAGTTAAGGTGATATGGAAAACATTTTAAAAAGTATCGATGCTTCAACTTTCAGGATTATTACAATATCTATATTTACTAGATTGATGAACATAGAATCCCATTATACTCTCATCATGTTTATAACTCCATAATCTTTTTCTTCTCAAATCCATGAAACCTTATTCTCTCTCATGGGGTGGTTATGTATAGTGCATTCACAATCCTTGAGTAGTTGGAGCCATTGTTGTTGCCTCATGTTGAGTTATTTCATTGAGAAAATATAATTCATACTATATTGATTTGTATATATCTCACATTTTTTCACCATAGAGATAGTTTCCCCATATCTACATAGAAAATAATATAGATTCAAACTCAAGATCATGAGTGGAATATTTCTGTTCAAGAATTTTTAGCTGTCGTGAAACATATGCAGTAACTCTATCATTCTAAAAAAGGAAACAACCATGTCCATTATTTAAAGCATCATTATAAATAACAATTTCTTTATTCCCCAATGGTAGATTCATGATAGGAGAATTGAATAATATTCTTGTTAATTCTTCAAAATATTCTTCACACAATTTTTTTGAAACAAATTTAACCCCTTTATGTGTGAGCATTCTTGTTGGGTTACATAATTGGTAAAAATTCTTGATGAAATGACGATAATAACCTAATAAACCAATAAAACTACATAACTATGTTATACTAATTGGTGACATCCATTCATAGTTTTACCTTATCCCTGAAGGGTCAACAGAGATTCCATCAATTGAGACAATATAGCCATGAAAAGAAACCTCACAATGCTGTAATTCAAATATGATAATCTCCAAAAAAAATCATTTACTCTAAGAGTCTTTAAAATAGTATGCAAGTGGTTTTCATGGTCATTGTAGATTTTGGAGTATAACAATATATCATCAATCAATACCACTACAATTTCATCAAGATATTCCTTGAAAAAGTTATTCATTAGATCAATAAAAACATAGGGTGGATTAGTCAGTCCCAAAGGTATTATTGTAAACATGTAATGAAGATACATGGTACGAAATGTTGTCATTGGAATGTCTTCCTTCTTTACACACAACTGATGATATCCACATCAAAGTTCAATATTTTAAAAATATTAATCTCCATAAAGGTGATCAAATAAATCATCAATGCATGGTGGAAGATAATTGTTCATTATTTTTATGGCATTGTTCTACCTAGAGTCAACACAAATCATCCTAGATCCATCTTTCAACTTAATAAAAAGTACAGGGGATCCCCATAGATATTCACTAGGGAAAAAATACTTTATCAATCAATTACTATAGTTTTTTACTTTGTTCATCTAATTTCATAGTGACTATTTTATAAGGGGTCTTCTATATAGGCCTTGAATAAGGAATTAAGTAAATGGAAAACTCAATTTCTCATTCTGGAGGATGTCTAGGAAAATACTCTATAAACACAACAAAATATTCTTGCACAATAGTTACATACTCTATTTGAACATTAACTTCCTCACCCATAGTTATTTCACTCCCTTCCTCCCATATAAATAAATTTAGTAGAGCTACTGGGGATGTATCTAGATGAGAATGTGATATTTTTTCTCCAAAGATATATTATTCCTTATCACCATCAAAAATTGTGAGATCCTTCTTCTTACAATAAATTTTCACATCATGGTCTGAAATCCAATTCATATCGAGGATTATATCAAATTCAATTAGGATAATGAGAGTAACATCACCCGATAAATCAAATTTATATAACATGATGGTAACTGATTGGAAAAACATTGTTGAAGTGATACTTTCCTTATGTGTTTGGATTGACAACTCCCTTGTTATGTATAATTGGAAATAATTAAATTTCTTGAAAAAATGGGATTATATTAAAGAATGTGATGATCCAGAATCAAATAAATCATTGGATAATTTTTTAGAAATGATTATGCTGCCTTCTACCACATCATTCGGAACATCAACCTCAGTGGTTGTGATTGCATTATCCTGGCCTTGATCCCTTTTCCTTTTCTGAGGTAAGATTCCCTGATTCTTAGGACATATATTTCCATAATACCTCAATTTATTACAATTGTAACATTGGACCTTGAAAACCTCTTTCTTCCCCAAGCAATCATGAGTTTTGAGGCATTTTTCTCCACACGTGTTACAAACTGGCTTCCACTTTAGGAGTGTACCATGATATTTCTTCCCACAACTACTGCCAGATGAAAATTAAATGTTTTCCTTCTTCCCCATATTACATTTTTAGTGATTTTAGTAGATATATTATTCTATTTCTTTTCATTAAAGTCATATGACATATAGAATTCTTTATCTGTGTTGAAAAAACATGAGATTATATATTCATACGATGAGAAACATTGAGAGGCTAATGATGTAACGCCCCGACCCCAGTTACCCAGAGTCGGTGCATTATTACATAACATTGGCATGATCACAAGAAAGATCAAATCTCGAAAGACCGATTGGTTTAGTAGCCTTGGAAACACTAGATATATTCATAAGTTTTACATTACATCATAAAATGAAAAACTAATACAACAACATAATGTTTCCACAATCCACACTATTATCCCCTCATAATATCCCTGAAGGTCATTCATAACTTACATCTTCACATCCTGGGAAAAATAAAACATAGAAAAGGAGTGAGCTCAAATGCCCAGTAAGGATGACAATATAGCGGAACATTCAAAATAAGCATAAACATTTAAGGCAATGCATTACTAAAACAAAAGCCTTTTAAACTTGAACTTCAACATAGTATGGAAAAAGTAAAATGAAATAATGCCATTTACTTATTCACATGGATATTCTACTAATCGAATAATCACATGCAAAAATCAAAAAACCACTTTCATAATGTTGGAATGCATAATGCTAAATGTTAATTTCTTTGTCTAGGCCTCATCCCAAGACCTAGGGGTTACTTCTAACCGAAACCCAACCCGGAGTGCCTCTAATAACCGGACACCAACCCGGAGTGCCTCTAATAACCGGACACCAACCCGGAGTGCCTCTAATAACCGGACACCAACCCGGAGGGCATACTTTTACCAGTCCCTAACCTGGAGGGCTTACTTTAACCAGTCCCCAACCTGGAGGGCTTACTTTTACCAGTCCCCAACCTGGAGGGCTTACTTTTACCGGTCCCCAACCCGGAATATACTTGTTTAGCACATTCATCTGAAGAAAAGTTTGAAATATAACATAAACATTCGGATTAAAACTAGCATACGAAATGTCAATAGTTTCACCATAAACTATGAATGGTATAACATAGCACATCCACAGTCAAACATATCACAAAACCTTCAATACAATATAGAAGTTTTGTATTATAATAAATCAACTTCAAATAAGCGTAAAATCCATTAAAGGATGTTGACATAGATGAAATCAAAACACTTTTTAGAGAAATATCTCTTTCTATTTTTGAAATCATTTAAGAGCCATATAAAATAAAACATTTTCTTGAAAATATTCTTGTAAGCTTGTAAGGAAAGCTTTGACGATTTTATAACGGCGGAAAATAACCGCACCCGCCGTATAAGTAAAAAAAACATTCTTATCTCAATTCTGTCGAAAAGGTTAAAAAGGACCTTGTTTTGAAAACGACGAAAAGATTCCTTTATAAACCTCTTATAAAAATTCAAACAAGGGTATAAATGACTTTAACCCATATTCTTGTAAATAGTAAAAATGTTTTGAAATACATTTCGAAGAAACATGGATGTGGATGATAAAGAGATCCCAGTAGATTATTACGTATAATACAACCTTGGATAATGAAGAGATTGTGAAATAACCCTTACCTTGTACTTTTCCTTGGTTGGGGTAGGTTAACCTCCTATATAATGGTGAAATAGTTGTTATTAAATTATACAAGAATCATATATATTAATATGATATCATATATGATCTTTTAACATTGATTTGTTAATAATATCTTAGAATTATCGTCGCTTCGGGAGTTAACTTACTCATTTTCTTTTATATGTTTTGTTACATAAGCCATGGTTGTTGTATCTTATTCATATCCAGAATGATATACAGTCCTTAAACATCATTTTTAAATCATCAAATGATAATTATACTTGAATGGATACGATGGAGAATGAATCTCATCGCGTTCGTGGAGACGGTAGTCCGTACGTACGCACGAGCGACAATATCATTCTTTTGATATTAAAATAATATATAAATGGATGGTATATCATATATACAGAATCATTTACATTTTATATTTATTATTTACATGAGTTACACATCATTATTATACCCATCCAAATAATATTATATTGAATAACAATTACACCACGACGTGGAGACGGTAAGCCGTACGTACGCACGTATGGTGACATGTTATTCAAAGGGTGGATAGAATACTGAATATGATTGTACCATATTTATAATAACATCACAGTATATGTGATATACTGGAGTTATTATTTCAGAATGGTAAGAACAAAGGAAGAAGAAGTGGAAGAAGAAATGAACTTAGAAAAGGGTGGTGAAATCATTACCTCTTCTTCGGGTTCTTTCTTTTGATTTGATCAAAAGGGCTCCTTAGGTTGGCTTTCTGATCAAACTTAGGCCTCTAGGTTGTAGTGAGGGATGTTGGGAGAGTATTTTGGCAGAGTTTGGCCGAACCAAAAGGCTTTAGAGGTGTGAAGAAATGAGAAGGAGGAGTGCCCTTTTATAAGAGGGGTGAGGGGCACCTTTGGAAAAGCTAGAAATATTAATTTATATTAAATTCCTATTCGGTTTATAAAGGCTCCAAAGTTGATTATTCAAAGGTTAAGGTGGGGATAGGTCGAAAAACACTCAACCAATAGAATTTAGACAGTTTTGGGTACTTATATTAACCTTATCTATAAGTATCAACTCTAAGTTAATTAGTTTCACTTTTACAATGTCTCTTTGTATTTTTATATAATATGGTTAATAAACTTACTATATACATCCAAGAGACCCCCAAGTGGTCCATTAATGATGAAACTATCATGATATAAGTCTCTTGGCCGAACCTTAGATTTTTAGGAATTTAATATCAATTAATAATATAATATTTGTTTTAAGAACTCTTTTATGTCAATTTTGACACTATTCAATAGTTGATTTTTGTGAAACTCATAGCAGATTGATTACTTCGAAAAAAGTCAATTAAATCACTCATAATATATCATATTATCCTAGAAAATTAGTTTAATTCATTAAAAGTTTCACATTATATTTATCTGGGTATTTATAATATCAATTATTTTAATTTTTCACTATTATTGTAATTACTGCATCATCATTGTGTCATAAATAAAATAAATTATTTAATGTCTAAAAATTATAAATAAAATATCATTATGTAGGAAATCTTTTTATCTTTCTAATTAATATTTATAATCTAAAATCCAACTTATATAACCCTACGTAACAATTACTTTTCTAAAAGATATATGCTTGTGTCATTTTTGTATTCATTTTGACTTAATTAAAATAAAGTGTCATTATCACTTACAAGTGGATCCATGGGGTCCCAAATTGACACAAAGATGCCCATGGTCGACCATGTATCAACCAATAGGGTTAAGACACGTTTTAGGGTAATTTAGTATTATTATAATATTATTTTTTAACCCTTATTTACCGGATTTACCCTTAACCATGGTAAATAAAATATTTACCGCAGTAATTATTCAAAATGTCTAAAAATAAAATTTACCTATTTACACAATTTGAACATCCTGATTCGAAATATGGAATCCATTTTCCTAAATTCATAACACAGAAGTGGCAGAAATTAATTTAAAATTAATTCCCACTGTCAAAACAAAAATCGTGTTTTTAAGAGATAATAACTATCAAAAGATTGACACTTGTTTATGTTCGGTTTAATTGTAAAATTATGTCCAATGACCAACATTATATTAAATAGTAAAAATATATTCTAAATATACTTTAAAACCACTCAAATTCATAATTTATCACTATTAATTATTTGATTAAAAAAGTTGTTTTTAATTAAAATTTAGTAATTTTCACTATTCATCAAAATATGAAAGTTATCCGAAAAGTACCAAAATTTCACCTTAGGCTAAATTTGATATTCCGAATCCAAAAATGAAGTCAATTTTAAAATATAAAATATATATAACTTCAAAAAGTAGGTATTACTATTCATAACAACTAGTTTGATTGGTTACGGTGTGTTAGAACTCGAAGTTGCGTACAACACACGCTACTGTTTTATCCAAAGGAAAGCGTACCGTGGACGCTTGGGATGTTTCATTTTAAATTTTTTGATGTATCCATTTAGTCAAAAAGTTTAAAATATTGTATTTAAAAAGGTTTCACTATTAGAAGTTGATAAAAGTGAAATACTGAAAATGAATTTGTTCTTGCATTATGACTAAGAAACTCATAATAGGGATTCTAAAATTATAAGGATTATATAAAGTTCAAAATGTAGTTAATACTATTCATGACCTCTTTTAATGGTGTGATTGAACTCGGTGTTGCGTGTAGTGCAAGTTATTGAATTATTTTTAAGAAATAACACACTCTGAAATCCTGGGGTGTTACATTCTCCCCTCCTTCAATAAATTGCGTCCTCGCAATTTGAAATTGTTCTTCGAAGATAAAAGGTTGGAAGTAGAAAATATATTTGTGGGAAAACCCACATTGGAAATTGGGTTACTAAAATTTAGTCTTAATATGAGGAAAAGAGAAATTAAAGGGTCACCACCAAATTATGATCTCGATTAGGAGAACATTGGTGGCAATTAGAGACATATAATCGAAGGAAAAACGTAAATATTTATAGGTAGTGATTGAGGTCATCAATCTCAAACAAGTGTATAATTGAGGTCCTTAAACTCATCAATCTATGATGATTTGAAGTACCATCGGTTCAATAAAATATAGGGTATTGGGATAACACATTTTTGACGTTTCAAAATATCTTAGTTGAAATCCCACATCGAAAAATGAATTAACGAGGCCTCTATTTAAAATAAAGAGTCAAAAGTATGAAGATTACCGAAAATAACACATACTAGGGTTCCATGTAAGAAAATATGGATGTGGAAGAAAAATCTAGCCATCAATTGTCTGATGGAGAGTGGTAGAGAACATGGCTATGAAAAGGCCAACAATCCCAAAGCCATAAATTTGTGATGATTTAAGGTACCATCTAGGACAATATTTTTGTTCTAAGTTTCTATTATTAATGTTAAGGAATTTATTTATGAGATTGGATAAGATAATAAGGAGATATACTTAGTTTATAATTAGAGTTTTATCCATTAATAAATTTCTACCAAAACTCATCATTCACTCGTAAAAAAAATTCTATTTATACAATTCATAGAGGGTTCCAAAATAAACGAATTTATAATTCATCTACCAGATCTTTTAAAAAACTACTTTATTTAATCCAGGACATCTCGTGGGATAGTGGTAGGTGATACACCCTTGTCGCCCTTTGGTTGCGGGTTCAAGTATCGCAGCCTTGCCGGACGCGACGGGTTGCCGCCCGACCTCCGGGTTGTCCTTTTATGGAAATCCAAAATAATCCAAACTAGAACTATCCAAAATACTTCTGTCCAAACTCACAGTCCAACATTCATAAGGAAGGTAAACATAATATAGATCCTTTTTACCCCGTAATAGTATATGAATACCTTCATCATGTATTACCATATTCCTTATTGATTACATTCATGCTCCCTTATTCCATATAGAATGCTGGATATACTTCATTAATCCAAAAATGTTTTAAACCCCAACAATGATGGAATATACAAATCATTAATCAGTTCCAAGGTAGTCAATAATATCCAATATAATTTATCCAAAACAATCACATATTATTCCAAAATCACTACCTCAGTATCAGAACTATATTATGGTTTATCATTCTCTCAACCATATATTTTCCAAAAATCTATCCTTCTAATGAGTCACTTTTCTTTGTTCCACACAATCTCAAGTCCTTAATGAAATAGTACTGCAGTACAATCCATATATACTCCATAATTATTATAACAAGTACATTGTTGATACAAAGCTCAATTGACATAATCAACATAAGAACTCTAATCATTCCTCTTCATCTGTTGTAGTATCATAACTTGATTATTATCCAATAACATCATTTGCGGCATAGTCTGATGACTGGGACATAGGTTCGCGTAGTGTCCAAACTCCTTGCAAATGAAGCATTGTACATTTAAAACCATTTTCTTACCCTTGTAGTCACGTACTTTGTGCCCTTTTCCTCCACACTTATAACAAACTCCCATTCCTTTCAGGCAAGTTCCAGGGTGTTTCTTTCCACAGTTACCACATATGGGAAAATTCTTCTTTTCCCTCTTCCCTTTATCCATCCTTTTCTTCTCTTGCTTCCCTTCAAATCCATAGGACTCAGTAAACTCTTTACATATCTTATCAACACATGATATTATTTCTTCATATGATGATAATACATGGGAGACTATTTCTCTTATAAATTCTAGCTTAAGACCATGAAAGATATGATCCTTCCTTCTCTTTGAATCATGTGTATTTCTGGAGTTCTCATTCCTTCTACTGGGCGCCATTTCTATACCATGGCATAAACTAGATCAGTTTATGAATCAAAATACATAATCCCATACTTATAAAACACCTAACATAAATTGAACTATTTATGGATATAATCCATAATCATAAGAATGTTTTCTTTGAGGAAGTATATACTCATAATCCCTTCAAAATGATTTGTAAAGAAAATGAGAGTTATCCTAAGCATATCCCCCGGGAGTGTCGTAACCAAGAGTGCAGCAAGGCCCGTTGTCGTGCACCAGTTCCCGTTCGAGTCTAGCTCAAAGAGGTGTTTTCGGGTTTTATCCCTAGGTACATCTGTGCCAGAGCCGCCTCTACCTGCTCGTATCCAGACAGGGATGTATTGCTTGGAAAACTCACAAAATCTCTACAATACCAAAATTCTAGGAAGTTCTTCTATACTAATCCTCAAAGTTCATCTTAGGTCTACGTGCTCTAATCAGAGTTTATCTAAATCTATCTTCCAAGGTTTGTACTAAACTTCCTCTGATACCAACTGTAACGCCCCGACCCCAGTTACCCAGAGTCGGTGCATTATTACATAACATTGGCATGATCACAAGAAAGATCAAATCTCGAAAGACCGATTGGTTTAGTAGCCTTGGAAACACTAGATATATTCATAAGTTTTACATTACATTATAAAATGAAAAACTAATACAACAACATAATGTTTCCATAATCCACACTATTATCCCCTCATAATATCCCTGAAGGTCATTCATAACTTACATCTTCACATCCTGGGAAAAATAAAACATAGAAAAGGGGTGAGCTCAAATGCCCAGTAAGGATGACAATATAGCGGAACATTCAAAATAAGCATAAACATTTAAGGCAATGCATTACTAAAACAAAAGCCTTTTAAACATGAACTTCAACATAGTATGGCAAAAGTAAAATGAAATAATGCCATTTACTTATTCACATGGATATTCTACTAATCGAATAATCACATGCAAAAATCAAAAAACCACTTTCATAATGTTGGAATGCATAATGCTAAACGTTAATTTCTTTGTCTAGGCCTCATCCCAAGACCTAGGGGTTACTTCTAACCGGAACCCAACCCGGAGTGCCTCTAATAACCGGACACCAACCCGGAGTGCCTCTAATAACCGGACACCAACCCGGAGGGCATACTTTTACCAGTCCCTAACCTGGAGGGCTTACTTTAACCAGTCCCCAACCTGAGGGCTTACTTTTACCTGTCCCCAACCTGGAGGGCTTACTTTTACCGGTCCCCAACCCGGAACATACTTGTTTAGCACATTCATCTGAAGAAAAGTTTGAAATATAACATAAACATTCGGATTAAAACTAGCATACGAAATGTCAATAGTTTCACCATAAACTATGAATGGTATAACATAGCACATCCAGAGTCAAACATATCACAAAACCTTCAATACAATATAGAAGTTTTGTATTATAATAAATCAACTTCAAATAAGCGTAAAATCCATTAAAGGATGTTGACATAGATGAAATCAAAACACTTTTTAGAGAAATATCTCTTTCTATTTTTGAAATCATTTAAGAGCCATATAAAATAAAACATTTTCTTGAAAATATTCTTGTAAGCTTGTAAGGAAATCTTTGACGATTTTATAACGGCGGAAAATAACCGCACCCGCCGTATAAGTAAAAAAAACATTCTTATCTCAATTCTGTCGAAAAGGTTAAAAAGGACCTTGTTTTGAAAACGACGGAAAGATTCCTTTATAAACCTCTTATAAAAAGTCAAACAAGGGTATAAATGACTTTAACCCATATTCTTGTAAATAGTAAAAATGTTTTGAAATATATTTCGAAGAAACATGGATGTGGATGATAAAGAGATCCCAGTAGATTATTACGTATAATACAACCTCGGATAATGAAGAGATTGTGAAATAAACCTTAACTTGTACTTTTCCTTGGTTGGGGTAGGTTAACCTCCTGTATAATGGTGAAATAGTTGTTATTAAATTATACAAGAATCATATATATTAATATGATATCATATATGATCTTTTAACATTGATTTGTTAATAATATCTTAGAATTATCGTCGCTTCGGGAGTTAACTTACTCATTTTCTTTTATATGTTTTGTTACATAAGCCATGGTTGTTGTATCTTATTCATATCCAGAATGATATACAGTCCTTAAACATCATTTTTAAATCATCAAATGATAATTATACTTGAATGGATACGATGGAGAATGAATCTCATCGCGTTCGTGGAGACGGTAGTCCGTACGTACGCACGAGCGACAATATCATTCTTTTGATATTAAAATAATATATAAATGGATGGTATATCATATATACAGAATCATTAACATGTTATATTTATTATTTACATGAGTTACACATCATTATTATACCCATCCAAATAATATTATATTGAATAACAATTACACCACGACGTGGAGACGGTAAACCGTACGTACGCACGTATGGTGACATGTTATTCAAAGGGTGGATAGAATACTGAATATGATTGTACCATATTTATAATAACATCACAGTATATGTGATATACTGGAGTTATTATTTCAGAATGGTAAGAACAAAGGAAGAAGAAGTGGAAGAAGAAATGAACTTAGAAAAGGGTGGTGAAATCATTACCTCTTCTTCGGGTTCTTCCTTTTGATTTGATCAAAAGGGATCCTTATGTTGGCTTTCTGATCAAACTAAGGCCTCTAGGTTGTAGTGAGGGATGTTGGGAGAGTATTTGGGCAGAGTTTGGCCGAACCAAAAGGCTTTAGAGGTGTGAAGAAATGAGGAGGAGTGCCCTTTTATAAGAGGGGTGAGGGGCACCTTTGGAAAAGCTAGAAATATTAATTTATATTAAATTCCTATTCGGTTTCTAAAGGCTCCAAAGTTGATTATTCAAAGGTTAAGGTGGGGATAGGTCGAAAAACACTCAACCAATAGAATTTAGACAGGTTTGGGTACTTATATTAACCTTATCTTTAAGTATCAACTCTAAGTTAATTAGTTTCACTTTTACAATGTCTCTTTGTATTTTTATATAATATGGTTAATAAACTTACTATATACATCCAAGAGACCTCCAAGTGGTCCATTAATGATGAACCTATCATGATATAAGTCTCTTGGCCGAACCTTAGATTTTTAGGAATTTAATATCAATTAATAATATAATATTTGTTTTAAGAACTCTTTTATGTCAATTTTGACACTATTCAATAGTTGATTTTTGTGAAACTCATAACAGATTGATTACTTCGAACAAAGTCAATTAAATCACTCATAATATATCATATTATCCTATAAAATTAGTTTAATTCATTAAAAGTTTCATATTATATTTATTTGGGTATTTATAATATCAATTATTTTAATTTTTCACTATTATAGTAATTACTGCATCATCATTGTGTCATAAATAAAATAAATAATTTAATGTCTAAAAATTATAAATAAAATATCATTATGTAGGCAATATTTTTATCTTTCTAATTAATATTTATAATCTAAAATCTAACTTATATAACCCTATGTAACAATTACTTTTCTAAAAGATATATGCTTGTGTCATTTTTGTATTCATTTTGACTTAATTAAAATAAAGTGTCATTATCACTTACAAGTGGATCCATGGGGTCCCAAAATTGACACAAAGATGCCCATGGTCGACCATGTATCAACCAATTGGGTTAAGACACGTTTTAGGGTAATTTAGTATTATTATAATATTATTTTTTAACCCTTATTTACCGGATTTACCCTTAACCATGGTAAATAAAATATTTACCGCAATAATTATTCAAAATGTCTAAAAATAAAATTTACCTATTTACAAAATTTGAACATCCTGATTCCAAATATGGAATCCATTTTCCTAAATTCAAAACACAGAAGTGGCAGAAATTAATTTAAAATTAATTCCCGCTGTCAAAACAAAAATCGTGTTTTTAAGAGATAATAACTATCAAAAGATTGACACTTGTTTATGTTCGGTTTAATTGTAAAATTATGTCCAATGACCAACATTATATTAAATAGTAAAAATATATTCTAAATATACTTTAAAACCACTCAAATTCATAATTTATCACTATTAATTATTTTGATTAAAAAAGTTGTTTTTAATTAAAATTTAGTAATTTTCACTATTCATCAAAATATGAAAGTTATCCGAAAAGTACCAAAATTTCACCTTAGGCTAAATTTGATATTCAGAATCCAAAAATGAAGTCCATTTTAAAATTTAAAATATATATAACTTCAAAAAGTAGGTATTACTATTCATAACAACTAGTTTGATTGGTTACGGTGTGTTAGAACTCGAAGTTGCGTACAACACACGCTACTGTTTTATCCAAAGGAAAGCGTACCGTGGACGCTTGGGATGTTTCATTTTAAATTTTTTGATGTATCCATTTAGTCAAAAAGTTTAAAATATTGTATTTAAAAAGGTTTCACTATTAGAAGTTGATAAAAGTGAAATACTGAAAATGAATTTGTTCTTGCATTATGACTAAGAAACTCATAATAGGGATTCTAAAATTATAAGGATTATATAAAGTTCAAAATGTAGTTAATACTATTCATGACCTCTTTTAATGGTGTGATTGAACTCGGTGTTGCGTGTAGTGCAAGTTATTGAATTATTTTTAAGAAATAACACACTCTGAAATCCTGGGGTGTTACAAATGATTAGTAGAGAAATAATTTTAAATAATAAAAAATGATCAATCTTACTTATCAGGCTACATATATAATTTGTAGAATGACTTGATAACCACGTAAAGTTAGCCTCTTACGTTGTGACATTATTATCCCCCGATTGCATCAGACTCAAAAATTTCCTTTTAATATCCACTAGATGTTTATGAGGAAATTATTTTTCTAATAAAAGATATTTAAAAACCATCCATTCCATATTTGATACTTCATCATCCTTATTTTTGTTTTCAACTAATGACAACCATTGATATTCATCTCCTATAAGGTGATAAACTTCCATGAAAACTTTTTCCCATTCGCTACTCCCCAAAGAAGGAAATATTTTCTCCAAGTAAATTATCCATTGCTCAGCTACAATTTGAATTGTATTCCTATTGAATGATTGTTGTTTCTTCCTCAAGAAGTTTTCATACATTGATCTTACACATTGTGGATCCGGGTGCTATATACAAGTAAGGTTATCAATCAAAACCTGAGTGAGTTATCACAGTATGTTTATAATCAATTGATCACTAGTTACATCACAAGGTCCACTATAATTTTCTTGAGTAGGAGGGAAATATCAACATATATTACCTACATTGATAGAGTTTACATTCCTCCTACTAGGGTACATTTTTAAACATTGGAATTTTATAGATTAGTTTATGAATCGTAATGCATAACTCCAAACATGTAAAATAGATAACACAAATTGGATAATTTATTCATATGATCCATAATCAGAAAAAAAATTGGGAAGTTTTTAATCAAAATTACTTCATAATGGTTTATAAATAAAATTTGAATTATCCTAAGAATATCCCTTAGGAGTGACAAACCAGGTGTGCAGTAAGGCCCATTTTTGCATTCCAGGATACCCTGGGTCAAGACCCAAACTCTTTGTCGGAGTTTCAACTACATGGATCGTCTGCTCCAGAACCATGTCCATTTGTAGTATCAAGGCATTGATGATTTTCTTGGAAAACCCATATAATAACTACATTACCAAAATTGTTGGATGATATTGTATACTAATCCTCAATGACTATCTTAGTGTAACGTTTTCTACTTGGTTATTTTTTAAATCATGTTTCAAAGGTTTTTACTAAATTTTCTTTGATAACAACTGTAATTATATAACCCTAGTTATCCAAAGTTGGTGAATTATTACATAACATTGTCCAGATCACAAGATATCATGTCTCGAAAGGCCGATTAGTTTAGTATCCATTGAATTAAAAAATATATACATAAAAATTACATTTCATTATGAAATAATAAATACATTTTGTCACATTTGGACACACTCATATTCCTTAGCCTATCCCTATAGGTCAATCATAAAATACTTCTTCACATCCTGGAAATAATAAAACATATAAATTAGGTGATCTCAGATGCTCAATAAGGATAATAACATCGGTGAAACTATCATAAATAATCATAAACATTTAAGGAAATGTATAATACAAAAACACAAGTATTTTAAACTAAAACTGTAGTATAATATGGAAAAAATAAATCAAATAATGAAATTTACTTATTCACATGGATATTATACTAGATGAATAATCACATTTAATATCAATACATATTTTCATAATGATAGAATGCATAATGTCAGACATCTTAACCATAGAGTCAATACTTCATGCGAAGACCATAAATAAATATATTGTCATGGTCGGGTGAAAAGACACCAGTTTTTCTCATGAGACATTTTTATGCATCTAATGGCTATATAAGGCCCCACCCATCACATTATATATTTAATGCATTCCTCATATGAAAAGGTTGAAACATAATGGAAACATTCATATTAAAAATAGCATATGAAATATTAATACATTAACCATAATTCATGAATGGTATACAAATAAAATATCTATAGACAAAATATCAAAAAAACCTTCAATGTAATATGGAAAACTGTATTAAAATGAATCAACTTAAAACGTGTGTAAAATCTATCAAAGGATATTGACATATATGAAATCAATCCAAAAAACGATTTTTTTGAAATATCTCTTTCTACACTGAAATAATTAATAATTTAGGAATACATTTAGTTTGAAAATATTATTATACAATTTTATGGGAGGCTTAAAAGGTTTTATAATGGGAGAAAATGGATTCACCTACCATATAAGTTAAAAACCATACTTTCCTTAATTTTCCAAAAAGTACATAAAGTACTTTGTTTCGAAAAATATGAAAACATATATTTCAAAGAATTTTATAAAAGTCAAACAAGGGTATAAATGAAATTAACACATTTTCTAGGAAATAATAAAGATTTGAAATTCATGTTTGAGAAACACATATGTGGATGATAAAGAGGTCCCAATAGACACTTACAAAAATCCTCAGATAATATAGAGAATGTAAAATTAACACGTACCATTTACATTTGCGTAGTCGAGGGAATGTTATCCCCTTTTATAATTGTTATAACATTTTTATTAAATTATACATGAAACACATACATATATATGATATCATATATTATCCTATAATATTTCTTTGATAGTAATATTTCAGTTGTGTTGTAGTTTCTGGTTTTAAGTGATTCGTTTTCTTTTATATTTTTTATTATGCATGACATGATTATTATGGATATGATGTGTTTTATTCATATAAATAATGATATTAATATCTTAAACAATATTTTTAATTATAAAATTAAAATTATTATTGAATTTTTACAATGGGGAATTAAATCTGGTTGCATCGTGGAGACGTTATTCCATACGTACGCACGAGAGAAAATATCATTCTATTGATGGGGAAACAATATATAGTTGGATGGTATATTATATATACATAATCATTATAATGTTATATTTTTTTTTACAAAAAAATATACTCATTATTATTTGTATCAAATAATGAAGTGTTGAATAACAAAATACACCATGATGTGGAGACGGTAAGACATACGTACGCACGTATGGTGACATTGTCATTCATATTATGTATTGAAAAATGAATATCGTTGTAACATATTTATAATAACATCAAAATATTTATAAATAATTGGATTTATTATTTTTTTATTGAAACAACATAGATATAGGAAGTGGAAGAAGAAAATAATTTTTAAAGGGGTGATTAAATAATTACATTTTCTTCTGGTGCTTCCTTCTGATTTGAACAAAAGGGCTACTTAGGATGGATTTATGATCAATGGAAGGAATATAAGATGATTTCAGGGTAGTTGGGATGATAATTGAGTAGGTTTTGGCAATTCAAAAAAGAATTTGGAGGGGTGAATTTGAGAGAAGGTAAAGTACCCTTTTATAAGAGAGGTCAGGGGTCTTTAGAAAAATCTTGAAATATTAAGTTATTATAAAATACCTTTTGGTTTTATAATAGTTAAAATGGATTTATTTTGAGGATAAGGTATGGATGGGTCAATATAATCTCATCTAATAGTTTTTATATAATTTTAGTTCACCATATTAATCATATTATTCAGAATTGACTATTTATTAAATAGTTTAACATTTACCATGTCTCACAGTATTTTTATATTACATTGTTAATAAACATAAAATAAAATTCCAAGTGAGAATAAAGTGGTACATTAATGAAATATATAACCATATATAAGTCTTTTTAATGAGTCGAAGATTTTTAAGAGTATTATATCATTTAATAAAATAGTATTTGTTTTAAAACCCCATTAATGATAATTTGGAAACTATTTAGTATTTGGCTTTTGTGAAAGTCATAAAAACTTTTTTAATTTGAATTAATACCTTTAATATACCCTATTATTTCTTATTAAACTAGTAAATTAGATTATAACCTCAAAATATTAAATTATTATTTATTTTAAAAATTTTAAGTCATTTAATTTAATCTTTCATTAATAAGGTGTTTATTGTATCATCATTGTGTCATAAAAAAATTAATTATTTAATGTCTAAAAATTATAAATAAAAAACCATGATGTAGGAAATATTTTTAGATTTATAATTAATATTTATACTCGTATTTATCTTGTGTGTAACCCTAAATAAAAATTTCATTTTTATTAAACGTTGAAAATAACACTTTTTACTCTTCATTAAAAACAAAATAATAAACATACTAATCTAATCCAAGTAGATCAAAACGATCATATTTTTTTCCATAGGTTTATCGTGATTGAAAAAATATTATCGAAAAAAATTAGGACTTGTGGTGGAGTAATTATAATATTATTTTTACCTTTAATTACATTATTTACTTTTAAACGTGTTAAATTAAATTCAAAGTTACTATTCCCCAAAAAATATTATCATACTATTGAACCACATTTTACATAATGATGTCAACTATTTCTCTCATATTTTTTAAATTAAATTCACATAAGTAGTAAAATTATGTTTTCTGTAGATTTGCAAATGTGCATAGAAGGTGGGTAAATTACATTAAAAAGATCAATAACATTTTATAAATATAATCATATTATAAAATGACACCAATGAATTAAAATGGTTTTATATAGGTATTATGTATCTATTTTTCAATTTAAATAAATTCAAATTAAAAAAATGTTTATAAATAAAAAGTTGGTTTTAAATAATAAAAGTGTTTTCCACTATTCATAAAAAATTTAATGTTTTTAGAAAAAATACAAAAATTCTTCCTAATCTAATTTTGACATTCCAAACCCAAAAATGGAGTCCATTTTTTTAAATATAAATCAATACAATTTCAGAAAGTTGGTATTATTATTCATAACTTCTTTTTAAACATCTAGTTTGATAGGTCATGGTGTGCTAGAACTCGAAGTTGTATACAACAAAAGCTATTGTATTATTCAATGATAAGAGTACCATTGACTATTGGGGTGTTATAACTGTTGTTGGGACATTACACTAACTTAGGTAAAACATCTATTAATGAATAAGACGAATTTTATATATTTATAAAGGATTGATATATATAAAAATAAGAAAATTTTAATGTACATATCCACCTATAAATAATTGAATTTGATCTAGAGATTATGTTTTGAATTTATTGATGATTATCACTCTGCACTACAATACCTCCCTATGATATTAAACAAGTTATTTTATTATTTGATTAAAAATGATCATGATAACTTATCTATGGTAAGGTTCAAAAAAGATCCAATATTGACGGATTTTTAAGGGATGGACGGACCATAAATAAGTATGGATGGTCAGAAATACTATATTTTCAACCAATTATTCAAAAATTTATTAATGATATGATTAAAAAGATGCAATAGGTGTTTATAGAGATTCAATAGATAGAAAAAAAAATTCTTGAGTCATCCATATAAATTGATTTAGTTATATTTTTCTTAAACTAAGTTTGTTTCCCATAAATACAAGATATTAAGAAAGAGATATTAGAATAATCTCATAACTCATATTTATATATTAATCATTTATCTTATATGATATATATATATCTATTTATAAATCTTTGTGTTGTGTGATAGGGTATTTATATAGTAAAGAAATTATGAGAGATATTACAGAGTTTTTATCTTGGTTCTTAGTATGTCCTTAAATTATAGATGAGAGAGAGAAGCCTGATAAAACACTATTTTATTGAATATTTTATTGATAATAAATTATATAATTTCCTCACATTGTGTTAAATATGTTTATTTATAAAATATTTGGGATTTGATCATTCATTTGAAAATTTGGTGAAACTTCCAATTTTACCCTTAATAGTGCACTATAGTATTTCGAAGATAAATATTTTTATATTTATTATTTGAATTTGAAATTTTGTAAAAGTGTTCGTAGCTTAATTATCTACAACTTTTATTCAGGACACTAAAGCTAAAGAGTTCATTTGTTTGTTGAAATTGGGCCATGAAGTCAAAGTTGGGCTGGGCTCGACAGAATGGAGAAGGTTTTGTATTTGGGCCATATATTCTACATTCGGGCTTGGATTGAGCCCAAATATTGATGAAAGCTCGGGGACATGATGTGGCACAAATCATCCTTCTGGAAGGCCGGCCAATTCACGCGTTTTGGTGGTCAAATTGGCGGTACAATTTGGCATAAAATATTTGGCCGAATTTCCACATTCACACTTGAAACCACTTGTAACCTATCCTCCCCTCCCCTCTATAAATTGGAGTTTTTCTCATTTGGAGGGGTTGGGACGTGCATTGAGAGATTGGAGGCAGAGGAGAATTTGTTTCACCCAAATTCTCCAACCATTTTAAGAGGGGTAGCTCTTGAAGCAAGGATCCCCTCATCGAAGCCTCCTTCTCTTCTTCATTTTGTAATGTTTTCATTTGTGTAATAAACTTCATTGCTCTTATTATATTTCTTCTATTTTCTTCTGTTTTGTTTAAATTTATTCTTCTCTTAATCTTCCTAATTGGGATGGAATTCTTGAGTAGAAGCGTTATTGGGTTATACCCATTTTAAACCTTTGCACATGAAAAACGCTTCTACGATGATTACGCCACCCATGGAAGAGTAGTCTTTTAGTAATCGATATATCTTCTACCCTCTTCATTTAATTATTTTGAATCAATGAGCTACTGTAATTCAATTAATATGATCCATGAATTGTGTTTTTAAATTGTATGAAACTAAGCAAGCAATTGAACAATTAACAAAAAAACACGCGAGGTCAGGATTTTGTGTAAATTGTGAAAGCGCGATCTTAATCGGTAATACAAGACCACACGGGATAAATTTGTAGAGTTCAAATATAATCCCTAAACACAATTCATCTTCATTTACAGAATGGATATGTGCCTTAATTTACCACTTATCATAAGCTAATCTTAGAACATCAATCAAAGCAGGGTGCTGCGATTGCACGTTCCAAAGTTAGCCTAGGTTTAAATTCACATCATCTTTGTGGTAAAGTTAATTCTCGTACGGTTCGGGATTTAACAAATTAAGGGATCATAATTAAGTGAATGTTAATTTAAATGATAATGATTAATAATAAAGTGAAGAGTTAGAGTTAGATCGATTACGCTTTTTAAATAGATTTCTAAAAAAACATCTTCTTGTTGTGTCATTTAAATTGAAATTCATTTCAAAACTAAAAACAAAAAAAAAATTATACAATCTTCTTCCAGAAAACTTCTTCTAGATTCATAAACTACAACAAACCCCAATCCTTTAAAGTAGTGTTTTTATTCTATTCTATTTTATTTTATTTTTTTAGAATACCTCTAATAAGTTGTTAAATTCACTTCCTCCTTTGAGAGACGACCTTGGTCAGCCACTCTGCTGCACTTAAGTACCCCAAATCACACTAATCATTTGAGGGCGCCCACGACAGCGCTATTTCAAATTGGCGCCGTTGCCGGGGAGGCAATTAATTATTTCAACCAATTAGAGGTATTTATTTTATTTTACATTTTAATTCTATTCCTCTCTTCTTTCTTCCGTCTTTACCCAATCTGATTTTTTTTTCATTATTCTTCTTCTTTTATCTCTTTCTACTTCTTTTCGGACCATCAACTCAAACTTCTAATTTTTATTTTACTATGGTCCACATTACTTCTTTTCATCTTTCATTGATTGATGACACTAACTAATCTCTAAGATCTCTTAGATCTTGACCCTGAGATTGAACGTAGCCTTAGGGCACGAATCAGAAATTCTCAATCTACGGGAAGTTTCAACATTCAACCAGTTGGAGAATTACTCCAATATCAGAACATTGAAATTGGATGCAATTCAAATTCAACCATAATACAATAACCAATGGCTGGAAACAATGGAAATGAACTTAATAGAACCATTCGAGAATTGGTTGCACCTGATATTAATTATCAACCAAATTCTATTGCATACCCAAATCTCGAATCGGACTTCGAACTGAAATCTGGGTTAATTCACTTACTTCCAAAGTTTCATGGCCTCTCTGGTGAGGATCCCAATAAACATTTGAAAGAATTTAATGTGGTTTGCTCAACCCTAAAACCTAGAAATGTCTCTGAAGATCAAATCAAACTAAGAGTATTCTCATTCTCACTTGATGGAGCTGCGAAAGATTGGATGTATTATTTACAACCCGAAGATGTAACTTGTTGGAACGATTTGAAACGTATTTTCTTGCAGAGATTTTTTCCAGCATCAAGGACAACATCCATTAGAATGGAGATATCGGGGATCAAGCAAGCCCAAGGGGAGTCAATGTATGAGTACTGGGAGCGATTCAAGAAGTTGTGTGCAAGCTGCCCACATCACCAAATCAGTGAGCAACTCCTCATCCAATACTTCTACGAAGGACTCACACCCATGGAGAGGAGCATGGTGGATGCTGCGGCTGGAGGAGCATTGGTGGACAAGACATCAGTAGCTGCGCGTGCGTTGATCGACAAGATGTCCCAAAACTCCCAACAATTCGGTGATAGAGGTACACCACATGTTCGAGGAGTACATCAAGTAAGTCCTTCTCTTGAAAGTCATTTGATTGATACTAATTTAGAAGAATTGACAACTATGGTGAGGCAGATTGCATTGGCTCAAAAGACATCCCAACCCCCTCCTTCAAGGCCTTGTGGTATTTGCACTGAGACAAGCCACCCGACTGACTGTTGCCCACAACTCCAAGAAACAGAAGATTGTGCTGCTGTGTTCCCTGGGAGACCATTTCAGCAGCAACAACAACAACCATATCCCCAAAAGAAGTTTGATCCAACATACAACCAAGGGTGGAAATATCTAGCGGACATGAGGTATGGCTCTGGAAAACAACAAAGGCCCCCTTTTCAACCAAACTTCTAGCAGCCTCCACCTTACCAACAGGGTTTCCAACAACCCCAAAGGAGATTTGAAGCTCAAACATCAACAAGTCAGCAACAATGGAGTCATCAATCAAAGGTAGATTCTAATACTGATGATCTTTTGAAGAAAATTGTTCTTAATCAACAGAATGAGCGGAAGAGTCAATGTTCGGAGCTGAGGGAGTTGAAGACTCAAATGAGCCAGATTGCCACCGCCCTCCATGAACTTGTGAGTAAAAATTCTGGAAATCTACCTTCCCAACCCACTCCAAATCCAAAGGGGAATGTTAGTTCCATCACATTGAGAAGTGGGAAGCAAATGAACGATACATCTGCACTTACCATTCCACCGGGATTCACCTCAACTTCAGAGAAGCCGCATTCCATACCAACTGATGAGCAATCCAAGGAGAACGATAAAGGTAAGAAAAATATTGATGATGTTCCTTCTAAACCCCTTCCTTTTCCAAACAGGGTTGTTCAAACCAAGAATATGGCTGATGAAGCAATGAAAAAGGAGGTTTTGGACACATTCAAGCGTGTGGAGATCAACATTCCTCTACTTGAATCCATTAAGCAAATTCCAAGGTATGCGAAATTCTTAAAAGAACTTTGTACCAATCGAAGAGGGCTCAAGGGGAATGAGAGAATAAACCTTGGAAGGAATGTCTCGGCACTCATTACACCAACTCTAGCAATGCCAACAAAGTGCAAGGATCCTGGGACATTCACCATCCCATGCACCATAGGGGAGTTGCACTTTTCTGATGCACTTTGTGATTTAGGTGCTTCCATAAATGTGATGCCTCACTCTGTATTCTCTTCCTTGCAGGTTGGTGAGTTGAAGCCAACAAGAGTAGTGGTGAAATTGGCGAATAGAGCTACGGTATATCCAGCGGGAGTCCTTGAGGATGTACTTGTCCGGGTAAGAGACATGATCTTTCCAGCGGATTTCTATGTTCTTAACATGGAGGATGATCAGGTAAGTTCTCATGCCCCCATTATCTTAGGTAGACCCTTCCTAAAAACTGCAAAAACTATCATAAATGTCAATGAGGGTACACTTTCCATGGATTTTGGAGATGAAGTTGTGATATTTAATGTTATGGATTCCATGAAGTACCCCTCAGAGGACCATTCTGCTTTTTTTATCTCCCATTTTGAACCACCAAGTAAAAACATCATGGAATTGGATTGTCCTATGCTTAGGGAGATTATGAGTATTGGTTCTAGTTTGATGTCTAAGAATACTTCTACACCCATTTTTAAGGAACAAGACTCTCTAAGATTTTATTTTGAAATGGAATCATATTTTGATTTTGATCATGTGAACTCTGATTATGACATGGCTATTGAGTATGCTGATGGATTTGGTGCTTTATTCTCTGATTGTGATGATTTTTATTCTGATACTGATGTTCATTGTGCAGATATGTCTGTTGCATCAATTTCTCCATCCATACATCACCCACCTACACTGGAACTCAAGCCATTGCCCCCAAATCTCAAATATGCATACTTTCTCAGTGGTGATAGATTACCTGTCATAATTGCTAACAATCTCTATTTTGAACATGAAGAAAAACGTTTGAATCTTTTGAGAGATAACATTAGGGCAATTGGTTGGACCTTGGCTGACATATCAGGTATTAGCCCCTCCATTTGCATGCATAGGATTCTCTTGGAGGATGGGGCTAAACCGGTGAGACAACCACAAAGGAGACTCAATCCCACCCTCCTGGAAGTTGTTAAAAAGTAATTTGAGAAATTGCTCGAGGCAGGTATAATCTTTCCCATTTCAGATTCACAGTGGGTAAGTCCAATTTAGGTTGTGCCTAAGAAAACTGGTTTTACTGTTGTTAAAAATGAGAAAGATGATTTAGTTCCAATGAGGGTGCAAAACAGTTGGCGTGTGTGTATTGATTATAGGAAACTAAATCAGACCACTCGTAAGGACCATTTCCCCCTCCCATTTATTGATCAAATGCTCGAGAGACTAGTTGGGAAAACACACTATTGCTTCATGGATGGATTTTCTGGATATTTTCAGGTTCCTATAGCTCCAGAGGATCAGGAGAAGACTACATTCACCTGTCCCTTTGGCACATTTGCCTACCGGAGGATGCCATTTGGACTTTGCAACGCCCCAGGTACCTTCCAGAGATGTATGGTGAGTATTTTTTCTGATTTTATTGAGACCTACATGGAGGTATTTATGGATGATTTTACAGTGTATGGGTCTTCATTTGATGAATGTCTAAGTAGTTTGGGAAATGTGTTGAATCGTTGTATTGAGAAGAATCTTGTCCTGAACTTTGAAAAGTGTCATTTTATGGTAGAGCATGGCATTGTCTTAGGGCATGTGGTGTCAAAACATGGGATAGAGGTTGATAGATCTAAAGTAGAAATTATTTCATCCTTACCCTATCCTTCATGTGTGCGTGATGTTAGATCTTTCCTAGGGCATGCAGGATTTTATCGACGCTTCATCAAAGATTTTAGTAAGATCGCTCTTCCTATGTCACGATTACTTCAAAAAGATTCTGAATTTGTGTTTGATGATTCTTGTAGGACTTCCTTTGATGAGCTAAAGAAGTGTCTGACCACTCCACCTATCATACAGCCCCCACGGTGGGACCTTCCATTTGAGCTTATGTGTGACGCCTCCAACTTCGCGGTTGGAGCTATCTTATCTCAGAGGGTGGAGGGACGTTCACATGTGATCGCCTATGCATCGAGGACGCTAGATTCAGCCCAATCAAACTACACTACCACAGAAAAGGAGTTTCTTTCTGTCATATTTGATTTAGATAAATTCCGTTCATATTTATTGGGCTCTAAAGTAGTTGTTTTTTCTGACCATGCAGCTTTGAGGTACCTCCTAAAGAAGCCAGATGCAAAGCCACGACTTATCCGTTGGATGCTCCTTCTTCAAGAATTTGATATTGAGATAAAGGACAAGAAGGGATCAGAGAATTTGGTGGCGGACCACATGAGTAGGCTTACTCGCACACTAGAGGATGACACCTTGGACTAGGTACCACTTCGGGACACTTTCCCCGATGAGCATCTCTATACCATCTCAGGTAAGAATCCTTGGTATGCTGATTTAGTTAATTACATTGTTGGCTCTGAAATCCCAGTAAATTTTAAGAAACATCAAGTCCAAAAATTAAAGAGTGAGTCAAGATTTTATGTTTGGGATGATCCATACTTATGGCGCATGTGTAGTGACCAAGTCATTAGGAGGTGTATTCCTGATCATGAGTTTGAGTCTGTTTTGCAATTCTGTCATACACTTGCATGTGGTGGACACTTTGGACCCCAACGGACAGCTAGGAAGGTTTTAGACTCTGGATTATATTGGCCTAGCTTGTTCCATGATGCCCATTTGTTTTGTAAGTCATGCTCTCGTTGCCAACACACTGGGAACATTTCTAGGAGACATGAGATGCCCCAACAACCCATACTATTTTGTGAGATTTTTGATGTATGGGGCATCGACTTTATGGGTCCTTTTCCTAGTTCATTTGGTTTTTTGTACATTTTTGTTGCTGTTGATTATGTGAGTAAATGGGTGGAGGCCAAGGCCACCAGGACTGACGATTCTCATGTTGTTGTGGACTTTGTCAAAGCATAAATTTTTTGCAGGTTTGGAGTACCAAAGGCCATCATCAGTGACCAAGGGACACACTTTTGCAATAGGAATTTTGCTTCCCTCCTTCGAAAGTATGGGGTGACATACAAAACATCAACACCATACCACCCCCAAACAAATGGCCAGGCTGAGGTTTCAAATCGTGAGTTGAAACAAATCTTGGAGAAAACCGTGCAGCCAAATAGGAAGGATTGGAGCAAGCGCTTGGATGATGCATTGTGGGCTTATAGGACAGCATACAAGACCCCCATTGGTATGTCCCCATTTCGGATTGTTTTTGGGAAAGCGTGTCATCTCCCCGTGGAAGTCGAGCATCGGGCATATTGGGCTATAAAGAAATGTAACATGGATTTGGCCCAAGCTGGAATTCAAAGGAAGTTGCAAATTCAAGAGCTTGAGGAGATTCGATTGTCATCATATGAGAACTCAAGGCTCTACAAGGAAAGATCAAAAGCAGCTCATGACAAAATGATCCAAAAAAGGGAGTTTCATGTTGGAGAGAAAGTCCTTCTCTATAGTTCACGACTGAAGTTGATGCCTGGTAAGTTGCGTTCCAGATGGTTAGGTCCTTATATTGTGTCTAATGTTTTTCCTTATGGTACAGTGGAGATCACACAAGAGGACACTAGAAGGAGCTTTACAGTCAATGGGAAACGTTTGAAGAGATACTTTGAGGGGCATCCTACTGATGCAGTGGATTTTATCACACTGCATGACCCCATCATCACTTGATCACATCAGGCTGTTCCTAACCCTTTCACTTTTATATTATTTGTCCTATTTAAAAATTCTGCATTTCATGTGCATATATCATCTCATGGGTTCACATTGAGGACAATGCAATATTTTATGTGTGGGGGAGGGAACCTTTTAGTTTAGTAATTTCAATTGTTTTCCTGTTTAAAAAAAACCAAAAAAAAATTGTGTGTTTTTCAAATTTTGTGTGTTTATTTTACAATTTTCTGTGTGTTTTTGAAACTTTTGAGCTGAAATGATTCTCATCACCATTTTTAAATCCATATAAATAAGTGAAACAATTTACCCCTTGAAACTAAGCTTAAATGAATGCTGAAATGACTTTGTTTCAAGTTCAAATATTTAGTAATTTCATGAAAAGTATGCTGAATTTTGAATCCCATGCCACATCTCACTGTCTTTAAATTTGAAATCACTTTCCTGTGAGGATTCTGAACCATTATTTTCATATTCTTTACATTCACCTCACTTCTTGAGAGAACCAAACCATTCTTGATTTAACCAGAATTTGATCTATTCCTGTCAAAACATGAGGGTTTGAGGTACTTGTGTTTAAATGATTGAGGCATTTGTTTGGTATTAAAACCCCTATTTCAAAGAATCCTTTTTTATAATGGCCTACCTTGAATATTTAATCCTTGTATCCCTTAGAACCCATGCACAACCTATTAGGTTAAGCCACATTACAAGCCAATTTTCCCTATCCAACCAACTCTTGAAGTGAAATTGCATAATCTAGTTGAGCTTAAGTGTGGGGGAAGTTGTCTTGGGTTTTTCCACCACATTCTGTGATACTTTGGGTGGAAAATTAAATTATGAAGAGATGTGTTTGCTGCTAAAGAAAGTTATTATATTGAAAGCTGTGCCTTTTCTGGAGCTTTCATGACAAGTGAAGCTATGCCTTTTCTGGAGCTTCTAATTGAGGTGGAAAGTTGTGCCCATCTAGAGCTTTCAAGAAAATCATGTTTGAGAAGATTGACATTTTTTATGCTGAAATGATGAATGGTGTAAACCTTTCATGACTTTTCATGATGATGGATCTGAATTGATACTATGGGGATTGAAGAGAAGACCATATTTAAGTGAAAATTAGATTAATGCAATTTTGCTTCAAAAGAGTCAAGCCCTCCTCATTCAGCCTCAGAGTTTTTCGCATCTTAATCCTACCAACCGAAAGCCACAGAACAACCCTGAAAAGTCCTCATGATAAACATATGTCCTTGACTCACATCGGGTAGCGATGTAGGAATCTATCAAGCCAATGGTGACCCTTGTATGAGTTTGGATGAGAAAGACATAGCAAAAAAAATTGATATTTGAGTGATGAGAGAAAATTCAAGCAAGGTAAGTGTTTTGTGCATGGGTGGATAAATGAAGTGGAAATATATTGAATGATATAAATGGAGAACTTGAAATAAGGTTTTTTATGAGGCATTATATCTTTTTTATTCTTGGTGTGAAATTGATTGATCTTAAAGATATGTGTTTTAAAATTGGGTTTGATTTGATATTGATGTTTACTTGATATGAGGTTTTGCCCAGGTGTGCAAAAGGGTAAGTGTGGGGGAGTTGATAAAACACTATTTTATTGAATATTTTATTGATAATAAATGATATAATTTCCTCACATTGTGTTAAATATGTTTATTTATAAAATATTTGGGATTTGATCATTCATTTGAAAATTTGGTGAAAATTCCAGTTTTACCCTTAATAGTGCATTGTAGTATTTCGAAGATAAATATTTTTATATTTATTATTTGAATTTGAAATTTTGTAACAGTGTTCCTAACGTAATTATATACAACTTTTATTCAGGACACTAAAGCTAAAGAGTTCATTTGTTTGTTGAAATTGGGCCATGAAGTCAAAGTTGGGCTGGGCTCGACAGAATGGAGAAGGTTCTGTATTTGGGCCATATATTCTACATACGGGCTTGGATTGAGCCCAAATTTTGATGAAAGCTCTGGGACATGATGTGTCACAACGCATCCTTCTGGAAGGCCGGCCAATTTACGCGTTTTGGTGGTCAAATTGGCGGTGCAAGTTGGCATAAAATATTTGGCCGAATTTCCACATTCACACTTGAAACCACTTGTAACCTCTCCTCCCCTCCCCTCTATAAATTGGAGTTTTTCTCATTTGGAGGGGTTGGGACGTGCATTGGGAGATTGGAGGCAGAGGAGAATTTGTTTCACCAAAATTCTCCAACCATTTTAAGAGGGGTATCTCTTGAAGCAAGGATCCCCTCATCGAAGCCTCCTTCTCTTCTTCATTTTGTAATGTTTTCATTTGTGTAATAAACTTCATTGCTCTTCTTATATTTCTTCTCTTTTCTTATGTTTTGTTTAAATTTCTTCTTCTCTTAATCTTCCTAATTGGGCTGGAATTCTTGAGTAGAAGCGTTATTGGGTTATACCCATTTTAAACCATTGCACATGCAAAACGTTTCTACGATGATTACGCCACCCATGGAAGAGTAGTCTTTTAGTAATCGATCTATCTTCTACCCTCTTCATTTAATTATTTTGAATCAATGAGCTACTGTAATTCACTTAATATGATCCATGAATTGTTTTTTTAAATTGTAAGAAACTAAGCAAGCAATTGAACAATTAACACAAAAACACGCGAGGTCGGGATTTTGTGTAAATTGTGAAAGCGCGATCTTAATCGGTAATACAAGACCACACGGGATAAATTTGTAGAGTTCAAATATAATCCCTAAACACAATTCATCCTCATTTCCAGAATTGATATGTGACTTAATTTACCACTTATCATAAGCTAATCTTAGAACATCAATCGAAGCAGGGTGCTGCGATTGCACGTTCCAAAGTTAGCCTAGGTTTAAATTCACATCATCTTTGTGGTAAAGTTAATTCTCGTAGGATTCGGGATTTAACAAATTAAGGGATCATAATTAAGTGAATGTTAATTTAAATGATAATGATTAATAATAAAGTGAAGAGGTAGAGTTAGATCGATTACGCTTTTTAAATAGATTTCTAAAAAAAACATCTTCTTGTTGTGTCATTTAAATTGAAATTCATTTCAAAACTAAAAACAAAAAAAAATTATACAATCTTCTTCCAGCAAACTTCTTCTAGATTCATAAACTACAACAAACCCCAATCCTTTAAAGTAGTGTTTTTATTCTATAATATTTTATATTATTTTTTTAGAATACCTCTAATAAGTTGTTAAATTCACTTCCTCCTTTGAGAGACGACCTTGGTCAGCCACTCTGCTGCACTTAAGTACCCCAAATCACACTAATCATTTGAGGGCGCCCACGATAGCGCTCTTTCAAAGCCTAATGGCATATTATAACCACTAACAATAAAATAATTTAAATTGTAAAACATCACTATTTATTTCATCATCATACCCCCCAAAAGATCTAATGGTTATAATATTATTTGGATTGTAATATATCACCTAAAAATGTAAAAAAATTATTAATATTAAAGAATATTTACCAGTTGATCAGCTTTCTAGGATATATATTATAATAAAACATCACATTATTAAACATTAATGCATGATTTATAACATAATTTTAAAATTAATAATACATAAATGATCAATAAGTCTATTGCATTTTGGAATTATGTATACTGTATAAAAATTTAATATTGTAAAATTATAATCTAAATTGAAAACATCTTTAACATGCTCTCACCTAAGACTACATTGGATAACCTGGGGACATACATAAGAAAGGGGTGATCTATAAATACATGTAAAAGAAGAACAATGAAATAAGGAAATAAATGTTATAAAATATGTATATCAATGGGGATTAAAATGAAATAGAATCATAAAGTTGAATAATAATGCATGATAAATCAAGATAATCGTAATGGAAACATGGGAAATGTGGAATAAATATAAAATAGTACTATATAAACATAAATGTAGATGAATACAGATAAATTATAATATAATAAGTCCCATAAATAATTATGTTCACTCTTTATCCTCGCATACCACCATATAAGATTAAACATTACCCAATGCATTAGAGATCTATAGAATTCTAGGAACACTCATCACTTTTATTTCATTATCACCTTTAATTGTAATCATAGATCCTAAAACATGGATTCATTAATCCTAATAATTATTTTCAATATCATGGAGTGTGGAATTAAAATATGTATGCCCTGATTAAATAGTTATTTGTGTATAGTGTCGAACACCCTTTAGAGGAATTGGGAATGGTTATTCATTACATCGTTGTTTAGAATGGAAATTTGCTGGAAAATTTTGGCAACATCACGAGGGCATATTATTGTTAATAAAATGGACTGATGAGAGTGAAATTATACTATCTTTATTAAAAAATAAATTTAAAGTTATTGGGAATATGAAAAAACATAACCCATCAAAAGGGAATGATGAAAAAAGACATAACGTAAAGAAGATACTTGAATAATGTATAGGAAGGAGCGGATCCCATAATAAATTATGCCATTGTAACTGGTGTACATAAAGGTTAATGGTAGGGAATAATGATAGTGAAAGGATTATCTCATAAAAGGACATAAAAAGGGTTATGTGTTTGTTATAAAAGAACATAACCAACAAACTAAGAATGAAAAATAATAAGCATATCATAAAAGTGGTGCTTGGAGGGAAATGTGAAGAGAAACAACTGTTACTTTAGTATGTGACTCCAACTACATGGGAGGATCGGCTTGAAGACTTCGAGGAACATTTAGAGGAATATAAAGTGGTTAGTTCTGTGTAAGTATGTTCTCTATGTATTTTGAGTGAGGATAAAAGGGATCTATGTGGGATTTATATAGTAATTGAATGGTGATTTCATTATTATTTCTCAAAAGATGGTTTTGAATTCCACATAATAACAAAAAATATACCATAACTTTGTTTTTGACAATTTTTTCTATGAAATTGGATTTTTAATTGTTTTATATGTTCAAGGGTTCAAAATAAATAAATAATACCCTTAATTATGTGGATGTGAGTATTACACCTTCAAAATTATTATAAATCCATATAAATATATTAATGTTTTTTGAGGATTCAAAATGGATTTATGAAATTGATAAAATAAACATAAAATTTCATTATTTTAAAGGGAAAATATTAATTTGGTCATCAATACATTTTTATATTTTTTATTAAATCCAATTTGGGTAATTATGATGTAAAATTTCAAAGTGTATATCTATACAATATTTTTTTTACCTAAAAATTTTATTATCTTAGCATAATTATAAAAAAATAACCATCGTATAATTTCAAAGTTATTATTCCAAAGAAAATATTCATTTTATGAAACAATTTTATAAATATGTTTATTTTTATTTTAAAAATAATAATCGACATGTTTTCGGAAATGCTTTGTTTTCTGACAATAATAGTTGTTGAACCATTATATTTATTAAATTTGACAAAATAAAAGTCATATTAACAATCAAATATATAAATAATAAATTTACAGTAAATTTTTTTAAAATGTCCTTTTTTTAAAAAAATCCCTTAATTTAAAAAAAGAAATTTCTTAATAGAAATTTCATATAACTCAAAAATAAAATTTCCGTTTTATGAAATTTTTATCAAAAATAATTATTTAATCACTTATAATGTAAACAAAAATTATATATGAATTATTATAATGAAATGAAAATGTAAATCTTCTTGACATTTTGGTTACATTTTTTAGTTATTTTTAATTTATTATTATTATTATTATTTTTTACCCTTAATTAACCTATTTTATTTTTACTACTGTAATAAATATTTACTATTGTAATTATTTATATTGTCCAGAAATTATTATTACCAAATGAACTAATATTAATTATTATTATTTAAAATATATATTCCATTTAATCAAAATCAGTTCACATAATTGTTATAATATCATTTAATATAAAACCCATAAGCATGAGGGGATACGATTTTCTAAAAAAATGCATTTTTCAACAAAAAAATGATTTTGTATTAACATTATAATTATTAAGATTCATTATATGAATCTTAATTAATTAATATATATATATATATATATGTAATCCATACATTTAACATAAATAATTTATTATTAAGGATAATTTTAATTAATTATAATGAAGAATCATTATTAATTTTTAAAAAGATTCCAATAAAATGCATCTTTAATCATTATAATAAACTTCTTATATATCTCGTATAATGATTATTTAAATTTAATTAATATAATTATATATAACTAAATTCTACTTATGATACCTTCAAATGAAATTAAAATAATAATTTGACTTTTAAAATAGCTCCTTTATCAAAATTAATGACACATTTACATAGAAAGGGTATTTTCCAATTTTCAAAGAAAAATATATATTTCCCTAAAAATAAAAAATTTTCCCTGTATTATTTTTGAATTTTATTATATAAAGAAGGAAAAAAGTTTATCAAATACATATTATAAATGTTCAAGTAAATAATTACAATATTTTTTCCTTAAAAATAAATAAAATATTTTTTTTTACAACATATTTTAAAGAACAAAAAAGCATTTCCAAAAATAGATTGTATTTTTTACCATGAATGTATCATCATTTTTAGGATATATATATATATATATTATAAATTATTCAATCATATAAATACAAAAAATAATAATGGAAATGTAAAAATATTCAAATTTAAATAATCATTATTTAGGTTCAGGGATGAGTATCACATATTCTATCAAACATAGTTTTGCCTTATAAAAATACTGGATGTTAAATTATTACCCTTTAATAAATTATGACCTAAAAATGTTAATATTATATCATTAATAAATGTTTTGAAACATTTTTTTTTAAAATCCCACATAGTAAAAATCTGTAATAAAATGTCCTATTGAAAAGAGAAAAAGGGAAGTTTGAAGGCTATAACAAAACTATGTGTCCCTATATGAGAACATTAGTGGGAAGTGAAAACATAGAAATGGAAGATAATAATTAAACCATAAAACTAATTGATTTTGATAGATTACATGTTTAGTAAAAATTCAATGACCACAAAACCATAAATCTATAATGGGTGATAATTACATCATTTCATTAGAAATGATGAGAATGTGGTAACTTATAAATGATTTTTATTCCTTAAATCTTTAAATTTTAATCTTAAATTTATGTTATAACTGGTTAAATTCCAATAATATAATCTTATGTGAATTTTTTCTATTAATAACGGTCTATAATTAAATTATGAATTTCCCAATGAATATCTCTCGGGGGTGTCAACCAATCTTTGTAGTTAGGCTCCTTGTCATGTACTTGGTTACATCGAGTTGGGTCTGCCACAACTTATCAATTTTGTTACCCCATATTATGTATGTTCTAGAACCACAAACACATGTAGTATCCGTAGAGGGATTTATTTTATTGTTAAACCAGATACTCAATACATACCAAAACCAATTGATTTTTTTGGATACATAGACTTATCCCTAAGGCTTTCGCTGTAGTTTTCTAATCCTAATCCCAAATAACTAATAATTTCATTTGAAAACACATATAAAACAATTACCTTTATTACATACTAATACATGACTTCTGACATAAACATAAACACAATTCAATTCATATATTCGATAACTATAGTGTATTTTGGAAATATGTACATTATATAAAATATAAAATAGGGAAAACAATATCTATATTGAAAACATCATTAACTTGATTGCACTTGATATTATATGGTATTGCCTAATGAAAAACATAAAAAAGGTGTGAGCTATAAATACTAGAAATATAATAAGCATAGATTAAGGTAATATATTATAAAAATATAGGTATTTCAATGGGGAATAAAATGAATTAGAATCATAAATGTGATTTATAAGACATGAAATAACATGATAATCATAAATGAAACATGGTAAATGTGGAGACATAAAAAAACTACATTATAAACATAATTTAAGGATAAATACCAATAAATAATAATGAAAAAATACCCATAAAGGAATCATGTTCACTACCTATCCCAAAATAAAGTATCATGAGACTGAAGATTACCCATTGTATTAGATCCCTATATAATTCCATGCACACCCATAACATTCATTTCATTATCATGACAATATGTGGGGTATATATCATCTGATATGGAATAATTCACCATCATAAATTATTAAAATATCTAGGAGTGTGAAATAAAACCATATATTTTATCAATTAGTAAGTATAAGTGCATCAAGTTGAAAACACTACATAAGAATTGGGTACGAGTATTCACTACGCACTTTTATGGCTTGTAATATTGTAGTGAAATTTCAGTTGCATAACAGAGGGTATGAATGTTAATGGGAGGTATATAAGAGAGTGAAATGATTCTATCATCATTTACACATAAATTTTATAGTAAGGGTAATATTTAATAACATGTACCATTATAATGAAATGAAAAAAATAGATAAGGTGATGATGATACCTGAATTAAGAGAAGAAAGAAGGTGATCCATTACTGAATTATTGCATGGCAACGAGTGTACATTTAGGTCAATGGGAGGGAGTAATGAGAATGTAAGATGTATCTCTTCACAAGAAAAAATATGAAAGTATGTAGGTTGTTGGGAAATATATCCAAAAAACTACAAATACAATATAATAAATGTAACATAAAAGTGGTTCTTAAATTGAAATGAGAAGATAAAATTTCTTACTTTAGTGTCTAACTCCAAATGAATGCAATGAGCCTCTTGAGGGATTGGGGGAACCTTGGGAGGAATCTATAGTGGGGAACATAGAGTATGGAAATTCACTAAGTATTTTTCGTGGAGTGAAATTTGAGGTTGGGCGAGGTTATATAGAAAATGAGTGGGTATTTCTCTATTATTTAGAAATCATAGGTTTTGGACTCTATATAATAACCAAAAATATAATCATAACATAAATTTTTTCGAAAGTATCTGAAAAATGGGATTATTTTTCATTATTTTATAATTCCTAGTGCTAACCATAATAAAATAATACCCATGGTTATGTGTACATGAGTCATGCTCTTAATGATATCATTTCAGGACTATATAATATATTAACGGTTTTGGAGGAATCATAATGGATTTATAAAATAAATAAAAAAAATTTAAATGCACATTATATTAATTACATAACGTATATTTTATTTTCAATAACTTTTATTGCATGTAATAAATCATTTTTTATCATTATGATGTCATAATACACATTGTATATTTATTCGGTATTTAATGTTTACCTGAAAATTCAACTATCTCAAGAAATTATATAAAAATCATCCATTGAATAATGTTGATGTTATGATCCAAAAAATAATATTTATTTTTTGGATATACCATTCTAAATGTATATATTTTTGAATTTTAAAATAATAATCATTATATATTAAGAAATTATAAGTTTTTGAAAATAACAGTTCTCAAACAGTTATACAAATAACGATTGAAATTATAAACATGATATTATTAAATATATTTATCAATAATTCTTTGATAATTATATTTTTCTAAAATATGATTTATTTAAAAAAATACATTAATTCATCAAAAATAATTTATTAATTGAAATATCGTATTTCTTTTGTATAAAAGCTGTGCTTTATCCATTTTTTTATCAAAAACCATTATTTAATCATTCATAATAAAAAAACAAAAAATAATAATTATTATAATTAAATTAAAATATAAATATTCATACCATTAGGCTTCCTAATTTCTATACATGTTTATATTATTATTATTATTATTATTATTGTACACTTAAATAACCTATTTTAATTTTACTACCACAATAAATAATTATTGTGGTTATTAATCGTATTGTCAAACAATTATACTTAACATATTACCTAATATTAATTATTATTATTAAAAATTTGGAATACATTTAATAAATATCAATTCACATATGTGGAATAATTTAATTTTATATTCAAATAGCATGCTTGATGGGAAGTGATTTTAAAAATATGCATTTTCAAGGAAAATAAAATCATACATTAATTATATATCGAATTATCTTCATTAAATGAATCTCAAATAATAAAAATTGATATTAAATATAAATATTTTATTTCAATAATTTCTAATTAGGAGTTAAATTAATTATTTTTAATGTAGAAGCATTATGCATTTTGAAATAGTTTTATGAAAAACACATTTTTATTCCTAATAATTAATGTCTAATAAAATCTATTACCAAGATGATTGAATGTTAAATAATTTAATTAATTAAAACTAATTAATACATATTTTACCTTTTAATAAAATTAATATAGTAATTGGAAATTTAAATATATTCATTTATTAAAATAAATGGAAATTTCTCATGAAAACAATTTTTTTCAATATATACAAAAATTAGATATTTTACAAATTATTAAAAAATTCACAGTAGGTTAATTTTTATATACTGATATAACAAATTGAGCTAATTTTATAAAGTATGTAATCTAAATAATCCCTAGAATAATAATTATATTTAAAATATAATTATTACTCATTTTTGATGAAAAAATATTTTTTTGAAGAAAAAAACATTAAAAATTTGAATGATTATTTAATAAGAATTTATCATTATTTTTAAAAAACACACACATATATATAATAATCTATTTAATCATAAAAAATCCAAAAATAATAATTTAATTGTTAAAATGCTCAAATTTAAATAATATATTTTTGTTCCATTTTGTATCTCCTATGTCATCAAACATAGTTTTCTCCTATAAAAACACAGGGCATTAGGTATATAATATAAGATGAAATGTTCTATGGAGTAACACATTATTTTTTATCTAATTAGGATCTATGTTACATGATGATCTGGAGAAATTTTTTTCCTGACCTTGATCTGTAGTTCTGTTTTAATACATTATATCACCTAATGTCATATAGTTAGTCAAATAAGAATATTTAATCCCAAAAGGATATGTTGAGATCATGTTATATAGAATTAAAAGCTGACTTGGATCAACACATTTATCTAGAAGACTTTTGGTTAACTAAAATAGCATTCCCTCAAGCATTTGGATAGATATTTATGAATCCCTCTATAGAAATAAGTGAATAACTCTAAAATGCAAGGATCAAACTAGAGAAATACAACACTTGGGACGTGGGATAGATATATAAAGGGAAGATAAATTTGAATCTATTCTCTATCACATCAAAGTAAACCAGATTTTAATAATGTTTTTTTATATAAATCATTTGTTAGATCTAATATTTGATGTTTTTGTGAAGGTATTCTTATGAATAAATCCATAGAATAATGTTTGACTTTTTGAGTGAAGTGTATTTTGATCCCAAGTTATATTTTTCTATTTGTTATTATTAACCGATTATGGACTATAACATATTTCGTTGTGCTTCCACCAAACCTCTCCAACGTTTTTAATATATTATATGAATATCTTCTAAGGAGGTATATATATGATCATTACCATGTACTATAATCATATTTTTTAGTTATAGAAAATTATACTTCTTATGAAGAAAAAAAATATAAACCATGGATCAATGATATAATGTTTTATGAAAAAAGGTAACTCACTTGGTTAAAGTTGATTTGGGGAATAAAAAATATGATAATTCTACTTGAGAATACGAGGAAGGGTCAAAGTACACATATCCTCATTTTTATGTTTTGGGGATTGAGTTTTGAGGGATTAATTCATGTTAATATTGGTAAAATTTTACAATATAATATTTTATATGTATTACCATTGGAATAAAATGAGGTATTTGATGGCTTCTGTTACAGGGAATACTAAGCCTAAATGAACTATGATATTATATACAACTATAACCTTGATATTAAAATTTTGGAAATGAGTTTTAATAACAATTAATAAATAATACATAGATTTTTATAAAAATAATTAATATTTATTAATTAATTCATAATAAATAAGTTCTCTATTATTTGAATAGTCATGAAGGCCTAAGAATAGGGTTCCTATAAAATTATTTTTATCAAAACATCTGTTAAAAATATATAATTAAGTTTTTTCAAATTTAGAAATTATATATTATGTATTGGTTATTTTTTTTATCAGAATATATATAGTATCATTGGGTGATTTTATAGGGTATTCAATAAAAAGTTTTATTTTGCAATGGATTGTGAAAAGTACCATATTTATAAAATTATTATTTTTAATTATAAAAATATATTTTAAATAATAATTTTGTTTATTATTTTATTAAAATGAAACATAATTATAAATTAAATTGAAATATTCTATGATATTAATTATGAATCATCATTTTACAAGAATTTGTTATATGTCTATTTTTAGGCTTAAATATATTTTCCTAACAAATTTTTTTTCTTGAATATACTTTGGCTTTTCTTAATAAATTAAATTAGTATCTATTAATAAATGGTTTTATGTAAATGTATGAGTTTTATCTTATATAAAATAGTTTAACATTATTCTTATAGTTTTTACAATGAATGTAAGGAATTACAATTAAATATTGTGATCATTAATTTATTTTCCTTAAAATTTGGTTTTATTGTGTTCAGTTATATTATTCAATATTATGTTTATCCTTTAATAGATATTTATATTTAAAAATGTATTACATATTTACAATCATCATATTTAAAATAATTTAATAGGTATTGTAATGTCTCGGACCTCTCTTGTCCATTCCTTTGTGAAAATATGGTGTTAGAGGTGTTATGGAAGGTCAAGGTGGCATGGGGTGCATTTGGGTGGACTTTTAATGAAATCTAATAGTTTATGGCCTTCGCACGGGAGGCACAAGGTTTGGCCAAACCGTGCAAGGCTGGTCTTGGAGTCAGTGTCTAACGCACGGTTAGCTTATGGTTTGTCTAACAGTGCAGACTAACCGTGCGAGGAGTGGTTGTTGAGGTCGAAGCCAATGCACGGTTAGCACACGGTTTGTTAAACCATGCAGACTAACCGTGCAGTCACTTAAAGTTAGATCCTAAAACTATGGATCGAACACGTTTTTCCTTTAATCACCTCGTTTAATACCTTAATCGGCCATAACTCGGGCTTAACCTTCCTTGGAGGTAGAAGAACCTCTGCCAAGAATTTTGGAGGGGATCTGGAGGCCTGTATTCAAGAATTAATGTCGGTTTCTTGAGCTATGTGATCTTTTAGTTTGGTTTCATAGATCTACCTAGATCTGCTCTCCATATTCACTCGGTTTCATAAATCCATGCCCGTTATGGGAATATCTAAGAATGTGAATGTCGAGTATGATGAGCTTTGGTCCTGGTTGTCTTCAGAGAGGACATCTAAGGAGGTTTCATGGGTAAACGACCCTGTTTCATGGGCGTTCATCGACCATTGTGGCTTTCCTCGAAAACCTTTGAGGTAGGGGATTCATGGATTCTCTAATTGTTTATGTGCAATCGTGGTGTTAGAATGATTTATCCCTTTATATCACAATGGAATTAACCAAATTAAATACTTGAACCAGATTAAAATAATTGGTTTGATCTCATGTTGTTGCTTTGTACGGTGATAACGGTTTGCCTCTTGATTTGCTAGTTAAGTGTGATATATATTCCGTTCTTGTTAGCATGGGGTTTTTGATGAAATTGATAAAGAATGTAAAGTTGGAATTAATTGATAATTGGTTGTCAAAATATTAGGAGGCATGAAAGCATACCTGGTTCTTGTTGTGACTTGATATTGATCAAATTGGAAAAGTAAGCATGTTTAATCATCTATAATAACTTACTGAATTGGTTCATGATATTGGAACCAAGGAATTGAATTTGTTAATTCAAGATCGATTAAATAACTTTATTGAGTTCCATTAAAGGTTTGGAGTTACCCTCTTGTTGTGAATTAGGGCTAAAATCCCATTTGATGTGATTGTTGGTGCTTATTGTTTGAAGGTCAGATTCCTTGCTAAAGGGCCAAGAGCCCAAATTATTGTAATGTTTGTTTTCATGCTGCTTGTGTTGTGTTGTGACCTTGGAGGTGTTTTTTGATATCTTGTGTTGTGATGTGACCCTGGAGGGGTCTTGTGATATGTAATGGCAGGGAGGCCTTGTGGTTGTGGCAGCGGATGACGCCTAGAGTGGCGAGATGCATTAGTTTATGCATGTGGGTGTCAGGGAGGACACCGGGAATGATGGAATTGGATGGATGTGATTGTTGGATGTTGTTAATTCTTGGTTTATTATCTACTTTACATTTCCCCACTGCTCAAGGAATCTGATTTTACTTACCCTTCTTCTGAAGGAGGTGAAGACATGCGGGGTATGCCACGTTCTTTCCATGTTTAGCCTCTCAAGGGAGAATGGGTATACACTCTTTCTAACAAAGACTCGATGGGTAATACATCTACTCACCGTGTTGAGCCCCCTTGTCTTTAGTAGAACCATTGGTTTTCAAGAATTCTAGGGAATATGGGAATGTAATTATGTTATGAATGTTTGAATAAATGATTTTAACCCATGGGGTTGGAGTTTCTGTAACTTAATGATGAGGTTGAGAACTATTGAAGGGATAATGGTTTTTGGATGTGATGTTAATTGGATTTAATGTGAAAAATTTCTCATGGTTAATTAATGTATAAAGAATTAATTAATCTATAGTGGAATTGATAAAAAGGGAAGAAAGTAATCTAATAAATCCCATTAATTGGTTGTGTGCTTATAGGATACCTAGTCTTAGAAGTGGAAGCCTAGAGTCTGAGAAATATTAGCTACCGTTGTGTCCAAGACTAGGTTATTCCCATAGTGTGGTTGTGAGTTATAATATATTCTATACTTTTTGTGTATCTATATGCTACTCAACCCTATTAGTAAGGGTAACTGACACACTAGGGATTCTTAGCCCTGGGGGTGTTTTCCCCAACATTCAGGTGGGAGGATGAATGGCTGATTACCCCCTTTGACCCCGCTCTCTTCTCTTGGTAGATACTATTTCCATGAGGCACATTAGTTAGTTTTCCCCAAATATGTGTGTAGAGGGTTGTAATGGCTTATGTATTTTTCACACACATATATTCTAGATATAGTATCCTATGGACTACTATAGGTGTAACGTGTATAGGGTCTGATGTCTTGAGGATCCTTACTCGGTGTATGGGCTGTACTGGCTTGAGGTATAATACCTGACGTATGATACATGTTATGCGAGTTGTGGTGGCTCCCAGAAACTACCTTGTTACTTTTGGTAGTAAGGATGGTGCGGTACTTAGCCCAAGTGTTTGTGGGGAAGACTTTGTAGTACACATGGTGCAGATTGTGGAGCTTAGCCCAAGTTTATACGAGCAAGCCTTTGGAGAGAGATACACCGGATGTATGTCATTGGGTAAAAGCGGAAAACAAGTGGGGAAGTAGTAGCGGGATACCCTTGATATTCTTTATTATATGATATATTCTTGAATACGTTTCTTGGTGAGAGTATCCATGGTGATTTTGGGAAACTAGTATACCTATTTAGCAGATGAGTTAGTTTCACTTGTTGTTCACTGTGCTTTAGCATGCTTTCATTACATTTGCACGATAGGATTTGGGGAGGATCCAACTTAATATACTATTATACTAACCCTACGTTTATATAAACTGCTTTTAGGTATATTGGAGCAGGTTGGAGATCAGGCTGGTTACTACGAGCTTGTGGTTGTAGGAGCTGTTCGGGCTTGTGGTCGCTACTGTTTTTACTTTCCTTTGGGTACTTGTATTTTTCCCCTTCTATTTTAGAACTTTTTCATATAATTCCATATATGTACATGGGTTATTTTATATTTCAGTTCTGAGTTGGAGTTGATTGGTGTATATCTTATCTATCTCTTCTACATGTGTTCCCTTTGAGGGTAATGCCTCCCATTTGTGTGTTTATTATACCCTCAATTCAAGTCGCCAACCCAGGGCCTACTGGAGGTGGGATTCGGGGGTCATTATCTCCCTTTCCAAATTTTCGGCCCAGGAGGGGTACACATTGTGTAGAGGGGGTTGTGACAGAGTGGTATCAGAGGTCTGGATGAGTGATAGGATAGAGCTTGGAGTTAGGAAAAAGTGAGCTTGCATGGGTTGGTAGGGAAACAGTGTCATTCATGTTTATCAAGTGAGGTAATCACTAGAGACCGTCTGAGACATAGGAATTTAGTCCCCCCTATGATCTGATGTATATACCTTTAATCTTACAATGGCTACTAAACAGGGGGATACAAGTTGTAGGGTAGAGACCTAGAAAAGGATCATGCATCATTCTTCTTTGTGCCTGTGTTTGAATGGGTAGACCCTGGGATAGGTTGACCTAAAATTAATAATAGAAAAAAATTAATTAATTAATGGTGAGTCTTCCATATTCCAGGATAAGGATCTCTAATTGTTGTTATTTTGCAGGTATGGCTCCAGGTCGATGTCCTCATTAGGGTTGGGTAGAATATGTCCAGCACGCTGTTCCAGCAGGTCGTCGTAGGTATGAGGTTGACGACAACAAAACTAGGAGGAAGACATTCCGAGAGTTTCAGCGCCAGAATCTGTAGAATTATGAGGGCTCCATTTCAGATACAGTAATGGAATACTGGTTGGAGGAGGTCGATAAAGGCTTCAGTTCGATCCATGCTCGGAAGTAGAACCGGGTATCCTTATCTGTGAAGATTCTACGTGGAGTAGAAAGGAAGTGGTGGTTCTTGTTCCTCTAGGATCGAGACGAGTCAGCGATCTCATGGGAAGAGTTCCGAGATAAGTTTAGAGTTGAGTTCCTTTCCTAGAATACAAAGGCATCCAGTCGCCAGGATCTTTTTACGCTTCAACAGGGGAGCTCCATTGTTTCGGAGTTTTCAATCCATTTCAAGAACCTTTTACGATATGCTTCGGACCTGTTACCAGATGAGGAGGCCAGGGTGAGGCATTTCGAGGAGGATTTGCGTCCAGAGATCTAGCACTATGGCATCCCATTTATACTGAAGACATATCTCGAGGTTCTGGCGAGGGCAGAGGTTGTTGAGAGGAATTTGGCCAGGAATTGATCATCGCGAGAGGGAAATCAACATGATTCCTCATGAAGCAAGGATGTGGTCCGGGGTACCCATTTTTCAGGGTATAAGAGTTTCCATTCAGCCAGGGGTAGGTCCCAGCCCTTTACATCTCGTTTCTCCAGAGGCAGTAACTCTCAGGCCTATGCCAAGGGATTAGGCGCTTGATTTTCTTTTAGTGGTCGTAGCCATCAGCAGTGGAAGTTCCCGACCATTCAAGGGGTTCATCATGCACTGGGCTCTAATCTCCAGGTTCCTCTGTTGAGGTAGTTCTAACCGAGGTAGCATCGTCCACTTGCACTAGCTTTCGATCAAGAGAGGGTAGATGGGGCAGGGAGAGGACAACCCCATGACGCTCCTCATCCTCAAAGATCGGAGCACGACCATGGTTCTGGTCATCATTAGAGTCCGAGAGGCCTTAGAGGAGTTCATGGTCAGCTTCATGCCCTAGTGTTTCCAACTTCAGATGAGCCAGACATCATTCGAGGTACCCTTTGCTTGTTTTCTACCTTGGTGTATGCCTTGTTTGATTCTGGAGCGACACACTCCTTCATATCACCTACCCTAGTCCATGCATTGGTACTTGAGGTGGAGAGGCTTCTAGTGTCCTTGGCGTTGACTACGGCATTGGAGATCGAGCTAGCTTGTTTGAAGTATGTAGAGACTATGAGCTAATGTTGGGGCAACACCGCTCTTGGGGAGATTTAATATGTTTACGGATACAACCATATGATGTCATCCTTGGCATGGATTGGTTATATTTAGTGAAGTCTATCATAGACTGCTTCAAGAAGAAAGTCGTTTTCTTTTGTGCGGATGGAGAGAAAGTGGTTTTTGTTGGTGAACGAGATCCTTAGATGGGTCATAGGAGAGTTCAATCCTTATCAATCATGGAAGATGGGATGATGATGAGTTCTTAAGATGTTCGGTAGTTGGCATTTCTTAGGGTCATAGAGGATTACCCTTATGTTTTTTCAGAAGAGGTTGTAGCCTTACCCCCTCGATGAGAAATCGAGTTTGGGATCAAGCTAGAGCGAGGAATGTCTCCTATATCTATGTCTCCATATAGTATGGCCCCTTTTGAGCTACGAGAGCTACGTATATAGCCTGATGGTCTGTTGTAGTGTGTTTTTCATCAACCATGTGTGTCACCATGGGATTCACTAGTTCTCTTTGTGAAGAAGGCCGATGGAAGTTTGCGGCTGTGTGTCGATTATCGTCGCATAAACAAAGTTACAATAACGAATCGCTATCCTCTTTTGTGGATTGATGACTTATTCGATCAACTGAAGGGTGAAAGTTGGTTATAAAAGATCAACTTGCAGTCAAGATATCATCATATGCATGTGAAAGATGAGGATATCCCAAAGACTACTTTTCATTGTCGTCATGGGCATTATGAGTTCATTGTAATGCCGTTTGGTGTGACGAATGATCCAGCTGTGTTCATGGGTTTGATGAATGTTGTGTTCCGTGAGTTCGTAGAAAATGTCATGGTATCTTTCATCAACGACATCCTTGTGTACCCCATATCTAAAGAGGAGCATGCAGAGCATCTACGAGCCATCTTGGGAGTTCTTCGTCGACATCAGTTGTTTGGGATGTTTTCGAATTGTGAGTTTTGGGCTCAAGAAGTCTGTTTCTTGGGCATGTTGTATCCCAATTGGGAGTAGCTGTGGATCCATTGAAGAAAGAAGCATTTGTGTCTTGTGAAGCACCCAAGATAGTTTCAGAGGTGTGATGTTTCCTTGGGCTTGCAGGATAATACATGAGGTTCATAGCCAATTTCTCATGAGTTGTGACTACTCTGAAAACTTTGACTATAAAGGATCAAGCATTCATATGGACTGATCAGTGTCAAGAAGCTTTAGAGTATTTAAAATAGAAGTTATTAAGTGCTCTAGTTCTTTTCCTCCCATGTTAGGGAGTTTGGTTTGATGTTTTCTACAATGCTTCACATCTAGGGCTAGGCTATGTTCTCATGCAGCAGAGGATTGTTGTTTCTTATGGGTCTCGAAAATGCCGTCCCCATGAACGCAACTATTCCACTCATGAACCTGAGTTGGAATCCATGGTGTTTTCTCTGAAGTTGTGGAGTCACTACCTCATTGGTGAACGCTTTGTGGTTTTCACTGGTCATAAGATTTTATGGTATGTTTTCTCTCAGCGTGACTTGAACATGCGATAGCATCGGTGGATTTACAGGAATATGACTTCGAAATATCATATACTCCTGGAAAAGGGAATGTTTTGGCTGATGTGATATGCCGAAAGTCACGTAATGATTTTGTGCGTGAATCTGGTGATTCCTGTAGAGTAATGGAAGAACTATCAGCATTACATCTTGATATGGGAGAAGTTGGGGGTAGAGGATATCTTTTTCAGATGACGGTGCATTCATCCCTGCTGTAGAAGGTGGAAGAGTCCCTGTTGTGGGATCTTGAAGTGGATTTCTGGAGAGACCGAGTATTTTGTGGTGAGGCCCTCGATGGTTGGTCTTAGGATGAACACCACATAGTGTTGTATCATGGAAGGCTTTTGTTCCCTTGGCGATGCGCGAGACGGTCCTCAGAGAGTTCCATGGTTCTCCATTAGTGGTGCATCCTGGTGTGACAAAGACGTACTAATCCTTGAGGATCCATTTTTGGTGGCCTGGGATAAAGTGTGCAGTTGCGTAGTTTGTGTCTCGATGTTTAGTTTTCTAGAAGGTGAAGGCCAAACACCATGTTCCTCATGGTCTTCTCCAGCCATTAGAGATTCCTCAATGGAAGTAGGAGGACATCTCAATGGACTTCGTTACAGTCTTAACTCGAGCTCAGAGAGGATATGATGCTATTCAGGTGGTAGTGGATTGTTTAACGAAATAATATCACTTTATCGCAATAAATGAGTCATGCTTAGTAGAAGTTTTGTCGAGGTAGTATCTAGAGGAGTTAGTGTGAATTCATGGAGTCACTATGAAGATCATTTCTTATCGAGATCCTCATTTTACCTCCAGTGTATGGAGAGGTCTCCAACCTGTTTTGGGTTCTTTGTTATGCCTTAGCACTGCTTTTCATCCTCAAATAGATGGTCAGACAAAGCGAACCATCCAAACTCTTCAATACATGTTGCGCTCTTGTATTCTTTATTTTAGGGGTTCATGGAGGAGGCACTTACCGTTGGTGTATTTTTTATACAATAATTGTTTCCACTCCGCCATCAGTATGGTGTCATTTGAAGCCTTTTATGGCCGACCTTTCCGTTATATATTGTGCTGGACATGGGTCGGAGAGTCAGCAATTCTCAGACCGAAACTAGTGCAGAATACAATAGAGATGGTTCAGGTGATTCATGAGAGGATGAAGGTAGCACAAGATCATCAGAAATCATATGCCAATCAAAGAAGAAGACCCTTAGTGTTTAATGTTGGGGATTATTTTTTTTTTGATAGTGACTCCTCATCGTGGGCAGTGACAGTTTGGCTGTGGAAGTAAGCTTTCTCCCCTGTTTGTTGGGCCTCTCACGGTCTTAGCTTGTGTTGGAGCTGTGGCGTATCGAGTGTAACTTCTCCCACAGATGATTCGGATATATGATGTTTTCCATGTATCGAAGTTCCTTCGTTATCTTCATGACGACTCTAACATCATCGATTGGGGAGAGATCGATGTTTATGATGATTCCACCTTTGAAGAGAGACTTTTGGAGATCCAAGACTGTAAGGAGAAGGTGTTGTGCAGGCGTTCCATCCACATAGTTCGTGTCTTGTGGAATCACGATCGCATGGAGGTGAGTACATAGGAACATGAGTCACAGATACGTGATCAATACCCAGAGTTGTTTGATGTTTAGCTCTTTTCATGTATCATTGTAGATAATGTGGTTTTGAATCCTTCATTTTTATGATATAGCTCCCTTTGTTGCTTTGGTGGCTTTCTCTCTTTTGAGAGGAATCTCGGTGGGTGGTTGTTCAGACCCTATTTCGTTTTCTCTTTATGTGGGTTTTGGATTCTCGAGGACGATAATGTTTTGATAGGTATCTGATGTAATGGCCTAGACCTCCCCAGTCCATTCCTTTGTGAAAATATGGTATTATAGGTTTTCTAGAAGGTCAAGGTGTCTTGGGGTGCGTTTGGGAGGACATTTAAATAAATCTAAAGGGTTATGTCATTCGCACGGGAGGTTCACAGTTTTCCTAAATCGTGCGACAAAACCATGCAAGGCCGGTCTTTGAGGTAGGGGCTAATGCACGGTTTGTCTAACCGTTCGGACTAACTGTGCGAGGAGTGGTTTTCGAGGAAGGATCCAATGCAAGGTTAGCACATAGTTTGTTGAACGGTGTGGACAAACTGTGCAGGCACTTAAAGATAGATCCTAAAATTGTGGATATAACTTGTTTTTCTTTTAATCACCTCGTTTAAGCCCCTAATAGGCCATAACTTGATATTACCCTTCCTTGGTGGTGGAAAACTTCTCCCATGAATTTTGGCGGCGATTCTTAGGCTTCTCTTCATGAATCGAAGACGGTTACTCATGGTATGTGATACTCTTGTTTTGTTTCATAGATCTACCAAGATCTTCTCCACCACTTTTCTTGGTTTCTTAGATCCATGCTCGTTATGGGTAGACCTAAGAGTGTGGATGTTGAATATGATGAGATTTTATCTTGGTTGTGTTAGGAGAGGAGATATAAGTAGGATTCATGGAGAATCGACCCAGTTTCATGGGCACTCATCAACCGTTGTGGTTTTCCTTAAAAACCATTGAGGTAGGGGATTCATGGCTTCTCTAATTGTTTATGTGAATTCATAGAGTTAGTATGATTTATCCCTTTGGATCACAATGGAATTGACCTAATTAAATACTTGAACTTGATTAAAATTATTGGATTGATCGCATGTTGTTGCTTTGTACCATGATAGTGGTTTGCCTCTTGATTTGCTAGATAAGTGTGATATCTATTCCTTCCTTGTTAGCTTGGGGTTCATGATGAAATTGATAAAGAATGTAAAGCTGGAATTAATTGATAATTGGTTGGATAAAGATAAAGAGTCATGAATGTAGACCTGGTTCTTGTTGTGACTTGATATTGATCAAATTGGAATAGTAAGCATGTTTAATCTTCGGTGATAGCTTACTGAATTGGATCATGATTTTGGAACCAACGAATTGAATTTGTTAATTCCTGATAGATTAAATAACTTTATTGAGTTCCATTAAGGATTCAAAGTTAACCTATTGTTGTGAATTAAATATAAAATCCCATTTAATGTGATTGTTGGTGATTTTTGTTTGAAGGCCAGATGCCTTACTAATGGGCCAAGAGTCCAAATTGATGTAATGTTTGTTTTATTGCTTCTTGTGTTGTGCTATGACCCTGGAGGGGTGTTTTGAAATCATGTGTTGTGATGTGACCCTAGGAGGGTCTTGTGATATGTGATGGAAGGGAGGCCTTGTGGTTGTGGCAACGAATGATGCATAGAGTGGAGAGATGCATTGGTTTATGCATGTAGGTGTTAGGGAGGACACTAGGGATGATGGAATGGGATGGTTGTGATTGTTGGATGTTGTTGATTCTTGGTTGTTTATCTGATTTACTTTTCCCCACTCCTCAAGGAAGCTGGTCTTGCATACCCTTCTTTTGAAGGAGGTGAAGACATGCAGGGTATTCCATGTGCTTTCTGTGTTTAGCCTCTAAATGGAGAATGGGTCTACACTCTTGCTATATGCGGCAAAGACTCAACGGGTAGTACATCTACTCACAGTGTTGAGCCCCCTTGTGTTTAGTAGCATAGGTTTCTTTTCTAGAATTCCTAGGAATATGGGAAAGTAATTCTATATTGAATGTTTGAATAAATGAAGTTAACCCATGGGTTTGGATTTGTTGGAACATAATGATGAGGTTGCGATCTTTTGAATGGACAGTGGTTTTTGGATGTGATGTTAATAAGATTTAATGTGAAAAAATATTCATGCTTAAATAATGTATAAATAATTAATTAATGTATAGTGGAATTGATAAAAAGGGAAGGAAGTAATCTAATAAATCCCTTCAATTTTTTGTGTGCTTATATGATACCTAGACATAGAAGTGGCAGCCCCGAGTTCGAGAGACGTTAGCTGCTGTTGTGTATAAGACTAGGTTATGTCCACAGTGTGGTTGTGTGTTATAATATATTCTGTACTTTTTGTGTTTCTATACGCTACTCCACCCTGTCAGTAAGGGAAATTGATGCCCTGGGGATTCTGAGCCCTGGGGGGTGTTTTCTCTAACCTTCTGGTTGGAGGATGAATGGATGACTACCCCTTTGAGCATGCTCTCTTCTCTTGGTAGATACTAGTTCCATGAGGAACAATGATTAGTTGTCCCCATATATGTGATTAGAGGGTTGTAATGTCTTGTGGATTTTTCACACACATATATTCTGGATATAGTATCCTATGGACTACTATAGGTGTAACATGTATAGGATGTGATGGCTTGAGGATCCTTACTAAGTGTATGGGCTGTAATGGCTTGAGGTATAACACATGATGTATGATACACAGTATGCCAGCTGTGGTGGCTCTCAAAAACTACTTGGTTACTTTTGGTTGTGAGGATGGTGTGGTTCTTTGCCCAGGTGTCTACAGGCAAGCCTTTGTGATGCACGTGGTGCAGATTTTGGAGCTTATCCCATGTTTATACGGGCAAGCCTTTGGATAGAGATTCATCGGACATATGTTGTTGGGCTAAAGTGGAAAACTAGTGGGGGAAGTAGTTGCGAGGTACCCTTGATATCCTTTATTATATGATATATTCTTGTATACGTTTCTTTTTTAGAGTATCCATGGTGATGATGGGATCCTAGTACACCTGTTTAGGTGACGAGTTAGTTTTACTTGATGTTCAGTGGGCTTTAGCATGCTTTAATTACCATTGCATGATAGGACAAGGGTAGGACCCTACTGAGTATACTATTATACTCACCCTATATTTATATAAACTATTTTTCAGGTCACATGGAGCATGTTGGAGATCAGGCTGGTTACTACTAGCTTGTGGTGGCATGAGCAGTTCGGGCTTGTGGTCGCTGTTGTTTTTTCTTTCCTTTGGGAACTTGTAGTTTTCCCCTTCAGTTGTAGTACTTTTTCATGGCATTCCATATATGTACTGGGGTTCTTTTATATTTTAGTTCTGAGTTGGAGTTGGTTGGTGTCTATCTGATCTCTCTCTTCTGCATGTGTTCTCTTATAGGCTAATGCCTCCCATTTGTGTGTTTATTATACCCTCGGTGCTAGTCTCCAACCCAGGGCCTACTAGAGGTGCGACTCAGGGGGTCATTATCTCTCTTTACATATTGTCATCCAAAGACGGGTACACTTTGTGGGGAGGGGGTCGTGACAGGTACAATTAAATTTTTTTCACAATCAATAGTAAAAACATTAAAATTTCATTATCACGATATATTTTATAATGATTTTAATAGGGGTCAAACAATGTGATGAGGATAAAAATTACACATATATATATATATTCTTAATTAATATTTTTTTTATTATATTTTAACTTTATGTTCTCTTTTATTTTAAAAACCAATATTTTTTATATATTATGTCCTGATTTTGCTAATATTGTTGAATTCTTTTAAATAAATATATGTCTGCACTTGTCCTCACAAATAAAATGAAACCTATAATCTGTTTTTATTCACACAATTTGATGACTATATCTCTCTGAATACCTGAATTTATTTTTTCTGAATTCATTTCATTTATTGTGGATCCCATTTTCACCCTAATGTCCAATCCTTCATGGCTTAATTTTTAATCCAATCTATGTTTCTCAAAGAAGATGCATAAATCATATTTGACCCTTTTCAATTTTAATTGTCATTCTAATTTATATAAACCTATTGGATCCATAATAAGTTGTTTAATACAATATCATTATTAAATTTGGATGTCATATTGATTATTTGAAAATTATTTCCCACCACCATTGCAAATAATAGAAATGAATTTTTCACTTCTATATACTCATGGACTATTGTATCCATGTAGCGATATGATTCATTTTTTATCACCATAATTATTGGATAGTTATTATGTTAGATTTAATGTTTATTTTCTATATATTTGGATGGATTATTTTTTCATATTAATAATATCCAATATAAATTCTCATTATTTCAATCACAGAAAATGATAATATCACTCGTGCGTATGTATGGATAACACCTACATGATGTGACATTATATGTTTTTCATACTCAATTTTTACGTGGATGGTAATATGTATTTACATAATGAATTGATATTATATTGTAATTTTAATTATGTTTTTGGTGGTGAATTAGTTTTTACCATAATTTCATTCCTTTAATTGTAATGTGTATATACCACATGTCCATGCCTATCTGATATATTATACATATAATTTATGTTATTCACATTTGACAATAGTAATATTAGAATGGATAAAATTTTTACATTATGATTAAAAATTAAATTTATGAAATGATTAATATTATAAAAAATATGAATCCATGATTATGGTGTAAGTATTGTAACTACAAAAATGAATCAAATAACTGAAACGAGCCATTTAATGCTAATAAAAATTGGGTTTAATAAATAAATATAAGTTAATGAATATTAAAATGTTATAAATGAAACATATATGAAATTATAGGTATTCATATGTGTCTATAATATTTTTAATGTAATCTTGAATTTATTATAAATGAGATAATTGGGCTTACGAAGAAACACAAACATGAGGTAAGGGTTATTCATCTCATTATTATTTCATCGGGAAATATTTTATGTCATCCACCAATATATGTATATTATTTGTATATAGTACTCATTATAAACATTATATCAACAATAATTATTAATTAAATATATTTTTATTTAGAAATAATTTTATTTCATCCAATGTGGCTTGATTCAAATGTTACCTGATTGTTAAGAATTTTACATTAAATTCTCAATTGTACTTGTGGTGTTTATGCATAAATTTTGAGTTTATATATTATATGATATCTCTCAATAAAATATTATTTATATTATTCCCATATAGATATTTATATAAATTAGATTTTTTTCTTTTAATTTTCTATTTTTTTTGTACTCATGAGACTGAAATAATGTTTTCAAGTAAAACTCTTATTATTCCCTCTTTAGTAGGGAAACTTCTTCATCAATATAAATTTTTTATTTGAAATTGATTGAAATTTTTTTTACCATTATAAAATTTTATTATAATTCCATTTTGACCTATTTTTTATATTCTATAAAATTCATAAATGGAATTTTAGTTAGGTATTTTGACATAGGTACTTTATCATTTGTAATGTAAATTTAAATGAAATATTAGGTTTAACATAACCCGTATTATTAGATTTTCCCAATATTAGGACATCCATTAACATTGAAGCATCACTTAAAAATATCCATTGTTCATTTCAATTAAAATGGTTATCTTAATTTTTTTGGATATTTTTTTATTTTAGGTTTGTGATTTCAAAATTAAAATTTTATTTTAATAAGAAAATTTGGAATGATATATGGAAATAATGTTCGTGTATTAAAAAACTTATTTAATTTTTGTTTTTATTTATTTAGAATAAGATCAAAAAATCCCATATTTAATATTTCCTTAGATATTTTATTATTAAATGATGAAATAATGGTGAATTCTATTTTTTCTATCGTTTAATGATTTATGAATTGATAAGTTCTATCATGATATTTTGGCATAACTGTGATTATATTATAATAATTTTATAAGTGAGTTTGTCTTCACCCACTAAGGAATTAGGTAATGATTAATATTATATGATCTCAAAGTGTATCTGGGAGTTTATCCCAATCCCAAAAGAGAGTGCATGTGAATTTATCCAAATCCAAACAAGAGTTTAAAGGAAGAAATCTCATGTTCTAATAAGGTAAATGAGTTACTATCCAAATAATATCTTATAATAGATAATGTTGGGGTATATTTTTTATTTATCATTTTGATTACGATTATATTATACATTATTCCACATATTTTGTATATTATAATAGTCCAATATTATGCTCTCATGGATCATGATTATTAATTTAATTACGATTTATTTTTATTATACATTGAATATTTAAATTAAGAATCACGATTATGATCATTAAATTATAAGGTATGATTTTTAAATTTTAAGATCGTGTTTTCATAATCTTATTCCCATGTTAATAATTAAAATGATTAATGATTTTTATCTCCATTATTTACTATTACTGAGTATCTGATTTCATAATTTATAGTGTTTCACATTCCCTTTTATTTTAAGAAAGCTATTTGGAATTATATATCAAATAAGGGTTCTAGTAAAGAATAAAATAATTTGATATTATCTAATATCCTTTATATATTATTTTTTTAAATATAAATGTTTCTAAATATAGAAACCAATAATTTTTGTTGTTGTGAATATTAATGAAATTTGATTAATATTGAGATAATAATATGTATTATTTTTATATTAAACAGATGGGTTGATTTATTCATAGATAATCCACTTTGGATGTAGAGGTATTTTTGAAAATTTGAAATAAAAAATATCTTAGGTCTTTTATGCTTATAAGAATCCATCTCCCCTGATATAAAATTTCATTTTCATTTGAATTACTCTAATAAAAATCGCTATATGATATTGTGAAAAATAATTATCCGAATGGAATGATATAATTGGATTGATATGTTGATCATTGGGTGGATTTACTTCCATGTACTGATGTAATTATTTTAGTTAGCTTTACCTACCCAATAATATTAACAAAATCTATTATACCATTAGTTATTTTGGAGAGATAATTCTTCCAACATCATGTCACAGATTTTATAAAATTGGATTTTTTAACATCATGTTAGAAAAATATATTCTTTACTTTCCTTCTGGTATATGAAACAAAAAATCATTTCATCTATGTATCATTATAAAAATTGTATATCCTCTTCCCTTCTTATTGGAAGTCATTTTCTTCACCAACATTCCATGAATATATAAATTTGATATTGGATTAAAATTATCCATTTTTATTTCTTTCAATTTATTAATAGACATATTAATATTTTACTTCAATTATATAACTTCACTTTTGAAGCCTCTCTATTTTTTTACAACTTCTTATACATGTGTTCAATAATATTATGAAATATTATAATATTTTCATATACTTGATGTCCAATATATTCTTAAATAGTAACTAATGATAACATTTATTCATGATCTATAACGGATTAATCTAATGAAATATTATTAATAGAACATTTAAAAAAATATCCATATTAATATTTTCTAGAAAACACGTCACATTTTCAAGGATTCTGAACTATTTGTGAAAACAAATTCTCTTTCCGATCTAACAACATAAATTTAATGACCTATCATAATATCTCAATCATTAATACTATAAATTATTATTACCTTCAAACGTTTCATATAGTTCCACTTATAATATTTTTTATAATACATATGATCAATTCCATAAATCTCCAGACATTCTTTTGTAATGTGACAAAGATTTACAGGCTTATAAAGAATAGGTTTTAATGAATATCTAATAACATTTTCTTTTTTTATCATTTCAACAATCACATTGGATATTTTTTTCATAATTCTCTTTACTATGTTATAATGTTAACAATCTAAATGTTCCAAAAAACTATCACACAAATTCCTTATTGATCATTTCAAATGTATTACTTATAGAATTAAAATCTCATGACGTTAAAAATAAATAATTTCAAGTAAATTGAATACCATTATTATTATATTATTTATTACCATATCTCTTTAGGATACCTACATATTAAATAATTATTCTATTCAATTAAACAAAACATACTTTATTTCTATGTTTACTATAATCTATTTAATTCCTTATTTATTCCCTCTCATTAGATAGTATATCAGTATCATTCCCAAATAACTAATGATTTAATAATTATTTTCTTCAAGTATTTTTAGAATATTGAACATAGTCATTAACATTAGATTTATTTGAGAAACCTTCTTACATTGTAAAAAACCAATGGATTTTTAATCATCCCAATGCAAGCTCCATTAGTTTTAAGGAATTTTTATGTTTTAAAGTGGTTAATTTCTGGCTCCATAAATATACCAAATTCATTTCAATATTAAGATACATTGTTATATTTGTCTATTTGATAGTGTAAAGATATGTATTTTCTAAAACAACTGTTACACACAAATTTATATATATCCTCTCATGAAAAATAAGTTATTTCATTTTTTTATCATTTAGCATCCGATATTAAAAAATAAATTCTCCACTCCAATATTGATAAAAATTTATTCCATAAAATATCTCATAATATAATAATCATTGACCCTATAAAATAGGAAAATTTTGAATCAATATGTTTATACATACAAAATAAAATACAAATATGTTTTTTAAAATATCTAATTCTATGATGGTTTTAAGGAAAATGGGATTTAAAATTAGATAAACTTTTTTAACTAAAAACTATTAATAGATGAAATTTTCTCCAACATTGTGAATATTTGTAATAGAAAATGTTTCCCTAGATTAAAATAGTAAATAAATTCAAAAGGGGGTAGATTTTAGTAAAAACATGAATTTTAAATTTCCCACAACTAGTATATTAGAATCAATTAAAACATAATGTTCTTATTAACATATATATTAATGGCCCAGAAAATATTAGATTATGAATAGATAGGAAAGGAAAAAAATAATTCTTTCAGAAGATTAGGAATATATAATTAAATAAAATGCAAGACAAAAACCAAAAAAAAGATGTATAATAATATATGTAAGTTAACATATCATGATGTATATATTCAAAAAGCATGTACCCATTAAAATTATATTATGAACCATAATTTTACCCATTTCAAAATGAGATTATTAAATTTTTTAATTTATCCTGAATATTAACTCGTCTAATGATCTATATACAAATACCAAAAATGAAATAATCATAAAAAATTTTAATGTATCATTATGATTTTAGAAACTATAATCTTGTCACTAAATTCTTATCTGAAGTGATTGATCAGCCTGATCTGTAGAATCTCAAATTCAAGATCACAAAATCACATGATAATACTAGATGAGATGAAACATTTGCATCCTTATCATAAGTTTTTTATCTCATTATATCTCTATATCATTGGTTAAAAATAAAAATCTAGGGATAATTTAAACAACTCAATTGATAACTTATCGTAAAAAATAGAAACAAAATAAAATCATATGTTCCCTCATGGAAACAAACTAATTTAGACTTATATATAGTAAATTATGTATAGTGAGTTTCATTTCATAATCTTGTTGTCCCAAATGTATTTATCATTGTTTTAAATCCTAAAATAGCTATAATCCACAATATTAAAGGCAAATTAAAACTACATTGGAATAGTCAAAATCACAAATTAATGAGTTTAGTTACAGTTCCAATTTTAGGAGAAGTTAGTCACACACCAGTACAGTTCTCTAACTATCTGGGATTTTTTTCTGGGATCCTTAATATATCTTCAATATATTCAATATAAAAACCTTGGGGATTATATTTACAAGAAATTAAGTCCCTCTTAACAAAAACGCTTAAAAATAATCAATGTAAATTTTTTTATGGCAATAGTGTTATTATATTTTCAAAACTAATGATACAGTGAGTCCATAACTCATCGGTGGGGAGAAAACCACAATCATATTACCAAAAATATTATCTTCCATATTATATATAATTCACATTTTTCAGTAGATTTATTTCAAAAAACAATTCTGATGAAACTGTCACATATATTGATCTGAACTATTATAACGTACATGTTATATTATACCTAATAAAATATTCAATAATTTAGATCAAATAAGAGGGACCATTTATTGTATATTTCATTTAATACCCCAACATTTATAATTCAAATTGTGGCATCTTGTTTTTTATCATTTTTCAAATTTTCATCAATTGAAAATTGTATTTGGATAAATCATACTCTTTTAAACCATTAACTACATATTTTAATCTTCAATAATTTTGATCATTTCACAATAGATCATATGTTTCCCATGCACTCTGTCATTCTACAATTATGTTTTTGATTATATTATGACCCATATTCATATGTTAGATATATATATATCACATTCAAATTTACCTAGATAAGTTTACCTATGTAGTAATTCCAATTATAATTAATATTACCATAACACGCAAAATAAAATACTCATTATTATATGCATTAAATTCATTGAGAAAAACATCATATGGAAACATTAAATCGTCAATAATTGTTGAGTGATAAAATTCAAAATCATTTCTCCATTAATTTGGTCTAAATATAAAATTATCCATAGAACATTTGCATACATATCCATGGGTATGGGTTACAAAAAACTAAGGTAATAGGCCATGAACTATAATCGATATTAAAGATATCATATACACTCCCACCGTATCAACATAATCCATTTTTAGTTCTTCTAAATTTATTTCCAAATTCAGTAATGTGTAGTTAAAATGAATTAAATTACGATGAATGAAGATGATTCCATAGGCTTCAATCATGTATTCCCTCAAAAGTATTCCACAATATCATTATTGAATAATGTAAATTTTAAAATAGAAAAATTCAAATATTGAATTGTTAGAATATACCAAATTACCTAGGGATTAGGTATTTTGCAGGTACCTGCGAATGAATCATTGTAAAATCTCCCATCTATTTTATATATTATTGTCCCATTTAAAATTTATTATAATAAACTATCATATTCCTTTATTAACATTGAAATGACATGGTAGAGATATTGTATTTTAATTTTGACCAACCCCATTAGACATAATATATTTTTTATCCTTAATTAAATATGAAATAATATTACAGTAATGGCTCTGGTTGTTGGAGGTCCATTACATAGTAAAAATCTGATGCTTGAGGTGTTTTGGGAGGCCATCCCAACTTCTCAGTGATTATTGACCCACAGTAGGCCTACCAGTTTTCTTAGCCTATGGGTATCGGGCCTATAGGTAGCTCGGTCTATCGGTAGCCGCAGCCTACCGGTAGCTTGGTCTATCGGTAGTTGTAGCCTACCATTAGCTCGGTCTACCGGTAGCTGCAGCCTACCGATAGCTTGATTAGTTGTAGTTGTCAGCCACCGGTAGCTCTCGACTACAGATAGCTACAACATACCAGTATCTCGGCTACCGGTAGCTCTAGCCTACACCACAGGTTTTCCAGAAGCGCCTCCTCTTTGCGCAAATTGGGTTTTAAAACCTATTTTGACCCTTTTATGCTTGTTTTAAAGCCCAGTAATACCCATAAAGGCATTTAATTAAATTTATAATGAGGAACGGTGTGTGTGTGTCATTTTAAACCGCCCCTTGAGGACCCATTTAATGACATGTGGGGCCGCGTGGTCAACCCGCGACCCTGCTCCTTATGCGGTTTCACGCTCTTATCTCAACCATCTGTGGCCCATATAAACTAAAGGGCTATCCCTGGGTTTCTTTTTCTCGATCACCCTCTCGTCGATTCGTCTACTCATCCTTGAGTTCTCGAGGTCGCACCCCTATAAATTGCAACTCTTCTGTTCCTGGTGTGTGAGGATAAACATCGATCATCAATCAATCAAGTAGGGTTTCACAATCCTCTATCCTTTCTGAGTATCTTGAGTGGTGGTTATGCTTTTTCTTCTGTATAATTGGATTAACCAAACCGTAATGACAATAATGAATGGATTCTAAGAATGAAGGGGGAGGGGTGTGATCGATGCTCCTACTTTGTTTTATGATTTTCCATGATTAATGACTTCTGAATTATGCGGGGTTACGCCTCCTAGAAATCATGGTTGTTGGTGGTCATTATCTATACACTAACAAACCCGTACACCTGGTGATGTTTAAATGGATTGTATTATGGTTGTGAACCCTTGTCGTGTAATGGAATTTGGTTAATTAAGTAAATCCGGCTAAATAAATTTAAAGCACCAGGATCAACCATTTTTTATGATAACCCCGGTTAATGTACAGTGGAATTGGAATCATGGAGTGTGTTAAATCGTTTAAATCTGAAAATACTGGCATGGTCCTGCTTTGCATTGGAGGTTGTGTTTTGTTTTTTTTCCTTCACCGGCTGATTTTTGGGTGATGTGGGTGGGGATGGGATCCCCTGTTGTTATGATTCTAGTGGTTCTTGAATTTAAGGCTGGGTGGTTACCTTGATTATCACAAATTGGGGTGGAATCCTCTGTTGTTGAGAAACTATTGTCTTTTGGGGACATGGGGTTATACCTTGGGGTTTTCTTTGGTTCTAGTACTTCAAGGGATCTCACTTATCCCTTTTTTGTTGTGACTTTACAAGAGAACCGGGTGTGAATGTTTAAGTTGATGTTTGACTATACTCTTTCCTTGGCTTGTTCATATGCTTGCTAGTTGCCCAAGTTGGTGCAGAAACATATTTAAACATTATTACTAAACATGTAAACCAGGATGGGACAAATGGGTTTTGGTTGGTATGAGTTATGACGTGGACATGGTACTGAATTTTTTCTATAGGCAGACTGATGAAAAACCAAAACATTGGGTGAGTGCTTGTTACCTATACATATACTTGTAGTTTTGTGTTTCTTATTCTCACCCCACTCAAGTTGAAAACATAGTTCCGAACACTCCCATTTCATGGGGGAGGGTGTTTTCCCAACACATCTATTAGTGGATGGTTATTAGCTCATTTCTACTCCCTTTCCCGGATAGCCCAAGTATCTTCGGGCAGGCTGTGATGGACTGAAGTCCATTATTAGCCCAATAATCTTCGGGCTGCGTGGTGCGGTGGTTGGCCCAGGTTTGTGCGGGCAGGTGGTTTCCCATGTGTCTTTTGGATGAGGCCCAGGTGTCTTCGGGCGTGGCAGTGCATCTTCTAGCCCAGGTGTCTTCGGGATTGGCAGTGGTTGTTCTGGCCTAGGTTTTTGCAGGTGTGGTTACATGAGACAGTTGTGGCCCAAGTGTTTGTGTGCGGGGTTTGGCAGTGGGACTGCATGAGGGTGTGGCCCAGGTGTGTGCGGGCAGGGTGTGGCAGTGGGACTACTGTGAGAATGACGGGATTGGTTAGATGCCTAGGATGTATTCAATAACAAGTGGGAAAGTGGCGCGGGGTATATAAACATCGATGTGTTATTACTATATATTACTTGCTTATTTATTTGGTGAGTTTGGCTGGTGAGTGGGATGGGTGAACTCCTTGATAGTGTTGGTTTTCTGCTTCTCACGGTACTTTAGTACGTTCCAAAACTTGTGCACAAGAGCATTAAGTTTTTCTCTATTGAGTATACTTGTATGCTCACCCTACGTATATTAAACTATCTTCAGGTTTCCAGGAGGACTTTGGGGATCGTGCGGGACCATACTAGCGCATGACCTTTGGGATAGTTTCAGTTTCAGTTTTTTATTATTTGAAACTTTACCTTTGTAGTCACTTTTTACTTTGTGGTATTTACTTTTAGAACATACATATGGGAATGGTTGTTTTTGGCTTTTCATACACATTCATTTTGGTTTTGTTGGTTTCCATCATCTTATCTCCTGAACCTATTAAAAGAAAAATGTTAATGCCTTCCATTTAGTGTGTGATATTATACCCTTGGTGCTAGTCGCCACTCTAGAACCTATTGAAGGTGGCTCTCGAGGGTCATTATATCTCTTTCAACATGAATAAGGAAGGGTCTGGAAATCTGCTATCATTTCCCTCATCTTTGTAACTGCAGGTCGTGACAGAATGGTATCAGAGGAGGTTGAGATATAGGATAGAGTCTGGAGTTAGGCATAGTGAGGATTGCATGGGATGGTAGGGCAACGATGTTGTGTGGCATTGTTGTATGAATTAGGCTTGGGAAGACGGACTAGGACACGTGATTCAAGGGCCCCCCATGATCCGATGTAAGGACTATGGACCTATCGAACGATGATGTGAGGCCATGCTGATTGCAGGGTAGAGAACCTAGGAAAAGTACATGCATCATAATGACATGTGTTCTCATGTTTTTGGGGTGTTTTGGGAACTGGAAATAAATAAGAAGTTTTACGAAGTTTTAAGAATAGTAATATGCACTACTTGGGCTTAGGAATTCCTTTTTTACCTTGCATCTATGGCACCCAGGAGATGACCACGAGTAGTATGGGTGATCGAGGCCTAGGAGGTCGACCAGGCTAATCGACAGATGGCAGACCGAGAGGAGGAAGATGATCAGTGGCAGAGGACGCTTCGAGCCTTCCAGCGACAGACCCTTGAGAAGTACGAGGGAAGAACCTCAGACATGAAGACAGAGGGTTGGTTATAGGATCTGGTTATAGCCATCAGATTGATTCGAGCCCCGACCGAGTACAGTACGGTGGTGGCAGACAACCCCAACACCCGCTCCAGCAGCAGCATCCAGGTAGGCCATTCCAGCAGCAGCAGCAGGGGAAACGAGCTCTAGCTCCTCTGAGGGAAGACGTTGCAGTAGGAGGCTGACCTCAGGGTACTCTTTAGGGACCTCAACCGGGGTGTGTTTGGGGAGGTGGCCGATAGCTGAGGGGAAGAGGAGTTGGGCATGGACAGTTGCACACCGCGGAGGAAGCAGTTCCAGTAGGACCGAAGGTAGTTCGGGGTATGATCGGTTTGTTTAGCATTCTTGTTTATTCCTTGTTTGATACTTGAGCTTCGCACTCCTTCGTTGCACCCAGTCTAGCCCGTGCTTTGGGTCTAGATGCTGAGAGACCTCTAGTGCCCCAGGTGCTGAGACACCCGTCGGAGGTCAGACCAACTTGTTATATTTTTGTCGAGGATGCAGACAGATGATAGGACCACATTAGTTGGTCAGGGATCTACTACTGCTACAGATACATCCATATGATGTCATCCTAGGCATCGACTGGCAGTTCTCTGTGTGTTACGTCATCGACTACTTCCGATGAAGGGTTGCATTCTCAGACATGGGCGGCCGGCAAGTTACTTTCACTGGCGAGCAGAGCAGTCAGAAGGGTAGCAGGTGAGAGAAACCCCTCCTCTCCTTGTTAGCCGAGATGTCAGTAGAGTCAGTAGATACTGAGATGGTATAGGTTCCAAAAAAAGTTAGTGAGTTTACGGACGTATTTCTTGAGGAGGTCACGACTCTACCCACTCGACGTGATATCGAGCGGAGCTCATCCGATTTCGATGGCTCATTACCGGATGGCACCTTCGGAGCTACGGGAGTTGCGGATTCATATTGACGATCTGATGAATAGGGGTTATGTTCGACCAAGTGTGTCACCGTGGGGTGCTCCAGTTGTGTTCGAAAAAGAAGTCAGATGGTGGTCTCAGGTTGTGCATAGAATACAGGAGGCTGAATCAGGTGATGATTATGAATCGCTAACCTCTTCTGAGGATAGACGGTCTTTTTGACCAGCTAAAAGGGGGATGATGGTTATCAAAGATCTACCTATGGTCTGGATATCACCAGTTGAGGGTGAAGGAGGGAGACATCTCAAAGACGTCCTTCAGGTGCAGATATGTACACTTCGAGTTTGTAGTCATGCCTTTCGGTGTTATGAACACCACGGCTGTGTTCATGGGGCTTATGAACTCCATCTTCCAAGAGTACCTGGATCAGTTCGTAGTTGTGTTCATCGACGATATCCTAATCTATTCAAGATCATTAGAGGACCACATGAAGCACCTGAGGACGGTTTTTGAGGTCCTCTGACAGCACCAGCTCTATGGGAAGTTGTCGAAATGAAAGTTCTGGATGCGAGAAGTACACTTCCTTGGGCACGTAGTGTCATAACAGGGGGTAGCGGTGGACCCATCGAAGGTTGAATTAGTTGTTTCTTGGGCATCACCCAAGAATTTGGATGAGGTTTGTAGCTTCCTCAGGCTGGCATGTTGCTACTGGAGGTTCGTAACCAACTTCTCCTGAGTTGTAGCCCCTTTTAGAGCCTTGACCATGAAAGACCAGGTTTTTGTGTGGAGTGACCAGTTCGAGGTAGCCATCAGATATCTAAAGGATAATTTGGTTAGTGCCAGAGTGCTGAGATTACCAGAAGAATGGGCAGCATATGAGGTGTTCTGTGATGCTTTAGGGAAAGGCCTCAGATGTGTGTTGATGCAGCGACAAGGGTGATCTCTTATGGGTCTAGGCTACTACTCCCTCATGAGCGTAATTATGCCACCCATGATCTGTAAATTGCAGCGGTCGTTTTCACAATAAAGTTATGGAGACATTACCTCATCGGAGAACGCTTTGTGGTCTTCATGGATCACAAAGGATTGAGGTATGCCTTCTCCTAGCGGGACCTAAACTTGCGGCAGCTGAGGTGGATGGAGTTACTCCAGGATTACGACTTCGAGATTTCCTACACTTCAGGGAAGGGGAATGTATTGGAAGATGCCTTGACTAGGAGATCACAGAAGGATGCGGTTCGAGAGTCGGATGACACCTGGAAGGCAATAGAGGAGTTGGCTACCTTGCACCTGGATGCGAGGATGGATAGCGGTAGAGGTTTCCTGTATCAGATGACAGTGCAGTCCTCTCTGTTTCAGCAAGTGGAGGAGTCTTAGTGGGGAGACCCAGATTGTGATGTGATGCAAGACAAAGTTGTCTAGAACAATGCTCCAGAAGGGTGGAAGGAGGATGGTCAGAACCAGATGCTTTTCCAAGGAAATTGTTTGTTCCAGGGGCGATGCATGGCAATGTTCTTAGTGAGTTCCACAACTCACACCTAGTGGTACACCCATGAGTTTCCAAGTTGTATCATGGCATGAGGAGACAGTTATGGGGGCCCGGAGTAAAGTGGGCAGTGGTAGATTTTTTGGCCAAGTGCCTGGTGTGTCAGCAGGTGAAGGCTGAACACCATGTTCCAGGCAGCCTGCTTCAGTCTCTAGATGACCCCGAGTGAAAGTGGGAGGACATATCGATGGATTTCGTCACGGGAATAACCAAGTTTCATGGGGGATACAATGCAATATTGGTAGTAGTGGACCGGTTGATGAAATCGGCTCACATTCTGTCAATTAAGGAGTCAAGTGCAGTGGATGCTTTGGCACGAAGGTACGTGGATGAGGTGGTGTGGTTTCATGGAGTTCTGGGGTCCATAGTCTTAGATAGGGATGCACGCTTTACCAAACGAGTCTGGAGAGGATTGTAGCATGATTTTGGCACCCAGATACATCTTAGTACTACTTTCCATCCCCAGAATGATGGATAGATAGAGCGCACCATCCAGACCTTGGAGGATATGCTGCGAGCATGTGTTTTGGACTGAGGAGGATCGTGGGTGCGACACTTACCTTTGATAGAGTTATCCTACAATAACATCTATCAATCTACCATTGGTATGGCCCCATTTGAAGCCTTGTACGGGAGGCCATGCTGGTCATATGTGTGTTGGACCGAAGATGGAGAGGCGGGCATCCTTGTCCCGGAGGTGGTGCAGAGCACGATGGAGAAAGTTCATCTTATACGGGAAAGGATGAAGGCGGCCCAGAACCGATAGAAGTCGTATACTGATACTAGGATAAGGACCTTGGATTTTGAGGTTGGAGACCACGTGTTCTTGTAGGTCTCACCTAGGTGTGGAAAATGGAGGTTTGGCAAGGGGATTAATATTTCTCCCAGGTTTATCAGACCCTTTGAAGTGTTTCAGGAGGTCGGCGAAGTGGCTTATCAGCTAGCGTTACCACTACCGCTACTGAGGCTGCATGACGTCCTCCATGTGTCCCAGCTTCGTTAGTATTTGTACAATGATTCACACGTCCTCGACTGGGGAGATATAGTCATCGAGGACGACATGGCATTTGTGGAAAGACCAGTGATGATCGAGGATCGTGAGGAGAAGGGGCTTCATGGGTGAACCATTCCCTTAGTTTGTGTGTTATGGAGACTTGGTGGGATTAAGGATAGTACGTGGGAGAGGGAAGCACAGATGTGTGCCCAATACCTAGAGTTGTTTTGTGTTTTGTGATGTTATATTTATACTTGTTGGTTTGGAGCGTTTTACCATGTTGGCTATGAAATATGTTGGTTTTCTTCCTCTCTGAATGTGTGTGAAAATTCCTCGCTATGGGGAGGGGTGGATCAGACCCCTAATCAAGACGCATTAAGGTGGATGTGATTAAACCCGTATAGGCGAGTCAGTACCGCCCAAAGCGGATAGTATCATGACATGGGGGAAGAGACTCCCCAACCCACAGACTAGAATGTCTAACATGGTATGTTGCATTGTTCTTAAGAGAAAGGTGTTTTTAGTTAACAATGGGGTTCGCTCCTAAGAGGTATCTTTTGAGGTGGTTGTTCGGACCCTCTCTTTCATTGTGGTTTGTTTTGATTCTTGACGGAGAGAATAGTTTGTGAGGTATCTGATGTAATGGCCCGGGTTGGTGGAGGTCCATTACTTAGTAAAAATCTGATGCTTGAGGTGTTTTGGGTGATCTGTGAGGCCATCCCATCTTCTCAGTGAATTTTGACCCACAGTAGGCCTACTGGTAGCCTTAGCCTACTGATAGCAGGCCTACCAGTAGCTCGGTCTACCAGTAAACGCAGCCTACCGGTAGCTTGGCCTAATGGTAGCTCGGTATACCGGTAGCTGCAGCCTACCAGTAGATCGGTCTTCCGGTAGCTGTGACCTACGGGTAGCTCGGTTACCGGTAGCTGTCAGCCACCAGAAGCTCTCGACTACCGGTAGCCACAACCTATTGGTAGCCTGGCTACCGGTAGCTTTCAGACACCGATAGCTCTCAACTATCGGTCGCTGCAACCTACCGGTTGCTCTAGCCTGCCCCACGAGTTTTCCAGTAGCGCATCCTATTTTCACAAATTGGATTTTAAACCCTATTTTTACCCTTTTAAGCATGTTTTAATGCCCAGTAACACCCATAAAATCATTTAATTAAATGTCTAATGTGGAACGGTGTGTGTGTCAGTTTAAACCTCCACTTGAGGACCCCTTTAATGACGTGTGGGGTCATGTCATCAACCCACGACCCCGCTCCTTACGCGGTTTCGTGTTCTTATCTCAACCGTCTGCGACCCATATAAAGTAAAGGTATATCCCAGGGTTTCTTTGTATCGATCACCCTCCCGTCGATTCATCTCCTCGTCCTTGAGTTCCTGATGCCACACCCCTGAAAATCACGCATCTTCTGTTCCTAGCGTGTGAGGATAAACTTCGATCGTCGATCAATCAGGTAGGGTTTCACCTTAGTCTATCCTTTATGTGTATCTTGTGGGGTGGGTATGCAATTTATTCTATAGAATTGGATTAAGAAAACCTTAATGAAGATAATGAAAGGATTCTATGAATGAAGGGGGATGGGTGTGATTGATGATACTGTTTTGTTTTATGATCTTCCATGATTAATGACTTCTGAATTGTGCAGGGTTATGCCTCCTGAAAATCATGGTCGTCGGTGGTCTTTCACTATGCACTAACGAACCCTTTCCTGGTGATGTTTAAATGGATTTTATTGTGGTTGTGAACCCTTTCCAAGTAAATGAATTTGGTTAATTATGTAAATCCTGCTAAATAAATTTAATGCACCAGGATCATCCCCTTTCAATGATAACCTCGGTTAAAGTACAAAGGAATTGGAATCATGGAGTGTGTTAAATCTTTTAAATATGAAAATACTGGCATGGGCCTGATTTGCATTGGTGGTGGTGGTTTGTTTGTTTTTCCTTCACGGGCCGATTTCTGGGTGATGTGGGTTGGGATGGGATCCCCTGTTGTTATGCTTCTAGTGGTTGTGAATTTAAGGCCGGGTGGTTACCTTAATTATATCACGAATTGGGGTGGAATCATATTTTATTGAGAAACCGTTGGCTTTTGGGGACATGGGGATGTACATTGGGGTTTTCATTGGTTCCAGTACATGGAGGGATCTCACTTATCCCTTTGTTGTTGTGACTTTACGAGAGAACCGGGTGTGAATGTTTAAGTTGATGTTTGACTGTACTCTTTCCTTCGCTTGTGCTTATGCTTTCTAGTTGCCCAAGTAGGTGCAAGAAACTCATTTAAACATTATTACTAAACATGTAAACCAGGATGGGAAAAATGGGTTTTGGTTTGGTGTGAGTTGTGACTTGGACATGGTACTGAATGTGTTCTTTAGGAAGGCTGAAGAAAAACCTACACTGTGGGTGAGTGCTTGTTACCTATACATATACTAGTAGTTTTGTGTTTTTTATTCACGCCCCACCCAAGTTGATCACTTAGGGCTGAACACCCCCATTTCAAGGGGGAGGGTGTTTTCCCAACACTTCTATTGGTGGATGGTTATTAGCTCATTTTTGCTCCCTTTCTCGGATATCCCAAGTATCTTAGGGAAGCTGTGATGTCCTGGAGTCCATTATTAGCCCAAGAATCTTCGGGAAGGGTGGCGCGGTGGTTGGCCTAGGTGTGTGTGGGAAGGTGGTTTCCCAAGTGTCTTCGGGATAAGGCCCAGCTGTCTTCGGGCATGGCAGTGGGTCTTCTAGCCCCGGTGTCTTCAGGCATGGCGGTGGTTGTTCTGGCTTATGTGTTTGCAGGCATGGTTACGTGAGACAGTTGTGGCCCAGGTGTTTGTGGGCTGGGTTTGGCAGTGGGACTGTAGAGAGAATGGTGGGATTGGTTCGATGCGTAAGATGTCTTCAATAGCCTGTGGGAAAGTGGAGCGGGGTACCTAAACCTCGATGTGTTATTACTATATATTTCTTGCTTGCGTTATTTGGTGAGTGTGTTCAGTGAGTGGGATGGGTAAACTCCTTGATAGTGTTGGTTGTATACTTCTCACGAGACATTAGTAAGTTCCCCCACTTGTGCACGAGAGATTTAGGTTTTTCCCTACTCAGTATACTTTAATGCTCACCCTATGTATATAAAACTATTTTCAGTTTTCTAGGAGGACTTCGGGGATCGCGCGGGACCATACTAGTGCAAGACCTTTGGGATAGCTGCATTTGTTGTTTTTCTTTCTTTGTTACATTACATTTGCAGTTACTTTGTACTTTGTGGTATTTACTTTTGGAACATGCATATGGGAATGGTTGTTTTGGCTTTTCTTGCGCTTTCAGTTTGGTGTTGTTGGGTTCCATCATCTTATCTCCCGATCCTTTTAAAATAAAAAGGGTAATGCCTTCCATTTAGTGTGTGATATTATACCCTTGGTGCTAGTCGCCACTTCGGGTCCTATTGAAGGTAGGACTCTGGGTCATTATCTCTCCTTCAAATTGAAGAAGGAAGGGTCTGGAAATCTGTTCTCCTTTCCCTAATCTTGGTGAGGGCAGGTCATCATAATTAAAGTATTGGAATAACATATTTAAATTTACATGAATATTATTGAATCATTTTATGGTTACATAAATTTTATTCATTCTGGTTAACCAATATCAGAACTACAGATACTATTTTCAATTTAGAACAAATTGGTAACGATTGTGTTCCAATTATGTCATACAATATATAAACACATATTTTATCAATGTTTTTAATACCTTCATCATAAAATAATTCATTAAGATAACTCATTATCACATACTAAACATATTCATGAATATCGTATATTTATTTCCGTAATATTTCTCTAGGAAAAATCAAATTCATATAAGTATTATTAAGACCCCATAAAATTAGATAGTCATTTATTTAAATAGAAGATAAATTTCTCATAAACAAACACTTCATGAATGGACAAGAAATCATGTATTTTCCTCAATATATTGTTCTGAAAATTCCAATAAACCAACAAACATTTTCTATTTTTCTCACTAGTTATTCATGAATTTAAAAAATCATAATCCTTTAATTACCTAAAACTATAATAAAAATATATATATTTACTCATAAATACATTTAAATAGATATATGAGAAGATAGATTTAAAAAACAAAAATATATTATTTCGAAACATCTAAATTTAATACATTTAAATATATAAATATATATTTTTATTAATGTTATACACATAAACAAATATACATATTCATTAAAAAATATAATGATATAAACCAGAAAATAATTTTCAAACATATAATTTAAAATATATATAAATAAATTGGGAATAAAAAAATTAAACGCACTAATTTATTAATTTAAGTAGAATTAAATTTAAACTCATAAAATATAATCATAAATTAAATATTAATACAGATTAATGAATATATAAATTCTATATATATATATATACAGAAATATATATACACCAAATTAAAAATAAATATAAATATATTTTCATTGTGTACACCATATGAAATAATAATATATATATATTTATAAAAATATAAGTGTCCATTTTTATATTTATTAATATATATATATATAACCATTAAAACATTTTTAAATATATTTATAAACATATAAGCATATATATTAATATTTCATCATGTGATTATCAGTCATTATAATTATAAATAAAATAAATGTTTACTTAATATAAATAAATATACATTAATTTGAAAAAAATATATTAAAAACTCAGAAAAACTGAGATATCAAAAGCAGATAAGGATCAATGAATTTGGTTGAAAGATAAATGTATTGATATACGAATGAGGGCCTGGATACATGGCTGAGGGATAAAAAAAGGACAATTTTGGAAATAAATATTAAAGGGAGGTGAATCAAGAACAAATATATAGGAATATAGAGGTTAAATGTGTCCTAATGACGAATATATAGTTATCTTATTAGTCATATAGGTTAGGGGTTCAAAAAATTCAGAATCATTAATGTGAGGAGAAATCAGTGAAGCATTATTTTTTAGGTTTTTAATTTACTCTATTAGAATAACCTATTATAAAACTCATGTGTTGGTAGTTTTTAATGTTTTTATTCCACAACCATTATTAAATAAATCATTAATCTTTTTCCAATCAGTAACTGACATTAAATCTCACTAATACAAGTGTTTAAAAATTAATTATTTAAATAAAATATGATAAATTATTTTTAACATCTACTATAGTAGTTAGTTATATTAAAACCCAACACATAAGGGGTTTAATTGTAAATCATAATATATTTGATGTCTGAAATAGTTTTATCGTTGATAATTTTAAATAACTAATGTTAAAACCCATATGCATTTTCTACATTTTCAAAGAGTTCCAAATCCCATGATTGTTCTTTTGTAAGAATATCAACCAAATTATAATTTTATCTTAAACACCACTCTTAAGATGCATTGACTTATTAGCTGTATTAGAGAGTTGTTGATCTGGGGATTTTTCAACAAGGACTAGAACCTCCATATGATTATCAAAATTAAAAAATTTAATTTTCAAGAAGGGGATATTGTTTAAGAATCATAACATAGAAAATGTTATTGAAACGATGATATTATCATCATTTGATAAAGATTATCTAAATTAATATCTGAATGTTTGAGGTATTCCAAAATTTTAGAGAGTATATCATCCCTTGGAATACTCTACTATAAATAAGATACAGTGGATGTCAATCAAGTTTGTATGGGGTTTCATTTTATATAATTACATTAATCCTAGAGGAATATGGAATATTGGGATATTATTTTAGAAGAAGATTATATGGAAGTTAAATATTGAGGTGTTTTAGTACTGGATATACATTTTCCACCTAAGGAATTGACGTTTATTTAACCGGGTAGTGTACCATGTGTAGAGGTAGGAAACTAATTTAAATTACGCATACCAATTGATGATTGATAGCCTAATATCCTATAATAGGCTATAAAAATGGATCACTTAAATGATCTAGATATAACCATGATATATGAAATACATTAACCCAATATAGACTATACATTGAAGTTAATATAGATGCCTTTTGGGAAGAAAGTAATTTAAACAAATGCTTCTATTAGATTAATAAGAAAGAATATGGAAGTTGAAGGTACGAGTATCATCTAGTCATTTAAGGGATTCAATAAATAGAGGTAGCCGGTTTCTCTGATATGATTTCAACAACTGTTAAGATTAATATTATCTAAATGGTACATCATATAGATTCCATGGAATGTTTTCATCTAAAATAGAAACTATGTACACAACATGCCTTCATGAGGAATTAGATTAGGAGGCATATATGAAGCTCATAACTTAACTCATATATATTTATATCTTATAATTATTTTGAAGAATGAAATGGATCCTTAATGGTTTTATTTAGGGTCCAAGGATATTATATAATAAGAATAATGTAATAATCAAATTGCAGATGCTCATACAGAATAATGATGATCATTCCTATTATTGGAATGTGACTAATGATGGGAGATTCATTATTAGTCTTCTCTATGTTGAATATGTGTTTATTATCGTAATTGTGAAGGAATATATTGATGAGATAAATGTTAAAATTTATGGATTATTTCATATGATGAACTATTTATTTAATAAATTTATTTTGGGGAGGTGGATTTTATGGGAATTAAGTATGGTTACTTTTTACCTATTCTAGTCAATCTGACAATTGTAGGTGGACATGTGTTATGGAATTTTTAATGTGAATATGAAAACAAAACCCATGGATGGAAAATTTAAATTGATCAAGGATAAGGTATTGAAGATGGAATATAAGGTAGAATACATGGATCAGACTCGCTTTGAATTAGAAGATACAGGCCATATATAGTGAATTTTCTATACATGACATGAACTTTTGTAAAAAATGAGAGTAGTCATCAGGTTCATGTAAAATCCCAAAAGTAACCATTTGGATCTATTAATATCTATTTTTATAGAATATGAAATTTATTTGGAATAGGGGATTCACTGTAATGATTTTTTAGATACAACATTTGAATATATTCAATCAATAGAATGAGAACCCAACTATATGAGTTATCATTTTGAGGGATGGGAGTTATTTTGATGCTAAAACATCAAGTTGTAGTTTAACTTTCAATATATGTAACACATTTAATTTCATAGAAAAATATTTTGAAGTATTTCAAGTATGTAAATGGGATTTTTTTTAAAATATCTTACAGTGTAAATATGATGAGATATAAATTTATGACTCAAAAAATATAGCACCCATAATCCAAAAAAAACCAAAATCTCACTCCATTAAATAGAATTCTCATATAAATAATCACTTCATTAGGATGTTGATAGAGTATGAGGTTACATAACTATGAAAGTTAAATAAAGGTTTTAATCATTTAAATATAATGATAATTAACATTGTCTAGGATGTGTTCAGGTGTCTTTAAAGATTTGTCAGGTGGGATGACCAAAATCATGATCTAGGAACAATAAGGTATTAATGAAGGATTAAGGAACATTAGGTTGTCTAAAATTGATGATGGAAGACATATTACTGATCACAGAAAGATATTATCTAGTAGTTCATTGTTAGGAGTGGTTGTGAAAACAATTTCTGATTAAGGGACTAGAAAAAAATATGAAAAAATTTAGATCACTAATTTTTTTTTTGATTTTGGTGGTGATCAAGTGGAAATGAACTTGGTTAAAGTGTTAAATTGATGTAAAAATAAAATTTACTGAAAATAATTCAATGATAAAATGATGTTGGTCTGATGAATAGATCCCACAATAACCCTTTGATTATCCAAAAGATGTAGTGTGTGAATCACAATGGAATTTGTACGAGTACCTATGGAAAATGTAAATGTTCATCTAATGGACTATCATGGTGGTTTGGCATAAAAACAGAAAAATGAAAGAATATATTATTTAGGGAATAAAGGAAAAATAATAATAGTTTCATGATCATGCCTAATATATTATTGTTGGAGTTGAAGTGGTGGGAGTCTATGACCAAATATATATATTTATGCGATTAAAACAACAATGTTGAAGAACTCACCCATGGAAATTAAATAATCTGGAGACCGATGGCACAAGTTGAACACTACTATATTTAATAGAGATAATCACTTGTAATGACAAATAACTGGTAGATAAATTATAATTATCTTTTGATTCATTAATTAATGTTAAGAATTTTTTCACCCATGGAGTAGGAAACATTTATAAACCATATAAATTTTATTCTTATCTTTTCATTCTTTTAATTAATTTTTTTTTATTTTTAAATTTTTATCTATGGGAATATATGGGTTCAGTGAATTAGTTTTGAGATTTTTGTGTGTATTATTCTATGATATATGTCCAGTATATCTATATAATTTTCAATAATTTTTCCTTCATTGTATGTTTTAGTACATATCTTTTTGTTCTTGTATAAGATGATGTTCATGAGTGAAATATATAATTGATTGAATTTGAATCATTATTAGAATATAATGGTGGATCATAAACTTCATCATATACTTAGAGTGGTGTGACTCATGATGTTTCATAAAAATAATATTGTAATGAAAGGTATATATTTTTTAACACCAACAACGATTCTTTGATTTGTAGAGAAGACATGAGAGAATTATCAATTTTGAGTCATATTGTAATGTTAGAAAATTGGATGACTCGAATTAATTTTACATTGCATAGATCCCCAATTCATAAGAATTGTATTACCCCATTAAATAAGATCACCCACCCCTTGGATGATTGAAGAAACCTATTAAATAATGATATATTATACTTATTAATTATATATATTCTATCACAGTACATTGAATAATGGTTCTATATTTCAAGAACTAGTGAAAAGGTGTTAGCATTAGTTCATGACAGATCTAAACGAGGATCCATACAATCCTATTCACTTACCTCTGTGAACCCACAAAAAAAATTATATCGATATGGAACCTAAACTGGTATAACATATCTATCCACAATGAAAAATAAAATTACCAATAAATTTCATTGTGGAACAAGATGTGAAAACATCACCATTAATGAACTACATTTCTTATTTCCTGTTCACATGTACATCCACATGGTAACATTTTTTTTGGTTACCATGCACAATGATAATCTAGTTCATGATTCCTGCATCATTGTTCATAATTTTTATTCATTTAATGATTTAATATTATTTATCTAGATTTAATTATCTATATAACATAAAGAGAACATAAAACCACCATCATGAGAAAATGATTTCAAAATTAAAAAAAAATAGAATGAAAATATAATTAAATATCCCAATAAATTTTTATTAATTTTTTTATGATATAAAAATTAAGGAACATAATTCCATTTTAGTATATTTATTTAATAAAATGATTTATTTGATAACATTATTCAAATAATGTTTTAAAATTCTTTCTCAATATATTTATCATTTCTATTTTTTTAAGAATTTAATTAGAATATACATTTTTTCACACAGAATATATAACCATCATAGACCCAAAATCCATATATTTATTCAATGTTAAAAAACTATATCATATTTTTAATTTCATGAAATAATATAGAAATAGTTCAAATTAGAAGGACATGAAAATACATGAAATTTTATGTGTTGATTTAGATCGATCTGATAATTAAAATTATCTTCATTGATAAATTAAAAATCTAATCATAAGAACTAAATATTGATCATCAAACTCATATAATCAAAATGATTAATTAAAATTCTTCAACATCATGTTCATTAGATTAATATAAAACATGTATATTTGATCGCCACTCCACAATATGGTCATTTTGATTTTTTCAATGGAACATGGTCCTTGTTCAATAAAAAACTAATAAAATACAATAATAAGCTAATAAAAAACAAAAAATATAGAATATTTATCTTTATAAACAAAAATTATAATATAGATGAATTTAGTTCTTATATAAATTAAATTTTCTCACAAAAACATTTGATTAAATATATATAAATATTTATTTTTGATAGAAAACATAATTTTGTAAATTTAAATGACATAATAAATATGAATAACTAGGTTAATGACATGGAATAAAAGAACCATACATGACCATGATATTATAAAATAATTTTTCGACGATTATCCCATTGGTGGCATTTATCATATGATAACATTATACAAATATAGACTCACACTAATTTAATCAATAATATGATTACATATTGGAATATAGGTCAAATAAAAATTCATAAATTATTTTTTAAACTATATAAATATTCATCACCAATTATGCATCATTTTAATTGAAATAAATTAGAATATTGTTTTCCCAATTGTAATGTGTCCTTCATAGATCATTTATTATTTTTTTTCTTAATCTTATAATTTTTTATTGAATAATTTCATTATTTATCAATTTTAGGTCTTAGAACAATATTTTCATATAAAATTACAAGATCTAGTAAAATACTCAACAGTGGAATTTCATTAAATAAAAATGTGAACAATAAAATATAATGAAACTGAATTATCAGGTAATTCCATGTATAGACTAATTGATTCCTTGATAATAATATCTGATGTTATATCCTTCACACCATTGAACTTTTCTACCTTGATATGGAATAAATAGTGCATATCATGGTAATTATACCATATCCTCTAAATTTTTCATTTTAGACAGAGGAAAATAAAATGTTGTTGTGAACCAATATGTTCAAAATCCATCTCAAACCCTATAATATTTCGTATTCCCAAAAAAAACTAATAAAGGAAATCAAACCTTCAAATCAACACTTACAAAAATTTCTATAATATTATCACATACTAATATTTTAACATCTCTATATGAATATATGAGACTTTTTTATCTCATTCATTCAAATAATTCCATCACTCCCCATAAATCACTTGAGTGAATAGAGCTGACCAACTATAATATGTATCCCAAGAATATTAACTCGATAAATAAATTGAAAATATCTCTTCAATAGAACTTTTCAGGAGATAACAACACAATAAAAATATAATCAATAAACTATTAAAATATACTCAATAATAAAAAATTATTATAATTTTAAAAAGACCATAATATATATAAAATCCCAAAAAATCATACATTTTTATATTTTTCAAAATAACCTAATTGATTAAAATTTCACATGATCACATAAATGGATTAGTATTACACAATAAGATCATAGAAACACCACCAAAACTATTTATTCCCTTAAAATCTAATATATGAGTTTAAAAATATAGAAGGATGTATAGATGAACAAATATACCTATAATGAATCAAAGAATGGATATCCATAGGAGATTCATTATAATGGTCTATATACTAGCATGAAAAGAACAATACTGTTTTTAGAAGAACACAATTCGAAATGGAGATGATAATTAAAAAATATTTACAATTATATTAATTATTCAATAAAACCCTCTCTACTTCATTTAAATCATTCCATATTCAAGGAAATATCTCTCATGATATAAATAATATCTATTAATAATTATCTAATTTCTATGTTATTTCACTTAATAATACCAATCAATCACATAAATCAATATTTTTATCTCCATAGTTGTTACTATGAATATTTTATAGTTAATAGGTAATTTTCACATTTTCTTAATATACAAAAAATCATTAACATTTCCAAAAACAAAATTTGGTGAAACACCAAGTGGTTTACATTAAAATAAACTAATTCTCAGTTAAATTCTTTTCATCGACAAAAATTTAACTTATATGGTTAATTTTCAATAAACATTTGAAGATATTGTCTTCAAGTTCTCACATATATATCCTAACATCATTAAATATTTCTTTAAATGGTTAATATTTTACTGAGAAAAAAAAACTATAGATAAAGTATATAGTTATATCTATATATAGATAACCACAAGAGGCATGTTCTAGTTACTCACACAATACATTTATATCATAGTAAAATAAAAAAAATATTAATGTACTCATAGTATATATAATTGGTTTATAAATACTTATTTACATTTAATAACTTCATAAAAAACATGAATAAACACTTTATAAAATTTTTAATTATTATTGACACTAAAACCCTTAAATATAAAAAATAAAGAATAATTTTTATATACATTGAATTGTAGATCATCCATAGTTATTAATTATCAAATATTTGATATTTTTCGCTCATATATGGTCATTGTCCAACAACCCTATTATGAATCTATATGATAAAATTATCTCCAATAAACTATGTTGGATGATCCTCACTTCCCCGACATGATAATAAATTTCTAGGAAAATAAAATTGAATAAGGATAAATTTGAGGAAGATAATAACTTATACTGAAGAATATAAATGAAAATAAAACATAAAATGGGCCTGTATTATTTAAATGATCCTTTATGACAGTCCATATTCATTGATGAATTTATTCATGAATTATTACATGATTTACATGAACCAACATGATCTACTCATGACATGATACGTAACCCAACTTATGACATGGTTTATGGTAATTTATGATCCCTATAACATAGAAAATATAACATTGGAATTAACAGATATTTTTCACAATATAGTTTTTAATGATAATATAAGAGAAATTGAAAAGGGTTAATACCATGACTATAACATGATTTCGAAACATATTATCTGGAAATGAATCTAAAAAAAACATGGAATCATAAATAAAAATGAAAATATCATAAAAAAATTGATGACATCACACTATAAGAAGATTTTAACAATGCATAACATTAAAATAATGGGATGCCTAAATATTTTTAAACATTACCCCCAAACTAATAATATTATTTAATTTAAATAAAAAAATGAAAAATAGGATTGGAATCCAATGAGGGGTTAAATAGTGGATTAGTGTGCCATAAAAACAATAAAAATAAATTAAAAAACTATAATCGATATTAAGGATAAATGTGGTCCATATCCCACTATTTCATCTCCTAATAACAAATTTTATAAAACATAAAAACCCATCGCCTCTATACAGAGCCATACATTTACCTAGATCAATCAAAACATGGTTTATGTGTATCTGATGGTTGTATATAGAGTTTGAGTATAGTTATCCCCATAGGATCAGTAACGACCCGAAATTTTGAATAAATCTTGTTTCCTACTTTTGTGTGTTATTTTTTTTTCATACTCAAAAAAAATCATTTGATAACATGAGTATATTTAAAATGAGACTGTTGGGTTTTGACTATTATATGATCGTTAGTCAGTATGACCGTTGAAAACTGAATGTTGTGACTTTTTTCTCTAAATACATGTGACCTTGGTTAATTAATATAGAATGGAGATCTGATGGCCTCATCCAGTAATCTCGGGCCAATCGAAGCCCATCTAACGGAACTTGGGAAGGAGGTAGCACGACTGGGCTTTGCTCTGGACCAAACCCAAGCTGAACATCATCATGTGAAGCTAGAACGGAATCACCTTCACGAGAAGATAAAACTGATAGAAATTACTACTCGTGTAATGTTGGCCGAGCCACCCCAAGATTCTATCACCCTAGCACACCTTACTCTTAGGTCCCATACAGGTGTTATTAGGGGCCATGTAATGATCCCATAACTCCCATGTCTAATCCTTTATTTAAAATAAAAATAGTGATTTCTTCTTATGATGAAGTTTGTGAATTTTCAAATGTCTAGATAAATATAGTATTCATATTTTTGATGAATTATAGAACATGTATATTTGAATATAAATATTTAAACCTTAGATAACTAATTATGTGTAATGATTTTTAAAAAATGGTCTTCTACAATTATGTTCAGTACGAAATTTAGAGTCTAATAAGATCAACATAATTTTTTATGAATAGTAAATTATAAATAGTGATTTTATGCTTAGGATTAGTAATGTGACCAAATGGATTAGTAATATCACTTAAAGAAATTATTAATATATTCTAGGCACCTTGATTATGTAATGCGATTCAATAAAATAGGTAAATAAATGTTTCATTAATTATTAGTCAAGTATTAGTTTTTTTCGGGTGAATAGTGTTTTTTAATTAACAATTAAATTAAAAATATTTAGAAAATTATTTTCATAAAAAGGATTTCATTTTTGAACTCAGAGAATCGATATTATGTTAAGGTAATTTTTGTGGATTTTTCTGAGAAAAATGAATTTTCAGTAAATAGTGTATTTATTTAAAAATTAAATTAAAAATATATAGAAAAATATTTTTATAAAATGGAGTTCATTTTTGAAATCAGAGCATCGATATTTGGTTAAGGTTAAATTTTGGGATTTTTCTGAGAGTTGAATTTTCGATGAATAGTGAAAATACAGTTTTAGGGTTTCAGTATGTTTAATGACATCATACCTATGTCATGATGATTTCATGAGATATTTTAAGGGTTGGTCGACCAAAGGTGATTAATTATTGTATGGGGGGACCCATATGGCCAATACCATGGGCAAATACCATGGGAAAGCTCATCGTTTTTTCAAAACCACCAATGAGGTGTCCCTTGGCCATTAATGCCTTGTCCCCTCAATTTCCCTATAAATACCAAGTCATCCTCTCATCCATTCGAATCTCAAATCTCCCTCAATGAAGCTCTGATCTCATTACCTCCCATGGAGTCCTCCCAAGGTGCCCCAATCCCTCAAGGTCCCAACCTTTTAGTTTTAAGTGTTATGTTTTAAGGTAAGGGATCCTACCTCTCTCTTTCATTCCAAGTACTCTCTTTTATGTCATTTCTTTTATGATCCATGTTATTATGTTGTAAAATGTTCATTTATATTAATTCTACTGTCCTTTTCATGTTTATATGATGAGATACCCACTATTTCTCTCGTCAATTCGTTTTACTAATGTTTAAGTGGCGCCGTTAGGCTGCCGAATTTTTAAGAGATTTTTCCACCCTTCTCATTTTTCGAGTTCTATTTTCATGTCAAGTCTTTAAATTTCCTTTTATTATGTTGGGGTATGATCTCTATATCTATCATACTGATCATTCATGTTCATATTATGAGAGACCCTATTTGATCTCGTCAATTCATTTTTGTTGAAGTTTAAGTGGTGCCGTTAAGCTGCCGAATTTTTAAGGGATTCTTTCACCTTTCTCATTTTTCAAAGTTCTACTTTCATGTCAAGTCTTTAAAGTTCTTTTTATTATGTTGGGTTATGATATCTATATCTATCATACTTATCTTTTATGGTCATATTATGAGAGACCTTTTTTATCTCTTCAATTCAGTATTTTGATGTTTAAAGTGGCGCCGTTAGGCTGCCGAATTTTTAAGGGATCTTTCTCCCTTCTCGTTTTGATGATCGATTTTCATGTCAAGTATTTAAGGTTCCTTTTCTTATGTTGGGTTATTATATATATATCTATCATACTGATATTTTATGTTCATATGATGAAATCCTTATTTGACCTCTTCAATTCATTATTTTGATGTTTTAAGTGGTGTTGTTAGGCTGCCAAATTTTTAAGGGATCTTTCACCCTTCTCGTTTTAAAGATCGACTTTTATGTCATGTCTTTAAAGTTACTTTTCTTATTTTGGGGTTTGATATCTATATCTATCATACTGATATTATATATTCATATTATGAGAGACCCTATTTGATCTGGCCAATTCATGTTTGTTGAAGTTTAATTGACGCCGTTAGGCTGCTGAATTTTCATAAGTGAAATATTAGTTTTGTCCTCCTTCTATGTTTATCATTTCATATGGTATATCTTTAAAATTTCATTACCATATTCTTATAACATTTATATAATGTCACTATACTATTTTATGGGTCATTTATGAATGTTTTACACATGTCCCCTCTCTTTTCAATGTTTTCTAAAACCCTGAAACATAATCGTTATGCTACAGAATTTCCGTCTCAAAATGTCTCTCTCTTTTTCTAAAGTTCGTTTATTTTATTAACTGAATACTCAAAGATCTCTCTAATATAGTGGTATTCACATATATACCATGTTTTTCTATTTTAAATTCTGGTATTTACATACATGAGACCCGCTTTCTCTTTCTGTGGGTTTTAATTTGACATAAAGATCATGTCTTTAAAGCAGTTTTAAAACGTTATGATTATGAAATGAAACTCATTTATATTATGCAATATGGATTTTTTTATGAAATTATTGATGATTATATATGTGGCTCATATGATAATAATGACATGTCAAGGGTGCGCCCCGATAGCGCTCCAATGCATTGGGTAAAAACTTAATCTCTAGAGATGACTATTTTTAACGACGCCTTGGTGAATAACCTTGGTAATTTTTAATGACACCTTGGCGATGTACCTTGGTAAAATAGAAATGATTGTCAATATTAAATGTTGTAGCCACATCTTCAAATTATGAAATATGTTATTTTTTATTTTGATATGCCTCGTGATTTCTTTCTCATGCCTTATAGTTCTTTTTCATGACATTGTTGATGTATCTCAAGTTCACATGTTAAATATTTCCCCTTGTTTCCCTTACTGGGCCTTCTTCTCACCCTTTCTTTTGATGTATGTCCCCAGGTTATTATATGTAGTAATGAACCTAGGATAAACATAAGGAGAATCCTTTCAAGTGTTTAAGAAGAATTTTTTATGTTCTCATGTTTTATGTTCCTGGTTTCCAAGACACTAAACCTTAAAGAACATCGGTTTTGTAAAATGTAATGAAAGTTTATGTGATAAAAAGGTGGGATGCTATAGTTTGTATCAAAGGAAGGATTAGTTATTTGTGGAAATTAGAATATGAAAACATTAGGAATAACCCTATAGAAAAGTTTTAATATAGGAAATTTTCCTGGTATTTTGGTGAGTATTGAGTAAGGGGTTACCAAGCAAATACATCAATGTATGGATACGAGCAGGTAGAGGTGGCTTTGGCACAGATTTATATAGGGGTAAAACCCGAAAACACTGCTTTGAGCTAGAATAGAACAGGAACTGGTACACGAAAACGGGCCTTGCTGCCCTCTTGGTTACGACACTTCCAGGGGATATTCTTTGGTAAATTCATGAGCTTAGTATGAACCATGTTTAAAGGAACAATGATAAAATAAAATAAAGATTTACATAAGAATATATGATCATGGATAACCTAGTTTGGAAACTAGGGGATCACAAGTTAGGGTATACTATTCTTCTAAAAGTTATCCTTCTTTGCTTTAAGTTATATTTTCATGATTATTGGCTAAGTATTTAAGCCCCTAATTATACTTTCTTTTCTTAGTTAATGGCGGGAAATGGAAGAACATTTCCCAACAACCAATGTGATAGGAAATGTGACAATTGGCGTATTAATATGACAGAGATGATTAGGGGATTAAAAGATGATTATTATTTAAAAAGATGTTAACTATTTTGGGGACCCTATATGATCGAGGTAAATTGATTACTAAGGTATTTTCTTTGAAGAGTAAAGGATGACTTATATTTTGAAGAATCGATGAATTTATGGTGGAGATATAGTAATCTAGGTTACTTATGGAAATGATTATCATATCTCGGGTAAAATATGTTTAGGTTAGCTACTTTTTTTATAAGATGTTAGTAGTGTTTGATGTTGTTTGGAGATGAACGATGAAGTTTATTTTGGAAGACTATGTTATCAAATGCTTCTTGTATTTGGTTTTAAATCTTAGTTTGGTTAATTTTGAGATATTTTTAGGACAATTATCTATAGAATGGTCTATGATTAACTTTGGGTAGTACCATGGAACATTGAAGATTTAAAGTAGTTTCCCTTCCTCTAGGGTTCTTTCTTTTGGAAGAGTTTTTTTATCTTACCTTTCTGTTTTTGGGATAATGATTAAAGATATAAGAAATAGACAGTTAATCTTTGGAGGATTATGTGATTCTCTATAAGATGATTCTTATGCTTTGATCAGACCAATTAGTTTTGAATGGTCATTGTTTGGAGAAAAGATTAATTTTGGTAGAAACTTATTAAAGGATGAGACTCTACATGAAGGTAGGTATCTTTCCATATGTTTTTATTCTATTTAGTAAATGAACTCCTCAAAATTATTAAAAGGAATGTAAAACAAAAACATTGTTGGTTTAAGTTTCCTACTGGGTAATCAAAAACCATTTACACACATAATAAGTTTGTGATTTTATCATGGTTAACTTTCTACTAATCATGTTTTCTATCACTCTCCCTCAGAACTATTTCATTTGATAACATGAGTATAATTAAAATGAGACTGTTGGGTTTTGACTATTATATGACCATTAGTTAGTATGACCGTTGAAAACTAAATGTTGTGACTTTTGCTTCTAAATACAAGTGACCTTGGTTAATTAATATATAAAAGAGATTTTGTGGCCTCATCCAGTAGTCTCGGGCCAGTCGAAGCCCATCTAACGGAACTTGGGAAGGAGGTAGCACCACTGGGATTTGCTCTAGACTAAACCCAAGCCGAACATCATCGTGTGAAGCTAGAACGGAATCTCTGTCGTGAGAATTTCAAACTAATAGAAATTACTAGTCGTGCAATGTTGGCCGAGCCACCCCAAGATTCTGTCACCCTATCACACCTTACTCTTAGGTCCTATGCTGGTGTTATAAGGGGCTATGTAATGAGACCATAACTGCCATGTGTAATCCTTTGTTCTAAATAAAAATTATGATTTCTTCTTGTGATGATGTTTGTGAATTTTCAAACGTCCGGATAAATATACTATGCATATTTTTGAGGAATTCTAGAAATAGGATATTTGAAAATAATTATGTAAACCTTAGATAACTAATTATGTGTAATGATTTTCAAAAAATGGTCTTGTACAATTATGTTCAGTATGAAATTTAGAGTCTAATAAGATTAACATAATTTTTGATGAATAATAAATTATGAATAGTGATTTTATTCTTAGTATCAGTAATGTGACCAAATGGATTAGTAATATCTTTTAAAGAAATTATTAATTTAATCTAGGCACCTTGATTAAGTAATTTGATTCAATAAAATAGGTAAATAACTGTTTCATTAATTATTAGTCAAGTATTAGTTTTTATGGGTGAATAGTTTTTTAAATTAAAAATTAAATTAAAAATATTTAGAAAATTATTTTTATAAAATTGATTTCATTTTTGAACTCAGAGCATCGATATTATGTTAACGTAATTTTTTGGGATTTTTCTGAGAAAAATGAATTTTCATTGAATAGTGTATTTATTTAAAAATTAAATTAAAAATATATAATATATTATTTTTATAAAATGGAGTTCATTTTTGAAATCAGAGCATTGATATTTGGTTAAGGTGAAATTTTGGTATTTTTCTGAGAAAGTTGAATTTTCGATGAATAGTGAAAATACAGTTTTAGGGTTTCTGTATGTATAATGACATCATAACTGTGTCATGATGATGTCATGAGATATTCTAAGGGTTGGCCAACCAGAGGTGATGAATTATTGTATGGGGGGACCCATGTGGCAAATACCATGGGCAAATACTATGGGCAAGCCCATGGTTTTGCCAAAACCACCAATGAGGTGTCCCTTGGCCATTAATGCCTTGTCCCCTCACATTCCCTATAAATACCAAGTCATCCTCTCATCCATTCGACTCCCAAATCTCCCCTAACAAAGATATGGTATCATTACCTCCCAAGGAGTCCACCCAAGGTTCCCCAAGCCCTCAAGGTCCCAACCATTGAGTTTTAAGAGTTATGTTTTAAGGTAAGGGATCCCACCTCTCTCTTTCTTTCCAAGTACTCTCTTTTATGTCATTTCAGTTATGATCCATGTTATTATGATGGAGGATGTTCTTTTGTATTAATGATACTGTCCTATTCATGTTCATATGATGAGATACCCCCTATTTCTCTCATCAATTCATTTTAAGAATGTTTAAGTGGTGCCGTTAGGATTGCGATTTTTTAAAAGATTTTTCCACCCTTCTCATTTTTCGAGTTCTATTTTCATGTCAAGTCTTTCAATTTACTATTATTATGTTGTAGTATGATATCTATATCTATAATACTTATCCTTTATTTTCATATTATTATATACCATATTTTATATCATCAATTCATTTTTGTTGAAGATTAAGTGGCGCCGTTAAGCTGCCGAATTTTTAAGGGATTCTTTCACCTTTCTCATTTTTTCAAAGTTCTACTTTCATGTCAAGTCTTGAAATTTTATTTTCTTATGTATGCGTATGATATATATATATATATATATATCATACTTATATTTTATGTTCATATGATGATATACCCTATTTGGTCTCTTCAATTCGGTATTTTGAAGTTTTAAGTGGCGTCGTTATGCTGCCGAATTTTTAAGGGATCTTTTACCCTTCTGGTTTTCAAGATCGATTTTCATGTCAAGTCTTTTCATTTTTGTTTCATATGTTGGGGTATGATATATATATCTATCATAATTATCTTTTATGTTGATATGATTAGAGACCCTATTTTATCTCTTCAATTCAGTATTTTGATGTTTTAAGTGGCGCCGTTAGGCTGCCAAATTTCTAAGGGATCTTTCACCCTTCTCGTCTTAAAGATCGATTTTCATGTTAGGTATTTAATGTTCATTTTCTTATGTTGGGGTATGAAATATATTTCTATAGTAATGATATTTTATGTTCATATTATGAGATACCCTATTTCATCTCGTCAATTAATTTTTTTTGAAGTTTAATTGACGCCGTTAGGCTGCCGAATTTTCATAAGAGAAAATTATTTTTGTCCTCCTTCTATGTTTTTCATTTCATATGGTATATATTTCAAATTTAATTACCATGTTATTATACCATTTATATTATTCCCCTATACTGTTTTATGGGTCATTTATTAATGTTTGACCCATGCCCCCTCTCTTTTCAATGTTTTCTAAAACCATGAAACATAACCGTTATGCTGCAGAATTTCCGTCTCAAAATGTATCTCACTTTTTCTAAAGTTCATTTATTTAATTAAATGAATAATAAAATCTCTCTCTTCTATAGGGGTATTCACATATATAACATGTTTTTATATTTAAAATTCTAGGATTTACATACATGAGACCTTCTTTCCCTTTCTGTCGGTTTAAAGTGACATAATGATCAGGTCTTTAAAGCAGTTTTAAATCGTTATGATTATGAAATGAAACCCATTTATTTTATGCTATATGGGTTGTGTATGAAATTAATGATGATGATATATGTGCCTCACATTATAATAAATACATTTCAATGGTGCTCCATAATACCGCTCCAATGCATTGGGTAATTACTTAATCTCTAGAGATGACTATTTTTAACGATGCCTTAGTGAATAACCTTGGTAATTTTTAATGGCACCTTGGTGGTAGACCATGGTGAAAAAGAAATTATTTTCAATATTAAATGTTGTATCCACATATTCAAATTATGAAATACGCTTTTTATTTTGATATGCATAATGATTTCCTTCTCATGCCTTAAAGTTCTTTTTCATGACATTGTTGATGTATCTCAAGTTCACATGTTAAATGTTTCCCCTTGTTTCCCTTAATGGGCCTTCTGCTCACCCTTTCTTTTGATGAATGTCCCCAGGTTATGAGCTGCAGTAATGAACCAAGGATGAACATAAGGATATTCCTTTCAAGTGTTTATGAATAATTTTTTATGTTCTCGTGATTTAAGTTCCTGGTTTCCAAGACACTAAACCTTAATGATCCTCAGTTTTGTAAAATCTAATGAAAGATTATGTGATAAAAAGGTGGGATGATATAGGATCCCACTAAGTGTTCCCTGATAAATACCTATTAAATTAACCAAATATTTTAGTTTGGAAATAAATAATGAATATAAGAATTTAATTTTGTTGAAAATTTACATGGAGTCAGAATATTGAATAATATTAATAATGAATAAATAGTAAAAAAAGACTAATAAATATGAATTCTCAAAAAATCATCACAATATGTTATCTATATGTCTATGGTCAATGATCCATAATATCCTCCTATAAATCCATAAAAATTCAAATTATATCAAACAATACAGAAGCTTCCTTCCATAATTTTATCCTAAACAAGAAGAAAATTTTAGTAGCAAATATGGATCCTTAATGAGTGATGTAATCTAGAATTAACATATTGGAATAAATATATCTCTAATTATGATCTTTTTCTGGGTTCTTTATATAAGAAAATTATACTACCATTAAGAATGGTACTTATTAATGTATCATAATTTCATCATGAAATCATTCTCAATTAAAGAGGCATCATACTCCATGAATCTCTTTAAAAAAAACTATTCCAGATAACCATTTCAGAAAGAACTAATATTTTTATGAAAAACATTTCTTTTGAAATAATTGATGATATTTATAAATCAAATAATTTAAAGAATCAAATTTTATATGTAAATCATTTTTCATGAATAAAATTTAATACATGATCAGAATGGATTGAAGGCCTTCATCTAGAATAAAATTAAACACTAATAACAAAATAAGTTAATTAGTAAAAAATAAAAATATTTATCAATAAAAAATCACATGTTATAATAATTATAATATTTTTGAATACAAATTCTGAATAAAGAAAGACATTTGGTTCATGACCAAAAGGCATCATACTAAACCACCGTCCATTAATTGATGAGACAGATTAATGTCGATGTAAATCCAAAATATATATAGAATGAAATACCAACAAAAAATAATTAAAATCCCATTAAATCAAAATCCTATAAATATATTCATAACATATGTAACTCTAAACCACTATGGGAATATGGAGGATAAAATTAATGGAAATTTTGAGGTTGAGATGGAACACTTGGAAAGGAACCACTTGGACTATATTAGTGTAACGTGACTATAAATATAGTGTAATTGAAGATGGGATATTGAGGATAGATGGGTTTATTCATCCATAAGGAATATAGTTTGAATGGGGGAAGATAGAACCTAAAGGGTTAAATATGAGTATGTCGGTGTTTTAATTACCGTAATGTCAGAATTTTTTTAAACTATGTGAATCGTTACATGATATAGTTTAAGACATGAAGTTTAGCCTCACTATTAATAGAACCATTCACGAGTAGTGTGTATTCTTCTGGAATGTGTTGTATCCCATTTAAAGGTTAGGTCAATCATTACCACTCATTATGTGATAACCATAAAAAATGTATTGATTCCCTACCCATATTATTCAAAATTTTAATAAACAATATTGTGGAACTAAAATATATGAATAAATATTATTAATTTTTTGTTTCTGTTCCAAAAAATTACATAGTGGTTTCTATAAATCTACACACAATTTCACTTTCTACCCCAATAATGTAAAAATGTGGTTGGTTAATCTCAAAAAAGTGATTCCATTACAATCTAAGGAGTGAATCATGCTCCAATATATACTAGAAATATTTCATTACTATCTATGATCTAGAATAATTGAATTTATTATTAATAAATAATTAAATTTTAGAAATAAATCATTTATAAATGTTTCTCAATCAATCAGTCATCATGTTCCAAATACAACTCCTTTGAGCACAACATAAGATAGGGGTATGGATGGTTTTCATTTCAATTGTATACATGATGAAACATTATGAATGGACTCCACCAAAAGATAAAACTTTAACCCACATTCCATTCACCCAATCTATTTTGAGATATTTTAAGGGACCCACAAACCTAGACCTCAATTTACCAAACCTAATATGTCATTAGTGACCCAATATTGGTGAAACATTTGTAAAAACATGGTAAATTAATGCTTATTTAATTGTGCAGTGATGTCTATCTGTAAAAGATTAATGGGTTTTCTAAGTAATCAATATTATTTCATTGAAATTATTGAACATTCTAGTAATATCATAAATTATGGTTGGTCATGTTACTAATGTTTCACACACCTCAATCTAATTAACAAGATACTGTTCTTATTAGACATATAGATAATTTAAATGACACATTATAATTATGGAAGCATTACTATATTTCAAAAAACCAATTCATGCCCTAATAGTAATCCCACTGTCCGTTGAAATATTTAACATTGTAAAAATTCATGTCCCCCAAAATATGGATTCCCATCCCATTATGTCTAGAGATACTATGATGTTATATTATTATTAAATTCATGTGGGATCAAATGTCATCTTGAATAAAAATAAAAAATCATGATGTTAATTTTTTTCTATTATAAATTATTGAATAATGAGAAAAATTTAGTTTCACATTCACATTCAGATATAATATTATAGGATCCTCCAAAATGCTTTTATCTTTAATCAGGATGAAACGAGCTAGCATAATCAATGGATCAATAAAAATATGTATACAATTATTTCCTCATAGTGTATGATATTTTATGAAGATTAAATCTTTATATATTTCATGAAATTTGAAAAAATTTATGGAACAAAACAAAAATCAACATAGTGGGTTTCTAATGCTATGTTTTAATCTAATGAAAATTATCACATCATTAAAAATAATTCCTTATGTCATTCATTATCTTAGTCCACTAATACCAATACTTTATAAAATAATACATTTTATCAGATTCTTGATGGAGAGAAAAATAATTGTGGTGGAATCATTTCATCAATTCAGTCCTTATAGATTGGGGAAATATATAGTGGATCCTTAAATTTTGTTACCCTTGATAAAATAAAATACTAATCAATGTTTCCCCAACATATATAATTTTCTGGAAGTACGAGAATTAATCATCCCCATATTATTCCTAATTAATAATATCATTATGAGGTTGTCATTTTTTATTTTTTTCCAGAAAATTATCCATTTTATGTACGTTTACCTATAGTCACAGTGCGAACATGGTTATCGGTTAGGTATTTATTTTCATGTGGATAAATTTGAAGATTGACATGGTCTAACCTATGATCATTTTGTAAAATAACACATCTGATTCCCATGCCTAATTCATTAAACTAAAAATATATATTCTAACTACCGATGGTAGAATTATATTGGAGTAAAATTAAATCATGATTTAGACTACTAAGAATATACTTGAAATTTGAGGCTCTATAAAAATTCCCTATCTTTTATGGTTGTATATGTTGATGGATATATTCTCTTAGAAAAATCGTTAATAAATAACCTCTACTGTTAATATTAAAAAAATCTATATATATGGAAGATATTTATTGCTTCTTCCTAACACATAATTGGATTCTACATCTCAAGACTGACGTAAATTCCTCATTATAAGACCACATTTCTTTAGAACATTAATTATGCAACACCCCAAGATTCCAGGATACACTTCTCATTGTATAATACAGTAGCGTGTGTTGTACGCAACTTCGAGTTCTAACACACACCACAACTAATCAAACTAGCCGTTATGAATAGTAATAACCAGTTTTTGAAATTTTATAAATTTTATCTCTCAAAATGGACTTCATTTTTGGATTTGGTGTATCGAATTTAGCTTAAGGTGAAATTTTGTTACTTTTCGGATAACTTTTAAATTTTGATTAATAGTTAAAATTACTAAATTTTAATTAAAAACAACTTTTTTAATCAAAATAATTAATAGTGATAAATTATTAATTTGAGTGGATTTAATGAATATTTAGAATATATTTTTACCATTTAATACATTTCTGGTCATTGGACATAATTTCACAATTAAACCGGACATAAACAAGTATCAATCTTTTGATAGTTATTATATCTTAAAAACACGTTTTTTGTTTTGACAGCGAGAATTAATTTTAAATTAATTTCTGCCACTTCTATATTTTGAATTTGGTAAAATGGATTCCATATTTGGAATTAAGATGTCAAAATTGTGTAAATAGGTAACTGTTATTTTTAAACATTTTGAATAATTACTTCGGTAAGTACTCTATTTACCATGGTTAAAGGGAAAATCCGATAAATAAGGGTTAAATATTATTTTATAATAATACTAAATTACCCTAAAACATATCCTAAACTTATTGGTTGATACATTTCTGACCATGGGAATATTTGGGTCGATTTTGGGACCCCATGTATCCACTTGTAAGTGATAATGACACTTTATATTAATTAAGTTATAATAAATACAAAAATCACATAAGCATATATCTTTTAGGAAATTTTTTTACATATTGTTATATATGTTATATTTTCGTCTATAAATATTTATTACAAATATAAAATGATTTACTACATAATGGTATTTTATTTATAATTTTTAGACATTAAATAATTTAATTTATTTATGACACAATGATGATGCAGTAATTACCTAATAGTGAAAAATTAAAATAATTAATATTATAAACACCCGAATAAATATAATAAGAGACTTTTTATTAATTATAAAAATTTTCTAGGTTTATATGACATGTTATAATGGATTTAATTAACTTTCTTTAAGTATTCATTCTGTTATGATTTTTTTTTAAATCAATTATTGAATATTGTCAAAATTGACATAAAAGTGTTTTTAAACAAAATATTATATTATTAATTGATATTAAATTTCTAAAAATATATGGTTTGGCCAAAAGACTTATATCATGATATGTGTATCATTAATGGAACACATGGGGGTCGCTTGTATGTAGATAGTAAGTTTATTAACCATATAATATAAAAATACAAAGAGACATTGTAAAAGTGAAACTAATTAACTAAGAGTTCATAATTAATGATAAGGTTAATATTGTCACAAAAACTTGTATAAAATATATTTTTTGAGTTGTTTTAGACCCATCCCCACCTTAACATTTAAATAATCTACTTTGGAGCCATTAGAAACCGAATATTAATTTATTATAAAATAATATTTCTAACTTTTCCGAAGGTGCTCATCACCCCTCTTATAAAAGGGCACTCCACCTTCTCATTAATTCACACCATCAAAGCCTTTTTGTTCCGTAAAACCCTGCCCAAATATTCTCTACACATCCCTCAGTTTATACTAGTGGATTTCATTTGGTCAGAAAGACAACCTATAGAGCCCTTTTGATCAAATCAAAAGGAAGAACCCGAAGAAGATGTAATGATTTCACCACCCTTTTTCAAGTTCCATTATTCTTCCACTTCTTCTTTCATAGTTATTACAATTATAATATAATAAATCATGTATATTATATATAAATTGATTTTATTATAAACATGGTACAACCATATTTCCGTATTTTATCCATCCTTTGAATGACATGTCACCATACGTGCGTACGTACGACTTACCATCTCCATGTCTTGGTGTAATTGTTATTCAAAACATTATTATTTGGTTAGGTATAATAATTATGTGTAATTTATGTAAATAATAAATATAACATGATAATGATTCTGTATATATGATATACCATCCAATTAAATATTATTTTAATATCAAAAGAATGATATTGTCGCCCATGCGTACGTACGGATTACCGTCTCCACGAACGCGATGAGATTCATTCTCCATCGTATCCATTCAAGAATAATTCTCATTCAATGATTAAAAATAATGATTAAGGACTTGATATAATTATGGATATGAATAAGATACAACCTATCCAGAACAAACAGGGCTTACACAACAAAACATATAAAAGAAAACGAGTAAGTTAACACCCAAAACCATGATAATACTAAGATATTGTTAAAAAATAAATGTTAAGAGATCATATATGATATCATATTATTGTATATTATTCTTTTATAATTTAATAATAATTATTTCACCATTATAAAGGAGTTTAACCTACTCCCAATCAAGGAAAAGTACAAGGTAAGGGTTTATTTCGCAATCTCTTCATTATCCGAGGTTGTTTATACATAAAAATCAACTATGACTTCTTTATAATCCACATCCATGTTTCATAAAAATGTATTTCAAAACATTTTTACTATTTACTAGAATATGGGTTAAAGTCATTTATACCCTTGATTTATTTTTATATGTGTTTTATAAAAGAATCTTTCAGTAGTTTTCCAAACAAGGTCCTTTTTAACCGTTTCGACTGAATTAAGGTAAGAATGTCTTTTGTATCTTATACGGCGTGTGCGACTATTTTCTACCATTATAAAATCTTAGAAGCTTCCCTTACAAGCTTATAAGATAATTTCCAAAGTAAATGTCTTATTTTTATAATTATGTGACTTTTAAATGATTTCAAAAAAAAGAGATATTACTCTCAAATAGTTTTGATTTCATCTATGTCAACATCCGTTGATGTATTTTAAGCTTATTTGTAGTTGATTTATTATAATACCTAACTTCTATATTTTATTGACGGTTTTGTGATTTTTTGAGCGTGGATGTGTTGTTTTTATACCATTCATATTTTATGGAGAAAGTATTGACATTTTGTATGCAAGTTTTAATACGAATGTTTATGTTATGTTTAAACCTTTTCATATAAGGAATACATTGGACATAATATGTTACAGGTGGAGCCCGCTATAGCTCCTCGATGCATCGGTAGGTCTCATGAGACAAACTAGTGTCTTTCCCCAAGGCCTTGATAAAATCTTATTTTTTGTCTTGGCACGAGGCCTTGGCTATGTGGTTATAATGTTCTGGCATTTTTCATTCCATCATTATGAAAGTGGTTATTGAGATTTCATGTGATTATTATATTAGTAGAATATCCATGTGAATATGTAAATGGAATTATTTCATTTTATTTCTTCCATATTATGTTGAAGTTAATGTTTAAAAGGATTTTGTTTTAGTTATACGTTGCCTTAAATGTTTATTCTTATTCATGAAAGTTTTCACTATATTGTTATCCTTACTGGGCATTTGAGCTCACCCCTTTCAATGTTTTATTTTTTCTAGGATGTGAAGAAGTAATTTATGAATGACCTGCTAGGATAGTATGTGGGGATATGATTGTCGACTATGGAGACAATGTTGTTGTAGTTTTCATTTTATTATGTAATGTAAAATTTATTAATCTATCTAGTTATTCCAAGGCTACTAAACTAATCAATTATTCAAGACTTGATCTTTATTGTGATCATGCCATTGATATGTAGTAATGCACCGACTCAGGGAAACTGGGGTCGGGGCATTACAGTTGGTATCAGAGGAAGTTTAGTACAAGCCTTGGAAGCTAGATTTTGATAAACTCTGATTATAACAAATAGCCCTAAGATGGACTTTGAGGATTAGTATAGAAGAACTTCCATGAAATTTTGGTATTGTAGAGATTTTGTGAGTTTTTCGAGCAATACATCCCTGTCTGGATACGAGCAGGTAGAGGTGGCCCTGGCACAGATGTACCTAGTGGTAAAACCCGAAAACACCGCTTTGAGCTAGACTCGAATAAGAACTGGTGCATGACAACGAGCCTTGCTGCACTCTTGGTTACGTCACTCCCGGGGGATATGCTTAGGATAACTCTCATTTTCATTAAAAATCATTATGAGGGGTTTATGAGTATATACATCCTCAAAGAAAACATTTTTATGATTATGGATTATATACATAAATAGTTCAATTTATGTTAAGTGCATTATATGTATATAATTATATATTTTGATTCATAAACTGATCTAGTTTATGCCATTGTTTAGAAATGGAACCTAGTGGAAGAAATGGAAACTGTATCAATACACACACTCCATGTAGGGATTTTCCTCCTACTCAAGATAATTATTGTGGATCTAGTGATGCAACCTGTGCTGATAAACTACTCACCATAATGGGACAACTCAATCAGGTTATTAATAATAACCTTACCTGTATGGAGAACCCTGATCTGCAACGTGGAGGATCAATGTTAGATCGCTTCATGTGGCAACAACCACCAACGTTCAATGGGAGTACAAATCCATTAGTAGCTGAGCAATAGATAAATTCCCTAGAGAAAATATTTCAGGCTTTGGGGAGTAGTGAACGGGAAAAAGTTATCATGGCAGTTTACCGCCTCACTGGAGAAGCTGATCAATGGTGGTCATTGATTAAAAACACGAAGGAAGATGATGAAGTATCAAATATGGAACGGAGGGAGTTCAAAGATCTGTTTTTAGAAAAATACATTCCTTGTGACCATCGAGAAGATATAGAAAGGCAATTTATTAGTCTGAGACAAAAGGAGGATGAAAATGTCGCAAAGTATGATGCTAACTTTACAAGGTCATCAAGGTATGCCATAGATTATATACATAACCTATGAAGTAATATTGATCATTTCTTGGATGGATTAAACCCATTTCTCTGTAGAGAATTAGTCTCACAATCATTCTCGTCATACAGAGACATTGTCTCATGTGATATCAAGACAGAGAAGTAATTATCTAAGTCTTATGACTATAAAGAAACGAAAGAGAAGAAGAGATCTTCTGATCAATCTGGGAATGGAAATAAAGGGATGAAGGGAAAATTTGAATATCCATCCTACAGTAAATGTGGGAAGAAACACCCCAGTACTTGCTTAAAATGAATGGGAGTCTGTTACAAGTGTGGTGAAAAATACCACCAAGCCCGTGATTTCAAGGGGAAGAAGGAAGCTACCGATGTCCAATGCTACAATTGCAGGGGGATGGGACATTATGCAAATAAATGTTCTAAGCGTCCGGGGAACATACCTCAGAAAAGGCCAAGGGATCAAGGCCAAGCTTATGCTATCAATACTGCTAAGGTAGAAGCTCTGAAAGACAAGGTGGTATGTAATTTAATGGTTTCCACAAGTTTAAAAAATGCATTATTTGGTTTTGGATCATCGCATTGTTTCATATATTCCCAGTTTGCTAAGAAAATTAGATATTTCCAATATTATTTAACAAGGGATTTTTTAGTTAAATCTCCTAAGGGAAGTATCATTGCAATAATGTTTTGCGAATCAGTCCCCATTAGAGCACATAAATGTTATTTATTCGCTGATCTCATCCTCATACCTATGATTGGGTTTGATATAATCCCCGGGATGGATTAGATTTCAGACCATGATGCAATGATTTGTTGTAATAAGAAGGAGGTTACGATTTTAGATGATGATGATAAGGAACGACTTATCTTTAGAGATGAATCACCACCACCTAATTCTTATATAGATCCACCCCCAGCAGCTCAACTAAATTCAATTATTAGGGAGGAAGAGAATGAAATGACTGTGGGTGAGGAAAGTAATGTTTAAATAGAGGATGTATATATTGTGAAAGAATATGTAGATTTGTTTCCGAAAGATTTACCTGGACATCCTCCAGAATGAGAAGATGAGTTTTCCATTGATTTAATTCCTGGATCAAGGACTATATCAAAGACCCCTTATAGAATGGCCACTGTGGAATTAGTTGAACTAAAGAAACAACTAGAGGAATTGAGTAATAATGGATTTATTCTCCCTAGAGTTTATCCATGGGGATCCCCTGTTCTTTTCGTTAAAAAAAGATGGATCTATGCGGATATGTATCGACTACAGCGAGATCAATGCTATAACAATAAAGAAAATTTATCCCCTACCACACATTGATGATTTATTTGACCAACTGCATGGAGCTCAATACTTTTCAATGATTTAACTTTGATCTGGATACCATCAGTTGTGTGTGAAGGAGGAAGACATTCCAAAGACATCATTTCAAACTATTTACGGGCATTACGAGCTTTCAGTAATGCCTTTTGGATTGACTAATGCACCCTCTTTATTCATGGATCTAATGAATAGAGTTTTCAAGGAATATCTAGATGATTTTCTGGTGGTATTTATTGATTATATCTTGGTATACTCCAAAAGCTATGAAGATCATAAAAATCACTTGCGCATTATCCTGAAGACTCTTAGAAGACCTGAATTATATGGGATGTTTAGAAAGTCTGAATTCTGGCTTTTGGATATTTCTTTTCTTGGCCATATTGTCTCAAAATATGGAATCTATGTTGATACTTCTAAGGCCAAGGCAATCCAAGAATGGCCTGCACCAATGAGTATAACTGAGGTACGCAGTTTTATTGGTTTAGCAGGTTATTATCGACGATTCGTCCAAAATTTTTCCAGGTTGGCTAACCCATTAACAAAGATCACACGTAAAGTGATTAAAATTGTTTGGGAAAAATAGTGTGAAGAATGTTTCGAAGAACTGAAAATAAGATTAGTCAATGCTCCTATATTGACTCTACAATCGGGGAATGGTGGGTTCGTTATTTATAGTGATGCATCAAAGAAAGGACTTGGTTGTGTCCTTATGAAGAATGATAGAGTTATTGCCCATGCATCATGATAGTTGACAATTCAGGAGCAAAACACTCCTACTCATGATCTCGAGTTAGCAGCTATGATCTTTACTTTGGAGATATGAAGACACTACCTCTATGGTAAAAAATGTGAGATGTATACTTATCACAAGAGTTTAAAGTACTTTCTCCCACAAAAAGAACTCAACATTAGGCAAAGTTTATGGATTGAACAACTCAATGATTATGATTTCATGATACACTACCACCCGGGGAAGGCAAACAAGGTGGTAGATGCTTTGAGAAGAAAATATCATGATGTATTGAACAATATGAGAATTGAATGGGATCCAATTTTCATGGATCCAGTGAAGATAGAAATAGGAATAACCATGGAAGGTGAAACGTCAATTCTTTTTCAAATGGTTACCAAACCATATTTACAAGAAAAGATTAAGAGTTCTCAGACCGATGATGAAGAATTTCAAAATAAGATTAAAGCTGTGAATGATGGGAGATTGAGAGACTTTGTGTATGAAGAAGGAATTTTGAAATCTGGGAAGATAATTTGTGTTTCTGATATACCTGATCTAAAAAGGGAATTGTTGGACGATGCTCGTAGTTCCAGTTTCTCTATACACCCTGGGAGCACCAAAATGTATATAGATTTGAGGGAACATTTTTGGTGGGACAACATGAAGAGGGAGATTGCTGATTTTGTGTCAAGATGTATGGTTTTTCAAGAAGTGAAAGCTGGAAGGCAATAACCTAGTGGAGTATTGCAACCTCTACCCATACCTGAGTGGAAATGGGATACTATCACGATGCAGTTTTTCATGGGACTACCAAAGACTCCTAGATGGAATGATGAAATAGGGGTTATTGTTGATCTTCTTAGCAAGTCAACACATTTTCATGCTATAAGAGATGATTTAACACTGGAACATCTAGCAACACTATATATTAATAATGTTGTGAGACTTCATGGAGTACCCATATCAATTGTTTCGGATCATGATCCCTATTTTACTTCAAGATTATGGAAGAGTCTTCAGAAGGCCTTAGATTCTGAACTTCGTTTGAGCACTGCTTACCACCCTCAAAGAGATGGAAAATGAGAAAGGACTATTCAAACCTTTGAAGACATGTTGAAATCTTGTTCACTTGACTTTCAGGGTTTGTGGGATTAATATTTACCTATGGTAGAATTTTCATATAATATAGCTTCCATTCAAGTTTTAGGATGGCACCATATGAAGCATTGTATGGAAAGAGATGTCGCACAACAACCTGTTGGAATGACGTTGGTGACAGAAAACTTGTAGGCCCAGAATCGGTGGAGGAAACGATGGAAAAGGTGAAGGTAATCCAAAACAACATCAGAGCAGCTCAATGTAGGCAGATGTTCTATACCGATAAGCGAAAGACGGATTTGGAATTTCAGGTAGGAGAACAAGTTTTCATGAAGGTATCTCCATGAGAGGGAGTTATACGATTTGCTAAGAAGGGTAAATTGAGTCCCCGGTAAATCGGACCTTTCGAAAATTTTAGAACGAATTGGGGTTGTAGCTTACCATTTTGAAATGCCGCCAAATCTCTCCAAAGTCCACGATGTGTTCCACGTATCACTGTTGAGGAAATACATGCCTGAGCCAATGCATGTACACATCTATGAGTAATTAGAACTAGAACCCAATATTTCTTATTGCAAAGAGCCCATCAGTATTATTGATACAAGAGGACAAGTGCTGAGAATCCGGATGACTCGTTGGGTAAAATTTCTATGGAGAACCCATAAGATGGAAGAGGCAATGTGGGAACCCGAGGAACTTCTGATGAAGAAACACTTGAGTCTTTTAATTCAGTAGTATTCTAGAAATTTTGAGGATGAAATTATTTTAAAGAGGGGAGAATGTAACACCCCAATATTCCACGGTACTCTTCTCATTGTATAATACTGTAGCGTGTGTTCTATGCAACTTCGAGTTCTAACACACAACACAACCAATCAAACTAGCCGTTATGAATAGTAATACCTGCATTTTCAAATTTAATAAATTTTATCTCTCAAAATGGACTTTATATTTGGATTTGGTGTATCGAATTTAGCCTAATGTGAAATTTTGGTACTTTTCGGATAACTTTTATATTTAGATGAATAGTGAAAATTACTAAATTTTAATTAAAAACAACTTTTTTAATCGAAATAATTAATAGTGATAAATTATGAATTTAAGTGGTTTTAATGTATATTTAGAATATATTTTTTCCATTTAATACAATGTTGGTCATTGGACAGAATTACACAATTAAACTGTACATAAAAATGTATCAATCATTTGATAGTTATTATATCTTAAAAACACGCTTTTTGTTTTGACAGCGGGAATAAATTTTAAATTAACTTCTGCCACTTCTGTGTTTTGAATTTGAAAAAATGGATTCCGTATTTGGAATCAGGATTTAAAAATTGTCTAAATAGGTAACTTTTATTTTTAGACATTTTGAATAATTATTTCGGTAAATATTTAATTTACCATGGTTAAAGGGTAAATCCTGTAAATAATGGTTAAAAAATAAAATTATAATAATACGAAATTACCTTAAAACATATCCTAACCTTATTTTTTGATACATGTCCGACCATGGAAATATATGGGTCTATATTGGGACCCCATGGATCCACTTGTAAGTGATAATGACACTTTATATTAATTATCTTATAATAAATACAAAAATCACAAAAGCATATATCTTTTAGAAAAACAATTTTTACATAGGGTTATATATGTTATATTTTAGACTATAAATATTCATTAGAAAGATAAAAATATTTCATACATAATGGTATTTTATTTATAATTTTTCTACATTAAATAATTTAATTTATTTACGACACAATGATGATGTAGTAATTACCATAATAGTAAAAACCTAAAATAAATGATATTATAAACACCCAAATAAATATTATATGAGACTTTTTATGAATTAAACTAATTTTATAGGTATATATGAAATGTTAGTATTGATTTAATAAACTTCTTTCGAAGTAATCATTCTGTTATGTTTTTTAAAAAATCAATTATTGAATAGTGTCAAAATTGACATAAAAGTGTTTTTAAAACTAATATTATATTATTAATTGATATTAAATTCCTAAAAATCTAAGGTTTGGCCTAAAGGCTTATATAATGACAGTTTTACCATTAATGGACCACATGGGGGACTCTTGGATGTATATGGTATGTTTATTAACCATATAATATAAAAATACAAAGAGACATTGTAAAAGTGAAATTAATTAACTAAGAGTTAATACTTAAAGATAAGGTTAATATTGTGGCCCAAATCGGTATAAAACCTATTGGTTGAGTTTTTTTCGAACCAGTCCCACCTTAAAAAATAATTAATTCACTTTTTATCAATTTTGAACCTAATATTAATTTATAATAAAACTATATTTCTAGTTTTTCCAATGGTTCCCTTCACCCCTCTTATAAAAGGGCACTCCCCCTTCTCATTAATTCACACATTCAAAGCCTTTTTTTCTTCCAAGCCCTGCCCAAATACTCTATCAACTTCCCTCACTTCATCCTAGAGGCCTTCCTTTAGTCAAAAAGCCAACTTATGGATCCCTTTTGATCAAATAAAAAGGAAGAACCCGGAGAAGAGGTAATGATTTCACCACCCTTTTTCATCTTCATTTCTTCTTCCACTTCTTCTTTATTTGTTATTACAATTCTAAAATAATAACTCCAGTATATTATATATACATTGATGTGATTATAAACATGTTACAACCATTTTTTAGTATTCTATCCAACCTTTTAATGACATGTCACCATACATGCGTGTGTACGGCTTACCGTCTCCACGTCGTGGTGTAATTGTTATTTAAAACATTATTATTTGGATAGGTATAATAATGATGTGTAATTCATGTAAATAATAAATATAAAATTATAATGATTCTTTATATATGATATACCATCCAATTAAATATTATTTTAATATAAAAATAATGATATTGTCGCTCGTGCGTACGTATGGACTACCGTCTCCACGAACGCAATGAGATTCATTCTACATCATATCCATTCAAGACTAATTCTCATTTAATGATTAAAAATAATGTTTTAGGACTTGATATCATTCTAAATATGAATATTATACAACCTATACATAACATACACGACTTACGTAACAAAACATATAAAAGAAAATGAGTAAGTTAACACTCGGAACAATGATAATACTAAGATATTGTTAACAAATCAATGTTAAGAGATCATATATGATATCATATTAATGTTTATGATTATTTCATAATTTAATAACAATTATTTCACCATTATACAAGAGGTTAACCTACCCCCAACCATGGAAAAGTACAAGGTAAGTGTTTATTTTACAATCTCTTCATTATCCAAGGTTTTTTATACATAATAACCTACTGGGACTTATTTATCATCCACATCCATGTTTGTTAAAAAAGTTTTTCAAAACATTTTTACTATTTACTATAATATGGGTTAAAGTCATTTATACCCTTTTTTGACATTTATAAGTGGTTTATAAAGGAATATTTCCATCGTTTTCCGAACAAGGTCCTTTTTAACCTTTTCGACATGATTAATTTAAGAATGTCTTTTTTTGACTTATATGGTGGGTGCAGCTATTTTCTGTCATTATAAAATCTTCGAAGCTTCCCTTAAAAGCTTATAATAAAATTTTCAAAGTAAATTTTTTATTTTTATAATTATGTGACTTTTAAATGATTTCAAAAAAAGATATATTACCCTCAAATAGTTTTTATTTCATCTATGTCAACATCCTTTGATGGATTTTAAGCTTATTTGAAGTTGATTTATTATGATACAAAACTTAAATATTGTATTGAAGGTTTTTTGATTTTTTTGACTATGGATGTGTTATTATTATACCATTCATGGTTTATGGAGAACGTATTGATATTTCGTATTCTAGTTTTAATACGAATGTTTATGTTATGTTTAAACCTGTTCATATGAGGAATGCATTGGACTTAATATGTGATGGGTGGAGCCCACTATAGCTCGTCGATTCCTCAGTAGGTCTCATGAGACAAACTAGTGTCTTGGAACAAGGCCTTGACAAAATATTATTTTTTGTCTTGGCATGAGGCCTTGTCTATGTGGTTATGATAGTCTGTCATTATGCATTCCATCATTATGAAAGTGGTTATTGATATTTCATGAGATTATTCTATTAGTATAATATCTCTGTGAATAAGTAAATGGCATTATTTCATTTTATTTCTGCCATATTATGTTGATGTTCATGTTTAAAAGGCTTTATTTTTTGTTATACATTTCCTTAAATGTTTATTCTTATTCATAAAAGTTTCCACTATATTGTTATCCTTACTGGGCATTTGAGCTGACCCCTTTCAATGTTTTAATTTTCCCAGGATATGAAGAAGTAATTTATGAATGACCTGCTGGGATAGTATATGGGGATACGAGTGTGAACTATGGAGACTATGTTGTTGTAGTTTTCATTTTATGATGTAATGTAAACTTTGTTAATGTATCTAGTTATTCCAAGGATACTAAACAATTCTATCTTTCAGGACATGATCTTTCTTGTTATCATGCCAATGATATGTACTAATGCACCGACTATGGGAAACTGGGGTCGAGGCGTTACAAATTAATATATATATATATATATATTCATAATAGTGATGATTATGAATATTTACAAAGAATATCCTCATGTGATTCTCGATATATTCCTTGATCTTAGAAAAATTAAATTAACATTAATACAAACTAATAATTAAGTTGAGATGCCACTGAAATATTCTATTTATCTAGGACATGAACATTATAATATAATTAATCAGTCGAAATGGAATTACTGGGTGATTTTAATGACCATACAATCATTTAAATTATTTTATAGGGAAGTCAGACACTTTCACCTTCAGTTTGTGACACGCTGACTAGAGATCAATGTTCAAAAGACAAATTTTACATTTTAGATGATCATGGATTTCATCAGTACAATGAAATGTAAATTTATTATTATGGTCTGTATGATTCTTCTTCATGTAGTTAGTTCACAGTTATGGGGTTCCATATTCTATTATACAAAAATTGGCGATTCATCACATTGAGATAAATGATGTTTAATAAGGCCATTGAAATAAATATAAAACTATTAAATCATTATTTATAAAACTTTTAAGGAAAAATGTGATTTGAGGTCAATAAAATTGGATGCATATGGGGTAGTAGATTAATGGAAAACATGATTTCTCACTCAAGATGAGTCACTGAGATGGAACATGAAAACACATTATTAAATTCTGTAACTAAAGATGTTAATCACAATCATAGTACCAATTATAATCTACCATAATTTAGGATGATAAATTTCATTTTATTTTTTTATAAAATAGAATATGAAATCTATACATTCTAAATATTGGGTCCCATGAAATATAAAATAGATGAGAGATTATGTCAAGAGTACTAAAGGTGTCCCTTCTTTGATAATAGTCCCCATAGACTTTTTAGAAAACCATCAAATCGATTGTGAGGAATATTTCAGAGAAATAATCGAAATTGGAAAATCCAATGAAAAATAAATTTCATATATTGAGATATTTCATGAAGGAAATTAAAATCCATGTTATATATTCTTTACAATGTGTGTATTTTTATACATTAAACAATACATAATAATATATTAATGATTTAGTATATTATGGGTATGAGATGAAATGAACTAATTATAGGCACCTATTTAAAATAAAATAGATTCTATATATGGTTTTACATGGATGCTACCTAAAACAGTTTACATTTTTGAATCTAATTTTGTGGGAGTTGATTACACAATATGTAATTTCCTCACTTCTATGTGTGATTATTGTTTACACCATCACTCAGATTATAACCACAAATTTTATTTCTAAATGGATAACCCACTGATACCTCCACACCCATATCATCAGTACCAGATGAATTTATAAACATTGTATTGGACATGGGGGCCCTTGATCACAAAATAACATGTTAGACATCTCTATGAATAGATTATTCTATAAAACCTATATTGATGAACCATATGCCTATAATTAAGAAAATATATTGGGTATTCAAGTCATGGAATATTTAAATTTCCCAACTTTATATACCATTGATAAAGAAAATATTTATTCCCCATTTAGGTGGAAGCATTTGACATCAATAACATCCTTCAAACACTAATACGGCTCCATTTACATTTATTTTAATATATATTTGTTTTAAAAAATAATTAATGATTTTTTAATAGTAGAATTTATGTCTTTCTTCCCTATCATCTGGACTACATCTATTTCCACCATATAGGATAATCCACCCATATTTTCAGAAGTATAGATATTTAATATAAAGACTTCAGATCATAATATAGGTCAAATGGACATTTTTATCCATAAAATATTCAATATACCTTTAGAAACCAACTCATGTGTAAAATGAACAATCTAAATACATCATTTTCAATATTCCAAAGTTCATTTTATTTATGTGATAAATGTAAACATACAATTAATACTTCCTTAATGATATATTATGTTGATATAATTTATTTTGATAATGTACTTGAATCCATTATACACTTGGTTGACATGTAACATAAACTAAACTATATACTCCAACCATTTGTGGAAGGAAATGTTAATAATTGACCCAATACATTTTGTATTAACATATTATGGGTTCTTTGTAATTCAAATATTACACTATAAATCTCCTAAAAATCATAAATATATTCATGATGATTGCTTCTATGAAAAATTGGAGGATTATAGAAATTAAATTCATGTTTTCAGTCATTATCATTAAGAAAATTAGATCGTTCATCCTAATTCAAAATTCGGTTGATACCCACCCAATTCATTATATCTAAAATAGTTCCGACCAGAGTTTATATAAAATTCAGATCATCTTGAGTATTATATAGCTGAATGTTATCTACATCCCACTCTAATGGATTCAATAGATCTCTTTAAGCAGACATGATTATAAAAAAGAAAAAAATTTAGAAACAATATAAAACATAAAAAACCAAAAAAAATTGAATAAATTGAACCACATAAATCAAAATCACTACATATGTAGTCATATGAATTATAAAAAAATATTATAATTAAAAATTTTAAAAAATCATGTTGTTATCAGCTACAAATTTTTAAAAATTAGGATCAAACCATGTCAATTTTAATAAATTTTGTCTTATTGATAAGTGATTTGTCTGCATTGTTTTTTCATCCATTTTCCAACCATCTTGAGTTCCACATAACATTACTAGTATGGGTTTTATGGTTGATGTTTGATTGAAAACTTGTGTTTCTTATCTATTTTCCCTAGTAATTTATTCTAATCCTCCTTGTTTCACCATGAAATACCTATTAATAAAAAATTTAATAAAATTAAACTCTATGTATTGATTTTCTAACATCACATTGAGACATGAGGATCATTACAAATATTTTTTTATATAACTCACTGAAAACCTACAATTAATCCTTAATAACATTATTTTATTTCTATATTGAAAAAGTAAATAACATAAATTAAATTCAGGCTCTGATATCAATCTTCCATGAACCAACCATCGATAATCATTAACGAATACCTTATACATTCATTTTCTTGATTGAATGGTGTTACCAATATCTATCTATTGATAATTACTACCTTAGTATCAATGATAGATTCTTCAGTATGGTATTCCCTAAAAACCAATTCAATAAATAATGGTTTTATATATAAAATAAATATGAACTCTCCATATAAAATCTATTAAAATATATAAATAAAAATATGAAAATGTAAAAAGAATAAAAACATGGTATAACAAACAATTAAAATATGTAATATGTGACTCATATCACTATATAACACAAAAATATGTGTAAAATATGCTACACATTGTAGAAAAATACCTACACTATTAACATTTAATATTTAATACAAAAAAATGATAAATACTAAAGGGTGTCAAGGACATTATAAATATATGTTGAGTGTAACATGAGAAACCATATCCCAAGATTGAACTAATTCAACTTATACCAATATATGAGTGAATTAAGAATTATATTCCACCATGTTACCTCTTGTAACATTCTATTTGATAATATGAAAACACACATACTTCATGTAGCAACCAACCATTATGTACATTAAATATAACAAGTTCTAGATACAATGAATGTAAATATATTTGTTTTTTTAATAAATGGTGTAATATGATACCACTATGTTTTCATTGAGAAAAATATTTAGATAATACAATAATAATTTTTTTGAAAATAATCATATGAACATACACTTTTAATTTCAAAAAAAAAGTATCACGAAGAAGAAAAAGGTAAAATATTTATAATAAATTATGTTAGAAATAAATAACTAAATAATAGACTATTATAAATGAAATTCCATGGGATGTTTCAAAAGTGAATAATGTTGAGGATTACTACTATATTTTTTAGAACACAAAAAAATCCAATTATATCAAACTACAAACAAATATCTACTAAGAGTGGAATCCTAAAATAGTGGGAATAATAACTTGACATAGCTGAATACTTAACCAATGATGTAATCTTCAAATAAGTGAGTAGAGAATCATAAATACCTCATGAGTTACTTATTCAATGTTACCAAAATAACCATCAAATATTACTATGAAGAATTAAAAATTTTATATGATAAATATTTCATCACAAAACTATTTTCATTTATAGAGGCTTTCGACTCCATGGATCACATATTTCAAAGAACAATTTCATGAGGAATAACTATTTATTTTGGAAAAATTTCCAAGAAATAAAGAAACACATTTAATTATTAAAATAATAAAGATCCCAAAATTCATATATAAAACATGTATTTGAGATCACTTTAACCAATCATCTCTGAATAAGAATATTAGAAACATTATATATATATATATATTAGGCCTCAGTAATTTTTATAACACTTTTCATTATTTGAAAACATTGGTTCAGTGAATCAAGTTCACATGGTTCTTCCTACTATGTTATTATTTGTACGAGAATACCATTATTTATTGAAACCAATGGTAATTGTTATTAAACCACAAAAGTGGGGGGAAATGATCAAGAACACTTAATAATAAGCCCCAAACAACAAAAACCCCTTTAATAAATTCATCCAACCAAGAAACCTATGTGACCATCGTTTTAAGGGAAGAATAAATCCCTATAAGGATAGAATTAAAGAATAAAGAGAGGGAACACACACCCATATATAGTGAATCATAGTATAACATGATGATAAATACACATGAATCAATATGAGAGGTATAATTGAATGGGGAAATTCACTTGGGGCCAAAATAGTTCAAATGGGGTTAAAGAGAGGTAATACAGAACAATAATAGGAAAGAAAGTGTTTTAATTTCACAATTATATTTTTGGGAAATGAATATGGTTTAGTTATATAGATTGATAAACCTAGGACTTACTATTCGAATAATAATAGCATAGTAGAGAATCCAAATGATTTGGACACAAGATTCATAAATATATAAAATAAATTTGTTAATGAATTTGAGAACCAAAATAAGTTTCACAGTTTGACAACATAGGGTAGAAAACCATTAAAAAACTACATGAGTTGTTTTCTAAAATTGTTGTAACACCTTGAATAGTTGGTTTACATAATTATTTCAAACCATGAGATAGTATATAAGCCCCCATTTTCTTCAAAAAATATTGAAATTCCAAAATGAACGAAAATAATGAGAATAAAAATCAATAAACATTAGGTTTCATATATAAACATTACACAATTTGTGATACAATACTTGACTATGTCTTCAGTTATTCGTGAACTCATTTTATAAATGTTTCATTAACCCTCATGCATTAATTCATATGGAATTATTATATTAATGATTGATAATATAGATTAACATTAAAAAATTGTCTAATAATGTCTAGATTCCTCACCAATCAAAAAATATTATAATAAATAGTTTGTTTTCTATAATATTATACCATAATGTATTATATTACGTGGAATAAAATATACCATGCACTTCTGAAAGTTATACAATACAACCTACATATGCTGTATATTACAATATATTGCTTTAGAAAATACCATCATTAATATCCCACAAGTACTAAATCCTCATTTAACCATAGATTATATCATTTTCAACAAAATTTTGAATAAAAACCAAAATACACTCTTGGATAGCTTCCAATTTTTTTGAAGGATATCAATAACTTCACCATATATAACATCATATAAATATATTTTCAAAATCCATCCAAATCGTCTTTTGGATATAATCTAAAACAATTTTAGAGAATACTTCAAACTCAATCTCAAACCTTGTTCAATTTGAATCACAGTGTAAGCCTAATATAAATATTTTCATTCAAAACATATAGGAATTCATAAAGTTGTATGTTTATCAAAATATAAAACACTAAGAAATAATCACTATTTCATAAGCTATAAAGTGATCTATTGTGATATCAATGAATGAAATATATATCTACATGAGTTTCTTCTATGATTAAAATATAAATGTATACATTTTTTATTATCTTTATAACCATGAAATATATAGTCTATTGTACATGTATTATCTCATTCTCATGTGACCAGCTCATATGTTTTTGAATCTCCATGAATAGGCTGGAAAAGATGAAGAATCCATCATATATCATTCCCCATTATAGATGATAAGATCATATCCCCTAACCTAATATATATTAATATACAATTTGATTCATTTTAATAGTCATAAACATGTTTATTCGTTCTCAATTTAATTTCTAAATGTTATACACTTCATATGGGAGGAAAAATCCATCTTTACTAATCTCCAAAAAATAACATGATCGAAAGCATACCGAATCTTTTGTGATTTTATATGATAAATGGTTTGTGTAATAAATGAATCAATTTATAATTTCTTTCATACTAGGTATTATTCCACCTATGGTTTATATGTAAATGCAAATATCAACCATGAACCATTAGTATAATAAATACATTGTATGTTTCACTCTATATGTTATACTCTATTGTCTATCCAACACAAAAAACCTATTTTTTCCTTATATATATATATATATATATATATATATATTATGTATCTTGATATAATAATCCAACTCATTCTATACATTAATTTAATTATCTCTTCTAATAGTCCATGATGAAAACTATTTAGGGATAACTCTATGAAATATCATGATATGTCAATTATAATTTCACTTCATGAGGTGTTTATGTTTTCACATCCCATATAAAATAAAAATAATGTAAGGGTTGAAAATATTAGTATATTATAGATATTATATTGTTATGGTTATTTAATAATACAAAAAACACATAATTATTTTCATGAATGACATAACATATATGAAATATAGATAAATCATAGTTATGTTTGATCAACTATATAGGGGTTTTTTGAAATCATCACATATCTATATAATTCATTCCACATTTCTATATGACTAATAATCAAAACCTACCAAATAAAATCATTAGTGAGTAACATCAATAAAGAAAAAAATCATGAATAATGGTTATATTTAGAATTCATTACTAATGTTCACCTCCCTTAACAATGTATTGAATCATCTTATGTATAAAATATCAAATGCTATTATTTTAATAACTTTTGTTTATTATATAAAAAATTACTATAATTATAATCTCTATCCATAAAACTATTTCAATTAATATTTTCTTTGATATATTTTTGTAAATGAAGTTCTAAAGTGAGTTGAGTTTCATTTATTTATAATATGTCAATATGTGTTTATAGAGAACGATCTTAAATAAATTAAAATAACTTTGAGAGAATAAATTTATGAATATAATATAATATAAAAAATAAAAGATTACTTTTAAAAAGTATGATATATTTCTCAGAAATTTAGATGATTTTGGATAGTCTTCGTGTTCTTAATCTGAGGAAAATAATCACGATCCGTGTTTATTTTATATGATTTTTAGGAAGTGATAGAAATGTATAGAGGGAGAAGTTAAAAAAGATAGATATGTCCAAGTTCATGTTTAAATGTTATATCTTGAGTGATCTAGAAAATATTTTATCCAATTTATAATAATGTGTATAGATAAATTGAATACTATTTTCTTTAGGAACAAATAAATATGAATGGATGGTGATATATTTATTTTAGGATGTGATGTTTGTAGATGAACCTATTAAAAATATTTATCTATGTTGATTCGACCATATAATGACTGATTTATATTTTTTTGATGACTAGTGATAAAATATTTAATAGGAGAAGTTTCTATCAGTTAATTTATTTTAAAAAAGTTGCATCAGATGAAAAATGTTACTATAAATAGTTTACATAATGGGAGGTTTATTTTCTAAGATATCATCTAATGAAAATTCATATAGTGCATCGAATGTAGATGGTTATGATGTTACAATGGTAAATGTTCAATTCCCCAGACACTATAAAGAACAAAATTATGGGGATTCAGGATGTCATGGGATAGAGAAATGCAAATGTGAACCATATAGAGAACATTATACACAATTTCAAATAATGCTTTGTTGAATTATATAGATTTTTATTGGAATGATATACATAATTTATTCATTTAAAAGATCAACATTCAATTGTTTTATATGAAATTAATTTGTTGGAGAGTAGTATAATGATCCACTATAAAGTGAATAGGCTTAATATACATGGATATTACATTATTTTCGAATAATTATCATCATATTATAAAAGTACATTCTAAAGGACTGCAATAGTTTTGTGTCTTTGGAAACATGGAACATAATATCTTATAACATTATGAATGATATTCAAAGTCTCCCATAAATATATTACCCTTTACTAATCCTATATAAAATCATTAATTATATCCTGGTGAAAGGAAACATATGAATGTGCCATCATAGATTTCCAGTAAGGGTAAATAATGTGTATATGTAAGCATCAAATAATATTATGGTTAAGAGGAAACATGAATAACATTTTCTGATCACAAAAAACATATATATGACATATAACCGAGTTAGGGAATAAATATTGACAGATTATAAGACATGAATTACAATGGTGATAAAACATGATAAATTTATCATGAACCACAATATCATTTCTTATAAGTTTATCACTAAAAAATTATAGAAAACCATTTCAATTGTAAATTTTAACAACTAAGTCCACTAACACAACAGATAAGGACACAACATTTCCCATAGTGGATCAGAGTACCCTTATTTTCCATTGTCGAATTGGATGACATTGTTTCCCATTTAAGATTATAAAACACTTGTTTTCTATTGTGGATGAGGATGCACCTATTTACCAATTTTTATCTGGACACACCAATTTCCCAATATTTATCAAGTTTTTCTAACTATTTCCATCATTATATCATGAGATATAAATCATTACCCAGTGCATTGAAAATAAAAATATGTCCCATCTATCATATAATGAAATCCTAAAAACATGTTTTATATGATAATAAAATATTCATAATATCATGAAACATAATATGATAAATGTTTCATAAGCATCATACCATAATCCATGAAATAAAATGGGTATAATAAAAATTTTATCATATAATATCCTATAGAAAATAAATAGGTCAAATGATCAATTTATCCTAGAATTACCCATTAAATAATGGTAATTTCCTAAGAATTTATCATGGTATAATCCACGGAAAGAAAATGGGTTTCATAAACAACATTTTGTATTAAATCTTAATATTATTATAGAATCAATACAACTAGTTTGCTTAAAAAATTAATAACAATTTAATTCTTATATAATAACCCCATTAATGCATAAACTATATCAATGGATGAAATCCAAGATAGAAAATGATATTTAATGATCTATTCGAGAAATTTTATGTGGAATAACCATTTATTGAAAATAAAATTTTAAAACATACAAATGTTTCAAAATCCATATTGTTGATAACCAATTTAAAAATATAATATGTAATATTTAAAAAACATTTGAAAAATTTAATGAAAAAATATCCTTTCTTCATTTCAAAAAAATTTTGAAATATAATTCATTTTGAAAAAAAATTCATAGAAAACAACGAAGAAAACATGTAACTAAAGCATGAAAAAACAATTAAATATTTTCATTAATAATATATTTTAAAAATTATTTGAATCCTCAAAAAAAAGTTTGAGATATTTTTCATTGATAATATTTTTGGCATCTCATAAAGGAATCTTGAAAAAGTTTTGAAAATGCTTTCATTTAAAATATCTTTGAAAATATTAAAAATAATATTTAAAAATAATTTTCAAGACCATTTAAATTATTTTTTCAATACTTCTATTAATAAAAAACTTCATTGAAAGCATTTTCAAGGAATATGGCTTTTGAATTAAACAGATTTCAGGCTGAAGACATAAATAAGGTCTGGATTTCTTGAAAATGGTTTCTTAATTATCTTAAGTAGAAAATATTTGAAAAAATGGAACCATTAATTATATGTAAAATTAATATCCAAAGGTGAATAATGATCAATAAATTTATTGAGATATTGATAATAAGGTTTCTTCAAAGGATGTATGATTATAATCAATCCCAATAACGAATGACATTATAACAATAAATTGTTAACACATTGGTAAATTTGGATTATGATCCCCATGGAAGAATAAAATATTATGAAGATTAAAATATAATGAAAATAACGATATTCATGATCAAACATTTCAAACGTAATTATTTCAAACTTATAACAGAATATATTTGCATAAAATAACAAGTGTCTCAAAGATGGAAAATTGAGACAAAATCACACTACAGATTTGGTATCTTTTAAACTGTATACCCCCTAAAATATAAATCATATAATGGATATGTAAATAACAATAAATTTTGTGATAACTATAATGAAATAAATTCATGAGAAGTACATATTGAACAAAATGTAATGAGTAGTGAATTGAAGGAAGTATAATATAAAAAAATGTGAGACCCATTAATACTTGGGGGACATTTCATTGATGAGATAAATGAAATAATTACATAAATTGAAACGTTTATTACAGTTAAATAATTTTAATTTATGACATATTATTTCATAGTTCAGTTAATAAACCACACAAAAAGAATTATAGGTGAATGTAGAATATTTATAATGGAAATAGATGTGAGATGGGAAAACCCTTAAATTATGTCATAAATTTCATCATAAACATTCAAAACTCAAGTATATATAAAATATATTTATTCTGTATATACGAAGGAACCATTTTATTGTATATGATATCATATATAAATTTATTATGACATTATATTACCCATTTAGTCACAATTTCATGTTAATGTAAGGTTTTAGGTAATAATCGATGTGTTTTTTTTGTTTTTTTGACATGTTATTTTTATCCTCTTATATTGATCATAATTTACTTATTTAAATAATGTAATAAAATATATAAATTTCATATATTCAGTTTATTAGTATTTATATTAATATATATGATATTTAAATAGGAAAAGTAATACACTATTATTGGATATGGTAGGCAGTACATATGAATGAACATTATATCTTTTTTTTATCATATTGGATAAAGTAAATAAAATATATGAATTTATATATATATTTTTATTTATTATAATTATATTAGTAATATTATTACATATATATCATATAAATTCACTCAAAAAATCTTTAATAAATTCAATGTAATGTGCGACTAAATAATATAATCTTCAGGAGGCAGTAGTCTACACATCAACAAACGATGTTATCATGATCGCAAAAAATGAAATCATGAGGTTATGTTAAATATAATAAATATAAAATAATAAATGAGTAATTAATATCATATATATAGTATAAAAATATAATTTCCATCATTATTCCCAACCTTGAATGGTATAAATGTATGAACGAACAACATTGGTTCTCTAGGGAGAAGTTTTATGTGCACAAGAACAATGATTGTATATCCCATTTAATTGATGTGTATAGTTTTTTAGGTAAAACCCTTAATATAAAAATATATAAGTATATTTAGCGTATTTTTTTTGTTATTTTTTAATCATGTAATATAAATATTTAGGGGTGGTGAATGAAATAGAAATAATTTTCTTATTGAAACGTGTTACCTCTTATTTGGGTAAATCCTTTTTGTTAGTAAAAAAATGATTACATGGATGGAATTAATCCAAAATATAAGATTCTCGGTTTATGTTACATATGTTGGGAGGTGATTTATAATCTGTTTTTCTATGATGAAGTGCTTTACAGGTTTGAAGAGAGGGGGAGGAGAGGAGGCCATTTATAAGTGGGTAAAAGGACACATTGGGTAATCTTGAAAATATTTGAGTGATCCCCATGATTTAATTTTCCCCAATGGGTTGAAAATGTACCATTATACATCCGTAGAAGAGTAATGGACTAATAAGGTCCATAAAATATTTTTTAGAAAATTTAGGGACTTTTATCAACTTATATTCTACGTTTCATCATTAATTTAGCGCATTTTTACATTAATCACTATAATTAATTTAAATTATATTCACTATTATTTTTGTTCAAAAACTATTTTCACAACATAAGAAATTATAAATTTTTATTATTAAAACTATTGAATCATTTTTTAAAAATTATAATCACAAAAGAAAAAGAAATTCATTTAATATTATTACTTCATACTGAACGAGACAATATATTTTTAAAGTGAAAAAGTCCAAAATTTTGAAATCTTTTTATAGTGAATTTCAATGTTAAATTGTTTACCATATATGAAATTATGTTTTGTGATTTTTTATTTATCAAAATATATTTTAAAACCTCATTAAATTATAATATAATTATATAAATAAATTTGATGAAATATATGATTCGTATAAAAATTCATCATTTTGATTATTTTTCAAAAAATGAAACGTCTCATAAAAATAATAATAATCCATCCAAGTTAAATTTTTCTTATTTATAATTAAAATTATTATTTTAATTTTGTCAAATAAAAATTATAAATGATTTAATAATTATATTTTAAATTGGTTATCAATTAAAATGATGTAAAATTACATTTTATAAAAAAACATCATTTTATTGATTAAATATGATTTATTCACATCATATACCGATTAAATAATTTTTATGAATGTAAAAAAATATATTTAATATATAATATATAATTTTTTTAAAAAAATTAATCAATATTTAAAAAAAAAATTATTCTTATAAAATTTTGTTTGTACATAGGAAAAGAGTTTTTTTAGAAAATGAATATCTTTAATTTTAAATAGTTATTAATATCATTTCTAACAAATTAAATATCAAAGTATTCATTATATATACATATGAAAGTAATATTTCAACATTTTAGTTAATCTTATTCATAACTCCCATTCGAATGTCTTGGTAGTGAGTATAATAATATTTTAATAATAATATCAATAGTAAATTGTAGTTCTATAAAATAATGTGTAGTATATAATCAAAGCTATCGAAAAAATGACATTGTGTGTAATAAAATAAAAACATTGAGTTTTTTCTATGACAAGAAAATTTATGTTTTTCATGTATTCCAATCTCGACATTATATTCCGTATAATGATAGAATAACTTAGTACTTTCCGATAACATATACTATATTTTGTGTTGTGTGAATTGAACAATAATGAAATAGTTTATATTAATTTGGAATAAAGGTATTTCAAAAAATATCAGGGTGTTACATTATAAACCTCTTACAATGAATATTAACCTTGATATTTTTTCAGGATATTGAATTTTTAATACTTAGATGTTCCATTCATAGATACCCAAATTCAAGAATTTAATATTATAACATAAATTAAAAAAGAATGCTGGGGCAATTATTGTCCCACATAGTAACTCCTAACTACATATCCATGGTAGAGAACATAAGTTTCATGTGAAAATAAGGTCATCAAATAGAATTATATAATCCAAATTCTGATAATGATTAATATTGAACAAGGTCATTATACTCTTAAAGATCACAAAGAAATAAATGTGCAATGATCTAAGGGACCATTTGATTCATCATAACTGAAGGTACACAGAAACAATTATTAGTTTCATTATCATTTTTATAATGTATAATAACATTCAAAAGAAGATACAATTACTAGATTTTACAACAATATCACCCTTTGGATATAAATTTCGAAATTTTAACTTCATCTATTACTCCTAAAATGATGCTGAATTTTCTATTCATGAAGCACAACCAGATCATAAGATCCATTGAGGATGAAAAGTAGTTTAATCTGTCTATAGTTATAATCATTGAAAAATGGTTAGCACAGTTATCCAATTTGCATAAATCCTCATGTGGTGATATAATACATTAGTCTCTAACTCCTCATCAATGTTTGACATAAAAAAACTCCATAAATGATTATCCTTATAACCATTAACAATATAATTCACCCCTTTTTCTTGAAATAAGTTATTATATTATACCTTAAAAATTTATTTGGATTTTGTGGTCAACCATGCACTGATAAATTATTGAATACGATGTCATTACTCCAAAATACATGTTGAGGTAAATAATCAAATTAATATTCACTAAAGATGACCAATAAGATTATTCTTTTTATTATACATAAAAAATCAAACATGAACATCCCAAAAGTGGGATAAGCGTTCACTAATTACCATGATAAACTTCATCCATTGTGAATTTATAATATTTCCCATTTTTTAGTTTGTCTTATGAGGTTATTATGTCTTATAATCAATATTATCCATTTGATTATGTCATTAATTCACATAATTATAAAACTCCATGTTGTTGAAACACTAGAGTGTGGGTGGTGCATTAGTTGTAATTATATTCTCTATTACATTACATAAACCATTTAGTAATCATATTTCAACATTCATAGATTTTATGACCCTCCATTTCTCAGTTAAGGATACTAATTATTATATTAAATAAATTATTTTTATGATTCTTCCCACATTATTGTCTTATAGATATATGGAATTTAATTTCCCCATTTCAGTTCTCATGAGACTTAACCATCCATTTCATATCAGAACCAGGGAAATGGTGAGAATTTCCAAAATCCATTTCTACCTTCAATGAAAATAGACAATATTTTTCATAACAACTAAAATATATAATATCCTAGTCAATTTTAATACATACATATATGACACCATAGAATAAATATTTTTTGATTTTAGGGATGAAGATCAAACCTGAAGTGTAACTGGAATGTCCTATAAAATTAGCTTAATATGTAATAATAGATTTATCATCCTTTATATTTATCTAAAGGAATTACTCCTCTAAATAGGTTCATAGAATATGGGAGACATAATTAAAGTAATGTATCCCCTTAAAATATTCTCCTTGTATAGATTCAATTTCTTATTGTTCACGTGTGGTCGTAATAAGAGTCCACTTCTAATCTGCTTCACCTTCCAAACGATTAGCAACCAAAATGATGTTTTTCATGATTTGATAACTACAGAATGAAAAATATATTTTAAGTGGAATGGAACCATTTCCCAAAAACTTGAAGATCCAGGGAACCAATAAGATATGGTGGATGCTTCATTTTTAAGGACTTCACCAAACATTGTTTCCTAATTTTCTCATATCGCAGTTCAACAATAATCATAGATTGAGAATATTTTTTGGAGAATATATACACGATATTTAATTTTAAAGATCATATATTTTTCATACATATGAGGAAAATAATCTAATTATTCATTTCATTTAGCATTAACATTGTTAATTTGGGTCCAACCATTGATTAAAACCATCAAGCATAGAGACAAAAACACATATCTTAGATGAAAACCAAATAATAATAGATAATTATTTATATGTTTTATAAATCATGACAACTGATTTGTTAATATATGAAACTATAGGATCATCCTAGGTCATTAAATTCCATCATGATGGTTCTTAATTTCATAAACCAAGATGGAGTTCCATCCAACCAGACACCCAACCCGATCTGTGGCACAACCCAAAGGGCATTCCCATCCCATACGAGCTAGAAATAGTTCTCTAGGTATCAATAATACAATTATGAAAAAATTTACACCATTAATATAACAAAAAAATAAAAAAATATATATCACAATAACTAATAACCACAACCAAACTAGGTACTTCAATTTTCAGAATCAATGTTTACAGCTTTAGCCAAAACCCTAATGGATAAGAATGGTAGAGGAACAACAAAAAAATCCCAAAAACATGCGCACAATTGTATGACCATCTCCCTCAATCCCCCACCACCAACACCTGGAAAAGGTGTAACACTAGCAACCATATATACAATCATGATCCCAATATATTTTTCTGTTACCCAAGTCATAAATAACATATTCTATATATAAACAAATTTGTATGTAAGGTTAGATCCAAAGCCTAGTAGTATGGAAACCAAAATAAATATTTCACGATATAACCTTAAAATACAAATCAACATTCCCATTAATATGAAAACATTTTAATGGATAATCACACTATAAATACTTTTTTTATTGAAAACATTTTTAAAAAATTAGCTTTATTGAAAAAAATGTACACATGGTCTATGTTTGGATGATGGATTGAAAAAAATCATATAAGAATGATGTCATAAAAGAGATCCATGGTAAATTCTTAGTAGGTAACTAGAGTAGGTGGGACACTATGAATAATGTACCCCAGTGATCAAAAATATCCACTAAACAACCAACAATGTTCCAATGCACAAGCCACTGGAGGGGAACATCTCTAAAAATTTTAATAGTATATAAATCATAATCCAATACCATCAGTGTCCCCATTCAGGTCCCACTATAGGGTATATAATCCCAAAATTCTAGACATATTTTATTATAACACATGTTTAGCTAGTGTAGTATCACAAATCTTAATACATGAATTTTTGCATCACCACTACTGAGTCAACTGTTATACTAGTTCTATTTTTTCAACCATGGATACCTACGATTCCCTTTGTGATATTATTAAATTTCAAATATCACATAAATAATCAAATTCACTTACACATTCCATGATTCAATATCACATAAGTAAATCACTCTTTGAACTTTTTCACATTGACCTAACAATTACAATTTCACTAGGAAACCATAATTTTTCATAAAAACCAACATTCCATTTCACATGCACACCAAAACCATTTAGAAATAAGTTTTTCTAAACTTCTACAATTCATGAATAACAATTTAAAACATATAATTATAAACACAAGTTAAATAAAACAATTCCCATGGGAATATCCCTTTTTAAATTGGAACTCACATCAAATTATTTTTATAACATGATTTTAAAAAAATTAAAATTCATAGTCATATTTATGGTTCACAAAAAAGGATCTAATATGCAATAAAAGATCATTGCTCTTGGACCTTTAAATGACACCGAAATCACATTTCACACGAGTCACAGATTATAGTTGTGAAAAAACCATAATAAATCAGCCATGAAACATCACCAATTTTCTATATAGAAACTAATTGTGAACATAGAAATATCTCAAAAATAACTGTATAATATTTCACACCACTCAAACAATAAATAGAAAACTATTGAATAGGAATTTAAGCATATAAAAATCATTTAATAATGTAATATCTTGGTACCACCAACCTAATAATTTGAACTATAGAAACTACTAGAAAACCACAACAACATCACCACAAGACCCTATAAAGGAAAGATAAAAAATCATCATTATTTCACTATAAATAACAATACCATTCCCTCATTAGGTCAAATAACCCTTCTAAAAATTCAAAAAAAAGAGGGAAGACCAACCATTAATGATATGATAAATAACAAGAAAGGGGACACAGTTGATGATTCTGTGATGAATCCAGACCAAAACCACCAAAGGATTTAAGATAAAGATTTCCAGGTATGAGAAAAGTGAGCTACTATTGTCGATAATCCCAAATGGGGTGGATTTCATGTTATTTTGGGGTTAAATATGACGAATGAAAATTGGTAATTTTAAAATATTTAATTACCTAAACCTATAATATGATTTTCCCATGGGTTTTTCTAAACCTTGAGGAAATTATGAATCCCTCACTATATAAGAGGAGAATTCATAATAGTGAGCCAACATGGTTCGAAAAAATATTCACCAACCATGTTGTCACCGCAATCTATAAAGACCATTTTCTTCATGTTTTTTGGATAAAAGATGAATTGTTCCCCTAAATGTGTACCATCGATGCACCACCTAATTTCAATACCAAAATCTTCATTAACACTAATAAAATGAAAGGGTGAACTCAAATATAAATATAGTATTGAAAATAAACAAAGGAATTCCTTGATAATAAATAACGTATGTTTCACATAAATAGATTGTGAATTCCCACAACAAATACCTTAGGAGTGTCAAACTAGGACTACACCAAGGCTCTTTATCAAGAACTTTTTCTACATAGAGTCTAGCTCAATACAGTGTTTCAACGTTCTTACCCCTATAAACATTAATTCCAAAGAACCATTATTTGAATTATCCATACAAGGATATATTTTCTGGGAAACCATCATCTCAATACATTATCAAAATTAAAAGAATTTTTTGTTTCGTTTGATTCATCCTTATACTTATCCAAATAAAAATCCATAGAAATATACTTAGATATACCCCGGGGGATTTCTCAAATGTTTTCTAAAATATTATATTTATAACAAATAAGGATAAAAATGATTAACATATATAAAAATTACATTGTTTTAGAGGAATATTCATCACATTACAAAAACCAATTCCCAAGGACCATAATAGTTTTTGGTATTTGGAAACAAGGAACACAATATTTTATAATACGATAAAAGACCTCAAAAGTATCCCATAAATAACATCCCCTTTAGTAATCCTACGTAAAACCATCCTTCATAATCTAGGGAAAGGAATTATAAGAATATATGAGCTCAGATACCCATTAAGGGTTAATAAATGAGATATAAAAGCATATAATGATAATAAGGGTAAAACAACGTGAGAATAACATTTGTAGATCATACTTTATATATCAATGAACATATATATGATTCATGGAATAATGGTTGGTAGTTAATAATACATGAATAATACGGGTGATAAGTCATCATAAATTTATCACGAACCAAATATCATGTTATATAAGTTTGAAACCGTCAAAAATAGAGAAAACAATTTCATATTTCAAGGTTGACTATAGATACTATCAATAAATTGGATCAACACACAGATATTTCCAATAGTGGATCATGATGAACCTCTTTTCCCATTATGGATTAGGATGCAACTATTTCCCAATACGGATTAGGAAACACCTATTTCCAAGTATGGATAAGGATACACCTATTTCCCAATGTGAATTAAGATTCACATGTTTCACATTGTTTATCAAGCCCTTCAACTTCTTTCCAATCATTATCATATGAGATGTGAATCGTTATCTAATGAATAAGAGGGTGATATTGAACCCCCAATCACATAATGAAATAATACATACATATTAAATATGATAATAGACCATTCATTATGTATTGACCCACCAATTATCATAGTCTTGAGAGTACAACGATTAATTACTAGGCCTTAAACAACATCCCCAAGACTCCAAAGGATAGAAATAAATTCCGAAGGGTTTCAAATATAAGTTGGGGGTCGATTAACCGTTTAGGAATTAACCCATAAACCAACCTAGAAAAACCAAACATTCACTATATGACCAATGAACTCAAGAAATACCACTAAACAACTTCATTATGTCAAACCACATCAAGTACACAACAGCGGAAGACCAAACTAAGCATCAAGGTACATAGCATATGAACAACTCCAGACTCTCAAAAGACACCATGAATCCATGCTCCACAAGATCGATGATCTACGACATCTCCCAAACATCACCACGAGCCACTAGCAATAAGATGCATTACCTTTACCAGTGTCTCGGAATTCAACATCTCCAAAAGAACCAACATGCCCAAGAAGGGGTGAGTATAAAAACCATTAGGTTTTCCCCAATGACTTCCCTACTCATGCCACTAGGATAGAAGAGTTATCCAAATTTATATAAAAATAGTTTATATAAAACGTTTTCTCAAAATAATTTTATATCTAAATATAAAAAAGTTTCCAAAACCATTCATAACCAGAGCCATTACAAGAGCAATTGAGACCAATTTTATAGAAAGTTATTTTCTAGAAAAATAAACAAAAAATATTAAGAACCATTTCACAAACATTGCCTTATTGGTATACCCAACTATTTCACGAACTCATGCAACCAACCATGCATGCTACTTGGAAGAGTGGAGAATCCCAAACCCTTATCCATCCCAACCATGATGGGGGATACTTCTTACCCTTATCCATCCCAAATGCACATGAATTATTAAAGGGGAGATCCCTAACCCTTATCCATCCCAACACTGATCAGGGAGACCCCTAACCCTTATCTGTCCCGAATGCAATATGAATGTTTGATGGTGGAGAGCCCTAACCCTTATCCATCACAACACTGATGGGGGAGACTCCTATCCCTTGTTTTTCCTGAATGCAATATGATCACACACCACATCTACCCATAAATCATGCCAAAACACCCTTTCAATAAAAACACCTTTTTATTGAAATTCATTTCCATCAAATCCATTTCAACGACAATCCATTTCAATTACAAACCATTTCAATAAAACTCCCTTTTTATTGAAAACCAATTCCATCAAAGTCATCTCAATATCCAAATATTTCAATAAAACTCCATTTTTATTGAAAACCCATTTTTCATCAAACCATTTACAATTTCACCAAATCAACAATTTAAAATCATCATTTTGAATTCAAGAAACCAAATATCTTTGCACAACAATTCACCAAGATTTCACAATTCCACTAAAACCATAAATCATCACTAATGAAGATTTATTCTATGATTTTCACAATAAATGCCACACCACAAACTCAATTTAAATGAATGAAAATAAGTTATACTAAGTGGAGTCAAGAAAATAGCCTCCTACCTTTAGGGTTTTGATAGAAACCACAACGAATGAAGAACATTCCAGAAAACCGGGTTGATTCTTCAACAACCCACCTTAGATCTCTTCTCCTAGAAAGATCAAGACCAAATCTCATTATATTTTGCGTCAACTCCCTTAGACCTACCCATAACTAGCATAGATATAAAAAACTGAGAAAAAAGGATAAGTAGATCTAAGTAGATCGAAGAAACCGATCATGAACGAAGAAGAACGATCACATTCCTCAAGAATCCGGCTTCGATTCTCCAAGTGATGCCTTCAAATCACTTATGGAACAATGGGAGAACTTTTTTTGGCCTTAGGAGAATCAATATCCTGAGTTAGGGAAACTTCGGAGAAAAAAGTGGCACATAGATGAAAAAACGCGAGAGATCCACCCTTATAGGATTTTGTTTAAGTGTTCGTAAAGTTTGCTCACACAGTTAGACAAACTGTGCGCTAACTGTACATTAGCCACTACCTCGGCAGACACTCCAGGCATGGTTTTTCCACGTGGTTAGACAAACTATGCTTCGCCCATGAAGAAGCCACTTCCTCCAAGACTAACTATGCACGGGTTAGCCGCACGGTTTAGACAACCCATGCGCCGTTTGCATGAATTCCCCTTTTCCTGAAAACAACATCTAAAGTTCTACTGACTCTCTCATTCGTCACCCTTACATTAAAACCATTAAAATCATCAATAAAGGGTTACATACCAAAAAACGTGGGGTACTACATTCTTCGCACCATTGGACTTTCCATCCTCGGAAAGTAGAAAACTTTCACCCAGCTAAAAGAGTTTTTACCACTGCTCTTTTATTTCCTTCTCACATTCCCATGTCTCTTGGCGAATCTGAAAATGCTACCATAAAACCCACACTAGACCGATGCTTTTTCCCCACAAGACATTATCTTTCCTATCCATAATCTATACTGGGATATGTATCAACGAAGCATCTAGATATAGGTCAACGTGATCCCATCTGATCACATGGTCAGGGTCAAGGTGATACCTTTTCAACTGAGATACATGGAAGACATTATGTGTAACACCTTGAAATTTTATGAAAAATATTCTTTTTAATTTCATTGGTGTCTTGTGTTGTACTCTACACCAAAATTATCTTGTGCTATATGAAACACTGTATTAGCTTGCAGTATACACAACACTATTCACGGCTCGTGTTACACACAATTTCAAGTTCGTTTTGTGAAATTATTCTACGCAACATTAAGTATAGATTTTTTTTAATGTATAAATGAAATATGTTTTGATTATGTTATATGCAACCCAAAATGGATCCTTCAATGCATGCATCCCTGACTTGGATTGCATTACAGGCAATCAATACCTTCCTCTATAGCATGTGTAGTACGCAATGCCGAGTTTAACTAAACGATATATTATTATATTATTATATACACAAACCGTTATGAATAGTAATACCCACTTTTTGAAATATTATATATTTTATTTTTCAAAATGGACTTCATTTTTTGATTCAGAATATCTAAATTATCCTAGGGTGAATTTTTGGTATATTTCTGAAAACTTTCAATTTTTGATGAATAATGAAAACACGGGTTACTATTAAAAAACCGACTTTTTATTTAAATAATTATTTATTTTATTTAAATTTATTTTAGCTCAAATTTGATACATAATACCAATATAAGTACAATGTAATTCACTGGAGTCATTTTATATAATTTTTAGATATATAAATATTTAATTGAACTTTTCACCGTCTTTTAACTACCTCTTAGGAGCGTTTTGCAAACTTACATAAAACATAATTTTACTGCTTCTGTGAGTGGAATTTTGAAAATCCGAGATACATGGATAATATCAAGGCGTAAAATGTGGTTTAATTAGATAAAAATAATTTTTGGTGAATAGTAACTTTTTACATTTATTTACCATGGTTAAAAGTAAAAAAGGGAAATTAAGGGTAAAAATGATATTATTATTACCCTAAAACATGTAATAATTCTATTGGATAAGTTTAATTCGACCAAAAACAACTTTAGGAATAAAATATGATCATTTAGGTCCACTTGGATTAGATTTTGACATTTATTATTATTTTATTTAAAGAAGAATTAAAATAGTTAAAATCAAAGTTTAATAACTAAAACATTTTTTATATAGGGTTGTACATAAGATAAATTAGACTATATATATTCATTATAATGATAAATAGATTTACAACATAATGGTATTTTATTTATAATTTTTATACATTAAATAAATTAATTTATTTCTGACACAATGATGATGCAGTAATTACCTTATTAATGAAATATTAACATATTCGATGTTATAAATACCCAAATAAATGTAATTTTAGACTTTTTATGAATTACACTAATTTTATCGGTTAATATGACATGTTAGTATTGATTTAATTAACTTTCTTATAACTAATCATGCTGTTATGATTTTCACAAAAATCACGTACCAAATATTCTGAAAATTGACATAAAATAGTTTTTAAATCAAATATTATATTATTAATTGTTATTTAATTCTTAAAAATCTAAGAATCGTCCAAATAATTTAGATAAGGATATATATATTAATAATGAACCATTTGGGGTTATTTTGTCTTGTTATAGTATGTTTATTAACCATATAGTGTAAGAAAACAAGAAGACACGATAAATGTTAAATAATTTATCTTAGAGTTAAATCTAAATAATAAGGTTATAATAGTAACCTAAAATAATATAAAACCTATTGGTTGAGAGGATTTCTACCCTTACCCACATTATCTTCGAAATAAATCCATTTGGAGCTATTAAAAACTTAATATTACATTATTATAATATAATATTATATGTTTTTCCTAAGGTGCCCCTCTCCTCCCTTATAAAAGGGAACCCCTTCCCTCTTCTCTTCACACCCTTTTGAGACTTGAATCTTAGAAAAACCCTGCCCATTTATCTTCTCCACTACCCTAGACACATTCTGGAGGTTCTGGTCTACTCAAAATACCAACTCTACTTCCTTAAGAGAAAGCTTAAAGGAGGTGTGTCGAAGAAGAGGTAATATTTTCGTCAGATTGTCTCAAGTTACATTCTTCTTCTAGTTCCTCTTCTTTAGTTGTATAATTATAAAGCAATAACATCTGTATTAATTATATACATATATGTTATTATAAATAATAACCCTATTTCACCTTCTATCAATCCTACGGAAAACGAAATCACCGTGCGTGCGTATATACGGAATATCGTCTCCACGCCGTCGTGTAATCAGTTTTCCACCACAACCTTACATGGATGGGTATAATGGTGTAAAGAATAACTATATATAATTATGATAACATCATACTGATTCTATGATATTATATCATCCACTCCAATACCATTCAATAAATATGGGAACGATATCATCGCTCGTGCGTACGTACGGATTACCGTCTCCATGACGTGATGAGATTCATTTTCCATGTTAACAATTCAAGAATAATTATAAAGTATTTATAATAAGTAATCATGAAATATTTGACATAATAATTCTACTAGATTTATTTATATATATATATATATGTATGTGATCTAATTAATTACATTCAATTCAATAAGGAAATGAAAAATAGCATTCATGCGTACGTACGGCCTACCGTCTCCATGAACGGTGTATTTAATTTCATTCATCTATCTATTATATATATATATATATATATATATTAGATATGATATATAAATCATGATTTATTCTGGAAGTAAATAAACCATGATATATGTAATAATAGTATCATGAACAACAAGTCCAAACACGTACGTCAAATGAAAATAATATTACCCCAAACGTTGTTTTAACATGGAATTAACAAATGAACGAATAATATAAATACATAAGTGAACCATATATGATAACATAAATATAATTATGGTTATTTTACAAGTTAATAATATGTTTAAACCCACTATACAACAGTCTTGGACACATATGGAAGAAATTGAAAATTAGGTAAGGGATAATTATTCCAATCTCATTCTTATCCGAGATTATTTATTTATAAGTATTTAATGGGGTTATGTTTATTATCCACATCCATATGTTCTGAAAATGTTTTCATAAAATTATTACTTTTCTTCCATGTATTTTAAAAGTCATTTTTAATTTTTTTTATACTTTTACCACATCGTATAGAAGGAATCGTTATTTTTTTACCATATGAGGTACTTTTTGACTTTTCCGGCAAAAGTATGATAAAAATGATTTCGTAACTTATACAGTATGAAAATATTTTTACGGTTTCATAACTCCTTATTTTCATGAAGCTTACCATAAAATATTTAATGAATATTTTGAACAAAATCCTTTTCTTTAAAAATTTCATGGAATTTTGTGAAAATAAAATGATTTTGAAGAAGAAATGATATTTTCCTAAGGAATTCATTTCAAGTGTTTTATCAAAACCATTTTCCATATAAGATGGCATTATTTCTTATGTGTATGTTTCAAGTATAATTTCTCTATTTATTACATAGTTTCACATTTCTAATGAGGAAATGATATCCATTTTTTATTGTATGGATTATGTTATGATGGGATGATGTTTATGAAACCCATTTTATACTTTAGTTAGTGATTAATAATTTATGTTCATGTTGTGGCACAAGTAATAATGATTTCATTTTGAGATGGGTGGGACCTATATCTATATCTAATGCATTGGGTAAATATTTATATCTCATGAGATAGACATGGATGGAACGGAAAGTTAATCTGGTTCAGGGATACAGGACTGAAACGAGGAGTGAACTCGATTCAGAAAGGGACTTTGTCCACAAAGATGGTCTTGGCAGCAATGCCTTGGATACTATGGAAATAATATCAAGTGCGTAATGGTTTTCCACAATTACTTGTTTTCTTCCCAGACTATTTTATCAAGATTGATGTTCCATTATGATATATGCCTTAGGTGCTTCCAAGATTTATTCCTTTTCTCAAGATTTTGATGTTTTGATTTTATGTTCATGTTTTTTCATTCAAATGTTTATGGATTGTTTTATGTTCTCTATGATTACCCTTACTGAGAATTTGAGCTCACCCATTATATGTTTTCTTTTCCCCGGGATATAAAGAAAGGTTTTAGGTAAGAAAATCAAAGGGGAAGATCTTTATGGGAGATGTTGAAGATCTTTCACAAAGATTAGAAGATTATGTTCCGAGTTTCCAACGACACTAAACTATTAGGGTCCTTTGGTGTCTATTTTTGTTATGTATTAAGTATCCCACAAAAGTAATGTAATTTCTATGTATGTCAAGTTTGGGGTCTCTACAGTTGGTATCAGAGGAAAGGATTAGTCAACCTTTGGAAATTAGGATGTAGGAACTTTAGTGAGATCCCTAGAGGTATTTCTAAGGTATCTATAGGGATGTCTCTAAGGTTACGTATAAGTATACTTTATAGTCCAAGGATTGCGGTTTCAATCATAGAATTAAATCTAATATGTTAGATATTTAAATTGCTTCCCCTTTATTAAGTTGTTTTCCTAGATTGATTTCATCCTATCACACTTTTCTTTTTGGGTTTTAGACGATGGCTGGAACCTGAAGGAACTATGTTGATCAATGTAACGGGAAATTCAATTATTTTTCTCTTGAATAAACCAACTTTATGGGATATGAAGTGAAAAATCTGATTGCTATACTTATACAAGCTATGAATTATTCTGGACTTCTGAATGAGCAAAGAAGGGAAAAATATTCTATTGAGTCCATCATGAAGCAAGGTCCACCATCTTTCAGTGGGTCTTCTGATCCACTTGTTTCCGAAAAATGGATCAATACCATTGAAGAGATATTTTCCATAATTCACTATTCCGAAGATGAAAAATTCATTTTAGCTATTTACCGTTTAGAAGGTGAAGCAGACAAGTGGTGGAATCTAATTATGAATACAAGTCCCTAAGATGAAATTGAATCCATGGTATGGAATGAGTTCAAGAACTTGTTTTGAAATAATTAATTCCCTCATATTCATCGAACTAAGAAGGAAAAATATTTACTTGAGCATAAGAAAAATGATGACGAATCATTAGGTATATACGAATCGAATTTTACAAGGATTGAAAGGTATGCATCTGGCATTATCATCCAACTTGAAAGTAATGTTGATCGATTCTTCAGTGTCTTAAAACCATGTATTCTAAGGGCATTAGCTATAAGAGACTTTAGTAGCTATGAAGAAATTGTGTGTTGTGCTATAAAGGTAGAAATGGAAGTTGGTGTTACATATCCATCTCATGGTTTTGACAAGAAACGAAAGATGGAGTTCAAAGATAAATCTTAGAATAATGTTTAAAAGAAGATTAATTTTTTTTCTGCTCAATGTGTAGAAAGAAGAATAGTGGAGATTGTATTGAAGGGGATAGAAAATGTTTTAAGTGTGGAAATGAAGGTCATTGAGCAGCTGAGTGTCGAAGTAATGGAAAAAGGGTTTCTAATGATGTGAATAAAGAAAAGACTGCAGAGAATGCACCACCAACAATTCAATGCTTCAAGTGCAAGGAAATGTGGAATTATGATAATCAATGACCTAATCCAAGGGTTAATGATGATCAACGTGTGCAACTTCTTAAGGAAATGGACAAAGGGAAGTCACATGTGATCACTATTAGAAATGTTGAGTATGACAACAATGTGGTCGAATGACTATGTGTTTATGTAATTGGATTCCAAAATAATGTTGTGGAATCTCATTTATAGTATTTTGGAACATTTTAATATCTAGGTAATGGTTTATTGTGTTTTTATATAATTATATGGTACAGGTAACCATGAAGAGTGATTCAAATAATTTGGAAAGAAGATGATATGCGCATAATGAAGGGATAAGGAGAAAATTAAATTTTTGATAGTATTCATGAGCTCATGACTGATATAAGGAAAAGGTTATATCATGGTTTGAGTATATAGAATTTTGGATTTTTTAAAGCGTTATCTTTTGACAGCATTCATGTTTTCACTAAGGTGTAATGGGTATTCATTTTTCAATAGAATACATGATTCAGGTATTCACATGATTGGAATGTGACCAACAAGATATATGGGGGATAAATGATGGTATTCACGTGATTGTTATGTGACCTTTCAAGTAATCATTTTCTTTATATTATGAGCTTGGACAAAAGTATTTTGGATAAGTCAAATAACTGAAATGGATTATCTTGAACCTAAGTTAGTATTTTTTAAGGCTAGAAAATTTTCGAAATTATTGATAGAATGTTATAATAATTTAGTTTTTGAAAATGGGACAACCTGTAAGACGGGCGACAACCGGTTGCGTCAGACAAGGCTGTGGGAATCGAACACACAACTAATGTGCGACAGGCCATTATTGCCTACCACTAGCCTACAAGAAGTCCCCGGTTAGTAGAAACTGGTTTTATTATATTAATCGTTATGATATATTAAGAATAAGTCCATTATTGGAGGCATATACGTTTAATTTCATGATATATATACTTATGTATATTTGATAACTTTTGCTAAACTTTTTTTTAGACAGATGGAGTGACCCATCATTCTATCACATGATTGGCTAACAATTCACAAATGACAAATTCAACTTCATTTCTATAAGAGATGAAGTGAAAATTGTTCATGGCATGATAAATGGTGAGATTGTACCGAAATAAAGTAAGTATTTCTTCTCATTCAAATTCTTCAACTTTAGGGACATCATCTTGAGAACCAAAAATGTTGTCCTAGTGCCCTTATATCCGATTAATCATATGATACCTTATATCATCACAAATTTATGGCCTTTTGATTGTTGACTTTTTCATAGCCATGTTCCCTACCACACTACATCAGAACATCATGGTTAGGTTTCTCTTCCATATCCTTTTTTTCACCTATGTTCTCCTATGTGGAAACCTAGTGATGAGTTAATTTGGGTAATAGATATTTTTCATACTTCAATTTTTAAAATTATGTTTTAGTAATCCTTTTTACGATGTGGGTTTCTATGAAAGAAACTTTCAAGTAGTAAACCATTTATAACCCCGACGAATTTCGAGGGTGAAATTCATTTTAAGGGGGGTAGAATGTAACACCTCAAAATTTTATGAAAAATATTCTTTTTAATTTCATTGATGTCTTGTGTTGTATGCTTCACCAAAATTATATTGTGCTATACACAACACCGTATTAGCTTGTAGTATACATAACACTATTCTTGGCTCATGTTACACACAATTTCATGTTTATTTTGTGAAATTAATCTACACCACATTAAGTATAGTTTTTTTAATGTATAAAGGAAATATGTTTTGATTATGTTATACGCAACACCAAACTGAGCATTCACTATACGCATCCCTGACTTGGCTTGCATTACACGCAATCAAGACCTTCCTCGATAAATTGTGTAGTACACAATACCGAGTTTCACTAAACGTTATATTATTATAATATTATATAAACTAGCCATTATGAATAGTAATACCCACTTTTTGAAATTTTATAAATTTTATCTTTCAAAATGGACTTCATTTTTGAATTCAGAATATTGAAATTATCCTAGGGTGAATTTTTGGTATTTTTCTAAAAACATTCAATTTTTAATGAATACTGAAAACACTGGGTTACTATTTACAAACAGACTTTTTATTTAAATAATTATTTATTTTATTTAAACTTATTTTAGGTCAAAATTGATACATAATACCAATATAAGTTCAATTTCATTCATTGGAGTAATTTTATAATAATTTTAGATATATAAAAATTTAATTGAACTTTTCACCGTCTTTTACCTACCTCCTAGGAGCTTTTTGCAAACTTACATAAAACTTAAATTTACCGCTTCTGTAAGTGGAATTTAAAAACTCTGAGAGACACGGTTAATATAAATGAGTAAAATGTCGTTCAATAAGATAAAAATAAATTTTGGTGGATAGTAACTTTTTACTATTATTTAGCACGGTTAAAAGTAAATAGCGTAATTAAGGATACAAATGAAATTATTATTACACTAACACATGTCTTAATTTTATTGGATATGTTTAATTCGACCAAAAACATTCTTAGGAATAAAATATGACCATTTAGATCCACATGGATTAGATTTGTACAGTTATTATAATTTTATTTAAAGAATAATTAAAATAGTTAAAATCAATGTTTAAAAACAAAAACATTTTTAATATAGAGTTATACATAAGATAAATTAGACTATAAATATTAATTAAAAATCTAAAGAGATTTCATACATAATGGTGTTTTATTTTTAATTTTCAAAAATTAAATAAATTAATTTTTTTATGACACAATGATGATGCAGTAATTACATTATTAATGGAATATTAACATAATCTATGTTATAATTACCCAAATAAATTTAATTTTAGAGTTTATATTAATTAAACTAATTTTATAGGTTACAAAGACATGTTAGTATTGATTTAATTAACTTTTTTGAACTAATCATGCTGTTATGAATTTCACAAAAATCATGTACCAAATAGTGTCAAAATTGACATAAATTAGTTTTTAAAACAAATATTATTTTATTAATTGTTATTTTATTCCTAAAAATATAAGGTTCACCCAAATGAATTATATATGGATATATATATATTAATAATGAACCACTTGGGTTTCTTTTGGCTTGTTATAGTATGTTTATTAACCATATAGTGTAAGCAAACAAGAAGACACGGTAAAAGTTAAATTACTTAACTTAGAGTTAAATATAAATGATAAGCTTAAAATAGTAACCTAATCATATCTAAAACCTATTGGTTGAAAGGATTTAGACCCTTCCCCACATTATCTTAGAAATAAATCAGTTTTGAGCTATTCAAAACCGAATATGACTTTATTATAAAATAATATTTTATGTTTTTTCTAAGGTGACCCTCTCCTACCTTATAAAAGGGCACCACTTACCTCTTCTCTTCACACCCTTTGTAACCATGAAGCTTGGCCAAACCCTGCCCATTTCTCTTCTACAATTCCTTAGAAACATTTTGGAGGTTCTGGTCTTCTCAAAAGACCAACTCTACTTCCTTAATATAAATCTTAAAGGAGGTGTGTTGAAGAAGAGGTAATCTTTTCTTCTGATTATCTCACGTTTCTTTCTTCTTCTACTTCCTCTTATTTAGTTGATTCATTATAAATAAATAACATCAGTATTAATTATATACATATATGTTATTAGAAATATGAAACAAACCTATTTCACCTTCTATCCACCATATGGAAAACGGAATCACCACGCATGCGTACGTACAGAAAACCGTCTCCACGCCCTGGTGTAATCCGTTTTTCCACCACAACCTTACTTGGATGGGTGTAATGGTGTAAAGAATAACTATATATAATTATTATAACATAATACTAATTCTATTATATTATATCATCCACTCCAATACCATTCAATAATTATTGGAACAATATCATCGCTCATGCGTACGTACGGATTACCGTCTCCACGACGCGATGAGATTCATTTTCCATGTTAAAAATTCAAGGATGATTATAAAGTATATATAATAAGTAATCCTGAAATATATAACATAATAATTCTACTGTAATTATGTATATATATATATATATGTATTTCATCTACTTAATTACATTCAATTCAATAAGGAAAATAAAAACAGCGTTTATGCGTTCGTACGGCCTACCGTCTCCATGAACGGTGTATTTAATTTCATTCATCTATCTATTATATATATATATATATACTGAATATATATTATATATAAATCATGATTTACATTATCTAAGTAAATAAACTATGATATATTTAATAATAGTATCATGAACAACAAGTCCAAACACATACGACAAATGAAAACAATATTACCCCAAAAGTTGTTTTTACATGGAATTAACAAATGAACGGGTAATATAAATACATAAGTGAACCATATATGATATTATAACTATTATTATCATTCTGTTACATGTTAATAATATGTCTAAATTCTCTATACAAGAGTTTTGGACACATATGGAAGAAACTGAACTTAAGGTAAGGGATAATTATTCCAATCTCATTCTTATCCGAGATTGTTTATTCGTATTTATTTACTAGGGTTATCTTTATTATCCATGTCCATATGTTCTCAAAATATATTCATAAAATTTTTACTTTTCTTCCATGTATTTTTAAATTCAATTTTACTTTTTTTACATCTACCTCATCGTATGGAAGGAATCTTTATTTTTTTACCATACGAGGTAATTTTTGACTTTTCCAAAAAAAGTACGAGAAAAATATTTTCTTAACTTATACGGAATGAACATATTTTTATGGTTTCATAACTTATTATTTCCATGAAGCTTACTATATAATATTTAATGACTATTTTCAACAAAATCCTTTTCTTTTAAAATTGCATGGAATTTTCTAAAAAGAAAATGATTTTAAAGAAGAATGGATATTTTCCTTAAGAATTCATTTCATGTGTTTTTTCAAAACCATTTTCCATATAAAATGGAATTATTTCATATGTTTATGTTACAAGTATAATTTCACTATGATTTTCATGGTGTCATGTTTCCTATGATGAAATGATATCCATTTTTTGTATGGATTATGTTATGATGGGATGATGTTTACGAAACCCATTTTATACATTGGTTAATGATGAATGATTTATTTTCATGTTGTGGCACAAGTAAGAATGATTTCATTATGAGATGGGTGGGACCTATATATCCCTCCAATGGATTGGGTAAAGATTTATTTCTCATGATATAGACATGACTAGAATAGAAAGTTAATCCGGTTTAGTGATACAGGACTGCAACGAGGAGTGAACTTGATTCAGAAAGGGACTTTGTCCACTAAGATGGTCTTGCAAGCAATGCCTTGGCTACTATGGAAATCATATCAAGTGCTTAATGGTTTTCCACAATTACATGATTTCTTCCCAGGATATTTTATCAGGATTGATGTTTCATTATGAGATATTCCTTACATACTTCCAAGATTTAATCCTTTGCTCAAGATTTTGATGTTTAGATTTTATGTTCAAGTTTTTTCATTCAAATGTTTATGGATTGTTTTATGTTCCCTATGTTTACCCTTACTGAGCATTTGAGCTCACCCTTTATATGTTTTCTTTTCCCCATGATATAAAGAAAAGTTTTAGGTAATAAAACCATAGGGGAAGATATTTATGGGAGACGTTGAAGATCAATCACCATGATTAGAAGATTATGTTCTGAGTTTCTAAAGACACTAAACTATTACGGTCTTTTGGTGTCTGTTTTTGTTATGTATTAAGTATTCTTCAAAAGTAATGTAAATTTCGATTTATTTTATGTTTGGGGTCTCTACATTATGCACCAAACTAAACTGTGGGGGTAATTCCAACAGATATTCCACCTCTCCAACCTATTCTATTATCTCAAAAGGGCCAATGTATCTAGCAGATAACTTGCCCTGCTTCCCAAAATGACAATGTCCAAGCCTTGTAGAGATCCTTAAGAAGACATGATCACCCACAATGAACCAAAATAGTCTTCGACGGTGATCTGCATATGATTTAGGATGACTCTGAGCTGTCTCCATCCTCTTTCTAATCCACTGGATCTTCATTGTTGTTTCTGGGACGAGGTTTTGTTCGACTAGTGAAGTTTCACCAGTTTCCACCTAGTATGGTGGAAAATGACAATGACACCCATATAATGCATCAAATGGATCCATGCGTATAGAGTCTTGATAGCTTATATTTTATGATAACTCCACTAAGGGTATATGCCTCTCCCATGGGCCACTAAAATCCATTACAAAAGACCGCAACATGTCTTCCAACATTTGTATCATTTGATCGGATTGCCCATCCGTCTGGGGGTGATATGATGTTCTCATAGTCAACTGAGTTTTGAGAGATTGCTGTAATGATTTCCAAAAACGAGATGTGGACCTCAGATCCCTATCTGAGACTATATACACTAGTTTACCATTCCTCTTTACTACTTCACAGATATAGATTTTTGAAAGATCTTCCACCGTTTGAGTTTCAAAAATGGGGATGAAATGGGATGACTTGGTTAGAAGATCCACTATCACCGAAATGACATCATGTTTACGGACCATTTTTGGAAGACCTATACCAAAATACATTCCTATCTCATCCCATTTCCACACTATGATGGGTAATAATTGTAACATGCCAGTTTTTCTCTGATGCTCAGCATTAACGTGAAAACAAGTTAAGAACCGTGAGATAAACTCGGTCACCTTCCTTTTTATATTGCTCCACCAAAACTGCGCCATGAATGCCTTACAAATTTTTTGTGTTCCTGGATGTACAACCCATCTGAATGGTGGTAAGCATGAAGGAGTTTTTACTGAAAAACCATAAATACAACCATCTGATCTCTGAAACACGAAACTGAACCCCCATCAAGTATCCTACCATCAATGGTCTCCCCACCATTGTGTTTTGAACTTAAAACTAGAACTTCTGCGTTAGATGTTTGTGATTATGTGATCAAATTTACTAAATAAGGAACAGGTGTGGTTGAAAATAAAACATCAAAATTACCTTGGTCTTCACATTCCACATGAATGTCTGTTAAGATCGACATCAAATTCCATTCATTTGAAGCTTCTTTAGAAAACTGAGCATATGACTATCTACTAAATGCATCCTCCACTGAATTCCCTTTTCCTGGTGTGCACATTAAGTCAATGTTAAACATCTGGAGATTCTCCATCCATCTATTTTGCCTGAGATTCAAATATCGCTGTGATAAAATGTGTTTCAATCTTTTTTTATCCGCAAAAACAGTAAATTTCTCACCAATGAGAAAAGTTCTCCATGTTTTCAAAGCATGGACGACAACAGCTAACTCCAAATCATGTGTTGGGTAATTTTTCTCATGCACCCTCAACTACCATGTACCATAAACAACCACATGATATCTTTTCACGAGAACACAACCCAAACCTGCTCTTGAAGCATCATAATACACCACATACCCCTGTCCTGATTCTGGAAAGATCAAGATATGTGCCGATATAAGCCGATATTTCAGTTCCTGAAAGGATTTCTGACATTCTTCCATCCATTGGAAGAGAGAATTCATCTTAGTTAGGGCTGTCATTGGTGAAGCTAGTCATGAGAAATCATTCAAAAAGCGTCGGTAGTAACCAGCTAGACCAAGAAAACTGTCTATCTCGAACACACTCCTTGGTGGTTTCCAAGAGATAACAACTTCTATATTTTCAGGATCAACAGAAACACCTTTCATAGAAATGTCATAGCCAAGGAAACGTACATCCAGTATCAATAAATCACACATTGATAATTTTTCATACAAACAATGATCCCTCATGATTTGCACTATTTCCAGGTGCACCTCATGATCAACCCTTATTTTTTATACACGAAGATATCATCGACAAACACCACAACAAAAGAGTACAGATATTTCTGAAATATCTGATTCATTAAAGCCTCAAAGATAGCTGTTGCATTCATTATACCAAAAGGCATAACTACATATTTTTAGTGGCCATATCTGCTTCGGAATGCTATCTTTGGAATATCCTCCTTCCGAACTCGAAATTGGGGATATCCTGATCTCTAGTAAATCATGGAGAACCACTGTGCAATCATTAACTGATCAAACATATCATCAATGTGTGGAAGTGGATATCTATTCTTTATCATAACTTGGTTATGGTTATGATAATCAACACACATCCAAAGAGTTCCATCTACCTTCTTCACAAACAACACCAGTGATGCCCATGAAAAAGTACTTGGTCAAATGAACCCCTTTCTTTACAGCTCCTCTAACCGCACTTTCATTTCCCATAACTCTATTTGTGCCATCCTATAAGACTGAAGGGAAGTAGGACTGGTCCCCGAAAGGAGAATAATCATAAACTATACTTCCCATAGAGGTGGTAACCCTAAGATGTTATTGGGAAAGACATCTGGGAACTGATCCACAAGAGCTGGAAAACTATTTTCCTCAATCTCTTATATTGATGAAAAAGTCAATGCTGCCAATTGGTAAGAGATCGTTCCCACCACTGTTTCCAACAAGCTCTTTGCACCTTTCTTTTCTATTCTCTTTCCTATGAAGAGATGGTTGATTTCATCCTCATTCGTGAAACAAAACTTTCTCCTATAACAGTCGATGTGAGCCTTAAACATTACCATCCAATCCATACATAGGATTACGTAATATACATCCATGTCCAACATTGAGAAGTACCATTTTAACTCATCTCCATCAATAGTTATAGCACATACTCTACACACAATGTCTTGACATTCTCTTTCCCCATATCCACAACATGAAAATCTTGGACAGTACTCTGAACCAGCTCTTGGTTCAAACGTGGTTCTAATGAAACCACATTCTCTTCAGCCTCTTCTGGTTGGTTCCGAAAACATCTACCGGGTGCCATTTTCTAAATCGACAACAATCTCCGTCAATATCACTCTCTAAAAACTGATGGCTTTGCATTTCAAAGTCTATCAAATCATCTAGCACAACTTTGTTTTCAAAACAACCATTTTCGCATGTTGAAACCTTTTTTAAAACATTCCTCATGCCTTTTGAATGTCAAACGATTTTTAAAATACTCCAAATACCCTGTTTTCAAAAACATCTACTTGAAAACAATTTCTACATTTTTTAAAAATTCACACCTTTCACAAAATCTTTACTCATTCCTCCAAATGAGATATGAAATCCGAGGGGAAATCATTCCTCTAAAATGTATGTCATTCTCATCTCATTGGCTAAACCAATGACAATGAGATTTCCCATCATTCTTGAAGTGCATCAAAAACATGTATGTACCCAACACCCTCATAACTTGATGTTCAACATAAACAGGTCAGCTATGTACTTTTATGTTATACATATTATGTTCCGAAAATCCTACACATGTCTACAATTTCGACCCATGTAATAGAAAAGAATGAATTTCAACTCCTAGACCGTGAACGTCGATGACTACTTATTCGGCAAGGATCGAACAAGATGATACCATTTGTAATGACCAGCCAATTCTCATTGGCATGAGAGTACAACGAATCATTACTACGCCTTAATAGATATCCCTAAGATGCCAAAGGCTGTAAATAAATGATGAAGGGTTTCAAATATAAGTTGGCAGATGATTTACCATTTATGAAATAACCCATAAACCAATACATCATGACCAACCATTCACTATATGATGCATGAACAAATGAAATACCACTAAACATCTTCACTATGTCAAACCACATCAAGTACACAATAGCGGAAGACTAAACTAAGAATCAATGTACATAGCAGATGAATAACTCAAGACTCTCAAAAGACACCACGACTCCGTGATGCACAAGCTCCATGCCCCACAACATCTCCCAAGCATCACCACGAGCCACTAGAAATAAGATGCTTTACCTTTACGTGATTCCCGAAATTTGACATCTGCAAAAGCACCAACATGCCAAAGCAGAGGTGGGTATAAAATTCAGTAGGTTTCCCCAATTATTTCCCTAATAATTCCACTAGGATATAATAGGTTTCCACATTTATATAAAAGTAGTTTATATTAAGATTTTACTCAAAAGCAGTTTATAACTAAATATAAATAGGTTTCCAACCCCATTCATAACCAGAAGAATTCCAAGAGAAATTGAAACCAATTTTCAAGCAAGTTATTTTTCCTGGAAAATAACCAATCAAGATTCAGAACCAGTTCACAGAAATCCCCTTTTTGGAATACCCAACCAATTCACAAACTCATGAAACCAACCATGCATGCTACATGGAAGATGGGTGATTCCCTAACCCTTATCCATCCCAACAATGATTGGGGATACTTATTACCCTTACCTATCCCAAATGAACATGAATTCTTGACGATCGAGAGCCCTAACCCTTATCCATATCAACACCGATGGGGGAGACCCCTAACCCTTACCCGTCTCGAATGCAATATGAATATTTTACGGGGGAGAGCCCTACCCTTATCAATCCCAAAACTAATGGGGGAGACTCCTAACCTTTGTCCATTCTTAATGAAATATGAACACACACCACACCTTCCCATAAATCCTGTCAAAACACCCTTTAAATAAAAACAATTTTTTATTGAAAACCATTTCCATCAAAACCATTTCAAAGAAAACCCATTTCAATTCGAAACCATTTCAATAAAACTCCATTTTTATTGAAAACAAATTCCATCAAAGTCATATCAATCTCAAACCATTTCCATAAAACACCTTTTTATTGAAAACTCATTTTTCATCAAACCATTTACAATTTCAAAAAATACATACATTAAAATCAACATTTTGAATTCAAGAAGCCAAATCACTTTTCACAATAATTCACCATGATTTCACAATTTCACTAAAACCATAAATCATCAATAAAAAAGATTTATTCTATGCTTTTCACAATCAATACCACACCATAAACCCAATTTGAAAGCATTCACATTAGTTCTACTCAGTGGAGTCAAGAAAGAATCACCCTACCTTTAGGGTTTTGATGGAAACCACAACAAACGATGAACACTCAAGAAAACTGGGTTGATTCTTCAAAAATCTGCCTTATATCTCTTCTCCTAGGAAGATGAAGTCCAAATCTCATCATATTTTTCATCCACACACTTATATCTAACCATAACGGGTGTAGATCTTTGAAACTGAAAAAGAGGAGAAGTAGATCTAAGTAGATCTAAGAAACTGATCAAGAACAAAGAAGAACGATCACATACCTCAATAATCTGGCTTCGATTCGCCAAGAGAAGCCTTTAGATCACCTCCAGAACAATGTGAGAACCTTCTTTGACCTTAAGAGAAAACAAATCCCAAGTTAGGGACTCTTAAGAGAAAAAACGAGGCAAATAGAGGAAAAACGCGTGAGATCAACCTTTATTGGATCTGGTTTAAGTGGTCGCAAGGTTTTCCCGCACGGTTAGGAAAACCGTGTGCTAACAGTGCGTTAGCCACTACCTCGGCTGACACTCCATGCATAATTTTTCTGCATGGTATGACAAACTGTGTGCCGCCCATGCGGACGCTACAGCCTCCAAAACCAACTATCCATGGTTTGGCCGCACGGTTTAGACAACCCGTGCACGTCACATGCGACTTCCAATTTGTCTCAAAACATCATTTAAAGTTCTCCCGACTCTCCCATTCATCACCCTTACTTTAAATCCATTGAAAGCATCAAGAAAGGGTTACATACCAGAAACCGGGGGTACTACACATTATATCAAGGACATAAATAGAAATGGGTTTTATAATGATAATTTCACAACCCAATAATTGAAATGGGTATTGTAAACATTTCACCATATCATAACATACGTAAAAGTGATAGGTTTCATAATAATTTACCCATAGAATAACTTGTTGAAGGAAGAAGGTTTCATAATTATTTATCATTGTATAACCAATTAAATATAAATGGGTTTCTTAAAAAACATGTTATAAAATTCATAAAACATTTATAGAAATAATAATATTAGTGTCCTTGAGTCATAGATAATGTAAATCCTAAACTATACAAAAAATTCCTATTATATGTGAAGGGATTTTAAAATATAATTTGGATCAATTCTTAAGGAAAATATGCTTTATTTGAAAATTAATTACTAAACATAAAACATATTCAAAATTAGTTTATTTCAAAACAACTTTTAATTCTTATGTTGTAATCTTTAAAAATAAATTAAAACATTTCATGAGAAAAATATCCTTTCTCCTTTGAAAACAAATTTATAAAAAATTAAACATTTTGAAAACATACATTTTTATTAAAAATAACCTTTAACACATATAAACAAATCATGAATGCATTTTTAAAACCTTTTATTCGAAAAACTCTTAGAAAACATATAATGTATTCTTGAAACCTTTTTGAAATTTATTTATTTTAATATAACATTTAAAACATATAAATGAATCTTGAAAACATTTTGAAAACCTTTTAATTGAAAAAATTATTGAAAACATATGAAGAAATATTTGAAAACAACATAAAAAAATTTTGAGGCATTAAATTTTTATAATATTATTTCAAGAAATAATAATTTATGAACTTGTTTTTAGAAAACAACATTATCTAAGAAAACTTATTTCCAACCGAAGACAAAAATAAGGTCATGCATTCTGGAACAATATTTATTAATTATATTAAGTACCATATATTATAAAAATTTTATAATTAAATTGTGATGTGATGAATAAATAGTGGAGAATAAAATTAAATATATTTCATTACATATGGGTCTTATGGTTTAATCAATGTAACCATAATAATAAAACATTATATTAAATGATGAGGCTGTAGAAATAAATAGTTACATGTTTGGTAAAATTTAATTATGGTCCACATAGAAGAATAAAATTATGAAATTATGAAAATATCAAAAAAATAACAATATTAATTATAGATAATTTCCATGAAAATATTATACACCGTGTAAAAGAATATAGGTTCAAAACATTCAGTGTTTCTCAAAGAAGGAAAAACGTGACAAAATTAAAATGTTGATTATGTAAAATTGGAACTATAAACACCATGAGATAAGGATAATATAATGAATATGTAAATATAAATTACTATTATTATAATTATCATAAAATATATTCATGGTATGTATATACACTATAAATATTAAATTAGTGTTCAATTTTTCATAAATCATGTATAAGTAAATCTAAGACAAGAATTCTCTTTACTAGTTCAGTAACTATTGAATCGTGTGATCCTTGAGAGAATTACATTAATTGAAAAATTTATTATAATTAAATAATTTTTAATAAATATTTAATATCTAATTAGTCAGTATGTATAGCAAACAATAATAATTAGTAGTGAATATAGCATATTTCTCATGGAAATAAAACTAAGATGAGAAAACCATTTCCTCAAGTCTTGACATTATTATTACATGATAAGACCTCATATATAATAATTATGTTTTTATTATAAATCAAAAAAATAACCATATTCTTATATATCATACCAAATATTATTTTATTATGAAATTATGTTACCCGTTTATTGACAATTTCTTGTTAATGTTACATTTCATAAAATAATCTTTGTGTTTTTCTTATATTTTGGATATGTTTTTCCTGATCATATGAAATAGATAAAGAATTGATATTTATATAATTTAAAACATGATATAAATATCTTATATAATAATTATACAATAATTTATATAAATATATAAAATATTTATATATGAAATGGAATACATTGTTCATGGAGACGATAGGTTGTATGTATGCATGAATGCCATTTCAAATTTCATGTCATATTGAAAGAATGAAGTAAATAAATTATATGTATATATACAAATATTATAATTTTAGTATAAATATTATGTAATATATAATATATATTTACTAAATTAATCCTTAATATATTCTATGTAAAGTGTGAACATTTCAAATCCCTTTGAGGAGGCAGTAGTCAACACAACCATAAACAAATTGTCATATTCAGACAAAATATAATTATTGAAGGTAAGTGTTATATTATAATTAATGAATCATAAATAAATAATAAATATAATATATATCACATAAAAATATAATCTACACTATTATTTCCTGCATTGAATGTTTTCAATAATGAATCAACAACATCATTTTTCAAGGCAGTAGTCCGCCATACAAACGAATGATGATTGTGTATCGCATTTGATAGAGGTTTTTATGAGTGTATGTAGATACCATAATAAAAAAACATATAAATATATTTAGGATACTTATGATAATATATAATCATGGAATAAGAATATATTATGGTGTTGATAAATAGAATAAAAAACAAGGCTCTTATTGATGTATGTGGCATCTTCTTTGGCCTACTCACTTGGTTTTTCATCAATGGGCTTCCATGCAAGGATTTGTTCGCAAATGGAGGAATATAAGATGAAGGTATGTTATTTGGGAGGATATTTTTATATGTTTATTTTGATCGAAATGTCTTGAATTTCTGGATGATACGGCGGATTATGAGGACTTTTATAATGGGGGAAAAGGACATATTGGGTATTGTTTAAAATATTTTAGTGCTAACCATGTTTTACATTCCCCCCTACGAATAAAAATTGAACATTATAGATATTTATAGGTGTAATGGTTGTAACATTGTAACACCCCAAGATTTTATGGGATATATTATTTTTAATTTATTTGATGTCTTATATTATACACTACATCAATATTATCTTGTACTATTCACAGCACCATATTAGCTTGTAGTATACTCAACTTTATTCATGGCTCGTGTTACACATAATTTCAAGTTCATTTTTTGGAAATTATTCTATGCAATATTAAGTATAGATTTTGTTTAATGTATAAATAAAATAAGTTTTGATTATGTTATATGGAACACCAAATGGAGTTTTTACTACACGCATCCCTGACATGGCTTTCATTACATGCAATCGCGACCTTCGTCGATAGCTTGTGTAGTACGCAATACTGGGTTTCACTAAACAACGATATATTGTTATAATATTATTATGGAATATTAATTTTGAATAGTATTAACTACATTTTGAATTTTTGAACATTATTATTCATCTTACATATTTTCTAGAAAATGGTATGAGAAGTAAATAATTTTTTTGGGTAAAATAAGTATTTTTAAAAAAATGCAGTTTTTCCACCTTTTGATGGTGCACCCACATTAAATATATTTTTTGACATGTTTATAACTTCAATTTTACAAAATAAAAATCTTTTTTTGAATCATGATATAAAAATTTAATTTGGATAAAATTTTCATATTATTCCGATAACTTTTATATTTTAATGAATAATAAAAACACGTTATAATTTAATTAAAAACAAAATTTTCATCTCCATAATTTATATGGTTATATTATCTTTTTAATTTGTTTTAAAGTGTAATTAGAATATATTATTACCATTTAATCCAATGTGGGTCATTGGAATTAATTCCACTTTGATATTGGACATAAACAAGTGTCGATCTTTTGATAGTTATTATTTATTAAAAACAGGCTATTTGTTTTGATAACGGGAATTAATATTAAAATTAATTGATGAAACTTCAATGTTATGAATTTGTAAAAATATACATCATTTTTTATTTCAGAATATCAAATATATCTTAGGCTGAATTTTTGGTATTTTTCTGAAAAACATCAATTTACGATGAATAGTGAAACCACTTAGTGGTCATTAAAAAACTGACTCTTTCATTTAAACGAAAATTTACCTCTTCTGTGAATTGAATTTAAAAAATCCTACATAAATGGTTTTTATCAAAAAGTAAAATGTGGTTCAATGAGATGAAAATATTTTTGTGAATAGTAAATTTTGACTTTTATTTACTACGGTTAAAGGTAAATAGGGTAATTCAAGGTTAAAAGAATATTATAATAATTCAAAATTACCTTAACACATGTCCTAACATTATTGGATGAGTAGTGGCCAACCATGGACATCCTGGGGTCGATTTTGGGACCCCATTGATGTAGAGACCCGAAGCTTGACGTACATGAACAATACATTACTTTTGCGGAATACTTAATACATAACAAAAATAGACACACAAGGACTGTAATAGTTTATTTTCTTAGGAAACATGGAATGTAATCTTCTAATCATGGTGAAAGATCTTCAACATATCCCATAAATATCTTACCCCTTTTTTCTTACATAAAACCTTTCTTTATATCCTGGAGAAAAGAAAACATAAAAAGGGTGAGCTCAAATGCTCAGTAAGGGTAAGAATGGATAAAATAACACATACCATATACATTTGAACTTAAAAACATGAACATAATGTTTAAACATCAAAAGCTTGAGAAATGACATAAAACATGGAAGTACGTATGGCATAGATCATAAAGAAACATTAAGAATGATAAAATAGAATGGGAATAAAACATGTAATTCTGGCAACCATTAAGCACATGATAATATTTCCATATTACCCAAGGCATTACTGCCAAGACCATCTTAGTGGAAAAAGTCACTTTATTAATCGAGTTCACTCCTCGTTCCAGTCCTGTATTACTGAACCAGTTTAACTTTCCATTCTAGCCATGTCTATCTCGTGAGATATAAATCTTTACCCAATGCATTGGAGGGATATATAGGTCCCACCCATCTCTTAATGAAATCATTCTTACTTGTGCCACAAAATAAACATACATTATTCATAATAACCCAACGAATAAAATGGGTTTCATAAACATCATCCCATCATCACATAATGCATATAAAAGAAATGGATATCATTTCATAATAAGAAAATTGAATCCATGTAAATCATAGAGACATTATTCTTGAAACATACACATATGAAATAATGTCATCTTAGATGGAAAATGGTTTTGATAAAACACTTGAAATGAATTCTTGAGGAAAATATCCTTTCTTCTTCAAAATCAATTTCTTTTCACAAAACTTCATGCTATTTTAAAAGAAAGTGATTTTGTTGAAAATAGTTATGAAATCTTTTGAAGGATGCTTCATGCAAATAAGGCTTTATAAAATCATAAAAATACGTTCGTGTCATATAAGTTAAAAAAAACATTCTTCTCGTACTTTTGCCGGAAGAGTCAAAAAGTACCTCGTAATAGTAAGATTCCATACATACCATGTAGTAAAAGTAAAAAATGGGTAAAAAGGACTTTAAACATACATGAAAACACTTTTATAAAACATGTACATGGATGATAGAAGTAACCCCAGAAAATACTTATGAATTAGCAATCTTAGATAAAAATGAGATTTGCAAAATTATCCCTTACCTTAGGTCCAATATGCTTCGTACGTATCCAAACTGCCTGTATAATGATTTAAATAATGTCATTGAATTATTACATAATCATATTTATTGTTATTATATCATATATGGTTCACTTATGACTTTATATTACCCGTTCTTTTGTAAATTCCATGTGAAAGAGTGTTTTGGGTAAAATCTTTTCATTTATCGTCCGTGTTTTGACTTGTAATTATTCATATGATTACTTAGATCACGATTACTTAATTACAGAACATAAAACATGATTTATATATAACATATATTCATAATATACATATATATAATAGATCGATAAATGGAAAGAAATATACCGTTCATGGAGACGGTAGGCCGTACGTACGCATGAAAGCTGTTTTCGTTTCCTTATTGAATTGAATGGAATTAAGTAGATGACATAAATATATATATACATAAATCTAGTAGCATTATTATGTAATATATTATATGGTTACTTATTATATATATTTTATAATCATTCTAGAATGGTTATCATGGAGAGTAAATCTCATCGCGTCGTGGAGACGGTATTCCGTACGTACGCACAAGCGATGATATCATTCCCATGATCGTCGAATTGTATTAAAGTATATGTATAATATTACAGGATCAATATCATTTTACAATAATCATATATATTCATTACTTTCACCATTATACTCATCCAAGTAAGGTGGTGGTGGAAAATAGTTTACACCACGGCGTGGAGACGGTATTCCGTACGTACGCATGCGCGGTGATTTCATTTTCCATAGGATGGATAGATGGTGAAATATGGTTGTATCATATATATAATAACATACCAGTATATGAGTGATACTGATGTTATTACTTCATAATTAAACAAATAAATAAGAAGATGTTTAAGAAGAAATAAAATTGAAAGAATCGGTAACGGATATTACATCTTCTTTGACACGCCTCTTTGAATCCTCCTTTTAGGGTACTAAAATTGGTCTTTGAAGAAGACCAGGACCTATAAAATGTTTCTTGGGATGTTTATAAGAGAAATGGTCTGGTTTTTTCCGAGCTTAAAGGCTCAAATTGGGGTGAGTAAGAGAGGGAGGAGGTGCCCTTTTATAAGGGAGGATAAGGGCACCTTTGGTAATCTTAAAAATATTAATTTATAATAAATCTGACCCCACTTAAAAACCTCCACAAATTACTCATCTTCGAATATAATATGATATAGGGTTTTAATCGCATCAACCATTAAAATTTATACATGTTAGGAAATTATTTTAAACATTATCAACTTGATTTATCCTTAATCAATTTTATTTTATTTGTGGTAATAACATTCTAAATTTTAAATTATAACAAAGAATTACTTATTTGGTTTCAATTGTACATAATTGGATACTTTATGACATTATAGACCATATAAATTTAAAATTATAATTTTTAAATATTTTTGTGATTTTTAATCAATTTTATAATATGTTATTTTTATAAAATAACAATATTGTCAATTTTGACAATATTCATTTATATGAATTTAAATAAATTATTTACAGAAGTTATGTTCAAAATAAAAGCTTTAATAGATTCATAAAAGGCCATATGTATCTAGAAAATTAGTGGATAACATCAAATAGTTCATATAATATTTATTTTATTATTTTTAAAACCATTTATTTGGTTTATCTCTTAATAAAAGAATTACTACATCATGTTTGTATAATTATTTAATATAATTATTTGTTGCATAAAAATTAAAAATAAACTCCTATGATTAATATAAATCTATTATCTTTCCCAATAATACTTTTACTCGAATTTATCATCTTAAAATCACAATATTTAAATTGTTATATTTATTAAAATATGAAGGTGACAAGTTTGGCATCATTTAAAATAAAATTATATAAGTGTCATAATCACTTTTATAAGACTCAAAACGGTTATAAATTAGGTAATTATATGCTTATGGTATAGATATAAACAAAAAATAAGTTTTTGAGAGGTTTGTGGGCCTTTTAATGGGTATTATTATTTCAATAAAAACTATATTACTGATTTTTCACTTAATAAATAATTTCTGCATCATTAATGTATCACCATTAATGATAACTATTTAATCCCTAAAAAATCTAAATAAATTATCATGATGTAGATAATTTTATTATCTTTCTGGAGACTTTTCATGTTTGATGTTTTATGAGTCTTATCACTAAATTAATGTTATTATACTTATAAGATTTAAGAGAGTGAAATGTTGTCACTTTCTTTGGTTTTAATAATAATTAAATTATTTTCATGGTAAAAAGTCCATAAAATGAATTTAATCTGACCATTAGGTGATATTGGTCGACTTTTAGTCATCCAATATAATTTTGGCATGTTTTAGGGTAATTTTATAATATTATATTCACCCTTAATTACCCGATTTACCTTTAACTATGGTAAATAATATTTACCGTAGTTACTATTCATAATTTCCAAAAATAAAAAGTAGAATATTATCATAATTTGGACGCACTAATTCCAAATATGGAATAAATTTTTTCAAATTCAATACACAGAAGTTGCAGAAATTAAATTAAAATTAATCATGTTGTCGAATGAAAACGGATTTCTGTTTAAAACATTACAAAAGTTTTAATTGATTTAACCTACGAACTCAATGTAAAATCAATGATAATGACATAAATTATATTAAATGGTAAAAATATATTCTATTTATATATTAAACCCATTCAATATTATAATTTAACCACATAAGTTTTTACAATGAAAAAAGTGGTTTTGAATTAAAATATAGCGTGTTTTTACTATTCATTAAAATATGAAAGTTATCAGAATAATATGAAAATTTTATCCAAGGTAAAATTTTATATCCTGATTACAAATAATAATTTTATTTTTTAAAATTGATCTTATAAACATGTCAAAAACTAGATTTAATGTGGGTGCGCCATTAAAAGGCGGCAAAACTGCATTGTTTGAAAAATACTTTTTTTACGCGAAAAATTTATTTTGTTCTTATACCATGTTATAGAAAATGTGGAATATGAATAATAATGTTATAAAATTAAAAATTTAGTTAATAAAATTCATAACGGCTAGTTCATAATAATATTATATCAATATATCGTTGTTTAGTAAAACCCGGAATTGCGTACAACACACGATATCGAGGAAGGCCGTGATTGCGTGTAATGCAAGCCAAGTGAGGGTTGCGTGTTGTGAAAAATCCTTTATTGCTTTGTATAACAGAATCCAACCATATTTCATTTATACATTGAATATATATATATGTATACTCAATGTTGCGTTGAATAGCTATTATCAAAATTGTGTGTAACACGATCCAAGAATAGTGTTGCGTATACTGCAAGCTAATATGGTGTTGCGTATAGCGCAAGTTAATCTTGGTGTAGCATAAAACATAAGAAATTAATGAAATTAAAAGAATATTTTTCATAAAATCTCGGGGTGTTACATTCTACCCCCTTAAAATTAATTTCTCCCTTGAAATTTGTCGGGGTTATAAATGGGTTACTACTCAAAAGTTTGTTTAATACAAACCCACATCGTAAAAAGGAATACCAAAACTATGCATTAAAAACTAAAGTACGAAAGGTAAAGGTTACCCAAATTAACTCATCACTGGGTTTCCACGTAGGAGAACATTGGTGAATATATGGATTTGGAAGAAAAATATAACCATCAAGTTCTGATGGAGAGTGGCAGAGAACATGGCTATGAAAAATCCATCCATCACAAATACATTGATTTGTGATGATATAAGGTACCATATGATTCATCAGATATAAGGGAACTAGGACAACATTTTTGGTTGTAAAGATCATTTCCCCAATGTTGATGAAATTGGTAATAGAAGAAATACTTTCGTGATTTTGTTACAGTCTCACCGTTGTTCGTTCTTTAGAAAATTTCCACTACAACTGTTAAAGAAATGAAGCTGAATTTGTCATTCGTGAAGTGTTAGCAGCTCATGTGATAGAATGATGGGTCATTCCATCTGTCTCAAACAAAAGGTTATAAAAGTTATGAAAAATACAGAAGTCCACATATAGTGAGATTAATCATATATGGTTCCTAAAATGGACTTATACTTCATATATCAAACTGCTTAATATAATAAAACTAGTTTATACTAAACAGGGACTTCCTGTAGGCTAGTGGTAGGCGATAAAGGCCATTCGCACTTCGGTTGTGGGTTCAATTCCCATAGCCTTGTCCGACGCGATGGGTTGTCAACTGTCCTGTAGGTTTTCCTTTTTCTAAAACTACATTACTATAACATCCCATCAATAATATCAAAAAAGTTCTATCCTTAAACAATACTAACTTTTATCTAACATAATCCATTCCAATCTTAAGGCTTATCTAAAATACTTCAGTCCAAGCTCATAGTATAAAGAAAATGATTACTTGATTTTCAAATAACAATCACGTGAATGCCATTATTTATCCCCCATATATCATAATATATATCTTGTTGGTCAAATTACAAACATGTGAATACCTTAATCATGTATTCTCTTGAAAAATGAATACCCATTTAACCTTAGTGAAAACATAAATGCTGTCAAAAGTTAACTCTTTCCACATACCAAAATCCCAAAATTTCTATATAATCAAACCATAATATCACTTAGTCCTTATATCAGTCATGAGCTCATAAATAAAATTTATCATCTCATTGTCTTATTATCCCATCATTATGCACATATCATCTACTTTCCAAAAATATCTGACTAAACTTCCATGGTTACTGGTACCATTCAACATATACTTTCATATACTTTAGGAAAAACAATAGTGAAACAATCCTTAGATGATTCTTTATTCCAAAGTACAATACATTATTCTTTATAAACATACAAGCATTCCACTAACTTCTTAAACAACTGACTGAGCTTCAACACTTTTGTTCATATCATATATCATTTGCAGTATCCTCATCATCATCCACATAAATACTACTCATATGACCATGCTGATTCTATTCATGAGATTTTCCTTTAGGGTATTGGTTTGCATAATGTCCATACATTCCATATTTAAAACATCTAATCATTGTTGATGTCGTAGAAATACCATTATCATTTTCCATGGTGTTAATTGAACCTTTTCCTTTTCACTAACTGGATTTGTGTCCTTCTTTTCCACACCCAAAGCATCGTCCAGTTCCTTTGAAACAATCTCCCTGATGCCTCTTCCCACATGATTTACATGAGAGAAATTGAACTTTTTTTCCTCTATGATCATCATGAAACTCCATCTTTATCTTATTATCTAAGTCTGGAAACTTACCAATGTTGAGATTATTGATCATATTATAAGATTTATGATTAGGCATATGAATGATGTTTAGACTTCCAAATCCTGTTTCATTTGGTTGCTCATGAAGAATATCATTCCATTGTCCGTCATATCCTCCATTATCACGAATCTTCATGTTTCCAGCAATTTTCTAAAACCCAAAAAGAATAGTGTGAGAGGCAAAAATCATCCTAGGGAAAACACCATAGTAAAGGGGGAGTACCCTCAATATCTAACATCTTAGGTTAAATTCTATGATTGTTACCATAGTTCAAGGATTATATCCTATATGTATACTTACCCTTAGGGATATCCCTAGACATACCTTAGAAATATCTCTAGGGATCTAACTAATGTTTTCGCATCCTTGTTTCCAAAGGTTGACTAAAGCATTTCTCTGATACCAAATTTAGAGACCCGAAGCTTGACGTACATGAAAATTACATTACTTTTGTGGAATACTTAAAACATAACAAAAACAGACACACAAGGACCGTAATAGTTTAGTGTCCTTGGAAACATGGAACATAATCTTTTAATCGTGGTGAAAGATCTTCAACATCTCCCATAAAGATCTTCCCCGTTATTTTCTTACCTAAAACCTATCTTTATATCCTGGGGAAAATAAAACATAAAAAGGGTGAGCTCAAATGATCAGTAAGGGTAAGCATGGATAAAATAAAACATACCATATACATTTGAACTTAAAAACATGAACATAATGTTTAAACATCAAAAGCTTGAGAAATGACATAAAACAGGGAAGTAAGTATGGCATAGATCGTAAAGAAACATTAAGAATGATAAAATAGCATGGGGATAAATCATTTAATTGTGGAAACCATTAATCACATGATATGATTTCCATATTATCCAAGGCATTACTGCCAAGACCTTCTAAGTGGACAAAGTCCCATTCTGAATCGAGTTCACTCCTTGTTCCAGTCCTGTATTACTGAACTAGTTTAACATTCCATTCCGTCCATGTCTATCTCATGAGATATAAATCCTTACCCAATTAATTGGAGGGAGATATAGGTCCCACCCATATCATAATGAAATCATTCATACATGTGCCATAAAATAAACATACATTATTCATAATAACCCAACGAATAAAATGGGTTTCATAAACATCATCCCATAATCACATAATCCATATAAAAGAAATGGATATCATTTCATAATATGAAAAGTGAATCCATGTAAATCATAGAGACATTATACTTGAAACATACAAATATGAAATAATGTCATCTTAGATGGAAAATGGGTTTGATAAAACACTTGAAATGAATTCTTTAGTAAAATATCCTTTCTTCTTCAAAATCAATTTATTTTCTCAAAACGTCATGCTATTTTAAAAGAAATAGACTTTTTTTAAAATAGTCATTAAATAATTTGAAGGAAGATTCATGAAAATAAGGCTTTATAAAACCGTAAAAATCCGTTCATGCCGTATAAGTTAAAAAACCATTCTTCTCGTACTTTTGCTGGAAGAGTCAAAAAGTACCTCGTAATAGTAAGATTCCATACAAACCATGTAGTAAAAGTAAAAAATGGGTAAAAAGGACTTTAAATATACATGAAAACACTTTTATAAGACATGGACATGGATGATATAAATAAACCCAGTAAGTACTTACGAATAAGCAATCTCGGATAAAAATGAGATTTGCAAATTTATCCCTTACCTTAGGTCTGATATGCTTTATACGAATCGAAACCTCCAGTATAATGATTTAAATAATGTCATTTACTTATTACATAATCATATTAATTGTTATTATATCATATATGGTTCACTTATGACTTTATATTACCCGTTCTTTTTTGAATTCGATGTTAAAGAGTGTTTTCGGTAAAATCGTTTCATTTGTCGTCCATGTTTTGACTTGTAATTATTCATATGATTACTTAGATCATGATTAAATAATTCCAGAATATAAAAAATGATTTATATATAACATATATTCATAATATACATATATATAATAGATCGATAAATGGAATGAAATACACCGTTCATGGAGATGGTAGGCCGTACGTACGCATGAACGCTGTTTTCGTTTCCTTATTGAATTGAATAGAATTAAGTAGATGACATAAATATATATATACATAAATCTAGTAGAATTATTATTTCATATATTTTATGATTACTTATTATGTATACTTTATAATCATTCTTGAATGGTTATCATGGAGAGTGAATCTCATCGCGTCGTGGAGACGGTATTCCGTACGTACGCACGAGCGATGATATCATTCCCATGATCGTAGAATTGTATTAAAGTGTATGTATAATAGTAGAGAATCAATATCACTTTACAATAATCATATATATTAATTACTTTCACCATTATACCCACCAAAGTAAGGTGGTGGTGGAAAATAGATTACACCACGGCGTGGAGACGGTATTCCGTACCTACGCACGCGCGGTGATTTCATTTTCCATAGGATGGATAGATGGTGAAATATGGTTGTTTCATACTTATAATAACATATCAGTATATGAGTGATACTGATGTTATTACTTCATAAATAAACAACTAATGAAGACGAATTTGAAGAAGAAAGAAAATTGAAAGAATCGGTAACGGATATTACCTCTTCTTTGCCACGCCTCTTTGAATCCTTCTCTTAGGGTACTAAAATTGGTCTTTGAAGAAGAACAAGACCTCTAGGATGTTTCTAGGGAAGTTTAGAAGGTAAAAGGGCAGGGATTTTCTGAGCTTAAAGGCTCAAGTTGGTGTGAGGAAGAGAGGGAGGAGGTGCCCTTTTATAAGGGAGGAGAGGGGCACCTTTGGAAATCATAAAAATATTAATTTATAATAAATCTAACCCCACTTAAAAACCTTCAAAAATGACTCATATTCAAATATATGATAATATAGGGTTGTATTCTCATCAAACAATAAAATTTAGACATGTTAGGAAATTATTTTAAACAATATCAACTTGATTTATTCTTACTTAATCAATTTTATTTTATTTGTGGTAATAACATTATAAATTATAAATTATAACAAAAAATTACTTATTTGTTGTGAATTGTCCATAATTGGATCCTTTATAACATTTTAGACCATATAAATTTACATTTTTAATTTTTAAATATTTTTGTGATTTTTAAACAATTTTATAATATGTTATTTTTATAAAATAAAAATAGTGTCAATTTTAACACTATTCATTTATATGAATTTAAATAAAATATATATACAAAACATATGTTTGAACTAAAAACTTTAATAGATTAATAGAAGGCCATATGTATATATAAAATTATTTTATTACATTAAATAGTTCATATAATATTTATTTTAATATTTTTAAAACAATTTATTTGGTTTATCTCTAAAAAAAATAATTACTACAACATTTTTGTATAATTATTTAATATACTAATTTTGGCATAAAAATTAGAAATAAAATCATATGATGAATATAAATCTATTACCTTTCCCAATAATACTTATACTCGAATTTATCATCTTAAAATCACAATATTTAAATTGTTATATTTATTAAATTATGAAGGTGACAACATTGGCATCATTTAAAATAAATTAATATAGCTGTCATAATCACTTTTATAAGACACCAAACGGTTATATATTAGGAAATTAGTGGCTTAAAATATATATATACACTAAAAATATGTTTTGGTCTGGTTTGTGGGCCTTTTAATGGGTATTAGTATTTCAATAAAAACTATATTACTGATTTTTCACTTAATAAATAATTTCTGCATCATTAATGTATCACCATGAATGAAAATTATTTAATCCCTAAAAAATCTAAATAAATTATAATGATGTTGGTAATTTTATTAGATTTTTTTATACTATTCATGTTAGAAGTTTTATGATGTTTATCACTAAATTAAAATTATTATACTTATAATATTTAAGAGAATGACATGTTGTCACTTTCTTTGGTTTCAATAATAATTAAATTATTATCATGGTATAAAGTCCATAAAATGAATCTAATGCGACCCTTAGCTGATATGGGTCGACTTTTAGTAATCCAATAGAATTTTTTCATTTGTTATGGTAATTTTATAATTTTATATTCACCCTTAATTTCCCGATTTACCTTTAACTATGGTAAATAAAATTTACCATAGTTACTATTCATAATTCCGAAAAATAAAAAGTATCCTATTACCATAATATGGACCCACTGATTCCAAATATGGAAACCATTTTTTCAATTTTAATACACAGAAGTTTCAGAAATTAAATTAAAATTAATCCTGTTGTCGAATGAAAACGGGTTTTTGTTAAAACAATTGCAAAAGATTGAATTGATTTAAGCTACGAATTCAATGTAAAATCAATGATAATGACATAAATTATATTAAATGGTAAAAATATATTCTACATATAATTTAAAACCATTCAATATTATAATTTAACCACATAATTTATTACGATGAAAAAAGTTGTTTTTAATTAAAATATAGCGTGTTTTTACTATTCATTAAAATATGAAAGTTGTCAGAATAATATGAAAAATTTATCCAAGGTAAAATTTTATATCCTGATTATAAAGAATCATTTATTTTGTAAAATTGAACTTATAAACATTTCAAAAACTAGATTTAAAGTGGGCACGCCATCAAAAGGTGGCAAAACTGCATTTTTTGAAAAATACTTATTTTACCAGAAATTATTTTTTGTTTTTATACCATGTTCAGGAAAATGTGTAACATGAATAATAATTTTATAAAATTAATATTTTAGTTAATACTATTCATAACGGATAGTTCATAATAATATTATAATAATATATCGTTGTTTAGTAAAACCCAGTATTGCGTACAACACACGATATCGAGGAAAGTCGTGATTTCCTGTAATGCAAGCCAAGACAGGGTTGTCTGTTTTGAAAGATTCCTTAGTTGTTTCGTATAACAGAATCTGACTATATTTCATTGATACATTTAATATATATATATATATATATATATATACTCAATGTTGCGTAGAATAAGTATTATCAAAATTGTGTGTAACACGATCCAAGAATAGTGTTTCGTATACTACAAGCTAATACGGTGTTGCGTATAGCGCAAGGTAATCATGGTGTAGCATACAACACAAGACATTAATGAAATTAAAATAATATTTTTCATAAAATCTCAGGTTGTTACAATTGAGCCACTTGGTAGTGATAATGATAATTTGGATTAATTAATTAATGTAAAGGCAAAATTGACATTAACAAAAATCATTTAGTAATTAATTTTTTGAGGGGTTACAGAAATTATCCTTTCTACTATAAATATTCATTGGAAATATAGAAATATTTCCTACATTATGGTATTTGTTTTATAATTTTTAGACATCAAATAAATTAAATTATTCATGACACAATAATGATGCAGTATTCACCTCATTAATAAATGATTTAAATAAATAAGATTATAATGATTAAAATATAATCCAAAACATGTCCCATTCTGATTTTATGATTATATTTAGACCATGAGTCATCGTGTATTAATATTTAATGTTTTTTGGACCTTTTTAAACCCGAATATAAGTTTATAATAAAATAATATTTTCACACTTTCCAAAAGAGCCCCTCCTCCCCCTTATAAATGGAGAATATTTCTATCCAATTTCTCACACATCTAAAGCCATTTGGCTCATCCAACCTCTGACCAATTAATCTCTCGACATCCCTATCCTCCCCCTAGAAGCCTTATTTTAGCAGAAGGCACTTCATGAAGTCCTTTTGGTTCAAACCAGAGGAAGTTACCCAAATTAAAGGTAATTGTTTTTCTTAAATTGTTTTCTTTTATTATACTTCTCCAAACCCTAAACTATTTTTTATCATTTCTATTGTAAAAACATCAGTATCATAAATATACTAGGTTTATTTATGAGATTTATTAAAACTACACTTAAACACTCCTCCATCTAATGGATGAAGAACATAATGTTTCTGTGGATGGAAAATAACGGCTCACAAAACGATGATTGTTCGATTTTCTCCTACTGCCACTCATGGTGGCCATTATGATGGAACTGTATTTATATAAGATATATATTAAGGTTATGATTTCCTTATACTTCTTTAAATCCCAATTATATCATGCATTTATGGTTAACATAGTGGGTAAACATGATAATCTCATTTGAGGAAGTGCAGACTACCGCCCCCTCAAAGTGATGTGATTCGTTAATGCCTAATATGGTATGTATAAAGGATGGAGTTAATGATATTATATATGATATTATAAATAAATTATAAAATAACTATGTATCATTATGTTTTAATTCCATTAAATTAAGAAATAGAAATGAAAGTAGCGTTCATGCGTACGTACGGCTTACCATCTCCATGAACGGTGCATTTCAATTATTACCTCAATATGTTATGTACTGTTATAAAAAAATTTATATGATGGATATATATGATATATATGATATATAAATCACGAATATCATTCTGGATATAATGAACATTTTACCACATGAACAACAAGTAATTATAAGAAATCCATTTTTTACTCAAGTACCAAATATCAACAAAACAAAGGTTATTAACTTAAATGGTTATGTAATGTTTATAACATGGTAATAAGTTATATAAAATGAATAATAAACTTGAAAAAGGTTATTAAGAAATTATAAATTAACTTTGGTTTATTATTCAGGAGATTAAAGAACGATCGAGTCAAGTCGGACACAAGGTAAGGGAACTTCTTAACCCAATTTCCGTTCTTTGGGTTGATCGTATATTTCTTGTATATGTCATTCTTTGATTATGTGAGAAAATAATTTTTATATATTATCACATATTTATAATTTCATTATGTTACCTTATAGTGAATACACGAGCGTGATCTATTTTATTTACAAAAATAACTTTGTAAGGGATAACATTTCAAATCTCGTTTTTATCCGAGATTGTTTATTCGTATGTATTTACTGGGGTTGTTGTTATCATCCTTTACCATATTTCTAAAAAAAATTCATGTATGTTTAAATTACTTTTTACCCATTTTTTATTTTTACCACATGTTATGAAAAGAATCTTACTTTTTTTTACCACACGAGGAACTTTTCGACTTTTCTGTTAAAAGTACGAGGATAATGTTTTTTAACTTATACGGCATGAACAGTTTCTTACAGTTTCATAACGCCTTATTTCAATGAATATTACTATACAATATTTCATGATTATTTTCAACAAAATCATTTCTTTTAAAATTTAATGTCATTTTGTGAAAAGAAAATTTTTTTGAAGAAGAAAGGATATTTTCCTCAAGAATTCATTTGAAGTGTTTTGTCAAAACTATTTTTCATCTAAGATGAAATTATTTCATATGTGTATAATGTCTCTATGATTTACACGATTTCACATTTCATATAATTAAATTATATTCATTTGTTTTATATGGATTATGTTATGATGGGATGGCGTTTATAAAACCCATTTTATTCTTTGGGTTATGATGAATGATTTATGTTTATTTTTTGGAATAACTAAGAATGATTTCATTACAAGATGGGTGGGACCTATATATTCCACCAATTAATGGGGTAATGATTAATATCTTATGAGATAGATATGGATGTAACGAAAAGTTAATCCTATTCAGTGATACAGGACTGGAACGAGGAGTGAACTCGGTTTAGTAAGGGACGTTGTCTAATACGATAGTATTTGCAGCAATGACTTGGCTACTACGGAAATCATATCATGTGATTAATGTATTGCGACAATTACAAGTTTTATTTCCAAGCTATTTTAACATTATTGATGTTCGATTATGATCTATTCCTTACATACTACCATGTTTTATGTCATTGCTCATGATTTTGATGTTTAAACATTATGTTCATGTTTTTATGTTCAAATGTATATGGTTTGTTTTATTTTCTCAATGATTACCCATGCTGAGCATTTGAGATCACCTTATATATGTTTTCTTTTCCCCAAGATATAAAGAAAGGTTTTAGGTAAGAAAAAAAGGGAATATCTTTATTGGAGATGTTGAAGATCATTCACAATTATTAAGAGATTATGTTCCAAGTTTCCATTTACACTAAAATATTATGATCCTTTGGTGTCTATTTTTGTTATGTATTAAGTATTCTAAAAAAGTAATGTAATGTACATGTTCTTCATGTTTGGGACCTCTACAGTTGGTATCAGTGGAAAGGATTAGTTAAACATTGGAAACTAGGATGCGGAAACATTGGTGATATCACTAGAGATATTTCTAAGGTATGTCTAGGGATGTATCTAGGGTTAAGTATAATTATAGGTTATAGTTATAGAATTATGGTAACGATATTAGAATTAATCCTACACAATTGGATATTTAAGGTACTCCACCTTTATTATATTGTTTTCCCTAGAATGACTTTTTCCTCTCACACTATTCTTTTTGGGTTTTAGACGATGGCTGGAACCCGAAGGAACCGTGTTGATCAATGTAATGGAAAATGTAATGATTTTCCTCCTGAACAAACCAATGTTATGCGAGATAGAGTGAAAAATCTTATTTCTATACTTACATAATCTATGAATCATTCTGGACTTCCAAATGAGCAGAGAAGGGAACAATATTCTACTGATTCCTTCATGATGCAACGTCTAGCTTCTTTCAGTGGGTCTTATGATCCACTTGTTGTTGAACAATCGATCAATACCATTGAAATGATATTTTCCATACTTCATTGTGCAGAAAATGAAAAACTCATTAAGGTTATTCACCGTTTAGAAGGTGAAGCATATCAATGGTGGACTCTAATTAATAATACGAGGCCCTGAGTTGAAATTGAACCCATGGAATTGGATGAGTTCAAGAACATATTTTTGAAAAAGTACTTCCATCAAATTCTGCTAAAAATGATGGAAAAGGATTTCCTTGAAATTAAGAAAATGTATGATGAATCTTTTGGTATATACAAAGTGAATTTTACAAGGTCACAAGGTATGCATCTGTCTTTATCATCCAACATGAATGTAAGGTTGATCGATTGTTCCGTGGATTAAAACCAAGTCTTCGAAGGGCATTTGCTATAAGAGACATTAGTAGCTATGAAGATATTGGGTGTTGTGCGATCAAGGTAGAAATGGATGTTGGTGTTACAAATCCATCTCATGGTTTTGAAAAGAAACGAAAGATGGAGTTCAACGGAAATATCAGAATAATGTTGAAAAGAAGATGATTGTTTTTTTTATGCTCAATGTCTGAATGAAGAATGGTGGAGATTGTCTTAAAGGGACTAGAAAGTGTTTTAAATGTGGAAAATAAGGTCATTGAGAAGCTGAGTGTCGAAGTAATGTAAAAAGTGTTGCTAATGATGTGAATAAAGAAAAGACTGTAGAGAACGCACCACCAACACTTTAATTCTTCAAGGGAAAGGAAATGGGGCATTATTTTAATCAATGCCATAATCCAAGGGTTAATGATGATCAACGTGAGCAACCTCATAACGAAAAGGATAAAGGAAAGTGACATGCGATCAATATTTTTTATGTTGAGTATGACAATGATGTTGTGTAATGATTAAGTGTTTATGTAATGGGATTTCAAAATAGTATCATGGAATCTCATTTATGGTATCGTGGAATTTTGGAATATATATGTATTGGTTTTCAATAATTATATGGTACTAATAACCATGAAAAGAGATTGAAATATTTTTTGAATGAAGATGATAGGTGAAAAATGAAGGAATAAAGATAAAATAATATTAATGAGCTCATGACTGATATAAGGACAAAGTGATATCATGGTTTCAGTATATTGAAAATTTTCGATTTTGGTATGTGGAAAGTGTTGCCTTTTGACAGCATTCATGTTTTCACTACGGTTCTATAGTAATTCATGTTATAAGAGAATACAAGATTAAGGTATTCACATGTTTGGAATGTGATCAAGAAGATATATCTTCAGATATATGGGGGATAAATGATGGTATTCACATTCTTGGTTAATGAAATTTCGAGTAATCATTTTCTTTATACTATGAGATTGGACATATGTATTTTGGATATGTCTAAAGACTGTAATTGATTATGTCGGACATCAGATAGATTTTTTTAAGGATATAACTTTTTGATATTATTTTTAGAATGTTATAATAGTATAGTTTTAGAAAAAGGAAAACCCATAGGGTGGGCTACAACCCGTCACGTCGGAAAAGGTTGTGGGAATCGAACCCACAACCGAAGTACAACAGGCCTTTATCACCTACCACTGGCCTACAGGGAGTCCCTGGTTAGTAGAAAGTAGTTTTATTTTATTAAGCGGTATGATAGATGAAGTATAAGTCCATTTTTGGAATCATATACGATTAATCTCACAATAGATGGACTTATGTATATTTAATAACTTATGCTAACCTTTTTTTGATAGAAACCGATGGGATGACATATCATTCTATCGCCTGATCTGCTAACCCTTCATGAATGAAAAATTCATCTTCATTTTTTTAAATAGAGATGAAGTGGAAATTGTTCATGGAATGACCAAAGATGATATTACACTGAAATCATGTAAGTATTTCTCCTTATGTAATAGTTCTTCAATGTTAGGGAAATGATCTTGGAAACTAAAAATGGTGTCCTAGTACTCTCATATCTGATTAATCAGATGGTACCTTAGATCATCACAAATTTACAGCTTTGCGATTGTTTCCTTTTTCATAGCAATGTTCTCAACCACTCTCAATCAGAACATGAAGGTAAGATTTCTATTCCATATCCGTATTTTCAGCTATAAACTCCTATGTGGGAACCCAAGTGATGAGTTACATTGGGTATCCATTTTTTTAACTTTTCCTTTTATAAAATGATTATTTAGTATTCCTTTTTATGATGTGGGTTTCTATGAATGAAACTTTCAAGTAGTAACTGTTTTATAACCCCGACGAATTTCAAGGGTGAAATTCATTTTAAGGGGGTTAAATTGAGATTTTATGAGATATATTATTTTTAATTTCTTCGATGTATACTATTATACACTACACCATGATTAGTTTGTACTATACACAACACCGTATTAGCTTGTAGTATAAACAACACTATTCTTGGCTCGTGTTACACACAATTTCAAGTTCATTTTCTGGAAATTAATCTACGCAACATTAAGTATATATTTTGTTTGATTTATATATAAAATATGTTTTGATTATGTTTTAGACAACACCAAACATATTTGTCACTACACGCACCCCTGACATGGATTGCGTTACACACAATTGTGACCTTCCTCGATTGCGTGTGTAGTACACAATACTGGGTTTCACTAAACAATGGTATATTTTTATAATATTATAATGGAATAGCCGTTATTAATAGTATTAACTACATTTTTAATTTTATAACATTATTATACATCTTACATATTTTCTAGAACATGGTATGAGAAATAAATAAATTTTTCAGGTAAAATAAGTATTTTTAAAAAAATGCAGTTTTCCACCTTTTAATGGTGCACCCACTATAAATCTATTTTTTGACATTTTTTTAAGTTCAATTTGAAAAAATAAAATTATTCTTTGGAATCAGGATATAAAAATTTAATTTGGATAAATTTATCATATTATTCTGATAAATTTCATATTTTAATGAATAGTAAAAACACGCTATATTTTAATTAAATAAATCTTTTTTCATCGCAATAATTTAAATGGTTATATTATCTTTTTAATTGGTTTTAAAGTGTAAGTAGATTATATTTTTACAATTTAATCCAATGTTGTTCATTGGAATTAATTCCACTTTGAAATTGTACATAAACAAGTGTCGATCTTTTGATAGTTATTATTTCTTAAAAACATGCTATTTGTTTTGATAACGGGAGTTAATTTTAAAATTAATTAAATCCACTTCTATTTTTTGAATTTGTAACAATAAAAATCATTTTTTAATTCTGAATATCAAATATATCATAGGCTTAATTTTTGGTATTTTTCTGAAAAACATCAATTATTTATGAATAGTGAAACCACTTAGTGCTAGTTAAAAACTGACTCTTTCATTAAAATGAAATATTATCACTTTGGGGAATTGAATTTAAAAAAATACTACATACATTTTTGTTATCAAAAAGTAAAATTTGGTTCAAGAAGATGAAAATAATTTTTGGTGAATAGTAACTTTTCACTTTTATTTACTATGGTTAAAGGTAAATAGGGTAATTCAAGGTTATAAGAATATTATAATAATTCAAAATTACCTTAACACTTGTCATAACCTTATTTTATTAGTATTGGCCCACCATGGGAATCCTTGGGTTGATTTTGGGACCCCATTGAGCCACATGGTAGTGATAATGACAATTTGGATTAATTAATATAATGTAAAGACAAAATTGACATTAACAAAAATATTTTAATAATTTATTTTTATAAGGGGTTAGATAAAATATCTTATCGACTATAAATATTAAATGTAAATATAAAATTATTTCCTACATGGTGATATTTGTTCTATAATTTTTATACATCATATAAATTAAATTATTCATGACACAATAATGATGCAGTATTTACATCATTAATAAATGATTTAAATAAATAAGATTATAATATATAAAATATAATCCAAAACATTTCCAATTCTTATTGGAGTATTTTATTTAGACCACGAGTCATCTTATATTAATCTTTAATGATTTTTGGACCTTTTGAAACCAAAGATATGTTTATAATAAAATAATATTTTCACACTTTCCAAAAGAGCCCCTCCTCCCTCTTATAAAAAGAGACAATTTATATCCAATTCCTCACACCTCTCAAGCCATTTGTCTCATCCAAACTCTGCACAATTAATCTCCCTACATACATCCACTCCCCCTAAATGCCTTACCTTTTGCAGAAGGAACTTTAGGAAGACCTTTTGGTTCAAACCAATGGAAGTTACCCAAATTCAAGGTAACAGTTTCTCTTAAATTGTTATCTTTTATTCTAAATCTCAAACCCATAAAAACTTTTTAATCAATTATATTTTAACAACACCAGTATCCTCAATATATTATTATGTTGTTTTGAGAAGTATTCTAACTACACTTACACACACCTCCATCTAATATATGATGAACAAAATGTTTCTATGCATGGAAAACTAACGCCTCCCGAAAGGATGATTGTTCGATTTTCTCCTACCGCCTCTCATGGTGGCCCTTATGATGGCACTGTATTTATATATGATATATATTATGTTTATTATTTCCTTATTTTTCTTTACTTCCTAATTATATCAAGCCTTTATGGTTTCCATAGTGGGTAAATTCGATAATCACATTTTAGGAAATGCGGACTACCGCCCCTTCAATGTGATGTGATTTGTTAATGCATTATGTGGGATGTATAAAGGATGGAGTTAATGATATTATATGTTATATTATACTGGAATTATACTATACCTATGTGTAATTAGGTTTTAATTTCATTAAAATAAGAAATAGAAATGAAAGTAGTGTTCATGTGTACGTACAGCTTACCGTCTCCATGAACGGTGCATTTCATTTCTTACCTCCATATGTTATGTACTATTATAAATACATGTATATCCTAGATATATAGGATATATATTATATTTAAATATTGAATATAATTGTGTATATAATGAACCATTTTACACATTAACAACATGTAATTATAAGAAGTCCATTTTTGACTCAAGTACCAAATATCGACAAAACAAACATTATTAACAGAAATGGTTACATAATGTTTATAACATGGTAATAAGTGATATAAAAGTAATAATAAACATGAAAAATGTTCTTAATCAAGTATATATTATCTTTCGTTTAGTATTCAGGAGATTAAAGAACGATCAAGTCAAGTCATACACGAGGTAAGGGAACTTCTTAACCCAATATTCGTTCTTTGCGTTGATCTAATATTTCTTGTTTATGTCATTTTTTGATTATGTGAGAATTAAATTTTTATATCTCATAATGTATTTATACTTTATTTATGTGACCTCATAGAGAATACACATAAGTGATCTATTTTATTTACAAAAAGATATTTGTAAGGGATAACTTTTCCAATTTAGTTTTTATCTGAGATTGTATATTCATAAGTCTTTACTGGGGTTATTGTTATCATCGCTAACCATGTTTTATAAAAATGATTTCAAATGTGTGTTTAAAGTCCTTTTTACCAATTTTTGAATTTTACCACATGTTATGAAAGGAATCTTACTTTTTTTTACCATATGTGGATCTTTTCGACTTTTCCATTAAAAGTACGAGGATAATGTTTTTTTAACTTATACAGCATGAACGGAATTTTACAGTTTCATAACGCCTTAGTTAGATGAAGATTCCTGAGAAAGATTTCATGATATTTTTCAAAAAAATACTTTCTTTTAAAATTTTATGTCATTTTTTGAAAAGAAAATGATTTTTAATAAGAAAGGCTATTTTCCTCAAGAATTCATTTCAAGTGTTTTGTCAAAACTATTTTACATCTATGATGAAATTATTTCATATGTGTATAATGTCTCTATGATATACATGGTTTCAAATTTCATATGATGAAATGATACTCATTTGATTTATATGGATGGTGTTATGATGGGATGGCATTTTTGAATCCCATTTTATTCATTGGGTTATGATGAATGATTTATGTTTATTTTCCGGCACAAGTAAGAATGATTTCATTATGAGATGGGTCGGACCTATGTCCCCCACTAATGGATTGGGTAAAGATTTATATATCATGAGATAGAAATGGCTGGAACAGAATGTTAATCCAGGTCAGTGATACAAGACTGGAATGAGGAGTGATCTTGGTTCAGTAAGGGACTTCGTCCACTAAGATGGTCATGGCAGCAATGCCGTGGCTACTATGGAAATCATTTCATGTGTTTAATGTTTTTCCATAATTAAAAGTATTATATCAAAGCTATTTTATCCTGATTGATGTTCTATTATGATATATTCCATACATACTTCCATGTTTTATGTCATTTCCCAAGATTTTGATGTTTAAACATTATGTTCATGTTTTTATGTTCAAATGTATATGGTTTGTTTTATTTATTCAATGCTTACCCATACTGAGCATTTGAGCTCAAAATTTATATGTTTTATTTTCCCCAGGATATAAAGAAAGGATTCAGGTTAGAAAAAAATGGATGATCTTTATGGGAGATGTTGAAGATCTTTCACCATGATTAGAAGATTATGTTCTGAGTTTCCAAACACACTAAACTATTACGGTTCTTTGGTGTCTGTTTTTGTTATGTATTAATTATTCTGCAAAAGTAATGTAATGTCCATGTATTTCATGTTTGGGGTCTCTAAAAACATGGACATAAAATAATTCCTATAATATATTTGGTCCATTTTGACACCTTATATTCTAACTATAGTAATTAATTAAGCTCGTTTTTAAAGTAAAAATGTCAAAATTATTGGAATATATTTAAATCCAATTTCAATGTGAAAATGGTTCCAATGGAAAAAATTGGACAAATTTATTTATTTATTATCTATTTATAATTTAAAACAATATTAATATATAACTTAACTATATTAATTTATTAGACAAAAAAGCAGTTTTGAATTAAAATTCTGTGATTTTCACTATTCATCAGAATATGAATCTGCTCAAAATAAATACCAAAAATCTACCAAAATTACATCTGATATTTCAATTTCATAAATGATTTTCATTTTATAAAATAAAAAAATATCAATATTTTAAAAAATATATTTAATATATGAACTCTAGTAAAAAAAAGTAATATTACGTTTTATAAAAATACATAATTTTTATTTTTAAAATTAGTTTTATTGTTAACTTATAAATATAAAATCTATTGGATTAGTAGGAAAAAAATTATTATATTTATAATATATTATGTTTTTTTAAAAAAAATAGAAATATTAGTTTTTTTATCAATTTATTATGATTAAATTGTGTTTGTACATAAACAAATGGTTTTCATAGAATATGATTTTTTTATTTTCCACAGTTATTAATTTTATTGATATATAATATATATTGTAATTATTTATTATATTTACATTTTTTAATCAAATTTTCACAATTGAAATAATCTTATTCCTTTATTCCATTCCAATGGATAGGCAGTAAATATAATAATATTTTAATAACAATATAAATTGTAAATTTTAGGTTTGTAAAAATATTTATTGCATGTAGCATAGGATATCAAAGGAATACGGAATTTTTTCTAACACAAGCCAAAAACAGTATTCCATGTACCACATGATAACCTATGTTTTGTGCATAGTGAAATCTCGACATGCTGTTTAATAAAAATCAATAATAACTTCGTGATTTCATATACCAAAAGGTATTTTATGTGTTCTATGAAATGAAAAATATTGAATAGTTTAAATTATTTTGAAAATTTTAATTCAAATAATCTCATGGAGGTTCCGACTAGAAAGAGATTTTATATATTATTGGAAGAATATTTCCTACTCTTATTTGTGGGAGGTTTCTAAACAAAGAAAAACTTAATAGCGGTACATTAGAAGATGTAGTTCTATGAGTTTATCAAAGGAGGAAGCTAGTTTTGATTGAAATGATATAAGAGTTATAAAGATATTTTCAAAGATGTGGTAATGTCTTGGATAATGATGATTCTATGTTGATCATTCAATATTCGTCATCTAGAAAAACTATAAACTAATTTATATGCTCTATTCCATAATGAAAATTTTAAAAATAGTAAGATAAGAATTATAAGTAAATAATAATGATTGGAAATAATAAAATTTTAATATTTAATTGTGGATAAAAATAAATTTGATTTATTTTACAAACATATTGAAGAATTCCTATGTATGGAAATTTTATTTTTTTTATAAGATAGTGGAAGGTTGTTCATACTGGTATAGACGTGAATTTACTGAATGATTTGTGATGTGATAATCCAACCAAGGATCTGAACACAGTGATTAAGGGCTCCATTAGATCATGTTTCATTGAATGGAATAAATGATTCATCAGAGTGATAATCATAATATGATGAGTATGAAGTATTTTCGTTTTTGGTCATAGTTTATCTATGGTCAATGAAGGTTCCTCATATCGTGATTTTTTACTCTACCAGAGAACCACATTAACAGGCGCTTCAAAATTTGGATAATTGATTTGACAATTCAAAAAATGTGTATTGTCTTGATGATCATTGGATGGAACGAAAATCATATGGAGGTATATTAGAAGGAAAATTTAAAGGTAAAATTTAGGATGATGTTATATACTTTATGGATTGATCTATTTAGACCATTCAAGTCCAATAATATGATTCAATACAAATAGACACTTTTGAGAGTTGTTGAAGATAATGAATATTTTATATATCCAAATGTGATTCAACATTATTATGAAGGTAAAAAAAATAATCCTATTAGAGAACATAAAAGAAAATGGATGATCTTATGGTTAGGGTGTAAATGTAATCCTTGAAATGTATTATTTTTTGTTGTATAAACAACTATAAAGAATGTGGGTACACTAAGGAATGTTGGGTGTATAACCAAATTTAATAAAAGAAATTAAATCCATTTGAAAAAACATAAATAGGTATTGGAACAATTATTGGGGAATAAAAAAAATTTCACGATGTGTATTTATATTTCGGAAATAAATATATAAAAGAATTATTATTGGATGAGAAAAATATTTTTTCAATGTGAATGCATTTATTCCAAACCTATTAAATATATTGTGCTGATTTCAATATTTATATTAATACATAAAATTTGAGTATTAATTATTCCCTATGAGTGGGACATAAGTTTCCCTAGTTTTAGATGTTAATATGATTTCCTATCAATGTTATGAATCATTTATTTAAATGAAATATAGATTAGTGATTAACCCCCAACCCACTCAGTTTTCGTTATTAATTCTTAAAAATCAGTTGGTGTCAGTGAAAAGTATTCTGATAATATATCCAAATAACTATAGAAGAAGGGGAATTTTAATTCAATGAGTAGAGTGGGTGTTACAGTATTTGATAAAATAAAATATCGTAGCAGAAAGAATTTAATTCTACCCAATCTTCTATCACCTGCTCTAGATGTTATATGTAAAATAATGATGGGATTTTGACCCTTTGATGAGTATTTATTAACATATTATGTTAAGAGAGATTTTTATGTTTGATGAAAATATCATAATTCCATGTCTATTGTTCTCAAATAGAAGTTTTATACAATGATTATGAGATTCTCAATGGATAAACAAATGTATGATTATTTTAGAAGACACAATGAAGGATATGGAAATGATAATAAAGTAGTAATTCAAAACCATATGTTCATTTTTCAATATATACTTATTTATAATGAATTATGTATTTATTAATATATTATAAGAAAAAATCATTTTTTCAGTAATATCATGATTTTTGCGAAGAACTGGTTGATTTTTAAACCATTATGATACATATGAGAAACATTCTAAATAACTTTGAATCTAATTTTTCATATTTAGATGATGGATAATAATTATGTATGGATAAAATTAAGAACATTATTATAGTATATGAGATGTGGAAAACAACAATATTTAAGAATAAATTTAATGATGAATTTTACATTATTGCATTTTTAAAATGGAAGAGCATAGTTAATGATGTTTAATGATGAATAAAGAGATTATGAGGTATAAGAAGAAGAATATAATTTCAATAAACTCATTTCACATTTTAATAATTCCTCAAAAATTATAAAAAGAAGGGAAAATATATTTTCTTTTTAAATATTGGAATTTTAATGAATTTGAAATTTATTTAGGATATTTTCATCAAAATAAGCATTAAGACACTTAGTCTGAAGAAAAAAATGGATTATATAAAACATAAGATTAAAAAACAAAATAAATGGTTTCCTATAAATAAGAAGAATTTTTTTTTGGAAAAAATACATCATTATGATTCTTCAACCAATAATGAGTTAGATTATCAACTAAATTTAAAAGCATGATTCAGAAGAAGATATGGTCAACCAGATAATGAGTATGATTGTGAAGATGTAATAAAATATGAGAGGATTCAAAAAGAATATTTGGATTATTCTCTTTAGTAAATTACCCAAATCTATATGTAAGGTAAAAACATTGATCCTTGTTAACAAGGATATAAATTTTGAGTATGTTGAGTGAATATAAATTGAAGTGATATAGAAAACATTATTCAATCTCCCAAAATGAAAATTGATAATATTAAATATTAATGATTTTTTTTATGAAACATTATCCAACAAATGAGTATACTAACATAGTATAACATTTTCATTTCAAGGAATGGATGTTTTAATGGATGATGTTGGATAAATCAAAACATATTGTAAATAATCAAAAGGAAAGATTTGGTGAAAAAATAGGAAGCATTGATTGAGACCCAGCCCAATTTTCTTACATCTAAAATATATGATTTAATGAATAGTGAGTATTTTATTAAATTATATGAGGTTAAAGGTTAATATTCTTAATATGGTGAAAATAAGGGTCCACGAAATGAGGTTGTTTCTAAATTAAAAAAAATAAAATATATTTTTTATTTTTATAAAATTTTATACTCAATTCATATGTTACCTAAGAGATCATCATCCATAAAGAAGGATTGGAATTCAAAAAAATATTATCTCCCAGAACAAAGTCACCCACAATTTTTAATAAAATAAGAAATAAAATACTTTGTTCTATAATAGCATTAGATTGAATGATCATGATTCCAAAGTCAATAAATCTATTTTAGAGTTCTTCGGCAAAAAACATACTCATGTTCGGACAACATTTGTCTACCAATAAAGAGGTTTGAATCAAGGATGATCTATAATAAGTGGTGAAGGTATATAATTTATAGAAATGTATATGATAATGAAAATAATGGGCAGATTTTTATATTTGATAAAACATTGGGTGACGTATGTGATAAGGGTAAAATTGATTAAAATTAAAGGGAGTTTAAGAAATATGAGGAGGGAACAAAAGTGTGCTTATTTATATGGCTAAATCAAATAGTCAGAGCTTGATAGATGAGGGGAAAATGTTTTCTGAAAAAACCTTTGGAAATATTATTAATATAATTTCAATAACATGAATAATAAAATTCCAACATATGGTTGTTGGAATAAAAAACCATTGAAAATGATGTTGGATAAATGGGAATGTCCCTAATATTGGTATATGTATATTACTTGACCATAATGAAATCATGAATAGGATACTACAAAGTAAATTTAATGATTATTTTATGAATGCTGAAGAAATTTTTATAGAATCACATGATGATTCTACATGTGGTAAGAAACTCATTAATAAGACTATAAAGAATAATCACATAAGGAAAAGAAAAAACCATAAGAAATATAAATTGAATAATAAGAATAATAAGAAATTAATCAAAGAATAATCTCTTTAATTATTTTTCTTCTAAATAATATGTTTATCTATCCTTATTCTTTATATACAATCTAATTTATTTTCTCATTTTGGGAATGGTAGAATAATTATGGAAGATGATGAGTGATGTAATGGTTTAATTTCATTAATAAAAGTATACAATGGAACATTGTTATCTTCATGATGAGGAATAGTTTGTTTCCATTAATGAGTAGAAAAACCAAAGATGAGTTATGAGTATAAAAAGTTTCGTTAATAAACAAGTAATATACAAAAGATTTTATATTAGAAGAATTGTGTTTTTACATAATGAATGAATTGAAATGTTTGTTAAAAAACATTATAATTTATATCTTAACATATATAATTATATTTTATTTGATATAAATTTGTTGTAATGAACATGAGTAATATATTACATAAATGATTTTATTTGGAAATAGTTGACAAAATTCACTATACACTATTGGCTTATAGACCATGTTCTCCCAAGTTGGATTAGAGTTGTTTAGTTGAAGGAATAAATTTTAATGAACTAGTGTGATACATTTTTTATCTTGTTAATAATTTTCAAATTTCATATATGATATTAATGTTACAATTTTCATTTGAAGGTTAATATGGAGAAAAATAACCTAGGCAGATCAAGAATTAAATACCATAGTTCATAACAACTATGATGATTCTTAATATATTATAAGGATATGGACAAGAGACTAAAATGGGGAGATTTTTTTTTCAATAGTGAGATTGTATACATTTTTTGTTAATATTTAAATATTTTATTATAAATAATCAAACTTTATAATGATAAAAAATTATGACAGAATATATGGTAGAATAATTTTTTATTATGCTTGTGAATTACTCCCCATAATGGGATGAATATTTTATCTAAAATAGGAGATGATGTTCTTTCAATATTCTAGTTCCTAAGATCATGAAAAAAATTCATCATAATATATGTGTTTTCTTGATATTTGAGAAATTTATAGAAGAAGAATGGGGGGTTCAACAAAATGACAGGGGAGATAATGATAAATTTACCGTACAATGTTCAAGATAGAGTTATATTATAAACATTTTGTATAAAGTTAATATTGTTTTAAAATTAATAGAATAATGTCATTGGAAAAATATATGCAATGGGAACAAGTAATTATGTATTTAGTTTTCCTAATGATGTTTATATATTTCTATATATAATGTTATATATATGAATTTAAGGCCTTACCAAGATTGAAATTATTATTATTTGATGAATAACGATTATATATATAAGAAGGAATGGTTTTGATAAGTCAATGGTACGTTATTAAGATACATTAGATGAAGAATCAAATAATAAGAGTTCAGTACAAAAAGTATTTTAACACTATGCTATAAACTCTGGGATGATCATGTAGAGAACCTATTTGACAATTCTGGGATGTTAAAATTGTTAATCTACCATCATTTAGGTACCTGGAAAATACAATGGATGTATAATTGTGATGTCATTATATAGAGAAATCCGAATGTTCTCTGGAAGAGAAGTATGTAAAATGTATTCAATGAAATTGAGTGGAATCAGACATACAAATATTACAATGGGACTTGAATTATCAGATGGATTTTAATTAATCAGTGGTTTTATGTGAGTATAACAAATGGTAGAGTTTCGTAATGATGTACGAAATAGATATTTGATATTTCATCAGAAAAATATTTGATGAGACTATTGGATGGAGTCGACGATGGCTCCCCAGTCCCCATGTATACCATTTCACCTTGTGTTTGAGTTTCTTCCAAGCACCTCATATCCCTCCATCTTATCTTTACCTTCATGGTGTGTGGATCACATCCATTATCTCCTCTTTTTCAAACACTCACCCCCTTATTTTCCACATGTTGTAGTTCATCTCCTTCATTGGTTTCTTCGTTCGTCCTGATTGGAGAGCTGTGTTTTGTTGCTTCTTCACATGCCTCACCTTTTGTGACCTTCTTCTTTTTTATTGAATAATTTTGAATAAACCCCATGATGATTTAACTTGAGGTAAATCTGGTGATTTGGGATTGTTGATGGAATTAGGTTTGGTTCTTTTTCCCTATATAGATCGCGCTCCCCCATTCATTATTGATATATTTTTTGTGGTTCTCTTCTATTATATGGCTATCGATTTCATGTTATCATAGATTCTATTTTCTTGTTCCATGACAAACATTTTTTGGTTTTTGATTTGGTGGATTCTTTTGATTTCAGTTCAATTTTGAATTGTCTAGTTACTATATTTGTTCAGGGTCTCATTATGTTGGGGGTAATGATTTCCGGATTTTTGGTTATGCATTATCTTTTCCTGGTAGGGGTTGTGGTTCATTGGACATTCACTTGATGGTGGTTCCGAAATATTGGAGATGATGGTGTTTCAACGGTTATGATTATGGATATTGTGTACCGGTTCTTGATGGCAATCAGAATCTTTTAGTGGTGGCATTCTAGTGTGTGTTCATTTCTGTGATTTTTTTGGGTGATGGTGGTTTTAGCAAGGTGGTAGACATATCTCACTAATTTATGTTTAATATATTTGTTTTGGTTCCATGATAGATGTTCAATAACAATGATGTAGTGATATAGCCTCAGGAAGGCATCCCGAGGAATTGATGTCTTCTTTCTTTGACACATGTACTACTACATTTTGAAATTTGAATTCATGGGGTTGCTGGAATGTAGTGCTCATGTTTTTTTGTTTGAATTTTGAATTGGGTGATTTGATAATTGTGAGGATCTCACACATACATAAATTTAATTATTTGAAGATATAGAAATATTAATATTATTAAATAAATGTTCCCTAATAAATGGAATCCTATTAGAGGTCGATTTTGATGGTCTTTGATTCTATCCAATGAATAATGTTGTTATCATTTTACTAGATAATTGAGTAATGATAAGATTTATAAATAGATTGTACTGTCAATAATAATGAAAATGTTGAGAATATTGTTAATTATTAATTACACAATGATGTTAAGGAACCCCATGGATGTTTGATGATGTATCATATGAACCACTATGTCTATGAATCATTCTAGTTAAATAAAAATGAGTATAACTAATAAAAATTCAATATTTTATATTTTGTGGATACACATTTGAGTTTAAATAAATACTACTGGAATCATTTCAGTATAAATAGGGTGTTGGAATAGTACGAGATATTGAAATATAATTCATATAAAAGGAGAATAAGAAGTATTGAATTATTTGTGTTGTGGGAATACAAATAGGATTCTGAATAAAACGAATATGAGCTATATCTGATCGAGAACCATTGAATGGAGTAGAAGGAGCGTTAGAATAAAAATCCCCTAATGAAGAGGAATTAGTGTATGGGGTACCTATCAGAGTAACTTCCTGGTTGAATAAGGTTAATCTGACAGATATTTCAAAATTATGTAGAGATGAATCATTTTGTGATCAACATAAGGAGATGTATTAAATATAGATCACTGGACTGAACCGCTGATCATTGAGGAGTATCAGACAAAGACAAATTAGACTATGACCCATTAGATATAATTCGTACAAGAAGGGGGTCAAAGGGATCATATTTTCTAAAATAAAATTCTAGACAATGTTTTGGAATTTTTTTATTGAGTAATCATGGTCATTAACGGTCGTGAAGAAGTTTTAAATGAAAAAACACTTATTTTTTTGACGATCTTGATGATTTCAAATCGGAAAAGGATGATCCTACCCTCATGTGGATAAAGAAGTAATCATTATATTGTCGATAAAAAAATACAAGGATGATATTATATCTACTATAAATAATATTTTATTGAAAATTATTTTTTCATGGTGGTTTAACTAACTGTGAAGAAAGTAGAAACAAGAAAGACATGTAGGGGTAAAACAAACTATTGTAGATGAATTAATTATTGGCGGTAATAATTAGGGTCAGATGGAGTACTGATTATGGGTGTGAGTAAAAAGTTCATTCAAGTTACATTTAATTTGTGAATGAAGTATGTGAAAGAATAAATGTTTGGGAGGATAATGAACATTGAATAGAGTGTGTTTTTATATCGATCCTTGCAAATATCATGGGTTTATCTCTATCTTGATATTGTAATAAACGAAGTGTGGTTGATATATCTATTATGTTTATATCAAAACCCTTAATGATTCCAAATTTTATTAATGATTCATTTCTTTATAAGAAATATTCATTTAAAAGAAATTTTTATTAATGATTCATCCCTCCCCATGTTAGTAATCCTACATTGATCATGAAGCAGCAATTACTAATAAAACTATTTACATTATTACTTAATTGAAATTCCCTAAAAAATTTAGGATAATAAGTTTCATTTACATTTTATTTTCCCTTGAATTATTTTTTATTTGTTAACATTGAAAATTTCAATGTAAAACAAATACCATAATCTTAATAGTCACTATTTCACTTTATAATATATTATTATGATATACTAATTCCATTTGGGTTTAGTAAATAACTATTAGTTCATGTCAACCAAGAAATTTATTAAATAGGATTTTTAATCCATATATTATATGGTATTCAATGTGTTTGAATGGTTCCACTTAAGAAACGATTTTATTTAATAAAATAAGACATTTACAGTTTTTGACATCATATATCTCATATTTTGGTACACATATTAATAAACACTATTTTGATCGATAAATAAAATAGATCCTTTCCTCATAGAGTTTGAATCATCATAAACAGTGTGTGTGGCCTCAATATTTATTACCATATAGGATAAATAAGATAAAAATACACTTTCATTATATATATCCATCTGATCATGAATATATTCCATTTAATTCAAATTCTTGATTCAACAATACTCTACATTATATAATAAATGTTAAAAACTGTCTTTATAAATTCATAATTTAAATACTTCAATATATAAAAAAGTATTGAATTATAAATTTTGTATAATTTATACATCTAAAGAGAATGAATTGATTTCTATAGCAATGATACATGATATGGATATTCTATGTATTTTCTCAAAACAATTTAGATATTTCCGACAAATCTTTCATAAGGAACCATTAGCCTTCTTTTAGGAATCCATTTTATGGTTATAATAACCTAAAATCACATCATGAATTGTAATTATAAAACATTCCAACTATCATTTCTTCTCAATTTTTAAACATTTATCCACATATACTTTTGACATATAATCTAGTCCATAAAAACATTTGTCCTAGATCAACATTCCTAAAAAATTTGAAAATGTTTTTTGTAAATTTCACTAACTCATTCACATTGTCCAGGAATTTCCAATGATTACTAATTGTTGATATATATAAATAATTTTTAATTTGATATTCAAGATCACAATCATGCCATTTTTAATAATTCTTGAGTAGCTGTCATATTTAGTAGTTTCCGGAATAATCTAAAATTTAATTGATAATTTGATTAATACATTATTCTTAGTTTTCTATTTCCATTATAAATATATTAGAATAATTCCAACACATAAAATTGTTTATATATATCATATTTAAAATTTCCATAGGTTATTTTAAAATATTATAGTTCATTCTAGGAAGTTTAGAGTTTTGTTGATGGATTTCAATAAACACAACAACATTATTGAGAAAATTTAGATATGTAATGTCTGTTATGGATACTTTTTAGGATAATTATTGAGATATATAGGATATTTTACTTGTGAATTTGACATTTTCACTTCTCATATTAAAATTAGTCAATTAAAATGTCATTTTGATCAACTATATGATATTTATATCATAGATATATTTTTCATATGTACATGTAATATATATAAGAAATTTATTCTTTTATAAGATATTTAATTGCTATATATGACATTTATATTGGTCAAATTAAATTTCTTATGCATGTATAATAATTTTCTCACTAGTATTCCAATTTCATCACAAATTTGATTTGATTCCCAACAGAGGATAATTCACATTGTGAAAACCATATTGAAGGATTATAAGAAGTTGAATTGGGGGACCTCATATTGTTTTAATGTTGACTAATTAGGGTAATAGATTATTCTTCATGGAGCCACTAGGTGGAATCCAAATAAAAAATAATATAAAAAATGTTTTCATTATAAAATAATTATGGATTCATTCAATTTTTTAATATATTTGATTATGATGATGATTTATTGTCTAGAGGAACAAGGAGAAATTAAAATTGAATAAGAGAAAATAATTCATCATAAATAACAATGAAAATACAAAATCAGTCAATTACACCTCAAAAATAAATATGAGGCCAAACTATAGGAGAATCATGGTGCTTGTAAAATGCACATGGATAATTTTCTACTATTTTAGATATGATTTCTTCCTTCTTGAGTTCCTCAATGACGTATACTTCCACATTAATTTCCATTAATTTTGGAATGGAGTGGTATACCATTTTTTATTGTGGGGTGGGGGGAATATATACACTATAATTCTTGAGTCTTCATTGTTTAATAAATATAAACTAAATTCCATTAATTGATTTTTATTTTTCATCATCTATATTTTTGTATTATGAAAATAGTGTTTATATACATTCTAAAATGTTTATAGCTTTGGTTGAAAATTTATAATTTTCTCCCACATAGTGTTCCTTCATAATAAGAAATTATATTTTTAGAATTTGAGTGTGTAGATTTTAGTTCCACATAAACATAGTATGTTAGTTAAATCTAAATTTAATTGGAATGCCAATAGCTGATTGTGATTTTCCTTGGTATTTTAAGAATGGTATTAAAAAATTTACTACATAATTTTGAAGGGGGTATGACCAAGAAATAATAATTTTGAGAACAACATCTAAAATAAAATTCAACCAAATATTATTAATCAAATTTATTGGATAATCTCTCATTTATTTACTGATAATATAAGAACTATATCACCTTTAGTGTTATAATATAACAAAAAATGAAAGTCATACCCTATCCCATAACTTACTTCATCATTTCACTTTTAATCTCTACCATTTTTAATTTTATCTATACTATAAAACCAATAAATAAGAAACCATCCTTTATCCTTGGTGAAAATAGATTTTTTTAAGAACTCCTCTCTTGAGAAATCCTAATGTTCATACTGATACTACATTTTACATAGGAGAAAGTATTTCTTTTTTAATACAAAAAAGATAGGTGAGTATTACATTATATATATTTATGGGGAGTAAATGAAACAATATAACCCTTAATTGTTATAAATTTTTCATAAATAATGAATTTTTTTTATGAATATAGAATGGAAATTTCTAAAAAGGATGAGAAATATAAATATAAAAACATAGTTTGGAGTGATTATTCTTTTGTGATCAATCACTTTGAGCCAATCAACATTGTTTAAAATCTAAAATATACACTAATATATCTCATTTCACAAAAATATATGTTCACATTATTAAAAAAATCTATTTACCGAAATTACTAAATGTATTGAACTTAAAACCCATCTACATGAATTGATTTCAAATTTAGTGGATTTTTTGATGAATATTCAAATAAAAAATTAAATAAATTTATACTAGTCTACTCAAAAATAAATAAATAATGTTATACTGAGTCCTATTTCGAATGGTGAGAATTCCACTATTATCATGATGGTGTGGTAATGGAATTTTTATATAGAATACAACTATACATGTCCATAATTTGGATGATCATAAAATAATCAAATTTTATATGTTAATTCATACATAATACAATATTTAAAATTTAAAAGAGACATATGACACAATTAAATACTTTTAATAAGATTGTTATGAGTAATATGAGAGATATAAGATGTTGTATACTAGTTTCAGACATATTAATATAAATTAAACCAATTTTTTTTTATTATTTTTTGATGTCTTTATATATAAATTTAAAAAATTATTCTTTCATTGTAATGATATATCATTCATAAATAACTACTATAAGATGAAGGTGACATTGAAATAACTTCATGTTATTCTTAGCAATGTGGCATAAGATGATGATAATAGGAGAAATCCTTGGGGTAAGAACATCTAACTAATCCCCATTTCATAAATCTTGAGATGATGTTCTAAACAACTTTGTCTAAAAAATGGATTTTTGATAAATAATTGAACAGTTTGGAATATCCAAATTATGTAGTCTATATTAATCTCTTACCCATTTCACCAGACATTATGATAAATTGTGGGGCTTGTAGTTTTATGATTTATCCTTCCATCCAATATAGATTCAGAATACAAATAATGTATGAAGGGAATACTCAATATAAAATATGGATTTGTAATATATTATAAATAAGATAGAATTTTTTAAACTCAATACCAAAATCAACCATCATTATAGTAACAATACCAAAAAACATAAAATTTTAACAACCCTACAAGTAGCCTTATAAACCACTGGCCTAAAATCCACTGAATTTTAATCATAATTATTTTTCTAATTAACCAAAAGACAGTGAGAAACCTCTCGTAAAAATGTCACATGATCCTAATGTTGAGAATATTTTGAATGATGTGACGGTATTTAGAAACAACATAAACATTAATATGGATATTCTATTAAAAAAAATAGTGATGCTTCTAATAAAAACATTCTCCTATGTCTGGGTAAATTTCTACATGATTACCCCATATAAGGGGAAAAACATCATCCGAAAACCACTACCAATGTTGATTACAATACAATAATACCATAGTTGAATAATGCCTATTTTTTTAATATCAAGAATGATTATATAAAACTATCATTTAAAAGAATGAATAAATAAAACTATAATAATAGAAAATAATTCAATTTTTTATAGAATAATAAAATACTAATGAATCCCCACTAACTAAAGTAATTGTAGAATAATTATTTTTCACTATTATTCAAACAATTATGATCAAATCCAAGTAGATTCAAGAGGAATAACAATAAAAAATAGGAAAATTACATGATAGTGGAGATCAATATTTCTCTTTTTGATTTTGATAATCAATTTAGCATATATTCTATGTTCATAAATGAACAATAAACCTTATATAGGAGGCCTCATTGAATGTAATAGTGTATTTTGGGAAGAATTTTCTCTTCTTTAATTATAATATAACATCCATTAATGTGTCAATAAACAATGAAAGATTCTATTTTAGAACCATTGGATCAATTAATTAACAAGACTTTTCTGGGATTTATGTTATTATATAAATTTTATTCCTCTATTAGTTTTTCATTAATGGATTATGGGATAATTGAATCCCAAAATTGAGGAGGTACATCTTAAAAAAAATCTAATACTTTTCTATTGGATTTTTTCAATGGTGATTTAGTTGGAGTTAATGACCTAATATTCTCTAAATCATTTTATGACTTAATCATAGAAGATGATAGAGAAACCACAAAATCATCCATAATTTAACATAGTCATTTTCTAAATACATCCAAGAAAGATAATTTTTATATTAAGGAACCCACATTATGGAATTCGAAGGTGACATTTTCCACATCCACTCTTCATATTAAATGATGTTCTTGTTAGAAAGGCATTTTATTTTTTTAGATTACTACATGGAGTAATAAAATCATAATTTTTTTCATATATTCAATGACACCTTACATTTGGGGATAAATTTAATTATATAATATCCCAAAGATACTAATTTTGATTAATATTCCAAAAAGTGGATTTTCTTATTAAAATAATATTTATCATTAGATATTATTAATTGATTGGTTTATTTATATATTAATGAGGTGTATAATGTATCATAGTATGTATAGGATATCCAAGATCTGTTTGTGAGGATTTTTTTCTAATATTCCCTTTATAACAATACAGAAATATAGAATTAATACTACTTTTAACAAATTTGATGTTTGTGTACATAATGGATGAATAAATACTTCTATTGATCAAATATACTAACACAAACGAAGATCATAAATTTATTTATCAATCTAGATATAATTTTGAAGTAATATACTTGATTTAAGGTCATATTCTAGGAATTTGTCTCCAATTAAATAAGTATAATATTCTTCTTTTGGGGAATTAAAAACCTATTAGTTAGCTCTAAAGGAGGGTAAATCCCACCAGTATATATTGTTTGAATATGGGGAGTGATAATCATTTAGATTTAAACATCATCCTTCTCATTTTTATGTCACAATGGATTAACAACATTCAGATAGTACCCAAATAAACATCCCTTACCACAGTGAGGAGTGGGTAGAATTAATTGTTACCTATAAAGATATATAATTTTGTTAGATTCATTATATGTTTTCACAGTTGTTGTAACACAATGTCTCATAAGAGGGAGAAAATTGAGTTCATGAAATTATGACCACATTTAATTTCATCTACCAAAATTTTATTTATTATTTTATCAAATAAATAGTTTAAAAAAACTGAAATGATATAAAATCGAACATAGATACCTGATAATTGTTTAGGGAAAACAATCCCTTAGTTAACTCCAAAACTCTCTCTCTATGAATATAGAATTTGACTATACATTTCATTTTTTCAAAAACATCAACTGTTGAATGTTATAAATTAAAACAATTTACAAAAGGATCCATGATATTTCACAATGTACTTATGTCTTATAAGACCAATCTACATCCTTTTAAAAAATTTAATAGGTATTTTTTTCTATATAGAAAATAGAAATATGTATAAATGGTATTTAGATTTAACTCAATCCTTCATTATAAAACCACATGAATGATTTGATGTTTCTCTAGAAATTAATAAGGCTTCAATTAATATGTCATAAATATCCCTCAACTAAAGTTTTTCTATTAATCAAATCACAACATTAGTATATTTAACTTCTTTACTAAAAATAATGAAAATATAACTTTTATAGGAATACAAAGTATCATTTCCATTATTCTTTATATACATTGTAACTCAAGTGTTCCTCCATTCCAATGTGATTATTTGGAATTAAAATATATAAAAAAATAAATTATCTATTTAAGAAAAATTAAATAATCCAATGATTGGAAATATGTACTTTCATTTGAACATAAATTTATAAAATTGAAAAATCATTAATAAATTATGACTGTAACTATAGTCTTAATTATATTTAATAGAATTAAAAGAAATTGAAATATTATTTGCTAATGATTTCATTATAGAATCACTTTTATTTACAAATAATTATAATTTTAGTGATAATTTATTGATTTCATGTAATGTTAATAAAGTCATTAACATATTGAATAAAGAATTATTAAAATAATCAGATCAAATTAATACAACATTAATAGAATTTCTCTTCCAAATATGTGATTTTTTCCATGAAAACGTCAAATTATGATAGAAAAACTGAAATACATAAATACTAATTGTAATGAGTCTTTTTTCATAATAAAATAATTGACTTCAGAAGTTTTTTATATAATAATTGGAATAGTGAATATGAAACACTACTCTATAAGATAATTCATGTCCTAATTCAATTTTTTAGATTTTTTTTATAATTATAAACTATATACATACTTTTGCCTTATCAAATATCATAAATTTGTCTTTTTGTGATCATATGAAATGAATGTGCTTCATATGAAATTATAATAATCTTACAATAAATTATTTTTCCAAAACGCTTCATGTGCATGAATTTATTCTTCATTGTATTATAATTAAATAATTTGAGACATTAATATGATATTTATCATTCATAAAAATAAAAAATCAATCATGACTAGGTCTTTCTGTCTATATGATGTTTACATTTATAGAAACCTAATTTCCTAGTATCGTAAGAAAATTGGTAACTTATATAAAAAATTATCATCTTGAATGATAGTTAACCAGATAGTATAATAATTTATGTGGGGAAATTTCACCAAATATAGAAACCATAAATTAATGAAAAAATATTTAAAATTAAATGCTTCTTAAAAGATATATTAATTTCCAAAAAATTCTTATGAAAATATTATTTGGACTGAAAATATAGATCATGTGAGCATCAAAACATATTAAATATTATGTTTTATTGAAACAATGTTGTTTTTTCAAAAAAATTAATGATTTTTGTAAATCATAATTGATACTATCATTTTAATTAAAATTATTATGTGTTTACATCAAAGAAATTATATAATTCGAAATTCTTCTCTCCCACATAATTAAATTTATGTATAAAACTAGTTTTTTATTAACTACTCATAATTTTTTCAATATCAAAAATGAAGAAAATGTAATGAAATAAAAAAACATTTAATATATAACATTTAACTATATTCTATAATAATTAAAATTTATGAAATTAATAGAATTTATAATTTCCTTGGAGTAAAATAGAAAACATGTAAATGAAATATATAAGAAGAGTAATCAGAATTTTATTCAAGATAATGAAATTACAATTAAATAATAATTATTATCATATTTAATATTTTTCAATTGAATTATTTTTTGGTATAAAAATAATAATTCAATGATAGAATATTATATTCTTATTTCTTGTGGTAATGATTTGGAAAGGTAATGTGAGGTTGAGTGTTTCCATGGTTATGGATAAACATAGAAAGCCTAAAGATATCTTCAAAATGATAATTATAATATTTGGTTGGTTAATTTATAATATATATAAAATCATAAGGTTGTATTATAGGTCATTTATCCTCAAATTTATTCTAAAAATACAATATTAACTGAAAAAATATGAAATGAATTAGAATATGAGATGATGATTCTTCCTTCTGAATTTTTTCCACCATTTCATCACTCATCCATTCAATGAAGGTATAATGGGAAAATAAATTCTTAATCCTTTCAATCATATCTAGAAAGAATAATAAGATTATCCACTATATGAATCCTCTTTATATCCTCAAACAAAGGACTACCACACTTTTACATTCCTATTATAGGAGCATCTAAATAGAAATATAATATGGAAAAGAAACCATTCCTAATCTCATATAAAAAGTATTATTTAATTTTATAGAAATAAAACATGAAGACTTTGCAGCTATATTTAATGTAATTGATTAACACAAAGAATCCATTATATATGAACAAAAATTTATATAATTAATTTTTATGCACCGAAATGAAATGTTCAAAAATTAATTGTTGTCATAAAACATTCATTCTCATAGAGTCAACAATCTAAAAATTAGAAGGCCTATGTGTAATATCTCGATAATTTATAGAGAAATATTGTACCTGTTGATATGAACTCATTTCATGGTGTTGAGGGTTTTTCAATTGGGATATACCTTGGGTATGTTCGGATGAACTTTTTGAATAATTCAATAAATGAGGGTTGTGCATGGTTGGTGCACGGTTTGAGAAAACCATGCTCCCTTTCCTAAAAACCCATGTAACCCTTAATAGTGGGATTTTAAATGAATATTTCCTGGTTTGTGAAACCGTGAACCCTAATTGGATAAATCATGAACTCCTAATATAAAAGGTGCAATGTTAAGGTGCACAATTTGGAAAAATTGTCCACCCTAACTAGGATACCCTACATGAATTTTAAAGTGCCTAGAAATTAGTTATTAATTCCCATGTTCTCTTAAAACTCAGCCATTTCAACTGAAACATTTCCCATTATGATTTTATACTATTATATAACATTCTATATGATATCATGGTCATTCTACATCTATTATTCAAAAGTTATATCCATCATCGACGATATTCCCATCAATCGGTATGTGTATCATGTCTCATTACATTCTGTTAATCCTCATTTATTCTATCATTCTTTTGGTGTGAAGTTATCTTCCATTTTCCTGGATCTGGATCTAGATTTTGGGAATATAAATATATGACTTTGGATCGAGATCTATAATTTATAGATCTTATTTGGGTTAATATTTATTTTGGGTATTTGATCTATATCCTGATCTACATTGTTCTGCTAGTCAATTTTGTGCACATCCATTGGGCGATTTCTCATCAATGAATTAGGGTAGATGTTTTACTGATAAAATTCAATTGTATTATTATCAATTATATATATGTTATTAGGGAGTTTCTATAGTTCTTATAGATATCAAACATCAATAGAATTAATTAATGTGTTAAATTAATTAATTGAGGAACTAGGGATTTGAATGAATAATGGACGTTGTGGAATAAGGATTATAATTTGGTGAATTAATTGTCAATGTATTGAATTTAAAATTAGGGATAATTAATTATTTAGTAAATGATATAAATTTTTAATTTTAATTTGATAATAATTAATTGGTGGAATAATTATTAGATGATGAGTTTGTGAAATAGTAAATTAAGTGTTTAATTGATTGATAGAAGTGATGTGATTAATTAATTGGTGAAATAATTAATGGTAAAGATATCATTAATTAATTTTTGAATTGATTAATTGAAATTGAAATTATTAATTAGTTTTTGAATTAATTAATGGTCCTGGATTAATTAATTTATTAATTAGTTAATTGAATATGTAATGATCAATTGTGAAAAGGGGATTAGTTTTGATTAATCAAGGTTGATGTGATAATTTGAGAACATGTGATAATGAGATACAAGTGATATTGTGAAATGTTATGATATACATATGCATGGTTGAATAAATAGGCTTCTATAAATGATGAAATAGAACACACACACACACACACACATATATATATATATGGTTGATAAATGGTGTTCTAGACATGATGATCTAGGAAAATAATATTTAGTCATGGTTGATAAATGGAGTTCTATACATGATTATCTATGTTAGTGATATATATTCATTATTGAGAATTGGGGTTCTAAAAATGAAATTAAATGCCCATGATATATATAAAATATTGATAAAGGGGTTCTAGAGATGGCACTCTGCACGCAAAACATTTTCATTGGACTATGCTTCCATGTGGAAGTAATTATACAGCTAATGTGGCATGGATAACATAATCCCATGTGCTATACTGAAATATGAATAGAATATGTGACATTGATTAGTCATGTCACATTCAAAAAAAGATTTCAGGTACAGGTGTCCTTGAGATCCTAGTGGACTATGTGGTTTAATATGGATTAATTGGTAATGTGATAATTTTTTACATATAAATAATAATAATTTATTTATAAAACTACATACCATTGTAATTTACTAGAATTTTATTAATGTTTGCTATTAGTAGCCTACTAATTTTTAGTCACACCCTACTCGACTTGCATGACCGGTCCCTAAGTAGACATTAATGTTGTAGGGTAGGTTAAGAGAAAGGTCATGTGTTATATTGGTGATTTTGGGATATATCATGGATGGGGAAACCAATCATGGTTTAGGACCCACGTGGGAGTCAATTATGTCTTTATTTTCAGTTTCTTGTCAGTTGACATGTACAATGGCATGTCATGATTGTTTTCCCCAGAGTTATATTATATTTTACTTAATATATAAACTAATGATATTGGTGTTGTTTTTAGTTATTTAGATGCTTCCAATATTGTTTATTATATACACTATTGTATTAATCTGATAATAAAGAATATATCCTCCCCAAGATCGACTGATTTGACCCTTGCTTCTTGTCAGAATCTTTAGGTGTACATAGAGGTACACTTGAGGTCATGTTACTAGCCCGATTGAGGAACTATTGCATGGATCCCATGAAAGGACGTCACAAAGCTGTATCAAATCTTAGTTTTATTTACTTTTTTCTATTGACTTAATATTTGGTAAAGGTAGACATTAGATTTGGAATAGTCTGGAATTTCATATGACCTCATGCATGGGACTTGGAGACCCACGTATGGGGGGAATGCAAGTACCCATTGTGAGATTATGGTTATTACTATTTTCTGATACAGTTGAATATTATTTCACATTGGGTGACATACTTTTTGAGTTATTTTATTACTAATGTTGACATTTTCTAGGGTTTTACTAGTGGCATGGTATGGCATGAGAGATGAATTTCACGGATTATTCTAGGAACCAAAGATTATTTTTTGACGTGCAACATTTTAGGGAAGCACAAGAAACTGGTTTTGTGTAAGTTCTTGAACATAAACTATTTTTCATTGCATGAGAAATTGAAATGGAAAAGGATCCAAATATAAAATATAGAATTTTGAAATTATGAAAAATGATAATTAATGGGTTTCTAATGAAGAACACGATATGAAAATGTGTTTACAGTTATTAACCATGACCTATGTGCAGGATGGTTAAGGTTAGTGATAGTGCATTAGATTTGATTTCATGGTGTGGTTTGGTGAAAATAATTGTTGTGACTTGGTGTGATTTTTACCATAAATAAATGTGATAGTGTTGTGTAGTGAGTCCTAATATGTGGGTTTGGAATTTTAGAAAAATGTATCCATGACATATCTTGTTGATATGGAGACAAGAGTTTGTGGCTGGTAATGCATTACCTGTATTGGGACATGATCCACTGATAGTGTCGGATGAGGAAGTAGGGGAGTAGTTCATGCAATTCATGGATGGAGATAGATGGTAGGATATGAAAAGCATATATAATTTCACAAGATAGTTCTTGATTCACCACACAATAAAATTAACTGGATATGGAGAAAAAAGATATCTTAGCTTTGAATTGAGTCTATCCAGACTATACTTGGACATTTCCAGACTATGACTAAGTTGAGATTAAATTTATCTTGTTATATACTCTGAGAATTAGGGAAGTGATGTTGGGATGTCCAAGGTCTAACTAAACAGGATGATGATATTTTATAGAAGAAATTCATTAATGGTATGTGGAGCACTTTTACATAGAGATGTGGAGTCATGAGAGAGTAAATGAGTTCATGAGGTTTACTCAGGGGAGTATTTCCACGATGGAATATACTGGATGCTTTACTATTAATTTCATGTTAGGGATAAGCCATCTTTAATTCAAATAAACATAATAGCACCAAGAGAGATTTATGATCTCAAGACTGAGCTGGAGGGGTTGATGGATAATGGATTTACCCATCAGAGTAAGTCACCTTTAGCTTCACCAATGTTTTAGGAGAAGAAGTCTTATATAAAGTTTTAAATATTTTGATGATTATCAGAATTCTGACCGGATTATATTGATTAACCGGTATCCTATTTCATATATCAATGATCTATCTGACTATTTCAGAGGATATTTTGTATTCTCATAGATATACCTGATATCATGGGTTCCTCATCTGAGAGTTTGGTGTTCTGATATATAGAGGGATATATTTTGAAGTAGGTGTGACCTTTATGTGTTCATTGTAATTCTTTTTTGGTTGACTAACACACTAGTAGTGTATATAGACATAATGAATAGAATCCTCATTTCACACAAAGATCCGTTTTTATCATATTTATTGAGGGAATCTTGGTGTACTCTAAGATAAATGGAGAGCATTCCTAAAATCTAGACATTTTCATATGCACATTGATCGAGAATCATCTTTATGCTATGCTATCAAAGTGTTAGTTTTTAATTGATCAAGTATACTTCTTTGTACACATCATCTGAGATGAATTTTCAGCGGGCCAAGAAAAATGAAGTGGTTTTTTGGGAGCATCCCAAGAACATGTTCAACATAGGTAGCATTATGGGGTTAGTTGTATATTATTATAGATTCATCAAATACTTTTATCATTTGGCAGAACAAATATTGGGACTGACCTGAATGGGGATAATGTTTGATTTGTCAGAATCATATGATAAGGCCTTCTGGTTATGAAGATGAATTTGAAATCTGCATCGATCATGATCTTACTCGATCTAGGTGAGGAGTAAACAGAGTATTGTGAAGATTTTGGTGTCATACATAGATCTGTGTTGCTGCAGGGAGAATGATTTGTGGCATATGGGTCTAGAAAATTGAGGCTGCATGAATGGACCACCCTATTCATAACCATGATCAAGTAGATGTGGATAATGTCTTGATGTTTTGGGGACATTATCTGTTGGGAAAAATGTTACAGTATACACAAACCACAAGAGCCTAAATTATATCATGACACAATGAGATTTAAATCTATAGCAGTGGTGATGGTTAGACTATTTGTAGAAATCTTATTTTGAGCTAGCATATATTCTTATATAAGGAAATAGTGCGGGTGATGATTTTAAAATGAAAACTCTAACTCATGTAGCTATGAATCTAGTTATTAGTGAATGATGAAAATTTAATGGATAAAATGTATGTGGTGGTCATGTGAGTTAGGAGATCATGAATATAATAATAGTTTCTAGGGAGTATACTCTTTTGAGATGGATCTAATATTGGCAGTATAATAATATGGAGTTCATGACCAAGAGGTAAATACTTTAAGTTGGTGATTCACCTTAAAATTAGAGAAGAGACAATGATGTGATCATCTATATAGCGAATCAAATTTTTATTCATATGAGCATGTGAGAGGATCTGTTGTGATAATTTCATCCCATGAATTGGTTGTTTTTTTCATGTGTATCCAAAATGTATTATGACCAATGGTGAAACTATGGTTTGGTAGGCATGAAAAAAGAGATAGTAGGGTTCATGATATGATTCTACACCTATCAACAGCTGAACTTTAAGCATCATTGACCTAAATGTTTTCTAATGTATTTTCTTATTCTGGAATGGAAGCAGGATGACGTGATAATGGATTTTTTGTTGTTCACATAAATAAACTAATGAAAAATTACTCTATTTGGGTTATTGTCGGTCAATTGAAGAATATATAACATTTCGTGACTATAGGAGATACATTCTTTGTAGAGAATCTCTGATATGTTTATGTTTAGGATATAATCCATCAGCATGGGGTGACATGGACTGTAGTTTTAGATATTAACTCATTATTTATATCATTTTTCTAAAATCTCTTATAGAAGGAACTTGGTACCAAAATTTTCTTGAGTACGACCTCCCACCCACAAACATATGGGTAGACAGAATATATATACATGTGCTTGAGGATATGTTATGAGTGTGTGTTCTTAACATCAGTGGATCTTATGAGAAGCAATAATTTTTTTAGATTTACCCTATAACAACCATAATTAGCCTACAATAAATATAGAACAATACAAGGAACATTATGGTAGAAAATTATGATCATATTTATGCTAGAAAGAGGTGGGTGAGTTCGAGTTTTTCCGATATAGTCTCATGTAGGAGATGATAAAACTAGTGTAGCTAACTCATAAATGTATAGCTATAAATCATTGTAGAAAGATGAATTTTTTTGATAGATATCGATGACCCCAAGATTCAATAGAGGGTGATCATGTATTCCTTGAAGTGTCGCCTAGAATGGGTCACCATTGAAAATGGTGTTAGGGAAACTAAGCACCCAGGTTTGTTGGACTATTTGAGGTTGTGAATGGAATCAGGCAGTTGTCATACTAATTGTATTTCCCACAAAAAATACAGTCCAATGAATGATGTTTTCCATTTTTTACATCTATGGAGACATCTACCTAACCATTATAATTTGATTTATGTGGATGATGTTGATCATGACATAGATGCATCCTTGAAGGAGAATATGATATATTTGTTGGATCACAATGATAATTTTTATAGGGAAAGACTATGTTGGTAGTTTGAGTGTTATAGAATCATGGTTGATTGTATGTGGAAACATGGGAAAGAGAATAAGATATGTGTGCTCAGTGGCCTAACCTTTTTGGATCAATATATTATAGAATCATGGGAGTTCATCTCTTAAACAAGTTGTTATAAGGTGAGGAGATTGTATGATCCTGACCTTTTAAGGTTCTATATCAGATGTCTTTATTGGTACTATTTTACTGATGATGAGTACTTTTATATTGGGGTTTACCTTTTGCATTGATTGTGACACGACCCATCCCCTAGAGCCTGGGTCATGACTACCCCAAGCCTGCCTTCCATAGGCTAGGGGCTGGCGAGTAGCACTAAAAATGCATATCCTTAAAATAGGAAGACATTGACTTTAAAATTGTATAAAAACATTGAGTTGAACGCAACAAGATGAAAACACAATGTAAACCGCTGTAAAAAAAGTGTGTTGAAATTAATGAAACTGGAATTAAAGCCCAACTATAAAAGTATATGTACAACTGAATGGTACAATACAACAAGACAAAATGAAAACAGCTCCTCAGTCATCCTCCATGGATCCTACCTGAAGGGTAGGTACAAATCACTTCCAAAGTACTCCACATCAGATCGTCAACTCCACATGTCGCCTAGTCCTGGCTTCCTAAAATCTTGATCAATGTTGTATGTCATCTGCACATGACACAACATGGTTTTGGTAGAGGCCATGCAGGGATTAGTATATCAATACTCAGTAGGGATCCCAAGACCCTGTAGGTCATCTAAAGTAACACGAAGGAAAACCCACAAAGCAAGACTCAATCACAATGCATGAATTATTTAACAACTCTACTTAGGTATATTCTCATACATATAACCAAGTTATCATGATATTCTTATATCATACCTGAGGGAAGAATATCACAAAGGTAACACCACAAAGGTAACACTGTGAAGGTAAAAGTAACACATAGGTAGCACCACAAAGATAACACCATGAAAGTAAAATTACAACACATGTAACACCACAAAGATATCATCACAAAGGTACCAATACCACATAGGTATATCTACAAAGATATCACCACGAAGGTAAAAGTACCACCCAAGTATCACCACGAAGATATCACCATGAAGATAAAATTACTACATAGGTAGAACACTTAGTTCAAATAGAGTCTCAAGTCATACTAGGTTTTCAGTGAAGTATATATGTGATGATGATTACTCAAGAAGGTAGATCTTATTATCCTATTTAGAGGCACTACTTCTTACCATAAAGAGTCTGACCCACACAGGATCAATAGGAAGTAACCCCCGAAGTAATCATCTTAGGATCCGACCTACCGAGAGTTGATAGGTACTAACCCCCCCCCCCCCCAATGATCCAAACAGGATCTGACTCACCCAGAGTTGATAGGTACTAACCCCTCAATAAACCACACATGATCTGGGCCACACACGATCGGTATACGCTGAAGCACACAGAATCGTTGAGTTCTGACCCACATAGGATCTGACCCACACATGATCGGTATGCGAAAACCCACGCAATATTGCTGAGCTCTGACCCACAGAGGATCTAACACACACAAGATCAGTAAACACTGTCCAACACATGATTACTGAGTGCTGTCCTCCGTATAATCTTTCTCCAACCTTCGCCTCGCGTCCAGCCACTGGATTCATCACACCTGGTGCACTAGAGATCAATAAAATATTCTCTCAAGATATCGATCGCACCTCGATGTCCACTAAGCTCCAAAAAGTAGTAACCCACAAGGCCTCCATGTTGGAAGTGTTCCATTGTGATAGATGGTGAGTCAATCGGACACCCGGACTGTGAGTTACAAGTGTTTTAGCTTCAGGGGCTTAGTTGGATTCGGGTTCTATCCAACCCTTCCATACTCCAACTATCTCCAAAACTCATGTGGATTATAAAAAATGGACTCTCACAGTCCAAGGATCCCAACATCATAGACGGTTCATCAAATGGTCATCTAGTTCTCGTGATATGGCCCATTAAGTGTTTCGGGGCCCGGGTTCGGACCGACCCAATTGGAATGACTTGGTCTGGGCTGGGTCGTGGTAGGTTCGGCCCGCTGTGCCAAGTCCCGACCTAACATTCAGTTGGGAAGCAAGAAAAGAGAAGTCAACAAAGTGAATCTCGGGTCGCAAGTGGTGCATCCAGCAACAACGACCGCGAAGGGGTTGCACGACTACATGAGGCGCGGCCCACAAAGGGTGGTCTGGCCATGCAAGACACGACCAATGAGGGGTGTCCCATGTCGGGATGGAACGACCCATGAGGTGGAAGCTCAGCCGCATAGGGTGTGGCCCCCGAGGGGGTGGCTCGGCCGTGTAGGTCATGGCCCGCAAGATAGCGGAACAACTGCTCTCCGCCTGAGTGGGAAAGGGGGGAGGTTTCCCCCCAGTGTATCGAATTTCCTAGAGGCCATTCGGTTTCCTGAAATGGTAGTTCCACGTGGGCGCTGCCCAGTCGCTGAAGAACTCGTCAGAGGCGCGGGTTCAACCTCCTCCATCGTCACTTCGTCCACGACCTCATGCTCTCTGGTGGCGCATGACATCGCCCCAACCTTCTCTTCTACGGTTGACGGATGAGCCGACCACCTTCTCCAACTACCCTGACTGATGAGCCATGTCCCATTGCATATTGACGGCACACGACGGTGCAATGCACCTCCTCTAGGGAAATCTGGTGCCGACAACTAAGATGACTATTGCAGCTTCATGCAACGACCTCCTCTTGTGGCATGCGTTGGCAAATCACCTCCTTCATTTCTAGTTCGTGCCATCATGCCGGTTGTCTTCCATTTAGGGTTAAAGGGTAGTAACATTTTGTATAGTTCGGGATTGGTTCGTTAGGCCCATGCCCTCTGCGTTAGCTTGTGATCAAAGGGAGGATAAAATGGGTTTAACATTTTCATGTATTAAAAACAAACAAAACCACACAAAGATACCATGTAACAAAATTTCAAAAAAAATGAATGAATCTTGGATCAAACCATTAGTCAGATTATCCTCGTTCTTCATATAATTCAATAACAGAGTAGAGGAAATAATTTTAAGTGCATAAACGAATCAAACCCCAACCTCATTAGCCCATTGGAGAGCATCTACACTTGAGGGTGGATCGTGTTCTTTGTTCCCACATCCAGTTCCCAATAATGCCACACACACACGTCATCCTTCAGTCCATGGTTTGGTGTCACCCATCACCTCCCGCTAGAATTGGCTCCGTCCTCCAAGGGTTCTATGTCACCACACTCCTTCATCACTTCATTTCTTCGCAAATTTAGACCAACACCCCTCCCCAAGATCCATATATATATGATAGGGGGTAAATAATGATGTGGCGAAATATTCGGGGCTCATTAATTAAGAACCATCCTAATTCCCCAGCGACATCGTTACTTAAGATTGGCAGGCCAAGCCCTTTATTAGGTTGTGACATCTGGGGTCCCATGCTCTGCCTGTTTATTGGAGGTTAAGAATGAAAAAAATATAATAAAAATATTTTATTTTATTTCATCTAAGATGTCATAAAATATAACTTTTTCTCTGACCTACTACTGTCAAAGTAATTTCACCTTTAATAGAATCCTAGTGATGCAGATTCAACAGTACCCTGAGATATTTAATACGATCACTGGTTGAAAAGATAGAAAATGTCGTTCACACATTTCCATAATATTCCTTTAAAAAGGTTCAATAAATTAATAATGTTCACCCTTGACTCTCACCGGTCAGAGTTAGGATTTTCCAAAAGAGAACATAACCCAAAGAACTCAATAGTACTCTAATATTTTCAATTTGAGATACAATTTAGAAGTAATGGATTTTACAATAAAATAATTCTCACATTATTATTTTATTTACGGCTAAAAACTGACATTCACTAGTGGCCCACACATGACAACGTTATTATCTGTCTAAATAAAGTATACTACCATGAGTTTACCGGTTGTCTCATATTTTTAATCTGAGTCACCGTCTGTGAGTAATATGAATTTGAAAAATTAAAGAACTTTATTTAATTATTTTATTTTCAATTTTTTCCATTTTCAGGTTTTATCACCGGAAGCCTATGCCGATTAACATAAGTCACACCTAGGGTGAACCCGCCATCTTGAACGTAACTATGTCATCTAATTTCTGATTTGGGGAGCTGTTTAATAGTTATTCCACTTTTTCTAGAAAAATTCGGATGTGTGCTACATAAAACTTTTAAAAACATTGACAGATCATTCCGGGCACTCTGGGCCTTGGAATCGTGTGTCGTTAGATTTTTCAGTCTTAAATTAATTCTATATTATAAAAAAAGTATACAAACATTCGAGGACATTAAATTCTCCCCATTGTATGGCTTTACATCCCCAAAAGACAGAAAAATGAAAAATCAAACACATGAGGTTACTGAGCATGAATCTGAGCCTCCCGCTCCCATGTGCTCTCCTGGAGGTCACCATTCTTCCACCAAATGTTCTCTAGAGAGATCGACCATCCATGTAGGACTCACACCTATCAATCCACTATCTCTATTAGAAACCCTATAAAATTCACCCCATCATCAATTTTTGAGTCACCCAAGCCAATAACGTGTGATGGATCAGGCCCGCATCACCTCAAATGCGATACATGGAAAAAATTATGCACATGTTGCATATGTTGGGGAATTGAAAGATGATATTCCACTTCTCCAACTCTGCTGAGAATATATAACAGTCTGATGAACCTCGAAGTTAGATTTTCGCCTTGACCAAACGTCTGCAATCCTCATCGGGGTGAGACCCGTAAGAAGACATGGTCTTTTTTCTCGGACCCTAAGGGTCTCGGTCTCCTATAGGAATAATAATTCTATATGTTCTATGTAGTTTTCACTTGCGGACATGTGAGGTATCATGATACAGACTTTTCCACAACATCCTTCATCCCTGGACACCTATACTGACTTCAGAAGTCCTGGTACACCTTCACCACTCTTAGATGTACCGCTAAAGGGGATGTATGTATCTCCCTCATCAACTCCTACGAAATCATCATTGGTACCATGGTGCATCCTATGAAAAGGATGACGTGCTCACTACCATCTGAATATCCGTCAACAGAATGTCTTGAGGATATCTGAACACATCTGGCCTCGTAGTCAATGACACAAGTTCTGCTCCCCAAATTTGCTGAAGAATTGGGGGAGTCGAAATCCTTGAATAGAGGTTTGTTGTGCCATATTTATCCATGAAGGATATCCGTAGCGTGACTAGATACTTTGATCCCCACTCAGTAGTTGTATAATAGACCTCCTACTGGGGGTGTCTTATACCTTGTTACCCTTCCCAGGAGTATAGAATATATCAAAGTCATAGTCTAGAGGTAACTCTAGCCATCATTGTTTCCTCATGTTCATGTCCTTCTATGAGAAGATACACATGAGACTCTTTTGATCATAGTAAACAGCAAACCATTCACCCATCTAGTAGTGCCACCACCTCTTTAGCAAAGACCACTACTGCTAACTCTAGATCATGGTTAGTGTCGTTCTGCTTCTTAGTCTCTGTCTCACCTACAGAAAGCTCTACTGGAACTTCTCTATCCACATGAATGGCTCCTCATTTTTCATCAAATCTAACAAGGGAGTCGCTAACCTGGATATGTTTGGTGAAAATCTTTGATAGTGCATCACCAAAGTAGAATCCCCTCTCCCTTAGAGGAGGTAATCCAAGAAAAATCTTTTGATACGATGTCCCCATGCTCGACCACTCTTGTTTGGGATGGAAAACTTTAAACTTATGCTGCCATGAGGGTAAGGCTGGCTGACTCAAGATTGATCGGTATCACCCTACAGTGCATGAGTACATCTTATACTACCTAGGTTTCCTTTTTTGCCGACTAAAGAAAACATTATTCCAATGTTGTAGATAATCCACAACCTTTTTCCCAAATACTTCAATTTGAGTATGAACTCTAGATGTCTTGTCCATAACCAAACTAATGAATAAAGGCCTTGATGATGCCACAAATAGTTTCCAACCAAAACTCTTTCCTCATGGGTCAGATCACACCATCTACATATGTTTGAATATCTAGTCTCCTCACACATGTATCTCTAGAAGTAAGGGTCTAGTCAATGGTTTAACAAGAAACTCTTGGTCTTGAACATGATTCTTGGAATGAATGAATCATTAGTTCATATATATATTAATATGAAAACTAGTAGTAGAAATAGACCATACCTCTAATCATTCCTGGAGCCCTTGGGTCACACTCCTTGACCACATGTAGCTACTCACTTCTCCTTTCCTCCAGCTCCTGAAGCATGATCGGGACTACATTGGGGCAGTGGTTGTAACAAGTTGAAATTTATACCACCTCATGCTTCTCTCCCAGCTCCACTTCCACGTCTGCTACCTGTAGATTCATTTATCCTTAACACTTCCTCTTCTTGAAGAATTTTAGATGCCTATGTCTCTGTGTGTGGAATAATTTTCCTATTTCCCCACAAATAACATTCATTGGTTGTATCCATTCAGCCAAAGAAAATTCAACCACAATGGTTATCTATAGAACTCTAAGATAATATTTAATTCGTAGAGGAAATGTGCTGGATCAGTAGTCCATAAACACACCTTGTTCGGAGGTCTGAGCTCTAAACCACTGAACGTACTGTATTCATCATGTTCCCATGATGGTCGGTATGCCTCAATGAATATGCAACTACAGACATGTTGTCCTGCTGATTCTTTAGACGCTATAGGGAACTCTCATCCCTGAGGTATTTATGGAATGATACACCCTTCTTTGAGGAAGGTTTTCAAGCTTGTCCATTGATATGTCACCCCGTCGCAAGATTAGAGTAATCTAAACACTGTCATGATCATACTGAGCCACATAAAAGGCTCTATACCAGGACCGCTGTCTGATCGAATGGGGACCTGGCAAGATGGATACTCGGCCATAACCTCTATACAGTTCTCAGGTACATGGGGAACTATCTCGCCTCGGAACCTAGGAGCTCTCTGCTACTGAAAATTGTGCAACACACTCAATTAGTGTGCATCCTCTACTAGTGGGGCTGGGGGCATCTTCTGCCCAATGGGTTGTGGAGCTACTGTTGCACCACCTATTGGTGATGTCATCCTTAAATGACCCTACACTGAATCCTCATTGATTAGTGGGACATCATCATATAATTTCATGGGAATCCTAGATGGTTATCTACATTGCAGCTTCATAATAAAGAACATGTGTTCCACAATAATTATGTTATACTGGATGAGCTAACTCAAAATAATCCAACGAAATTTTTTTCCAAAACACACACAATCAGTGTTTTCATGCACTGAGATAGAAATCAGAAGTCACGATCCTAGTGAACTGATATGTCAGTCACCAGATCAACACTGGATTCCGCAAAATGAAAACCACACACATAACACTTAACAATGTTTCTATACAGAAAATATCAGAGTATTTTTTTCTTTGGTAGATATGATTCCTCTGATACCATAGTGTCAGGACCCGTCCCTCGGGGCCCATTCCGTGACTACCCCAAGCCCTCCTTCCATAGGCCAAGGGCTGGAGACTAGAAAAAAAATATAATATCTAAAACAAGAAGTAATTGATTTTAAACCTGTACAAACATACAGAGTAGAATGCAATAAGATGCATCCATAAAGTAAACAATTATTGTAAAAAGTGTCATGAAAGTAAAGAGGCCAGAATACAAGGCCAACTATAAAATTACATGTATAACTTAAAGGTACAATACAACTAAAAATATGAAATCACCCCTTAAGTTGACCCTTTAGGATCTTACTAGAAGGTTAGGTATAGTTCACCTCCACATCACTCCATGTCTTCTAGTCTCCTCCACATGTCGCCCTATCCCGGCTCTCTAAAATATCGATCAATGTTATACATTGTCTGCACACGACTCAAAAAGGTGAGGGAAATGACCATACATGGGTGAGTATAATGATACATAGTAGGGACCCTGAGACCTTGTAGGTCTCCTAATGTACCATGAAGGAAAAAAACAAATAAAGGTTCAATCACAAAGCATGAAGCAGTCAATAACTCCACTCAGGTATATTCTGATAAATATACGTATGTTATCATGAAGCTTGTCCCAAACATGAGGGAAGAATATCACAATGGTAACACACATAAGGTAAAAGTACCACATAGGTAGCATCGCAGAGATGACAACAAGAAGGTAAAGTACCACATAGGTAACTCCGCAAAGATATCACCATGAGGTAACAGTACCACGTTGGTATCTCTATGAAGATATCACCACGAAGGTAAAACTACCACATAGGTATCACCAAGAAAATATCACTACGATGATACAAGTACCATACAGGTGAAAGACTTAGTTAAAATAAAGTCTCATATAAAACCATTTTTTTAGTGAATTATAGATGTACAAAAGATTAGTCTCAAAGCTAGATCATCATAATTTATCAAGAGGAAATTCTTTTGACCATACAGAGTCAGACCCACATCGGATAAATAGGTACTAACCCCCGTAATGATCTACATATGATCTTACCCACCTAGAGTCGATAGGTACTAACCCCTGAAATGATCCACATAAGATCTGACCTGCCCATATTCGATAGGTACTAAACCCTGTAATGACCCACACATGATCTTACTCACACAAGATCAGTATGTGCTAACCCACACAAGATCGCTGAGCACAGACCCACATAGTATCTGACCCACCCAGGATTAGTATGCACTGAACCTCACAGGATTGCAGAGCATTAACCCAAATAGGATCTGAACCATACATGATCGGTATACACTTCCCCATAGAGGATCGCAGAGAACTGACCTCCGATGATCTATCTCCATCCTCCGCCTCACTACTAGCAATTGGATTCCATGCACCTGGTGCGCTTGAGTTCTGTAGAATCTTCCCACGATATATTGGTCATACTTCAACCACCACTACGATCCACAAATAAGTAACCAAAAGGACCTTCATATCATAATGGTTCCAACGTGATAGACGGTGCATCAATCGAACACCCGGTCTGTGTGTTATAAGAGTTTTAGCTTTTGGGGCCTTGTTGGATTCGACTTCGATCCAACCCGGCAATAGTCCAACTGTCACCAAAACTCTAGTGGAGTATATCAAAAGGACTATCACAATCCAAGGATCCGAACTCCATAATTGGTTATAAAACAGACATATTGCTCTTAATATATGGACCTTTAAGTGTTTCTGGGCCCAGGTCATGTCCGACCTGACCAGACTGACCCGAACTGACCCTGTCTTGGTGGGGCCGCGGTAGGTTCGGCCCGCTAGGACGAGGCCCGGCCCGAAACTCTAGGGAAAAGCCTATAAAGGGCTGCCCAGAAAGGGTGGCCCGACCTGCAGGGGGGCCAAGGGTGGCCTGACCTATATAGGGTGGCCCGCAAAAGGGAGTACCGTAAAGAGGAAACCCAGCCATGTGAGGGGTGGCCCGACCATGTGAGGCGCAGCCTGAATAGGGCAGTATGGCCATGCAAGGTGCGGCCCAAGACAGGTGACTCAACTAGGGAGGGTGCGGCCCGCTATGGGGACGTCCGACCACATAGGGCGCGTCACGCAAGACAGCAGCCCAACAAAACTCCAGATTAAAAATTATAAAACACCGATCGCGCGTTTACAAAATATACCATTAAAAAGTTCAACAAATTAATAACGTTGACCCTCGACCCACGCCGGATGGGTTTATGCACTTCCTAAGGAGAATACACCCCAAAAAACTCAATTGTACACTCAAATTTTCAATCCATGTTATTGGTTAAATGTTATTGATCTTATAAAAAATTAATTATCAAATAATTACTTTAATTACCGCGAAAAACTAACTTTTACTGGTGGATTATGTCAGCCAATGTTAGTATCTATCTAAAGAATGCATACCCTCAAGATTTTAGCAGTGGACTATAATTTTTAATCTGAGTCACCGTTTGTGATTTATAAGCATTTGAAAAATAAAATAACTTTATTAAATTACATTATCTACAATTAAGCCATTTTAGGGTTTACTCACCAAAAGCATACACTGACTAACATTAATTCGCGCCTAGGGTAAAATCGTCATCTTGAATGCAACGATTCCCTCATATTTCTGATATGGTCATCCATTTATGTGTTATTCCACTTTTTTAGGAAAACATCTTATGCACTCAAATTAAAGATTATAAAGACATTGAGGGATAATTCCTGGCACTCAGGGCCTTAGAATCATGCGCCGTCAAATTTTGAGTTATCAAAATAATTCCATATAATAAAAAATGTACAAAACATCCAGGACATTATAGTTTGGATGAATTTTGGGAAATGTTTAAATAAATGGGGTTGTCAATGGTGGGTGCACAGTTAGAGAAAACCATTTGTAATAGCACAACAAACTATGCAACCCTAGATAGTGGGGGTGAACCCGACTTGTAGGGGATTTCTCAATCATTGTTCCCTAAAAGCAGAAATCATGACCCCTAAAATAATTGTCACATGATTATGGTTCACAATTATGGATAAAAATTTCCTCCTTCACTGAAAACCATTCATGATTTTTAATGTGGCCCAATAATTGTTTGTAATTCGCCCAAACACCTATAACTCAACCATTTTGACCAAAAATCAGAACCTTATGATTTTGAATGATTTCATAGATTTTAGGATGGCTTATATGGCCATATGTCTCCCATTCTTGTGATTAAAATCATAGATTTAAGATCATATCTTCTCCTAAAATGTTGATCATTTCTCATTGCTTTCCCATTTATCCACCTTTATTCTCTTGTTCTTTTGGTGAGAATTTATATTTTTTGGTTATATATATAGATATTTGGAATAGAGATCGAGGATTATATATCTAGATAAATAATTAAGGTTTCTTTTCTTCATAATTTTATTTCGAGTTTTATATCAAGATCCTGATCAATGTCGTTGTGCTGCTCAATTTTGCTGATTTCCATTGGGAGATCGTTTTTCAATGAACTGTTTAAGGTGGTCTATTATTTAAATCCCATATTCTTATTATCAATTTATTATATGCGATCTTAGAATTTCTAGAGTTTTTTTAATAAATTAAATTCTAAATTCCATTAATTAATTCTGATAATTAATTAATTTTGGATTGGGGATATGATTAAATAATGGAAATTATTGGATATAGAATATTAATTGGTGAATTTATTATCAATGTATTGAATATAAAAGATGGGGATTGTTAATTATTTATTTAATTATCTAATAATTTATTTATGAATTGAGATTAATTAAATGGTGAATGATTATTAGATGTAGAGTTTGTGAAATGTATAATTAATTGTGGGATTGAGTAACAAATGATATCTGATTAATTAGTTGGTGAATTAATTAATGGGAATGATATGGTTAATTAATTTTATATTTGATTAAATTAAATTGATATTATTAATTAATTTTAAAATTTATTAATGAACTTGGGTCAATTAATTTGTGATTTTATCAATAGTAGATGTATTGGTTAATTATATTGAGATTATAAATGTTGTTTAATAATGGTTCATGTTAAAATGTGAAAAAATGATAATGAGATAAATGTGATATTGTGAAATGTTAGAAACCATATATTCATGGTTGAACAATTTTTTTTCTAAAAATGAAGATTTAGGCTCATGATATATATAAATGGTTGATAAATAGTGAGCAAGACATGACAATCAACTCTTATGATATATATACATGGCTGATAAATGGGATTCTAAACATGATGATCAATTCCAATGATATATATTCAATATTGGGAATTGGGGATCTGGAAATGATGTTTTACGACCATGATATATATACATGATTGGTAAATGGGGTGTTAGGAATGGTGTTTGACACCTAAAACATTGGCATTGGACTATGGTTCCATGTGGCCATAATAATGGCACTAGAGTGACATGGATCATGTAATCCCATATTCAATAATGAAATTTGAATGAGATATGTGACATTGTTTACACACAACACAAGCTGAATCAGGAGTTAAGGTAAAGGTTTTCTAGGGAACCTGATGGTCTATGTGGTTAAAAAAATATAAATTGATATTTTGATAACTGTTTACTTTTTCATTTTAATTATTTTTATATACAACTACATATATCATTTATTGAATGGACGTTTTGACACACAATTCAAGAGGGATTATAATGTTGTTATCACACCCTAATCAAGAATCCTGATCAATACAAAAATATAAATAATTATTATAGGATGAGTTAACATGAAGGGACCTATGTTTTCAACCATAGTTTAGAGAGTGCTTGGATGTGGGAACTAGTATTATATTGAGACCCATATTGGATAAATTGTTCTATTTATTATTAGTTTTATTTTTAGACACATAACTCATATAGTAGTGGGGCATGTTTTCTCTATTAATTGGATATTTTATTTTTAGGCATTTATTATCTTGAGATATTGGTATTTTTTTGGTTATATATATAATTCAATTATTTTTCATTATTTTTTATAGTGTATTACTCTAATAAAATATAGTATATTGTTCCCATAATCAACTAATAAAACCATTGCTACTAGTGAGCAGCCTCTGGAATATTGGAAGGCGAGCATGAGGCCCTGTGACTGACCATTTCGGGGCACCAGTGTGTTCCACCTAGGTCGAGACATCACACAATTTGAATTCTAACATGGGGGAGATGCACAATTAGACTATGTATATTTGAAATCAGGAGAATAAAATTCTTTCACTTCCTTCAATATTTATATAATGGACAATTCGAGGACTTATGGGATAGTCTTCGTAATATATGTTCGTTGACCAATATGGTAAAAATTAATCTATATTTGATCATTGGTTTCAAATTATGTTTCGTATATGGAGTAAAATAAATCATTAAAATATTTAATTGATCGTTTTTTACATATATAGGACCACACTATGTTGTTAAAATACATTTTCCATTTGACATTGTTAACATGTGATATTTTTCAAGGGTGGTGAATGGTGTACAAAAGATATGATCCCTCATTTCCTCTATTGAAATCTTTAATATATCATATCTGAATTAGAGGTTAAATTACTGAGATATATAGAAGAATAACATCAATTTTTAATTGACATTCAGGAAGTAGTAAATAGAATACTCATGAAGAACTCAAACTAAGATATCATATTATTTTTCATATAGTCAATATCTATTATGAAAGACATGGTTTTTTATATAAATTATAAGATGTATAATTGATAAGAAGGAATATATATAAAAATATAAAATTGAGCTATTGATATTCTTTTTTTATCTTTAAGATATGAATTTGAAATAGAATTCCCCGTTAGATCATTCAAATGACTCTTTAGAGATTGAATTTTGGATTTTATTGATTTAAATTCATAACAAACTATCTCATCATGTATTTCAATTTATTCATTATATTTAGAATATTCTTGTTCTTCCACAATAGTACAATAATCATCCTATTAAAAATTAGTGGAGTAGGTTCCCTTTTATGTACTCTTCAATTATACTTAATATATAATAAAGGTTATGTAGAATTTATTCTTCTAAAAAACCATTATCATAGATATTAAGACTACCAATGTTTTTATCATTGAAAATTTGAGGATATTGATTTATTTCAAGTTCGTCTATATACTCTAGTATAATAGTATTGTATTTATCTAATTATAAATTAAAATATTTGACTAAAAATTAGTATTAATAGAATTATCGCTTTCATAACTATAATCCATAGACACATGCCTTTGAAATAATGATAAAAAAACTACTCTAGCATGGGTAAAGAAAAGACAGGTTTTATTAACCAAACATTGATTATCACTTTCCAGGGAATCATAATCTTGAATAGTATGTTCCAAAATCTCATCCTGAGTAAAAACAACCCCATGACAAGGTCCAATATCACTTTATTATAATACATAATACTATATGTAATTTTTTCATCAATTATATATTGATAAATTTTTGGATATGAAATTTCATAAAATGATATCCTTAATACTCTTAATGTAATATCCATAATATGAAAATTCTCCATTGATTATCCCATTTCATTTCTAATAATAGTAATTGTTACATAAATAAGATCATTTCCCTCAGTTCGAGTAGGTTTTTTCTCTATCTCTATATCGTCAATTAGAAGTATATTCTTTAAAGAGTGTATCTCGAGTAATCCCATATTATTAGGTAGTATATTTCATTTAATATTCAACACATGGAAAATAGTTACCATAATACCACATAGCTCTATTTGGAATTTCTAAAATAAGAAATCGTGAATTAATAAAAATTTATAAAAAATAATGTGGAAGGGAATGAATTGTGGTTTTATGAAATACATTAATATTCTAGGTTTAATTTATTTTCATCCAAACGAATATATAGAATATGAATATCAATATCAAGTCATATATTAAGAAACTAATTTCTATGCGGGACCCTTTGTTGGGTAAATTTAATATAATCTATTTTTTCTATCTCTAAATACCTAACAAGATTTTTATCTACAAAATGATATTTTAAGGGAGATTTCATAATTTCACCAAGTGAAATACCATCAATATTAACCATAAGAGAGATAAAATCAAGTAAAACATTGAGATATAAATGATGAAATTTAGGGAAAAAATTATGATGATATAAATAAAAAATTCATATTATTCATTGAAAAAATATAATATTAAAATTCTCGATGATGAACATATAATTATAATAAAAATATATATATTTATTTTAATACAATAAATTAGTTCAACTTTTAACAATAATAAACTAAATACCATATATATTGGTTTACCTTTTTTTCCTACAAGTTTATGATATATAGTCAAAAGAAATCTACATCGTTTTAGCATATTCTATTGAACTAATTTATTGGCCTCATTGAATATTCAGAAACACCATCAATGATTCTTCTAAAATTTTATATTCTTAGTAAGAGCAATGTGGATTCATTTTTAATGCTTTAATTATGGTTAGAAGGGTTTGTATTTGAGAGAGGAGGAGTTCATTAATTTTCTAAAGATCATGGTATTCAAACCAATACAAAATATTTTCTATGTAGTATGTAATTTCTTCTGGTAAGTTGACTAAAAGGAACACAAGATGTGTGAAAAACATTGTTAGGTGTTGAATTAGTGTTTTTTAGTTTTCTACTAACACTTTATCTCATATTCTTAATCATCCACTATTCACTAAATATATTAATTGATGTACTAGGAAAACATAATCACGATGATTTTTTATGATAATAACCTCCTTTAAGGATAGATACACCTCCAATGTGTTGTTCTATTTAGCCGAAGAATATCAGCCCCCTTTTATTATAATGAAGATGTAAAAAAAGTATTATCCATAGCTCAAATAAAGAATATTCATTGAACAACTACTCCATGGAGAAATTAATGTTTAATATTCATTAAATTATTACACCTCCCCAAGATCTCCAAAATTACATTAATTACTTCTACCCCAATAAACGTTAAATAGTATTTATATGATAAAAATCACAAATGCAGTTCATATTTAATTATTTTTACCTTTCATGAAATATGGTGTGGTTTAGGGGATGTCGGTTATACTTTCCATATATGTAGAACATAATGGAACATATCTTTCATCTCCTTTAACTAACTAGTATATGAAAACCTTAAAATATATTTCATCTATAATTGGATATTTTTGAGCAATTTCTTCACAAAAAAATTACTTGAAACTCTTGTTCCAGCACATGACCAGGGTTGCCTTATAGATTTTTTATTCCATTATGAAAATCAGAATAGATCATGTTATATTGTTCTATTTTTTTTATCAAAGAATGAATGTTCCCTATTTTGGTTGACATTCCTCAAATTTAAGAGATATTGAAGTCATCCTCACTTATTGTAATTTATTGATAAAAAACTAATCATCCCCTAAGGAAATAAATTCTTATCTATTATATGTTCTATTCCCTGTTAAGTCCCATTCAAGGAATCTTATTAATATCAGGATATAAATTATCTAAAAATACCAAAACACTAGGGCCCTCCATATATAGTCAATTTTTTAGGATACATGGTCATGTTATTGGATTCTCATGATCACAAGACACCTCATTGTTCACATCATTCATGTGACTACAACTATATGAGGTGGAGCCTTCCAGAATATACACATTTTTTATTTGATAGTGTTTGATTGTTAGAATATCTTTAACAAATTTTTCTTTTTCACAAAATGGAATAGTATATACAAAATCTACTATTGTTAAATGGATAGTGTGATACAAGCTTTCCAAAAGGTGGATTCTTACATTATTTTATATATTGGGCAATGGTTCCATGAGATTGAGTATGTACCTGTGATGACTTGATACTTTTTCTTATTATTTGATTTATTATTAAAATCATTGAATACATTAAATGGAATGATTACATGTAAGGACTTAGTTTAATTAAGCATTTATAATTCTATCATCATGATCTCAATTGATGGTGGATGTTTCATCTTAGATTTACCTTGTATCATCGAACAAGGTTTTCTTTGAGGTTGAAGACATATATAGTTTTGATCATATCAATTAAAGTACTCTAAGTATGTATAGGATGTTAAGGATATATATTTTAACTATATTAATAGTGTCTATGAATATAGTATCACACTTAAATATCTAGTTTTGGAAGCCTATTCTTAATAAGAATCCCATTTACATTTACCAATGGAGCAAACATAGGGGTTGGTGCCTGGAACACTATTCAAAAATTACCACAGGGTCCACCCCACACCATTGTGTGATCCTCAGATCATCCTCCTACGTTATTTTTTCATGTCATGGAAAAACCTATATGCTCCCTATGGAAACTATAATCACTAACATCCTAACTTCTATGGTGAGTGAGCATTACAGGTAGTCCCGCATGGTTGAGCCTAATCCCAAATGTGTTAGATTAATAGGGATTAGTTGGTTAACATTGGATAGATGTGGTTTATTTGGTTAACAACCATAATATAGTTATTAATTACTAATAATGAAATTTATAATTATTAAAAAATTAATTCTTCAAAATGATTCGTCTTCAAAAAATCTTAATTTATTTTTTTTATATTTTCACATGGGCTTCAAAAATATTCGACAATTTTTTTTCTTCTTCATGAAAATTAATATCTTCATATTATTCCACCTTTTTAAATCATCATTAAAAAAACTCCACAAAGTAAATCATCATTAGATTATTATTTTTCTTCTTGTTTCATTAAATATTATGTTATTTCAAAAAATTTAAAATACATCCAATTCAATTCTTATATTAATGATGATAGGTTCATTAATATTCACACATTCTCTTGTGTGGAAATAAAATACAACATTACCCTAACATATGTTCTATGATGAAGTGATAAAAAAAATAATAGGGTCGGTCTTCATGCCACATTAATATATAAATTAATAATACAGATATTTAATAATAAAGTTCAAAAGGATAAAACAACTCATAAAAGGTTATAAGATAAATAAATAAATAAACAAAATTAGAAGTAAAAAAATGAAATAAAATAGAACCTTTATAATAAAATTATAATAATAAAATATAATAAAACCAAACTAATAGGAAGGAAACAACATAGTAATAACATTTACAAATTAAAATTTAGTAAAATAATATTGAATTGATATACCCACCTTTTAGTTTTTCCCCTAATAAATAACTTCAAAATCAATTATTATTAATCATGAGATGGTTTATTAGATTTTTTTAAATTTGTATAGAACTATAATTATCTATTTTATTGGGTCATGAGTAAATTTAATCCAAATGTACATAAAAGAAAGCTTTATCTATTATAACTGTGAACAAAAATTATAGGCTTCGGTTTACACATCATTGGAATATGATAATACCCCAAATTATTTCTTTTTCATATTGACAAAGAATCTCAATATTTTCTTAAAATGGGACCACATCCAAATTATGTGTTTATATCTATTATTGACACATAAATGCCATTGTCAAAATATAAAATTAAATCAAAACAGGAAGATTTCTGAAATATGTAAATATAATAACTTTATTCCATTTTAATATCCTTAATTTTTTTTAGTTATCATCTGGGATTCCATTCTGTTTTCCTAAAATCTTGTAATAAAAACGAAAATTCTTTATATTTATTCTATATGAAATTAGAAATATATGGACTAGAATTTATCCTCGGTATATTTTTTTTCAATTTATTTTTGAGCTTCATCTATGTCGTTTGTAATATTATAAATCACGGTAGGGGAAAAATAAGACCTCATGGAAATTGAATCATTTTTAGAAAATCATGTATGAATTTAAATTAGTTTAAAATATTTCTAAAATACTTTAGGTAAATATGAAAACAATGGATAGTTTTTATATTTTCCATTAATATCATATCAAATCATTCTTCTATGGGTTTTGTATAATTTGTACACTTCTATGTTCTAATTGAATAATATTAAATTAACAACAAATAATTGAACAAGTAAACAATATTTGGATAAACATTTCGAAAATAAATTTTGTAATTACTACCCGATAAAAAATATGATTGATAATATCACAGAACATAGTCATTCAAAAAAAGATTTGTGTTCTTATTTTAGACCATACAAACCATTGGTATGTTTAAAACATAATTATGAAAATGTGGGTATTTCAAACAATAATTTTGTTCAACGTAAACTTCCTCTTTTACAAATTCACATATAATTTCATATTTAACACCCATATTCCATAATTTAAATTATCTAGAAGATACATAGAGAAAATAGATTAAATATATTGTAAACAAGAATCTAGGGGAGTTTTCTCTTATGAATATATTCTTATTATTATTATTATCCATTACAAAATATAATAACCTTAAGACTAGGGATCTCACAATGATCATAATAAAACTTCTAAACACCCAATTAGTTCCAATTATAGGATCATCAGAAGGTTTATAAATGAATTTCACATTACTTTCTCTCTTGATCATATTTAATTCTTATGGTGATTCTATTACTTTTCTCTCACAACTTATGGATTACATAAAATTATATGATTTGTATTGAGAAAAATAAAATAAAAATTTTAAAATATTCTTTTACTTATTTGAATCATAAATCATTTATATGGGTTTAGTGTTTGTGTTTTTAGTTGATATAATTTAAATGTCCCGGGCTATCAGGGTGTCACACTTTTTGGTTCATTATTTTCTTCCAATTTAGTATCATTTTTTTTAAAATTATGCTTCAATTAATTATATATTTTGTTTTTTTACATATGATTAAGTATAAAGATATTCATTAAATTAATGAAGTCTTCAATTTAAGTTTTATTAGGAGAAAAAGCATTACATTCATCAAATTTCAATAGAATATTTTATTTTATTATCCTTTATTTTTTATTGAATACTCTATAAGTCTCTAAAGTTATATAATAATATTGGAGCATTCTTTAACAATAATTTTCATTTACCTTATGAATATTATCCATCTATTTAAAGTTATAAAAATTGTATGAAAACACATTAATGTATTTAACCATAATTTTTATATTATTTCATAGAAATTATGGTGTTTTCATGAAGATTTGAGGTATTAGAACCACAAAAATTACATATTATGTTGTTTTAAAATAATCAATATAATATTTAATTTGAATGTTATACTCACATGACATAGTCCAGTTTTTTTAAATAGTCTTATATATTGGTTAAATAAACATAATTTATTGAGTTTTTATGGGGGCTTAACATGAATGTTTATTCCCAATTTATTTTTTCGAAATTAATTAAATTAATAATGAAAAATTAATTTTTATGATATTTTTTCAAAGAAAAAAATAGTATCATTTTCAATTTAATCATGATTACCAACATTTATAAAAATAATAATTATTACTTTTAAACTTATGAATTTTCCTGTGTAAGTATTTAAAAATCACATTATAAGATATACAAAAATTATTTTTCACTAATAATATATACCATAGGTTTTTAAAAATGATATGTGTTAACATGTTCATGAATTTTGGATATGGAAAGAACATTACTTTTTCTAAATATGATTTATATTTCATTACCACGTCGAATGCATCAAATAAGTTATCTTCATCCAATTTGTGTTTGTGAAAATCTAAAATGACATTTTTATTTTAAAATATACATAGAAAAAAATATTATAATGTCTAAGAAAAAAATTAAAAATAAAAGAATCATTAATTATAAAATTTGAATATTTCATTTTCTTTTAAAAAATAAAAATGATCTTTAGTGTGAGGACTTTCAGTTATTAGTGTAGTCAATTTATGAAATATTTGCTTAAAAAGGAACATCAATTATGAGAAAAATCAATATAAAATACATCATTAGGGATTTTAGAAATATATTTCATTTCATGCTTCCAGATTTAAAAATAATGAATTTAAATTATACAGACTGAATAGTGATCTTGAATATATCTAATTCAAATACTTTTTCCTTTGGTATTACCTCAAATGTTAAATATCATCCATTAATTTTAGATAATTTCTAGAATTGAGAAAAATATCAAGTGATATGTCTGAATATCCACTTTCCATAATGAAAATTTTCATATATATTTTTGTAGATTGTTCCCCAAATGAAATCTCTAATCAATAAATTTTTTTGAAAAAAAACACTCCATGTCCATATAGTGTTCGTATTATAACATTTTGGAGCCCACATATATTTATATTTTCATGAGTATCACCAAATTTTAGAATAATAATTAGATAAGGATATAGAAATAAATGAATTCTTCATTACATGTATATAAGAATATATAATGGAATAATACTTTGAAAAATAACTATTTATTCCTTAGTGGAAAAAATATATATTAGAAATTTTTCTAATTTTCCAACTAGGAACAAAATAATTCCTACACTATTTGGGGTTCTACCCTTTGCTTCAAATTCCATATTTTTCAATTTGGGATTAGAAATTACCAATGATTTTATTAAGATAAATACCAATGTGCCTGAGCCATATCCTAGTTGGTAATGACTCTTTAAGTGAATCCAAATGACTAGGGATCAAATCCAGGCAGAGGCATAATTTTCAGGTACTGTAGCAGTACTGTAGCAGGAACTGTGCAAAAAAGTTGCAGATACTGTAGTGGGAACTGTAGTAGCTGAGAATATGCCCCTGTTAGGGATTTAATGCCACTGATTTGGTCCCTGAGTTCTGTAAGGCCTACGGGACAACCAGGCCTTCGGGTCAGTAAGCCCTTTGGGCCACCTCAAGGTCTTCGGGCCACCATAAGTGCAGATGCAAACTAGACAAACTACAAGGAACAAGCTCTATAAGGAGGATGACCAAGGAGATTTCACCACATTAGATGGTAAATGGATTGCAAGAACGAGAGGTTATGGAACCTGCCATCAGGACAAGCCTGTGCATGCACAGGAATGCCTAGCCGAATATCCAGGCGAAGGTAGAGAGCTGATTTCATGATGAAGATGTTGGGGAGGAGTAGTTCCAAGTAGTTTGTTTGGGTTGTATGTAATGTTTGAAGCCTACGGGCATTGAATTCATCTATGGACTACGGTCCATGTAATACTTACACCTACGGGCCTTGTGAGGGTTCCACCTCACCCCTTGAATGGTGGAATATCAAAATCATTAAAAATGAAGGCCTTCGGGCCATTGGAGGAGGTATAAATATCAATCACAGTAATATAGTAGAAACATATTTCAGATAAAAAAAATTATCGAATAATTATTTTTTTATATGATACTATGAAAAATTAAAAATATTTTTTTTCTTATAATCAATTTCTATCTGAAATCTGTTGGGTCTCATAAAAATTTTATTTCGAAATAACATCATATGATTTTTATTGATATTTTTCCTATTTAAGAAATGATTCATATTTATATTCTATCATTGAAAAATATATATTTATCTAAAAATTATATTTTTCATATTTGGATTTAGAGGAATAAAAATAAACAAGATATAACACATCAGGTTTTTATATAAGGGTAAATTTTCCATTAGATAAAATACATCAGATTTAGAATTAGAAATATAATCAAAACATAATTATTCTAAGGAAATCCATGTGGATTCAAATGATTTCATACAATTCTTATATTCTGATATAGTTATATAATACCTTTTTTATCATTTCATCACCTTTAGATTAGGGAAAATATGATGGATATTCTAGATCATCTAACACTCATAGAAATTTTCATATGTTTTATTTACAAATAAACCATTATACATGATAAAGGATTTCAAGTATACAATTATCATTTTGGAGAACATCTTGAACATATTTTATCTTTGGACAATCTCATCACATGAATCTGGGTTTCTTCATGTATCTTCATTATAAGAAATAGAGAGTGAAATCTTATTATTCTTATTATAATATATTTAAGTTGGTGGTTTTGTGTAATTAATGTCCATTTCTATCATCTTCTTTCTTCCATAATTGGATTCCATATCATCATCAAACAACATAATTATAAAATTATGATAACTGATTTCAAAATCATTCACATTAGTGTACTAATTGATATAAAATAAAATTACACTACATTTTGATATAGGAACAATTAGTACTCTGGGATCCAAATAGGATTTTTGAGAAGAAAACTCTATAAAAGATACACTATTTATAATTTTTTTAAACCTTCGATTCAAATGATTTATTACCAAATTGTACACCATTTGGGAATGTATCAATAATTAATATGGAAGAGTTGAATTTGAGTAGAACACTTATATTATTTGACCCATAATATGAAATAAATATACTTTTCATTTTTTTCTATTTAATCATAGATTGGAATTGATTTGGACTCATCAAGAACTAATACACATATAATATCATTATCATACTTATTTTATAATTCATATTACAATTCTGTAGTTTCATTTCAAATCATTATTTTTCCATCATGGATTTTATAGGACATGGAAGATTACAAATAATCCTTTTGACCAATATTGTTTTATACAAATAATCATTTGACCCATCTAGATAAAATAGTTATCAATATAAAAATATAGAACCTTGTCCATATATATTCCATATATATTATCATCCATTACATAAATTAGGAAAACATATTAAGAACTCCACCTTACAGAATTTGAGATTTTTTTCATTGAATTAAACTATGCACAAGTTTTTCTAGAGACCACATTTATTTATTGAAGTCTAGTTATTATGGTTCCAAAAGGATCCAAAATGATCTTATTGAAATCATCCATTTTATAAGACTTATCAATGTGAGTCATAAACTCAAAATAATGACATTTTACTATATAGAAGATAAAAAAATATACAAATATGAATTGGATTTAGTATAAAATTCCAAGAAGTATCTAGAATTAATTTGAGGGGATCTACCATAAAATTATTATGGATAATGAAAAAAACATCACAACATCTCTCGAATATATTCTACTTGTTCCCTAATGGAAAAAATCACTATATTATTATTCTTTGCAAAAAAATTATTAAAAGATCGCATGAATAAGAAAATTTTGTATTATTTATGTTTATAAGGAAATTTTTTTTCCTTTATTGCTAAGTAATTAAAATCATTTCATTGTGGAATAAAATATACTTATAAACATCTATATCTTAGGTAAAATTAAACAATAAAAAAGGTGTTGTTTATTCATGCCTCCATCATATCCATTAATTGAAAAAGTGAAGACCAATGTTGAATGTTACCATGGTATTTAACAAGATACTTGAATTTCTGGATATATATGAATTATTTTATTATTATATTCTTATGATGATAATATTATTCTGAATAAGAATGAAAATTCATGGTAATCACTAAAATGTATGAAATGGAAATAAGTTCTTATGGTGTGAAAAAAATATAGGAAAAAATAAAACATCAAATAAATCCATCATCAATGGAAATTATATTCACTAAAAGAAATACATACATTCAAAACAACCTGAGAAATATATTTAAAAAAATATTGAAATTATATTTTTAAATATTGTTATTTTTTCTTTGAAATTAATTTTCAATATTGTTAGATAATCATGTATTCATAGGATAACTAAATTGTATTTGTTGTTTTATAAGACAATATATATGTTATTATGATGTATCTGATTAATATAAGATAAATAGGAATGTCAAATTAAACATTAATTTTTTTAAAAATTAGTAATTCGACTTTTAGAGCTTTTAGGAAAATTGAGCTCTCCATATGATTTTTTAACGCAATTGATAAATTACTAGGCCAAAAATCAAGGACCGTTTAACATTTTTTTTATCATATAATAATTCTATTTTGTGATAAATGTTTGGGATATTTTACATTTTCAAAAATTATAAATCTACTATAAAGAGTTTTGTCAATCTATAATTTCATTTCCATTTACAAAAAAAAATCAGTTCTTGTTAGTGGATGGAAATTGACAGGTCATAATATAAACTAACATTCTGTAAGATAATTTATAAACTCATATGATATTTTCCATTTGAAAATTTATTCTTACATAAAAACCATTTAGTTGAAAAATATTAATTAAAATATAAGTTTTAAAAAAAATTCCTTTAAACAAAAAAAATACATTTATTAGTAATAAATTATTGATTTTCATGTATCAAATGATACAAAAAATGATATATAATCGAAAAAGATTAATATGAAAAATAAAATAGAATATAATAAGTCTAATATGTCCACAATGAAAGATCGCTTCCCAATTGTTCTTATTGAGCATATGATAGGTTAATTAGTAGGAAAGAATAGTAGTTTTTTCTAGATGAATTTTTAGGGTACTTATTGGAACCCATTACACCATGGGATCCAGAGAAGACATACATTTCAAATCCAAATGGAAAATTTTTACTCAAAATAATTTCATTTATAATATGTGATGCTCTGTTTAAATTTCATCAGTGTATGAGATATATTTTTTTATAAAATTAAGACTATATTACGGTATTGTTTGTTGTAATTTCTATTTTATATATTTATTTTACTAATGATTGAAAAATAAATAAAATGTATCGATAAAAAAATATTGAAAAATTTCATGTTCGAAACATATAAATGTTAAACTTCATAGAAGAAATAGTAATACTCCTATAAAATTTCATATCACATATGTCACTGAGCATGATAAAATTAAAAATCATTTGATATGTCCATTACCTAATCTAACTTATGAGAAACATTAAAAATCCTTACGAGGTCATGTAGGCTTCTATATGAGGTTCATTAATGAACTTATTGTTAATTACCTTACCTTTTTTACATTACATTTTTTTGAATATTATTTATATTTCAGTTATGATATTAGGGAATCTTTTTGTTATTTAATGAAATGATTGATCTCCCAAGTAGAGATGTAATAACCATGTTGGGAGAAAGCTTTTATATTTCTCTATCTTTAGTCCAACCTATATATGGGATAATAAAATTCAAAAAAAAATAATTCTAGAAATCATTTCATTACATATGCATTGGTGAAAATATATAATACCCAACCAAATTACCTACATTAGAAAACATTTTCGAGTATTTTTCATTAAATTTTATAAATTCAATTAAGAAATATTGATTACAGTGTTTTAAATTTTTTAGATCTTCTATCATATTCATAATTGATGAAGAAGGATTAAGAATTTTTTATGATAAACATATAGTTGTTTCTATATAAAGAACCATGTTTTGGGATCAAATACAATAACAAATTTTTTAAATAAGTGGCTGACCATATTTGATGGTTTCCCAGCATAGAAAAGATATAATTACAATCTGCAAACTAATTGATAACCACATAATATTAGGGAAATAGTTTTTTATTGAAGGGAATATTTTCTATTATACTAATATGGTTATTAAATTCAAATATACCACCTCATTTAATTCCCAAATTAATTTTATGATTAAAATCCAAATCATTATTTTTCATTGAGAAGATCCTACAGGTGGAAAAAAGTTAATGATAAGTAAATGTCTATATTTACTAGAAATTGAAATAAAATATACTTTTCAATTATGTCACACTCTATCTTGTGAGGGGGGTTTTTGAACTCAATGGTTTAAAATAATTTTTTTAATATATAAATTATTATACCATTTATTAATGATGAAAAAAAAATTCTATAACAAATGTGATAAATGAAAATTAAATAAAAATAATATTAAAATTTGAATATTTATCCAAAAACAAATTAGTTAATGGGATATTTTTAATGTGTGAAGACTATATTTTATGGGAGACGATCTCATTTATTTTGGAAACTATTATATCTTTCTTGAAATTAATATTATTTCAAAATGGGGGGAATCCAATTCCACTAAAACATATTTTGAAAAAACATCGAGTTCACATTTGTTTAGAATAACACCTTTTACAGGATCAGAGTTCATTGTATTATCATTGTTGACCATAAGATCTAGTTTTTTTCATAAACACATTTAGGAATTAATGGAGTAGTATGTAGTCAATCAAAAAACATATAATCCTTATTATCCATAAACAAATATCAAGATGATCTTTCCAAGATGTAACTCAAAGGTATTTTATATTAAACTATAAAACAAAGTAAAAATGATGGATCAAATATTGGGAGACACATTATTAAGTGGCAGGCCTGATAAGAACCCTCAATGAGATGGGTCGATATTGGGTGATTTATGGAATGTTTTTTAACCAAAATATTGAACTGAAAGAAAAAATCTTACTGCACAATGAGAGAAGAAAATACAGATATGGATATTGTTGTAAAAGGGAAAAAAATAACAAAAGTTTTTTTAGAGGTGACTATAAGATATTCATTTAGAATAAAATAATTTTCAAATAATGAACAATAGTTGAACATTATGTGTTAATTCAACTGAATTTATTCCATCCGAAGGACTAAGTGTGGTTATAAAACTGAAGGCTCAATCTCATACAAGTTAAACATCAGTCAAGATGGTATGGTCCTTTTATAGTTACTAATGTTTATCCCTATGCGGTTATATGGAATACCAAATATGTAAAAATGTACACTTTAACTACTATGGGAATATATTGATGAAATTCTATGTAATGTTTCTCAATAATACATTGAGGATCTAATATTCCACCAAAATATTAATCCCTGATTGACATTAGGTTTTTTAAATATTCTGACATTTTATTTCAGGTTTCAATAATAGTTAATATATAATTTACCATATAAATTTTAATCAATTAATTGATTACACTACATCATTTACTTTTTTGAGTGTATAATTTATTATTATTTTTTGATATTTTTTAATTTGTGTATGTTAATATATTAATTTTTGGTTCTTTCTGGAAAATATTGAGAATAATTTGAATTAATTTACATGCTCGGATTCTTTGAAAATATAATGGAATTTATTTTACTCATTTACAATTATTATGTGAATCCTAAAATTAATATTCAATAAAATTTAATGTTATAGAAAATCCAAAAAATCCTATTTAGTTTGGAATTTCAATCCATGAAATATTATTTTATATTTTTTTCACATATATTGGGAGAACCTAAAATAATATTTATAATATGTACAATGTACATTTTCTTGAGAGAACCAATATTTATATAATTATGAGATATTTTTTAGTAATCTTTTCAAAAATTTATTGAAATTGAAAATATTTTAGTATATATGAATAATGAATTTTTTTAAGACCCTATTTAATGGAATCTAATTTTAAACCCTACGATGTCATTTGACAATTTTATCCTTACAATGTATGAGTAACATTTTTATTTATCCACATTACAAATCAATTTTTATGTTTTATAATTTAGAAGCTATTGAATTATCTAATCTAAATTCATGTTTGATGGGGACATAAACTGTTCTATATTAGATACTTTGAAAAATATATTTTAACTAATGTCAAATGTGTTGATACTATGTTTATTATGATTTATACGAGAAAATAATTCTTACATGGATATAAAAATTTCTTATATATCATACAAAAATGGGAATAGAATTCTTGGACTATTTTTAAATAAATTCAAACATTTCAATCCCCCTAAAAAAAATATACCCACGTTTTCTTGGACTGAAAGGGTATAATCATATCTAAAATCAATATAAGACCATACCTAAAAGGGGAGAAAGAGGGATGGTATATTCTTTTATTACCAATGCTTACAAATTCATACTAACTATCAATATATAGAGTAATTTGGTGCAAAATGGATGTGATATATTCTTGCAAGTGTTATTTGGTTGATATATTTTAATGAGGTTATTCATATATAGATTTATATACAAATGAAACATTATAATATAGGAATATACTTTTTAATAGGGGAATGAAATGTCTAATTCATACAAGAATAAATTAAAAATTACCCACATTCATCCAATAATAGAAAATATTGAATCATATAAAAAGAAATTGACAATGTTAATATTTGGTACTTCTAAAAAGAAAAGGGGTAGAGCACCTAAAATTGATGATTATGAGATGTTTAAAATCCATCTATTATGAAAACTATTACTCATGCACCGTACATAAATATTAATCATACCTTTCTAAACTTCCTTGAAAATTATCATTTGAACCCACAAACCCTTACTGTAACAACCTGAAATTTTGAATAAATCTTGTTTCCGAATTTTATGTGTTTTATTTTTATACTCAACAAAAATGTTTCATTTGATAACATGAGTATAATTAAAATGATACTGTTTATTTTTTACTGTTATATGACCATTGGTCAATATGACCACTGGAAACTAAACGTTTTGATTATTGTCTCTAAATACAAGAAATCTTGGTTAATTAATATAGAATGAAGATTTGATGGCCTCACCCAGTAGTCTTGGACCAATTGAAGCCCATCTAACAGAACTTGGGAAGGAGGTAGCACCACAGAGATTTTCTCTGGACCAAACCAAAGCTGAACTTCATCATATAAAGCTAGAAAGGGATCGCCTTCGCGAGAAGTTCAAACTAATAGAAATTACTACTCGTGCGATGTTGGCCGAGCCTCCCTCAGATTCTCTCACCTTAGCACACCTTACACGTAGGTCGTATGCTAGTGTGATAAGGGGCTATGTAAGGAGACCATAACTTTCTTGTGTAATCCTTTGTTTTAAAAAAAATTGGATTTATTCTTATGATGAAGTTTATGAATTTTAAAATGACCGGATAAATATAGTATGCATATTTTTGATGAATTTTAGAAAAAAGATATTTTAAAAAATGGTTGTGTAATCCTTAAATAATTAAAAATGTGTAATGATTTTCGAAAAATGGTCTTCTACAATTATGTTCAGTACGAAATTTAGAGTCTAATAAGATCAACTTAATTTTTTATGAATAGTAAATTATGAATAGTGATTTTATGATTAGGATTAGTAATGTGTCTAAATGGATTAGTAATCTCACATAAAGAAAGTATTAATATAATCTAGGCACCTTGATTAAGTAATGTGATTCAATAAAATGGTTAAATAACGGTTTCATAAATTATTATTCAAGTATTAGTTTTTTCGGGTGAATAGTGTTTTTTAATTAAAAATTTAATTAAAAATATTTAGATAATTATTTTTATATAAAACGGATTTATGTTTTGAACTTAGAACACTGATATTATGCTATGGTAATTTTGGGGTCTTTTCTGAAAAAAATGAATTTTCGGTGAATAGTATTTTTATTTAAAAATTAAATTAAAAATATTTAGAAAATTATTTTTATAAAATTGAGTTCATATTTATAATCAGAGCGTTGATATTTGGTTAAGGTGAAATTTTGGGATTATTCTGAGAAAGTTGAATTTTCGATGAATAGTGAAAATACAGTTTTTAAGTTATGGGTGTTTAATGACATCATTAAATGATGTATTATGTTTTTAATCAATATTTTAGAATTATTAATAGTGAGATAAGGTATGAGGTGTCCCAAGTGGCCAATACCATGGGCAAATACCATGGGCAAGCCCATGGTTTTGCAAAAACCACTAATGAGGTGTCCCTTTGCCATTAATGCCTTGTCCCCTCACTTTCCCTATAAATACCAAGCCATCCTCTCATCCATTCGACTCCCCACTCTCCCCCAACGAAGTTCTGGTCTCATTACCTCCCAAGGAGTCCTCCCATGGTGCCCCCAAGCCCTCAAGGTCCCAACCATTGAGTATTAGGAGTTATGTTTTAAGGTAAGGGATCCGACCCCTCTCTTTCTTTTCAAGTGATCTCTTTTATGTCAATTCTTTTATGCTCCATGTTCTTATATTGGTGGATGTTATTTTATACTCCTCTTACTGCCCTTTTCATGTTCATATAATGAGAGATCCCCTCTTACTCTCATTATTTAGTTTTAGGACGTTTTAAGTGGCGCCGTTAAGCTGCCGAAATATTTGTAACAGATTCTTTCTCCCTTCTCATTTTTCAAGATCTATTTTAATGTAAAGTATTTCAAGCTCCTTTTTATTATGTTGGGGTATGATCTATAAATTTATCATACTGATATTTTATGTTCATACTATGAGAAACCCCATTTTATCTCTTCAATTCAGTATTTTGAAGTTTTAAGTGGCGTCGTTAGGCTGCCGAATTTTTAAGTGGTTCTTCACCCTTCTCCTTTTGAAATTCTACTTTCATGTCAATTATTTCAAGTTACTTTTTGTTATGTTGGGGTATGATATCTATATCTATCATACTGGACTCTTATGTTCATATGATGAGAGACCCCATTTGATCTCTTCAATTCAGTATTTTGATGTTTTAAGTGGCGTCGTTAGGCTGCCGAATTTTTAAGTGGTTCTTCACCCTTCTCGTTTTGAAGTTCTACTTTCATGTCAATTATTTCAAGTTACTTTTTGTTATGTTGGGGTATGATCTCTATATCTATCATACTGTACTCTTATGTTCATATTATGAGAGACCCCATTTGTTCTCTTCAATTTAGTATTTTGAAGTTTTAAGTGGCACCGTTAGGCCCTCGAATTTTTTAGGGGATTCTTTCACCCTTCTCATTCTTTTCAAAATTCTACTTTCATGTCAAGTATTTCAAGTTCCTTTTTAATTATGTTGGGGAATTATCTCTATATCTATCATACTGAACTCTTATTTTCACATGATGAGAGACCCTATTTGATCTTTTCAAATCATTTTGTTTGATGTTTAAGTAACGCCGTTAGGATGGCGAACTTTCATAAGAGAAATCTAATTTTTGTCTTCCTTCCATGTTTTTCATTTCAAATGGTATGTCCTTGAAATTTCATTACCATGATCATGTATCCTTCTTATTATGTCCATCTACTGTTTTATGGTTCATTTATTAATGTTTGACACATTTTCCCTCTCTTTTTAATGTCTTCTAATACCTCGTAACATAGCCGTTATGCTGCAGAATTTCCGTCTCAAAATGTCTCTCTCTTTTTCTAAAGTCCTTTTATGTTATTAAGTGAATATTCAAAGATATTATTTCTATAGGGTTATTCACATATATACAAAAATGTTCTATTTTAAATTCTGGGATTTACATACATGAAACCCGCTCTCCCCTTCTGTGGGTTTAAAGTGACGTAAATATCATGTCTTTAAAGCAGATTTTAAAATGTTATGATTATGAAATGAAACCCATTTATTTTATGCTATATGGGTTATTTATGAAATGTTTGATGATGATATATGTGGCTCACATGATAATAAAGGAAAATTTAAGGGTGAGCCCTGATAGCGCTCCAATGCATTGGGTAATGATGTAACCACTAGAGATTTCAATTTTCAAGATACCTTGGTGAATAACCTTGGTAATTTTCAAATGACACCTTGGGGATGGACCTTGGTGATATGTTCATGATTTTCAATATTAAATGTTGTAGACACATTTTCAAGTTATGAAAAATGTTATTTTCATTATGATATGCCTCCTTATTTCATTCTCATGCCTTAAAGTTCTTTTTCATGACCTTATTGAAGTATCTCAAGTTCACATGTAAAATGTTTCTCTTGTTTTCCTTACTGGGCTTTTTGCTCACCCTTTATTTTGATGTATTCTCCCAGGTTATGTGATGCAGTAATGAACCTAGGATGAACATGAGGAGAAGACTTTCAAGTGTTTTATAATAATATTTTCTGTTTTCATGTTTAAAGTTCCTGGTTTCGAAGACACTAAACCTTAAAGATCCTCGGTTTTGTAAAATGTAATGAAAGTTTATGTGATAAAGAGGCGGGATGCTATACTTACGCACTATAACAGTCTTCAAAATCCTCATCATATGCACAAATATGAAAATCACTTGGTTTTATGAATAAATTCAGAAATTAAGTTCATGTCCTTGCATTATATTTGAAGAGGAAAACAATTTCTAAAAATTTATACAAGGGATGTGAGTGAAATATTTATAAAAATAAATGTATAATTTTTCTTAAGATGTGAATAAAACTTGAAATTAAAAGAATATATTTAGAAAAACTAAAGTATATATTTTGATGATAAATGATTATATTTATAATCATGGTGTTGAAAAATAATACTCATACTGACTAATATTTTAATTCTTATAGGAATGTCTTTTTGAAGTTAAATATTTCTTGGAGTCCATTAGTTAAGGGTGGGGGTTCTAATATAGATTATAATTCCATATTTTTTCTATATTAATTTTTTTGAAACCAATATTTTAATTAATTATTTTTTAATAGTCACATTATTAGTATCTGGGTTTTTTATAATTTCACTACAAAACATATTTAATATTATTTTTATTTGTATATTTCTTTTTTGGAAATATTAAAATATAATCTATAATAAGCATTGTGTGATTTTATGACAATATAAGATTCCAAGATTTAATTTTGAAATCCCACTGTTGATTTCAAGAAGATTAGGATTTAATTAAAGGATTATTGGATGAAGTGTGGTGTAGTTGTTAAAAAATGGTTATAATTTGTTTCCATTTTCAACATATAAAAATTGGTGTTTCACACAATATATTTCATTTCTATATAAAACATTCATCCATCGTGTATAAAAATAGAACAATACATAAGATATTATACTTTACTATAATATATATATAGTATACTAACATTTTTTAATGGGAAAACTCATATATAGACAATTTTGGCTATGCATATGATATTTCATCTACATAGTTTGGTTCTATATAAGTTATATTATTTTTTAGGTAAATTTACAATAATTATCTAAAATACATAAAATTATTCCATGAATATAATATTTTAATTCCTATTTAAGATAACTCACATTGAGAAGAATAACCCTGAGGATTATCACATGAAAGATTTGGAAGACATTTGTAGATATCAATCTATATCATTACAGTTAAACTTACATATTCATGAAACCTTTCATAGGAGGAAACATGTATAAAATATTAAGGATATTTAACGAAAATGCAATTGAATAAAAAATGATTTTTTACAATGTCCAAATTATGACATAGATTATAATTTGTGTGAAAGGTAGAAATAATGCAGAATTACAAAGTGAAAATATTTCTACTGATTTTACAAAAATAATGATAAAGAGGTGGAGGTTAATTAAAATTTTACATGATTAATATCAAATTAATCAATCAACTCCAGTAGTCTACTCATAGATAAGATAAACTGTGAGTTTATTTTTTCATTTAAATATATGAATTCTTTATTTTTTTAATTCCTTCTCCTCCAATAATAATCTAAGTTTCCCACTAAATGAATTAGTAAATAATTATTATTTTGATGGGAATTAGATCCATTGTATATTTTGAGTATAGAAAACATAAATAATTGAAAACATCTAATAATGAATAATATTGGTTCTAATTGATTTATTAATAACATTAATGAAATTTTTATTAAGGTTTTTAATCTTGTAAAATATTTTTTGGATTATATTGATAATTAATAATATCCCCCTATCTATTGTAAATTGTCTCTTAGGAGTATGGTGTTTTATGCGAAGTGTTTCTTGAAATAGTCAGCATATATAAAGAGACAGTGAGATTCAATTGAATTTTCTTTGGAACACAAAAAATTGATTTCGTATTTTACTAGTATTTAATGAGAGTTTTACTGATATACCAAACACACACTAATTGAGTATAGCCCAATAAAAATCACTATGAGATCAACATCTTCAATAAAATTCTACTAATGATGATTGATCAATTAATTATAAAACAAACCATTCATCAATTAATAAGATGATATATAATATTTTTTTAGGACTATAATATCATTACAAAAAGAAATTGAGGACTCACCAATCACTTTAATAATCATTATTCATTAAAATACCATATATTAACAAATTTTAATATCAAATAAGATTAAAAAATATATAATCCTCTAATGTTACATGTAATTTTTGGCACTCCACTCTGGAGAAAACTAATGGTTACCACTACTACTACATTTCACATATGATATGTAATTTGTTGTTGAGCCAAATAATAAGAGTTTAAATAAAAAAATATATATGTCAATAGATTGAATATTAATTATAGAAATATTGAGTGTATCATATTATTCATCTCTTTTGAAACTATACACAAATGAAAAATATCTTTAAAAGCTCAATTAATTAGGAATGTTCTTTTCCTGGATATAGAAATTTCAATTTTATAGACAATAATTTAGTTCTATAAAAATTTAATAATATTACAATATAGTTATTCTACTTCAGTATTGTTGATCAAAATGTTATGCTTTATGATGATGCTGTTTTTTATCAACAATATAATAATTTATATAGAAACTATTATATTTTTTCATTCATCTAATAATAATATTAATTTAAATTTGTTGAAAATAAATTAAAATCCCTTTATAATAAATGTCATTTACATCCATGAATCAAGAAAAAAAATTCTCTATGTAAGGAGTTTTTTTTGGTAATTTCTCCATTATTGTAGTTATCAAGGAATCAAATCATCTTAATCATATCATATATTAACCATAAATAGTTCAGTTTGAAAAACTTTTATTAAACAAACATATGTATTAAATCAAAACCATTCCCCCAATAACCTATTCATATTAAACTATCCAATATATATATATTCTAATGAATATACAATGAATGGGGTTCTAATCTTATTTCTTCCACCATCACCTCGTTTCTATATTCAATATAGTCAGGGGAACCCATCTAATATATGGTTAATTTATGTTTTCTAAAGAAATAATGTAATGAAAATCTATCGATATTTTGTCATTATTAATATACAAAATTTGATTGGGTGTGTTTGTGACAGGGTCAGAGTATATATTTAAATAAGACTAATGATGGTAATTGAATTCATTTTGGAATGATAAAGTTGATTTTTTTGACAATGTTAATGACTTCCAAAAAATATGACTCGATTTATTAACATCAAATAGGATTAATAAGCATGATATATTATTTGTAGACTATTTTTACTATTGACTCTATATGGGAAAAGTTTTAATGTAGATTTTAATGATATAATTTTTCTAATGGAAATCATTGTTCATTAAAACATAATGGAGTGATTAGAAGGAAGTTAAATAGTTCTATATGGTCTGATTCATTAGTATACATGCTGGAGTTTGAGAAACTCCATGAAAAGTCCATCCGTGGTATCTGCATTTTAGAAATTAATTATTATATTCGGGACTTCAAATGATACCAAATTTTTACAATTAGGAAATACATTATGGACATTGAAAACTATAAATACGTAAAAACACATTATATATTTTATTCAATATTAGTAAGTAAATATTATTCATTATTTGAAACCTTTTAAATTAATATATGATACTATATGAAATAAAATCATTTCATATTTCAATTTTTTAAAAAAGAAAATTATATAATATAATTATCACATATATAATTTTATTTAATCAATAATAATATCTATTATCAAAAAAACATATCATATGTGCTAAAAAATTTCCCAAATAAGAACATTAATTTGAAAATTTTAATTTAAATAACGATGAAAAATTCTTATTTTAAAATAGAAAATATGTTATATTTTTTCTTATATATTATGTGATACAGAAATTATATACTAAACGTAAAATATAAAAATAAAAACTTTACCTCAGGAATATAAGTAACAATATGTAATATGAAATGGGTATTTGAATATTGAAAACTATTAATATGGGATTTTTAATTAATAAATTAGTCGTAAAATATCTATTATTACCCTATCGATAATATAAAAATAGGTAATTTCTAATCAACATTATAAGTTAATAAATATGTTAATATAATTTGTATTATGATTTAAAACCATTTTATAATCCTTATAAATCAATTATTTATTAAAATATAATCAAATAAATTTTTATATATATATAATTTTTAATTTTATATGCTAAATCAATGATTATGATAGATAAAACATAGTTATTTACACAATTTTACACTACCTGTCATTTTATATAAATGATAACACAACTATTATGTCACGATTTTTATTTGATTTTGTTGTGTCATTTATAAACATTATTAGTAGCTAATGTTGGATAAACCATACACCATTTGTGTTTTCTGTATGAATAATATCATTCCCTGGAAGTATAAATATACAATAGATGACCTTATATGATTATCTTAACACATGTTGGGAGTTATCTCCAATCATATATTGCAGCATAATATTAACCTAGTGGTGGAAATCATTTTTTGATATCACGCACATAAATAACAAGAATTATTATTTTTAAATAAAAGTTGTGTTTCATCATTGTTTTATTTTAAGCCATATATTTAATTTGATTAATGACATGAAAATATTATTGGTAATACATAAATATGTTTTGGAATAGTTACAGACAAAAACATGGGTTGTTGTGCCTCACCACCATAAATCATGCCATAAGGGAATTTGTTGTATCGAAATGAAAATGAATGCCCTTTAAGTGTGTTAGGGAAATGGGGCTATGCCATAGTTTATAGAGTACACTGTAGTGTATCTTGTCTGGGTAATATTTTATTATATCATATTCTTCAGATAGATGGATCATATAGGCTATACCAAATCATCCTAGATCACACCATATTTACACTTTCTACATGAATCACATATCATTGGATAGACTTTTTTCATTAGTGAGTTACAACCGTCAATGTATATTATTATATTGAATTTAGGGGAACCCTTAAAATTAAATTTATAATGATAGAAACCATTAGAATTATAGAAAACTTGGATTAATATATATAGATGTTAAATCATTATATATGATTATTAAACACATTACAAAAATACATGTCTGGGGACCATAATAGTATATTAACATTAGAAATATTGAAAAAATTATTCTAATTTGGTAATAGATTTTCAACATCTATTTAATGATCTTCTCCTTTAGTAATCATACTTAAAACCATTTCATCATAACCTTGGTTAAGGAAATATAAGAAAAGGGTGAGCTCAAATGCTCAGAAAGGGTAAACAAGTATATATGTAAGCATAATAATAAGATTAAGGTTATGAGATCATGAATATATCATTAGAATATCATACCATGCATATAGAATACAATAATAAAGTGTCATGGATTAATGATTGGTAGTTCAAAAGGAATGAATGATGAGGTAATTGGGAGAATAAGCCATGAAATCATAAAACAGGATAAGACATTGAATTGGGGAATACAGATTGACATATACCCTTGTTAAATTGTATAAGTAGAAATTAGTTTAACAATTATGTTAGTGACAAAATGTCATACCCCCACATACATTTATGAACATTAAAATATGTCCATTAATAATGCTCCAAAAATGTAATTAGGTTCATCAATAACATTGTGAAAATTTAATCAGGTCCATTAATTAACTTATGGATATGAAACCAGGTCCATGTATAATACTTTGAACATGAAATATGGTTCACACATAAAAATGGGAACACATAATAAGGATCACTCTAAACATTTTTAATATGAATTATGTTCCATGCGTAAACATATAGACATGGAATCTGGTCCTTGCATAAAATTGTGAACATGTAATACGGTTCACTCATAGAATTATGAACATGTCATTAGGTTCATTCATAACATTGTGACCATGTAATTAGTATCATGAATAACATATATAATCATGATTCATAAAGCGATACCAAATGAATTAGAGGGAGATATAGTTCCCACCAATCACATAATAAAAACAGATATACATGTTCCACAAGATTATAATCAATAATATTATCATAGATCATTAAAAGAAATTTGAATCATAAATATTTCATTGTATCATTAACTATAAATGACATATAATTCTCATAATCTTTTCATAATACCATAACAGATTAGTGATGTTCTTTTCAAAATCATATAACCCTTGTAATAGAAATGGATTTCATAAACATGATTATATAATCACATAATCCATTCAAGAAAGAACATGAGTGGTATTCTTGGATCATATCCCTAGTAAATCATATACTGTAACAAAATATGTTAATATATATGGAGAAAGATTTTGGTGGATCTAAAGGAAGGTTGTCCTTTATTTGGAAATAAAATTCATAAAACCATTTCAAATATCATATTTTATAAAAAATTAATTAAAATTTAATTTAAAACATTCATTGAGGAAAATTTGTCTCCCACTTTAAAAATCCCTTTAAAACATCAAGTCTTTTGAAAAGTGTTTCCATATAAAATATCAAATAAAAAAATATAACAGATCCCTAAATATATTTTGAAAACCATTTTCATCGAAAATACATAGAAAAGTAAACAATAAGACTTCAAATCATTTTGAAAAAAAATCAACAAAAAAGATTCAAAAAATTATAAAAGAATATTTCAGATTATAGAACTAATATTCATTAAAAGTAACTATTTGAAAATATTTAAATGAGTCATTGAAAATAGTTTAAAATGAATTTAAACATAACATTATTTGAAAACCAGTTTCCTTGAAACCATCATTAAAAAAATGAATATATATAATATTAAGAATAAAAATTATTTAAAAAATGTCCTTTTAAACATAACAAAATTAATTATGGATGTGATAGTTAGGACATAAGATAATTCTACCAATTCTGAACATTCTATGTTGAACCTTACATTGATTAAATAGGGTCATGATCTGAAAATGAATAGAATATTCCTTTCAAACCCATTTTTAAGGTAAATAATGGGTAAAAATATCTATTAATAATCAATGGAAAATAGTAAACCTTTTTTTATATCATTTATAGAATACTCGGTTTTGAATGATCACATATTTCTAACTGGAATGAGAAATAAAATATAATAAAAATATTATTCATAATTATATTAAGTACCATAGATTTTAAAATGGTAAAATATCTTCGATATAACATACATAATTTTAGTATAATATAGCTCAGGATATATAATGAAATATGGATAATAATATTCCCTCAATGGAAGCATAATAGTAATCAATCTCGATAAAAGATGATATTATTGAAATAATGTCTTACCATTTTGGTTACTACAAATCATAATCCCCATGAGATAAAAACATTACATGATGATTAAAATATCATGAAACTAATAATATTCCTAGTAGAACATGTCAAATATAATAATATAGGCCTCGTAGAAGAATGTAGGTGCATGACATAACATGCGTCTCATAGAAGGAGACATGAGAAAAAATTACCTTACAGATTTAGAAACATTTGAAATTTAAACTCCATGAATTAGAGATTAAAAATGGACTTTTAAATACAAAATACGTTCTGTAAAATTATCATATAATACATTCATTTTAATTGTTCACCAAACAATATAAATTGGTGATATTAGAAAACCATAACCTTAAGCCTTGACATTATTCGTACAAATTCTAAAATCATATAAAATAAATATATGTTTATTATAATTCTACCACATAAACATATTATTATATCTAAATATATATATTATTTCATTTTGGAGTTATATTACTTATTTATAAGAAACTCTATGTTAATGTTACATTTGGGGTAATATCATATATTTTTTCATATATGTTTTGGATTATTATTCTCAATCCCATTACATAGATCCTAATTTAATTATTTTAAGAAATTAAATCATAATATAAATACAATATATAGTCATTATATATATATATTTTTTATAATATATAAAATATAGAAATATGAATTGGAATACACAGTTTGTGGAGATGGTATGTCGTACGTACGGATGAATGTTGTTTCTGTTTTATTTTGGTAAAAAAATAAAAAAATAAATAGAATATATATATATATATGATATAATTAAAAACTAATTTTTATATCATATATATCATATATGTTTTCAAAATAAATCATTAATACATCCCTTGTAAATTTTGAATAAATCAAATCGCTTTGAGTATGCGGTAGTCCACACATCCACAAATAATGTAACCATATTTACAAAAATGAAACTCATGGAGGTATGTATTATATAATAATTTTATAAGTATAAATACATAATAAATATATTATATATCACATAAAAATATATTTTTTATCATAATTCCCACCCATTAGATGTGGTAAAAAAATATAAACAACATCATTTTACGAGGTGGTAGTCTGCCAAACAAATGAGTTACACACGAATGATATGTTCATTACCCATTATATTGAAGTGTTTCTAATAGTAGGTAAAAATATTAGAAAAAATATCTCAACATTTTTTATGTTTAGAAAATTTAATAATCATTGAATAAGAATAGTTGATGGCATGGATAATTAAAATAAAATCGATGAGTTTGATGTAACCTCTTATTTTGGTAACTCCTCTAGGTTTGCATAAAAGTACATCCTTGGTTGGAAATAATTAAAAATCAAGTCTTATATGATGTAGGTAAAAATTTTGGGATGATATTTGTGAAGATGTATTATGATCCAACGGTCTTGATAAGTGTGAATAAGTGGGGGGCTGACTGCATTTTTATAGTGGAGGAGGAATGAAATTCATGTAAATTTTTGTAAACGGAATTCCACCCATTTTATTCCCATGTCTAGTTAAACCGATAATTGAAAAAATCCTATTAAAGGTAGGATTGGGTTGAAATATGAACATCCAATGTACTTTGGACAAGTGTATAGGTCAGTTTGGGCATTAATATTAACATTGAGTCGGTTGTTAAAATAATATTTCTTTTAATCATTTTAATTAAATTTAGTAACATCCCCAAGTATTTTTTTGAAAACTATTTTCCACATATTATAATGTATTAATTATTATTATTCCATAGAAATTTATTTTTTATCTAATCCCACCGACGGGATGATAAAGAAGGTTTTAAATGTCAATCTTTTCTAATGATTGAAATTTTTTTATATCAAATTTCACCATGAAATAGATTCCAATGACCTAAATTGGATTAATGTATATATAATTTTTTTGATGAAACTTTAATGCCAATTCAAAATATAATTTATGCCTATTAATTATTTGGATCAATATAAATTTTGGATTTAAGTTCAATAGTTTCACTATTCATCCAAATATAATCTTTTATAAAAAGATCCAAAAAATTAACCCAAATCTAATTTGAACACCCTCAATTAAAATATGATGTTTATTTTATCAAATTAAATTTTTAAAAGTTTATTAATCTTATTTTATCAAATTTCATTCATGAACATAAAATTTATATATATTTAGAAAAAATATTTTCAATCATATAAACCCATTTAAAAAAAATACATCTCTTACTATCAATTTTTTTTATTTACATAAAAAAATTAAAAAAAATATTTAAAAACGGTTTATTATTATTATTATTTGTATGTTTAGTAGATTATTTATAAATATCTTGTTTTTATAATTCTATAAATAATATTAAGATTCATAGAAACTCAGTGTTTCATTTAACAGAAGAAAAAACAATGTTTCATGTAGTGAAAGCTTATATTAGTGTAGTGTTTAATAAATTATTAAAATTGTGTAGTGTACAAAGATAGAATAAATTCATTCAACCATTGTAGAAAATATATATTCGTAAATGTGTGAAATTAAAAATATATTAAAAATATTAAACTAATTCATGTTTTTTTATAAAATATCTTTTGGTTACATTTAACACCTTTAAAATTAAATTATACCCTGACATCCATATAGGTTATAAAATGATTTATAATTTAATGTTATTTTTATATAAACCCTCATCAAAAAATGAATAGTAAAACATTATGTAAATAGAGAATGTTTGAACTGTATGGTTACCCAAAGTAACACATAAATAAGATTATAAGTATGAGAACATAGTTTGGGTGTGGAGATTTGATAGGGAAGACATTTAACACCGTGATTTTAAAAGAATTCTTTTTTTCTAATTAATTTCACCATTTTTATATTTTTTATTTCATGAAACACTAAAAATAATTTAAAAATGTGAAAGAACAATATTTGTATGTTGTTATACGCCAAACCAAGTTAATTGTGCACTATGTGAAATAGAAATTTTAGCATTATCTACCTGGATAATAGCTGAAATCTTGCATTGTACACAACAATGACATTCCATGCTGGCTTGCGTAACATTCAAGACTATGTTTTACTAAACAATAATATATTATTAATATGTAATTACGTAATATAATTAAACAAACCTTGGTCATTAAATTAGTAGATTCAAATAATATTAACTAATTTGTGAAAATAATTGTTTTATAGAAATATAAGATGAATTCATTTGTTATTAGTTAATTATAATAGAATATGAAAATCGATTGAATTTAAAGGAAAATATTATTATTATTATTCACAATGTTATTTCACCCTAATAAATTAAATTAATTGTAATTTTTGAGTGATATTAGTGTAATATATATTTTATACATTCAATTAATAAAAATTTATATTAATTCAACAAATTTTATAGACATAATATAATAACGAATACAATTTTATGCTTAAAGACTATATTTTTATTAAGACAGTTTTACCTTATGTTAATGGTGAACCCATTTCAAATGAAATTTATTATTTATTATTGATTAAATATTTTAAAATAATGTTCATATTTCAAAAAGAACATAAAAATTTGGTAAGGATAAAATCTTTGTGACTTCCTGTGAGGTTTCATTTTTAAAAAGTAGTTAAAAATACTGGAATTTAATTCAAAACACCATTTTCACCTAAATTATTTATAATGATAAATTAGATGATAAATTGGGTTAAAATATTAATTATAACATATTTTTATCAACTAGTACAATTTTTTCATTAGGATCACTTTTACTTTGACATTTTGTATAAAAATATAGAAAACGTTTGGTTATTTTTACTTTCAAAACTATAATTGTCATCCCATCTGAGAGATTAAATTTAAATTAATTTTTGTCCCTTATGTTATTGGAATATATTAAAATGGATTAGATAATTGGAATCAGTGTGATTTATAATTTATTATAAGTAAAAAATATGTTTAGACCAAAAATATTAACGAATTTGGTTAAAATTAAGTACAACGATTAAGTGAAAAATTAGTTAATAAAGAACTAAACCTTAGCATTAAGAGACAAAATAGCCAAGAACCCAGTCCAAGAGCTATTGGATGTCTATATTTTTACCCTATACACCATTGTATCAACTTTGGATCATTATTGGATTCATATGATATATGAAAAACGTGTATGGAATTCCTTTTCAAAAAATTTACAAGAGTGTCACTCCTCCCCCAGTGTAAAAAGGCATCATCTCCTCCCACTTCACCAAACCTCTAAAAGTACTTGTTTTTAGAAATAGTATGCTAAAAATTCTCCCAAAAAACATTCCTTTGTCTATTAATTTTTATTTTTTTTATAAAAACATCAATGAAATCCAATTGGTGAAAATCACAAAGATATACCCATTTAAAAGGTAACACCATCACTCACGCTCCTTTAATTTTATTACCATTTTATATTACCTACTATATTATTATTACATTATTATATAAAAACCCATTATTTTAGATATACTAGTATTATTTTATTCTATGGTTTTTACATTCACATACACACACATCCATTGAATTGGAAACAAACATACCGTTTCAGTGTACGAAGAATTACTGCCTCATAAAATGATGATTGTTCGTTATTCCTTTACCACCAATCATGGTGGAAATTATGATGGAAATTATATTTATATGTGAAATGTATTATATATATAATATCCTTATGATTTTTTATTTTTTATTTATGACATATCATTATGATTTTCATCTTTTATAAATATGCTAATTTTGTATGTATAACCTATGTCTTCATAGGTGGTGTATTTCACTTCGTACATCTAAATTTAATATTGAACAGATTTAATTAATATTAATATAAGGACCCAACCTTAAACATTACATAATATTGAATAAAATGAATAATTCACATTAAGGATCTGAAACAGGTTTAGAGTTTTAGAGAATTAGGACATAACTATTACATCTCTAAAGATTACAAGGTAGAAATGTCTACACAGTTTCCATTTTTTCATAAAATAAAAACTATTAAAAAAAGAGTCATATAGATAGAATGAATTTTCCTTGATCACATCCTTGACCTTATTCATTTTTAAGTCCTATGAAATCATTTCAAAACTTGGGATGAGCATAAAAAGCTCAGTTAGGGTTATAAAACAATGAATGAAAACATTTGTTCATAAATACATACAAAACATGAACTCTTTTACTTACCTAGAGAAATCATAAGATTTATGAAAGACACATTGAAATCAATAATCATAAAGGTAACATATGGCATCCATATCATACTTACATTGTAGCAATCACAGCTACATAGAGAGTTACTTTGGAATACCCATCACAGTATATTCCCTAAAATCTCTTAGGAGAAAAATTCACATTTACCTCTGTCACGTAACCCATTGCATTGGAGAGCTATCTCTGGCTCACCCACCCTAGGTTTATCACAGAACCACTCATATATGTAAATAATGCCCAAGAACCATAACATGATCATAACATATAACATAAGCATAAAGGAAAGATAACATTTCCACATTGCAATAATAAAATATCATTTCAATATAATTAAATAATAAATCCATGATAAAAATCATTTTCAATACCAAAATACATAAAAATAGTATATGGTGTTTATTTTTCTTTTTAAAAACATTCTGGCTTGTTAAGGAAGCCAAAGATCAAATAATACTTGCGGTGGCGGAAAGGTCGTTGTCACCGCTTACGATAAAAAACATTCATTTTTTTCGTTTAGTAAAATGCTTCATATAAAAATATTCCCTTTGAATAAAATGAAAATTCAAATGGGTTTATACACCGTATAATATAAAGTCATTTATAAAACTAAAAATGCCTCAATGAAAGGAGATTGAGACAAAGTCCCTTACCTCGCGTCCGACTTGAATCGATCGTTCTTTAATCTCCGGAATAATAAACTAAATTTAATTTCTACTTGCTTAAGAGCCTTTTTCAAGTTTATTATTCCTTTTATATCCCTTATTACCATGTTATAAACATTATAAAATCATTTAAGTTAATTACATTTACTTTGTCAATATTTGGTACTTGAGTAAAAATGAACACCTTATATTTATAAGTTGTCCATGTGGTCAAAGTTTCATTACATCAAGAATTATATTAATGATTTGGATATCATATATATCATATATATTTAGTACATACATGTTTTTATAATAGTACATATCATTTAGAGTTACGAAATGAAATACATCGTTCATGGAGACGGTTAGACGTACATACGCATGAACGCTACTTTCATATGTATTTATTATTTTAATTGAAATAAAACATAATTATAAATAGGTATATTATAATTACATTATAATATCATATATAATATCTTTAACTACATCCTTTATACATCCCACATAAGCCATTAACGAATCAAATCACTTTGAGGGGGCAGTAGTCCGCACATCCTCAAATGAGATTACCCTATTTACCCACTATGGAATCGATTAAGGCATGATATAAATGGGAAGTACAGAATCATAAGGAAATCATAATCATAATATATATCATATATAAATACAGTTCCATCATAATGGCCACCATGAGAGGCAGTAAGATGTAATTGAACAATCATCATTTCGTGAGGCGTTAGTTTTCCATCCACAGAAAGATTATGTTCGTCAGCCATTAGATAGAGGTGTGTGTAAGTGTAGTTTGAATAAGTCTCATAACAACATCCTAGTATATTGAGGTTAGTGGTTTTGTTAATAAAAGAAAATGAAATATAAATAGTTCAGGGGTTAGTGATGTAAAATAAAAGAACACAATTTAAGAGAAACTGTTACCTTTAATTTGGGTAACTCCATTTGGTTTGAACCAAAGGACTTCTTGAAGTTCCTTCTATCTAAGATAAGGCTTCTAAGAGGTGGAAAGGTATTTTGAGAGCTTAATTGGGTAGAGTTTGGATGATCCAAATGTCTTGATAGGTGTGAGGAATTGGTTAGAAGTTGTCTCCTTTTATAAGGGAGAGGAGAGGATCTTTAAGAAAGTGTGAAAGTATTATTTTATAATATAATGATATTCGGTTTCTAATGGTCAAAAATAATTATATTTGAAGATAAGATGACTCATGGTCGAAATAAAATCAACCAACCATAATTGGACATGTTTTGGATAATATTTTAATCATTATAATATTATTTATTTAAATGATTTATTAATGAGGTAAACACTGCATCATTATTATGTCATTAATAATTTAATTTATTTGTTTTCTTAAAATTATAAAAAAAATACCACGATGTAGGAAATCGTTTTATATTTCCAAATAATTTTTATAGTCAAAACTATTCATTATATAACACCATATAAAAGTTAATTACTAAAATATTTTTGTTTATGTCTATTTTTCCATTACATTAAACTAATTTCTCTAAATTATCATTATCACTCCCAAGTGGCTCAAAGGGGTCCCAAAATCGACCCAAAGATTCCCATAGTAGTTAATGAATCATCCAATATGTTTTGGACAAGTGTTATTGTAATTTGGAATTATTATAATTTTCTTTTTACCTTGATTTACCCTATTTACCTTGAACCGCGGTAAATAAAAGTCAAAAGTTACTATTCACCAAAAATTATTTTCATCATAATGAACTACATTTTACTTCTTGATAACAACCATGTATGTCGGATTTTTGAAATACAATTAACAGAAGTGGTAAAATTTCATTTAAATGAAAAAGTCAGTTTTTTAACTACCACTAAGTGGTGTCACTATTAATCAAAAATTGAAGTTTTTCAGAAAATACCAAAAATTCAGCCTAAGCATTATTTGATATTCTGAATTCAAAATTGGTGTCTATTTTTCAAAATTCAAGACATAGAAGTGGAATTAATTAATTTAAAAATTAATTCTCGTTGTTAAAACAAATAGCGTGTTTTTAAGAAACAATAACTATCAAAAGATTGATACTTGTTTATGTCCAATTTTAAAGTGAAATTAATTCCAATGACCAAAATTGGATTAAATAGTAAAAATATATTCCAATTTCAATTTAAAACTAACTAAAAAGATAATCTAACCATAAAAATAAATTAGATTAAAAGGCACTTTTGAATTAAAATACAGTATTTTTCACTATTCATTAAAAATGAACTTTATCCGAAAAATACCAAAAAATTACCCAAAGTAAAATTTGATATCCCCATTCTAAAGAAGGATTATATTTGGTTAGTTATAACATATAACGATGACCAAAACATGATTTAATCAGGGTTCTCCATTAAAAGGCGGTAAAGTGTCCTTCTAATGTAAATTATGCTTAAAATTAGATTCATTAACATTTTAAGCCTCTAAGTTTTATTGGATAAAAGTAAATACATCTAACAAAAATGTATAATCATATTGTAGTATGTTTTGTTCATTCTTGCCACTACAACGACTAGGAGTTAACAACCTTTTAAAATAATAATATTATATTATTACTGTGAAACATAAGACTCCAAGGAAACCCGTTGTTGCAAATCAGGTACGCTATCAAACATAGCAACCCATTTAAAGTAAAATTAATATTTAATTCAGAAATATTAATAAATATGAAATATGTCTTACTCTCCATTTACATGGGGTCTTACATCCTTCCCCCCTTTTAGTAAATGCATCCTCGCAATTTTTATTCACTTATCAAAATAAGTTGGTGTATTTTTCTCTCATAGCATTTTCAGATTCCCACGTTGCCTCTTTAACTAATTGTATTTCCACAAAACCTCTACCTGGTAAATTACCTTATTCCGCAACACCTGCTCTCTATGGTCATGAATTTGGATTGGTTGTTCTTCATAAGAGAGATTCTCTTCCAACTGAACTACCTCTGGGCTAAAAACATGAGATGGATCTAGCATATACTTTCTCAACATCGAAACATGAAAAACATTATATACCTAGGATAAACAAGGAGGTAAATCCACTCTATACGTAACTGATCCAACTTTCTCCAGAATTTCATAAAGTCCAATGAACCTGAGACTCAACTTTCCCTTCTTACCAAAACGCATCACACTTTCCCATGGAGAAAATTTTAGAAAGACATCATTTCCTACCTCAAAAAAACATCCTTCCTCCGGTTATCGGCATAACTTTTCTGTATTCTCTGAGCTATTCTCATGTGCTTCTGAATCAACTAAACTTTATCTGCCATCTCTTCTACCAATTCAGGTCCCATCAGCTTCCTTTCACTTATTTCATCCCAAAATGCTGGAGTTCGACAACGCTTTCCATATAATGCCTCAAATGGAGCCATCTGTATACTGGAATGAAAACTATTATTATAAGAAAATTCAACCAAAGAAAGATATTGGCCCCAAATTCCCTGGTAATCCATCGAAAAAGAACGTAACATATCTTCCAAGGTATGAATTTTTCATTCTGACTGCCCATATGATTGAGGATGAAAAGCTATACTAAAATTTAATTCAGTACCAAATGACTTCTGAAGGCCTTTCAAAAAGTTAGAAGTAAACCTGGGATCATGATCAAACACAATAGAAAGGGGAAAACCATGCAACATAACTATCTCTTTAACATACAACCGATATAGTTTTTCTAGAGACAAAGTATATCAAATTGGAAGGAAATGAGAATATTTAGTCAACCGATCAACAACAACCCAGATTGAATTATTAACTCGAGATGTCTTCAGTAATCCCAAAATGAAGTCCATGGATATATTTTTTCATTTCCACTCTGGCATTGGTAAAGGCTGAAGCATCCCTTTCAGTAACTGTCACTCTTCTTTAACCTATTGACAAGTCAAACACTTCAAAGTAAAATCAGCAATATCTCTTTTCATTCCATCCCACCTGTAATACTCTCGAATATCTCTGTACATCTTAGTATAACCAGGATGAACTGAAAACGGAGAGCTATGAGTTTCACATAACAACTCATTATTCAACTATAAATCACAAGTTACACATAATCTCTTCCCAAATCTCAAAACACAATAATTATCAATGTTAAATTCAGGCAACATACCCTTCTGAACCAACTCTACCGTTTTCTGCAACTCACTGTCTTATTTCTACGCTTGCTTAATTCTGTCTGATAGAGATGATTTCACTGACACTTGAAACAAAATAGAAGAATTTCCTACAACAAAAACTTATATTCCAAAGTTAATCAAATAAAAAAACAAAGGATCTCGTTTTAAAAGTAGCATGGCTAATGAGACATTACCTTTTCGACTCAAAGCATCATCCACTTTATTTTATTTTCCCGGATGTTAATGGATCATGGAATCATAATCCTTGATTAATACCAACTATCTCCTCTGTCTCATGTTCAATTATTTCTGAGTGAATATATACTTCAAACTTTTGTTATTGGTATATATTTCAAAATTCACTCCATACAAATTATGCCTCCAAATTTTTAAGGCAAAAAACAAAAGCAGATAATTCCAAATCATGTGTAGGGTAATTTAACTCATGTGGTTTCAAATGATGTGAAGAATAAGCAATTACCTAATAATTCTGCATTAGGGCACAACCTAGTCCTTTCAACAAATCATCACTATAGATAACGAACCCACCTTTTCTGGATGGAAGTTCCAAAACTGAAGCATTCACCAATCTTCATTTCAATTCTTGAAAACAATCATCACATTATTTTTTCCAGATGAACATAACACCTTTTTGAGTTAACATAGTCATTGGAGTTGATAACCATGAAAAAATTAGAACAAACCTATAGTACTAACCTACCAAACTAAGAAAACTACAGATCTCGGTTATATTTGTGGGTCTTGGACATTTCTTCAACAACTTTTATTTTAGCAGGATCAATAGTTAAGCCATTTTTTGAAACAATGTGACCATGGAATGAAATTTTTGTAACCAAAACTCACACTTGCTGAATTTCCCATAAATTTTCTTTTCCATTAAGGTTTTAAATACAACCCTTAAATGACTTTCATGTTCCTCTTTACTTTTGGAATAAACCAAAATATAATCAATGAACACAACCACAAACTTATCCAGGAACTGAAGGAAAATTATATTCATAAGATCCAGGAATACAACCGGTTCATTGGTTAACCCAAAAGGAATAACTAAAAATTCATAATGGCCATATCTAGTAAGAAACGCTGTTTTTGGAACGTCTGCTTCCTTTACTTTCAACTGATGGTACCCCGACCTCAATTCCATCTTCGAAAAATACTGAGATCCCTGGAGCTGATCAAACAAATCATCGATATGAGGCAAAGGATATTTATTCTTAACAGTGATGTTATTCAATGCTCTATAATCAATGAAATGTCTCTTTGATCCATCTTTCTTTTTAACAAACAAGACAGGAGCACCCCATGGTGACGTACTAGGTCAAATTAATCCATTATCTAATAACTCCTACAATTTCTTCACTAACTCTAAAAGTTCAATCTGAGCCATTCGATAAGGGGGTTTTGAAATTGGCTTAGCATCAGAAACTAATTCAACAGTAAATTCAACTTCTCGATCAGGCATAATACCATAAAACTCATAAGGAAAACATCAGGGAACTCATTTACCACTGGCACATCATTAATCTCAACACTTTCTTTATTTTAAACAATATGATCAAAGTAACATTCATTTCCTTCTTTTACTAGTTTCTAAACTTCTTGATATGTTGTTAAAATAAATGGTTCATTATTTTACACAAACTATAAATCATTCTGAAATGAAACCTCTTTAGCTCTGCAGTCAATATTAGCATGATAAAAAGACAGCCAATCCATGCCCTAAATAACATCAAACTCTACTAGAGGCAAAACATTAAGGTTTGCAGGTAGATGCTTTTTTCACACAAGTACAAGAATGTTCATATGTTTTCTTTTTGTCGCAACATTTCCTCCCGGTGTTTTTACCATAACTTCTATATTCATATCTTGAGTTGGAATTCCAAATTTACTAGAAAACTTATCATAAATTAAAGAGTGTGTGACCCTGAATCAAACAACACATTGGAATATTCTGAACAGACAAACAATGTACCTAATACAACTTCATTTGATAGCCCAACATCTGTTGAAGTAGTCTCAAAGGATTTAGCCACCCCTTTCTTCTTATAGTCTTGCTACTTTCTTTCGGTTTAGTTCTTTGTTAGACACTCATTGGAATAATGACCCATTTTATTGCACTTAAAACATTTTACTTACTGTAAATAAGATTTTGTCTTACCATTACCCTGATCTTTTATAGTGGAATTACGAGCCTTTTGTACCATTTTACAACATCGGTAGCACTTACCATAATTAAAAAGAAATTCCCCAACATTCTTTTTACCACAATTTTCACAAACTGTAAACTTATGTTTCTTACAATCAGACTTTTTTGAATAATTCTTCTCTTTCACCTGCCACCTCGACCTCTTATTCTGTTGTTTGTCAAAGAATACATGATCATCGGAAAACTCTATTTCCACCATCTCTGCACAATGAACAAGTTTTTCATAACTTTGTAACTCACGAGAAGCTAAATCCCTTTGATACTTTGGCTTTAATCCTGAGTAAAAATGGTTTATTTTACTATCAAGATCTCATATGAAATTTGGAGCATACCTTTCCAATCAAGTGAATTTTTCTTCATAAGAAGCCACTGAGTCATCCTCCTGCCTCAATTCCAGTAATTTGTTTCCATCCTATGATGAAACACCTTAGGAAAATATATCTCAAGAAACATACCATTGAAAACATCCCAATCAAGAGCATCAATCTCCTCAATATCCCTGATATTTTTCACCATCGACCACCACTGATCATCTTCACCTTCAAAACGGTAAACATCAATAATAACCTTTAGATGTTCTGAACAACCCATGACATCAAAAATCTTCTCCAGTGCTTTAATCCACCCTTCAACTTGCATAGGGTCAGATGATCCTCTGAATTATGGGGGATGTTGCCTCATGAAATGCTCCACTATTGACATGTTCCTCTATTGTTGATCTAGATGATCTCGTACATGGATACCACCACCATTTATATCCTGAGTCAATAGTTCCATTGCTAAAACAAACTATTTAGTTCCGATTCCAACCATCTCATGTTGCTGATTTGGAAGTTTGTCTTCCTCCGGATATCGTCCCAACATAGCGACCCTATTTCCTCTACGGAAAACCATTCTGAACATAGAAATATCTTAGGCGAAGAAACATGGTAATCTGTAAATGCTATATTATATCAGTACTAACATAAATTAGTTAATTGATATTTTTTTAACAATTCCATAACTCCAAAAGTTATCTAAATTGACCTTTGATACTAAATATAAGGACCCGACCTTAAACATTACATAATATTGAATTAAATGAATAATTCACATTGAGGATATTTTCATGTTTTGAGTTTTAGATAATTAGGACATAACTATTACATCTCAAAAGATTACAAGGTAGTCATATCTACACAGTTTCAATTTTTTTCATAAAATAAAAACTCTTAAAAAAAGAGTCATTTAGATAGCATGACTTTTCCTTGATCCAATCCATGACCTTATTCTTCTTTTTGTCCTATGAAAACATTTCAAAACATGGGATGAGAATAAAATGCTCAATATGGGTTATAAAACAAAGAATGAAATCATTTGTTCATAAATACAAACAAAACATGAACTTTTTTACTTACCACATGAAATAATACAATTTATGAAAGACACATAGAAATCATTAATAAAAAATGTAACTTGTGGCATCCATATCATACTTACATTATAGATATCACAACTACATAAGGAGTTACATTGGAATACACATCACAGTATATTCCCTAAAATATCTTAGGGGAAATATTCACGTTTACCTCCGTCACATTACCCAATGCATTGGAGAGCTACCTCGGGCTCACCCGCCCTAGGTTTATCACAGAACCACCCGTATATGTAAATAATTCCCAAGAACCATAACATGATCATAACACATAACATAAGCATAAAGGAAGGATAACATTTCCACATTGAAATAATAAAATATCATTTCAAGATAGTGAAATAATAAATCCATTTTCAAAATCATTTTCAATACCAAAATACATAAAAAGAGTATATGGTATTTATTTTTCCTTTTAAAATCATTCCGTCTCGTTGAAGAAGCCAAAGATCAAATAATACTCGTGGCGGTGGAAAGGTCGTTGTCACCGCTTACGTTAAAAAACATTCATTTTTTTCGTTTAGTAAAACACTTCATATAAATATATTTCCTTTGAATAAAATGAAAAGTCAAAGGGTTTTATACCACGTATAAAATAAATTCGTATATAAAACTAAAAATTCCTCAATGAAAGGAGATTGAGACAAAGTTCATTACCTCGCATCCGACATGACTCGATCGTTCTTTAATCTCCTGAATAATAAACGAAAGTTAATTTATATTTACTTAAGATCCTATTTAAGGTTTATTATTCCTTTTATATCACTTATTTCAATGTTATAAACATTATGAAATCATTGAAGTTAATAACGTTCACTTTGTTGATATTTGGTACTTGAGTAAAAATGAACACATTATATTTATAAGTTGTCCATGTGGTAAAAGTTTCATTACATATAGAATGATATTCAAGATTTGGATATCATATATATCATATATATCTAGCACATAAATTTTTTTATAATAGTACATAACATTTAGAGATAAGAAATGAAATGCACCGTTCACGGAGATGGTAAGCCATACTTATGCATGAACGCTACTTTCATTTTTATTTATTATTTTAATGGAAATAAAACATAATGATACATAGGTATATTGTAATTCCAGTATAATATCATTTATAATATTGTTAAATCCATCCTTTATACATCCCACATACATCATTAACGAATCAAATCACTTTGAGGGGGCGGTAGTCCGCACTCCATCAAATGAGATTATCGTATTTACCCAAAATGGAACCATAAAGTCATGATATAAAATTCAAGTAAAGATGCATAAGGAAATAATAAACATAATATATATCATATATAAATACAGTTCCATCATAATTTCCACCATGAGAGGCGGTAAGATGTAATTGAACAATCATCATTTCGTGAGGCGTTAGTTTTCCATCCACAAAAACATTATGTTCTTCATCCATTATATGGAGGTGTTTGTAAGTGTAGATCAAATCCTTATCATAACAACATCATAGTATATTGAGGATATTGGTGTTGATACAAAAGAAAATAAATTAAAAGATTTTAGTGGATGGAGAAGTAAAATAAAATGAAACAATTTAAGAGAAATCTTTAACTTTAATTTGGGTAACTCTTTGGTTTGAACCAAAGGACTTCTTGAAGTTCCTTCTACCTAAGTTAAGGATTCTGAGAGGAGGATAGTGATGTTGACAGCTTAATTGGGAAGAGTATGGACGAGCCAAATGGATTGAGAGGTGTGATGAATTGGATAGAAGTGGTCTCCTTTTATAAGGGAGAGGAGGGGCTCTTTAGGAAAGTGTGAATGTATTATTTTATAATATAATTATATTAAGTTTCTAATGGTCCAAAAATCATTATATTCGAAGATACGATGACTCATGTTTGAAATAATATCATCCAATCATAATTTGACAAGTTTTGGATAATATTTTAATCATTATAATCTTATTTAATTAAATGATTTATTAATGATGTAAACACTGCATCATTATTATGTCATAAATAATTTTATTTATATTTAGTCTAAAAATTATAAAACAAATACCATGATGTATGAAATATTTTTATCTTTCTAATGAATATTTATAGTAAAAAATATTCCTTATATAACATCATATAAAAACTAATTACTAAAAGATTTTTGTTTATGTCTATTTTGCCTTTACATTAAATTAATTTGTCTAAATTCTAATTGTCACTCCCAAGTGGCTTAAATGGGTCCCAAAATCAACCCACAGATGACCATGGTCGTTTATGACCCATCCAATAAGTTTTGGACAAGTTTTAATGTAATTTGGAATTATTATAATATTCTTTTTACCTTGAATTACCCTATTTCCCTTAAACTCTGGTAAATAAAAGTCAAAAGGCACTATTCAATAAAAATTATTTTCATCTTAATGAACCAAATTTTTCTTCTTGATAACAACCATGTATGTCATATATTTTAAATTCAATTCACATAAGTGGTGAATTTTCATTTAAATGAAAAAGTCAGTTTTTTAACTACCACTAAGTGGTGTCACTATTAATCAAAAATTAATGTTTTTTAGAAAAATACCAAAAATTCATCCTAAGAATTATATGATATTATGAATTCAAAATTGATGTCTATTTTTCGAAATTCAAAACATAGAAGTGGAATTAATTAATTTAAAAATTTATTCCCGTTGTTAAAACAAATAGCGTGTTTTTAAGAAATAATAACTATAAAACGATTGATACTTGTTTATGTCAAATTTCAAAGTGAAATTATTTCAAATGACCGAAATTGGATTAAATGGTAAAAATATATTTCAATTTAACTTTAAAACCAACAAAAAAGATAATCTATCCATATAAATATATTAGATTAAAAGGAAATTTGGAATTAAAATACAGTAATTTTCACTATTCGTTAAAAAATGAACTTTATCAGACAAATACCAAAAAATAACCCAAAGTAAAATTTGATATCTCCATTATAAAGAAGAATTATATTTGTTATATTAGAAAATATAAATATGACGAAAACATGATTTAATGAGGGTTCTCCATTAAAAGGCGATAAATCGTCCTTTTAATGTAAATTATGCTTAAAATTAGATTCATTCACATTTTAATCCTCTAACATTTATTTGATCAAAAGTAAATACATATAAAAAACATGTATAATCATATTGTAGTTAGTTTATTTTATTCCCGCCACTACAACGGCTAGGAGTTAACTACCATTTAGAATAATAATATTATATTATTAGTGTGCAATGTAAGATTCCAAAGAAACCCATTATTGTGTATTTGGTACGCTATCTAACATAGCAACCCCTTTAAAGTAAAATTAATATTTAATTAATAAATATTAATACATTTGAAAAATGTCTTATTCTTCATTTACCTGGGGTGTTACAATAATGAATATTTATATTTTTTAAAAAAAAATAAATGAATTTATAAGTATCAATAATATTACAAATTATGACACAGTAAAATAACTAAGAAAATATTACCCAAATAAAAATATTAATGTTAAATTTTTATAAATAGGGTAATATAAATTATTAATCAAATCATATATGATATTATATATAGTAATATGGTCCATTAAAATATTCATAATAAACATAAATTAATGATACATGATATTTGATTGAGTACGAAGAGAGTCAAGGTACGTGGTATGTGAATTTCATCTCACATTTGATTTCTTATAGGAGATACATGATTTATTCACCACCCATTTCTTTGGTGTGGTGTATATTCTAACCATTGATATATTATATGATTTCGTGATTTAATGTTATGGTTATATACCTATCCATTTTATTATATTTCTTTCATGGGGTTTATGTTTCAAAACCTACCTTATCATTAAAGGGATTTCATTTAAATTTTCATTCTTTCAGAAACAATCCATATTATGCTCCTATATATTTTCATGATGTGCGTAAAATGAAATTAACATGTTATAAAATTAATATAAATATTTTCATGATATGTTAATACTAATATTATTTCATTCTATTATATGGGGAGTATTGTTTAATGGACCAAGTAGTAAGAGTTTATTGAAACAAATCTAATCATTTCTAGAGAGTATTTATATATATTATTCCCTTACTAAAATATTATTGTATATTTACTAATAACTCTAATTAATTATATTTTACTATGGATATTCACTATATATCCATGTATTGTTATCATTTTACAACTATCTGGTTCATATGGTATTTATGAAAGTGTTTTATGAATGCCCGAATATACCCTTCCTATAGTCAATAAATCAGTGTTCCTTCAAAACCATCTCTTCTAAAAGGTTTCCAAATATAATCTATTATTCTTTTATGATCTTTAGAATTCATTTTACTCATGTATTTACTATTTAATCCTTATGGTGTTTAAAAAATAACCTTCTTGTAATTTAATGATTGATTTAACTTTCTAAACATTTTACGTTGAAAAAAGGAATGTTCAGCATTTATCGATTTATATGCCATCATGAATAATATTTCCCAGAATCTTATTTTAAAAGATAAATCTTTTTTAAAAAAATAATAAAATTTCCTACTATTCTGGAAATTCATTGTTTCAAATAATTTTAATATAAATTATTTTCCAAAAAAATTCAACCATTCTTTATATCTATTCATTGTGTTTTCAACGAAAATAATTTTCCATTTTTTCCTATATTTCATTAAAATATTTCATAATTTTTTTATGAAAATGGATTTACAATGTTTTTATGTTTTAATGTTACTTTTTCAAAAAAGAAATGATTTTTTCCTCAAGAAATTATATTAAATGTTTTTTGGAAAATATTTTCCATATATGATTACATCTTCTTATGAAACACATTATCCAAATGTAAAATTAATATAATATACATATTGTTTAATGTTTTTATGGAAAGAATTTATGACACTCAATTATATTCAATGATTTATATTCTTTTGATTCCCATATCTTTTCATGGGTTATGCTTTAATTAAATGATTTGAAAACCAATATATTTTCCCTAAATTATTATATGATGAAATTTTGATGATACCAATTTCTTTTCAATGGTTAAGATTATTGAGTATGAAACCCATCTATTTTTATGGGTCGTGATATGATTCATGTTTTATTATCTTTTAGACCATTTATATATTAATTTTTTATGTGGTCGATGGGACCAATTCTCCCTCCAAATCATTTGTTAATAATAAATCATATATCTTCTCAATGGGTACATGGGTTGTAGACCAAAAACAAAAACAATAAGTTATAGTTGTTGTAGATCTAGCCTAAAAATATATAGGTGCATGGGTTATAGCACAAGCTTGAAAATAAGCTGGTGAATGTGTATTAGCCCAATACTAAAAGTAAGAGGGATAACAAGATTTAGACCAATCAAAAAAATAAGAGGGTATATGGGTTGTTAGACCAAGAATGAAGCAAGTCCATGTCTCACATCCCAGGACTATTATTTTTTGAAGGACCTAGAATGTAGTGCTGACATAGGATTTTCTATTTTTATTTGTATTCCACAATTAAATGTTTTATTCCTATGTTATTATTTCATGGATTATGTTTTCTAATTCCTTATGATACAGGACTTCTAAACTTCCACCGTTTATTCCATGATTCATAATTATGATATTTTATATGAAGGTTATGATCTTTTAATGTTATGATCACATTCTCATGTACATATGTTCAGGTTTATTCTTACATTTATAGATTTTTTACCCTTAATGAGAATCTGTGCTAACATCATTTTATGTTTTCTTCCATGGGTTATGAAGTTATTTTTTTTGTACGATATGTCTAAAAAGTTTCTATTCTTAATGATCCTAGTGGGAGATAATATACCTTACTCATGTACAAGTGTTTAGGATTCCACGTTCCTAATGGAATAAGACTATCATGGTATTTGGGATTATATTTTTATAATCATTTAAGTATTCCAAAAAACTTATTAAATGTAATCATATGAAATGTGAGAGTCATTATATTTGGAATCAGAGTACATATTTTGTTAAAATTTAGAAAGTAGGATGAGAAAAAATTAATTATATTTCTTAGTATATTTCTAAAGATATTTTTTTCCATGCAGCTAATGACAAGTATAAGGATGAGTTATCATTTAAGAATATGGCCTATAATTTAGGTAAATGATAGTGTGATTGGTTTCCTTGAAATACATCCCTATTTAGAAATGAAACGTGGATATGGATCTGGTACAGATGCACCTTGGGTTAAAATAATTAACAAGGTTTTTCGGGCCAACCTTGCCGTAACAGGCTATATGGAAACATGCCTTACTGCACACCAGGTTTGATACTCCTGGGGGATATACTTTCAGAATTCAGAAACTCTTTACAAACCATCATGAAGGATTTAAATTTAGGATGAATTTTAATATCATTGGATGGACCAAAGGTTTCGTAGATTAAATAAGTAGAACCCATGATTTAGACACCCTATAACAATTTTTCATGATTATATGGTACCACAATATGATAAATGTTTCTCACAGTATGCTTTCTTATTTTAGTCAGTGGTGAGAACTTTAAAAAACATGGTCAAAATTTAATATTTCATATTTAGAACTTATGGGAAATATGAAAATAAATATTCAAATTCGAAATATAATAATGATAATCATGAAGGATGTATCAGTATTGGTTATACATATGAAGATAAAGAGAGTGAAAATCATCTTGTGAATGGTATGAGATTTTCATAAAATATTTTACACTAATCATAAAATGAATGACCATATTTTTTTAGAAACCTGAAAACATGTTTCATATTTCCGATTCTACGAAATATGTAATACAGAAGAAGTTAACAAGGCATCAGAAATGGTTTCAAAATGAAGGTGGTTGAATGAAGTATATATGTTATTTAATTAAAAGATTATGTTATATGAATCAGGATATATATATATATGTGTGTTTTTTCAATATAGGTTTTCATTAATGATTGAAAATGATATGTTGAATCATGATAAAGACATAGAAAACTATTACATTGATGAAGGAAAAGTTACTCTTAATGTTATCATAATGATGGGAAATTGTGTTCATCTTGGATAAAGAGTAGATTTATTTGGATAATTTAAATTTTATATCACTGATTACCCTAGATATAATTATGAATTTATTGAAGAGTTAGTCAATTTCATCATGGATGATGATTATGACTTCTTGGATTTATATAATATAACTCATAATATTTATTAGAAGGAAGCATGAGTTTTTTCAAAAAGTATTTTTTGTCATTCATGTTATAACCATATTTTATGAGATTAAATGTTGATGGATTTCATATGTTTTGAATGTGACACCCTATAGATACAATTTGATATTTTTGGGGATAAATTATAAGATTATTTTTGTTATATTCAAACAATGGTTTTGTATTTTCATATTTCATAATTTTTATATGGTTGACCATCATAAAAAAATTACATTTAACAACAGAGGAAGTATATCAGTATTTTTATTGTATTAAAAATACTGATTATAAGTCTATTAAGTTATTAAACTTATTCAAAGGATATACATATTATTTATTTTTGAAATTATATGAGTATGGTTTTTAATGAGGAAATCAAGTATTATGGGTGTCATCTAATAATTTCTACAATGGTCGTGGATTTTGAACCCATAACCAAAATATGATAATTTATTAATGACTACAATTGGCCTACATGGTGTACTGGTTAATGTATATTTATTTTTAATGATTAAATATTTATGATGAAAAAGTTCTATTAATTTTTATGTTTAGTGCTCAATGTATTAAACATATTTATTTTGAAGGATAGTTACAGATAAATTGTTATATGATTTATTCTTTTACATGCCTTAAGAACTGATGTATGTGTATTGTGGTGCTTCATGCATCAATGTTAATTTATGGACATCCATTTATTGATGTAATAAAATAGATAAAAAAGTGAAACTAAAGAATGAAAATTTGATTATATACATTTATCATCTAAGTGTATTTTCTTATATAATTGGTATATAAAATAATTACTCGACATTAGTATAATGATTAAAACTGATTTGTCATAATACATTAATTTTTATTGAACCAATGGACGTTTAAGTAGTAAAAAATTTATTAATTTAAGCCCCCATCTTTTCTTTGATCATTACCGTGTTTGTGATTGATGACCTCAATCACCACTCTAAATAATTATTCATTTCCTCTATGTACAATATTAACCCTCATCCTATGTTCTCCTATGTGGAAACCTAGTTGTGTGTTACTTTTCATAACTATAATGGTTCAAATGTTCCCACATTAATGCGTGTTTTTGTATTAATTTTTACGATGTGGGTTTCTATGAAAGAATATTTCAAGGATTGTACCTTTGAAAACCCAGTTGAATTTAGAGGGAAAACTTAATTTTTAGGGTTGTAAAATGTAACACCCCTAACTATGTTGAATTAATTTTTTGAATTAATTTTTCATGTTTGAAATTTTACATTTCACAAAACATGGAAAATAGTTTATTTTATATTAAAGAACTATGTTTGGATTGTGTTATACACTAAAATATTTTAATTTTTCACTAAATGCAACCTAAATGTTAGCTTTATATACATGGAACACTGAGGCTAGATTGCATTATATGCAATAATGAATTTCATTAATGGATTTCATAAAATTATAGTCTATTTTTTCCAAACAATAATATATTATTAAAATTAAATTATTTAATATATTAATAAATAACCCAGGAGTTAAATAATCTGATATGAATATTATTAACAAATATTTTAAAATATATGTTTTACAAAAATATAAAATGTATTCATAGGTTACCGAAAAATTAAAAATGAATATAAAAACTAATGGAATATAATATAAAATATTATTATTTTTAAAGTGGAAAAGGTTTTTTACCTGAGTAAATTAATTTAATTAAAATAAGTGAGTGATATTAATGTAATATATATATATATTATATTAAATAATTTTTTATATTCATTAAATATATTTTATATTAATAAGATAAGATAAAAAATTTATTATAAAACCCAATATTTTTATTAAGGGATTTTTACCACCTACTAAAAAAGAACCCATTTTATATATAAAATTTACAAAATTTTATAGATTTAATATTTAATAATAAAAATAATATTTTAATGAGAAAAGAAAAATTAATTAAGATATATTTTTGTTATTTTTATATATGGTTTCATTTTTTAATGACTAATTTAAAATATTGAATTTTAATTTAAAACCACTTCTTCATATAAATTATTTATAAGGATAAATTATATTTTAAAGTGGGTTAAAAGGTTAAATAGATAATCTTTGTATCAGGTAATCCAATTTATGAAATTGGAATCAATTTCACTATGAAATTGGATATGAAAATGTTACAATCGTTTGAATGGTTTTACATTAAAAACATGCATTGTCATCCAATCTAAAGTATGAAATTTAAATTAATTTCGACCACTAATCTAATTTTAAATTAGAAAAATGGATTTCACAATAATAATTAGAATAAATTATAACATATAGTATATTTATCTTAGTTTTTGACCAGTAATATTAGTGAATGTGATTAAAATTAATTATGGTGATTAAGAGGAAAATTTGGTCACTTATATACAAAACCATAAAATTAAGACCCAAAATGACCAAGAAACATGTCCATTATTATTTTTATAGACATATTTCGTAATTATACTACTTTTTATATAATTTGGTTCGTTATTGGATCCAAATTACATGTTAAAAACATGTTATTAATTCATTTGTCAAAATATTACACGATGGCCACTCCTCCACTATAAAAAGGCATCTTCTCTTCCCATTTCATCGTGCCTATCAAAAAACATAGTATAATCCGAAATATTCTAAAATATAATCCCAAAAACACTACCTTCATCTATGAATCCCCCCTTTGTTAATAAATCCTTCCAGGGAATCTATTTGGTGCAAACCAAAGGGATATATCAGTTTAATACGTAACACCCTCCCTTGATCTCCTTTAGTTTTATTACAATTCTCCAGTCCCTCGAAACATATGATTACATGATTTTATAAATAATAGTATCATAAATATAATAGGATATTATTATTAGATGGGTTCATCCTATACATACACATTCTTCCATCTAATGGGAAACAATCATATTAATTACGTGTATGGTGAACTACCACCTCACAAAATGATTACTATTCCATTTTCCTTTACCAGCTCTCATAGTGGATATTATGATGGAAAATATATTTATATATTATATATATGATATTTATAATGTCTTTATTCTCCATTAACATTTTTAGACCATATATTTATGATTTTCATCTTATTTAAATTAGATATTTTTGTTCAAGGAAGTGTGCACTACAACCCCCTCAATGTGATGTTATTCATTCACGCACTATGTGGATTGTATTAAGGATGTTTTCAATGAAATTATATGACGTATATGAATTAATAATTATATTATGTTTATATTTAGTGTATATATACACATAAATTTCATTTCCATTACTTACTTTAATACAATAATAAGAAATATACCATGTTCATGCTTACGTACAACCTACTGTCTTCATTAATCATGTATTCCATTTCATGCATCTATATTATATATATTATAATAATACATATATAATAAGTATTAATTTAATTTATATCAATTTTTGGTTTCTTGAAATCACGATATATTTACAATTTTCAAACATATAACAAATTATGACATAAGAAAAATACAATGCAAAAATTACCTGAAGCGTAACATTAGCATGAAATTGTTTTCAAAAGAGTAATATAAAGGAATAATAAAAAATTTATTAGATTAAAATATATATTTTTTTAAAATAGGTTTAATAAACAAATATTTATTATACATGATGTCCAAATGAGCATGATGATAGTAAAGAAACAATGTAAGGAAATTTCATCTCACTTTTTCTTTTTTATGTGACATACATTATTTACACACCACACGTTACTTTTTTGTGGTGTAATTAATATACATGATAATTTTATATAACTATTAATATTACATTTAATTTATTTTAAATTTCAATTTCATGATCTTTCATTCCTTGGGTTTATGTTTCAAAATATTGCAAAGCATTAATGTAATTTTTCCTCAGTTTCGCTTCATTACGACACATTCCTTTTTTCCCCTATATTGTTCCATGAGATGCATAAGATAACAAATAAATTATATATCATTAATATAATTTTTTCATGGTATATTATTCTTTATTTAAATTCATTTTCTTACACGGGTAGTATAGTTCAATGTTACCATGTAGACAGAGTTTATTGAAACAATCACATCACTTCTCGAGATTGTTTAAGATTATTATTCCATTGATGAAATGTAATTGTAAATATCATAAGAAATATCACAAATTTTATTATCCTCTATTTATCCACTATTTCTTCATCTGTTGGAAATATTTTCCCACTCTTGAGTACATAAGATAGGTGAGAAAGTGTTTTTTTAGAAAGCCTAACTTTACCCTATCTTCGGTCAGAAATTTGGGTTTCATAAAAACCATGTCATATATAGGGATTAAATAATTATGTTATTATTATCCTATGATATTTATAAGACTTTTTTACTCTTGTTTTATCACTTAGGAAAAAAATTAAAAGGGGATGTTATTTTTTTTTTTGGATCGAGGAACATTTCTAATCTTTTTAAGATACAAAAATGATTGTTCAACCTGTATGGATTAATCACCCATCATTGATAAAATTCCATTTAATATTAATTTAAAAGTATAAAAAATAATTTTTTTAAAAGAAAATTTATTCCTAGTATTCTGTAAATTTGTTTTTTAAATTCAATTTGAAAGAAATGGTTTTCACAATAATTTAATCTTTCTTTATATGTTTTCAATATATTTTCATGGAAAATTGATTTAATTTTTTTTCCATGATTCATTTATATGTTTTTAAGGAACAATATTTTAAACATTTTTTTAGATTACCATATAAAAATTCAGTTTTATTTTTAAGAAAAAAATTTCAAATCATTTTATTTGTTCAGGTGAATTGTTTCAATGAATAATGTATATTTTCCCTAGGAAATGTTTTTGAATGTTTTTTAAAATTATTTTCCACTTATGAAGACATCCCCTGACGATAATCAATATTTAAATGTTAAATTCAAAATATTTCTTGAATGGTTTATGGTTTTATGGAACAATTATTAGGAAATAAATTTCACTTCCACAGGTTATATTATTTTGAATACCGATTCTTTTCATGGGATATTATTTACTGAAATAATTATGAACCAAATATATTTAAAAAAAATTATTATATGATGAAATGTAAATGATACCCATCTAATTTCATGGTTTATGATTTTTGTTTATGAAAACTATCACTTTTTATGGGTCATGAGACGATGTATGTTTATTTATCCCATAAAACATGTATGTATGATTTTTTTTATGTGATGGATAGAAACTATATCTCTATACTATTCATTAGGTAATGATAAATAATATATTGGATGAAAGGATACATCGGTTATTTTCCATGCCTAAAAAAATTAAATACACTGGTAATATCCCAATCATGAAAATATGCATGTATACTCTTTGTATCCCAAACATGAAAATAAGTAGGTGGATGGGTTATTGTCAAATCCCAAAGTTTGATGGTGCATTGTTTATATCCTAATCTTAAAAATAAGAGGTTACATGGGTTTTTATACCATTTATAAATTTGAAGCATAGTTCTTAGCCCAATGCGAACATAATTTGATGGTCTTGGTAGGTATCCTTAATTTGGATTGTCTATATTTATGTGTTTATCAAAATTAAATGTTTTATTTCAATGTTATGCTTTCATGTATTATGTTTTATATTTCCTTAGATTTAATTTCTTATGAACTACCATGATTTGTTACATAATTCAAGATTATGTACTTTGATATATAGTGTGTGGTCCTCTAATGTCATGATCAAATTTTCATGCCACTCTGAATTTGTTTATATATACATGTCACCCTTGTTCACCCTAATAAGGCATCTGAGCTCACCCTTTTTTATATTTCCTTTGATAGGTTTTGAAGAAATGAATTACGTATTATTTTTTTAATAAGGTATCATGTCATGAATAACTTAGTGGGAGATAAAATAGTTAACTCATGTACCAGTGTATATGACTTATGTTTCCAAAGGCATTATACTAGTATGGTCATTGGATATCTTTTAGTATTATGTTTCAATTATTCTAAAAGAGTAATAATATGATAATTTAATAATATATAGGGTAGATGTATGAAAATACTAAATAATTATAGTGATTTATAATGACCATTGGTTACTAGGAAATTAATTATATTTTAAATATTATGGGCTTAATGACCATACACCTATGATCATTTATAAGTGCACTACTTTAAAAAAATGGTTGAATGAAGATAAATCTGTTAAAATATCATATTTCTAGATTTGGGAAATTATTTTTCATTATATGAATATAATAAAATATATTTACTTTATTTATATCCATTTCATATGCATTATCTCTGTCTTTGTTTATACCTTTCTTAATTTCAACAAAATCTCTTACTCCTGTGGATTATGGTCATGTTATCATTCTTGATTTATTAACAGATCAAGACATCTAAATATAGAATGATAAAAAATTCCATATATTAATATTTTTCCACAAAAATTATCATATGATATCCAATATGCATTAATATTCATATGCTGAGAGAGTACATTAATCTCTATAAAAAAATGTGATGTTTAACACAAACCATTATATAAATTGTTATCCCTATTACCCTTCTAATATATAATTCACTATTTATTCCTTAAAAATACTCTATCCTTATACCAAAATAATTTATATTGGATACAAATTTTAATACTTCCAATTATAGAACATTAAATTTTATATTATTATTCTGAAATACATATTGAGGGATTTAATCATAGGAAGCTTTAGTAAAAGAGGAATAATAATATTTTCATAGGGATTCTTTATATACATGAACTTCCCATATATAGGGGATATTATTTCATTAATTATCATGATTATATTCATCCATTGTGTTTTATAATAAATTTCATTATCATTTTTCCTAATAAGTTATTTTGACTTATTATCCAAGTTATCCCTTGGATTGGGGTATTGATTCTCATGATGACCAAACATCACGCACATGAAACACTTAAGAGTGGTTGGTGCATTCTTTCAAGCCTCATATCCATTTATTCCATTTACTATGCTATAAACATTACTACCACAATATTTTTATCCATTTCAAATATTCCTACACTTGAGACACCTTATTAGCCATTTTAAAAACTTACCAATGCTCCCTTTCCAAATTTTTTTAATGAAGTAGTGTGCAAAATTTCTTTTCATCATGTGACATATGTATTTATTTTTCTACTTAACCCATTTTTATTTTTCTTATCACTAGAACCAAGAAGGATTCAAACCTCAATGTCCAAATTTAGTTCACATCAATCTATTTCATCACTAAATTCAGTTTACCTTATGGACATTACCCTGAAAATAGATAGACTATTGGAACTTAAGAATCAATAAAACTTAATTTCAAGATGAATTATTATACAATAAGAGTACATTAATTTTTTTGTAAAATATTCATCATATGAACCAATATATTCATCATCACTCTTATTATAATCTATGGATTCGTTCCCCATATACATATGATGAATAAAATGAATGAACATATAAAAAAATATGTTCTTGAACTCATCCAAATACATGGAGTAAATTACATATTATCTCCTTTTATTCTTGATATGTTTCCACAATTGATCTACCTCACCATCCTGATAGTAGATAACTTGCTTGAAATTTTCATGCTCATTGAATTGTATAACATACAACATCATTTTCATGGTACTGATCCACTATTCAAAAACTAATGAATAAATGGAACCACTAAAAGATTGATGGTGTTCCTCAAGAAGGAATCAACATAGCATTGTTCTATCCTTTTATTTGTTGGATGTTCACTAGGATTTATAGCTTGAGAAAGAGTATAAATTAGGTTTTTTATTTTATCTACCATAACATGAGGTTTATCAGGAGAAAAAAGATTTAAATTTTCATTGAATTTATTATCATATTAGTATCATTGGGATCCATCGATTGACTAAAACTCGAAATAAAATTGTTAGAAACACTTTTCATAGTACAGAACCACATAATCATGAAAAATTAATTATACGACTCCTAAATCATGACACCTAAACTTCAATATAGGATACCATAGGAATATCCTTAGAGACAACCCTAGATACATGCATAGAAATATCCCTAGGGATCTCACTATTGTTTTCTAATCTATGTTTCAAAATTTTGAAAAAACGTTTCCATTAATAACAAATATAGAAACCAATGTAATTCCTACCAGTATATTACAACATTTTTTTTTGAATATTCAACACATAAAAAAATTCATGCATAAGGACTATAATAGAATAGTGTATTTTGAATCAGGGAACACATTCTTCTAATTTGGTGAAATATATTTAATATATATGTAAAGATATTCCTCTTTAGTAATCCTACTTAAATACAATTCTTCATAAACTGGTGAAAGGAAATAAAAGAATGGGGTTATCTTAGATTCCCATTAAGAGTAAACATATAGATATGTAAGCATATTAATGAGAATAAGGGTATGAGAACATGATCATATCATTAGAGTATTATACCCTACATAAGATAGACTATAATAAAATATAATGGAATAAATATTTTATTTTCATAAGCCATGGATGATAAGTTAATATATAGAATATGAAATGATTAAAAGACATATAAATAATTCATTGAATTGTGGAATACACATCTTCTTATAGCGTTGTGGACATATATTAGTAGAAAAATGTACATTAATTACGTTAAGGACTAGAATTCATGACCTCTCATAAACATATGGACATGCAACCGGGTCCAAAAATAACTTTTTGAACTTGTAATGAAAATCACTCATATATTTTCGACAATTATTCATGTTAACAGAAAAATAAAAGGGCATGAAAAAAGGTCCATACATAACACTGTTAACTTGTTACCAGGTTCACAGATAACATTTTGAACATATAATATGGTTCACTTATATCATTATAAACATGTAATTAGGTCCACCCATATATATATGGTCATGAAATAAGGTTTATTTATAAGGATAAAAACATTTAATCATGTTCAAAAAATACATTTTGATCATGTAATTAGCATCACACTGAATATTTTGAACTAGAAATCATGTTCACAAATAACATATATACTTACGAGTCATTCATCAGTACCCAGTTATCTGGAGGGTAGTATAGGTCCCAGTTACATAATAAAATAATACATACAAGTGCCACAAGATTATAAATAATGATCATATCATAATGAATTTAATGAGATTGGTCTTAAAAAATTATTATCAAATTACTATCTATCGAAAAAATATAGGTCTAAAAATCAATTACACAATGTATTACCCATTTGAAGAAGCAGGTTTCAAATGAAAATAATGATTAAAATCTAAATGGGTTTCATAAAAAACATTCCATATAAACATAAACCTTTCAAAAAATAATATGAATGTTGTTTTTAGATATTATCAACATTAATTAATAAACTATAAATACATATTTCATCTTATATGGAGTAGGATTTGAAAGGATCACATGTAACATTCCATAGGGACAATATTGTTTCATTGAAAATATCTTTTATAAAACCATTTAAAAAACTATTTTCTTATAACTAATTGTTTATAATTTCATTTAAAATTTCTAATTAGTAAAATACGGTTTTTGGATTAATGAATTATTTTTAAAACATTATTCATTTTGAAAAAAAATACCTTAAAAAATATCCTTGAATTCTTTTAAATGAGGAGTGATGATTTTTAGACAACCATTTAATTTTAAAATACATAAAAACAAAGAATGAGCCATTCAAATAATTATGAAAATAATTATTTCTATAAATTCTATTCTTAAAATAAGAAAATAAGTATCCCGAACATTGATTTTATTTTCATTGAATCCAACATTTAGATGACATATATTAGAAGGTTTTAAAATAATTCAAACTATTTTACAGATATAACCTTTTGGAAAAATATCACCATTGAAAACAATATTTAAAAATGAATTACTATAATTGTAGGAAAATTTTTTCTTTAAAACACATCCTTTTAAACTTAAAAACTCAGCCTCATGGAAATGAAATTCCAGATGGTGGGTAAGTCCACACATACTGGACATTCATTTTTTACCATAAAATGGTTAAAAAAATTCCTTGATTGGAAAATAAAAAGAATATTAATTTAAAACATTTTTTTATAAAGGTAAAACATGTGTAAAATTATCAACTAAATTTCATAAGATAATATTAATAAAATTTTGAAAAAATTATTTAGAAAACATTATATTTATAGAACATATATTTCTGACTAAAAGGTGAAATAAAATCAGATAAAAACATTCCCTTAATTATCAAGTGAAACAACGAGTGGTAAAATTGTACCATTACTAGGATATGACAGGAAAAATCATATGAGAAGATATTAAATGATTTAACATCATTGATGGATCATAATATTTCATCAATGAAATCATAGTCATAAGAATACCCGATAAATGATGATATGGTAGCAATAAACTCTAAACATTATAATTACTATAAATCCTAGTACTGATGAGGGGATAAAATTACCAGAAACTTACAATATCATGAATGTAAAAATATTAATGATATAACATGTCCATGGATATAATATACTCCTCATAGAAGAATATGGGTTCATGACATAACATGTGACTCTAAGAAGGAATATTGGGACAATATAACCTTACCGGTATGGTAACTTCTGAAACATTATCCACATGACATTGAGATTGTAAAATTGATATGTAAATACTGATAAATTTAATTATAAATATCATAAAATACATTCTTGGGATGTATAAAAACTATGCAAAAGAAACGAGTGGTGAACATGGAATGTATCTCACAGATATAAAAAGTGATACGCTTCAATTATCTTAATATGTATTAAATTTCATCATACAAGTTCAAAACTATCATATAATAAATATATGTTTATTATAATTATAACATTAGGTCTTGGGTGCTACATACCAGTTCTTCAATCTGGTTCTCCACATTACCTCACGTGCACCTCGATTCGCACCAGAGGTTTCCGACTATCAGCGAGGGTCAAATATTGATCATGGGGAGACTATAACCAATTTCATCTGTGTGATACATGGGTGTGAAAAATAAGAAAATAGTCTCTGATTAATATATAATTTTAAATAGAACATTAATAATATCACATGATTTTCAAAATGGAAACTAAATGTCCCAAACATACAGTAGGTATTCCATGCTAATGTATTTGTCAAGTGTCAAAAATGAAACTCAAAGGTAAAGATGATAATGTCTCCCATGTGGGTCTAGAACCATGGATAGTTCCCTCATACATTTTAAATACCCAAATCAGCCATCTCTCACATATCCTTTTTCCAGTAACTTGTCATGCAACAATAATGTCTACCAGGGTACTAATCAAGCATCCTAAATAGGGTGCGAGTACAACTTTGTAGGCCATCACCAACAATGTCAAAAACAAATCTATTGAATAATTTTGTATTTAGTTGTATAATGAAATAAGTTGAATGCACAAATAAATAGTTTATCACAATATTTAATATTATCTATTAACCTCATAAACACTAAGGCCCCTGAGGACACTCGAACCTCAATACATACTTCATCCCATACCGGAGTCTAAACCATTCACAACATCAAATCAAAATTCTTTAAATAAATGGGCTAGCATTATCCATTTTAATTCAATTCACTAACATGGATACATGGCATCATATCTTAATTCCAGTCTTATGAGAATATAACCTCTTATCTATCTTCTCATGGGTATTTGTAGTGTAATTCCATTCCCCAAGCCCCATGGCTATTTAGAGCATCTTTCCCTGTCCCACACAATATTCACATGCATTCACATTTTCATTTGATGTGAATTTGGAGCATCATTCAGTTTCCCAAAATCATATATCAATCAATAAAGTATATCACATATATCTCATACATGAGAATATCATATCAATCAATGTTAATCAACATTAATAAATTCATTACAATAACTCCCATTAATTAATCAAATGTGAATTAATAACAATCAATCCATTAAATAATTATTTAATTATTTAACCACATCTATAAAATTAATGAAATCAAAACTTAAATAATCTTTATAATTTCAATAATAAATTACCACAGATAATTTATATCATTCTTTACAAAAATAAATCTCATGTCTCAATATCTCTGACTCTCCTACCTCAATTCTTCATAGAGGTGATTTGAATGGCCTAACAGAATGTTCTTCATAAGGTTCTGTATGTATAGTTTATTCATTATTGTTTTTATAGGAAAAGTACACTAAGCCAATGTGATTCACCCAAGACCCACTGATGTCAAGGAATCATGATTCTAATATATCATAAAGCACCTATATAGTACATTCTGATGGCCCATATGTTTTTTGGTGGAAACCTGTATTCAATAATACCTATTTTTGGGCACCATCAGTAATCCCTACCAGAAGTGTGAAGTGAATTGTTAGTAACAATTTGAAACTATATTATATGGCACCCCATGAAGATGATATATTTATCTAGAATGAAAATCTCTCAACTTCACCACTAAAAATGTCTCCCGTATACGAATGAAATTACTTACATTCATCCGTTGATTTTCAACAACCTAAATATCTTCATTCTTCCATAGTATATTTTTTAGAACAAACACAAAGTCCATTATTACTTTATTCCATTTCCAATATGAAATGGTTTATATCTATAGAAAACCACCATGTATTCTATGTTCTACCTTCCCCTACTAATAGGTGTAGCATTGTTTCACGAACCTTACAATCTGAGTTGTCATTCATGGACACCAGAATTTCTATCATAGGTCATGGTACGTTTTTTCTCGCACCTAGAGGTTTCACCGACTTTGACACATGAAATTACCTCATTAACATCTCTTGTTTACTTGTAGACACAAAAACCTAATTCTAAACATATATGATCATTTCCTCATCTATTAGACAATCTAATGGTGACTCCCCACCTTTAGAAAATCACTCAATTATAAAACACCACCTCATCATACTTTCTCTCCCTATTCTCTCTCAAAAGTGTATACTCTAGTAAAAGAGATACAAGATTCATCTTCTATGGACACTCGTGAACCACCATAGGCATTTAATATATCATGGTAAATATCTTCCACTAAGTTCTAGGCTCATTAATATTTTGATTTAGTTTTCTCTTGATCAAAGCATCGACCACACTATTTGCTTTCCCTTGCATATATTCTAGCTAAATATTAAATAACAGCATATACTCAACCAATATCTACTATAAGAGATTATAATCTATCTGTTATAAAATATACCTCATTATCATGTGATTGGTAAACAATATATACAATTAACCTAATAGATAATGATGCCAAAACATCAAATCATAGACCACTACATCTAGATTGAAGTCATGTGTAAGGAATTTTCTTTCATGTTGCCTGAGATACCAATACCCATACTCTACAACCTGATCTCCCTACATCAACATAGCTCCAATTCCAATCCAAGAAGAGTCACAATACACCATATATTAATCACCCAGCTCAGGAATGATCAAGATTTGTACTGACGTCTGATGCTTCTTCAACTCATGGAAGGCCTTATAACATTCTGTTGACCATTCCAACATTATCAAAAATTTGGTTTAGCCAAGATGTGGGGCTAATAAATAAGATATGTCTTGGATGTTTCTAATATAATATCCAAATTTCCCAAAAATGAAAAATACATTGAATACATTATTGGGATGCTCCAAAAAACCCACATCATGTACTTTCTCTTTGTCAAAAGACAGACAATCCTTAGAGATGATGTGAACCATGATGTGTACTTGATAAATCTAGAATTGACACATTGATATAATGGAATATAATATATGCATTATCTATATACTGAAGAAGACTTCATGAGTTTGGGGATGATTGTAATGAGTCTTGGAGTATACTAAGATGTCATCCAAAAACACTAGAATAAATTGATCAAAGTATGGGCAGATGATTTTTTTCAACAAATCCATACACATTTTAGGTTATTTTTTAAATCCAAGATGCATTTTTTAAAAAATTATATTGGCCATACCAGTAGTTGAATGAAGTACTTAGTATATCAGAAGTCTAAACTCAGAGCTAATGATATCCTGATCTCAAGTCAACCATTGAGAACACACTAGCACCTCTCTACTGGTAGATAAGATCATTGATGTGTTGAATAGGGTACATGTTCTTCATTTTCATCCGGTTAACCATACAATAAATATCACATTAGTGGGTAGTTTTGTCATACTTCTTTGAAAATAACATAAGTGATACCCAAGGAGGGTTACTCAGATGGATAAACCATTTTTCCTCCAACTCCATAAGCTGAGTCTTAAGCTCCTGAAGATCAATCAGTTACATTCTGTATGGTAAAATAGAATCTTATTAAGACCCTAAAAATGAGCTAAATAGTGAATACTACATCCATCATAGGGGAATTCCCAGAGACATATTCTGGAAATAAATATTGAAATAGTTCCACTACTGGTGTAAAAACATTAGTTTTCACAACATTGTCATCCAACAAAATACAATGAACATGGGTTTTGAGATCTCCCAATTTCTATGTGGTTGGTTATTCATGGCCTTTATAGATTTCCCATTATCCATGGTGCATGTACTTGTTATCTTTATAAGATTTTAAAGTCACACCCCTCCAGTAACAATTAATATGGGATTTGTATGTGACAGAATCTTCAATACCCATAATTAGTCCCAAACGTGATATATTCTGAATATATAGAGATTTGAGAAAATGATTTGACCTGATATTAAAGGAACATCCCTGGAATAAATAGATGTATACATTCAACAATCCGAATAGTGTGACTATTACCATTGAATTTTTCAAAAACATCACTTCCAGGATCAAAATATTGAGTAGTTATTCCAATATAATGGAAGGAGAAGAACTGAAATCAAATAAGGAACTAGATATTGTTGAATCTTTAAGAATAGTATGTATCAGTATTAATATATCAACCCTTATCTCCATAACTGTGGGATTAATGAATTGTATCTATCCTAACTCTCTTCATTGTGATGTATTTGGACTCCCCCGAGCAACACCACTCTTGTGATACAAGTGCTCTAGCCCAGATGCACCACTTCCAATACATAGACAAGTAGAAATCCAGCTTCTAGACAGATACGGTGTAGAAATTCCTATCCCCACACCCTGTTTTTATCTAGATCTCTAGCCTTAACCACCTTTGATAGGTTCATATATAAATGTTGTATATGTCCCATCTTTTTGAAATCTCAGAACCCTATCAGTGGTAAGTGGAAATGTTTATTAATGTTGACCATCCTACCAAACTCGTGGAAATGAACCCAGGTAAGATATTGAGTACCTGATACCCTTTAATAGCCACTTATCTTCCCACTGCTCAGTCTATAACTCTCACAATGATATTTCATGTTCTCAAAAGTCACACCTCTTGATAATCATGTAGAAACCACATGTCTACCACAAGAAGCCTAGTTCGGGATCCCCACCACAACACGAACCCAAATTACAACTTCTAAAAACTTTATTAGCTTGATGATATTCACATTGGACATAATTTCACATTTAATTATATATTGATAACTCTTTTCTATAGAATCCTCATACCCTACAAAGTATAGAGGATATTGTTTCACGATCATGAAGTGTGATGAATATTCTATAACAGACATTCTCAACGGATTCAATCTCATGAAATCATATGATCTCTCTTTTCATAGTGTGTATGGTTATAAGTGCTAGAGAAATATATATTTAATGTAATTCCATTCAATTACCTCCAATAGACCATCTCATATTTGTATAGACCGCCAAAAATTCGTTTGACCACATAACATGTATGTAGCATGCCTGATTCACTTCTAATTTGGAGTCTCCTTGTGGTCAGTTATATTCTGGATAGACTCAATACAAATATCATCTCCCTCAAGACTAACCTCTCCATTAAAAGTTATAGGGTTATGAAAATAGAACACCCTCATTATAGAATACATCCTTTTCATGACCTGAATGTGGTATCATTCAATTAATTCAATAAGGAAATTATTTCTTCTCAAAACACATCCTCTACTTCCTCAACTGGAATAATCAGTGCCCCTAGTTTCACTACTAGTTTAGCATATCTAACTATATAATATTTTCATTAATTTAACAAGTATCAAAATAAAATATAATCTTTGTAATTATAAACATATACCTTAAGAATAATAACACAACAATATCACATTTACATAAGAGGAATGTTGCGAAAATATTTAGAAATTTCATTCCAAAAACCTCACCATATGTTAAAAACTGAGGATCTATCACTACCTTTAACTTTAATACTCTAAGGTCATAGTTAACAAGGTTAATCACATTATCATTATCATTTTTCTCATTAAACAACACATTTTTATCTTTCATCATTTCAAAAACATGTTCATTCTCATGTTAGGCACCATATTCATTTTAATTTTGTAGAATAATGGAAAAATAGTTCATGTTCAATAACTACCCAAAACCCATTTTATAGTGTTTTAAAAAATGATGCATGTCATAGTAAACCTTTGTGGTGATAATGATTCATGAAAACTCACCTATAATTCTGTATTAGGCCACGAGTCAATTCTCGTTAATTACCAGAAACATTGATCAACTCATACGACATGTGTTTCACCCAAGATGAAATAATATTCAATAGTAAAAGTAATCATATATAATAACATACCAATTTAGGAACATGGTATTTCTCCAATACATGGGTTTGATACTCCTATACACCAACATTTAACCAAAGAACCACACTTCCATGAATCGTGTCTACCTTTCCCAAAATATTAATAAAGAATAAGAAATAAAATAAAATCTCCTATGATACCACTTTGTAAGGCCATGGCCCCAATTCCATGCCTCGGTTCCTCGAACTAATTTTCCACATAACCTCATGTGTGCCTCTCCATATTCCATTAGTTTTTAACTAGAGGGGAGGGTCAAATATTGATCATGGAAAGACTATATCCTCTTTTATCATAGTGATACACAAGTTGAAAATAAGTACATAACCATAGAATAATACATAGAAATAGAAAAAATAATTTTCATACCATAAGATGATAATTCTTGAAACAAAATTCCAAAACCCAATAGTAGATATTCCATAATAATTTAGGTTTCACGTGTAAAAAATGAAACTAAAATATAAATACATGAACAACTCCCAAGAGGGTACCAACCCACGTATGGGTCCTTCATCCATGTTCCATCACAAACATAGTCATATAATATAGGTCATTTTCCCTTACATGTCTTACAAAAATAATATTTATTAGGGTACTGACCTGGCATCCCATGTAGGGTGTGTGTACGACACAATATCCCACCACCAAAAGTGTCTGAAACAAAACTAGTCAATAACAATGTATGATGGTGTGTATAGAAATAATTACTATACATAAATTTATATTTTATCACATTATTAAATATTCTATATTTACTATGTAGACCATAGGATCCTTATGACACATGAACCTCAATACCTGCTTCATCCCATGTTAGTGTCTAAAAAAATCCCATCATAAATTAACAAATCATTCAATAAATATGAATGAATTATCCATTTTAATTCAATTCACTAACATGGATTCTTGGTTCCATAGCCCGATAACAATTATATTGGTGTAGAAAGACATGTGTAGCACTCTATGGGTATTTGGACTATCAGTTTGTGACCAAAACCCCATGTGTATTCGGAGTATCAGTCCTTGTCCCATACAATATTCACATGTGTGCACTTTTTATTTCTATTGGAATTTGGAGAATCCTTATATGTACCACAATCATATATAAATCAATAAATAATATCATATATTTCTCTTAAATCATAATATCACTTCCTCCACAATATCTTATAAATCAATATTAATCAACATTAATCCTATCATTATAATAACATTATTTAATTCATCATGCGTTCATCAATCACCATCATTTCATTGATTATTTCTAAAATTAATTAACCACATTCATCACATTATTTAAATAAATCAATAATTAATATTTATCATTCCATTAATTAACTTCCACAATAAATTAATCACATACATTCCATTTATAAATCTCATGTCCCAATGATTATTTTAATAATTAATTATTTTTAATTCATGACATCAATATGGAAAATTTAATTCTATAAATAATTATACCCAATTTAGGATACCAATATAATATAATTAATTCTACCATTAATCATTCATGAATACCTCAATTACCAATGTATTTAATTATGAATGTAACAAATTTAATTAAATAATCATGAACATAAATAGATAAATTTGTATTGAAATTATACAATTTCTTACACTTAATAAAAATAAAAACGATAAGGATTTATGATTATATCACAAACCTAAATTTTTGGAAGAATAGTATCCTAAAAAAATCCCTAAAAATTGAGCAGCATGAAGATGTAAATTTGGATATGTTATTCAATAACCTAAATTATGATTAACAAATTAAGATCTCTTTAATTTTAAATCCTGATCCACTTGAACATATCAACATTCACCAAGTGTAGATATAGATATAGCGTAACATATTATTACTTACCATAAAAAAGAATAATTTTACGAATGGGGACAAATGGGAAATCACAACGATAAGATACACATATCTAAAGATGATATGATCTTTGATCTGGGATTCATAACCTAAAGAAAATAGGCCAGATGACCTTAAAATTCCTTCATAATGCATTGAGATCTTATAAAATCCTAAGGGTATGAGTTTGGGTTGAATTGGGAATGTTATTGTGGGGTAAAATATATTTAAAAGTAATTTTCAGAAAATTATGAATACTACACATGGTGTCCATGGAAGGGGTGGATGGTTTTCTCTAATTGTGAACCAACAAAGGACCTATTGTTTTAGGGGTGCCGATTTATTTTATGTCCCACAGTTTGAAAAGCAGTGTGCTAGCCATGTAAACCCCCATTATCAAGTGTTTCACATTTTTTGGGCAAGGGAACAAGGTTTTATCTAACCATTCGTAAACAATGAGAAACCACTTTTCCTTCATTTGTTTTTTAAAATTCACTCAAACACACTCCATGTTGTAACCCAAAAAAAGAACACAAATAAAGAAAAAATAGTACCTAAAAACAATCCCGATTCAACTCCAAAAATAGTGTTGATCATATAATACTTATACCATAGACCCATATTATATATAATACCGTATATCAATAATTTTTGACTTTATATTACCCATTTATTAACAAATATTTTTTAATTTTATGTTTTGGGTAATATATGCATCATTTTACATATTTGTTTTGGATTAATATTATTTAACCTCTTACATAGTACAAGATTTACTTATATCTAGAATTCAAAAAAATATATAAATATTATATATATTAAAGAATATGTTTTTATTATATTCAATATAATTTGGAAATATGATATACAATACACCATTCAATGAGAGAATGGGTCGTATGTATTCAAGAATGTTCTTTCCATTTTATTGTTTTTGTTGAAAAAAGAATTTAAGTGACATATATGTATATGTTTATATATATATATATATTATATAATTAAATAAGATTTATTATGACATATATGATCAATAAAATTATCTGTAATACATTCCATCTAATGTGTGAACAAATCATAGCACATTGAGGAGTTTGTTGTACACATGTATATAAATGATGTTGTCATATTTACAAAAACTAGAACACATTGAGGTATATTTTATATTAAAAATTTAGAAGCATAGTGAAATCATAAATATAATATATATCTTATTAAAATGTATTTTCCATAAAAATAACATCCCATGAGAGGTGTTACTGGAAAAGGTGAACAACGTCATTTTGTGAGGCTATAGTCCACCATACACAAAAATGGTAAATTTTATACCCATTACATAGATGTTTGTGTGACTATAAGTATAAACCATATAAAAAATCTTATAATATTATTGATACATAGGATATAATATAATAATGGAATAAGATTCTTTTATATGGTGGATAATGAAAATAAAACATAAGATCATTTGGGTGGATGTTACCTCTTTTTAGCGGTAACACCTCTTGCTTTGCTTCAAGGAGAATCCTTGGATGAATTTCACCCCAAAATGGAGCATTTAAAGATGAATTTATGTATGATTGGAGGATATTTAGGCATTTTTTTCTACATAAAAGGTCTTCAGTTGTGTGAATAAGTGGGAAGGATGAGTTCTTTTTTGTAGTGGTTGAGTAGTGCAAATCTTCTAATGTTTTGCAAATGGAATTCAACCCATGTTTTCACATATCCATTTTCAAAAATAATGGTAAACATATAATTCAAGGTATTATTGTGTTGATAACATAAATTTCCTTTAGGACATATGTTTAAGTCATTTTGGGATTTATGTATATGGTTTATTCCTTTATTAAACAAATATTTCCCTTCATCATTGTAATTAATTTTAATCACTATCATCAATATTATCGGAAGAAAAACAATGATTACATTATTATAAAGTATAAATGATGTTTATTCTAAAAATGTAATATATTTTTCAAAATTATAATCATTGAAATAGAATAAATTAATTTACATTTAATCATGTATATTGGAAGAAAATCGGGTTTTTAATTTACAAATGATGAAAAATATAAAATGTTTTTATATCCTATTTCAATGTGAAATTGATTAAAAATAAAAAAAAATTGATTAATTGATATATAAATGATATAATTAAACATAAAAATAAATATAAATATAATTTAAATCTATGAAATATTATGATGGAATCCCATATTTGTATTAAAATTCCGTATTTTTAACTATTCATCCAAAAAATATGTTTTTCTGAGAAATCACAAAACATCACCCAAATATGATGTTGAAATTATTTATTAAAAATTAATTCTATTTAACATAATTTAATAACTAATATTATCTAAAATTAATTTTAATATTTTTCATAAAAGAACATAAAAATAAGATCATTTGAGAAAATAATATTTTCAAAGAAATAAAGACTTTACGAAAAAGTACATGTTTTATTATCAATAATTTTTAATTATATAAAAAATATAAATTATATTTTAAAAGTAATTATTAATATTCATATTACTATGTTTAATAACCATGTTATAACTATCTCATTTAAATAATTATAATGATGAAATGATGTTTTATATAAAATTGGTGTTGCTTTTAATGCAAGCCATTAGAATGTTGTGTATAGCGTAAGCTTATATTCGGGTAGCGTATAATGAATTATTGAAAGAGTTTTAAAACCATGTAATAATAACTTGGTTTTTTCATAGAAGAGAATATATATTTAGTGATTTGTAAACTAAAAAATGTTTACAAGATTAAATAAATTCAAAACATATATTTAACAAAATATCATTGTGTTTAATAGATGGTACCTAAGAGGGTACCTTATAAATATAACTCATCCCCTATTTTTTATCACTAATCTATGATGTTCCAATGTTTTGTAACAATATCCACACAATATTGTTCCACTCCTACATCGTAAGATCTCTTTTTAGGACATGGTTTCCACCTTCTACACCATGATGTCATCCACACTACCTTATATTCTCGTAAATTTTGTTGTAGTCACTGGTCTCTAGAAATATCCATCATTGCAACCCACTATATATTTTGTGCTTTGTTATTCAGTTTTACCATTGCACCATGGTTTTTATTTCAATTACATCTCCCCAATGCAACATCCACCTTATATCATGGAGTCCCCCAATTTTGATAAGATCTATTCTTTAACCTTCGTGGATATAGAATATAGATTCTTTTAGTTGGATAACAACCTCAGTGGAGTAGGTTTGATACCTTTGATAATTATTTCTCAATTATATGCTTTATAATTCATTATATTATGTATTTAAGGTTAAAATAGTAATTGTATTTTTATCTTATTTTTCTTAGTCTGGGGCCATGGGTTGGGACATGATAACATTAGAAAACATAGAGGTTTAAATTTATGACTATCAGCTAGGTGGTTTAATATCATTTTAAACATGTTATATGATTTTATGATTATATGAAACTGATTTTGGGCTGATTACTTCTAGTTTTGAGTTTCATGTGGAAATGTTAGTGTCTATGGTCCTGATTTATTATAAACATGAGTTAGTGTATGGATCCTAACATTGATCTTTTTGTGAATTATCATTCAATTCAAGGAATTAATTTGTATTTCAATACATTAGAATCATTCTTCGTGTAATAAGATACTTAGGTGTATCCTTGAATATTTGAGTGATTTTTTTCGTGACATCCTTATATGTGGGCATGACTATACATATAGAGGGATCTGTATCATTGCATGCTTACCCTAATTGAAATTGTATAATTTTTTTAAAGGGGACTATGTCTATCCCTATAGAACGATAAAAATAACTGAATGAATGGAATATATTGAAAATTAGATTCCTTTGTACGTGGTTCTTGTGTGATTAAAATAAAAATTTGGATATAGAACCACATTATACAACATGTGGGGTTCCATATAAAAACAACCTATTGGGTTGGATTACCTGTTCAATGTGTAATAATGTTTGTTCTTCTTAATGATAACCACTAAATGGGTGAGAAAATATATGTTAAATTTTTGGCAGTAAATCAAAATTATCATTTGTTTATTACTGTCAATTAGCTAAAGCAAGTGGGGATAGGGTTATTCACATGTTGTTCATCACATGACAGTTTAGAAATTTTTTTCTTATTTCATTATTGAGAATTTAATTATATTGGGATATAAATTATTATAAATATTTTATAGTTATAGTAAGGATGCATTAGTTATTTCCCTTTATGTCTTGTACTCAGTCCCTACTAAGGAATTATATTATTCTTATATATTCCATGAACTGTTATATGGGAAGGGTAAATGGTCTTTAGTGAATGGTTGAGAAATGGGGTCCCGAATACAACGAATCAAGACAGTTACCAATTTACCAATATATATTTATTTATTGGAATACATATTTATCTTCTCCTTATATTCTGGGTAGCCATAACCCCTTGGTAGCTGTTTTAGCATGTATGCCATTTTTTTTGTACATGTTTCCTTTGGTTAATTTTTTATTATTATTATATCTATAATGCTAAATATTGTACATATTAAATTATTATATTTGTATAGTAACCCCATGGTTCCATTGATGAACCTAACTGCTAGTCAGAATCCTCTTGTATATGGGGAGGCACGCATAAGATGATGTAAAAATCAACTCACACACATTGGTTCAAGATGAGATTCTAAAAAATGTAATATCACTATTCTTAGACACCAACTCATCTTTTATTTTTCATTTCATGGAATAGAATGGATTATAGTTATGATTATTGGGACATCGGTTGTGGAACTATTCAATTTTCTCACTAGCACTATATATTGGACCTCCATTATCCCATAAACATGTGGATTTATGTTTTTATTTTTATATTTTACTTAATCCCCACGATGATGCAGATGATGTTGAAATATGACTTATAATATTTTCTAAACATCCTTGCATCATCACTATGCATATAGGTGAACATTGCATATATATAATTCAGTTGTTGTGTAATGCAATAGTATTTTAATAAATGTTGTCATTTGTGTAATTTATTTCGGATAGTTTATTTAATGGTTTGTTATATCTATGTTGACCTGATGGGTTATATATATTTACTAAAATTTATTAATCAATTAAATAATGTTGAAGTATTAGTATATATATATATAAGTGTATTATGATTGGAACTAATTTATAGGGTTGGAGATCAGTGCTATTACTTGGTGGTGTACATTGGGTGAAGAGTATAATATCTTGTGATCCTTATATAATACTATATAATACATATGAATTTTTATGTTCCAAATTTCCTTTCTATTACTGAGGATATTTCAATAAAGATGTTTTATAGGATTTCCATCTTTGGATGTCGACGATTCTCTCTTGCCACTACCTGTATTGATACCTTTTTCTATGATATAGAGTCTTATTAGCTAGGACTCATTTGTATAGTTCCTATCAAAGGAGGATTCACTCACTTGACATTGACAGATCAAGCTCTAGATTTACATATTTATCATCCTCATAAATTATAGGCTATCGATGGTCTAAGGATTGAAGAGAATGGATAGGCTTCATCGAGAATATTTTCATGTTATTACACACTATCATGGAGGGATGAGTTTTTATATTGTTCTTTATTGTCCTAGGAACTTCCATGATGTAGTGTACATTTTGGATATAGGATGAAAGATAATTGTGTCTTACTTCAATGACAATTAAAGTGCTATTACTGAAGAAGTACATTCCTAAAATGATGATTCTAGACCATGTAATGGTGTTTATGGAGTTATAATAGAGTTCATTAGAAATATATATAAACATGATTTTATTTTTTTCTGATTTTTTGTTTTATAGATAGCTATATCGAAAAATATAGAGAGATTTGACGTAGTGATTTCATGGAAAATTCCCTGAATCAATTTTGAGATCATTATATTTTTATGTTTATAATGATATTGATTGTTATTTTTCCAAGATTTCCCTTAGATGTTTGAATTACTAATAGTACTATTGAATATGTTTGTGACGTTATGATGGTCATTCATATATATATTATATTTCCTTTAGTAAAAGTGAATGTTGAAAATAGTGCCACTATTGACACTCTCATATCCAAGAATTAGTTATGCATTATACGGTTATTCATTAAAACATTGTCTGGTAGAGGAATAGATAGATAGAGAGAGGGTATAAAACTATGGGTCTTGTTATTAATGAACTCATGATAGGAACTATCCATAAAATTATTTATAGAGAAAATATATAGGTTATGGTTATTTTTACATATATGGAACACACTTTTTTTTATCTTTTTTTCCATCCCATGAGAAAGGAAAAATGACTCTCATACATATATGTAAACTACCATGTCAATGAAGAAATGTGTTATTTTTCATCACCAAAAAATTTTGATTTTTAAAATGAATGAAAAAATTAATACATATTATATTTATGATGTAATTATGAATCTTCAAAGATAATATAATACACTCCTCATTACACTAACGTTTTTTGAAAATTCAGTGTCAGTCATGTGTACTTGGGGTCTGCAACTTACACGATGTTATGTGATAAAATTTTCATATACGATATAAAAATATTGTCTTATGGATATACAAATGAATAAATATACAATGTATTAAAATATATATGAATAGTTAAAATTGAAATATCTTCTATATTATATATTTTTATACCATTAAAAATGAAATTTTCATTCATGCATACATACAGACTACAGTATCAATGAAATGATGTGGATTATTTTAATTACCATCATAGATGGTTGATTTAAAAAATATTTCCCATGTATAAATATGATAATTAAATTATGATTAAGATTATTAATTTAATTCATCCATATCACATTTGATCAGGTTTTGTGCACAAATGTTATTTTTAGGTTATAAACAAAACGTCCTTGGAACATCCAATGTGAACTTATCCAATTCATTAACTAAATAAAAGATGTTAACAAATGATATAAATGGAATAATAATAACGTAAAGAACATTTAGAAAATTCTCAATAATTATGACAGTTATTATTATGTAATTAATCTTGATATTAGACATATGAAGAAAATGATATGGGAGTTTGGGTAAGGGATTATCCTTTAATATATTTTTCTACATGTTTTAAATTAATTCTAAAATATATACATGTTACATTAAATGTTTTAATAATTTAATTATTTTTACAAAATGGAATGATAAATTTAATTTTCTAATAAATACTTATTCTTTAAATTTTTTTAAAGAGCAATGTTTTAATTAGTTACCATATACATCACTTTTGATTATTTTTACCAAAGTAAAAAAAGAATGATTTTAAATTATATGATATGAACTTATTTAATATCCATCATGTACATTATTTGTTATTAATTTTACTATAGATATTATAATATTTATATATCAAATTAAATTGCCCATTTTTTTGTTAATTTTGTATTCTTTACAGATTTCAATGAAAAATGATATTTCACCATTGGATTATGAAAAAATTGTAATTATTTTTCTGATAAGATAAAATTTCATTTTTAAGTTTTGTAGTAGGAAAAGGAGATGAAATTAATATTTAACTTCATGATTTATAACATTGTCCTTGTAGATGATGATCCGGTCCTCATAAATATCATGAAAAAGGATGATCTAGTTATAAACTCTCATGCATTGGGTAATTATTTAGTCTTCACATATGAAAAATGAAGGATATAATGTAATGGCACAGACCTCTCCCGAACATTCCTTTGTCAAAAAGAAGGCCACGAAGTGTTTTGGAGGGTAAAATGGACTTTTCCCACACTTTCCAAAATTTTGTAAGTATACGCCGTGTAGTGTGAGAACAAGCCGTGTACCCCCTCGCCGGGTATACCCTGTGTTGAAGGCCATGTCCTTGCCATGTGAAATAAATGAGTACACGCCGTGTATCCCATACTACACGCCGTGTTGTTTCTCCCCGCATACGCATTACCTTCAAACCGTGTGTTGACCAGTCAATGGTTGTGTGCCGTGTTGATGACGTGTCCTTGGCTCATGAAATAAATGGGTACATGCCATGTATCCCATACTATACGTCGTGTAGTCCCTCCCCGCGTACACGTTACCCTCAAACTGTGTGTTGACCAGTCAACGGCCGCGTTCCGCGTTGAAGGCCGTGTTGGAAGCCGCGTGGTGACCGTGTGAAATGGCCGAGTACACACCATGTACTATAAAGTACACATAGTGTACTTTAGTTTTTCTCCCCTATAAAAGGAGGGGTCCCCTCCTCCTTTTCATCTCACTCCTCTCCTCCCCATTCACTCGAGCAGAGCTATCCCAAGAGACTCAAAGGCTCTTTTCTTCCATAACTTCTTCATCTGAGCTCCGATTTACGATCCATCAGCGGCCATGGGATCGTAACGATGAGGAGAAACATCTTAGCTAGGATCTTCTGTCTTCCCATTGCCCTTTACTTCCCATATTCTAGTCTGGGAGGTTTTTCCAGAAGCGACGGATGCCGGTGGACATCTTCTAATGCTGATCCGGGGCAGCGCTGTTATCCAAACCTGTTGAGGCAGGGATATTACCTTCGTCTCTCTAATTTTGTGCATCATGCGGGGTGGGTGTCCTCATGTTTACATGAAACACTTTTGAAACAGTTTAATAAAGATAATAAATGTCATATATAACGGGGATGGGAAGTTTGTGAATGTAGTTACATTTTTTATATCCTGTTATATTATGTTGTGAATTGAATAGGCTTATGCCTACCGAAAATCACAGTCGTTGGGGGACTTTTCATATGAAATTAAATGCTTCCCTATCTTTCTAGACCATTATGGATGGAAACTTTTTGGAATGTAGAAATTACTTAATCATGTAAAGTTAGCTGATTAAATGGAAATCTGGACCCCTTGTGTGTTCACCCCGGTTGAACAAACATAAATAATATTCATGTGGGTGTTGTTTTGGGTTTATTTATGTAAAGGGGGTGTTTTGTGGGTTTTTGTGGATCGGGTGAGTAGCGGGGCTACGGTTGGATTGGTTGTGGGTTGGTATGAATACTATATTGGTTATGGGCATCAGGGCTATGATAAACGGTATCAAAGTGATGATGATGTATGGGTTCGGTGTGTTTGTGGTTATGGTGGTTGGAAGCGGGGCTATAGGAATGGGTTTGAATGTGATCATACTATGAGTTGTGAATAAATAAATAAAAGAGGAAGAGTTAATGAATGGTGGGGCATGGTAATGGAATGGGAATAATAATCAAGGGGGTTGGTTGGTTAATAAGAAGTACTTGGTTGTGTTGCTTATGTTTCCCTAACTTGATTTGTGGATGGCAAATATATTTTACGAACGATCGATGTGGTTTGTTGTGGGTAGTTTTCCAGTAGTTAAGGAACAAATAAACTGATTCTGTTGAAACCTAAAAACCTAAATGGGGTTGGGGTTGTTTGTTGTATGCATGCTTTGTAGTAACAGTGCTGAGGCACGTGCTCAGTTCTCTGTTTAGAAGTAATTGTTTAGTCTGAGTGTTTGGAATATATATATATTTGTATATATTTGTTTTTTCACACCCCACCCATGTTGATCAGTTAGTGCTGGACACTCACATTTCATCGGATAGGGTGTTTTCCCCATAATTACTAGCTCTTTCCTACTTCTTCTTCCATAGGTTGTGATGGATTGAGGCGAACATACACCCAAGACTCTTCAGTTAGGTTTTGATTGGGGTGGTTTTAGCCATAGACTCTTTGGGGAGGTTTTACTATTTCCAAAGAACCTTTGGGATGAGGCCCTATTGTGTGCGTGTGGGATACATGGTTGTGATACCCAGGTGTGTGTGGGCGGGATACATGGTTGTGAGGCCCAGGTGTGTGCGGGAGGGATAGGTGGTTGTGAGGCCCAGGTGTGTGCGGGGGGGATATATGGTTGTGAGGCCCAAGTGTGTGCGGGCGTGAAGAGTGTTGTAGCGTGAGGACGTTCGCCGTTAGGGAGAGCAGCTAACTAGTGGGAAATGGTGTGGGGTACCCAATACTCTTGTTCTAATATACCACTACTACATGTTGTTTGTCTTTTTGGTGAGTGTGGCTGGTGAGGTTGGGTGGATATAATTCCTTGTTAGGTTTTGGTTTATTCTATTATTCTCACGGGACATTAGGATGTGTCTCCACTTATGCACGAGATATTTAGGTTTCCCTGCTGACTATACTTGTATTCTCACCCTACGTTTACTTTTAGTTTTCTAGGAGGACTACCAGGGCCATGAGGGGCCCTACTAGTCCGGATAATTGGAGTTGTTGCAGTTTTTTGTACTCTTGTTTATTTTGGTATTGTACTTTGAGCCTTTTTGTACTTGTACCTTGATTCAGAATTGATTAAATATGCATGAGGAATTAGTTTGGGTTTCCTTCCATTTAAATTTCCTCTTTTTCTTTTGGTGTTTGAATCATCCTATTTCACGATCCTAAATAATAAAAAAGGTTAATGCCTCCCTTTTTTGTGAAAACTCATAACCTTGGTTCTAGTCGCCACCCTGGGGCCTACTGGAGGCGGGACTCCGGGGTTATTATTTCCCTTTCACCATTTCCAGCTCAGTATGGGAATCTTTGGTGGGAGGAGGTCATGATAGAATGGTATCAGAGGTGATGGTTGAGAGATAATATGGAGTTTGTAGTTAGTCATAGTGATGATTGCATCGGATGGTAGGGCAACCGTGTTGGCTGATCTTGGTGCATGACATCGTCCAGGGAAGACTGGCTAGGACACGAGATTTTAGGGCCCCCTATGATCTGATGCAAGGAATCTGAACCTACCTAAAAACCAAGAGAGACTATATTTATTGTAGGGTAGAGACCCTAGGGAAGGTACATGCATCATCATGATTGTGTTTTACTTGATTTGGGTGTTCTGGGAAAGAAATTGAAATAAAATGATATAATAAAACCTTGAGAAATTTCCTTAGTACTTGGGCTTAGGCAATCCTTGTTTATCGTACAGCTATGGCACATGGACGTTGTCCCCGGGTGATTCAGATGACCGAGGCCCAACAGATTCAAATGGTCGATCAGTTGAGGATTGACCGAGAGGTGGAAGATAGACAGTGGCAGAAGACTCTTTGTTCTTTCCAGCGGAAAACCTTCAAGAAGTACGAGGGTAATACTTCGGATATGGAGACCGAGGGGTTGATTGAGGATCTATGTATCACTTTTACATTGATCTATTCTTCGAGGGACTATTGGGTTCCCCTAGGAGTCAGTCAGCTGAGAGGTGCAGCGTGACAGTGGTGGACGCTCTACCTCGGAGAGAGGACAGAGGTAGAGGTTCCATGGGCTGACTTTGAGAAGGAATTCCGAGAGGAATTCCTTTCATACATGATCAAGTTGGAGAAGCAGCAGGACTTAATCGCCCTATAGCAGGGGAGTATGTCAGTATGAGAGTTGGGGATCAAGTTCAAGGATCTCATATGCTTCTATACAGACCTTTTTCTGGATGAGGAGTCTCGGGCGAGACATTTGGAGGAGGCACTTCGTACTTCTCTCCAGTATGTTGTCACTCCCTTCACCCTTCTGACGTACTTGGTAGTACAATAGAAGGTGGAGGTTGTAGAGAGGATGAAATCGCAGGGAGATGCACCACGTGAGGGGATCTAGTAATGTTTGTCGAAGGGGAAGGTAGTCAATAGCTGGTCTCCTGCGATGGGACCTTCCAGGTTCAGGCCAGTGGGGAGAAGGCCCCAGCAGTTCCACTTCAGATCTTCAGGTCCTCGTCTCTTATTCAAGATCGCAGGACCGAAGTGTTTCTATTGTGGAGGCTTCAGGCACATTCAGAGTCGGGGCCCGACCCGAGCTTAGTACGGTGGAGGTGGGTAGGTTCTGCGCACACCTCAGCAGTAGTAGTTGTCGGAGAGGCCCTTCCAGCAGAAGCAAGACCATGCTCCTCCGAGAGCAGACCTTGCAAGAGGAGGCCGACCTCAGGGTGCTCCTCAGGGACCTCGACCAGGGCGTGGTCAGAGAGGTGCACGACATCAAAGAGGCAGAGGAGTTGGGAATGGACAGTTGCACACAGTAGAGTTGGTAGCTCCAGCATAACCATAGGTGGTGTGAGGTATGACTTTTTTGTTCAGCACTCTCATTTCTGCCTTGTTTGATTCAGGAGCTTCACACTCCTTTTTTGCACCCGCTCTAGCCCATGCTTTGGGATTATACGTAGATAGAATTTCTGTACCACTGGTGCTGAGTACACTTGTTGGAGGCCATACCAGCATATCTTGTGTTTTTCAGGGATGTGGGATGACATTGGGACCACATCGATCTAGTGGGGATCTTCTTTTGCTACAGATGCACCCGTATGATGTCATCCAAGGCATCGAATGATTGTTTTCTGTTAGTGCCGTTATCAAGTACTTCCAAAGAAGAGTCGTGTTCTCCAACGTGGATGGGCAGCGTGTATCCTTTGTTGGCGAGAGGAACTATCAGGTAGGAATTCAGCATGTGAAGACTCTACTTTCCTTATTAGGCGGGTTAGCAGTGATTTCAACTGATATAGAGATGATTGATGTCCCAGATGTTTTTTTTGGAGTTCCTCAATGTTTTTCCTGACAGGTTGTGACTCTACCCCCCCCCCCCCCGATGTGACGTTGAGTTCGGGATAGACTTACAGACTGGTGCCCATTCGATTTCGATGGCCCCTTATCGATTGGCACCTTTGGAGTTGTGGGAGTTGCGGATTTGGACTGACGATCTGATGGATAAGGGTTTTGTTTGACCCAGCGTGTCTCCATGGGGAACTCCAGTTTTGTGTTTGAAGAAGGCAGACGGAGGTCTCATGTTATGCATAGACTACCGAAGGTTGAATCAGGTAATGGTCAAAAACCGTTACCCCCTTCCAAGGATATATGATCTCTTCGACCAACTAGGGGGAGCAGGTTGGTTTTCTAAGATTGATCTACTATTTGGATATCATCAGCAGAGGGTAAAGGACAGTGACATATCGATGATGTCTTTCAGGTGCAGGTGTGGGCACATTGAGTTTATAGTGATGCCATTTGGAGTTACGAATGCACCAGCTGTGTTCATGGGACATATGAACTTTGTATTCCGAGATTTTCCGGACTGGTTTGTCATTGTGTTTATCAATGACATCCTGGTCTACTCAAGATCAGAGAAGGAGCACGTTGTGCATCTCAGGACAGTCTTGGAAGTCCTTCTACACCACCATCTTTATGGGAAACTGTCAAAGTTTAAGTTCTTTATGCAATAAGTACACTTCCTTTGACACGTGGTGTCTCATTATGGAGTGTCTATGGACTCGTCGAAGGTAGAGGCAGCTTTTTTCTTGGGCAGCACCCAAGAGCATGGAAAAGATTGTAGTTTCCTGGGGTTGGAAGGTAATTATCGAAGGTTTGTTTCAGACTTCTCTCGAGTTGCTGCTCCATTTAAAGCTTTGGCTAGGAAGAACCAGGTCTTCCTATGGAGCGAGCAGTGCCTAAAGGATTTCGAGTACCTGATGGAGAATTTGGTCAATGCTCCCATACTTAGGTTTCCAGAGGAAGGTTTGTTGTATGAGGTGTTTTGTGATGCATCTGGCCTTGGATTGGGGTGAATACTGATGCAGAAGAAGGGTGTGATCTATTATGGGTCTAGTAATTTGTGCACTCATGAGTGTAACTATGCCACCCATGACCTAGAGCATGCAGCATTAGTGTTCACACAGAAGTTGTGGCAACATTATCTCTTTGGGGAGCACTTTGTGGTCTTCTCAGATAACAATAGATTACGCTATATCTTCTCCCAGCATGACCTCAACTTTCGGTAGCAGAGATGGGTCGAGTTTCTCTAAGACTATGACTTCATGATCTCTTACACTGAAGGTAAGGGAAACATTGTGGCTAATGCCCTGAGCAGGAAGTCTCATAAGTAAGTGGTTCAGGAATCTGTTAATTCATGGAATCCAATGGGAGAGTTGGTTTCCTTGCACTTGGATGCAAGGGTAGAGGGTGTTAGAGGCTGTTTGTTTCAGATAACGGTGTTGTCCTCCTTGTTGCATCAGGTGGAAGAGTCTCAGTGGGGAGACTCTGAGGAAGAAGTGATGCAGGATCGTCTTGATCAGGGAAATGCTCCAGAAGGATGGTAAGATGACAGCCGACATCAGATTCATTTCCATGGAAGGTTGTTTGTTCACAAAGCGATGGATGAGGTAGTTCTCTATGAGTTCTGTAGCTCAGCCTTGGCAGTACATCCAGGAGTTTCAAAAATGTACCAAGGCCTGAGGGAACAGTTTTGGTGGCCCTGGGTGAAACGGGCAGTGGCAGAGTTTGTGTCTAAGTGCATAGTGTGTCAGCAAGTAAAGGATGAACACCATGTTCTCGTTGGTGAGTTTCATCCTTTAGATGTCCCCTAGATAAAGTGGGAAGGCATCTCAATGGACTTTGTCACATGACTACCCAGAGCTCATGGTGGTTATGATGCTATCTGGGTGGTGGTGGATCGACTGACGAAATCTACTCACTTCTTAGCAATTAAGGAGTCGGGCCCGGTGAGTACCTTGGCCCAGAGGTATGTAGATGAGGTGGTGTGTTTTCATGGAGTTCCAAATACTATCATCTCAGATCGGGATAATTGGTTTACCTCACGAGTCTACTGGGTTACATCATGCTTTTGGCACCCAAATACGCCTTAGCACTGCTTTCCTACCCCAGACCGATTGGCAGACAGAGTGGACTATCCAGACGTTGTAGGAAATGTTGAGAGCATGCGTTTTGGATTTCGGAGGATCATGGGTGTGACACTTTCTTTTATTAGATTTTTCATACAACAACATCTTCCACTCTACTATTAACATGGAACCATTTGAGGCTTTGTATGGATGACCATATCGTTCAACCGTTTGTTGGGAAGTGGTTGGTGAGACAAGTGCTCTTGGGCCAGAGGTAGTATAGAGCACCACAAAGATACACCAGCTTGTGCATGAGAGGATGAAAGCGGCTCAGGACCAAGAGAAGTCTTATGTTGATCGTCGATGGAGGCCCTTGGAGTTTGAGGTTGGAGATCATTTTTTTTACGGTTTCCCCTCGACGGGGGAAGTGGAGGTTTGGGAAAGGGAGTAATCTCTCCCCTAGGTTCATCGGGCCTTTCGAGGTGCTAAGGAGAGTCGGTGAGGTGGAATATCAGCTGTCCCTACCACCTCAGTTGGAGAAGGTTCATGACGTCATCCACGTATCCCAGCTTCATCGGTACATACACGAAGACTCTCACATTATCGACTGGGGAGATTAAGATATGGGAGATGACACAACCTTCGAAGACCGACCAATCAGATTCAAGGATCGTAAAGAGAAGGTGCTCCATGGATGAACCATCGCAGTGGTTTTTGTGCTGTGAAGTCATGGCATCCTCGAGGAGAGTACTTGGGAGTGGGAGACTCAGATGCACGCTCAGTACCTGGAGTTGTTTTGAATTGTGTTTTTCCTTGTTCTTATGAGCTTTGTTTTGATTTTATACTATGTACCTTTGATATATAAAATTATTGGCTTGTTGGTTCTGAGACCTTTTGTTTCCTTGATCTTTGGAAGTGTTTAACATGTCTGTATGTGTGGGGAGAGGGGAAAACCTAATCCTTAATTGAGATACATTAATGCGGATGTGATTCAACCCGTGCAGGTGAGTTAGTGCTGCCTAAAGCAAATAATATCTCGACATAGGAAAAGGAATTTTCCTCAATCCACTTGTTTGGGTAGCGTGTGGGTTGTGCAATGTTAGGGGAAGTGTGGGTTGAAAAAAATCCTAATTTATGGACGTCGGAAGACCAAATTCTTAATCGAGAAACATTAATGAGGATGTGGTTAAACCGGTGCAGGTGAGTCTGTGCCGCCTAAAGCGGATAATATCTCGACATAAGAGAAGATATTCCTAACACATATGATTAGGGTTGTTGGTTGTGTTCCTGTTATAACGAGAACCCTAATAGGTATCTTGGTGGGTTCCTCTGGGTTGGTTTTGAATTCTCGGGGAAGAGAATGTATTAAGAGGTATCTGATGTAATGGCCCAGACCTCTCCGGCCCATTCTTTTTCCAAAAAGAAGGTCATGAAGTGTTCTGTAGGGTAAAATGGACTTTTTGCACACATTCCAGAATTTTGTATGTACACACCGTGTAGTGTGAGTACATACCGTGTACCACCTCGCTACGTATACCCCGTGTTGAAGGACGTGTCCTTTCCGTGTGAAAAAAATGATTACACGCCGTGTATCCCATACTACACGCTGTGTAGTTCCTCCCTGCGTACGCGTTACCTTCAAACCGTGTGTTGACCAGTCAACAGTTGTTTGCCGTGTTGATGCTGTGTCCTTTCCATGTGAAATAAATAGGTACATGTCATGTATCCCATACTACACACCATGTAGTCCCTCCCTGCGTATGTGTTACCCTCAAACTGTGTGCTAACCAGTCAATGACCGCGTTCCGCGTTGAAGGTCGTGTTGGAAGCCGCGTGGTGACTGTGTGAAATGGCCGAGAACACGCCATGTACTATAAAGCACACGCCATGTTCTTTAGTTTTTCTAACCTATAAAAGGAGGGGTCCCCTCTTCCTTTTCAACTCACTCCTCTCCTCCCCATTCCCTCAAGCATAGCTCTCCCAAGAGACTTAAAGGCTCTTTTCTTCCATAACTTCCTCGTATGAGCTCCGATTTACGATCCGTCAGTGGCCACGAGATAGTAACAGCGAGGAGAAACTTTTGAGATTTGATCTGTTGTCTTCCCATTGGGATTTCCTTCCCAGATTCCACCCGAGGAGGTTTTTCTGGGTTTTTCTAGAAGCGACGGACACCGACCGACGTCTTCTAAAGCTGATCTGGGGGAGAATTATTATCAGAACCTGTTGGGGTAGGGATCTTACCTTTGTCTCTCTGATTTTGTTCAACATGCAGGGTGGGTGTCCTATTGTTTATGTGAAACACTTTTGAACCATTTTAATAATGATAATAAATGGCTTATATAATGGGGATGGGAAGTTTTGAATGCAGTTACTTTTCTTTATATCCTATTATATTATGTTGTGAATTGAATAGGCTTATGCCTACTAAAAATCATGGTCTTTGGGGCCTTTTCATGTGAAATTAAATGTTTCCCTATCTTTCTAGACCATTATCGATAGAAACATTGTGGAATGTGGAAATTGGTTAATCACGTAAAGTTGGCTGATTAAATGGAAATCCAAAACCCTTGTGTGATCACCTCGGTTGAACAAACTGAAATAATAAACATGTGGTTATTGGTTAGGGTTTATTTATTTAAAGGGGGTGTTTGTGGGTTGGTGTGGATCGGGTGAGCAGTGGGGCTGCAGTTGGCTTGGTTGTGGGTTGGTGTGAATGCTATGTTGGTGATAGACAGTGGGGTTGTGATAAACGGTATCAAAGTGATGATGATGTATGGGTTAGGTGTGTTTGTGGTTATGGTGGTTGGCAGTGGGGCTACAGGGATGGGTTTGAATGTGATCTAACTATGAGTTGTGAATAAATTAATAAAAGTGGATGAGTTAATGAATGGTGGGGCATGGTAATGGAATGGGAATAATAAGAAATGGGGTTTGTTGGTAAATAAGAAGGACTTGGTTGTGTTTCTTGTGTTTTCCTAACTTGATTTGTAGATAGTAGGTATGTTTTACAAATGATCGATGTGGTTGGTTGTGGATAGTTTCCCAGTAGTTAAGTAACAAATAAACTAATTCTGTTCAATCATGAAAACCTAAATGGGGTTGGGGTTGATTGTTGTATACATGCTTCGTAGTAGCAGTGTCGAGGCACATCCTTAGTTCTCTATTTAGAATCCTTAGGTTGGGTTGAGTTTTTGGTATATATATATATATTTTTATCTTTGTGTTTTGTCGCACCCCACCCATGTTGAGCACACAATTCAGAACACTCCCATTTCACGGGAGAGGGTGTTTTCTCCATAGTTACTAGCTCCTTCGTGCTTCTTCATCCATAGACTGTGATGTCTTGAGGCAACCTTACACCCAAGACACTTCGGGTAGGTTTCTATTGGGGTGGTTTTAGCCCAAGAATCTTCGGACAGGTTTTACTATTTCCCAAGAACCTTCGGGACGAGGCACAGGTGTGTACGGGTGAGATACGTGGTTTTGAGGTCTAGGTGTATTCGGGTGGGATACATGGCTGTGAGGTACAGGTGTGTGCGGGCGAGATACGGGGTTGTGAGGCCCAGGTGTGTGTGTCTGGGATACGTGGTTGTGAGGCCCAGGTGTGTGTGGGCGGGAAGAGTGTGGTTGTGTTAGGACGTTCACCATTAGGAAGAGCATCTAACTAGTGGGAAATGGTGTGTGGTACACAATACTATTGTTCTTATATACCACTACTACCTGTTGTTTGTGTTTTTTGTGGGCGTGGCTGGTGAGGTTGGGTGGATAGAATTCCTTGTTAGGTTTTGGTTTCTTCTATTGTTGTCACAGGACATTGTGATCTCTCCCCACTTGTGCATGAGAGATTTAGCTTTCCCTATAGATTATACTTCTATGCTCACCCTACGTTTATTTCCAGGTTTCTAGGAGGACTACAAGGGCCGTGCGGGACCCTACTAGTTAGGAAAGTTGGAGTTGTTACAGTTTTTTTTAATCTTGTTTCTTTTGGTACTATACTTTGAGCCTTCTTGTACTTGTACCTTAATTTTGAATTCATTAAACATGAATGTGGGATTGGTTTGGGTTTATTTCTATTTACATGTACTCTTTTTCATTTGGTGTTTGACTCATCTTATATCCCAAACCTAAATAATAAAAAAAGGTAATGCCTCCCATATTTGTGAAAACGCATACCCTTGGTGCTAGTCGCCACCCCGGGGCCTACTGGAGGAAGGACTCGGGGGTCATTATTTCCCTTTCACCATTTCCAGCTCAGGAGGGGCATCTTTGGTGGGAGGGGGTCATGACATATAACTAGGTATGTCACTCCAAAAAAATTAAATGGGCTTCTATTATTCATACATGTATTAAAATAGGTGAATATAGGTTCTAATCATGAATCTCTAAGATACCTACTATATTATTACAAAATGGGTTTTTATGAAATAATCTGATTTTATGAGCTGAGGAATGTTTAAGAATTTTAATGTGCGAATAGTTTTGAATTATTTTAATTAGACCCCACATGCCACCATATTCCTTCATGGTATTCTAATTATTAATAATGGGTTCTTAAATTTTTTATCTGGTCAATGGTTGATTTTAATATGAGTTAAATATTTATATATTTGGTCGAGTTTTATTGAGAAAATGTCAAATGTCTTAGTTGGTTTTATTCCTTTTTCAATAGACTAAAAATATTTCTTTATTTTTATATCCTATACTATGTTTTGTTTTTATCATCCATAATCTTCAATTGGTTTTTGTTGGATCAAAAAATAAGTATAAATTTTAGCATGGTAAATAATTTCTCTATGTCAAATCAATAAAAAATGAGTAAAATTTTCCTTCAATAAAATAATGGTATATACATAAAGACATATATTTATGGAAATGGTAAACAATGTAACGATGTCCTATTTGTTATAGAATTTTTATCTAATTATTTAGAAATCTGAACTGATACTATCATAATAATTTAAGATAGTGAAACCCTTGACATAAATCATAAAAATCTGGGCTTAATATGTTATGAGATGTTATAGTGTGATATTAAAAAAACACTACCTATCATTATCTCTATAAATAATGGGTATGTCTGGAAAATTAATGCGAGATAAAATTATTTAGTCATCCTTTTTAAAATAGAGAAGCACAAAATGATTCATGTGTATGAATGGAAATAACATGATAAATGATGAAGGAATTGGTGTTAATCCATGGTGGATGTAATAAGCTAAATAAGATTGGAGATATTTAGAGAGTGTAAAAGGTAAAAGATATGATGTGTAGACTAATGGTTGTGGTTAATTGTAATTTCAATAATGAAAAATATGTAGCATTTTAGTATATATTCAAATGTGGTTTTTAATGCATGTAAATAACAAAACTGTGTATCAGAATAAATACATGAAATAACAATGATGTGTTGTGGTTTCCATTTTAAAAAAAGTAAACAATCATGATTTCATGATATTAGTAAAATTAATGAATCAGTGACAATTTCTTGTTGATCTAGATTGAATAAAAGTCAGGGAATGAATTCTCATTTAATGTAGTAGGAGAGTATTGAATATAAAATGGTTATTTCTATATGAATATTCCATAGTGTGAAAATATATGAAATTAAAGTGATTATAATATAACATCCCAGAATAAAAACTATCAAATCTAGTGATAAAAACATAAACTTTATATTTGTTATCTTTCATATTCAATAAGGTGAACCTATTTTTACTAATAAAAAATATAATTTCAATAAAAAATATTGGATCACTTACATACCCATGGATATTTTAGGATTACATTTTAAGAGAGTTAAGACCAACTCATATCAACACAGATTCATAAAAAATGGGTTCATAAATATAAACATCATAACCCATTGTACCCATATGTTATTACATCACATTAGTTCACCAACATATTACTTTAAAAATACATTATATACATAATTTGTTTCACCATATTCGTTATCACATGAGGAAGAGAAAAACATAAGCATAGTGAGCTCAAATAATATGAGAGGTTAAACATACGAATTAATAATTTAATTTCATTAATGAGAAAAAGTGGTGCATAATGGTATGATGAAAACATTATTTTGCATGAGGGAATAAATTAAATTACTCATACCAATCAGTTAACGGAACATCATATATGAAAAAATGGAAAAAGAAAGAGTAATCAGAGTCCATAATCATGAGCATTGTAATAACAATCTTTACTATAAAAAGCATGATAATAACATATCACACAATTAAAAACCCTTAAAAATAACATGGAGAATTATGTTCATAAAACCCATCAATATCCCTTTTTTTTAGAATAACCATAAAACCATATTCCAATATAATCATTACCCAATGAGTTGAGTTTTATTTAGGTGCACCCATCATATAAGCTAAAACGGTCTCACCTGGGGATATTTGGACAACCTCGTCATATAAGGTGCAACTAGATAACCCATTACTATCTAGGACGACCATTATATAAGATGTAACAAGATAAATCGATGCAATATGGGCCTCCCCATATTATTATACTTCCAATTACCAAAACATCCATATGGTAAATTGAGATTTCATTATAAAAATCATAGAAAAATCATTATTTAATTTAAAAACTGATTAACCCATGGAATGTAAATGGTATTATTTTCAATCTATTAGAAACCTGATTGACATGTGTAAAATAAATGGGTTTAAATACAATCTCCTTGATGAATGATTAACCCATGGAAATGAAATAAGTTCCATAATAATCTTTTTCAAACAATATTTATCCAACCTGATAAAGAATGACGATGGTATGAGAAAAAAATTCCATATTAGAGAACAAGTGAGAACATATGTTGTTGATTTTGATTAATGGAGATACCTTTTAAAAAGAAATTAAAAACTATTTGAGGAAAATAACCCTCTCACTTTGAAAATAATATTTTAAAACCAAAAACAGTTTGAAATTCCTTTTCATTTAAAACCAATTTTAGATACATAATATTTTTTGAGTGAGAAATAATTTTCATTAAAATGATCTTATAATATTCAAAGAGAATCTTCAAAAATATTATACATAGGTTATATGGTAATTCCATATGTGGGATCAAGTACATTTATTTTTAACATTAGAAAGGAAAAAAAAGATCCCTCTTTGGAAAGACTAAAAATGATTACAGTGAAAAAAACGTAAAATAACAAAAGTTAATAAACTTTTATTTTTAAAATAATTTTGGAAATTATAATAAAATTTTTGAAATAATTTTTAGAAATAATGGTCTTGGATGAAAACAGGCTCATCAGCCTCAACCCAGTTAGTAAGGACTCTATAAGTGCATCATGGTGAATCGAGATCTAATCCAGGCAGATGCATAATTTATAGGTATTGTAGTAGGTACTATAGAATGTACTATTTAACACTGTAGGAACTGAGAATATTCCCCTATTTGGGACTTTGGGTCTCAGATTTGGTCCCCAAGTCTATTAAGGCCTTCGAGCCACCCAAGCTTTCGGGTCAGTAAGGCATTCATAAAACCTTAAGTGAAGATGCAAACCGTACAACCTATAAAAACAAGCTCCAGATGGAAGATGAGAAAGGAGCGTTAACCGTAGAAAGAAGCTAAATGGATTGCAAGAATGAGAGGGTATAAAAAATACCGTCGATATAAGCCTGGGCATGCACTATAAATCCTATCCCAACAGCCATGCATAGGTGGACAGTTGATTTCATGATGAATAGGCTGGGGAGGAGCAGTTCCATGTAGTTAGTCTAGTTTGTATGTAATGTTTGAAGACTATTGGAAATGAATAATTCTAAATCATACAGGCCATGTAATACATACACCTATGGCCCTTGTAAGGTTTCCACCCCACCCCTTGAAAGGCATATCATCAAAAATCAATAAAAATTAAGGCATTCGTGCCATTGGAGGAAGAAAATAGATTCCCAAACAAAATATGAAATGTGGTCGTATTTTATTACAAAAAATTGCACCAAAGAGTGGGAAAATGGTATTATTAAATAAAAATATCTTTAATAACCATAGTATAATAAAATTAATGAGAATCATATTATTGAAACATTGTAGACATAGTCAAAAAAAATCCCGATAATTGATGAGACTGTAATATCAAACACCTACCACTTTGGTATCATTGAGTCATAATCCCTATGAAAGGATAACATTAAATTAAATATAAAAAATAATGATAAAAAATATATTCATGATATTAAATGCCTAATGGTCTATATATATATATATCTCAACGATTAATATAGGTGTATATTATAACATATGTCTCGAAAAACGGAATGTGTAATAGAAATCTCATACCGGTTTGGTAACATTAAAACCATAAACTCAATGATGTAGATATCCTAAAAAGGATTTGTAAATCCAAGTTTATTTAAGTTTAAAAAACTATAATATATTAATTTAATTTATATACACCACAAAACAAAAAATATTTAGTGAAAATAACATATATCTCATAGAAATAAAATTGAAATAGGAGAACACTTAGCTTTATCCTGATTCGTTAGGCTTATTCTTTATTATATTTACTAATAAAATTATTTAAATTATATAATTACATTATAACACATATAAAATTTATTATTAATTTTATTTCCCTTATTCTCATTTTTTACAGAATTACCTAGTCAATTAGTTTTACAGTGGATGTTTTGACCATAATCGACTAATGTGTCAAAAATAACTTTGGTTGGTTAACTATTGGAAAAGTGTTAATTAATAAATATTATATTAAATATAAATCATGAAATAATTATAATAATTATATTTCATTTATACTTTACAATCCAATCATTATATATGGTAATTATGAATGACCAATAATTATAGTCATGGAGATGGTAGGTCGTACGTATGCAGTTGTAACATTCCCATTTTATAATGAAAATAATGGAATGAAGGTATGTAATATTGTACCATTTTAAAATGATAATAATATAATATATACTATATTATTTGATAATTAATAATTTTATATATAATTCATGGGATGCAATGGTGAAAAATGGATTCACATCTCTTCGATGAGGCAATAGTCGAGATATCCATAAAAGACATTATAATTTTTTTTAGTGAGTGAGAAGGGGAAAAATTAAAAAGATATAATATATATCTAGAACAATAATTATTTTGTGAATATCTTAAATATTTAAATTATATAACATTTATTTATTATATTCACCATTATTACATTCCGTGTAATGTGGTTGTGAAAAACTAATCATGTCACTTCACGAGTTGGTAATCTACCAAGTGCACGAGAAAAGTTGTAGTATCACATACATTTTAGAAAGTGAAAAATGGTATATATGATATAATGAATATAAATACATATTTTTGTTATAAATATCCTATATAATCGTTAGATCCATCATCATAACCATATGTGATAGTTGGTAATAGAGAATGAAATGGCATCATTTCACAAGACGGTAGTCCACCGTATACATGAATGATTATTTCATAACCCTTTAGATATAATTTCTTATGTTTTAGGTAATAACGTTAATATAAAAACAGATAGTCATATATAATATTTTTATATTGTTATATCATCATGGAAAAATATTAACTTATGTGGTAGAAGGAAATAAATGTAAAAAATATTATTGAGGAACATTACCACTTTTTTCAGGTAACTGCTTTTTCGTTTTCACCAATAAGTTTTATAGGTTACATTTATTCCTAAAATGATTATTCTAGGATGTGGGTAGGTATGTAGTGAATATATATTTGTATATATTTTTGGCCTCCTCAAGTGGTAATAGTGTATTAATGATCACAAATCCTATACATTCTAATTAATCATGTGGATCATGTTTAATCTATCTCAAATTATTTGTATAAATGAAATGTTTATTTATGCCTTAAATAATGTTTATAGATTATTTTTGGTTTATAAAGTATTTCCTTGTTAAATGGTTGTGTCTAATCCATCTCTGAATATCACTATTTATGTATGAATATAAATATTTGGTTAAGTTCTAGACATCGTGACCTAGACACCATGACCCACACACCGTGACCTAGACACAGTGACCCAGACACTAGGACCAGACATCGTGATCCTAACACTACATCGGTGCTACTGATTTTTGATTTGTATATAGCTATGTCATCATAAATGTCTCACATATCAATGATAAATAAGGAGACACAATTTAAATGGAAACATGATTTTATGGATAAACTGTTTCCAGACCGACTATAAAAATGTTTCTTAATCTGTTTTGTCATTTTTCAATTTAATCTCTAATGGTCATATTAGAAGCTTTTAAATGCACTGACATAATTAAATTTTTATTGTAGAAATTTTACCTAACAGTATGAGGTACAAGGTGCATAATTCATCCATCATGTTAGCTCCCACAAATTCACTCCTATAATAAAAGAGATGTGTGGCCTAGAAACAAGAGAGAGCACAATAATGAAGAAACACTAAGAGAATTTTTTTAATATAGAAGTGACAGATGAAACCCACCACTATTGATTCACACATGAAGCATACCCAAATCCTAGAGTCGAGAAAATTTTAGCAGTATCAACTCCGTGAAAAAAACGAGCCAGATCTTACTAACTTGTGATACTCTGTTTTCCAAAACAAAACTAAATTCCTACGTCTATTTCATCCTAAAAGTCTAGAGTTGCATGGACTAACACTAAGAGCATTTCTAGCCTTATCTCATCATCTTTGCTCCGTTGTGTATTTTTTTATCTTTTGAGCAATGTGTGGGGGTCTTTATAAAAACACAAAATATATCCTATATTAAACTGAAAGAATCAAGATATCCTTTCTCATATATCTCTTCACACTTTTTTGTTCCCAGAGATAAGTGTGTAAGTGGTCCATGTGTGACATGATAGTTTTAACCCATGAAGAACTACGGAAGAGGACATGTTACCTGGATAGTCTAGTGTACTATTTTTTACCCTAATAAAGGTAGTGGATAAATATAATTTATATAATCTGCATGGTGGTAGGTGATCACCATGTTGAGTGGATTGGGTCTCAGCTTGAGACAAGACCATTTGTTTTATATCTATTGTGTTGTTTAATTTAGTTTTCTCTGTTTTGCTGTATAATTCATAAATCACTAAATTTACATTAATAGTTAATCATTGAATGAAATTATAATTGATTTGACTTATTAGAATAGATTTAAATGACATGTTAATAACTGATATTAAGATTACTGAGAATTAATCAATCTTATGGGAATCTATTTAAATAGTCAATCTTTCATAACTGTATTACTTTGATTAGTGAGGTTGTATTTAAATTTATTGGGGATCCATTTTACGAATATATTTTAAAAATAAATTTTTTATAGATAATCAATTAACCCCCCCCCCCCCCTCTTGAGTACTCTACTCAAAAAAATAGATAATTTATAATCCAAAAGACTTCATGGGTGTTAAGAGAGGAGGAGAGGGTGGACTTTTATAACTGAGGTGAGTAGAACTCTTGTAACATTTTTGAAATATTGAATAATACCCATGTTATTATCATGCCACATGGACTCCATGACAAACAATACTCGATAAAATAAATTACAGGGTATATATGGGACTATAAAATTGGTTTTCGACAAGTTTCTAGGTGATTTGACCCCTTATTATAATGATTAACCACAATGTGAACTTGTTTTTACTTATTCAATGTAATTAATTTTAAATTATTTCACTGATGATTATGGAAAAAATGGCCTTATTTTAAATTTTAAATTTTTATTATTAAAAGTATTTAATGGATTGTTAAAATTTTAATTCACATATACATAAAACGTAATTTATTATTAGTCCATCAGACCTTGTGAGATATAGGGTTTTTAAGAATATTATATTCTTAGAAAAATATGTTTATTTATTAACCATATGAAAAATAATAATCATTATATGAAAAAAATATTTTTAATTATATATAATATAAAAATATTATTTAAAAGATCCCTGATTAGGTATTATTTTAATTAATAAAAATGGGTTTCCATTATGCATTTCAAAATAATATTAAGAAAATCATGTTTTTAAACCCAAAAAAATTACAATAATTTCCCAAATAAATTATATTAAAAAGTAATTATAGGGATTAAATACAATCTATGTTACGTGAAAATATTTTAAAAACATATTGGGAGTTTTAAATTATTATTATTTTACAGAAAAAATATTTTTTTACAATAAATAATTTTCCATTTTTATTAAGAAATCAATATTTTTTGACAAATCCCAATATTTTTCCTGATGTAATTTTTCCTATTCCAGTTTAGGAATTAATTGTATATTTTAAATAAATTTAATAAACTTTTTAAAAAAATTATTTAATATAAGTGTACCATAAAAATGTGACATAACGAATTTTCTATAAAATATATAGTTTCACGCATTAAATGGGATTTGTTATTATATAATATATAAAAAACATAGAGGGTGAATTTTCAAAATTATATTTGTTGGACTCCTCATGTGTTAATCATGTTTTAATAATCACAAATCTCATTACTATTAATTAATCATGATCTTCAGTGCACATATTGTTAATACTCTTCAAACTCAACAATAGGTGCATATCATGTTTTTATAATAACAAATCTTATGGATGTTAATTACTCTCTACAAGTTTTATTCATAATTACAATTCTCTCATATATTATCTCTAATGAGTAACCTTAACTCATATTCTGCATATCACTGTCTTAGTCCAAATACAGATTTTTTTGTCTAAGTATGGACTCACCGTGAAGGATTCACCGTGACCCAAACACCGTGAAGGACACATTGTGACCGGACTCACCGTAACCCAGACATCGTGAAGGACTCACCGTGACCCAGACACCGTGAAGGACACATCGTGACCAAGACACCATGACCACTCACCGTGAACCAGACATCGTGACCACTCACCGTGACCCAGACACTGTGAAGCACTTGCCGTGACCAGAGACAGTGACTAGGCACCGTGACCAGACACCGTGACCAGTCACCGTGACCAGACACTGTGATCAGACACCGTGAAGAAGAAACTGTTTCCTTGATCACTTTGACACCGTTTCTTAAGCTTTTGTCAATATTAATTTAAATAATGCTAATGGTCATATTTGTTGTTTTAATGAAATTAATGTTATTTAATGTTATTTGTTGGCTTGACAAGAAACCGTATCTCGTACCTATGAAAAGGGAATCATTACTACTACCAGAACTCATGGAATATAATGAAGATTGAGCTGCATTAGAGAACACAAAAAGAGGACACACGCTCGCTTGACACGTCTCGACAGATATACTACAAGACATGTGATCCTTGTACTAAACTGAAGAACAATCCGGAGCACATTTCTGAAGAACACATTGCACAATCTTCAAAGAAGTTCCATACATGCAATCCTACATTCCTGAAGAACACACGGCGAATCAAGAGAATGTAGAACACAAGATGAACTTCGAAACTCTGTTTTTCAACAGAAAAACTAGTGAAGGACTCCGAAGCACTCCTGCTGAATCCAACGAGTCCAGAACTACATTGACAATCACTAGATCCATTTCTAAACTCTACATCTCTAGTCAGTGATATAATATTTACTTTTCGAGTAGTGTGTGTCATCTGCTGGATTTTTACACACACATTGTCTCCTGCACTGAACTGGAGGATATTAAAATCCTCACTCCAAATATTACATCTTTTATTTCCCACTGGGATAGTGGTAGAGGTCGTGTGTGACCTGAACAGCTTGTTTTCTGTTACTTTGTTTCCCACGTAGAACCGTGGTAGAGGTCCCTGTGTGTCCTGGACAGTTTTGTAAACTGTTGTTAACCCCGATCAAGGGTGTGGATCAAATTTTTATAAATTTGAGAGGACTAAGTCTCGGCTTGAGACTGAACCTCTTGTAATATCTACTATGTATCTTTTTTTTTATGTTTAATGTATACGACCTATAGTATATTTCTTCCGCTACTATTACTTTAAAATACAAAATTATTTTAAAGCTACTTTGATAGTTAAATTAGCATGTTTTTACACTTATTGTAAATCAGTAGATTAGTTTCAATAGTTGGTTTGATCTTGTGGTTAAACTAACTGAGACCTAATCAATCTTTGAGAAGCTAAGTGAACATTTTCAATCTGTATAAATTCACTACAGTTTAACTTATTTTATAAATCGGGGGATTCTAACTAGACAATGTTTTAACAGAAACTTTAATTGGAACTCAATTCACCCCCCTCTTGAGTGTCCACTCCGACCAAAATTTGGTATCAAAGGCAATTTAAATATTTTCTAAAGTAATCTGTTTTTCAACTGTGATTTTAGTTTCATATTTAAAGATCTTAAATTTTTGTTAGTTATAAATTTTTTCTCTTTAAATTGTCTTTCTAAAATCTAGTTATGGATAATAGACTAGAGGGTGCTGCTACTAACAGGCCACCTTTCTTCAATGGTACCAACTATGCCCAATGGAAGCTTAAAATGAAAATTCATTTAGAAATCATAGGTTTTGATATTTAGACTGCCATAGAATCAGAATTTAAACTTCCCACTACTACTAGATCCACTTGGGATGAACCTACAAAGACTGCCTACAATAATAATTGTAAAGCCATGAATTCCCTGTACATTTTCATGCATTAAATGGGATTTTTTATTATATAATATCTAAAAAACATAGAGGGTGAATTTTCAAAATTATATTGTATATATTAAATATAAACATTATTAATATAATTCGAACATATTGATTTTTTTTAATTACTTTTATAAAAAACAATTGTGAACATTAAAATTATATTTGGAAAATGATTTCTTTTTATTTTCATGGGTATTTTATTTTCATTTCTAATAAATGATACCCCAATTAATTAGTTGTATTAATATAAATATATAAACTGTATTTGGTTAATTAATTTAATCATTTTCATACCCACCATTCCAATGGATAGGTTATGATTCTAACATATATCAAGGGTCGTTTATGATTGATGTTGTGTGTTAAATTTTCTAACGAAAATTAAAATTTCAGGGTTGTGTGTGATGCAAGAGATAATGCATATTCAATTTAATACAAGATGAATATATTGCTTCATGTATTTTACATTATCAAATATAATTTTACTCTTTTAAAATCTCTTGGTGTTACATCCTCCCTTGTTTAATAAATTTCATTATCACAATTTGAACATTAACTCGAGAATCTATTTTTGTATATTTTAAATAATTATTTTGTAAACCCATTTCATTAAAAGGGTGATTAAAAATTATAGGAATAAGATAAAATATAACTTTTAGGGTTATATAGTACAACACATAATTCGGTTTCAGAAATGAGGAACAGAAGTGGGAATTGAGGAAAATCTTAAATAATTATCGATTTTTTTTAGGTAAGTAATAAAAATAATGTCAATGATTAAAGAAAATGTTTTGGCAACAAAATTATAAATATGTGATGATCAAAATTAACACCGATTAATTATAATTGAAGGTACTAGTATGATGATTTTATTTCAAGATCATTTTGGATGATTTGATGAATTATCTTTCCATATAGACTAAAAGAAAATGGAAATATACATACCTGATGGGTAGAATTTAATAATTTAAATATTTTCCATCATATTTGCATCTTTTTAACAAATTATGTGCTTTCATGATGAATTATTCACTCTTGTATAAAAAAATTAAATTTTAAAGAGCACTTATGTATAAAATTAATAACAAGAACTTCCTCATAAATGTATACATCAACAAAAACCCAAATTGTTATGAAATGGTATGTTAAATATCAAAATGAATAAACCATAATACATTAATATTCATATAACAACACTAATGAACAGTTATCAAAAAATAAATCCACGAATTACTATCACCATTTTTTTGAATCACTTCCAAAATAAGTTAAATAACCAAATATTAGATATATTTGATTATATATTCATCCGTGATAAATCAGAAATTATTCTACATATAAAATACCTTATATTTATAAAATAAACATAATATTTACCTATAAAATTTCCATACTATCCGGGGAATCATGTTGGTCAGTGGTATGTGTGAAATCCTTTTCGTACATTGATCATGGGTTCACACCCCACTACTTTATAGGATGTGATAGGTTTTCATCCATTATTAATATTGATCCATTTTTATTTAATCAAGAATTATTATACCACCCTAAATAAAACTAAATGGTTATCTAATGGAATAAAAATAAATAAACTCAATAAAATATCTCTAGAAATTACTTTTTTGGATTAGATATTGAAGAAGGTGAAAAATATTTCACCAATTGATATATAATATCAAAAAGAAATATTGGATCATTTACATAAAAAATTAAAATTTATGTTTTTAGTTTTTTATAATTATGACCGAATCATATCCACAATGATACATTAATAATCAAGTCATAAATATTAATATCATCTAAAATTATACCCAGATCTTCTTCTTTCACATTAGTGTATCAATATCATCCCTGTGAAATCTATTATTGATAGAATTTATTCCACCTCATTCATTAAAACATTAGGAAGATGAAAACATAATATGGGTGAGATAAGATTCCCAATAAAGGAAAAGGTTGACATGGAAAAATTAATTTCATCAATGAGAAGAAGATATGCATAAGTGTATAAAGAATAAATTGAATTGCATGAGAAAATCATAAATGAACTCATGCCCATCACCACAATCATCGAATATGAAAACATGGAAAATGAAGAAGTCATCAAGATCAGTAATCATGGGCTATTTGATAACAATATTTTTAATAAGTAACATTATTAAACCATATAATACAAATAAAACCCACTTTGGGTAACCTGTAGTATAAAATTAATAAAACCCTTTAATACGCATATTAATTTTAAAAATATACTGATTATAGCCAATATAATCATTACCAAGTGAATTGGAGTTATATCTAGGTACACACCATGTATAAGATATAACTGATTCACCCGGTGATATCTAAGCCACACCATCGTATAAGCTGTAACTGGATAATCTAGAACAATCTGGGATGCCTCGTCATAAAATATGAAATGGGATCACATGGATCTAAGTTGGATACATCATTGTATGAGATATACAAGAATCACAACATGAATAATGTAAAAAATATATTTCACTATAAAAAATTACAGAAAAAAATTATACATTTTATAAATTTATTTTCCCATTGAATGTAAATGGATTTCTGGTCATTATCTTTGAAGCATGGTGAAACTATATAAATGAACTGGGTTCCATAACAATCTATTTGAGTCATGATTCACCCATGGAAACAAAACAAGTTCCATGATAATCTCATTGAAATAATCTTAATACATCCTAAACAAGAATGAGAATGGAATAATTACAACTAACCCCCATTAGATCGAAAGTGGAAATAATATTTTTGAAATTTATGAACTAAAATACCATTAAAATAAAATTGTATCCCATTTAGAGATAAATATCACATTCATTTTAAAAAAAAATTTAAAACATTAAACTTTTTGAAAATATGTTTCCTCAAAAACCAACTTTAAAAATATGAATTTCCAAAATATATGGAAATTGATTTTATTACAAATTTTATTTTCTTACAGAGAAACAAGCTTAAAAGAAATAATCATCATGTGGGGGGATAATTCCATACATTTGGTAACAAATATTTTTTTTTCATGGTAAAAAGGATAGAAAATATCGTTATTCTAAATAAAAAAATGATTCCTTTAAAATTATTTGACCAAAAAAAATTCATGATGGGTAAAAAGATGATATTTAAATCCTTTAGAAAAGGTTAAAAAAAATTAAAACATTTTTGTAAAACATGGTTTTGTACAAAAATAGTTTTCCTATCAATGAGGGAAATTCTATATTATTTTCCTAAAAACATTTTTGCAATTATTTTATGTTTCAATTATTTTATATGTGCTACTATTAAGAAAAAATTAATTTAATTAAAATTTGATAATAGAAGATAGTAAGATCATACAATTTCACTATTCGAGACTTAATCAAAAATAATCCTTTTAATTTGTGAGATTGTAATATCCAACTCTTACCAGTTTGTTAACATTGAATCATAATCCTCATAAATGGAAAAAAATAAATTAAATTTAAAAAACATGAGAATTAATAAATTCATGATATTAAATTTAAATGGGTCTATATAATCCCCAAAGAATAATATTTGTTTACATTATAACATAAAACTCAAATATGTTGAATTGAAAAAAAATGCATTTCCATATTGGTAACATTGAAACTGTAATCCACAAGAAATGGATATCCTAAAATTTATATTTAAATCCCCATAAATATAAATATAATAAAAATATAATAAATTCATGGTAATTATATATACTATACAATAAAAAAAAGGTTTTTCATATGAAATATATATAACAGAAATAATGTGAGATGTGAAAACACTTACATTTAGTCTGATTAATCTTGCATTATCCTTGTCTTACCTAATAACAAACTTATGATAATTATATACATGATTTATAAATTTTTTCATGTTTAATATATTTTTGGTTCACCTACTATAATGAAATATAAAATTAATTATACAATTTGGATTAGATTATATGTTTGGACCATATTCGGGTTGACTGTCCAAAAATGACTTTGATGCATTCACAATGGTCATAAGGGTCATTATTTAAACATATAAATAATAATAATAATTAAATAATCATCATTTTATTTTTTCAATTGTGCATTTAAATTCAATTATAATGGTCTATTATGAAAAATGAACTAACTTTGTGGTCATGTTGATAGTGGGTCATACATATGAATGAGCAATGAATCCATTTTTCCATAATCATAATGAAAAAAGGTAAGTAATATTTTATATTAAATGAATGATAAATATATTATAATACCATATTTTTTATTTATGTATACATATATATATATATATTATTCTTCTGATTTGGTATTGAAAAGGGATTCACATCGCTTCATGGAGGCAGTGGTCCACACGTCCACGAACGATGTTATCATTTTATAGTGAGTGAAATATTAAAAATAAAATGATATATTTAAATTAAAAATATAAAAATATGTCATTAAATTCAAAATTATTTCATTTTAGTCAAATTTATTTATTATATTTACTCTTATTTCCTTCTATTTAACACATTAGTGACAAACGAATCAAATGATTTCGTGAGGCGGTAGTCCACTGTACACATTAGCGACATTATGATATACCTTATGAAATGTATAATAAATGAGTGCATATTATGTAATTACACTAGATGCATAATTATGGTATAATTATTTTATATAAACATTATATACATCATCATACTCAATCGTGAGATGTGGTAATGGAAAAAACAAAGAAATTGTTTCGTTAGTTAATATCTCTTCATAAACACGAATGGTGAATTCATAGCCCATTTAAATGAATTTTGTATTTTTGTAGTGTTTAAAATTAACATAAAAACATTTAATTATATCTAATATACATGTATTATTATATAATAATTATATAAGAATTATTTTAGGGTTGATAGATTGAAATAAACTAATAACATTTGGTGATGCACACTACCTCTTTACCAGCGATCTCCTTTTTGGTCCACACCAAAGGCCATTATTGGTTGGAATTATTACAAAAATAATGTTATAGGATTTTTTTAGGAAATTATTAAAGATTTTTTTTTGTATTTTAAAATAAAAAATTCTTGATGGAAGTTGAGAGAGGAGGAGAGTGGGTGTCCTTTTATAAGTGAGGTGAGTTGAACCCTTTAAATTATTCAGAATGAGTGAAATCCAACTACATTTTCTTCATGTACCCATTTAAATTTAATTAAATATTTTTTCACAGTAGGTATAATGTCTATATATGTATAAAAAATGTGTTCTTTGCATGTTTCGAAGTCATTTCGCCTATTAAGTTCAATGTTTAATGACTATTTAACTCAATTTTATGAGAATATTATAATTAATTTCAACTATTTGACTTATTATAAATTATAAATTATACTAATTCCAAATATGGATTGCATTTTTTCAAATCCATTACATAGAATTAAATAAATATATTTGAATATTAATCAACCAGACTTAGTGAGACAATGGGTTTTTAAAAAGAGTATTTTTTATAAGAAGTTGATTTTATATTAAATATATGATGAATACAAATTCATTTATGAAACTGAATTGATTTTTAATTATAAGGAATTTATATTTCACAAAAAATTTCCCAGATTGAGTAATTTTTTATTTAATAAAAAAGGGTACACATTATGAATTTTTAAATAATTTTTAGAAAACTATATATTTAAACCAAACTAAAAAATTATACAAAAAAACATTTTAAATTTTATTAAAATTTAGTTAATTTGATTAAATAAAATATTGTTTACTTTAAAAAATATTGGTAATTTTAAATTTCATTAATTATTCATGTAAAATGACCATTTTATAGAAAAAAAATTCTATTCAATGAAAAATCAATATAATCCAAAAAAAATCGCAAAAACTAATCCAAAGTAAATTATTGATATTCTAATTAAAAATAAAATTTATTTTTTCAAATAAATTTATATTATTTTTAAATATAGATTTTTAAATAAATGAACAATAAAAATTTGACAATTTTTTTTAAAAATTATGTAATTTTATGCTTAAAATTAGAATTATTTTTATATAATGTCATGAAAACAAATATTTTTAATTTTAAACTTTAGATTTAATATATTATATATTAATTTCATTAATATTATTCTATAGCACTACTTTAATTTATTTATTATTGTAAAACACACTTTTGTGCATAAAACTAACTTTTCAAGAATAATATTGGATTTTATTTCAAATGAGTTTTATTTTCATTTCTAACTATACGTCCACTAAAGAATTAATTATATATATATATTTCTAAACAATATTTTCATAATTCAGTTAATCATGATTTTACCAACCATTCCAATGGCTCGGTTACAATTATATTATATATCACAAGTCATTTAAGTATGGTTTTGCATATTGAATATTCTATTGAAAATAAACATATTTGGGTTGCATGTAATTCATGCTATATTGTGTGTTTCCTGTAATGAATGATGAATATAGGATTGGATTTCCGATACATCAGCTAAAAGAATTTTAATCTTATAAATTTTCAAGGTGATATAGTATTTTTGAAGATATATATTGTATTTTATGGTGAAAGTAATGTGTGTGGGGAAATGTTATTTTTGAATTGAAAGAGGTTCCACCACAGGTGGTTGGATGATATGAATTCCATTTTGGCTATATAATATAATATTTTTTCACCAAATATTCTTTCATATTTAAAATTTCATATAGGATTTTTTTGGGTTCTCTCTGGTGGCATGTTGTTGGAACATTGATGTTTAACATGGATTGGATAGTGTTTGAATAGGATATAGATAGATAAATCAATATAAATAGAGAAATAGGGGGGTGTTTCCAATAGATAAATGTATTCAAAACTAAATTAAATGTGATCTTTTTGGAAGGTCCATTATTTAGAAATAACAATAGGTTTCTAGGTACATGGTTTGGTCAGTTTGGGGTTTCAGTTTTATCCTCTATCATGGATAGCATGAGGTTGTAAATTCAGTTTTGAATATTATTACAATAAATGGTGATTGTTAATTAAAATCATTCTTATTTATTAATTATATTTTAAGATAGTTTTTTCTATCCCAGCAATTGTTGTTCATATAATACCCAATGTTATATATGGCCAATTTTTGTAAATGTATGAGATAATTTTAAATGAATTGATTAATTAAATTAACTTTTTTGTGACCATTGTATGAGTTCTGTTGAATGTTTTTAAATGTGGGTTTAGTTCATGTTATTTCTAATTAACCAAATAAATTAATTATAAGAGAATGGAATATTAGTTTGTAGAGGGTGATGATTAAGATCATTTATTCACTTATATCCAATTAAAAGAATCAATTGAAAATCTATTATATATTTTCTTCCAAAAATTTTCACAATCCAAGACTTATAAAATCTCAATATATCCATCTATTATAGTTTTTTGAATGTACTAGTATATTAATTTTTGATTAATTGTTCTTCTAGATTATTTTGTTATAATTATTCTTATTGGGTACTTGTCTATATGGGATAGACTCAAGACATGACTACATACTACACATTTTTAGTTCTGTGTAGGTAAGAGTAATATAAATTTCTGAATATGATTCATCTTGATAAATAATGAATGCTCATAGGTTTCCAATGTTTTTTGGAACCATTTCTTGGGACCTAGTGTTAGTAGGACATTATATTATAATATATTGTGTAAATTAAGATTCCAAAATATATTTATTTTTATAATTTTAGAATTAGGATTATTATTAAATTTTTAAGTGGTTGGGTGGTTTGGGTTCTTGTTGTATGTTAAATATGTCAGGAGTATCCATATATTATTGATAGTTCAAATGTATAATCTTTTTCGACAAATTATTATAACCAAAATAATGATATGAACCCATATATGTGTTCCACAACCACAATAGTTACTGGAATAATAATTCATATTTAAAATAGATGAAATAATCAAATGTTGTTTTTAAATATTGTAGATAAAGGAAAATGAAGCTTTTGAATCAGAGGTACTCTATGAGGAATCCAAATTTCATGGAATACAAGAGGATAATTATGAATGTGATTTTATGGTTGTGAATGAATCTATGAGTTATTATAATGATTAATTTAAATTTTAGAATGATCATATAGAGTTCACCCTCTCAATTATTGAACAAGATGATAAAGAATAATAGAATAAATTATAGGATAAGTATGGTGCTCAAAAACTAGAATATTGAATATTTTGAAAAAAATGTGAAAATGGTAAGATATAGTGTATTTAATTTATTATTATGTAAATAAACTGATTTAATTATCAATTAAAATGAAATATAAAATTATTTTTACATCATTTAACATTATTTTGAGGTGTATTCAAATAGAGGTAGAGCATTACACCAAATGAACAATAATTTAATTCACGGATAAATTTGGATTAGGAAACTTCATTTAAATTACATATTACATGAACCTTGAAGTATTATATTCCTTTAATAAATTACAAAATAAAATTTAAGAGGAGGCTAAATTATTTTTTATTTTCACATAATTTGTTTTTATTGTTTAATTTTTACAAACACAGTTTTAGGTAAATGTTTCAACATGAATATCAAATAACCTGTAAATATTTGGAGTGTAATTTGAATCTATTTTGTACATTAACATGTGTATTATGATTATGTCGGTCCATGATGAGGATTATGTAAGGAATGAGATAGAATATAAGATAAAAATAACGGGGAATTAATTTATTGGATATAGAATTTTTTTTCTATGCCTTTTTCAATCCTGGTTTCGGTACATGGGTTATTGGAGTGGAAAATTTGGGTAGAACACTTATATTTCATACTATATTTTTTCTACGATGAAAAATGTTATTAAGAATTAAAAAATTCAATCTTGCATGCATTATATTTGATAATATATAATGATTATGGTTAATTATGTATGGGTTAAAATATTCATGAGAATATTGATGTGATGAATCATAATTTTGGATGATTGACTGATTGGCATCTAAAAATTTCAGAATAATTTATTTTGATTTGATTATAATTGGTTTTTATTTGATTATAAATGTTTTTATTTCATTTAAATCATATAATCCATGAATGACCATGATAGGATATCCATAATACACACCTATTTTTCAGTAATATCATACTGCTTTCAAATTTTCAGGATTTAAAATAGAATATGTGTGGAGGATAAGTTTATTAGATGATGTTAAGGGGATTATTTATTTAAATAATGTGAAGATTTGTTGTTTTATCATCTATTTAGGGAGAATGGTTTCTTATTTTCCTTTACTTTTTCAGCATTTTATACCCTCTGAAAAAAGAAATTGTATATAATACTTAGAGAAAAGAATAGGAAAAATATATTTATTCTTGAAATGTGGGTTAATATTTAACTATACAAATTAACCATAATTTTATCCTATGATGTGGGTAAGATGATTCATTTAGTTATATGATTTTCCAAATATATAGGGGATTTTTTATTGGTAGAGAATTTTATTAATTATCAAGCATTTAACATCAGAGTATAAACCCCTATTTGGCCCTTATTATTTTTAACATCAATTACCTACCAACCCTCCGACCTAGATTCATTTAATTATTTAATTAAATTTCTCATTATTAATGTAAATACTGTCATTAAAGGTTGGTTATTAGGATGCATTTCAATCCAATGGTTATAATTCATGTACTAAATGTTTTATAATATCTATAGTTAAATGTACATTTAGTAATGAGTGAAATTTTTTCAATGTGCTTTCTCACTGGTTTATTGCATAAAAATAAGATTTTTAAATATGTAAAAAGAGATTATGAAATCAATCATCACTTCAATAAGTTGAGTAAAATTCAGGGTTGATTGTATTTTTTTAAATTAGACGGGTTAAAAAGATATATCACATGTTATTCTTGAAAATCAATTCTTGATTGATAATTGGTTGATTTTTCTAACTATGTTTCTAAACCATGTTAGGATGGTTTTTCTTTATAAATATGTGGAGGATACTATTTTAGGATAATAATGTGTTTATGTGTTGGGTATTTGATAGCTAAAATTCAAGGAATATTTTATATTATTAATATCATTATTTTTATTTATTAAATACTTATTCTGGCCTATTTTTGAAGGATTTCAAGGAAGAAGATGTTTGTCAATTTAATTTTGTGATTTTTGTGAATAAAAAATTAAAATGGAATAGGAATATTATATATATAATAGTATTTTTAATGTATATTTAAATATGTATGATTCAAGAGAAGAATTGGGAGCTATGTATGGAATAGCGCAATGAGGCATGGGTACATAAGAAGAAGGCACACTATTTGGAATAATATGAATTAATATATTTTGTATAGAAAAAATCATATTAAAAATTTATTAATTCATGAATTAATTATCTCTTATATATGATTCTACAAAATATTATATCAGATTATATAAAGATAGATATCACTCAAGGATATTAAATCAAAGTTCACATATAACTAAATTCAAACTTAATGTGTCACATCAGATAATGTAGCGTGAGAAAATTGTTGTTAGTTTCATGTAATTAAATATATAAGAACCTATTACACCACATTAAAGGAAATGATCTGGGAAATAATGAAGGAACCAAAATGAATTTATTGTGGTTTCAATTAGATTAAACATGATACAGGTTTGTATTAAGATGGAAACATTGACTATTATGTCATAGATATTGGATTATGTGGTTCAAAGGTATTATACAAATGAAAAATGGCTATCATTTCAATATAGATTTCCACGTAGTGTAACATGCATGAATAAATGAAATAGTGTAGAGGAAATGTTGTATGAAAGACCCATGATGAGATGTGATTGTCATATTAAGAAGAATTTGACCTATTCTATGTCATACCAATTGAGAACTTCATGAATATTCATCACAATAACATGAATACAGAGAGGTAAATAACTGTTTCTTGCAATACTATGTCATGGTGTTGGAGATAATTGACTTTAAAACAAACATTTTGAATTTAATAACACATTTTTTAAACATTAAATAATTTGAAGTAAAAATATTTTTTTATGATATATTTTTTAGACCATGGTTGAATTAATATGATAATGAAAATAAATTTTTTAAGTTCAATAGGGGCCAATGTGGATGTTCTGATGATGTTTATTTCATTTAGATATATTTTTCAATATTTTGAATCCATTTCTACCATATCTTTATAGAATTTATAAGATATGTTTTTGGGTGGTTTTTTATGGATCAAAACATCAATTATGATGCCTATCTTAGAGGTGATACAGTTTTTTCGGATTACGATTGATATTATGAGTGTCTCGAGTCCCATTAACAAAATAATGTTTTTATAATTAAAAATATTGTTTTATTCCTCTTAAAATAAAAAAATAAATTTATTCGCATAACATGCTAGTAGAAAATATATTATTTTAAATGATTATTTATTTAATTGATTTTCACATTCACTACATATCATATAAACTGATTTTGGAGGTGAATCCAAAAAAATAATATGATGGGGTTTGACTAATAAAATAATATTTTCAAAATTGGATAATTATTATTCTCACACCATTATTTAATTGTGTATTTATGATAGTTATTGTTGTCATTGTTTATTCAATTATTATTTTTAGTCATATGTATATTAATTTTTTTAATTCGTGAAACCTTGTGTCCTTTTTCAGAAATCAATATTTTTTTTCATTTTTTCTCTATGTAAAAATTCTAATTAAAATTCTAATTCTTTTATTTTGATGTATTTTTAAATTCCACAGAGTGAAAAAGTCAAATATGATTTATAAATTTAAGGACCTGAACATAATTAGTACATTTTCTATTATAATTAAACTATAATCCACATTCATATAATCATAAGGATAATTTTGATAGAGAGTTTTAGTTAATTAGTTCATAACTCATTCATAAAAAACTATATAATACAAATTAAACACTTCTAATTAGTATTAATTTTTTACAACATATAGAACATTTAAAACAAAATATTTTTTCTTTTGATGAAATTTTTTCATTACTTTCAACATGACCTCTTGCATTCCTATAAAATTAATTAAATACTATGAATTTTTCTAGTAATTTGGGATGAGAAATGATTAGTTATGTACATAAACAGATATAAATAAATCATCAGTATCTATATAAATAGATATATCCTCTTTCTGAAAAATAAACTTTGGGCCCAAAATAATTATTTTCTCACTCAATAAATAACCATTTCTACAAAAAATAATTCCATAAAACATTTCTAAAGATATATTAATCGAAATATAAAATTTATATAGGTTTAATTGAGAAAAATATAAACTCAATAAAGCCTTATCAAAAAGTTATACATTTCACCATTGATAAGTAAAATGTACATTCTTTTGACCATAAAATCAATAACTTATCTAGTGATAAAATGCGATTTTTTAAAAACCATAAAAAGAATAAATAATTCAAATACATAACGTGGGGTATCATTTCATAATCATACTTCCTTATGGATTATTTATCACGGATACACATGGAATAATCCAAACTATTATACTTGAAATAAAAATCATGGTTATACTAGGATTAACCATCAATGTTACATAGGAATAAATATCACCGTCATCATCCAAAAAACCCAATGCATTAGTGAGATATCATGGACCCACCAATAATTGGATTATAACAGAACATCCCATATCATAAAAAAATTCAATGAATAAATAACAGCATAATATTACATGAATGCTTACATCAAGAAAACATTCCCTCCAGAAAATATCTTTTTAAATAATAGAACAATTCTCATAAGAGGAAAAAAGTTTAATGAAAATTTCAATGAATTATTGTAACAGAAACATAAAATAAAATATTCTTCATTAAATCATGAAACATTATTCATACCCTATAATTAAAATAAATTCATTTTTATTTTTGTTGAAAAAATCATAGAGTACCTCGTTTAGAAATATGGAAAAAAGAGATTCATTAAAATGATTTTGTAACATTTAAAACATGTGTAGAAATAACATCAAAAGATAATATTAGAATAATAAAAATATTATTTAATTTTTTTATAAAATATTTATGTGGAAGAAAAACAGAGTTTAAAGGACACTTTAAAATTTTGTTATAAAAAAATAACATCTATTAAGTTGATGATATTAAGTTCATATGTCCAAAATGAGTTCATAGGTTGACTATGGTCAAACATTTAATCATTAAATAATCTCCATAATAATAATCATGAAATATTTATTATTGTTTTAAATCAATTCATCCACACAATTTCCCAAAGGCCTTCAAATTGTTTTTTATTATAATAAATTCCAATTATAAAGGATGAGGTAGGGGAACACAAATAGTCTTCATGTCTTTAGACATTACACGACCCGAAGGTCATAGAGGTTAAAACCAGAATGACAACATTGAGATTCCCCTACCCAACATTTGATATTGAAAAAGATCTCCACTATTTCATGTTTTTTCAGCTAGCTATATTCATATGTCCAAGCATAGTCCCAATATGATAGATTAATTCATTCCCTCTCAAAGATACAAATCCATAAAGGTCCCCATAGATAAATTTATAGATATGGAACCTCATATATGGCCTATTTCATGTGGTCACATCCAAGGGAATACCACTCCAACAGACCACCGAAAAACTATTCCACCAATCCACAAAATCAGCACAGATTGAAAATCAACAATATGAATTGATTACATCACAATTGAATGGTTTTTCCATCTGTGTAAATGCATTAACAGATCTCGAGAATGAACGTCCATGTAAAAATAATCTTAAAGGGTGAAGTTGAGAATCTGTTCTCTGTCACTTCAAAGTAACACATGAAGCGAAACCAAAGAAACCCCTCTCAGATCATGAGGCACCATTCTACAACATCCACAAGAACCCGAAGGGGGGGTGGTCAAACCAAGTATCATGGAGCTAGTTCTTCATCTCCTAGGACTGAAAGATCAACAACATGTCAATAGTGCATCACCGTTGATGGGAACTGAGCAGATTTAGGACAACAAATGTACTCGGGGTTGGAGCTAATCATAACGAAGCAAGAGAAGAATTCTCCCAGACATCTGAATCTATTGATCAAATGGTATTACAAGGGTCCAAAGAGGAAGGAGAGTGCCACTCATGTGACTAAAACACTGCTAGAAAATGAACATCACAAAATGATAAAACCATTCAAAATGAAACTGGATCCACGAACCTCGGATATGAAACCCCCCCCCCCCATTTGACATCTAAATACTAGAAAATCCTCCCCCCTATAAGCCACCATGAAATGACACTGAGCCACACTGGAAATCACTTAAAGCCGAGAGCCATCCAATATCATATCTAGAATATGAAATCCATCATCAACCCCCGTCGACACTGCACTGATGCCAAGATGAGCTAGAATCCAACATCAATTTCTAGATAACAAACGCCCAGACCCAAGATTATGAAACATCTCACCTCTCCTATGCTAACCACGATCCTGAATAATTAGTTGGTCCCACCGATGCCGAGTCGGGGTCTAGTCCACTAACGCAAAGAATTGTTAACATTCATGAATAGTGAGAATACCATATATATATAACATTATTTATTTAAATATACTTATATATATCATATACATTATTTTTTTATGAAGATCCACCAACTTGGATTTTTTAAGGTGATATTCCCCATATATGGACGAACAACATTATTAGTTTTTTTGCATTAATTTATAATAATTTAAATGATATATTTACAATTTATAATGATAAATATTTCATTAAAATTATTTATAAATTTCAATAAAATCATTATATTCATTCTTTAGAGATAGTGATTGAATTCAAATTAAATCGGTTCATGAGGCGGTAGTCCATCGTACATGTGAATGATAAATTATTTCCTCATTTCATAGAGGAGGATTTGATTATTGGTAATGTCATAAAATTAATAAAAAATTAGTAAATATATGATATTTTAGTTATTATTTTAGGATGGTAAAATATTTTTTTCATGTAGGTGGAAGATGAAAAAAAACAGCCAATAAAAAACTATTCCACTTATTTGGAAACCCTCATTTTCTTAACACCTAATGTCCTCTAATTTTGGTATAATTCCAAAAATATGACCTATAGATTTAGGATATGGGTAATAATAAAATAGTTTGGCATGTATTGGATGAAAAAAAATATATTTAAGTTTGAATAAATGAAAATAATAAATTACCATTTATAAGAAAGTGGAGGGGAACTAATGGAATATAATAAAATATTAAATTAATATATATATATTTTCATATTAAATGAAAAAAATTGGGTTATTTATAATATATCATGAATATGGGTCAAAATATCCCCATACAATTAAATTAAGATAGGTTTTATCAAAATTTCAATGTTATTATGGTCTTAGCCCCAATTTATCATCTTGAACTCTACTGTGTGAACATGGATTTTTACTCATTGATGGTAAGCATATTAAATATAAATTGATAAAAGAACCATAAATGGAAAATGTTTTATATTTGAACCTTATCCTAATAAATTTTTAGAATTTAATAATATTTGTATTTGTATATAAATTAATAAAATATTATTTACTATAAAATATCCCTAATGTCAATTTTTGGAACTATTCATTATGCAATCTTTAATCATATCAATACAATATCAAAACACTAATCCATGTATTTAAAAATATATCCAAAATTTAATGTTACTATAAAAAATTTATTTATCAAATTATTTATGTCAAATTAAATTTACTCGAATATCTTTACTTTTATTTATTTTATTTTCACATTATTTAAATAATAGATCATTAACATTGTATAATAATTTATGGTAACTAATACGATAATAAAAATTGAAGATAAATTAACTTGATGAAATTTAGTATTTTATTTTTCATGATATTATTTATAATCTAACATATTCTCTAGATAATACCATATTAAAAATAATATAATTATTAAAAATTATAGAGTGACATGTTTGACATTTAATTAAATAAAATAAAATAAATTTCATAATCTAATTGTTGTACAACAAAAAGGACATAAATTTTACCATTTAATGATTATTCTACATATATAATTATAAAATATGCACTACTGGAAAAAGGAATTTTCCCAACACTTGTATACCAATGGTTCATAGAATCGTTGGTATATGTTGTCTTTACCAACGGTTTTCATAAACCATTGGTAAAGACCTTGAACAAGTGACTTTTCCCAACAGTTTCATAAAATCGTTGGGAAAAGTGGGGGAAAAATCACTTTTCCCAACGGTTTGAGGAAACCATTGGGAAAGAGGGGGGAAATTTTAGTTTTCCCAACGGTTTCATAAAACCGCTGGGAACGATTGAGTTTTTCCGATGGTTTTTAAAAACCGTTGAAAAAAGCCCCAAATTCTTCAAATGTAGGCAGTGGCCTCCCCCACGATTCCAAAACCCTTCCACTGGTCTCTAGAAGCAATTCCTTGGCAGAAGCACTTCTGATTCCCCACCTCTTCTATCAGATCAGAAGTTACCAGGTTAGAATCCTTCCATATTTTATCAAGGATATAGTTCCACCTCTTATAAAACATATCCTTATATTCTCAACGATTTTGTTATTCCAAATTTTTAGGGTTTTAGTAAAAAAATTTGATTGTTCCACAAATTGTGCACTCAAATCCCTATATCAGTGTATATCCAATTAATGTTTTCATTACACATTTACATTTATAAAGTCATGGTGTCTCTTTATTGTGTTCTAATTTTGAAGATTCATAGTTTTTTTAATCTCAATGCTTCAAATATTATATATTCATGTATATGAACTAATAAGAAATTTTTTGTAATATTTATTGATTTTATTTCATGAAAATCACTCCTTTCATTAAGATCATGCCAAACATGAAGATCTTGTTCATTTTAATTTTTTTACACTATGTGTGTTACATAAAAATTATATATCATGTTTCTATCAAAATCTATATATATATAAAATGACACACTGTTCACTTATCCATTGCACAATAGAATATACAGAGTATCTTCTTAAACTCTGCTGAATAGTATGTGGTCTGTAATTAGTACTTCTTCCTTCTTCATGAAACTAATTCACAGAATTTCAAATTCGCAATATTAGTGAATATTATTTTTTCTAATATAACAATTAATCATTCTGCCATCAACATCATACATGTGTTATTCAATCACCTTTTTAAAACACAATGACCATTTTCACTGATTTGGGGTTCCTCAAAATGCTTGGGAAAATTAGAAAAATGCATGTATTGAATCGTGTTTCTCATATGGTTTCATGGATAAAAGTTCATCTTGAAAATCATGAATGTGTGGTTCAAATATCATGAGGACCATTAGATTATTATTCATCACACAAATGAAGTTTTTTCTACAACTATGTGTTTTTGTTTTCACTTTTGATTTGGCTGAAAGGGGTGATTTGTGGTCATTAATCATGGTTGTGGGTGGTCATTTAGGATTTAAGATAGTATGACTTCATTTTACTTGATATATCCAATATTATTATTGATTTATGTTCAATTTTATTATCATTAAGAAGTGATGTTATTTAATAAATTGTTATTAACGGTTGTAATAATGACGATATGGTATAAGGGTTCATATGGTGTGTATAAGGGTTCACATGGTGTGTATAACGGTTGACTTGGTATCAGTGAACTCAAGTCGTTAATTTAATCCTTCATTCTCACTAGCATTTAAGAAATTGAAAGATGTAAAACCACCCTCACATGATTTCTTACCTTAGATAGTGTCCAATATATGAAATAAGTGCTTTTGAATTCCTCAGTTAACTATGATCATATATTCCATTTCTCCCAAGATGACTGTACTAATATAACATTAGGGTCATCTAACTATGGTTCTCATTGTACGTTGTATATTATGTGTCCTTCATGGCCAATACTCACATTTATGAGGGTGGGGTGTTTTTCAATAACAATTATGGCATGTGTAGACAACCATAAAAATGTTAGATAAGTCACAAGTTTAATTCAGTAATGTTGTTATCATTGACATACTTTATTAAAAAATTTAAATTTAAAAATAAAAGTTTTTGTCTATACATAATGAAATTAAATCTTTTTACAGGCCATGAACAACCTATTAGTGTAGAAGCATAAAATTTATTCACCCATGGTGTGCGCTTGACTTTGGGAAGTAATTGGGTAATGAAAGGTATGGCCCGGTGTCAATAATGAGTTATGGAACATGATTTAATGATTTGGGATGCCTATAACACATGATAGGACCTGAGGCATGTGCCTCTTACAAACCTAATAAAAATGAATATAAATAAATTTTAATTTAATTTATGAGTACTTGTTCTTTACATTATTTTAATAGTTCACTACATCGACTCAAAACTTCGTCCTTTATCGTTTACTTAAATTTATTTTCTATTAAAGTTCAATCATATTTAATTTTTTATGACAAAATGACTTATATAAATTCTTTTTACAGAATTGATAGAAGTTGGATGTATGAAACCGATCGGATCTCAAGCGATTTTCAAAATAAAATGGAGAGCTTTATAGATATTGCATTTCAAAATGCTTCAGATACTGGTCGCATACACTTCCCATGTTCTAATTGTCTTGGTAAACCTTGGTTGAGCTGTGAATAAGTCAGCTACCACATAACCAAAAATGGTTTTCAAGCAAACTAATTTTTGTTGTATCACAATGGGGAGAAAATGAAATCTCAAATTGATGATGAACGATATGAAAAGACTGGAATGGAGAATTTGTTAGATGATCGGTTTCTGTTTATTCATCATCATGAAAAAATAAAGGATTTTGACTCAAGTAGACATTGATATGAGCACAACTGATACATCTAGTGAAAATGATGATATTTATATGGTGAAAAAATTGAATGACGTTGTCACGACTCCAGTATATCGACAATGCGATAAAATGAAAAAGCTGGAATTTTTAATCTGATTGTTTCATAGGAAAACTATGTATGGGATTTCTAATTCAACAATCAATTACATTCTTACCCTATTGAAGGTTTTACTTCCAGATGATGCAGATATTCCCTCAAACCACTATATGGAATCGAAGTTAGTTGAGGAACATGGATTTTCAAGAAACAAAATTCATGCTTGCTTGAAAGATTGTAGTTTATTCTGGGAGGAAAATGATGAACGAAATGATTGTATAAAATGTGGTACATCCCGCTGGAAGTAAAAATCTGATGGAACACCATCCTGCATTCCACCAAAAGTAATGTGGCACTTTCCATTGATCCTTAGACTCCCGAATATTTTTATGTCTGATTACGTATCAATAAAAATGAGATGGAATGATACAGAGATAAAGAAGACTAATGATGAGTTGGTTCATCCTGCAGATGGATTTGCCTGGCAGAGATTTTGATGCTCGGCATCCTGATTTTGTAGCTGACGTGCGTAATGTGAGGCTGGGTCTTTCATGCGACGGTTTTATTCTGTTTGGGAAGATGATTACTTCGTACATCACATGGCCAGTTTTTATACACATTTATAATCTTCCCCCATGGTTGTGTATGAAAAAACCATTCACTTTCATGACTATACTCATATATAGTCCTTATAATCCCAACATTGATATTGATGTCTACATGAAACCTTTAATAAAAGAGTTGAAACTTCTTTGGGATGTGGGTGTGCGCACATATGATGCATGTTCGAAACACATATTTCAGATGTGTGCTGCACTTATGTGGACGATCAATGATTTTATGGCTTATGCAATGATGTCTGGATGGAGCACGAAGGGAAAATTGTCATGTTCAGTTTTTATGAAGAATACACAATCTAGAAGACTGAAACATCGCTGTAGTTTTAGTTTTATGGGACATCAACAATTCTTGCTAAAGGATCATCCATATAGAATGAATCATCAGAGATTTGATAATACCATAGAGACCGATGATCCACCTCATTATATGTCTGGAACTGATGTGCTTAATTAATTGAACGATTTCATTTTTTCATTCTGGAAGGGTCAAATGAAATCTGGAAATAGAAAGAATGTTTCAAATGAAACCTGTTACAAATTGGAGGAAGAGGAGTATCTTTTTTGATTTGGATTATTGGTCAACCAATTTGTCACGTAATTTCATAGACGTAATGCATATTGAAAATAATATATGCGAAATGTTTCTTTCGGTTCTTCTAAATGTCAAGGGGAAGACAAAATATGATTTATGATCTCGGCGTGACATGTTCGATTAGGTAATTAGACAAGAATTACATCCTACGCGTATCAGTGAAAATAAATGGCAACTTCCATGTGCGTCTTATGTGATGACACCTACGGAAAAATACAATTTCTAGAAGTATTAGAGACTATAAGAGTTCCTGATGTCTATTCAAGTAACATATCTAAACGAGTCAACCGAAAAGAGTTGAAGCTAAAATCTTTGAAGACTCATGATTATCACGTTCTACTACATGAGTTTCTTTCAATATAAATCTGTCATCTTTTTTCCAATAATGTAAGGGTGGATTTTATTAGGTTGTTCCATTTGTTTACAGATATTTATGCTAAGAAGTTGTCCAAGTATTTCTTGCAAAAATTTTTGAAAGATGCCCCATTAATTTTGTGTGAGTTGGAGAAAATATTTCCTCCATCATTTTTCACATGCATGTTGCTTCTGACTGTCCATATTCCCACTGAAATACTTCTCGGAGGACCTGTTTCTTTTCGTTGGATGTATCCAACTGAAAGAAATATGTTCCCATTAAAGTCTTATGTCTGAAACATAAATCATCCTGAAATTTCAATTGTGAACAGTTACTTGGCTCAAGAATGTATGGATTTATGTTCGATGTATTTGTCTGATCTTACTACAAGATTGAACAGACCAATGAGGAATGAAAAAGAACAGTATGAGAAAATTGAACCCAGTTTTCCATCACTTCCTCAAAAAATAGGAATTCCTAGATCATATACATTGAAGACATTAATCCATGAAGAGCGGGAGATGGCACATCGCACAGTTTTTTTCAACTGTGATTTGTTCGATGACTATATCAGGTAACTAAATTAATTATGTATATCTTACATATATATCTATTAAACTATTTAAATTTTTTATCTACAGGGAAAATAAAACTATGATAAATATGAAGCATCGTTCTTTATCTTTGAGAAAGAGAGAAACTTTGTATAGCAAAGAGGTTTCTTCTTGGTTAAAATTGAAGGTATAAAAAAATAATGTTTAAAATAATTATATCAATATTTAATTATGTTTAATAGTCATTTAAATTGTAGGTATTGAGTTTTTCTATTGACTCTATCTCTAAATAAATTATAGCTTTGTATTTTGGTCCTAATACCGTGGTTCATGACTGTAAATAAATTGTTATCAATGGGTACAAATTTATTGTCACTGAACGAGAAAAGAAAATGAGAACACAACATGATGGTATTATGGTTACTGCCACAACAGATTGTTATGCCAGTGTATCAGATAGTATACCGCGATTTGAAAATGTTGGTTATTATGGAGTTATTGAGAAAATAATAATATTGGATTATTACTCTCATGGACGAGTCACAATGATGAAATGCCATTGGTTTGATTCGATGACAAGACATGGCACATTTATTGATGATTGTGGATTTTGAGTAATTAATATGACTCGCACTCTTGCTACAGAAGAACTATATGTGTTGGCATCAATGGTTATACATGTTTTTATGTCAAATACCAACTTTGACCTGAATTTGGTGTCATTGTTGATGTAATTCCAAGATATATTTTTGATGATGGTGATGATGGAATTGACACTATCCCTAGTTCTATTAGAACCAATCCATTTATTTCTTTTGATGACTCAAATAGATCAATTGTCAGAGTTGATTGTGAACCTGAAGTTGTGGTTGAAAATATATAGAATCATTCATCCATGTTCTCAATTATTTTGGTTTACTTGAGTTGGGTTGTTAAGGTTGGTAATATTCAAATTTATATAGTATTTATCACAAATATGTTTTAGCTAACTTGAATGTTATGTGAATTTTCAATGTTTATTGGTTGTAGTTTTATTCGAATTGCATTTTCTAATTTGGAATTGAACTGTATTCAAACATAGTCAAACAATATTACTAACTTGGTGAACATTACAACTTGTATTATTTATTAAATCCATTCAAGATCTTCTAAAACAGTTGATAGATGACTTGACTGTTATGTGAATTTTCAATGTATATTGGTTGCAGTTTTATTTGAATTGTATTTTCTAATTTGGAATTGAACTGTATTCAAATATAGTCAAACAATATTTTTAACATGGTGAACATTACAACTTGTATGATTTATTAAATCCATTCAAGATCTTATAAAACAATTGATTGATGACTTGATCATTACTTGAATTTTCAATGTTTATTGGTTGCAGTTTTATTTGAATTTCATTTTATAATTTTGAATTAAACTTTATTCAAACATAGTCAAACAATATTTCTATCTTGGTGAACATTACAACATGTATGATTTATTAAATTCATTAAAGCTCTTATAAAACCATTGATAGCTAAATTACCAATGAATCCCCCTATTCCCTCATATATTTAGTTTTTTTGGTTTACACATTAGTTTCCTTTCTCTAATTAATTACATATTTGTTTTCAAAAGCAGGAAATGAAGCCAATTGAAGAAAGAAGAAGGAAGAAAATGATAGAGAACAATCGTTGAATGACGGAGTTGGGAATTCCATCATTAGTGCCTGTAGTGAGTACTTAATTTCAAATTGATATATTTAAAGAATATATAATTTCATGTGATTAATTTTTTTGTAAATTTTTTTGTAGGACCCACCTATACATCGATAGATATTCAACGAGGAGCCTAGTACTGGTCCTAGTACTCAGGCCAGTGGTACGAGCAGGGTTCGTACCAGAGGTGGATGAGTAGCTGCGTGTACCCGACTAGACCCTGCCCCTCCCACTGACTTATCATCCTTCCCACATTCTGAACCCGGTGTGTCGTTAGGGACCCATGGAATATTTAGGCCTCCCATGTTTTCTCTACCTTCTGCATCTTCTGGCTCATCATTTTCACATCCCTTGATGATTCCCACTCCCCATTCAGCATTCGGTCAGACAGCTGTCCCATCTTCCTTTCCTTCTAATTCTGTATCTCTGAGCTTCTATGTTCCATCGTCTTCGACTCCTGTTCCACCATAGGGTGTTCCATTAGTTTCTGTGGATTTAGCGGTGCTCAGTGATCAGACCGGCACATGTATATTTATAGAAACCTAACAAATTTTTATATCAATATTTATTTTCATTATTACATTTTTTGATAAAATATTTGTTTTTCATTCAGGACAGATACATCTACTGACAGGAGGCGGGGGCAGGGGCGTACACGCATGTGTTCGGTGTGGAACCGCCACACATAGGTTATGGTGGATTATAATGAAGACAACCAAAGGGTTGAGAAAACAGGGCAGCAATGTCTGAGTTTTTTGGCGGCACTTGCCAAATACTCCGACATCATTCCCTTCAGCCCGCTATCATGGAGACATTAGCCACATGAGGTCAAGGATAGATCTTGGGCAGAGATATGGGTAAAAAAATCTGTTCTATTTAATTTCTTGAATAAATTTTGTATTTATATGAATTAATATTTTGATTTCATGTTCGATTTAATTTTCCCGATTGTGAGGGTGCATGACCGGAACGTTTAAAGGATTTAGGTGAGAATTGGAGAGACTACCAGCATGAGTTGTATTTTGGATGGGTTGGTAGAGTTGGCACTGAGTTAGAGGTGGTACCAGTTGTGGATTATTGTCCTATAGAGCAGTATCGTCAGATGATTACTCATTGGACGAGTACCCATTTTAAGGTATTAATAGCATTTTAGGTATTTAAATAATCACTTTCATGTTTTGTATTAATACTATCTGTTCCATTTTTTAATTTTATTTAGGAATCATATGAAAAAATTAAAAAGAACATTGATGAAAAAAATACCTCCACAAACTAGGACACACTACGATTCTTGATCATGAGAGGAAGCATGTATGACAATTGTTTATAAGTTTTCTTTACGACATACACTTTCTTTTATTTCCTCAATTATTTAACAATTAGCTAATATTTTCATATAACATCAGTTTTTAATGTCATTGTAGAGGAAAATACAAAATATTGAAGGACGTGTGCCTCGAGAAAAACTGTTTAGCTCGAGTAGACAGAAAAAGGATGGAAGTGCTGTCAATGAAGCGACTCAGTAGCAGATTGTAAGTTTTAATCTGTTGATTTTATATTTTAATATCTATTTTATAACTTAATGATATATTTATATTTGTAACAGGCTACTTTAGAGGCCCTCAATGCCCAAGACCGGGTAATTTTGGGCCGACAGATCACTTACATCAGGTGTTGGGAGAGGAGAATTCTGGAAGAGTACACTTCTGACCTAGGATATCCCCGACGAGGTATTGTCCCTCCTCAGGTACGAGATGTAGTGCCACCGAGATACAGCAAGTTAGGGCATAGGCAGAACAGGCTGAGAAAAGGGCCATATAGACGGCCGAACAGTCTGCTAGGTCAAATAGTGCGTTTATGAAATTTATTGAAGTTCTATGTCCGACACTTCATGTAGAGGCCAGCCCAGCTTTTGATGAGTGTATTTCATCGATACATTCTATATATGGTGCACCATGTGGCAGTTCTAGTGGTGGTCAATACGATGTCCATCTTGACGATGATGATGGCGAGGAGTCTGATGAGGAAGAGGAGGGAGTGGAGGAGGGTGAGGCGGGTGGCGAGGGTGAGCAGGAGGGAGAGGGCGAGGACGAGGGCAAGGGTGATGACGATGTTGGGGATGAGGAAGAGGGTGATGATGATGGTGATGATGGAGATGGTGATGTGGGACAATTTGATCAATTACATTTTTGACTAATATTACTGAGATTTTATATTTAATCTATTTTAGTTGTTGGTTTTATCTAGACTCGTAGTATAGTATTGGAGTTGAATTATTTTTATATATTATCTGTTTTTATGGATGTTGTTGTCTTTTAGTGGTTGTATGTTTCGGAACCCCCCCCCCCCTCCTTCTTGGACCCTGGAAAACTCCCCACCGTCCACCTTGGACCCCGGACACCCCCACCCCCCTGGACAGCCCCCAGACAACCCCTCGGATAGCCCCCCACCCTCCTCCCAGGACACCGAACAGCCCCGCCGGACAGCCCCCCAGACAACCCCCTGGACATCCCCCACCCTCTTCCTTGGACCCCGGACAACTCCTCTGACACCCCCTAGACATCCCCCCGAACAGCCCCCCAGACAGCCACCCCCCCCCCACCCTCCTCCCTGGACCCTGGACAATCCCCCGGACATCCCCCCAGACATCCCCATGGACATCCCCCCACCCTCTTCCTTGCACCCCAGACAACCGCCCCAACACCCCCCGAACAGCCCCCGGATAGCCCCCTGAACAGCCCCCCGGACAGCCCCCCCACCTTTTTTCCTGGACCCCGGACAACCCCCAAGACAGCCCCCTAGACAGCCCCCCCACACTCTTCCGTGGACCCCAAACAACCCACCAAACACCCCCGGACAGCCCCAGGACAGCCCGCCGAACAACCCCCCGGATTGCCCCCCCACCCTCCTCCCTGGACCCCGGACAGCCCCCCGGACAGCCCCCCAAACAGCCTCCCAGATAGTCCCCCAACCCTCCTCTTTTGACCCTGGACAACCCCCCCCCCCCCCAAACTCCCCCCTGACATCCCCCGGACATCCCCCCGCACAGCCCCCCCACCCTCCTCCTTGGTCCTCGGACAACCCCTCGGACACCCACCAGACAGCCCCCCGGACAGCCCCGCCGGATAGACCCCCCCCCCCTCCTTGATTTCATTTAATACTAGATAATCTATAACATATATTTTATTTATTTTCATAATGATAATCAATGTAAATCACATTTACACATCTAATCAATATCATAGATTCTCGGTATGTTATAAAAGAGATGTATTCATTGGGCATGACATTGTTAGCTCCGAAATGATTCATAGCATGATAAACTATTATCTAATACATACTAAGAATGATATAAAAATATTTTATATGAATGTCCACATGATTTTATGTAAATACAATTCCACTAATAGACACATGAGGATTCTCCTAAAATGGACAACATTTTAAGTACATATGGAAAACTGAAAAAACACATTCGGTTTCCATTGAAACATTTGGAGAACGATCCATGGGTCATATGTGATGTGTATGAATCAACCCCACCTCAAACTGAGATGCGGTGTGGCCGACACCACTCAATGTGTATGTCTTCTGTTTCAAAAATACGTCATTTTAATTGAAAAAAATCAACTAGCATACGGAAAACCAACCAAACGCATTCTGTTTACGTTGAAACATTAGGAGAATGATTTGTGGGTCATATGTGGCGTGTACGAGTCAGTCCCGTCTAAATCTGAGACCCGGTGTGTCCGGAACCACTCAAATTGTATGCCTTTTGTTTCTAAAGGACGTCATTTTACATGAAAAACATCAACTAGAATACGGAAAACTGACCAAACGCATTCGGATTGTGTTGATACTTTTGCAGAACGATCCACGGGTCATATGTGATGTGTACGAGTCAACCCTTCCTTAATCTGAGCCGTGGTGTGGCCGCCACCACTCAAAGTGTCTATCTTTTGATTAAAATGGAACACATTTTAATTACATACATAAAACCGACCAAACACATTCGGTTTTTTTGAAACATTAGGAGAATGATTCATGGGTCACATGTGACGTGTACGAATCAACCTCACCTCAATCTGAGATGTGGTGTGGTCGGCACCACTCAAAGTTTCTGCCTTTTGTTTCAAAAGGATGTCATTTTAATTGAAAAACATCAACTAGAATATGGAAAACCGAACAAAATCATTCATATTGTGTCGATACATTAGTACAAAGATCCATGGGTCATATGTGACGTGTATGAGTCAACCCCACCTCAATCTGAGGTGCGGTGTGGCCGCCACCACTGAAAGTGTCAGCCTTTTATTTCAAAAGGACGTGATTTTAATTAAAAAACATCAACTGACATACGAAAAACCGACAAATGCATTCTGATTGTGTCGATATTTTAGCACAACGATCCATGGGTCATATGTGACATGTATGAGTCAACCCCTCCTCAATCCGAGGCACGGTGTGGCTGGCACCACTCAATGTGTGTGTCTTGTTTCAAAAGGATGTCATTTTAGGTGAAAAATATCAATTGGCATACGGAAAAGTGACCAAATGCATTCAGATTGTATTGATACCTTAGAACAACGATCCATGGGTCATATGTGATGTGTACGAGTAAACCCCGCCTTAATCTGAGGCACGTTGTGGCCCGAATCACTCTGAGTGGCTCTCATTTTTTTATAATGGACAACATTTTAAGTACATACGGAAAACCGACCAAACGCATTCGGTTTCTGTTGAAACATTAGGATAATGAGTCATGGGTCATATGTGACGTTTACAAATCATCCCCGCCTCAATATGAGACACGACGTGGCTGGAACCACTAAAAGTGTCTGCCTTTTGTTTCTGAACGACGTCATTTTAATTAAAAAACATCAAATGGCATACGGAAAACTGACCAAATGCATTCGGATTGTGTCGATACTTTAGCACAACGATCCATGGGTCATATGTGACGTGTACAAATCAACCCCACCTCAATACGAGGTGCGGGGTGGCCACCACCACGTAAAGTGTCTATCTTTGGTTTCAAAAAGACATTATTTTAAGTGATAAATATCAACTGGCATAAGGAAAAGCGACCAAACGCATTACGATTGTGTCAATACTTCAGCACAACTATACATGGGTCATATGTGACGTGTACAATTCAACCCCGCCTCAATATGAGGCACGGTGTGGCTGGAATCACACTATGAGTCTCTCTTTTGTTAAAAATGGACAACATTTTAAGTACATAAAAAAAACCGACCAAAGGAATTCGGTTTCTATTGAAAATTTAGGAGAACGATTCATGGGTCATATGTGATGTGTACAAATCAACCCCGACTCAATCTGAGATGCGGTGTGGCCGACACCACTAAACGTGTCTGCGTTTTGTTTCAAAAGTACATCATTTTAATTAAAAAACATCAACTAGCATACGGAAAACCGACCAAATGAATTCGGATTGTGTCGATAATTTAGCAAAACGATATGTGGGTCATATGTGACGTGTAAGATTCAACACCGCCTCAATCCGAAGAGCGGTGTGGCCGCCACTACTAAAAGTTTCTATCTTTTGTTTTAAAAGGACACCATTTTTAGTGAAAAACATCAACTAGAATATGGAAAACCGACCAAACGCATTCGGATTGTGTCTATACTTTATCACAATGATCCATGGGTCATATTTGATGTGTACGAGTCAACCCTGCCTTAATCGGAGGCACGGTGTGGCCATAATCACTCTAAGTGGCTCTCTTTGGTTTAAATTGGACAACATTTTAAGTACATACGGAAAACCGACCAAACACATTCGGTTTTTGTTGAAACTCTAGGAGAACAATTCATGGGTCATATGTGACGTGTATGAATCATCCCTGCCTCAATCTGAGACACGTTGTGGCCCTCACCACTCAAAGTTTCTGCCTTTGGTTTCAAAAGGATGTCATTTTAATTGAAAAATATCAACTGGCATACAGAAAACCGACCAAACGCATTCAGATTGTGTCGATAGTTTAGCACAACGATTCATGGGTCATATATGATGTGTACGAGTCAACCCCGCCTTAATACGAGGCGCGGTGTGGCCGCCACCACTCAAAGTTTCTGTATTTTGTTTCAAAAGGACGTCATTTTAAGTGATAAACATCAACTGACATACAGAAAACCAACCAAATGCATTAGGATTATGTCTATAATTTAGCACACCAATCCAGGGGTCATATGTGACGTGTACGAGTCAACACCACCTTAATAAAAGTCATGGTGTGACCGAAATCACTCTAAGTGGCTCTCTTTTGTTTAAAATGGACAACATTTTAAGTACATATGGAAAACCGACCAAACGCATTCAGTTTCCATTGAAACTTTAGCAGAACGATCCATGGGTCATATGTGATGTGTACGAATCAATCCTGCCTCAATCTGAGATGTGGTGTGGCCAAAACCACTCAAAGTGTCTACCATTTGTTTCAAAAGGATGTCATTTTAATTGAAAAACATCAACTGGCATACAGAAAACTGACCAAACGCATTCAGATTGTGTCTATACTTTAGCACAATGATTAATGGGTCATATGTGATGTGTACGAGTCAACCATACCTCAATCCGAGGCGTGGTGTGGCTGGAACCACTCAAAGTGTCTGTCTTTTGTTTCAAATGGATGCCATTTTAATTGAAAAACATCAACTGACATACAGAAAACTGACCAAAAGCATTCGGATTGTGTCGATACTTTAGAACAATGATCCATGGGTCATATGTAATGTGTACGAGTCAACCCCTCCTTAATCGGAGGCACGGTGTGACCAGAATCACTCTAGGTGGCTCTCTTTTGTTTAAAATGGACAACATTTTAAGTACATACGGAAAACTGACCAAACGCATTCGGTTTCCATTGAAACATTAGGATAATGGTCCATGGGTCATTTGTGACGTGTAAGAATCAACCCCGACTCATTATGAGACACGGTGTGGCTGTAACCACTCAAAGTTTCTACCTTTTTTTTCAAAAGGACGTCATTTTAATTGAAAAACATCAAGTAACATACGAAAAACCGACCAAACGCATTCGGATTGTGTCGATAGTTTAGCACAACAATCCATGGGTCATATGTGACATGTACAAGTCAACCTCGCCTGACTCCAAGTTGCGGTGTGGCCAGTAAAACTCCAGGTGTGTGTATTTTGTTTAAAATGTACATCATTTCAGGTAAAAATATATGGTATACAAAAAACCGATCAAATTATGAATTGACTTCCGGATTCCACAAATAAATGTCATCTAAGTTTTAAATTGAATTCTAAAAGAATTATGTATGTTTATAATTATGTTATGAATTTTAATTATATTATGGATGTGTATAGTTCCAGCATTATATGTTAAATCTGTATGAATTTCTTCTCTTTGTGTATGTGTTAGTTGGTTATTGCAGGTACAATAATTGTATATGTATGTGTTAGTTTACTGCATGTACAATAATTGGATTGAAAATGGGAGGGCACAAAATGGGGCTTGCAGTGCAAATTGCACACCTGCCATGAAAATTGCAGGCTGCTGTGCAATTTTCACAGCATAGGCTATGCCAACGGTTCAAAACCATTGGTATAGAATCTTAGTTCCTTTTTTTACCAACGGTTCATTGAACCATTGGTAAAACCCCTTTCCCAACGGTTCATTGAACCGTTGGTAAACAGGGTAATCCTTGGTATTTCCCAATGGTTCATTCCAAACCGTTGGGAAAAAACTATCCTGACAGTTTGGCACAACCGTTGGGATAGGTTAGGCTTTCCCCACCCTATCCCAACGGTTCACAGTAAACCGTCGGGAAAACCTTTTCAAATGGGTTACTTCCCTATGGTTTGCAGAACCATTGGGAAAGGCTTTATTTATAGTAGTGATGATTTAGTTAATCATCAGGGTCTTTTTATGTATCTTTTCAAATTATTTTTAACCAAAATTACGAGATTTACCCTTTTATGATTGATACAAAAAATACTAAAATGACTACTCACGTTGTCCAAAATTAAAAGTGCAGAATTTACTAAATTTTGAACCACTAACTCCATATATGGAATCCATTTCTAATAATGGAAAACAAATATGTTATGGAATTTAATAGAAAATTAATCTAGGAATACATAATGAAAAAGGTATTTCATAAAAAATTCCATTTTCTATATATAATATTTTAATACTAAATTCATGTATAAAACACCAAAAACCCCTTAAATATATTTATTTAAATAAAAAGTGAAATTATTAAATTTTAAAATTTATAAAAAATATAATTTTATTTTGTAACTACATTAAAATAAAAAAATCTATAAATATTATTAGTTCTCACTATCTATTTAAAAATAAATATTTCATGAAGTTATAAAAAATTCATTCTAAGATAATTTTCATACGATGATAAGAAAATTAATTTAGTTTTTTCAAATATATTTTATCTATCTTTTATAAATTATAATATCCACTAATAAAAAGAATAAAAACTCATTTTTTATGAGAACATATTTTTCTAATGAATAATATTACTTTTAAAAAGTTGTGTGATTATTTTATAATAACATAAAAATACAATAATATTAACCACATAGATATTGTGAACCGCTCCTCCTCTTTGAAATTCAAGAATTCATATATTATAATCCAACTGGGAGAAACACGCCCATGGTGCCTGTTTCAAGATATAGAGTGGTTTCTTTAATTTTCAAAACCTCATTTCATCATTCCAAAGAAAGAACACCATGGGTTGTTAAATGTAGGATTATTCTCCCAAAAAATAATTTAAGAATTAAATATTTACATACATTTGATAATCATTATAACATCTTAGTATTTCCATGACTAGAAATAGCCTGATTAACTCTAGTCTTGCTACTGGTGAAAAATATTCCTCAACATTGACTCCTTCGATCTGTGAATATCCCTTGCACAAAAATTGTTCCTTATTTTGGATCACATTACCATGCTGATCAAATTTTTTCTTAAAGATCCACTTTGTACCAATAAAATTGTATCTGTTAGGTATTTTGCCCAGAACCCTTGTCTGATTCTTTTCAATTTGATCTAACTCTTCATTCATGGCCCCTACCAATGATTCAACCACTGCATCTTCTTCCAATGAGGATGATTCCATCCTAAATGAGTTTATTTTGGAAATAAACTTTCTCTTATCTTAATTAGAACCATTTTTTCATAGGGGAATAATTTCCATAAATATATTTTTTAGGTTACTTTCCCTATAAGTACGATAATAAAAACATATTATATTGATATTGTGTGTTCTATGAACAAAAAATGTTACCTTATAAATTTTTAAGAATTTGAGAAATCCCATGTAGGAAATTTTAATTTGGGTGATAATTCAAAATTTTTTGTTAAATGTATCATAGATATAGGTGTTAACAAATCTATTATCATTTCAAAAAAAATTTATATTCATATATTAAAAATTAAAATTATTAATATTTTATAATTATAAGATCATTAAATGTGATTTAAATTCAAAATGATATTAATATAATTTTTTAAGAAGACTCTATCCTGTTTTAGGATGACTGAAAAGATAATATATATTATATTTATTTTTAAACTAACCATATATAATTTCATGTGATTAAATAATGTATAGGTAGATAATATTCAATGGAATGGAAGGGTTGTTCGTTCTTATTTACGGTAGTTTTTCAAACTATTCATAAATCATCAGGATCTACAACAATTCCAAGTAAAAATAGAAAAAAGAATATTTTTATGTGACACTTGTATGAAAGGTAAAGAACAACGAGATTGTTTCAGATATTGTAAATATGTATAGACTATATGAAATTATAAGAAATCACATAATCATTTATTTTGAATTATACCTAATGTTGGTTTTGGTGGTAGAAGGTATGTTTCCTTGATTGTTGGTCACTTTTCAAATTTATATGGATTTATTATATTTTTTAAATGTACAAAACCTTATCCATGTTTATTAATTATAGGAAACAAGTCCAAAAAAGGTATATTTTATTTTTTCAATTAAAATCGATCTATTTAGGGATTTTTTTAATATTGAATTTTTTTTTCATTAAAAAAATTATTATTCATTTATTTGTTCATCCCATATGGCTCCATGTAAAATGGAATTTTGGAGAGGGAAAATACAAATTTTTTTTAAAATTTCTAAAACCATGATAAATGTGTTTAAAATGACTAGAATTTTTGAAAAACATATAAACATAGATTTATATGTGTTTAAAAGAATCATTTTAAGATAAATATTGTGGAATACATGTTATGAAAATGATAATGCATGAAAAAATTATGTTTTATATGTTATAGTATTTGGTTATAAAAGTGTATATTCTTAAAAATGAATACTCTTTAGATGAATTTGATTAAAAATATGACGAATATGTGTATTTAGGATATATAAATTAAAATAAATCTATTAGTGTTAATAATAAATTAAACATATTTATTGTTGTATCTCTGCATATTTTTTAATATAAAAATTACTTCAATGGAAAAAATAATAATTGTAACTTTCTTGATCAAGATTTTATATTTTTTAATTTTATTGAAAAGAATCCTTAAACTGAAAATGTTCATATTGAGGGGTAGATCAACCCTTAAAAAATAAACTAGAACTCAAATTGTGATCAACCATTATAAAATTTAAATGGAAATGTTAATTCAACCAATCAAAATAGAAATTCATTTAGGAATTTGGTTCTTTTAATAGTTTAGTTTTGATTAGTTTTTTTCAAAAGTTTATATACCAGAATAATTATTGAATGAGAGATTAGATTAATATATCATTGGGAAAATAAACTATTAATTTGTAAGAATAGAAATTTAGAATATATATTAGAAATAAATATTTTGGATTCTATTTTTGGACAACATGAATCTTCATACAGTGTTTTGGATCCTTAATGAAGGATAAAATCATGCTACCAAAAAAATCCCACATCATATTAGCTATATGATTTTGGGGGGAATTCATTGAATTAAATCAGTTTTTGAATTTATATTGAATTTTTTATGTCCTCTAAGAATGAAAACTATATATAATTTTTTCATTACATTCATTTTTTATCATTTTTAGTTACATATATTCATTCCATGAATATTTTCACATGGGTCTGTTACTCATTATGAATTTTATTTTATTATCCAAGAGGAGATTGAAATATTTTATAGATGACGTTTTTTAATTTATTACATAGATTATTTAAATTGTACACAAACTATTAAGCTGATATTGGGGTTTCCTGAAGAAATAATAGGATATGTAAAAGGGGAAGTTTAACTTCATTGTGTTTTTTATTTAATTCTTAGTTGATTATATTTTTAGAGTTTAGTATTTTAAGGGGATATTTAATGTTTATTTATTTTTCTTATAGATATTATTATTAAGGACATACCACCAAAATAAATTTTTTATTCAAAAATCAATTTGGGAAGAAGTGGGAATCTCCACACAGTAAAGGTTCCCTACGCATTGAAAGATCTATCAAATTGATTAAAGTCAAGAATAAAATTTTTATAATTGGACACCCTAAATAATTGTTAGTGAAGTTTAGTTACTTTTATTTCTTGGTCATCATTGATTGGATTTTAAAAGTGGTTGGCTATTCATTCCCATGATTGTATAAATTCCTCTGAATTTATATTGTGTTTTTTTAATCCTCGAGAAAAAATTTGATCTAATTTATTTATATACACCAATTGATCCACATTATTATCATATCAAATAATTCTCTCATAATTTTTATTAACCTCCACTCTTGGATCATTGAACTATATCTATGAATGATATGTTGCAAACAATCCATTTGGTCTTCTTCGAATACTCATGTTATTCCACACTATTCTCTATTATGCTCTACTATCTTGTCTTAAAAATGGTATCACATTCGTGCATTCTGTTAACTGTTTTCTCACCCACCTCACAAAGCTCCTTAGTAGAAAATCCAATAATTTTTTAATCATATGAACCTACTTTGACCCACCATTCATATAGATAATTGAGGATCTAGATACAATATTTTTGGTATGTTGTAGTAGTCATAATGAGGCCTTGATATGTAGTAACGCCCTAACCCCATATGCCCAGAGCCAGTGGATTATTTTAATACATTGTCATGATTACAAGGATTCAAGTCCTTAAGGACTGATCAGTTTAGTAATCAAGGAAAATAGATTACATACATTAGTGTTACATTACACATTAAAACATAAAACACAAAAAAATCCTTTAGAATGCCATTATTCCCCTAGATTAACCCTATATACCAATCATAATATACTTCTTGGAATACTAGAAAACAAAAACATAAGAAAGGGGTGACATCAGATGTTCATTAAGGGTAAATAATTTAGAAAAAGCTATAATCTTTAAAGGCATGAAGTTAAATAAAAAATATATCATTTTAAACATAAAGATGAACATAATATGGAAAACATAGATAAAAATCACTATATAAACATGCACAAGGATATTCAACTATTCAAATAATGACATGTAACAACTAATTTCATAACGAGGGAATGCATAATGATGGATATAATAACCACATATTCAAGGCCTCGTGCTAAGACTAATAAAAAAATTCAAGTCCTTGTCCAAAGACACTAATTTGTCTCATGAGTCCTACCGATGCATCGAAGAGTTACATTGGGCCCCTCCAGTCACTTACTAATTCCAATGCATTCCTGTAATGAAAATGGTGAAACATAACATAAACATTCATATTAAAACTATAATGGGGAATGTCAATACTTTAACCATAAAACATGAATGGTATTATAATAGATCATCCACAAAAAATTATCATAACTCATTAAATAAAATATGGAAGATTTTATTATAATAAAACAAGATCAATCAAGAATAATATCTATCAATGGATGTCGACATAGTTGAAAATCATCTGTAAAAATCTTTAAGAGAAATACCCCTTTTTCATGTAATCATTTAAAAGTCTCACAATTTATAAAGGAGGACATTTAAAAGATATTTTATAAAAAAAAATTCCCAAACCACTTTGAATCTTTTTAAAGGAATTTACATTTTAAAACATTCATGTCTATATAAGTAAATCCTTAAAACCATTTTGAAAAAATGAACAATAATGAGAATGATTTAGAAGAATGAATATTTAAAACATTTAAATTGATGTATTAGATAAAGATTCCCTTCAAATAATCCTTCTGAAAACTCATTTATGTAACATATACATGGAAAATAAATAGGTCCCAGTAAATAATTACACATAAACCATCTCAGAAAATAATGAGATCGAGGAATTAACCTTTACCTAGAACTTTCCTTTAGTAGAGGGTACGTTTTTCAATCTATATAATGACCATAGTATGTTATTAAATTATAACAGAACCTTATTAGTAGTTATGATATCATATATATTTCTTTAATGGCTTTATCCTACACATTTAATAATACTTCCCATGATAAAGTAAAATTTCGGGTAACAATCGCATTCTTTATCGTACATATTTTAATTTGTTATTCTTGATCATATCAAAAAGATCACTATTTACATACATCCAAAATATAAATAAATATTAATATATCTTATATCATTAGAATATATTTTTTTATAATAGATAGATGTATAAAATAGAAAACATCATTTTTGGAGACAGTAGGTCGTACGTACGCATAAACGTTGTTTCCGTTTTCATATCGTATTGAATGGAAGTAATTGAATGGGAAATATGTATATATATATATATATCTATTTGGAAGCATTATTATTTCATATTTTAAAAACTTATTAGTAATATATATTTTTATAGTCATCGTTGAATGGTGAATGTGGAAATGCATCTCATCGTATTGTGGAGACGGTAAGCCGTACGTATGCAGGAGAGACGATCTCATTCTATTGATGGTGAAATGACATGTAATTGGATGTTATATTATATATATATAATCATTATAAATATATATTTATTATTTACATCAATTATACTACTTATTATACCCATCAAAATAATGAAGTGTTGAATAACAAATTACACCACAACGTGGAGAAGGTAAGTAGTACGTATGCACGTATGGTGACTTTGTAATTCATAGGATGGATAGAATAAGGAATAAGGTTAAAACAGAATTATAAAAAAATCCTAGTATGTATAAGGTATTGGACTTATTATTCTGGAATGGAAACAAAAAAGAAGACGTGGAAGAAGAAATGAGCATTGAAAGAGGTGATTAAATAATTACCTCTTCGTCTGTTGCTTCCTGTTGATTAAAACAAAAGAACACCATAAGTGGAATTTATGATCAAATTAAGGCCTCTCGGTTGATGTGGTGGTATTTGTGAAGATATTTGATCATTTTTTGGCTGATCCAAATCGATTTTTAGGTGTGGGGATAAGATAATGGGACACATCATTTTTTAGGATATGTGCAAGGCACTTTAGGAAGGGCAGGAAATATTATTTATATTACAAAATCATTTTTTTCATCTAATAGATCAAAATTTATTTATATAAAAAATAAGTTGGGTATGGGTAGAAATCCTCCCAACCAATAGGTTTTAGACAAGTTTAGGTTACCATAGTAAACTTATCTTTTCGATTTAACACTTAGTAAAATAGTTTAACTTTTACCATGTCTTCTTGTATTATTATATTACATGGTTAATAAAAATACTATAATATGACAAGTGGAACTCAAGTGTTTCATTAATGACATATATGTCATTATATAAGTGCTTTTAAGGAACCATATATTTTATTGGAAGGTTATATCATTTAATATATAGCAGTTTGTTTAGAAATTCATTTATGTCAATTTTGACACTTTTTAGTTTTTGGTTTTTGTGAAAGTCATAACAAGGTGACTACATAGAAAAAAATACATTAAATAAACCCTAACATATCATATACACGTAGAAAATTCCTGTATGGCATCAAATGTCAGAATTTATATTTTTTTATTTATAGTATCTATTATTTTAATTTTTCATTAATAATGTAATAACTGCATCATCATTGTGTCATAAATCAATTTAATTATTTAATGTAAAAAAATTTAAATTAAATACCATGATGTAGGAAATTTTTTAATATTTTTAATTAATATTTAATGTCGAATTTATCTTATATGTTACCCTATATTAACAAATATATAGTTATTAAACATTGAATTTAACACTTTTAACAATTCTTTAAATAATATATCATAAATGTCCTAATCTATCCCAAATGAATCAAATGGATCTTATTTTTGTCCTAAGGATTATTTTTATCGAAATAAGCATATCTAATACAATTAGGACATGTTTTTGAGTAATTTTAATATAATTGTTACCTTTAATTACCTTATTTAATTATAACTGTGGTAATTAAATTTCAAAAGATACTATTCACCAAAAAATATTTTCATCTTATTGAACTACATTTATTTACAGATGTCAACCATGTATCTAAGATTTTTAAATTCAATTTAAAGATTCATTGAAATTACATTTTATGCAAATTTTCAAATGTTCCTACATGATGGGTAAAAGTGCCTAGAAAGTCGGTAAAAAGACATTAAAATGGTTCAATAAAATTTAATATATAAAATATTATTATAAAATGACCCCAATGACATAAATTGTAATAATATATGTATTTTTTATCTATTTTATGAAAAAAATCAATTAAAAATATTCATTTAAATGCAAAGGTCAGGTTTTATGAACTATGCAATAATTATCAGTATTTATCCAAAAATTAATGTTTTCAGAAAAATCCAAAAAAATAACCGAAAGATAATTTTGATATTCTGAGTTGAAAATTTATTTCTATTTTTAAAAATAAAACAATTAAAGTTGAATTAATTAATTAAAAATTAATTCCCATTTTCAAAATGAGAATACAGGTTTTTGAGAAGTAAAAACTATCAAAAGATTGATATGTGTTATATATAATTTAAATGTAAAATTACATCAATTGACCAAACTTTCATTAAATGATAAATATATAACCTAATTATACTTCAAAACCACACAAATTTATAATTTTACAATATAAATTATTTTAATTAAAAATGTTTTTTTCAATTAAAATTTATTATTTTTCATTATTCATCAAAATATGAAAGTTATCAAAAACACAAAAAAAAATTATCTAAACTATATATTTATGACCCTATTCTAAATAAGAAATTAATTTTTTCAAATTGAACACTTAAAAGTGTCAAATATTGGACTAGAAAAAGGGTTCTCCATTAAATGGTGGTAAAATTGCATTTTTTTTAAAAACACATATTTTATCTGAAAAATTGTATTTATTGTTATATTATGTCTAAATAAACACATAATATGGATTTTAATATAATTAAGAGTATATAAAATTAAAAACTCAATTAATACAATTCATAAAATATTTATAGACGTCTAGTATTCTATGTTGTGGTGCGCTCGAAATCGGTCTTTCATTTTACACAAGCTATTGAATTACAATAAATAGATAACATATTATGAAATCGTGGGGTGTTACATTCTCCCCTACATTAATAAATTTCTTCCCCACAATTTTAAATTGTTCTTCAAAAATGAAAAGATGAATATATAAAATACATTTGTGGAAAACCCACATTAAAAATTGGTTAACTAAAATTTAGTCTTCATAAGAGGGAAAGGGAAATGAAAAAGTAGCCACTAAATTGGGATTTTGAATAGGTGAACATTGGTGGAAATTAGAGACACATAATAAGTGTAAAAACTTAAATATTTATAGGTATTTATTGAGTTCATTACTCATAAACAAGTGAACAATAAATTGAATATTTTAAGGGAATTAAAGCAACAAATTAGTGATGATTTAAATATCATCAGTTCAATAACATATAAATTATTAAGATAATTAATTTTTGGTTTCATTATCCCTTCACGAAAGTCTATTAAGTAATTTCTTAATAGAATAAGAAATGAAAATACATTACAAGTAGTGTTCCAGACTTCAACTAACCTCTATCACAATCTCATCTTTTAATCCAAAAGATAGTAGAATTCAAAAATATTCTTTTTATCATAATTTTATAGGGTTCCAATAATAATTAATTTATTATTAATCTATCATACAAATTAAAAAACTAAATTATATAGACTAGGACATCACGTGGTCTAGTGGTAGGTGATGCACCCGTGTCTCCTTTTGGTTGCAGGTTCAAGTCTTGCGGCCTTTCTAGACGTGATGAGTTGTTGGCCGATCTCTGGGTTGTCTCAATTATAAAAATCCAAAAATAATCTTAAGAAATGTTTTAACCATAAACAATAGTATACAATTTCCTACTAAATTCATTTCAACTATTAGAAATATCCAAATTACTTCTTTCTAAACTCACAGTAAAAAAATTATAAGGTAAATATACTAATGATCTCTTTTTCCATGTATTAACATGTGAACACCTTCATCATTTTTTCTCTTGAAACATGGTAACACCCTTAATTACCATAAAACCATATTGTTTACATTCAGTCACCCTTATTCCATATAGAATACATGATATACTCCTTATATCCAAATAAGATATAATATCCAACAATGATGGAATAAATAAACAATTAATTAGTTCAAAGTTAGTCAATAATATCCAATATACATTATCCAACTCAATTATTTATTATTAAAAAATAACTACCTCAATATCAGGACCATATTAGGAATTATCTTTCTCTCTACCCTACATATTCCAAAATGTTTAACCAGCTATTGAGTCACTTTTCGTGGTACAAAAAGTCTCAAATCCTTATGAAGTAGCACTGATGTACAATCCATATAATCTCAATAATTCGAATAAATTACTTATCATTAATACAATACTAAAATTACACAATTATATAACAACCACTTAAGAACTCTAATCATTCATCTTCATTTGTGGTATTATCGTGGCATGATTATTATCCAATAGCAACATTTGGCGTATACTCTGATGATTGGGACATTGATTCACGTAGTGTCCCAACACCTTGCATATGAAAAATTGTACATTGGAAGCCTTTTTCTTACCCTTGAAATCAAAAAAATTATGTCTTTTTTCACCACACTTATAACCAACTCACATTCCTTTCAAGAAATCCCCACGTTGATTCTTTCTATAGTTATAACATAAGGGAAGTTCCTTCTCTCCCTTCTTCACTTTATCCATTATTCCCTCTACCATCCTCTTCTTCTATGGCTTCCATTCAAAGCCTTATGAATCATAGAATTATTTAAATATCTTATTAAACTGTGATACTATTTATTCATATGAAGAGAATATGTGGGAGACTATTTCCCTTCAAAATGATTGATTAATACCTTGAAATATATAATCCATCTTACTCTTTGGAATGAGGATATTGTTGGAGTTCTCATTCCTTCTAGAGGGTGCCATTTCTAAATTAATACATACTGTAGGTTAATTCATATCATAATTTATAATCCAAAAACTAGAAAAATTCTCAAAATTAATTGAATACTTTCGCACATCTAGTATCATAATCATAAAAATGGTTTCTTTGCTGACACATTTACTCATAAATTTTTCATAATTGGTAGTAAAGAGAATTTAAATTATCCAAAGAATATCCCCAGGGTGTGTCGTATCGAATAGTGAAACAAAGCTAGTTGTCGTGCAGAAGTTCCCATTGAAGTCTAGCACAAAGCAGTTTTTTGAGTTTTACCCCCAGATACATCTATGACAGAGCTGCCTCTACCTACCTGTATCCATACAAGGATGTATTTTTTGGAAAACCCACATAATATCTACATTACAGAATCATTTGGATTTTCTTCTCTACTAATCCTCAAAATCAATATTAGGGTAGTTTTTCGTAATCAGATTATATCAAAATCTTGTTTCCATGTTTATTGATAAACTTAATCTGATACAAACTATAATTCCCAGAACTATGAATCCCAGATTAAGTGCATTATTTTAATACATTTTCATGATAACAGGGAATAATTTCCTGAAGGACCGACCAGATCTGTAGTTTTTGGAAAATAGATTACATACGTGAACTTTACAACACACATTCAAATATCAAACAAAACATAAATAATCCTTTATGAACTCCAGAATTCCTCAAACATAACGCTATATATCAATCATAATACACATCAATGAATCCTGGGAAAATGAAACAGAAGAAAGGGGTGCGCTCAGATGCTCTGTAAGGGTAAATAATTTAGTGGAATCTATAAGCATTTAAGGAAAGATTGGAAATAAAAACAACTACCTTCTAATCGTAAACATGAACATAATATTAAAAAAATAAATCAAACATCACTATATAAACATGCACATGGATATTTTTCTAGACTAATAATTATATGTAATAAATAATTTCATAACGAGGGAATGCATAATGTTGGATATCATAACCCCATATTCAAGGTCGTGTACCAAGACTAAAAATAAAAATATTGTTAAGGCCTTCTTCCAAAACACAAATTTGTCTCATGAGACCTACTGATGTATCTGGGGTCTATAGCAGGCCCCACCCATCACTTACTATTCTAATTCATTCCTCATATGATATTTTTTAAACATTACATAAGCAATTGTAATAAAACTAGAATACAAAATGTTAATACTTAAACCATAAGCCATGAATGGTATAAAAATAGTGCATCCATAGTAAAACAAAACATAACTAATTAAATACAAATTGTAAGACCGTATTATATTAAATCAACCTCAATCAAGAATAATATCTATTAATGGATATTGACATAGTTGAAAATGATCTGTAAAACATAGTAAGAGAAATACCACATTTTCAGTAAATCATTTAAAAGCCGCACAATTTATAAAGGAGAACATTTAAATGATATTTATTGAATCAATGTGTCCCATACCACCTTGAATCATTTTAATGGAATTAACATTTTAAATCATCATGTCTATTTAAATAAATCCTTAAAATCATTTTCAACACATGGACATTAATTAGAGGGATTTACAAAAATGAATGTTTCAAACATTTTAAATGATTATTTAGATAAAGAACCCCTTTAAATAATACTTTTTAAGACTCATTTATGAAACATGGACATGGATAATAATGACCTCCCATTAAATACAAACACATAAACAATTTCAGATAATAATGAGATTGAGAAATTAACCCTTACCTTGTACATTCCTTTAATCAGGGGTACATTTATCCTCTTGTATAATGACAATAGTATGTTAATAAATTATACCAAACCCATATTAATATTTATGTTATCAAATATGATTTATTTATGACTTTATTCTACCTATTTAATAATAATTTCCATCGGGTAATGATTGCTTTCTTCATCGTACATGTTTTAACATGTTTTTCATGATTGTATCACTAGGTAGTTATTTAAATACTTCCAGAATATGAATCATGATTTATATATCGTAAATAATCAGAATATAATTATTTATAATATATATATTTATGAAATTGAAAACAAAATTTATGTATACGGTAGGTTGAATGTACGCAAAAACATTGTTTCTGTTTTTATATCTTATTGAAGGGAAGTAAGTGAATGAGATATATGTAAATACACCCAGACACACACACACAAAAATATATATATATATATATATATCCTTCCGAATTAATAAGTCATATATTGTATATATATTAGTTTTTTTTTATCATCCTTGAATGGTGAACGTGGAAATGAATCTCATCGCATCGTGGAGACGGTAAGTCGTAAACCCACGAGCGACGATATCCATCTATTTATGGCGAAATAATTTGTAATTGGATTTTATATAATATATAGTGAATAATTTACATGTTATATTTAATATTTACATCAATTATAGTCATTATTATACCCATCCAAATAATGAAGTGTCGAATAAAAAACTACACCATGACGTGGAGACAGTAAGCCGTACGTACACACATATAGTGTCTTTGACAATCATAGGATGGATAGAATAATGAATATGGTTGTAACATTTTTCTAATAACATCTCAATATGCATAAGGTACTATACTTTTTATTTTGTTATGGAGACAAAAAATAATGAGGAATTGGAAGATGATAAGAACATCGAAAGAGGTGATGAAATAATTACCTCTTATTCGGGTGCTTCCATTTGATTAGAACAAAAGGGCTCCCTAGGTTAGAATTTTTTATCAATGTAAGTCCTATATGATTAATTTTGGGTAGTTGGGAGGATATTTTAGTAGGGGTTGGCTGATCCAAATGGCTTTGGATGTGTGAAGATAAGATAAGGGAATGTACCCTTTTATAGGAGAGGTGAGGGGGCCTCTAGGAAAAACAGTAAATATTATTTTATTATAAAATAATTTTTGTTTTATAATAAATATGATTGGATTTATTTAAATTTAACGGTTGTAATGGGTCTAAATACTCTCAACCAATAGGTTTTAGACAAGTTTAAGTCAGCATATTAACCTTATCTTTTAGATTTAACCCTTAGTTAAATACATTAACTTTTACCATGTCTTCTTGTATTATTATAACACACGGTTAATAAACATACAACAAATGACAGGATAACCTCATGTATTTATGTAATGAAATATTTATAATTATATAATTCTTTGTCTAAACCTTAGTTTTTTTGACATATTATATCATTTAATTAAATATTATTCGTTTAAAAAGTAATTTATATCAATTTTGAATCTATTTATTATTTGTTTTTTCTGAATGTCATAACAAGTTGATTACTTAGACTAAAATACATTAAATATACCTTATAAAGCCATATTTCCATAGAAAATTCGTGTATGGCATTAAAAGTCTCAATTTATATTTATTTTTATATTTATAATAATAATTATTTTAATCATTCATTAATAAGGTAATTACTACATCATCATTATGTCATTAATAAATTTAATTATTTAATGTCTAAAAATTATAAATAAAATTCCATGATGTAGGAAATATTTTAATATTTATAATTAATATTTAATTTAGAATTTATCTTATGTGTAAACCTATGTAATAAAAATTATTTATTAAACATTTAATTTAACACTTTCAACTTTTCTTCAAAAAAATAAAATAAATGTCCAAATCAAACCCATATTGATCAAAAGGATCTTATTTTAATCCTAAATATGATTTTGGTAGAAATAAACTTATCCAATAGAATTAGGACATGTGTTTGGGAAATTTTAATATTACATTTTCCTTTAATTACCTTATTAACTTTTAACCATGTTAAATAAAATTCAAAATTTACTATTCACAAAAAAAAATTATTTTCAGACTATTGAGCGACATTTTACATATTGATGTCAACTATGTATCTTAGTTTTTTGAAATTCAATTAAATGATGTGGTGAAATTACATTTTAGTGAAAATTTCAAATCTGCCTAGATGGTGGGTAAATCTGCATAGAAGGTTGGTAAAAAGACTTTAAAATGGTTTGATAAAATTTTATATTTCTAATCATATTATAAAATCACCCCAATGACTTTAATTTCAACAATATATGTATTATGTATCAATTTGATGAAAATTATTTAATTAAAAATAATTATTTAAATGAAAAATTCTGATTTTATGTACTATGTTGTATTTTTTACAATTTATCAAAAATTGAAATATTTCTTAAAAATAAAAAAAATTCAACCTAAACTAATATTGATATTCCGAAATTTAAAATGATGTTTATTTTTACCAATTCAAAACATAGAAGTTTTATTAATTAATTTAAAATTAATTCCCTTTGTCAAAACTAGAAAATATGTTTTAGAGATATAAAAACTATAAAAAGATTGATATGTGTTTATTTACCATTTAAATGTATAATTAAATCCAATGTCAAAAATTGCTTAAAATGATAAAAATAAAATCTAATTATACATCAAAACTATTGAAATGTATAATTTAACAATATAACTTATTTTGATTAAAAATGTTGTTTTCAATTTAAATTTAATATTTCTAACTATTCATCATAATATAAAAGTTATCAGAAAAACACCAAAAAATATATCAAACTAAATTATTCTGACCCGATTCTAAAGAAGAAGTATATTTTTTCAAATTGAATATATTAATGTGTCAAATATTGGATTAAAATAATGGTTCTCTATTAAAAGGTGGTAAAATTTCATTGTTTGAAGAACAATTATAATATTTGAAAAATTGAATTTGTTCTTAAATTAAGTCTTATAGACACATAATATGGATGTTAAAATTATATTTCTTATATAAAATTAAAATTGTAGTTAATAATTTTCATAACCACTTTTTAAACATCATGTTTTGTATGTCATGGTGCGCTCGATCTCTATCTTGCGTATTGTGCATGCTATTGAATTACTTTAAAGAGATAACATATTATGAAATCCAGGGCTCTTACAATATTTCCCTCTTTTTAAATTGTTAAATTATTAGATAAAATGTTTCATCCCATTCCCTTTCTCAATCTAGATCCAATAGTCATGTCCTCATAATGATCATACTCATACTCCATCACTTGTTGAGAGTCACTGTCATTATCGCTCGGCTCGGTGTATTTAGTGGATTATGATACTATACAAATATTTACTTTTTTGGAATTAGATCCTACCAAACAACACCTTCATTAGCCTCTTGATCAATTCCATTCAAAGATGAAAATCAGTTTTTCATTTTGATCATACTGGGATCATTATATTGTCCAAAAGATACCCATACCACTGAAACATTAGAAATCATGTTTGGATTTACCTCAGATAAAGAAGATGGGAATGAAACCGAATTACAATTATCATCATCCTTAAAACCAGTACCATGGGAAATGTCATACCCATTGTTCATCCCTCCTTCATTCATGATCTCGACAAAGGAAGGGGAATCCATAGAGTTGGTTGATAAGTACTCTTCATGTACTTATACCACCATCTTTTTAACACCCAAATCATGTTTTAATATATAAAAAATGGAAATAACTCATGGATTATCATAAACTTTTACATTCCTTGATAGAAAAACAAATTATGTTTTTTTAATCCCAAAATCTCAAACAGAGAGAACTGCAGTAGATTTTGACCTACTCTAAGAGGCTGAATCAACCTCCATAGGGTGAATCTCGAGACTACGGCCATAGACAGTGCCCCAATCAGTGGCATGAAGATTGATAATCATTAAAAGGTACAAGAACCACTAATACCTAGAATCTATATTCATACCCTACAATGATCCAGATCAGAGCAACCGGCAGTTTTGAAAAGAAAAAATCATCATAGATACGCAGAGAGATGGGATAAAAAACCAAATCAGTTCAACTATCTGAAAAAAATGTGGTCACCCAGATTGCGAAGAATATATATAGTTGTGGGATTTTGTTAAGGAATAGGGGGTTCAAGAAAAATAAACCAATTATATTTATATATAGAATCACTTTTCAAATTTAAATCATATAGGCATTGAAACCTGTAGAATCATGATTTATCACATACTTAATGATCTTTAGACAATGCCAATACCAAATCCTCATTTGATGAAAAACAACAATCACATGACATTTATCCCGAAGCCCCCTACTCACTAGATAATAAAATCTCACCAAACCTATAAATTGTATAAATTGAAGGGTGATGTTTCTTGACTATGAAACCATGTTATGATTCTGCCTAGCAGATGTTTCAGTGAATTCTCTGGATGGAACTAAAATGAAACATATTTGTTCACATGAAATCCATTACACAAATATCCTGAGCACATAAATAATTTTAGACATTCTAGACATTATCTTTTTTTAGCTATTTTACATAACTACATGGTTAGGATATATCCTTTGATCTACCAGGGTCCATTAAATATGGAAATAATGAAACATTCTCATTTTAGTTGATCATCATATGCCACCATTGATGATCCATGGAAGGATATTGCAGTGTGAATGACAACAAAATACCTCCCAAAGATCTAGATCATATTTTTGAGATATGGGTCACACAATGCGACATATTACCATGATATCAATATCTATAAATTACCCCCTCAACATAAGAGAAAAAATAAATGCATACAGAGGCAATGTTAAGAGCACATGAGTTATGTTTTAGAGAATAATGTCACATGATTGCAATGTATTCCACCTAGTAAAACATAAGGAATGAACTAAGGGATCAAACATCAAAGATATTTTCATCACATTATCACTTTATCAAACACATGATGGACCTCTAGTTCATCTACCAAATTATAAGATGGTGGTCCCACATACTGACTAGGTCACATGAAACCCAAAATAAGCTAAACTAGAAAAAACATGAGGCACATATTAAATAATGTCTAAATTAAAGAATATATCATAATAGTAGACTTATGTGATGATATATATGGAATTTTAAGTATCCTCACATGAACTATCCATATCATGCGATTGCCCTATCGTATGTCGCCTATGTCTTGTGACATCCCCTGGACACACTATTTGGATCATGTAATGACCCTTGTAAATATCAAGAATGTTGTGTGATTCCATCCAGTCATTCCACCCATTCCATGAGTAACACTCTAATAATGTCTTCCATTTGTTGTTATGTTATCCAATCATGTTTTCTATGTTACGTAGTGGAACTAAGTCATGTCATCTAGGTCTCGTGATTTCCTTCAGAAAAGTCATTCAAGTTTCATGATGTCATATGAAAAAGTCCCCAATGTCTCGTGATTTCCCCTAGAAAAATCATCTAGATCAAGAAACAACACCATGATGTGTCACCCAGGTCATGAAACAACCCCTCAACATGCAATTAGGATCATAAGACACCCATTGTACTTTTCAACATTGATCATATGATCTTTTTTAGCTATGTCATACATTTAATGTGATGTCCAATGGAAACTTCCACCCAATCATGCGATTGAATTTGGAAATACCCTCCAATGAACAAGGACATATACATACATCCTCAGGTATGTTATACAAAAAACCTATGAATGTGAGTGAGAAAATCAATACATGCCAGGCAGACATCCCAAGATGTGATAACTTTTCCCATATAATATTTTTTGGTATATGTTTAACTAAACTAAAAAGACTCTGATTACTTCTGTAATCATGATATATAGGGTTCCTTCCTAAGGCCTAATAACAAATGATCATGTACCTCAATTTATGTCCTACCATGTATCTGAATTTCAAAATATTGGGACCCAATCTCTCCAATGGTATTATAATTCCTCATCACACACCAGTAGTTTGAGAAAAAAATGTAGTATAAGGACTCTGATCCATTCTCATTTCAGGATACATAGGGCACCTTCCTACTGCCTGAGCTCCAATGGGAATATGCCATGATGTATTTTCCACCATGTATCTAATATCCCAACATCATGACCTAGTATATCCCATGGGATTTTCATTACACATGATCCATTTGTAGATTGAGAATAAAATATAACAATGAGGAATATAGTTGATACAATAACTATGTTACATAGTAACCCTTCCAAAGGAACAAGATCCAATCGGAATATACATCAATGTATGTCCCCCCATGTCTCCAATATTCTAAGCATCAGGACTCATTCTATCTAATGGGATTATAATCCCACCTAATCCAAAAGAAGATAAAGGGGAGAACGGAACTACTACAACTATTATTCCATCTATAATTAGGATATTTAAGATAACTTCCTCTGGATCGATCTCTTATTAAACATCCCAGTTACCACCGCATCTCAAAAGTCATTTTTCCATATACAACGATACTGATAACTTTTTAGCCCTTATTTCCCACACCAATCATGGAACACAATGGATATGAATTTGAAATGATCACCTCATTTTCATTATGAATCCCCTAACAAGGGAAACCTTAGTGTGTAAACCCCACTTATTAGAATGATATCATTACCTCATATATAGGAATCTAGCATGAGGTATTTCACATGGGGCATGATAGTACATTGAGGACACTTATTCCTTCCATAACCATGATTCATATTATTCCTTCCTAAGTCCAGATCACAACACTTAGTTCATATATTCCCTCATATGTAATCTTTTAGGATGTAGTTGAACTTCTTGGGAAAATATAATAGCATGGTTTTTTATTCTTGTTTTAAACATGATATGTAGGGAGCCTTATAAAGGTTCAATACAATCCTTGATATATTAATCACCAACCACGATTGTAGTAATCTACTATGTTCTAAGATATATAGATCCTAAATACAACCATCTACTGGATAGTGGGAAATATATGGAGAGACATAGATATAAATTGATGAACTCACTAATATACCTCACGTTGCTGATAAATGAATCAACACATGATAATTTTTTTGGGTAATTGATCTTAAATCAGTATTAATATGATACTCACAAACATATCATGAATCTATTGGAAATTCTTTGAGTAAGAAATAATTCACCTCAAAAGTGTGATGATTTCAACCTCTCATCCTCTCATCCAGTTGTAGTTCCTATGTCCTATTTGGTTTGAAAAAAATAATTGAACACTTTCTATTGGAAAATAGTATGCACTCTTTAATGAATGTGGGAACCTCTATAATTTTCTATTAATAATGAAGATGGTTAAACGAACATGAATGATTTTACCAGAAATTCTACCCCTACAATCAGGCTTCAAAAAAACCACATGTCCTATATTCCAAAAAAATCACAAATAATGAAATAGATGTGAATATATCAAATGATAAAACAATCAGTTGACCTAATATAATTGGTGACCTCGTTAAATAAGTACATCCTCACTATGAAAAGTCCACATGAACAGAATGACATGACTAAAAAATGAATGGAAAATTATGTTAACTGTGCATATATGATTGATAATGTATCATGCTTCAAAAAATGCACTGATTGGTGGCCTTATTCCTTACAATATTTGTGTAAATATATACTATTCAAACTAAAAACACCCTACCCACAATAATTTCTTCATCTAGAAAAAATTAGTGAATATTGGCTATAGGTTCAACCATTAAAAGTCACATAATTACCTCACATACCCATCATCAACAGTGTCATGTAGAAAATGCAATGTTTTGGGAATACCATCATCATTGTACAATCTCGAACCTTGATGATGTATGCAGGGGTCTCTAAATATTGAAACTAACGAGTACACTTCATCCCAACAAATCTACATAGAAATCAGTGGCACTTTTTCCAACCACTAACTAATAATAATGATTATCCCTATAATAACAAATTCACCACCCTCTGTATCTCATGATAGTGGATGAACGAGTCAACTTTAGATCCCATTCGGTTCAAAAACTATTTAGTAGGGCTCCTAAAAACTTCCATTTCCAACACCATATCATTAGTTCCCCTCATTATACTGATGAGGGAACCAGCAAACCCATTTCCACCCCTAAAAATAATCTATAGGAACCAAGGAAGAGAAATTAAAAATTAAAACATGTATAAAATCAGTAGTGGGATCATATCAAAACATTCTCTAATACAAATTGCCCACATATTTTTGTAATAGCTAACGAGATGGTTAATATTAGTACTCACCCAATGAATGTCTATGGGAATATTCTTGTAGCAAGCATGGGGAAGTTCTGTAACAGCCCGAGATTTTATGAAAACTATTATTTTTAATTTTATTAATGTCTTGTGTTGTACGCTACACCAAAAAGATCTTGCACAAAACGCATTCTTGACTTTCCTTCCATTACACGCAATCACGACCTTCCTCGATAGCTTGCGTCGTACGCAATACCGAGTTTCACTAAACAATGATATGCTATTAAAATATTATTAAAACTAGCCGTTATGAATAGTAATAACCACTTTTTAAAACTCTGTAAATCTTATTTTTCAAAATGAACTTCATTTTTTGATTCGGAGTATCGAATTTAGCCTAAGGTGAAATTTTGGTACTTTTCGGATAACTTTCATATTCTGATGAATAGTGAAAATTACTAAATTATAATTAAAAACAACTTTTTTAATCGAAATAATTAATAGTGATAAATTATTAATTTGAGTGGTTTTAAAGTATATTTAGAATATATTTTTACAATTTAATACAATGTTGGTCATTGGTTGTAATTTCAGATTTAAACCAGACATAAACAAATGTCAATCTTTTGATAGATATTGTTTCTTAAAAACACGCTATTTGTTTTAACAGCGGGATTTAATTATAAAATTAATTAATGCAACTTTTATGTTATGAATTTGGTAAAATAGACTTCATTTTTGAATTCGGAATATGAAATATAGCTTGGGATGAAATTTTGGCATTGTTCTGAAAAACATCAATTTTTGATGAATAGTGAAACTACTAAGTGGTAGGTTAAAAACTGAATTTTGCATAAAACTTAATTTTACCGCTTCTATGAATGGAATTTCGAAAATCCGAGATACACGGTTAATATCAAGGACTAAAATGTGGTTCAATGAGATGAAAATAATTTTTTGGTGAATAGTAACTTTTTACTTTTTTTTTACCGCGGTTAATAGTAAATAGGGTAACTAAGGGTAAATATGATATTACTATTACCCTAACACATGTCCTAATTCTATTGGACAAGTGTAATTCGACCAAAAACAAACTTAGGAATAAAATATGACCATTTAGGCCCACTTGGATTAGATTAGGACATTTATTATTAATTTATTTAAAGAAAGGTTAAAATAGTTAAAATCAAAGTTTAATAAGTAAATCATTTTTAATATGGGGTTATACATAAGATAAATTCGATTGTAAATATTCATTAGAAAGCTAAAAAGATTTCCTACATGATGGTATTTTATTTGTAATTTTTAAACATCAAATAATATAATTTATTTATGACACAAAGATGATGCAGTAACTATCTTATTAATGAAATATTGACATAATTGATGTTATAAACACCATAATAAATGTAATTTGAGACTTTTTATGAATTCCACTAATTTTCTAGGTTACTATGATATATTAGTGTTGATTTAATAAACTTGGTTCGAACATATAATTCTGTTATGACTTTCAAAAAAATCATATATCAAATAGTGTCAAAATTGACACAAAATAGTTTTTAAATCAAATATTATATTATTAATTGTTATTTTATTCCTAAAAATCTAAGGTTCGGCCAAATGACTTAGATAAGGATATATGTATTAATAATATACAATTTGGGGTTCGTTTGACATGTTATAGTAAGTTTATTAACCATATAGTGAAAGAAAACAAAAAGACACGGTAAAAGTTAAATTATTTAACTTAGAGTTAAATCTAATTGATAAGGTTAAAATAATACCCTAAACTTGTCTAAATCCTATTGGTTGATAGGATTTCGACCCATCCCCACTTTAGCTTCGAAATAAGACCCTTTGGAACCATTATAAACCGATTTTGACTTTAATATAAAATAATATTTTGAGATATTCCTAAGGTGCCCCTCTCCTCCCCTATAAAAGGACACCTCCTCCCCCTCCTCCTCACACCAATTTGAGCATTCAAGCTCGGCCAACCCCTGCCAAAATCTCTTCTCCACTTCCCTAGAAACATCCTAGAGGTTCTGGTCTTCCTCAAAGACCAATTCTAGTGCCCTAAGAGGAGGTCTCAAAGAGGCACTTCAAAGAAGAGGTAATTACCGTTACCAATTCTTTCATCTTTATTTCTTCTTCCACTTCTTCTTATTTGGTTGTTTCATTATGAAGTAATAACATCAGTATCACTCATATACTGATATGTTATTATAAGTATGAAACAACCCTATTTCACCATCTATCCATCCTACGGAAAAAGAAATCACCGCGCGTGCGTACGTACGGAATACCGTCTCCACGCCGTGGTGTAATCTATTTTCCACCACCACCTTACATGGATGGGTATAATGGTGTAAAGAATAACTATACATAGTTATTACAACATCATATTGATTCTGATATATTGTATAATCCACTCCAATTCAGTTCAATATTTATGGAAATGATATCATCGCTCGTGTGTACGTACGGAATACCGTCTCCACGACGCGATGAGATTCATTCTCCATGTTAACCAATTTAAGAATGATTATAAAGTATATATAAGAAATAATAATGAAATATATGACATTATAAAGCTACTTGATTTATGTATATATATATGTATGTCATCTACTTACTTCCATTTCAAGACAATAAGGAAAGTAAAACAGCGCTCATGCGTACGTACGGACTACCATCTCCATGAGCTGTGTTTTTCATTTCATTTATCTATCTATTATATATATATATACTGAATATATATGATATATAAATCATATTTTATATTCTGGAAGTAAGTAAATCATGATATAAGTAATAATAATGTCAAGAACAACATGTCAAAACACCTACGATAAATGAAACGATTTTACCCAAAACGCTTCTTTAACATAGAATTTACAAAAGAACGGGTAATATAAAGTCATAAGTGAACCATATATGATATCATAAAAATGAATATGATTCTGTAATAAGTCAATAACATGATTTAAATCATTATACAGGAGGTTCGGACACTTACAAAGCAAGTCGGACCTAAGGTAAGGGAAATATCACAATCTCATTTTTATCCGAGATTGTTTATTCGTAAGTATTTACTGGGATGTATTCTATCATCCACATCCATGTTCCCTCAATATGAAATATTGTTTCCATCCACTTGCAATAGTTTAGATCCAATTTTACCCTTAGGTGATTTTTTAGTAAAGAATATGAAAGGAATCTTTTGTCGTTTTTCCGTACGAGGTACTTTTTGACTTTTCCGACAAAAGTACGAAGAATGTTTTTTTTTAACTTATACGGCATGAATGGATTTTTAAAACATTACTTCAAAGAAGCTTCCTTTACAAGTTTTCAAGTTTATTTTTAATCAACTTCTTTTATTTTAAAGTTGTATGACATGTTATGAAAGGAAAAATGTTTTTGAAGAAGAAAGGATATTTTCCTCAAGAATTCAATTCAAGTGTTTTATCAAAATTATTTTCCATCTAAGATAATAAAGGGTTCTGTTTCTATCCATATTTTTACATTGATTTGACTATGTTGTGATGGAATTATGTTTATGAATTCCTTTATCTTATATGAATGGTTTTATGATGTCATGTTGTTTTAAGAATCCCATTTTTAATACATGGGTTATGAAATGATGTATGATTTATGATTTTGTGGCACACATAAGAAAGGATTCATTAAGAGATGGGTGGGACCTATATCTCCCTCCAATGCATTGGGTAAAGATTTTATATCTCATGAGATAGACATGGCTGGAATGGTAGGTTATACCGGTTCAGTGAAACAGGACTGAAACGAGGATTACTCGATTCAGAAAGGGACTTTGTCCACTAAGATAGTCTTGGCAATGAGTCTTGACTAACAAGAAATGATTCTCTATGATTATGTGTGTATGCCACAATGAGTAATGTTTTAAGTTATGATTTCATTTTCACTTCTATGATTTATCCCATGTTATGATATTATGAGCTCTTTTGCAGGTTATGATTTCCAAAAGCTATGTTCTTATGTATATGATGTGATTGATATTTCTTTTGTTTACCCTTACTGAGCATTTGAGCTCACCCTTTTATGTTTTCTTTTCCCCAGGATATAAAGAAAGGTTTTTAGGTAAAAAAAAGGAAGATCTTTATGGGAGATATTGAAGATCTTTCACCACGATTAGAAGAATACGTTCCGAGTTTCCAAAGACACTAAACTATTACGATCCTTGTGTGTGTGTTTTTGTTATGTACTAAGTATTCCGCAAATGTAATGTAATGTCCATGTACGTCAGGCTTCGGGTCTCTACAGTTGGTATCAGAGGAAAGGTTTAGTCAACCTTTGGAAACTAGGATGCGAAAACGTTAGTGAGATCCCTAGAGATATTTCTAAGGTATGTCTAGGGATGCCCCTAAGGATAAGTATACGTATAGGATATAGTTCTAGAACTATGGTAACGATATTAGATTAAACCAAAGATGATAGATATTTAAGTTACTCCCCCTTTATTATGATTTTTGCATCTAACACTATTCTGTTTGGGTTTTAGAAAATGGCTGGAAACATGATGATTCACAATAATGGAAGATATGATGGACAATGGAATGGTATTCTTCATGAGAAACCAAATGAAATGGGATTTGGATGTCCAAACATCATTATTATGCCGAATCAGCAATCTCACAACATGATCAATAAAGTAAAATTTGGTAAGTTTCCTGACTCGACTAATAAGAGAAAGATGGAGTTCCATGATGATCATAGAGGAAAGAAAGTTCAATTTCCCCTATGTAAATCATGTGGGAAGAGGCATCAAGGAGAATGTTTCAAGGGAACTGGAAGATGCTTTGGGTGTGGAAAAGAAGGACACAAAGCAAGTAAGTGCAAAGGAAAAGGGTCGGTTAACACCATGGATGAGGATAATGGTATTGCTACGACATCAAAAATGGTTAAGTGTTTTAAATGTTGAATGTATGGGCATTATGCAAACAAATGCCCTAAGGGAAAGACTCATGAAGAGAATCAGTATGGTCATATGGGTAGTATTTATGTGGATGATGATGAAGAGACTACAAATGATATGTGAGATGAAAGAAATGTTGAAGCTCGGTCAATGGTCTAAGAATGTAGTGGAATGATTACATGTTTATCATGTGTAGTGTTGTATAAGTAATCTCATGAAATAAGGAGACATCTAAGGATTGTTACACTGTTGTATTTCCTTAAGTGTATGATGAATGGTACCAGTAACCATGAAAGGTTATTCAGATACTTTTGGAAAGTAGATGATAAGTGCATAATGAAAGGATAAGAATACAATGAGATGTTTGATTGTATTCATGAGCTCATGATTGATATAAGGACTAAGTGATATCATGGTTTGAGTATATATAATTTTGAGGATTTTGGTATGTGGAAAGTGTTAACTTTTAACTGCACTCATGTTTTCACTAAGGTATTCAAGAGAATACACGATTAAGGACTTTGAATGTTTGGAATGTGACCAACAAGACATATCTTATGATATGTGGGGATCAACGACAGTATTAAATCTCTGGTAATCGTTGTCACTATATTATGAGAGTGGACTGCAGTATTATAAGCCTAAAGATTAGACTGGATTATGTTGGACATAAGTTAGTATTGTTTAAGTATAGAAGATTTTCGATATTATTGAAGGGATGTTATAGTAACGTAGTTTTAGAAAAAGGGACAACCTGCAGGACGGGCGACAGCCCATCACTTCGGACAAGGCTGTAGGAATCGAACCCACAACCGAAGTGCGACTGGCCTTTATCGCCTACCACTGACCTACAGGAAGTCCCTGTTTAGTAGAAACTAGTTTTATTATATTAAGCAGTATGATATATGAAGTATAAGTCCATTTTAGGAACCGTATATGATTAATCTCACTATAGAATGACTTATGTATATTTAATAACTTTTGCTAACCTTTTGTTTGAGACAGATGGAATGAACAGTCATTCTATCACATGATCTGCTAACACTTCATGAATAACAAATTCAACTTCATTTACTTAAGAGATGAAGTGGAAATTGTTCAAGGCACGAACAACAGTGAGATTGTACCAAAATAATGTAAGTAAATTTTCAACTTTAGGGAAATGATCTTGAAAACCAAAAATGTTGTCCTAGTGATCTTATACCTGATGAATCAGATGGTACCTTATATCATCACAAATCTATGGATTTGTGATTACTGGCTTTTCCATAGCCATGTTCTCTACCACTCTCCATCAGAACATGATGGTTAGATTTTTCTTCCATATCCATATTTTCACCTATGTGGAAACCCAGTGATTAGTTTATTTGGGTAATTGTTACATTTCATACTTTAGTTTTTTAAAGCCATGTTTTGGTATTCCTTTTTACAATGTGGGTTTCTATTAAAGAAACTTCCGAATAGTAAACTATTTATAACCCCGACGAATTTCGAGGGCGAAATTCATTTTAAGGGGGGTAGAATGTAACAGCCCGAGATTTTATGAAAACTATTATTTTTAATTTTATTAATGTCTTGTGTTGTACGCTACACCAAAAAGAGCTTGCACAAAACGCATTCTTGACTTTCCTTCCATTACACGCAATCACGACCTTCCTCGATAGCTTGCGTCGTACGCAATACCGAGTTTCACTAAACAACGATATGCTATTAAAATATTATTAAAACTAGCCGTTATGAATAGTAATAACCACTTTTTAAAACTCTGTAAATCTTATTTTTCAAAATGAACTTCATTTTTTGATTCGGAGTATCGAATTTAGCCTAAGGTGAAATTTTGGTACTTTTCGGATAACTTTCATATTCTGATGAATAGTGAAAATTACTAAATTATAATTAAAAACAACTTTTTTAATCGAAATAATTAATAGTGATAAATTATTAATTTGAGTGGTTTTAAAGTATATTTAGAATATATTTTTACAATTTAATACAATGTTGGTCATTGGTTGTAATTTCAGATTTAAACCAGACATAAACAAATGTCAATCTTTTGATAGATATTGTTTCTTAAAAACACGCTATTTGTTTTAACAGCGGGATTTAATTATAAAATTAATTAATGCAACTTTTATGTTATGAATTTGGTAAAATAGACTTCATTTTTGAATTCGGAATATGAAATATAGCTTGGGATGAAATTTTGGCATTGTTCTGAAAAACATCAATTTTTGATGAATAGTGAAACTACTAAGTGGTAGGTTAAAAACTGAATTTTGCATAAAACTTAATTTTACCGCTTCTGTGAATGGAATTTCGAAAATCCGAGAGACACGGTTAATATCAAGGACTAAAATGTGGTTCAATGAGATGAAAATAATTTTTTGGTGAATAGTAACTTTTTACTTTTTTTTTACCGCGGTTAATAGTAAATAGGGTAACTAAGGGTAAATATGATATTACTATTACCCTAACACATGTCCTAATTCTATTGGACAAGTGTAATTCGACCAAAAACAAACTTAGGAATAAAATATGACCATTTAGGCCCACTTGGATTAGATTAGGACATTTATTATTAATTTATTTAAAGAAAGGTTAAAATAGTTAAAATCAAAGTTTAATAAGTAAATAATTTTTAATATAGGGTTATACATAAGATAAATTCTATTGTAAATATTCATTAGAAAGCTAAAACGATTTCCTACATGATGGTATTTTATTTGTAATTTTTAGACATCAAATAATATAATTTATTTATGACACAAAGATGATGCAGTAATTATCTTATTAATGAAATATTGACATAATTGATGTTATAAACACCATAATAAATGTAATTTGAGACTTTTTATGAATTCCACTAATTTTCTAGGTTACTATGATATATTAGTGTTGATTTAATAAACTTGGTTCGAACATATAATTCTGTTATGACTTTCAAAAAAAACATATATCAAATAGTGTCAAAATTGACACAAAATAGTTTTTAAATCAAATATTATATTATTAATTGTTATTTTATTCCTAAAAATCTAAGGTTCGGCCAAATGACTTAGATAAGGATATATGTATTAGTAATATACAATTTGGGGTTCGTTTGACATGTTATAGTAAGTTTATTAACCATATAGTGAAAGAAAACAAAAAGACACGGTAAAAGTTAAATTATTTAACTTAGAGTTAAATCTAATTGATAAGGTTAAAATAATACCCTAAACTTGTCTAAATCCTATTGGTTGATAGGATTTCGGCCCATCCCCACTTTAGCTTCGAAATAAGACCCTTTGGAACCATTATAAACCGATTTTGACTTTAATATAAAATAATATTTTGAGATATTCCTAAGGTGCCCCTCTCCTCCCCTATAAAAGGACACCTCCTCCCCCTCCTCCTCACACCAATTTGAGCATTCAAGCTCGGCCAACCCCTGCCAAAATCTCTTCTCCACTTCCCTAGAAACATCCTAGAGGTTCTGGTCTTCCTCAAAGACCAATTCTAGTGCCCTAAGAGGAGGTCTCAAAGAGGCACTTCAAAGAAGAGGTAATTACCGTTACCAATTCTTTCATCTTTATTTCTTCTTCCACTTCTTCTTATTAGGTTGTTTCATTATGAAGTAATAACATCAGTATCACTCATATACTGATATGTTATTATAAGTATGAAACAACCCTATTTCACCATCTATCCATCCTACGGAAAAAGAAATCACCGTGCGTGCGTACGTACGGAATACCGTCTCCACGCCGTGGTGTAATCTATTTTCCACCACCACCTTACATGGATGGGTATAATGGTGTAAAGAATAACTATACATAGTTATTACAACATCATATTGATTCTGATATATTGTATAATCCACTCCAATTCAGTTCAATATTTATGGAAATGATATCATCGCTCGTGTGTACGTACGGAATACCGTCTCCACGACGCGATGAGATTCATTCTCCATGTTAACCAATTTAAGAATGATTATAAAGTATATATAAGAAATAATAATGAAATATATGACATTATAAAGCTACTGGATTTATGTATATATATATGTATGTCATCTACTTACTTCCATTTCAAGACAATAAGGAAAGTAAAACAGCGCTCATGCGTACGTACGGACTACCGTCTCCATGAGCGGTGTTTTTCATTTCATTTATCTATCTATTATATATATATATACTGAATATATATGATATATAAATCATATTTTATATTCTGGAAGTAAGTAAATCATGATATAAGTAATAATAATGTCAAGAACAACATGTCAAAACACCTACGATAAATGAAACGATTTTACCCAAAACGCTTCTTTAACATAGAATTTACAAAAGAACGGGTAATATAAAGTCATAAGTGAACCATATATGATATCATAAAAATGAATATGATTCTTTAATAAGTCAATAACATGATTTAAATCATTATATAGGAGGTTCGGACACTTACAAAGCAAGTCGGACCTAAGGTAAGGGAAATATCACAATCTCATTTTTATCCGAGATTGTTTATTCGTAAGTATTTACTGGGATGTATTCTATCATCCACATCCATGTTCCCTCAATATGAAATATTGTTTCCATCCACTTGCAATAGTTTAGATCCAATTTTACCCTTAGGTGAGTTTTTAGTAAAGAATATGAAAGGAATCTTTTGTCGTTTTTCCGTACGAGGTACTTTTTGACTTTTCCGACAAAAGTACGAAGAATGTTTTTTTAACTTATACGGCATGAATGGATTTTTAAAACATTACTTCAAAGAAGCTTCCTTTACAAGTTTTCAAGTTTATTTTTAATCAACTTCTTTTATTTTAAAGTTGTATGACATGTTATGAAAGGAAAAATGTTTTTGAAGAAGAAAGGATATTTTCCTCAAGAATTCAATTCAAGTGTTTTATCAAAATTATTTTCCATCTAAGATAATAAAGGGTTCTGTTTCTATCCATATTTTTACATTGATTTGACTATGTTGTGATGGAATTATGTTTATGAATTCCTTTATCTTATATGAATGGTTTTATGATGTCATGTTGTTTTAAGAATCCCATTTTTAATGCATGGGTTATGAAATGATGTATGATTTATGATTTTGTGGCACACATAAGAAAGGATTCATTAAGAGATGGGTGGGACCTATATCTCCCTCCAATGCATTGGGTAAAGATTTTATATCTCATGAGATAGACATGGCTGGAATGGTAGGTTATACCGGTTCAGTGAAACAGGACTGAAACGAGGATTACTCGATTCAGAAAGGGACTTTGTCCACTAAGATAGTCTTGGCAATGAGTCTTGACTAACAAGAAATGATTCTCTATGATTATGTGTGTATTCCACAATGAGTAATGTTTTAAGTTATGATTTCATTTTCACTTCTATGATTTATCCCATGTTATGATATTATGAGCTCTTTTGCAGGTTATGATTTCCAAAAGCTATGTTCTTATGTATATGATGTGATTGATATTTCTTTTGTTTACCCTTACTGAGCATTTGAGCTCACCCTTTTATGTTTTCTTTTCCCCAGGATATAAAGAAAGGTTTTTAGGTAAAAAAAAGGAAGATCTTTATGGGAGATATTGAAGATCTTTCACCACGATTAGAAGAATACGTTCCGAGTTTCCAAAGACACTAAACTATTACGATCCTTGTGTGTGTGTTTTTGTTATGTACTAAGTATTCCGCAAATGTAATGTAATGTCCATGTACGTCAGGCTTCGGGTCTCTACAGGTTCAAATTCCTAACCCCAAGCATGAATCCCTTCAATATATTTCAGTATTACAAGGAGGATATGTGTTTGTTTATATCCCCAATTAAATTTAAGATATGTGAAAGAATATATTGGAGATAGAATATGAGGAAAACTACATTCCTATGCACACTTTTTGAAAATTTCAATACACTATTGAAATAGGTGAAGAACACAACTAGTATATTCGTTCACTAGTAAAAACACAGTGAAGAAAAAAATATTCCTATCCATTTAGATTGGTTAACACAAGACACTAATCTCTATTAAAATGGTCTTCCTTAATAGATAGTTCACATTCTCTCTCCCATATCAGAGAATTATCTTCATATTTTGGTAAAGGAAGACGCACCAAACCAGGCTTATATTCCCTTTCCAACCGAGAATAACCATGTGTGAGTGGAACATGCCTCAGGAATGGAACACATTACTATATAATAATATATCACCATAATTCAAAGGCACTAGACCTAGCACATAATACCATTCTAATAGGAGCTCCTGAAGTGAGAGTGGAACATGCCTTAGGAAAGTCTAGTATTTTTGTAAAAAATTACTGGGGACATATTTCATAGACATATAGTGGGGTTCATATCCCCAGTTCAATTGGGGTTTAACAGATGAGAGTAGAACATGACTCAGGATAGTATCATATTCCTATCAATTAATATTATTTTCATATTCCAGTAGCTCACATAAATGTGGATCATATCCCAACGTCTAAAGATTAAAGGCCGATCCAACATTGTAACAACCCGATATTTTATGAAAAATATTCTTTTAATTTCATTAATTTCTTGGGTTGTATGCTACACCAAGATTACCTTGCACTATACACAACACCGTATTAGCTTGCAGTATACGCAACACTATTCTTGGATCATGCTATATACAATTTTGATAATAGTTATTCTACGCAACATTGAGTATATATATATATATATATATTCAATGTATAAATATTGTTGGATTCTGTTATATGAAACAACAAAGGATTCTTGCACAACATGCAACCCTGACATGGCTTGCATTACACGCAATCGCGACCTTCCTCGATAGTGTGTTGTACGCAATACTGGGTTTTACTAAACAATGATATATTATTATAATATTATTATGAACTAGCCATTATGAATAGTATTAACTAAATTTTGAATTTTATTACATTATTATTCATCTTACACATTTTCTAGAACATGGTATAAGAACAAAATAAATTTTTCGGTTAAAATAAGTATTTTTCAAAAAAATATAGTTTTGTCGCCTTTTGATGGCGCACCCACATTAAATATAGTTTTTGAAATTTTTATAAGTTCCATTTGAAAAAATAAAATTATTCTTTGGAATCAAGAAATAAAAATTTACTTTGGATAAATTTTTCATTTTATTCTGATAACTTTCATATTTTAATGAATAGTAAAAACACGCTATATTTTAATTAAAAACAACTTTTTTCATCATAATATCTTATGTGGTTAAATTATAACATTTAATGTTTTTAAAGTATTAATATAATATATATTTTAACATTCAATATAATTTATGTCATTAGCATTGATTTTACCTTGAATTCGTAGGTTAAATCAATTCAATCTTTTGCAATGTTTTAAAGAAAAACTTGTTTTCTTTCGACAACGGGATTAATTTTAATTTAATTTCTGCAAACTTTTTGTATTAAATTTTGAAAAATGGATTCCATATTTGGAATTAGTGGGTCCAAATTATGTTAATAAGCTACTTTTTATTTTTGGGCTTTGTGAATAGTAACTACGGTAAATTTTATTTACCATAGTTAAAGATAAATCAGGTAATTAAGGGTAAATATAAGACTATAAAATTAACCTAACACTTGGAAAAATCCTATGGGATGACTAAAAGGCGACCCATGTCACCTAAGGGTCGGATTAGATTCAATTAATGAACTTTTTTCCATGAAAATAATTTAATTATTATTAAAACCAAAGAAAGTGACAACATGTCACTCTATTAAATACTATAAGTATAATAATTTTATGTTAGTGATAAACTTCATGAAACTTAGAACATTAATTATCTCCAGAAAGCTAAAAAAATTATCTACATCATATGAATTTATTTATAATTTTTAGGGATTAAATAATTATCATTAATTATGACACAATAGTGATGCAGAAATTGTTTATCTAGTGATAAATCAAGAATATACTTTTTATTAAACTAATAGTGACCATAAAATGCACAAAACCCTGACCAAGACTTATTGGTCATGTAAATGTAAACCACAATCACCCATGGTCGAATATTGGACCATTTGGAGCCTTTTAAATGCGAATATGACACTTATATTATTTTATTTTAAATGATGCCAATGCTGTCACCTTCATAATTTAATAAGTATAACAATTTCAATATTTTGATTTTAAGATGATAAATTCGATTAAAAGTATAATTGTGAAATTTAATAGATTTATCTTCATCATAGGATTTTATTTTTAATTTTTATACAAAAAATAAGTATATTAAATAATTGTACAAAAATGTTGTAGTATTTATTTTATTAAGAGATAAACCAAATAAATGGTTTTAAAAATAATAAAATAAATATTATATGAACTATTTAATGTGATACACTAATTTAATAGATACATATTACCTTTTATGAATCTATTAAAGTATTTATTTTGAACATATCTTCTGTATATATTTTTTTTAAATTCAAATAAATGAATAGTGTCAAAATTGACACTATTGTTATTTTATAAAAATAACATATTATAAAATTGTTTAAAAATCACAAAATTATTTAAAAACTATAAATTTAAATTTATATGGTCTATAATGTTATGAAGAAAACAATTTTGGAAAATTCAAAACAAATAAGTAATTATTTGTTATAATTTAAAATTTATAATTTTATTACCACAAATAAACTAAAATAGATTAAATAAGGATAAATCAAAATGATAAGGTTTAAAATAAGATCCAAACATGTATAAATTTGATTGGTTGATGAGATTACAACCCTATCTCATATAATGTTAGAATATGAGTCATTGTTGGAGGTATTTAAGTGGGGTTAGATTTATTATAAATTAATATTTTTAAGAATTCCAATGGTGCCCCTCTCCTCCCTTATAAAAGGGAACCTCCTCCCTCTCCTCCTCACACCAATTTGAGCCTTCAATCTCGGCCAAACCCTGAAAAATTATCTTCTCCACTTCCCTAGAACCATCCTAGAGGTTCTGGTATACTTTAAAGACCAATCATAGTGCCCTAAGAGGAGGTTTCAAAGAGACGTATCGAAGAACAAGTAATTTCTTCTACAGATTCATTCAAACTTCTTTCTTCTTAAACTTCTTATTCTTTAGTTGTTTAATTATAAAGTTATAACATCAGTGTCACTAATATATTTATTTATTATTATAAATATGAAACAACCCCATTTCACCTTCTATCCATCCTACGGAAAACAAAATCACCGCGCGTGCGTACGTACGGAATATCGTCTCCATGCCGTGGTGTAATCTGTTTTTCCACCAACACCTTACATGGATGGGTATAATGGTGTAAAGAATAACTATACGTAGTTATTATAACATCATACTGATTCTGATATATTGTATCATCCACTCCAATTTAATTCAATAATTATGGAAACGATATCATCGATCGTGCGTACGTACGGACGACCGTCTCCACTACACGATGAGATTCATTCTCCACTTTAACCCTTCATGAGTGATTATAAAGTATATATAATATTTAATCATGAAATATATGACATAATAATGATACTGGATTTATGTGTATGTATATGTATGTCATCTACTTAATTCCATTCAACTCAATAAGGAAACGAAAACAGCGTTCATTCGTACGTACGGCCTACTGTCTCCATGAACGGTGTATTTCATTCCATTTACTAATTTATTATATATATTCATATTGTGAATATATATTATATATAAATCATGTTTTATATTCTGTAATTAATTAATCATGATCTAAGTAATCATATGAATAATTACAAGTCAAAACACGGACGACAAATCAAAAAATTTACCCAAAATGCTCTTTAAGAAGGAATTTACAAAAGAACAGGTAATATAAAGTCATAAGTGAACCATATATGATATCATAACAATTATTCTGATTATGGAATAAGTCAATGAAATTATTTAAATCATTATACAGTAGGTTCGGACACTTACGAAGCAAATCAGACCTAAGGTAAGGGAAATATCACAATCTCATTTTTATCCAAGATTGTTTATACTTTGGAATTTACTGGGGTGTATTTTATCATCCACATCCATGTTTCCTCAATATGTAATATTATTTCCATCCACCTAAAATTTTTTAAATCCAATTTTACCCTTTGGTGAGTTTTTAGTAAAGGATATGAAAGGAATCTTTTGTCGATTTTCGTATGAGGGACTTTTTGACTTTTCCGACAAAAGTACGAGAAGAATGTTTTTTTAACTTATACGGAATGAATGGATTTTTAAAACAATATTTCCAAGAAGCTTCCTTTACTTGTTTTCAAGCTTATTTTTAATCAACGTCTTTTAGTTTAAAATTGTATGACATGTTTTGAAAGGAAAAAAGTTTTTGATGTAGAAAGGATATTTTCATCAAGAATGGAGTTCAAGTGTTTTATAAAATTATTTTCCATCTAAGATAATATAAGTTTCTGTTTCTATACCTATTTTTACATTGATTTATGATTATGTTATGATGGAATGATGTTTAAGATTCCCATTTTTATTACATGGGTTATGTTGTGATGTATGGTTTATGATTTTGTGGAACACATAAGAATGGTATCATTATGAGATGGGTGGGACCTATATCTCCATCCAATGCATTGGGTAAATATTTTATATCTAATGAGATAGACATGGCTAGAACGGTAGGTTATACCGGTTCAGTGAAACAGGACTGAAACGGGGAGTGAACTCTGTTCAAAAAGGGACTTTGTCCACTAAGATAGTCTTGGCAATGAGTCTTGACTAATAAGAAATGATTCTCTATAATTATGTGTGTATGCCACAAAGTTTCATGTTTTAAGTTATGAATATTGGGATTACATTTCACTACTATTATTTATCCCATGTTATGAAATTATGATCTCTTTTGTAGGTTAAGATTTCCAAAAGATATGTTCTTATGAATATGACGTGATTGATATTTCTTTTTTTCACCCTTACTGATCATTTGAGCTCACCCTATTATGTTTTCTTTTCCCCAGGATATAAAGAAAGGTTTTACGTATAAAAAAAAGAAGATCTTTTACGGGATATGTTGAAGATCTTTCACCACGATTAGAAGACTATATTCTGAGTTTCCAGAGACACTAAACAATTACGGTCCTTGTGTGTGTGTTTTTTTGTTATGTACTAAGTATTCCGCAAAAGTAATGTAATTTCCATGTACGTCAAGCTTCGGGTCTCTATAGTTGGTATCAGAGGAATGGTTTAGTCAACCTTTGGAAACTAGGACGCGGAAACGTTAGTGAGATCCCTAGAGATATTTCTAAGGTATGTCTAGGGATGTCCCTAAGGATAAGTATACGTATAGGATATAGTCCTAGAACTATGGTAACGATATTAGATTAAACCAAATATGTTAGATATTGAAGTTACTCCCCCTTTATTATGATTTTTGCCTCTCACACTATTCTTTTTGGGTTTTAGAAAATGGATGGAAACAAGTTGATTCACGATAATGGAGGATATGATGGACAATGGAATGATATTCTTCATGAGAAACCAAATGAAATGGGATTTGGAAGTCCAAACATCATTATTATGCCAAATCATCAATCTCATAATATGATCCATAAAGTAAAATTTTGTAAGTTTCCTGACTCGGCTAATAAGAGAAGGATGGAGTTTCATGATGATCATAGAGGAAAGAAAGTTCGATTTCCACTATTTAAATCATGTGGGAAGAGGCATCAAGGAGAATGTTTCAAAGGAACTGGAAGATGTTTTGGGTGTGGAAAAGAAGGACACAAAGCTAGTAAGAGCAAATGAAAAGGTTCAATTAACACCAGGGATGAGGATAATGGTATTGCTACGACATCAACAATGGTTAAATGTTTTAAATGTGGAATGTACGTGCATTATGAAAACCAATGCCCTAAGGGAAAGTCTCATGAAGAGAATCAGTATGGTCGTATGGGTAGTATTTATGTTAATGATGATGAAGAGACTACAAATGATATGTGAAATGAAATAATTGTTGAAGCTCGGTCAATGGTTTAAGAATGTAGTGGAATGATTACATGTTTATCACGTGTAATGTTGATGGTACTATGGAATAAAGAGACATCTAATTATTGTTACACTGTTGACTTTCTTTGAGTTTTGAAAGTGTATGATTAATGGTACCAGTATCCATGAAAGGTTATTCAGATATTTTTGGAATGTAGATGATATGTGCATAATGAAGGGATAAGGAGAAAATTAAATGTTTGATAGTATTCATGAGCTCATGACTGATATATGGAGAAGGTTATATCATGGTTTGAGTATATAGGATTTTTGGATTTTGGTATGTGGAAAGAGTTAACTTTTGATAGCATTCATGTTTTCACTGAGGTTCAATGGGTATTCATTCTTGAAGAGAATACATGATTAAGTTATTCCCATGTTTGTAATTTGACCAAAAAGATATATCTTATGATATATGGGGGATAAATGATGGAATTCATATGATTGTTATGTAACATTTCAAGTAATCATTTTCTTTATACTATAAGATTAGACCGAAGTATTTTAGATAAGCCTAAAGATTGGAATAGATTATGTTGGTCATAAGTTAGTATTGTTAGAACTTTTTTCTATATTATTGATGGGATGTTATAGTAATATAGTTTTAGAAAAAGGACAACCTGCAGGACGGGCGACAGCCCATCGCGTCGGAAAAGGCTGTGGAAATCGAACCCACAACCGAAGTGCGACTGGCCTTTATCTCCTACCACTGGCCTACATGAAGTCCCTGGTTAGTAGAAACTAGTTTTATTTTATTAATAAGTATGATATATGTAGTATAAGTTCATTTTTGGAACCATATATGATTAATCTGACCATAAGATGGACTTATAACTTTTGCCAACCTTTTGTTTGAAAAAGATGGAATGACCCATAATTCTATCACATGATCTACGAACACATCACGAATAAAAAATTCAACTTCATTTTTTTAATGTATGAAGTCGAAATTGTTCAATTCACGAGCAATAGTGAGATTGTACAAAAATCATGTAATTATTTCTTTTAATTCATCAACTTTAGGGAAATGATCTTGAAAACAAAAATGTTGTCCTACTTCCCTTATATTCGATGAATCATATGGTACCTTAGATCATCACAAATCAATTGCTTTGTGATTGTTGCATTTTTCATAGCCATGTTCTCTACCACTCTCCATCAGAACTTGATGGTCAGATTTTTCTTCCATATCCATATTTTCACCTATGTTCCCCTATGTGGAAACTCATTGATGAGTTAATTTGGGTAACCATTACATTTCATACTTTAGTTTTTAAAGCCATGTTTTGGTATTCCCTTTTACGATGTGGGTTTCTATTAAACAAAATGTCGAGTAGTAAACCATTTATAACCCCGACGAATTTCGAGGGTGAAATTCATTTTAAGGGGGTAGAATGTAAGAAACTGAGATTTTATGAAAAATATTCTTTTAATTTCATTAATGTCTTGTGTTTTATGCTACACCAAGATAACCTTGCGCTATACGCAACACCGTATTAGCTTCCAGTATACGCAACACTATTCTTGGATCGTGTTATACACAATTTTGATAATAGTTATTCTACGCAACATTGAGTATATATATATATATATATTCAATGTATAAATATGGTTGTATTCCGTTATACGAAATAACGAAAGATTATTGCACAACACGCAACCCTGACTTGGCTTGCATTACACGCAATCGCGACTTTCCTCGATAGCGTGTGTTGTACGCAATATCGGGTTTTACTAAACAATGATATATTATTATAATATTATTATGAACTAACCGTTATGAATAGTAATAACTAAATTTTTAATTTTATAACATTATTATTCATCTTACACATTTTCCAGAACATGATATATGAATAAAATAAATTTTTTGGGTAAAATAAGTATTTTTCAAAAAAATACAGTTTTGGCGCCTTTTGATGGCGCACCCACATTAAATCTAGTTTTTGAAATTTTTTTAAGTTTCATTTGTAAAAATAAAATTATTCTTTGGAATCATGAAATAAAAATTTACTTTGGATAAATTTTTCATTTTATTCTGATAACTTTCATATTTTAATGAATAGTAAAGACACGCTATATTTTAATTAGAAACAACTTTTTTCATCGTAATATCTTATGTGGTTAAATTATAATATTGACTGGTTTTAAAGTATAAATAGAATATATTTTTACCATTTAATATAATTTATGTCATTAGCATTGATTTTACCTTGAATTCGTAGGTTAAATCAATTCTATCTTTTGCAATGTTTTAAAGAAAAACATGTTTTCTTTCGACAATGGGAATAATTTTAATTTAATTTCTGAAACTTTTGTGTATTGAATTTGGAAAAAATGGATTCCATATTTGGAATCAGTGGGTCCAAATTATGTTAATAAGCTACTTTTTATTTTTGGGCTTTGTGAATAGTAATTACGGTAAATTTTATTTACCATAGTTATAGATAAATCGGGTAATTAAGGGTAAATATAAGATTATAAAATTATCCTAACACTTGGAAATATCCTATGGGATGACTAAAAGTCGACACATATCACCTAAGGGTCGGATTAGATTCATTTAATGAACTTTATTCCATGAAAATAATTTAATTATTATTAAAACCAAAGAAAGTGACAACATGTCACTCTCTTAAATATTATAAGTATAATAATTTTAAGTTAGTGATAAACTTCATGAAACTTCGAAAATTAATAGTCTCCAGAAATCTAATAAAATTATCTATATCATATGAATTTATTTATAATTTTTAGGGATTATATAATTATCATTAATTTTGACACAAAAGTGATGCAGAAATTCTTGATCTAGTGAAAAATCAAGAATATAGTTTTTATTAAAATAAAAGTGACCATAAAATGCACAAAACCCTGGCCAAAACTTATTGGTCATGTAAATGTAAACCACAATCATCCAATGGTCGAGTGTTGGACCATTTTGAGCCTTATAAAAGCGATTATGATACTTATATTATTTTATTTTAAATGATGCCAAAGTTGTCACCTTCATAATTTAATAAGTATAACAATTTCAATATTGTAATTATAAGATGATAAATTCGAGTAAAAGTATTATTGTGAAAGTTAATAGATTTATCTTCCTCATAGGATTTTATTTTTAATTTTTATGCAAGAAATAGGTATATTAAATAATTGTACAATAATGTTGTAGTATTTATTTTATTAAGAGATAAACCAATTAAATGGTTTTAAAAATAATAAAATAAATATTATATGAACTATTTAATGTGATACACTAATTTAATAGATACATATGACCTTTTATGAATCTATTAAATCATTTAGTTCGAACATATCTTCTGTATATATTTTATTTAAATTCAAATAAATGAATAGTGTCAAAATTGACACTATTGTTATTTTATAAAAATAACATATTATAAAATTGTTTAAAAATCACAAAAATATTTAAAAACTATAAATTTAAATTTATATGTTCTATAATTTTATAAAGTAAACAATTATGTAAAATTCACAACAAATAAGTAATTATTTGTTATAAATTAATATTTATAATTTTATTACCACAAATAAACTTAAATAGATTAAATAAGGATAAATCAAAATGATAAGGTTTAAAATAAGATCCAAACATGTCTAAATTTTATTGGTTGATGATATTACAACCCTATATCATCAAATCTTCGAATATGAGTCATTTTTGGAGGTTTTTATGTGGGGTTAGATTTATTATAAATTAATATTTTTAAGAATTCCAAAGGTGCCCCTCTCCTCCCTTATAAAAGGGGACCTCCTCCCTCTCCTCCTCACACCAATTTGAGCCTTCAAGCTCGGCCAACCCCTGAAAAATTATCTTCTCCACTTCCCTAGAACCATCCTAGAGGTTCTGGTATACTTTAAAGACTAATCATAGTGCCCTAAGAGGAGGTTTCAAAGAGACGTATCGAAGAACATGTAATTTCTTCTACCGATTCTTTCAAACTTCTTTCTTCTTCAACTTCTTCTTATTTAGTTTTTTAATTATAATGTTATAACATCAGTGTCACTAATATACTTATTTATTATTATAAATATGAAACAACCCCATTTCACCTTCTATCCATCCTACGGAAAACAAAATCACCGCGCGTGCGTACGTACGGAATACCGTGTCCACGCCGTGGGGTAATCTGTTTTTCCACCAACACCTTACATGGATGGGTATAATGGTGTAAAGAATAACTATACACAGTTATTATAACATCATACTGATTCTGATATATTGTATCATCCACTCCAATTCAATTAAATAATTATGGAAACGATATCATCGCTCGTGCGTAGGTATGGACTACCGTCTCCACTACATGATAAGATTCATTCTCCACTTTAACCATTCATGAATGATTATAAAGTATATATAATAAGTAATCATGAAATATATGACATAATAATTATACTGGATTTGTGTGTATATATATGTATTTCATCTACTTAATTCCATTCAACTCAATAAGGAAACGAAAACAGCGTTCATGCGTACGTACGGCCTACCGTCTCCATGAACGGTGAATTTCATTCCATTTACGGATTTATTATATATATGCATATCGTGAATATATATTATATATAAATCATGTTTTATATTCTGTAATTAAGTAATAATGATCTAATTAATCATATGAATAATTACAAGTCAAAACATGGACGACAAATGATACAATTTTACCCAAAACTCTCTTTAACATGGAATTTACAAAAGAACGGGTAATATAAAGTAATAAGTGAACCATATATGATATCATAAAAATTAGTATGATTCTGGAATAAGTCAATGACATTATTTAAATCATTATACAGGAGGTTCGGACACTTACGAAGCAAATCGGACCTAAGGTAAGGGAAATATCACAATCTCATTTTTATCTGAGATTGTTTATACTCTGGAATTTACTGGGGTGTATTTTATAATCCACATCCATGTTTCCTCAATATGTAATATTATTTCCATCCACCTACAATTTTTTAAATCCAATTTTACCCTTCGGCGAGTTTTTTGTAAAGGATATGAAATGAATCTTTTGTTGTTTTTCATACGAGGTACTTTTTGACTTTTCTGACAAATGTACGAGAAGAATGTTTTTTTAACTTATACGACATGAATGGATTTTTAAAACATTATTTCCAAGAAGCTTCCTTTACATGTTTTCAAGATTATTTTTAATCAATATCTTTTAGTTTAAAATTGTATGACATGTTAAGAAAGGAAAAAAAAATTGAAGTAGAAAGGACATTTTCCTCAAGAATGGAGTTAAAGTTTTTTATCAAATTATTTTCCATCTAAGATAATATAAGGTTCTGTTTCTATCCCTATTTTTACATTGATTTATGATTATGTTATGATTGCATGATGTTTAAGATTCCCATTTCTATTACATGGGTTATGCTAGGATGTATGGTTTATGATTTTGTGGCACACATAAGAATTGTATCATTATGAGATGGGTGGGACCTATATCTCCCTCCAATTCATTGGGTAAAGATTTTATATCTAATGAGATAGACATGGTTGGAATGGTAGGTTATACCAGTTCAGTGAAACAGGACTGCAACGAGGAGTGAACACGGTTCAGAATGGGACTTTGTCCACTAAGATAGTCTTCGAAATGAGTCTTGACTAATAAGAAATGATTCTCTATGATTATGTGTGTATGCCACAAAGTTTCATGTTTTAACTTATGATTATTGGGTTTACATTTCACTATTATGATTTATCCCATGTTATGAAATTATGATCTCTTTTGCAGGATAAGATTTCCAAAAGATATGTTCTTATGAATATGATGTGATTGATATTTCTTTTGTTTACCCTTACTGAGCATTTGAACTCACCCTTTTATGTTTTCTTTTCCCAAGGATATAAAGAAAGGTTTTAGGTATTAAAAAAAGAAGAACTTTATGGGAGAAGTTGAAGATCATTCACCAATATTAGAAGACTATATTCCGAGTTTCCAAAGACACTAAACTATTACGGTCCTTGTGTGTGTGTGTTTTTGTTATGTACTAAGTATTCTGAAAAATTAATGTAATGTCCATGTACGTCAAGCTTCGGGTCTCTACAAGCATCTTTCAGAGAATATGTAAGATGATCCTCATATCCCTTTTCACATTCCAATGGTGTTTTGGAATATTCATATATGGAATGCTTATTTCTACAAGGATCATTTTATCATATCATCCAGGGTTAACTAGATTACTCCCAAAACCACCCACCGACGAGCTCATATTCATTCCAACAATACAGAGTCTTACCTACATACACCACCAAATCCCAACCAACATGCTCAAATTCCCACAGAACCGTAAGGTTACCAACATATTCTGACTATAATCAAATAATAGGATCATATCCCTGCACAATCCCAAAATCGATGGTGGAATATGATGAACAGGATGCCGAACGGAGCTCGTATCCCTAATCTACAAGATTCCAGTATCCTTAAAGTCATAAAAACACATTATCAACACCTCAAGAGCATTAAAATTCTTTAACTGGTGTATAAAGAAATACATAACTCAATAGTCCTTTTTATGGTAGTGTGGAGATGGATAACATTAACCCTACTATTAACATCCACCATTATAAACATCATTGTGGTGATAACTCTCCCAGATAATTACATACTCCCCTCTCCATGATACCTCCATATATAGAGGTTATCAAAATATAGACAACTTCATATAGAGCATTTCATGAAATACCTGGTTCAACAATATATATTTATCCATCATCTATGTGTAACAATTCATTATTATCAACAGGAAACCAAGATAACTATCCTCTGTGGACTAATCAATTGGAGGCATGTAAATATAATAAAGAGGAAGTCGAAATAGACATATAGAGATTGGTATCCTAAAAAACATCTCAACCTCAATATGGACCCTCGCCACTTTTGAATTAGAGATCCCATCCAAGCTAGTGAAGGTGTTCATTACATACCTACACCAAAATATGATGGAAACTCATCAAAAATTGAGGGATAAAAACCTCCCTTGTCTAGAATATTAGAGCCACCTCCATTTCATAAATATACTCTATTTTCAATAAGTCCTGACTACTATCTCCATGGGCCAAGACCTAAAACCTGAAAAGAACAATGCATATCTATATCATGACTACTGATATTGAATACAAATAATTTTTTACATAGTTTTCAAAGCCACATCATGTATCTATATCTTAGTATGGGAAATGTATGGATCATTTCACATTACCACACACCTAGATTAACATAACTCCCCAAATAAACCATTCAGTAATGTTATATCCTCCAATGAAATCAAGGTACTAGGTAACCCTTGCACTAGTTGTTCATTACAACAGAATGCCCCCACTTAAATAATTGTAATATAACATGATCAGAGGTAGAGGAATTCCAGATGATCTAGGACATAGGCCCCCATAGAGTATGGAATTCATTTCAGACATTGAAACGAAAGACATGGTAAACTGAAAATCTTCCCGTGGATAATTACTCACATCATGGGCTGTTATTTCACACAGCTCCGACATGTGCATAGTTGCACCAAATAAAGTGGATCACAAGTGATGGTTCCAAAGAATCATTCTATTAGTGAACCTATCCCACTTTTCTTTGGGAATATCTACCACCACATCCACCCATCAGATCATCAATTCATGAAATTATTCAAGATGTATTGTTAGAATCATTAAATCAACCCAAACAAATAAGGATTGGGGAATTTATAACTCAATCGCCAAAACTAAGTTCATAAAACCACGATGGGGTCTAGGATAAATCCACGAAAGTTCTAGATAATCCCCAACCTGTAGGGATTTGGGAATTTATATATCGATTCTCATACCATATTTAATGAAATCTTTGAACAAAATCATCATATCGTCAACTACATGATCTAAAAATTCTAATAGAGAAATAGATTATCCCAAAAAAAATATGGATTGGTATATTTTCCCCATCACTGTCATCATGGAGGAAATTAATCATATCTAGGATGAGAGGTAAAAATTTATGAATGAAATATCATTCACCCCTATAATACAAACCATTTCTGTATGGGGATATTTCGACAACCACGACTGAAAACTCCCTCATGGTCACTATCCATAGGTAGATACTTGAGGATTGTACCACAGAGATAATTAAAACCCTATGGTAATTTTAGTAAAAATTGCCTAATAGGGTTAGGGTTCATCAAAACAAACCTGATGTAATATTTTCATAATCTCACTGTTACATTGTGAATAATGTGAAAACTACCATTTCCTAATATACCTATAAAAATGTCATCACTATCTACAGAAATTATAATATTGATCAATGTGAAAATGCAAAGGGATATAATATTAAAAATATAACACAATAGGTTGGTGATTTAGATTCACATACTGAGTATTCACACATACCGAACCATAGGATGATACATAACCAAAAACCCTAGAATATTGAGTTTCCACATCTACTACCAAAAACATCCAATGATAAATATAAAGGTGTGACTACATCCCAGTCACCACCCAAATGAGTCGAGATTCCTTCCACGGAGGAATAGATATTAAAATATGATAGTGATATTTAATATCTTTGATAACTCAATGTGGAGGTACATATGAGAAAAATACAAATTTCTATCATCTCTAGAGTAAGGTGAATACCCCCCCCCCCCACTTTTCAATATTGAGTTGATCCACTATAAAGAGTGGCATCGGAACATCTGGCGGTCTCTATATTTTTTTAGCAAGTCTATATAAATTGGGTTTTAAAATATTGTTCTGATTTACCTCTATCTTGGAGACAATATATCCCTCTCTATGTCAACCACCCTATCTTAATACATAACAAATATCAATGGGAAATGTAAACATGTACATCTTATCATGACCCACCACCACCATATAGATGACATGTAGAATATTAAGATGTACCAACAAAATTTCTCAATGTAATCAATTTGATAGATACTTGAATGGAATCCATGGAAGGGTGATGTGATCTTATTCATCCCAACAATAAGACATATACTAGTCTATAGATGAAACTAAATCACCACCCAATGTTGTAAATACAAACATCTCACCCTTTATTGGCTTGGGAGATCCAAAATTGAATCTCACACATTTTGTGTCCTAAGGCATCCTGATACTGGGTCCCTGAGATCAGATGGGTGCAACTATAATGAAGTGTTTTTCAAGAATCTATTGTTGTTTAATTAATAATTTAGTATATTAGCCTCCCATAATGATCTATTATAGGATGATAAGTCTTTCATGGTAAATTACTTTACAAGTTCAACTCTATAGTAAGGAAAATGATAATGGTTGAAGTGGACAAACACCAACAATGGGAAAACAAGAGTGTGTCCAACTTCATCACTATATATAAGGGTCTAACTAATTCACCCAACATCCCATTTTTGAAGGATAAATTTTTGGAACACTGTTATCAAATATTTCAGGATTAGCTATAAATAGCTTTGACCTCGATGAATTATCCATATGAGTTTTATGAATTTGAAGAAATGGAAATATGCCTACTAGACACCATTCAACTGAACTAACCTAAATCTCAGATCATTCCATCAGCACTGCGAAAAAGGCATGATACAGTATAAAATACCATTTCTACACACAAACTATTAGTAGTTATAATCATAGAATCTAAGAGTGTCCCAAATCACATGGAACCACATGTCAAGCTGTAATAACCAAAAATCAACCTCAACTAGATGAAAAAAATAGATCAGGTTATCACAGATTTTAGGAATAAAATAACAAAGAACGGTCCTTCCAAAATGATTCATTCCCTTGTTATTTCCTAAAATACATGGAAAATAACCTACTCAAGTTTCCATAACCAAGGAAATCCAATTAGGTCAAACTCACTAATTATCACAACTACCAGCCATTAAATATATGGTTGGCACACCACATCCCATATTTTTTCCAACAAATAAGTACCCTAAATAATGGTTTATTCCAGACATTTAACATTTGAAAACTCCTTGTAATAAGTAAATTGTGCAATAATTACTCAATATGAAGAAGATGGTGACTAGAAAATAGTAATGGATTGTAACACCCCAAGCTTCTACGGTACGTTTCCCTTCGAATAATGCGATAGCGTGTGTTGTACGCAACCTCGAGTTCTAACACACACCACAACTAATTAAACTAGCCGTTGTGAATAGTAATACCTACTTTTTGAAATCATATATATTCTATATTTCAAAATGGACTTCATTTTTGGATTTGGAATATCAAAATTAGCCTAGGGTGAAATTTTGGTACATTTCGGATAACTTTCATATTTTGATGAATAGTGAAAATTTCTAAATTTTAATTAAAAACAACTTTTTTAATCAAAATAATTAATAGTGATAAATTATGAATTTGAGTGGTTTTAAAGTATATTTAGAATATATTTTTACCATTCAATTTAATGTTTATCATTGGACATAATTTTACAATTAAACCGAACATAAACAAGTGTCAATCTTTTGATAGTTATTATCTCTTAAAAACACGCTTTTTGTTTTGACAGCGGGAATTAATTTTAAATTAATTTCTGCCACTTCTGTGTTTTGAATTTAGGAAAATGGATTCCATATTTGGAATCAGGATGTTCAAATTGTGTAAATAGGTAACTTTTATTTTTACACATTTTGAATAATTACTGCGGTAAATATTTTATTTACCATGGTTAAAGGGTAAATCCGGTAAATAAGGGTTAAAAAATAATATTATAATAATACTAAATTACCCTAAAACGTGTCTTAACCCTATTGGTTGATACATGGTCGACCATGGGCATCTTTGTGTCAATATTGGGACCCCATGGATCCACTTGTAAGTGATAATGACACTTTATTTTAATTAAGTTAAAATGAATACAAAAATGACACAAGCATATATCTTTTAGAACAACAATTGTTACATAGGGTTATATATGTTGGATTTTAGATTATAAATATTCATTAGAAAGATAAAAATATTTCCTACATAATGATATTTTATTTATAATTTTTAGACATTAAATAATTTATTTTATATATGACACAATGATGATGCAGTAATTACTATAATAGTGAAAAATTAAAATAATTGATATTATAAATACCCAAATAAATATAATATGAAACTTTTAATGAATTAAACTAATTTTATAGGATAATATGATATATTAGGATTGATATAATTGACTTTGTTCGAAGTAATCAATCTGTTATGAGTTTCAAAAAAAATCAACTATTGAATAGTGTCAAAATTGACATAAAAGAGTTCTTAAAACAAATATTATATTATTAATTGATATTAAATTCCTAAAAATCTAAGGTTCGGCCAAGAGACTTATATCATGATAGGTTCATCATTAATGTACCACTTTGGGGTCGCTTGGATGTATATAGTAAGTTTATTAACCATATTATATAAAAATACAAAGAGACATTGTAAAAGTGAAACTAATTAACTTAGAGTTAATACTTAAAGATAAGGTTAATATAAGTACCCAAACCTGTCTAAATTCTATTGGTTGAGTGGTTTTCGACTTATCCCCACCTTAACCTTTGAATAATAAGCTTTGGAGCCATTATAAACCGAATATGAATTTATTATAAATTAATATTTCTAGCTTTTCCAAAGGTGCCCCTCACCCCTCTTATAAAAAGGGTACTCCTCCTTCTCATTTCTTCACACCTTCAAAGCCTTTTGGTTCGGCCAAACTCTGCCCAAATACTCTCCCAACATCCCTCACTACAACCTAGAGGCCTTAGTTTGATCATAAAGCCAACCTAAGGAGCCCTTTTGATCAAATCAAAAGGAAGAACCCGAAGAAGAGGTAATGATTTCACCACCCTTTTCTAAGTTCATTTCTTCTTCCACTTCTTCTTCCTTTGTTCTTACCATTCTAAAATAATAACTCCAGTATCTCACATATACTGTGATGTTATTATAAGTATGGTATAACCATATTCAGTATTCTATCCACCCTTTGAATAACATGTCACCATACGTGCGTACGTACGGCTTACCGTCTCCACGTCGTGGTGTAATTGTTATTCAATATAATATTATTTGGATGGGTATAATAATGATGTGTAACTCATGTAAATAATAAATATAACATGTTAATGATTCTGTATATATGATATACCATTCATTTATATATTATTTTAATATCAAAAAAATGATATTGTCGCTCGTGCGTATGTACGGACTACCGTCTCCACGAACGCGATGAGATTCATTCTCCATCGTATCCATTCAAGTATAATTATCATTTTATGATTTAAAAATTATGTTTAAGGACATGATATCATTCTGGATATGAATAAGATACAACAAACATGGCTTATGTAACAAAACATATAAAAGAAAATGAGTAAGTTAACACCCGAAACGATGATAATTCTAAGATATTATTAATAAATCAATGTTAAAAGATCATATATGATATCATATTAATATATATGATTCTTGTATAATTTAATAAAAATTATTTCACCATTATACAGGAGGTTAACCTACCCCAACCAAGGAAAAGTACAAGGTAATGGATTTTTCTTATCTCACATTCAATTCTGTGAGATTTCCATTGTTCGCTACTAAATTATTGAAAGTGGTGTATTGTGTACTTCCATTTGATATATATTATCATGATTCACTTTATATTCATGTTATTCTGTAAATAATTTGGTGGTTATTAACTTTTGGCCATGCGACTCAGTTGATTAACGTGGTAAGGGGTTTTCATCTCACTCCTTATTCCCGTGAGATTCATGCCATATTGCCACCATTACCTTTTGTGTGGTGTATGTACTGCCCATAATTATATTCTTTGTGTAATACACTCTAATTTATGTGTACTTACATATTCATTGTATGATACCTCTTTCATGGGTTTTATGTTTCATAAGTTACCAAACTGGTAAGGGTTATTTCACAATCTCTTCATTATCCGAGGTTGTATTATACGTAATAATCTACTGGGATCTCTTTATCATCCACATCCATGTTTCTTCGAAATGTATTTCAAAACATTTTTACTATTTACAAGAATATGGGTTAAAGTCATTTATACCCTTGTTTGACTTTTTATAAGAGGTTTATAAAGGAATCTTTCCGTCGTTTTCAAAACAAGGTCCTTTTTAACCTTTTCGACAGAATTGAGGTAAGAATGTTTTTTTTAACTTATACGGCGGGTGCGGTTATTTTCCGCCGTTATAAAATCGTCGAAGCTTTCCATACAAGCTTATAAGAATATTTTCAAAGAAAATGTTTTATTTTATATGGATCTTAAATGATTTCAAAATAAAAGGAAATACTTCTTTAAAAAGAATTTTGATTTCATCTATGTCAACATCCTTTGATGGATTTTAAGATTATTCGAAGTTGATTTATTATGATACAAAACTTCTATATTGTATTGAAGGTTTTGTGATATGTTTGACTGTGGATGTGCTATTTTTATACCATTCATAGTTTATGGTGAAATTATTGACATTTCGTATGCTAGTTTTAATACGAATGTTTATGTTATGTTTAAACCTTTTCATATGGGAATGCATTAGACTTAATAAGTGACGGGTGGAGCCCGCTATAGCTCCTCGATGCATCGGTAGGTCTCATGAGACAAACTAGTGTCTTGGCACAAGGCCTTGACAAAATCTTATTTGTAGTCTTGGCACGAGGCCTTGGCTATGTGGTTATGATAGTCTGGCATTATGCATTCCAACATTATGAAAGTGGTTATTGATATTGCATGTGATTATTCGATTAGTAGAATATCCATGTGAATAAGTAAATGGCATTATTTCATTTTTATTTTTTCCATACTATGTTGAAGTTCAATTTTAAAAGGCTTTTGTTTTAGTAATTCATTGCCTTAAATGTTTATGCTTATTATGAATGTTCCGCTATATTGTTATCCTTACTGGGCATTTGAGCTCACCCCTTTTCTATGTTTTATTTTTCCCAGGTAGTGAAGAAGTAAATTATGAATGACTTGCAGGGATATTATGAGGGGTTAATAGTGTGGATATGAAGACTTTGTTGTTGTAGTAGTTTTTCACTTTGAAATGTAATGTAAAACTTTATGATTATATCTAGTGTTTCCAAGGCTACTAAACCAATCGGTCTTTCGAGATTTGATCTTTCTTGTGATCATGCCAATGTTACGAAGTAATGCACTGACTCTGGGCAGCTGGGGTCGGGGCGTTACATGGATAGGTGTGGGAAGATGTTTGATAATTGGATGAGTCTAGGAATAGTTTATAAAGATAAGGATACCCTAATATAATAGATTCAAAAACCCATTTTGTTTACATCACCTATGGAGGTGACATTGAACATGCCTCCCGATGATGGGTGTAATCATTAGGCATGGGAAGAGACGAAAGAGGAGGAGTTGTACACAACTCCTTTATCGACACTAAATTTTACATATTTAATTGCTTCAAAATCTACAAAATTATAACCACCCAAAAAAATATAAACGTTTTTCTATGAATATATCTTATTTAGTTTTGTTAACATGATAAAGTTTTCAAAACCCTTATATTATGATGAATAATCGTTTGAGTGTGAGTTCCTCATATTTGACATGGGAGCCGAAGGCTGATAGTGTAATAGTTGAGGATAAAATGGATAGTGCAGACCTATGTGGACCCAATATTTTGGACACATCCCCACATAGGATATATAAGAAGCTGATTCATTTGCTGAATAACTATAAAAATTTTAATAGAGACATTGAGGCCTCCTATAACCCCCTAGCAGTCATCCATTCCAAATCGTCATACATGACTATCCAGTAAGGGTATGATGGTTTGATCATCCAATAAAATGGGGAAGGTTGAAATGACCGGAACCACCAGCTTTAGATTCTTCATCGACCTCTTCACAAAAACCAGGAAAGTCTAGCTCAAACACTTATTCTTCTAAATCATATAACTAAGAGAAACCCCACCTTAGGATGTTCCGAACTCTGGAATAAAATAATGACATTTTGAAATATATTATGTTTTCCCATTAAAACTATTAATCCATGGTATGATCCATTTTTCAAAAGAACATAGAGAATATCATTTATAAGACCTCTTGGGATGACAGTAGTTTGAGAAAAATATAATTGTAGTCTATTTTTATCAAGTGGAGACTACGTGCTCATCATGCTTCCATATAATTCATAGGGAAGGGTTCGAAAAAGTCATATAGGGTCCCTTCAGACCCTATATGTTTCAGGGTGACTCAAAAATATTGAAGTCTGAAGGGGTTTTATTTATAATGGTTCTTGGATCATTCTCATCTTGATTCACAAAATTCGATATTTGGGATATATCTAAGTTTATCCTATAAAGATGATCTTTCAATGGTATGGTAAGAGTGAAAAAAGACCTCTCATGAATATAAATATCAAATATCAGTTTTTGGATCAAACATATAATATTGAGATCATGGTTATAAATCAAAACACAGAATATAATGGCATTTTTAGACTGACTTGGATTCACGTTTTTAGAAAATCCAACCACTAAATTTCTGAACCTATGCCCATTACCATTACATTGGCAAAGATACATGATTCATAACCTCATGGACTGACCAGTTTAGTAATCATGGTAAACTAGATACATACATTAGTATGGTATTATAAATGAATACACAAATTACAATATATATTTTTCTCTTGGGGAAAAAAATTGTTCATCTATAATATACTTACATTTCTTTCATAGTACCCTTCATATAATCCTTGTAAAAGGATTACAAATAAGTGTCATCACAAGTTCTTTGTAGGGGTTAAGTATAATGGATTGTATCATGAATAAATAATTAATAATCAATATGGAAAGATAAATTACTGAACACACATTCCACTTAAAGAACTGGATAAAGAAAAATAAATATGAAAGGTAAATAACTAATTGCATAATCCATTAAAATAACTGGACAAGGAATAATCAATATTGTAATGTAAATAACATTAATTCATTCCATAAAATCAATCAACATAAAATCAAATGAATCCATATATTTTTTCATAGTGACAATATCACGGATAATGATATGTTAATTTGAATTAAGTCGATGATTAAATACTAGGTTCCATTTTTCCCAGGCATATGAAACATTTACCATCCAGACCATTCAAAAGAAGATTGAAAACTGAAAGGTAAGAAGCAATTAAGATGAGGCTAGCAAACTAAATCATCCCCTGAGAGTACTGATGCATTGATGGGGTTATATTAAATAGTCCCCAACCCATGTCGTCCCTGTCCAAAGCATTCCACATATATCTAATAATCAATTTAATTGAAAAAATGGTTCTTATCCCATATCCATATTCAGTATAGAATGCATATTTTTTAATATTTTCCCTACAAAATAAATAACAATAAAAGTGAACACTGTATGTAATAATGCAATATAGTTTAGTCAACAATAATATTACGAATAAATAATGTGGATATTTTGGGGAAATTTAACGTTCAATAGTCTTTGTAATGTGAATAACTTAATGAGAAGAAAATTACTACAAAAATGATTCATGGAATTGAATGTCAATATCACCCTTAGTAATAATAAACATTAACCATCAAGAAGAAGAGTAAGGATGGTATCTATATGAAATATACCCATTCTGTTAATATTAATTTTTATTATCATTATTAAATATAACTACTATAAAATGATAATTAAAAACATGTTTGGGGATAATATTGTTTTTAGTTTGAAAATTTTTGTTAATAAACTTTTTTTAGGAAAAAATTATTAAAATACATTCCATTGAAAAATATATTCTTAAAATCATGAAGGTAGTATCAAAGAAGAAATGGTAGGTAATTCCATATAAGATAAACCGAACATTCCTCTTACATAGTAAAAATGTTAGAATAAGGGAATATTTGTAAAGTAATAAGAACATTCCTTTAAAAAAATAAAAAATGAAAAATGGGTGAAAATGTATTCTAATAAATCAAATTAAAATAGAAATGGAAAACATTTTTCAAACAAATTTTTATCATTTTTTTGTAATAAGACAGATTTCAAATAAAATAGATAATTAATATCATATTATATTAAAACATTTTCTAAATAATTGTATGTACCAAAGAGTGATAAAAAGGAATCGCCTCTTAAATAATATCATGACTAACCATTAAAAAATAAAATGAATGGTTTAACTAATTTAGGTTAATATAATTTCCAATAATTTTAATTCAATAAAAAATATATCAATTAAAATGTCATTGTGGAACAACCCTTAAAATGATCATAATGTGGAAGTGAGAATTAAACAGTTAATCGATTATGTGTATCCACTAAAAATCAACATAAAACATGTTTAAATAAAAAACATTTATTAAAAATTCATTATACACATATTCATCAAATATCAATAGCAACGATTAATTAATATAACCTAATGTGATGAAATTAAGTTATGAAATTTATTTATCACATGGAATCATTAAGTTCGTGTCCCTGAATGTGAAATTATTTGAATTTAAAATTAATATAACACGACGAATGAATTATTCATGATATTACATGTACAAAGGTTGTATTTCAACTATATAAAATTTATTTGTTTTATAACATTACAAAAATTCTCAATGAAATGAAATTGAGATGAAATCCCTTACATTACACTTCCTTTTTGTGGAATGCTCATTAACCTCATCTTTAATGGTTTTAGTCATGTTATTTACTAATTACATTACCATATTAATATTTATTCTATCATATATTTTATTTATAAAATTTTATCACTTGTTTATTAATTTTTTTTTATTATTCTGGTTGTTAATGGACTTTTTTTTCAGTGCATTTTAACATGTTTTTTAGTTCCTATTACAGAGATCATGAAATTTTCTTCTAAAAATTTTAAACAATGATTAAAATATCATATATATTAATATGATTTTTATTTATAGTAATCCATATAATTTTGTTATTTAAAATGAAATACACCATTCATGGAGATTGTAGGTCATACATACACATGAATGTTGTTTCATTTTTATTTTTTGTTAAAAGATAGAAAATTAAATGATACGTAGATATATTATAATTTCAGATTCATATTTAAGAAATTTATATCACATAATTTTGTTAAAACTATCATTAATAAGTTCCATGTAAAGAATTAATGAATCTCGTTGATTCGTGAAGCGGTAGTCCATCGTACACATGTAAGAAGTTACTGTATTCCCACAATTTGGAAATCATGAAAGTATGTGTTATATAATATTTAAAAAAGAATAAATATTTCAGAAATATCATAAATATCATATATAAATTTTGTTTCCATCATTATTCCCAAACATGATTTCTAGTAATGGAAAAATTTATGGCATCGGTTCGTAAGGTTATAGTACACCGTATACACTGATGATGATTACATTACCCATTTGATGAATACATGTAATGTTTTAGGCATTACAGTTTACATAATAAATTCTATTTTTTTAATATATTTATATTATTATATAATAATTATATAAAATTAATTCTTGTAGGTCGATAGGTAAATAAAACTGAAACACCTTTAGTAAAACACTACCTCTTCATCATCTATCATATTTAGGTATGAACTAATGCCTACAAATAATGGATTTATTTCAAATATAAGGAATATATTAAGAGTGAGAGATTTTGGGGGGATATTTTTGTAGGTCTATGTCGATCTGAAGTTGTTCTAGTTGTGTAAATAGTGGGGGATATGGGGTGTCCTTTTATAAGTCAGAGAGAGGGCATGCATAGCCTTTTCTAAAAGAAGTTACATGTACCCACCTTTTTACCTAAAATAGATTAAATAATGAATCAGAATTTATAATTTATGGGTTAGGATTAAAATCTATCCATTAAATGGGGTTTTTACAAGGTTTTGGTCATTTATAATCCTTATATTCTTCGTTAAACTCTTTAGTAAACTCATTTTTATATTATTAACTATAGTTTATTTTAACTATATTCACTATTAACATTTGGTAAATAATTAGTTTTTCATTAATTGAATTCACAATTTATAATTTTTATAAATATGGAATCCAATTTTTTTAAATTAAATCCACTTATGTGGAAAAATTAAATTTAAAATTAATTCAGTGGATGGGATGTGCATCTAGGTTTTTAAAGTTGAAATATTTAGAAGTTCAAAAGGATATAATATTTTAATTCAATATAAAAATAAATAAAATGAATTGAATTGAATAAATATATTTATAAATTATCTGTGTTTGATTTATAAAATTTTATTTTATAATATAATATTTTAAATTATTATGATGAAATGTCGGTTTTCAAATAAAATTCTGAATTTTCCACTATTCATCAAAAAATAAATCTTCTCAGAAAATTACAAATAATTCAACCTAATACAATTTTGAAACTACACATCCAAAAAATGATGTTTTTATCATATAAAATTTCCAAAACCTTCAAAATTAATTATTAAAATAAGTGAACTTTCAATAGTTTTCCAAACATCCTTTTAAAAATGGGGTTTTTTGTGTAAAATTGAATTTGATCTTATATGATTCGAATAAAATAGTTTGGATAAATGCTAAAACATTTTATAAATATAATTAGGATAATAACATAATATTATTTAATTTATTCTCTTAACATAAAATTACATTAGTGCATAAAAATATTTTTTTATATAAAAATTCCCTTTATATTCAATTGGTTTTTTATTCATTTTAAATTACTTTTATTCTAATAAAGTCAGTCATATATTTTCATAAGATAATTACACCTATTAATATCTTCCAATTTAATTCCTAGGATATATTTTTTATTTGAAATAATAATATAAATTTAATTCATTAAATGTTTGTGTTTTGTGTAACAAAAGTCAAAAAATACTATCATTATTTCTTGTAATGCATGTTAACTCAATATTTTATGCATTGGTAAATAAATTATATATTGAATTTATTTTTGATAGAAAATATATAATAATGTTTTGTGGTGTTATAATTTTTTATATGCTTTCTGTTTTGTGTGATACTCATTATTGAATATTTTTTTCTTTTAGAATATTGCAGTCTTACATTCCCTCACAACATTAACTGAGTTGTGTCCCCAAAATTTATACATTTCTCAATAATAAAAAAATTTATATTCTAAAATTTCATGTTCAAATACCACATATAAAAAATGTTCTAATATAATATTCCCTGAATGAGTGAATAATTGAAGTACAAAAGTCCTATGGAATAACATATCACTTGGTTTCATTGAAGAATATCATTATAAGAAACTAATGATATGGACTTAGAGGGAAAGTGTAAATAATCACATAATGTGATTGAGGTCATACATTGAAAAAAATAAAATACAAATGGTATTTTGAAGGCCTCAAATCCGTAAATATAATAAGTGTGATAAGGTCATTGATATCATAAAAAATGGTATTAAGATAGAATTTTATTTCAAGATCCTTGTTCTAATGTAGAGAAATCATTTTAAAATCTATGAATATAATAATATAAAAAAAAATTCATTGTTTTCTTATGATTCAATTTTTTACACTAGGAAATGGGTTTATTTTTTTGAATTACTAAGATTTAATTTTAATAGATAGTATGATACATAAAAGAGTGAAAAGTATTTTTTTTCTGATTACACATATTTTTAAAAATCATTATAATTAATAAATTAATCATCAAACCTAAGAAGTACTATTAAAATTTCATCCTTAGTATTTATTGATTACATTTTATATATAAAGATAATAACACACAATTGAAGGCATAACATTGGCCCGTTGTATTTATGAATCCTTTATCATCCTTCAGTCATTGGTTTAACCCCCATTGCCTTTCCGGATGTGATGAATTGTCACCCTACACGTGGGATTTCCTTTTTAAATTGAAATACTATAATTCATATAAATATACAATAAATATGATTAAAATATTTTAAATTATGATAGTAATTCAATAAAATTCTTACTATCTTTTTCAATACTACTCATTTTTATTCCATGATCAGTAATTATTTTTTTTGACTATAATGATCATATAAACACTAATGGTTATCAAAATCTTAACACTCATTCTTATAAAACATAAATTCATTATTGATAAAATAAATTTTCAATGAAAACCTGTACTAAACTAATGTGTTGTATTTCCATAAATTTCCTCCAAAATATTTTTAATATTTGTTTCCAATCATTACATAAAACATAAAAATGTTGATTAGGCCATTTATCTAGTATTCAGTATTAAAAACATTATCCCATGGAGGTATCCATATCTATTATGTTAATTAATACTAAATTGATTCTATAACATAATTGAATCTTAATATGTTTTATGATTCTTGTAAGTAAATTAAAATTTGTAATGAACTTCAAGAGTTTTTTTTCATGAAAGTCAACTCATAATAATTTCATCCATCTTATTTCCACTTAGGTTCTTCCATGGTTTAGAGGTTGTCATTTTTAAGAGTCAATTGACTCAGTTAATGGATAGGTTCCCTGCATGTAGTAAGAAAATTTAAATCAATACGTAGGTTGATATTTATTTCCTTCCATCATACTTTTCATTTTTCAATTGAAATTATCTCTATTGTGGATTTCATTTCCACACATAAGGGATTCCATTGTCCTGTTATTATAATTTTTGGGGTGTCTTATTCATCATTTAATGCATGGTGGAATTTGATCCTTCATTTCTCCATGGTCCCCACATCTTGAGATATATAAAAAACCATGATTATCATTTGTGGGGAGTCTATGCGTTTTTTAAGTTATAAGTTGTAAATAATATTTTGGGAAAACCAATTAGTCATAAACCAGATACTGTTCGCTCTAATATTCATCTCATTTTCTACCACATTATAACTTCATTATCCTCCTTGTTCAATGTTAACCCGATTCCTTCTTGATCTATCCATTGAAAACCTAGAATGTATAATTTAATAAAAAATTAATATAGTATGAAACTAATATAATCATTTATATGATGACAACCTATTTTCAGTCTAAGACACTATACGCTAAACCTAGGTTATTTATTATCATTATCCATTGAACTCATTCATAATGGATTATAAGTAAATTGTGTGTTAACTCAGTTATGTCCCATGGGAGAGTCACCCAGGTGCATAGTATGATCTAATTTTGTGTATGAGGTTACACATGAGTCAAGACTGAAATTCCTATTTCAAAGTTATTACCCCCAGGTACATTTGTACTAGAACTATAGCCTCTTGAATTATCCAAATAAGAGTGTATTTCTGGGAATTACCACACAATAATTGTCTTACTAAAACATTAGCATGATCATCTATACTTATATGTAAATTCTATCATATGATTATGTTCTATAATCTGTGTTTTCCTAAATCACGTTCCCTTGTTTTTAACAAAAATTGAACTAATAAAAATAGTAGTGACCCCTAACTAGAAGCCCAGAAATGATGCCTACTACCATTATATTGGCTCAAATATAAGAAAAAAATCATAATGTACCGATATGTTTTTAAGACTTGTTAAACTAGATACATAAATATTTCTCATATTAAAAATATATACTCAAATTAAAATATTTTTTTCCTTTTGTGTATAACATTATTACATCTGATATGTTCATGAATATGTTTCTCAGTACACTTCATGGAATCATGTGGAATGGAAACAAAATAATGGTGAGCTCAAATTCATGGTAAGGGTTAAGTACAATGGAATCTATCATTAATCAATAATGAACAATCAATATTGAAAAGTTAATTACTGAACAAAAAATGAATTTAAATATATATATAAGGAATAATAAATGCGGAAAGGGAAATAACTGATCAATAATTCCATTTTAATAGATCGGTAAATCATAATCAAATTTCCAAGGTAAAAAATGAATAACCATATCATTAAATCTATGAACTCGCAATGAAATTGATGAATTAATTATTTTCAAAGTATAAATATCATGGATAATAATAACAAAATATGAATGAAAAACGTGATTAAATATTAGATGTCATGTTTCCTTGGTGCACACAACATTTCCAATCATGACCTTTCACAAGATGGTTTAAAACTGATTGTATGAAACCAATTTAGAAGAGGCTATCCAAATCATTTATCCCACGAGACTAATGACGCATCAAGGGGAATAATTTAAATGGTCCCCAACCCATGTCATACCAGTCCATATAATTCCTCATTTATCTAATAATCTTATAATTTTATAATCAATATACCTTATCAAATATATTTTTGAGTAAAGAATATAGATTTATAAATATTTTCAGAGATAATTAAATAAATTTTAATTTAAATAATTGTACGTAAAAATGGTACATGTTTTTGGAAATAATCATATATATGATAAACAATGTAGTTATTTATGGTAAATATAATGTTAAATTATTACAGATATGTTAATAACTCAAGATGAATTTAATGAATACAGAAATTATTCAACGGAGTGAATTTCAGTCATACACTTTTTCCAAATATTCATAATCTATGCAGATAAAGAATAACGATGGTATCAATATGATGTATAACCATTGGATTATGTATATTTGTTGTTTTCATTGATGGAAAGAAATATGATAAAAACATATTTATAAAAATAACTGAGGAACATATCATTTTTAATTTGAAAAAAGTTTTGAAAATAATTTTCAATGAAAATAAATTTTTGAAATATTTTCTGAAAAAAAATATTCATAAAATATAAAAGTATGTTTCAATGAAAAGATGACGAATAATTTTGTAAAATGGAAAATTACTTTCCAATTACATTTTATAATGTTTATAACTGTTCCTTGTTTAAAAATTGAAATGATGATTTATACAAATTGTTTATAAAAAAATAACAAATTGGTAAAACATTATTTTAGTAAATAATTATAACATGGATAATGAAATTTTTTTGATTTTTTTGGAAAAATGGTTCTATAAGAAGTCATAATTCTGAAAAAAAAGAGAAATGAGGTTAGATTTTATTAAAACATTTTCTTAGTAATTTTAATTGGCGAATATTACATAAATGGAACTTTAACTAGATAAATATCATGAATTACCAATGTAAAATAATATTATATTTTTTATTAAATAATGATAATATATTTACCTTTATTGTAAATTCACGAATAAATAATATAAGTAATAAAGAGATTATGAAACAAACCTTAAATAGTAATAATTTTTAACTATGGATTTATCAAATAGTTTATTATTTTTATCAACTATAAATATACATAAATATATTGGGGGTAAAAATATATATTCAAAAGTCATTTCACACATAGTCATAGAATATCAACAATAATGAATAACTCATATAAATAAATAAAAAGTAATTGAGTATTGGGAGTTATTTATCACTTGGTATAATTAAGATCAAATACACAAGGATAAAATAACTCAAATTGAAACTTAATATATCATGAATAATGAATTATTAATGATATTTCTTTTCAAGGGGAAGTATATAAACCATATAAAATATCATAGGTTCATGATGAAATATTAGAAAGAAATCCCTTACCTTAACATTCCTTAAGATGAACACATGTTTAACCCATATGTAATGGTTTTATAAATATTATATTATTTTAAGATAAACATATTAATAATTATTATATCATCTAAAATCTTGTAATAACATTTTATCTATCATTTGATAATTATTTTCATTGTTTTGGGTGTTAATTGCATTGTTTTTCAGGTATGTATTGACTTTTTATTCATTGTTCCTATTAAGTTGATCATAATGTCATCATATCCATAATTTAAAACATTTTATAAATTTCATATATATTCATTATATATGTTTTTTTTCAATTAAAAAATTACTGATATGTAATTAAATACACCATTAATGGAGAAGGTTGGCCTTGTGTACACATGAACATTATTTCGATTTTCTTATCATTTTGAATTAATAAAAAGTAAATAAATTTTTATATATTATAATTTATGTATAATAATTATGTTATATATGTCACATATTTTTATTACATAAATCCATAATACATTCCATGTAATTCATAAATGAATCAGATTGCCTCGTGAGGTGGTAGTTTTTCTTACACACGGGAAACATTATTGTATTCCAAAAAAAGAATGAAGGTGTGAATTTTATAATAACTAAAGAAGATTAATGACTTCATAAATATAATATATATAATTTAAAAATAATATATACATCATTATTCCCAACCATGATGAGTGGTAATGAAAAAAAACATCATTAGTTCGTGAGGCGGTAGTCTGGCGTACAGACGAAGAATGTTTTTGTATCCCATTTGGTCGAATTTTGTGAAGTTGTTTGTAGTAATGTTAAAATTACCAAAACTTAATATATCTATAATAATCATTTTATTATATAATAATTATATGATATGAATTCAAGGTTTTGGAGATGTATATAAAATTAAAATGCTTTTATAAATACAATACCTCTTCATTAGACATCCTCTTTAGGATTGCAATAATTCCATCCTATGTAGGATTCACGCCCTAGATAAGGAATATAGGGCAGGGTTAGTGACTTAAGGGAGTTATTTTGGTAGTTTTTGGATTAGCCAAAGTTTTTTTAAAGGTGTAAAAACCAGAGAAGAGGGGGTTACCTTTTATAAGTGGTGGAGAGGACACACATGGAAATTTTGAAAAGTAGGTAGGTGTACCCACAGTTTTACCAAACAATAGTCATCAATAATGCACCCAAATATATAAATTAAGGTTTAAGGTCACAATATCAATATAAAAGGTCTTTTTTTACAATTTTAGTTCATTTTTATTCCATATAGTCTATTTTCAATAATTAAGTATACTCATTTTTACCTAAATTACTATAGTTAATTCTAAATGTTTTCCCTAAATAATTTAGTATAAAATTATGTTGAAATTATTAGAACTTATAATTTATAATTATTCTAAATATGGAAACAATTTTATGATATTCAATTCTCATAACTGGAATAAAATAATTTAATATTTATCATGTAGCCGGGAAGAGAAAATGATTTTTTATGTAAAAATGTTCAAAATTGTACTATGATTCTAAATATAAAGTCAATATAAAATTTCTTAAATTACCTAAATTGGGTTAATAGATTTCAAATTGATCAAATTTTATTGCAAAATAAATTTATAAGATAATTTTACAATATCAATTATTTATATAAAAAAGTCAATTTTCAATTAAAAATAATTCTTTTTCACTATTCATTACAAAAATGAAAATTTCCAAAAAAATAAAAAAAGCTCACCATAAGCTAGTTTTTATATAATTAGTTCAAAAATTAATTTTATTCGGACAAAAAAAAATTTAAAAAAAACTTTACATTAAGAAAACAACATAGAATTGCGGCAATACACCATTTAGAAAAAAAATCTTTTATGTAAGAAATATATTTTCTTCTTGTCTTATTCAAATCAAATATATTGGTCGGATTTCATGAAATTTTAGAAATTTCTTTTATACCATCCAATAATAGTATTTAATTTAATTTTCTAAGATAAAATTCCATTGGTTCCTAAAAATAATCTTTTATAAAAACATTTTCTTTGTATTCAAGTGATTTTTTGTTTCATTTTTAATTTACTAGTAACTAGTGAATTCAACTATGTCCACTCATAAGTTAATTAGACCTATTGATAGACACAAATTTAACTACTATGACATAATTCAAAATTTAGAGAATAATATTAATAGTATTTGGAATGAATCATTCTGGCGTGTAACACAACCCATTGGATCATATCATTATTGTGTGCAATAAAAGGTAAACTCAGTTTTGTGTAAATTTAAATCTACAAAATAGATGGAATTTATTTAATATATAAAATATATAATAAAGTTTTTGATTTTCATATTATATTATCTTCTTTCTATTTAATGTCATAAACATTATTTAATTAAATGTTAATCTTTTTGAGTTTTGTTGTGTTACAAATTCCATTTGACGGTACCATCCTCATTTCATCAATGTTTTAAATACCCCATCGATGGGATGTTCATCATAATACATGGTTATAATGATAACATTGAGTCCATTAAAGAAATATATATTGAGGATTTTTCGTATAAAATGGGTGGAAAACACCCAATGCTGGATTACTATATACTAGTTATAGACCCCAATGGCTTTGGGATGTCCATGAAAATTCATAGAGTATGCTTGATATAAATTACATGACATTATTAAATCTGATTGAGGTTGTATACTTAATCCCATTTTCCCAGGATCAATTTCTCCCTACAAAAAACATCAATGAAACATATTATATTTGGCATCTCTCTATAACTACCTTGAAAATAGGGGATGGAAATGTAACTTCCCATGACCTCTATCATCTTGAGATTGTTAGAGATTCCCCTAAGTTATCTTTTATGTAAAAAAACACCTCCATATATTCAGATGTGGAATAATAATAGGATAAACATAGTTACACCCCTCCCACATTTGAGTAAGGCATATCTATTATTATTTATAAGATAATGAAGAAAAATATCAGAACAGAAGAAGACTGAAAAAATCCACTGATTAGTGCCACCATGATTGTGGAGGTGAAAGTGATATACATTGCATTTATAAAGTAGAATCAATATGTGTTATCGTGGAATTATATATAAATTCATGAGTTAAATCTAGATATGGTGACACACCTTATAGGATTACCCAATGATCATCGATGATTCAAGCATGTAGACAGGAGACATAACCCCTCTCATGATACTATTGAAGAATCTAATATTGAAAATTTGTTTAAAGATAACATTTCTAGGATGTGAAATACCCAATATATCTCACCAAAAACTTCCCAAACAGGAACATTAATGTGGAGATATGGTTTTATATCAATTTTATAGAACTCCATCGGCACTACAAGAAATAAGACTACCCATTTTTTATCACATGAATCTTGCTCGATGCACCAATTGGATTCCACGACCTTCCATTCATTGATGTCAACATAGGGTGTAATTAGATAAAGATGACCCCTATGTATGAGGATTCCACACTCATCAGTTCACCTCAAGGGATCTTCTGTTATTAGTTCACACCCATTGAATTAAATAATATTGGCACTACTTATCAACATTCCATGCCTCATCAATTTAATCCTTTAATTGGATTAATATAATAATGTTATGTTGATGAATTGGTAGTAAAATCAGATAGTGGTGCGACCATTCATGGATCTTCCAAAGGACTTCTATTTGCTTCATTATTACAATTTTAAAATGAATACACTAAAACAAACATTCACCGTAATGTTAAAGAATTTCCATAGATTTCTAGAATCCACATTAGCGTTGATGTCGACCGTGAAATGATCACAGAAATCCAAGAAATGTCACCCCCACCCCTATGTAACTCAAATAACATGGGGGGATCCATGTTTACCCCACCTAAATTTGGTGTTTCACTACCACACTGGTCGAAAACTTCTCCCCATTCACAATTATAATGAATAAATGATACACCTATAAATGGAATGAGGGCATACAAGAATCCTTTGAGTGTATCATGTAGTTCCTTCTATAGTCATCGTTCATCGCAACCATTGGATGGAAATAATCACATAAAATATGTGTCCTTTATGTATTGATCACTTGATTCACATGTCCAACAAAAAAAATTATGCGAGGAATGAATATAATCTCTACTACCTCTTCCAAATGATTATTGGTACATAGACATGGTAATAAGATATCAAGATGACTTGTCTCTCGCTCATCTTTATCATGAAAAATGTTGTGGCATTACTAGAAGAATACTGAAGTCCACTAGTTCCCTTTTATTTACCTACTCAAGTACATTATAGGACAATACATATTGACTAGGAACATATCCTGATGGGAGATTATTATTAGTCCTTAAAAAATTCATCTTATATAATGAAATGTAATAATAGGTGAGACTTTGGCTGATCTCCTCACGAAACATCCCTACCCATAAAGTATACCCTTAGATACCAAACATCCAAATGTTCTGGATATCTAATCCAAATACAATCATGGACAATGGGATATGTATTATTATTTCACCTCAATAATACCTATCAACAAGAGACTAGAATAACTAAACATCACTCTGGTTAGAATAGTGATTGTTTTTTCTTTTTTAGGTAAACAAATTCTTCCTTACTCTTTCCCACTATCGGAAGGCTACATGAATAACAAGGTCGGATACCAATCCACCATCACTATATTTGATATATCCCTACAACTACAAATGGATTATCTAATTATCAATTTGGAATTACAGTTTTTGATAATGAATATCAACGTTGAATATTCCATCAAGAATAAATAATTGATCCCTACCTACACATCTCAAAGGACTGATGAAATTGTTTTCTATTGAATCATCATTGAATCATGTCCCTCGATCATAGAATGATTATAAGGACACATTGGATAATGCATCTGTAGTTCTCGCAGGCCCTTCTCTAGATGAGTATCTATTTCACATCATGCACTGGAGGATTATGTTATCGGTCACCATATGTGACATATAAGAGATAAATCAGATTAACAATTCCACAAAGCATGATGAACAGAAATTTATCCCTAGATGGATAGATCAAATAACTGTTCATCATTGTAATGGTAAAATTCTAACAAACTGATCTAGTTGTGTACTAATTCTGTTACGAGAAGTGAACATCAACCTCTTGGATGGTTCGAATGAGAAAAAAATAATATAAAAGAAAAGATTAAATGGAATTCACATCAAATATATAGAAGAAAGAGATATTTCCTATGTAATGGGAGAAGTCCATGTTGTCTTGTGTGCTCATCATCCATCTTGGACCAAACAATCCTATAAAATTTGGAGGCTTGGTTGATCCTAGGAAACCATGATATGGGACTTTATAGTATTAACTAGAAAATTTTATCTATATATTCCTAAAAAATCCTTCATCAACCCCCGTAATTTCTACATATAGATGAACAGTCATAGTTTTTTACATATGGGGAATGGATGATGTGGTGCCATATCCCCCCATCCAAATCCCTGATATTTAAGTTTATCATTAGTGGTACTGGTTTATTTCTTAAATGGGTTGTGGAAACACCAATCAAGGAAGCCGAGATAATGAATATAATCAATGTTTCCAAGTCCAATATTGTCATGAGGATTGGATTCCATCATACAATTTTAACAAGTTATGAAACCAAATTTTTCTCTACCGAGTTGAAAAAGTTGTACCAGGAGTACAACATTGAGTCTAACCACTCATCCTGCTATCATAAAGTACAATATGGACTAGTTGAGGCTTTGATTAGACACTATAAAATACACTCTAGAAGTTGATGAATAAAGAGAAGAAGTACATTAAGGAAATTATCCTCCTGGATTTATGTTTCGACTGTACCACCACTCACACTACTATAGAAGAAACATTTTATTCATTCGTGTATCAAACCAAAGTGGTGTCTATATAGAATACCATTTTCCACCACTTCAAATATCCATATGTAAAAAACTAGGAGAATGTGATTAATCGAAAAAGAGGGTGGGTGAATTTAATCAGCTCATTGAGAAATGGCTTTATTCATTGGACAACCTTAAAGTCCAACATAATCAGATCTCATGGAACCTTAATTAAAAGATTTATGTCTACATGTTCCTTCAAGGATACCTTTTATTATCTCTTAGAACCCCAATGATTACCAAAAGTAATCTTCCTAGGATGGAACCCTAATTGTAAGGGCCATATATATTACATGTGTTCTATAATAATGGATTGTAATCAATGTGCACAATGAATGGGACATATGTGACCCACCCCCCCCCACCACCACCACCACACACACACAAACACACATATGAGTTTTTTCATAAGAAGTACATTTCATACGCATCCATCATGCTCCTGTCATCCTGTTAATATGATGTTAAACTATAACAACTCATCCTAGACACATGATGTTAAACTATATAGAATACGTCCTTCATGAAATACTTTAATCTTCACATAATCTCACCTCCTAATCACATAATGTCAAATTTCAGGGGAGAAATCCCCACCACATGACATTATACTAAATAAGATATATTTTATCACCATTTATTCAACACACATGATCTAGATCTATGAAAAATAGAAATGAAGTGATTCATTCCCCTATATGTGGGTTAGATAAACATAAGGAATCCTTCATCCAAAAACTATGTCTGGTAGATTTTACCCAACACAGGATACATAGCGACATAGAAAACCTAAATCTTGGGTCTAGCCATAATACGAATGTCCAAGTCACAAAACATCAAAATTCATGATAATGTTCATGATATCTCTTTTCACGGTGGATATCCTTCATCCTTACCACATAACATTTTTCTAAACAGATGTTGTCCTTTATCTATGATAATAAACTCAAAAATTTTCAAGAACTACATATATATTTATTATTATTCCAAAGATATATTTAGGGATTCTAAGATCCTATATATTGGTCCATCCACCACATGATATAAAATTATCATTTCATTACCATTAATTCCCACCTTATTGTGAAAGAATCCTTTTCTTTTATTTATTTCTCACACTGAGAACTAATCACGAGCACTTAGGAACTATGGTAATAAATGTCTCATATGATTAAGACATATCAGTTCACATATGGGTTAGCATAGTCCTAGATTAATGTCTTTACAATTCACACCATAATTACATATCGCATGAACGAAAAACTAGATGGTCCATGTCTCTTGCACGATGTGAACCTATCCCAACCATAGGCGTCACCTAAGAGGACCATTATCCAAGGGGTTGGACTAGAACAACACCTACATTCAAGAACCATGTTTTTCTTGATTCTTTAAATTTTTTGATATGCAGTGACACCAATGATTCTAGTATTATGTCTAGCCACAATATTAACTTTTCACATCAGGGGAACCTACATCATTGACACCTGTCATTAAACTACATTGTTTATTATGAAATATGAGTGGAATTATTATTATTATTACAATATATCTAGTGAAACCCGATTCTCAATTTCCAGGTCCAACCAAAATAATTAATCATAATAATTCCCCCTCCCTATGTAAAATTCAAACCTGTATAGGAAGGATTTTTTACGAACTATTTGTGGATTCATTAATCTCATTATATGATACATAGTGACACTAAGATCGTTAGTCCTAGGTTCAATTTCAATATTTAATGGAATCATTACCCCCCACTACATATTTGTTAGAATTGCGCAGAGAGATTATGAATCAAGAACTATCTGTGGATTGATTCTGATCATCCTAAGAAATGTATTTATTCATATATCATTAATCTTATTTTAGGTCACATCATATTAGATACCATAAATTCACCCACAACATCATATAGTTAAAACCTATACTATATGACATATGAGTCCTTTTTTACATATATTAACTGACTGCCCAGTTGTCCCTTGTTTTCTATATCGATCATTACACATGTTATGTAACACCCCAGGACTTTAAAATATTTTAATTTTTTAATAAATTTAAATTTATTGATTTTTTTTATTTCTCTTCAAGACCATGTTAACCATATGTGACTCACAACAATTAGTTGGCTTGCGTTACATGTAAGGCTTAGTATTACAGAATAACAATATATTAATAAAATATTATTATTTAATATGATATATAACCTACCAGTTAAATTAGAGGTTATGAATATAATTAACCACATTTTTTATTTTATGCATTGCATATGATTTTAACATTGATATTATGTGTTTCTCATACATAATATTAGAAAAAGTTAATTTTTTGGATAAAAGATTTTTTTACAAAAAATGTTAAATTTTCACCTTTTCATGGAACATAATATTTTAAATCAAATATTTTTCACTTTTATATATTAAACTTTTAAAAATAATCATCTTATTTTGAATAGGGAAGTCATAATTTAGTTTGGATGATTTTTTTTTGGGTTTTTTTAGATAACTTTTATATTTTGAGGAATAGTGAATCATAGTAAATTTTAATTGAAGACCACATTATTAATTGAAACAATTTATAGTGTTATATTATATATTTGAATGTTTATAAATAATAAATAATTTATATTTTAATAATTTACTATAATGTAGTTCATTGGAATTATTTTCGCATAAAAATGTATATATATATATATATAAACATGACTATATTTTGAGGGTTTTTACTTTTAAAAATCACATTTTCTCATTTTCTCAAAAGTTATTAATTTTTAATTGTTTACTAAATCTTCAGTGCCTCAAATTTTGAAAAATTGATTCCATAATTTGAATTATGAGGTCCAAATAATGTTAATATGTTACTTTTATTTTTTGGACAATATGAATAGTAACTTTTGTATTTTTTACCACAATAAAGGGTAAATCAGGTTATTAATGTTAGAAATAATAATTTGAAATTACCCTGACAACTATAAAAATATTATTAGATGATTAAATTATTAAATTTTTATCTATGTTTCTAAATGGAATCCTTTAACGGACACTTTCCCAATATAATGACATTAATACAATAAAAAATAATGAATGTGAAAATATTCCACACTTTCATTTAATATAGGTATATTAATCATAATGTATTGATAAAAATGAGATAACATTGACTATAGGTAGTATATAGAAATCTATGAGATTTAACATCATCATAAAAATTTATTTATAATTTTTAATGATTAAATAATTACAATTATAGATAACATAATTGTGACGCAGAAATTATTTTATTAATAGAAATATCAAATAATTGATTTTAAAAATATTAAAGGAAATAGATTATTAATTAATTAATGTGATTCACTAATTTTCTATGAGAATTTGAAATTTTAGTAATATATTAAATTTTCATAGGTGTTTTGTTTGGTGTGTCTTTTTTTAAAACAAATGAATGAATAGTGTCAAAATCGACACTGTTAATATTTTATAAAAAATATCATATTAGTAAATTATTAAAAAATCATTAATAAATTTATAAATTTAAAAGTTATAATTATACGGCCTGAAATTTCGTGAAATATAAATTTATGATCAATTCACACTATATATGTAAATATTCATAACCATTTAATATTTAATATGATTTTACCTAAATTAAAATTAAATAGTTTAAATAAGGATAAATCCAAATGATAACATTTAAAAAAGAAAATTGATGAATAAGGTTTATTGGTTTTGTGAATTTTGACCCATCCGCATCTTATCATCCAAATATTCTACTTTGGAGACATTTGGATTTAAATTTAAATTTATAATAATTTATTAGTTTTTTCTTTCAAATGGTGCCCCTCCCCTCGCATATAATATGGAACCTCTCCGTCTCTTTGTTTCACTCATCTAAGGACATTTATTTCAGAAAAAATAGGCCCATTTCACCTCCCAAGATCCCCCACTACATCATAAAAGACATAAATTTGGTATAAATCCATCCTAAGGAGTCCTTTTCTGCAATTCAAAAAGAGTCGCCTAAACAAGCGGTAATTGTTTTATCACCTCTTTTAACTTTATCTTCTTCTTATACTTATTATTTCTAGGTTTCATCCATAATAAAGATATAAATATATTATCATATATATGATGAAATTTTATAACAATTATGTTACAAACATATACCTCCTTTTACCCATCCTATGAATAACAATACCACCATGTGTGTGTACGTACGACATACCGTCTCTACCACATTGTGTATTTTGTTATTCAAATATACTTTATTTGGATAGGTATAATGATCATTATAATGGATTTAAGTAATGAATATAACATGATAATTATTCTTTAAATTTATTCACCATCCAATTCCATACTATTTAATCTTCAATGGAATGATATTATTGCTCGTGTGTACGTACAGTTTATTGTCTTCATGACGTGATGAGACTCTACATCCACTTTCACCATACATGAATGATTATAAAAAATTTATATTATATATATGTATGAAATATATGACATAATAATTCTTTTAGATTAATATATATATATATACATATACTTCCTTCACAAGCTTCAACTCCATATGATTAGAAAATAGATGTAATGTTCCTTTGTACGTACATTATACCATCTCCATTAACGGTGTATTGCATTTATAATATATATATTTATTTATATCATATATATATTTACATTCCAAATATATATTATATATAAATTATTTTATACATTACTTATTTATGTAAATCAAGATCTGAGTAATATGATCAAGAATAACAAATCAAAACATGTTGGATAAGAAATACGATTACTAACCGAAACATTTCTTGAACTTTGAATTATTAATAAAATGGTAACATAAAGTCATAAATGAAACATATATGATATAAAAATATATTTAATATTATGATATATGTTAATAATATGTTTTTAATCATTATACAAGAGTTTGATACACTTACAGTGAGTATCAAACGTAAGGTAAAATAATTTCATATCACATTCAATTTTCAAGAGAAATAAGCCATGTTCACAATCTATTTATTGTGTGTTGTTTATTTACTAATATTTTTATATTTCATACCATGAATAAATTTTATTTATGATATTTAATGATTCAATTGTAGATATCATTCTTCTGATTTAAATGAATAATGTGGTATGTGACTGTTTGATTGTTTGATGAACAGATCCTTTCTCCATTTCAATATTATTGATATTATTCTCATAACTATTTAGGTAGATATAAAAATATTATAATGTAAATTTTTCATCTTTTTTATTATTATTTAAATTATTACTAAATGTTTTTTTTAAAGGTTTTTTGTATGGTTTAATTTCAGAATAACATTTTTATTTGATGTTGTTTATATATATGTATCTTCTTGGACATATTTATCAACCATATCCCTATTTCATAAAAATGTATTACAAAATATTATTAATATATTTTAAATTCATTCTTACAAATGTTTGGATTTTTATAAAATATTTTTAAAGGAATAATTTCATTATTTTCAAAATGAGTTACTTTATGATCTTTTCAAAAAATTAAGGAGAAGTTGTTTTTTAACTAATAAGACATGAATAGTTATTTCTGTCTTAATGAAACCACAAGGTTTTGAAGCTTCTCTTACAAACTTAGAAGGTTATATTCAAAAGATATGTTTTCTTTTATAAATTCATGGATTATATATGGCATTTAATTTAATAGTGATATCCCTCTCAAAGAGTTTTAATTAGAAAACTTTTATCCATTTCAATATCCTTTTATGGATTTAATTCTTTATTAAGGTTGTTTTATTATGATACAATATTCCATATTGTATTCAAGGGTTTATGTTATGTTTTAATGTTGATGTGTTGTTTTTATAACATTCAAGGTTTATTGATAAATTATTAACATTTCATTACTAGTTTTAATATGAATATTTATGTTATGTTTCACCATTTTTATATGAGGAATGCATTGGAACTTGTATTTAATGGGAAGGGATCGTTATAGATCCACATTGCATCAGTAGATCTCATGAGACAAACTATGGTTTCAGAATAGGGCCTTGATTCTATGGTAATGTTATTTTCATAACTCTTGGAAGGTATGGTAATATCTGTGTCATGAGGCTTTAAAAGTATGGTTATGATGTCAGTAATTATGCATTTCCTAATCATGAGATTAGTTACTAAAATTGAATGTGGTTATTAGACTAGTAGAATATCCATGTGAAAATTTAAATGGAATTATTTTGATATTTTTCCCTATATTATGGTTAATATTATGTTTAAAATGCTTTTGTTTCAGTTTTATACCGTTGTTTAAATGTTTATTATTATTTATTATTACCACCACTATAATGTGTATCCTTACTATGCATCTGAGAACACCCATTTCTTATGTTTCATTTTCTATAGGATGGGAAAAAGAATATTTTGATTGAGCTATAAAAATAATATAAGGTATATGATTGTTTTCAATGGGTATAATATTCTATTTTTATCATTTCAATATGTAATGTAAAACTTATGTTTGTATCTATTATATCCATGGATATTAAACTAATCAGTCCTTCGGGATTTGAATTTCTCGTGATCATACCAATTAATTAAACGAATTCACTAACTCTTGGAAACTGTGGTACAGGTGTTACATCCAGTATCATAGGAAGTTTAGTGTAATTAATGGAAACTAGATTTAGAAAAACCATTATTATGGAACATTACCCTAAGATAGAAATTGATGATATGAATAGAATAAAATCATAGAACATTGGTATTGTTGATATTTTGAGGGTATTCCGAGAAAGTAAATCACTATTTGGATAATAGAAGTGGACATTTTTCTAGAATAGACTTACCAACGATTAATAACTCTGACAAAGTGTTTTGGGAATAACATGGGGTGTCCTTGTACATGACAACGGGCCTTATTGTACACTGGGTTTGGCACTCTCGAGAGATATTCTTATGATAATTCAAATTTTGTTTAAAAACTGTTATGGTGGATTTATGATTAATGATATTCCAAAAAAACCCATTATTTTTATTATGTGAATAAATATGTGTAAATCATAAATTTATGTTAATCATTTTTTTTATTTTTGATTATATATTATTATATTATCTAACCTATTTTATGCCATATTTTATAAATGGTGCCCAGTAGAAGGAATGTGAACCTCACCAATGCACATGATCCAAAGTGTAAGATGAATAATAACATTCATGGTCTTTAGTAGAAATTTAAAAGGTATATAGTCTGCCATGTATTCTCATCATATGATGACCTAATATTTTGTCTTACTAAGATAATTAAAAAATTCTCCATGTTTATTGGCAGTGAAAGGAAGCAATAGAAGAAGAGAATGGTGGGGAAAAATATAGATAAAGGGAAGAAGGGAACAAAAGATTTTCCCACATGTGACAATTGTAGAAAGAATCATCCTGGTAAATGCATTAAGGGAATATGAGTTTTTAAAAAGTGTAGAGAAAAAGGACACCGTGTTCATGATTGTAAGGGTAAAAAGACGGTTTCTAATGAATAATGTTTCAAATGAAATGAGATGGGACCCTATGTGAATCAATGTCCAAATCATCAAATGAATATACCCCTGATGATGATATTTGATATTGATCAAGTAATTATACTATCTTAAATGGAGAGGAGTGATTAATATGCATATTCAAGACTTATTTTATTTGAATTATAAATATTTTGGTTAAAATAATTATCGAGTGTATAAGGATAATACTACATTAAAATTTCCTTAAGGATTTGATATTTTATCGTACCATGTAATGTGACACAGTTGGAAGTTCAAATTTTGGGAAAATATGTGGTTGAGGGAAAGGTTACCATAAATATGCTTCTAATACGTATATAAAAAATTAGGAATATAGAGATGATTGATTTGGATAAATTATATTAAATATTATTAAATACCTTCGACCTAATTAATGGTTTGTTTATTCCAGCATCATTGGATATGAAAACATTTTTTATTTAAGGAGTTTATCAAATATTGTATGTCTTACAAGGTTTTATGGTAATTTAGGGTATTACATAGTTTTAAGAGAATATAGGATGAAGGTATTCACAGGCCTGTTATGTGATAAAATTATCTGCATTACATCATTTGACTTTCATTATAAATTTCGGACTGTGATTTTTTACAGATGTGTTTTGAATAAGACTCTAGGTTGGAGTGGAGTTACATGAACACGAGATATCATGATTTGTGGTTAATGTATGATTCATTGGATACTTTGGGATACCCATTTTTGTTTTAGTAAATATTTATAGGATCAAGGAAATACTACTAGGACTTTTAATTTATTAAACCTTATTCAAGAATGAAAAATACATTTTGAATATTTATTTTCACATGTAGGGGATGAAGTTTATATAGAAAGAAACACAACCAATGAATGAGATTAAGCTTCTGACCTAGAAATAAATTTTTTGGGTTCATTCTTGAATAGTAGAATAATTCTTCAACTATATGGAAAGGATTGTGAGGGTAAAATAATAAACTTTTTATTTTTCCAATGAAGCAAATGGTCTCTTATATCATCGCAAATTTATATCTTTGTGATTGTTAACATTCTCTTCATCATGTTCTCTATCACTCTCCATCAAAACAAGATGGTTAGATTTTTATTTTTTCTCCATGTTTGCATACATGTATCCCTGGTATGTTTTATCTTTGGTAGCCTTCATACATCCATTTATTTTAATATAGAAGTATCATTAATCAATATTTTTGACGTGGAATTTCAAAAACGTTGTTCTGAAATGTTAAGCCCCTAGTTTTTTATCCTGAGTTTAAATTTTGAGAACTTCATTTATGGAAAGAATAAAAAATGTAACATCAAAACACATTTACAATATTATAATTTATGAATTAACAGAATTGTATTTCTTTTTTTCTTTTTACTCAACACCATGTTAAGCTTACGTTACTCAAAATAATGAGTTTTCTTACATTGCAGGGAAGACATAGTTTTATAGAACAATAGTATGTTAATAAAATATTTTTTTAATAAGATATATATCATTACAGTTAAATTAGAGGTTATGAGTAGTAATAAGTACATTTTTAATTTTATATATTCTATATATTCTTAACATTTACCTTATCTATTTTTAGGTATAATTTATGAAAAAATTCATTTTATTGGATAAAAAAAGTAGTTTTACTTTAATTTAGAGGAACATTATTGTTAAATCTAATATTTGACACTTTAATATATTCAATTTGACAAAATATACATCCTATTTGGAATATAGAAAATCATAATTTAGTTTGAGTAACTATTTTCTGATAACATTTATTTATTGGTGAATATTGAAAATAATAAATATTAATTGTTAGAAACTTTTTTAATATAAATAATTATAGTGTTCAATTATAAATTTAAATGTTTGCTAAGTAAAATTATATTATTTATTTATCATTTAATATATTTTAGTTCATTGTAAATATCTTTAAATTTAAATTAATTATGAACACATGACAATCTTTTGATGGTTTTTACTTTTGAAAATCATGTTTTCTCATTTTTTCCATGGAGATTAATTTTAAATTAATTAATAAATCTTATTTATATAAAATTTTGCAAAATGAATTCCATATTTGGATTAAATCATTCAAAAATATGTTAATAGGTTACTTTAATGATCAATTTTCACCATATATTTAAATATTTATAACTATTTAATATTTTGGCACATGAACCTCAACTTGGTTGTTGAGGACTTGGAAAATGCATTCATGGGACCTGATATCAAATATGGTTGGAGAAATATTCTCTAGTTATTGTTGTAGTAATGTAGTAGTACTGTAGCTGGCATTATTCGGTGGTGTAGTAGCTGAAACTATTCATTTATCTAGGACTCTAGGCCACCAACTTGGTCCTCAAGTCCTTTAAGGTATTCGAGCCACGCAAGGACTTCAAGTCAGTTGAATCTCAAGGAATTTGGGCCACCTTAAGGACTTTAGTCCATCCCAAGGTCTTCTGGAAACATAAATATGAATATTTACTAGTCAGAATACAAGGGACGAGGCTCCAAATGAGAATTCAGATTAGGAACATTCACAAGAGTAGAGCTAACTGGGATTCGATGAATTATAGGGTATGTAATTTCGATCAGTACCGGGACTATGAAACTTTACATTGGAAAACAATATTTCCCACCCAATGAATGTGAAGTGTTAATATCGTGCCCTATACTGGGGAGGAGCAGTTCCAATTGGCCTTATCATGGTGATTCCATATAAGGCATATAGTCCATGTAATTGCTTCTAATCCTTCGGGACTTATAAGGGTTCCACCACACCCCTAGAATTGTGGATAATCAAAATAATAAAAAAATGAAAGCCTTCAGGCCATTCTGACTGATATTTACAATGTTATTACCAAAAATGAAAATAAAAAGATTAAATAAAGATAAATTAATTTTATAAGGTTTAAAAAAAGGAAACGTATGTCAAAAGATTATTTGTAAGTGGATTTCAAACCATCCTCATATTATCATTGATATATTCAACTATGGAGACATTTTTATTTAAAAACTAATTCATATTAATTTAATATATTTGGTGTTTCCGAAGGTTCCCACCCCTCTCTTATAAAATGATACTTATCCTTATCTTTGATTCACACATAAAAAGAACATTAGTTTAGACAGAACCTGATATTTTTACCTCACAAAATCACTCAATACATCGTAGAGTCCATACATTTGGCATAAATTCATCTTAGTGATACTTTTTATAAAAATTAAAAAGAGACATGCGAAAAAGAAGTAATTGTTTTATCAACTCATTTAGAGTTCTTTGATTTTTATACTTCAAAATTTTCTGTTGATTAGATACTATAGTAATAACTCTAGTATGTTATGCATGGAGATATGTAATTATAGTTTTGGTAAAATCTTATACCTCCTTTTACCCATCCAATAAATAATAATATTACCATGTGTGTGTAAGTATGGCTAACCATTTTCATGTTGGGGTGTAATTTTTAATTCAAAAATAAATTATTTGGATGGGAATTTTGATAAGTATAAAATATTTAAATAATGAATATATAATTATAATTATACCATATAATTAATATACCATCCAATTCCATACCATTTTACCCTCAAGGAAATTATATCATCAGTCTTGTGTATGTGCGGCTTACAGTCTGCACGACACGATGAGATTCATCCCCCACATTAAACATCCAAGAATGATTATAATAATATATATTATCACTATTTATTAAATATATATTATAAAAATTATAATATGATAATATATATATGCACGTGTTTGTGTGTGTGTATTTGTATATATATTTCTTTCCCTTTCTTCCATTCAATATGACAAGAAAACTGAAACAATATTCATGTGTACATATTCCCTACCTTATCCATGAGAAGTGTATTCAATTTCTAATATATAAAAATATTTTTAATATTTATATTCTAAATATATATGACATATAAATCATGTTATACATTCTGGATGTAATTAAATCATGATCTATGCAATATGATCATGAATAACAAGTCAATGAGTGTACAATATGCAAAATTATTATTACCCAAAACATTACTTTAACAAAAAAATGTTAATAAACGAGTAATATAAATTAATAAATGAATCATATATGATATCATAAATATTATTATGATTTTTATATTAGTTAATAATATGTTTAAAAAACTATACCGGAGTTTCAGACTTGTACTGAGAGTATCAATCCTAAGGTAAGGAAATTCCATCTCTCATTTAATATTCATGAGAATTAAGCTAGGTTCAACACCTATTTCTTGAAAGTGGAGTATGTATTTCCCCTATTATATTTCATTTTATTAATACATTTTAATCTTGGTATTTAATGATTCATTTTACTATATCAGGATTCTGATTTAATTGTTCAAAGTGGTATGTGATGCTTTGAATGTTTGATAAACTAATCCTTTATCCATTTCAATATTCTTGATATTATTTTACATTACTATTTATATAGATATAAAATATTTATAATGGATATTTTGTTTATATTTTGTTGATCATTCAATTTATTTCAAAAATTAATCTTTTAATGGTTTTATGAAATGGTTAAATTCGCAATATCATTATTATCTGAGGCTGTTTATATGTAATGATCTTCTGGGAAACATTTATCATCTATTTCCCCATTTGAATAAAATATATTTCAAAATATTATTACTATTCCTTAAAGTCATTTTTACCCATATTAGTATTTTTATAAAACCTTTTTATGGGAATCCTTCCATTATTTTCCAAATGAGGAATATTATGATCTTTTTTACAAATTATGGAACGAAGGTTTTTTAACTTGTACGGGGTGAGCAGTTATTTCAAATATCATGACGCCTAAACATTTTGATGATTCCCATAAAACCTTATATATATATTTATAAAATATAATTGTTACATTTATAAATGCACGAATCTTAAATTATTTTAATGTGAAAAGGGATATCCCTATCAAAGAGTTTAAATTAGACCCCTTTCATCTATGTCAACATCCTTTTCTAGATTAAATACTTAATTCTAGTTGATTTATTATGATTAAATATTCCATATTGTATTGAAGATATTATGATATGATTTAATGTGTATTTTCTATTTTTATACTAGTAATTGTTTATGGATAAAGTATTAACATTTTTTATGTTAGTTTTAATATAAATGTTTATGATATGTTTCCCCATTTTCATATGAGGAATGCACTAGTCTTTGTATGTGACGGACAAGGACCTTTATATAGCCTTGATGAATCCATATGTCTTATGAAAAAAATAGTATCATGGAAAAATTCCTTGACAATATGGTAATGATCTTGACACAAGTCCTTGATGGTTTGGTAATGGTCTTTGAATGATTGATTAACAATATGGTTATAATTTCTGACATTATACATTTCTGCATTATGAGATTTGTTATTGATATTTCATGTTATTACTAGACCAGTAGAATATCTATTTGAATGTTTAAATGGGATTGTTTGTTTTATATTTTCTATATTATGATGAAGATTATGTTTACAAGGCTTATGTTTCAGCTTTATACTTTTCCTTAAAATTTTATTCTTATTTACGATATCCTTCTCAATAATGATTATCCTTACTGAGCATCGGATATCACCTCTTTCTTATGTTTCATTTTCCCCATGATATGAAGTAATATATTATGATTGACCTATAGGGATAGTCTAAGGTATACACGTGTTTTTAATGTGGATAATATGTTGTTTTTTCATTTCCATATGTAATGTACAACTTATGTTTGTATGTAATATCTCGAATACAACTAAACTGATCAGTACTTATGGATTTTATTTTATTGAGATCATGAAAATGTATTAAACTAATGCACCGACTCTAGGAATGTAGGGTCAGGTACTAACATGTTATCTTTGGTAACGTAGAAGACCAATCTAATAAGTGCAATAAAGACACAATTGATATTATAACCAACATCCTAACTAGATGATGTTAAATAACATGTAAAATATTCTTACAAAAATACATTAAATTGTTAGTTAAACACCCTTGTAAGATGATTTTTAAAAAACCTAATAGATACATCCTCACTATATGATATTTTAATTTGCAGACCATTACCCATTTTCAATATTTATCAATGTACCATGACAGATTAACATTGATCATCCAATGAATGGGGTGTATCCGTCATTATATTGATAACAATAACCTAAAAATTATCCTTCAGGTCATGAATAATTTGGGTTTCTTAAAATCCTTCAAGGCCCTTATAAAATAATTTTGGTCTCCCTATTTTACCATTCTACCGATACTATATGGATTTGACATACCATCCATGGCCAAATTCACCCCGTAAGAAGGGATTTCTGATCCTTTTGGGTCTGACATCACCATGGAAGAACATAGCACCTTAGACTGTTCCGACCCATCTTCTTCAAAATATTTCCATATCATACATCATAACACAATAACCTTGGCACATTATTTGAAAAATTATCATCAACCACTAAGAAGGATATTGGATTACTTATGAACCTGACTATAATAATCATATTTCTAGGTAACAATACCCTCAAACTAGAACCACATGCGTTGTGACCATAAACTATATGCACTTTGGTAAATGCTATACAACCTTAAAATTTTGCATTAATGAAACACAACCATAGAAACTAAAGTGAAAGTTAAGGAGTCATAAAAATTTTCATGTTTAAAACCAACAATGTGAATCTTTAGAAAAATTCACCTCCCCTCTCGCTAAACTCTTCATCTTCTATGATCATGATAAAATTTGATCATAAAAAATAAGGTGTAATTCTCATGGGGTCCACTTTATAGCCCTAGAAAAAGACGATCCATGTTCTTTGGATCCGCTAGTCTAAGAAAACGTTTAAGTAATAGTTTGTAACATCTCATCATAATGATAATATGTTACTAGGTAGCAACACACCTTTTAGTGTGCTTAAAACCTTCTTGAATATAATGTGTTCCACAAATAACACATCCTAATTTGAACCCCTCTGGTCAACACAACCTTCCATCGAACTTGGACGAGGATACCCAAATTCAAGATACCCTTTTTTTATATTCATGTAAGCCTATGGCTCTTGAATATGAGACTATAGTCATAAAAATTGTGTCATAACACACAAAAAGATATTTCTAATCCTTGTGATACTTGATGTCATTATAAAGGAAATCAACACCTTCGATTGTTTTGGGTCATCACTGGTATAATTTTACCATATCACTATTCATGACCACGGATATTTTGACAATGATTTATAGTCCTCATTAAAAAATACTTCAATTGGATGTGACAACCTCAATGTTATGTCACATTGTTTTATATCTATTGTTAATGAAAAAATTAAATACTCCATTGTTGAACCTTTATATTGCCTACACCACATGACATGAAACTACCTGGTATAGGTCTTCAGACTCACCATAAAAAACTATACAACTCTAGGGATTGATAACCCTTCATAGATAATGTTATATCTATATCCAACATCGTCACTAAGACACATGAGTCATTGAAAATATATCACATCCCTTGAAAGGAGAGGGGATCATATTTGTGAGAACATAAATATAATCTATATGGGATTATGAATAAGGGAATATAACTACAAACTAATTAAATCTCTTTTTTATCGGAAAGCAACGTGGATCCCTATGATACCCTGTAACACCATTACAAAACTCCACACCTTAAGCTATTTTGGGTCATCATTGTTTTATCTTCACATTTCATATTCCCGAATTCAATATTTTTTTATGTATTACACCACCCATATTCCAACAATCATGTTTGACCTACATTACCTATTATTTTACCTTCATCTAATAATACCCCATAAATATTTAACATCCATAATATGAGAGTGTGGACACCTTTGTTTGACCATGATATCAACATATAATGACCTTGACCTACCATCTTTAGAAATCTCATCCTTACCAGAGGGGAACTAATAACATTGTGATCCTTAGTAAAAAAGGATAAAACTCAATACTTTATGGTGTTTTGTTTTATCCGTAAAATGTTCTCCACATTATATATTCATGAAACAATTCCTAATATCAAAAAAATAAACATCTCAATTATTGATGTCATTACCATATTATGTTATTATAAATAGATGAAATACTTACTAAAAGGCATTAAATTGTATAGAGAATGATAATTAAAGAATTTTATATTACTGAAAATTGACGGTCTGAGATAATGGTCCCTAAACTATAATAATAAATGGTCTGAGATAAAATACATCAAACTACATCTATATATAGTATGGTATTGAATACCGTAAAGTACATCACAACAACAGTCTAGTTTTTAAGACCAAAAGAAATGAACTTCTAGATAGTATGAAAACATGATAAGGAAACCCTAGGAATATTTCAAGGATCATCTATCTATACAGGTTCATTGTGTTTTCCATGAAATATTGAGAACTTATAAATTGAAATGGGTCAATTATTGTCTGGTCAAAAACTCTTACGATAGGAGCTTAAGAAACATTAATGTGCTCTGATGCTATGTCTTCCCCTATATGAATAATATGAATGAAATTCGGAAATAAAAGTAACGAGATAAAAAATCACATTGGGGCCATCATATGGCTTTGAAATAATTAATTTATTCTCTCTATGTACATTTATTTCATCTAAATATATATAAATTTCTCCCATGACATATGTTTTACCCAAATCGTCCTTTTTAAGCAAGGTAATATCAAGATAATTAGAGAAGATAAATCAATAATGAATCTCATGTTAGTGGGAATTACTTAAAATTTGTCTAGAAAAATATGTTATGGTTTTAAAATTGAAATCCAAGCATTCAAATTTACTTGATGTTGTTAGAATGAAGGGTATTGTTGACGATTCATGAAACATCAAGTTAATGAAGTTTCATTCAAAAAATCAATTAAGGAAATTTGATCAATAAAATATAAAGATAAATTATTTCATTAAATGACATTATTTGAAGAAGAGGGGGTTTAAATCTTCACATTATGAAGTCCATATGATGATTACATCAATGAAATGTTAATGAAAATAATATAGTAATATTTGATCAGATATATTTTCCATATCGGCCAGAGCCTGTTGAGAAGGATCGATTGAGCACTGGAGCACTAGCCACCACTAATATTATATTATTTCAAGACAATGAAGAGATTAAATAAGATAAGTCACATCCTAAAATCTTATCTAGGTAGTTTTCAATGAGGATGATTGTGGAGGAAGATCAATATTTGAGTGGGATATGATCTTATCATGCCGCAATATGTTGTCAAATCATATATTTCGGTGCCCATCTCAGATAATGTTTGATGAATTTGTTCAAATGCCTCAAAATATTCCCTAATTAGTTTTTCCATGGGATTATAATCATTAAAATAACATTGGCCTACTCTGCTAGTAGAAAACAATTTGTGGCTAAGGAGAATTTGGTAGAGGATTTCATATAATGGATGGAGGTCAAAGCCACACATCCCAAAAGTGCGAAAGAGATTATGAATACATTTTTATTTATCATATACTTATTATAGGGGAGTATTAGGGATCAATGTAGGAATACTCATCCAAATAATCCTACACCATTTTTCTCTTTTATAGCTTCTATAATAGATACATCACATGTGGGAATATTTAATAAAGTTGATGAAGATGAAAGAAAGTTTCATTTTCACTTCTCTCAAATGATTCAACTTCAATTTCTCATATCGAAGGTCTAGAAAACTCAATAAACACTTCCACACAAATGGGATGGAAATCACTTGGTTCGGTATGACTCTGTGACTGCTCACCAGAGTCTTGGAACAGCTCCATTATTACTACAGACAAAGCTGTAACCAAAGCACATGGTTTTTACACTGTTGGAATTATCATATGAAGAGCACCACTCGAGTGGGATTATATCCAATCCAATTCATAATCATAATATATGATGATAGGGTCACCGATATGATGAAATATAGTCTCAGTATTTCTTTTCTCCCATGCCAATATAAGCTAAAATTGATGGATAATACCTGGACACCATTCTTCCCACACACCGACTGACAGGATAATAGAAACCCATTGCATACAAAAAATGGTAGGAAACCTATTAAGGGTAATTTTTATTAAAAATAATCATCTCAACCAAATAGGTCTTGAGAGTCCCATCTGGGTGAAATATTTTTTATAAACATTCATCAAATGATCCACCTCCATTATTGACAATTCCCCTAGTTGACATGGGAAATTGAATAATGATGAAATGATTCAATGAGATAAGCTTGTAAAAGACCTCACTAGAGCCTAACTAATTTGTATCAACTAAAGAAATGATCAATATCATTTTGAGGAATGAGTAAATAGGGATCTAAATAGTGTTATGATATCTATAGCAGTATAACTGTTCCCATATCCCACTAAATAACAACATTAAAATATTGAAAATACCATAGGGGATGTTACCTTATTTAATGTGGAAAAAGAGATAGTAAAGGCTCAAAAGAGTTGGAAATACTATATTAAGAGGCTATCCCTATGCAAATTGATCTTCCATAATTATTGTGCTAACTTATAATAATGAGAAGGAACACCAAGCCAGTAAATATAACAAATTCAAGAACATGGGAAAGAAACTAGTTGGAGAAATGCTTATGAAAACCTCTAGGACCATCCAGTTTTCCCATGTGTTATATTCTCTAGAATACATGATTTCCCAATATGATCTATCACTATAATTGACCTTCTAATAAGGGAAATAGGGATGCTGAATTGCAGTTAGATATTCTGATCTTTGAAAAATGAAAATGTTTATCCATTCATTAAAGGTTTTGAGTGAGGGCATATTAATCTCCCTATTTAACTTATCTATCATAATGTTGATTTTTTTCCTAGATAATACTAGATTTTATAATGGGTTATCAAAAACATCCATAGTAGTAAGTAAATAATTCAACTTCTCCCCAAGGGGGATATCCCACCTAATCATTAGATATCCAAAAGGATGATTCTTACTTCTCCATTGGAGAGATGGAATGAGTTAGTCCCAGAGCACCAATGGATTCTTAGTTATCTAAGAAGATATGAGTGCGGTAGATTATGTATTAAAAAATCCATATTTCCCCATAACACTGAATAACATAATGCTAATTGGAAAATATTGAGTATCACTGTACATCACAAAATGTCCATGCCCATTTATTAGAAAAAATGTCACTAGGTCCCACGTTCCAATTTGACTCGTAGCTACTTTTCAAATCATTCTAGGTGGAGGAGAGTATGATTTAATAACATTAAAAAGTAGGCTTCTATGTAGAATCAAAAGCCCCCATATGCTAAGAAGATTTGTCCAAATTGTAAGATAATTCATAAGACCATACCATGGAAAATGAAATGAATTCAGAAATCAAATTTTGAACATAAACCATAGATGATAATAATCAGTAGGAAGAAAGATTATGGTTAGGTAACGAAATGATAGTATCATAAAGAGACATGAATCCATTAATTTGAAACTGCTGTGATAAGGGGTATCCCTAGAGTGTGAAATAGTGAATCCTCTTAAGAAATTCGTTGTCTGAACACAAAAGATACTTAGGACCAATGTTACTGTTCCCAGTGATAATATACCTCTTGTTGTCTGTGGAAGAATAATTGTGATGGGAACTAGAAGACATATCTATAAATGAAGGATGTATATATAACTACAAATAAATAATCATTTCATAGAAGAGCTGTGAGATAATATATGTCTCAAAATCTACATGACCTATAAAGGAAACTTGAGTCACATAACATGTAAGGTATCCTATGATCGTGTAATCAATATTATTACTAGTTATTGGAAGACCTTGATATGGTCACCTGTACCACATCATGATTGAGTGATTGTGAAAATATTCTTTAATACTATAAGAATATCCCATGACAACCATTAGGTAAAGGGCCTAAGTAAAGGATCACGAAATTTTCGAGATTTGATCCAGGATTGATTCAAATGACAGATATGGATAAGAATCCCAGAAGCATGAATATGTGGTGAAGAATCATGAAGTATATTTCATGAATAAAATTCGTGAAATAGTCAAGTGAAATAGATCTTTTGAATTGGTACTCAAGGTGAGGTATTTCGAAACAAGATCTTGTAGTGACGTCTTGTGAAGTTATCATATGATAAGGGGAATCTTAAGAGATACCGAGAATATATTATACCATTATAATGAGATGAACATTCACCCCTATTTATACATTTATCATAAAAATACCAATATTCTATTGGAAGGACTAACATTTCCCAAGACTAATATTGGTGGAAACCCCACAAAATCTGGCACTATTTTAATTTCATTTGAATGTTCCCTTGTTCCTAGAAAAGTCTATCCCGGGGGGGATAGGTGACCCATACCAAATGTGCATCAAAATGATATACATGGGAAGAATTACATAAATTATGGGTATTATTTCCTCCAAAAAACAATGTAAGAGAAGGTGGAAAAAAATAAATCAGATATTGTAACATTTAAAGGACACTCAATCACATGAGCTCTAGAAGGTCATGAGAAAGGAATCATGTGCATAAAATTATATTATCTTGATCATGATGATCCCTTTTAATAAGATTTTTTATTCTTTAAAAGGAATCATGGCCAAAGTTTTCAATTTTTTGGAGGCATATACATGAGTTCCTCTGAATCGCGTGACTTTTCATCCAAGGTATTCCTTCCAATAATCCAATACTCCTTGTAAAATATATGATGAAACTATTAAAAATGTGGATACCATATGCGGTCATTTATTTTTATGTGACAATATATGGAAAACATTAAGACCACATGATTCCCCTAATGACATATACCTCATCACACAAGCATTTTTTGACATGAAACCATCATCATGTGAAGGGTCTCATATGTCTTTATTTAATGTTGCACTGCCCCATTGACCACATTGATATGAACATGGGGTTCACATGATAATTCATGTGTGTCATCAGATGATCCATTACTGATTAGGTGATACATCATATACAAGGTGTCTAATTTTCATTGACTACTGCGACATGACTGAACATGATCTTCTGTACCTGTAAAATAATGAAGGAAATAATAAATTTAAACTAATAAATATTCTTGTCAGTACTATAATATTAATTCCAGTGGAGTTATATGCCTTGGTAAATAAATTTTTAAATTGTGAATCCCCCTCAATAAGTAATTCGGATTTCAGGGGGCCCCCAAGACAAGATGACTTTGTAACACAAATAAACACAAATAAATCATCCTAAAATATGAAAAAACCTTTACATGGGAATCTGGTTATCATTGAGACTCCTAGAAATATTAGTATATCCATGTGAAATATCATTAACACGTCGACGTGTTTAGGTGATATCTCATTGATCAGTTGGGGTCCAATATACATGGAAATTATGGAACAATATTTATATCAGTGATCATCATGTGGAACTATGGATCACCGATGACCAGATTTATGAAGTGTGTGAAACCAGGATCCATTCACCAAATATAGATCAGATTTTTGAGATACCCACAGTGAAAGTAGGAATATTACCAGATAAGCGATGCCTAAAAATTCCCTCCTCAACATAAGAGGAAAAACGTATCCCACATAGAGGTGATGATGATTGCGTAGAACAATACATTTGAAAGTGGAAGGATACATGATCGTATGTCCTCCCACAAGGTAAAACTTGGGGAATGACCTAAATGATCATGTGACATGAATATGTGCTTCACATGATTAGGTTATAGATCAGACAATGTACTTTTAGCCAGTTATCCATATTTTATGAAGGAGGTCATGTTTGATGATAGGGTTACCCATAAACTAGAATGATCTAATCCAGAGTGAAAATGTGAAACATATGCAATAATGGGCGGAATAAAGACTAAAACAATACTTATGTTTATATGAATATGGTTACATTAATCTTCATGTGTTTTATATGTCCTATATATCATGTAAGAAGAGTATTTTTTTTCCTACGTCATGTGACACCACTTAGACTCACCATTTAGATCATATTATATTCATTTGATAAATAAATAAAATTTTCAAATTCCCTTTTCTCATGCCACCCAAGCCTTGTGAAATCAACCATGATAGTAATCCAGATCTTTTAATATTCTCCATAAATGTCTCCCATGTTACATAGAATCACTGTGAAAAATTATATTGATCCCATGATGTCCTCCAGAAAAGTTAGACAGGTCTTAAGATGTCCTCCAGATATTTCATATAGGTCTCATGATGTCCTAGGGAAAAATCCACTAGATCATGTGACAACATGAGGATGTGTCGCCTAGTTTATGTGACACTCTCTCAACATCCCATTTTGAACATGTAACACCCATCAAAGATGTAAACCCTAACAATGTTATTTCCTCCATGAAATATCATCCAGGTTATATATTTTCCTCTTCAAAAGTCACCTGGATAATCTAATTTTCATTTGAAATGTCCTCTAGGGAACCAGTACATGTACGGACATCCACATACATGTCCTACAAACACATGATGAATGTTTGGAATAGAATAATGAAATGTCAGGCAGACTTCACAATATGTAATAAAAACTTTTAGTGAATATATTTGGGCATACTCAAAACTAAACTACAAGGACATGGATTATATCCCCAAATGTGATATATAAGATGCTTTCCTAGGGCTCATGCTTTAATGGGAATCTACCTCAATATAGTTACCCTTCTATCCCTAACATTCAAACCCTTAGGACCGAATATATCCCATTGGATTCTCATTCTTCCATATCCACCAGTGGATTAAGAAATCAACTAAACTATATGATTTTTGATTCCTTCCATAATGAGGATATATAGGATTCCTTCCAAATCCATGACCTCCAATGAGTTCTATCACATTCTAATCCCACTATGTCTCAAATATTCCAACCATTGAGAACATATTTCTATAATGGGATTGTCACCCCTCCTCATCCACTAGAGGGTTTATAATACATATAAAATATGAGGAATTTGATTCCATTCATTACTTATAAATACAGAACAAATTCCTAAGGACCGAGCTCCAATGGGAATATACCTCGGTGTAAATTTATCCATGTGTTTGACATTCCACCAGCAGGACATAATCTCTCCCATGTCCCAACCATAAATACTAATATACTAGAAAATTAAATGAATACTAGACTTTGATAACTATGATTGATTATATGATTACCTCATATAAGGAAATCGACCATGGGGTATGTAAGAGGGGGAAAATCGAACTATGATTACTCTAATTCCTACCATATACAAGATATACATGACGTATTCTTAAGTCTTGAGTCCAACACAATGTTCCCATGTCCCCCCATATTCATAAATTCTTTTTGATGTTAATCAACATGTGTCAATGGAACTACTGGGCTATTATTCTTGTTGTAAATATGATATTTTGGGTAACTCAGAATGTTTCAATACCATCCTTTAGATATTAATCACTTACATGGATTAAACTAAACACCAATGCATTGTATAGATAGTCTAAAATATATGTTGATACCCATTAACATGAAATGGATAATGTACCTGGTATACATTGAGATGGAATCACTAATAGACCCTCGTTACAGATTGAAGGATTCAATACTTGATCATTTTGATAGGTTAACCAGTCCCATTTTATGATTATGAAGTTATTCATGAACATATCATAAATCTATAAGATAGACCTGGAGTGGGCAATTATTCCCCCCAAATGGGTATACTAATCCTGACCTCCCATCCTCTCAGATAATGTCAGGTCCGATGATCTATTGGGACTCAAACTCCAATTGACAACCTACATTTGGAAAAAAGGTATGTACTCTGTAATTGATATGGGAGCTGTTGGGAGTTTATATTAACAATTTACATGGATAACCCATCAATAATGATAGTCGCATATATAATATCCCCGACAATCAACCATCGTGCAATACCAAATGTTGTTTATTCCCATGAAATAGTGTCAGTCTATAAAAAATACATACAAATTTTATTATTTAGAAATATATAAATTTCTATTTGATCAAAATTCAGACAAAACCTAAATCCATATTAACTTCTAAAAATGAATACACGGTTTATATTGTTCAATGATATTTTTGAAAAACCATTGATATATTCTTTATTTTTTATTTTTTTACTTTGATCCAAGTTATATTATTGTATATTATTTTTATTGATTTATTTATTTTTTCCAAGGTGCTTTTTAATTATTTATCTCCTTTAAAAATTAGTATGGAAATATTTTTTTCATGATTAAAATTAATTCATAATGTATGAAACATGCATAAATAATTTTACTACATATTCCAAAATTATATTTTATTTTCAAAGTTTTATGATTAATTATATAGAAAAATGAACATTCTAAGGGTATTAAAGGGGGAATTAATGGTAAATCATTATCTGAAAAATAGATATCAAATAATTAGGAGATTTTTTGTTTCTCTTACATACATTACTAATAATTTGGGAAAATAATAATATTGATGGTTGAAATAAATAATTTTTTTGTTTGTGTTGTTGTCACATTAGGAAGTGTTGTCCCAAGAGAAGGAATATAAGTAGAGGTTGAAAAAACCGGCATACATTAATTGATGGCATTTTTTGGGGTTCTCAAACTATATGTCGGTAAATATTTGTGGTAAAACTCTACAAAACTACTATATGAAATTCTTCATAAATCCCCTTTACTTATAAAGTTATGATAACTACTTAAATTTTCAAGTATTTCACTATCAAAATCATTTTGATGGTGTTGTATTTTCATATCATACTTCTATGTTAGTTGATCTTTGGTTAACGATAATTCATTTAATATTAGGACCTTGCTATTGTGTTATACTACCCTTGAAAATGTTATGTTTGTTTTTTCCTCTGAGTAGAAAATTTTTGTGCCTTTTTGTACATTGGTATGGAAAAAGGATGGGGCTTCAATTGTGATTTTCCCAAGATAATGGAATTTTTTGTCCATCCTATACTTCTAAAGAAATGTTATGGGTTGTGTCTTCATCTCTAAAAAAGGCTACATATGCATTATTCCTACAACTGTAAATCATGTAGATTTAAAGGCTTATATCTAAAATTCAATAGAAAAGTAACCATATATGGTGACACACTCTCACATTGAGAGTGTGAAGACTTGAATTATGATAAATTTGCTCAGGAAAACTATAAAATACCTATATTATTGTTTTTATTTTTCCCTTATTAAATATATTATCTTTGATAGATTATTAAAATTTTATAAAAAAGTCAATTGAACCTATAATCTTAACAATTTAGTTATCTATCCTCCTAGGAAAATAGGATACATCAAGATATATGATGAATTAAAATGGGAGTTTTTCTTATAAACAAACATCCAAACGACATTATTATGTTAATATTTCGGAGAGGTTTACTACTATTTCTTGGAAATAGGATTAAAGGTAGAGGGTCTGGTCAGTATATGGGTTTACACCAATAATGTGGCTAACATTAAGATTTTTGTTTAATTTTTTGTAGGTTTGTGGTTATGGTTGATTACACATTTTAAATATTCTTATTTTTCAATTGTTTTTATAGTGATTTTTTTATTTAATTTATTATTCTATATCATATCTCTTTATTCATGCATGAACATTATTTATTGATGTATGATATAATTTATAAGGAATTCGATAATCATATTGATTTATAAATCACCATTATAATAGTAAGATTGATTATATTAAATCATGGATTTGGATAACAATAAATAAACTAAAGTGCATGGATGTAATAAAATTATAGTTTAGTGGTAAATGAATGATGAACCAGACCAATGTTTCATATAGAAACAATTATAAAAATTATTTGATATCTCATTATATATTTTATGAGTAAATATTTCATGATAATATATTTACAAAATCATACTTTGTGAATCAATTAAAGACCACTCTGTGTAAAATTATATATCTTCTTTTTATAATTTTTCATCCTGGCTGATGGGTTAGGGTTTTCTGTCCAAACTCCATTTATTTATGGATTAAACTTCAAATGCGGATATTTTCTTTGATTTTATATTTATGAATATTGAAGACTAATATTAATTTCTAATCTTGATTGATCATGATAATTATATAGACCTTATGGTCTGTCACACGTTTAAATTCACCACATCAATAAAAATAAATGTTTTATCCATTCCTGTGGATAATAGAGATCCCACAAAATTTCACCCAAAATTATGACCTCCATAATAGTCCCCCCAACCCAACATGATTCATATACATTAAATATCCATTTTTTAAAATGTTTTGATTCACCCCTTATATCCCCTATATATGATACAACGAACAAGTAATGTCCACATTCCAACAATGAAAAAGACAAAAACAACCATGAAATATTAAGGTAATCACCATAACCTTCCCCCTTCAATATCTAAAAAAATTATTTCATATCTTACAAACCACTTCTAAACTCCCTCCATCTACCCTAACACCCTATATCTTACAATCTAGGTGATTGGGAGACCCAAAGGTCCTTTATTAGATACATATCAAATGACTCATATATATAATAATAAAAATAAATCCAAAACCATAAAAAAATCTAAAACACAAGAACCCAAGAAGTTAAGTCTCAAAAAATACATAGGTACATTAACAATGCTCTATAATCACATGGATATCCTCTATTTGGATGAGTCTCCAACAAAAGACACTCAATAATCATGATAAGTACCAACCAATAAGACTAACCCATCTCAATGTTGATATGCCCCCAATCGATAAACACTATGAAATGTACCACTAAAATGTTTATCAGTACATCAGAAGAATTAACACAATAGATGAATGGAAATATGGTATCAAATACTCTAGCTCAAGACTCATCCCTTCAGCAAACAATATTTTTTCCACTAAAATAAATAATTTATTTGACATTATATGAACATATCAAAATTTACTAAACATTTCACGACAATTTCTAAAAATTTAATCATTTAAAAAATCTAAATGGGCCACATCCTTTACAAAATAAATTTAAATTATTAGGTAATTATAAATCCACTAATAATTTCTTTAAAAGTGATTTTATGTATTTATTGAAAATCAATTCTCTTTTAAAAACAATTTGAAAAAAAAACATTAAAATAATTCTTTTGAATTAAAAAACGACATACAAATTAATATTTTCAAATCCAATTACGGGTTTTTGAGAAATTAAAATATGTTTATCATCATAAAATTCATCATTTACAAAGATGACAACAAATTTTCCCCACGTGAAAAAATGGTTATAGAACTTTTGGATATTAAAATTATTTTATACCAAAATATTATAATATAAACACAACATCTCTATCAATATTTGACAACTATATATACACAAATATTAGTCTCACTCTCCACAAATTTAAGAAATAATTCAGAGAAATCATATAATTCTTCTCATCATTATTGATTATTTAAGAGGAACCTTTTCCATGCCTTTGAGATAAATATTATCCACCCCCAACCATCATATAATCCAAAACCACATCACATGTAATTATCTACAAATACTAAATGGATGATTGGATCTCAAGAATCAATGAAAACTCCTAATTCCATGCCTGATCATCCCCTCTAGCCATTAAATAATGATACCGATTACTGAAATCAATGAAATTATTTCCAAAACAATTCATGGTATCTCTGCATTATTAGATCACCATATACTATTTCCTATGGATATCTACATTAATATAGGAAATAATGTTATTTTTAAATTACTCATAAAATTAATCCTATAAAATTTCATCTAAATCACGACCCTTCAAGCTATATATTCATTGAACTACCATTCAAAACAAAATATCTATGGAAAAATTATATTGATCCAGAACTATCAAAAATTCAATGAAAAATTAATCTTATATAATTAACCATCTTCATAATAGATCGATTCTACACAGAGTATTCAATACTCTTTTTTAGTGAACCTTCAAAAACACCTTATCACATAATTCCAATTTTTTGATATTATGCACAATGTCAGAATGATACTTTCATGAAATTACATAAACATAAAACTAAATGTAATATTGTTTAAATAAAACAAATTGATCTCATCCTCAAATGTGATAATAAATATCTAAAAGTCAAACATATTTTCTTTTTCACACTACTACACATATTGAGAATCCCATACTCAGAAAAATTCATTCCCCCTCCAAGACAGAACATCATTTCCCTACAAAAATAATCAATAAGGAATCCATCTCAAAAAAATTAAAAAATCATAATTTTTTCACATCAACCACATACAAAACAATAAAAAAATTGATATAATAAGTAATTAATTAATGTCAAAAAAACAAAAATAAAAAAATATTTAACATATCTTTACTATTTTATTATCGATAAATATAATTATATTTAAACATTCATATCCTAAAATACAATAAAGAGATTTTTTTTCTCCAAAAACTCATTTTATATTTAAAATAAAACCATTGTATTAGAAAAACATTTATCCTCAAAAAAAATGTTACCATTCAATCTTGTCAATACATTAAAATATTATGTTATTTTAAATTAATTAATAATTTTAGTTATCATTGATTAGTAGATGAAATATTTCATGAATTATATATTTTAGTAACTTCAAATAAATATACAAATATACCTTAGGTAGTTAATGTGATAAAAATATTTGTATCCCATTAATATAATTATCTACATTATTCTAAAATTATTTTAAATTATCAATAAAAAATATTATATGATTCCCTACCAAGCTTCATGTTTACCATCATATATTATAATTTTTTTATAATTAATAAAACATACTTATGAATTTAAATATAAAATTTAAATCATTCATAAATATGTTACAACAATTTTAATCATATCATTCATAACATGGTATTAGAAATAAAATAAAAACATGGTATTTATATTCAAAAGGTTTTATATTTGATCATCCACGCAAAAAATGTCATTTCATAACTTTTTTCATCATGAAATTAAAAAATAATTAATTTACATAATCCATCATACTCACGTGTCTTAAACATGCACTATCATTAATTTCTATGTTTATCATTTTATATATTACCCATGTGATCTCAACAATTTAATGATGATCAATAAAAATAACAAAAAAAATTCAATCATAATCTATCAAATAATGAAATTCAATATCATAAATTACTATTATCAAATAGTACGTAAAAAAATTATAATTTTTTCTTAACACATTTCATTTCAACTATCGGTAGATAAAAATTTAAATAAGTAGGTAACAAAAAGTATTTCCTTTTATACTAAATATATTTCCATATTATGTACATATAATTAATCATCAACATTACACCATAATAAGTCATATAAAAAATTATGTGTATTCTAAAAAATGAATAATCAAGAAAAAAAATTGAATTTCTAAGTCTCGTTTAATTAAAAACATAATCATCACAATCTAATGAAACATAGTATATATGAAATTTTTCTAACTTGATTACCATTAAATTTAATTATTCTCCCTTTAGAATAAATCATAAATTATAATCTAAAATAAATTTATATAATAAAAATATAAAGTAAATATCATACAATTACAAAAAAAAATCAGTAACAAATAAAAATAATTCCCAAAAAAATATTTCACTGATTCCCAAGATATAACCACTTTCATTAACCTCCAGAAACATGATTACTTAATAAAAGTGTACTAAAAAACTGAGATCAACTTGATGTAAAAAAATTATTATTATAAAATAAATATAATTATAATGATGTAGGTACCTATTTTATATTTCTAATATGTATACAAAAAATATTCCCATAAACCTTCATAGTAGACCAACATTGTCCTTGCATCAATTTTTTGGGGCTATATTTATATTAGTGATTATCCTTGACCTACATTACATGTAACGATAAAATAAAATTTACTTACCCACAAATAGAAATTTAATTACTAACTAACTCAAAACTCCACCCTAACATTCAACAAAGGCTTTGATACAACATTTTTATATCATTATCCTTACTTGAACCCCTAATGACCTAGTAGTGGATCTGAGAGTGTCCATTAAATCCCACCATCAACATCTTATGGGGTTCTGACATCTCTTAAGGGTGAAATTATCATTATGGGAAACATTACTAGTTTTAAACTAAGGAATAAAGAAAAATTAAAAACCAACAATCAACTCTAAGTAAATTATAAAAGAAAAACTCAAATAATATATAATATCAAATATAATTAAATGTTTTTTACATAAATGTGGTACAATATGTAACAAAAACTATTTAGACTCTATGTATACCAAAAAATATAATCTAACTATCCAAAATGGTGTTCTAAATAACCTCTACACTATCATGAAAAAAAACTCAAGACACAATGGATGAGTGAGAATACACGAGCACTCTGTGGATTCACCGCTGATCATTCCTATCAATTTGAGAGTTTCTATAACTCTCCACATGGTATTAATAAATATTAGGAGGACCAATCACAATCTAATTTAAATTGTGGGAAAACAATAAGAAACCACACCACCACACTAGTTATTCAAAAATATCACTACTTCAAAAAACATTTCCTCTTTCATCATTTTTTATCAACATACATTATTTAATATACCGACTTTGATATCATCCTCACATAATCTCTTCATCACCACATGCCACTTCAATATAAAATATACCAATTCTTTCACACCACAAAGAATATATTTATATAATATATCAAATTTCAAACAAGACATATCATTATAGGTAAAACGTGAAATAAATGAATTATTTTTATACTATTCAACTCCTTATGCTATCTAAAAATTATTAATATATTTATTTTAGATAATTTGAGAATTAAATTACTATTTAAATGTATTTTCTTAATATTTCACAAAATGAATATAATTGTGAATATAATTAATTTTATTTATTTATGGTAATACATTTATTTTAATATATTGATAATCATTTTATTTAGCATTTGATTTTTTTTGAATAATATCATTGAAGTAGTGAAAATAAAATTTTAAAAATTCTAGAAGTAATAAATGTATGGAAGGGGAAATAATATGAAATAAGGAGGCTGAATTTTCATAATACTTATTGAAGAAGGTGGAAAATGATTGGGATATGGTCAGTCAAAAACTTTACATATGTGTTATTTGACATGAAATATTTTTTATATGTAAATTGGGTAAAATTGGTAATAGAATGGGATACATAGAAGTCACCAAGTTATACATATGATCTTGAAATTGGGAAATACAAGGGTTTTTACCATTGATTAATGAGGATTTCATGCCCATATATAAGATCCCCATAGATGATATAAAAATATTACCACATTAAATTACAAAATAAATTTGAGTATTTTATTTTTAAATATAATGTAATGATCTATAAAACCAAGTTATATGTAAATTTTTATTTCCAAAAATATTATATCTAAAGGTTTCTCAGCCACGAGGATGATATAAAAAGTTTGATAGGTCACATTGGTAATTTTTAAGGATTACATTGAATGACTTGATGATTCATAAGGGCCACTTCCACTTATAAGGGGATATGTAAATATTATTTCTATCATAAAAATTTAAGAATTTACTATCATGTGAGAATTAAATATTTCAAAAAACATTCAATTTATGGGATAAACATGAGGAAAAATGAGATGAATATTATGAAATTGGAAAACACTCTAAACTAAAGACATTATGATGAATTAATTTAATGTTTTTTTTGGTCACATAGAAGGATCTTACTGCTCATTCAATTATAGTATATCCCTATTAATATTGAGTTATATGGATGCTTAAATTTTAAATTATTTTTACCTCATATGATAGATGATTCGAACCCCAATTCACTTAATAAGTAAACAGAAGTAGTTAATCATTTTTATAATCAATTGTGTCCTATAAACCATTCTAAATCCTTTTATAAAATATACTTTAGTATTATATATAAAGTATAATTTTCTAATGTTATTGTCTCTAATTATAATGATGGTGTGTATCAAACCTATGTATTTCACTTTTATAATATTCTTTTAATGGTTAGAAATCTCTATTATTTATTTCATAATGTTTTTATATATTTGTAATATGTTTGGGGATGTGTTACAGTTTGGTTTTTTGATTATGATACTCTCTATGTAATATATTTGGATCACATTTTTTTCATTATCAATAATTCATTACCCCTTATTTTGATTATCTATAAATATGATGGAATTAAATTTGTCTTGGTGGTGAAATGGTATATAATGGGTTTATGTGAGAAAATAATTAGCACACTCAATTGAATTGTGACCATCATTATTGACAATTGAAATAGATGATATTTGGTAATATGTAGAGACCCATTATGCATGAAAATTCTCTCCATCATCTTATTAGATGATGTTCGTGAATGATGTAATGATCTATTATAATGATGTTTGAAAACAGAAAAAAAATGGATAATGAAATATCTTACTTAGCCGACCATAGTACCGAGATCATTGTAGATAACATATATCTTTATATTAATTATGTTACATTATTTTTATGAACATTCCACACCACGTAAACCTACAATTCCATTATTTTCCATAAAAAATAAAATACCCAAATTATTAATAAGTGAATTTGAATTATGAGCGATCCGAAAAATAATTCTTGATATATTACCTTGTTCACAACAATGATTCACTATGAGTAATATAAATATTAATTTTTATTGTCCAAGAATAAGTGATCCAGAATATGTCATGGTTTATAGAGAACCAATTAGAAAACATTATCTTCTTTTTGTAGTTTGTAAATAAAATTTCCCTATTTACATGAAAAAAACATTTAAAGGCCATGGTCATATTCATGATGTATTCAAATTTAATTTATTATACATGAACTAACTACTTTTGGGTGAAAAAGTAATAAGTTTATGATTCAATAAAATAATAGATTCAAGTTATTATGGAGGTTGTGAAGGGGATATCGAATCCTATTTCTTTGATAGAGGAGTACAGTTTAGTATCATATAGAAAACAGCTAGAGAAACAAAAACAAAACCGATTGGATGAATAGATTATCCAAACTCATTTTATATGTTATTTAAACTAAGGAATAAGATAGTGACCAATTTTATGATCCATTATTGGACCTAAATATATAATTTCCTTGAGATATTTTTTAACTATAATTACCTTTCGTTGTAAAAGTTTGAGATAAACAAGCACAACATGAATTAAATAATGATTTTGATAGTAGTGGAATTCTAAATTATTAGTCTATACTCAATAATGAAATCAATGTACCACTATATATTTCTATATCCTTGTAAGAATAAAACCTTAAATTGGTATATTTTTTACTAAATATAGAGGATATGAACATCATGTATCCATCTATGAAAAAAAACTCTCGGAAAAATTATACAATTGAAGAGAAGATTAAAACATAGTATACACTAGGATATAATATAAAAATTAATTCAATTATATTTATTTTATTTAAAATTAGTTGATCAATAAATTATACATTTTTAAATTTTCTTTTATGTTAATTCATACATGTCCCAAGAGAATAATGGTGAAAAGGAAAATGTTCCTATAGGGGAACACATGATACTATCCAAATATATTGAGAACATATTGAATGGAGTTCATGATATATTATACTAAGTTCTCGCCTTCATTACATATAGTTACAATAAAACAAATTTAAAGGTGGATATTTTAAACTAAATTAATCTAAGTTAAAATCATTCAATATGGAATTTTAGTTTTATTCCAATTAGATAAAAATTATTATGTAAAATCATTAGAGAATTCACAAGAGGAAAAGGCTATATTGATTCTATTAAAAGATAATGTGGATGACGCATATCAAATAAAACCTTGAATACTAATTGAATATATGATTATATAAAGGTTGTTTCTATACAAATTAGATAAATTAATCTTCTATAACAAGGGTCAAGGGAAGAACATTACCGTCAAGGAAGTGTGTTGGTTCATACCACATAATCTAAATCACTCATCAGATTGGGTATAATAATAGTTAATACCTCAATAAAGGATTTTAAACCCCAACACTCACTCATCGTTATCTAATCCATGTGTCTTTCAATTTTATCTTTAGTTTTACTTTACATTAATTTTTTTTACTTTCAATTACATTGGGTTATATTTAAATTAAATTTTTTTATGAAATTGCCTGAATTTGTTTAATATTTCCTAAGATAAATTTTTCGAGTTAGATAAATATTTGGTGAAATATCAACATATTTATATAGGAATATACTATTTATTTATTTTAATTTTTTTTCTTTTTTTTCTTTTTGTGAATTTTTTAAACCTATTGATCTAATATTCATGGATTTTTATATTTAAAACCTCTATTAATTTTCAGAAACTGATTTAAAATTTAAACTCAAATTAGATTAATATTTAAAATGAATTAATTTTAGATTGTATGTTTCAGAAATACATGAAAATTCCACTAATTTTGTAATCCCATTAAGAGAAATATATTCTAGTTTTCAAATAACTAAATTGAAAGGATTCTAATACATTATTTATAACTTATTTATAGATCCCTCATATATTTAAAGGTAAAAGGCATTATTGGAAAGAAATAATTTAATTTGATTTTTTTTCAAATCACAATAACATTAAGGAACATATATTGAAAATTATTTAGACATTATATTGATTGAAAATCAATTTCTATGATAAAAATATATTCTATAATACCTTCACATATACCCAATTTTTGCCTATTATAGCCCAGAATTTCCTATTTGGGATGTCTTATTATATCCATGAATTCAAAAACCAACATAAAATATGATTTAATTCATTATCATAGATAAATTTATGTGTTTGGGAGGAGGATCCTTTATGGAATTTCTTGTTCTTAGTTCAAAAATTGGGCACTGTATTTCTATATAAACTTGGTGAGGATATATATTTATATAAATGTGCATCTTTGTTGTTTAATAATTAAAATAATACCCTAAAAAATAATATATCTAAAGGAGATTATAACTATATCCTGGGAGAAGATAAAGCACTACGATCTATAAATTTTCATTAATAAATGATATTTTTAGAGTAGATTTGGGAATAAACCACCATGATAAATTGGTTTTTTTTAGAAGTACTGGGAAAAATAATCATTCATGTAAAGATAAAATGGTGAATATGCTTCTAAAATTTGGAAAATAGTGTATGGAAATGAATAAATTAAAAATAATCCCTTTTAAGTTCAATATTAAAAATTCATTGTTAAATTTTATAAAAATGGAAACAAACTTATATTAGAAAACAAGATGCCGAAGTAAGTAGATTGAAGAATAATTTCTACTAATGTGATTGTTGTGTGAACATTATATTATAATACAAAATGATTTTGATGTTGAGCCACTCTAAGATAGTGTGAATGATTATACTATTATTAATTGGAAAATGTAAATTATTAATTTGACAATATTTAGAAGAAAAAAATCATCATTATGCCTCTAATATTTTTAATATCTAAAATTATCGACCATTAGATGATAATAAACACTGATAATTTCTCATTATAAATAATTATACATGATCCATTTAGTTGATAATTGGAAACCAAGAAATCCTATAGTGTCCTCTTCTTGATTTTGATATGGAAAAAAATCATTTTAAAAATTCAAATGTTTTGAGATGATAATAAACATTTTAATAATGTGGGTATAAATGAGTATGAGAGGATGAATAATAGGTAAATAAACTGAATTTACCCACATATAAAAATGAATATATAAATATATAATGGTAATTATTTTAATCAGTTATGAGGCTACTGAAAATAGAACAAACTTTGGTTTTAAATTTAAATTTATTTGGAAGAACATTTTTCTGTTCACTTACATGGGATTCAATGGTTTATGTGTGGGGGAATTGAACATGGATATTATTTCATTATATATATTTTGATATTTAATTCAGTTTATTACATCTAATTTTTCTATTTTAGAATGTTTTTTAATTAAATTATTACTTCATTTTAATTTGTTAATATATTATAAAATTATCATATTTTTTAATTTAATCATTATTATTTACTTATAGAATTAATTAAAAGTTAACATATTGATAATATTTTTTTATATTTTGTTTTATAGTCGAACAGAAATGTTTTCTAACCAATGAAAATATTATATTCAAAAATTATAGAGTTAAGGAAAATATTGAATTTAACATAGTTTAAAAGGAGGATGAATAATTTCTAGAATATTTCTATAAAATTTGATAATGAATAAAGATATAATATATAAAAAATTATGTAGACACTTATTGATTCAGAATTATTTTGGATTTAAAGATATATTGTGATAAATTAGAAAAGAATTGTGATATTTAATATTTTCCATGTGATAAATAAAAGAACCCAATTAGGATTTGTAATGACATTTTCTATCACCATTAAATGTTTCATTGTCTATGTCTCTGGGTATCTTTGAAAGTATGTAAAGAACATCACAAAAAATCACATGATATATAATGGAGTTATCTATTTCCACATGAATAAAATATTCAAACATCCCTACGATATGAAATGGTTTCAAATCTAGAAAATATATATGTAATGGTTTTCTGGATAAAAATTTAATTTTTATAGTTTATCATGTTGTATATATAATAGGTAACATTTACATTGAATTCCTAGCATATATTTTAGGGGAACGTTAGTTCAGAAGATTGTATTTATATGTTTTCTAATTGTAAAAAATTGAATAATTCCCTATTATTTGAGAACTATATATTATAAAGAATCTCATTATGTGGAAAATTATCTTAGATAATTAGATAGAGATGATCATAAAACACACTCAACCGATGACATTGTAATGATGGAATTCAATTATTTTTTTATACCACATTATCATAGTACTCAGGTTAGTTTCATGAATCTAAATTTTTTGAGTTCCCATTCCATTTTTATTGAAATTATTTTCCCCCTCCTTTGAATGTTTATATGAAACCCTAGACTCTTAGTTAGGAAATCATTATAGTTTATGGGTTTTACTATTGTTTCTTCTATAAATCATTTTGAATATTATTAAAAAATCTATTTTACTCTTCCCTCTCATTTTCCTTATCTTTACCCACTCAACCACTGTTTTATTTTAATTAACATGAGTATCGGTCATAAGTAATTGAATTGGGGGAGGTTCCCTCATTGTTCCCAAATATAAAATATGCATTTATTAATATTTATTTTCTATTTATAATGTTATAGTTGGAATGTTTTGTTTTGGTGTGGAAACATTCCAAATCTCCATGGCATGACTCTATATCTAATTTTAATCCTAGAGAATCATTTTTTACCTCCATTCTCTTAATCGCCACTTTATATTATGGTGTTTTGTTTGGATGTGATGTAAAAGGATGGGTGTTTAAGATGAGTTTTGAAATGTGTCATAAGCCTGGATGTTGTAGGATGATCATTTATATCTATTTGAGGATGTGAGATTTGGTGTGAGAAAAAATAACCATGGTATTCTACATTTTATACAAAAAGAGGGGAATATTATTTCATGAATTATGGGTTGAGATATCACATGGAATTTAAAAAATAAATGAAATGATACTAAAGGAACCCGAATAGACATCCCTTGGACTGAAACCTTTTCCACTAACACTTTTCATGTTATTTATTGCATTACTTTACTTTAATACTATTTTTATTCAGCAAAACCAAACCAATACATTATTTGATATAAAACATAATACATGGGAAATATTAATAAGAGAATAAGAATAATGAGTGATCAAAAAAATGATCATTGAAAAACAACCCTATACCATAATAAAAATATGATTATAGTAATAAAATATTATGGTATTCCTCTACATGATAGATGAATCAATAGAAAATGACCTTATCCCCTATCTATAAAGGAGTTGTTTGAATGGACATATCACAATATAATTTTATCATCTCATCACTTCTAAATTATTCATGTTCACATCACCATAATTATACAAAAATAAAAAATTAATTCAATGAAAAAGTTGTCATATTTTTGCTACCATGTTAATAACTAATTAATTAAATTACAGAATATCACATTCTGATAAAACATAACATCCAACAAAATATTCAAGACAAAATTGTTTGAAACACCCCTTTTACAAAAAATTATAATCAATCTCATATAATAATTTTAAATTATATTATGTTTAAAATAATAATTTTGATCCCCTATAGTAAAAAACACCACATTCAAATAAATCATATAATTTAATCAGAATAATTTTTTCTAATGTGTTCGATTAGTAATGATTATTTTGAATTTTTCATAGGGATTTTACATAAGAAAAAAGATCAACTTCATGTCTATAAATATTACAAAAAAATTAATCTGAAATTTTAAAATACTATTTTACGTCAATCATGTGTAAAATATTTACATATATTTATATTGTAAAATATAATTAAATATTTCCTTGTAAAATAAGATCATAAATATCAATAAAAATACATTTTTAATTATAACTCGATCATGTAAATTTATTATATTAATAAATATATCTAAATAAATGAATTGTTTGGATCTAACATATGTGCTAATTGTTTTATAATATTGATATTATAGAATTTTAATACAAATAATTAATGACTCCAAGTGTGGGTGAGTTGTGATTATTTATATATGAATAAATAAATATACAATTTCAATCATGACAAAATTAATATCATTGTACCAGTAAAGAAATTTCATATTGAATCATATCATAAATCTAAAAATACCCTCATTATGAAAACATATACATTAAAACTAGAACGTTTAACAATATAAAGAGTCCCGTAAAAAATAAAACTAAATAAAAATTTCCCTTAAGCTGGTCTAAAGATATTTAATGTTGAAAACTTGGAGTATAAGATGTGGAACTGTAAACTCAGTATGCCATTGGTGAAGATGTTAGTGAGGTGAATAGAAGTGATGCAAAGGCTAAGAGAAATGTGTATCAAAATAAATTTTATAAATATAAATTATTGTATAACTTATTTCAATAGTTGTACTTATAAAAGGAATGATTTATCATAATATTCAGTTTATATTGATTGTCACACCATATATATTTCTTGGTATACATGATACCCAATCTCTAAAGTAACTATTATTCCCAAAGAAACTCATTAGTGAAATGATTCATCACAATATTCTATGATTAATTATAATATTGATGATATTAATTGTCTTGATACTTATATATGAGATGATATTACCACTAATATATATTTCAATTTTTTGGGTGGATTTGTCACTAAATAAGCATTCTATATAGCCATAATCACAAAATACATCAATAAGAAACAATCCATGTTTTGAGTAGAGTAACCCACATCAATAAACCTATTTAATATAGAAAAATTAAATAGGATGAACTTCCACAGAGAGGTTGTGGGGTAATCCGTGATTGGATAACCTTTGAAACAACTAAATCAATATCATGTTGATTCATGTTGTGATAATTGAGCTTCCAAACAAGAAGATGAAAAAAATACAGTTAATAAAATGGTAGACATAAAACATGTAAATAATTTTTACCCAGTTCTTGTTGATTCTTATGAGAATTTACCTAAGATATACAAATATTATAATGGATATATAAGGCATATCATCATTAAGAGATAGAGTTACCCTTTCGATTATATGAAAAATTAATTTTATGAAAATTGGTATATTAATTTTTTATATATAGTTTTAAATTGATTTTTTAGAGTTTTCATGGAATATAGATTATTAAATGGAGTTTTTGTAAATAATTATATTATTTTTTGGTGTTTTAGGGAATATTTAACAATTCTATTTAATGATTAATTATTTCTAATGAAATAAAGAAATTAATAGACATGTAGACACTTAATTCCACAACCAGTCATCAAAAAAATATTGTGGAATTCAAGGTGATATATTTGACAAAATAATGATTTTTATTCCATAAAGTATTGTCAACATCTCCAATGAAGACATAAATCATAAAGTAATTGTTTAAAATTTATTTTCTCTCATAGACCAAAATCACCCAATATTCAAACTAATATAAAAATACATAAAAATTTGACCTACACGAATTCATGGAACAAAATATGATTCATGAAGTTAATATTTACAATGTTCTAAAAAATTAATTTTTTCGACACTAACTAACTAAAAAATGAATTTTTTCATTCATAATCTGAATTTACTCCATCAATATATGTGGAGAATAAATTATTTTAACTATTATGGGGGTTAAATTCTTTTTTCAACTGGTAACCATGAGTGTGACATAGAGGCCTATAAATAAGGGATTAAGAACAAATGAAATGAAATAATCTTTTAGAATGAGTTCCCTATAAAGAGTCTTCCACTATGTTTATATCCAAGGGAGCATTCATTATATTTAGTATTTAGTTCCTATTTTTAAATATTTCCCACATTTATAAAAATATAATTATTTTATTTTGTAAATAATTTTTATCTCTTCTAATCTATATATTATGATCAATATTAAACATATTTATAAATAATTGTATATTTAGAAATTCCATATTTAAATCATTATTTTTTATTCTGTTTTCTATGGATTTTACATTATTTTTCATTTGAAATAACATGATGATGATTGGATAATCCCAACGAGAATAGATGATCTTGTTATATGGGTTGTGTAACATGTTATTCAGTTTATTCATTACTTGTTTGATAAATTAATTATATTTATGTTTCACTATGATAATGGTACAAATTTATTTATGAATAAACTATTATATAAATGTCTTTAATAATGATCAAACCAATATAATGTTGAGATGATTGATCTTCAAATATATACATTCTAGTTATTTTGGATTTTAAGGTCAATATCATCCAGATTCCATAATAGATTCAATAATAATAAACAATATGGATCGTAAATAAGATAAATTATTGTACTTATAATTAATATTATTTTTACACATGTTGAGATAAATTGATATTTTAATAACATTCACCCTAAAAACTAATCTATCTCTTTTCAACTAATTTTTTTTATTTTAAATAACACAAGTAAATTATTAATTTCAATCATGAATTTTGAAGACCCAAAATTGCGAAAAAAATCAATCATCATGATTCTATTCTCATCATGGGATTATCCCAATACTTTTAATATTATTTGGATTAATAGTTTTTCTGGTTCGGGATAAATATAAATTTCAAAATCAATTTTTTCTAGAGGGTTTAATAATGAATTCTAGGCATACCAATTTTTAGTGTCATTGATTTTTATTAGCTGATTGTAGGAAGAATACCCCAAACCGATAACATCATTAAAATACTTTTCTTATATCATTTATATGTTCTAATATTAGTTTTTTAAATTTTTATTTTCTAATATTAGATGTATGGTACTTATTAGCAATGATATGGATGGAATACATGTCAGATCAACCTTATTTAAATCTGTAATTGTAGTACAATAAAAATAAGTCTATCAATGATGTTGGAAGAACCTAATTTTCAATGGCCTTCACAATAATAAGATAGGTGCAATGATCAATATTTATATAGATTCAATGAATTCCATCATCTAAAATTGGATGACACCTAATACTAGAGATATGGTAGAGACTCACATCATGAAGGATATGAAGGTGAATACTAGGTTTCATTGTATAATCATGAATCCCCAACATTAAAAAAATCGTGAACTGAATTGACCATAAATACTTACTAAATTTATCAACAATTATACTAAATTATTGGTTAAAAAGACTGGTTTCCATAAATCTGAGTCCAGAGAATATATTGAATGGACCATTATCCTTTTCAAAATTATATAAAATTTTAATTGAAAATCATATAAAAAACATTAATTCTATATCGGTATAAAATAATAGTAAGAGAAGGATGAATAAGTAAAATTATTTGTTTTAAATATGGAAGAGTACTAGGAATCAAATGGTTGTGAGCATTTTTACAATTTTATAAACGATACTCAATCATCCCATTAAATCATAATTTCTAAAAAATTATAATGAAATATCTCCCTCCTATTCGTAAATCAATAAAAATAAGAAAAAATGATGGTACACATTGATTAGATGACAGATAATATAGAGAACTAGGAGGTTGGAGTGGAATAATATGTAAAAGTGGAGGAGGAAGACACTCCATCACACCAATTTAATGAAATAGAAAATATTGTAGATATAATTTCAATATGTTTCGTAAAGATTTATAATTTCTTTTTCATTATTTAATGTTTTTCATAGAATGTAATCCACTAGAATCCTATATAAATTAGATGAAATTTAAAAAGATGAGAACAATTAACTCCTATGTGTAGAATTTTATGACAGTTTATTATTAGATTTTAGTGAACCAGGTTTAAAATACTACGATATTGCATCTTTTTTTATTAATATTCAATATAATACAAAACAATATACCCAATTACTATAATATTTTATTTCCTTTTGAATCTTAGAAAAATAGTAAAAAATGTTTCAAAAATTTCTCAACATATTATATAATGATCTTACCCATTATTACTCCTCACAAGAATACCCTATAAAAAATCATTCATCAAAACCTTGGGAAAGGAATGATAAGAAAAGATGATCTCAATTTATCAAAAAGGATAAAAAATGATGATATGTAAGCATGTAATAAGAATATGGGTATTATAACATGTGGATAACATTGGAAACTATACCCAGTATATCAATGATCACAAACATAAATCATTGAATAATGATTGGCAATTTATAAGACGTGAATCATTATGAAATAAAAATAAACATGAATCTTGGGATAATAACATTTGCATGCGATAAAGAATTGTGGAATAAACATCTTGTGATAACATTTTGACCATGATTAAATAGAAATAAGATAACTCACTAGGTTAATTACATGCAATTAGGCCCTTGCATAAACTTATGAACATGCTACCGGGTCCACACATAACCTTGTGATCAGGCAATCAGGTTCACACATAACATTGTGAATATGTAATCATGTTCACACATAACACCACATATATGTAATCAGTTTCACATAAATCATTTAGAACATGTAATATGGTTAGTTCAAAGTAGGCTACACCTCTTGGGTGGGACACACAACCATCCCCATTGGCGGTCATATCTTATTATACCTTGTTCACTACATGTTCTAGCCGAGTCTATCTCATTAAATATATAAATATTAACCCAATTAATTATATGGAGATATAGGTACCACCCATCACATTATGAAATAATTAATATGTGTTTTTTAAGATCATAAAAATTTATCATATTATAATTTTTGAAATGAAATGTGTATCATAAAAATTTCATCATATCATAACCTTATTTCTTGACTTCCATTGTTCCCTTTCAATCACCATGTATAATAAATATAAGATTGTTATACATATATTATAGAACCATGTTCATTCATATCATACTATATATGTTTTTTTATAAACTTTTATTACCCTTAAAAAAATTATTTCATGTTAATGTTACTTTTTGAGTAATAACCGCTTTGTTTTTCATATAAGACTTTACTTGTTATTTTCGGTCCACATAGTCTGATTAAGATTTACTTATTTGAAAAATATAAAACATGATATAAATATAGTATATAATCATTATATATGTATTTATAATAATATTTATAATATATAAATCTGGAATTAAAAACATTGTTCATAAAGACGGTAGGCCATAGGTACGCATGAACGTTATTTCCACAATCTTTTCATATTAACTGAATGTAATGTAAATGATATATATATATATTGTTTAAATTATCATTATTATGTCACAAATATTACATATATCTCTTAAACTCATCCTTTACACATTCCATGTAAATCGAGAAAGAATCATATCACTTCACAAGGTGCTAGTCTACCATACACACGATCAACGTTATCATATTCTAACAAAATATAAATCATAAAGTATGTATTATATATTTATAAAATAAAAAAAATACAAAAAAATTCTTATATATTAAATATAAATTATAATGTTATAATTATTCCGAACCTTGATAGGTTGAAATGGTAGAATGAACATCCTCAGTTCGTGAGGCGGTAGTTCGTCGTTCACAGAAATAATGATTTTTTATCCCATTAGATGGAAGTATGTGAAGGTGTATGTATTTTTATAAACATAAACAGTGTAACTATATTTAAGATAAATTGTTTATTACATAACTTTTAAATGAAACATATTGAACATGTTTGATTAATTAATAAAAAATTTTTGTAGATTATCATTACATCTTATTCAAGTATCACCATATGTTTGGCACCAAAAGACGTGCACTGTTGTTCTTATCACCGATGTCTGTATTCATGGGTAACGGGAGGGAGTTTTTTAAGTTATATATAGAGGTTTGTTCTCATCCATGTAAAGACCCGTAAAATTCAAGGGAATTTTTTTCTTAATTTTCTTTAGAATTTTACAAGAGCGCGGTTTCAGACGGCACCTGATTCCGAGGCCCGGAGTGCCCGGAATTAATTTCCGAAGTTTGGCTCGGGTACGTTCAGTGAACGAACGAGCGGGGATTCCTAACTTTTGATCCGGTGCTCGGAATTGAATTCCGAGGGCACCGATGAACTCGCAGCGCCGATATTCGCTTAAAGAGACCTTTTCGGGAGTTGCGTTTGTTGCGGGTTGAAAGTTACGTTTTGGGGTTTTTAGTTTGAGTTAAATAAAATTGTGAAGAACAATTTTATTACAACAAGTTAAAACCTATCAAAGGAGGTTGGAAGTGGGACCCACACCCACTTAACCTCCCTTGGGAGGATTAAGTGTGGTGGGGCCCACACGAACCCCTAACCTTTTCAAATTCTCTCAACATACTTAACCCCTAATTAATTGGCTTAAGTTACTCTTAATTAATTGTGGGAGTTAAGTCTTTTTGAATTTCAAACTTTGAAATTCTTTTGTGTTGTGTTAATAAAATAAGAGGTAGTCTTATTTTATTTGGAGTTCTTTGTTTGTCTTTTTGAGAGCTCCTCTTCATCTTCTCCGGCGAAGAACGTCTTCATCCTCAACGAAGAACGACAACACTTCGTCAAGGATCATCGACTCGGCGACCCGGTATCATCGGACCTCTTCTTCCTCCTTGGACCTTCTTCGTCGGCAAACGAAGATCCGCCAACGTCGTGTCTCTTCGGGCATAACACTTCGTCAACGGATTTGACGAACGACGACCGCGACGCCCGACCTCCGCGACGCCGTCTTCCGCGGAGCGTAGACGAATATTCAAATCTTAAACCCGAGGTAGGGGTTGTTGATTTCTTTTTGGTTTCCCTATTTTATTTCTTGATCGTGATTTTAGCAAGACTAACGTGTGACTTGAATTATTTTAAGTTGCGTTATTATTTTAATGTGAGGGGGTCGGACCGCACGAACACGGCCGAACCCCCCTCCATCGTTCTTGTTTAATCTTGCGGGTGGAAGTAAGTGGCGTGGTACCGTCGCACCACGCGGTTAATCGTGCAAAACAAGTGGCGTGGTGTCGTCGCACCACGCGGATGATCGTGCAAATATTTTACGCGGCGCCGTCGCGCCCCGCCGAGGAAGAATCTTCAAGAACGCGACGCCGTCGCGCCGCGTTGAAAGGAATCAAGGCACGGGAAGGGGCGCGGTGTCGTCGCACAGCGCCGGATGACGAACGTCGCGGCCGGTTCCGGGCCGCGGTGGGACGAGGAGACCGCGGCCGGTTCCGGGCCGCGGCGGAAGGGAAGACCGGCGGCCGGCCCGCCGGCGTCGGAAGCCGAAGAGGGGACCGGAAATTCCGGTCCCGTTGGAGAAAACCGGCCGGCCAGCTGGCCGGCCGGATGCCGTTAAACCGGGGAATTAATTCCCCGGCCAGCTGGCTAAACCCCCCTCTTAAAGAGGGGGGCGGTTTTATTTTAAAGGGAGGGGGCCGGCTGCCCCCTCGGTTCCGCTCCAACAGGCCCCCCCACGTGAGGGGGGGCTTCTTTAAAAAATTGGGGCGCGGCCCCTTTGTGCCGCGCCGCCCCTCAAGAAAACGCGGGGCTTAGCCCCGCGTGCCACCCACGTGCGGCGCCAAGCGCCGCCGCCGCCGCCACCGCGGCCCGCCGCCGCCGCGGCCCGCCGCCGCCGCGGCCCGCCGCCGCCGCGGCCCGCCGCCGCCGCGCCGCCGCGCCGCCCAGGGGGGGGGGGGGGGGGTCGGGCCGGGTCGGCCCGGACCCGGACCCCCCCGTTTCGAACCAGATTTGGTTTTTGGCCCATAACTTGAGCCTCAGACCTCCGATCGACGAACCGTCAGCGGAAACGCGATCCTTGGATCGATACGGTCGTTTCAGTATATCGTACTCAAGGTTTCGGTTTACTTTGAGTTCGGCCGGGTTGGTTCGTTCACGAAACCAACCGGGCCTTCGGAGCGGAAACGCTCATATCTTGAGCTACGGACGTCCGATTGGCGTGCCGTCAGTCGCGTAGAGTTCCTCTTAGTGAGACGGATCTTTTGGTATACTCCGCCCGAGGTTTGGACGCAGGTGGAGTACGGTCGGGTTGGTTTTGCCTTAAAAACCAACCGGGCCCCGGGGACGAAAATGCCAATAACTCTCAGACTGGGCGTCCGATCGACGCGCCGTCTGTTGCGTTGAGTTCCTGTTGTCGATACGGAACTTTTGGATACATCAACTCTGGTCTTCGTGACAGTTGATGTATCAGCCTCTCAGCTCGTGGAGCGGACCCTCCGTACGAGCTTGCTGTGTGCGGGAACCCTAGTGCTGGCTGCGACTGTTCTACTGCTACTACTGCTACTGTGACTGCGACGACGACAGTACAGAGATCCTGTGTGGATTCGACGACGACAGTACAGATATCCTGTGTGGATTCGACGACGACGACTACAGCACTCAGCGATCCTACGTGGATCAGTGCTACAGGTCCTGTGTGGGCCAGATCCTGTGTGGGTCCTTGCGCTCAGTGGTTCTGTGTGAGCCAGCGCCTACAGGTTCTGTGTGAGCCCGATCCTGTGTGGGTCTTTGCGGGGGTTAGTTACCTATCGATCCTTTGTGGGTCCGACGACTTAGATGGATCAGTGATCATCTTTATCGTCCTTGAAGAAGTATACCTGTGTGAGCTGAATCCTGTTGTTTTCCTGTGTGGATTGTGTTGTGCAATCCTGTGTGGATTATATTTTGCTTTCCTATGTGGAATACGTATACTTTCCTGCGTGGACTGAGTAGTACTTGGGCTCGGAGGTTGGAGCGTATTTTAATTGATGACTTAGGTATATGTATGGGCATATACCTAAGCAGTGTCGGTTGTTACTTCGTGATTGTACTTTTCTTCGTGGTTTATCCTTTGTGGATTTGAGAGACCTTCAGGGGTCTCGGGGTCCCTACTGAGTAGCTTATACTCACCCCTGCACGGGCTTCGCCCGCACTACGTTGTGTTGGTTGCAGACGACGGACACCGTTGACCTTAGCTGAGGCTTGTAGAGCGGGACGGTAACCGGAGGTGGACCACTGGGCGGGACGTGCACGGAGCGGACGACGGAACCCGTGGAGCGGAGGAGCTATCTGTACCCACCCTTCAGGTGGGATTTCCAGTGGACACCTCGGAGTAGCAGCTTTTACTTTTCAGTTGCTGTTTTTCCCTTTTGAGTTGTACTTTACTTCAGTTTAGGTTTGTATTCTGGCCCATTTACTTTTCCGCACTTTCAGTCGTACTCTGCTTGTTTAGTGTTTACTTTCCGCTTGTTTACTCTGTGGTGTGTGTTTACTTTTCAAAGGCAATGCCTTCCCTTTTTACTGGGATTTACGCCTTGGTGCTAGTCGCCAGCCCCTGGCCTATGGAAGGCGGGCTTGGGGTAGTCACGGCACGGACCCCGAGGGCGGGTCGTGACATCCAAATGGATTTATATTTTTAAATATAGGGGTATAGGGGAGGCCTTATATAATGGAACTGAGTGGAAAACATATATATTTTTATAATAGAGAGATCCAGCAATGTTTATTCCTGGGTGTGTTGCTCATTTAGTAGATAAATATAAATAATATAAGTTATTTGGTCAATATATATAAATAAAATGGATTTTTTTACATGTAATAGGTCATTTTTTCCTTACGTTAAAACATTACACTCATGGTAAAGTCCTTTTTTTAATCATTGTGATTACTTTGAATTGATTTAACTGATCACATTGGAAAAAATTTAACGTTGAAATTATTAGAAATTTTAAATTATGATGATTCCAAATATTTAATCAATTTTCTTATATTTAGTTCACATAATTGGAACAAATTAATTTTAAATCAATCCTGAAGGCATAATAAGAAACTAGTTTATATGGGAAAAATGTCAAAATATTGAATTGTATTTATATATAATTTCGATATCAAATTTATTAAAATTAAATAAATTAGTTTAATATATGTATAATTAATATAATTTTTCTTTAAAAACAATTTAAAATGAAGTTTAACTGTAAAAATAATTACATCAAAAAGTAGTTTCAAATTAAAGTTCAATATTATGTATTATTCATTAAAAAAATTCTCAGATAAAATGGAAAAATTCAACCTAAGTTATTTTTCAAATTAAAACTACAAACATTAAAGTAGTATTTCAAATATAATGTTTAATTTTTTTTAAAATATAAATTATTTTTTCCACTAAAATCCTTTAAAAATGCCTTTTGGGAAAATACATCTATTTCTATCAAAAATTGAATTCATTCTTATATTTTTTCTACAAAAATCGTAAAAATACTGTTAAATATTTAACTAAAATATAATATATAAATATCATTACAATAATTCATCAAAAGTTGTTAGTTTAATTTTTTAAGATAAAATGTGTTTCTGTATTGAAATAATGTCTTCCAGAAAAGGAATTTCATTATTTTAAAATTTTTATTAGATTAATTTTCTAATTAATTATCTACCAAAGAATACATTTTCTAAACATGAATGAATGGTATTTCTATATCATATTTTATTCTTTTAATAACCTCTATTACAATATTTGTATGATTTCTATAATAATATTTAAATAAGTTGACACATTTCGTTTAAAGACTATGTTGTATTGATGAAATATAAGCTTGATGTTGTGGGTACTACAATCTAAACTCAATGTTTAGTGTAGCACATAATTAACTTGGTTTTACATTTAAATCAATATTACCATGGTTTATAAATAAATGTAACCCCTGAGATAATTTTAATTTATTTTAAAAAATAATAATTCATAAAAACTCATGTTTTTTACATTTTACCCCCTTAAAATGAATTTCACCCTAAAAATTTGTATTGGTCATAAATTTTTGAGGATATGAAAGTTCTTATCATAGAATCCCACATTATACAAAATAATTCTAAAACTAAATTTAATGAGGGATTTTTGAAAACATAATGGTTAAAAAATTAACTTATATCTATGTTTCCACAAAGGATAACATAGGTTAAATGTATAGATGTGAACATGGAAGAAAAGAATAAATAATTATAGTGAGATATCAAGGTCATTTATAAAATGAAATTAAATGATCAGTGTCCTGTTATGGGGTCAAAATGTATATTTTTGATGATTGAAAACAACATCCATTCATCATAACTGGAGTTATTATGATAAAACTTTTGTTTAAAGACCCTTACATTAATGTTTAATATATTTCAAGAGAATATATACTTACTTTATTCCATTATATTTGAAAATAACAATCTCACCCTGTAGTTTTTACTTTATCAATTTCCACTTCATCACTTCCTCTATGAACTGAACGTTACTTTCTTATGTGTGAAGCACTAATGAATCATAAGATCTATATAAATAATTACATGTCATTTAATTTATCTTTCATTTTAATCAATAAATAAAGGTTACAATAGGTCTTTTAATATGCATAAATCATTATTTGGTGAGTTAATAATTTTATATCTAAAATCTCATCTTATGTTTCTGATAAAAAATTTCATTAATGGTTATCCTTATACCCCTTTAAATGATGAAAATCCAATAAAAGTATACGTAAGGTTACTATATATCTCAAAATTAGCTTATTATTGATCTCCCATATATCATAATGTATATCTTTGTTGTCGCATTCTTATATTTTGTATACCTTCATCATGTATTCTATTGAAACATAGTAAACATATGAATTTCAGTAAAAACTTATTTGAAATAAGCATTCTTCTTCATTAAATATTTTAAATCTTATCAGATGAAAAATAAATTTTCATTAAAATCTATAGTTTATCATTATAATTATAGAATGCATGATTTTATTATTCCTATATCCATATAGGCTATCACCTAAAATATTAATAAAGGATGAACAATAATATTATCAAATGGATTATTCATACTCAATAAATCATAAAATTCATAAATAATAGGAGATGATAGGAATTCCCAAATTATAATTATTCACTTTATCTATTTTTATTGAAAAAACATTCCCCTTATAGCATTTTTCAGAGGTTTTTATGTATCTTCATCCATATTATCCATTTGATTGGGGCATTGATTCTCATAATTCACAAACTACTAGAACATAAAACCGTGAACAGTCTATATTTCATTCTATTGAGATATATCTTCAGTCAATTCATTGATTGGACTATTCACAACACTTTTATATTATTTGGATTGATTTATATCGTTCCCACACTTAAAACACATTTTTATTCCTTTCATGGACTCATTGTAATTCTCTTTCACATATATTTGGGAAGTATGAGTGTAAAAAATCATATTCCCTCTATGTGACATATCACATTATTTTCAGTGGAAGCCCATTTCCATTTTCTTATAAAATTAAATAAAAGGGTTTCTTGCATCTATTTCAATATTTAGTGAAAATGGAATGATTTATTAATAGAATATGTTGTTTATTTTGATTAATTGTATTCATATATTATCATTCAATCCATTGAAAAAATGATCAACATTACTTCCAGAATGAATTTCAATACCAAAAGAGTGCCTCCAATGTTTTCTAAAATTTCTTTCATATGACCCAAAAGATTCATTATCATTCTGCTTAATATCAATGAATTATTAATTAATTTTTCTAATAATTATACAAGTAATGTCATTATTTAAAAAATTATTTTAATGTCATCCCACTTCATGGAGATAATTTATTATTGTTTTTTCATACTATTATAAAGATTCAACTTTTTTTCTAACTCACCTTACCAATCGTTGAAAAACAGAGTGAAATTTTTTATATTTGAATACTATAGAATGGAAAATGTCATTTTAGTTTTACTGAATCATTAAATATAATCTAACAGGTCAGCTAAACCACTAAATGAAGGTGTTCATTTCCTCATGAAGGAATAAAAACAATTTTGTTCCCTCATTTCTATGTTTGGAGGGTCACAAAGATTCGTAGAATGAGAAATTTGTGGGAGTATAGTAATGATTTTTTTAATTCTATTTCTCATATCATTCAGTTTATTTGGTGTATAATCACTAAATGTTATGTTAAATTTTGACTTATCATAGTTCCTTCTTGTTCCATCCATTGACTAAAACAAAAAATATATTGTGGGAAACACTAATCAATGTGGGGAACCTCTTAATCATAAAAAATCACATATTGGATCTCTAAATCATGTATCATTATTCATTAATATATGAAACCATAGGTTTATCCAAGTTTATTTATAGTCATCATCAATATAAATCCATCATGACAGTTTTTAAAGAGTTGAGGAATTTCTAAAGCATATCCCTTAAGATTTTTAGATCTAATGTGCATTAAGGATCATTTTTTGCACCTGTTCCCAGTTGATACTAGTCCAATAATGTGTTTTGGGGTTCTTACCCCTAATTACATCTATTACAGAGTCACATCCACATTAATTATACATAAAGATTAATGTTTCTAAGGATCCACTTTCTATGTCCTTTATCAAAATTCTAGTATATTATCCTATACATTAATTCATCATTGGACTTATCTTTAAGGGAATACCTTAAAATATCATTAGAAATATCCCTAAGGATAATTTTAAATATTTCTCATCCTGGTTTAATAGGGATAAGTAAACCTTTCCATTGAAACCATCTATAATGACCCAGGGCTAACATACATGGATATTACATCTTAATATATGAATATTCAATAAATTAAAAAAATGTGTGCATGATGACAATAATTTGTTACTACCTTTGAAAAAAAACACAATCCTTCAACTTTTTGAAATATCTTTGTCATTTCACATAATGATCTTCAACTTTAGTAATCCCCACAAACATAATCTATATAAAACCATTTTTCATAACCAAGTGAAAGGAAACATAAGAAAGGGTGAGATCAAGTGCACTATAAGGGAAAACAAGTAAGATATGTAATAATGAAATAATCACAAGGGTATAATAACTATATAATAACATTGGAATCCATACCGTACATATCTAAAATTATAAACATAAATTATAGGATTAATATTGGCAATTAATAAGACATTAATCATAAGTAAACAATTAAATGTGAACCATAAGAGCATAACATTGTAATAAGTCATACAATTGAGGCATATAAATCATCTAAAACATTGTGAATATTTTTAAATAGAAATAGTCTCACTCGTTAAATTATGTTCATATGATCAATCCCTCACATAAACATACGGACATGCAAAAAGGTCCACACATAACTTTGTGAACATGTAATGAGGTTAACACAAAGCATTGTGAACATAAATTCATGTTTATTAATAATATTGTGAACATTTAATTAGGTAAATGAATAAAATTTTGAACTTGTAATCAGGTACATTCATAGAATTATATACCTCCTGGTATGGTCACACCACAGTACCCAGAGGAGGCCATGTCATACAGTACCAGGTTTACTCCTCGTTCCAGACATTTCTATCTCATGAGATATATAAATATTTACCCAATTAACTAGAGGGGGATATAGTAACCACTTTTGACATAATGAATTCACATATATGTGTTCAATAATATCATAATCAATAACTATATCATAACCCACAAAATAAAATGGGTATCATAAAGATTTCATCATATAATAACCTTACATCCTAACATCAGTTGTACTCATTCAATCCACCAATATAATAAATATATATTTATAATAAATATTTTAGATAACCATATTCATTTATATAATACAATATATGATATTATAATGACATTTATTTATCCATTTATTATAATTCTATGTTAATGTTCTATTTCTAGTAATAAGTGGTTTGTTTTTCAAATAATTTATGACATTTTGTTCTTGGTCCACATAAATGGACCAGGATTTCTATATTTTTATAAGGTAATCCATGAAATGATTATCATATATTTCGATTATATATTTAGTTATAATAATCTATAAAGTATTTAAATGGAAAAAATAAATACACTTTTCATGGAGATGGTAGGTTGTACATTCGAATGAATGTTATTTCCATTTTCTTAGTGTATTTAACAAATAAAAAGTAAAGTATAAATATATATATATATATATTGTCATTAAATTAGAATCATAAAATATTTTATATAACATATATCTGTTAAACCTATCTTTAATACATTCTATATAAAGAGTGAGTGAATCACATCACTTCGTGGGGAGGTACTCGGTTTTACAAATAGATGACTTTTTCATATTCTCACAAAATAGAATGAATGGTGGTATTTTTCATATAATTATTCATGAAGTAACAATAAATCATAAATATCATAAATATAAAATATAAACAATAAACCCCTAATTATTACCATGCTTTAATAGTGGTAATGGAGGACTAAATATCATCGGTTCAAGAGGTCATAGTCCTCCATACTAATGAGTAATGATTGTCTATCCCATTTGATGGAAGTTGGATAAGTTTTAGGTTATATCCTTAAAATAAAAATATCTCAGTAGGTTAACCATAACATTTTCATTATATAAACAGGACATAAAATATATTTTAAGGGGTTTTATCAAGAAATAAAAAAATTGTCGATGTACATTTTATCTTGTTAGGGAATAATATTTTTGTTTGCACCAATATACGTCCTTAGTTAACTTTTATCAAAAAGTATAGCTTCTAGGATGAGACTATAGATGTGCAGAAGTTATTTTTATTGAAATTGATGAACTAAATGTATTGATATGTGTGAAGAGAGGGGGATAGTGGTGGCAATTTATAAGGGAGTTAAGTGGAAAACATGTAAACTATAAAAATAGTGAATTCCACAAATTTTTTTCCACTATCGATTGGCTTTAATAATGGACTAATATAGGCACATGAAGGTATAACCTCAAAACATTTCAACCCATTAGGTGGTGGAAATGTTTATTGGTCTTTTCCCACACATGTCAAATGTGTAATCCATTGGTATACTCATTTTTCTCTTAATCACAGTGATCAGTTTCAACTGATTACAATAATAACATTAGTCAAAATTAAGTATAAATTATTAGACATTATTAATATTATAATTGTAAATATGGAATATAATTTTATAAATTAAATTAACATAAGGTAAAAATTAATTTATAAATATTCATGAAGATATGACGGGAAATCGGGGTTTTAAAGTTAAGCAGTTGAAAAGAATGACATGTATTTATATCCAATATCAAAATTTAATTAATTAAAATGAAATAAAATGGATTAATTGTCATATAATTAATTTAATTATTCATTACAAAATTTATAATAAAATTTAAATATATAAAAAATTTGAACAATATGGCATCATTCAATTATAAATTATTACTTTTCGCTATTAATCAAAAAAAGAAACTTCTCAAAAATATTACAAAAAATTCATCTTCTTATAATTTTGAATATTATATTTCAATAATAATGTTTTCTATTAAGAATAAAAGTTGTAAAAGTCCAAAAAATTTAGTTTTAAATTATGTGCACCTCTGAAAGTAAGTAGAAATACCTTTTTGAAAAATTACTTCATTATGGTAAAATAGGATTTCTTTTAAATACATATAATGAAAATAAGTTTAATGATAAATAATTTAATGAATATATAATTTAAAAGTTTCATTAAAATCATTCATCAAATTTATTTTTTAATTTATTGAGATAAAATATGTTTTTTGGATAAAATATTTTTTCAGAAAAGAATCTTCTTTATTTTCAAATAGTTTGTAAATTAATTTATAATTAATTGGTTACCAAATAATTAATTTCATAAACGTGAATTGACCATATCTTAATTATTTAGTTAATCCTTTTCATAAATGTCATTCCAAATTCTTGGTGATGACTATTATTATATTTATATAATGTGACATGTTTCTTTATAACTCAGTCTGACATGAAAAACATACTAATCTCGTTGTTGCATTTACCATAAGAAAAATAATGTGTTGTGTGTATCGAAAGATTATCATGATATTTCATATAAATAATTATTAATTTAGTATGGTGTGCAATGAAATCCCTTAAATAATTTTTTATAGAAAAAAAGTAATTTATTAAATATTACTTGTTATATGGACAGTTTATCTTTTTGATTCTCTAATTACGTAATACAATGATAAAAATCTAGCCTCAAAACATAAATAGTCTCTATTGGGAGATCACACTAATATTTAAATTAATATTTTAGACAGAGATTTATTTTATATTACTAGTTTAAAAACTCTCTCAATGGTTGGTTCCTTTATCCTTTGTAGCCCATCTTTTTTGTGTCTTTTTATTTCAAGAGATTACATATGATTTTTTATGTTCAAATAAAAGTGTTTAACCCACGAATATAAAAATAATGGAATATGAACAATAAAAATGATCACAGAAGGGGAGTACTATTTTTAATTGTCTATATTTATACATCAATATTTATTTTCATCACATGTTATTTAGGAAATAATATAAAGTTCATCATGAGACTTAAAAAGTTAGATACTCCCATGATAATTAAATTATTTATTGTTATTAATATTCTTAAAGACAAAAATACAATTAAATGAAAATATACATGTAAGAAAACATGAGTGATCAGGATCATATAATTTTTAGTAATAGGGAGAAATTTTAAAACTCATCTTCTTACCTCATTTTAGGGATTCAAAAAAATGATTTCTCATATGGTTTAATTACATGATTTTGATTCTTAGAATATTTAATTAAGTAGACTAATTATTTATTTTTATATCATGACCCGATTAAATTATTAAATATACTCATTCTCAAAAATATTCGACAGAATATATTTTCTATTCAATATATGTATTTTTTGGAAAGAATCATGGGGAATGCAAGCCTATAATAAAATTCATTGATATATTGTGAAAGATATGACTTAATAGATTCACTTTTAAAATATTAAGGCATTTGTTTTGAAAATATATTTTAACGTAGATACCCACCATTATATTTACCCTAGGAAGCCCATTGACATTATTTATTACTATTTAGGGATGATACATGTTATAGAATTATTTGATAATTTCCTCCCCTACTATTTATATTTTACATGATATTTAATTTAATGAGTTTCATGAATGGGTTAACAGTTATGGAATGATATTATATTTATTAGAAAAAATAAATTTTTTTGGCATTCATTTTATTAGGATTTTGGGAAACATGGTCATGTTATCTTTCATTATAATTATATTATTTTCCCCTAATAAAATATGGGATGGGTTTTGAAAGGTCAAAATTCAATATTTACATGAATAACGATTTTAATCATTTGGGGTTGGGTGGTGTGTGTGTGACTTGTACCAGATTAACATTCAAAAAATTAATTTAATTTTGTGAAAAAAATGTAAAAAGTAAAAAAAAATTTAATTGATTCATCATCCATTCATACATGATCAAATTTATTTTATATTGTAAAGTTGGTGTTGTCACTTTGAAGGGGATATTGTTAATTAAAATTATCATTTGAATATCTTCCATTAAGCTTTATCTTTTATCCTCCTCATTTATCATTACATGGTTTTATACATCAATTCCTTCCTACACTCATCCATATAATCATTGTATCCATAACGTTAAGAACTAAAGATTAATTTTAATATTATTAATTTTGGGGTGGAGACTAAATTATCCTAAAAATTGATTTATTAGGAGCATGCACTTTAGGTATGACCATAACTCTATTAAATGGTAACCTTATATGATAAGAAAAAAATTAGTGATGAGTTAATCATTAATTTCATGAATTTTGATGATAGATAGAAATAATTATTTGAATAGGGAAATTTTCATCATATTTGAATTATTATGAATCATGGTTTATTATTTATCAAATCATGTATGTTTTTTTACTTTTAGAAGCATTAGTTATAACATGTTACTTATGTGATTCATGATTATTAAAATATTGTTAACGTATGGGCCCCTTGTATTTTGATGTTGGAATTCTTCTCAAGGATGGGAAAATTTTTGAGTGTAATGAAATTAGTTATCACTACTTTTCATAGTTATTATAAAATTATTTATTATGTTTTTTAATTTAATTTTGGAAATAAAGTTGAAATTTTCTTTTTAATTTTATTAAATTATGTGTTATTATTAGAAAAATGGAATTTCTATAAAATCAATATACTTTTTGAGTGAAATGTATAAATTTAGGAACATGTTTGAAAAAATGAGGATGAAGCTAAGATGAAATATTTCATCCAAGTTATTTTTAAATAATAAATTTATCTCCATTCAAAAAATAAAGACATAAAACATCTTAGATATTGTGTAATTGTTTATTCAAACTATGAAATATAAAAACCAAAATGCGAAAGTGGATAAAAGTACTTATAAATATGGATATTTTCGGATTTAGGTCATGAAATATGGTCCATTTAGTAAGTATTTATTACGGTAAAATATAATTTTTTTGGCCACCGACCAACTCACCATTTGAATTGTCAATTCCATGCGTGAAATGACTCCATGAAGAACTACAAGAAACATTTTTTCATTATAATAGATTTTTTATCACTATTTTAATGAAGACCCTTATTTTTTATTTATATTCCTAATAATATATTTGTTTATTCAATGTAAATTTAATTATACTAGGGTAGTAGTTATCCACACGGACTAGTACTTGGGTTCCTATATGGGGACCATTTTCCATTGATAGATTTTTTATTACAAATTTTATAATTTTTTATATATATAATTTCAGTTTATGTTATGTTTTTAATTAATTTTATATATTTCAATCCACCCATTTTATTTTCTCTCTTCAGTGTATTTATGAAATTTTTATGATTGTACTTTCTATCTTCCAATATCTCTATTCTATTATCCTTTTATGGAATTTACTTTATTGTTTCATTAATGATCACCAGATTATGACAATAGAAACCCATAAATGAGAGAAGATATATAGAAATGGGTCTGTATAACATGATTATATTTTTTTAAACACTCAATCAATAACATGATTATTCTAATTTTTTTCTATGATGAGAACACGATATTATTTATATTCAAATCATTAGACATGTTATTTAAAAAATGGAAAAAAACCCAGGACAATAGATATAATTGATACAAGAACATTATTTTTATTTTTATTTTTATTTTTAAATTAATAATTATATTCATGAAAATGGATAACCACACATTTGGTCCAAATTTTTTATTTTTCTTCCATCCCCTTCATGTGATCGACCCTATACTTTCACATATATATGTCCTTGCAGTTTTGTTTTTGTTTTGGAAGAATATAAATTCCTAAATCAATATCAATGAGAGGGTTTAAATATGTCCTGGAGATATTACAATGATATATTGAGGGGCCTGAGTCATGGGACTAAAATTTTCAATATAAATAAGGGATAAAATTAAAAATCCCATATGAATCATTTCTAGTATAATTAATGTCAGTAAAATAATCCACCATATAAATGCATGATATATAGTGTATTCTGAGAATACCAGTGAATCATTCATAAATTTATAATTCAAATTAGTGGTTACAACACTGATGAACCTTCTATACTAATTGGATTGTGATTTTTTAGAATATAAAATAAACAATGATGGTAAACTACTAGAACTGTAGAATTTTATTTCATCAATAAAGGGGGATAATCATATAAACATCTTATTCCAGAATTTTTTTTAAGAAATAATATTTAATATCTAGTTTTTGTAAGGTATAATAGAGTATTTTTAACATATTTATAAGTAATTGTCTTAATTTTATCTTTTTCAGTGGTGATAACATGTGAAAATGGTCCACTATACCTTTTTAAATTCACTTTATAAATTAAATGACACATCATCATATTGGTATTGGTATTTGAAGATAAATATACCATGTAAATCAATTCACATCTATCTAATTATTTATTAGAGTGATGTGAGACACTTACATATGTTTGATTTTCTTTGCTCGCCAATAATTTATCCTACATTACTAAAATATGGCTAGTATGGTATTTGGGATTGATCACCATATGGGGAACCATTACCATGAAATGGGTACGAATAAATATACATGTAGTTGTATATACCTCAGAGAAATATAGGATATATTGGGGAGCAGTAATAATGCCCATCTATTGTTTTGTAAACCAATGGGAAGTCCCCCATCTATATATTTTGAGCATCCATTGATAGTAGTATATGGGTATCCAATAGTCAGAAAGTGGGCATAGTAGTAAACCTATGAATTTTTACATTTCCAAATTTTTTATATTCATAATGAGAAATTCCATATTAAAAAAACAAGGGAAATGAAGATTTCTAGAGAAGAGATAAATTCGTGAAGTGGTTCAAGTAAATAAAAGTGTGTGTTCTTAAAAAATGACACATTGATTAAAAAAATACAATATAAAAGGTTAGGAGAGAGGCATCGATAATAATCATAAATAAAAAAATTTCCTCTAAAGGTACCAAAAAGTAATCATAATTGTATAACTGACCCTCCCCCTTCTATTATCATTCAACCGTCACTACACCATCATGCTATTTCATCACTTGCACCAAATAACAACCATTAAAATTTCTAATTATCACAACAGTGATAAGATTCAAACCCTCACCCTGTGGGACTATAGACAATCATAAAAAATCATATCTATAAAATTATTTTAAATTTGATAACATAAATCAATAAATATTTAATTTTTAATATAATTTAAATCAATAAACCATAAAACATGCATAATAATAATAATAATAAATAATTTTTATGTTTTTATATATTTAAATATATATACATTATTTGTTGATATATCTGTAATGAATTTACATAATGTATTCATATATTTACATATGTATTTATATAATGTTTTTTAATATATTTATGTAATTAATTCATAAATACATTTATGATTCATATCTATACGAACTATTTATAAGATATATTTTTATAAATTAACATGTGCTTAATGTATTCAATGAATATATTTACTATGAATAAGATTTTGAGGTATATTTTATAAAAAAATAATATATTCACACACACAAATATATATATATATATACAATGTATTTATACAATACATTAATATAATGTGTTGTATTTATAAAATAAATTTGTAATAAATTTTGATACTTAAACCATAAATATATCTATACATTAAACCATCAGGCTAGAGAAAAAATTTGACTGATTTATCATTTGGACATAGCTAGACCTGCCAAAGATCAACTATTTAATTAATCGAAACATGTTAAAAATGTATCATTATAGGTAAACATAAATTCTATATGTTATTTTTGTTAATCAATACAATATATATTAGTAAATACAACAAACATTCCATATAAAACTAATTAATTTAAAATAATAAATATATAATTTTAATGTTTTATAAAATATATATCTTTATAATATTCTATAATCATGTCATTATAGTCATGTACCAAGTCATGTATGAAATAAAAAACCCATTTTACTAATTAGACAATAAAATTTAAAACATTTAATAATCTATTTGATAAACATTTCCATAATTAAAACTTTTTATTAATTTGGGCTTATTGGGTGTGTGGGGTCTCCAGATCCATTTATAGGTCTACAATACATTTTATGTATATAATTAATTTAATTATATAAATTTTTTATGTCTTTATATAATATATTTAGATACATTTATATTTGGATAATGTATTATATAATTTATTTATTATAAAAACATTTATATCATATATTTTTGGAAAAGTTGTATTTCATAAATTCATTTAGTATGATATTTGTTAAACATTACACCATAGGAGTAAGGTCCTATGATGTTAAATATTCAAATGGATGTTAAAATTTAAAAAGGATTTCGAAAAAAATGAAAAAACTATTGTAAAAAAACAAAGTTATGACCCAGTTTGAAAATACCTTTTTTATGAAATTGAAATGAATCCATTCTAAAGAATTATTTGGAATAAAATTTCAATAATTATTTTCGGGGATATATATAAATATAATTTAATAAATATATAGATTGGATTATAAAATATAAGATAGAGAAAGGAAAAACATTTAAAAATTAAGAAATACATTTAATGAATCCTATATAATAATGAATGTGGTAAATAAATAATTTTAAAATAGGAAAATATAAATTTATGATCACTAAAAAACATATTTGGACTTAAAAATATTAAAGAATAAAATTGTAAGGATGTGTGGATATGGATATGGAATGGAAATATCTCATTTAGAGAGGATGCGAATTATTCTTAACATCATAAAATTTTATGAAGTAAAAACCAAATGGTGTAAGTCAGTTTAAAATGAGGGAATTAAATATAATATTTCTAAATAATAGAATAAAATCATCATGTAAAACTACAGTCAACGGGGAATAAATCTAACTCATGACCATAATTTGACTCATAAAAACCGTTGACAATTTTCTATCTTCCACTTGGAAATCACTTTAGAGTTTTATATAATAAATATTACTATATTAATAACCAAATTAATTAACTCATTCATATTTATTTCCTTATATTCTCTATAATTATATAAATTTACTCTGCATTTATTAGTTTGTTTTCGTTTATTGTTTTATCAGATGTTAGCATTTATAGGTAGTTTTAGACCAGATTTAAAATATATATTTCTATTCACATTAATTAACACCAGATTCAGCATTACTAGAATCTCCCATGTATAAGGAATATATTATTTATACTGACTTAAATGAAATAAATCAATAAAATGAAAATTTTAATCTCAACACTTGAAGACATAATCTGTGAGGATCTGGAATTAGTAATTTTTGATAAATGAAATTTGGTATGAAAATGAAACATTATATATTAATTTCAAACATAAAAAACTGTAATATTGTTATAAAAATATTTAAATTCAGTATATTAATTATTATGAAAATCTGATAAATATTGTTATTATATTCTAATTGCATTTTCCCATAGAAGTTGTAGTCTACACATTCTAACGGATGGTGTTTTCGTTTCTCATATATTGGTAGGAAGGTATGGAAATATATACCTTTTCAAAACCATAATAATGTAATAAATTTTATATTTTCCCATTAAATTCCCATTTATGTCCTCTCATGCATGGTTTTCATGAAAACTAAAATACATCAGTTCATGGAGGAAGAATTTTTCATGTACACATGATTTTATTTTTCATTTTCCTAAGCAAGGGGAATGGAGAGATAACTACTATACCAATAAAATAAATTTGAATAATTGTATTAATAATAATTCTATGAATATATTATAATAGAAAAAAATTATTTTTAAGAGATATATAAAGAACAAAAACATTTATAATTGATTAGTACTCTTGTTGGTATATTGAAAATCCTCTTAAAGTTCTTCTTGGAAATGGGGGATATTTTTCAATGGATCAATGGGTAAAAATACATTAAAAAGGGATTTAATGTATGAAAAAATAGAGATGTTACAAGTAAAAACTAATTTTAGTCTTCCATTAAAGTGGTGGGGATGGACGCTTTTATATGTGAGAGAATGGTATTTCTATAACAAAATTAACCTTTTTATGTAGTATGAATAAATATTACTCCTTTAAAGTTTATTCAAAATATGAATATAATGGTTTTGATATATGATTTGTTTGAGACAAGCCTCAAACAGTCATTTTGAGACTTATTTTTAACTTGTCTTGTCTCATTGACACATGGTTAAACTTTATTAATCTTAATTCACCTTTTATTATTATAACTACTTGTTTAACCTCTATAAATAATATTCATGAATAAATAAGAAAATTATCATATTATCATATTTTTAATTTCAAATTTAATTTTTTGACAAAAAAGTGTTATATAATATTTCTAAAGGAGCTAAATAAATTTAATATTAGTGCACAGTATGTGATAAAAGAATTTTCTAAAATAGTTTATTTTACGCATAAAAATAATGATTAGGGTAAAATTATCAATTTTTTTGTATTAAATAGAATTTTTTTGTTTATTTCTGCATATATAAGAGTTATATAACTTCTAAAGAAATATACTTACGAATTCCATATTACGAAAACATAATTAAATAAGACTGACCAGAAATTTGTTTTATTCAAATAAATATCCCTTTAGTTTAAAAATAAAAAACATGAGTTTTCAACACTCAACATTTTTTAGATGAATCATTTGACATGTTAAATAGTTTTTCTTAATAATCAATTTTTATTTTTTAATATTATATATATTTTTTGATAATAAATATTATATTAATTCTAAAAACATGTTTTTGTTTACTGTTAATAAAAAATATTACTTTTTAGAAAAATATAAAAAATTCATTTAAAAATACAATGAAATGAAAAATACAAAAAATTTGTTCATTTCTCAAAATTAAAATACTCAAACTTTTATTTATTCCTTTACATAGAAATATAAGAAGAAATTTGAAATATTTCTTTTATCAAAAAAATATTTTATTTAAATATTAAGTATTTTTATTCGTATTTTAGACTAATTAGTTTAATTATTATACATTATTCATAAAATTGTTGTTGTTTCTATAAAATAAAGTGCATGATCAACTCATTATATAAAATAATTACCTTTTTGAATAAGGTTATATTATTATCTATTTAGTAATACAAAATGTTTTCTAAACATATATTGGTATTAAAAATAATCATTGTTTTTATTTTCAAATATATTTTATAAAGTTGTCACCACTATTTATAACTACTCATTAAATATCAACATAATTTTCATTATATTCATATTAATAAAATGTGTCGTGTATCACTCTTGGTTACTATTAAATCTCAAACATGATCTTTAATACATTTTTACGGTGAAATATTTTCTAAAAATGGGTCATTAAATTCATCCGCTTTAAAAATAATTCCAACACTAAAATTTTATTACTATGATGAAAATAAATGTGCATACATTTCTCTTAATACACTAATGGGTTCCCAGATATATTTAATAAACTTTTAATTACAACATAGATAATTTAATAGTTGATTAGTCTAATTTTGTAACAAATTATCCATTCAATACAATGTTAGCACTACTTATTCCTCATTTGAGAGATCATGTTCCAGTTGCATTACATATGCATTCATTAAATATGTAGATCTTTTATATACATCATGAAAAGAGATACATGGAACACATCCTATACTTGGGAGATGAATGGATGGAGTGTTATATGATAAGCTATATCATTAGCATGTTTATTGATATCTAAGGGACAAATGTACCTAGTTCTCAGAATCTCTTTCTTTCAAATCGTATAACCTATTTAAAAAGAGATATTTAGAGGAATTTTTTTTCACCATCCTCAAAATCTAGTTATCATTGATGACTATAAATATAACTTTTCTATTGTAATTGTTCATTATTCATATGATAATGAATGTTTTGATCCTTATCAATCATTTCTTATACAATAATAGGTCATATCAACATATGCAATCAATACATAACCCATCTTGTTGGAGCCTTCATATTCTTCCATAAAAAACATAATATGGGTCTATAGAAATTATATAATTGAAAATATTATAGTATGAAATCTTCTTCAATGGATGTTTTTAATACCAACATCTTAGGAAATCCAATGTATAATATATTAGTTTTCCATAAGAGTTTAAATGGTTATCTCATATTGATAAATTTTCTAATATATATAAGAAATGTAGGAGTTTATCTATGTCTCAAATGGTTGTGGGATGCTTTTTGAGGATATTGAGTTAAACCGTGGATATTAATCAGAGATAATTGATAATTATTCACCAAGAAATCATACCAATTATCTAATATATATCATGGTGATTTGATCCAGAATGAAATTTACATTTATAGATATAAAAGGCACTGATTTTATTATGTAATCTACTAGAACCAAATTTAAATTAAGGACATTATAAGTCTTAGGGAGTCATTTGATGAATTTCATAGTGACGTTTTAATATTTCCATATTTTTAAGGGTATTGGTTTCACCATCCCCTTATACTTTTGTAATTTAACCTTAACATTATTCCATACAATGATATGAGAAATGTATTCTTCAATCCCCCTCTTCATGTAACCCTATAAAAAGTTTTTTTAGATCCCTATAAAATTTTATGAATCTTCGATAAATAGATATGGATGAACTATGAGATTTATACATGTATGATACCAATGTAATAATTATGGTTGTTTTTGTTTAAATTATTTTATAATACCCATTATATTCGTTAATGGAATGGTTCCCAGGAGTATGAGTGGTCAAAGAAGTATCTTGGGATGTTGGGACATGAAAAAGGGGGAATAGATCCACAATATATAGGGAGAATGGTTAGATAATTTTTATAAATAATATTCTTCCAATAAAATTAGACCTGGAAGAGAGGGATACATGGTTTTTAAACCATACAAGGGGGTCACGGAAACCATTCAATCATGTAAAAATCCAATCGAATGGCATCTGTATGGTTTTCTAAACTATGTGAGATCCCTAGATGATTTTTTAACTAAATATACTCATGTATATGTGGACCAAAATGCTTGGTGTGTGGAAATGAAAACAATTTGTTCAAAATGCACATCCAAAAAAATGGCATAATGATAAATTTTCCATCCTGACTATAAATTCTTATTTACCAATTTTTCACTCTATTCCACTCTTACAGAAAGGGGTTTGAACCATGAGCTTCCTCATTCTACATGTATTTTCCTTCTTCTATTCAAGGATATTTGGAGTGTCATTTAGTATTAATCAATGATCTGATTATATCGATGGGTAATCATTCTTCAAATTTATAAAAGAAACATTGTGTGGTTGTTTTACTTCTTCTAAATAAAATGAGACCTATTTTTACTGTGAAACTCATAAATTTATTGTTAGAAGTAATTTTATATTGAACCAAGGGCTGATATTCGGTGTGTTCATATCTAATATATTGATCTGGGTTCCCTATAATCATTCTTTTATAGTCTTAATTTTACTCTCATGTATTGGAATGTTCCCTTGTGGTTCCTTGCTTTGTTTTTCAATCTATGACCATGAAAAACTAATTGATCCTTAAATTTATGTCTCAAAACCTTCATTGACAATATGTGGTCTATTTAATATTATAATATTGAGCCTATGTCTCCCCATGGGATGGTTTATCCCTTTTAAAATGATTAAATGACTTATTAATTTTAAAATTAGAGTGTTTATTATATTAAAAAACATGTACATGATGTTCGGTATATCATCTCAGAAAAGGGGGATTTTTTAATTATATGGGGGAATGTAATAGGCTAAAAGATGATTAGTGTTAAGGGTGATAAATAGTTAAATAGGAATGCTTCTATTATTAAACATCTTAATATAATTTTTATTGGGTGTGGTTATGAATAAATACTGTCGTGAACAATTTATGGAAATAAAGTTTAATATTATGAATGTGATGAAACTTGAAAATGATCATATACAAAACATGTAACAATGTTTATATTGATTGATAAATAGTAAACTAATGATGAATCATTGAACGAAATTGTTAATTTATATTATGGTTGGATGATGAGTTGAGGACACACATCCTCTAGGTATGACAAAATATTTCTCTAGGAACCAATGATTAATTGCATGGTTTAGGCTGTAATAACTCTATAGGCCCCACCAAAACATAATATGGATTGGAAGTTAGAACGATGATCCATGATCACATGGTTGGATATGGTTCTGATTCTGGACTTATGCTCTATGATCCTATATTTGTACACTAGTTTGGTACCTCGACTAAGGATCCATGGTACAATGACTTATATATAATTCATTAAAAAATTAACATGTGACATGAAGTGTTTAACCCCTAAAGGTACATGTCTTGAAATTAAGATGTGGTCTGAACAAGTACATAGAGAGACATGTGTTATTAATGAAATAGGGAGCCCATTTGAAAATTTGGCATCTGTTTAAACACAAAACCTTTGTTACACTCTTCATTTATATAATTTTTTTCTACTTCTTCATACACTATTATTATAATTGATATTTAATTACATGCCATTGGTTTTGAATAACTAATCTATAATCATTCCTTTCTCAATACACCATTACTAAATTATCATATTTCATGGTTGGAGGTTAGCTACGATAAAATGGTCTTTAATTAATGGTTGTATCAATATTTTGTGATGGAGAATATAAGAGAGTACTGGGAAAATTATCTGACCTATGTTAGGGATTTTAAATGTGTATTTATTTTGGGCTTCCCATTTTACACAAGAAAATATATATACATGACATGTTCAATATATTTTCTTGTGGTCATTTACCCATTTTTGTAAACTAATTACATTATGTATGGTTATTTATTTTTAGTAATTTGGTTATTTCTTATTGGGATATTCGTTGATTATTTACTCTTCTAATGATGATATAGTTCCCCCATATACCTCATTAGACCGTCATTATTAGTCTAAAGACTTTGGCTTATGTGGAAGCATGCTTGAGGCCAAGTGGTGTACTATATCGTGACATCAGTTTTGTGGCATCTGTTTCGACAATTTACAAGTTGGTAATAAATCTCTTATTTTATATTTATATTCGTTTTTGAAAAGGTATATAGGATACTAGAGTATTTTTGGAAATGGAAATTAGTTCATTAAAAGGAGTAACTTCTCCTTATGTGGGATAGATCCTAAGTACCTAGGGTGGTATTATTGTTCATAATGTTTTATATTCACAGTTGGATGTAATTTTATCTTGGGCAATGCACATGTGGTGTGATGATCTTATTATCTGATATTTTATACTTGTTTTGGTTTGGAGTGAGATTTGGTATGAATTATCATGTTAGGAACTCAAAGATTTATGTGATATGCATCTTGTTAATCCCATATGAATGATAATATGTTGTTGGGTTGTAGGAAAATTATTTTATAACCTTTTTTTATTTTGAAAAGATAATACCTATCAAATAAGATGAAATTATTTAAATATAATGTTTTACATTTAAATTGATTAAATGGTGTAAATGATAAACATTTAAATTGGATGTTTTGTTTTACCTTGAGTTAGCCATGTCCTATGATAGGGGTAGTTCAGTTTAGTGACGGTGTTTCAGTTATAGTCTTATGGTCAGTGTATATAGGGTGACTTTTTTTGGGGCCAATTGAGAGCCCTCTATTTTATCGATGAAAACATATGTTATGTAACATTATATTTAAATTGGTTATTTTAGAGAGATTCAATCACAATAGCGATTTTTAGAAGGTAAGTATGAGGAAATTAGTGATAAATAGATTTAGGTAGTTGTACGGGGGCCCCCATTGGTTCTTATTGAGGAAAAAATGATTTTTCCATGATAATTTCAATCATTTTATGAAATTTATAGAAAAATATCATGGGATTTTTGTGCCATGTATGTGTTATTTTATGAGAGAGTTTCGACTATTTAATATTCCGGAAATCCCCAGTGGGGTGGACCTAAGGTAGATGAGTTCTGAAATGAGTCTAGCCAGATGATTCTAGATTAAATAATGACTCCTTTAATAATGCGATAAATTTTGTAATCATATATGTTGCAAGGTCCAATGAAGTGCATTTGGGATATTTTGGCATGGTATAAGGAAAGAGAGGAAATGTTACAAAAATATTTTCACGTTATGTTCTTGGAAAACATTTACCGTGATTTCATAATCTAAGGGAAAGATGAGAATTTAATGTGATTAACTGAGGAGAATAAGTAAGTTATAGATTATTCAGATTTATTAATCATGTTTTAGTTTTTCAATTTTACATTCACAAGATTTATGAAAATATAGAATGGATCTTTCATGTTGTACTTCGATGTGATATCTTGTCATGGGTGAATGTATTTAGTTTGAAAATTATTTTTGAGGTTGAAAATAAGGATATCATTTTGAAGGGGAACCTAAAAGAGACATCTAAAAGTGGGGTAATGATTTAATTTTAGTGGTCAGGTTGGGATTCATAGAATAATACGAAGAATATTTATGAGAGCATTGACCAGGGTGTTAGAAGATATAGTATCCAGGGGATATGATCTTCCTCCCATTTTAGTGACCAAGTGTTCTTATATCAATGTAGTAGGACGTATCACATGCATGGTACATTTCCCCAAAATAGAAGGGAGTTCCAAGCTTGTGGTATAACTGGACATGTATAGAGATTATATAGGAACCCTCAACAAATTTATAGCGATGGGAAACCTTGGCCTATACAGAGCACATGGAGGAGATGTTCTACAGTGTATCAATCGGGTAGTTGGAGATCCATTGCTCATACTTGTCGACATTTATATATGGTACTCTTAAAGAAGAAAATTCATATTAATAATGTAGTTTAGTTCATGGGACTCAGAAATGAGCATAGGGTAGATGGATGGGTCAGGTGCATGCATTTTACCCTAAACCAGATGGTATGAAGAATGGACCATCAAATTTTCAAGATATGATCCTTTTATCTAACGTGCATGAAATTTATTTATTTTACATAGAACCCTCCCATTCATTTATATCATCAGGATATGTGAATGTTTTTGGTATAGCAGTGGAGTTCATGTGTAGCTTATACCGATTGACATGACGTTGGGTGTGTGATCAGATGTAATCAATCTTTTAAAATATTGTTCCCTCATTGATGGTGTGTAGAACAATATTTTGAAGATGTAAATGATTTAAGGGTAATGTGTTTACCTAATCATGGTAACAAATTTGTTGGTATAGTATCAATATCACATTTATAGTTAGCATAGGAGATTGAACATCATGTCTCAAAGAGGTAACACCTATGTTTTTCATGGGGAATTGGATATACATCCAGACCATATAGGGATAGTTCTTCAGAAACTAGGTAAACTCATAGACTAGGTTGTGCATCTTACTCATTATGAAGTGGGAGTAGGGCATGATGCCTTTCCTCTTATGGTAGATCATCATTAGGGAATATTTTCTATCATGTTCTCAATATTCTCACCTGAGAGGAAAATTTAATTTACTAATGAGATGATCTAGGGGATGATCATATTTCTATTTCTCCATATATAGTGGAAGAATCAATTATTCAATATATTATGACTTCATTATAGGATTTGGAGGATAAAGGTTTTATCCATGAAAATAAATTTTTATGGGGGTTCTCCCATTTTGTTATATAATTTCATTGATGAAATATTGTTTTTGTGTGTTGATTATCAAATTTTCAACCTTGTGATGATCAAGAATTAATTTCCACTTCCATGTACTGATGATCCAATTTAATAGTTATGGGCTGACTATGTGTTCTCCATGGTCAATTAGATATTTGAGTTTCACTTATTGATGGTATGACCCTATGATATACCAAATACTTTCTATATGATGTAGATATGGTTTGTATAATTTTTTTATTATATTTGGGTCACTGAATTATCATGTTATGGGTATGTAATAGATACACTGATTCTCTTATCCATACATAGATCATTTTTTTCATCTTCAATGATTATATCATGGCGTAGTTACATAATCATGATGATATTTCCAAAAAACATGAAATCATCATGTGTACACCACGAGATCATAGCGTTTACACTATGCTATTTATGTTACATTTCTAGTTTGAAAGGGAATATTTATTTGTCTATCATCTCCATGTAAGGTGAGTTAGTGGGCCCTGAGAAATATTGAGTCATTTTTTCTTGGGAGAACATTATAATGTTTTTCATATTTAATTTTACCCTTGTCATGTAACATATAAAGACTATATTATTACATGTTAGTCACTTTAATAATGGTCCATAGATTTAGGGTAACCGAGTCATGGTTTCTATATCAAAAAAATTATGGCCACATGAAATGAATAATTCTACATATTATCTTGAGATAGTTATGGTAGTACATTACAAAAAATGTTTGTTGCATTATCTCCAAAGTACAAAGTTTATGGTTTCTAATAGCTATATGGTACTCAAATATATCTTTTCTAAACATGGTTTAAATATATGGTTGTGGATATAGTTTGATTGTATAAAATCATTTCACTATGAGTTATCCTATACATTGACAAAATGATCCATTATTGCGGATGTGCTACATAGTAAGACATAGACTAGGGTTGTATAGTTATCTAGTTCTAAGGGGAATATAAGGTATATTCTCCTTATGATACACATATGTGTTTAAGAGGTGTGGGATAATATGACCCTTGTGTATTTATTAGTTGATCCCCATCTTATGAACTAGGAAAAAAGAGGAATTAAGAGGAATTAGAGTTCATGGAATTGAGAGAAATCTATGATGGAGGGGATTTAACTACATATTGGAGCATGTGTGTTGAAGGGATTATACATGTTCATGGTTTTATTATTGAGAACACATGTATGTTACGTGATATTATTTATAAGTTCCATGGCTCAATGTGGGTGGTGCACCCTGGTTTGACTAAAATTTAAGGTGATCTTCATATACAATATTTGTGGTTAGGAATGAAGTAGTGTGATATCGGTATTTTGATGTGGTTATCCAACTCCCTATATTAAAAGTATGATCACCAATGGACTACAATTCAATGAAAACATTTTCCCATACAAAAATGGAGGTGTGATGATGTTATGATTGATTATTTTGAAACACTTCCAATGAATCCATTGAAGAATGATACAATAATGCTGATTGTATACTAGTGGAATATTTGATCCCATTTCTTACCAATCACGGAGACCTTCACAATGAATCAGTTGGGTGACTTTTTTTTTGAGTGATATTGTTTTTAATGGGGTACCTTAGATAAATTTTTTATATATGGACCCTCATTTTATATAATTCATCACTCCAATGTTGAATAAGGTTTTAATTATTAATGTGATTTTGGGTAAATCATTTTCATATGTTGATGGATTGTAAATTAGAGTCTACATCTCATGTGTTGAAGGAAATGTTGATGGATTTCATCATTGATTTTGGGTGAGTGTGGGAGAAGCAATTAGAACATTTTTATCTCACCTCTCAAAGTATAATCATAGTTATTAGGTCGAATTATCATGCAAGTGAAATCAGAGCATGTCTAGTTGATCTGTCTGTATATGGATTCATCATATTTTATATTGAATTCATATTATAATCAAAATCATCTATCTATTGAGTTTATAGTGGGTTACCATGTGTTCATTTGGGTGTCACTAATATTTTCCCACATTGTGATTCACAAACATGGATAGTTTTTTCTCATTAATGTCTGTCCATTTCATATATTATATAGGATCAAACTGATATAATATCATTTTTCTCTTACATATTGTTTTAGTGCAATACAAGAATTGTTTCACATATAAAATCTGCAGAATATCACAAAAACCCAACACAGTGGATTTTTATTGATGATGTTTAGCTTGAGGTTGATTCATCATTTGAGGAGAATCTGTTTTATATTCATGGATTAGAGTGAGAAAACACTTTATAAAAGGACCATGTCATTAGTCTATGTGTTGTAAAAAGGATGTCCTATTTAAGATGCACATTTTGTGAAGGAAATAGAAATACTGGACATGTATCCAAAGAACATTACATTTTATGAGTAGTAAATATTTGAAGAGTAGCATGATGATGAGGCATGATATGTTTTGGAGGTTTTAAGATCCAGATATTTTGATGAGGTATGTTTTTTATGAAGTTTTATAACTCTATTTATATTTGTTAATGGAATGGTTACTTAGAGTATGGGCGGTCTCAAGAGATTCTTGGGGGTTTGGGACAATAATGTGGGGAAAGATACATAGAATTAACGAAGCATGGTTAGTGCAAGGTTATAAAATATATAGGCCCTATAAACAAGTTATCTAGAAGTAGTCTATTCATAGTTTTCAAAATACGCAAATGGGGCCTGGAAATCATTATTGCATGGATAGAGCTAGCAACATGGCCCCCACCCTATTTTAGAAACTCTTTGGGCATTATATAAATCTATACTACTAAATTATTCTTTGAATGAGGGAACCACAATGTTTGTGCATAATTAGGAAAAACTTGAACACCCTCAAAATTGGTTAAATGAATGTTTTACCACCAAACCATAAAAACATGTAGATTATTTTTCATTCTATTACTCCTCTAGTAAAAAGGGTTGAAAACCAAGAGATATCTAATTTTCTAAGGACGATTATCCAACAATTATATCATGTTTTTAGTTCCATTTATATGTAATCAAATCTTTGGGATGATTATGAGTCATATTTATTACGCTTTCCGAAAGGATTCTTTTATGGTTATTCCAATTCGTCAGAATATCCTGAACTCTACCTCTTATACGAAAATATTTTCATTGGTGTTGGTGGTAATTTTATTTCAAAACAAGTTATAAGTTTGGTAAGATTCTTTTTCATGAGTTTAATGTTGGTGGTCTATATTATTTCTCCCATATCCTTGATTAAACTCTCATGTATGATGTTGTGAAAATGCCCTCCCTTGATGTTTTTATTCTTTCATTTACTAGTAAAAACATTTTAATCTATAAACTGATTTGTGATACCCTTATAAGACTACATTGGGAACATTAATGATAATAATACATGGCCTAATGAATACCAGTGGGTGACATATAAAATTTTGACATTTCCATTTAAAATTGAAATGAATGTTTTATGAGATTGAATCATTAGTTTATATGAATTGTTACAGTGGATTCTTATATGGGTTTTTTTGGATTTACCTGTAAAAATTAATGGGACATAATATGATAAATGTTAAGGGTGATAAATGGGTAAAAGGTAAAGCTTGTGTTGTTAATCGAGTTAATCAAATATATAATGGTTGTGGTAATGAATTCATGATAAGGTAAAATAGGTATAGAAATTGAACTAATGGTTCTAAATTTAATGAACTAAGAATATTATGATAAATTAATATGTTTACCCTTGTTATTATTAGTTGATAAAGAGGGAATTAATGATGAACCACTATAAAACTATGAATTTATATCATGGTTGTCTTATTGAGGCTAAAAAACCATATAGTGGAAAAAAATGATTCATTAGGAACCACCAATTAATTTCATGTCTCTAGGCCCCATCAAAGCATTTTATTATTTGGATACTGAAGTGAGGCTCTATGATTCCATGGCTGGATATGGATCAAATACAAGATTCAGGTTCTAAGATTATATGTATTGACATAGATTATGTAACTAGACTCTGGATATAATGTATGATGACTTATTTGAAATTTTTTATGAATTCCCTTGTGATATAAAGTGTTTAACCCATCAGGGTTCAATGCTCAGACACCTATCATGGGATAAAGTAATTGTTAGTGGGAAAGGTTTTATTGAAGAACATGAGAGCCCATGGAGAAATTTAACTTATATTAAAATATAAAAACTAATTTATACCCTTATTATCAATAATTAATGTATATCTAATCATACTATCGTATTAGACTAGATATTTCCTTATACACCATTGGTGGTGTCCTGCTAAGTTATATATAAACCTTGATCAGGTAACTATTGGTTCATAGGTAGATTTCAGTGTTTGATTTGGGATAAGGGAGAATCCCCTATGATATATTTGTATTATGAGTTTTGGGATAGATGGTGGAGTATGGGGCCAAAGTGATTTCGGGACCTGTTTTGGTTATATAGAGTTTCCCATTATTTACATGACACTAGTTTGACTTGACATGTTTAATATATTTGGTTTTAGTAATTTTACATATTATTATAATTGATTACATAACACTTGGTTGTTGATTTTTAATGAATTTTTAATGGGTTTTTTTTCAAACATTTTATTACACTGGTAAAGATGGTATAGGATCCCCCCCCCATACCTCAAAAGACCCCCTGCAATTTGGAATCTTTTAGAATATGAGGAGTTGTTCCTGAGGTCATGTGGTGCAACAGACATGTGAATTGGTTTTGTGGAATCCATACATAAATTATATAAACCTAATTTTACCTTTTTTGTTTTGTTCATTTTTAGAAATATCCACATATTTCAAAACATTGATAAACAATATTTTTCAATGTTGAACTCCAAATGATTCTCAAACATTTTCTATAGCTACATAGAATATTTATTATAATATATTATATATATTTGGATGGATGATTGAGTTATCATGTGGGATAGATAGGTTTAATACCCACTAATTTTTATTCATGTTTCTATATATGAAAATCTATAATTATTTATTAATTTTCTTCCCTCATTGGAGTTAAATAAGAATGATCTTTCCTACTCAGAGGATCAACCACCTTGATTTCCTTACTATGGTGGTAATATATTAACCTATCATCAGATTAGATCATTTAAAACCATATCCTTTTTTTATGTTTAACTATTTATATATTAATATATCTTTCAATAATATTTTGTTAGTATACATATCATGCTTCACATCAATGTGGTAACTACACCAAATCTTAACTACAAATATCACTATTTCAATATCTAAAGATTGCATTGGTAAGTTTTAATCATTATTTTTTAATTGACATGTGAAATAAGAAAATGACTTATCATTCTACATGTGGATACATACTAATACATTTAATTATGAACTATTATATATTTCAAACCCCACTCCACTACAACGTAATTTAATTGTAGGTGTGGTATCCAATCTTATATTAAGATTATTGAATACTTAATCACCTTCTACCATCCAAATGATCATTACTTAATTTATTGTTAACATAGTTATATTATTATACATTCATGATAAATTTTCCCAATCATTGATAATATCTAATTATTCCATGAATAATTTGGATCGTGGTTACTATGGTCCATCTGGTCCATTTTTCTATAATTTCTATCATAATAGAAAAAACTAGATATTATCGATCATGTGATTACATGACATCATAATAATAATTTTTTTATACAATTCATACATTATAATGTTGTGAAATAATTTATTCTTTCTTAAAATCAACACCATAATAAAAAAAATTGATCTTTATTCTCTTCTTTCATGCTCTCTAAAGACTTTATTCAACATATCCATGAAGGTAACAAGATAATTTGATTGTCTTGATGGAATTTTCATAAAGACATAGTTTTCATACCTTTTATAAAATGATTTTTTGGAAATATCCCCCCTTTAGATCCATAATTGATGATATCTAGATCTATGGTCAATATTTGAGAAGTATTGTGCTCATTTGAGTTGATTGAATTGTCCGTTTGTATAGGGAATAGGTAACATTTTCCTAATAATGATTTTATTATGCATATAAAAAAATAATTCATATATGAGTTGACCCATAATTATTTTGAATTAAATAGTATTTCATCCTATGGTGAAGCACTATAGTGTATAAAACCCTTCCAGATTTTCATGCAGTTGTTTCTTTAATTTTTCTTACTCAATACATCATTATTTAAGGAACAGTTGAGAGAGGAAGTGATCCAGGTATCAATTCAATAAAAAACCCATACTCTATATCTATATTAAGACCATATAGTTAATTTGAACATAAATTATTATATTATCATATTATCGAAATATCATAAATGTTTAATTTATTCCAAGTTATTTGACCTAGAAGTTAATAATTTCATAGTATTAGAAACCATATAATATTATTTTATTCTAAAGGTATTTAATGATAATAACTATATCATCATGGAATATATTTCAACAAATTTTTATTTATGAAGAGTTATATATCATAGAAATGATCATCATGCCACCAGGTGTTTTAATATATAGTTTATTATCCAAAGCTGAAGGTGGTTAATTAATATTATTATTAAAATTGTATTATATGAAGGAATGTGATCAACTAGAATCAAATAAAAAATTCAAAATTATATAGAGTAAAATATATATACATTTCATTATATCGTTATCTTGATCTACCACAGTGGTACTAATATCATAATATCTTCTATATTTTCATGATTTATGTGGTTTTTGGTCCTAATTATCTTTGTTATATCTAATGTTAAGGAATATATTTATATAATTACAAATCAAATTGAATTTGTAGAATTGATGTGTGGGTTGTCCATTAGTTTTTCTGTTCATTTCCATTTTTTCGATAATCTTCATTATCCCACTTTGATAGTAATGATATCAATGTTCAAGACGTCAAATTTCAAAAAATTCTCCCATTGCATTTGGGAAATTACTCGGGTGCTTCCTATCACATTTTCTATATGTAATAATTTGAACATTATTTTCTACATGCTACATATCATTAATGATTCCATGATACACCACATTCCATTTCTTCTCTATATTATATTTAGTGTCAAAATATATTATCACAATCTTTTTCATATATCAATCAATTGATTTGATGATTTCAGAGTGTGTTATGGTTAATTACTTTTAGAGATGCACTCTTAAGACACTAAATAATTATTTCACTTTACTCTTAGGGTATGAGATAAAACTAAAGGCACACCTTTTGGGCCTCATTAATATTAATTCTTAAGTTTCGATGGAGTCATCCACCTATTATTTCATACCATGAATTCATTATCCATAAATTTATAATGATTTTAAGTAATATTGTTTTTGAAGAATTTTATCATGAAATCCCCTCATTCCATATAGTCTCCTTCCTCCATTATAATTATGTTATTAATGAATGTTTACAAATTGTAAGCATCACCATCTGAATGTTAAATGAAAAAAAACATTCACATATTCTGAGCACTATAAAGTAGAAAATATATTTTCCATTGCATTGATCCATTTCCAAAGAATTAGTAGATTAGTTGATCAACAGAAATAGGGTAGAACGTTTCAATTTATATACTCAATATTAAGTTCCTACTACCTGGGTGCACTCAGGAGCTCAGCATGGTTTGTGTTGTTATTAATAGATTTTATTAGTTTTTTATCATTGGAATATGTATTTGTACTTTATCAAATATCCCATTTCATTTTATTTGGATCAAATATCACATTACCATTCACTTGTATTGTTAACTCTATTTAACCTATTTACAACAATTTCATTTAAATAAAATAATAACAATATATAAAATAATTTATAAATTCATAAAAATGAAATTGTAATCATATAATATGTAAAAAATAAATTATAACAAACTACATTTGGTTTTGCATCCAACCCAAAACCTGGACAGATTCATGGAGTGTCCCAAAGTACGTACCTAATCCCCAAGGGATGGAAACTAGTGCCTTGGTATCAAAACATTATAAATTGGGAATGATCTCACCAACTTACGTAATCATAAACTGTTAATAATAAAAAATAGAACATAACTGAAAAACACAACAAAACTAGGTAATTGTTTTTTGGATTTATGTTTTACAAAATTAAACAAAACCCAAATATTCTAAGATATAACAAGATCAAAAAAATAATCCCAAACCCCACAATAAAAATAGAGTGACATCATCCTCGAGCAACCACAACCACCCCTGTAAGAAGTGGAACTGTAGCATCTAGATCCACCTTCATCAATATGATACATCATACCACTATCAAGGTCATACATTAAAAATTCTATATACACCCATGTTTGTATGCTAGTTAGGAGCCAAATCCTGGTAGTATTCCACCTAAAAAAATGGATTACATCCCAAAACATTATAATTAAAATTAACGTTCATGTTTTAAAATAAAAATCTAGACACCTTTTAATGGAAAATATTTTGAAGGAAAAAAAATATTTTCTTTTTAAATAAATAAAAAAGCACACCATATGCCGACAAATAGTACAATATCAGAAAAGAGAACTATGTCATATGAAAATATTACATGAAATAGATAAAATGGGACACGAGGAAACTCATATATCAATGAAATGTGGTATAGAATCGACAACCCAAAATGTCCCCATTCAGGATCTACTAGAGAGGAATCCGTGCAATGTTCTAGTGGTATCAATCATCATTGAAATTTAGTTAGTGTTCTAACAATCAATCCTAATAGATAAATCTAGGGAAATCCACTTATGATTAAACTATCATTCAAGTCATACTGTGCCCAAATAGATATATAGGATTCCCTTCTGTACTCTATTTTCATTACACATGTCAAATGTATCATAGATCACTATATTCACATGCATGCATGGCAATAAATGTAAACTGACATTAAAACTCACCATTTCGACAAACCAAACGACTTTCAAATCCATATGCACTCTAATCCCATTTCAAAATATGTTTTTCACCACATACACATTTTATATAATATTTATATGTAGTAAAATAAGATCGCCCACATGAATCCCACGAGAATTATAACCCATTCCATTTGAAAAAACACTTCTCCACAACAAAACACATTGAATAATTTTCAAAGAAGATTTCTCACCTCATACACCATGCACATAATATATCCATGAAAAATAAATAAATATTATCAAATTAAATAAATAATTACTTAGAATGATACCACTTACTTCAAGTGTAGAAACATTATGAAATTGGTGTTAATCGAAAAATGAACCACCAAGGGACCCTATAATGTCAATATTGAACCCCAACATAAATATTGAATGTTGGATAACAATGTTAAACCCTAAATAGGTCACCCAACCCACTAGAGATAAACCCCCAGATAAGAAGGAAGGTAAACCCTAAAAAAGGGATAAAATCGAGGAATAATCTCACTTAATTGAATGTACCTTGAAGAATCCCAACCAATATCACATGATAAATGAATCTCTGAGGTAACAAGGATAATGGTCAGAAACACTAGGAGATAGAAATCAATAGGTGGGGAGAAAATGGGTGGATTTGGGGTTAAATTAGAAAACGGAAAATGGTAAAAACCAAAATTTTATTTACATGGATAAGTTGTATGGTTTTCCAAACCGCAGGGTAATTGTATGCCCCTTTTGGGATATGGGGAACAAGCCGCTTGATTAATCGCAAAAAAAATGGAAAATGGATACATAATATCCTTAATTGGGTGTGTGGTTTCCCATAACCAAATTCCAACTGTGCTCCAACTACTATCAAGACCAAAATTTCTATTTCTAATTATGAACACTTGGGGAACCCCAGGTACAAACACTAGACAACAAATAAATAGAGGAATACATCAAAATGAAAACATATATGTGATGATTCTCCCAGCCATGAAATATTTATTCCCTTAGAAAATCAACTCTAATATTGATTGGATAATAAAAATAGATACTCCTCTTAATCTTAAGACATAAAATCTCAATTATCATGCTCATAATTCCAAAGTTTTCAAATAACTCGAACAAAAAAATTGGACTTCCCATGATGCACGTTCTCCTAAAATTTGTAATCTGCAATAGCCTCTCAAACAAAGAATAATCAGGCTCTAAGTCCAACTCATCTCAATTCATCAAATTATATTTATTTGGTTTATACTCTTTCAACGAAGAAACATGTGAAATGCCATGATTTGAATTCAACTGAGAATGAAATGCTAACATGAATTCCACTGTACTATGTTTCTTGGTAATCTCAAAAGGTATAACATATCATTGTGTAAGCATTCTTTTCATAACAAAATGAGGATGATCCAAGCCTCATGACACCTTTAAAAATTCCTAGTCAACTATAGAAAACTCAAATTCTTAGTGCCTCAATTCGGAATTAGACTTATAGTGACTTTTAGTTTTTAAAAATTTATACATGATTATATTCCTTATATCAATGTTATCTTGCATGGGGATCAGTCCCAGCACTATAGTATCACCCACCCCATCCCAACACAATGGACTCCTACATGGAAGACCATAAATCCTCTCAAAAGGATCCATTCGAATCGAGGATTGGTAACTATTTTTATATGAAAACTACACTAATTTCAAATGTTTATACCATGAAACACTGAAATCCATCACCCATTCCCGGAGCCCATTTTCAAAAAATCTATTCACCCTCTCCCATTGACCATTTGTTTGAGGATAGTATGATGTGCTATACCTGACTTATGAACCCTTGGTTTTCTAAAATAATTCCCATAATTATAGGGTAAAATAGGGTGTCCTTGATAGAATTAATTTCTAACCACACACCATAATTATTCACAACCTCCTAAAAATAAAATTTTACCAACTCATCCACCTAGGTTGGATCACTGATTGGAAGGAAATTTGATAAACTTGTTAAAAAGAAAATCACCACTAATGTTGAATTCATCTTCTAAGGTGTAAAATATAACCCAATAATGAAATTAGTGGAGATCTCATCCCACTTTTTGGTAGGAATTGGTAGCCTCTTGAGAAAACCAGTGGGCCTTTGGTTCTCTGCATTAATTTAATAACATGTATAATACCATGATACAATTTCCGTTTTTCCCGCCTCATGCCTGGACACTAGAACTAAGGATGAACATCATAAAACATCTTAGTGTAACCATAATGAAGTGGTCAATGAGACTAGTGGCTATCACACATCACCACCTTCATCATAGATAATGACATCACAAAGTGACACCTAATGCATAAAAAACTTTTGGGAGACAATTACCAATCATTAGGGGTCTCTTAACTATGATGGAATAGCATTGAAAACTAGCATAACTCATCATCAAGATTCCATCATTAAATCATCTATAGGTGAGAAGGAGTCAATTGTACAATGGCCAAGAATGCATATCCACTGTGCTCGTTGGTCTCCAAATGCATTTGAGAAAATATCCGCTTCATGGTCCACTCAAGAATAGACTCTTGAAATTCTTGCATTGGATCATTCCTGCTAAAACCACCTACTGAAACATTTCCATCTTCATAGGTATAGACTGTATCAAAATAAAACCCTTAAAGGTACTTATCCTAGTGAAATTTGCTCAAATTTATATCTTTCTAACAGAAAATATAGGCTATGTTTATATGATGAGAATAAACAAATAATTTCTACACAAAAAATATTATGGTTCCACATCTTCAAGGCATGAATATCAATTGTTTTCTATTGTTCATGGGTTTGGTAATTCATTTCATGTGGTCATAGAAAATGAGAACCATAATCCTCCACATGGTCACCCTACATTAGTACACAACCGATACCCATTCTTGAGGTATCACAATAAACAAAAAAACCCATTATTTATTTTCATAGGATCAATCCAAGTGCTATGTTAAACCTCTATTTATGCTCCTCAAAGGACAATTGACACTCTATGATACTTTCAAACTTCACCCCTTCTGGGTGAGTGATGTTATTAGTGAAGCAATCTGAGAGAAATCTCGAACAAACAGCATTTAAAACAAAAATATTTCTGAGAAACATATGTACTCAAAATATTGTAATGCTAATCCAATTACATCACCAAACTAGTAATATATAGGTACACCAATGACCCTTACACCAAGATTTTATAGCCTAGAAACTTAATCTCCTTGATCTAGAAGGTGTATTGTGAAAACATAGAATAGATACAACAATCCCAATGATTTTCCAATGCAATCCTCAACTGATATTCATGATCCTATTTGGTTCTAGAATAGACCAAGATGTTATACACAAATACCACAAAAAATGAGTCTTGATGGTGTTGTAACACCGTATTCATAAGATCTATTAATATTATTGGAACATTTGTCAACCCTAATGGAATTACTATATATGTGAAGTGGATATACATACATTAGTAGGCTATTTTTGAAGCCCCAGCCTCTCTAACTCTAACTTTTTGATAACCAGAACACAAGTATATTATTGAAAACAACCATGACCCTTAAAATGGTTAAAACGGTAATCAATTTGTGGGAAATGATATTTTTTCATTATCATCAACTTATTCAACTTCAGTTAATCAATACAAAACCGAATATATCAATGGTGCTTCTTCACAAATAGAACTGGTGCAACCTGGGGTTAGATGCTCACGTAAATGAATCCATTAGATTCCAAATCATATAGCTGTGACTTTAATTTATTCAATATGGTGGGGAAAATGTGGTGTGTGGGATAATATATCTTTTATTTTCTGCACCAACTAAATGGTGAAGTCCACACTAGGCTTCAGAGGAAAATTAGAATAATAATCTAGAAAATCCTCTGGAAACTCATCCACCATATGGGTAATCAACCCTCAAGAGCAACATCATCATCCTCCAATTTTAGCTATTATAATTAAAAAAATGAGATTTCCCAATTTTGGAAGATGAGTTCTAGCACACCCTGACTGAGGATCCCATTCAATGTGAAAGACAAAGGTACTCCCATCAAGTTCCACAAAACCCACTTGCCACCTATAACAATTGATGAATGCCTAAATGTGCACCATTAAATCCATACCAAGGATTGAATCAAATTGGATTATTCCCAAAATAAGGTAATCCCATTCCATCATGACATTAAACATGGTGAGTACACAAGATGGACACCAAAATTCACACTCTCGCCTATTACTAAGAGGCATCACCAACTACATTGTATACAGAATAAGATCAGGTGGTAACTATTCCACATACATAATGTGCAGATAAATGAGATAAAATGAAGCAAAAATGTAATAAAAATGATAGATATGGAATAAGAAATAAAAATTGTACCATGAATAGTCATAGGTCCTCCGTCCGATTATATTGGTTTTTAGTCCATAACATGAAGATGTTTTAACTGAGCTAATGCCAGAGAATGACCAGTGGCCTACTATTCATCCCTATATTGAATCTTCCTAGATGATTTTCTATCCATCTCGCAATGACCACCTAATTGAGAACCCACTAACCTAGACTATTCTAACTAGCCGTTCATCCCCCTAGAAGCCATAGATCTTGCACCACTATGATAAGAATGTATACCCAGGAAAAACCACTACAAGAGTCCCATATTATCACATTGGTGATAATGGTTGGGAGGATATGTGCATGTCGGTCATATGGTCCATTCATGGACACACTATTGGAACACAACCAACCTATCATCGAAAGCCATAGATGAAGACAACAAAGAAGGATGGCCTGAGCTACCACCACAATTTTCCCAAGCTCATCCCTCTTCCTCTTCTTCCCGTATGAACTTCAGCTACTAAAAGTTGATAATGATTCATGGAAAATAGGATGGTGATAATTTCCAATATCTACAATCATGGTATGATAAACCATTTTATCATTACTCTTCATCTTAAACAATATGATATAAGATCTAATTCCTTACTACAACCTACTCTTGAACCATTGAGCCTTCATTTTCTCATCGTAAATGAGCTCGGGTGTATGTTGAACTAACATATAAATGTTGTTAGAATATTCTATCATCACCTAGTCCCCCTATCTCAACTCTATAAACATATAGAATCTATCATATTCCAGGACCTTGAGACAAAAACACTAATTGAATGTAAGGAACAAGGTATTTATAGAATAATACATAATTATATCTACAACAATTTTTTATAAGATATTAATTATACATAAAAGTGGATTTGTTTCCAATAAATCACTTGACATGAAACGACGACTTTCTCATAAATCAGACCTTTCACAAAACATTTAGTTATTCCGAAAAATAATACAGTAATACTATTATTAATTTAAGTAGTAGTAAATGCCTAGAAATTGGAATGGAAGGAATGAATAATATGAGAATAATTATAAAATATGGTTTAAACATGATTAAATAATGATTAATTTGTTACCAAATTTATTAGAAATTTAAATAAATACCAACTGAAAAAAAGGATGTGTTTTTATGAAAAAATATTTATAAGAGAATTTTTTTTATAAAATAAAATTAGTCATTGTTTATTTTTATTTAATTAAAAATATATTTTATATATTCAACGTAATGTTTTAAATTAATATTAGATTTTTTCTAGATATTATATAAAAAAATTCAATTTTTCAGATCAAAAAATTATTTTTCAAAAAATGATGTTTTACCACTTTTTGATTGAGAACCTTTTTAAAATTTAGTTTTTCTGAACTTTATATGTTATATTTGATAAAATAAACTTCTTATTTATAATTGGATCAACTAAATTTACTTTGAAATAATTTTTTATATTTTTCTAATAACTATCATGTTTTGAAGAATATTAAAAATATGCTAAATTTTAATTGAAAACAACAATTTCCATCAAGATAATTGATATGGATAAATTAAATTATATAATTGTTTTAAAGTATAAATAGAATATATTTTTAAAATTTAATAAAATTATTTTCATTGTAATTAATTTTACTTTAATATTGGTCTTAAACACATGTCAAACATTTGATAGATATTACTTCTTAAAACCCCACTTTTTCTTTTTGACAACTGGAATTATTTTTAAATTAATTACTGTGAATTTTTTTTTGAATTTAGAAAAATGGATTCCATATTTTAATCCTATGGTCCAAATTTTGTGAATAGATAACTTTTATTTTTGGACATTATGAATGTTAATTTGAGTAATTATTTAATTTACCATGGTTAAAGGGAAAATCTTGTAAATAAGGGAAAACATAATAATATTTTAATAATAATAAACTACCATAATAGATTTCATTTTACTATTTAATGATATATTTCAGGCAAGGGGTATCCTTTAATCAATTTTGGGACCCCATGGAAGTACATGGGTTTGAAAATGAAATTTTATAATAATTAATTTAATGTAAATAAAAATATAACATAAACATGTATCTTTTAATAAAATAATTTTTTCATGGGGTTATATAATATATCATTAAACTGTAAATAGTAATTATAAATTTAAAATTTTTTCCTATATCATGATATTTTATGTTTAATTTTTAGACTTTAGATAAATTAAACATATAATGGCACAATGATGATGTAGTGATAGCTTCATTAATATTGTATTCAAATAAATGATATAATAAATGAAAAAATAAATGTAATTATATTATTTGGATTTCATCCAATAATTTTATGAATTATATAAACTTATTAATTTTATTTAATGTCTTTGGTTCGAAATAATCTGGTTTTTATGAATTTGTAAAAACGTCATGTATAAATAGTGTCCAAAATAGACATAATTCAAAAAGTAAAATATAAAATATTTTACTAAAAGATGTTAAATTCCTAAAAATATAATATTCTTCCAAATGGTTAATAAGTGTACAAATATTTCATAAATGACTTTTTTGGGGGGATTTTGATGATATATGGTAATTACATTAACACCCAATGTGTAAATAACATGGTATCATGGTAAGATTAAAAATGGTAAAATAGGGGTTAAACCAAAATGAAAAGGATAAAAATTATTAAAAAAATATATAAAATTTATTGTATGATGGGTATTAGAACAAAAATCATATTATATTTTAATTAAAATAGTACATTATCTTTTTTCATTGAAACTGAATTTTTTATAAATTAATATTTCTAGACATTCTTAAAGTGCCCCTCCAACCACTTATAAAAGGCCACCACAAATACCCACATAAATCACACATCTAAATAACATTATCTCATCCAAATGATTCTCAAACATGATCCCAATATCCCTCCTTTTTTCATATAATCTTTACGTTTGAAAGAAGGAAATTAAAGGAAATATTTGGGCTCAAATAAGAGAAGTTACCAGATTTAGAGGTAAAATATTATCTCAAGTTCTTTTAATTTATTTTCATTTTCAACTTTATATGATATAATTATTAACTTATTACATGTCAAAAATAGTATTTTCAATAAATTAGGATTTTTATGGGAAGTATTTGAGCTATGCTTACACACACCTCCATCTAATGGATATAAACATTCTGTTTCTGTGTACGGCCAACTACTGCCTCACGAAACGATGACTATTCAATTTTCTCCTACCACCAATCATGGTAAAAATTATGATGTCACTGTATTAATATATGATAAATAATATATTTATGTTGTCTCTATTATTCTGTATTTTTTATTTACATCATACCATTATCCTTTCCATAATGTGCAAATATGATAATTTCATTTGATGAAATGCGGACTACCACCCCAAAAAGTGATATGAATCATTCGTGCCATACATGTAAAATATAAATGATATAATTAATGAACTTATGTAACATATATAACATAGATATTATACTATAATTATAATATACCTTTATATCATTTAGTTTTCTTTCATATGACCATGAAATGAATTTAGTGTTCTTGCGTATGTATGGCATATTGTCTCCATGAATGATGAATTTCATTTAATATCTCCAAATGTAATATAATATTAAAAATAAATATATATTAGATATATATTGTATTTAATTCATGAATAATATTATAGATATAATTTAAGTTTACCACGTGGACAATTTATATCAAATAAGTTCATTTTTGACTCAAGAACAGAATATTGGCAACATGACCAATATAAACTCAAATAATAAACTAATTGTTATAACATTGTAATGAGTGATATAAATGAAATATTAAACATGAAAACGTTTCTCAACAAAGTAAAAAATTAACATATGTTTATTATTCCAGAACATAACGATTATATGTGATGAGTCAGATCAAAGTAAGGGAACTACTTAACCTAATTTCTATTCTTTGGGTCGATCTTCTACTTATTGACAATTTCATGAATTGATTTTTTAAGAAATGATGTTTTATATAATATATTTTATTTATAATTTATTTAGGGGATATATAGTCAATACACATAATTGGTCTATTTTATTAACCAAATGATCATTATTAGGGAAATATTATCTCAATGTCTATTCATTAAGTTAAATATCCATGTTACTGGTTTTTTTTGTTCCAAGAATATGTGGGAATAACCAATTATAGTTTTAAACTCAATAAGCACATATATTGGGTGTATTTATATTTTCAAAAATAATTATTTCTTTGATTTATCTTTAATTTAATGATACACACTTTCTAAGGTACTTTGTCTCAATATCTTTTCGTTGGAGAATATTTTGATGATATGCAGATCCTTCTTTTTTATGTTGTATAATAAATACATTTTAAATTTAATTTCATTCGAAAGAAATCATTTTTTTCTACAAAGGGTTTTATTAAAGGAAAAAACAATTTTTTTAACAGATGCAGTGATAACGACCTCTTCGCCACCAAAAATAATTATTCTATATTTAGTTTCCACTATAATCCTTAATGTTTCCAAAGGAAAATAAATCCCTAATTCCCTTTTTTATAGTTTTTTAATTTAAAATGTTTTTTTGAAATGGATTAATTACATCAATATCATGAAATAAATTCTTGTGATTTAAAATGAAATTTTATAAGTGGAATGTTAATATTTTCATTATTTTATGTGTTGTGAACATTGACATTTTATGGGTGGTTAAATGATAAAACGAATATGGGTTCATCCGTTATAATCCTAGGGAGGGTGAGCCTGTGATAACTCTTCAATGTATTGGGGAACATAATGTAGGTAGGCGTTAATGTTTCTCCAAAGAGATATAGGGAATATAATATGATGGGTATTCCAAATGCTAATCTATATATAGTTATGAAATATACAATGTAATTATTTTATGTATTCCACAAGTTACCTTTATGATTTTTGATTTAAATGTGTTATTCATATATCTTATAAATTCATGATGTAGGTTAAATATATTTTGTTTTATGAGTGAAAATTATGATTTCATTGATTTGTATGTATTTAGGGAATAATGTTTTATTTAATTATTTTATTTCCCTTATTGAGATTATAATACTCATCACATGTTTTGGAAATGTTTTACACAGGGGTATAATGAAGGGTAAGAGATGTAAATAATTGAAGATGATTTTTATCATCAAAATATTTATTTTTTAAATGAAATATTCATATTGTCGAAAAAAAGGTTTGATTTTGTAGTAGTTTCTACTTCGTAATTTTTTGAGATGCATCGTAATAGTCATGGCCTAATTTTCTAAAAATATAAACCAAAAAAGATCCTAAATATAAATTCTTGACTAAACTAAACAGTATGTAATGTATAAGGCTGGGGACTTATAGTTTTTATTAGAGGCCAGTTTAGATAACTTTAGAGGTTATGGTTTTATTTTAGAATATGTGACATAACCAAAATGGTTATCATATTAGAAAGTGTCATGGTTATTTTAGATAAATTAAATGAATTTATGATAACATGAATAATTATATCTTACTGTTTACCCTTCTCATAAGGTATTAAAAAATGATTTCACTGAAACACTCACACCGACATTTTTTGTTTTATTAAATGGATGGATCCAGTCGGCAGAAAAGTAATAGTGGATATATAGGAAACTAATGTGGATTTATGATTAATAAACCAAATGAAATGAGATATATAATGAGAAATCTTGTGGTTAATCATAACCAACTATCTGGAGTCATTATTGACCAAATAAAACATTGTTATTTTTTTTAACGAATTGTATATGTCAGATAGAAGTCCATATAGATGTTAAGGTAATAATTATAATGGTAAGTATATAAAAAAACCTATGTTTCAATGATGTGGAATGAAACACCTAGGATCCATTTTCAAAGGTAAGGGGTGATTTTATTGATATGGTAATTATGGTCATAAAGTAATAACCTTCTATGGAAAAGGGATGCATTACGTTTACTCAAGTAAAGGGAAATAAGATCTTTCTGGGGGATCATTTGAATGTATTAAATGTGTTGTTCTTGGTCATTATGCTAATATATGTCTATGAACAAGGTTCATGAATGGGATCAGCAAGACTGTAAAATTATATGTTTACCAATACCTTATTCTATTCCAATTGAAGATGAGGAAACCTAAAATGACTATGAAAGGTATGGATTATTTATTAGCTCGTATTTTAAATTTTCTGAATCATAGGACATTATGTATGATTTTTTTTTGTATGAAAGAAGTATAAAATAATAATATGGAAAGCATTGATAAATGATCATGAATAATGTTTGATTACTAATATGTCTACATTTTAGGAATTGAAGAGGTATGTCGGGTCTATAGATGATGACATGTTTAAATGAATTAATGATATGATTACTATGGAAGACATATAGTATTTGTAACCCATATGTTTGTTTTATAAAGATGTTAATTGGGTAATAATTATATTATATTTTATGGATATTATTATAAAGAACCATTAAGGTTTATAAAATAATTGATTTGGAGGACATTTCAGGTTATTACACATTGGGATGAAAAATGAGAGGTATGAGATAACATTTAAGGTTAAAATATGTTATGATTGTTTTTTAAGATTTTATCTCATATTGCGAATTTTATAAAATTATATATTATTTTAAAATGTACAACATGCATACTGTGTGACAACCCTTAATGTTGGACAAAGATGTAGGAATCGAACCCACAACCAAAATGTGACAAGGATTTATTGCATTCCACTAACCTATGTGATTTCCCTTGATAGTATGAATTATTCCTTTTTGTTAAATAATTTTATTAAAAAAAATAATTTCATTTTGGGAGTTTGTGTTTTATAAAATGGATAACCATAGTATTGGAAAATGATTTGGGGAATAAGTGATAAATGTTATTTTGGAAGACGTCACCTCTTTTGTGAACACTATATGCCTACGGAAAAATGAATACTATGATATTTTATTTGAGGAGTACTGGATGAATTTAATTTTGGATGAATTTGTGTTTTTATTATGGATAAATGGTGATTTGTATATTTTTTTGAAATTATTAGCCTATTATAGTTAACATGTGATTATGTTGATTACTTTTAATTATTAGACTTTACGAGTAGTCAATGTTATTTGAAGATTCAATATATCATTGAAGACCATTTGATCAAATCCATATAAATTTTGGGTATCTATCTTAGACTTATTTATTTAGAAAAAAATTAAGGAAATTCTTTTATTGAATGTCCTTTGATGAACAATGGGTATTGTTTGTTGAATTTCGAAGATTAAGAGTAGTATTTTATTTTCTAAAGGATTATTATTTTTTGGGATTATATTATCTAGTAATATCCACTATAGTTCTAGTTATTATTTCATGATCGGATGAAAATATAGTTAATACTTTTTGGATTATTTTATTCTCTATAAGTTGATTCATCTTTAATAGTCATCGTTTGGAGAAAAAGATGACTTGTGGGGGGAAATTTATTAAAGGATGAAACACTAATTTTAAAGTATTTATATTTCATTATGATCATAGTCTAGATAGAAATAAAATTCATCAAATCTATGAAAAGTATCTGGAAGAAAAAATGTCACACACTTAATTTTATCATCAGACTTTTACTCAACCACAGATTTTAGGTATTGTGGTGGTAAACATTCTTTTATCAAGTTTCATATCACTCGCTATTGGAAAATGAGAGTTATTTTTCCATCCATATACATGTTTCTCTACATATAATCCTAGTATGTGTAATATTGGGTGACCTCTTTACTCCTAATTGTACCTTTTGATGTAATAGTTTTATAGAATCTTTTTCCAATGTGGGATTTTCTATGATGTATCTAAAGTCAATTTTAAAATTGGGAGGGCATAATTTTCAGAATGGGGGAATGATCTAATGACCCAGGTATTTATAGAATAATACATTTTCATATTAACTATTATTTATGAATAGGAAATTAATTATTTGTTTAATTTTACACATTTTTTGATAGCGTACTCAACACACAACAATAGGTTTCTCCAAAATCATACGTTGCAAACAACATTGAGTTATACGAAAATATAAAAAAATATTATTATTATAATTTAAAATAGTAGTTAACACAATGAAATTATAATGGTAAGAATTAATAGTATCAAATGAATTTTGAAATATTGTTTACACATATTTAAATAATTACACATTTGATTCAAATTTTATTAAAATGGAAATAAAAAATGATTGAATAAAAATGATGTCTTTTTATGAAAACATATTTAAAAGAGAATAATAATGATTATAAGATAAAATCACTCATTATATATTACTATTTAATGAAAAATATGTGTTATATATCACATTTAATCTTTTAAATTATCTTATAAGTTTTATAGATATTATATAAGAACATTATAATTTATTCAAATAAAAGAAGTATTTTTTTAATGCAGTTTTACTACTGTTTGATGTAAAACCCTTTTTAAATTTATTTTTTGACACCTTTATATGTCTTATTTTATAAAATGAAATTATTATTTAGTATTGGAAATAGAAATTTACTTTATATTTCTATTTTATATTTTTCTGATAACTATCATGTTTTGATTAATATTAAAAATATGAAAAAATTTAAATGAAAACAACTTTTTCCAACAGGATAATTAATATTGTTAAATAATATTATTTAATGGTGTCAAATTATTAATGGAAAATATTTTTATCATTTATTACAATTATTTTAATTGTATATATATTATCATTTAAATTGAACATAAACACAAGTCAATCTATTGATAGTTATTACATTTAAAGAACCCTCTTTTTGGTTTCGACAACAGAAACTAATTTTTAATAAAATATTGAAAATATTGGGTTTTGAATTTGTAAAAATGGATTCCATTTTGAGAATCAAAATTTCAGAATTGTGTTAATAGTTAATTTTATTTTTTTTATATTATGAATTGTAACTTCAGTAATTATTTTATTTGTCATGGTTAAAGAGTAAATCAATTAAATAAAGGTTAAAAAATAATTATAATAATACTAAACTACCCTAAAACATGTCCTAATCCTATTAGTTGAGATATTTAATACCATGGGAATCCTTGAGACAATTTTGGGACACCATGGAACAACATGGGTGTGAAAATTACATTTTATAATAATTAATTTAAAGTAAAGAAAAATATAACATAATCATATATCATTTTATAAAACAATATTTACATGGGGTTATATTATTTCTATCTTCAACTATAAATAGAAATTAGAAATATAAAAATATTTTATATATAATTTTATATTTTTTATATTTTTTATACATTATCTAAATTAATATAATTATGACACAATGATGATACCGTGATTGCTTCATTATTAAATGATTAAAATAATTAATATTATTAATGATAAAATAAATGTAATTTGGCTAATTTGAAGTCATCCAGAAATTTACATGATGATATTAAAATATTAGGTATTATTTAATTCCTTTTTTATGGAATCATGTAGTTATGAATGTGTAAAATAATCAAGTATGAATAGTTTCTAAAATTGACATAATTCATAACATACAAAATTAAAAAGTTTTCTAAATGATATTAAATTCATGAAAATGTAGGATTCATCTAAATGGTTAATACAAGTCAAAATATGTCATAAATGAAATTTTTTTGGGTTTTTTATGTTATATTGTAATTTCATTGACCCACAATGTGTAAATAACATGATATAATGGTATGACTAAAAATCACAAAATAATGGTTAAACCAAAAAGATAAGGATAATAAATTATTAAAAACATTTCTAAAAATTATTGGTTGATTAGTAATCTAAATAAATCATGTTATCATTTAATTAAATGAGTATGGGATCTTTTCTAATTGAAATAGAATTTTTAATAAATAAATATTTATAGACATTCCAAAAGTGCCCCTCATCCCACTTATAAAAGGCCACCACCTCTACACATCTAACTCACACCTCTCATGCTCAATGTATCATCAAAATTATTCTCAAATAAGATCTTAACAGACCTAATTTTCTCATATAATTGTTACTTTGGGAAGAAATCCATTAAAGAAAGCCTTTTGGCTCAAATTGAAAGAAGTTACCCGATTTTGTGGTAATGTCATCTCTCAAGATCATTTTGTTTACTTTTTTCAACTCCCTGTGCACTACATATTATTTTATTACATAAAAAACCATTATAATTAATATAATATTATTTTTTAATATAATAATTTGAATTACACTTAAACACACCTCATTCTAATGGATACAAACATACTATTTCTATGTACAATGAACTACTACGTCACGAAATGATGATTTTTAAATTTTCTCCTACCACTTTTAATGGTGGCCATTATGATGTCAGTATATTTATATGTGATATATATTATATTTATATTGTCTCTATACATTTTTATTTTTTACATACATCATCCCTTTATGCTTTCCATAATGTGTAAATATGATAATTTCATTTGAGAAAGTGTGTACAAAGTGATTTGACTATTCATGCCATAAATGGAACATATAAAGGATGGAAATAAAGAACTTATGTAACATATATAATATATATAATATAATGGAATTATAATATACCTATGAATCATTTAGTTTTCATTCCTATGGCAAAGAAATGAGTGTATCGTTAATGTGTACATACAGCCGACCATCTCCATAAATGATGCATTTCATTTATTATCTCCATATTTTATGTTCTATTATAAATACATATATATAAATACTGGATATATATTATATTTAAATCTTTAATAATATTATAGAGATGATGGAATTTTTACCATATAGACTATTTACATCAAGATAAGTTCATTTTTGAACAAAGAAGCCAATATCGACAATTCAACCAATATGAACTCCAATAATTAACTTATTATTATCATATTGTAATAAGTTATATAAAATGAATAATAAACATGAAAAAGGTTCCAAATCACGTATAAATTAACCTATGTTTATTATTTATAAACAAAACGATTGTACATGATGAGTCTGATCATGGTTTAGAAACTTCTTAACCTAGTTTCCATTCTTTTGGTTGATCTTCTACTTATTCACTATGTCATGAAATGATTATTTGAGAAATGAATTTTGATAAATTTTATTTTATTTTTAACTAAAATATGTGGATTTATAGTGAATACACATAATCGATATTTTTGATTGGAAAAATGAACTTTCTATGGGGAATCGTAACTCAATCTCCATTCATTGAGTTAAATATACATTTAATTGGTTTTTAATGTTCCAAGAATAAGTTTGAATGACTTATGATTTCATTACACTTAATATACAAATATATTGGATGTATTTATATCTATCACAATAAATTTTTTCATTTATTTATCTTTAATCTTATGATACAATCTTTGTAAGGTACTTCGTCTCAATATCCGTTCATTGGGGAATATTTTGATAATATACACCTCATTGTTTTATACAATATATAATAATCCCATTTTAATTTTAATTACATGTTAAGGTAATTTTTCGTTTCTATGATAGGTTTTACTAAGTGGAAAAAACAATGTTTTTAACATATCCAGTGATAACGACCTCTCCGACATCGTAACCATTATTTGATATTTGGATCCTTTATATGGGTTAATGTTTATAAAAAGGAAAAGAAATACATTTTCCCATTTTTTTGTTTTCATATTTAAAAAGGATTTTGAAAGGGATTGAGTTTTTCAAAATCTTGAAATTATTTCTTTTGATTGAAAAATAAATGTTATTAGTGAAATGTTGATATTTTTAATATTTTATGTGTTATGATTATATAATGGTACATGGAAATTTGATGGGTGGTTACGTGATAAACAAAATAGGGGTGGTTCCTTGATAAACCTATGGCATGTGAGCCCGTGATAGATCTTTAATACATTGGGTAATGTGATAGAGGTAAAATATAATGATTCTCATAAGAGTTTTAGGGAATATTCAATGATGGGTATTCCAAAACGTAACTCCATTGGTAGCTATGAAAAGTACAATGTAAGTATGATGGGGATGCCATGAGTTACATTTATGATCTCTAATTTCTATGTGTTATTCATAAATATTATGATTTCATGAGGTATTTTAAAGGGGTTATTTTTTATGATGGAAATGTTTTATTTCATTTAATTGGTTGTATTTAGGGACAAATGTTTTCATTCCTTATTTCATATCCCTTACTGAGTGTTTTATTCAAATCCCATGTTTTTGAAATTTTTTCAAAGGGTATAAAGAATGGTAAGAGAAATTAATAAATCAATAAAATTTATATCAACAAAAGAATTTTTGTTTTATTTAAGGATCTTTTTATTGTTAATAAATTGGATGTATTGGAACTTTCTACATCGTATTTTTTTGAGATGTAATGTGAGAGTTATGGTCTAATTCTCTAAAACGATTACCCTAAAAAGATAATGTAAATTCTTGTCTTATTACAATATTATGTAATGTTTAATGTTCTGGCCTTATATTGAAAACGACCTAAATTTATTTCAAACCCATCTTCTCATACATTCCTACTTTCACCCTTGGGTCCCACCACATCTGACTATGTCCTTATATCATGAATGACAGAAATTTCACCATAACAACCATAGGAGTATTGAGAAATGTGAATATCCAATCATATTTTTTAAATCCACTCATCTTTTTTCTAAGGTTTTAAGCTAAATTAGAATGACAGTGTCTTCTTCTATAGTAAAACCTATGCATTTCCCTTTTTAGTATCTGGTTAAGCTTCTCTAAACTAAGCACGACTAGAGCTCGCTCATTGTCCCAAGGATTGGATAACGGAAGCCACTACTTCTACTAATAAATAATCAAAATGTGGGGGATAAACCTCAACTACCACTTCTTATGGATACACATGAAGTCTCAAGGGAGAAATTTTTTTCTAAAAGAACTAATTATCAAATGAAAAAACCATCAATACATCAATTCTTAAAATTTCCAGCAAAAACAATAAATTTCCAACACTTTTAAAAATCAAAACATAACCAAATACATAATAGTAACAAGAGAGATCAATTAAACCACCCCACCACCCCCAATGTCTATATACAGTCTAAAAACTATATGTGTCACCTATAGGAGAAGTCAAATAAAATCCCAAAATCTCATGGTGACTCGAGTTCTATCATGAGGTGTGTTGGCAAGACACCCTACTCGCAACCAGAACCTCAAGCACCAATAGTGTCTACTCCTGTATATCCAAACTGATCCTATATAACTTAACCAAAAATGTTTGTGACCCTCTCTTATATAATTTTTATGATCCATTGTGGGGTTCTATCAAACCCGATCCTCATCCCAATTCATGGATGGATTGAATAGAACTATCTGTCCCCACAGTATGGAAACATGTGCCAGAGTATCAACATTTTGTTTTTGGAATGATTTTTCCCATTTAAGAATTTATAAATAACAAACAATAATAAATAGAACATAAATAAAAAATCACAACCAAATGTGGTAAAACAATTTTCAGATTTAGGGATTACAACATAAAATGAAACATAGATGTAATACAATAATTGGAACGGAAAACTATCCTAAATGCCTCCATGAAACAAGTGGAACAACATTCTCGAGACACCACCACCAAACCCTACAAGAATTTGAACACTTACATTTGGATCCACCCTCATCACCAAGATACAGCATTCCTTTTCCTAGTTTATACATAGAAAATTATACATTCACCAAAGGGTGTATGTAAGGTGTTATCCAAACACCAGTATGATTCCACCCAATAAAAGAAATCATATTACAAAACATTATAACAAACTTAAAATGCTTATAATAAAAAAATAAAATCTTGATAACTTTTTATAGGAAATATTTTAATGTAAAACATGCATTTATTTTTCAATAACCAACAACGTTCACTATATTCTGATGTTCAATGTGATATCACAAAAGAGAACTTTGTTATTGGAAAATATAATAGGAAAAATATAAACTAAGATAATAGGAACCTCATATCATAGGGAATCATGTCCTAACAACTACAAACTATATCATTCTTATGCATGATCCACTAGAGTTGAATCCATCCATAGTTCTAGTAGAAGAAATAATCATCATAATTTAGTTAGTGTTGTAATTGTTAATCCCTATTGATGAATTTGGAACAAGGATCATCTGATTAAACTAGAATTCTATTCCTAGTCCACCCTCCTAGATACCTATGAATCCTTTTTTTCTCACTTTTCATTTAACTTGTCACATAGATCACTACATTCACATGCACCCATGAAAATAAATATAATCACACTTGATAAGTCACCATTTTCACAACCAAAACTACTTTAACATAAAATTCAAACCAAAACCATTTCAAAAAAAATTTAACACCACACACACCTTTTATCAATCACAATTAAGGAGACAAACTATAAATCACACATCAAACATAAAGGAACAACAAACCCTTCCCTTTGGAAACCCACTTTTCAACACAAGTGTAACTTCAATCCTTTTAAAAAACATATCTAACCTCAACAACCATGCCTAAAACATAACCAAGAGTAAATGAAATCATATAAAAGTCACTAAATAATTTTTAATCATGGGACTACCTAACTAATGTGTAAAAACTTATAGAAATTGGTTTTAGACAACAACTGAACCCCTAAGGGAACCTATAACGAAATATTGAATGACCCACATCATGATTGATCATTAGAAACTAATTAAACTCTACATAGGTCACCCAACCCATTAGATATCAAAACCCCAAATAATGAGGAAGAGATACCACAGAAATGTGACGAAATCATTGGGGAAATAGTTTTACATGAAGGATTCTTGAAGAATCCCATAATAATATATTGAAAATAGAGATCCAAGGGGGCAAGGAAAAGGGTTAGAGGTTCCTTGGGAAAGAAATCTAGAGTGGGGTAGAAATGGGTGGAATTTGGATAAAATATTAATAGTGAAAATAGGTAAAAACTCAAATTTTAATGATCTAGAAACCCTACACCATTTTCCCGCATGGTGTTTCTATTCGTGAAGCAACAATGAAGATTCCCACTATCCAAAAATGATAAATTCCTAAACAGTTTTCTGGGATGGGCACATTGTTAACCCTAACTATGTTCTAAACATGGGACACTTGTTATCTAGCCGAAAATCTCCATATCTCACCAAAAACACATGGGTAAACCTTAGAATAAAAGCTAAACTGAAAATAATCAAGGGAATACTTAAAATGGAACGTTGATGTGACATAAAAAAATTTATATCATAACATATAAATCACTATGTTTTAATCAATATTATCAATGGAAAATTTTCATTAGTTTATCTGACCTAAATATATTCAAATCCCTCATACTGGATCATAAAGAATCATCAAATAAAAAACAATATCCCTGAAGAATGTAAATAATAGTTTAAAATTATGCCTACTTGTTCCACATGAATAGATGACTGAGTAAATTCATAGTTTTAACATTTCTGTGCTACTACCCATAGGTACATATACGCTAGAGCATCTTTCAGCTTATAGTATCCAAAATATGATATCATATATATGAAAAATGACAGAATCTATACATTATCAAAATTTTGGTATATTTTCATATACGTTAACATATCAATAGGGTTTTCCATATATTTATATCATATAAATCTCAATAATTAAAAAAACCTTTCTATAATATAAATAGTGGTTACCCAAGATAATCCGATGTTTATTTTACATTACATCAATAAGTTAGACAATAAATCTCACACATAATATCATAATACAAGAACTCAATGTTTTAATGTCTTCGAGGAATCGCTACATAACAAACTTATTTTACAAAATTTTGGTATATATATCCATAATTGAGCCATTATATACTCTAATAAATATTTGTCATGAGTTATATTCATCAACATATCCTATGTAATAGAAAGACAATAAAGGGTTGAGCTCAAATGTTTTGTTAAAGAAAAATCATCTCTATTTAATCAAGGGTATAAGAATAAATATATTAGAAGACATGATCATTAGAGAAATATATTATTATAAATAACATGGAATTTTTAAATTTATTTTTTATAATTCATGATATAAGCTCCTATAATATCAAATGAAAAAACATGATCCAAGGAATAAGATTGTGTGATAATAAATATGAGGTGTGGAGTATAATTGTGGTCATATGACAATGAAAAAAACCACTTAATGAATCATAATATAATAAGGAACTCTATAGAAAGTAAATGTTTTTAAAAAACATAATGTTGTAAACAAATCCAAATATGAACACCCTTTATATTTTGAGAAATTCTTTTATGTCCACACTTTATGTTGTAAATAAATATAAGCATGAATGCACATTATTTTTTAAAAAAATTCTAATCATTTACACCCTTTGTTTTGTGAAAAAATCCATGTATGTCTAATTTTTATATTGTGATAAAATCCAGGCATGTCCATGAATCATTTCCCATGAGATAAAAAATAACCAATCAATTATTACGGTGATATAGGTCCTAAAAAAGCAGCAACCATTAATATATGTTCCATATCATATAAATCATTCATCAAATCAAGAAAACACAACGAAATGATATTGGTTTCATATCATTTCAAAATAGTGTCACAAAATATTAAAGGTGGTATTTGAAAATTTAAATTAATATTTCTTTCATAAAAAATTACTCAATAGTTTTTAGATATTGTGATGTTATTGAAAAAAATTGGAAATTAAATATAATGGTGTCTTTAATGGATATTTATTAAAATTAAAATAAAAACTAGAAGTTATAAGTAAAATTTTAAAATATCATTTTTTTTAGAAATTTAAATTAATTCTTTTTAAAACATTTTTGGGAATGAAATTTCAATATTTCGTCCTTCGAAATATATCATGATTCTTCTGTGTTAAAGAGGAGCAGAGGATAAAATCATTGATGGGAAATGAAAATATTTTTTATGAATTTTTAAATATACATTTATTCAAACCCACATAAAAAAGAGTAATAAATAATAAATTTTGAAATAGGTAATGATAAATTTAAATAACATTAAAAATAATATATATTTATATTTTAGACTAATAATGAAGGGAACAAGTACTAGGAGAGAACATTGATTTGGAAGAGGAATACACATTTGAAGAGGATGAGAATTATTCCTAAAATCATCTAATTTTATGATCAACGAAAAACATCAATGTATTTCAATATAAAATATTGATGAAAGATGTTATAATATCATCATATAATAGAGGGAAAACATCTTTTATAACCGTATTAAATTAGTATTAATTGATTTTCATGGATAAAATTTGGGTAAAAAACCCCTTTCCATTTTCTACCAACTTCTATGGAATATTTTTAATGTAATTTATATTTAATATGACCATATTTTTAATATAATTTTTAATAATATAAATATATATTACCTTGTACATTATTCTATAATAATCTTTTATTATACAATTATAAGTTATTCATAATTTTTTTTCAGCATTGGATGTTATAATTTTTAGTTTTTTTACACATTATCTAAAATATTGAAGTTGATTCCTATTATTTGATACCACATTAATCCTTCATATATAATCTAAAATATCGGAATATTTTATATAAAATAATTTATAAATCTTTAATTCCACTCAAAGTTAATTGAAGATACGATTCATGATCACGTAATGGGTGACGTGCTTGTTCTTATAATTTTCAACAAACAAAATATGATTTTTTAGTAACATTTTTAATAGTAATATTAAAATTAAAAAAAAATAAGGTAATAATAATAATATTAGCAATTTTTATAAATTTGTATCATCATTCAAATATTGTGGTGATGAAAATCATCGTACATCATTCTATGGAGGCAGTAGTCTAGACAAACACATGGGTGACATTATTGATTCCCAAAGGGAAAATAGAATGTGTGGAATGATCTATATTATTATTTAATAAATATGTTATAAATACATTATTTACTCATAAAATACCATTTTATATTCATCCATTAATTTTATTTTTGAAAAAAATTTGTCACATTGTTGAGGCAGTATTTTTGACATACGAACGGAGGAAATTACTATTTTCCTATGTTGAAAGCATAGTAATGGTTATACAATTCAAATAATAAAAAAAAATATTAATAATAAATTTTAGATTATATTATAATGTTAAAAATAAATTATTATAGGATTTATATTGAATAAATAGTTGAAAAATAGATTATTACTCCCTTTGAGAGAATGAAACTTTTCATAGAGTACCTCTTTGGAAAAAAGGATTTCTAGATTTGAATTATATAAAAAGGATTATATAATATATCTATTATTCTCATGAATAAATTAAATTTTAGTTTTGTCTTAAAGGGGTGGTGGATGGAACATTTATAATAGAAGGTAATGAAATTTTTTAAATATAATCAAATTATATAAAAGGAAAACAGGCCGAACATGGAAAGTAGACTTGAAAGTGTAAAATAATGTATATGATAAAAACTTTTGTCAATCATAACCTCAAAAACTCGTATAATGACTTTTTTAAAATATTTTTTACTTTTACCTCTAGTTAATCTCTTTCAACCATAATTTACCTTTACTTTGGTATCTTTATTTTAGTCATATATAACCAATTTTTTTTAAAATGAAATTGAACTTGTTAAATTATTTTTTAATTCTAATTTAAAATATAGAAAATGGGTTTTCTAATAATTTTTCAACTATGATAAAAAATAATTTAATATTAGCACAAAATATTTTTGAAAAACATTTAGAAAAGTTTGATTTTAAGCATAAAACCAATGTTTAGAATAAAATTATCAATGTTTTTTATTTTCATGCAATTAATTTGAATATTGTTATACAAATAATATTTATGTGGATTTCGAAAAAATCCCAAACCAAATTCCACCATTTAAAAACATAATAAAATGAAATGGACAAAACACATTTTAATAAAATTAATAGTTTATAAGTATCAAAATAATAAAAAGTATTTTCTAAATTAAAATTAGTTTTTTTGAGATAAATAATTTTAAAAAATAAATATTAGTTTTATCATTAATATGTTTTATTGGTTCAAAATTCATAATTAGTTTGTGGAAGAAGAATATAAGGTATTTTTTTAAAAAATTATTATTTTTAATTTACAAATAAATTTATCATGACCCCCTCCCCACATAGTGTACCCCTCCTAGGTTGGAAATGGGAGATGAGAGATAGTATCCCCCGAGTCCCACCTCCACTAGGCCTTAGATTTGAGACTAACATTGAGGGTATAATAAACATGCAGTTATAAGGTATTTCCATCTAAGAGAATTCTTGAAAATGGGAGAGATAATATTGACACCAACCAACTCGTTCTAAAACTATAATGTATAATAAATACCAAGTTAAAATAGGTAATTTCAAGAAATAAATATTATAAATGAAAAAAAAAATGACAAGTACCCAATGTAATGTAACAAACACAGTAACCACGAAGCCCTAACAACTCCTGTTAAACCCCAATATGGTAATAACCAACCAAATATCCCACATACTCCAATTGAACTAAAAATAATATATATATTTATAGGGTGAGTATAACAGAATACTCAGTATGATACTTCTTATAGACTCTTAGGAAAAGGTAAAAAGGAATTTTTAATCATAGTGAAGAACAATTGAACCGAAATCGTCACATAAATAGGTATAATATGTTCCAATAATCTCCATATCTACTCTCACAAAGTATTTCATAAAACAACATATGATATAATATAGAATATCCAGGGAACATTGCATCTGCTTCCCCACAAGTTTTTCGTCGTTCCCCAACATTGCACATCCTATGAATCTCCCTCCAAAAAGCATATTCCATAGACACGTAGTTGAAGCACCATGACATGGACCTCTTGTAAGACACCAACATGTCCAAGAAACAAAAGGTTACTAGGTACATTTAGGGATCCACCACATCCCACAAAACATGTATCATACATTAGGTATTACAACTCAATCCATCACATCACATACACTATGTAATGATCCTCAATTCATCACAATCCATACACGTTCTACCTATAGTAGACCATCAAAAACTCTATCCAGGATACATGTGTGTGACATAACCATAATACATCACAACACTCTACCCGCATATATGGGAAATCTAACGAGAGTGAATATCATCACAATAAAAATCCAAGAGACGAGAGTGGTTCTAAAGGGGGTAGTCATCCATCTATACTCTAACTACGACGTTGGGGAGAAACCACCCCCCCCCCCCTTGAATTAGAATCCTATGGGTGCCAGTTACCCTAACTGATTGGGTGGATTATTATAGAGAAAGAAAATATTTACATTATATAATATTTCTCAGAACCTCACAATTGGAATAACCTAGTCTGTGACTCAACTGAAAATAATGTCTCTTGAACTCTTGGATAGCAATGATAAGACTAGATATCCTATTAAAACACAACCATTTCACAGCTGTATTATGTTATTTTATTTTATTTCAATAGTTTTACATTAGTTTATTAATTAGTTAACCATTAATTAATTATTAAAATTTCCACGTTATATTTCATTAACATTACAACAATGATCCATGTCATATTATCATATGAAAACCAAGTTCATTGAAAGTCATTATTAGAACCTCATCATTGAATACTAGAAAGCTCCATCCCCATCGGTTAATCATTATTATTTTATCAACATTATTTTCCACATTACCTGGTAATCTATGAAACCATCCTAATCTACCAAAAAAGGAAGCAACTAAGAACATTCAGCTTCCACAAGCAATGGAGAAATTAATTTAGATAAAAATAACATGGAATTTGGACAATCAACATATTCATACAAAAATCCTGATTTTATATCAACGATAAACCCCGGCTTCAACTTATTCTATCTCCCCACGTGTCCTCCCCAACATACACTTTCATAAACTGATGCATCTCACAACTCCAAGAATCAACTAATTCCAAAAAAACTAGGCCTCTCATCCCCTCATACCCCAATATCCCTCTAGGATCAACCATTCTTGGATCATGTCACATTCAGGCCTCCGTGTACCACATACCATAACAACCCTCTTGGATTAGTTATCCGAGGATCCCATTACATAACATTCTATAGGAAAAAAACATTTAAATGGGCTCTTGGACCTAAAACAAGGCATTCATCCATCATACACAACGAGATCTCATGGATCCAAAGCACAAGGCCCAAGGTATTTACAAGAAATCTTGAAACTGTTTCCCAAAAAGGAGTTATATTTTATCACACAACTAGTTTTTATTCTATTTTCAATTAACTGATTAATTATTCATAGGATCCAACTATTATAAACATAAGAAATAATCTATCAAAAGATATTAAAAATTAGTTAAAAAGTTAATATATCATGACATTAATTATATTATCCAAAATGATCATAATGTTTTATGTTAATCCACTAATTACCTTAAATATAAATATTTTCATCAATTTGATTATCATCATATTTCAAAAACCACCAGATCCATTAAAAAAGAATCATTAATTTATTTATAAAATTAGTTATAAATTAATTATAACCTTATATTCTTTACCAATTTCCATTAATAACACCATGATAATCTATGAAAGAAATAGATATTACACTATCCCGAAAATGAGGAGTTGGTCCATTATAATGGTATAAACCAGAAACATCATTTTTCAATCAATATATTCTATTTTATCTAGTTTGAATGATTATTAGATTATTTTCATTGAAACACAAGTGATAAATCCTTCTTGATATATTATTTCATGTAAATAAATATAGAATACAAGAATCTCCTACCAAAAGAGGTTTTTAACGTTCTTCGCAAGAGAACAGACCGTGCATCATATCCCGATCAGCACACCTGCAATTACTGCATCCACCCTAGGACGCCATGACACAACCACACAAACCAAAAAGAAAGAAAATCCCAATTAAAACAAGGGATATCATTTTCCATATCATGGAGAGAAGTCATGAGAGGAAAAAGATCGAAATGCCAAAAAAATAGGTGAAACCTACCTCAGATTGAATACAGATTGCTATGGATTAAAGGAGGGAGCTGTGAATTGTTCCTCGATGAAGGAAACCACAAATCATCAAATATAATGTCACTGGGTCACCTGTAGTTGAGATACAACCACATCATCCATCGGTTTTGACATACGTGTGTAGCTGGAAATGTTTTAAAACATACAACTTTGGGGGATTACATGGTGTTTAATCCCCTTTCACATTGTGTAATCATCATATTTCTCTTTTCCAAAAAAGAAGTCAACTCATCATATTATTTTATTGAACCCGAAAATATTACATGTCTTAAAACCCATTTTCATGTTATACAACCTTTCTTCTCGATGTGAAATCTATGTACATTCCATCATCTTGTAGTTGAGTCCCTTTGGACATCCTCTGAGTCTCCTCTAAGAACAGTAGTCATTGAAAACACACAACAGGTCATTCCATGTCGATATAGGCCCTAACATATAATACCTCTCAAAACATTCTCATCCACAAGAATCCAATACTAACACAGAGAGGAAATAGAAATGGTTTCGTCTGAACAACCACCCCACAAGATACCTCTCAAAGATATAACCACCATAGGAGCTCAAACCACCCCCATCAAAGCACAAGTGGATCTACATAATGACTATATGAACTAATAATTGAGTGTTTTCCATTAATATTATTATATTAGACCCTCTATCCTAAGTAAGCTAAACGAATAAATCTGGTGGCAAACACTGCACATCTTTACCTCCCATTGAAAGAGTGTAATCCATAACAAGTTTGAAGAGAGTGTGTCATCTAATAAACCATAAAAAAAGGCCTATGACCACAAAAAAAAATAAAGTTACCAGGTAATATCTAAACGTCAAAAAACTCAGAGTACTGAGTGTATATCTTTGAATCACTTTCCCAATAATCACTTTCATGCCACTATATCACCACAAGACATGAACCAAGCAGATAACATTTCCACACAACACCTTCTACTAGCAATCATGTATCTGTAAAGTCCACTACTCAAAGGTTACATCATTGTCAACATCAATCTCACCCCAATCGATGATGTTATAGTTATCATGAAGATAGAGACAGAGCTATGACAAAATAAAAACATTGTGTATTCAGGTCATCTACAGGGTAAGTGTTATCTAATACGCCATTTCTCCAACATGATCCAACATCTTGAAAGGTATAAAAACAAGAGGGAAATCATACTCCCCATAACAAGCCTTTACTACCTATGATAGGGAGTTACCTTCAAAAACACTTGACCCACAATGTTTAACTCTAAAGGTCTACTCATATTATAGACATATGATTTATGATGATCTCGGGCTGCCTTTATCCTCTTGAGAATCACTAGAACCATCACTTTTGTGTTTGGTACCAGTTTCATCCTAATAATTTATCACTCTATGACCCTAATGCATCAAAAGGGAGAATGGAAATATCTTCCTTAAAAAGGATTCTAATGGTTCAATACTGAAGGTGGAGTGAAAACTATTATTTTAAGTGAACTATAACAAGGAAAAGTGACTCATCCATGAACCTCAAACATCGATGAAATTAGATCGTAACATGTCTTCAAGATTTTGGATAGTCCAATCTATCTGACAATCCATTTTTGGATGAAAAGTATGTATAAGGCATAGATGGGACCAAAAATAATGATGGAGACCTATCCACATCCTATAGTTAAAATGAGGATCTTAGTTGAAAAAATACTGTCATTTGAATCCCAGAGAGACTAGCCACCTACTCTTAATACTACCTCGACAGAAATCCACTTAGATCAACTCCTTGATTGCTAAAAAGTTGTATTATTTCATTAGATGATCCACTAACACCAAAATATAATCATATCTTCCCTGGTCATGAGTTAAAATAGAAAAAAGCCATCAATTTGTCCTACAACTTCCACTGAAGAACAAGTAATAGCTGGAGAAAACCACCAGGAACATGGTGCTCAACCTTTACCTTCTGGAAGTCCAAACATCAAGATGTAAACACTATAACTACATGTTTCAACCCAGGAGACAAAAATTTACCTCTCAAGTCATAATACATCTTCATAATGTCAATATTTACCTCAAAAGGAGATTTATTGAACTATTTTAGAAACATATCATGCATCACTAAATGAATGAAAAATTTTAATAAAAAAACACCTGAAGTTATTCATAATCAGACCCACCATCAATGTCTTATCTACAATAAACATAGTCTCTCCAGACCTCCACCTTATGATCCCCCAACTGAGGTTCCTCCACATTCTGCACCATAGATGATTGCCCCATCATCTAAAATATGTCAAACATTGCCCCCATTTTCTTCCATATCTAGATGTATTACTAAATGTTCATCCATTACTCCCCACAAATCAAAAAAATTACATAATGAATCACTACACAACTTCCATCTCAATGTATAAAATACAACATTTCCCTTCCCAATAGTATATTAAATCATTATTTTTTAATTCTATAAGAACTCCATCCACTAATGATGATGAAGGTTCAGGTCATGCTAGGATAAAACATAGCTTAGACTCTTATGACTAGTGAAGACCACAAAGCGCATGATAATGAGGTAATGTATCCAAAAATTCAAGTATTACACCTCCACCATAAACCCAAAATTATGGGTGGAATAATTACACTCATGGAGACGTGAAATCGAAGCCCCATACGAAATCATTGATCTATGATTAATCAAAACAAATCCAAACACAAGAAGTAAATCATCCCAGAAGACATCAAATTGAACTCCTTTAGTTGGAAGTCAAATAATTGGATCATTGAACATCTTCTCTTATAGATACTCTAAATATATATTTGACACTGATTTTTCCACAATAACACCTTATCCTTTCATGTTAACGTTATAAGATGAGTAATAACCTGAGAGAAATCATCTACAAACCTCCTGTAATAGCCTACATGACCAAGGAAAATTTTCACATCCACCATTGTATTAGGGGGATTCCCAAGACGTGACATCCTCTATCATTGAAAAATCCCCAGAAACACCCTAATAGTATACAACATTTCAAAGGAGATACACATTACAATCCCAAAACAAACTCTTTGGAAACATCCCAAATAGCTTCTCATGATGAGGAACTCCCAAAATGAAAAAAATATTCTCTGCATTCTCCTCCTCATATATAGAGTACCCAAGTATGTTGTCAATGATAACCACCATAATCATATATGAGAACTCATATAAAAAAGCGTTCATTATCCCTATGAATATAGTTGGAACATCCATCACACTTAATGGCATCACAACAAACTCTTAATGCCCAAGACAAAAATGGAAATCAATATTCAAGATATCTTTATCCTTCACATGCATATGATGATATCTTGACCGAAAATAGATCTTCAAGAACCATCTCGTACACATCAGTTGATTGAATATTGAATCAATCCATGTAATAGTTTATCATTTCTACAATGTCACATGGTTCATGTGATTATATTTGATACAGAAATGCAAACTACCATCATCCTTCTTCACAAAAAAATGGGTGCACTATACGGTGAAACACTCTGTCAAACAAAATTGCACTATAGAAGACAATTGAGCTATATATGTACCTCTAACAACTGAAAAGTCACCATCCTATACATATATATTGAGACAGGATACACACCCGGTTTAGCTCAATCCCAAAAATTGTATTTCATCGAGAGGGTAACTCTTCCACCTCTTATAGAAGGACATCAGGGTACTCTTCTATGACCTTAGGAAATGGAACCTGTTGAACATTCGATGAACTCAGCATCATCATTTCCACCAAGGATGATAATGATGGAATATGCCACTAAATTATATGAGGGTCTCACTTTCTAATAAACACTCCTATCCATCCACAAGGATTTGAGAACCCACCCTAACTCCTAAAAGAATCCATGATACCCTACACCGAATAAAAATAATCCATGTTGAGCATGATGTAATATAGTTGTATCCATAAACATATGAAATCTCCCCAAGATCGATGATGACCCAGCACTAGCTCATAGTTTCTACATACTTCATAAAAGATATCTCGACCTCTAATTGTTGATGTCAATTCCCAAGGATCTATATGTATCTATACATCATCTCTTATATAATAAAAAAGGGTAGTTTATATGATGGAGTGTGTTAGTCTTTGATGAAAAAAGTCATATATCTAATTAGAAAATAAGAAAATGGTTCCTTGTGTGACATTTCTATCACCTGTTGCTGATAACACTAAAGCATGATGCTGATCACATCCTTCTCCAAGACCTATCTGACTATGATGACGAGCACCTCTATGGATTCACTCTACTCTATGAGGTTGGAGAGCATCTTGGGGTTATCCTCGAGAAGACCCATCTTCTCTCTACTGATCACAAACTAGAGAAACCTAAACCTACTACCATAGATAGAACTGCCCTAATACGAGATCATGAAATGGAATAACTTGAACATGCTGACTTTTAAGAAATATTCGGAACTCTCACCACTGATGGCCATGACCTTGATAAGAAAAACATGAGTCAGAACAATTGGAATAGGCTTGACTGCTTCTACCGCCATAAAAATGAGACATTGAGTGTTGTGACCTTCCCCTGGCTAATCAAAAGCTCATATATCCTAGTAGTTGGGAACCTTGGACCACATCTATTCTATGAAATGAATTCTGAAAACTCCCCTCTCATGAGGATTTGGTTTTGGCTAAGGTCCTCTCGATGAACCCTTATCTCACCAGCACCTCAAGATATGTCTTCAACATAAATGTGGTTACCTAGAACTACCTGTCTAGATGGAAATCCTTATCAAAATGTATCACCCAATTCTCCTCATCTGGAAATAGGTTTGAAGCAAATTACATAATTTTCATGAAAATGATCCAAAACTCTTGAAAACTATAGATCCCATGAAAAAGGGTAAGACTCTCCTAGCAAAGGACAACCTTTATGGTCGAAGAAATAAAATATTCTATAAATTAATCTTGAAATTCCTCCTATGAGACTATAGAATAATTATGATCTCTCAGGAATAAGAACCACCATTGCCTCGTTTCTCCAGGCAGCATCATCACAACAAACGATACCCATTGATCCTTCCAAGCATTGATCGAACTGAAATCTATCCCAAAATCCATCAACCATTTTTATTTTATATATTCATAAATGGATCCATTATACATATACAAACTATATTGATGAATCTCATAGAGAGTCCTCATCCAAGTGTCATCATTGTCAACCTTTACTATACTATAATATGATGATGCAGCCCACTAAACATCTTCTGCATGAAATAAATGAGGACGTAGACCTGGATCCATGCCTTCAAAATAAAAAAAAAATTAAATCTACTAAACATGTAACATGGATGACTTTAAAATTGATTAATTTATATATTTTATTCATTTTAGGTTAACTAATCCAGTGGTAAACTCATTAAAACACTTGTGCAAAGAAGAGTGATGCATGATCCTTATATAAGTATCTACCATGCAACTAGTATCACCTCATTTTGTAGTCACTTTAAGCTTCATGGTTTGTTCATTAGATCATAGGTAGCCATGAATACCCATATCTAATATGGTATCCCATGTTTACAATGCTTGATTAACTTAGTTGACACCATCCCTCTACTTGGAAACAAAACCTCACATGTGCCTAAATCTACACTCCATCCTATCCCTAAATCAGGCCTTTTAAACAACATGTTCATCAACCCATCCAAACAATGTATACCCATATAGTTCCAACGATGGTAGATGAGAGATAGTGACCCCATATCCTACCTCCTGTTTCCAATTATGGTGACTAGAATTGATGGTATAATAAACATATAGATGGGATTTATTACCTTCTATGAAAATGCATGCGAAAGAGACATATAAGATAGACACCATCCAAATCCTCGTACTACCATATAAAAAATTCACAATTACCCATTTTTAATAGTATTCAGGAACTACTAAAACTAAAAAAGAATTCTACAAGTACCCAAATAAAATTAAGAGGTAAATGACCCTAAAGCCCAAACATCTCCTACTAAGCACTAAACTAGTGCGGACCTACCCGATCTCCAACCATCTCAAACTGGGCTAACAAATTTATATATATATGTTGGGTGAGTATAACATTATAATCAACATGATCCTCCCTATGGCCTCTCTGGAAAATTGAAATAATGCTTTCTAATGAATCGTTGAAAAGAACTAAATCTTACTCACCACCTAGACAGGTATACTATGTTCCCAGCCTCACCATGGATTCTAGCACCATTTATCGCACACAAGAGAATATAATACAATAAAGAATATCAAGGATACCCCACTACCACTTCACCACGAGTTTTCTTCTTTCTGCCAATGTCACAGTTCCAGAGTATCTCTCTATAAAAAAGACAGCTCACATACACCTAGGTGAAGCACTATAACATGCACAAAACATGAACCTCGTGTAACACACTACCATGTCCACTAACGAAAATGTTACTAGGAATTTTTTATAATACTTAATAGACCATGTAATGTGTACCATACATTGGGTATTGCAACTCAGGACATCAGAACCCTTAATTCAATTAAGGATACTCAATCTATCACAACTCATACAAGTTATACCTAGAGTAGTACTTAGGAAACTACATCCAGGATATATTTGTGTGAAATAACAATAAGCCATCACAAACCTCTACGCACATACAGGGGGAAAAATAACCATCGTGAATATCAACACATGTAACATCTAATTAAAGAGTGTGTATCCAATGGGGGTAGTCCAAAATCCATCCTCCAACAAGAATTTTAGGGAAAACACCCCCCCAGGGCTTAGAATCCATGGGGTGTTAGTTTCCTTAAATGATAGGGTGGTGAAGAGTATAGAAACACAAAATGTACATGATATAATACACTTCACAACCACACTATGGACATAAGCTGGTATCATATTAAACTGCATCTAACGTCTCTCGGTCTATTGTCAACAACTATTAAGACCAGATATTCTATATGAACATAACCATATAAGAGCTACGTTATGTTTTTTTATTAATTTTTATCAGTTTAAAATTATGTTTATTATTTATTCTACCATAAATTAACAAATAAAATTTAAAAATTACATTTCATTATCATTACAATGATGATCCATTCCCTCTATGAATATGCAAACTAAGTCCACAGATTATCAAAATTATAACCTCAACATTGTATCCATACGTGCCCGAACCCCATTGGTTAAACATTAATCAATTATAAACATTATTTTCCAAATTATTATATACTATATGAAAATATACTAAGCTATCAAAAAATTAATGAAGCCAAGAACATCTATCTACCTCATGTAGTGGGAAAATGAAAGCATATGAACCAGCAACATTACTATCATCTAATAAAAAGATTTAAACAAGCATCCAACTTTCATATCAACGGTAAATCCTAGATTCAACCTATTACTTCACCTTTGGTGTCCTCCCAAAAATCCAAATACATAAACCCCTACATATTTCCCCTCAAGGCATCAACTAATTCCATAACAACTAGGCCTCCCTACCCCACATACCACAACAGCCCTCCAGGCTCAACCATCCTAGGCTCAGGTCATATGTGGGCCTCACTTCCCCATATACCACAATATCCATCTAGGATCTTTCATCCCTAGTTCCCATCACATCATAATTAGTATGAAACAAATTTTTCATTTAGGTTCCTCTTCCTAAAACAAGGCATTTATCCTTCACACACAACGAGCTCTCATGGATCCAAAGCATAAGGAACATGGCCTTTACTGGCAAGTGGAAAACTCTAGCCCAAAAAAGGTATTATCTTTTATCACACAACCGGTTCTTATTCTATCTAGAATTAACTGATTCATTTTTAAAAGCTTCCATCAATGGGAAACCTAAAAAATAAAAAATCACACTATATTAAAAATTAATTAAATAATTAATTTAATATTCCATTAATTATTTTATCTAAAAGAATCATTATGCTTCAGGTCCATCAACAGATTCCATTTTACATGTATATATGCATCAATTTGATTGTCATAAAATTATAACAACTTCGAGATTCATTAAACATACCTCTTTAATTCTTTTAGTTGGTTAATTATCAATAAATTTTTTCTTTACCATAGTTACAAATTTCCATCAACAACAACAAGATAGTCCATGAAATTCAGAGATATCACACTATCTCTAAAATCAAGAGGCAATAAATTATCATTGTAAAAAGTAAAAGCATTACTATGAAATCAATACAAATTCTTCAATCTGGTTTAAATAATTATTAAGTTAATTTCATAATGATATGAGTGATAAATAATGATAACTATTTTATTTCACATAAATAAACAGAGATTCAATAAATCACCTTCCTCAAAATTTTATTGACATTCGCTTTACAAGGAAATAGCACACAACAGATCCTAACCACCTCTCCCGCAACAACTACATCAACCCAAGGACGTCGCGACATAAGAACAAAAACAAACCAATAAAACCCCCATTAAAAGCAAGACATATCATCCACTATAGAATGGTGATAATCCATGGGAGGAAAAAGATCATAGAACGAAAAAATTGAGGTATAACCTACCTCAAATCGAATATAGATTGCTACGGATTGAAGTTAGGAGCTAGGAATCAATCTTTGTTGATGGAATCCCTAAAACATCGAATTTGAGGTCATCAAGACTCTAGGAGCTGATAGCGATCCACTACAGCTGTACGGTTTGACCAACTCTTTTGGTTGGAAATGTTTTGAAACAAAAATAACTTGGGGATTACATGATGTGCAATATTGATACATGTCATGTAATACTCAGATTTTAGTTTTTTTAGGAATAATGCATACCTATTTAATTTTTTTTATTTTTTATACACAAAAAATTAACACTTTATAAAACCCTTATTCACATCATGTAATCTTTTTCCTTCATATAAAATTTTTCTGCCTCCATCTTTTAGCTTTCTTGTCCCTCCAGACTTCCTCTGAGCCTCTTCCAAGCACTTTTGTATTTGGAAACACATAAAGGGTCGATCCATGAACATTCTGGTCCTTAAAAAATAAATGTTTTCATAAAAATATGAAAAAACCATCTTAACCTAATATTGATAATATAAATTCATAAGAGAATTTTTTTTAAATCCAAGTTCTAATATTTTTTAATTCAATATTTAAATATAAATTTAAGACATAATGAAAATAGATTAACATACATTTATTTTTTAAAATAAAAATATTTTTTTATTATGTTTTAATAATAAAATTAATTTTAGTATATTATAAATTTATTTTATTTTGTCTCTTAAAATAATGTTAATAAAGATAATCTTTGAGAAGAAAAATATTTTTTAAGAAAAAGGTGATCATTTTAATTATTTAGAAACACTAATTTAATTGTATCAATGAAATAAAAAAATAAATAAATATAGTTTCTATTTTAACATATATTTTGTGGAGAGTAAAAATTAATTTAAATCTTACAATTCAAGTTCCATTTAAAAACCATAATTTTTTATTCATAAAATGAATCTTTGTTCATTTTTATTTTAAAATTTTGTGTGAAACCAGAAAATTAACAAAATGATTATTTTATAGAGTAAAATTTTCTAAAATAATGGTCTGTTTCAACCACCACTAGAAATATAAATCATTTTATTAAAAAATAGGTTTATGTATTTTACAAATTCTAAAATAAAAAATTGGTGGTGATTTGAAATCATCAAAAAAATTCTTTTTTAAAGGAACTAATTTATATAATTTTTAATTATTATATCGAAACTAATTATAAATATTAATATAGATTTTTTTTCAATAAAACCATCACTAAAATATAACTCCTTTTATTATAAAAGATATAAAAATTAATTTGGATTCTATGTAATTTTTAATTGAAAATATTAATTGTTGTTTTACTAAAATCACCATAAAATATTAATTTACTGATGTATTAAATAAAATTTTCATGACCAAAAATATAGAATGTGAGAACCGCATGTTCACATATATTAGTCCTTGTGATAATATATCCACTCATATAATGGGATGCATCAGCTCTAAATATAATTTGTCAATTTTGATCATGCAAAAAAATCTACCAAGAAAAAAATAAATCAATATTCATAATATAAAAAAAAGAATATATAATAAAAAATCTATAATATAATTTAATATAACAAATTAATATACTAAATACGATAGTACATCCTAAAAAAATTCAACACCAAAAATTTAATACATGGGGTGGGTTGTTATAATGAAAAATTCATACCACCATCTATCACATTCACCACCAATCTCTACGATCATTATCTATAGTCATGGGTTAATCTACATGGACACTTGTCGAACAATGTGAAAGCATGAATATATGGGGAGGTAAAAAATTTAATGGTCATCCTAAGTGGTTTATATACCCTAATAACATATATTTTCCTTGTGACACAATGGTAAAAAAATTACATAAACAATTATCATCAGACATCATCATCAGTTATAATGTTATTCATGGACAATCCTCATTTAGCTACCCCTAGATAACATCATCACAATCACTCAATTAAAATGTTACTCATGTGTATATATATATATATATACATATCCATGATTTTGTGTGAGTAAGATAATGTTCCCACATGAACTACTTTCCAAAATTGTGTAAATGGAAACACGTAGATAAATCTAGTGTCCCTATCATTGAAGTGGAGACACGACGTAACGTGATCCACTAAGACCCCAACTAGGTCAAAAATACTCAAAATATGACATACCAATACCATATAAAATAGGAAATGGATTATAAACTTGCATAAAAATACATTTCAAAGACATAAGAATACTTATACTATCATACCCGGAACAAACCAAGTCATATAAATAATATATATAATATGGAGACCCAGTATATTAAGACCCGGCCTTATTACATACATAATCTCGAATTCAGTAAATAATACACTTCCTTGTAAATTGAAGATATTTTCAAGTTAATATCTTTAGAGAAGTACGATAATACATTTATTACATTGCACATTATGACAGAGTGGATACCATAAAAATAGTTTCTATTTTTTTCAAAATATAAAACATTAAAACATAAAACAAGACTCCTTGACAATTCTTAAACATTTAAAATGCCTTCCTTCCTTGTATTACACATCCATTAACCTGTGAAAAATCATTTAAAAACTTGGGATGAGCCGAAAATCTCAGTAAGGTATGAAAAAGAATGAAAGATCACATTAGTCCATGAATACTCATAATGTATGAAAGCATTTTCAAAAAACAGTCTTGTCACCCATATATACTTACTTTGTGTAACATCATATTTTAAAAAGATCCACACAAAACATGAGACCATAAATATAATCATAAAGGTATCTTTTGGAATTACTTACATAATCTTGTAACCATTCTTGGCTAACTTATAATTTGTAACTCTCACGGCTACCTTACTTTGTGTAACCATCGTAGTTACACATGGAGTAACCAGACGGCCGACCTATAAAATACTCATAACCAATCCATTGGAGGGAGATATAGTTCACAAACATCATAATAAATAATTCCCAATAATCGAAACATAATCATACAACATGAATAATTCCATTAAAACATTACTTTGGAATTTCGTAAAACCGAATTTAAAAAGAGAATTTTTAAAGAAAAGACCCTTATAAATATCATACAATTGAAGAGAGAATTAATATAGTGGATTAAGTATGTATATGTACCTTAAATACACATTATTAAACAAAATATAATCATAAACCATCATAAAAATAAATTTAACTATAACATAAACAACGAAGTAGAAGGTTAACCCAAAGAATAGAAATTGGGTTAAGAATTAACTTACATCGTTTATGTCTTAAATCAAACTTGTTTAAACATCCATAATAATGGTTAAAAGAGTGTAAATAATATTTTACAGAAACATTTTCATGTTTATAACATCATATACGATCATTTAATAACATCATTTCACCCTTAGTTGTTAGTATTTTTTCCCTTGCATTGTTTTTGGGTGAGTTCTTAACATGATTTCCATGATTGGTTCATGATGGAAATTCTTATTGATTGGAAGTGAAACTCCAGAATTGTAATGGATTATTATTTTCATATATAAAGTAAAATAAATTATTCCATTCATCATTTTTAATTCTTACATGAGGATGATTCTTATGTAAGAACATTAATGATGTTTGTTTAGATCATTTTAGTGGTTATTTGATAATAGCAACGTCGTTTTGTATTATAAATTAGAATGATGAGTAAAAAAGAATTATATAACATTGGGTGAGTTATAAAACATATATAATAACCTTTTTCAACCATATAAATTGTATCATGACCAGACATGAATGAATTAATGGAAATTGAAATCACATCATCCATGATGTCGATAATTCGACACAAACAGACAATATTTTTATTATTTAAATAAGTGGGAGTGGAGAAGAATGATGATGAGTAATTTTCCATAAAAAGGATAATAAATACAATATGAATGATTTTTTTAGATTTAATACCTCCTGGGTAAGGAGATATGAAGAATGAATAAGGAAAGAACACAAAATAATAGAAAAATTGTGAAATCAATTACAAAAATTCAGCATCCTAACGGATACGCAACATGGTTTTAGAAAATATTAAAAAGAAAGGGGACAAAGGTAACCCATCCAGAAATGAATAATAATATATTTTATATCATTATTAAGAAGAAAATAAGAAAATTGTATAGAAACTTGAATGTTACACCACATAAAAGAGAACTTGAATGGAAAAAACAATGAAATTGAGAATTTTCTTACCATGTAGAGTAACCCCTAGAACATGATGGTTGGGACCTTGGGGGCTTGAGGAAACCATTGGAGGACTAATATGATGGTAAGGATGCTAGATCATCTTTGAGGGAGAATTTGGAATGAATTCAATGAAGGGAATAGTTTGTATTTATAGGAAAAGTGACAGATTATTTTAATATTTTTTAAGGGACACCTGATGAGTGGTATTGGAAAACCATGGGGTTTCCCATGGTATTTTCCCAAGTTATAAGCCACTTGGGACACCGCAAATCATATATAAATATACCCAAGTCGACCATATTTATGAAATCATTATTATATCATTAAGGATGTTATCAGCACACCGAAACAAAAAACTATATTTTTTACTATTCACCGAAAAATCAATTGTTTTAAAAAAATTCCCAAAATTTACCCTACCCATTTATCAACATGTAGAATTAAAAAATGAAGTCCATTATTTGAAAGGAATTTTCCAAATATTATTAATTTAATTTTTTAAAAATTATTTTTAATTCAAAAAATTACAATTCTAATTTTGTGTCTACTTCTATATCACAAAGAAAAATTAACCTTGATTATGTTATATTAAAGCCTTAATAAAATAAAATAATAATAAAATTTACTATTAATTACTGTCATATCACTATTCATATTACTATTCATAAGGTTATGTTACTATTCACCAAAAAAACAAGTCGGTTCCAATAGACTCCAAATAACATACTGAACACAATTGTAGATGATAGTTTCTTGAAATTAAAAACATAGAAGTAGAAATGTTTTTTATTAAATGATAATTAAATATATCTATTTAAATCAATGTTCCATACATTTATATTTATTTTTAGAAAAACATGGGGTGTTACATTATCCCCATCTTATTGAAATTGCATCCTCGCAATTTTATTTACTTATTAAACAACTGAGGGTATTTTCCCTCATATAATTTTCTGACTCCCATGTTGCTACCTCATCCTTGTGGTTTCACCATAAAACTTTTACCTGGTGGATTACCTTATTCCGTAATACCTGTTCTATTCGATCAAGAATCTTAACTGGTTTCTCTTCATAAGAAATGTTCCCTTCCAGCTGAACTGCTACTGACCTGAAGACATGTGATGAATCTGGCACATACTCTCTCAACATTAAAACATTAAAAACATTGTGTACTTGAAACAAACATGGAGGCAAAGCTACGCAGTATGAAACTGTTCCATATTTCTCAAATATTTAAAAAGGACCGATGAATTGTGGACTTATCTTTCCTTTCTTATCGAAATGCATCACACTTTTCCAAGGTTAGACATTAAGGAAAACATTACACCTACCTCAAAAGATAAGTCTTTCCATCTGTTATCTAAATAACATTTCTGTCTGCTCTGACCTGTCCTCATGTGTGGCTGGATCAACCTCACTTTCTCAGCCCCTTCTTTAACTAATTCTGGCCCCATCAACTTTCATTCACTAACTACATCCCAAAACGCTGGAGCCCGACACTGTTTTCCATACAGGGCCTCAAAAGTTGCCATCTGAATACTGGAATGAAAACTATTATTATAAGAAAACTCAACTAAAGAAAAATGATGTTACCAACTTCCATGATAGTCCATTAAACAAGCTCAAAGCATATCCTAAAAAAGTTTTAATCGTTCGTTCCAACTACCCATCTGATTGAGGATCAAAATCTGTAGTGAAATTTAACTTTATGCCCAACGACTTCTGAATTCCCCTCCAAAAGCTAGAAGTGAACCTGGGATCTCGGTTAGACACAATGGAATAAGGAAATCCATGTAACCTGACAATCACCTTGAGTTACAATCGAGAAAGATGATCCAAAGACATTGTATCTCAAATACAAAGAAAATGTGAATATTTTGTCATCTGATCAACAATAACCCAAATTACATTATTACCTTGTGATGTCTTTGGTAGTACCACCACTAAGTCTATTGACACATTCTACCATTTCCACTCTGGCACTGGAAATGGATAAAGAATATCCCTTGGTAACTGCCACTCTACATTAACCTGTTGACACATCAAACATGTCATGGTAAAATCAGCACCATCTCTTTTTATTCCATCCCACCAATAATACTACCAAAGGTATCTTTACATCTTAGTACTTCCGGGATAAACATAAAATGGAGAACGATGAGCTTCACAGAACAAATCTTTCTTCAAATGAGAATCACTAGGCACGCACAACCTGGTTCCAAATCTTAAAACACAATCTTTATCAAGATTAAATTCAGGAAACTATCCTATTTTAACCAATTCTACCTTTTTCTGTAGCTCACAATCTTCCTTTTGCACTTCTTTAATTCTGTCTGACAATGAAGACTGCTCTGAAACCTGAAACAAAATAGATGTATTCCCTGCACCAAAAACTTCTAAGACAAAATTCATGAAATCATTAATCAAGGGATCATGTTCCAAATGTAGCATGGTTAATGATGCGTGATGTTTCCAACTTAAGGCATATCCTACATTGTTGGATTTTCCAGGATGGTAATTGATCATGCAGTCATAATCCTTTATTAGTTCCAGCCATCTTCTCTACCTCATGTTTAATTTCATTCTTAGTGAATATATACTTTAGACTTTTATGGTAAGTATATATTTGGAATTTGTTTCTGTATAAATGATGCCTCCATATTTTGAAAGAAAAAACCACAGATTCCAATTCCAAATCATGTGTGGGATAATTTAGCTCATGAGATTTAAGTTGTCTCAAATCATAGGAAATTACCAGATCATTCTTCGTCAAAAAAAAACAAATTCCCTTCAAAAAAGCATCATTTTAAATGACAAACTCACCATTTCAGGAAGGTAAGGCCAAAACTAGAGCATTCACCAATCTCTTCTTCAGTTCCTGAAAACAAACATCACATTATTCTATCCAATAATGTTTAACCCCTTTAAATGTTAACTTAGTTTCCGGTTAGATAACCATGCAATGTTCTTAACAAACAGTCGGTAATAACTTGTTAAGCCATGAAAACTACAAATCTCTGTAACATTTTTGGGTCTTGTCCATTAATCAACTACTTTTGTTTTGGAAAGATCAAATGTTATTCCATTCTTATTTACAATGTGCGAATGAAAAGAAATATGTTCCATCTAGAAATCACACTTGCTGAATTTTCCATATAGTTTCTTTTTTTAAAATGTTTGTAAAACAACCCTTAGATGTTTTTCATGCTACACATTATTTATAGAAAATACTAGAATTTCATCAATAAATACAACCAAAAACTTATCCAAGAACTCATGAAATACTCTATTCATAAGATTCATTAATACAACAGGTGCATTATTTAATCCAATTGTAATAACAAAAAATTCATAATACCCATATATTGTACGAAAGGCTATTTTTTGGATTTCATCTTCCTTCACCTTTAGATGATGATATCTAGATCTCAAGTCAATCTTGGAAGGTACTGAGCTCCCTGGAAATGATCAAACATGTCATAAATATGAGGCAAAGAATACTTCTTTTTAACAGTGATGTTATTCAAAGATCTATAATCAATGCAAAGTCTCATAGAACCATATTTATTTTTTACAAAAAAAAATAGGGGCTCCTCATGGTGAAGTGCTAGGATGAATGAATCCTTTTTTAAGAAAATCCTGCAATTGATTTTTCAATTCAAGAAGATCTATTGGAGCCAGACGATATGGGGGTTTGAAATTGGCTTAGCATCAGGAACTAAGTTAATTGTGAATTTGACTTCTTGATTAGGTATGACACCAGGTAACACATTAGGAAAAACATCAAGGTATTCATTTACCACTGGCACATCATTAATTTGAATAGTTCCCTTGTTTTCAACAATATGAGCAAGATAAATTTCATTTCCATCTTTCAATAGTTTTTCAGCTTCCTGATATTTTTTCAATTGTATGGGATCATGATTTTATAAAAACTGAAACTCCTTCTAAAAACAACTTCTTTAGCACTACAGTCAATCTTAGCATGATAATCAGAAAGCCAGTCCATCCCCAGAATAACATCAAACTCAATTAAGTGTAAAACAACAAGGTTTTTAGGTAATGTATTTCAACAGACCACAATAAAAAGATTCTTATAATTCCTCTTTGCTATAACATTTCCCCTGGGTGTTTTAAAAACAAGTTCGAGTCTGATTTGTTGTGGTGATATTTCATATTTACAAGAAAATTTATCAGATATGAAGGAATGTGTAGACACAGTATCAAACAAAACATTAGCCAAATCTGAGTGAACAAACAAATAACCTGATACAACTTCATTGGATGGCCCAACATCTACTGACGTAGTCGCAAAGGAACTCACTAAACCTTTCTGATTATAGTCTGGCTTCTTTGCATCTTTCAGATATCTCTTTGGGTAGATGTTTTCATAGTGACCCATCTCACCACATTTAAAACACATTACAGTTTTCTTATCATGATTATTATTAGGATCATTTTCATTGAAATATTGGGCCATATGTCTAAACATACTGCATTTAAAATATATCCCAGTTTTTCTAGGACATTCCCCAGGGTGTTTCTTGCCACACTTTTCAAAAACTAAAAACTGGATTTTCTTACCATCATATTTCATTGGTTGATACTTACCCATTGCTTCCCAATTGTACCTCTTCTTTTCTTCGTTTCAAAAATGAACATGATCATCATAAAACTCCATCTCTACCATCTCAGCACATCATACAAGTTTCTCATAACATTTTAATTCATGGGAGGCCAACTCCCTTCGATACCATAGCTTCAGTCTGATGTAAAAGCTGTTGACATTGCTATCAATGTCCAGAATAATATTTGGTGCATACCTCACTAGTCGGCTGAAGTTTGTTTCATACACAGCCACTGAATTTCCTTCCTTCTGTTTTAATTCAAGGAATTGTTTCTCCATTCTAAGTCTCACCACCTTAGGAAAATATTTTTCTAAAGAAAAGACTTTTAAATTATTCCCACTCTAAGGCATAAAAATCCTCTCTACCCCTGATATTACGCAGCATTGACCACCACTGATCAGCTTCACCTTCAAAATGATAAATGAAAAGAATTACCTTTTGATTTTCTGAACATCCCATAACATCAAATATCGTTTCAAGGGCTTTGATCCATCCTTCAGCTGCTACTGGGTCAGAAGACCCGTTGAATGCAAGAGGATGTTGTGTCATAAAATGTTCCACTACTAACATGTTTTGTTTTGGTACCTCTATTGGTTATATTGTATGGATTCCACCACCATTTATTTCCTGCATTAGCTAAGCCATTACTGTCACAAACTGCTCAGTTCCAATCCCTACCATTTCGGGTTGTAGTTCCGGAAGGATGCCATTCTGTTAGTGCCTCTCCTCTTCAAAATCCATGTTCCTTCTGCGGACAACCATTATGAACAAAGATGTATTAGATAATGAAAAATGATAATATTTAAATGATATATCAAATTAACATAGAATTAAAATCATTTATGGTATTCTACTAACATCACCCTAACCCCTAATGTTTTCTAAACCATCCTCTGATACCAACTATAAAGAACCATCTTTATTACAAACATAATCATGAATTTAGTCAAGAAAACACATCCTTATACATTGAATAACTTTTCTACTTAATATCATTAGAGAATTAAGATAATAAATTCATAACATTACACATTATTACAAATTGGATACCATAAAAATAGTTTCCAATTTATTCAATATATAAAACATTAAAACATAAAACAGGGCTCCTTGACAATTCTTAAACATTTATCATGTCTTCCTTCCTTGTATTAAATATCCATAACCTATAAAAAATCATTTAAAAACATTGGATGAGCACAAAAGATTAGTAAGGGATGGAAAATATGGAAAGATCACATTAGTCCATGAATACTCATAACGTATGAAAGCATTTTCAAAAGACATTCTTATCACCCATATATACTTACTTTGTTTAACATGATATTTAAACAGGATCCACACAAAACATTAGAACATAAATATAATCCTAAAGGTATATTGTGGAATTACTTACATAATCTTGTTACTATTCTTGGCTACCTTATTATTTGTAACCCTCACGGCTACTTTACTTTGTGTAACCATTGCTGTTACACTTAGAGTAACCATACGGCCAAACTCCAATATACTCATACCCAATGCATTGGAGGGAGATATAAGTTCCACCCATAATCATAAATAATTTACATGAACCAAAACATAATAATTCAACATGAATAATTCCATAAAAACATTACATTGGAATTTCATACAATCGAATTTAAAAAGGAGGATTTTTAAAGAAAATCCCCTTATAAATATCATACAATTTAAAAGAGAATTAATAGAGTGGATGGAGTATGTATATTTACTGTAAATACACATAATTAAACATAATATAAATATAACCCATCACACAAAAAAATTTAAATAGCACATAAATAATGAAGTAGAAGGTTAACCCAAAGAATGGAAATCGGGTTAAAAATTCCCTTACCTCAGGTTTTTCATACTAAAAACTTGTTTAAAACTCTTTTATAATGGTTAAAAGAGTGTTATTAATATTTTAAAGAAACATTTTCATGTTTATAACATCTTATATGAACATATCATAACATCATTTCACCCATAATTGTTAGTATTTTTCCCCTTGCGCTGTTTTTTGGTGAGTTCTTAACATGATTTCCATGATTGGTTCATGATGGACATTTTTTCGATTTGATGTGAAACTCCAGAATTAAAATGGAGTATTATTTACATATATCCAGTAAGATAAATTATTCCATTCATCATTTTTAATTATTACTGAGGATGATTCGTAAGTTAGTACATTAATGATGTTTGTTTAGATCATTTTAGTGGTTATTTGAAAATAACAACACCATTTTGTCTTATAAATTACAACGATGAGTTCAAAAGAAATCAAGAACCATGGGTGTGTCATAAAACATATATTATAACCTGTTTCAACCATATAAATGATTTCATGACTAGAAATGAAAGAATTAATGGTAATTGAAATCACATCATCCACGATGTCGATAATTCGACACAAACGGACAATGTTTTTATTCATTAAATAAGTGGGATATGAGAATAATAATGAGGATTAATTTTCCATAAAAATGATAAAATATATAATATACATGATTTCTATAGATTTCATTCCCCATGGGTAAGTATATATGAATAATGAATAAGGAAAGAACTCAAAATAAAAGAATAATTGTGAAATCACTTACAAAAATTCAGCAGCCTAACGGATACGTAACATGTTTTAGAAAATATTAAAAAGAGAGGGGAAAATGGTCACCCATCCAGAAATGAATCATAATATATATTATATCCTGAATAAGAAGAAAATAATAACATGTTATGGAAACTTGAATGTTATACCCCATCAAAGAGAACTTGAATGAAAAAATAATGAAATTGTTAATTTTCTTACCTTGTAGAGTAACCCTTATAACATGAAGGTTGGAACCTTGGGGGGCATGAAAAAACCTTGGGAGGACTACTATGAAGGTAAGGAGACTATAAATTCGTTGAGGGAGAATTGGGAATGAATTCAATGAAGGGAAGAGTTGGTATTTATAGGAAAAGTGAGGGATTATTTTAATAATTTTCAAGAGACACCTCATGAGTGGTATTGGAAAAACCATGGGCTTGACCATGGTATTTGCCCAAGGTTTAAGCCACATGGGACACCTCACATATTATTTTACTATTCACAATTATACCCAATTTATGACATCATTATTATGTCATTAATGATGTGATTAACACACTGAAACTAAAAACTTTATTTTTTACTATTCACCGAAAAATGAATTGTTTCAGAAAAATTCCCAAAATTCACCATAACCATTTATCGACGTGTAGAATTAAAAAATGAAGTCCAATTTCTGAAAATAATTTTCTAAATTTTTTAAATTAACTTTTAAATAAAATCAGACTTAATTCAATAATTAACAATTCTAATTCTGTTACTACTTCTATATCACAAAGAAAAATTAACCTAGATGCTATTATCTTAAATCCTTAATAAAATAAAGTAATAATAAAACATTCTATTTATTAGGTTTATATCACTATTTATATTACTATTCATAATGTTTTTTTATTATTCACCATAAAAAATTTGGTTCTAATAGACTCCAAATAACATACCGAACCCAATTGTAGATGATAGTTTCATGAAATTCAAAACATAGAAGTAGAAATGTTTTGTTTTAAAGGTTAATTAAAAATATCTATTTAAAAAAAAGTTCCATGCATTTATATTTATTTTTATAAAAACATGGGGTGTTACATTATCCCCACCTTCTTGAAATTTCTTCCATAAAATTTTATTTACTTATTAAACAACTAATGGTATTTTTCTCTCATAGCATTTTCAGACTCCCAAGTTGCTTTTTCAACCTTGTGGTTTTTCCAAAAAACAATTACCTGGTGGATTACCTTATTCCGCAATACATGTTCTAATTGATCAATAATTTGAACCAGTTTCTCTTCATAAGAAAGGTTCTCTTCTAGCTGAACTGCTTTTGGGCTCAAGACATGTGATGAATCTGGCACATACATTCTCAACATCGAAAATTGAAAAATATTGTGTACCTGAAACAAACTCAGAGACAAAGATACATGGTATGAAACTGTTCCATCTTTCTTTAATTTTTCAAAAGTATCGATGAACCATGGACATTGATTTCTTTTCTTACCTAAAGTCATAACACATTTCCATGGAGAGACTTTAAGGAAAACATGGTCACCTACCTCAAAAGAGAAGTCTTCCCTTCTGTTATCTGCATAACTTTTCTTCCTGATCTGAGCTGTCCACATGTGTTGCTAGATCATCCTCACTTTCTCAACCACTTCATCAAATTATTTCTATCATCATTGACTTTTTTTCACCGACTTCATCCCAAAACGCATGAGTCTGACACCGCTTTCCATACAAGGCCTCAAAAGGTTCCATATGAATACTAGAATGAAAACTATTATTATATGAAAACTCAACTAAAGAAAAAAAATTACCCAAAATTCCCTAATATTCCATTGAACAAGGATGAAGCATATCCTCCAAAGTATGAATAATTCGTTCTGACCACCCATTTGATTGAGGATGAAAAGTTGTACTGAAATTTAACTCTATGTCCAACGACTTATAAAATCCCTTCCAAAAGTTAGAAGTGATCCAGTGATATCAGTCAGACACAATGGAAAGAAGAACTCCATGTAACTGTACAATCTCCTTGAGGTACAGTCGGGAAAGCTTATCCAAAGACATTTTATCTCAAATAGAAAGAAATTGGGAAGATTTTGTCAGCTGGTCAATAATAACCCAGATCACATTGTTACCTTGATAAGTCGTTGGTAGTCCCACCTTGATGTCCATTGATACATTCTCTCATTTCCACTCTAGCACTGGAAAAGGCTGAAGCATCCCCTTCGGTAACTGCCACTCTGATTAACCTGTTGACACATCAAATATTTCATGGTAAAATCTACAATATCTCTTTTCATTCCATCCCACCAATAATACTCCCGAAGGTCTCTGTATTTCTTAGTACTGCCAGGAAGAACAGAAAATGGAGAACTATGTGCTTTGCACAACAAATCTTTCTTCCATTGAGAATCAATAGGCACACACAACCTTTTTCCAAATCATAAAAAATAATCTTTATCAAGATTAAATTCTGTAAACTTACCCATTTTAACCAGTTATACCTTTTTTTGTAGCTCATGATCTTCTTTTTGCGCCTGCTTAATTATGTCTAACAATGATGACTTCTTTGAAACCTGAAACAAAACAGATTTATTCCCTACACCAATAACTTCTAAGAAAAATTTCAACAAATCATTAATCAAGGGATCATGTTCCAAACGTAGCATGGTTAATGATTCATGATGTTTCCGAAATAAGGCATCAACTACATTATTATATTTTCCAAGATGGTAATTGATCATGAAGTAATAATCCTTCATTAGTTCTAGCCATTTTCTCTACCTCATGTTTAATTACCTTCTGAGTGAATATATACTTTAGACTTTTATGGTCTGTATATATTTGGCATTTCGTTCCATATAGATTATGCCTCCATATTTTCAAAGTAAAAACCACAGTATCCAATTCCAAATAATGTGTGGGATAATTTAGCTCATGAGGATGAAGTTGTCTTAAAGCATAGGCAATTACCAGATCATTCTGCATCAAAACACAACCATGTACCTTCAAAGAAGAATCACTGTAGATAACGAACTCAACATTTTGGGAGGGTAAGTCCACAACTGGAGCATTCACCAATCTCTTCCTCAGTTCCAGAAAACAAACATCACATTCTTCTGTCCAATAAAATTTAACCCTTTCTATGTCAACATAGAAATAATGATATATAACCATTCAAATTTCTTAACAATCTTTCATTAATAACTTTCTATGCCAAGAAAACTACAAATCTCTGTAACATTTGTGGGTCTTGGCCATTCATTAACTACTTTTTTTTAGGCAGGATCAACTGTTATTCCATCTTTATTTACAATGTTCCCAATAAAATAAATCTATAGAAACCAAAAATCACACTTTCGGAATTGTCCATATAGTTTCTTTTATTTTAGTATTTGTAAAACAACCCTTAGATGTTTTTCATGCTCCTCTTGATTTTTAGAAAATACCAAAATGTCATCAATAAATACAACCAAAAACATATGCAAGAACACATTAAATACTCTATTAATAAGATTCATGAATACAGTAGGTGCATTAGTTAATCCAACTAAAATAACAACAAATTCCTAATGCCCATATCTAGTACGAAAGGTTGTTTTCAGGATGTCATCTCCCTTCACCTTCAGCTGATGGTATCTGAATATCAAGTCAATCATGGAAAAGTAATAATCTCCCTGGAGCTTGTAAAAAAAGTCCTCAATATGAGGTAGAGGATACATTTTCTAACAGAGATGTTATTAAAAGAACTATAATCAATGCAAAGTATCATGGAACCATCTTTCTTTTTGACAAAAAAATTGGGGCTCCCCATGGTGAAGTGCTAGGATGAATGAAACCTTTTTCATGAAAATCCTGCAACTGATTTTTCAATTCAAGAAGTTCTATTGGAGCCATACGATATGGGGTTTTTTGAAATTGGATTAGCATCATGAACTAAGTCAATTGTGAATTCTACTTTTCGATCAGGTATGACACCGAGTAACTCATAAGGATAAATAGAAAGGTATTCATTTACCATTGGAACATCATTAATTTGAATAGTTCCCTGGTTTTCAACAATATGAGCAAGATAAAATTCATTTCCATATATCAATAGTTTATCATATTTCTGATATGTTATCAATTTTATGGGTTTATTATTATATAAAAATTGAAACCCTTTCTGAAAAACAACTTCTTTAGCTCTACAGTCAATCTTAGCATGATAATCTGAAAGCTAGTCCATCCCTAGAATAACATCAAAATCGACTAAGGTTAAAACAACATGGTTTGTAGGTAATTTCATTCCACAGATCACAATAGAAATATTCTTATAATTCCTCTTTTATATAACATTTTCCCCTAGTGTTTTAACAACAAGTTTGGGTCTCATTTGTTGAGTTAATATTTCCAATTTACCAGAAAAGTTCTCAGAGATGAAGGAATGTGTAGACCCCATATCAAACAAATCTTTAGAAAAATTTGAGTGATCAAAAAAATTACCTGATACAACTTCATTGGATGTCCCAACATCTTCTGACATAGTCAAAAAGGATCTCAATAATCCTTTCTGCTTGTAGTCTGGCTTCTTTACATCATTCAGATCTCTCTTTGGGAAGACGTTTTCATAGTGACCCATCTCAACACATTTAAAACACATTACAGTTTGCATATCAAGATTATTCTTAGGATCATTTTCATTGCAATCTCAGGCCATATGTCCAAACTTAACACATTTAAAACACTAACCAGTTTTTCTAAGACATTCCCCAGGGTGTTTCTTGCCACACTTTTCACAAACATGAAATGGTATTTTCATACCATGAGATTTATTTGGTTGATTCTTTCCCATTGCTTACCAACTGGACCTATTCTTCTCTTTCTTTCCAAAATGCATGTGATCATCTGCAAACTCCATGTCTACCCTCTCAGTACATCGGACAAGTTTCTCATAACTTTTGAATTCACAAGAGGCCAACGCCCTTCGATACCTTGGCTTCAGTCCTGAGTAAAAGTGGTTGATTTTTCTATCAAGATGCAGAATAAGATTTGGTGCATACCTCACCAATCAGGTGAACTTTTCCTCATACACAGCCACTGAATCGTCCTCCTTTATTTTCAATTCAAGGAATTGCTTCTCCATTCTAAGTCGCACCACCATAGGAAAGTATTTTTCAAGGAAAATACTTTTAAATTCATCCCACTATAAGGAATAAAAATCCTCTATACCCCTGATGTTTTTTACCATTGACCACCACTGATCATCTTATCCTTCAAAATGTTAAATGGAAAGTCTTAACTTTTGATTTTCTGAACACCCCATAACATCAAATATATTTTCAAGGGCTTTGATCCATCCTTCAACTCCTACTGGATCAGAGGATCCATTTAATGCAGGAGGATGTTGTCTCATAAAATGTTACACTACTGTCAGGATACATTGTGGTACCTCTATTGGTTCTCATGCATTGATACCACCACCATTAATTTCCTTTGTTAGCTGCTCCATTACTATCACAAACTGCTCCGTTCCAATACCTAGCATTCCGCACTGTAGTTCCAGAAGGATGTCATTCTGTCGGTGCCTCTCCTCTTCAGCATCCCTATTCCTTCTGTGGAGAACCATTCTGAAAAAACATGTCTTAGATAAAGAAACATGGTAATCTTTAAATGCTATAAAAAAATTAAACATAGAGTTAAAATCATTTATGGTATTCTATTAACATCACCCTAACCCCAAATTTTATCTAAACCATCCTTTGATACCAACTATAAAGACCTGGCTTTATTACATACATAATAATGAATTTATTCAAGAAAACACTTGATTTTACATTGTATATCTTTTCATGTTTAGAGATTTATAGAATTAGGACAATACATTCATAACATTACACATTATTATAAAGTGGATACCATAAAAATAGTTTCCATTTTTTTCAAAATATAAAACATTAAAACATAAAACAAGACTCCTTGATAATTCTTCAACATTTAACATGTCTTCCTTAATTGTATAGCACATCCATTAACCTGTGAAAAATCATTTAAAAACTTGGGATGAGCACAAAATCTCAGTAAGGGATGGAAAAGAAATAAGTATCACATTAGTCCATGAATAATCATAATGTATGAAAGCATTTTCAAAAGACATTCTTGTCTCCCATATATACTTACTTTGTGTAACATGATATTTAAATAGGATCAACACAAAACATGAGAAAATAAATATAATCATAAATTTATCTTCTATAATTACATGCATAATCTTGTAATCATTCATGGAAACCTTATAATTTGTAACCCACACGACTACCTTACTTTCTATAACCATCACAGTTACACTTGCTGTAACCATACGACCTACCTCCAACATACACATACCCAATGAATTGGAGGGAGATATAGGTCCCACCCATCATCATAAATAATTCCCAAGAACCAAAACATAATCATACAAAATGAATAATTCCATAAATACATTACTTCAGAATTTCATAAAACTGATTTTAAAAATACGATTTTTAATGAAAATCCCCTTATAAATATCACAAAATTGAAGAGAGAATTAATAGAGTGGATGGAGTATGTATATGTAATGTAAATACACATAATGAAACATTATATAAATAGAACCCATCTCACAAACAAATTTAAATTGCACATAAATAATGAAGTAGATGGTTAACCCAAAGAATGGAAATCATGTTAAAAATTCCCTTACCTCAGGTTTCTCTTACATCCGACTTGTTTAAAACTCTTGTATAATGGTTAAAAGAGTGTTATTAATTTTTTACAGAAAAATTTTCATGTTTATAACAACTTATAGGATCATTTAAAAACATCATTTCACCCGTAATTGTTATTATTTTTCCCCTTGCACTGTTTTTGGGTGAGTTCTTAACTTGATTTCCATGATTGGTTCATGATGGAAATTATTTCCAATTGGAAGTGAAACTCCATAATTGGAATGGAGTAGTATTTACATATATCAAGTAACATAAATTATTCCATTCATCATTTTTAATTCTTACATGAGGATGATTCATAAGTTAGAACTTTAATGATGTTTGTTTAGATCATTTTAGTAGTTATTTGATAATAACAACCCCGTTTTGTCTTATAAATTTGAACAATGAGTAAAAAATAATTCCAAAAAAATGGTTGAGTCATAAAACATATATTATAACCTGGTTAAACCATTAAATTGGTTTCATGACCATACATGAAAGAATTAATGGAAATTAAAATCACATCGTCCATGATGTCGATAATTCGAAACAAATGGACACTGTTCTTATTCATTAAATAAGTGCGAGAGGAGAAGAATAATGATGATTAATTTTACATAAACATGATAACATATAAAATTTACATTTTTTTTGGAGTTTTCATTCCTGTTGGGTAAGGATATATGATAAAAGAATAAGGAAACAACTAAAAATAAAAGAATAATTGTGAAATCGCTTTCAAAAATTTGGCATCCTAACGGCTATGCAACATGGTTATAGAAAATATTAGAAAGAGAGGTGACAAGGGCCATCCATCCAGAAATGAATCATAATAAAGTTTAGATCAAGATTAAGAAGATAATATGAACATGGTATGGAGTCTTGAATGTTATACCACATAAAAAATAACTTGAAATGAAAACGAAAAAATATGAGAATTTTCTTACCTTATAGAGTAACAATTAGAACTTAACGGTTGGGACCTTGGGGGCTTGAGTAAAACTTGGGAGGAATAATATGAAGGTAAGGAGTCCATATCATCATTGAGGGAGAATTGGGAATGAATTAAATGAAGGGACGAGTTGGTATTTATCAGAAAAGTGAGGGATTATTTTAAAAAATTTCAAGAGACACCTCGTGAGTTGTATTGGCAAAACCATGGGCTTGCCCCTGGTATTTGCTCAAGGGATAATCCACATGGGACACCTTAGATCTTATTTAACTATACACACTTTGGACAGATTTATGACATCATTATTACATCATTAATGATTTCAATAACACTAAAACTAAAAACTGTATTTTTTACTATTCACCGAAAAATCAATCGTTTTAGAAAAATTCCAAAACTTCACCCTAACCATTTATCGACATCTAGAATTAAAAAATGAAGTCCATTTTTTGAAAATAATTTTCTAAATATTTTTTATTTAATTTTTAAATGAAAGCATACTTATTTCAAAAATTAACAATTCTAATTATGTTACTACTTCTATATCACAAATAACAATTAACCTAGATGCTATTATCTTAAAGACTTAATAAAATAAAATAATAATAAAATTTACTATTTATTAGGGTCATATCACTATTAATATTACTATTCATAAGGGTATATTACTATTCACCAATAAAACAATTTGGTTCCAATAGATTCTAAATAACATACTGAACACATTTGTAGATGACAGTGTCTTAAAATTCAAAACATAGAATTAGAAAAGTTTTGTTTTAAAGGCTAATTAATAATATATATTTAAAAAAATGTTCGAGGAATTTATATTTATTTTTAGAAAAACACGGGGTGTTACACAGTAAATAACCAAATATAATATGAAATTCATATAAAAAACATCCACACAATAAAATAATGAAAAATTAGAATAAGTACGGACATATGAATGGATTAAACCCCATAATAAGACCATTATCTTGTAATTGGAAGAGATTAAACCACCTCACACCAACTAATTGTAACATTAGTAACTACCTCCTTAGAGATACTCTAATCTCTAGTTATGCTAGCATGATTTACCCTAATGACTCCAACATTCTATGTATCATCTATATGGACACAAAATGTGTGTGAAAGTGACCTATGGAGATGTTATTATAAACATAACCCATGTAACACATAAAATTTTAAATCAATAGTTAATAATAATTATGAAAAATAGAATCATAAAGATTATTTCTCTGATAAGTAAAACCAAAGATAAGGGTAGTCTAGAAACAACTCCAGACTACCAGAATAAAGATTTTACTGAATCTAAAATAACATGAACATCATTTTACCCTAATAATACTAACAAAATCTAATTTAACTCTCTATATTTATAGTGTGGGATTCTCACCTCTCAAAGGGGTGTGTGTTAACTAAGTAATAATTGGGCTCTATAGATGGAATCATCATGGATAATAATGTTGATCAATGAAGTCTGGACTCCATAAATTGAGGGACGTCTCCGTATATCATTTTAGTTTTTTGAATATGATTATCCTACGATGGATTCCCATGTTTAGAAAATTAAAGGATCATCAACCCCACTATCCACTTCTAATGATTCACCATACTACAATATCATCTCCACCAAGATAAGAAAATCTAACAATCCAAAACATCCTGTATAAAAACCCTAATAATGAAAACAAATAAAATAATTTTTTATGTCTTGTATGATTTCTGAAAATGGAACAGAAATGTTCACAATTTTGACACATGGACGAGGAATTATCGAAAACAGCATAAAATGTCAAGTACATGACATGTAATTGTAATTACATGGTGTGTGAGCCTCAACATGGTTTTGGTTATACTATATTGCAACACACTGATCCAATATCCAGAAAACATTTTCACCATGTTAGTACACCACATGGACATAGGTATGCCTCCCCATACACCAGAGGCTTCTAGATAGCAGTAAGGGTCTGTAGGTGGTATAATGTAAAGACTACACAATATTTAACAATGTGTGAAAAAATAGAAGTGATATGTAAAATAATAAAACCATTTTATATAGAAAAGGTTAATCAAGTACTAATCTATAAAATCATATCCCATATGATTACATAATGTTGTTACAAAAAAACTGAAATTGTGTTATATAACATTCAACAAATATAATAAACCAAAAATAAAAATAAATTGAAAAGAACAACATATATCATAAATAGTAGAAGTCCAAAACAATAGTCTATATCACTGCTCCCATGATCAAAGATTCCCATCAACCATCATGATTCACCTCAATCCATTCCATGCACCTCTTACCTGTGACCACGTAATATTTACATAGGTGCCCCATTTGAAAGGGAGGCATACATGGGTTGTGTGAATAATGTGGTATGCCACCACCAATATAGTATAATGTAAATTATTTATATACATGTAATCTATAAACATGTGTAATATATAAATAAATCAATAGGATTAATAATTATCTATACAAACCAATAGAACATAGTCAATACTTTGGTCTCAAGATGATTCTAGGAAGATGATCACATAAACATCAATATGGGATACCATTATGATTCAACATCATTAATGTATTGAATGAAAAAAATTTATACATTACCCAAATCCAATGGGGTGACATCCAATTTGATTCATTATAATTATTCTTTTTAGAATAAACAAGAATTCTAAATGCATTCCAAAACATTGGACACCATTTTACATAAACGTATCTTCTCACCCCGATATTCAATCAAATCCCCTAATGGAATCATTTAATTTTACATTACATTACACATCCATGTCAATCAAGAGTAATCCAATATGATCCTCAATGGAATTACAAACCCTTAACCATTACCAAGGATTCAAACATGTCATTATTTCATAATTTAAATAATACAAAAATATGCAAGTCAACCCAAGTTCAATCATTAGGTTCACTTCATATTTCAATTTAATCATCCCATGGTGATGAGATCCTAGGGTCCTAGAGTTTATTTTAGGTATATCAATTTCGTTATTAAATTTATATATCACTAAGTTAATACCAAGAATACTTCTTTACTAAAACCAAAATCCTCAAACATGAATAATGTCCTCATGAAAATATTTCAAGAACTATATACCCCAAAAAATCTTGTTTACATAAGACTAAATATGTTCCAAATCAACATTAATGTAACTAACCCATTTATCATAATAATATAGCTCAATATTTGGAATAATCGATGTTACAGTATAAGAGAGAGATGAAATACAATTTAGATACTTTAAAAAAAATTATGAGACCGCCTAACATGAAGATATATTTAGATATTTTATAAGGGATAAAAGTTTTTTCCAAGTCCCATTGATTCTTGTGTCATCAAATAGGTTCCTAACTCACACCCTTACTACCTAAAAATATATCTATAAATAATTAAAATTAATTGAAAAAATACTTCAAAATGAAATATATTTTGTAAATAGTAATGAGAAAATTTACTTGCATTATAGCCACAGCCAAATGCAGACCACAAAATTGTGGTATACCCCCAAACATTATTTGGTCCAACAACCTATGTGGAAATAGAAATTGCAAGGATAATTTATGTCCAACAAGAGGAAACACTAAATAAAACTCATCGATATGTCATAACAGATCAAAACATTATGTGGTGACTTGAAGATGTTATCATAGGATATCCTCTATGAAATCTATGTGTATGAACCAAAGTAATCGTTAGATTCTATAAGGCTCTATTGGAACCAAAATAAAAAACCATATCAAGTGAAATGAAAATTTGGATGAAAATGGGATGAAAAATATTTTCGGAAGAGAGTGATACTAACCTATTATCTCTAAATAATTACCCAAAAATGCATCTCAAATCAAAGGGGATTCTAAAGAAGGGAGGGAGGGAGGTTTTGGGGGCCACATACACCAAAATTTTGGGAATAGAGGGTTTACCCATCCTAAAAATAAGGGCTTAATTTTGTATTTACCCGCATTAATACTACAATTGGACTGCATTTGGATTCAAGCATTGACTTCTGCCACTACTAGAAACAACTGGTCAATTGGTGGTTATCTAAATATAGCCACATCCTCCCCAACCAATATCTGATTCTCTCTAAAACTCCTCATTTCCATCTACACCCCATTCAATGTCTAATGCACCTATTTAGCGGTCGTAAAACTCTAAAAATTACATTTCAGAGTCCAAGTCAATGTTTAAACCTCCCACCAATTAAAATGTTAAATCTGATTTTGAATATAAAATTAACATACAAAGATGATGTGTTACGAACTCCACACCATGACACTTCTTATCCCCATGAAGTCTTTATGGTCATCCATCCACCTCCAATGACCTATGTGGGTCACCACCTAAAATTAAAACATCCTCATTCAATTCTCTAATAATTGAATCACCACAAAGTCCAATCAATTATATTATGATACTCCAATACTCAAAACTGAGTTGAGGACCATCTTTAACATTAATCCCCTAGGATGTAAAATACCTGAGCTCATTTATTTAAAACACTAATGGAGTCACATTCCAACTTTATAACAAGCTTATTATTCTCCCCATCATAAAAATAATCATAAAACCACTAAAATCTAATTCTATGGAATCATCACCATCATAAAATCCTATTAAAACACTACTCCCTCATTCCAAATACATATTTCACTTTTTTACTAACACACTGTACCCGAACAACCCCAATAGAATCCATTAAAAATTCATTACCCATCCTAATTACCAAAAACAAATTGAGGATGGATACATAAAAATAATGCATCTATGAACTAATAATATAATTTATATTCCTTGAAAATACAATTTTGATTTCAAAAATACATATACCATCCCTGGAAAGACATGCCATATTTTTTTTTAACATTCAACATAAAAAATCCACATGAGCACAAGATGACCCATTCTTATTCAGTTTATCTTGAAAACACTCATCCACAATTATTCATCTGTAAATAACTAACATGATTGTGATTCCATGATGCTTGAAGGTATGATGTATTTACATAAACATGTTGTTGATGTCCATACCCAGATCCTAGTGAGTTTTCTTAGTTTCATCTGTAATATACTAAATTTTCATCATTTCATATCTTGTACGCTAATGTTCCCCCTATCGAAGCATCATTAGATCACTTTAAAACCACATAAAACCCAAATCCAATGATTGAAATTGATATAACACCATATTTTATTTCTTTGTAGAATTCCATAAAAAAACCAGGAATTCACATCACTGGTTCCTTACTATAATATTTATGCCACTCTTATTATCGTACAGTCAATTCATTACTACATATAATTATTTTATGGTGGAAAAAATAAAATTCTATTTGATTTTTTCATGATGTTTATAATATTAGATATCGACAAAAGTCGATATTGTTATATGTTGGCACAAAGTCAACAATATTAGAAGTTAGTACAAAATAGACGATATTTTATGTCTTGTCATGAGGCCTCTATTTCATGTTTAATATTTATTTTATTCATATTAAATCATTATTAATTCATTAATTTATTTTCAATTTGATTATTCAGTTAGTTAGAATACCCATTTTTATGTTTCTTTCTCATTTGATTATTTAAATAGAATTAATTGATCATCATTTATTTCTTTCATATTATGCTCACGTTATTGATTAAATGACATGTATTTAATTTACTTCAATTACCATATTTATCATTCCTTATCTAATAATGATAGTCATGTTTGTTAATTGAAATGCATGTTCAATTATTTATCATTCCATATTAATAATGTTTATTGATTTATGAAAGCCTCTATTATAAAAACCACATAATAAGCATTTGAGGTCACCTTAATTATGATTCCATTCCTCATGAATATGTGAAGCGTATTATGATTTTTATGTAAGTGTTTTCTAGTGGGAGAAATTTTTTTCTCAAATATAGTTATGTTGTAATTTTTCTTTTAAAATATAATATATGAATCTAGTATATATATAGTTTATGAAGACTACTACATTCTTAATTCATTTAGGATTGGATTATTTATACCATATTCTAATATAATAAAAACCAGTATTGGTATACTATAGTTGGGGTTGTTAAAATTGGTATCAGATTAGATTTCATAGACCCATGGGAACTTGATTTAAGAAAACATATATTGTCGAATATAATTCAATGACTATGTTTTAGGATAATCCTATTTATATGTTAATATCTTATAAATTTTGTAATGACCATGGAAAACACATTTTAAAGAAAATGACTCATATATTGAGAAGATGGTTTCATGATTTTGATATAATTTGAGTAATATTTCATGATTATTTAATATATAACTCTAATTATTTTAGTTTTATGATTATACATTCCATTTTTGTTTTAGTCAATTGTATGAACCAGAAGGAACTAGTTTAAATTTTCATGTGATAGAAAATGTGTGGAAGAAATATTTCACAAATGATATTATTGTTAGAAGAATCACTTTGCATTGATTTTTGGAAGAATATATATTTTCATTTAATTAGGAGTTATAGACACCCTTATTGGTTTAGGAGATTAATTATGTTCATAAGTTTAAATTCATAGATATTATTTTAAGGTACAATGTTTTGGGTGTTAATCAATATTATGGATATTTTTTGTGACATTTGTTCAAGAAAAACAATTATATCAATGAGAGTTTTCCTAAAAATATATATATAAGAAATAGTGCCTAGACATTTTGTGGAAATTTTATTTAAGGTAAGGATAACCATGATGATTTTAATGATCTTTGATTTTAAGGTAATTATGTGTCATTATATTTTTTGGAATGAAAAATTAAAAGTTTGAGAAAACCATTGATGTTAAAAAATATAATTTATAAGGCCCCAAATGTAAACATTACATATTATTGAGTTATTTGAAAAATTCAAATTGATAAAATTTTTAGGTTTAGAGTTTTAGAGAATTAGGTTATAACTGTAACATTACATATCAAATATTACAATATAGATACTTCTACTCTATCCAATTATTTTCATAACAATAAAAATCCTAAATTACATGAATTATTTTCTAGATTAAAATATTCGTGACTTATTATATTCACTTACCATTCCATATAACCTAAGAAAATAATTTCAGAAACATAGTATGAGCATAAAAAGGTCAGTAAGGGACATAAAAATAATGAAAACCCATTAATTTAGATAATACCTAATAATACATTTAATGTTCTTTGAGTGGATATAAAATACATTTTCCCATGAATAACAGTCATAATTTTTTCTCAGGGAAATACACTAAAATTAATATTAAGAAAATATAACACATTTAGGTGACTTATAGAATCAAATAAATAAAACCCTTTAAAACATCCTCCAATTGGAATCACTATATAGTTCACCTCTAAATTAAATTTCTATAATATGGATCACCCATTGTATAAACTATATAGGTCTCCCCTGTGAAGTATAATTGGGCTCCATCCTTTATATATGCTATACTAGGGTCATCTATGATCTATAATAGGGCTCAACCCTTTGTATAATCAATATCAGTCTTACATATGAGCTATAATTCTCATGTACCTTATTATGCACATTCATCACAAAACCCTTTTGAAAAATTCTTCTAATCCACCATGAAAAACATTTCCGTATAAAAATACAATTTTCCTTTAAGAACCCATTTTAAATAATAATATTCCTAAATAAATGAATAAGAGATTTATTTTCCTTTTAATATACATTATGTCATATAGAGGAAGAAAAATATCAAATAACGGTTACAGTGGCGGAGAAGTTGTCGTCACTATATATGTTAAAAACATTCCTTTTATCATTTTGTAAAAAAAGTAAAACACATCATACAAAAATATTACATTTGAAAAAAAGTTAATTAAATTCAATATATACATAAAATATTCTTCATATTCCACTTATACCCATATAAATAAATATGTAAATTTATATCATGGAAAAAATATTTTATAATTAAATATTTAAACGTTCAAGGTGTCCCATACCACACCAAACATTTGAATAATAATCTCCATGATTTAACAAATATAATTAATATAGATATGATATGGATACGAAAAATTATTTTTTGTAAGTATAAAAACCTTTTAAAAGAATAAAAATATATATTTTAATGAAATTTATCAATGAAAGTAGATTGAGATAATGTCTCTTGCCTTGAGTCTGACTTGTCGAATTCAGTCTTTAATTTATTAAATAATAAACATAGTTTAATTTACACTTTATATATAAACTTTTTATATTATATTAATCATTTTATTTCACACATGAATATGTTATAATTTTTTTTCTTTTGTTTTAGTTCATATCAGATGTTTGGTCAATGTTCAGTATTTGAGTAGAAAATCAACTTGATTTGATGAAAATTGTCCATGTTGTCATAATTCCATTATCTCTAGAGTATTATTAATTATTTAAATATCATATATATATAATATATATGTAATTATAATAATCCATAACATTTTTATATAATAAATGAAATGCACAATTCATGTATATGGTAGGTTGTATGTATGAATGAATGCTACTTTGAATTCTTTTTCATATAAAATAATTATTAATGTAATAAAATATAAATTATAAATAGGTATGTTATAATTACATTATAACATCTATGTTATATATTTTACACAAGTTCATTAAAACCATCCTTTATACAATCCATGTATGACATGAAAAAGTCACATATCTTTGAGGGGTGGTTTTCCACATTTCCACAAATAAAATTATCGTATTAACACATTATGGAATGAATAATGATATGATGAAAATAAAAATTACTATTGAATTTATACAATATATTATATATCATAAATAAATACATATCCATCATAATGTCCAAAATTATAGTTGGAAGGGGAAAATAGAAAAATCATTATTTCGTGGGGAAATAGTTCACCATACATAGAAACAGTATATTCTATAACCATTAGATGGGGGTCTGTCTAAGTGTTTGTAAAAACCATAGAATAAAAAGTACAGGTATATTTAGGATACTAGTTTTTTTATAAAATAATTGAATAATAATAATTTAAGGGGTGTGGAAGGAAAATTAATGAAAGAATCATGAGTGAATACATTACCTTTAAATTGGGAAACTCCTTGTTATTTAAGCCATAATGATTTATTGAATTTCCTTCTGCCCAATATAAGGATTCTAGGTTTAAGGTAGGGAGGTTGGGAGCTTATTTTAACATTATTTTCATGAGATTATGGGATTGAGAAGTGTGAGTATGTGGGAATATTTGGTGGCCTTTTATAAGAGGGAGGAGGGGAACTTTAGGAATGTCTTGAAATATTAATTTACTATAAATTGATTTTCTAATTATTATAGTTCCAATGTGATAAATTTAGATGATAAGATGATTATGTGAAAATATCCTATCATCTAATAGGTTTTATAAAAGTTTAGGTCACAAACATATCATTATATTTATCCTTAACCCTAATTTAAAAACATTAACTCTTACAATGTCTTCTTATATTTTCGCTGATACGCATTGTTGCGTGTTGAGTACCCTATAATAAAAAGTATCCCCTTTACCATAAAATTAATATATTATTAATAAATATTCTTAAATATGAAATTTTATCATTCTATAAATACTTTTAATGTTACATCATTCCCTCTTTTGTATATTATATCCTGCCAATTTTAAAATTTGGTTCGGTAACATCATAGATCATTGCACATCAAAATAAAAGATAATAAAAATTAAACATTAAAATATAGAATGTGAAGTGAATAGGTCACATGAGTTAACCTAAACTAGGATTCCATTTAGGAAAACATGTATATTTAAGGGAAAACTAACCATTATGTTCTGATGGAGAGTGATAGAAAATATGATTTAAGGAAAGGTAACATCCAGATATCCATAAACATGTGATGGGTTAAACGACCATTGATTTTTTAGTAAGAAAATTAAATATAAAATGTTTCTATTATAATATACATTACATACTATATAGAAAATTATTTTTGATCTCGAATAATAACCTTAGAAAATATACAAACTTTTCAAGTAGAGTTTCATCCATTAATAAATATCTACCACAAACCCATCTTTTCTCCAAATGATGTGTAATCAAGATGACTTGGTCAAAACTGAAGTTCTATAATCAGCTTCTACAAAATCCGAAAATCAAAAAAATATTAACAATCTATTTCCCTTGACATTAGTCATTATCCAAAACCACAATGATTAGTACAAGATCATATAATCCCCAAAAATAATATTCCCTTATAAAAATAAATATTACTCGTAACATCCAAAATTCAAAAAAAACTACCCATTGTTAAACCATCAAAATTCAATAAAATATTGTCCATAAAATTATTCAAAATAAAACAATCTATGATTGAAACCCAAAATTCAGAACAATTTGATCACACAGTCTTCTAGGATAAATCCAAATATTTATCTCCAAATATCATTGACAACTCTTAAAGTATCATACTTAAAATTAATTAACTTAATCACATGTTCTACATGATATTATAATCATATCCATGAATAACACAAATCACCATATCTCCATAATAAAAACACTGTTAAAATTAAACCATTACTCCTCAAATGAAATCTAATTGTATTCTTTTTTCAATAGGATTATAGTGTTTTCAAAAATAGTGAACGTCTAAAAAATAACATTTACCACTTAATCTACAAATAATTTTTAGATACTAAGGATATCTATTTGATAAATAATTATTCACCCAAATATATGTATTCTTGATCCATAAAATCATTTATCTAAAAAGAATTTTTCATACTAACTGGAGACATCATGTAGTATAGTGGTATGCGATAAATCTCAATCACACTTTAGTTGTTGGTTTGATTCCCATAGCATTGTCCGAGACAAAGGGTATTCACATGGTATGTGTGTTTCCCTTTTAAAAAAACTATATTTTTCTGATAAAATTCCCAGAACTGAGATAAAATCAGAAAAATAACAACAATATATTTTAACCTCAACGGTTGTCTCATGCCTCACATTTTGCATCACAAAAATTAATATCACATAATTTCTCAAAAGTTGAATGTCTCCAAAAATTCAATAAGTCCCCTTAATATTCCATATCATAAAGCTTGAAATGGGGTTTATAGGACATTGAACATATGATAAACCTTAAAATTAGAAACCCATGATGATATCCTTAACCCTTAAGTTAAAATCCTATTCTCTAATAAGGTTTTAACCATCCTCTAAATACTACATTAAGGCACAAGAAATAAGCATTAAATAATCATAGGATAAGTCAAGAATTCAAAATGACAATATTTCCATGTTTATAGTTTTATATAATTAGGCCATAACTATTACATTACATCTAAAATATTTCAATGTAGACACTTTTAATAAATAAAATTTATTTACAACAATTAAACTCACTAAAAAATGAAGAATTATTTTCTGGATAAAAATATTCTTGAATTTTCAATTCCTTAATCCATCCTTATACATTGTGAAAAAATTTCAAAAACTATGGATGGGAATAAAAATCTCATTTTGGTATGTAAAAATAAATAAAAACCATTAGTCTAGAAAAAACATAACAACCCATTCAATATTCATTGAATGGATTAAACAAAACATTTTCAGAGGAATAACACTCATACTATTTGCACAATGAAAGACACTAAAACAAATAACCAGAAATTAGAACTCTATTAGGTGACTAAGATAATAATATACATAAAACCCATTAAAATATCTTTTTATTGAAATAACCATATGTTTGACATAAAAATTGGAGATCTATAATGGGGATCACCCTTCGTGTAAGTTATATCGAGCTCACCTATGTGCTATAATGGGGATAAACACTTAATATAAGCTATATCAGGGTCATGTGTTAGATATAATAGGCCTCAACCCTTCATATAATCTATATTTTGTTCACTTGTGAGCTATAATGCTAATGTACCATTTCATGAATAAAACACATTTATCATAAAACCACTGTGAAAAAATCCTCTAATCCCACATAAAACAAATTATTAATTAAATCAAAATATTTATTTAAGAACCCAATTTAAATACATATATAAAAAATAAATTAATAAGGGATTTATTTTCCTTTTTAAATACATTAATTGTTATTTAGGATTCTAAATATAAAATAACTGTTATGGCAGTGGCGAATTCATTGTCACTATAAACATTAAGAAAATCTCTTTGTAATTTGTAAATAATGTAAAATGATTCATATAAAAAGAATAATTTTTATAAAATTGAATCATATTCATGATAGATATAAAATTTTATTTATATTCCTTTTATTCCCATATAAATTAAAATGTAATTTAATATATTAAAACAATTTGATAATTAAATCTATAAACATTCAATGTGTCCCATACCACATTGAACATTTAAATTTTAATCTCCATGATTAAATAAATAAAATTATTTTTGATTAAATAAGGATATGAAATGTCATTTTGTCTGTATATACACTTTATAAAAGTATAAATACCCATATTATGAAGAAATGCCTCAATAAAAGGAGATTGAGATGAAGTCCCTTACATTGAGTCCAAATTTTCTTGTTCGTTATTTAATTTCATCAATAATATAGATAGGTTAATTGATAAATTCATTAAAACCTATTTAATGTTTATTATTAATTTTATATCAATTATTAATATGTTATAGAATATTTTAATTGGTTGATTTCATATAGTATGTTTTGTCGATGCTTAGTTTTTGAGTCAAAAATGAACTTCTTTTGATGAAAATTATCCTTTAGGTAATATGTCCATTATCCCAAGAATATTATTCATTAATTAAATATCATATATAACCATTATATGTGTATTTATAATATTCTAGTACATTTGGATATATGAAATGAAATGCAAAGTTCGTGGAGATGGTAAGTCATTCATACGTAGGAACACTACTTTAATTTATTTGTTATATTAAAGGAATATTAATGGAATAAAAAATAAAATAACCATAGGAATATTATAATTATAGTATAATATATATGTTATATATGATACATAATTTCATTAAATCAATCCATTATGCATTCTATGTATGACATGAATGAGTCATATCACATTGAGGGGCGGTAGTCCACACTTCCCAAATGAAATAATATTATTAACACGTTATGGAAAGAATAAAGATATATTGTAAATAAAAATTACCTTATCATAGATAAAATATAATATATATCATATATAAATACATTTTCATCATAATTTCCACCATGATAGGTGGGAGGAGTAAATTGAACAATCGTCATTTTGTGAGCTATTAGTTTACCATACACAGAAATAGTATGTTCTATATCCATTTGACGGGGGTGTGTATAAGTATAGGTCAAATAATAATCATAAAAATCCTATTATATTCAGGATACTGGTGTTGTTATAAAATAATGAAAGAAAAAGAGTTTTGGGTATGGTGAAGAAAATTATATGAAAGAAGCTTGAGAGATGATGTTACTTCTAAATCATGTAACTCATTTTGATATGAGCCAAAAGTCTTTATTGAATTGCATTCTTCCAAATGTAAGGATTATAGGAGTAAGGGGGTATTTTATGCTCCTATTTGAGAAGCTTTTGGATGATCCAAGGGTCTTATTATGTGTGAGTTAGTGGGTAGTGGTGGTGGCCTTTTATAAGAGAGAGGAGGGCCACTTTAGGAAAGTATTGAAATATTATTTAATTATAAATTGATTTTATAATTATAATAGTAAACAATTGGTGAATTTAAATAATAAGATGAATATGGGTTGTAAAACCATCAACCAATGGGTTTAATACAAGTTTTGATCACAAACATATCCTTATATTTTAGCATTAAACGTTACATAAAAACATTAACTATTACAATGTCTTCTTGTATTTTCATAATATATGGTTACTATAGTTATAATAATATGACAACTGAACCAAAAGTGGATAATTAATGATACTTATATAATTATATAAGTCATTTGGACAAATAACATATTTTTCGGACTATTATATCTTTTAATAAAATAGTATTTGTTTTGAAAACTCATATATGTAAATTATTACACAATTTAGTAATTGATTTTTATTAATATCATAAAAACATCATTCCTTAAAACCAAAGGCATTAAGTCAACACTCAAATGTCAATGTAATCATAAAATTATTCATCGAATTAAAATGTTCAAATTACATTTATTTAAATATTTATAATATCATTGATTTGAATCTTTCATTAACAAGGTAATCACTACATCATCATTGTGTTATAAATAAAATTACTTATTAGATGTCTGAAAATTATAAATAAAATACCATGATATGGGAAATATTTTTTATCATTATAATGTCTCTTTATATTTGAATAAATCATTTATATAAAACAAAAGAAATTTTTTTTGTTAAGAGGTACATGTTTCTGTTATATTTCGATTTTCTTTAAAATAAATATTATAAATTGTCTTTATCATACCCAAGTGGTTCGATAGGGTCCTAAAATCGATCAAAGGACCTTCATGGTCAGACATATCTCATAAAATTGGATTAAAAACATGATAGAGTAGTATTATATTATTATATTATTATTTTTTACCCTTATTTACATGATTTTCCCTTTAACCATGATAAATAAAAATAATTACTGAAGTTACTATTCATATTGTCAAAAAATAAATGGTACATATTTAAAAAACATAGACATTATGATTACAAATATAGAATCAATTATTTTAAATTAAAAATATATACGTTTAATTAATTAATTTAAATTTAACATCTGTTTTCAATATAAGATGGCAGGTTTTTAAGAAATAAAAACTATCAAAATATTGACATTTGTTTAAGTCCAATTTAAATGTGAAATTACTTCAATGACCAAAATAAGATAAAATGATAAAAACATACTCTAATTAAATTTTAATACCAATTAATTTTACAATATAACTATATAAATATATTATATGAACTTGTAGTTTTGAATTAAAATGTAGTATTTTGAACAATTCATTAAAATATGGATTTTATCCGAAAAATTATAAAATTTCAACCAAGGTAAATTTTAATGTATTTATTCTAAAGAAGATGTTTATCGTGTTAAATATAAAATATAAAAGTTAATAAAACTATATTTATAATGGGTTCTCTATCAAAAAGAAATAAAACAACCTTTTAAAAATATTAATGTATTTTATGGATAAAATTGGATATATGCTACTTTTAAGGACATAAAAAATTTAATGTGTAAATGTAAAAACATTTGAAAATTTGAGTAATCATTTTATAGTTAGTTCTGTTTATGTCATCTAATACATTTTCTGAGAATTAACTACCATTTAGAATTATAATATTATTATTGTATTATTTTTTGGTATAACTCAATGTTGTGTGTAACATATTATTTCAATGAAAGTCATTTTTGTGTGTGGAGTATGATCTCAGAAAAAGTATCCCATTTAATGAAAATTTTATATATTACTCCAAAATATTATTTAATAATAAAATGTATTATTCTATAAAAACATGGGATGATATATCATTCCCCCTTTTGGAAATTTCATCTTCAAAATTTTAAAATTAGGCTATGTAATTTCATTGAAAATACCACATCGAGGAAAAGATAATAAAAAATCCACATTAAAAGATTTAATGTGACGTACAATGGTCACCCGAGATAAAATAAACTAGGATTACATGTAGGAAAACATGGATAGGGAAAAGAAAACTAACCATTATGTTATGATGGAGAGTGAGAGAAAAAATGACCAGGAGAAAGTTAAAAACGAGAAAAACCATAAACATGTTAAAGATTAAACAGATAGTGATTTTTGAATAGTAAATATAAATAGAAACCATTTTTTATTTTATATCATTTTCTTAATGTTGAGGAATTTATTTAAGATAATGACTATGAACATATGGGATCATACTTACTGGTCTTGGATTGTTTCATTCTTTAATAAATATCAACCAAGGACTCATATTTTCTCCAAATGATGATTATTCAGGATAACACAGTCACACTAGATGTTCTAGAATAAACTTATAAAGAATCACATAATCTAAAAAATTACAAATTATATATTTCCTATGATTTAGACATTAACCAAAACCAAAATGGTTATTGCATGATCATATAATCCCTAAAAATAATAATCATTTATAAAAAGAAATACCACTCATAATCTCCAAAATTCAACATCCAATACCAAATGTTCATCCAAAACCATTAAATAAAAAATTTCCCTCAACATTCCTCAAAAAAATAAAAACTAAGATTGAATCCCAAAATTCAGAAAAATTGGATCAAATAGTCTTCCATGAGTAATCATAACATTTATCTTAAAATAACATACACTATTATTAAAGTCTCATACATTAAATTAATTAACCCATAAAATTTATCTCCAAATTACTCCTACTACTCTTAAAGTATATTACATAAAATTAATTAACCTAATAACATATTCTCTATGATCGGTTATTCATTTCCACAAATAACCCAAGCCGCCATTTTTGTATAATAAAAACATAGATAGAATATATCTATTTATCCTAAAATGAAATCCTATAGTATTATATTTTCATTATGCATATAGTGTTCCCAAAATTCTGAACATCTTCAAAAAAACATTTATTACATAATCACCAAATAATTTTCCAATAATATGTATGTCTATTAGATAAACATAAGTTCCCATAATCATCTGTTTCTTGATCCTTAAAATAAATTAACCTGAAAGATGTAGTCAAACTGACTAGGTATTTCACATAGTTCAGTGGTAGTTGATAAATCCCAAACACACTTCATTTGTGGGATTTATTCCAAATGGTTTTTTCGACATGACGGGCTATCACAATGTCGGTGTGTTTCAATTTTACAAAAACTATATAATTTTAGAACAATCCAAAAAATGAGATAAAATCATCCAAAAAAACATAACATATTTTAACGTCAATGTTAATCTCATACATCAAATTGTTCAACCCAATAATTAACAACCCATAATTTTATCAAAGATGAATGTCTTCAGAAATACCATTAGTCACTATAGTATTCCAGATCCTAAATCCTAAAAATGGTTTTATAGGACATTGAACTTTTGATATTCCTTAAAATAATAAACCAATGATGAAATATCTGACCCTTAATAAAACATCATAATCTCCCAGGTTGTCTAAATCATCCTCCGATATGAATCATAAGGCCCCAACCACAAGCATTATATATTATTGAGTTAAGTCAAGAATTTACATCGAGTCTTTTTATGGGTTTAGAGTTTTATAAATTATGGAATAATTATTACATTGCATCTCAGATATTACAAAGTATACACTTATACAATATCAATTTTTTTAGAACAATAAAACTCCTTAAAATACAAGAATTTATTTCATGATAAAAAGAATCATGAATTTTTCCATTCTCTTACCCTTCCTTATACCTTGTGAAAAAAAATTCAAAAACATTGGATGAGAATAAAAATCCCATTATGGGAAATAAAAACCAAGAAAAAAATTTAGCCTAGTTAAAACACGACATCCCATTCAATGTTCATTGAGGAGATGAAATAAAAAAATTTCACATGAATAACACTAATACATTTTTCACAATCAAAAACTCACAAAAAAGAACATGCAATAAAAAAATCTTTAGGTGAATTAGAGATTCATATTCATAAATCCCATTCAAAAATTTTCCAATTGGAATCACCATATGGTTGACAGTCAAATTAGAGATCTAAAATGGGGATCACCCTTCATGTAAGCTATATCGGGAAAAATTGTGAGCTTTAATCGGGATCAACACTTTATATAAGCTATATTATGATATCCCTAGCTATAATTCAGATCAAAGATTTTTATAAGCTATATTAGGCTCACATGTGATCTATAATGTGGCTCAACCTATCATATAAGCTATATCGGGCTCACCAATTTCATATAATTCTCATGTACCATTTCATGAATAAAACACATTCATCACAAAACCCTTTAGACAAATTCTACTAATCCCACATGAAAAATAATTCCATATTAAAATAAGATTTTCATTTAAGAACCCATTTTAAATACCTAGATACAAAAATAAATATATAAGGGACTTATATTCCTTTTAAAATAAATTATGTATTATAAAGGAAGTTAAATATCAAGTAACAGTTACAACGACAGAGAAGTTACTGTCGCGATATACGTTTAAAAAATATTCCTTTTTTCATTTTGTAAAGAAAAAAACACTTCATATAAAAATATTACATTTGAAAACATTGAATGAAATTCTGGATAGTTATAAAATTATCTCTATATTCCTTTTATACCCATATAATAAATATGTAACTTATATCATGAAGAAAAATATTTGATAATTAAATCATTAGATGTTCCATGTGTCCCATACCACATTGATAATTTATTTACTATCCTCAATGATTTAATAAATGACATAAGTATTAATAAAATATGGATATGAAATGTCATTGGGGTTGTATATACACATTATGAATGAATAAATATTCATATTGTCAGGAGATTCCTCAATGAAATGTGACTGAGGCAAAGTCACTTAACTTGAGTTTGATTTGTCTCATTAATTATTTAATTTCTAAAATAATAAATATAGGTTAATTTCTACTTGATATATAACCTTTTATTTTTTATTATTTATTTTATACCACTTATTACTATTTTATACAAATTAGTTAATTTTTTGAGTTCAAATATGTCCTTTTGTCGATGTTCGGTAATTGAGTCGAAATTAAACTTGTTTCGATGAAAATTATCCATGTTGGTATAAGTCTATTATTTCTAAAATATTACTCATGATTTAAACATCATATATATATAGTATATATGTAGTTGTAATATTTTATATCATTTGGAGATATGAAATGAAATTCATCATTTATTGAGACGGTATGTCGTATATACGCATGAATGATACTTTCATTTATTTACAAATTTAAATGAATATTAAAGGAATAAAAAAATAAATGATACAAAGGTATATTATAATTATATTAAATTATCTATTTTATATATCTTACATAATTTCATTAACTTCTTCTTTTGTACATTCCATGTATGGAATGAATGAGTCATATCACTTGGACTGGGCGGTAGTCAACACTTCTTCATAAGAAATTATTGTATCTATACATTATTGAAAGAATAAATGTATTTTTTAAATAAAAATTACATAATAATTGAGAAAATATAATATATATATCATATATAAATATAGTTTTATCATAATAGCCGCTATGAGAGGTGGTAGGATAAAATTGAGCTATCTGCATTTCGTGAGGCAGTGGTTTGACTTACAAAGAAATGATATATTCTATATCCATTATATTTAGGTGTGGGTAAATGTATGTAAAACACATAGCATAAAAACATCATATTATATTAAGGATATTGGTGTTTTTATAAAATAATGGATTAAAAAGAGCTTAGGGAGTTGATAAAGAAAAATAAATGAAAGAATCATGACAGTAGATGTTACTTCTAAATCGGGTAACTCATTTTGATTTGAGCCAATGGCTTCGTTGATTTGCCTTATTGACAATGTAAGGATTATAGGAACAAGGGATGTATTTAGGGAGATAATTAGATCATAATTTGAATGAGATAAGGGGATTTAGATGTCTGAGTAAGTGGGTAGAGGTGGTGGCCTTTTATAAGAGGGAGAAGGGGCACTTTAGAAATGTCTTGAAATATTATTTTATTATAAATTGATTTTCAAATTATAAGAGTTATGAAGTGAAAAATTTCTAGGATTAGAGAATTAAGGGATTCATTCCTCTGAACCAATAGGTTTCAGACAAGATTAGGACACCAACATATCCTTATCTGTTAGCTTTAACCCTTAGTTAAAAAAATAATTCATACCATGTCTTATTTTATTTTCGTAATATATGGTCACTATAATTACTATAAATTTAAGAGAGATCCAAAAGTGGATAATTAATTATATTTATATCATTATATATGTAATTTTTCGAAAAATTATATTTTTATGACTATTATATCATTTAATAAAATAGTATTTCCAAAAAAATACATTTATGTTAATTCTGACACTACATAAGAAATTCATTTTATAATGTAATCAAAACAAAATTCCATCGAACCAATGTAATATAAAAATCCCTAATATTTCAATGTATTCCAATTAATTCGTGGATGAAATCAAAATCTTAAAATTTCATTTATTTTAACTATTTTAAAATGATTTATTTTAATCATTCATTAACTTAAGGTAATAACTACACCATCATTGTTTCAAAAATAAATTTATTTATATAGTCTATGAACTATAAATACAATACCCTGATTAAGAAATTATTTTATATTTATAATTAATATTTATATTTGAATATTTCTTTTAAATAAACCAAATTAAAATTATTTTAGTTAGGAGATACATGTTTATGTTATATTTTCTTTTTCTTTAAAATAAGTATTATAAAAGGTCATTATCACACCCAAGTGTCTCAATGGGGTCCCAAAATCGATCCAATGAATCTTATGGTCGACCATATGTCGTAAAATAATATTTGGACACGTTTTAGGGTAGTTTTAGATTATTTTAATTTTATTTCTACCATTATTTTATTGATTTACACTTTAACCATGGGAAATAAAAATAAGTACTGAAGTTAAAAAAATTTATTTCCAAAAATAAAAGGTAACTAAATAAAAAATATTCACCTAATTATTCCAAATATTTAATCATTTTTTAAAACTTCATACCACATAATTTAGAGTAATTAATTTTAATTTAATTCATGTTGTCAAAACAAGAAAGCAGATTTTTATGATGTAAAAACTATCAAAAGATTGACAAGTGTTTATTTCCAATTTAAATTTGAAATTACATAAAATTACCAAACTTTTATTAAATTACAATAAAATAATCCTATTACACTTTAAAACCAATTAAAATTATAATGTATCTATAAAAATAAATTAGATGAAAAGGTATATTTGAATTAAAATGTAGTATTTATCACTAATCATTAAAGTATGGTTTTCAACAGAAAATTACAAAAATTTCAACCATGGTAAATTTTGATGTACGAGTTCTAAAGATAAATTATATATTTTTTTAAAATGGAACATATTAATGTGACAAGATTTTATTTAAAAATGTTCACCATCAAAATGTAGTAAAACGGCCTTTTAAAAATATTAGAGTATTTTATGCATACAATTGGATTTATTCTCATTTTAATCCTCTAATTTTTTTGGATAAATAAAAAAACATTTAAAAATCATGTGTAATAAAAGTCTAGTTAGTTCAATTCATTCTCACCAATTAAATGGCTTTGTGTTAGTCAGGTGTTGAAGAAGGTCTCCAAACAACGAAGCGAGGTCATATTCCGACCTAGGGACCCCGTCTGGGGGGGCGGAGGGGTCGCGTGAAAAAAATTCATAGACGTGTGAAATAATTATGCCCAACATGAAATTTTATAGGATTATCGAATTTTATTCAGCATGGGCGTGAAATATTTTATTCCCCACCATGCGAGGTCGACATTTCGTGATGCCGCCTACGTCGTGTAATTTTTTCATGTCGACCTGGTTTTCGCACCCCCAGACGCCTATAAAAAGAATGCGAACCCCATCCACTTCAAGGCTGATGAATCTGAACCGACACTCGTGTGCTAAATTCTCCTTTTGTGCATGCAAAGATGGCCATTAGTTATAGTTCTTTTCACGCAAAGTCACCTTAGGGGCCACCTTCATGCGAGATTCCCTTGGTTTATGACTGAATTCCAATAACTTCAGGGTCCGCCCCTTGTGCTCAATCCTTTCAAATTCTGTTAATACTGGCCATTTTCATGCAATTACCTTCCATTGTGTGCACCCTAGCCAATCGAGCACAATCCTCTTCAATTGGGCGCACCCCAGTCATTACTTGCAGCATATCCCGATTGTGCGCACCCCGATAATTGCGTACAGCCTCTCTCGATTGCATGCAATTTATACTCTTTGTGCACAATACTTTCTAGTTTCATGCAAAACCATGGCTTCATTTATGTGCAATCATCATTTATTTTGCACTAACATGGTTTTTTCATATAGGGCTACTAATTTCATGTGCAAGACTCAAAGGTTGTGTGAGATTCCTCGGGACCCCTCACCTCGGTGCTCCCCGGGGGTCCCTTTGTGCGATTGCTCGATGCTCTTCTTATGAATTCAATTAACGAGTTTCTCTCATGCCCTGGGGTTCCACATCATGCACTATTTTCTTGTGTGACCTTCTAGGCTCGTACGAAGAAACTTCAAAGTCCCTTGAACGATTCTTCCCGTTCTATTGCATCACCTCATGCATCTTCACATAGGCACGCTAATGGATATTGCTTCTTCACATAGCCATGATAACGTGGACACCATGATGGTTCACACCATAAAACCCCCTCACTACGGTGTTACAGATTCCTTCCCTCACATATGGAGTAGGGAGTACTGGTTATGTAAGTAATAGGGGTGCGGAGTGAACCCAACTCGTCCGAGCTACATGACGTTAAAATGCCACGCATCGTCATCCTCGTCACATGATGTTAAACTGTCACTTGTTCCCATGCCTCGCACGCCAGGTCCCCCTGCCTTGGACATTCTCCACGCCCACTCGTCTCCACAGGTATGGGATAACCCCTCAAAAGAGATAATATCATTCTTATCGGAGTGGAATTTGTTTGTGAGAAAGGGCAGCCACCTTGGTGTAAGTCCCTATATTTCCTTATCGGAGGCGGCATCCCTGCTCCTCATTTCATCTTCGATCCCCAGGTCCGGCGAAGGGCATGGTGGGAAACGGGTCTCCTCTTTTCTTTGGTCCCGAGTCCCTCTCCCGCAGTGCTTTGTCACCTTAGGCCTCCATCATGGAGTAAGCCCCAACTTCTTGGGTAGTTAACCACGCGTAAGCCCCTCTTCAATTCCCATGGATGCACCATTCGTGATGTGATCATCAGGTCTATGCTATCTCTTATTTTTCACACCGAGAATGACTCACATGAGCTTAGAGGAACCACCGACCTTGACCAACATCTTGTACTGCCTCACAGTGTATGCCCAAATCCATCCCAAACTACGGGAACATTGATCCATGCCAAGGCATGGTACGTAGGTAACCTCCATGAGGTTCAATCCCCAACACCTTGGGCTGCCTCAAAGTGTAAGCCCCAACCCATCCAGAAATACGGGGACATTGATCAATGCCACGTCATGGTACATAGGAAGCCTCCATGAGGTTCAAGCCCCAACACCTTGGGCCACCACAGAGTGTAAGCCCCAATCCATCCTGAACTACGACGCCTTTGATCCATGTCAAGGCATGGTACGTAGGAAGTCTCCATGAGTCGCATGCCCCATCATCTATGGCTACCTCAGAGTGTAAGCCCCAATCCATCCCGAACTACGGGGACTTTGATCCATGTCAAGGAATGGTACGTAGGAAGCCTCAAAGAGGTTCAAGCCCCAACAACTTGGGCTACCTCAGAGTGTAAACTCCAATCAATCCCAAACTACGGGGACTTGGAACCATGTCAAGGCATGGTACATAAGAAGCCTCCATGAGGTTCAAGACCCATCCCCTTGGGTCACCTTAGAGTGTAAGCCCCAATCCATCCGGAACTATGGAGACATTGATCCGTGTCAAGGCATGGTATGTAGGATGCCTCCAGGAGGTTCAATAACCAACATCGTGGTCCGCCTCAGAGTGTATGCCCCAATCCATCCTGAATTATGGGGTCTTTGATCCATGTCAATGCATGGTATGTAGGAGGCCTCTACAAGGTTCAATCCCACCAACCGGTCATTCCAACCCCCTTCACGTCGGTTCTCCCCCGTCCCACATGATGTTAAACTTTATTCGCCATCAGAACTACGTGGTCATTGATTCCCCACCACGAGGATATATAGGAATCCTCCATGAGGCTCAAGACCATCACTCATGTATCATCCTGATCTCTCCCTCGAGCCTATGTGTCTTGGGAAGCTCATGACACAATCTGAAGGTTCCACTTCCATTGGGTCCCATCCATGCATCAATTTTCATGGGTCACATCCTCAGGTGTCCCATCGTTTCATTGAACTATACAGACTTTGATTCCCTACCACATGGATACATAGGAAGTCTCTCCAAGGCTCAAGCCCAAAACCACTATCACCTTCACTGTAACACCCTGAGATTTTATGAAAAATATTATTTTAATTTAATTAATGTCTTGTGTTGTTTTCTACACCAATATTACCTTGCGCTATACGCAACACCGTATTATCTTGCAGTATATGCAACACTATTCTTGGATCGTGTTACACACAATTTTTATTATAGTTATTCTATGCAACATTGAGTATATATATATATATATATATATTCAATGTATAAATGAAATATGGTTGGATTATGTTATATGAAACAATGAATGATTCTTGCACAGCACACAACCCTGACTTGGCTTGCATTACACGCAATTGCGACCTTCCTCGATAGCGTGTGTTGTACGCAATACCAGGTTTTACTAAACAACGATATATTATTATAATATTATTATGAACTAGCCGTTATGAATAGTATTAACTAAATTTTGAATCTTATAACATTATTATTCATCTTACACATTCTCTAAAACATGTTATAAGAACAAAATAAATTTTTCGGGTAAAATAAGTATTTTTTCAAAAAATATAGTTTTGCCGCCTTTTGATGGCGCACCCACATTAAATCTAGTTTTTGACATGTTTATAAGATCAATTTGACAAAATAAAATTTTTCTTTGGAATAATGAAATAAAAATTTACTTTCGATAAATTTTTCATATTATTCTAGTAACTTTCGTATTTTGATGAATAGTAAAAACACGCTATATTTTAATTAAAAACAAATTTTTCATCGCAATAATTTATATGGATAAATTATAATATTGAATGGTTTTAAAGTATAAATAGAATATATTTTTACCATTTAATATAATTTATGTCATTATCATTGATTCTACCTTGAATTCGTAGGATAAATCAATTCAATCTTTTGCAATGTTTTAAAGAAAAACCCGTTTTCTTTCAACAACGGGATTAATTTTAATTTAATTTCTGCAACATTTGTGTATTGAATTTGGAAAAATGGATTCCATATTTTGAATCATTGGATCCAAATTATGTTAATAAACTAATTTTTATTTTTGGGAATTATGAATAGTAACTACGGTAAATTTTATTTTCCATAATTAAAGGTAAATCGAGTAATTAAGAGTAAATATAATATTATAAAATTACCCTAACACATCTCAAAATCCTATTGGATGACTAAAAGTCGACCCATATCACCTAAGGGTCAGATTAGATTCATTTAATGGACTTTTGTCCATGAAAATAATTTAATTAAAGAATGTGACAACATGTCACTTTCTTAAATCTTATAAGTATACTAATTTTAATATAGTGATACACTTCATGAAACATCTAACATGATTAGTATCCAGAAAGCTAATAAAATTATATACATCATAGGAATTTATTTAGAATTTTTAGGGATTAAATAATTATCATTTATTATGACACAAAAATGATGTAGTAATTGTCTTATTAATGAAATATTGACATAATTGAAGTTATAAATACCCAAATAAATGTAATTTAAGACTTTTTATGAATTAAAATACTTTTATAGGTTAATATTACATGTAAGTATTGATTTAATTAATCTTTTTAGAACTAATCATTCTGTTATGATTTTCACAAAAATCAATTACTAAATAGTGTCAAAATTGACATAAAATAGTTTTTAAAGAAAATATTATATTATTAATTGTTATTTTATTCCTAAAAATCTAAGGTTCGGCCATATGACTTAGATAAGATTTTATATATTAATAATAACCAACTTGGGGTTCTTTTGGCATCTTATATTAAGTTTATTAACCTTATAGTATAAGACCACAAGAAGACACGGTAAAAGTAAAATTATTTAACTTAATGTTTAATCAAAATGATAAGGTTAAAATAGGAACCTAAACTTGTCTAAATTATATTGGATGAGCGTATTGCGACCCATACCCACATTAGCTTCGAAATAAATCAATTTGGAGCTATTTAAAACCGAATTTGACTTTATTATAAAATAATAGTTTTAGTTATTCCAAAGGTACCCCTCTCCTCCCTTATGAAAGGTCACCCCCTCCTCCCTCTTACTCACACCACTTTGAGCCTTCCATCTTGGGAAACCCCTGCCAATTTATCCTCTACACATCCCTAGAAACATCCTAGAAGTTCTGGTCTTCTTAAAAGACCTATTTTATTACCCTAAAAGGAGGTCTCAAAGAAGCATTTCAAAGAAGAGGTAATGTCCGTTACCGATTCTTTCATCTTTATTTCTTCTTCCAATTCTTCTTCATTATTTGTTTCATTATGAAGTAATAACATAAGTATCACTCATATATTGATATGTTATTATAAGTATTAAACAACCCTATTTCACCATCTATCCATCCTACGGAAAAAGAAATCACTGTGCGTGCGTACGTACGGAATACCGTCTCCACGCCGTGGTGTAATCTATTTTCGACCACCACCTTACTTGGATGAGTATAATGGTGTAAATAATGACTATATATGACTATTAAAAATTGATATTTATTCTTAAATAGAATACATACACTCCAATACAATTCCACGATCATGGGAACGATATCATCGCTCGTGCGTACGTACGGAATACCGTCTCCACGATGTGATGTGATTCGTTCTACATGATCTTCATTGCATAATGATTATATAAATGAATTGAATGAATGAATATGATATATATTACAATAATACCATTCTATAAATGAGGTATCTATAACCTAAAGAGAAGAATAAGAATTTATTCGACAAACACGCATAAGAACAAAAAAGTAATAAACACCCGAATAACAAGTAGTAATGAAATATTACTAATAATAAGGTAAGAATATGACCATATATGATATCATAACAATAAGTATGATTCTGTAATAAGTCAATATCTTTATTTAAATCATTATACAGGAGGTTTGGACACTTACAAAGCAAATCGGACCTAAGGTAAGGGAAATATCACAATCTCATTTTTATCCGAGATTGTTTATACTTTGGTATTTACTGGGGTGTATTTTATCATCCACATCCATGTCTCCCCAATATGTAATATTATTTCCATCCACCTACAATTGTTTAAATCCAATTTTACCCTTCGGTGAGTTTTTATTAAAAGATATGAAAGGAATCTTTTGTCGTTTTTCGTACGATGTACTTTTTGACTTTTCCGACAAAAGTACGAGAAGAATTTTTTTTAACTTATACGGAATGAATGGATTTTTAAAACATTATTTCCAAGAATCTTCCTTTACAAGTTTTCATGTTTATTTTTAATCAACTTCTTTTAGTTTAAAATTGTATGACATGTTATGAAAGTAAAATGTTTTTGAAGTAGAAAGGATATTTTCCTCAAGATTGGAGTTCAAGTGTTTTATCAAAATTATTTTCAATCTAAGATAATATAGGGTTCTGTTTCTATCCCTATTGTTACATTGATTTGATTATGTTGTGATGGAATTATTTTTATGAATTCCTTTATCTTATATGAATTGTTTTATGATGTCATGTTGTTTAAGAATCCCATTTTTATTACATGGGTTATGCAATGATGTATGATTTATGATTTTGTGGCACACATAAGAATGGTATCATTATGAGATGGGTGGGACCTATATCTCCCTCCAATTCATTAGGTAAAGATTTTATATCTCATGAGATAGACATGGCTGGAACGGTAGGTTATACCGGTTCAGTGAAACAGGACTGAAACGAGGAGTGATCTCGGTTCAGAAAGGGACTTTGTCCACTAAGATAGTCTTGGAAATAAGTCTTGACTAATAAGAAATGATTCTCTATGATTATGTGTGTATGCCACAAAGTTTCGTGTTTTATGTTATGATTATTGGGATTACATTTCACTACTATGATTTATCCCATGTTATGAAATTATTTTCCCTTTTGCAGGTTAAGATTTCAAAAAGATATGTTCGTATGAATATGATGTGATTGATATTTCTTTTGTTTACCCTTACTGAGTATTTGAGCTCACCCTTTTTTTGTTTTCTTTTCCCCAAGATATAAAGAAAGGATTCAGGTTTAAAAAAATAAGATCTTTATGGAAGTTGTTGAAGATCTTTCACCAAGATTAGAAGATTATATTCCGAGTTTCCAAAGACACTAAACTATTACGGTCCTTGGGTGTGTGTTTTTGTTATGTAAAAAGTATTCCACAAAATTAATGTGATGTCTATGTACATTAAGATTCGGGTCTCTACAGTTGGTATCAGAGTAAAGGTTTAGTTAACCTTTGGAAACTAGGATGCGAGAACTTTAGTGAGATCCCTAGAGATATTTATAAGGTATGTCTAGAGATGTCCCTAAGGTTAAGTATACGTATAGGTTATAGTACTAGAATTATGCTAACGATCATAGAATTAAACCTAAGATGTTAGATATTGAAGGTACTCCCCCTTTATTATGTTGTTTTCCCTAGCATGATTTTTGCCTCTCACACTATTCTTTTTGGGTTTAGACAATGGCTGGAACCCGAAGGAACCGTGTTGATCAATGTAATGGACAATGCAATGATTGTTTTCCTGAACAAACAAATGTAATGGGAGATGGAGTGAAAAATCTTTTTGCTATACTTACACAACCTATGAATCATTATGGACTTCCAAATGAGCAGAGAAGGGAACAACATTCTGTTGAGTCCTTTATGAGGCAACGTCCACCTTCTTTCAGTGGGTCTTCTTATCCACTTGTTGCTGAACAATGGATCAGTACCACTGAAAAGATATTTTCAGTTCTTCATTGTTCTGAACATGATAAAGTCATCTTAGCAGTATATCGTTTGGAAGGTGAAGCTGATCAATGGTGGAATATTATTAAGAATACGAGGCAAAGAGATGAAATTGAGTCCATGGAATGGGACGAGTTCAAGAACTTATTTTTCAATAAGTACTTCCCTCGTATTCTTCGAACAAATATGGAGAAAGAGTTTCTTGAACTAAAGAAAAAGGATGATGAATCTGTTGGTATATACGAAGCGAATTTTACAAGGCTTGCAAGGTATGCATCTGAATTTATCATCCAACCTGAAAGTAAAGTTGATCGATTCTTCAGTGGCTTAAAACAAAATCTTCGAAGGGCATTAGCTATAAGAGACTTCAGTAGCTATGAAGAAATTGTGCGTTGTGCTATCAAGGTAGAAATGGAAGATGGTGTTACTTATCCATCTCATAGTTTTGACAAGAAATGAAAGATGGAGTTCAAGGGGAAATCTCAGAATAATGGTGAAAAGAAGATGAATGTTTCTTTATGCTCAAAGTGTGGAAAGAAGCATGGTGGAGATTGTCTTAAAGGGACAAGTAAATGTTTCAAATGTGGAAAGGAAGGTCATCGGGCATTTGAATGCCACAATGAGTGGAAGAAGATGCCTAATGATGCAAACAAAGGAAGGGATACATAGAATGAACCTACTACACTTCAATGCTTCAAGTGCAAGGAAATGGGGAATTATGCTAATAAATGCCCTAATACAAGGGTTAGTGATGATCGACATGAGCAACCTCTTAAGGCAAAAGACAAAGGGAATTCACATGCGATCACCATTGGCGATGTTGAATATGACAACAATGTGGTGGGATGATTAAGTGTTTTTGTAATGGGATTCCAGAATAATGTTGTATATAGTATCGTGGAATATTTAAATATTTATGTTTTGGTCTATTGTGGTTTTCAATAATTTTATGGCATCGGTAACCATGAAAAGTGATTGAAATATTTTTGGAAAGCAGATGATTTGCACATAATAAAGGGATAAAGAGAATCTAATATGTTTGATAGTATTCATGAGCTCATGATTGATATAAGGACTAAGTGATATCATGGTTTGAGGATATAGAATTTTGAGCATTTTGGTATGTTGAAAGTGTTAACTTTTAACTGCATTCATGTTTTCACTAAGGTTCAATGGATATTCATTCTTCAAGTGAATACATGATTAAGGTATTCACATGTTTGTAATTTGACCAACAAGATATATCTTATGATATATGGGGGATAAATGATGGCATTCACGTGATCATTTTCTTTATACTATGAGCTAGGACCGAAGTATTTTAGATAAGCCTAAAGATTGGAATGGATTATGTTAGACATAATTTAGTATTGTTTAAGGATAAAACTTTTTTTTGATATTTTTGATGGGATGTAATAGTAATATAGCTTTAGAAAAAGGACAACCTGCAGGACGGGCGACAACCCATCGCGTCGGACAAGGCTGTGGGAATCGAACCCACAACCGAAGTGTGACTTGCCTTTATCGACTACCACTGGCCTACAGGAAGTCCCTATTTAGTAGAAACTAATTTTATTATATTAAGAAGTATGATATACAAATTATAAGTCCATTTTAGGAACCGTATATGATTAATCTCACTATAGATGGACTTATGTATTTTTTGATAACTTTTCTAACCTTTTGTTTGAGACAGATGGAATGACCCATCATTCTATCACATGATCTGATAACACATCACGAATGACAAATTCAACTTCATTTCTTTAAGATATGAAGTGGAAATTTTCCAAATAACGACAAAGGGTGAGACTATACCAAAATCACGAAAGTATTTCTTCTAATTCCAATTTCATCAACTTTAGGGAAATGATCTTGAAAACCAAAAATGTTATCCTAGTGCTCTTATATCTGATGAATCAGATGGTACCTTAGATCGTCACAAATTTATGGCTTTGTGATTGCTGGCTTTTCCATAGCCATGTTCTCTACCACTCTCCATCAGAACATGATGGTTAGATTTCTCTTCCATATCCATATTTTCACCTATGTGGAAACCCAGTGATTAGTTTATTTGGGTAACCGTTAAGTTTCATACTTTTGTTTTTAAAGATTGGTTTTGGTATTCCTTTTTACGATGTGGGTTTCTATTAAAGAAACTTTCGAATAGTAAACCATTTATAACCCCAACGAATTTTGAGGGTGAAATTCATTTTAAGGGGGGTAGAATTTAACACCCCAAGATTTTCTGAAAAATATTCTTTTAATTTAATTATTGTCTTGTGTTGTATGCCACACCAATATTACCTTGCGCTATACACAATACCATATTAGCTTGCAGTATACGTAACACTAGTCTTGGATCGTGTTACACACAATTTTGATAATAGTTATTCTACGCAACATTGAGTATATATATATATATATTCAATGTATAAATGAAATATGGTTGGATTATGTTATATGAAACAACGAAGGATTCTTGCACAGCACGCAACCCTGACTTGGCTTGCATTACACGCAATCGTGACCTTCCTCGATAGCATGTGTTGTACGCAATACCGGGTTTTACTAAACAAAGATATATTATTATAATATTATTATGAACTAGCCGTTATGAATAGTATTAACTAAATTTTGAATCTTATAACATTATTATTCTTCTTACACATTTTCTAAAACATGGTATAAGAACAAAATAAAATTTTTGGGTAAAATAAGTATTTTTCAAAAAATGCAGTTTTGCCGCCTTTTGATGGCGCACCCACATTAAATCTAGTTTTTGACATGTTTATAAGTTCAATTTGACAAAATAAAATTCTTCTTTGGAATCATTAAATAAAAATTTACTTTGGATAAATTTTTCAGATTATTCTGGTAAATTTCATATTTTGATGAATAGAAAAACACGCTATATTTTAATTAAAAATAACTTTTTTCATCGCAATAATTTATATGGTTAAATTATAATATTGAATGGTTTTAAAGTATAAATAGAATATATTTTTACCATTTAATATAATGTATGTCATTATCATTGATTCTACCTTGAATTCATAGGATAAATCAATTCAATCTTTTGCAATATTTTAAAGAAAAACCTGTTTTCTTTCGACAACGAGATTAATTTTAATTTAATTTCTGCAAATTTTGTGTATTGAATTTGGAAAAAAGGATTCCATATTTGGAATCAGTGGATCCAAATTATGTTAATAAGCTAATTTTTATTTTTGGGAATTATGAATAGTAACTACGGTAAATTTTATTTACCATATTTAAAGGTAAATCGAGTAATTAAGGGTAAATATAATATTATAAAATTACCCTAACACATGTCAAAATACTATTGGATGACTAAAAGTTGACCCATATCACCTAAGGGTCGGATTAGATTCATTTAATGGACTTTTGTCCATGAAAATATTTTAATTAAAGAATGTGACAACATGTCACTTTCTTAAATCATATAAGTATAATAATTTTAATTTAGTGATAAAATTAATGAAACTTCGAAAATGAATAGTCTCCAGAAATATAATACAATTATCTACATAATAGTAATTTATTTAGAATTTTTATTCATTAAATAAGTATCATTTATTATGACACAAAGATGATACAGTAATTGTCTTATTAATGAAATATTGACATAATTGATGTTATAAATACCCAAATAAATGTAATTTAAGACTTTTTAGGAATTAAAATAATTTTATAGGTTAATATGACATGTTATTATTGATTTAATTAACTTTTTTAGAACTAATCATTCTGTTATTATTTTCACAAAAATCAATTACTAAATAGTGTCAAAATTGACATAAAATAGTTTTTAAAACAAATATTATATTATTAATTGTTAATTTATTCCTAAAAATCTAAGGTTCAGCCAAATGACTTAGCTAATGTTATATATTAATAATAAACAACTTTGGGTTCGTTTGGATTCTTATAGTAAGTTTATTAACCTTATATTATAAGAACACAAGAAGACACGGTAAAAGTAAAATTATTTAACTTAATGTTAAATCTAAATGATAAGGTTAAAATAGGAACCTAAACTTGTCTAAATTCTATTGGATGAGATAATTTCGACCCATACCCACGTTAGCTTTTAAATAAATAAATTTGTAGCTATTTAAAACCGAATTTGACTTTATAATAAAATAATAGTTTTAGTTATTCCAAAGGTACCCCTCTCCTCCCTTATAAAAGGGAACCTCCTCCTCCCTCTTCCTCACACCACATTGAGCCTTCAAGCTTGGCCAACCCCTGACAATTTCTCCTCTCCACTTCCCTAGAAACAACCTATAGGTTCTGGTCTTCTTCAAATACCTATTTTAGTACCCTAAAAGGAGGTCTCAAAGAAGCACTTCAAAGAAGAGGTAATGTCTGTTACCGATTCTTTCATCTTTATTTCTTCTTCCACTTCTGATTAATTAGTTGTTTCATTATGAAGTAATAAAATCAGTATCACTCATATATTTATATGTTATTATAAGTATTAAACAACCCTATTTCACCATCTATCCTTCCTACGGAAAAAGAAATCATCGCTCGTGCGTACGTACGGAATACCGTCTCCACACCGTGGTGTAATCTATTTTCCCCCACCACCTTACTTGGATGAGTATAATGGTGTAACTAATGACTATATATGACTATTAAAAAGTGATATTGATTCTTAAATAGTATACATACACTCCAATACAATTCCACAATCATGGGAATGATATCATCGTTCGTGCGTACGTACGGAATACCGTCTCCACGATGTGATGCGATTCGTTCTACATGATATTCTTTGCATAATTATTATATAAATTAATTGAATGAATTAATATGATATATATTACAATCATAACATTTTGTAAATGAGGTATCTATAACCTAAAGATAAGAAAAAAAATTTATTCGACAAACACGCATAAGAACAAAAAAGTAATAAACACCTGAATAACAAGTAGTAATGAAATATTACTAATAATAAGCTAAGAATATGACCATATATGATATCATAACAATACGTATGATTCTTTTATAAGTCAATAAAATTATTTAAATCATTATACAGGAGGTTTGGACACTTACGAAGAAAATCAGACCTAAGGTAAGGTAAATATCACAATCTCATTTTTATCCGAGATTGTTTATACTTTGGTATTTACTGGGGTGTATTTTATCACTCACATACATGTTTACTCAATATGTAATATTATTTACATCCACCTAAAATTTTTTAAAACCAATTTTACCCTTCGGTGAGTTTTTAGTAAAAGATATGAAAGGAATATTTTGTCGTTTTTCGTACGAGGTACTTTTTGACTTTTCCGAAAAAAGTACGAGAAGAATGTTTTTTTAACTTATACGACATGAATGGATTTTTAAAACATTATTTCCAAGAAGCTTCCTTTACAAGTTTTCAAGTTTATTTTTAATCATCTTCTTTTATTTTAAAATTGTATGGCATGTTAAGAAAGGAAAATGTTTTTGGTGTAGAAAGGATATTTTCCTCATGAATGGAGTTCAAGTGTTTTATCAAAATTATTTTCTATATAAGATAATATAGTGTTCTGTTTCTATCCCTATTGTTACATTGATTTGATTATGTTGTGATGGAATTATTTTTACGAATTCCTTTATCTTATATGAATTTTTTTATGATGTCATGTTGTTTAAGAATCCCATTTTTATTACATGGGTTATGCAATGATGAATGATTTATGATTTTGTGGCACACATAAGAATGGTATAATTATGAGATGGGTGGGACCTATATCTCCCTCCAATGCATTGGGTAAAGATTTTATATCTCATGAGATAGACATGGCTGGAACGGTAGGTTATACCGGTTCAGTGAAACAGGACTGAAACGAGGAGTGAACTCGGTTCAGAAAGGGACTTTGTCCACTAAGATAGTCTTCGCAATGAGTCTTGACTAATAAGAAATGATTCTCTATGATTATGTGTGTATGCAAAAAAGTTTAATGTTTTAAGTTATGATTATTGGGATTACATTTCACTACTATGATTTATCATATGTTATGAAATTATGATCTCTTTTGCAGGTTAATATTTCCAAAAGATACGTTCTTATGAATATGACGTGATTGATATTTCTTTTTTTTACCCTTACTGAGAATTTGAGCTCACCATTTTAAGTTTTCTTTTCCCCAAGATATAAAGAAAGGATTTAGGTTTAAAAAAAGAAGATCTTTATGGGAGATGTTGGAGATCTTTCACCACGATTAGAAGATTATATTCCGAGTTTCAAAAGACACTAAACTATTACGGTCCTTGTGTGTGTGTTTTTGTTATGTACTAAGTATTACGAAAAAGTAATGTAATGTATATGTACATTAAGCTTCGGGTCTCTACATTCATGATGGTTGAACCTCATTCCCCCTCTACTTCATTCATCCTTCCATAATCCATCATGGTTCTTACCCGAGCCGCCACATCCCATGTGGAATTGTGCCACCCCATTCCCAGTTCCCACTAGCGGCATTCGGGAAGCCACCCACATGTTGGCCACAGTATCGGTGTTCCCTCTAGGGGGTTTTTCCATCTTATCCACTCTTATCATTGTCCTGATCTGTCTGATCCAACTCCTATAGACGTTAAAGTTGCGGCATACCCTGTGTTAAACATGTGATGCTGGGGAAATCCTTAGATAAATTCCCATGGAATATTATTCCCCACGTTCAATGTGGGATCCTAGGGCTTCCTCTCCCTTGAGAATCCCTATAATAAGAAATATAAGACAGACATGCCAATCCCCCAGCTTCCAGAAATGACAGTGATGCCAAACATGACTACTCCCCTAACCGAAGTTTGCTGCCCTTACTGGACCCCTTGGAATATCCTGACAGAAGAAGAGTAATTAACTAGTGTCTATAAAGATATGGCGCTGGGAAGAGTTTCATGAACAATGTCTTAAGTCTATAATAGAGACCCAGACTCGGTGACGAGCTCTGAGGAGGAATCCACATAAGGAGTAACCAAAATACCATTATCTCGTATCGATCAAGGGGAAGACATCCCTGAATAAAGAGCAGATGCCGCATGCCTTTGGAAAGCGGAAATGCGTGGTAACAGCTGTGTGTCCTCTATGTGATGGATGTGTGTGTCCTGTTGATAGTGTCAGAAATAGAAATGGTGAAACCGATGTGAAGGTCTGATCCTCAGCATGGATACTAGTAGCCTTAGAGGAATCGGTGGTTTAGCATGTTATTTAACCCCATCATCCGGTACGAGGTCCCACTATGCAGGACTGATGTTAAACTTTCCAGAAGATGGGAAATTTAGGATGTTGAGGCTTCTGTTCTACGACGTTGTCAGCGTGGATCCATCTTACCAGCCACATATGGTGGAACAATGTTGGGGCACTGGTTTTCGATTTATTTTCCTATCAGTATTAATGAGTTTATCTCCCTGATTTCACGAATCTGGTTGTTGCATCCAGAGCTCGGTCACCTGCTGACCGACGCAGGGGAAGAGGCAATATCGAGGCACCTACCCCCATGCAGTTCTTACTCTTCCATGATGACCTCAATCGCCAAGACTTCTGGGCACCCACACCCCCTCTCCCCATTAGAAATTATCCAGCGAATGGTAATTAATGATCTTGTACGCAGGTACAAGGAGGACGGGATCATCCCTACCAGGGATATGGCCCACCTAGACCTCGAGGAAACTACACCTCAACGTCAATTCCGCCCTTGAGGGTTGCGCTGGGAGTCACTGCTCCCCACCCCAACATTCAATTGTTTCGGGGAGCTTGTCCTCGTATCCCCTTGAAAACTCCCGGCCCAATGCCGATGAGGTAGGGGATGTCTGGGTCGGCCCGATCGGAGTCCCATTCCAAGGGCTCCCGGTGAGGGCCCCCACCAGACTGTGTCAGTTTCTCCACCCAGTTACCCGACCCAAAGAGTAGGTATGCCATGCACCTTCACCACTGGCTCTAGTTCATCTGACCCAGCGCTAACATCGGGCAAAAATGGAAGAGGACGTCTGTCGTGGGGCATCAACGTCAGTTACTACTATGGACCGATCCACCACATACTCATATCCCTAACTCCCTGCATACATTGAGTAGGGGATGTTATACACCCAACCTAGATCTAGGCCCCAACCGCCCCATGGGCAGGCTGGTTCGACTCTCTCTGTCACAATAACAGGTGATGGAAACTGCAAACCAACCCACAAAAATAATAGCCAGTGTGGAGGCCCACTCCATACCACAACTACGGAAGGTGAGGGTCCTCCCTGCACCCGACCACGGCTAGGGGGTATGCCCCGTGCCACCTTCAACCTAAGCGAGGATCTTCCACGTGACAACAACACTCGATATGGGGGTCTCTCCCACGCTCACTACACTGCGTACGGGGTCACTCCCCCTTTCGTAGACTATAGGTATGGAGAAATTGCATGTCCAGTCACCCGCCTGCACGTAGGTCCTCTCTGTGTCCCTTTAGACATTTGTCCTGGTGCTCCTCGCACCGAAACTTTCTCAGGTGGAAACCCTATCTGCCCTAACACTAGTGAGGCTAGAGCACCCCATGTCAGAAATCAGGCCTGTCCTGAGGAGCCACCTAGGGGAAAGAAGTCATGTCCTCACTACTGTAAGAGAAATTATAGGGAGCGTCGGACATGATTCAGTCCATTCCACTTCTCAGACTCCGAGACGGAGTACGACTCAGCACTGGAGCCCTCTCCTCAGTCTTCCGAGTGAATGACTGGTGCAGGAATAAGCCACATCATCCTCATACTCCTGGAATGCGATATCGATAGGATCCTTGTCTCCCTCCAAAGGTATATCCCAATGGACAAGAACTTGGAATGTCCCAAGGGACCGACCATGCAGTCGCCACTGGCATCTCCGGAAGCACCCTATGTCTGGGCTAGAGGCTACGGAGAGCTATTTTGGGAGTCAATGATGGGAGATCCACGGCTTATCCCACCATTGGAAGATGCCTATTCTGTGTCAGGAGCTTTGGTCGTCGGTCCATCCCATCGTGATATAGCGGCCAGGTCACTACATTCCTCAGAGGACATCCCAAGGTTCGGCATCCAGTGAGCCCACTCGTTTTATTCTCTACCGGTCAGCCTGCCATCCCATTGGTCTTCATCAATTCCGCTTCCAGATCCTCAACCACCCACTATTGATGAGTGGGTAAATCAAGGGTCAAAACCTGAATCTATGCCAAGGATCTTCTGGACCATCCTCACAGTGGACCACATCCTTGATAAGTGATGTCCGGTCGTGGGAAAAAAAATTTACACTGGAATCGCTCACCCCGGAGGAGTTTGAATGTTTCCGCCGGACCCTATGGGAAACTCACTTTTGTATTCTCAACTAGAGTGTGTCTTATCCCAGGATAAAAGTGCACCTTGAAGACATCGGTGAACAATGCCATCTGGTTGACCTGGCCACACTACCCGTGGTCCAGCATCCTCAGTCACCTAGTCCCCACAAATCCCTCCAACAACAATGTGTTCAGAGTTTCCAATTACTATACAAGGTTATTAAGGAGTTTAACCCCCACATTCAAGTTTATGTCTAGGGGAAGTATGCTTCCCACCTCTTCAGCGATATTCATCGGCTACCCAACTCAGTAAGATAAATTGAGGATATTCCCATGAGAAGAGTTGCGGTCATCATGACCGATCTATAGGGAGGGGGAAACGAGCTGGAACTTCTTGATGGGATCTTTCTCCGTGAGGATGTGCCACAACTACTAGACCCATCAGAGAGGGTTACTAATCAGCAGAAGAACCTCCTAGGTCTCCCCTTGTCCAATGAGTAACTAGTTCTGAGATGGAGTCTCAATAAGGGAAAAGTACACGTCGGAGCTGTCAAGCACTTTGACCCATCCGCTTCAGTATAAAAGATAGAAGAGGACCTCGAGAAGGCCACATTGTACCAAAAACTTACTAAGCAGAAAATATTGGTCAATGAACTACAGGCTGAACGCGTTGCAGAGCAACGACCCAGCTACGATGATCCAAGGCTGGGGCAGGTGGGGTAGGAACATCTTCCCCTTAGAAATCTGCCCCCATGCCACCAAGATCATGCCACTCTTGCTGAGAGGGCAGAAGCTATAGCTCATGGAAAAAGGGCACGGCATATCTCCCCAAACACTCCAGAATCGCGCGACAATCCCTGGAACCCCGCATGGGCTCCCTCGGCCACCCCAAGGGACGCTCCACGAGCCGCTCCACGAGCCGTTGAGCTTGTCTACCGCATTAAAGAACCCAATAATGTGCTCATGGTTAGGGATCCTTGTCCAGACTGAGACCCCTATCCAGATGATCCAATGGCGACACTCATCGCCCGCTTAAAGGAATTAGAAATGCGACAGGTGGAACTCCCACATGATGGCTAGCCATACCTGGCATGGGTGGATGACATGCCAGCAACTATGAGTTTTTGGAATCCCACATTCTCCCCCTTTAATGGGTTGGTGGACCCTCCACAACACTTGACCCGCTTTAACTCAAGGTACGGGACTGTGCCAGGGACTCCAGCGCAGGAGGAGGCTTCCATGCTCCGCTGTTTTGTTAAGACATTGTATGGGTCGTCATTATTCTGGTACAACCATCTCCTCGTTGGGTCTGTGACCAGCTGGGAGGACCTTCACAAGGAATTCCCCTAACACTTCATCTCTTCCTCCAAGAAAACAAGCATTGGAAACCTCTACAAGTGAAAACAAAGGCCTGATTAGAAAGTCACAGACTTTATCACCCGGTGGAAGGGGCTCAAATACACCCTTGACATGCATCTAACTCATGAACAATTACTGATGATGTGCACGGCGAATGTCAAGAGAGAGCTGGTTCCCTCCCTTATCACTAAGAACTATACTAGAGGGTTCTGAGATTTCATAATAAGGCCCAATGCCTCGAAGAATCCCTGCAACAGGCTAGCCAGGCATGTCTATTTCCCCCTGTAATCCTAGTGAGGAGGGCTTCCATAGCAGAGCCCGTTGCGGGGGCCCAAATAGAAGCCCCCATGAAACTATAATTGCTTCTAGTAGCACCGGCCCCACATCTTCACAGAGGCCCTCAACCTCATGAATATCTTTTGGCTCCGAAGTGTCCTCAGAATCTGAAAGTGCCTCCGCAGAATGCACCACCACCACTCATGCAGGACAATCAGGGTCTGCCTCTTTGGCAGGCTCCTCCGGCCTCTCATCAGTGTCAGGCTCCTAGAGAACCCTTTACATATAGAAGAAATTGGACCTACTCGTTCAACAAGGCTCACGTCCCTGGTTACTTTTGCAGCATCGTAGAGTAGGGAATTGTGCAACTTCTAGAGTTTAGAAAGTTAGAGGAGGCGAATCTCACTGGTCTCCCCAACTAATTCATTTATCACCAGATTCTAGGGTACACCGTCAGACAATTCAATGTGTTCTAGATCTAGCTCCATGACCAGATTGACAACAACATAGACATGTTGGTCATGGCCCCAGCACAATTGGCAGGTGTCTTTGTGAGGAAAGATAGCCGTAGCGACCACGAATGCGAGTGGCAGTAGGTTTCTGACAGAGGGTCTTAGAAGTATATTGAATGGATGGCCTTAAAAGTGGTTTCCCATTCCGATGGCATTATATATGGATGCCTAAATCAGATGGAGCCTTCAGAAGATGCATCCACCACTTCTGTATTGTCATCTTAGCCGGCCTCTTCCCAGAAGAGAAAGAATCAACGGTGCAAAAAAAAGAAATGTGCCCCGCCAATGCCATCATCTTCCCACACTCTCGGTGATTTTATGACCCTGGAGATGGGGATCCCCCCAAAATCCACCCAATGATGGATGACTCTTCAAGTGATATTCAAGGGTACGCTTTGGTTAACACTGTCGAGTTGGTAAACACCTTTATGACTCCCGATGAGGGTAAGTGCCAGGAAAACCTCCCCCAATGTCCCTAGCCGAAGCAAACGTCGGCAGACCCGCGACCATATGGGTTATCGGGTCATGTCAGTTGGCACCTCCAGCCAAGACGTGCATGCCACGGAGACCAGAAAACGAGTCCAACGCAGAGCTCAGCACTCACAGCCTCTTAATGTAGTATCTTCAAGCCCGCCTCCACCACTATTTGTGCTACTGGATCTGGCAGAGCCACTTCGGCCATGTCGCGACCAGCCTCGCCTGGCTACAGGCAGATCTTAGTTGTCCGGTCCTTATCCGGCAGCTACTCTCTGAGCATTGACTAGTAAGCAGTGAGATATACCCTGTACCAGTTAGCTGTCGGTCCGGCCGGTAGGGCCCGCCATGATTTCTACCACAGAGTGGCCTCATACAAGCAGAAGTTAATTCCTTGCGTGAATGTATACTATTCTCAAGCACCTATCCCACATCCCAGTGAGGCTTTCCATCCTTGAAGCCCTTCGCCTATCACCAGATATGCGTGAAGCACTCAACGTGGCTTATATAATCCCCCTCCAGTTAGAGAGAGATGTAGGAACTGCATAGGCTTTCCATACTGAAATAGTTGAGAATGCCGAATGTCAGGCCCCTATATCATTCTCAGGAGAGGATGAAGGCTCCCCAATACAAGGTAACATCCGCATGTTGTATATCACCATCCAATTCAAGGGCGCGGAGCTTCACCACTGTCTTGTTGACAGCGACTCTGGGATTAACCTTATCCCTGCACAGAAAATATGGATGCTGGGGTTATCTGAAGATGACCTCACTCTCTCTAATTAATGAATCCATTGATACGATAGGATAGTTCAGATCCTGATTGGTAAGATCCGTTTGATGACCCAGTTCTCTAGCCTTGTTTCCAGCACCGAGTTTATGGTTGTCTCCCAGTACCCTGCGTACAATGCACTGATGGGTAGAACATGGCTCCACCTGCACGCGACAATCCCATAATCTTATCACCAATGCCCTTAGTAATCCGTTAATGGTTGATTAGGCGTACTCCAAGGTGATGCATATCCCTTCACCTCTTGTGAATCCCACTATTTGGATGATTAATATTACAAGAGAAAGGATATGCAAGTCTAGGAATGTGATGTTGAGCCTGTTACCGCTACGACAGACCCTTGTGTAGGCTTAATGATGCTTACGTCTTCCTGATCCATCGGTTGGAGTCCACGACCCCTGATATGGGGAAATGTTTTGTCATTTTCGGGACAATAGGAAACGACGCTAACAAAACTATGTAGCATCGAATGATCACTTCGTATGCTTATACGAATCAGGATTTAGTGATCTCGGAGCATCCCACTCCCATCAGGTATCGGGGCATCCGGCTCACGGCAACGACCGTACATCATACTTGTCTATTTCGCTAGGTAGGAATAAGCTATCTCTGACCGATGCACCACTACTACTTTGATATTATCAAGCGTGGACCCTTGGGTAGGGGACTAGAAGTGATCAGGTCGATAGCCTTCATATCCATAGTCTCGGCAGCACCGGTGTTCCCTGATGGAATAAACACTACCATTCAAACTGGTACCAGCCTCCCACTAGGAACTGAATACTTGGAAGAAACATCCCCCATGGAATATCCCTCCATAATTACAGAAGATGATGTAGAGGACACCCCTTTCCTTTGAGGAAGGAATCTTCGCCATGGTCGATGAGTTGGTACAGGTGAACCTCGGAAGCAAGGCAAACCCAAGACCCGCATTGATATGTGCCGCTATGTGCCCCGGGGAGGAGTAGTGGTACGTAGGATTCCTTTAATAGCACTGTGATGTATTCTCCTGGAGTTAAGATGAGTTTTCAGAACTAGATCTTTAGGTATCCTTCTACTATCTTGGTCTTCTGGATAATTGTCGTGGGTTTAAAAAACCTCCCATAAAGATGCATCTGTCTCACGGTACCACGGTCGACGCTGAAGTTGACAAGCTCGTCAGGTTCAACTTCTTTAAAGAGAACCAGTACCTCAAATGGTTGGCCATCATTGTACCAATCAGGAAAAAGAACATACAGATCAGAGCCTGTATCGACTTCGGAGATCTCAATCACCATTTTCCAAAGGATAATTTCCCCTTCAAGTGACAGAATTGTTGATCGATGCTATAGCTGGGTTCCAAGCGCTCGCTTTCATGGATGGATACTCTAGATAAAATCAAATATAGATGGCCCCTAAGGATGAAGATTCCACAGCTTTCAGGGTGCCCCAAGGTAATTTCTGTTACCATGTTATGCCCTTCGCCCTGAAGAATGGAGGTTCCACCTATCAGTGGTCCATGAATCGCATATTCAAGTGAATCCTTGGAACATTGGTGGAATGCTATGTGGAAGATTTGGTGGTCAAATATCACCAGTGCCAATACCATCTCAAGGATATTGAAAAAGTGTCAGGCTCCCTCCGCTCCTGCCACTTGAAGATGAACCCGTTTAAATGTGCCTTTAGGTTCACTTCCGGGAAGTTTCTTGGAATTGTTGTCAGTTACCGGAGCATTGAGATCAACCCGGAGAAGATCAAGGCCATCATCCTGATGCCTCCCCTAAGTAATATTCGGGAGCTTTGAGGTCTCTATGTCCACTTGTCTTACATACGCAGATTCATAGCGAATTTTGTTGGCTAGTGTAATCCCTTATCTCGGCTTATGAATAAAGGCACTGCTAATGAGTGGGACAAAGAGTGCCATATTTCTTTTGGGTAAATATAGTAGTATTTTATCCATCCTCCGATCTTGATGGATCCGATCTCTGGGAATCCACTATTCCTATACGTGATCACCCTGGAATGGTCCCTCGGTGCCCTTCTCGCCTAGAAGAACAATGAGGTGACAGATAACAGCCTCTACTACCTCAGCCGCATGCTCCTCGATACGGAGACCAGATACTCCCCCATCGAGAAGAGCTACCTTGCACTCATGTTTTCCATACAGAAATTTCATCATTACCTGCTGCAATATAAGGTATAGATGGTGTCTCGAGTAGACTCATTGAAGTACATCCTTGGTCGTCCCATGTTGACAAGATGACTAGCGTTGTGGGTAGTAATCCTCCAGCAGTTCGATATCAGGCTTATCCCTCAGAAGGCTATCAAGGGACATGCATTGGAAGACTTTATTGTTGCCAATCCAACCTCTTCGGTCCAGTCCTTGGACCTTTATTTTCCTGATAAGTTAATCCTATCAGTAGATCATGTCGTCCCGTGTTGGAAGATTCACTTTGATGGTGCCTCCCGGAGCCCCACCGGTAGGAGACTCAATTATCTGTGGATCAACATAGTGGTCCTGGGTATTGTTTTTATCACCCTCGCTTGGTCCATTCTGTCGTACTCATTATTATGGTCAGAAGGATGCAACAACAATGAGGTGGAGTATCCGGCCCTCATTACTGGCCTCGATCTGGCCCTCAATATCGACCTTCCAAATTTTCATGTGAAAGGGGATTCTGAACTAGTCATCAAGCACGTTAATGGTGTCTACTTCATCAGAAAGCCAGTGCTCTCACCATTGTTGGAGAACACCCTCTAGATAATGGCCTAGTTCGCATCTCGGCCAAAGGTTACCCATGTCCCTCGGTCGCAGAACGGCCGAGCATATTCTTTGTCCAGCTTAGCTGCATCACTTACAGAGCCTGAACAGGATGATCTGATCATCAATGTGGAACATCAGAGAGTCATAGCTCATGTTACCCTGGGTGGAAATGACGGCCCCAAGTTAATCCATCTTACCGTCGGTGCCTCCGCATCAGGACCCCTAGGTCGTCCGGATGTAGTGATCGAAATGATTTCCGATTATAGGATACCCTAGTTCGAATACCTCCAACATAGTAATCTCCCGGATGATCGGGCTGAGCACGAGCGAATCCAACACCACGCATTATAGATTACCCTCTAGAGTGGTCCCAGTCTTGAGCAGATCCTCTATAATCACGGGTTTGATGGTGTTCTCCTCTGTTGCATTCAGGGGGTTGAGATTCCACAGGTCATGCAAGAGGTTCACGCCTCTTCCTGTGGTGCCCATCTGGCTGAGCCAAAATTGTCTCACAACATCCAGAGATCAAGTTATTTTTGGGCCTACATGATTTACAACTTCATTGAATTTTTCAAGAGGTTACATGTGTGCCATGTTCATGCTAACTTTATGAATCGGCCAACAAAGCCTCTCTACACTACCAAGTACTCTTGGCCCTTTGAAGCTTGGGGATTAGATGTTGTAGGACCATATTTTCCGATGACGGCTCGCCAATGCTGGTTCATTCAAACCGCTATGGATTTCATTTCCAACTGGGTAGAGGAAATTTCTCTCAAGGAATTCCAGGCCCGGTCTATCGTCGAATTCGTCAGTTCCATTATCATCGATTAGTTTGGAGTTCCTCACAGTATCCTCACCGATAATGACACTATCTTCTGGGAAGTCGAGTTGAAAAAGTTGTATGCCAAGTACAATATCTACTCTAACCATACCTCCCACTATCACGCACAAGAAAATGGACAAATTGAGGCATTCAACAAAACCCTATCTAAAATTCTGTAGAAAATGGTTGGTCAAAACAAGAAGAGTTGGTGGGATAAGCTCCCCTACATCCTCAGGGCTTATCGGACGACAACTCCTAATTCCACCCAGGATACCCCATATTCCCTGATATACGGAACTAAGGTCATCCTGCCCATCGAGATTCAGTTTCCATCATTGCACAGAAAAGTCTATGACCATCAAACACTAGATAGAGTGGCTAAAATCCATCTAGCTGAATTTGAAGAACTTGACGAGAATATGCTTCATGAACTGTACAATCAAGAAAGGCATTAGAGTAGGATGGCTCAAGCCTTCAATAAGAAGGTTCCCCTCTACTCTGTTCAACAAGGTGACTTGGTGTTTGATCTAAGAACACCATTGATACTTGGTAGAAATCCGCCCATGTTGGAGCCCAAATGGGAAGGACCTTTCATTGTTCAAATGTTTTACCCCAATTGAGCATACTCCTTGGTGACCTTGGATGGTGAGCGTGTAACTCCTCCCACCAATGCCATGTTCCTCAAGAAATACTTTTCATGAGCCCTACGGTCCTGCAGGACCTTAAACTGCATGGTCCTGCACGCCCATAAACTGAATTTGGTCACAAATGACCCTAAATTGCACACTAGTCCAACATGAATATAAATTTTGATGTACCGCATGACGTTAATCTGCACACAATCATTCATGATGTTAAACTGTACCTTCAAAAAATATGTGTGTCTTGATTCCCATCCTCATGGGATATATAGTACCACCCAAACATTTAGATTTCAAGCCCATCCCCATCTCATAGAGATCTCTCGGTCACCTAGGCCCCTTGGACTCTTCCTTTCCATGAGAAATATGGGTAGCTGTGGTATAGCGTTATTCCCTCTCCACGTTGAGTTTTTGGCACCATGCCCACCTTCTCCTAGGAATTCTCCATCGCTTGGCTGCTCTAAAGATGAGCCTGTCGACCCTTTTTAGTGGTTCGCTGATGTGTTCAAGAGTACTCTAGTTTAGGACTTGGAGTGTCAAATTCAACTTGGCCAAGTTCCTTCCACATTACAAGCTTCATGTTCCCCTTCATTTGGGCCCCCGTTATATTTCACACCCAAAGGGACCCCCCAAACGACATGGATTCTAGGACTAAGGTCTCTCCTACCATTATGGGACAATGCCCCCAAGAGTTTCAGATAGAAAATTGATACAAATCCCACCTTGTGAAAATGGTTAGCAGTCGATGCTCATTTGTTTGTCCCCATTTCAGGCAAACGTGGTAGGATGCTGTGTTGCGAACATGGTAAACAGTAATCCTTTTTTGCCATGCCAGCCCCTTCAGGCCTTGAATGTTTGTTGCATGATTCACATTATTATTCCACCCCATCATGTCTAGGTAGAATCTGGACACTCTTGGAACTATCCCTCAGTGCACCTCCACACGTTAGGGGTTCAAAGATGCAATATGGCATCTTTTGAGGCTCCCACGGTCTGAGCTCTAAGACCATAAACTGAGACCTTCTCTAAGAACTATGTGTGGATTTGTCCACATCATCATGGGATACGTGGGATCACCCAGACATCGTGTTTCGAAGTCCATCTCAACTGGAAGATTGGTTCCCCTACCCCTTATCCTCCGATCATCGTTGGCCCCTTGGCCCAAGGCTCCTCTCCTTGAATTGCACACGGTGATGATGTGGACCCCGTCCTCATTTGCGTTGGGTATGATTTATCACATCATGTGTATTCCTCCATGTCCAAGACATATTACTTTAAACTGTGTTTTCTGGTCCTATCACATGAATCTAAACTGTGATAATATCATCACGACTACATGATGAAAAACGACAATGCATTGTGATTTCCTCATCATAGGTGATATCACATTGGGTATCAGTCATCCACCATACCATTTGTCATTTCCAGCATATGGGATGATTCCCATGGATATAGTGGGATCCCTAGGTCCTTGGTTTTTCTCTTAAAAAAACATATACACTAAAGGGCAAACAAGATTTATCAAATGATGCTTCTTCTTTTTTGTGAGGGCCAGACCCGCATGCCTCTTTCATCCATTGTAATGGTACCTTACTCTGCTTTATCTCAGAACTATGTATGACTTGATTCACATTCACATGAGTTACGTAAGAACGTATAGGAACTGCCCCATGGGCCCAACCTAACTTTTATGTTCTATCTCGTGACCAAGACACTTCTGCAAGGAACATAGGGTAATCTGGTCTTACGTCCTCATCCACATCGGGTTTCATAGTCACCTTACCATGTCTCTCATGCATTCCTTACTGGCCCCTAGTCTGAGTTCTAAGACCTTAATCAAAGACCATTTCCTGAGCTACGTGTGGCTTGATTCCCATATTTACGGGATACATAGTAATGCCCAAACATTTATTCTTGGGTCCAGCCTCGGGAATCACTAATCCCATTCCTTCTTGAGGTCATCCCGTTGGCCTGACCCATGCGGGAGTTGTGTAACGGCAGAATTTTCCCTAAACATGTTCGAGATGCCCTATAATGACATTGGGAAGTGACGGTTCCCTCACCAGAGAGGTCTTATCTCAAAGTATGAATGATCCATGATCATATTAATGCATCCACCTAATGTGCTTCCACCACGATGGTGTAATTTCAATAGTGTTAGATTCTGTTCGAACAAACCACCACTTCACCTTCCACACATTGTGTGACCCATTTTTTTGGACCCTCATCCTACTTCACATCTGAAGGGACCCCCTAACAGCCTGGTCCCATGCCACATCGTCTCGTCTACCGTCCTAGGCCAATGCCCTGTAATACTTTGGAAAAAACTTTGAGTCAGGTCCTGTGTTTCGAACATGGTCAGCGGTCGACCCTCATTTTTTCCCTATTTCATGCTAATGCAATATGGATGTTGTGTTTTGAACACAGTCAAAAGTTTTCCGTTATTGTGATTCCCATCCCATAGTGTTCTGAATTTGGGTAATCTGATTCACATTTTTCATTCCCCTATGTTCGGACTGATTCCAATGCCCCTGAAATTTCCCCACTCGTGCTCTAGATCACGTTGAGAAGATGATAAATCGATCGGTCTGAGGTCCTCTTCCTTTGACCGGGCATACCTTTTCTCCACAGAAATCTGGATTCGAATCTCTAATGCATGAATCTTGGTTGACGCTCCCACGATCAAACGAAGTGATGGTATGTGAATCATTTTTTTCATAAATCGGGTACAACCCACGTGAGCTTAGGAATGGATTACTATTTATCTAGTACTATAGTTGAGCATGTTAAACCAAGGGAACAAGTAAATAAATTTGTACATACATACAGTTCAAAATAAGAAGCAGTAAGGTGAAATAAGTACATGGGTTCGGCCAAAACAGGTCCCTTAAGGATTGGCTTGATGGATATATCGTTCCATCACTGCTACCTTTTGGCTGGTGGCCTCCAGGACTACTTCCTGCCCCCTGAGGACTCTCTCTTCATCATCGGCCACGAAGAGCAGTCCGTTGAACCTAGCCCAGGTCCGTGCATGTTCAGTTTGACGTTCAGTCATCTGATGACTCACTTCCACTACATGCTCTTGGGCGTCTACAAACTGGGCCCTCAACTGCTCCATGAGCTCAGAACATCTTGTGATGAATATATTCTTTTCTTTTGCCTGTTCTTCATGGTGTCAGACCTCCTACTCTACCTTCCAAAATGATCGGTTACTCCCTGACTCTTCCCAACACTGGGCAATGTCAGAGCGCCGGCTACTCTCGTGCATCTTCTTGGCCATGTCATCACAGAACTTCGAGTGAAGGCATTGAGAATTTCACCCTCCAGCACATAGGAAATGCAGCCAGGTGTAGAGTGATCCCATCTTCTTCAGCCATTCCGTATGAGGCTGAATGAGAAAATGCCGGATGTACTTCCACCCTATGTGTCACGTCATCCGGCTCTCCAAGGATTCTTCCGAGTAAGAATCATAAATTTCCCCCTGATCAGTGTGATTATAGACAGGAAAGACATCCATCAGGCTATTAACATGCTCTTCCTCAGATATTCCCCCCAGGGGGATATTCTCTTCAGTGTCTGAGAGACCATCCTCCCTCGCCTCAACACTAGGGTAACCTTTGTCAACTACCGTCCCTGCCCCGATGACAGCACCACTGATATCCACCAGCCTCGTATCACCAATTGTTGAGGCCAACTCGGATTTTGGGGCTTTTCCTAGATAGGGAAGTATGTTTTCCATTGATTCACTCGCAGATGGTCCGGGCTCCGCACCCCAACGAGCCTCTAATGTCGTGACCACTGTACAGACAAGAAGCACCCTCATCAATTGAGTCTTATGATGGTATGTACTGGTGTCAAATAAAGCATCTTACAGGAACCCATGGCGCCAGCATCCAGTGTCATGGCCGCTATAGGAGCTGTCATGGTCGGGGATCCTTTAGGGCTCGTCAGTTCGATAATGGGCATTGGTTCCCCACCTTGTTCTGTTAGTGCTTCCCACCCTCCTTTGACAGGAGACTCTTGATCAGCACCAATATTCTCCTAAGTATGATAAAGATGGAGGATTAAGTATTTCAATGTAGAGAGGATATTGGAAAAGGATAGATAAGGGTTGAAGCATACATCGAGTAGTTCAGTAACATCCATATTTGAGCCAATGATCTCGCCCCTATCTCAGAGACTCCCTTGGTGGGACGCCCCCTGATACCCTTCACCTTCATGCTCCTCTTCTCCTTCACCTTCTCCATGTGCCTCTTCCTCTTCTGTCTCGCCACCCTCCGACTCATCAATGATGTCATCATCCCACAACTGCATAGAATCAGGCTCTTTGCCGAGCATCACTTTCACCAAGAAAGGTGGCTCCTCGTGCCACCCCTGTTGGCATGTGTACATGTCCATGGTCATAAGATATGCATGTCGATGATGTATGTTCACTCTATCGACAATCCGGACAATCCCGACTTCTGGAAGCTAGATCCCATCTCGCACCATCTTTTTCCAGAGGGCTTCAGTACTTATCAACTACCATAGGGTTAGCCAGGCCGGCCATAGTGTAGGGAAGATTGTGTCATGTGAAGGTTGAAGTAGATATATTTTTTGCTTCCCAGTAAGTACTTTTTCCGCTCTGTGGGACACTCCTCTAGGCGATGAGGGTATGGCCATGCCATGCGACATCCCCACTTCTGAGGTCCCGTCCTGCGCGATCCCCTTTATCCAAATTGCATCTGATCTTCCCCCTCTAGAGACACTCTACTTGCTCTCTTACAACTCAGGTTCCACACTGGCATCCTTGAGTTGATGAATTCACATCCATAAAATCCCCTTATGGTATTCTATTTACCAATTTTCTGCATACTCGGTTAGGAGGCCAGCATCAACTCCAGTTGGAGGAAAGGTGATGATGTCACCAGAGCCATATGTAGTGAACATTATCCATGTTTGGAGAATAACACAAGGATTAATTTCCTACTAGATGTATGTGTGTAATTTTTTAGGCATCCACTGGATGCACCAAAACTGCATGGTGGTCCTAGATGGCACGTAAGGCTCAGAAAATATCTTCCCATCAATCTGAGACACATAAACCCCACCTCTGATGCACTGGAAGTACCCTATCTCCTCCAATGAGCCTTTCCCATTGTCTATCATATGGATAGTTGGGATGGGGAATGGGATGAAAGCGATGTTTTCATGATTACCAATTCTGATCCTTACTCCCTCCTTATTGAGCGTCAGCAGCATGACCCTAGCAATATTCAGCAGGGAATGTCATAAGCCATTACTTGGATGATGGATGGCATTCAGGAAGGTATATCTGCCACAATGCGCAGCAACCCAGCCATATAAGATCTGGAAGGGGCTAGAAATTCTCCTACGGGACCCCACTCCTCGAGATGCCGCCCAAAATGGGGTACAGATAAACCAGCATGGGGATCCCAAGGTATAGTCTTTTGTTGGTCGCCATGCTACCAGCCATCACCAGGGTCACTGGATGGATGCCCATCCTTGTGTCCCTCACCGAAAAGAGACACCCGGTCAAGAATGTGGTGAGGAATCTAGCATATCGATCATTTGGGTCCCTGATCTTATTTATGCTGTAGCCCCACGACTGGTTGTTCCCTGCCTCCAGGATCCACCAGTATGATCCGCTCTTGCTCCTCTGTGCTGCGGTTGGACATCGTCTCCCCCGCCCTAGCATCATGACTGTCAGATCCGTATCCATGAACATGAAAACCAGTCCTTGTAGGTGATTTCCTTCAAGAAATCCTTGACCCCCAACCTCTCCTTGTCCAGCTACAACAGGTGCCACGTCAGTATGGGGGTTCGTGATCAGTCACCTCAGGTGTTACTCATCAGGAGGAATTCATCATACTAATGTCCCTCCAGAGGGATCCCATCAATATAATGAATGTGAATGAGACCGATTCCAACTTCTCCATGATGAAGGTGGAAGGTATTGGTATCGGGGGACCACTGAGTGAACAACCCTGGCCCGAGCTCAGGCTAGCGATGGAAGTGAAATAGCGACGTCCACACCGCCTGGAACAAGCCAATGTGTCGTAGTTCAGCCCCAAATTGGTCTTATATATAGTAGAACATGTATGCCCAGGCCCATTCGCTGGTGAAGTTTCCTCTGAACTGCAGGTCCTAGTCTTGCAGCTAGCCTTTAGCCTCGATAGTGAGGCTCTGATGGAAGGTGCTTGCGTATAAGTCTGGGGAGCTCTCCGCAATGGGGTCACTCCTTGAAATGGTCCAAGTCTTGGAATTCAGGACATAAATATCCATATTCCTCGTTTCCCTAGAAGGATGATATTTTTTGGTGATGTTGTATTAATGGAGATCTTCCTCAAGGGTCACCCATGATCGCAGTGTATCCACCTCGAAAACCCAGAAAATGGACCTCCTCGAGAATAGTGAAGTCCCATAGTGGCAGATTATTGGACAGGGTGTACTCTTTTTTGACATGGGTTAGCATATTGAAAAGTGTATGTTTATTGGAGATGATCCTTTTGGCGCCATAAACCTTCTGGTTGGTGACCATATCATCCATTCGAGTAGTGACTTCTCCCTCGTCAGCTGGGTTTTCGGCCAACTACTTCCGACTTGTGTTTGAGTGGCTAGTGCGGAATATGGGTGGATTGCATGAAAAATCAGTGGGCGTTTTGAAAGATATGACTGTGGAGAAAACAAAACCGGGTTTGCATGTAAAACGGCGCCTAATCTCTGTGGAATTATGTGCAGCCGGAGTGGTTTTCCACGTAGGGTGTGATAAATTTTTTCACACAAGAGCTCAAAGCTTGTCGCACGAGGAAATTTGTACGGACCATGTGACTCAAAGTGACTTTAATAGGAAAATCCCTCTTTAAGAACCCGCACAAAAAGGGGATTACACGCCCCATTGGGTTTTTCAGGCTGCTCCATGTGTTTTTCCCACATGGACCCCAAGGATTTCTGCATTTCGGTGTTTCCCTCAAAATCAGATCGTTGCGACCCCTCACTAATTCAATTCCAAGGGGGGTATTTGTTGAATCTGAAAAACGCTCAAGTGCTGAAGAAGGTCTCCAAATGATGAAGCAACGTCATATTCGGACCCGGGGACCCCGTCCCGGGGGCCAGGAGGGGCCGTGTGAAAAAAAATTCACAGGCGCATGAAAAAATTATTCCATACACATAATGTTTCGGGATTCAAGAAAGTTCTTCGACATGGGCATGAAATATTTCGCGCCCCGCCCCGCGTAGTCGACATTTCACGCCGCCACCTACGTCACGTAATTTTTTCACGCGGACCTAGTTTCTACACCCCCAGACACCTATAAATAGAAGGAAACCCCCATCCACTTCAAGGTTAAAGAATCTAAACTGAATCTCGTGTGCGAAATTCTTCTTTCGTGTACGCATGGATGGCCTTCAGGTATGGTTCTTTTCACACCAAGTCACCCAGGTGTCCGCCTTCGTGCTAGATTCCCTTGGTTTAATGATAAATTCCAATCCCTTCGGGGTCTTCCCCTTGCATGAAGCCCGGTCAATTGCATGTAATTACCTTCCCTTGCGTACACCCTAGCCAATCACGCGCAATCCTCTTCAATTACATGCACCCCAGTCATTCTGTGTCGCCTCTCATGATTGTCCACACTCGAGTCATTGCATACAGCCTCTCCCGATTGTGTGTAATTCATACTCCATTGAGGCAATCCTTTCTAGTTACACACAAAACATCGTCTCCATTTACATGCATTCATCATTTATTTCACGCCAACACGGTGTTTTTCGTGCAGGGCTACTAATTTCGTGCTCAATCCTCAAAGGTAGTGTACAATTCCTTGGGACCCCTCACCTCGGTGCTCCACGAGCGTACCTTTGCGTCACTACCTAATTCCATTCTTATGGATTCCATTCACGAGTGTCTCTCGTGCCCCGGGTGTCCACGTCATGCACTGTTTTCTCGTGCGATCTTCTAGGCTCATTCAAAGTAACTTCAATGTCCCTTGGAAAATTCTTCTCTTTCTGTTGCTTCACATCATGCTTCTTCTCATAGGAATGCTAATGGATATTGCTTCTTCATATAGCCATGCACAAGTGGACCCCTAAATGTTTCACTCCATGACACCCCCTCACTACAGCATTTTCGATGCCTTCCCTCCCATAAGGAGCAGAGGGTACCAGTTATGTATGTCCTAGGGGTGTAGATCGAACCCACGTCGTCGGAGCTGCAGGATGTTAAACTGCAAAGCACTGTCGTCCTCAGCACATGATGTTAAAATGTGACCTGGCCTCATGCCTCGCACGAAAGGTACCCCCGCCTTGGACATTATCCATTCCCACTCGTCTCCACAGGGATGGGATCACCACTCACAAGGGATGATATCCTCATTATTTGAGTGGCGTTTGTCCACATGAAAGGGCATCCACCATGGCGTAAGCCCTTAGCATTCCTTGCATGAGGCAGCAACCCTGTTCATCCTTTCATCATCGGTCCCCAGTGTAAAGACCCGTAAAATTCAAGGGAAATTTTTTCTTAATTTTCTTTGGAATTTTACAAGAGCGCGGTTTCAGACGGCACCTGATTCCGAGGCCCGGAGTGCCCGGAATTAATTTCCGAAGTTTGGGCTCGGGTACGTTCAGTGAACGAACGAGCGGGAATTCCTAACTTTTGATCCGGTGCTCGGAATTGAAATCCGAGGGCACCGATGAACTCGCAGCGCCGATATTCTCTTTTTGAGACCTTTTCGGGAGTTGCGTTTGTTGCGGGTTGAAAGTTACGTTTTGGGGTTTTTCAGTTAAGTTAAATAAAATTTGTGCAAAACAAATTTTATTTTAACTTATTTTAAAAACCTACCAAAGGAGGTTAGAAGTGGGACCCACACCCACTTAACCTCCCTTGGGAGGATTAAGTGTGGTGGGGCCCACACGAACCCCTTTTTCTTTTCAAATTCCTTAACCTCTCAAAACCCTTCCTCTTATTTATGTAACTCTCCCCTTCTTTAACTCTTGCCAATTTATCTTTTCATTTAATTTTGTCAACTCTAGACTTAATTAATGAATTGAATTCAACTTTTGAATTTTGAAAGGTTGGCAAAGTGAGAATAAAATAAGATGTAGTCTTATTTTATTTTTGGTTGATCGTTTGTTCCCTTGAGAGCTTTTGAGAGCATTCCTCTTCATCTTCAACTCTGACGAAGAACGAAGAACGAAGAACGCTCAAACTCTGACGAAGAACGAAGAACGACGCCTCTCTTCTTCGTCCTCGGTGTCAACGAGAGGGAACGCCGCTTCCTCCTCGGACCATCTTCGTCGGCGTACAAGTTTCGCCAACGACGTGACTCTTCGAACGCATCCCTTCGTCATCGGATTTGACGAACGGCTTCCGCGACACCCGACCTCCGCGACGCCGTCTTCCGCGGAGCGTAGCCGAACCTTTGAATCTTAAAACCGAGGTAGGGGTTGTCGAATTTCTTTTGGATTCCTCTTTTTATTCTTGATCGTGCTTTTAGCAAGATTAACGTGTGACATGATTTTCTTTAAGTTGCGTTATTATTATTTAACGCGAGGGGGGCCGGACCGCACGAACACGGCCGAACCCCCCTCCAATGTTCTTGTTTAATTCTTGCGATGGAAGCAAAGTGGCGTGGTGCCGTCGCACCACGCGGTTTACCGTGCGTTTAATTTACGCGGCGCCGTCGCGCCACGACGAGGAAAAATCTTCAAGAACGTGACGCCGTCGCGCCGCGTTGAAAAGAATCGAAGCACGGCGAAGGGGCGCGGTGCCGACGCACCGCGCCGGATGACGAACGCCGCGGCCGGTTCCGGGCCGCGGCGGGACGAGAAGACTGCGGCCGGTTCCGGGCCGCGGCGGGACGAGGAGACCGCGGCCGGTTCCGGGCCGCGGCGGGACGAGGAGACCGCGGCCGGTTCCGGGCCGCGGCGGAAGGAAAGACCGGCGGCCGGGCCGCCGGCGTCGGAAGACGAGGGCGGGACCGGAATTTCCGGTCCCGTTGGTAAAAACCGGCCGGCCAGCGGGCCGGCCGGATGTCATAAAACCGGGGGAATAAATCCCCCGGCTGGTTCATCAAACCCCCCTCTTAATGAGGGGGGCGGTTCATTTAAGGAGGGGGGCAACAGCCCCCCCGGTTCGTCCAGCCGGCCCCCACTTGCGGGGGCCGTTTTTTTTGCAAAGGCACGGCTCAAAGCCGTGCCGCCTTCACAAACAGGGGGGGGCTTGATTGCCCCCCGCGTGACCCACGTGCGGCGCCAAGCGCCGCCACCGCGGCCCGCCGCCGCCGCCGCCGCCACCGCGGCCCGCCGCCGCCGCGGCGCCGCCGCCGCGGCGCCGGCCGCCGCGCCGCCCCCGGGGGGGGTCGGGCCGGGTCGGCCCGGACCCGGACCCCCCCGTTTCGGACCAGTTTCGGTTTTTGGCTCATAACTTGAGCCTCGGACCTCCGAATGACGAACCGTCTGCGGCAACGCGATCCTTAGATCGAGACGGTCGTTTCGGTATATCGCACTCAAGGTTTCGGTTTACTTTGAGTTCGGCCGGGTTGGTTCGTTCACGAAACCAACCGGGCCTTCGGAGCGGAAACGCTCATATCTTGAGCTACGGACGTCCGATTGACGTGCCGTCAGTCGCGTAGTGTTCCTCTTAGTGAGACGGATCTTTTGGCATACTCCGCCCGAGGTTCGGACACAGGTGGAGTACGGTCGGGTTGGTTTTGCCTTAAAAACCAACCGGGCCCCGGAGACGAAAATGCGTATAACTCTCAGACCGGGCGTCCGATCGACGCGCCGTCTGTTGCGTTGAGTTCCTGTTGACGATACGGAACTTTTGGATACATCAACTTCGGTCTTCGTGACAGTTGATGTATCAGCCTCTCGGCTCGTGGAGCGGATCCTCCGTACGAGCTTGCTGTGTGCGGGAACCCTAGTGCTGGCTGCGACTGTTCTACTGCAACGACTGCTACTGTGACTGCGACGACGACAGTACAGAGATCCTGTGTGGATTTGACGACGACAGTACAGAGATCCTGTGTGGATTGGACGACGATAGTACAGAGATCCTGTGTGGATTTGACGACGACAGTACAGAGATCCTGTGTGGATTGGACGACGATAGTACAGAGATCCTGTGTGGATTTGACGATGACAGTACAAAGATCCTGTGTGGATTGGACGACGACAGTACAGAGATCCTGTGTGGATTCGACGACGACGACTACAGCACTCAGCGATCCTACGTGGATCAGTGCTACAGGTTCTGTGTGAGCCCGATCCTGTGTGGGTCCTTGCGCTCAGCGGTTCTGTGTGAGCCAGCGCCTACAGGTTCTGTGTGAGCCCGATCCTGTGTGGGTCTTCTGCGGGGGTTAGTTACCTATCGATCCTTCGTGGGTCCGATGACTTAGATGGATCAGTGATCATCTTTATCGTCCTTGAAGAAGTATACCTGTGTGAGCTGAATCCTGTTGTTTTCCTGTGTGGATTGTGTTGTGCAATCCTGTGTGGATTATATTTTGCTTTCCTATGTGGAATACGTATACTTTCCTGCGTGGACTGAGTTGTACTTGGGCTCGGAGGTTGGAGTGTATTTTAATTGATGACTTAGGTATATGTATGGGCATATACCTAAGCTGTGTCAGTTGTTACTTCGTGTTTGTACTTTTCTTCGTGGTTTATCCTTTGTGGATTTGAGAGACCTTCAGGGGTCTCGGGGTCCCTACTGAGTAGCTTATACTCACCCCTGCACGGGCTTCGCCCGCACTACGTTGTGTTGGTTGCAGACGACGGACAGCGTTGACCTTAGCTGAGGCTTGCACAGCGGGACGGTACCCGGAGGTGGACCACTGGGCGGGACGTGCACGGAGCAGACGGCGGGACCCGTGGAGCAGAGGAGCTATCTGTACCCACCCTTCAGGTGGGATTTCCAGTGGACAGCTCGGAGTAGCGGCCTTTACTTTACAGTTGCTGTTTTTCCCTTTTCGAGTTGTACTTTACTTTCAGTTTGGGTTTGTATACTGGCCCATTTACCTTTCCGCACTTTCAGTCGTACTCTGCTTGCTTAGTGTTTACCTTCCGCTTGTTTACTCTGTGGTGTGTGTTTACTTTTCAAAGGCAATGCCTTCCCTTTTTACCGGGATTTACGCCTTGGTGCTAGTCGCCAGCCCCTGGCCTATGGAAGGCGGGCTTGGGGTAGTCACGGCTCGGACCCCGAGGGCGGGTCGTGACACCCAGGGCCGACAAAGTGCATTGTGGGAAACAGGGCTCCTCTTATTGTTGTCCCAAGTCCCTCTCCTGCTCCTCTTTGTTGCCTCGGGGCTCCATCCTTGAGTAAGCCCCGACTTCTCGGGCTGCTAACCCCACGTAAGCCCCTCTTCACTTCCCACAAAAGCACCATTAACGAAGTGATATTCAGGTCTCTGATATCTCTTGTTTCTCACACAAAGAATGACCAACGTGATCTTAGAGCAAGCACATACCATAAACAACACCTTGGTCCGCCTCATAGTGTAAGCCTCAATCCATCTCGAACTACGGGGACTTTGATCGATGCCATGGCACGGTACGTAGAAAGCCTCCATGAGGTTCTTTCCCCAACACCTTTGGTCGTATCAGAGTGTAAGCACCAACCCATCCCAAACTATGGGGAAATTGATACATGTCAAGGAATGGTATGTAAGAAGCATCCAAAAGGTTGAAGCCCCAACACCTTGGGCTGCCTCAGAGTGTAAGCCCCAATCCATCCCGAACTACATGGACATTGATCCATGTCAAGGAATGGTACGTTGGAAGCCTCCACGAGGTTCAAATCCCAACACCGTGGGCCACCTCACAGTGTAATCCCCAATCCATCCCAAACTATGGTAACTTTTATCCATGTCAAGGCATGGTACGTTGGAAGCCTCTACGAGGTTCAAGACCCAACACCATGTGCCGCCTCCGAGTGTATGGCCCAATCCTTCCGGAACTACGGAGACATTGAACCATGTCAAGGAATAGTACATAGGAAGCCTCTAAAAGGTTCAATCCCCAACACCTTGGGCCGCCACAGAGTGTAAGCCTTAATCATTCCAGAACTATGGGGTCATTCATCCATGTAAAGGAATGGTACGTAGGATGCCTTTACGAGGTTCATGCCCCAACACCTTGGGCTGCCTTAGAGTGTAATCCCCAATCCATCCCCGTACTACGGGGTCTTTGACCCTTGTCAAGGCTCGGTAGGTAGGAAGCCTCCACAAGGTTCAAGCCCACCAACCAGTCATTCTGACCCCCTTCACATCAGTTCACCCCCGTCCCGCATGATGTTAAACTTTTTTCTCAATCTGAACTATGTGGTCTTTGATTCCCCGCCATAGGGATACGTAAGAATCCTCCATGCGGCTCAATCCCAACACCCATGTCTTATCCTAATCTCTCCCTTAAGCCTATGTGTCTCATCAAGCTCATTCCCCATCATGGAGGTTCCACTTCCTCTGGGTCCCATCCATGCATCCATTCTCATGGGTGGCCTCCTCAAGTGTCCTATTGTTTCATCGAACTACACAGATTTTGATTCCCTTCCACGGGGATATGTAGGAAGTCTCTTCAAGGCTCAAGACCAAAACCACTGTCACCATCAAGAAGATTCCTTCACATTCCCCCTCCACTCCATTCATCATTCAATCATTCATCTTGTTTTTTACCTGGGCTGCCACATCCCAGTGGAATCGTACCACCCCATTCTCTTTTCCCACTAACAACATTCGAGAAGCCACCCACGTGTTGGCCCCAGTATCGGTGTTCCCTCTAGGGGGTTCCTCCACTTTCTCCACTCTAATCAGTGTCCCGATCAGTCTGATCTGTCCCCGCTGGATGTTAAACATGCGGCAAACCCTTTGTTAAACATGGGAAGCTGAGAAAAACCTCAGATACATGACCATGGCAAGAGATTCCCCACATTAGATGTGGGATTCCTCGGGATTTCACGCCCTCGAGAAGCCCTATAATAAGGGACATAAGACAAACATTTCAATCCCCTAGCGCCAACCATGCTAGTGATGTCCAACGTGACTTCTACCCTAACTGAAGGTTGCTGACCTAACCGGACCCCTTGGAATGTCCTGACATAAGCATCGTAATTAACTGGTGTCTATGAATATATGTCATTGGGAAGAGTTTTACGAACAATGTCTTAAGTCTATAAGGGAGTCTCAAACTAGGGGACGAACTCTAATGTGGAATCCATGGATGGAGGAACCGACATGCCATCATCTTTTTTCGATCAACGAGCTGACGTCCCTGAATATGTAGTAGATGTCACCCGCCTTTGGAAAGCGGGAATGCAGGGTAACAGCTGCACATCCTCTCCATGACATATGTGTGCGCCCTGGCGAAAGCATAGGAAAAGTTATCTACCATTCAAAATAATAAGAATATTATTTACTTATTTTTATGTATAAATCAACATTTTATACCGTATAATATTTTGGAGAAACCAATTGTTTCATGTTGAGTATGTTATCGAAAAAGACACCCCAATAATTTAAAACAAATTACTTATTCATAAATATTATTAAATATGATAATTTATTATTCTATAAATAGTTGGAATGTTACATCATTCCCTCATTTTGGAAATTGCATCCTCATAATTTTAAAATTATTCTTGATAAATTCATTAAAAATACAACTTCAAAAAAATGATAATAAAACATCCAATTAAAAAGATAGAAAGTGAAGTACAACAGTCACCCGAGATAACATAAACTAGCGTTCCATGTAGGAAAACATGGATATGGAATAGAAAACTAATCACCATGTTCTGATGGAGTGTGATAAAAAACATGATCATAATAAAGTTAACAACAACAAATTGATAAACTTAAGATGGGTTAAATGGTCTTTGATTTCCTAGTAAGAAAAGAAAACAGAAAACATTATTGTTTTAATATCATTTATATAATTTTATGGAATTTATTTATGATCTTGACTAAGAACATATGGAATCATAATTACTTGTCAAGTAGAGATTCATTATTTTCATAAATATCATTAAAATACTCATCTTTTCACTAAACGATGTGTTTTAATGATGACTTGGTAACACATGAAGTGGTAGAATCAACTTCTAGAGAATAGCATATTCCAAAAAAGATGAACTTTATATTTTCCCAGTCATTAGATAATATGCAAAACCAAAATGAATAGTACAAGAATATATAATCCCAAAAAATAATAATCCATTATAAAAAGAAATAATATTCTTAATCCCAAAAATTCAACAAACAATACCCATAGTTCAACCAAGACCATTCAATAAAAATATTTACATTAAATTCATAAAAATAATAAAACCTAAGATTGAATCCCAAAATTCAGAACAATATGATCACATATTCTTCCATGATAAACTATATAATTTATCCCCAATTAAAATCAATGACTCTTAAAGTCTCATAGAAAAAATTAATTAACCTAATAACATATTCTCTATGATAGGTAAATAATTTCCATAAATAACCAAAAGCAACATATGTAAAAAATAAAAACATATTTAAAATTTAACCATTACTCCTCAAATTAAATTCCATAGTATTAATATTTTCCATACCCATATTCTGTTCCCAAAATAGAGAACGTCTTCAAAAATAACATTTATCACATAATTTCCAAAAAAAATTTCTATTATAAGGATATCAATTTGATAAAACATATGTTTCCAAACTCAACATATTATTGATCCATAAAATAATTTAACTAAGAAAAATAAGTCATACTAACCTAATACTTCACATATTATAGTGGTAAGACACAAATCCCTGTCACACTTTGGTTGTGGGATTGATTCTCATAGCTTTATCCAATGTGACAGGTTTTCACACAGTCAGCGTGTTTGTTTTTTTAACTATATAATTATATAACATTTCAAAAAAGAGATAAAATATTTATAATTAACCATAATATATAGTAACCACAAAGGTTATTTCATTCATCACATTTTTCATCCGAAAAATTAAAAACCCATAATTTCCTCAACAGTGAATGTCTTAAAAAGTACCATTAGTCACCTTAATACTGTAGATCCTAAATCCACAAAACGGGTATCTAAAAAATTTATCTTAAGATATAACATAATATTATAGACCCTTCATGATATCCCTAACCCTTAAGAAAACATCATAATCTCAAAAATTGCTTAAACTATCCTCCGATACCAAATATAATTCCCCATCCTTAAGAATTACATAATCTTGAGTTGATTAAATAATTCCGATTGAGGATCTTTTTAGGTTTAGTGTTTTTGATAATTAGGCCATTAATATTAAATTATATCTCAAATATGCTAATTTAGACACTTCTAAACTATCCAATTTTTTACAATAATATTAAAACTCCTGAAATAAATAGGAATAATTTCATGATAAAAATATTTTTGAATTCTCCCTTTCTATAACAATTATTATTACCATATGAATAACATTTCAAAAACATTCGATTTGAATAAAATAAATAGTAAGGGACATAAAAATAATGTAAAACCAATAATCTCATTTAAACCTGACAACACATTCAATATTCTCTCAATGGATGACAGAAAATATTTTCACATGAATAACAATCATAGATTTTTCTTAATGAAAAACAATAAACCCAATAGAAATAAATTAAAACCCCTTTAGGTGAATTAGAAAATCATATACATAAAACCATGTAAAACAACTTCCAATTAGAATAACCAATTTTTTGACTTCCAAAATATAGATCTATAAGGGGGATCACCCTTCGTATAACCTATATCTGGCTCACCTGTGAGCTATAATGGCGCTAAACCATTCGTATAAGCTATATCGGGCTCACTCGTGAGATATTATGGCAGTAAAACATTCGTATAATCTATATCAGGATCACCTTTGATCTATAATGTTGGTCAATCCATCATATATTCTATAATGGGCTCAACCATTTCACCTAATGATCATGTACAATTTCTTGAATAAAACCTATTCATTTCAAAATGCTTTTGAAAAACTCTTATGATCCCACATGAATGAAGTTTCCATATAAAACTACAATTTTCATTTAAGAGCCCATTTTAAACAAAAAGCTACCCAAATAAAGAAATAATGGATTTATTTTCTTCTTACAATACATTAAGGCTTATAGAGTAATCCAAATATCAAATAACGAATACGACGATGAAGAAGTCGTTGTTACAGTGTACATTAAAAACATTCATTTTGACATTTTTTAATGAAAGAATAATTCTTAATATATAAATATTTCATTTTTAAACATTGAATTAAATTTAAGATAGACATAAAATTTTCTATATATTCCTTTTATACCATTATAAAAATTTGTAATTTAATATCACGATGAATAAGATTTGATAATAAATTCATGAAACATTCAAGGAGTCCCATAAAACAATTGAAAAATTAAATATTAATCCCCATGATTTAATTAACAACATTATTATACAAAAAAATATGAATAGGAAATTTAATTGTGGCAGTATATACACATTATAAGTGAAAAATAATTCATATTACCAAGAAATTACTCAATAAAAGTAAATTGAGATGAAATCCCTTACAGCGAGTAAGACATATCTCCTTCATCCTTTAATATGCTGAATAATAATATAAGGTTAATTTATAAATTATTTGGAAGAATTTTAAAGTTTATTTTTCACCTTATATCACTTATTACCATGTTATATCAATTAGTTAATTGTTTGAGTACATATCGAACATTTTTTTGAAGTTCGACATTTGAGTCTAAAATGAACTTGTTTCGATGAAAATTATCCATGTGGTCATAATCCCAATATCTCCATAATATCATTCATGATTTAAATATCGTATATATTCAGTATATGTGTATTTATAATAGTCTATAACATTTGGACAACAGAATTGAAATGCATCATTCATGGAGATGGTACGCTGTATATACACATGAACGCTACCTTCATTTCTTTTTCATATTAAAGGAACATTAATGAAATAAAAAATTAAAGTTACAAATGTATAATATAATTCTAGTATGATATATATTTTTTATATGTTATATATATCCATTAAGATCGTCCTTTAAACATTCCACGTATGGCATGAACGAGTCATATCACTTTCTGGGCGCGGGAGTCCACACTTCATCAAAATAAATTATTGTATTTACACATTATGGGAAGCATAAAGGAAAGATATAAATAATAATTACAGAATCATAGAAAAAATAAATATATATCATATATAATTTTAGTTCCATCATAATGTACACCATTATATGTTTTAGGATAAAATTGAATAATCTTCGTTTCGTGGGATAGTGGTTCACCGTACACAGAAATGGTATGATCTATATCCATTAGATGGAGCTTTGTGTAAATATTGGTCAAACAGATACCATTCAAAAGTTCTAGTATATTTATGATACTTTTGTTGTTATAAAATAAAGTAATAAAACATTCATATGAGGTGGAGAAGAAAAATGAACGAAAGATTCTTGAGAGAATACGTTACCTCTAAATCGGGTATCTCCATTTGATTTTAGACAAAAGGCGTTATTGAATTTATTTAGGCCCAATGTATGTCCTCTATAAGTATGGGAGGGATTTTGGGAGCTTATTTGATAGAATTTGGATGGTTCAAGGGGCTTTAGATGTGTGAGTAAGTTGGTAGAGGTGGTGTCTTTTTATATGAAAGAGGTGGGGAACTTTTGGAATGCCTTGAAATATTATTTTATAATAAATTTATTTTCGAATTATAATAGTCCCAAAGTGATAAATTTCATTTATAAGATTATTTTGGGCTGTAATCCAATTATCCAATATGTATTAGACTGGTTTAGGTAAAAAAATTATCCTTACCATTTAACTTTTACCCTTTGTTAGAATCATTAACTCTTTAAATTACATCTTGTATTTTCATAATATATGTTTTCTATAGTTAATATAAAATTCTAAGAACAAAAAAGTGGATAACTAATGATATTTTTAACATTATATAAATCTGATTTCAGAATAATTTATTTTTAGAACTATTATAACCTCTAATAAAATAGTATTTTTTTTAAAAGTTCATTTATATCAATTTTGTCACTATTTATTAATTGATTTTTCTTAAAGTCATAATAACTTTATTCTTTATAAAAAAGAAATTAACGCATCTCTCACATGTCAAATTGGTCCAAAAATTTTGGTATGGCATAAAAATGTTAAAATTCCATTTATTTTAATAGTTATAATATCATTTATGTGAATCATTCATTAACACAGTAATCATTCCATCATCGTTGTGTTACAAATAAATTTATTTATATAATGTATAAAAATTATAAATAAAATAAAATTATATAGGGAAGCCTGTTATCTTAATAATTACTATTTATAGTCAAAAATATAATTTCTGTAATCCAAATTAAAATTGTTTTAGTTTGGAGATACATGTTTTGGTTATATTTCACTTTTATTTAATATAATTTTTATAAAAGGTCATTATCACACCCATGTGACTCCATGGGGTCTTAAAATCGATCCTAAGTTTCTCATGGTTGGATATATCACACCCAATAGATTTAGTACATGTTATAATATAGTTTAATATTATTATAATATTAGTTTTTATCATTACTTACCTGATTTACCCTTTAACCATGGTAAAAAAATAATTTCTAAAGATACTATTCATAATGTCCAAAAATAAAAGGCATCTATTTACAATACATGGACCCTATGATTAAAAATACTGAATCCATTTTTACAAATTCAAAACACATACGTTTCATTAATTAATTTAAATTTAATTCATATTTTCAAAACTAGAAAGTTAGTTTTTAAGAAGTAAAAACTATCAAAATATTGACATATGTTTATATCCAATTTAAACGTGAAATTACTTAAAATGAAAAAAATGGATTAAATTATAAAACAATAATCCAATTGCACATTATAAAATTTAAAAGTTACAATCTAACTATATAAATTCGTTAAATGAAAAGGCATTTTTGAATTAAAATGTTTTTTTAAAAGTCATTAAAATATGGATTTTATCTGAGAAAGACCAAAATTTCAACCAAGGTAAATTTGGATGTCTTGAATCTAAATAAGACCTTTATTTTATCAAATAAAACATATAATAGTGAAAAATAAAATGATTTAAAATGTGTTCTCCATCAAAAGGCGGAAAAATGACAATTTTAAACTATTAGAGTATTTTATGCTTCATATTCAAATCATTCTCATTTTAAGACTTTAAAATTTATTTGATAAATGTAAAACCATTTAGAAAACATGTGTAATCATATTTAACTTAGTTATATTCATTCTTTCCAAAACAATGGCTAGGTGTGTACTACCATTTAAAATATTACTATTATTATTTTATTTTTTTCGGTATAACTCAACATTATGTGCAACGTAAGATTTCAGAGAAACCCTATATTGTATGTTGAGTACGCTCTTTGAAAAATTATCCCCTTTAACATAATGTTAATATCTTATTGATGGTTATTATGAAATATGAGAATTTATTATTAAATAAATATATGAGATGTTACATCATTTCTCCTTTTGGATGTTGCGTCCTCACAGATTTCAAATTGGGCTTGGTAACATATTTAAAATAACACATAAAAAAAAGATAATAAAACATCCACATTAAAAGATATAAATTTAAGTAAAAAATTTCAACTGAGATAACTTAAACTGGGGTTCCATGTAGGAAAACATGGATATGGAAGAAAAAACTAAACATCATGTTCTGATGGAGCATGTCAGAAAACATGATTAGGATAATGTTAACAACTATAAAACTATAGTATTGTGATTGGTTAAATGGTATTTGTTTTCCTAATAGGAAAAGTAAATGGAAAATATTTTTTGTTTTAATATACATTTCACAATGTTGTTGAATTTATTTTTGAGCTTGAAAAAAAATAAAAGGAAACATACTTTCTTTTCAAGTTGAGTTTCATACTTTAATTAATATCTTTCGCAAACTCATATTTTCTCCAAACGATGAGTATTAAAGATGTCATATTCATACCTAAAGAGGTAGAATATACTAATAAAGAATCACATAATCCAAAAAATCTGAACTATATATTTTTCTAGTCTTTATACCTTAACAAAAAAAATGGTTAGTATGAGATCATATAATCTCAGAAATTAATAATCCATTATGAAAAAATACAACTCTTAATCTCCGAAATTATACAAAAAATACCACAATTTCATCCAAGACCGTTAAATAAAAAAATTTCCTTAAAATCCCAAAAAAACATCCAAACTAATATGGACAACCAAAATTCAGAACAATTTCATCGCATAGTCATCCACAATAAATCATAACATTAATCTCCAAATAACATAGAATACTCTTAATTTCTCTTATATGAAATTAATTAACCTAGTAAAATATTCCTCATGACAGTTTAATCATTTCCACAAATAATCCAAATCACTATATGTTCACAAAAAAAACATAGAGAAAATTCAAACGATTACTCCTCAAATGATATCACGTAGTATTATATTTTCCTTATGCATATAGTGTTCCCAAAATACAAAATGTCTTCCAAAATAACATTTATCACTTAAATAAAAAAATAATTTTAATATACTAAGGATATCTATTTGGTAAAACATTAGTTCCCAAAATCAAATTATTCTGGATCCATAAAATAATTTAAATAAAAATATTAATTCATAACAACCAAGGACATCACGTTGTCCAGCGTTAGGTGATAAATCCAAATCCCACTTTTGTTATGGGTTCTATTCCCATAGTTTTCTCTGACATGAAAAGATGTCACATGGTCTGTGTGATGTCCTTTTTAAAAAACTGATGATTTTTATTAAATTCCCAAAAATGATATAAAATACTTAAAAATAACCATAACATATTTTAACCTCATAGGTTTTGTCATAAGTCGCATTTTGCATCCCAAAAATTAATAACCCCAAATTTTCTTAAAGGCGAATGTCTTCAAAAATACCATTAGTCGCCTTAATATTACATATTGTAAAGCCTAAAAATTGGTTTCTAGTACATTTAACTAATGTTATAACATAAAATTATAAACCAATGATGAAATTCTTAACCCTTTAGAAAACATCCTAATCTCCAAAGTTGTTTAAACAATCCTCTGATACCAACTATAAGTCCCTATCCTTGTGCATTACATAATCATGAGTTAAGTCAAGAGTTCACATTGAGGACCTTTTCAGGTTAATATTAATGTATAATTAGGACCAAATATTACAATTAATATCAAATATTATAAATTATACACTTTTAATATATTCAATTTTTTCATGACAATAAAACTCCCTAAAAAACATGAAATATTTTCTTGATTAAAATATTCTTGAAGTCATCCTTTCTCTTTACCTTCCTTATACACTATAAAAAATATTTCATGAACTTGGGATGAGAATAAATATCATAGTAAGGGTAATAAATATAATAAAAACCCATTAGTATCGTTAAAACCTGATATCCCATTCAATGTTCTTTGAGAGGATGAAACAAAACATTTTCACATGAATAACACTCATACATTTTTAACAATGAAAAACACTAAAACCAATAGTAAGAAATTTGAACTCTTTTAGGGGACTAAGATAATCATATGCATAAAACACATTCAAACATGTCTTAATTGGAATAACCATTTGGTTGAATTCCAAATTGTAGATCGATAATCGGTATCACCCTTAGTATAAGCTATATCGGGCTCACCTGTGAGATATAATGGGGCTCAACCCATTGTATAAGCTATTCTAGGCACACCCATGAGCTATAATGGAGAAAAAACTTTTGTATAAGATATATTAGGCTCACTTGTGATCTATAATGGGGTTCAACCCATCGTATAAGCTATATTGGACACACCCATTTCATATAATGCTTGTGTACCATTTCATGAAAAAAAACATTTTCATAACAAACCCTTTTAAAAAACTCCTCTAATGCCACATGAAAAACATTTCCATATTAAAATTAAATATTAATTTAATAACCCATTTTAAATAACACTATACCCAAATAATGTAATAGCGGATTTATTTTCTGTTTAAAATACATTAAGGATTATTTATGAGGCCAAATATCAAATAATTATTATGTATGTAGAGAAGTTGTTGTCACCGTATACGTTAATGAAACATTTATTTTGAAATTTTGTAAAGAAAGTAAAACCATTCATAAAAATCCATTTGAAAACATTAAATTAAATTCCATATAGTCATAAATTGTATCATGTAACACCCCAAGCTTCCACGGTACACTTCTCTTTGAATAATACAGTAGCGTGTGTTGTACGCAACTTCGAGTTCTAACACTCACCGCAACTAATCAAAGTAGCCGTTATGAATAATAATAACCAATTTTTAAATTTATAGAAATTTTATATTTCAAAATGGACTTCATTTTTGTATTCGTAATATCAAAATTAGCCTATGTTGAATTTTTGGTATTTTTCTGAGAACTTCTAATTTTTTATGAATAGTGAAAAATACTTAAAAACAACTTTTTTAATAAAAATAATTTATAGTGATAAATTATCCTATTTATTGGTTTTAAAGTATAATTAGAATATATTTTTACCATTTTATCTAATGGTGGTCATTAGAATTAATTTAACATTGAAATTGGACATAAACAATTGCCAATCTTTTGATATAAATTGTTTCTTAAAAACACGCTATTTGTTGTGACGGCGAAAATTAATTATAAAATTAATTAATGCAACTTATATGTTTGGAATTTTGTAAAATAGACATAATTTTTGAATTCGGAATATCAGTTATAGCTTAGGGTGAAATTTTGGCATTATTCTGAAAAACTTCAATTTTTGATGAATAGTGAAACCACTAAGTGGTAGTTAAAAAACTGATTTTTCGTTTAAATGAAATATTACCACTTCTGTGATTTGATTTTCAAAAATCCGACATACATGGTTGTCATTAAGAAGTAAAATGTGGTTCAATGAGATTAAAATAATTTTTGGTGAATAGTAACTTTTAAGTTCTTAATCGCGATTAGAGGTAATTAGTGTAGTTTAAGATAAAAATAATGTTTTAATAATATGAGATGAGCTTGACACATGTCCTACCCTCATTGGACATGTCATGGCCGACCAAGACAATACATGGGTCAACTTGGGGACCCCATGGAGCCACTTTAGTTGGAAAATGACATAAATACCTTTTATTTAATGTTAAAGTAAAAAAATGACACAAACATGAAATGTTTTACTAAAACAATTTTTACATGGGGTTATAAAAGTTATATTTTTGACTATAAATAGTCATTGGAAAGCTAAATAGAGTTCCTAAATCATAGTATTTTTTTATAATTTTTAGACATTAAATAAATTAAATTATTTATTAAATAATTATGATGCAGCGATTACCTCATTATTTAACGATTTTAATAAAATGAAAAGATAATGTGCAATACAAGGCTTAAACTTGTCCAAAGACTATTGGATGGGTATATTTCGAACCCTTATCACCTTAGCCACGAATTATATAAGTGTGGGACCTTTATAATCCGAAAATCATTGTATAATAATGTAACATTTCTTTACTTTCCAATAGTGCCCCTCCTCTCCACTTATAAAAGGCCCCCACCTCTACCACCTCATTCACACTTTCAAGCCATTTGGATCGGCCAACATCTGCCCAAATACTCTCACAACTTCCCTCCCTTACTCCTAGAAGCCGAACTTTGGGCAGAATACTTCCCAAGGAATCCTTTGGCTCAAATCAAAAGAGTTACCCGATTTAAAGGTAATGTCTTCTCTTATGTTATTTTGTTTTATTTTTCTTCTCCAACCCCAGAAACTCTTTGTATTAATTTCTTTTGTAACAACACCCGTATCCTCAATATACTAGGATGTTGTTATAAGAAGGATTCTAGCTACACTTATACACACCTACATCTAATGGTTAAAGAACATACTGTTTCTGTGGATGGCGAATTTTTGCCTCACGAAACGATGATTGTTCAACACTCATATAACACCTCTAATGGTGGCCATTATGATGAAACTATTTTTATATATGATATATATTATGTTTTTGTTTTCCTTATACTTCTGTATTTCTCATTTTTGGCATACTTTATGATTTCCATTATAGGTAAACGCGATAATTTCATTTTAGGAAGTGCGGACTACCGCCCCCTCAAAGTGATTGAATCGTTAATGCCATATGTGGGATGTATAAAGGATGGATTAAATGATATTTTATATGATATTATACTTGAATTATAATACACCTTTATACTATTATGATTTCATTCCATTAAATACGAAATAGAAATGAAATTAGCGTTCATGCGTACGTACGGCTTACCGTCTCCATGAACGGTGTATTTCATTTCTTACCTCTAAATGTCACGTAATATTATAAATGAATGTATATACTGTATATATATGATATATATGATATCTACATCATTAATATAATTCTGGATATAATGGATATTTCACCACATGAACAACTTGTAATTATAAGAAGTTTATTTTTGACTCAAGTACCAAAGATCGACAAAACGACCATTATTAACTTAAATAATTACATAATGTTCATAACATTGTAATAAGTGATATAAAAAGGATAATGAAATTGAAAATGGTTCTTAATAAGGTAGATATTAACTTTAGTTTATTATTCAGGAGGTTAAAGAATGGTTGAGTCAAGTCGGACACGAGGTAAGAGAACTTCTTAACCCAATTTCTATTCTTTGGGTTAATCTCCTACTTTCAAATTATGTCATGATATTATTATGTCCTATCTTGTATTTTTACATTATTTATGTTTACTTATAGTGAATACACCTAATAGACATACTTTATAAAAAAATGATCTTTTAAAGACTTCGTCTCAATCTCCTTTCATTGAGGCATATTTGGTTTTATACACAATTTTCTTTTATACGGTGTATAAACCCCTTTGAATTTTACGTTTATTCAAAAGGAATTTTTTTTTATACGAAGCGTTTTACTAAATGATAAAAATGGAATGTTTTTCTTTCCGTACACATGCGGCGACAATGACTTCTCTGCCGCCATGACCATTATTTGAGTTTCAACTTCCTCTACAAGCCATCACTTTTTTTAATGAAAAATAAATAAAAAGTTTTAACTTTCTTTTATTTTGGTATTGAAAATGGTTTTGAAAGCGTTTTTATTATATCAATGTGTTGTATTGATATCTTGTGATTGAAATGTGGAAATGTTATGTTTCCTTTATGCATGTTTTATGTGATACGATTATGTTATGGTTTATGATATGTTTAAACCTATTCATATGAGGAATGTATTGGACTTAATAAGTGATGGGTGGAGCCCGCTATAGCTCCTCGATGCATCGGTAGGTCTCATGAGACAACTAGACGTGGAATTGGCCGAGGCCCTTTCCCAATTTGATTTATGGTTCTGGCCGAGGCCTTAATCATTTTAGACGTCTTGGCCGAGGCCTTGACAAAATGTTTCAGAATGTCTGGCATTATACATTCCCTCATTATGAAAGTGGTTATTGATATTGCATGTGATTATTCGACCAGTAGAATATCCATGTGAAGAAGTGAATGGCATTATCTCATTTTACTTTTTCCATATTATGTTGAAGTTCAAGTTTAAAAGGCTTTTGTTTTAGTTATACATTTCCATAAATGTTTATGCTTATTGATGAAAGCTTCCGCTATATTGTTATCCTTACTGAGCATCTGAGCTCACCCCTTTCAATGTTTTACTATTTTTCCAGGATGTGAAGAAGTATTTTATGAATGACCTGCAGGGGTAGTCAGAAAGGGATATGAGTGTGGAATATGAAGACTTTGTTATTAGTTTTTCACTTTATGATGTAATGTAATACTTATGAATGTATCTAGTGTTTCCAAGGCTACTAAACTAATCGGTCTTTCGAGACTTGATCTTTTGTGATCATGCCAATGCTATGAAGTAATGCACCGACTCTGGGTAGCTGGGGTCGGGGAGTTACAGTTGGTATCAGAGGCAGTTTAGTACTAACCTTGGAAGCTAGATTTAGATAAACTCTGATTAGAGCACATAGCCCAAAGATAGACTTTTAGGATTAGTATAGAAAAACTTCCTAGAATTTTGGTATTATAGATATTTTGTGAGTTTTCCGAGCAATACATCCCTATATGGATATGATCAGGTAGAGGCGGCTCTGGAACAGATGTACCTAGAGGTAAAACCCGAAAACACCGCTTTGAGCTAGACTCGAACGGGAACTGGTGCACGACAACGGGTCTTGCTGCACTCTTGGTTACGACACTCCCAGGGGATATGCTTAGGATAATTCTCATTTTCTTTACAAACCACTATGAAGGGTTATGAGTATATACTTTATCAAAGAAAACTTTTCTTTTTATGATTATGGATTATATCCATAAATAGTTCAATTTATGTAAAGTGTTTTACAAATATGGAATTATGTATTTTAATTCATAAACTAATCTAGTTTATGCCATTGTTTAAAAATGGCGCCTAGTGGAAGGAATGGAAGCCGTATCAATGCACGAACTCCGTGTAGGGATTTCCCTCCTGCTCAAGATAATTATTGTGGATCTGGAGATACAACTGGTGCTGATCAACTTATTACCATACTGGGACAACTCACTCAGGTTATGAATAATAACCTTACTCATATGGAGCACCCTGATCCGCAACGTGGAGGATCAATGTTAGACCGCTTCATGAGGCAACAACCACCAACATTTAATGGGGGTACAAATCCGTTAGTAGTTGAGCAATGGATAAACTCCTTAGAGAAAATATTCCACGCCTTGGGGAGTAACGAAAGGGAGAAGGTTATCATGGCAGTTTACCGCCTCACTGGAGATGCCGATCAATGGTGGTCATTTATTCAAAACACAAAGGAATATGAAGAAGTATCAAATATGGAATGGAGAGAGTTCAAAGATCTTTTCATAGAAAAATACTTTCCTCTTGGCCATAGAGAAGATATGGAAATGCAATTTCTGAGTCTGAGACAAAAGGAGGATGAGAATGTCGCAAAGTATGAGGCCAACTTTACAAGGTTAGCAAGGTATGCAGCAGATTATATATGTAACCCAAGAGGTAAGATTGATCATTTCTTTGATGGGTTAAAACCATTTCTCCGTTGAGCTTTAGTATCACAATCTTTCTCAACATACGATGATATTGTCTCATGTGCTATCAAGACAGAAAAGGAATTCTCTAAGTCTTATGACAACAAAGTAAAGCAATAGAAGAAGAGAACAGTGGAATAAGAGACAGATAAAGGGAAAAAGGGAAAGAAGGATTTTCCATTATGTGATAATTGTGGGAAGAATCACCCTGGTACTTGCCTAAAAGGAATGGAAGTTTGTTATAAATGTGGAGAAAAAGGTCACCAGGCGCGTGATTGCAAGGGAAAGAAAGAGGCTATCAATGTTGAATGCTACAATTGTAGGGAAATGGGGCATTATGCAAATGAATGTCCTAAGCGTCAGATAAACATACCTCAGAAAAGGCCAAGGGATCAAGGACAATCTTATGCTGTTACTACAGTTGAAGCAGAATAACTAATGTATTGGTGCTTTTGGACTCATGGATTATATTCTGGTTATTAGAATAATGTGATATATATATAAGGATTGTACTGCAGTACTTGTTGATTTCAGTAAGGTTTTAATATGATGAAGGTAATTATATTTTTAGTATGTGACAATAAGATAAACTTTACTTTGTTTGGGGAATCTGATAAATTGATTTTCGAATTAAGAGACCTTTTAGAGAAAGTCTGGACAGAAGTATTTTGGATAACTATAAAGGTTGGAGTGGATAAAGTTGATATTTGGATAGTATTGTTTAAGGTTAAAAATTTATGAATATTATTTTTGGAATATTATAATACTATATTTTTAGGAAAAGGACAACCTGCAGGGTGGGGCATAACCGTCGTGTCGGACAAAGCTGCAGGAATCGAACCCACAACCATAGTGCGACAGGCCTTTATTTCCTACCACTAGCCAACAGGAAGTCCCTGGTTATTACAAAATAGTTTTACTAATCTAAATGGTATGTGTTAATATTTGGAACCTTATACAATTAGGATAAATAGAATATTTTTTGAGTTCTATTACCTTTTAGAGTGAAAGATGGGTTTTTGGTAAAAATTTATTAAGGAACGAAAGTCTACACTACAAGTATGTATATTTCCTTACGTTCCTGGAAAATCTCTTAAATAAATTCCTCAACTTTATAAAAGGTAACTTAAAACAAAAATGTTGTCGGTTAACTTTTCCAACTGGGGATTCAATGACCGTTTAACCAATCACAAGTTTGTGATTTTCTTATTGTTAACTTTATCCAAATCCAGTTTTCTACAACTCTCCATCAGACCATGATGGTTTGTTTTTCTTCCATATCCATATTTTCATAGAATCCTAGAATGGGCTATCTTGAATGACCTTTGTACTTATCTTTCGTTCTTTTAATGTTATATTTTTATTAACTTTATTTCCGATGTGGGTTTTCCACAAAGGTATTTTCTATTTTCAACCTTTTATTTTCAATGAAAAATTTCAAATTGCGAGGACATAATTTATTGAAGGAGGGGAGAATGTAACACCCCAAGCTTCCACGGTACACTTCTCTTTGAATAATACAGTAGCGTGTGTTGTACGCAACTTCGAGTTCTAACACTCACCGCAACTAATCAAAGTAGCCGTTATGAATAGTAATAACCACTTTTTAAATTTATAGAAATTTTATATTTCAAAATGGACTTCATTTTTGTATTCGTAATATCGAAATTAGCCTATGTTGAATTTTTGGTATTTTTCTGAGAACTTCTAATTTCATATGAATAGTGAAAAATACTTAAAAACAACTTTTTTAATCAAAATAATTTATAGTGATAAATTATCCTATTTATTGGTTTTAAAGTATAATTAGAATATATTTTTACCATTTTATCCAATGGTGGTCATTATAATTAATTTAACATTGAAATTGGACATAAACAATTGCCAATCTTTTGATATAAATTGTTTATTAAAAACACGCTATTTGTTGTGACGGCGGGAATTAATTATAAAATTAATTAATGCAACTTATATGTTTGGAATTTTGTAAAATAGACATCATTTTTGAATTCGGAATATCAGTTATTGCTTAGGGTGAATTTTTGACATTATTCTGAAAAACATCAATTTTTGATGAATAGTGAAACCACTAAGTGGTAGTTAAAAAACTGATTTTTCGTTTAAATGAAATATTACCACTTCTGTGATTTGATTTTCAAAAATCCGACATACATGGTTGTCATTAAAAAGTAAAATGTGGTTCAATGAGATTAAAATAATTTTTGGTGAATAGTAACTTCTAAGTTCTTAATCGCGATTAGAGGTAATTAGTGTAGTTTAAGATAAAAATAATGTTTTAATAATATGATATGAGCATGACACATGTCTTACCCTCATTGGATGTGTCATGGCAGACCAAGACAATCCATGGGTCAACTTGGGGACCCCATGGAGCCACTTTAGTTGGAAAATGACATAAATACCTTTTATTTAATGTTATAGTAAAAAAATGACACAAACATGAAATGTTTTACTAAAACAATTTTTACATGGGATTATAAAAGTCATATTTTTGACTATAAATAGTCATTGGAAAGATAAAAAGAGTTCCTACATCATAGTATTTTTTTTATAATTTTTAGACATTAAATAAATTAAATTATTTATGACATAATTATGATGCAGCGATTACCTCATTATTTAACGATTTTAATAAAATGAAAAGATAATGTAAAATACAAGGCTTACACTTGTCCAAAGACTATTTGATGGGTATATTTCGAACCCTTATCACCTTATCCACGAATTATATAAGTGTGGGACCTTTAGAATCCGAAAATCATTGTATAATAATGTAAAATTTCTTTACTTTCCAAGAGTGCCCCTCCTCTCCACTTATAAAAGGCCCCCACCTCTACCACCTCATTCACACTTTCAAGCCATTTGGCTCGGCCAACCTCTTCCCAAATACTCTCACAACTTCCCTCCCTTACTCCTAGAAGCCTCACTTTGGGCAGAATACTTCCCAAGGAAGCCTTTGGCTCAAATCAAAAGAGTTACCCGATTTAAAGGTAATGTCTTCTCTTATGTTATTTTGTATTATTTTTCTTCTCCAACCCCATAAACTCTTTTTATTCATTTCTTTTGTAACAAAACCAGTATCCTCAATATACTAGGATGTTGTTATAAGAAGTATTCGAGCTACACTTATACACACCTACATCTAATGGTTGAAGAACATACTGTTTCTGTGGATGGTGAATTTTTGTCTCACGAAACGATGATTGTTCAACACTAATATAACACCTCTAATGGTGGCCATTATGATGACACTATTTTTATATATGATATATATTATGTTTTTTTCCTTATACTTCTGTATTTATCATTTATGGCATACTTTATGATTTCCATTATGGGTAAACGCGATAATTTCATTTTAGGAAGTGCGGACTACCGCCCCCTCAAAGTGATTGAATCGTTAATGCCATATGTGGGATGTATAAAGGATGGAGTAAATGATATTTTATATGATATTATACTTGAATTATAATACACCTTTATACTATTATGATTTCATTCCATTAAATACGAAATAGAAATGAAAGTAGCGTTCATGCGTACGTACGGCTTACCGTCTCCATGAACGGTGCATTTCATTTCTTACCTCTAAATGTCACGTAATATTATAAATGATTGTATATACTGTATATATATGATATATATGATATCTAAATCATTAATATAATTCTGGATATAATGGATATTTCACCACATGAACCACTTGTAATTATAAGAAGTTTATTTTTGACTCAAGTAAAAAAGATCGACAAAACGACCGTTATTAACTTAAATAATAACATAATGTTCATAACATTGTAATAAGTGATATAAAAAGGATAATGAAATTGAAAATGGTTCTTAATAAGGTAGATATTAACTCTAGTTTATTATTCAGGAGGTTGAAGAACGGTTGAGTCAAGTCGGACACGAGGTAAGGGAACTTCTGAACCCAATTTCTATTCTTTGGGTTAATCTCCTACTTTCAAATTATGTCATGATATTATTATGTCCTATCTTGTATTTTTACATTATTTATGTGTACTTATAGTGAATACACCTAATAGACCTACTTTATAAAAAAAATGATCTTTTAATGGCTTCGTCTCAATCTCCTTTCATTGAGGCATATTTGGTTTTATACACAATTTTCTTTTATACGGTGTATAAACCCCTTTGACTTTTACGTTTATTCAAAAGGAATCTTTTTTTATACGAAGCGTTTTACTAAACGACAAAAAGGGAATGTTTTTCTTTCCGTACATATGCGGCGACAATGACTTCTCCGCCGCCATGACCATTATTTGAGTTTCAGCTTCCTCTACAATCCATCACTTGTTTTTAATGAAAAATAAATACAAAGTTTTAACTTTCTTTTATTTTGGTATTGAAAATGGTTTTGAAAGCATTTTTATTATATCAATGTGTTGTATTGATATCTTGTGATTGAAATGTGGAAATGTTATGTTTCCTTTATGCATGTTTTATGTGATACGATTATGTTATGGTTTATGATATGTTTAAACCTATTCATATGAGGAATGTATTGGACTTAATAAGTGACGGGTGGAGCCCGCTATAGCTCCTCGATGCATCGGTAGGTCTCATGAGACAACTAGACGTGGAATTGGCCGAGTCCCTTTCCCAATTTGATTTATGGTTTTGGCCGAGGCCTTAATCATTTTAGACGTCTTGGTCGAGGCCTTGACAAAATGTTTTAGAATGTCTAGCATTATACATTCCCTCATTATGAAAGTGGTTATTGATGTTGCATGTGATTATTAGACCAGTAGAATATCCATGTGAAGAAGTGAATGACATTATCTCATTTTACTTTTTCCATATTATGTTGAAGTTCAAGTTTAAAAGGCTTTTGTTTTAGTTATACATTGCCATAAATGTTTATGTTTATTGATGAAAGCTTCTGCTATATTGTTATCCTTACTGAGCATCTGAGCTCACCCCTTTCAATGTTTTAATATTTTTCCAGGATGTGAAGAAGTATTTTATGAATGACCTGCAGGGGTAGTCAGAAAGGGATATGAGTGTGGACTATGAAGACTTTGTTATTAGTTTTTCACTTTATGATGTAATGTAAGACTTATGAATGTATCTAGTGTTTCCAAGGCTACTAAACTAATCGGTCTTTCGAGACTTGATCTTTTGTGATCATGCCAATGCTACGAAGTAATGCACCGACTCTGGGTAGCTGGGGTCGGGGCATTACATATCATTTATTTTTTATACCCATATAAATTAATTTTAATTTAATATCATAAACAAAAAGCTTTGAGAATTAAATCATTAAACCTTGAAGGTGTCTCACACCACTTTTAATATTTAAATATTAATCTCCATGATTTAATAATATGAATTATTATAGATCAAATATGGTTATGAAATTCCATTGTGGCTTTATATACACCTTATAAAAGAATAAAGATGCATATTATCATGAAATTCTTCAACGAAAGGAAATTGAGGCGAAATCCCTTATCTTGTGTCCGACTTGTCTCATTCATTCTTTAATTTCCTGAATAATAAACACATGTTAGATTATAATTACTTTATAACCTTTAAAATTATTATTATTCATTCTATATAACTTATTACCATGTTATATAAATTATTTAATTGTTTGAGTTCATATCAGACATTTTGTCAATGTTCGGTATTTGAGTCAAAAACTAATTTTTTTATGATAATTATCCATGGGGACATAATTCATTTACCTCAAAAATATAACTAATGAATTAAATATCATATATATCCATTATATAAGTATTTATAATAGTCTATAACATTTTTAGAAATGATATGAAATAAACCGTTCTGGAAGACGATAGGCCATAAGTATTCATGAACCCTACTTTCATTTCATTACAATTTTAAAATAATATTAAAGGAATAAAAAATAAATGATAAATAGGTATATTATAATTATTATATTATATCTATGTTAGATATGTTACATAATTTCATTAACAACATCCTTTATTCAATAATTTTATGGCATGAACGAGTCATATCACTTTGAAGGGGCGGTAGTCCACACTTCCTCAAATGATATTATTGTATTTACTCATTATGGAATTAATAAAGGTCTGATTTGAATTAAAATTATATAATAATATAGAAACTATAATATATATCATATAAAAATACTGTTCTGGGATAATTTTCACTATTATAGGTTGTAGGAGAAAATTAAACAATCATGGTTACGTGAGGCAATGGTTCGCCGTACAACGAAACAGTATATTCTATATCAATTTGACGGAGGTGTGTGTAGGTGTAGGTTAGAAATGTATAATATTAACATACTAGTATATTTTGGATACTATTTTCAATTAAAAATATTGGAATAAAAAGAGCATAGGGGTGGAAAAGGAAAATAAATGAAATAAGCTTCAGAAAATATTTTACCTCTAAATTGGTTAACTCTTTAGATTTTAGCCAAAAGGATTTTGTGAATTTTTATTTACCAAATGTAAGACCTATAAGATTATGGGTGGGATGTCAGGAGGTTATGTGAGCATAATTTGGATTATCCAAGGGGCTTGAAAAGTGTGAGTAATTTAATATAGGTGTTGGACTTTTATAAGAGGGGTAGGGGAACATTAGGAATGTATTGAAATATTCTTTTATTATAAATTTATTTTATTATTGTAATACTTCCAAAGTGATAAATATTGAGAATAATATGAGGATAGATCGAAATACTCTCAATGGATAGTTTTTAGATATGTTTATGTCACAATCATAACCTTATCTTTTAGATTCAATATTTATTTAATGTCATGAACCATGCCGGGTCGCCATCCGACCCGGCACCCGACCCAGCCTGAATCATAGCCCGAAGGGCGTTCCCGATCCCCACAGGCTGGAACAAGTGCTTGGGTATCAGAATAGAACATGGGAATGATTTTACCGAAACAAGAAATAAAAAAACACCAAATAAGAAGATAAATAAACGGAGTCCAGAACAGACAACCAATCAGGTCTTTAAACCATAAACAGGTTCATGTCTTCAAATCAACTAACAAACCAAAGTGAGCAACAACAAGGATATAGATCTATACTCTAATTCCAACCTCCAAGCGGCACGAGAAGCCACATCTCCAAGATACCAACACCAACCTGCATGCGAAGACCAACAATATCCGGACCACCATCACTGAGCTGGATGCTTCAACCTCGAATACACAAAGAACAATGTATGCATACACCCAAAGGTGTATGTAGGGTGTGATCCAAGAGCCCAGTATGATGTCACCCAGTAAAAAGGTTCCATTCATAATTATTAAAGTAGAAATACATTTGAAATTTTAGTTAAAGCAAAGACGTAAGTGCGGGAATTGGTTTAAAGAAAACGGTCGTTAAGAAAACAATTTCAAATGGAACCACATAAATTAAAAAGAAACACACAACCTTACATTTTAAAATAACCAATGTGTCACACTGATCACAGAAATGTAACTAATGAGTACTATAATGGGAGAGGCCTCGTGGGTATTATCTAGCTTGGGCCCCTATATCTTCGTGTCTTGGTGAAACGTGTCTTAGAACGCCACGACCCTTAGTAAACGTGGCTTAGAAGGCCACAACCCTCAGAAAACATGGCTTAGGAGAGCACAACCCTCAGAAAAGCATATCTTTATTTATTGTTTCAATTGTCATTCCTTCCAATGAAACTGGGTCATGTCACTTCCGGAACACTAGCCCACTAGTCTAGTCCACCCTCGCTACCCGGTCATCCGCTTTGTGCTCAAGAAAGTTTCATGTTCATTTCATACATCACGCTTATGCACTAAAGCCCAATAGGGTATTTACAAAACAAAAATCACCATTTGCACACCAAAACCCTCATTTAACCACACGCACACCAAAAATCTAATCAAAACAAAGTCTTCATAGGATACATACTCAACTAAACAATCAAAATAGTTTAAAGTCAAATATCATTAAATAAACCACCACTTACACAGAGAGATACCTTTTGAAATAAGACGCACACTAAAACATTTTTCTGACAAGTTTCCCACTAGAGACATAATTTAATAATCCATAAAAAATAAATTATAAAGCAATAGTAAAAGGGTGTCACATGTCTTTGCACAAACTAAAGTAACCATTTCTAAATTCAAAATGCATTCACACATCACATGCACTAAAATAAAATTTTAAAGTTTGACCTGCACCACCCAAATAGTTTGATGGAAAAACCTTACACCATATGAAAAACACAATTGCATAAACCACATAATTTAACAACCCAAAAATAAAATTTTATAAAACAATTTAAAATAAATCGTTTGGCGTTAACCACTAAACCCACACAAACCCCTCTTCTACGACTAAAAGAACCCAATGTCATGCCAAAACTACAATGTTCACCACATGCACAAATTCATAAGCTAACCGAACATGTTAAAAACCACTAACAAAGTTCTCAGCAGAAAAACGGACACATAATATAAACAGTTTACTAAAAAAATTCAATGCAATTAATACTTCAAATAAAAAAACAATCAACTTCGAACTACCTGAACTAATTAAATAACATGATAAACAAATTAAGCATACAAATTGTTTCATCAAATAATAATTAAACAGGGAACCACCTACCTCTGGTGTCGAAGTCCCCAACACTCGACCTGAAGGGTCAATCACTTGTCTTTTGCACCACAGCCAACCTAATGAGAACTTGAAAACATGAATTCAAATGAAAAAACGCAGTTAAAACCCCAATATCAGAACATATACACGCTGAAAAAACAAAGAAACCCAAATGAAAAAAAAAAACAAGGAAAAAAAGACATAACCAAGGGTGGTCTATGCCGGTGAGCACAGGAAAACATCACGTCGGGGGGAGAAATAAAGCCACAAGCAGTGTGTGCAAGAGGAGGCTGGTGGGTTCATTCTGAAAGAGGACCAGTGGCAGGTTTGAAGAGTAGGCTGACTCGGAAGGGCGATGGCGTAGCAGCTGGCTGGGTGGAGTTGGGAGGAGAGCGCTGGGTAGAGGGCAGGGGTGCAACATGTAGGGTGGATCCAGGAGGAGGAGGCAACGCTGGATGGAGGCGCAGCGCAACGGTCTGGTGGCCAGACGTGAGTGTAGGGGTGAGCTGGGCTTCACTAGACTAGGAAAGGGGGGTGCTGGGGTTCGCCAGAGCAGGTAAGGGGGAAGGGGTGACAGACCAGTAAGTATGGGGAGTGCGGCTCGATGTGGAGGATGGCTGGAGGTGAGCAGGTGAGGGAGGCGATGTCATGGAGAGTCACCGGGAGGGAGGAAAACGGCTTGAGAAATAGGTCGACGTCGAGGGGGATTCTGGGTGTGATGACACACCATTTACATAAGACAAAAAGGGGCTAGGTCATGACGACTTGAGGGGAAGTAGGAGGGGTGCGCCGGTGGTGTCCTAGGATGAAGCGGGTGGGCTTCTAGATATCAAGTGGAGGGGGCGGCACGAGTTGGTGTAGTAGGGGAAGAAGGAGGCAACGAGCAAAGGAAACCCTACCCAAAAAAAATTCTAGAAAAAAAATAAAATAAAATAAATGAACAAATAAAAATAAACTACAAATGATAATAAAAATAATAGTAATAAATTGATGGTTGTAAAATAAGAGTTAAAACAATTATAGAAATTGTGATAAAAATAATTATAATAATAACATCGTCAAAAAATAATATTATTATTATCATTAAAATAATTTATTATGTTTTTATCACATTTAATTTTATATGTTTATTAATAATTCATTTTATTTAAATAGTTGAACCTTGAGCAGGGTGTGCGGTGAACAGGGTGAGGTCACACGGTGACCCAGGCGGGGCTGCGGAGCTTCGACCATGGTGCGCTGGATCTAGTCAAGCCCAAAATAGATGTTTTTAAATACGAATCCAAAAAATTTATTCGGCATCAAACTGGACATCCCGATACCCAGAAAATTATTAAAATAATTTATTTAAAGATGACAGGTGTGATAATTCTCCCCACCATAAAGTCTTCCATCCCTCGGAAAGCCACAACTATGGCTGAGACCCAAGGTAAGAAACGATACCCCCTTAAGGTTCAAGAGGATCTCTATGATAACAAGGTGGGAGGAAAACACATCCCCCTTAGAGAAGGTGACTAAACTGACAAACTTATGAAACTTGTAAAATGACTTTCTGATAAGTGTCACCCACCCAAAAAATTTAGAATGCCTCCAGTTGACTGTTCATGGAAAGGAACTCTCACACCCATAGAAACCAACTTCATAAGCTTAAAAATCTCAATAAATATTAAATTAAAACCACACCATTTGGTTAGAAAGAACAGACAAGGTCAAACTACGCCCATGGAGCACTCTTATCACTTATCACCAAGGCTTCCTTAGAAACATAATTGAACGGTCAACATGGGGAAAGCCCGAAGGGGTTCCCCACCATTAAGAACCTATCGATGCCTAAGAAGAGATTGGAAAACTGACACAGGGAGGTCCAAGTAGACTCTCCACCATATTAATCGGGTTACATTGGTTTATTTATGTGGAATTTCGGCAAGGCCCCTAATGGGTCTCACAAACGTTGGCACAAACAAAAAAAACAAACTCAGAGGCTTCACAGTACTGACCCACCACCCCACCCAAAGGGCGGGGCCTAACCATCAAGCGTTAAAACAAAAACCAATGACAAACCAACTTCTCAACCTTCAATAATGAACATCGTTCAACATTGATACTAATTTCCCAAATAGACACCATGAGGACCATTAAAGGAGATTACATCTGGTGGGACGCAACCCCCCAAGACATTGAGGTGACAAGATGGCCATGCCTCCTCATAGGTGCAAAATATTTACGCACGCAAACGCTTCGTTTGGAACAGAATAACCACAAAAAACAATTCAAACCGCCTTCACTTTCAGTACTGATGATAGAAATAATGTCGGGGTCTCATACACTCTGACGTTCCTAACCATGTGTCAGCTTCACTCCGAGGCCTATGGCTAGAGCCTTGATTTTTGAATCATCTCCTAACTCATAGTTAGGTATTGAATACTCTCGAATGGAGCATCTTCTTTTAGTGTCACACACAAACATACCACAATCGTGACAACACCAACAAACATGACACAACATGACATCCAACTACTCGGTCGCGACACATCCTCCAAAATAGGGGTTTAGATTATGCCCATGCATCACCTCTTCACCTTAACCGAGAACCTAAGAAGGGAAAGACACATGAAAAACACTTCCCTTTGAACAGGAATACAACATTTTAACTCCCTAAGTGGGAACACACTCATATAAAAGCATGGATTTCTGAAGGATCCTTTAAAATCCACCCTTTCTATTCAAAGAGGACTCCAGCTGCAAGATTTCACCAAGAATGACCCTTGAATCCAACAAAAGCACTAAAATCCTTTCAACACATCGATCAACACAAATAATTTAAACCCCCTTCACCCTACCCTGCTAAATTCCTTTCACTCTTTCTTGGGGAAAATTTAGATGCAACGGCGTAAAAGTTTTTACCTGAAGACTCTAACAACTCAAAATGACCAAAATTACCTTCAACTCCCCTTGCATCTATCAATATTCTATGAGAGGATCCGATTAGTTTTAAAAAGGAGTGGTGGGTTCAATTCTATAATTCATGAAGATATTCCTCTAATCAACTGGAGGGTCGGGCAATGGCGAATTGCATGTGGCCACACATCAATCACATGTCAATGCTTTATGGGGTTGGAATACACTAGTCAAGAAAGAAAATCATGGACCCAAGCAAACTAGTCCATTGGTCGAGACATAACACAAGAAAACACCGAACGTGCAGGGGGAACCACTGCAAGGGCTCCCCAAAGTACTTTTCAAAATAATTCACTAACTACACGCTTGCATACCATCTCACAAATAAGAATTCAAACTCAGGACATAAATCAGTCAGAAGGGATCCTCGGCTCCAAATTCCACACATCTGACATTTCCAAAACACACGGACACATCAGACAATCACCGTTTATTAAAACACCAAATTTTTTTCTTAACCAATCTTTTTGATAATAAAAAAAACTAATGGGTTTTACAAACACCAATGGTGTTTTGTGGGCCTCACACATGCATGTTTTCATGCAACACATGCATCCACATCATGCCCATCCATGAACTCATCCACTCATGTCATTAACCCTTTCACTTTCCATATAAATTCATGCATGTGCTTTCCAATGAGAACACCACGAATCAAAACCAAATAGTTCCATTTTTCAAAACCAAAACATTCAACCCACAATTTTCACACATCATACATTGTTTTGTTTTTAAAGCGATTCATTTCGAAACATTTTCTCAGATCAGATCATTTTTACTTAAAAACGAAATTTCCCCAATTCCCATACAATGTAACAGGGAATGGTTCAATAAAAAACTATTGTCAGTGGGTGATTGGAACATATGGTTGGCAGCCATATGTCCATCACGCCACTGCCACAGAGAGTATTATAAGACAGTGTCCCCAACTCCACATGGCTTTCCAGACCCTGCGAGCTCACTAGGACCACTCACCTACTCCCTTTTCATTTTCCCTAGACAATATTAACTACAAGGACCAATGAATTAGACAAACCTCAACTCAATTTATTAACTCGAGTCCCGCCTTGAGGTGTGCTAGTCAGGCATCTTACTCGAATCCAAGACATCGAGTCCCAACAACCTTAACTCCAGTCTACTGTGACTCTATCCCAAAAGAAAATGACCCAAGAGAGAAAACATGCTTTGATACCATTTTCACACAAACCAGGTCATCTCTCCATCCGACCCGATGCCTGACCCGACCTGCGTCAAGGCCCGAAGGGCGTTCCCGATCTCCACAGGATGGCACAAGTTCCCGGGTATCGAAATAGTACGTGGGAATGATTTTCATGAAACATGAAACGAAAAGAAACAACTAACAAGATCAATAAACTGAAACTAGAAAAGACAACCAAACCTGCCTTTAAACCAAAAATAAGTCCAAGTCTACAAATCAACTAAAACCCCAAAGTGAACAAAAAAAAGGATAGAGAACTAAACACTAATGCCAACCTCCAAGCGGCACAAGAAGCCTAATCTCCAAGTTACCAACACCAACCTGCACATGAAGACCGACAACATCCGAACCACCATTACTGTGCAAGATGCTTCAACCTGGAATACACAAAGAACAAGGTCTACATACACCAAAAGGTCTATGTAGGGTGTGATTCAAGAGCCCAGTAGGACGTCAACCAATAAAAAGGTTCCATGCATAATTATTAAATGACAAATAAATTTGCAATTTTAATTAAAGAAAAGAAGTAAGTGATTGAACATTTTTAAAGATAACGAGTTTTAGGAAAAAAAATCAAATGGAACCACTTAAATTAAAAAGAAACATGCAACACTAATTTTTATAATAACTAATGTGTCACACTGATGAGCTCAATGTCACTAATGAGCACTAAAATTGTGGAGGCCAAGTGGGTATTAGCTAGATTGGCCCCTAGATCTTCGTGTCTCGGTGAAACGTGGCTTAGAAGGCTACAATCATTAGTAAACGTAGCATAGAAGGCTAAAACCCTTAAAAAACGTGTCTCAGGAGACCATGACCCTCCAAAAAAGCATATGTTTGGTTAGTGTTGCAATCTTCAGTCCTGCCAGTAAAACTAGGTCGAGTCACCTTCGGAACACTAGACCACTAGTCTAGTCCACCCTCCTAGCTACCCGAGCTTCCCACTTTTTGCTCATGCAAGTATCAAGTTCATTTCATACATCACGCTTATGCATAAAATCCCAAAAGAGTACTTATACACGCAAAATCACCATTTGCACACACAAACCCTCTTTTAACCACACGCAAACCAAAAATATTTTCAAAACATAATCTTCGTAGGTTACATACTCAATTAAACCATATACACAGTTTAAATTCACATATCCTGAAACAAACCACCACATACACAAATAAATACCCTTTTGAAATAAGACGCACACTAATACATTTTTAAGACAAGTTTCCCACTAGTGACATAATTTAATAAAACCTAAAAAAATAAATTATAAAGCAATAGTAAAAGGGTGTCACATGTCTTTGCACAAACTAAAGTAACCATTTATAAATTCAAATTCATTCACACATCACATGCACTCAAATAAAATATTAATGTGTGACCTAAACAACCCAAATAGTTTTATGGAAAACCCATACACCATATATAAAACACAATTGGATAAACCACATAATTTAACAATCATAACATTAAATCTGATAAAAAAATTTAAAATAAATTTCTTAGATTTAACCACTAAACCCACACAAACCCCTCTTTTAGGATTAAACACACCTGAAGTCATACCAATGCTACAATTTTCACCACTTGCACAAATTCATAAGCTAACTAGACAAGTTAAAAACCACTAACAAATTTCTCAGCAGAAATAGCACACACATAATATAATCAATTTAGTAATAAATTTCAATGCAATTTATACTTCAAAAAAATTCAATCAAATTTTCACTACCTGAATTAATTAAATGACATGATAAAAGAATTAAGAATACAAATTGTTTCTTCAAATAATAATTAAATGTGGAACCACCTACCTTGGGTGTCGAAGAACCAAACACTCAGTGCGAAACTTCAATCGCTTACTGTTTGCACCAAAAAGAACCTAATGTGAACCCGAAAACATGAATTCAAAAGAAGAAAATCTAGTCAAAACCCCAATATCAGAACATATACCCGCTGAAAAAAAAACAACGTAACTCAAAAAAACTGCAAGGAGAAAAAGACATAATTGAGGGGGTCGAAGTCGGTGACCACCAGACAACAGCGCGCTGGGAGGAGGAATCTAGCCACGAGCGTTGTGCGCAAGAGGAGGCTGGCAGGTTTGTTCCAATAGAGGACCAGTGGTGAGCTCAAAGAGCAGGCTAACACGGAAGGGCGATGGTGGGGTGGCTAGCTGGGTGGAGTTGGGAGGAGCACGCTGGGTAGAGGGCAGGGGTGCAGCGCGCAGGGTAGATCCGGGATGATTAGGAAACACCGGATGGAGGTGCGGTGCAATGGGATGGTGGTCGGACGGGAGTGCAGGGGTATGCAGGGGTTCGCTGGACCATGCAAGGGGGTCCCTGGGGTTTTCCGGACCAAGCAAGGGTCCGATGGAACAAGGGGTATCGGGAGTGTAGCACGAAGTGGAGGATGGCCAGAGGTGAGCAGGTGAGGGCGGTGCTAGCATGGAGTGTCACCGAGAAGGATGGCGACGAACTGATAAATAGGTCGGCGTCGAGGTGGTTACAGGGGGTGAGGACACTGCATGAATACAGAATAGGAAGGGGCTAGGTTGTGATAGCTAGAGTTGAAGTAAAAGGGGTGTGCCGGTGGTGTCCTGGGAAGAAGCGGGTGTCCATCGAGATATAAAGGGGAGGGGGCGGTACGAGTTGGGGTAGTAGGGGAGGAAGGAGGTGAAAATTTAAAGAAAACCCTATAAAAAATCTATAAAAAATAAAATGAAAAAAAATTAAACTAATAATAAAAGTAATAGTAATAACTTGATGGTAGTGAAATAAGTGTTAAAACAATTATAAATATAGTGACAAAAATAATTATAATAATGAAATCCTCAAATAATAATAATAATAATATCATTAAAATAATTTATTATTTTTTATGACATTTAATTTTATATGTTTATTAATAATTCATTTTATTTAACTAGTTGTCCCTTGAGTAGGGTTGCGGTGAACTGGGTGAGGCCGCGCAGGGACCAGGCGAGGCCGCACAGCTTCGACCATGGTGCACTGGGTATTGTTAAGGCCAAAAAGCACGTTTTTATATTAGAACCCAAAAACTTAATTCAGGCTTCATCCCAGACTACCCGATACGGTGAAAATTATTTAAATAATTTATTTAATGACGACGGGTGTGACATTTGAAAATTTTAAATCATTCCATGTTTTCATGTATTTTAAAAATATACGGTTACTACAGTTAATATAAAATGAATATATAACCAAAATTGGATAATTAATAATGTTTATAATATTATAGAGTCAATTTTATAATAATTTATTTTTAGTAAAATTATATCATTTAATAAAAATGTTTTTTTAATCCCCATTTATTACAATTTTGACACTATTTAGTAATTTATTTTTGATAAATATGTAACAAATTGATTCCATTAATTAAGGGCATTCAATAATCCCACAAATAAAAAAAATCCTCTTATAAATTAATGGATAGAATCAAAATGTTCATCTTATATTTATTTTAATATGGATAATATCATTTATTCGATTCTATCATTAACAAGGTAATCACTGCATCATCATTGTGTCATAAACATTTTTATTTATTTAATATCTAAAAATAAGATATAAAATAACATGATTTAGAAAATATTTTATTTTCTAATTAATATTTATAGTCAAATAGATCATTTATATAAACCAAATTAAAATTTTTTAGTTAAGAGATACATGTTTATTTATATTGCCCATTTCTTAAAAAATAAATGTTATAAATGGTCATTATCACACCAATGTGACACCGTGGTGTCTGAAAATAGATCCAAGGATGATCATGTTTGAAAAAATATCATCCAAGAAGATTTGGACAATTGTTATGGTAGTTTTGTTTTATTATAATATTATATTATTTACCCTTTAACCAGAGTATATAAAAAACATTACTGAAGTTACTATTCATATTTTCCAAAAATAAAAGGTATGTATTTACACAATTTGAACCTTATGATTCCAAATAATGAGTCCATTTTTCCAAATTCAAAACACCGAAGCTTTATTAATTAATTTAAAATTTATTCTCGTTCTCAAAAACAGAAAGAATGTTTCTAAGACGTAAAAACTATCATAAGATTGACATGTGTTTATGTCTAATTTAAATGTGAAATTACTTACATTGACCAAAATTAGATTAAATGATAAAAAGTAATCCAATATTACTTTAAAAATATTAAAATGAAAATATAACTATATAAAAAAATTAGATGAAAAGATAGTTTTGAATTAAAATGCAGTATTTTTCACGATTCATTAAAATGTGGATTTTATCAGAAAATTACCATAATTTCAATTAATGCATATTTTGATGTCCTTCATTTTAATAAGAAGTTTATTTTGTTAAATTGAACATATAAATGTGGTAAAAACTATATTTAAAAACGGATCTCTATAAAAAGGAAGTAAAATGAATTATTAAAAATATTAAATTATTTTGTGCTTAAAATTGGATTCATTCTCATTTTAAGCATCTTAAATTTATTAGATAAATGTAATGACATTGTACAAACAGGTGTAATCATATTATAGCTAGTTTGTTTAATTACCAATAATACAATGGCTTGACTTTAACTACTATTTAAAATTATAATAATATTGTTAAATTATTTTTTGTTATAACTCAATGTTGTGTGCAATGTAAGATTTTGGACAAACCCGTTGTTGTGTGTTGAGTACGCAATCAGAAAAAGTCTCCCAATTAACATAAAATTAATATCTTATTCATAAATTTTATTATATAGGAAAATGTATTATTCTATAAATAAATGATATGTTCCATATTTAATTTTTAATATATTAAGGTAATTTTCATGAATTATATAAGGACTGTATTATTATCAATTTTGAAAATGTACAACCCATAGGTCGGGTGAAAACCATCACATCTGGAAAGGCATCAAGACATGAACACACAACCGAAGGGTGACAAGTATATGTATCCAACAAAGGGCCTATGATATGTCTTGGATAGTATGACATAGTTTTTATTTATTAATAGAACGTGTAAAATAATGGATACGTTCATTTAAAAAACTTATGTTTTATCTTATAGATAACTGTGAGGTTGAAATTCAATTTTTTTTGTATTTATGTTATATTTGGAGATTCTTATGATTTTGGAAACCCTATATGATAAAGGTGAATTGAGGAATAAATGTAAAATTTTATCATAGAAATTAATTTTTTTCCATGGACTTATAGTGCTTTCTATTATTTATGGAAATGGTTAGCATATCATGAAGATTATATATTTAGAGAAAGCATATTTTTGAAGATAACTATAAAAGTTATCTATGAAAACAATATAATACAATAATTATTATTATTGAAGTTAAATATTGTGATGTATTTTTTATGAATTTTAAGAATACATAATTAATTAATTTTCAAAGATGAATTTTTAGTGTCATTGTTGAATTTTGGGAGAATAATGTAGTTTTCATGAAATGAAGGTTTATTCCATTTAGAAACTATCTTGTACTATACAAAACATATTGTTGTTAGTTAATTCCTAAATACACGAATAACATAATTCTTTTAAGTTTCATATTATTTGATCCATATATGTTTAATGTACCGATTCATTCATTAAATAAAATTTATATATATTATTTGGAGAAAAAAACACGTTTATGGTGGAAATTTTTAAAATGATCGAACATTTCATTTCAAGTAAATATATTTTCTTATATTATTACTCAAGGAAGTAATATAATTATTCTACTCTAGGAAATGTATTTTAGAAGGAAAAAAATCTGTTTACTTTTCATACAAATAAATCAATGATCTTTTAAGTCATCGTAGTTATATGAATTAATGATGGTTAACATTCTCATGATAATTTTTTCTATCAATATCTATATTTCCTTCATAGTTATATTATATGTACCTGGACTTATTACCTACATAATCTTGAATTTAGTCATGAAAACACATACTCTTACTTTTATGGTCTTTCCAAGTTTAGTGCTTTAGAAAATTGGGATATAATATATTCAAAACATTACACAATATTAAAAAATCTATACCATAAAGACAGTTTCATTTTTTTTCAAAATAAAAAACATTTAAACTCAAAACATGACTCCTTGGAAATTCATAAACATTTAAAATGGATTCCCTCATTGTCTTACACATCCATTAACCTGTGAAAATAATATAAAACTTTTGAGGAGCACAAAAACTATGTAAGGGATTTAAAAAGATGGAAATAACGCATTAGTCTATGAATACTTGTAACGTATGAAATCATATTCAAAAGACATACTTATCACCTATATATATACATACTTTGGGAAACATGATATTTCCACAAAACAAGAGAAATAAGTAGAACCATAAATATATACTGGAGCATTACATACATAATCATGTAACCCTCTCAGCTACCTAATAATTTGTAACCCACATGACTACCTTACTATTTGTGTAACCATCACAGTTACGGTTGGATTAACCATATGAACGACCTCAAAAATAGACATACCCAATGAATAGGTGGGAAATATAGGTCCCAACCTTGATCATAAAAAATTACCATGATCTATAACATAATCATACAACATGAATATTAGCATAAAAACATTACTTTTGAATTTGGTAAAACCGAATTTTAAAAGAGGATTTAAATGAAAAGTCCTTTGTAATATACATATAATTTAAGTGAGACTTAATATAGTAGATAGAATATGTATATACTCTGTATATATACTTAATTGGATATATTATAATCAGAATTCATCACACAGACAATTTATGTACCACATAAATAATGATGAATAAGGTTAACCCAAAGGATGGAAATCGGGTTAAAAATTCCCTTGCCTCGGGTTTGTCTTACTTTAAACTTTTTTAAACCTCCCGTATAGTGGTTATAATAGTGTTATTATTATTTTATAGACACATGTTAATGTTTATAACATCTTGTATGATCATTTATAACATCAATTCACCCTTTACTTGTTAGTATTTTGTACCTTGAATAGTTTAGGGTGAGTTCTTTAAATGATTTTCATGATCGGTTCCTGATGGATGTTCTTATTGATTGGAAGTGAAACTCCAGAGTTAGAATGGAAAGGAATTTAAATATTTCTCGTACCATAATTTATACCATTAAAAAATTTGATGTTTTTATGAGGATTATTCATATGTAAAAACAATAATGATGTTTGTTTAGATCATTTTAGTGGTTCTTTATTATTAACAACCTCATTTTTTCTTATAAATTAATCCATGGGTAAAAAAGAATTCCAGAACCATTCATGAGAAATAATACATATATTATAACCTTTTTCAACAATATAAATGGATTCATGACCAGACATGAAATAATCAATGTAAATTTAAATCACATCATCCACGATGTCGGTAATTCGACACAACACAGACAATGTTTTTATTCCATGAAAAAGTGGAAGAGGATAAGAGTAAGAATGATTAATTTTACATGAACATTAAAAAAACCAAAATATAACTTATTTATTGATATTTCAAGCCTCTTGGGTAAGATGATATGAAGAAATAATAAGAAAATAAATAAACTCAATATAAAAGAACAATTGATAAATCCTTTACAAAAATTCGGCAGCTTAACGACTATGAAACAGGGTTATAGAAAACATTAAAAAGAGAGAGAAAAATGGTCACACATCCATAAATGAATCATAATACATAATATATCATGAATAATAAGTAAATAAGAGCCTAGTATGGAAACATTAAAGTTATACCACATAAAAGATAACTTGAATGGAAAAAAATGATATTGAGAATTTTCTTACCATGTAGAGTAACTCGTATAACATATATGTTGGGACCTTGGTGGATTGAGGAAACCTTGGGAGGACTAATAGGGATATAATAAGTCTAGAGATTCATTTATGAGGATTTTATAATGATGTTGATTAAGTAATGGGTTGGTTTTAATTTCAAAATTGAGAGTTTATTTTAATAATTTTACAAGGGACACCTCAGGAATGGTATTTACAAAACCATGGGATTTCCCACGGTATATGCCTATGGTTTTAGCCACATGAGACTCTTCTCATATTCTTTTATTGTAAACAATTTTACCAGATTTATTACATCATTATTACATTATTAATGATATCATTAACACACCGAAACTTAATACTATATTTTTTACTATTCACCAAAAAAATAAATTATTTTGGAAAAATCTCAAAAATTAACCTTACAATTTGTCAATGTGTTGAATTCAAAAAAGAAATATCATTTTTTGAAAATAATTTTCTAAAAAATTTATTTAATTTTTTAATAAAATCATACTTAATTAAAAAATAAATAATTTAAAAACTATAACTGCTTTTATATCATTTATAAAAATTAATCATGATATCATTATCTAAAATCCATAATAGAAAAATAATAAAATTTACTATTCATTAGGGATATATTACTATTAATATTACTATTCCTAATGGTATGTTACCATTCATAACAAATCGAGTTGGTTATAATAGACTCCAAATAAAATTCTGCACATAATTGTAGATGACCATTTTTTGAAATTAAAAAAATAGAAGTGGTAAAATTATGTTTGAAGGATACTTACAAATATCAAGTTTTAATTTTTTTTTGTGAAATTCATTTTATTTTCAGAAAACCATGGGGTGTTACATTATCCCCACCTTTTGGAAATTGCGTCCACAAATTTTATTTACATATTAAACATGTGAGGGTACATTTACCATGTGGTTTCTCCATAAAACCATTACCTAGTGGATTTCATTATTCTTCATTTCTTGTTCCCTTCGATCAAGATTCTGAACTAGTTTTTTGTCACAAGAATTGTTCTCTTCCAGCTGAACTGATTTTGGGATCAAGACTTGTGATGAATCTGGCACATACTTCCTCTACATCGAAATGTGAAAACATTGTGTACCTGATGGAAACTTGGAGGAAAAGAAACTCAACATGCAACTGGTCCAACTTTGTCTAGGATTTCAAAAGGATTGATGCACTATGGACATAACTTTCCATTCTTACCCAAATGCATCACCCTTTTCTAGGGAGATATTTTAATGAAAATATTGTCACTTACCTCAAAATAGAATTCACTCTTTTGGTCATCTGCATTACATTTCTTCCTGCTCTGAGCTGTCCTCATGTGCTGTTGGATCATATTCACTTTCTCAGCCACTTGTTCTTATAATCATGACCCTATCAATATTCTATCACCAACTTTATCCCAAAATGTTGGAGTCTGACACCGAATCCTATACAATTCCTCAAATGGTGCCATCAGAATAGTTGAATGAAAACTGTTATTATAAAAAAACTCAAAGAACAATGTTGATCCCAATTTCCCTGGTAGTCCATTGAACAACCTGGAAACATATCCTCCAATGTTTGAATCATTCGTTCTGACTTCCCATCGGATTGAGGATGAAACGATATAGTAAAATTTAATTCTATTCCCAATGAGATCTGATGTCCCTTCCAAATGTTTGATGTGAACCTATGATCCCAATCAGATATAATGGAAAGAGGAGCTCCATGTAACCCGACACTCTCCTTGAGGTACATTCGAGAATGCTGATCCAAATACATTGTATCTTGAATAGCGATAAAATGTGGAGACTTTTGATCAACAATAACCCAAATCACATTATTACCACGAGAATTATTTGGTTGTCCCACCCCAATGTCCATGGATACTTTCTCCCATTTCAACTATGGTACTGGAAAAGGCTGAAGCATCCCCTTCTGTAACTACTACTCTACATTAACCTAATTACATGCCAAAAAATTCATGGTAAAATCCGAAATATCTATTTTCATTCCATCCGACCAATAATACTATCAATGGTCTCTGCACATCATAGTACTGCCAGGATGAACTGAAAATGGTGAACTATGGGCTTCCACACAACAATTCATTCTTCAACTTGGAATCACAAGGAACACACAACCTTTTACCAAATCTCAAAACACAATCATTATAATGATTATATTCTGGAAAAATACCCATTTTAACTAATTCAACATTATTCTATATATCATGTTCTCCCTTCTTCACTTGCTTAATTATGTATAACAACAAAGACTACACTGAAATCTGAATTGAAATGAATCTATTCCCCGCACCAACAACTTCTAAGCCAAAATTCATCAAATCATTAATCAAGGGATCATGTTCTAATTTTATCATGGTTATAGATGCATGATGTTTTCGACTCAAGGCATGTTCCACATTGTTTACTTTTCTAGGATGGTAATTGATCGTGCAATCATAATCCTTTATCTGTTCTAGCCATATTCTCTTCCTTATGATTAATTCCTTCTGAGTGAAGATATATACTTCAGACTTTTACAGTTAGTTAATATTTGACATTTGGATCTGTATAAATGATTCCACCAAATTTTCAAAGAAAAAAAGCATAGTTGCCAATTAAAATCATGAATGTGATAATTTAGTTCAGGAGTTTCAATTTTTCTCAAAGCCTAGGCAATTACCCGATCATTCGGCATCAAAACACAACCATGTCCCTTCAAAGAAGCATCACTGTTGATGACAAACTCACCATTTCAGGAAGGAATGTCCAAAAATGGGGCATTCACCAATCTCTTCTTTAGTCCCTTAAAACGAACATCACATTATTATGTCCAAAAAAATTTAAACCCTTTCCGTGTTTAATTAGTTATTTTGCTAGATAACCATGAAATGTTCATAAAAAATCGTCGTTAATAACTTACTAACTCATGAAAACTACGAATATCTTTAACATTTGTTGGTCTTGGTCATTCATAAAATAATTTTGTTTTGGAAGGATCAATAGTTATTCCATCATTATTTACAATGTTCCAAATAAAATAAATCTGTTGTAACCATAAATCACAATTTCTGAATTTTCCATAGAGTTTCTTTTCTTTTATGGTCTGTAAAATAACCCTTATTTGTTTTTCATGCACCTCTTTATTTTTTGAATATAATAGAATTTCATCAATAAGTATAACCCAAAAATTATCCATGAAATCATGAAATACTCAATTCATAGGATTCATGAATACAACAGGTTCATTAGTTAACCCATATGGCATAACAACTAATTCATAATGCCCATATCTAGTACGAAAGGCTGTTTTTTGGATGTCATCCTCCTTCACCTTCAGATGGTGGTATTCAGAACTCAGGTCAATATTGGAAAAGTACTGAGATCGATGGAGCTGATCCAATAATTCATCATTATGAGGCAAATGATACTTTTTATAATATTGATGTTATTCCCAACTATATAATCAACTCAATGTCTCATGGAACCATATTTTTTTTTTAAAAAACAGGGGCACCCCATAGTGAAGGGCTAGGATAAAGAAGCGTTTATCAAGAAAATCCTACAACTGATTTTTCAATTCAAGATGATCTATTTTTCCAACACGATAAGGGGCTTTGGAAATTGGCTTAGCATCAGGAAATAAGTCGATTGTGACTTCGAATTCCCGATCAGGTATAACATTGGGTAACACATTAGGATAAACATAAACGTATTCATTTACCATTGGAATATCATTTATCTAAATGGTTCCCTTGATTTCAAAAATTTGAGGAAGATAAATTTAATTTCCACCTTTCACTAGTTTCTCAGCTTCTTGATATGTTATCAATTGTATGAGTTCCTTCTTGTATACAAAGTAAAACACCTTCTTAAAAACATCTTCTTTAGATCTACAATAAATCTTTGTATGATAAATAGAAAGCCAATCCATTCCTAGAATAACATCAAGCTTGACTAAGGGTAAAATAACAAAGTTTGCAGGTAATGACTTCCCATAGAACATAGTAGAAGGATTTTTATAATTCCGCTTTATTATTATATTTCCCCTAGGGTTTTAACAAAAAGTTCTAGTTTTATTTTTTATGGTGGTATTTCCTATTGAAAAGAAATTTTCTCAGAGATGAAGGATTGTGTAGACCCTGTATCAAACTAAATTTTAGAAAAATATTTGTGTACAAATGAAGTACCTAATACAACTTCATTGGATGGCCCGACATCTTCTAACATTGTCGCAAATGATCTCAATACTACTTTCTTTTTATAGTTTGGCTTCATTGAATCATTTGGATCCCTATTTGGGCATGAATTTTCATAATAACCTATCTCACTACACATAAAACACATAATTTTTTTTTCAGGATTATTCTTTGGATAATTTTCATTACAATCTCAGGCCATATGACCAAACAAACCACATTCAAAACACATCCCAGATTTTCTATGACATTCCCTAGGGTGTTTCATGCCACACTTTTCATAAAATGGTAATTAGATTCTCTTACCATCAAATTTCTTGGGTTCATTTTTACCCATCTCTCTCCATTTACTCCTCTTCTTCTCCACATTTCCAAAAAAACACGATCATCACCAAACTCCATATCTAACCTCTCAGCACATAGAAAAAGTTTCTCATAACTTTTGAATTCACGAGGGTCAAACACCCTTCAATACCATGGCTTCAGTCCTAAGTGAAAGCCATTGATTTTTATATCAAGGTCTAGAATATGATTTGGATCATACCTAACTAGTTGGGTGAAATTCGCTTCATAAACAACAACTGAATCCTCCACATTTTTCTCAAATTCAAGGAATTTCATCTTTATCTGATGTTGCAAAACCTTAAGAAAATATTTTTCAAGGAATAGAATTTTAAATTCATCCCACTCTAAGGCTTAAAAATCATATCTACCCTTGATATTCATTACCATTGACCACCACTGATCAACTTCAACTTTAAAATGATAAATGTAAAGACTTATCTTTTGATTGTCTGAACATCACTAAATATCAGATATATTTTCGAGGGATTTAATCCATCCTTCTGCCGCTACTGGTTCAGAAGATCCTTTGAAAATAGAAGGGTGTTGGATAATAAAATGTTCCACTATTGTCATGTTTCGTTGTGGTGCCTCCGGTTGTTATCTTGCATAGATGACACCACCATTTATTTCTTGTGTTAGCTGAGCCATTGCTGTCACAAACTGCTCAGTTCCAATCCCTACCATTTCAGGCTACAGATTCTAAAGGATGTCATTCAGTCAGTGCCTCTCTTCTTCAGCTTCCTTATTTAATCTGTTGAAAACCATTATGAACAAAAATATCTTAGACAAAAAAAACATGGTAATCTTTAAGTGCTATAACATTTTCAATTATTCATAGAGTAAAAATAATTTATTGTATTCATTTAACATAATCCTAACCCCTAAAGTTGTCTAAACCATCCTCTAATACCAACTATAAGAACCTGACCTTATAACATACATAATCATGAATTTAGTCAATAAAACACTTCCTATTACATTGAAGATATTTTCAGGTTTGGATAATTAGATAATTGTGACATAATACATTCATAACATTGGACATTGTTACAAAGTCGATACCATCAAGAAATTTTCCATTTTTTTCGAAATATAAAACATTTAAACATAAAACATGGATCCTTGAAAATTAAACCACATTTAACATGGCTTCATTAATTGCATGACATGTCCATCAACCAGTGAAAATCATTTAAAACATGGTATGATCACAAAAACTCTAAAGGGTTATAAAAAGAATGGAATAACACATTAATCCATGAATATTTGTAATGTATGAAATCATTTTCAAAATACATACTTATCACATGTATATATATATACTTACTTTGTGAAACATGATATTTACACAATACATGTGAACATAACTAGAACCATTAAGGTATCTTAGAGCATTAATTATATAATCTTGTAACCCTCTCATCAGCCTTATAATTTGTAACCCTCATGACTACCTTACTATTTGTGTAACCATTGCAGTTACACTTAGAGTAACCATATGACCGAGAACCAACTTACACATACCCAATGAATTGAATGGAAATATATGTCCGAACCTTCAAAATAAACAATTCCAATGATATTTAACATAATCACATAGCATTAATATTAGTATAAAAACATTTACTTTGAATTTTGTAAAACAAAATTTTAAAAGATAATTTAAAAGAAAAGTCATGTATAAATGTTATATAATTGTAGTGAGACGTAATAGAATAGATGGAATATTTATATAATCTGTAAAAATAAAAAATTAAACATAGTATAATCATAATTCATTACATAATAAACATAAATTCCACATAAAAAATAAAGAATAAGGTTAACCCAAAGAATGAAAATCAGGTTAACAATTCCCTTACCTTGGGTGTGTCTTACATACAACTTTTTTGAAACACCTGTATATTGGTTAAAAGAGTGTTATTAATATTTTACAGTAACATTTTCAAGTTTATAACATAATTCATGATCATTTCAAAACTTCATTTCACCCTTTAATTTTTAGTAATTTCTTCTATGCATTGTTTAGGGTGAGTTCATTAAATGATTTTCGTGGTCGGTTCATGATGGATGTTCATATTGATTGGAAGTGAAACAGTAGAATTGGAATGGAAAGTTATATACATATTTCCAGTAACATAATTTATACAATTTATCAATTTGATATTTTATATGAAGATGAACAATTAGTTAAAACATTAATGATGTTTGTTTAGATCATTTTAGTGTTTCGTTGATAATAACTACCTCATTCTATCTAATAAATCAAACCATAAGTACGAAATATTTTCAGAGCCATTGATGAGACATAATACATATATTATAACTTGGTTCAACCATATAAATGATTTCATGAACCGACTTGAAATAATTAATGTAAATGGAAATCAAATCATCCACAATGTCGGTAATTCAACACATCACATGCAATGTTTTTATTCCATTAATAAGTGGAAGAGGAGAAGAATAAAGATGATGAATTTTACAGGAACCTGAGAACATCCAGAATATACATGAATTCTGTAGATTTCATGCCTATTTGGTAAGAAGATATGAAGAAATAATTAGAAAATAAAGGAACTCAAAATTAAAGAGTAAGTGAGAAATCTCTTACAAAAATTCGGCAGAACAAGATCTATTCAATAGGGTTTTAAAAAACATTATAAAGATATGGGACTAATGTCACCAATCCATAAATGAATAATAATAAATAGTAGATCAATAATAAGAAGAAATTAAGAACATGGTATGGAATCATGAAATTTATACCACATAAAAGGGAACATGAATGGAAAAAGGAAGAAATTGAGTATTTTCTATCCTTGTAGAGTAACCCCTAAAACATCATAGTAGGGACCTTGGGGGCTTGAAGAAACCATGGGAGGAATAATAGGGTGTAAGGAGGCCAGATCTTCATTAATTATGATCTTGGAATGATGTTGATGATGGAATGGGTTGGTATTTATTTCCAAAGTGAGGGTTTATTTTAATAATTTCTAAGGAACACCTCATGAGTGGTATTTAAATAACCGTGGGTTTTCCCATGGTATTTGCCCAAGGTTTTATCCACTTGGGACACCTCAAACATTATTTTACTATAAAAAAGTCAACCAGATTTATTATATCATTAATGATGTCATTAACAGACAAAAACTTAAAACTGAATTTTTTACTATTCACCCAAAAATCAATAGATTTAGAAAAAATAAAAAATTCACCCTAACCATTTATCGACGTGTAGATTTCACAAAATAAGTCCATTTTTGAAAAATAATTATCTAAGTATTTTAAATTTTATTTTATAATAAAATCATAATTAATTCAAAAATTAATAATTTAAAAACAATAACTGCTTTTATATCACATTTAAAAATTAATCAAGATTTCAATATCATAAAGCCTTAATAGAAATATAATAATACAATTTACTATTAATTATGGTCATATTAATATTCATAAGGGGTATTTACTATTCTCTAAAAAACTATTTGGTTCTAATAGACTCCAAATAACATACTGAACACAATTATACATGACCATTTTTTGAAATTTAAAACAAATAAGCAGTAAAATTATGTTTAAAGGATACTATTCACCCCATGTTGCTCTTTAACCATAGTTTTTCTCCACAAATCCTTTACCTGGTGGATTAACGTATTCCGAAATTCATTTTTCCTTCGATTAATAATCTGAATAGGGTTTTCATCATAAGAAACATTCTCTTCTAGCTGAACTAATTTTGGGATAAAGACATGTATTGAATCTGGCACATACATCGACATCGTCAAAACATGAAAAACCGTGTGTACCTGAGACAAACTTGGAGGCAATGTTACTAAGTATGTAACTGGTCCATCATTATCTAGGATTTCTAAAAGGTCGATGAACGACAGACATAGCTTTCCTTACAGACCCAAACAAATCACACTTTTATAAGGAGTGATTTTAAGGAAAATATGGTCACCTACCTCGAAAGAAAAGTCGCTCCTTCTATCATCTGCATTACTTTTCTGCCTGCTCTGAGCTATACCCATGTGCTATTGTATCATCTTCACATTATCATCCACTTATTCGACTAATTTGGGCCCCATCAACAATTTTTCACTGACTTCATCCCAAAATTCTAGAGTCCAACACTTCATCCCATACAATGACTCAAAAGGTTCCATCTGAATACTGGAATGAAAACTATTATTATAAGAAAACTAGACTAAAGAATGATGTTGATCTCGAATTCATTGGTAGTCCATTAAACAAACTCAACGAATTTCCTCCAAAGTCTAAATAGTTCATTCTAACATAACCTATTATTGAGGATGAAAAGATATACTAAAATTAAATTATATGCCCAAAGACATCTCATATCCCTTCCAAAAATTTTAAGTGAACCTAGTATCCTGATCAGATACAATGATAAGATGAAATACTTGTATCTTGAAAATCTAATTGAGGTACGTTCATGAAAGATAATCCAATGACATTATATTTTGAATATAATGAAGATGTGCTGACTTTTTCAGTCAATCAATAATAACCAAAATTGGATTATTACCTCTAGAAGTTTTTGGTAGTACCACCACAAAGTCAATGGATGCATTCTCCCATTTCTAGTTAGGCTCTGGAAAAGGTTGAAGAAACCCCTTTGGTAACAGCTCCTCTACTTTAACTTGTTGAAATGTCAACCATTTCATGGAAAATTCAGAAATATATCTTTTAATTCCATCCAACCAATAATACTCCTTATGGACTCTATACATCTTAGTACAACCAAGATGAATAGAAAATGGAGAACTATGAGATTCACACAACAATTATTTCTTCAACTAGGAATCACAAGGCACACACAAACTTTTACCAAATCATAATAAACAATGTTTATAAAGAATAAATTCTGGAAACTTACCCATTTAAACCAATTCAACTTTTTTATTTAGCTCACGGTCTTCCTTCGATGCTTGCTTAATTCTGTCTGACAATGAATACTGCACAAAAACCTGAAACAAAATAGATTTATTCCTGGCCCCAATAACTTCTAAATCAAAATTTATCAAATCATTAATCACGGGATCAGGTTCTAAATATAACATGGTTAAAAATGCATGATGTTTTTGACTCAAGGCATCCACCACAATTTTTATTTTCTTAGATGGTAATTGATCATGTAGTCATAATCCTTTAACTTTTCAATCCACCTTCTCAACTTCATGTTTAATTCCATCTGAGTAAAGATATACATCAGACTATTATTGTCAGTATATATTGGACATTTGTCTCAATATAGATGATGCCTCCATATTTTCAAATCAGAACCCACTGATTCCTTTTCCAAATGATTTGTTGTATAATTTAGCTCATGAGGTTTATGTTGTCTCGAAGCATAAGAAATTAACTGATCATTATGCATCAAAACACTACCAAGTCCCTTCAAAGAAGCATCACTATAGATGAAAAACTCATCATTTTCAGATGGAAATGCTAAAACTGGAGCAATCACCAATCTCTTCTTCAGTTCCTAAAAACAAACATAACATTCTTATTTCCAAAAAAATTTCACCTCTTTCCATGTTAACGTAGTTATTAGTCTGGATAACCATGAAATGTTCATGTTAAACTATCGATAGTAACTTACTAACCCAAAAAACTAGGAATCTCTATATCATTTGTGGGTCTGGTCCATTTATCAAAAACATTTGTTTTGGTAGGATCAGCTGTTATTCCATCTTTATTTACAATGTTCTCAAGAATAGAAATCCATTGAATCCAAAAAAGAACACTTACTAAATTTTCCATAGAGTTTCTTCTCTTTTATGGTTTGTAAAACAACCCTTATATGTTTTTCAGGCTCCTATTTAGTTTTAAAAACCACTAGAATTTCATCAATAAATACAACCATAAACATACACAAGAAATCATGAAATACTCTATTCATAAGATTAATGAATAAAGCAGGTTCATTATTAAATCCAAAGTGCATAACAACATATTCCTAATTCTTGTATCTAGTATGAAATGCAATTTTGGGGATTTTAACCTCCTTCACCTTTAGTTGATGGTATCCAGATCTCAACTCAATCTTGAAAAACTACTGATCTCCCTAGAGCATATCAAACAATTCATTGATATGGGGAAAAGTATACGTGTTATTAACAGTGATGTTATTCAAAACGATAAAATCAGAAGAAAGTCTCATGGAACCATATTTTTTTTTATCAAAAAAGGGTCTCCCCAAGGTCAAGTGCTAGGAAAAATGAATCCTTTATCACGGAAATCCTATAACTTATTTCCCAATTCAAGAAGTTCTATTTGATCCATATGATATGGGGGTTTTGAAAATGGATTAGCATATGGAACTAATACAATTGTGAATTAGACTTCACAGTCAGGATGAAACCAGGTAACTAATCAAGAAAAACATCATGGTATTCATTTACCACTGTCAAATAATTAATCTAAACAGTTCCCTCGTTTTAAATAATATGAGAAAGATAACATTCATTTCCATATTCCAATAGTTTATCAGCTTCTTGATATGTTATCAATTGTATGGGTTCCTTCTTGTAAACAAACTGAAAATCATTATGAAAAAAAACATCTTTAGCTCTATAATTAATCACTACATGATGAAAATAAATCCAATCCATTACCAAAAAAACATCAAATTCAACTAAGGGTAAAACAAAAAGGTTTGTTGGTAATGTCTTTCCATATGTCACGACCCGTCCTCAGGGCCCGTGCCGTGACTACCCCAAGCCCGCCTTCCATAGGCCAGGGGCAGGCGACTAGCACCAAGGCGTAAATCCCAACAAAAGGGAAGGCACTGCCTTGAAAAGTAAACAAGAACCACAGATTAAGAAAGAAGAAAAGTAAACACTAAGTAAAAACTGTACAAGATGTGCTGAAAGTAAAAGGGGTCGGAAATACAAGCCCAACTGTAAAGTACAACTGAAAGGAAAAACAGTAATTGAAAGGAAAAGCCGCAGCGTCGAGCCGTCCTCTGGAAGTCCCACCTGAAGGGTGGGTATAGATAGCCTCCACTGCTCCTCGGGTCCACCTGACCGCTCTGAGTACGTCCCGCCCAGTGGTCCACCTCCAGGTACCGTCCTACTCCGCATGCCTCCACCATGATCAGCATTGTCCGTCGTCTGCAACCAACACAACGTAGTGCGGGCATAGCCCGTGCAGGGGTGAGTATAAGCTACTCAGTAGGGACCCCGAGACCCCCGAAGGTCTCCCAAAATCCACAAAGAATAATCCACAAAGGAAAGATACAATCACAAAGTAACATCTGACACAGCTTAGGTATATGCCCATACATACACCTAAGTCATCAATTCTCGTTCGATTCCAACGTCCGAGCCCAAGCACAACCCAGTCAACACAGGAAGCAAAACGTATACCCACACAGGATAGCACAACACAATCCACAAAGGAGAGTAAACAGTAAATCCACACAGGATAGCTCAACACAATCCACAAAGGAGAGTAAACAGTAAATCCACACAGGATAGCTCAACACAATCCACAAAGGAGAGTAAACAGTAAATCCACACAGGGTAGCTCAACACAATCCACAAAGGAGAGTAAATAGTAAGTCCACACAGGATAGCTCAACACAATCCACAAAGGAGAGTAACACAAGATTTAGCTCACAGAGGTATACATCATTGAAAAGGTGAAAGAGATGATGAGACATAGATACTGAATCATCTAAGCTGGGACCCACATAGGATACAAGACCAGCTGTCCTCATTGTTTCGTTTATGCTGGGACCCACATAGGATACAAGACCAGCACTGAGTCATCTAAGCTGGGACCCACATAGGATACCGGACCAGCACTCTTCATTGATTCATCTATAATGGGACCCACATAGGATACAAGACCAGTATTGAATCATCTAAGCTGAGACCCACATAGGATACAAGACCAGCATAGCTAGGACCCACATAGGATACAAGACCAGCTGTCTTCATTGATTCAACTATACTGGGACCCATATAGGATACAAGACCAGTATTGAATCATCTAAGATGGGACCCACATAGGATACAAGACCAGCACAGCTAGGACCCACATAGGATACAAGACCAGCTGTCTTCATTGATTCAACTATACTGGGACCCACATAGGATACAAGACCAGTATTGAATCATCTAAGCTGGGAACCACATAGGATACAAGACCAGCACAGCTAGGACCCACATAGGATATAAGACCAGCTGTCTTCACTGTCGCAGTCCACTGAGGATTTCTGCACAACCGTCGTCGCGGTCCACTGAGGATCTCTGCACCGTCATCGAAGTCGCAGCCAGCACTAGGGTTCCTGCACACAGCAAGCTCGTTCAGGAGGGTCAGCTCCACGAGCCGAGAGGCCGATACATCAACTGTCACAAAGTCCGAAGTTGATGTATCCAAAAGTTCTGTATCGTCAACAGGAACTCAACGTCGCAGATGGCGCGTCAATCGGACGCCCGGTCTGAGAGTTATTGGTTTTTTCGTCCGAGGGGCCCGGTTGGTTTTTAAGGCAAAACCAACCCAACCGTACTCCACCTGCGTCCAAACCTCAGGCGGAGTGAGCCAAAAGTTCTGTCTCACTTAGAGGAACTCAACAAAGCTGACGGCGCGTCAATCGGACGTCCGTAGCTCAAGATATGAGTGTTTCTGCTCCGAGGGCCCGGTTGGTTTCGTGTACAAACCAACCTGTCTGAACTCAAAGTACTCCAAAACCTTAAGTGCAATATACCGAAACTACCGCCTCGATCCAAGGATCGCGTTGCCGCTGACGGCGAGTCGTTTGGAGGCCCGTAGCTCAATATATGTTCATTTGAACGAAAAGTGTCCGAAGACGGGGGGGTCTGGTCCCGGGCCGACCCGGGCCGACCCCCCCTGGGTCGGCCGAACCTGGTCCGACCCAGTCCGTCCCGGTCTGACCTGGTCGGACCGGTCTGGCTCGGCCAGCCCGGCCCGGCTCGGCCGAGCGGCCGAGCGGCCGACGCGGGGGGAGCCACCGCCCCGCGTGACACCCCCGCGGCACCCGCGGGGTGTCGGCCAGACAGTCGGAGGCGGCTGAAGCCGCGTCCCGAGTGACGCGGGGGGGAGCCACCGCCCCCGCGTGACACCCGCGTGACACCCGCGGGGTGTCTCCCTGGCCACCGGATGCGGCTTCAGCCACGTCCCGCGATCGCCGCCGCCGCGGCCGGTGCCGCGGCGGTCTCGTCCGGCGGCGCGCCGGGCACCGCCGCCGGCTTCCGCGGGCCACCGGAGTCGCTCCGGTGGCCCGATTTTCTTCCCGTCTGCGCCGTTGCTCCTCTTGGGACTTGTTCTTCACTGTGGAATCATCAAACCTCCATTGCGGCATGCTCCGTCGTCACCCGTCAAATCCGCACAAGAACGAAGAACGGCGGAGGGTCGTCGGGCCGTGTTCGTTTGGCCCGCACCCTCCGTGTTAGATACAAACAACGGGAGAATTTTTATTCCACATAGGAAACAACAATTTTAATAAAATTATAATTGTTTGCAAATCCAGTTCTTTATCTTTTTAAAGAAACATTTACGGGAATAATAAAAAGGGGTAATTCCAAAAATAAAATCCCTACCTCGTAGTCGTCACACGTGAGCGTTCTTCGTGGAATTGCTCGTCGCGGAAGGTGGAGATCGTCGTGTCGTCGCGGAAGGGCGTCGCGTCGTCACAGAATCTGGCGTTGCGTCGATGAACTCGACGGACCAAGAAACAACAGATTTTAATTATAAATAATTAAATCCGTGTTTCGTTTTAAACCACAAAGAACTTTTAGAAGAAACCTGAAATCACTCACCTCAAACGGTTGGTGATCGGAGATCGGGGCGGGGAAGAACGTCTCGGATTAGAGCGTCGTCGATTTCCGCGGATGACGGCGTTCTTCGCGTTCTTCGCAAAGGAGAAAGAAGATACAAGGATTCTGTCAAATCCTCTCAACCAGTAATCCTCCAAAAGACTGGTTGGTCTTATTTTTATTATTATGCCAACAAACGAAAATGGGTAAGTAACGACCCATTAATTCGTTGAATTAATTCAACAAAATAAACAGATCATTTAATTTATGAAATAAACCGCCCAATTAAATGATCTGTTAAGAATTTAAGAAAACGCGTCAGTTGACTTTCATAATGACGGGTTTTCGCGGGTGCGTTACTTAGTCGAAAGAAACGGCGGGGCTCATGCGAGCCCCACCTCACAAATATCCTACCAAGAGGGTAGGATATTTCTGGATAGTACCCTATCCAGTTCAGCTCAGTTTAATCCGATTTTAAGTGGCTTCAAGTGGATTCCAAGTGGCTTAAGTGAAATAAAATAAAGTTGTCGTAAAATTATTTTATTTCTTAACTTTAAGCTCGAAAATTAAAAACCACACCCGAGCAAATGCAACTCCGGAAGAGGAGTTTCTAAGAGAATACGGGCGCTGCGATTTCATCGGTGCCCTCGGAATTCGATTCCGGGCACCGGTTCAAAAGTTAGAAAAACCCGCTCGTCCGTTCACTGAACGTACCCGAGCCAAACTTCGGAAAATGATTCCGGGCACACCGGGCCTCGGAATCAGGTGTCGTCAGAGACTGTGCTCTTGTAAAATTCCAAATAAAATTAAGAAAAAAATTTCCTTGAAATTTACGGGTCTTTACACTACTCCCACCTCAGGGATTTACGTCCCCGTAAAGATACATCATAAACTAGGGAAACAAAAGTGGGTACTGAGCACGCATTTGAGCCTTCCGCTCCCATGTGCTCTCCTGGAGGTTCCCGTGCTGCCATCTGATGCGCACAAGAGGAATCGATCGCCCACGTAGGACCCGCTCCTTTCGATCCTCTATCTCCACCGGGACCTCCACAAAAGTCGCTTCATCATCCACGTCTAGCTCCCCATGGTCAATGATGTGCGTCGGGTCATGCACGTAGCTCCTCAGTTGAGATACGTGGAAGACGTCGTGAACCCGGTGAAACTGAGGTGGCAGAGCCAGACGATAAGCCACCTCGCCAATCCTGCTGAGGACCTGGAAAGGCCCGATGAAGCGTGGAGACAACTTGCCGCCTCGGCCAAATCTCCGCAAACCACGTCGAGGTGAGACCCGCAAGAAGACGTGATCGCCATCCTCGAACTCTAGTGGCCTCCGCCTCCTATCAGCATATGACTTCTGCCGGCTCTGTGCTATCCTCATCCGCTCCTGGATGACTTGGACCTTCTATGTCATGGCCTGGAGCATCTCCGGTCCCATAAGAGCTGCTAAGATTTCTTCTTTGCCGATAAGAGAAATCTGGTCTCATCCCCTGGATGAACCACTTCCTTTGCCTAAAACAGTCAATACCGACATGGATGATACTAATCCATACCAAGGATGACGTCGTAAGGCCTCGACGCTACTACCAAGAGATCCAACTATTACTCTCGCCTCCAAGGGTTGAGTCACACTATCGGCATCAGTGTGTGGTAACTGGGTCTCCTCCAGTAGATGCCTCACAAGTGAGGGTCAAGTCAACAGTCAAAACTGGAACCTCTTAGTAACAACACAAAAGAGGATAGGAATGAAAACATCACAAAGGTACGCGTCTTTTATTATTGTAGCTCATAATACAATGACGCTACACAATAGCAACAAGGAACTAGAATTACAAAGAACGTATCCACTAGTTCTGATCCTGTCCATTTGCTCCCATAGCTCCATGATTGAAGGCCGCAGCTGCCTGAAGCTGAGCTCTCCCATATCCACTAACTCCCTGCGGTCGGGGTGGACCTCTTGGTGGTGGTGGTGGCAACACCTCGAAGTGTCTCCCACCATCGGCTACTCGGCCAGCTCCTCTGCCTCGTCCGCCTGCACCCTGCGGACCACCGTGGCCGAACCTCTGTCTGGGAGGTCCCTCTACCACATGCTGCTCATCTGCAAGACGAGTCGGGCAGTCTCGAGCCATGTGACCTTGCCCGCTGCATGCGTAGAAATGCTTGCCCCTCATGTAGCTGGCTCTCTTTCGGGTGCCCCGCACAACCGACTCCTCATCCTGAGACTGCCCATCTGATGGTCTGGCCCGCTTGGACCTCTGAATCACCTGTCTACTGCCAGCTGCAGAAGACCCTGCTACGGGCCATCCTGCGGAGTGCCCTGTCACTGGAGCCTGCTCGGCGAGAAAAATATCCATTAGAAGGGCTCTCTCCAACACATCTGCCTGTGTCGGAATGTTGAGGGAGATCATCGAAGCCCTGGTCTCATGCCTCAGTCCCTGCTCGAAGGTCCGGGCTCGGAAGAATGGGTCCCGTACCATATCTGTGGAGTAGCGCAAGAGATCAGTAAATCTCTCCGAGTACTGGGCCACTGTCATACTGCCCTGCCGTAGCTGTAGCAGCTCTTGGATGCGCACTGCACGGAGGGTGGCTGGGACGAACTCGGAGCGGAAGATTCTCTCAAAGTCCGTCCAGAGAAGAGATGTCTCGTCGTGCACCTGGAGCATCAAGCTACACCATCTGCCTGATGCCGCGTGCAGGAGGCTCGCTGCGAGGATCACCATGAGGTATGCTGGTGTCCTCACTAACCTGAAAACTTGCACGACCGCCTCCAGCCAGTCCTCGGCTACTTTGGGGTCCATCTCCCCACGAAACTTGGGTGGTCACTGGTGCTAGAACTCATGCAGAGCTCCAAGGCGATGTGCATCATCAGCGGTCGTGGCGGGAAGCATCGGTGGCTCGGTGGGTAAAGGTACCGCCAGTGCCTCTACTGGCAAGGAGCCTTGCACCGAAGCCTCGTCGCTCAGTGGGCTATCATCACGCTCCACTCTCGGAACCCTAGCTGGCTGTCGTCGTGGGGCCATCCTGAAAAGGAAACAATTGTGCCACGGTCAGAACAGTATACCTGGTGAGATGACACAAGTAATCACAAAGAAAACTTGAAAAACACATGCAATCAATGTTTTCGTGCATTAAGTCGGAAATCAGAAGTCAGGGTCCTGGTGTACGGATACGTCGGCCGCTGCACCAACATTGGACTCCCTGGACTGATAACCACACCCAATACTCTAAACACTATTGCTTCACATAGAAGAAAGATCAAAGTCTGCAGTAGAACCGACCACCTCTGATACCAATTTGTCACGACCCGTCCTTGGGGCCCATGCCGTGACTACCCCAAGCCCGCCTTCCATAGGCCAGGGGCTGGAGACTAGCACCAAGGCGTAAATCCCAACAAAAGGGAAGGAATTTCATTGAAAAGTAAACAAGCACCACAGATTAAACAAGCGGAAAAGTAAACACTAAGTAAAAACTGTACAAGCTGTGATGAAAGTAAAAGGGGCCTGAAATACAATCCCAACTGTAAAGTACAACTAAAAGGAAAAACAACAATTGAAAGGAAAAGCGGCGGCATCAAGCCGTCCTCTGGAAGTCCCACCTGAAGGGTGGGTACAGATAGCCTCCACTGCTTCTCGGGTCCACCTGACCGCTCCGAGTACGTCCCGCCCAGTGGTCCACCTCCAGGTACCGTCCTGCTCCGCACGCCTCCACCACGATCAGCACTGTCCGTCGTCTGCAACCAACACAACGTAGTGCGAGCATAGCCCGTGCAGGGGTGAGTATAAGCTACTCAGTAGGGACCCCGAGACCCCCGAAGGTCTACCAAAATCCACAAAGGATAATCCACAAAAGAAAGATACAATCACGAAGTAACATCTGACACGGCTTAGGTATATGCCCATACATACACCTAAGTCATCAATTCCCGTTCGGTTCCAACGTCCGAGCCCAAGCACAACCCAGTCCACACAGGAAGCAAAACGTACACCCACGCCGGATAGCACAACACAATCCAAAAAGGAGAGTAAACAGTAAATCCACAGAGGATAGCTCAACACAATCCACAAAGGAGAGTAAACAGTAAATCCACACAGGATAGCTCAACACAGTCCACAAAGGAGAGTAAACAGTAAATCCACACAGGGTAGCTCAACACAATCCACAAAGGAGAGTAAACAGTAAATCCACACAGGATAGCTCAACACAATCCACAGAGGAGAGTAACACAAGATTCATCTCACACAGGTACACATCATCGAAAAGGTGAAAGAGATGATCATACATAGATACTGAATCATCTCAGCTGGGACCCACATAGGATACAAGACCAGCCGTCCTCATTGTTTCGTTTATGCTGGGACCCACATAGGATACAAGACCAGCACTGAGTCATCTAAGCTAGGACCCACATAGGATACTAGACCAGCACTCTTCATTGATTCATCTATACTGGGACCCACATAGGATACAAGACCAGTATTGAATCATCTAAGCTGGGACCCACATAGGATACAAGACCAGCACAGCTAGGACCCATATAGGATACAAGACCAGCTGTCTTCATTGATTCAACTATACTGGGACCCACATAGTATACAAGACCAGTTTTGAATCATCTAAGCTGGGACCCACATAGGATACAAGACCAGCACAGCTAGGACCCACATAGGATACAACACCAGCTGTCTTCATTGATTCAACTATACTGGGACCCACATAGGATACAAGACCAGTATTGAATCATCTAAGCTGGGACCCACATAGGATACAAGACCAGCACAGCTAGGACCCACATAGGATACAAGACCAACTGTCTTCACCATCGCAGTCCACTGAGGATTTCTGCACAACCGTCGTCGCAGTCCACTGAGGATCTTTGCACCGTCGTCGAAGTCGCAGCCAGCACTAGGGTTCCCGCACACAGCAAACTCGTTCGGGAGGGTCCGCTCCACGAGCCGAGAGGCCGATACATCAACTGTCACAAAGTCCGAAGTTGATGTATCCAAAAGTTCTGTATCATCAATAGGAACTCAACGTCGCAGACGACGCGTCAATCGGACGCCCGGTCTGAGAGTTATTGGCTTTTTCATCCCAGGGGCCCTGTTGGTTTTTAAGGTAAAACCAACCCGAACATACTCCACCTGCGTCCAAACCTCGGGGAGAGTGAGCCAAAAGATCCGTCTCACTTAGCGGAACTCAACAAAGCTGACGGCGCGTCAATCAGACGTCCGTAGCTCAAGATATGAGTGTTTCTGCTCCGAGGGCCCGGTTGGTTTCGTGTACGAACCAACCCGGCCGAACTCAAAGTACTCCGAAACCTTGAGTGTGATATACCAAAACGACCGTCTCGATCCAAGGATCGCGTTTCCGCTGACGGTGAGTCGTTCGGAGGCACGTATCTCAAGATAAAACCATTTGAACGAAAACCATCTGAAGACGGGGGGGTCCGGGCCCGGGCCGACCCGGCCCGACCCCCCCTGGGTCGGCCGAGCGGCCGAGCGGCCGACGCAGGGGGAGCCGCCACCCCGCGTGACACCCCCGCGGCACCCGCGGGGTGTCGTCTAGACAGTCAGACATGGCTGAAGCCGCGTCCCGAGTGACGCGGGGGGGAGCCGCCGCCCCCGCGACACTCGTGGGATGTCTCCCTGGCGACCGGACGCGGCTTCAGCCGCGTCCCGCGAGCGCCGCCGCCGCGGCCGGGGTCGCGGAGGTCTCGTCCGGCGGCGCACCGCGCGCCGCCGCCTCCGGGCGCCAGCGCCGCCGTGCCGGTGACCCGCGCCGCCGCCGGCTTCCGCGGGCCGCCGGAGTCGCTCCGGTGGCCCGATTTTCTTCCCGTCTGCGCCGTTGCTCCTCCCGGGACTCGTTCTTCACTACGGAATCATCAAACATCCGTTGGGGCACGCTCCGTTGTCGCCCGTCAAATCCGTACGAGAACGAAGAACGGCGGAGGGTCGTCGGGCCGTGTTTGTTTGGCCCGCACCCTCCGCGTTAGATATAAACAACGGGAGAATTTTTATTCCACACAGGAAACAACAATTTTAATAAAATTAAAATTGTTCGCAAATCCAGTTCTTTAACTTTTTAAAGAAACATTTACGGGAATAATAAAAAGGGGTAATTCCAAAAATAATATCCCTACCTCGTAGTCGTCGCGCGTGAGCGTTCTTCGCGGAATTGCTCGTCGCGGAAGGTGGAGATCGTCGCGTCGTCGCGGAAGGGTGTCACGTCGTCGCATAATCCGGCGTTGCGTCGACGAACTCGATGGACCAAGAAACAACAGATTTTAATTATAAATAATTAAATCCTTGTTTCGTTTTAAACCACAAAGAACTTTTAGAAGAAACCCGAAATCACTCACCTCAAACGGTTGGTGATCGGAGATCGGGGCGGGGAAGTACGTCTCGGATTAGAGCGTCGTCGATTTCCACGGATGACGGCGTTCTTCGCGTTCTTCGCGTTCTTCGCGTTCTTCACGTTCTTCTCAAAGGAGAAAGAAGATACAAGGATTCTGTCAAATCCTCTCAACCAGTAATCCTCCAAAAGACTGGTTGGTCTTATTTTTATTATTATGCCAACAAACGAAAACGGGTAAGTAACGACCCATCAATTCGTTGAATTAATTCAACGAAAGAAATAGCCCATTTAATTTACAAAATAAACCGCCCAATTAAATGGTCTGTTAAGAATTTAAGAAAACACGTCAGTTGACTTTCATAATGACGGGTTTTCACGGGTGCGTTACTTAGCGGAAAGAAACGGAGAGGATCGTGTGGGCCCCACCTCACATATATCCTACCAAGAGGGTAGGATATTTCTGGATAGTACCATATCCAGTTCAACTCAGTTTAAGCCTCTTTTAAGTGGCTTCAAGTGGCTTCCAGGTGGCTTAAGTGAAATAAAATAAAGTTGTCGTAAAATTATTTTATTTCATAACTTTAAGCCCGAAAATTAAAAACCACACCCGAGCAAACGCAACTCCGGAAGAGGCGTTTCTAAACGAATACCGGCGCTGCAATTTCATTGGTGCCTTCGGAATTCGATTCCGGGCACCGGTTCAAAAGTTAGAAAAACCCGCTCGTCCGTTAACTGAACGTACGCGAGCCAAACTTCGAAAATGATTCCGGGCACACCGGGCCTCGGAATTAGGTGTCGTCAGAGACTGCGCTCTTGTAAAATTCCAAAGAAAATTAAGAAAAAAATTTCCTTGAAATTTACGGGTCTTTACACCATAGAACACAAGGTCCATGGTTTTATATGTAATCACAAAGTATATGGTATTATATATCAGCACAAAGTCGATAATATTGGATATCGTGAAATGAATCCTCAGAGGTATGGTTAAGATATCCATCATCAAAAATTCTATCATTACGAACTCATTTGTTGATTTTCAATGTAAATATTCAATTTGATAGAACAGTAGTGGTTATGTTTCATGGTCGATTTATTATTTATATGAAACTAATTGATTATCATTTATTATTTCCACAATATACTCATATTATTGATTAAATGGCATGTGATTCACTTATATACATTTCCATATTGATTATTCATTATATCATTAGTATAATATAGTTGTTCAATTTCATTCTATGTTTAGTTATTTATCATTCCTTGTTCATTATTGTTTTTGATTTTTGATAGATTTTGTGGTACTTAACCCTTGCTATGAATTTTAAAACAACCTTATTTTTTTCATTTACCTTCGAATACATGAATTGTACATCTATTTTTATGAAAGGATCATTAACATGGAATAATGTTAATAAAAAAATATGTTGCAATTTGTGTTTTCAAATTTAATAGGTGAATCATGTATATATCTATTTTACCAATACTACTATACTATTCACTCCCCTAGGATGTGATTCCATGTATCTTATGCCAATTATATAATGTAACCATCGGATATAGGTTATAGGGGATAGTGTGGTAACAGTTTTATACTAATACATTGATTTGTGAAAGATACCCATCATCCTAGAATAGATAATTCTGATATTATCTATCATGTTTTTTAGTATATTATATTGAAATATTTGGTGAAGCTCAAAATCATTAACGAGGTTTAGGATAGGAATTTTATATTAACCTTCCACACCTTGAATATCATTTTAGAATTTTTATTGACTTTTATAATTTGATGTGATTATTTGTTTATCATAAGTGGATGGACAAAATGGTGAAACATGACTCTTCATATCACAAAATATGATATTCCAAAAATTGGTGGAATTCCACTACATCTTCTATAATGATATACCATATGTCAACATCAAATCATATCACTGATTTTGGCATACCATGTTTTAAATCAATCCCCATTTCCAATTTCATATATTTATTTACTATATTTTAATTCATAAAAGAATTCCACTATACAAAATCTATATATTTTTCAATGATATCAATTAAAGAATACAATTCTCAAATTAGATTTCATATTATATTTAATGAAAACAATATGATATATAATTTATCTTCATTTTAAACATGATATTAAAAATTAAGATTCAATATGAATATTTACGATCATCGATGGGTTTTGAAGGATTGAATAACACCATTTCAAATTTATGGAGGATAATAAGAACATTAATCCAAAGATCATCGTGCAATAAAAAACTGAAGCCATGTAAAATATAAATAAATAACATATACATGTGATCATTATTTGTCGATAATCATACAATAATTTTCTTAATTAAGATCACATGGAGAAACCAAAGGAATCTTCCATCTAACGTGTATCCGTGGGATGATCTGAATCAACTAATACATGTGTCGGATTTTCAAAAAATACTACATTATGCTAACTTCATTCTATTAAAAAGAGTGATAGGGAACATTGCTTCCAAGGTGAGATGGAATTTAAAAGTATCTTTCTCTAACATGAAAATCCATCTAAATTTAAAAATCCTCTTTATAAAGACATTATGATATTTCAAATTCATGTGTACAATTTACTAAAAATAACCTAAAATTCATGTAATTACATCCTTTTAAGAATTTTATAAATGTATATTCACAGACTAAACATTTAATTGAATATAATCACCCATGTGTTTCATCTTATGAAAATTATATAATTGATAGAGAACATGGAAGATATTAAAATGTTGATCAATTACCATTCAACTACTCTATTCGTATATAAAGTTAAAAATGGATTGAAAAATGTGATTATCATTTCCTTATGATGTATTCAATTAATATAATATGTCTGGACATTGAACCCATAAAATGGTATCACTACATTGCATGAAATGATATGTCTAATAAAATACAATAATCCTTTTAATTCAAAGATTCAATACCTTAATAAATCCCCATATCATAAAATGTGATATGAAACAATATTAATTGTGTATTAGGGTATATAAACATCATATAAATTCTATATCTATGGAGTTAATGTTATGTTATAAGAAACAAAACCTACCCTATACATATTTCTGAATGGACAAAAAAATCAGGGATAACATTATAGTCATAACAAATCCTTTTAGAATGTTTTATTAAGAGAGTTTTATGAACCAATGAACTAAACCCTTTAACTCTAGAGGCCTCCTTATATAGTTTTTATAGAACTAATGATTGAAATGTTATGTCCTCATAATCTCTTAGTTCACTAGTACCATCTCTGTTACAAACCACAACCACATAGGCACCATAAGTAATGAATCGCCAATCTCTATATGGTAAAGGGGTGAACTATTGGGTCTCCAACCAACCATCATGAAGGGATTCAAGATTATAGTGGTGTGGAATATATTTTGATGTATAAAATATTTTAATACCATGTGATCAATCCAAATCATACAAAAATTTATTACTCGTGTCGATAATATATAATTGATAATTTGAATGTTCCCCTCGTTCGTACCATAATTATAGGGGTGGAATGTCATACTCATGTATAATTAGGTCTCGTATTCCATCTTCTAGACCATCCATATCCGAGACATGAAATGATCATCTTGATTATTGATATTATTATAGGTATCTACATGAAACTATATAACCCCATCTATGTATTGATTTCATAACATCTTCCCCATAATCTACTCTCTTATAGGAAGTGTTACCACTTGTTCAATAAGTTAAAAATGTCCCATAATTTTCACTACCATTCATTAATCATGAGAGTCTTGTCCAAAAATTCATTGATATTTTGATTAAATTCAACATGGGAACCTCTAAGGGATGACACAAACCAGTTGTAACCTGGTGCTCTACCTCCACCTGAAAAAAATATGCATCAATGATTTATTAAAGTGGAAACAATTCACATTATTTTTGTCCATCAAAATAGGAATTTTAGATTTTATAATATCATTATCATGATAGGATATTCCTTTATAATGGGTGGGTGAATCACCCTAAAAACCTCCTCATATAAATAAACTCAAACAAATATTTATCCCTGTGACAAAATGTTTTTCTCCCCACATTTAGAGAATTTATTAGTTGTATCTCCAAAAATTATTGAGTCAAATATGATATCCCAATTCATATTCCTATGTTATGTCTCCCTCACATAGTTTAGGAGTGTATGTTGGCCTCATTCCTTAATAAATAAGTTATGTCCCATTACACAAACAAGTCCCATTATAATGAGGCTAACTCCATGTAGTTATCTTCCATTAGATGATAATGGGATACACTAATGAGAGAGTCATTCCAAAAATTACCCTTCCCTATTTTATGGACAACATCACAATCATAGTTTTATAAAATCTACATATAGCTACATTATCATAGATTGAGGTCACATCAAGGGAAGATATATATAACATTCATGTCATCCATTAAGATCATGAATTTGTTACTAAGTTGGTTTTGTATCCACCTTCTCATTGTGAGTATAAAAAATATAAACTCAATATCAATAATTTTTTAATTATTAACATGGTTTATAAACTGTATAGACATGTATATTATCATCACTCACCTCTATAATAGAACACACCCAATTCCATTCTTCCAGGAAACATAGAATAACTCAAATTTTACTACTTCATCCCGATGTCATTGGTGTAGAGTTATAGTCATCCTATAGAGAATAAATCTTCTCATTCATAGATATGACAATATAATAAATTCTTATTCATTACATTTAAAAAATATACACCCCAAGACCGTAATAGTTTAGTTATTTTGGAGACTAGAAACTCTATATTCTTATTTGGTGAGAGATCTTAGACATTTCTCATAATGATATTCCACATTAAAACTAATTAAAGAAATCATTATGTATATCCTGTCTTCATAACCTAGTGAATGGAAAAATAAGTAAGGGTGAGATCAAATGCTCACTAAGGGTGAGTAGCTGAGATATCAAGGTTCAAATAAGTGGAACACCTGTATAAAATTTTAATATCAAGAGCATAACATTTGAAAAACATACCCTTAATATAAAATATCATAATCTCGGGGCATGTCATTAAAAGTGGAAATTTATAACGCTAGAATCATGTGTTAATCGAAGAACACATTTCTATAGAGCATAATAAAGACATAAAAAATAGATTTTTTGCATACACAAAATAATATTAAACAATTTCAATAGTAGTTATGGATTAATGAAAAGTCTATATTAGTGCAATGAGTTCACTCACCAAACCATCATAGTAATAAACGTTCACTCCCATGACCATCATATTGTACAAAGTACCTTACTGAACCTGGATAACTCCCTATTCCAGTCCATTCTATCTCATGAGATAAAAATCATTCCCTAATTCATTGAGGGAGATATAGGTCCCACCCATCGCATAAAAAATAATATTAATTTATTACAAAATATCATAAATCCATTTTCATGTCATAACCCATGAAATGAAATTGGGTTCACAAAAAATTCATCATATCATAACCTATATAAAATAGATCGGGTTCATATTCATATCATCATTGTATCATAGCAAAACCTATAGAATAAAAATAAGGATTCAATATAATTTTATCATGGTATAACCCATGGAACAGAATGTAGTTTAATAATAATTTTATCATGGTATTACCCATGGAAGAGAAATGGATTTCATGAACATATTTTCATCATATAACATTCCTCAAAACAATATGAATGGTATCCTTGGTTCATACCTCAGTCAAGGAATATGTTATGTTATAGGTTTTCATTGTGGATGGAATATGATTGATACTGCTAAAAAACATGGAAACTTTCTTAAGGAAGATAATTTTGTTATGAATATTAATTTTTAAAACTAAAATTTATAATATGTTTTGTAAATTAATTTCTCTGCAAAAAATCATGAAAACATATAATGTAAATTTTAAAATGAATTTGAAATTTTCTTGAGGAATATATACATTATACTTTCAAAAATATTTTTTAAAACATATAACAATTATAAAATAATTTTCTTTGAAAATAGCCATTAATATTTTTAATGGAATCATTAAATCAATTTAGGGTGTGAAATTCCATTCATGTAATACACACTAAATGAACGATTCTTTTCACATTTTCAGTAAATGCTCCATGGGTATTGTTTTCTGGAAATAATCATAATGATTAATTTGAAAACTCCCTTTAAAAGTAAAAAAGTTGTAAATATGATATTAATAAATCCATTGGAGAATTCAATACCTTTTTCATTGTTTTTTAGAATACTATTTTTTGAAAGGAAAATGATTTTTTACAGAAGAGAGAAATAATGTTGGTTTTTCATTAATGTGATTTTTTAAAATATTGTGTTCATAAAGAGATAATGGTAATAAAAAAAGTGTTATCAGGAAATAATTTGAGGAGGATAAATATTTTACCTTTTGTGATATATTTATTACAATATTTTATCATAAAAACCATAATCATTAATAGTCCTCATAAAATATGAGATTATAACATAAAATCACAACAACATGTGGTAATTTGAATTAAAATATTCATTAAATAATTACATTACATGAATAATATAATTTCATGAGAAAAATATAATTCACAATTCTCATTTTATAGTTGTTAGGGTATGTACCTCATAAATTAAAATTTGTTTATAACCTATCATTTGTCTCAGGGAAGGAAAATTCAGAAAAAATATCTTATTTCTTCAGTAACTTTTGATTAATAATCCTCATAAAAGAGCGAAACTAATATTTATATGTAAATCAATATATTTGAAATTATAGTAATTACAAATTTTATTTATGAGAATTATATAAATCTCATTAATAATAGGTGGTGAATATGGCATGTGTCTCCTAGAAGTAATAAGTTAGATGGAAAGCCCTTAGCACTTTTGTAATACATTATTTTTAATCCTATCTAAATAATAAAATAAACTGAAACATTTCATATCCTTAAAATAAGTATATTCATGATATAAAATGTATATTTGGAGTTATTAATACCCCACATAGAAGATATGAGGGGTGATGTTGGTCTAAATCTGCAATAGATAATAGGGGGACTTGAAATCACATACCTCATAACAGAATTTCACTGTACATGTATGTACCTCATATATAATTTATTTATTAATTATATTAATTTATTCTATAACTATAATCATATTTATAATAACATATATGACACTATTATATCATATTAACTTGAGGTTGTTAATAAAATTTAATTGTTTTCACTGTGTTGGGTGTTAATTGACTCATTTTCTCATATGTGTTTCATCATGAATGATAATGTTCTTGTGAATAGGGTATATATATCCAAAAAATGATTATAATAATGTTATAAAAAAAATATTTAGTCATTATATACAATTTTATAAAAAAATTATGAAAATTGGACATTGAAACATAATTCCATTTCTTCATAGAGATGGTACGTTGTCCCCAAACATGAGTGACAATATCATTACCTTAAATAGTGAAAGGGAAAGTAAGTGGGTGATATATAAATTGTATGAAATAAAATTCATTTCATAGATATCAAATTAATTATTTAATTGGTTCTTTATTCCATTCCAAGTAAAGTGTATGTGAAAAATGATAACATCGCTTCATGAGGCGGTAGTCCATCATACACATGAGCGATATTACCTTATTTGACACTGAATGTAATGTCAAATGGTATATGTGATAATAATATTTCATAATTTTAATAATATCATAAATATAAAATAAATGTCTTATATCCATAATTATATCCATCCTTGAATAGTGGTGATGGAAAATGAATTACATTGGTTCTTGAGGTGGTGGTCCGTGACACACATGATTGACAATTTCATTTCCCATTTAATGGATATGGATATAGAAAAATATTTTTGAAATAAAAATAATAACACTGTATTTTATGAGATAAATTTTTTTATTATATTTTATTATATAATAGATAATTTATGGTGGAATAAAGAATGAAAATGAAAAATCATTATTACAATAATTACCTTCTCTATGAGAACCCTCCTTTAGATCTCCTCATAAGGACAACAGAGGTGGGATTTTGGGAGAAATAGAAGAACTATAATATGTATAAATTTATAATGAATCTTTTTTTTACTGTTTGGATGATATTTATGGATATATATATATATGAATACATTAGGGTTTGAGGTGGCCTTTTATATTTGGTGGAAAGTAACCCTCTAGGAAATTACATGGAAATTTCCCTGAAGATTCCTAACAAAATAATTCTCATGAAAGGGACCAAAATTACAATATATTATAAATATTTAGGATAATATTTTATTATTTACCTATAATATTAATTTTAGATGTTTTATAGTCATTTTGACCATTATCTGCCTGTATTAACCCTTGTTAAACCCATTTTAACATAATCGTTGTAATGTATTTTTACGGTTTCCAAAATAACTTATGGTCAAAAATTAATTTTAACATATTATAAAATATATATGATTCTGATTACAAATATCTAATCCATTTTTCAATTTCCCATTCACATAATTTGATATTAGTTATTTAAAATTAATCTAGACAATGTGAAGAGAATGCTGATTTTCGAGAAATAACATGTACAATGATTTAAAAAGTTCATATATTATAATTCAACATTAAAATGATTAAAATGGAAAAAATAGGATTATTAGATATATATTAGAACTAATGTTTCATTCAATACTATTTTAAAACAATTTAAATGTTTTTAAAAGCTTCAAAGAAATGAAAATTCATAATAAAAACCATTATTTTTCACTAATAATTGAAAATTTTACCTTCTCAGATAATTTTAAAAAATTTACCCAAATATTATTATTTATTGATTAATTCAAAAATGATCATTAGTTTAGAAATAAATATTATAAATGTGTAAAAAAAATTAAAATAATTGTGCAAGAGGTAAGAAAAATGTTTCAAGAAAAATAATGTTTTAAAAGATAAAATTGTATATATTATTATATAATGTTAAAAAAAATAAGTTAAATGAATATGATTTTATAGAATATAGAATATATAATTTTCCTTAAAAACACTCAACATGAATATTTATTTAAAATATCAGTGGAATATTTCATGAATAAAATTTCATTTTCATTATGAAATCACCTATTTAAATCTTTTGTTTAAATATTAAGTAAAATATTTTCATTGAAAACAACCATTGGAAACATTTAAATTAACCTTAAATTAATTGAGTGTTATTAATAGTGAAAAATTATGTTCTTTTATTAATTAAAAAAATAAACAGTTTTCTCACACCATCAGTTAAATGACATTATTCATAAAATTAAAATAATATTACTATTAAGAGTTTTTATAGAAAATATTCCTTTTATAATAATGAATATATTTTTTAAATAAAAATATTAAAAACATTATTAATTTATTTTATGAAAATATATATAGAGAGAATATATTACGATACTAATTGAAAAAAAGTCATTTCCCCTAAAAAGTTATATTAGATATTTTAGTACAATAAAAGTGAAAAATTAAAGGAATGTTTTTAATTTTAATAAATAACATGAGTATAATTAAATTAAATAAAACATGGGTGATAGATTAAATAATTTCTTCACTGGAAATTTATGGATAAATAATGCTGATAAAAGTGAAATTATAATTTTTTTTTACTTATTTGATAACATTTCAATCCTAAACACCATTTATGAAATAACCTAAAATGAATATTTAGATTCCATTTACATAATTATATTCAAGACATAAAATATCAAAATGTCACTATGTGAACTTCATAAATTAATATTGGTTTATAACATAACATATGTCCCATAGTAGAGAATTTGATATGATAAACCCATACCACATTGGTATTTTTAGAATCAAGTACGCTGGGATGAAATAATTTGAATTATAAATTGAAATATAATAAAGTATGAAGGGAACATGACATAAAATTTAAATGGATAAAAATATAAACCTTATTAACATAAATATCACACTAAATAATTCGAATTATAAATTTTAATATAATAAAATATGAAGGGAACATGATATAAAATTTCAATGGACCAATATATACACCTTATTAAAATAAAATGGTGCATAACATCATAAATATCTCAACGAAAAAAATTATAATTAAGAAACCCATATAATATATGTATCCAGTGTATCAAAAAAATTAATGGTAGAACATTACATAGTTCATAAAACCACATGAATTACATGATCAAATTAAAATAAATTAAATTGGTTGTAAACACAACACATAAAGAAAATTCTGATGCATGAAATTATGTTTGTCATAAGAAATTAAATTTGAGACCACTATCCCCTTACCTAATGTCTGAATATATTTTTGAGCACTATAAAATCATGTATGATAAAACTAGGATTGTTATAATTGTATAAAAGAACCATTTTAACAGTTATTATTTCATATATTACAAACATATAACATTACTAAACATTTTTATTATTAATTTATCATTAAAGTCCATGTTTCTAAGTGATAACTATTTAATTTTTCATGTATGTTTCGATTTAGTAGTTATGGTACTTTCACTATTATCATGGTTAAATATTTAACAAAATTGTAACCATTTCATAAGTATCATATATATTTATTATATAAAATTTCATAACCAATTTTATAAATTGGTGACAAAAAAAGAATTACATCACTCCGTGGATATAGTAGACAATACATTCATACAAGCAATGTTTCCACTTTTTTAAGGTGGGAAGGAAATAAATATAAATAATATTTCATACTTATAAAATATTTATTTTACCATATTAGAAATATATATTAATTAAATATATCCTTATAACCATCCATTTAAATCAGAAGGGAAAAAATAAATTGTTTCACTTCTTTGAGGTGGCAGTCCACACATACACACAGGTGAAGTTACTATTTGCAATGGATTGGATCGTATGATGTTATAAAATATATTATCATTAAAAAGTTATAACAATGTCAAAAACATGATATATTACCTATAAATCCATCATAATAACCAACCATCATTGATGGTGATGGAATGTGTAACATATTATTACATGGAGATGGAAGTCCACACATACTCACGAGTGGTACTTTCATTTCATATTTCATTTAAAGGAATATGGAAATATTTTAAACATATTAATAATAAAATAAAAATATACTTATGATATTTTATTAATCATTATTTTATGACTTCAATATTATTAAGTGAGGTGAAATAATAAATAACATTAAAAGATCTTGGTTAATATTCATACATCTTATTTGATAGAACTCCACTGTCTTACACCTTATTCCTTCATAGTTTGGGGATGATGAAAAGCTCGTTGAAGAAGGGAATGAATATTTAATGGTTTTGTAGTATAAATTTGTTGATCTAAAAGGCTATTATTTTATAAATAAGCGAGGATAAAGGGTTTCCTATATATATATGAGGGGATGAACACACATATAATTTCATTAATGATATCAATAATATAGGTTCACGTTAATGCGAAAGTGGATGTAATTTCCAGTAGTTTGAATATGAGATATATTATAGTGGAAATATGAACAGAAATTAATAATTAGAAAATTTTATGCTTCATTATAAACCGCATCTCTTGGTTTTAACCCTGAGTAAAATAATCTTAACCTTAACCATGGTAACAAAATTGTATTGTTTTTATTCGTAATTATAATTATAAAATTAAATTGAACCTTTTAAATTATATTAATTATCCTGATTAAAAAAAAATATAAATTATAAATAAATACAATTTCATATAAGTGGTATAAATCCACATATAAATTACTTTGGAGAACATAATAAAACCAATTTTTTGATTAATTCATTTTTAAATCAAAAAATGAAAGTATACTGATTCAATTCCTTATAAAAATAATCTAATTAATTTAAAATATTCTATATTAATATTATAATCTATATATTTTTATTATATATTATCATATAAAGATATTAATATAATTTAATATTATTAAAATAAATATCAAAAACAAACTTATTTTTCAAATATATATGTTTTTAAGCCAATAAATGATCTTATACAAAAAATATAAATATAATTAATATTGAATTAATTTTAATATTTAGAATTATAGGTTATATATGTTACTTTATGGTTAAATTAAAAACATAAATTTAACATTAAATTAACTGATTTAATGAAAATAAATAATAGTTTTACAAAAAATGGTATTTTTTCACTATTTAGTAAAAATATAACATTTTAGAAAACTTCCAAAAAGAACACTTACATTTTATTAAAATGATGATTTAAAAAATTTATATCCATTACCATAAAAAAATATTTCTAAAAATGTATATTATTAACAATAATTTTCTTTCAAAAAATTAAATAAAAATCATTTTTGAAGAAATCATTTATTTAAGAAAAAACAAACTTACTAAAAATTGACTACTTATTTATTATAAAAAAATCTATTTGATTGTATTATTTAATTCCATTATACATGTTTTTTTATTCTGGTTCTTACTATCCATAATTACATGCCACTACCACACCCTCCAATGATACCACAATGAGGGGGAGAGAAAATGACCCTCGAGTCCCACCTCTAGTAGGCTATGGGTTTGGGACTAAAATTGATGGTATAAAAATCTCATTAAATGGGAAGCATTACCCTATATAACATACTAGGATTTTTTTATAAGATCATTCATCCACAAAAACACATCATGGAATAAAATTAAAATAATCCAAAACCCTCAATTGATGAATGAAAAAAATTAAAAACATAAAGATTCAATTATATAATATAAATACTAAAATAGAAAGCTAAATGAATGTCTCAACAACTATATAAATGTATAAACTAGTAATATCCAAAACCATGCACATAATACTCATAAAATCATGAGAAAAAATTAATATATGTTGGGTGATCATATAATTATACTTAGAAGGACAGAAATAGTCTCTCATGAACCTGTGAATAGATCATACTAATCAACTTGTGAGAAAACAGAAGAAGGAAGAAGCACATATTCATGTATACTAACCAATCCTGTCCTCACTAAGGAAAAATCCCTAAATAATGCAAGTCGTGTATTATTATATATAAATAATCTAATCGATAAGGGTACCTTGTATAACTTTTCCACCGTTATTCCTCTCTCACACCATAATTTCATACGTCCTAGCGCTCCAATATCCTCTGTACACCACACCTCCCTATAAGAACAACCACATAGCTCAAAGAATCCATGCCTCTCTCTCACCCATGTTTCATACATCATATTTATCAAGTAGTCCTTGGGTTGGTGAAAAGAAAAATCACCACAAAAAATTCTCAAATACACAATGGCTTGCCTCCCCAGAAGAAAAACCACATTATATCACCAAAAAATTCATAACCCACAACATAGCCATAGGAATAACCAATGTTGTAGGTTATCGTTAACATGTAGGACATCAACCTAATTACCTCCTCCTACAATGAATGAACACCAATAAATTCCACCAAACAAGCATAGTCCAATCACATTTCAACCAAAAACACCTCTGATATCACTTCTAACCAAAAAAATAATATTCAATCCCAACCACCATCAAATTCACTAATAGTCCTCCAGTCATCAAAGTCTTTAAAATAACTACCTCTCATGAAATAGATGGTGGAAAAGAGAGGGTACCCATCCATTATTCATCCCCATCAGATGTCAGAATAACACCCTTTATGTAACTATATGGGTGTCGGAACATAGTACTTGATGTGGGTGGTATGTTTATAGAATTTATATATAATAAAAAATTTATAAATATATATTATATCAAATAATCAAGACCAACCTATGGGTTTAAAACCAAAATCTAATCAACTCATAACACCATCACTTCTTCTACCATTTTTAAATGTATAACACCAAAAAACAAGCCACATGACCCATTTCACATTTCTATCCAATTCCCATTATCCAGAAAAATTCATTTCATTATTTAGAATTAACCATATTTCACCACAAAACCCATCATTTATTTATTCATTTACCATCTCCAAACGATTTACCAAACAAAAAAAATTTCATTTCAAACATTAATAAAAAAATTATGTATTTCCATCACTACGTAAGCATCTAACACAAAGTAACTACCAATAAACAACCCCTAAATCAGGTCCAAACTGACCACATCACCACCCAAAAATTATGACCACAAAACCACCTCACCACCCCAAAATCATGGTCAAACAAACCATCTCACCATTCTTAAACAACAAAATAAACCATCATCCCCACATTCCCCAACTAGATGTTTCTCCCCCATAATAATTCCCACATATCACAACACATAAATATCATTTCACAAATTTAAAAAGTTTCTATTATAACATTCTAGTTTATTTTAGGGGTGTTATCACAAAAGACATAATCATAAGGAAAACACTTAATTATACAAATAAAAGTGGTTAATAAATTTATAATTTTGAGTGATATCATAAAAAAGTCACAATAGTTGTATTACATATCATCCAATGCAAAAAAATAAACAAACAATAATAATAATCCAAGGGTATCAAGCCTGTACAATCCAAAATATCACAATAATAGAAAAATTGTGAAAAATTATGAATTAAAACAATTTAACCATTTAATATTTAGTTAGAAAAATATTTGTATTTGAGTAATCATCCATAACCACAACCCATAGATAAAAAAAGAAAGCCCCTCCCACATGATACACAATAATGAGAAATGAGGTATTCCCTACCTCAACGATGCTTTTTTAACTTGATACATATTGTTGGGTGAATAAGAATGCCCACAATCCACAATCATGCCATAACAATCATTGAATCTTCCTATAACTCACCCAAATATCATCAAAATGTATCCTAAACACACAACCCATACCAAACCACACCACCATGAAAAAAAAACTCAAGATTAATATGAGAAAACGTACCATGAATAAGAATGGTCTTACAATCGATTTCCAATCAACAAATAGAAAATACAATGGATAAATTAGGGAGTAAGTTGGGCTTTGAGGATTATTTATGGAGGATAGTGATTTTCAGGAATGAGATAATGCAATAGTGTCTACTATGTTTAGGAGAAACCCGGGTTCTTGAACCATTATAATTGAATAGCATTGTGGATATACACAACATTTAAACCCATTTGACATCTTCTAATGAATTACTTTATGTTTCATGAAAAAAAGTTTCACCTCAAATTATTAATCATATGATTTATTACATGTTGTTAATCAACAATGTACAAGTAATGAACCACATATCCATATCATGTAAACTATTCAAAATGTGTATTTCTGGAAACAACACTGCTGAACCTGTAGCCTCCACACCACAATCCTAGACAACACCTTGAACACATTCAACAACCAAAACTAGGAATTTAATGGATCAACATGGCATAAACTGTTACATCAGTTAACTCTCAGACAATTATCTCCCTTGAGAATCCAAAACCACGCCAAGAAGGAAAGGGAGTACAAAAAACTACCCCATGAGATAATAATCATGGATATCTGAAAACCTAAAATGCTACAACCATCCAATCACACCAAAACAAATAGCCACAAATATCTCATACAACCTCACCACTAGAAAACCACAACCATTAACAATTTCCGCTCACACAACCACCCGACCAAAAAACCAATACACAATTGTCTCATCCTTCACATAAAACAATTGAAAAATCACGAATCTATCAAACTACCCCATCCAGAATACATGAATTAGACGATTCGATCTTCCATGTCATGATATTATCCTACTCGGGTGACACAAACTCGCTCGAATTGGTTTAATCATGCCACAATTAATGTGTCTTGGTTGGGAATAATGTCCTCCATTTTTTATGAGTTGGGACTTTATCACACATTATACATCACGAAAAAAACAATGTTAAGAAATTACCTAACCAACTATGGGTATTGTCCATACATATGCATCTCTCACATCGAAGTACTCTTCTCTAGAACACTATCCCACCACAACACATGATCCAATGGAATGGTTTGTCCATATAACACCTTCTCTCAAATATCTTGGGTCCCTACAATTTACTCCATACAATTCATATCATCCTCGATATCCAACTCTCCACAATCAATCATAAGGGATTCAAAAAGAAGATACCAATAAACATAGACATTGATGATGATGTTGATCCTCTCCATCCACTATGCAATTTAAACTGATACAGTGCCTCACCAAATCAACACTAAATTTCAAAGGGCCCAAAAACCTTGGAGAAATTATACTCCCACTACTGAACCTATGATTCCCACATCAAGGTGAAACCATAAAGAACATGTGATTCCCATCCTCAAATTCCATTGGCCTCATCGTACTATTGGCATGAGAATTTATATGGTCTTATGATGGATTTATAATCTCATGTACAAGATGAAATTTCTATATTTTTATCTTAACCATAATGGGAACAACAGCTGATACCTCTGCAACCTCTGTCTAGTAAAATGTTGAATGAAATGATCATCCATAAAAATCATCAAATATAGCCATGTTAAAGGAACTTTGATATCGATTATTTAAAGGAAACTCATCCAAGGTAATGTGTCAATCCCAAGATCCACTAAAGTCCAAGATGCATTCCGGAAGTATATCCTATATCATCTAGATAGAAATATCTTTCTAACCATCAATTAGTGGGTGGAAAGAGGTGTTGAGGCATAATTATGTTCCAAAATCATGCTACAATACCATCCAGACTCATGAAGTAAAACATGTTTCCACATCTGAGACAACAGACCATATAAATCTATGAAACCATACCACCTCATCAAAACACCTCTTATCCAAATCATCCACTGAACCTAACACATTGATTTCTATGAATTGGGATGACTTTATCAACTGATCATTGATCACCAAACTATCCTTACAATCTCACAGAGATATACGCAACAGTAGGATGAAATACAATGATACTTCATCCCATTTCCACTTGGGAAAATCTATATTCATAAAAAAAAAACTAGGAACACGATTCCCTACCTTTAAATTCATTCAAACGATGTTCTTTTCCACAATCTCTACCACCACCCATTTCACCCTATGCCTAAAAACTACACCTTCAATCCATGGTACATCTTGGATACTCCTAGGAGTACTACCAATAGTGAGATATTAAACTCACTAAGATCTCATACATGAATTATTATCAAAAAAACAAACTCTCATTAAGCAACACGTTGTTTTGGCCATCATATGACCATCCCTCCAGATAACCAATGTGGACAGCATGATCATGCATCAACTTTTCCTTTGAGTCTCTCGAATGAGACTCATCCACCCACTAAATCAAATAAGATTACACCTTTATTTGAGAATAACAACCAAATACTCCATCCACATTTGCATCTAATTATAAGGATTTCAACATCTCCATTTATCACTAAGAATCCCTAATGTTTTGAACAACACCCTTCCATGAATTCCTTAAAAATGTTTTGTCCAAACATTCCCTTTTCATGAGGTGTAGGAAATCTAAATAACATAATAATGAAGCAATTATATCCACTTCTACTATTGAACATTCAAGTCACGCTATGATAAGATATTCTTAAAACTTTTATGATCTATGAAGACCACAAAGCACTTAACAATGAGGTAATTCCACCAAGACTTTAGTGCAAACACCACTGTATATAGCTATAGATAATTGTTGGAATATTAATTCTCATTGGGTCATAACTATCTAGAACCATAATATTTCACATCCCTCTGGTACATTAACTTTCAACCCAAACCCTGATGGGAAGCACCATAAAACACCAAAAAAATGACACCCTGATAGAGAAACTAATTCACTTACCAACATTACATTCAGGTAAGTAAAAACATATTAGAACATACCAGTCTACACAATATCATAATCTTTCATGGTGAAATATGTCAACAGGGCTATGAATCTAGAGAAACTAGGTAAAACCCATTGATAATAACCAAAATGACATAGGAATTTAGGAACCTCTTCCATTTTCATGAGTGCTTAAAAAGAAACAGATTCCATGACCTTTGATTAGTCTATATCCACAACCTTCTGAGATAGAACAATCTCATGGATATGTAACTCTCATTTCCAAAACATACACTTGGATAACATTACATTGAGGTGGTGGTGTTGAATAACCTAAAAAATAGCTCTGATTTTCCCAATATGCCCCTCTTATAACATCCAGTAGATCTAGATATCATCGATGTATACAGTGATAAACCAGTCCAAGAACTCATGGAACATAGAGTTCATATGCCCCATAAACACAGCTAGTGCATTTGTAACACCGCATGACATGAATTCAAACTTGAACTTAACATACATGAATTTGATGATAGTCTTCAGGATATCACCCACAACTAGTGATGTCCAGACAACATATATATATTATAAAACCAAAACTCTCCTATCAACTGGTGGAAAATAACATATTTACTCAGAAGAAGGTAACAATAATTTCTCATTTCCTCTTTCAAATTAATGTATTCCATAGACACCCACATACTACTATAATCTTTCTTAGAGAAAAAAATTAGAGTTAACCATAGAGAGAAACTCAGTCAGATAAAACCATTATGTATTATATCATCTATTTGAATCCTCAACACCAACAACTAATAAGGTTCATACCGATAAGGTCCCATCTAAATTATAGAAGAAAAATTCTAAAAGTCTATCCCAAAATAAAGTCCACATTGAATGGTTAGTATCAATACATTTTATGGGAAATCATTGAGGAACTCCCCAATGATCCTATCGACTTCCATTGTCCTAGATTCTGCTGTTCCCATATGGATATCAGGTAAGAATGAAAGAAGGGGCTATAAACACTGATTTCCCAACTGAAAACCCCACTCTCTAAAGAAAACCACACTTTGTTCATCCACATTGGAAATATATGGCTCTCCCCTAGCAGTAATAGATAAGAAACAAATAATATAATGATTTTATGAAATTACAAAGATCATATAGAATCATATACACTAATAAAATATCCCCAAATGATTAATTCAACCCCATAATCAGTCTACATCACCTACACACATAAAATAATCTAGTCTAGCCTCTTACAAGCACATTCAACACAAGGGGAGAAAAAATACTCTCTACATCTAGTCCCAAAACACATACTAGTGATAATTCTACAAATAAGTGTGAATTTCATGAATCAAATGATGAAAAAATAAGGAAAATAAAAAAACTAATTCTATCTTTGATGATCTCTTCCCCCTATGGAATTTACACCTCTACTCTGTGTAAATGACCTCAACTATATCCTCTTTCACTTTTTTATGGACATGTCTATTAAAAATCTCATGTCGTAGTCCCTAATGATGAGGAACATATTGAGTTCGACCTCTACCTTCTCTATCATCCACCGGTGGAGAAAAAAACCATTTCAAATGTCACTGGAATGGTCTCGCTAGAAACTGCTATTGAGTATGTCATTAAACCTATCCACTTTTGGTCGGAGAAAAACGGGAAGGATGACAAGAGGGGGGTGAATTGCCTTTTAAAAAATGATTAACAAATTAAAATCAAAGTAAAGAATGCAGCGGAAATAAAAGAGGCAAGACACAAAATTGATAACGGAGTTCGGCCAAAAACCCGGCCTACATCTCCGCTCCCAACTAAACCGTTGAGAGATTCCTACCGCTTTCTTTTCAATGGTTTTAGCAAGAAACCCACTAGGCTTTGAGGTAGCACTAGGACCTATTACAGCTTGCTTTTGAATTGGTTTAGCAAGAACCCACTTTCTTTTAATGGTTGAGCAAGAACCCACTAGCCTTCTTACAGGTGAAGGCTAGCTCACCTATGACACAAGACTTTTAAAAGGAAAGGCTTGAAGAAACCTCTTCACACCTTAATGGTGATGTGAAACCCAAAAGAAATAGGGATGAAGAAAGAGTTTGGGGGTTTGTAGGCACAAACCCAAATTTAAGCTCAAAATAAATAAAACAATAAAAACTGTATTGTTGAGAAGCCTTGGGCGCCAAAGGTTGAATGGAGTTGAAGATGTGCACTCCCAAGCTTCTATGGTGGTGCTCCTTGGATGTGGAATTGGATTGGAGCAGTTGTGGTTCCCTTGGAGCAATCCGCCGGAGGTTTGCCAAATGATGAGAATTGTGTTTGTTGGCTTCACAATGCTTAATTATGGTCCGGATTTTTGTTCCGGGGCTTCAAGGTCCTTTATTTATAGAGGGGGAACCCTCATATGGCCGTTGGAGGCCTTTGGAGCCGTTGGAGAGGCTTTCGGAGCCGTTGGAGGCCAAGTGGACAGGCTGGTCAAAAGCCCAACGACTAGTTTGACTGCCTCCACCGGCTGACCGGTACAGGGCCACCGGTTGGCCGGTGCCTTGGATGTTGAGAAGGCCTTATGCCCAGGCAGCACCGGCTGACCGGTGACAGAGCCACCGGCTGGCCTGTGGTGAGGCAGTAGCCATCACTGTTGCATCAGGTTGCCACCGGCTGGCCGGTGACAGAGCCACCGGCTGACCGGTGGAACCTGGCAGTGGGCAATGCCTCTGCCAGGTCCACCGGCTGGCCGGTGCTATCACACCGGTTGGCCGGTGGACTGAATTTCAGTCCACTTCTTGTCCATTCTTGGGCCAACTTCTTGGAAACCTTGTGCCTATCATTCAAAAACACTTCAAACAATATTAGACAAATAATAAGGTGATTGTGATCATGAAAATCAAACAACGAGGGGAACGAGAGGTACAACAATCTCCCCCTATTTTGATGATCACAATCACCAAAACAAAAATGTAAAAACTTAAATTAAAGGCATGCTTTAATGAATAAAATGAAATGTAAAGCAAAGCATGATCAAAAAGGTTTCTCCCCCAATCAATCAAGAAATTTCTCCCCCTTTGTGATTATCAAAATAGAATGGGGCATAAAACATGATTGAGGGAAAAGAGATTTGAAAAACAAGATTTGAGATTTGAAAATCAATTGAAATTTTTGAAAATTGAATTGAAAAATTTGAATAACAGTTTGAATTGAAAGTTTTGAATCAAAAACCAATTGAAATTTGAAATTTGAAACCAAATGAAATTTTTGAAATTGAGAGTTTTGAATCAAAAATGAATTGAAAATTTAAATTGAAAAATGAATCGAACGAGATTTTTAAATTTAAGAAAATTTCTCCCCCTAAATAAAACAAAAGATCATCGGGGAAACGAAACTATTTTTGGCCCGGAGAGACTCGCCAAAAGGGATTTTTCTGCAATCACACTCATAAATGAGGTGCCCGGGTTTCTTACAATAGTTACAAAATTTATAACTAGAGCTCCCCCTTACAAAAACAGTTGGAGCATGGGAGGAGGAAGCTACATTGGTATATCCTAGCCCTTGGGTGGTTCTTGAAATTCGTTGGGAACCAAGAAATTTTGAAAGATTTTGTTCCCCTTGGGTGAATTTGGCTAGGGATTCTCTAAGGTCCTTGATGGTTGATTCCAAAGAATCAACATTTGGGAAATTTTGGATTTTTAAGGAGAGTTCCTCCTTTTCTTTGAGAAGTTGTTCTTTTTCGGAGGAAAGTTTTTTGAAATTCTTTTTCAAAGAAACAAATTTAGAAGAAAGTTCATGAAAACCATTTTCTAATTGGTCTCGCACATGTTGAAGTTCTTCATATGATAAATGATTAAAAGAATTTGAAGATGAGGATGAGGATGAGGAATCAGAAGAAGTTACCTCGTGAAATGCCATTAGGCATTTTGTACCTTGGTCGCTCGAGGAGGAGGAGGAGGAGGATGAGGAGGTGTCACTCCATGTCGCCTTGAGGACCTTTTTCTTTCCTTTTTCCTTTTGCGTGGCCCGTTTTTTGTTGAGTGGGCAATCGGGCTTGTAATGCCCTTTTTGGCCGCACCCGTAGCATTTTACCTTGGGCTCGGATCTTGCGGTGGGTTCTTGCTTTCGCGCCTTGCGAGATTTCTTCTTCTTGTGCTTCTTCATAAATTTGTGCATTTGGCGGGCGAGATTCTCCATTTCCGAGTCGCCGCATGATGATGAAGAAGATGAAGATGATGATGATGAGGAGGAGCTTACTTCTTTTTGTACCTTGAGGGCGATGTTCTTTGGTGTCTTGATTGGTGTGCCCTCCTTTTGAGCTTGCCTCCTCATCGTGATCTCGTACGTCATTAGGGATCCGATGAGCTCTTCGACCGGCATGTTCTTTATATCCTTAGCTTCTTGGATAGCCGTCACCTTAGGTGCCCATGAGCTCGGAAGGACCCATAGAATCTTCTTGACCATTGCTTCAGCTGAAACATCATCACCAAGATATTTTCTACCATTGCAAACGTCAGTGAAGCGTGTAAACATTTCAGAAATAGACTCATTTGGATGCATGGAAAAGCTTTCAAAATCTTGTCTATACATGTCTAACCGAGTATCCTTAACTTTGTTAGTGCCCTCATGGGTCACTTCCAATAGTTTCCAAATTTCATGAGATGAGGTGCAAGTGGAAACTCGGTTGAACTCATTTCGGTCAAGGCCGCAATGTAGAGCGTTCATGGCTTTGCCATCAAGCTCAAAGTTTCTAATATCGGCGGGGGTCCATTTGGATTCGTCGGGGGTAGACAAAGTATAACCTTGCATGAAAATTTTGTAAATAGGATATCCTATGCTTCTTAAAAAAGTGGTCATGCGGGTTTTCCAATAATTATAGTCGGACCCATCAAAAAATGGAGCCCGACCCAAAGAAAAGCCTTCGGGGGCGAAAGAAGTGGATGCCATCACAATGGATCTTTAATTTGAAACCGGTTAGGGTATTACTCAAATTACTCCTCTGATACCAATTTTTGGTCGGAGAAAAACGGGAAGGATGGCAAGAGGGGGGGTGAATCGCCTTTTAAAAAATGATTAACAAATTAAAATCAAAGTAAAGAATGCAGCGGAAATAAAAGAGGCAAGACACAAAATTGATAACGGAGTTCGGCCAAAAACCCGGCCTACATCTCCGCTCCCAACTAAACCGTTGAGAGATTCCTACCTCTTGCTTTTCAATGGTTTTAGCAAGAAACCCACTAGGCTTTGAGGTAGCATTAGGACCTATTACAGCTTGCTTTTGAATTGGTTTAGCAAGAACCCACTTGCTTTTAATGGTTGAGCAAGAACCCACTAGCCTTCTTACAGGTGAAGGCTAGCTCACCTATGACACAAGCCTTTTAAAAGGAAAGGCTTGAAGAAACCTCTTCACACCTTAATGGTGATGTGAAACCCAAAAGAAAGAGGGATGAAGAAAGAGTTTGGGGGTTTGTAGGCACAAACCCAAATTTAAGCTCAAAATAAATAAAACAATAAAAACCGTATTGTTGAGAATCCTTGGGCGCCAAAGGTTGAATAGAGTTGAAGACATGCACTCCCAAGCTTCTATGGTGGTGCTCCTTGGATGTGGAATTGGATTGGAGCAGTTGTGGTTCCCTTGGAGCAATCCGCCGGAGGTTTGCCAAATGATGAGAATTGTGTTTGTTGGCTTCACAATGCTTAATTATGGTCCGGCTTTTTGTTCCGGGGCTTCAAGGTCCTTTATTTATAGAGGTGGAACCCTCATATGGCCGTTGGAGGCCTTTGGAGCCGTTGGAGAGGCTTTCGGAGCCGTTGGAGGCCAAGTGGACAGGCTGGTCAAAAGCCCAACGGCTAGTTTGACTGCCTCCACTGGCTGACCGGTACAGGGCCACCGGTTGGCCGGTGCCTTGGATGTTGAGAAGGCCTTCTGCCCAGGCAGCACCGGCTGACCGGTGACAGAGCCACCGGCTGGCCGGTGGTGAGGCAGTAGCCATAACTGTTGCATCAGGTTGCCACCGGCTGGCCGGTGACAGAGCCACTGGCTGACCGGTGGAACCTGGCAGTGGGCAATGCCTCTGCCAGGTCCACCGGCTGGCCGGTGCTATCACACCGGTTGGCCGGTGGACTGAATTTCAGTCCACTTCTTGTCCATTCTTGGGCCAACTTCTTGGCAACCTTGTGCCTATCATTCAAAAACACTTCAAACAATATTAGACAAATAATAAGGTGATTGTGATCATGAAAATCAAACAACGAGGGGAACGAGAGGTACAAGATCCACCTCCCCCAAACAGATCTAGGGGAACCGATGGGAACTTGTTCTAGTGATGGCCCTAAAATCCATTAAAAAACTCACTAGAATAATGCCCCTAAGAAAATAATAGAAATTGGAGGCCCTATGAGTTCAAAAAGTAATATTCTATAGTTGACTCCCCACTAGTTGAAACTATGAAGCATCGGGTTCCGAAGGCATACCAGTAAAAAAATTTCCCCTTGAGTATCCCTGATGGTTCCCCTATCATGTTAAACCTCCTCCTATGTTCTTCCACCATATCACCACCACATTCCTCTGAATCTCCAGATATGTTGGAAATTTTAAAGGAGTAACATTATACTGTGTATAATTAAGTATTTCCTCCTCATCATGTATCACATGAGACTCCTTATATAGAAATAGATATAAAGAAAAAAAATAAGAAGATCCCTAATCTTGATTCTCATCTCCTACACTGAAATACTCCCATATTGAAGATAATGAAGATCCTTATTATTCACTTCCATCATATTTGATGAATAAAACTATAACACCCCATGCTTCCATGGTATTCTTCTCTTTGAATAATAGAGTAGCGTGTGTTGTACGCAACTTCGAGTTCTAACACAAACCACAACCAATCAAACTAGCCGTTATGAATAGTAATACCCACATTTTGAATTTTTTAAAATTTTATCTTTAATAATGGACTTCATTTTTGGATTTGGGATATCGAAATTATATTAGGGTGAATTTATGGTATTTTTCTGAAAACATCGAATTTTTGATAAATAGTGAAAAAACACTGAGTTATAGTTTAAAACTGAATTTTTATTTAAATAATTATTTATTTTATTTAAATTTAATTGACGTAAAAATAGATATATAATATCTATATAAGATAAATATATTTCTTGGAGTTATTTTATAATAATTTGAGATTTATAAAAATTTTATTGAACTTTTCACCGCCTTTTACCCACCTCCTAGAAGAATTTGGAAATTCACAAAAAAATTCATTTTACCACTTCTATGAGTGGAATTTTGAAAATCCAAGAGACGCGGTTAATATTAAGGAGTTAAATGTGGTTCAATAAGATAAAAATTATTTTTGTGAATGGTAAATTTTAATTTTTATTTACCACTATTAAAAATATATAGGGTAATTAATGGTAAAAATAATATTAATATTACCCTAACACATTTCCTAATTCTATTGGACAAGTGTATCTCAACCAAAAACAACCTTAGGAATAAAATCTTATCATTTATGTCCACATGGATTAGATTAGGACATTTATTATTATTTAATTCAAATAAGAGTTAAAAGAGTTAAAATCAATGTTTAATTACTATAGAATTTTTAATATTTGGTTATACATAAGATAAATTAGATTATAAATTTTAATTAGAAATCTAAAACTATTTACTACATAATGGTATTTTTTTAATACTTTTTTGACATTATATAATTTAATTTATTTATGACACAATGGTGATGCCGAAATTACCTAATTAATGAAATATAAAAATAATTGATATTATAAATATCAAAATAAATGTAATTTGAGTCTTTTTATGAATTACAGTAATTTTCTAGGTTAATATGAAATATTTGGATTGGTTATATAAATTTTTTTCGAAGTAAGAATGTAGTTATGAAATTATCAAAAACAAAATACCCAATAGTGTCAAAATTGACCTAAAATAGTTTTTAAAACATATATTATATTATTAATTCATATTCTATTCCTAAAAATCTATGGTTCAACCAATGGACATGTATAATGATAGGTTTATCATTAATGGACCACTTGGGGGTCACTTGTAAGTATATAGTATTTGTATTAACTATATTATATAACAATACATAGAGACATGGTAAATGTAAAACTAATTAAGTAAGAGTTAAAACTAAAATATAAGGTTAATATAGTGACCCAAACCTGTATAAAACCTATTGGATGAATTTTTTTCTACCTATCCACAACTTTAAATTTAAATAATCCACTTTTGATCCATTAGAAACCTAATATTAATTTATTATAAAATAATATTTCTAACTTTTCCTAAGATGCCCCTCACCCATCTTATAAAAGGGAACTCCCCCCTCTCTCAAATGCATACATTCAAAGCCTTTGGGATCTTCCATAATCTTCCCAAATACCCTCTCAAATATCCTACCTTCATCCTAGAGGCCTTCCTTTAGTCATAAAGCCAACCTAATGATCCATTTCGATCAAATCAAATGGTAGAACCCGAAGAAGAGGTAATGTGTTCACCACCCTCTTTCATGTTCATTTCTTCTTCAACTTCTTCTTTCATTGTTATTAACATTATAAATTAATAACTACAGTATCTTCTATATACTTAGATGTTATTATAAATATTTTGCAACCATATTCTGTATTATATCCATCATTTGAATGACATGTCACCATACGTGCGTACGTATGACTTACTGCCTCCATGTCGTGGTGTAATTGTTATTCAATAAATTATTATTTGGATGGGTATAATAATGATGTGTAATTAATATAAATAAAAAATATAACATGATAATACTTCTTTATAAATGATATAAAATTCAATTATATATTATTTTAATATCAAAAGAATGATATTGTCACTCGTGTGTACGTACGGACTACCGTCTCAACGGACGTGATGAGATTCATTTCCCATCATTTCCATTCAAGAATAATTCTAATTTTTGGATTAAAAATAATTTTTAAGGTCTTTATATCATTCTGGATATTAATAATATACAACCTATCCATAACAAACATGGCTTATGTAACAAAACATATAAAAGAAAAAGAGTAAGTTAACACCCGAAACGACGATAATACTAAGATATTATTAACAATGCAATGTTAAAATATCATATATGATATCATATTAAAGTATATGATTCTTGTATAATTTAATAAAATTTATTTTACCATTATACAGGATGTTAACCTACCCTCAACCATGAAAAAGTACAAGGTAACGGTTTATTTCACAATCTCTTCATTATCTGAGGTTGTTTATACGTAATTATATACTAGGGCCTGTTTATCATCCACATCCATGTTTCTTAAAATTTTATTTCAAATAATTCTTACTATATTACAGACTATGGGTTAAAGTCCTTTATACCCTTTTTTACTTTTTATAAGATTTTTATAAAGGAATGTTTTTGTCATTTTCCAAACATGGTCCTTTTTAACCTTTTCGACAGAATTATGGAAAGAATGTATTTTTTAACATATACGTCAGGTGCAGTAATTTTCCACCATTATAAAATCATCGAATATTTCTTTAAAAGCTTATAAGAATATTTTAAAAGTAAATGTTTTCATTTATAATTATGTGACTTTTAGATGATTTCAAAAAAAGATATATTTATCTCAAATAGTTTGGATTTCATCTATGTCAACATCCTTTGATGGATTTTAAGCTTATTTGATGTTTATTTATTGTGATACAAAACGTCCATATAGTATTGTATTTTTGGTGATATGTTTGACTTTGGATGTTTTATTTTTATACCATTCATAGTTTATGGATAAAGTATTGAAATTTCGTATGCTAGTTTTAATACGAATGTTTATGTTATGTTTAAACCTGTTCATATGAGGAATGCATTGGACTTAATAAGTGATGGGTAGAGCCCGTTATAGCTCCTTGATGCATCGGTAGGTCTCATGAGACAAAATATTGTATTGGCACAAGGCCTTGACAAAATCTTATTTGTAGTCTTGGCACGAGGCCTTGACTATGTGGTTATGATAGTCTGGCATTTTGAATTCCATCATTATGAAAGTGGTTATTGATATTGCATGTGATTATACAACTAATAGAATATCCATGTGAAAAATTAAATGGAATTATTTCATTTTATCATTTCCACATTATGATGAAGTTCAAGTTTAAAAGGATTTTGTTTTAGTTATACAAAGAGTTAAATGTTTATGCTTATTTATGAAAGTTTGCGCTATATTTTTATCCTTACTGGGAATTTGAGCTCACCCCTTTCTATGTTTTATTTTTCCAAGGATGTGATGAAGTATTTTATGAATGACCTGCAGGGATAGTATAAGGGGATATGAGTGTGGAGACAAGATGTCGTTGTATTTTTCACTTAATGATGTAATATAAATTTTTTGAATGTATCTAGTGTTTCCAAGGCTACTAAACTAATCGGTTTTTCGAGACATGAATTTTTTTGATCATGCCAATGTTATGTAATAATGCATTAACTCTGGGTAACTGGGATCTGGGTGTTACAGTTTGTAGTAGAGGAAGTTTAGTACAAACCTTGGAAGCCAGATTTAGATAAACTATGATTAGAGCACATAGCCCTAAGATAGATTTTGAGGATTAGTATAGAAGAACATCCTAGAATTTTGGTATTATAGAGATTTTGTGAGTTTTACGACTAATACATCCCTTTCTGGATACGAGAAGGTAGAAGTGGCTCTGGCACATATGTAACTTGGGGTAAAACCCAAAAACATCGCTTTGACCTAGACTCGAACGAGAAGTGGTGCACGACAAGGGGCCTTGCTGGACTCTTGGTTACGACACTCCTGGGGGATATTCTTAGGATAATTCTTATTTTATTTAAAAACCATTATGAAGGGTTTATGAACATATACTTCCTCAAAGAAAACATTTTTATGATTATGGATTATATCCATAAATAGTTCAATTTATGTTAAGTGTTTTACAAGTATGGAATTATGTATTTGGAATCATAAACTGATCTAGTTTATTCCATTGTTTAGAAATGGCACCAAGTGGAAGAAATGGAAACAATATCAATGTGTGCACTCTATGTATGTATTTCCCTCATAATAAAGATAATTATAGTGGAGCTGGTGATACAACTAGTGTTGATCATCTAATCACTGTACTAGGAAAACTCACTTAGGTTATGAATAATAACTTTTCACGTATGGATCACACTGATCCGCAACGTGGAGGATCAATGATAGATCACTTCGTGAGGCAAAAAACACCAACATTCAATGGGAGTAAATATCCCTTAGTAGCTGAACAATGGATAAATTACATAGAGAAAATATTCTATACCTTGGGGAGTAGTGAAAGGGAAATGGTTATCATGGCAGTTTACGGCCTCACTGGAGATGCTAATAAATGGTGGTCATTGATTCAAAACACAAAGGAAGATGATGAATTATCAAATATTGAATGGAGGGAGTTAAAATAGATTTTCTTAGAAAAATACTTTCCTTCTGACCATCGAGCAGATATGGAAAGGCAATTTTTGAGTCTGAGGCAAAAGGAGGATAAGAATGTCGCAAAGTATGTGGCTAACATTACAAGGTTAGTGAGGTATGCTGCAGATTATATATGTAACCCATGAAGTAAGATTGATCATTTCTTTTATGGGTTAAAACCATTTCCCCATCGAGAATTAGTCTCAAAAACCTTCTTGTTTTACGAAGATATTGTCTCATGTGCTATCAAGATAGAAAATTAAAATATGTAAGTCTTATGACTTTAAAGCAATGAAAGGGAAGAAGATATCCTCCGATCACTCTGGGAATGGAAATAAGGGGAATAAGGGAAAATTTTTAAATCCATCCTGCAGTAAATGTGGGAAGAAACACTACGATACTTGCTTAAAGGGAATGGGTGTCTGTTACCAGTGTGGTGAAAAAGTCTACCAAGATCGTGATTGCAAAGGGATGAAAGAAGCTACTGATGTTCAGTACTACAATTTCCAGGAGATGGTACATTATGCAAATGAATTTCCTAAGCGTCAGGGAAACTTACATCAGAAAAGTCCAAGGGATTAAGGAGAAGCTTATGCTATCACTACTACTGAGGTAGATGCTCCTAAAGACATGGTGGTAGGTAATTTAATGGTTTCCACAAGTATAGAAAATGCATTATTTGATTCTGGATCATCGCATTGTTTAATATCTTCTCAGTTTGCTAAGAAAATTAGATATTTCCAATTTTATTTAACAAGGGAGTTTTCAGTTAAAAATCTTAAGGGTTGTATCACTGCAACAAAGTTTTGTGAATCAGTCCCCATTAGAGCACATAAATGTTCTTTATATCTTGATATCATCGGCATACCAATGATTGAATTTGATATAATCCCTTGTATGGATTGGTTTTTGGACTATGATGCAAAAATTTATTGTAATATGATGGAGGTTACTATTTTTTATGATGATGATAAGGAATACCTTATCTTTAGAGAGGAATCATCACCACATAATTATTACCTAGATCCACCCCCAGTAGCTCAACAAAATTCAATTATTTGGGATGAAGAGAATGAAATAACTGTGGGTAAGGAAATGAATGTTTGAATAGAGGATGTGCCTATTATGAAAGAATGTGTATATGTGTTTCCAGATGATTTACCAGGACATCCTCCAGAACAAGAAATTGAGTTTTCCATTGATTTAATTCCTAGATCAAGGCCCATATTGAAGACCCCTTATAGAATGTCCACTGTGGAATTAGTGGAACTAAAGAAACAAATAGAGGAATTGAGTAATAAGGGATTTATTTACCCTAGTTTTTCTCAATGGGGAACCCCTATCCTTTTTTAAGAAGAAAGAAGGATATATTATGTTATATATCAAATACAGGGAGATCAATGCTATAAAAATAAAGAACAAGTATCTCCTACCTCGCATTGATAATTTAGTTGACCTACTACATGGATCTTAATACTTTTCAAAGATTGACATTAGATCTGGATACCATCAATTGTGTGTGAAGAAATACATTCCGAAGAAAGCATTTCGAACCTGGTACGGGCATTATGAGTTTACAGTAATGCCTTTTGGACTGACTAATGCACCCTCTATATTTAGGGATTTAATGAATAGAGTTTTCAAGGAATATTTCGATGATTTTGTGGTGGTATTTATTGAAGATATTTTGGTATACTCCAAAAGATACGAAAATCATGAAAATCACTTGCGCATTATCCTGAAGACTCTGAGAAGACATGAATTATATGGGATGTTTAGCAAGTGTGAATTATGGCTTCAGGAGATTTCATTTCTTGGCCATATTATCTCTAAAGATGGAATCTATGTTGATCCTTGTCACGACCCGCCTTCACCAAAAGGAGGGAAGGGTCAGCAGATTGCCAGGCCCTTCCTTCTTTAAGTTGAAGGAGAGATAATGACCCCCGAAACCCGCCTTCAATAGGTCCCGGAGTGGCGACTAGCACCAAGAGTATAGAAAATTCTCGCAAATGGAAGTCATTACCCTTTTTGTTTTGTAGCATCGAAAGATAAGGAGAAGAAACCCCAATAACACCAAGGTGGAAAGAAAAGTAAAGCCAAAAGTAAACCATTCCCACATGCATGTTTCACAAAGGGAAATCCACAAAGTGCAAAAAGGTGACTACAAGGTAAGTACCAAGAAGAAAAAGAAAAACAACTGCAACTGCTCCAAAAGTCCGAGCTAGTAAGGTCCTGCGTGATCCCCGAAGTCCTCATGGAAACCTGAAAGTAGTTTTATATACGTAGGGTGAGTATACAAGTACACTCAGTAGGGAAAACCAAGACTCTCGTGCACAAGTGGGGGAACGTACTAAAGTCCCGTGAGAAAAGGAGTAAACCAAACACCTAACAAGGAAAACTATCCATCCCAGGCCTCACCAAGGCTCACTCCCCAAATAACGCAAGTCAAGTAATATATATAATAAGAGCACATCGATGTTTGGGTACCCCGCGCCACTTTCCCACTGGTTATTGAGACATCCTACGCATCGGACCAATCCCGCCATTCTCACCGCAGTCCCACTGCCACACCCGCCCGCACACACCTGGGCCACAACCACACGCATTCCCACTGCTGAATCCCGCCCGCACACACCTGGGCCACAACTGTCACATGTAACCATGCCTGCAAACACCTAGTCCAGAACAACAACCACCACGCCCGAAGACACCTGGGCTAAAGGATCCACTGCCACGCCCAAAGACACCTGGGCCTCATCCCGAAGACACTTGGGAAACCACCTGCCGCACACACCTGGACAACCACCACAACGCCCCGCCCGATGGTTCTTGGGCTAATAATGGACTTCATGCCATCACAGCCTGCCCGAAGGTTCTTGGGATATCCGGGAAAGGGAGCAGAAAAGGAACTAATAACCAGCCACTAAGGATAGTGTTGGGAAAAACACCCTTCCCCCATAAATGGGGGTGTTCGGCACTGAGTGCTCAACTTGGGAGGGGCAAGAATAAGAAACACAAAGCTACAAGTATAGATATAGGTAACAAACACTCACCCAAAGCTTAGGTTTTCCTAGCCAACCTACAGAACACAACACCACTGCATCCAAGTCACAGTTCACGACCCTTTCCCACAAAAACATTTGTCCCATTCTTGTTTCACGTTCAGTTAAAAAAATGTTCAATTAATTTTAAGCACTACTGGGCAACTACCATAAGCATAACCAAGGAAAGCGTCAAAAGCATGGATCAACCAAAACACTCACACCCGGTCCTGTCAACAGAGGATATCTCCCCAATTTGTGATATCAACAAGTAACCACTCGGGTTTAAAACTCACAACCACCGAATCCATACCAACAGGAGATCCCATCCCCAAATTCACACAATCACCGAGAGTATAAAAGATCAAGGGATCCCATCCCCTCCCACATTTCCAGCAATCGGCCCGGAAGGAAAACAACCAACCACCACTACCAACACAAGTCAGGTATTTTCAGATTTAAACGACCTAACACACTCCATGATTTCAAATTCCGTGTGTTCTAACTGGGAGTTATCGCAGAAGGGCTAATCCTGGTGCCTTCAATTATTCAGCCAGATATACGTGATTAACCAATTTCACAGCAGGAGTTCACAATTTCAGCAACCCATTTAAAACATCACGAGGGGGAATTCATCAGTGCACATACAACGACCACCAACGACCTCAATTTTCAGAAACATAAACCAGCACAACAAAAAGGGATGATCACAAGATAAAGCATAAACAACGATCACAACCCCCTTCTCCTTCTTTATTTAGAACTTCGTTTATTATCTTCATTAAGGTTCGGTTCAACCAATTCCAGAGGAACAAAAATAATGCCCACCCCGCATGATACACAAAAGTGAGAGACGAGAGAAATTCCCTACTTGTTGATAGATGATCGACGTTTAGGCCGGGGGCGCGAAACTTTACGGATAACGATGCGGCGATCCCGATGCACCAGAAGAGCCACGATAGAAGAAGGGGGAAACCACGACCTAACCCTTAATTTATAAGAGCTAGGGACAGTTGAGATAAAAACGTTGAACCGCGTAAGACGTGGAAGTCGTGGGTTGACCACGCGGCTTGACTCATCATTAATGGTGCTGAGTGGTTTAAACCGACTCATGAGCCGATTCAGTATTTAATTAAACTTTTGTGCGCGTTACTAGAACAACTTGGCAAGGCCGGGTGACGTCGGCTGGTTCCGCCGATCGGTCACACCGATCAGTCCCACCGATCGGTCGCACCGATCTGTCGCACCGATCGGTCGCACCGATCGGCCTCACCGATCGGCCTCACCGATCGGCCTCACCGATCGGTCTCACCGATCGGTTTCACCGATCGGCCTCACCGATCGGCACTCTTTAAGGATCCGGATTTTGGAAAAGGGACCAAGGGGGTGGGGGGGTCTGGGTCATCACATCAGATACCTCTTAAACGATTCTCGTCCTCGAGAATCACAACAAACCAGAAGGAAAGGGAGGGTCCGAACAACCATCTTTGAAAGATACCTCTTAGGAGTGAACCTCTTCTAACTAAAAACACTCCCCTGTCAAGAACTAAGCAACATACCACGCCAAACCGCCCGGTCATGTGGGTTTGGGGAGTTTCCCTCCCCCATGTCAAGATATTATCTGCTTTGGGCGGCACTGACTCGCCCGCACGGGTTTAATCGCATCCACCTTAATGCGTCTTGATTAGGGGTTGGGTTCCCTCTTCCCTTTAGCCGGGGCTTTTCACACACAACAGAGGAAATAAACCAATACATTACATAGCCAAAGGTCAAATGTTCCACCACAGCAGGTACAAAAGGAACGAAGCTCAAAAAAACTCGGGGTATTGGGAACGCATCTATGCTTCCCTTTCCCACGTACTCTCCTCGAGCCCGCCATGTCTCCACAACACACGAACTAAGGGAATAGCTCACCCACGAAGCACCTTCTCCTTGCGATCCTCGATAATCACTGGTTTTTCCACAAAGTTTACGTCGTCCACGATGTCCAGTTCACCCCAATCAAGGACGTGTGAATCATCGTGCAGATAACGACGGAGCTGGGATAAATGAAAGACATCATGTATCCTTAGCAGTGGTGGAGGTAACGCTAGCTGATAAGCCACTTCGCCGACCCGCTGTAACACTTCGAAGGGTCCGACGAATCTGGGGGAAAGCTTACACCCCTTGCTGAACCTCTGTTGCCCACGCCACGGGGAGACCTTCAAGAACACGTGGTCTCCAACCTCAAACTCCAAGGGCCTTCTCCTGGTATAAGCATACGATTTCTGTCGATCCTGGGCCGCCTTCATCCTTTCTCGTATGAGCTGAATCTTCTCTATCGTGTTCTGAACTACCTCCGGGCCAAGGATGCCTGCCTCTCCTACTTCGGTCCAACACACAGGTGAACGGCATGGCCTCCCGTACAAAGCCTCAAACGGGGCCATACCGATGGTAGAGTGGTAGCTATTATTGTAGGAGAACTCTAATAGAGGCAAGTATCGCACCCATGACTCTCCTGAGTCCAGAACACATGCCCGTAGCATATCCTCCAAGGTCTGGATGGTTCGCTCCGTTTGTCCATCTGTCTGGGGATGGAAAGCAGTGCTAAGGCGTAACTGGGTGCCAAACGCATGTTGCAATCCTCTCCAGATTCGTGAGGTAAACCATGCATCCCTATCCGAGACTATAGACCTCGGAACTCCATGCAACCGCACTACCTCATTCACGTACTTTCGTGCCAAAGCATCCACAGTACTTGACTCCCTGATCGCCAGAAAGTGAGCCGATTTCGTCAACCTGTCCACCACCACCCAAATGGCGTCGCACCCTCCTTAGACCTTGGGTAGTCCCGTGACGAAATACATTGAGATGTCATCCCACTTCCACTCGGGAACAGCTAAAGGCTGCAGTAGGCCTCCTGGAACCCGGTGTTCAGCCTTCACTTGCTGACATACTAAGCATTTAGCCACGAATTCTGCCACCGCTCGCTTAACTTCGGGCCACCAGAACTGCCTTTTCAGCCCCTGGTACATCTTGGTAACTTCTGGGTGCACCGCTAGGGGTGAGTTGTGGAACTCACTGAGAACCTTGCCACGCATCACTCTTGGAACAAACAACCTTTTCTGTAAAAGCATCCGGTGCTGACCGTCCTCTGTCCATTCTCTTGGAGCATCGTCCTGGTCAACCCGATCACGCATCACTTCGCACTCGGGGTCTCCCCACTGAGACTCCTCCACTTGTAGAAACATAGATGACTGCACTATCATCTGATATAGGCAGCCTCTGCCACTATCCATCTTCGCATTCAGGTGTAAGGTAGCCAACTCCTCCATTGCCTTCCAGGAATTTGCCGACTCTCGGACCGCATCCTTCTGCGTCCTCCTGCTCAAGGCATCAGCCACCACATTGCCCTCGCCCTCAGTATAAGAGATTTCAAAGTCGTAGTCCTGGAGGAACTCCACCCATCTCCGCTGTCGCAAGTTCAAGTCCCGCTGGGAGAAGATATACTTCAAGATTTTGTGATCTGTGAAGACCACAAAGCATTCCCCGATGAGGTAGTGCCGCCATAACTTTAGCGCAAAAACGACCGCTGCAAGCTCCAGGTCATGGGTGGCATAGTTACGCTCATGGGGGCGTAGCTACCTAGACCCTTAAGAGATCATCCCTTGTTGCTGCATCAACACGCCTCCCAGGCCCTGTCCTGAAGCATCACAAAATACCTCATAGGCCATCCCTTCTTCTGGTAATCTCAACACTGGGGAACTAACCAGCTTTTCTTTTAGGTAGCTGAAGGACGACTCACATTGCTCGGTCCACACGAAAACCTGGTCCTTCTTGGTCAAAGCCGTCAAAGGGGATGCTACTCGGGAGAAGTTGGGTACGAATCTCCGGTAGTAACCTGCCAGTCCGAGGAAACTCCGGACTTCCGCCACATTCTTGGGTGCTGCCCAAGAAACAACTGCCTCAACCTTTGATGGGTCGACTGCTACCCCCTGCTCAGACACTACGTGCCCGAGGAAGTGTACTTCTCGTGCCCAGAACTTGCACTTTGACAACTTCCCGTAGAGCTGGTGCTGTCGGAGGACTTCCAAAACTATCCTCAGGTGCTCTGCATGGTCCTTTTCTGACCTTGAATAGATCAGGATATCGTCGATGAATACCACCACAAACCGATCCAGGTACTCCCGAAATATGGAGTTCATAAGCCCCATGAACACGGCCGGGGCGTTCGTAACACCAAAGGGCATGACCACGAACTCGAAGTGCCCATACCTGCACCTGAACGCTGTCTTCGGGACGTCGCTATCCTTTACCCTCAGCTGGTGGTATCCAGACCGCAGGTCGATATTCGAGAACCATCCTGCCCCTTTCAGCTGGTCAAAAAGATCATCTATCCTCAGAAGAGGGTAGCGATTCTTGATCGTTACCTGATTCAACCTCCTGTAGTCGATGCACAACCTGAGGCCACCATCCTCCTTCCTTGAGAACAAGACTGGAGCGCCCCACAGTGACGCACTTGGACGAACATAACCCCTCTTCATCAGATCGTCAATCTGTATCTGCAACTCCCGTAGCTCCGAAGGTGCCATCCGGTAAGGAGCCATCGAGATTGGTCGAGAGCCGGGCTGCATGTCTATCCCGAACTCGATATCACGTCGAGGGGGTAGAGTTGTCACCTCCTCAGGAAAGATGTCCATAAATTCACGGACGATCTCCGGAACTTCCACCATTTCCGCATCTACTGATTCTACCATCAGTTCGGTCAACAAGGAGAGGAGAGTTTCCTCCCTCCTGTTTCCCTTCGGACAGCTCCGCTCGCCGGTGAAGGTAACACGCTGGCCGTCCACACCTGAGAACACCACCCTTCTTTGGAAACAGTCAATGACGGCGCACACAGAAAATAGCCAGTCGATGCCTAGGATGACATCGTACGGCTGAATCTGTAGGAGAAGGAGATCCCTAACCGACTGATGTGGCCCCAACATCAGTCTACATCCCCGAAAAATGAACAGCAAGTCGGTCTAACCTCCAACCGGTGTGCTCAACACCAAGGGCACTAGAAGTCTCTCGGCATCTAGACCCAAGGCACGGGCTAGACTGTGTGCAACAAAGGAGTGTGAAGCTCCGGTATCGAACAAAGCATAAGAAAGAGTGCTAAACACATTGATCGTACCTCGAACAACCTCTGGCCCTGTTGGAACTGTTGCCTCTGCGGCGTGTAGCTGTCCACGCCCATCTCCCCTGACCCTCGGCTGTCGGCCACCTCCCTGACCACGCCCTGGTCGAGGTCCCTGGGGAGTGCCCTGAGGTCGGCCTCCTCCTCCTATGTCTGCCTGCGGAGGAGCGGGAGCTCGCTGTCCCTGCTGCTGCTGTCGGAAGGGTCTGGCTGGAAACTGCTGCTGCGGCGGATGTTGGGGATGACTGCCACTGCTGTACTGCACCCGATCGGGGCACTGACTCCGGAGATGTCCAGGGCTCCCGCAGATGAAGCACCATGGTCCTGAGCCTGAAGGGAAAGAACGTGGGCCAGGGGATCGAAACTGAAACTGCTGCGGTCTGCTCCCTGCGAATCGGAACCTGTAGGGTCCCGATGCTGGAGGCCTGGTGCTGACGGCCTTCCCCTTCGATGGTCCCAGCTGGATCCCTTCTCGTGACACTCCGCCCAGAGCATGCATCCTTTCCACCACTTCGGCCTTCTTCTGAACCTCTAAGTATGTCGAAAGGGTAAAGGGGGTGACAACATACTGGAGGGAGGGTCGGAGTGCCTCCTCCAAACGTCTTGCCCTAGAATCATCATCAGGAAAGAGGTCCGGAGCAAAACGTAGGAGGTCCTTGAACTTGATTCCAAGTTCCCTCACGGACATGCTCCCCTGCCGGAGGGAGAGTAGCTCCTGCCTCTTTTCCGCCTTCATTGTCGAGGAGAGGAACTCCGCCCGGAACTCCTTCTCGAAATCCGCCCAAGAAACCTCAGACTCTTTCCTATTCCCCAGGTGAAGCATCCACCACTGACGTGCCGCTCCTCGCATCTGGATAACAGCCAGAGGAACCCAGTACTCGGTCGGGGCCCGAATCAGGCCGAAGGCTATAACTAACTCCTCTAGCCAGCCTTCCGTCTTCATATCGAAGGTGCTGCCCTCATACTTCTCGAGGGCCTGTCGCTGGAAGGCTCGAAGAGTCTTCTGCCACTGGTCGTCCTCTTCCTCTCGATCAGCTCTCTGCCGATTGGCCAAAGTAGTCTCAGGGGCCTCGATCGCCTGTACCGCACGTGGTCGCCTTCCAGGTGCCATAGCTGCAAGGTAAACAAGGAATGCCTAAGCCCAAGTAGTACAGAATATCGTTCTTAAAACTTCTTAAGATTTAATTTATTATTAATTCCCAAGACATCTCAGAAACACAAGAACACAAGTCATTATGATGCATGTACCTTTTCTAGGGTCTCTACCCTGCAATCAGTGTGGCCTCACTTGGTCGTTTGGTAGGTCCAGAGTCCTTGCATCGGATCACGGGGGGCTCTAAAATCCCATGTCCTAGACGGTCTTCCCTGGCCTAATTCACGCTCCAAGGTCACCCAACACAGTTGCCTTACCATCCCATGCAATCCTCACTGTGCCTAACTCCAGACTCCGTCCTATCTCTCAACCATCAGCCTCTGATACCATTCTGTCACGACCCGCCTTCACCAAAAGGAGGGAAGGGTCAGCAGATTGCCAGGCCCTTCCTTCTTTAAGTTGAAGGAGAGATAATGACCCCCGAAACCCGCCTTCAATAGGTCCTGGAGTGGCGACTAGAACCAAGAGTATAGAAAATTCTCTCAAATGGAAGGCATTACCCTTTTTATTTTGTAGGATCGAAAGATAAGGAGAAGAAAACCCAACAACACCAAGGTGGAAAGAAAAGTAAAGCCAAAAGTAAACCATTCCCACATGCATGTTTCAAAAGGGAAAGCCACAAAGTGCAAAAAGGTGACTACAAGGTAAGTACCAAGAAGAAAAAGAAAAACAACTGCAACTGCTCCAAAATTCCGAGCTAGTAAGGTTTTGCGTGATCCCCGAAGTCCTCCTGGAAACCTGAAAGCAGTTTTATATACGTAGGGTGAGTATACAAGTACACTCAGTAGGGAAAACCAAGACTCTCGTGCACAAGTGGGGGAACGTACTAAAGTCCCGTGAGAAAAGGAGTAAACCAAACACCTAACAAGGAAAACTATCTATCCCAGGCCTCACCAAGGCTCACTCCCCAAATAATGCAAGTCAAGTAATATATATAATAAGAGAACATCGATGTTTGGGTACCCCGCGCCACTTTCCCACTGGTTATTGAGACATCCTACGCATCAGACCAATCCCGCCATTCTCACCGCAGTCCCACTACCACACCCGCCCGCACACACCTGGGCCACAACCACACGCAGTCCCACTACTGAATCCCGCCCGCACACACCTGGGCCACAACTGTCACATGTAACCATGCCTGCAATCACCTAGGCCAGAACAACCACCACCACGCCCGAAGACACCTGGGCTAAAGGATCCACTGCCACGCCCGAAGACACCTGGGCCTCATCCCGAAGACACTTGGGAAACCACCTGCCGCACACACCTGGCCAACCACCACAACGCCCCGCCCGATGGTTCTTGGGCTAATAATGGACTTCAGGCCATCACAGCCTGCCCGAAGGTTCTTGGGCTATCCGGGAAAGGGAGCAGAAAAGGAGCTAATAACCAGCCACTAAGGATAGTGTTGGGAAAAACACCCTTCCCCCATAAATGGGGGTGTTCGGCACTGAGTGCTCAACTTGGTCGGGGCACGAATAAGAAACACAAAGCTACAAGTATAGATATAGGTAACAAACACTCACCCAAAGCTTAGGTTTTCCTAGCCAACCTACAGAACACAACACCACTGCATCCAAGTCACAGTTCATGACCCTTTCCCACAAAACCATTTGTCTCATTCTTGTTTCACGTTCAGTTAAAAAAATGTTCAATTAATTTTAAGAACTACTGGGAAACTACCATAAGCATAACCAAGGAAAGAGTCAGAAGCATGGATCAACCAAAACACTCACACCCGGTCCTGTCAACAGAGGATCTCTCCCCAATTTGTGATATCAACAAGTAACCACTCGGGTTTAAAACTCACAACCACCGAATCCATACCAACAGGAGATCCCATCCCCAAATTCACACAATCATCGAGAGTATAAAAGATCAGGGGATCCCATCCCCTCCCACATTTCCAACAATCGGCCCGGAAGGAAAACAACCAACCACCACTACCAACACATGTCAGGGTTTTTTAGATTTAAACGACTTAACACACTCCATGATTTCAAATTCCGTGTGTTCTAACCGGGAGTTATCGCAAAAGGGCTGATCCTGGTGCCTTCAATTATTCAGCCGGATATACGTGATTAACCAATTTCACAGTAGGAGTTCACAATTTCAGCAACCCATTTAAAACATCACGAGGGGGAATTCATCAGTGCACATACAACGACCACCAACGGCCTCAATTTTAAGAAACATAAACCAGCACAACAAAAAGGGATGATCACAAGTTAAAGCATAAACAACGATCACAACCCCATTCCCCTTCTTTCTTTAGAACTTCGTTTATTATCTTCATTAAGGTTCGGTTCAACCAATTCCAGAGGAACAAAAATAACGCCCACCCCGCATGATACACAAAAGTGAGAGACGAGAGAAATTCCCTACTTGTTGATAGATGATCGACGTTTAGGCCAGGGGCGCGGAACTTTACAGATAACGATGCGGCGGTCTCGATGCACCAGAAGATCCACGATCGAAGAAGGGGGAAACCACGACCTAACCCTTAATTTATAAGAGCCGGGGACGGTTGAGATAAAAACGCTGAACCACGTAAGACGTGGAAGTCGTGGGTTGACCACGCGGCTTGACTCATCATTAAAGGTGCTGAGTGGTTTAAACCGACTCATGAGCCGATTCAGTATTTAATTGAACTTTTGTGCGCGTTACTGGAACAACTTGGCAAGGTCGGGTGACGTCGGCCGGTTCCGCCGATCGGTCACACCGATCAGTCCCACCGATCGGTCGCACCGATCGGTCGCACCGATCGGTCTCACCGATCGGCCTCACCGATCGGCACTCCTTAAGGATCTGGATTTTGGCAAAGGGACCAAGGGGGGGGGGGGTCTGGGTCATCAGAATCCTTCTAAGACCAAGGTAGTCCAAGAATGGCCTGCACCAACGAGTATAACTGAGGTACACAATTTTATTGGTTTAGCATGTTATTATCGACGTTTTGTCTAGAACGTTGCCCGATTGGCTAACCCATTAATGAATCTCACACATAAAGGGGTTAAATTTGTTTGGACAAAAGAGTGTGAAGAATTTTTTGAAGAACTGAAGAGAAGATTAGTCAATTATCCTATATTGACTCTACTATCGGGGAATGATGGGTTCGTTATTTATAGTGATCTGTCGAAGAAAGGACTTGATTGTGTCCTTATGCAGAATGATAGGGTTATTTCATATGCATCATGACAACTAAAAATTCATTAGAAAAACTATCCTACTCATGATCTTGAGTTAGCTGCTGTAATATTTGCATTGAAGATATGGAGACATTATCTCTATGGTGAAAAATATGAGATATATACCAATCAAAAGAGTTTGAAGTTCATTTTCTCATAGAAAGAACTCAACGTGAGGGAAAGGTGATGGCTTGAACTACTCAAAGATTATGATTGCACGATACACTACCACCCAAGGAAGGAAAATAAGGTTGCAGATGCATTGAGTAGAAAGTATCATAGAGTTTTAAACAAGATGAGAGTTAAAAAGGATCCTATATACATGGATCTAGTGAAGATTGATTTGGGAATCACCATGGAAGGTGAAACATCAATTCTTTTTCAAATGGTTGCCAAAACATCTTTAATAGAAAGGATAAAGAGTTCTCAGATAGATGATGAAGAGTTTCAAATGAATATTAATACTGTGAATGATGGGAGATTGAGGGAATTTGTGTAGGAAGATGGAATTTTGAAATTTGGGAAGTTTCTTTGTGTTCCTAATATACCTAATCTAAAAAGGGAATTGTTGGATGATACTCATAGTTCCAATTTCTCTATACACACTGGGAGAACCAAAATGTATAGTGATTTAAAGGAACATTTTTGGTGGGACAACATGAAGAGGGTGATTGCTGATTTTGTGTCATGATGTAAGGTATTAAACAAGTGAAAGCTGGAAGGCAACAGCCTGGAGGAGTCATGCAACCTCTTCCCATACCTGAGTGGAAATGGGTTAATATCACGATGGAATTTTTCATGGGACTACCTAATACTCCTAGAATGAATGATGCAATATGGGTTATTGTTGATCATTTTACCAAGTCAACACATTTTCTTTCTATAAGAGAAGATCTACAACTAGAACATCTAGCAAGACTATATAATAATGACGTTGTCAGACTTCAAGGAGTACCCCTATTGAATGTTTCTGATCATGATCCCTGTTTTACTTCAATATTCTGGAAAAGTCTTCAGAAAGCCCTAGATAGTAAACTTCATTTCAGCACTTCATACCTCCCCCAAATTGATGGAAAATCAGAACAAACTATTCAAACCTTAGAAGACATGTTGAGATCATCCTCACTTGACTTTCAGGGTATGTGGGATCAATATTTACCTCTGGTGAAATTTTCCTATAACAATAACTTCCATTCAAGTATTTGGATGGCACCATATGAAGCGTTTCATGGAAAGAGATGTCACACACCAACCTGTTGGGATGATGTTGGTGAAAGAAAACTCATAGGACCAAAACTGGGGGAGGAAACGATGGAAAAGGTAAAGGTAATCCAAAACCACATCAAAGTAGCTCAAAGTAGGCAGAAGAGATATGCCGATAATCGAAGGAAGGATTTGGAATTTCAGGTAGGAGATCATGTTTTATTGAAATTATCTTCCTGGAAGGGAGTTATATGTTTCAGTATGAAATGTAAATTATGTCTTAGGTACATCAGACCTTTCAAAATTCTAGAACGAATTGGGGTTGTATCTTACCATTTCGCAATGCCTCCAAATCTCTACAAAGTTCACGATGTGTTCCACGTATCACTGTTGAGAAAATATATGTCTGGCCTAACCCATGTACTCACCAATGAGGAATTAGAATTGGAACCTAATCAGTCTTATTGCGAAGAGCCCATCAGGATTCATGATACAAGAGAACAAGTAATGAGATACTGGATGACTCCTCTGGTAAAACTTCTATGGATAAACTATAAGATGGAAGAGGAAATGTGGGAACCCGAGGAACATATAATGAAGAACCACCCAAGTATTTTCAGGCAGTAGTATTCAATAAATTTCGAGAAAGAAATTATTTGAAGGAGGGGAGAATGTAACACCCCACGCTTTGACAGTACGTTTCTCTTTGAATAATACAGTAGTGTCTGTTGTACGCAACTTCGAGTTCTAACAAACACCACAACCAATCAAACTAGCAGTTATGAATAGTGATACCCACATTTTTAAATTTTATAAATTTTATCATTCAAAATGGACTTAATTTTTGGATTCGGAATATTGATATTAGCTTCGGGTGAATTTTTGGTATTTTTCTGAAAACATTCAATTTTTTATGAATAGTTAAAAAACACTGAGTTATAGTTTAAAACCTGATTTTTATTTAAATAATTTTTTATTTTATTTAAATTTAATTAAGGTAAAAATAGATACATAATACCTATATATGTTAAATGTAATTCATTGGAGTTAGTTTTGAATAAATTTAGATATATAAAAATTTTATTGAACTTTTCACCGTCTTTTACCCACCTCTAAGAAGAATTTTGAAATTCACATAAAACGTAATTTTACCACTTCTGTGAGTTGAATTTAGAAAATCCTAGAGACATGATTAATATCAAGGAGTAAAATTTTGTTCAATAAGATAAAAATATTTTTTGGTGAATACTAACTTTTTACTTTTATTTACCACGGTTAAAAGTATATAGTGTAATTAAGGGTAAAAATGATATTAATATTACCATAAAACATGTCCTAATTCTATTGGACAATTTTATATCAACCGAAAATAACCTTAGGAATGAAACATTATCGTTTAGGTCCACTTGGATTAGATTAGGACATTTATTATTATTCAATTCAAAGAAGAGTTAAAATAGTTAGAATCAAAGTTTAATTACTAAACCATTTTAATATAGGGTTATACATAAGATAAATTCGATTATAAATATTAATTAGAAAGATAAAAATATTTCCTACATAATGGTATTTTATTTTTAATTTTTAGACATTATATAATTTAATTTATTTATGACAAAATGGTGATGTAATAATTACCTAATAAATGAAATATTAAAACAATTGGTATTGTAAATATGATACTAAATGTAATTTGAGAATTTTTGTGAATTCCACTAATTTTATAGGTTAATATGACATATTTTTATTGTTTATATAATTTTTTTTCGATGTAATAATGCTTCTATAAAATTATCAGAAACAAAATACCCAATAGTGTCAAAATTGACATAAAAGAGTTTTTAAAACAAATATTATATTATTAATTCATATTATACTCCTAAAAATATAATTTTTGGTCAAAGAACATATATAATGATAGGTGTATAATTAATGGAACACTTGGTGGTCTCTTCGAAGTATATAGTATGTTTATTAACTATATAATACAAAAATACAAAGAGACATGGTAAATTTCAATCTAATTAACTAAGAGTTAAAACTAAAAGATAAGGTTAATATATTGACCCAAACCTATCTAAAACCTATTGGCTGAATGGTTTTTGACCTATCCCCGTCTTAAAATTTAAATAATACACTTTGAGCCATTAGAAACCGAATATGAATTTATTATAAAATAATATTTCTAGTTTTTCCTAAGGTGCCCCTCACCCCTCTTATAAAAGGGAACTCCCCCTTCTCCCAAATTTATACCTTCAAAGACATTGGGATCGGACAACCTCTACCAAAATACCCTATGAAATACCCTCCATTCATCCTAAAGGCCTTACTTTTTTCAGAAATCCAACCTATCGAGCCCTTTTGATCAAATCAAAAGGAAGAACCCGAAGCAGAGGTAATGTTTTCACCATCCTCTTTCAAGTTCCCTTCTTCTTCAACTTCTTCTTTCTTTTTATTCCCATTATAAAATAATAACTCCAGTATCTTCTATATACAGTGAGGTTATTAAAAATATGGTTCAATCATATTCAGTATTCTATCCATCCTTTGAATGACATGTCACCATTCGTGCGTACGTACGGTTTACCGTCTCCACATCATGGTGTAATTGTTATTCAATAAATTATTATTTGGATGGGTATAATAATGACTAGTAATTCATGTAAATAATAAATATAACATGAAAATTATTCTGTATATATGATATAACATCCAATTATATATTATTTTAATATCAAAAGAATGATATTGTCGCTCATTCATAAGTACAGACTACCGTATCTACGAACGCGATGGGATTCATTCCCCATCATATCCATTCAAGAATAATTCTTATTTGATGATTAAAAATAATTTTTAAGGACATTATATCATTATTGATATGAATAAGATGAAACCTATCCATAACAAACACAGCTTATGTAACAAAACATATAAAAGAAAATGAGTAAGTTAACTCCCGAAATGACGATAATACTAAGATATTATTAACAAAGCAATGTTAAAATATCGTATATGAAATCATATTAATGTATATGATTCCTATATAATTTAATAACAATTATTTCACCATTATACAAGAGGTTAACCTACCCTCAACCAAGGAAAAGTACAAGGTATGGGTTTATTTCAAAATATCTTCAATATCCAAGGTTGTTTATACGTAATTATCTACTATGACCTCTTTGTCATCCACATCCAGGTTTCTTAAAAATTTATTTCAAATCATTCTTAATATTTTACAGACTATGGGTTAAATTCATTGATACCCTTATTGAATTATTATAAGAATTTTATAAAAGAATATTTCTGTCGTTTTCCAAACAAGGTCCTTTTTATCCTTTTCTACAGAATTATGGTAAGAATGTCTTTTTTAACTAATAGGGCGGGTGCAGCTATTTTCCGCCATTATAAAATTGTTGAATCTTCCCTTACAGGCTTATAATAATATTTTCTTCATAAATGTTTTCTTTTATAATTATGTGACTTTTAAATGATTTCAAAAAAAGAGATATTTCTCTCAAATAGTTTTGATTTCATGTATGTCAACATCCATTGATGAATTTTAAGCATATTTGAAGTTTATTTATTATGATACAAAACATCCATTTAGTATTGAATGTATTGTGATATTTTTGACTATGGATGTGTTATTTGTATACAATTCATGGCTTTTGGATAAATTATTGACATTTCGTATGCTAGTTTTAATACGAATTTTTTGTTATGTTTAAACCTGTTCATATGAGGATTGCATTGGACATAATAAGTGAAAGGTGGAGCCCGCTATAGCTCCTCGATGCATCAGTAGGTCTCATGAGACAATCTAGTGTCTTGTCACAAGGCCTTGACAAAATCTTATTTGTAGTCTTGGCACGAGGCCTTACTATGTGGTTACGATAGTTTGTAATTATGCATTTCATCATTATGAAAGTTGTTATTGATATTACATGTGATTATTTGACTAGTAGAATATCCATGTGAATAAGTAAATGGAATTATTTCATTTTATCTTTTCCATATTATGCTTAAGTTCAAGTTTAAAAGGCTTTTTTTAGTTATACATTGCCTTAAATGTTTATGTTTATTTATGAAAGTTTTCCCTATATTGTTATACATACTGGGCATTTGAGCTCACCCCTTTCTGTGTTTTATTTTTCCCAAGATGTGAAGAAGTATTTTATGAATGACCTGCAGGGATAGTATAAGGGGATTTGAGTGTGGAGAAAAGATGTTGTTTTAGTTTTCACTTTATGATGTAATGTAAACATTATGATTGTATCTAGTGTTTCCAAGGCTACTAAACTAATCGGTCTTTCGAGACATGATCTTTTGTGATCATGCCAATGTTATGTAATAATGAACTATCTCTGGGTAACTGGTGTCAGGGTGTTACAAAAACACTTCATGGATCTCCTTATGAATGTCGAACCATGAAAAATCTATATCCTTTCTCTCTCAAAAATAAAGTATCCACCATTGTAGCCAAGCTCCCTAAAAATGACTAACTACCAAAGAGACACAATACTCCACCGATGCGTAGATTAAACTAAAATCAATCTTCATATCCTCTTGATAGTTCTCTGTCTCTACATAAAAAATAATACCCTCATACATTACCAAATCATTCAACTTAAAATCATGCAATTCCCTTTTCTAAGGCTCATCCTTTACTATCAAATTGAATATGCAGTGATCAAATAGATCATCCTTCTATCCACAACTTCTTCATACAAATGAACATTTTAAACATGATATTTAACATATAGAAGAAAAAAGCCATCTTAATCTATGGTGGTACGGAATTTCATTAAAAATAATTTTTTGTTCACATTAATTTTTTAATAATCCCAAAATAACCTAATTCAAACAAGAACAAAATTCATCATTATTTATGTACCTCTCCAAGATCACTACCATAAAAAGAATCCACCTTACTCAATCATTCAATAAGACCACAGTCAGTTAACTAGATCATAGTAGATCCCAAAAATCCCATGTCGTAGACCATCTCCCTAGCCTATGAAAAACACCAAGGTCGAAAATAATTATTTCCATACAAACTCATGAAATTTACCGTGTTCTTATCTCCAAACGCTTACATATATCTTAACTATAACCTTTCATACAGATCTTTCCTGACATGCTCCCTCAAAAGATAATACAATGTGGTTAGTGGGTTAATGACCCCCCATGTTCCACCTCCAGTAGGCATTTGGTAATCGACTAACACAATTTATATAAAAATCACAAGAAATTTGAGTCATTTCCAAATATAACAAAATATTATTGGGATATATGATCAATGATCGACAAAAACACTAAGACGTAATATAAGAGGAGGAAAATAGATCTCAAAATTCATGTGTAAAATAGTACTCATATAGATAAAATTATAAATTGTATATATCTAAATAAAAGAAAATGTAGAGAATCAACAACTATCCAATGTTCTGATCTTGTAATGTCCATCACCATCTAGGTAATACTTTTAAAAACATGAAAATATCTTATACACATATTGTAATAATATAATTATACTCATTAAGAAAACCAAATTCTATCCAGAACATGTGAAAAGATCATACTAATGTACATGTGAGAAAATAGAGGAAACATGAATCACCTATACATGTATACTTACCAAACCCAACCTCACTAAGACACAGTTAAAAAATAATTCTAGTCATGTTATATAATATAGAAAGAATTACATAGATAAGGGTACATTGCTCTAGTTTCCCACCAATATGCGACTCTCACACCCCAATTTCTAATGGCATGGAACTCTGATATCTTCCATATACCACACATCACTATAATAATGGTTACAACACACCTTTCCCAAATACAATTAGCTCACTACCCCACAAGTATGACCACATCACATCTCACCTAAAAAAACATTGTCTACAACACAATAATGGTCATAAAAACGTTGTAGGGTATCATTAACAAGTACTACATCAACCTCATTCCCTCCTCCTATCTTGAATGACCCCCACCAAAATCCACCCCACAAGAATGTTTATATCACATATAAACTATAAACACTAGGAAACTCACATCTTTCACAAAACTACCTGGGAAATCACATCTTTCCCTAAAACACATGTCATATCACAACCACCATCTAACACACTAAAAAAAATTCATCCATCATACCATTTGAAATAACCACCTCTCTCGGTAGAGAGTATAGGAAGAATAAGGTAACTGACCATCCTTCATCCTCACCAGATATCTGAAAAACACCCCCACATGACTATGTGGGTTTTGTCAAATTGTACCGAACATGGGTGGTCGTGTTTAGAAAAAAATTAATATAAAAGAATATATATGTATATACATATATCAAATATTAAAGACAAACCTATGGGTTCATAATAAAAATCTAACCACCAAACAACACTTTAACTTTTTTATCTTCTATAATTTACTAACACCACAAAACAATTCATCAACCCATTTCACATTTCCAAATAATTTCCATCATCCTTAAAATTCATTTCAACATTTAGCATCAACCACAGTTAACCACACAAACTAACATTTACATATTCATTAACCATTTCAAACAATTTTACAAAAACAAACCATGTCATTTCAAACATTATTAAACAATAAGTTATTATCTAACTCAAATAAACTGACTCCTCACTAACCCCAAAATAATGGCAAAAAGCCACACCTCCCCCTAAACATTGTGGCTAATAAACCACACATCCACCCCAAAACCACAGCAAAAAAAAACCACCTCGGCACCCAAAAATCCATCCAAACAACCCTTTATCCCCATATGCCCCCAACCACATGTTTTCGTCCCATAATCATAGCCACACTTCACAACTTATCAAGATCATTTCATTTTTTATATTGGGGATTTGATAACATTCCACTTTATTTTTTGTGTGTAACTACATAATCAATAATCTTTGGGAAGCCATTTCATTATCCATGTATAAGTATTATCAGTATCCCTTTTTTATGGTGATATCCCAAGAATCACAATAATCACAACACATATCATCCAGTGGAATCAAAATACCAAATAGACACAATGTTCAATAGGGTATCAAGCTCGTATGATCTAGAATATCACAATAATAGAAAAGATATAAAAATATGAGAATCAAACCCCATTAACCATTTCAAATACAATTATTCAATTATTTAACATTAATTATTCCATCACATACATAAACCATAGATTAAAAAATTAAACCCCTCATGCATGATATAAAATAAATAATAGTGAGGGATTACCTACCCTAATGATGTTTTTCAACTAGTTGTGCACCGCTGGGAAAAAATATTTCCCAAAAACCACTACTACACTATAATAAAATATGGGTAAACCCTCAAAACACCCAAATATCATCAAAATTATTCCAAAAAACACCGCAGAGTAAAAAACACCAATGTAGTGATGCTCTAAATTAGAACAAGAGGAAAATAACCATGAAGAAGAATGGGATTTCCATGGATTGACAATGAACAACCATAGGATCCAAAAGATCAATGATGGAGGAAGGTGGTATTTAAGAAATATTTTAGGAACCTAAGGTTCACATAGAATGGGAGAAAAAATTTTCGGTTTTAGCGTTTTAGAGAAACCAGAGTGCTCAAAAAATAATAATTATACCACATTTCAGATTTATAAAATATGTGTTCCCATTTCACATCGTTTAATCTAAAAATTTTGAGTTTTAATGAAAAAAATATTTGTTAAGGATTAATCACCCAATTTACTACATGTTATGAACCTTCCATGAACATGTCATGGACCAAACATTCATTTCAGGTAAAAAATAAATAATGTTTATTTACTTCAACAGCACCAATAAACCTCCAATATCTAGAAAAAACTGATAGAACCTCCACATACCAAAACTAAAAATGTAAAGTAGAGGTATGGAATTAACCATTAAATTTTAAATATAAAAGAAAGGTAATAATGATCAAATTTAAATAATAATGTATTAAAAAAATATTCTAGTTAGGTTAAAGATCGATATTTTATGTTAAGGAAGATATCAAGAATAGAATTCATTCAAAATAAATTTTTGGGGGGCCACATTTTCCCATCCATAAATAATTTTATTCCTTAAAATTTTAATCATTCTAATCAAATTTTCAATATTTGAAAATGTTATTTTTGAAAACACACACTATTAAAATAGATAATATCATTTCCTCAAAAGTTATGGAGGGGTAATATAAAGGTTAAATTACGTAACACACAATGAATTTCCAAACTAGTATACCATTAGAGGGATGGGAAAATATGGACATAGAAGAGAAATTTATTTTCTACATAGTAACAGGGAGTTATTGATGAAATAGTTTTAGGAATGATAATAATTAAAAATTGACCAAATTTTTAGGGGATAAAAAATCAACAATTCAAAATAAATAATACAAAAAGAAAAACATTTTCATATTAATGTCCTTTTTCATTAAGTGGTTTAATTATTTTACTATGGAATAAGAGAATGTATACTTATTATATGTAATCAAACACATTTACTTTTAGTTGCATGTTTCAAATATTTTCCACCTATTTTATCGTACGTGGTAATATGATCAATATGAATAAATATTATTTGGAAAGATTAATCGAATATATTTCAATAATAATACCCAAATATCTGCTTAATTATTTTTACAAATAGTCAAATTCAATAAATAATAAAATGTTTCATAATAAATATTCAAAAACTAAATATTTTTAAAGTAGGTCACAAATTATCAAAATTAACATAACATTAAATCACAAATAAAATATATTAGCTCTAACTATCACATATCAAATATTTGAATTTCTTGATAATATATACTTCTAAAAAATCTAATAACCTAAATTATCTTAAAAACTCTATGAAAACATATATGGCATGAAAATTTAACTCTACACATATTCTGAATATAAAATTTTAGACTATGTAATATTTCCATAAATGATAAAATTCAATAGACATCATCATATATAAAATAAATCTCTTTATCATCAAAGCACTCATAAATTTCAATAACACTAATACAATCTAAATTAATTTATCAATATTAATCATATCTTTATCGAAAATAAAAATTATTATCTAAAACTCAGACATATAGAAATGGTTTTTTTATAGAGACCCAAATCTTGACGTACATAGACATTACATTACTTTTTCGGAATACATAATACATGACAAAAACATATTCCCAAAGACCGTATTAGTTTAGTGTCTTTGGAAACTCGGAACATAATATTCGAATCATGGTGAAAGATCTTCAACATCTCCCATAAAGATCTCCCCCTTGGTTTACATACCTTAAACCTTTATTTATATCATGGGGAAAAGAAAACATAAAAAGGGTGAGCTAAAATTCTCAGTAAGGGTAAACATGTAGAACCTAAAACAATCTCTAAACATTTGAATGTAAGAACATGAACATAAAACATAAAAATCATAATTAATGAAATAAATCCTTGCAGTGCATAAGGCATAGATCATAAAGGAATATCTACCATGATAAAATAGCATGGGAATAAATCATGTAATTTTGGAAACTATTAAGAACATGTTGTGGATTCCATAGTAGCCAAGGAATTGCTTCCAAGACCATCATAGTGGACAAAGTCCATCACTGAACTGGGTTTACCTATTGTTCCTGCCCTGTATTACTGAACCAGATTCACTTGTCATTCCAGCCATGTCAATATCATGAGATATAAATATTTACCCAATTCATTGGAGGGAGATATAGGTCCCACCCATCTCATATTAAAATCATTCATACTTGTTCCATAAAACATTCATAAATAATTAATCATAACCCAAGGAATAAAATGGTTTTCATAAGCATCATCCCATATTAACATAATCTATATAAAACAATTGTATATCACTTCATCATAAGAAAAATCAAATACTGTAAATAATAAATACATTAGACTTGAAACATAAATATACTAAATAATTTCATCTTATATGGAAAATAGTTTTGATAAAACACTTGAAATGAATTCTTGAGGAAAATATCTCTTCTTCTTCAAAATAATTTTATTTTCAAAAAATTCCTTGCAATTTTAAAATAAAATTATTTTGTTTTAAATAATCATGAAATCTTTTAGAGTATGGTTCATAAAAATAAAGCGTTATGAAACCGTAAAAATCATTTCATTCTGTATAAGTTAAAAAAACATTCTTCTTTTACTTTTTCTGGAAAAGACAAAAATGTACCTCGTATGGTAAACCAAAGAATGATTTCTTCCATAGTACATAGTAAAAGTAAAGAAGTGGTAAAAATGACATTAAACATTCATGGAAGAATAGTAAAGAATTTATGAAAAAATTTCTCTAAAACAAGTAAATGGATGATAACTATAACCCTAGTAAATACTTACGTATAAACAATCCCGGATAAGAACGAGATTAGATTAATTATTCATTACATTATGTCCAATTTCTTCTGTATGTGTCTAATACTCCTATATATTGGGTTTAAACATATTATTAACTTATAAAAAACCATAAAAATATTTATGATATCATATATTATTCACTTAGGACATTATATTACCCGTTCTTTTGTCAATTCCATGTTAAAGAAGCGTTTTGGGTAAAATCGTTTCATTTATTGTACGTGTTTCAACTTGCTGTTCTTGATATTATTACTTATATCCTTATTTAATTTATTCCAGAATGTAAATCATTATTTCTATATAATATATTTTCAGAATATACATATATATATAATATATCGATAAATGGAATGAAATACACCGTTCAAGAAGACAGTAGGATATACGTACACATGAACGCGGTTTTCGTTTCCTTATTAAATTGAATGGAAGTATTTAAATAACATATACATAAATAAAGTATCATTAATATGCCATATATTTTATGATTATTTATTATATATTCTTTATAATCATTCTTTAATGGTAAACTTGGAGAATTAATCTCATCGCGTCGTGGAGACGGTAATTCGTACGTATGCACGAGCGATGATATCATTCCCATAATTATTGAATGGAATTAGAGTGGATGATATATTATCTCTGAATTATTATCATGTTTTAATAACCATATATATTTTTTCTTTACACCATTATACCCATCCAAGTAAGGTGGTGGTGGAAAAACAGATTACACCACGGTGTGAAGACCGTATTCCGTACGTACGCCCGCGCGGAGAATTCATTTTCCGTAGGATGGATAGAAGGTGATATAGGGTTGGTTCATATTTATAATAACATATCAGTATATTTTTTATACTGATGTTCTTACTTTATTATCAACAAAATAAGAGTAAGTATAATAAGAAATTAATTTGAAAGAATCTGTAAAGGATATTACCTCTTCTTCGACGCGCCTCTTCAAAACCAACTCTTAGAGCACTAAAGTTGGTCTTTGATGAATACCATGACCTATAGTATGTTTTTATGGAATTGGATAAGATAAATGGGTAGGTTTTGGCTTATCTTGAAGGCTCAAAGTGGTGTGAGGAGGAGATGGAGGAGGTTCCCTTTTATAAGAGAGGAAGGGGCACTTTGGAATCCTCTAAAATATTAATTTATAATAAACTCATTACCCAATTAAAAAATGACTCAAATCAAGAATAATAGATGATATTGGGTTGTAATCACATCAACATATATTATTTAGACATGTTGTTAGTTTATTTTATACCATATTAACTTGATTTATCATTACCTAATCTATTTAATTTTATTTGTGGTAATAATATTCTAAATTTTAAATAGTAATAAATTATTACTTATGTGTTCTGAATTGTCCATAATTGGATAATTTATGAAACTTTAGATCATATAAATTTAAATTTATAATTTATATTTGTTTTCGTGATTTTTAAACAATTTTATAATATGTTATGTTTATAAAATAACAATAGTGTCAATTCTGACACTATTCATATATTTGAATTTAAATAAAATCCATACAGAGGATATATTCGACCCAAAATATTTAAAAAACTCCTAACATGTCATATTAATCTAGAAATTTTTTTGGAGAACATTAATTAGTTCATATAATATTTATTTTAATATTTTTAAAACCATTTATTTGATATTTCTCTTAATAAAATAGTTACTACAACATTTTTGTAAAATTATTAAATATACGTATATGTTGTATAAAAATTAAAAATAAATTACTATGATGAAGATAAATATAATATAATTCATAATAATACTTTTAGTAAAATTTATCATCTTCAAATCACAATATTTAAAATTTTATATTCATTAAATTATGAAGGTGAAAACTTCGACATCATTTAAAATAAAATATTATAAAGGTGATTATCAATTCTATAAAGCTCAAAATGAAAAAATATTTTACTAATATATGATTATTGATTACATTTACACGAACAATAAGTTTTGGTCAGGTGTTTTTGACTTTTATGTTCACTATTATTATAATAAAAATTGTATTACTGCTTTTTAACTAAATAAACAATTTCTGCATCACTATTATGTTGCCATAAATAATAATTATGTAATCCCTAAAAATTATAAATAAATTAACATGATGTATATAATTATATTATATTTCTGGTGATTTTTTATGTATGATGTTTCAGGAACATTATCACTAAATTAAAATCATTACACTTATAAGATATAATAGATTTACATGTTGTCACTTTCTCTTGTTTTAATAATAATTACATCCTTTTCAGGGTTAAAAGTCCATGAAATGAATCTATTACAACCCTTAGGTGATATGGATCAACTTTTATTCATCCAATTAAATTTTGGTAGGTGTTCAGGCAATTTTATAATCTTATTTTTACGCTTAATTACCTGATTTACGTTTAATTATAGTAAATAAAATTTACCGTAGTTACTATTCATAATGCCTAAAAATAAAAAGTATCCTATTAACATAATTTGGACCTAATGATTAAAAATATGGAATAAATTTTTCAAAATTCAAAACATAAAAGTGGAATTACATAATTTAAAATTAATCCCGCTGTTGAGAAAATAGGTTTTTAAAAGTTAAAATGTTTCAAAAGATTGAAATGTTTTTACCTATTAATTCAATGTAAAATTAATGATAATATCTTAAACTATATTAAATGGTAAAAAATATTATATTTATAATTTAAAAACATTAAATATTATAATTTTACCATATTAATAATCTCAACGAAAAAGTCGTTTTTAAAAAAAAAATTAGCGTATTTTTACTATTCATCAAAATATTACGGTTATTCGAATAATCTCAAAAATGTATCCAAAGTAAATTTTTATATCCTGATTCCAACGAATAAATTTTATTGGTCAAATTGAACTTATAAACATGTCAAAACTAGATTTAAAGAGGGTGCTCCATCAAAAGGTGGTAAAACTGAATTTTTTTTAAAATAATTCTTTTATAAGAAAAATTGATTTTGTTCTCATACCTCATTCCAGAAAATGTGTATGACGAATTATAATGTTATAAAATTCAAAATACGGTTAATATTATTTATAATGTCTAGTTAATTATAATATAATAATAATATATCATTGTTTAGTGAAATTCGGAATTGCGAACAATACACGCTATCGAGGAAGGTTGATCTTGCGTGTAATGCAGGACAAGTCAGGGTTGCTTGTAGTGAAATATTACTTTTGTGTTGTGTATAACATAATAAAAACATAGTTCATTTATACATTGATCAAAATCTATACTTTGTGTTGTGTAAAAATGAATTTTATTCGAAATAACTTGATATTGTGTACAACACAAGCCAAGAATAATGTTGCGTATAATACAAGCTAATAAGGTGTTGCATACAACGCAAGCTAATCTTGGTGAAGCGTACAACCCAAGACATCAAATAAATTAAAAATAATATTTCTCATAAAATCTTAGGGTATTACATTTTTTGTCCTAAATCAATTATTTTTCAAAAATAAAACCATTACACAAAAACAATTTTCTAGGTTATAAGTATTATTCTATATTTTCTTGAATATTGCTAAAAATATAAAAAAAAATGTTATATATGTTTTACAGTTTTATAACCAAAATTATATTGTTAAAAAACATCTACAACATAATCATTAAACCCAAATATATAAATAATTCCATAATTTTACTTCAATAGTTATCATCGAATAAAAAATTCATTTCCCTTGGCGATATCCCTTGGATAAGGGAGTTAAAATAGATATTTCCCAATTTACACACACAGAAGAAATAGAACTATAAATTGTACCTTGGGATTTATAGGGACCCAAATATTTTACCAAAATTAATATATTGTTATTAAAATAAATATCAATTAAATAAAACTATTTTACCAAAATTAATCGTGTATATTGAAGACTTGTTAAATAAAACAACAACATGATACTAAAATAATACTACATTATTTTAATCTTCATAACGAGATATGAAATCCATTTGTTTGTTCTTCAAGAAATACATCGGATAACCTATTAAATTCATAATTTAAATGGGTGAGCTATAAATCCCAGTAATGTAATAAACATAATAGAGAAGAATATATTATAAATTATAAGTTATAACATGATAATATTAAACATATATACTTGTGAATAATAATATGAACGTATAATTTAATAATCAAGGAATAATAATATCATTAAATCATAGGAATTTTGGAAAAACATAACACATTACCTAAGACTAAATCAGGGAAAACCACAATAATAACATCACATAGAAGATAGAGTCCAATCATGGATTAAGTTTACTCCCTAATCTATTACAAAATGTCTCATTAAGAAAACATTACCCAATAAATTGGATCATTATATGGTCACACCAATCATAACATGTACATTCTTATCTCTTCCAAAATTTTAAATTAATATTTATGTATAACCATGAGAATTACCTATGGAATGAAATAGATTGATAAATCGTTCTCTGTATCATAAAAAATGCAATTTAATGTGGAAAGTGATTGAGAAAAGATCATAAGGTTTGTATTACCCATTAAATGTAATAATAAGATACGTATATACGTAAAAGACATATAAATATAATATTAAATAATTACAAAAAATAACGAGAGAGGGAAATTGAGTAAGGTAGAGAAAGGTCACAATATAAACAAAACGTGTGTTTTGAACAGATCTCTTAACTTACATTTGGATCAGTTATTGACATTCACATAAAATATAGTATTATAAAATTAGATTAGTTATATAATTATTTAGTAACCATTTACATCTGAATTTAATTTATTATAGTTTAATTATTTTTTAATAATTATTTCAATGAGATGTAATGTTTAATTATTCTATTATGGGAGAGTTTAAGGAATCCATGGTCGATTCACTGGTAGATAATTACTGTTGTTCTATTCAAATGGGAATAAAAAACCACATTTTAAATGAAATTAAATTAATGTAATCATTAAAATTAAAATGGTTCCAAATATAGATATGTGTTCTTAAAGAGGCATGATTATTCTAGTAAAAAGGTTAATGTTATATAGTTAGTTCATTTAGTATTTTTTACCAACAAACCTGATCATGTTTCATTTAATTTAATGTTATTGAAATATATTCATTAAATAATGTGAAAAAATATAATATGAATAATTTGATCATTTTATAAAATTATGAAAAAATTTAAACATTTTATGAATGTGATAGTTAAAATGAATACCTATAATCCATGAAGGTGGTGATTTGACATAATATAGACAATTAATTTATTTTTAGAATATGTGGATATGAGAAAGGGTTGGATACTAGATAATACATTATAAATATAACATTATAGAATTTATATGATAAGTGAATTTTTATTTCATGTTGTATGAGGGAGGGAAGGAAAAGGTAGGGGAATAATTGAAATTAAAAGAGGTAAATTGATTATATTACCACTTAAATATCAATACCTTGAAATATTTTATAAGTCACATGAAATTGGTATTTTGTGATACTAGAAGCATTAATACATGGTGGAAAGGTTTTGGAAAGTGATTTCCTATAATTTTAGATCACTATAGGGATTAAATGGTGTTAGTAAAAGGGTTTGTGTGGGTGGTATTTACTAGGGGAGTGGGGTGTTTTTGAATATTATAATTATTATTTTATTATATTGGCTCAAGGATATAAATATCATTGATTATTGTGACTATATACTATAGCATGTGTATAAGATTTTGAATAAATTGAGGAATACATCATCTATGACTCAAAAATTCATGTATTTGGAATATAATGTTAAATAGTTTATCTCATTGTATTTCACTATACACTAAAAATTATACTATTTTAGAAAAATTCCAAAAATTGACCCTAAACATTTATCAATATGTATTTTCCAAAAATTAAATTAATTATTTTAAAATTGTTTCATTATTGGGAAAATTTTAATTTTAAAATAAAAGATTCATTTTCGTAAAAAAAATATTGCATTTAATATTATGATAAATCTTCTTACCCATTGAAATTTTACATATTTTCATGTAAAATTATATTACCATTACAATATAAACTAATATTAATTAATAAATTCACTTTATGAAAATAAAATTTATTTTAAATCACTATATTTACTATAAAATTTTATTTAAAAATTTTATATTTTACCAAAATATAAACAATAAAATTTTCATTTTTATATCATTTATTTACATATTTTATTATATAAATATATCATACGTTTATATTATATGACACAAAAATATTATTTTACGCTTAAATAAGATAGTATACTATTTTAATAGGTAGGTTATTAATATTAATTATCATATTACTATTCCAATTATCTCGTTACTATTTCAATGGTCAAATTAATATTCCTATATTAATATTTGTAATAGTCATATGGGATCCCTAATTCCTATATATAGAATATATTTATTTTTTTCATCATTTAATTCTATTTTATATCAACGTTATATATATTATCATATTTAAAATGAATATTACATTATTAATATTCAACATAAATTCTACAATTTTGTTAATGAGTTCTATTGTTATGTGGAATTAAGAAAATCCAAATTTTCAAATTATTATTATATTATTTTCTAGATTATCGTACTATTATATATATAATTATTATGGTAATTTAATAACTAAATGGAAATTAAAAATTATTATAATAAAATGGGTTTGGTTCTACCATGTGGTGGTTTTTCATTATATAGTATTCTATAACTATGTTTGACACAATTATATATATAGAAGGGGAATTACACTGATTGTAATCTGGGTCGTTAGATGATATACATTATTTACCTATATTAAAGACATCAATTTTCAATAGTAATTACATTATCTAGGAATATTTTTTCCACAATTAAGAAATCTTTCAACTCCTTCGACAAATTTCCCTAGGTGCTTCTTCCCATACACCTGATATGTATGAAGCTAAACATTTTTTACTCTATTATCATTAGAAAAAACCATTTTTCTCTTTTCTGGTTCATAATGAAACTCACATGTTCTTTTTATTTTTAATCATATATTGATATCAATAGATAGGAATAAACATGGATCATTCACCTTCTATATACCATTTCATTTGATTGGTCATCAGGTAAAAAATTGAATCATTCATCACAATTAGCAATAATAAGATTTCTCTAACTTCTAGAAAGTATCAAAAAAAAAAAAAATTATAGTTTGATCATAAATAATAACATTTCTTCATCATATTAAAATGAAAATAATTAATAGGATCTGTAAACAACGAAACAATATTTTTCAAAATATAACAATATATGGTTAATATATGAAATTGGTTATCAATATATATTCAAATAACTTATAATAGTTCAAATAATTTGTGATTTTACTTGTGAATATCCCCATGTAATTTCTAACTAGGTTTTCTTTCTCAGGCTCACTTATTGTGAAGTAATGATGATTATGTTATTTTCTCATCTGCCCCATTTAGAGTTTTTATATATTGGTTAATATATGCTATTGTATCATCTATAAGGACAGGTTTAGGATAATCCTAACACTAATAGTGAATGAATCAGTGTTAGTGACTTTTTAAAATTACTTCCGAATTTTTATCCCTATACCTCTTTGATCAGTTAGGATCTTGATTCTCATATTTTATTTTCACTTTTAAATGAATGAATAAGAAAGTAGTAAAGATAGACTATGATATTTTTACAAGGTTCATGACTCAAATAGAGTATCTACATCTTTGTCATATTTAGAAATAACCCTGGCCACACAACCACTAGAAAGAAGTCTTTTTGTGGTTAAAATGAGTTGGATATACCCTTCCACCCAAGATGCACATTGAAAACAATCCAATAGTTTGTGTTTTATATCTCTTGGATAGATCTTTATACTATCTCCCATGATAATAATCTCTTTGTTAATTAGTGTTTCTAACACCAAGAATGTCCTCCACTAGTTGACTCATGTCTGATGTCTCAATTTTGCTTTGTTCTTCAACAACATTCTTCTTTACCTTATTACATTCACATAAGTATGCATGAAACGCCTCTAATCTCATCCCAACAAAAAACTTGATATCTACAAAATAATTTTCTTTTATCAGTCACAATAATATTAATTAGTTATATAATTATGATAATTTGATTTTATTTAACCCAAATTATAACAATAACATATAAATTTGGTCACCTGATCTTATTCTATTCTTATATCTTTTTCATTAGTTAAAATCCTACTACACTAAGATCTATTCTTCTTCTTCTTGTTAGAATCACAAACATCCTATATGGAAAATAAATCATTGATTATCATCTCAAAATATCATCATCAAAATTGATCTACAATTAATAATAACCAAAATTTAAGTGTGCACACTCTATACACCTACTTGGACACAAAATAATATGGAATAGTGCAATAGTGCCTTATAAACATTCTTCAATACTCAATACCAACACATAAGTTTATCGGTATACATTCTTCTTCTTTTTCTAAATTTTAACATAGGACCATTTATAGTTATTCTTATAAGAAGAATATTTTCTATTTCTATTCTCTTTCTATTGTCTATCAATGGGGTACACACATAGTTTTCTATTTTCCCTCACAATGAAAACAATTATCTTTTGCACAACCTTTGAGTTCCATGGTGCAATTGTTTACACATTTCATGAAACATTTACATTTTCATGTAAAAAATCTACATGCCACTTTCTGTTAGCATGCAAATCAGAGATTGTGTGAATCATATGGCTTGCGCGGAACTCACTACTTTCTCACAACTACCATCTTGTGTGTAACTTAGTACCTACATAGAAACTCGATACTTTTATGACACTTACTACTTTCACTGTACTTGCTACAAACATGGTCCAAAGATTGTAATTTTTATATGTGTTGATCATTATTGAATGAGGAGGGTAGTCACCTATTTATAGACATGTTCCAGCCTTGCATGTTTCTCATGAATCTTTTCCATGATTGTAGAAATCCATTCACGCTAATCTCTTTCACACAAACTCATCTTGGATGGAAAATCCATAACATGTGTGACCATATTTCCATGAACATATTTTGTTTATATGAACATTAAAATGGATGACACACAATTTCAAAACATCCTTTCCACTTTTATGCATCTTCCTTTTCAAAAAATTCTTTTACCCATTTTCTAATTTGCAGACAAAAAAATTTGACAGCTAATAGAAAATGGAACCACCATAAAATATGCATCAACAAGAAACCCAATGCTACTTTGTAGTCATTTTGAAATTTCATAAAATATTCTTTTTTATCCTAAGTCTTATCAATTGTGATATATAGTATTTGATCAGTAACCAATATCATTCTAAGTTCTTCCATTGTAATTGTTGTATGTTTCCTGTCATTCAGCACAATTCTTCTTTCAAATAAAACCTGAATATGATTAGAAGAACATTTTCTCCCCCATTCCTCCATAAGTATTACAACACATTTTCCATAAACTACATATGATATTTATAAAATAAGAATCATCAAAGCACCATAAAATTCACTATCATACAAATTATAATCCAAATGTTCATCAAGCCATTAATATGGTTATCATGAAACACCTCTTCCTATGGTTGTCATGGAAATTATCTTCCTTTAGTTATAATGAAATAGTGAAATATTTAATGTCCCTCAATTATTCTTATTATTATAATTATTCATATACAATGAACTCCACATCTTCCAATTATCCTTCAACACAATTTTAAATAATATATCACATTATGAAGCTCAATGTCTTCAAGTGAAGTTTCATGAATTTCCAATACATTGGGATTTAATCAAAGAAACATTATCATATGAATTAATTCATCATATTGACCACAATATGATCTATATATCCATCAATGATATCTTCATATCTCATATATCAAAAAGTATCATTTAATGAAAAATAAAATCCATACATTAAGTGGGCACTTCGACATCAACATACTTGTTTCCAAATACTGATATATTTTCTAGGAAAAAAATAATCCATTATTTACCATAACATATGATGTTCTTCTATACGTAGGTTTATTATATGTTTTTTCACAAAATTTTTTATCATAGTTTTCAATATAACTAATCATTATTTTGATACCAACTGTAGAAACCCAGTCATTAAATACATTAATTTTACATCTTATTATATCAATATTCATTACATATCATTGTGATCCATTACACAACAAAAAAATGTTTAGTTCATTTGAAAATATGGATACAAAAAAAATTTACAAATAAGATCTATATAATCTTCCACTAGGTTATTCACAACTAAAATCATAATTAAACATATCATACTTAAATCCTTTGTATCATTCTGAAATGGAAGCATAAAAAGGGTAAGATAATATTCTTAGAAAGGATGAACATGGGATATATCAATAAATGATTATTTATAAGAATTATAATATCATATAGTTCTTATGAAGATGAAAGTGACATTTGAAAATAATTCCAGATAATTCATAGAACAAGATCATCATTCATGGTATAATTCTTGGTTGTTTATAAGACATTAATCTAAAAGGAATCAAATCACATGACCCATGAGTTCATAAAATTGGAATAATAACACAACATTAATATGTGTTATAATGTGTGGAATAATCATAATCATGGAAATATTATTTCAAGGATACCACCACAACTTTCAACCCATGTTAGGCTTTGTTTAACTACCCATATACCTACTTTTGGAAGTAGGGAACCTCTCTTTTACTTAGTTTTTTGATTTAGATAACACCCCTTGTACTTTATTTTTGTATTTATAAAACCTCCCATGTACCCTTTGATCTCGTAGATACTTATTTTTCCTATATTTATTTGGTGGGCTCAATCATACCCACCTATCACATAATCCTAATCCATTTATAAATATTTCAAAGGGTCATGAAATTGATTGAATAATATCTTTATCTAATCCCATGGAACAAATTTGTTTCATCAATATTTTGCCATGAAAATTATAACACATCTAGAGAAAAAAAATGATATATTTTAACATTGGATAGTATCCCAACTAAATCATTGGATAAATAATATGATGTTTCTATAGATGAAAATACCTCTAAATTTTCATTGTAATATTTCTCATAGAAAATTATCATTTTATTTTGAAATAAGTTATTAAAAATATTAAAAAACCAATATTATTATGAAAATAGTATTTATTTAAAAGAACCAAGGAAACATTTAAATTAATATTTAAATCATTGGTCAGTGGTGACGAAATTCTTTTTAGTCATGTTGTAATAGTAAAACAAGAATAATTTCTCACTCATTTAGTAAAAAGTACCTTCTTCCGGAAAGGACGATAATATTAATTTTAATAATTTAATTCAAAACAAAAAAAAATCCATAAAAATGACCATAATAAATAATTTGTGAATAGTAAAAACATATCCTCAAACATTTTTATGAAAATTTTGTCATGAAAGAAATGATTTCAAATATAAGATAAATAACAAATATGGTTTTATGTAAAACGTTCTTAAATAATTTTAAATAATTAAAAAGAGAAAAATGTATGTGATTCTTGTAATTTTACTAAATTACAATAGGATAAAAAATTATATGGTATTTATGTGTGATATATCATGTAATTTAATCATCAAATATTATTCATAATCAATCTTGATAAATAGTTATATTATTGCATAAAACCCTTACTACATTGTTTTCTTTTGAATAATACCTTTATTAAAGTAATTATTTCAAATGAAATTTTTTATCCCATTAATATAAATATATTGATGATATAACATATCGGTGTCCTACTTCTTATACGTTATAAATGTCTAGTTGTGAATAATTGGATATATGTTACAAGAAGGCAATTTCTGATGATAAACCCTTACCACATTGGTAACTTTATAATTTTATCACATTTGATAAAATAAAATGAATTTTAATTTTAAATATCATTAATTAATAATTTTAAATTATATTACATTTTTTTGGATCAATATAGTCAAATAAAAAATATGAATACTAACATAACCTCAAAAATGTCTCAATGAAGAAAAATTGAGGTGAACAATACTTACCACATTTGCATCCTTTGAATCAATGAAAAAATTGATGTAAGAACATGATATGTATATTGAAACCCCATTTATTATATGAATATGGTAAAATATATTATTTAGTTAAAAAAACTATATCAAAAATATCATTGAGAAAAACATGAAATATATCTCAGAAAACTAAATTTGAGACCAAGAACCCCTTACCTCATGGTTGACATGATTCGTAAGTACCCTGAACTAATATATGATGAAATTATATTGATTATATTTCTATAAATAAAACATTTACAAAATGATTATATCATATCTAATCCAATTCTTAAATTACAAAACCATTTTATTGATAATTATTTATTAAAATAATTATTTATGTGTAACTATTTTATTTTTTGTGTATGTTTCTGTTTAAAAATTATAGTCCATTCACATTGGAACTGGATATATAAAATAATATTAATAATTTCATATATTTCATATTAAATCATTTTATAATATTTTATGACCATTAAAAAAACTATCTATGAAAATTTAATTACATCACCTTAGCGTGACTATAGTCTATACATACACATAAGTGTGGTTTCCCCCATTTTATATATGGAATGAAAGAAACATAAATAAAAATTATCATATAAATAATCTTTATTATATCATAAATATCAAATATATTTATAAAACCTATCAATATTACTATAAATATAATGTTTAATTGAAAAATCAAATCACATCACTTCGTGGACCTGGAAGTTCACACGTACAGAAAAGTCATATTCTCACCATCCATTAGATGGGATGGTAAGAAGTTACATAATATATTAAAATTAAAGAATAATTATTATATTATCATTATAAAAAACAGATATTAAATCCATCGAAATAACCAACCATGAATGATGATGATTTAAAATGAATCATTTCACTACATGGTGGCTGTTGTCCAATATTATGCACAAACGAGACATTTATATCCCATTTTATGGAATGGATGTATGAAAATTTTATTTTGTAATATATATAATATATTAAAATATTAATGATATTGGAAATATAATTTTTTATGGATAAAATAGTTTTATATTAGGTGGAAGATGAAATAGAATTGAAAAATCATAGTTATGTTTTATACATCTTTTTTGAGATACCTCTATCGGATTACACCTTAAGACTACATAAGATAACCATAGGGAAAAAACAGAAGTTCTAGAATAAATTAAAAGAATATTTTATGGTTTTTAGGAAGGTATTTTATGATATTTATGGCTCAAGAAAAGTGAATAATAATAGGGAAGGGGTTCCCTTTTACTATTGAGGGTATATACACACATCAAATTACATACTATATATTAATAATATAAGGTCACTTTCATGAGAAAGTTGAATAAATTGGTCAATACATATATTATAGGATATCATAGGGTTAAAATATTTTCAATAAATAATAATTATACATTTTTATAGGGCATTGTTTCCATTTTCTATTAGTTTATCCCCAGTACCCCGACACACATGTTTTAACCTTAACCATGGAATTAAAATTAATCTATTTTTACTATTCATTATAGAAAAAATTTAAGGTGAACATTTAAATTAAATTAATTATTATTATTTCAACCATTTGATCAATTTTACATGATTAAATTTTAATAAGTTATTTAATTTCACTATAACATATGATTATAAAACATATCAAAAATAATTTTTTGAATAATGCATTTTAAGAAAAAAATTGGATATTTTATTATTACATTCCTCCTGTTAAAAACTATAAAATGAATATTATAATATTATATTGAATATAAAATGTAAATATTTCATTAACAAATTTATTAATTAATATTAATTTATGTTATTATTGTCAAATCACATTTCACGCATAAAAATAGTTTCAAGAAGAAACAATTTATGCCCAAAACTAATCATAAACCTAAAAAAAAAATATTTTTGATAATTATATAATTATTTATACTAATTATAATTAAATGACACTTATATTAAATAAAAAAATTATTCAAAATATAGTGTTCTTTTAAAAGTATTTGATTTAATTAAATAAAGTCATTTTACAAAAATTTATCTTGTACATTATTAACATTAAAATTCTTATTTTAAAAAAACTCTTGAAAATTCACACTAATAAAATATTTAAATTTTTATTTCTGAAATGATATACATTCCTTAGAAAAAAATTACAAAAAATTCTATAAATTTATTATAAATTTCATCCAAAGAATGAAATAAAAACAGTGTTTTAAGGAATCATTTTTTGAAGAATAAAATTTCTCCATATAAAATTGAATAATTATTTATTATGATTGTAACGCTCCGACCTCAGTTACCCAGAGTCGGTGCATTATTACATAACATTGGCATGATAAAAAAAAGATCAAATCTCGAATGACCGATTGGTTTAGTAGCTTTGGAAACACTAGATATATTCATAAAGTTTTACATTACATGATGAAGTAAAAAACTACTCAAAAAACATATTGTCTCCATAATCCACACTATTATCCCCTCATAATATCCCTACAGTTCATTCATAATTTACTTCTTCACATAATGGGAAAAATAAAACATAGAAAAGGGGTGAGCTCAAATGCCCTGTAAGGATAACAATATAGCGGAAACTTTCATAAATAAGAATAAACATTTAATTCAATGTATAACTAAAACAAAAGCCTTTTAAACTTGAACTTAAACATAGTATGGAAAAAATAAAATGAAATAATGACATTTAATTATTCACATGAATATTCTACTAGTGGAATAATCACATGCAATATTAATAACCACTTTCATAATGATGGAATGCATAATGCCAGACTATCATAACTACATAGCCAAGGCCTCGTGCCAAGACTAAAAATAAGATTTTGTCAAGGCCTTGTGCCAAGACACTAGTTTGTCTCATGAGACCTACCGATGCATCGAGGAGCTATAACGGGCTCCACCCATCACATATTAAGTCCAATGCATTACCATATGAAAAGGTTTAAACATAACATAAATATTCGTATTAAAAGTAGCATACGAAATGTAAATAATTCATCCACAAACTATGAATGGTATAAAAATAACACATCCATAGTAAAACATATCACAAAACCTTCAATACAATATAGAAGTTTTGTATCATAATAAATCATCTTCAAATAAGCGTAAAATCCATCAAAGGATGTTGACATAGATGAAATCAAAACTCTTTTTAGAGAAATATCTCTTTCTATTTTAAAGTCAATTAAGAGTCATATTTTTATAAAATAAAACATTTTATTTGAAAATATTCTTTTAATATTGTAAGGTATGCTTCGATGATTTTATAACGGCGGAAAATAGCCACACCCGCCGTATAAGTTAAAAAAAGCATTCTTACCTTAATTCTATCGAAAAGGTTAAAAAGTACCTTGTTTGTAAAACGATGGAATATTCTTTTATAAAACTCTTATGAAAAGTCATAAAAGGGTATAAATTACTTTGACCCATATTCTTTTAAATAGTAAAAATGTTTTGAAATACATTTTTAAAAAACATGAATGTGTATGATAAAGAGATCCCAGTAGATTATTATGTATAAACAACCTCGGATAATGAAGAGATTGCGAAATAAACCCTTACCTTGTAATTTTCCTTGGTTTGGGTAGGTTAAACTCCTATATAATGGTAAAATAATTGTTATTAAATTATACAAGAATCATATACATTAATATGATATCATATATGATATTTTAACATTGATTTGTTAATAATATCTTAGTATTATCGTTGTTTCGGGTGTTAACATACTTGTTTTATTTTATATGTTTTGTTATGTAAGCTGTGTTTTTCATGGATAGGTTGTATATTAATCATATCCAGAATGATATCAAGTCCTTAGATACTATTATTAATCATCAAATGAGAATTATACTTGAATGGATACGATGGAGAATGAATCTCATCGCGTTCGTGGAAACGGTAGTCCGTACGTACGCACGAGCGACAATATCATTCTTTTGATATTAAAATAATATATAATTGGATGGTATATCATATATACAGAATCATTATCATGTTATATTAATTATTTACATGAATTAAAAATCATTATTATACCCATCCAAATAATAATTTATTGGATAACAATTACACCACGACGTGAAGACCGTAAGTCATACGTACGCACGTATGGTGACATGTTATTCAAAGGATGGATAGAATACAGAATATGGTTGTACCATATTTATAATAACATCATTTTATATATAATATACTGGAGTTATTATTTTAGAATGGTAATAACAAAGAATGAAGAAGTGGAAGAAGAATGGAACTGGAAAAGGGTGGTGAAATCATTACCTCTTATTTGGGTTCCTCCTTTTGATTTGATCAAAAGAACTCCTTAAGTTGGCTTTCTGACTAAATGAAGGCCTCTAGAATGAATTGAGGGAATCTGAGAGAGTATTTGGGCAGAGGTTGGCCGAACCAAAAGGCTTTTATGGTGTCAGTTAATGAGAAGGGAGAGTGCCCTTTTATAAGAGGGGTGAGGGGCACCTTTAGAAAAGCTAGAAATATTATTTTATAATAAATTCATATTCATTTTATAATGGCTCCAAAGTGGATTATTTAAATTTTAAGGTGGGGATAGGTCGAAAACCACTCAACCAATAGAATTTAGACTGGTTTGGGTTACTATATTAACCTTATCATTAAGTATTAACTCTTAGTTAATTATTTTCACTTTTACAATGTCTCTTTGTATTTTTATATTATATGGTTAATAAACATACTATATACATCCAAGAGACCCCCAAGTGGTCCATTAATGATACACCTATAATTATATAAGTCTCTTGGACAAACCATAGATTTTTAGGAATTTTATATCAATTAATAATATAATATTTGTTTTAAAAACTCTTTTATGTCAATTTTGACACTATTCAATAGTTGATTTTTGTGAAAATCATAACAGAATGATTAGTTCTAAAAAAGTAGATTAAATCAATCCTAATATGTCATATTATCCTAGAAAATTAGTGTAATTCATTAAAAACCTCAGATTATATTTATTTGGGTATTTATAATATCAATTATTTTAATTATTCACTATTATGGTAATTACTGCATCATCATTGTGTCATAAATAAATTAAATTATTTAATATCTAAAAATTTTAAATAAAATATCATTATGTAGGAAATCTGTTTAGATTTCTAATGAATATTTATAGTCGAAAATCCATCATATATGACCCTATGTAAATTTTTTTTCTAAAAGATATATGCTTGTGTCATTTTTGTATTCATTTTAACTTAATTAAAATAAAGTGTCACTATCACTTACAAGTGGAACCATGGGGTCCCAAAATTGACCCAAATATACCCCTAGTCGACCATGAATCATCCAATATGCTTAGGATACATTTTAGGGTAATTTTTGTTATTATTATAATATTATTTTTTAACCCTTATTTACCGGATTTACCCTTTAACCATGGTAAATAAAATATTTACCGAAGTAATTATTCAAAATGTCTAAAAATAAAAGTTACCTATTTACACAAATTGAACATCCTGATTCCAAATATGGAATCCATTTTTCCAAATTCAAAACACAGAAGTGGTAGAAATTAATTTAAAATTAATTCCCGCTGTCAAAACAAAAAGCGTGTTTTTAAGATATAATAACATTCAAAATATTGATATTTGTTTATGTTCTGTTTAATTGTGAAATTAAGTCCAATGACCAAAATTGTATTAAATGGTAAAAATATATTCTAAATATACTTTAAAACAACTCAAATTCATAATTTATCACTATTAATTATTTTGATTTAAAAAGTTGTTTTTATTTAATATTTAGTAATTTTCACTATTCATCAAAATATGAAAGTTATCCGAAAAGTACTAAAATTTCACCTTAGGATAAATTCGATACTCCGAATCCAAAAATGAATTCCATTTTGAGAGTTAAAATCTTTAAAATTTTAAAAAGTAGGTATTACTATTCATAATGGCAAGTTTTATCGGTTGTGGTGTTTGTTAGAACTCGATGTTACATACTGTAACACCCCAAGCTTCCACAATACGTTTCCTTTTGAATAATGCAATAGTGTGTGTTGTACGCATCCTCGAGCTCTAACACACACCACAACTAATTAAACTAGCCATTTTGAATAGTAATACCTACGTTTTGAAATTTTATAAATTTTATTTATCAAAATGGACTTCATTTTTGGATTCAGAATATCAATATTAGCCTATGTTGAATTTTTGGTATTTTTCTGAGAACTTCTAATTTTTTATGAATAGTGAAAAATACTTAAAAACAACTTTTTTTAATCAAAATAATTTATAGTGATAAATTATACTATTTAGTGGTTTAAAGTATAATTAGAATATATTTTTACTATTTTATCCAATGGTGGTCATTAGAATTAATTTAACATTGAAATTGGACATAAACAATTGCCAATCTTTTGATATAAATTGTTTCTTAAAAACACGCTATTTGTTGTGACAATTGGAATTAATTATAAAATTAATTAATGCAACTTATATGTTTGGAATTTTGTAAAATAGGCATCATTTTTTAATTCGGAATATCAATTATAGCTTAGGGTGAAATTTTGGCATTGTTCTGAAAAACTTCAATTTTTGATGAATAGTGAAACCACTAAGTGGTAGTTAAATAACTGATTTTTCGTTTAAATGAAATATTACCACTTCTGTGATTTGATTTTCCAAAATCCGATATACATGGTTGTCATTATGAAATAAAATGTGGTTCAATGAGATTAAAATAATTTTTGGTGAATAGTAACTTTTAAGTTCTTAATCGCGATTAGAGGTAATTAGTGTAGTTTAAGGTAAAAATAATGTTTTAATAATATGAGATGAGCTTGAAATATGTCCTACCCTCATTGGATGTGCCATGTCCGACCAATACAATCCATGGGTCAACTTGGGGACCCCATGGAGCCACTTTAGTTAGAAAATGACATAAATACCTTTTATTTAATGTTAAAGTAAAAAATGACACAAACATGAAATGTTTTACTAAAACAATTTTTATATGGGGTTATACAAGTCATATTTTTGACTATAAATAGTCATTGGAAAGCTAAAAAGATTTCCTACATCATAGTATTTGTTCTATAAATTTTAGACATTAAATAAATTAAATTATTTATGACATCATTATGATGCAGCGATGACCTCATTATTTAACGATTTTAATAAAATGAAAACATAATGTACAATCCAAGGTTTACAATTGTCCAAAGACTATTGGATGGGTATATTTCGAACCCTTATCACCTTGACCAGGAATTATATAAGTGTGGGACCTTTAGAATCCGAAAAGCATTGTATAATAATGTAACATTTCAATCTTTCCAAAAGAGCCCCTCCTCTCCTCTTATAAAAGGCCCCCACATCTACCACCTTATTCACACATTAAAGCCTTTTAGTTCGGCCAACCTCTTCCCAAATACTCTCCCAACTTCTCTCCCTTCATCCTAGAAGCTTTACTTTAGTCAGAAAGCCATCCTAAGGAGTCCTTTTGATCAAATCAAAAGGAAGAACCTGAAGAAGAGGTAACATTTTCATCACCCTCTTTCATGTTTCTTTCTTATTCCACTCCCTCTTTGTTTATTATTTCAATTATAAAATTATAACTCCAGTATCTTCTATATACTGTGATGTTATTATAAATATGGAACAACCATATTCAGTATTCTACCCATCATTTGAATGACATGTCACCATACGTGCGTACGTACGGCTTACAGTCTCCACGTCGTGGTGTAATTGTTATTCAATATATTATTATTTAGATGGGTATAATAATGATATGTAATTCATGTAAATAATAAATATAACATGATAATGATTCTGTATATATGATATACTATCCAATTATATATTATTTTAATATCAAAATAATGATATTGTCGCTCGTGCGTACGTACGGACTACCGTCTCCACGAACGCGATGAGATTCATTCTCCGTCGTATCCATTAAAGTATAATTATCATTTGATGATCTAAAAATAATGTTTAAGGACATGATATCATTCTGGATATGAATAAGATACAACCTATACATGAAAACACGACTTACGAAAATGAGTAAGTTAACACCCGAAGCAACGATAAATCTAAGATGTTGTTAACAAAGCAATGTGAAAAAATCATATATGATATCATATGAATGTATATGATTCCTGTATAATTTAATAACAATTATTTCACCATTATACAGGAGGTTAACCTACCCCAACCAAGGAAAAGTACAAGGTAAGGGTTTACTTCACAACCTCTTCATTATCCAAGGTTGTTTATACATAATTATCTACTGGGACCTCGTTATCATCCACATCCATGTTTCTTAAAAATGTCTTTCAAAACATTTTTACTATTAAATGGAAAATGGGTTAAAGTCATTTATACCCTTATACGTTTTTGAAAGGAATCTTACCGTCATTTTCCAAACCATGTACTTTTTGACCTTTTTGACAAATTTAAGGTTAGAATGTTTTTTAACTTATACGGCGGGTGCAGCTATTTTCCGCCATTATAACTTCATCGAAGCTTCCCTAACAATCTTATAAGAATATTTCCAAAGTAAATGTATTATTTTATAATTATGGGACTTTTAAATGATTTCAAAAAGGAGACATATTTCTCTCAAATAGCTTTGATTTCATCGATGTCAACATCCTTTGATGGGTTTTAAGTTTAATTGAAATTGATTTATGATACAAAACTTCCATTGAACATTTTGTGAAATATTTGACTGTGGATGGGTTATTTTTATACCATCCATTGTTTATGGAGAAATTGTTGACATTTCGTATGCTAGTTTTAATACGAATATTTATGTTATGTTTAAACCTATTCATATGAGGAATGTATTGGACTTAATATGTGACGGGTGGAGCCCGCTATAGCTCCTCGATGCATCGGTAGGTCTCATGAGACAACTAGACGTGGAATTGTCTGAGGCCCTTTCCCAATTTGATTTATGGTTTTGGCCGAGGCCTTAATCATTTTAGACGTCTTGGCCGAGGCCCTGACAAAATGTTTCAGAATGTCTGGCATTATACATTCCCTCATTATAAAAGTGGTTATTTATATTTCTTGTGATTATTCGTCTCGTATAATATCCATGTGAGTAAGTAATGTCATTATTTTATTTTACTTTTTCCATATTATGCTGAAGTTCAAGTTCAATAAGGCTTTTGTTTTAGTTATACATTGACTTAAATTCTTATGTTTTCTTATGAAAGTTTCTGCTATATTGTTATCCTTACGGAGCATTTGAGCTCACCCCTTTCAATGTTTTATTTTTCCCAGGATGTGAAGAGGTGTATTATGACTGACTTGCAAGAATAGTCAGTGAGGATATGAGTGTGGACTAGGGAGACCATGTTATTGTAGTTTTCATTTTTATGATGTAATGTAAGATTTATGAATGTATCTAGTGTTTCCAAGGCTACTAAACTAATCGGTCTTTCGAGGCTTGATCTTTTGTGATCATGCCAATGTTACGTAGTAATGCACCGACTCTGGGTAGCTGGGGTCGGGGCGTTACAGTTGGTATCAGAGGCAGTTTAGTACTAACCTTGGAAGCTAGATTTAGACAAACTCTGATTAGAGCACGTAGACCTAAGATGAACTTTGAGGATTAGAATAGAAGAAATTCCTAAAAATTTTGGTATTGTAGAGATTTTGTGAGTTTTCCGAGCAATACATCCCTGTCTGGATACGAGCAGGTAGAGGCGGCTCTGGCACAGATGTACCTAGAGGTAAAACCCGAAAACACCGCTTTGAGATAGACTTGAACGGGAACTGGTGCACGACAACGGGCCTTGCTGCACTCTTGGTTACGACACTCCCGGGGGATATGCTTAGGATAATTCCCATTTTCTTTACAAACCACTATGAAGGGTTACGAGTATATACTTCCTCAAAGAAAACATTTTTATAATTATGGATTATATCCATAATTAGTTCAATTTATGTTAAGTGTTTTACAAGTATGGAATTATGTATTTTGATTCATAAACTAATCCAGTTTATGCCATTATTTATAAATGGTGCCTAGTGGAAGGAATGTAAACCGTATCAATGCACGCACTTCGTGTAGCGATTGCCCTCCTGCTCAAGATAATTATGGTGGAGCTAGTGATATAATTGGTGCTGATCAGCTTCTCACCGTACTGAGAAAACTCACGCAGGTTATGAATAATAACCTTACTCGTATGGAGCACCCCGATCCGCAACGTGGAGGATCAATGCTGGACCGTTTCATGAGGCAACAACCACCAACCTTCAATGGGAGTACAAATCCTATAGTAGCTGAGCAATGGATAAATTCATTAGAGAAAATATTCCATGCCTTGGGGAGTAGTGAAAGGGAGAAAGTTTTCATGGCAGTTTACCGCCTCACTGGAGATGCCGATCAATGGTGGTCACTAATTCAAAACACAAAGGAAGATTATGAATTAACAAACATGGAATGGCAGGAGTTCAAAGAGCTGTTCTTAGAAAAATACTTTCCTCGAGACCATCGAGCGGATATGGAAAGGCAATTTCTGAGTCTGAGGCAGAAGGAGGATGAGAATGTCGCAAAGTATGAGGCTAACTTTACAAGGTTAGAGAGGTATGCTGAAGATTACATACGTAACCCAAAAAGTAAGACTGATCATTTCTTTGATGGGTTAAAACCATTTCTCCGTCGAGCTTTAGTATCACAAACCTTCTCCTCATACGAAGGTATTGTCTCGTGCGCTATCAAGACGGAAAAGGAATTCTCTAAGTCTTATGACTTTAAATCAAAGCAAGATAAGAAGAGATCTACTGAAAACTCTGGGAAAGGAAATAAGGAAATAGTGAAGAAGGGTAGAAATGAATTACCACCCTGTGATAATTGTGGTAGGAAGCACCCTGGTGCCTGTCTAAAAGGAAAAGGAGTATGTTACAAGTGTGGTGAAAAAGGCCACCAAGATCATGAATGCAAGGGAAAGAAAGCGGCTGTCAACGTGGAATGCTATAATTGTAGAGATAAGGGACATTATGCAAATGAATGTCCTAAGCATTAGGGGAACTTACCTCAGAAGAGGCCAAGGGATCAAGGCCAGGCTTATGCTATCACTACTGCTGAGGTGGAAGCTCCGAAAGACGTGGTGGCAGGTAATTTAATGGTTTCCTCAAGTTTAGCAAATGCATTATTTGATTCTGGATCATCGCATTGTTTCATATCTTCCCAGTTTTCTAATAAAATTAGATATTTCCAATTTTATTTAACAAAGGAGTTGTTGGTCAAAACCCCTAAGGGAAGTATTGTTGCAACAAAGTTTTGTCGATTAGTTCCCATTAGAGCACCTAAATGTTCTTTACCTGCGGATCTCATCGTCATACCCATGATTGAATTTGATATAATCCTCGGTATGGATTGGCTTTCAGACCATGATGCAAAAATTTATTGTAAGAGGAAATAGGTTACGATTCTTGATGATGATGATAAGGAACACCTTATCTTTAGAGCAGAATCATCACAACATAATTCTTATCTAGATCCACCCCCAGTAGCTCAACTAAATTCAATTATTGGGGAGGAAGAGGAGGAAGTTACTGAGGGTGAGGAAAAGAATATTCAAATAGAGGATGTACCTATTTTGAGAGAATATGTTGATGTGTTTCTGGAAGATTTACCTGGACATCCTCCAGAATGAGAAGTTGAGTTTTCCATTGATTTAATTCCTAGATCAAGGCCCATATCGAAGACCCCTTATAGAATGGCCACTGTGGAATTAGTTTAACTAAAGAAACAACTAGAGGAATTGAGTAATAAGGGATTTATTCGCCCCAGTGTTTCTCCTTGGGGAGCCCCTATTCTTTTTGTTAAGAAGAAAGATGGATCTACGAGGTTGTGCATCGACTATAGGGAGATCAATGCTATAACAATAAAGAACAAGTATCCCCTACCTCGCATTGATGATTTGTTTGAACAACTGCATGGATCTCAATACTTTTCAAAGATTGACCTTCAGTCTGGATACCATCAGTTGTGTGTGAAGAAGGAAGATGTTCCAAAGACAGCATTTCGAACAAGGTACAGGCATTACGAGTTTACAGTAATGCCTTTTGGATTGACAAATGCACCCTCTGTTTTCATGGATCTAATGAATAGAGTTTTAAAGGAATATCTTGATGACTTTGTGGTGGTATTTATTGATGATATCTTGGTATACTCCAAAAGCCACGAAGATCATGAAAATCACTTACGCATAATCCTGAAGACTCTTAGAAGACATGAATTATATGGGAAATTTAGCAAGTGTGAATTCTGGCTTCAGGAGATTTCTTTTCTTGGCCATATTGTCTCTAAGGATGGAATTTCCGTTGATCCTTCTAAAACCAAGGCAATCCAAGAATGGCCAGCACCGACAAGTATAACTGAGGTACGCAGTTTTATTGGTTTAGCAGGTTATTATCGACATTTCGTCCAGAATTTTGCCAGATTGGCTAACCCATTGACAAAGCTCACACGTAAAGGGATTAAATTTTTCTGTACAAAAGAGTGTGAAGAATGTTTTGAAGAACTAAAGAGAATATTAGTCAATGCCCCTGTGTTGACTCTACCATCGGGGAATGATGGGTTTGTTATTTATAGTGATGCATCGAAGAAAGGACTTGGTTGTGTCCTTATGCAGAATGATAAGGTCATTGCCTATGCATCACGACAGCTAAAAATTCATGAGAAAAACGATCCTACTCATGATCTTGAGTTAGCAGCTGTGATCTTTGCTTTAAGGATATGGAGACATTACCTCTATGGTGAAAAATGTGAGATTTATACTGATCACAAGAGTTTAAAGTATATTTTCTCAGAAAAGGAACTCAATATGAGGCAAAGGCGATGGCTTGAACTACTCAAGGATTATGATTGCATGATACATTACCACTCGGGGAAGGCAAATAAGGTGGCAGATGCTTTGATCAGAAAAGACCATGGAGTTTTGAATGTGATGAGAATTGAAAGGGATCCAATTTTCTTGGATCTAGTGAAGATGGACATGGGAATAACTAGGGAAGGTGAAACATCAATGCTTTTTCAAATGGTTGCCAAACCATCATTACTAGAAAGGATTAAGAGTTCTCAGACCGATGATGAAGAATTTCAGAAGAAGATTAAAGATGTGAATGATGGAAGATTGAGGGACTTTGTGTATAAGGATGTAATTTTGAAATTCGGGAAGAGACTTTGTGTTCCCGATATACCTGATCTAAAAAGGGAGATTGATGATTTTGTGTCGAGGTGTATGGTTTGTCAACAAGTGAAAGATGGAAGGCAACATCCCGGTGGATTATTGCAACCTCTTCCCATACCTGAGTGGAAATGGGATAATATTACGATGGAATTTGTCATGGGACTACCAAAGACTCCTAGAAGGAATGATGCAATATGGGTCATTGTTGATCGACTTACTAAGTCAGCACATTTTCTAGCTATATGGGAGGATCTACCACTTGAACTTCTAGAAATACTATATATTAATGAAGTTGTAAGACTTCATGGAGTACCCCTATCGATTGTTTCTGATCGTGATCCTCGTTTTACTTCAAGATTCTGGAAAAGTCTTCAAAAGTACTTGGATACTAAAATTCATTTGAGCACTTCCTATCACCCTCAAACAGATGGACAATCAGAACGGACTATTCAAACCTTAGAAGACATGTTGAGATCATGCTCTATTGACTTTCAGGGTATGTGGGATCAGTATTTACCACTGGTAGAATTTTCCTATAACAATAGCTTCCATTCAAGCATTCAGATGGCACCTTATGAAGCGTTATATGGAAAGAGATGTCGTACACCAACCTTTTGGGATGACGTTGGTGAACGAAAACTTGTGGGACTAGAACTGGTGGAAGAAACAATGGAAAAGGTGAAGGTAATCCAAAACCACATCAAAGCAGCTCAAAGTAGGCAGAAGAGCTATGCCGATAGCAGAAGAAAGGTTTTGGAATTTCAGGTGGGAGATCATGATTTCCTAAAGGTATATCCATGGAAGGGAGTTATACGTTTTGGTAAGAAGGGTAAGTTGAGTCCCAGGTACATCGGACCTTCCGAAATTCTAGATTGTATTGGGGCTGTAGCTTATCGTTTGGCGATGCCGCCAAATCTCTCCAAAGTTCACGATGTTTTCCACATATCACTATTGAGAAAATACATGCCCTACCCAACACATGTACTTACCTATGAGGAATTAGAACTGGAACCCGATCTATCTTATTGCAAAGAGCCCATCGGGATTCTTGATGTGAGGGAGCAGGTGCTGAGAAACCGGACGACTCTTCTGGTAAAGGTTTTGTGGAGAAATCATAAAATGGAAGAGGCAACGTGGGAACCTGAGGAACTTATGATGAAGAACCACCCGAGTCTTTTTATGCAGTAATACCCTAGAAATTGCGAGGATGCAATTATTTGAAGTAGGGGAGAATGTAACACCCCAAGCTTCCACAGTACGTTTCCCTTCGAATAATGCAATAGTGTGTGTTGTACGCAACCTCGAGCTCTAACACACACCACAACTAATTAAACTAGACATTGTGAATAGTAATACCTACTTTTTGAAATTTTATAAATTTTATTTATCAAAATGGACTTCATTTTTGGATTCATAATATCAATATTATCCTATGTTGAATTTTTGGTATTTTTCTGAGAACTTCTAATTTTTTATGAATGGTGAAAAATACTTAAAAACAACTTTTTTTAATCAAAATAATTTATAGTGATAAATTATACTATTTAGTGGTTTAAAGTATAATTAGAATATATTTTTACCATTTTATCCAATGGTGGTCATTAGAATTAATTTAACATTGAAATTGGACATAAACAATTGCCAATATTTTGATATAAATTGTTTCTTAAAAACACGCTATTTGTTTTAACAGCGGGAATTAATTATAAAATTAATTAATGCAACTTATATGTTTCTAATTTTGTAAAATAGGAATCATTTTTTAATTCAGAATATCAATTATAGCTTAGGGTGAAATTTTGGCATTGTTCTGAAAAACATCAATTTTTGATGAATAGTGAAACCACTAAGTGGTAGTTAAATAACTGATTTTTCGTTTAAATGATATATTACCACTTCTGTGATTTGATTTTCAAAAATCTGACATACATGGTTATCATTAAGAAGTAAAATGTGGTTCAATGAGATTAAAATAATTTTTGGTGAATAGTAACTTTTAAGTTCTTAATCGCGATTAGAGGTAATTAGTGTAGTTTAAGGTAAAAATAATGTTTTAATAATATGAGATGAGATTGAAACATGTACTACCCTCATTGGATGTTCCATGGACGACCAAGACAATCCATGGGTCAACTTGGGGACCCCATGGATCCACTTTAGTTAGAAAATGACATAAATACCTTTTATTTAATGTTAAAGTAAAAAATGACACAAACATGAAATGTTTTACTAAAACAATTTTTACATGGGGTTATACAAGTCATATTTTTTACTATAAATATTCATTGGAAAGCTAAAAAGATTTCCTACATCGTAGTATTTTTTTTATAATTTTTAGACATTAAAAAATTAAATTATTTATGACATGATTATGATGCAGCGATGACCTCATTATTTAACGATTTTAATAAAATGAAAAGATAATGTACAATCCAAGGATTACACTTGTCCAAAGACTATTATAAGGGTAGATTTCGAACCCTTATCACCTTATCCACGAATTATATATGTGTGGTACCTTTAGAATCCTAAAAGCATTGTATAATAATGTAACATTTCAATCTTTCCAAAAGAGCCCCTCCTCTCCTCTTATAAAAGGCCCCCACCTCTACCACCTTATTCACACTTTAAAGCCTTTTGGTTCGGCGAAACTCTGCCCAAATACTCTCCCAACTTCTCTCCCTTCATCCTAGAAGCATTACTTTAGTCAGAAAGCCATCCTAGGGAGTCCTTTTGATCAAATCAAAAGGAAGAACCCGAAGAAGAGGTAACGTTTTCATCACCCTCTTTCAAGTTTCTTTCTTCTTCCACTCCCTCTTTGTTTATTATTTCAATTATAAAATTATAACTTCAGTATCTTCTATATACTGTGATGTTATTATAAATATGGAAGAACCATATTCAGTATTCTACCCATCATTTGAATGACATGTCACCATACGTGCGTACGTACGGCTTATCGTCTCCACGTCGTGGTGTAATTGTTATTCAATATATTATTATTTAGATGGGTATAATAATGATATGTAATTCATGTAAATAATAAATATAACATGATAATGATTCTGTATATATGATATACTATCCAATTATATATTATTTTAATATCAAAATAATGATATTGTCGCTCGTGCGTACGTACGGACTACCGTCTCCACGAGCGCGATGAGATTCATTCTCCGTCGTATCCATTCAAGTATAATTATAATTTGATGATCTAAAAATAATTTTTAAGGACATGATATCATTATGGATATGAATAAGTTACAACCTATCCATGAAAACACGACTTACGAAAACGAGTAAGTTATCACCTGAAACAACGATAAATCTAAGATATTGTTAACAAAGCAATGTTAAAAGATCATATATGATATCATATGAATGTATATGATTCTTGTATAATTTAATAACAATTATTTCACCATTATACAGGAGGTTTACCTACCCCAACCAAGGAAAAGTACAAGGTAAGGGTTTACTTCACAACCTCTTCATTAGCCAAGGTTGTTTATACATAATTATCTACTGGGACCTCGTTATCATCCACATCCTTGTTTCTTAAAAATGTATTTCAAAACATTTTTACTATTAAATGGAAAATGGGTTAATGTCATTTATACCCTTATACATTTTTGAAAGGAATCTTACCGTCGTTTTCCAAATAATGTACTTTTTGACCTTTTTGACAAATTTAAGGTAAGAATGTTTTTTAACTTATACGGCGGGTGCAGCTATTTTCCGCCATTATAACTTCGTCGAAGCTTCCCTAACAAGCTTATAAGAATATTTTCAAAGTAAATGTATTATTTTATAATTATGGGACTTTTAAATGATTTAAAAAAGGAGAGATATTTCTCTCAAATAGCTTTGATTTCATCGATGTCAACATTCTTTGATGGGTTTTAAGTTTAATTGAAATTTATTTATGATACAAAACTTCCATTGAACATTTTGTGAAATATTTGACTGTGGATGTGTTATTTTTATACCATCCATAGTTTATGGAGAAATTTTTGACATTTCGTATGCTAGTTTTAATACGAATATTTATGTTATGTTTAAACCTATTCATATGAGGAATGTATTGGACTTAATATGTGACGAGTGGAGCCCGCTATAGCTCCTCGATGCATCGGTAGGTCTCATGAGACAACTAGAAGTGGAATTGGCCGAGGCCCTTTCCCAATTTGATTTATGGTTTTGGCCGAGGCCTTAATCATTTTAGACGTCTTGGCCGAGGCCTTGAAAAAATGTTTCAGAATGTCTGGCATTATACATTCCCTCATTATGAAAGTGGTTATTGATATTTCATGTGATTATTTGTCTAGTAGAATATCCATGTGAGTAAGTAATGGCATTATTTTATTTTACTTTTGCCATATTATGCTGAAGTTCAAGTTCAATAAGGCTTTTTTTTAGCTATACATTGCCTTAAATGCTTATGTTTTCTTATGAAAGTTTCCGCTATATTGTTATCCTTATGGAGCATTTGAGCTCACCCCTTTCAATGTTTTATTTTTCCCAGGATGTGAAGAGGTGTATTATGACTGACTTGCAAGAATAGTCAGTGAGGATATGAGTGTGGACTAGGGAGTCCATGTTATTGTAGTTTTCATTTTTATGATGTAATGTAAGATTTATGAATGTATCTAGTGTTTCCAAGGATACTAAACTAATCGGTCTTTTGAGACTTGATCTTTTGTGATCATGCCAATGTTACGAAGTAATGCACCGACTCTGGGTAGCTGGGGTCGGGGCGTTACACATACAACGCACGTTATCACATTATTCCAAGAGAAGCGTACCGTAGAAGATTGGGTTGTTACATTCTCCCCTCCTTCAAATAATTTCATCCTCAAAATTTCTATAATACTACCGCATGAAAAGACTCGGGCGGTTCTTCATCATAAGTTTCTCGGGTTCCCACATTGCCTCTTCCATCTTATGGTTTCTCCACAAAAATTTTTACCAGACGCGTCGTCCGGTTTCAAAGTACTTGTTCTCTCGTATCAATAATCTTGACGGGTTCTTCCCAATAAGACAGACTGGGTTCCAGTTCTAGTTCCTCATTGGTGAGTACATCCGTTGGGTCAGGCATGTATTTCCTCAATAGAGATACGTGGAACACATCGTGAACTTCAGAGAGATTTGGCATCATTTCCAATCGGTATGCTACGACCCCAATTCGTTCTTGAATTTCGAAAGGTCCGATGTACCTGGGACTCAATTTACCTTTCTTACCAAAACTTATGACTCCCTTCCATGGAGATACCTTCAAGAAAACATGATCACCGACTTGAAATACCAAATCCTTCCTTCGATTATCAGCATAGCTCTTCTGCCTACTTTGAGCTGCTTTGATACGGTTTTGTATTACCTTCACCTTTTCCATCATTTCCTCCACCAGTTCTGGACCTAAAATTTTCCTTTCACCAATGCCATCCCAACATGTTGGTGTACAAAATCTATTTCCATATAACGCTTCATATGGTGCCATTTGAATACTCGAATGGAAGCTATTGTTATAGGAAAATTCTACCAGAGGTAAATATTGATCCCACATACCCTGAAAGTCAAGTGAGAAGGATCTCAACATGTCTTCTACGGTTTGAATAGTTCGTTCTGATTGTCCATCTATTTGAGGGTGGTAGGCAGTGCACAAATGTAGTTCAGTATCCAGGGATTTCTGAAGACTCTTCCAGAATCTTGAAGTAAAACGGGGATCACGATCAGAAACAATTGATAGGGGTACTCCATGAAGTCTCACAACATCATCAATATATAGTCTTTCTAGACGTTCCAGTGGTAGATCTTCTCTTATAGCAAGAAAATGTGCTGACTTGGAAAAACGATCAACAATGACCCATATTGCATCGTTCCTTCTAGGAGTATTTGGTAGCCCCATGAAAAAGTCCATCGTCATATTGTCCCATTTCCACTCCGGTGTGGGAAGAGGTTGCATGAATCCTCCAGGATGTTTCATTCCAGCTTTCACTTGTTGACAAACCATACATCATGACACAAAATCGGCTATCTCCCTCTTCATGTTGACCCACCAAAAATGTTCCTTCAAATCTCTATACATTTTGGTGCTCCTAGGGTGTATAGAGAAATTGGAACTATGAGCACCATCCAGAAATTCCCTTTTTAGATCAGTTATATCGGGAACACAAAGTCTCTTCTCGAATTTCAAAACTCCATCTTTATAAACAAAGTCTCTCAATATCCCATCATTCACAGCATTAATCTTCTTTTGAAATTCTTCATCATCGGTCTGAGAACTCTTAATTCTTTCTCGTAAAGATGGATTGGCAACCATTTGAAAAAGAATTGATGTTTTTCCTTCCCTGGTTATTCCCATGTCCATCTTCACTAGATCCATGAAAATTGGATCCCTTTCAATTCTCATATTGTTCAAAACTCCATGATCTTTTCTGCTCAAAGCATCTGCCACCTTGTTTTCTTTCCCTGGGTGGTAGTGTATCATAAAATCATAATCCTTAAGTAATTCAATCCATCTACTTTTCCCCATGCTGAGTTCATTTTGTGAGAAAATATACTTCAAACTCTTGTGATCAGTATAAATCTTACATTTTTCACCATAGGTAGTGCCTCCATATCTTCAAAGCAAAGATCACAAATGGTAACTCGAGATCATGAGTAGGATAGTTTTTTTCATGAATTTTCAACTGTCGTGATGCATAGGAAATAACTCTATCATTCTGCATAAGGAAACAACCATGTCCTTTCTTCAATGCATCACTATAAATAACGAACCCATCAATCCCAGATGGTAGAGTCAATATAGAAGCATTGACTAATCTTTTCTTCAGTTCATTGAAACATTATTCACAGTCTTTTGTCCAAACAAATTTAACCCCTTTACGTGTGAGCTTCGTTAATGGGTTAGCCAACCAGGAAAAATTCTGAACAAAATGTCGATAATAACCTGCTAAACCAATAAAACTTTGTAACTCAGTTATACTCGTCGGTTCTGGCCATTTTTGGATTTCCTTGGTCTTAGAAGGAACAACATAGATTCCATATTTAGAGACAATATGGCCATGAAAATAAATCTAATGAAGCCAGAATTCACACTTGCTAAACATCCAATATAATTCATGTCTTCTCAAAGTCTTCAGGATAATGCGCAAGTGACTTTCATGATCCTAATAGATTTTAGAGTATACCAAGATATAATCAATAAATACCACCACAAATTCACCGAGATACTCCTTTAAAACTCTATTCAACAGATCCATGAATATAGAGAGTGCATTAGTCAATCCAGAAGGCATTACAGTAAACTCGTAATTCCCGTACCTGGTTCGAAATACTATCTTCGGAAAGTCTTCCTTCTTTACAAACAACTGATGGTATCCAGATTGAAGGTCAGTCTTTGAAAAGTATTGAGCTCTATGCAGTTGGTAAAATAAATCATCAATGCGAGGTAGGGGATACTTTTTCTTTATTGTTATGGCATTGATCTCCCTATAGTCAATACATAACCTCATAGATCCATCTTTCTTTTTAACAAAAAGAACAGGGGATCCCCATGGAGAAACACTAGGGCATATAAATCCCTTATTAATCAATTCATCTAGTTGTTTCTTTAGTTCAACTAATTCTACAGCGGCCATTCTATAAGGGGTCTTCGATATAGGCCTTGATCCAGAAATTAAATCAATAGAAAACTCAACTTCTCATTCTGGAGGATGTCCAGGTAAATCTTCTGAAAATACATCTACATATTCTTTCACAACAGGTACATCCCCTATTTTCACATTTCTTTCCTCACCCATAGTCATTTAATTCTTTTCCTCCCCAATAATTTAATTTAGTTGAGCTACTGGGGGTGGATCTAGATAAGAATTAGGTGGTGACGATTCTGCTCTAAAGATATGGTGTTCCTTATCGTCATCATAAAAAATCGTAACCTCCTTCTTCATACAATAAATCTTCGCATCATAATCCGAAATCCAATCCATACTGAGGAATATATCAAACTAAATCATAGGTATGGCGATGAGATCAGCAGATAAATAACATTTATGTGCTCTAATGGGGACTAATTCACAAAACTTTTTTTTAATGATACTTCCCTTAGGAGTTTTAACTGAAAACTACCTTGTTAAAACAAATTGGAAATATCTAATTTTCTTAGAAAAATGGGAAGATATGAAACAATGCGATGATCCAGAATCAAATAATGCATTTGATAAACTTGAGGAAACCATTAAATTACATGCCACCACGTCTTTTGGAGCTTCTACTTCAGCAGTAGTGATAGCAAAAGCTTGGCCTTGATCCCTTGGCCTTTTCTTAGGTAAGTTCCCCTGACGCTTAGGACATTCATTAGCATAATGTCCCATCTCCCTACAATTGTAGCACTGAACATTGGTAGCTTCCTTCTTCCCATTGCATTCACGAGCTTGGTGGCCTTTTTCACCACACTTGTAACAGACACACATTCCCTTCAAGCAAGTACCGGGGTGTTTCTTCCCACATTTACCACATGATGGATATTCAACATTTCCCTTCATCCCCTTATTTTCATTCCCAGATTGATCAGAAAATCTCTTCTTCCCTTTCTTTGCTTTAAATTCATAAGACTTAGAGAATTACTTTTCGGTCTTGATAGCACATGAGACAATGTCTTCGTACGACGAGAAGTATTGTGAGACTAATGCTCGACGAAGAAATGGTTTTAACCCATCAATGAAACGATCAATCATACTTCTTGGGTTACATATATAATCTCCAGCATACGTTGCTAACCTTGTAAAGTTAGCCTCATACTTTATGACATTCTCATCCTCCTTTTGTCTCAGACTCAGAAATGGACTATCCATATCTACTCGATGGTCGTGAGGAAATTATTTTTCTAAAAACAGATCTTTGAACTCCCTCCATTCTATATTTGATACTTCATCATCTTCCTTCGTATTTTGAATCAATGACCACCATTGATCAGCATCTCCAGTGAGTCGGTAAACTGCAATGATAACTTTTTCCCTTTCACTACTCCCCAAAGCCTGAAATATTTCACTATGGAATTTATCCATTGCTCAGCTACAAAGGGATTTGTACTCCCATTGATCGTTGGTGGTTATTGCCTCATGAATCTATCTAACATTGATCCTCCATGCTGCAGATCAGGGTGCTCCATACGGGTAAGGTTATTATTCATAACCTGAGTGAGTTGTCCTAGTATGGTGATTAGCTGATCAGAACCAGTTGCATCACCAGCTCCACTATAATTATCTTGAGCAGGAGGGAAATACCTACATGGAGTGCGTGCATTGATACAGTTTCCATTTCTTCCACTAGGCGCCATTTCTAAACAATGGCATAAACTAGATCAGTTTATGAATCAAAATACATAATTACATACGTATAAAACACTTAACATAAATTGAACTATTAATGGATATAATCCATAATCATAAAAATATTTTCTTTGAGGAAGTATATACTCATAAACCCTTCATAATTATTTTTAAAGAAAATGAGATTTATCCTAAGCATATCTCCCGGGAGTGTCGTAACCAAGAGTGCAGCAAGGCCCGTTGTCGTGCACCAGTTCCCGTCCGAGTCTATCTCAAAGCGGTGTTTTCGAGTTTTACCCCTAGGTACATCTGTTCCAGACCCGCCTCTACCTGCTCGTATCCAGACAAGGATGTATTGCTCAGAAAACTCACAAAATCTCTACAATATCAAAATTCTAGGAAGTTCTTCTATATTAATATTTAATGTTCATCTTATGTCTACGTGCTCTAATCGGAGTTTATCTAAATGTAACAGCCCAAGATTTTATAAAAAAATATATTCTTTTTAATTTTATTAATGTCTTGTGTTGTACGCTACACCAAAAGGAGCTTGCACAACACACATCCTTGACTTGCCTTGCATTACACGCAATCGCGACCTTCCTCGATAGCGTGTGTAATACGCAATACTGAGTTTCATTAAACAACGATATGCTATTAAAATATTATTAAAACTAGCCGTTATGAATAGTAATAACCACTTTTTAAAATTCTATAAATCTTATTTTTCAAAATGAACTTCATTTTTGGATTCGGAATATCGAAATTAGCTTAGATTGAAATTTTGGTGATTTTCGGATAACTTTCATATTTTGATGAATAGTGAAAATTACTAAATTATAATTAAAAACAACTTTTTTAATCGAAATAATTAATAGTGATAAATCATTAATTTGAGTGGTTTTAAAGTATATTTAGAATATATTTTTACAATTTAATACAATGTTGGTCATTGGATGTAATTTCACATTTAAACTAGACATAAACAAGTGTCAATCTTTTGATAGATATTGTTTCTTAAAAACACGCTATTTGTTTTAACAGCGGGATTTAATTATAAAATTAATTAATGCAACTTTTATGTTATGAATTTGGTAAAATAGACTTCATTTTTGAATTCGGAATATGATATATAGCTTGGGATGAAATTTTGGCATTGTTCTGAAAAACATCAAATTTTGATGAATAGTGAAACTACTAAGTGGTAGGTTAAAACTGAATTTTGCATAAAACTTAATTTTACCGCTTCTGTGAATGGAATTTCGAAAATCCGAGAGACATGGTTAATATCAAGGACTAAAATGTGGTTCAATGAGATGAAAATAATTTTTTGGTGAATAGTAACTTTTTACTTTTTTTTACCACGGTTAATAGTAAATAGGGTAACTAAGGGTAAATATGATATTAATATTACCCTAACACATGTCCTAATTCTATTGGACAAGTGTAATTCGACCAAAAACAAACTTAGGAATAAAATATGACCATTTAGGCCCACTTGGATTAGATTAGGACATTTATTATTAATTTATTTAAAGAAGGGTTAAAATAGTTAAAATCAAAGTTTAATAAGTAAATAATTTTTAATATGGGGTTATACATAAGATAAATTCGACTATAAATATTCATTAGAATGATAAAAAGATTTCCTACATGATGGTATTTTATTTGTAATTTTTAGACATCAAATAATATAATTTATTTATGACACAAAAATGATGCAGTAATTATCTTATTAATGAAATATTGACATAATTGATAATATAAATACCAAAATAAATGTAATTTAAGACTTTTTATGAATTCCACTAATTTTCTAGGTTACTATGATATATTGATGTTGATTTAATCAACTTGGTTCGAACATATAATTCTGTTATGACTTTCACAAAAATCATATATCAAATAGTGTCAAAATTGACACAAAATAGTTTTTAAATCAAATATTATATTATTAATTGTTATTTTATTCCTAAAAATCTAAGGTTCGGCCAAATGACTTAGATAAGGATATATATATTAATAATAAACAATTTGGGGTTCGTTTGGCATGTTATAGTACGTTTATTTACCATATAGTGAAAGAAAACAAAAAGACACGGTAAAAGTTAAATTATTTAACTTAGAGTTAAATCTAATTGATAAGGTTACAATAATACCCTAAACTTGTCTAAATCTTATTGGTTGATAGGAATTCGACCCATCCCCACTTTAGCTTCGAAATAAGTCCCTTTGGAACCATTATAAACCGATTTTGACTTTAATATAAAATAATATTTTGAGATATTCCTAAGGTGCCCCTCTCCTCCCTTATAAAAGGACACCTCCTCCCCCTCCTCCTCACACCAATTTGAGCACTCAAGCTCGGCCAAACCCTGCCAAAATCTCTTCTCCACTTCCCTAGAAACATCCTAGAGGTTCTGGTCTTCCTCAAAGACCAGTTTTAGTTCCCTAAGAGGAGGTCTCAAAGAGGCACTTCAAAGAAGAGGTAATTACCGTTACCAATTCTTTCATCTTTATTTCTTCTTCCACTTCTTATTCTTAGGTTGTTTCATTATGAAGTAATAACATCAGTATCACTCATATACTGATATGTTATTATAAGTATGAAACAACCCTATTTCACCATCTATCCATCCTACGGAAAAAGAAATCACCGCGCGTGCGTACGTACGGAATACCGTCTCCACGCCGTGGTGTAATCTATTTTCCACCTCCACCTTACATGGATGGGTATAATGGTGTAAAGAATAACTATACATAGTTATTACAACATCATATTGATTCTGATATATTGTATAATCCACTCCAATTCAATTCAATATTTATAGAAATGATATCATCGCTCGTGCGTACGTACGGAATACCGTCTCCACGACGCGATGAGATTCATTCTCCATGTTAACCATTTAAGAATGATTATAATGTATATATAAGAAATAATAATGAAATATATGACATTATAAGGCTACTGGATTTATGTATATATATACATATGTATGTCATCTACTTACTTCCATTTCAAGACAATAAGGAAAGGAAAACAGCGTTCATGCGTACGTACGGACTACCGTCTCCATGAACGGTGTTTTTCATTTTATTTATCTACCTATTATATATATATATATATATATACTGAATATATATGATATATAAATCATATTTTATATTCTGGAAGTAAGTAAATCATGATATAAGTAATAATGATGTCAAGAACCACAAGTCAAAACACCTACGATAAATGAAACGATTTTACCCAAAACGCTTCTTTAACATGGAATTTACAAAAGAACGGGTAATATAATGTCATAAGTGAACCATATATGATATCATAACAATGAATATGATTCTGTAATAAGTCAATAAAATGATTTAAATCATTATACAGGAGTTTCAGACACTTACAAAGCAAGTCGGACCTAAGGTAAGGGAAATATCACAATCTCATTTTTATCCGAGATTGTTTATTCGTAAGTATTTACTGGGGTGTATTTTATCATCCAAATCCATGTTTACTCAATATGTAATATTATTTCCATCCACATAAAATTTTTTAAATCCATTTTTACCCTTAGGTGAGTTTTTATTAATACGTATGAAAGGAATCTTTTGTCGTTTTTCGTACGAGGTACTTTTTGACTTTTCCGACAAAAGTACGAAGAATGTTTTTTTAAAACTTATACGGTACGAACGGATTTCTACTGTTTTATAAAGCCTTACTTTCATGAAGCTTCCTCTAAAAGATTTCATGACTATTTTCAATAAAATCTCTTTCTTTTAAAATTTCATGATGTTTTGTGAAAAGAAATTGATTTTGAAGAAGAAAGGATATTTTCCTCAAGAATTAAATTCAAGTGTTTTATCAAAATTATTTTCCATCTAAGATAATAAAGGGTTCTGTTTCTATCCATATTTTTACATTGATTTGACTATGTTGTGATGGAATTATGTTTATGAATTCCTTTATCTTATATGAATTGATTTATGATGTCATGATGTTTCAAGAATCCCATTTTTGTTACATGTGTTATGCGATGATGTATGTTTTATGATTATGTGGCACACATAAGAAAGGATTCATTATAAGATGGGTGGGACCTATATCTCCCTCCAATGCATTGGGTAAAGATTTTATATCTCATGAGATAGACATGGCTGGAATGGTAGGTTATACCGGTTCAGTGAAACAGGACTGAAACGAGGATTACTCGATTCAGAAAGGGACTTTGTCCACTAAGATAGTCTTGGCAATGAGTCTTGACTAACAAGAAATGATTCTCTATGATTATGTGTGTATGCCACAATGAGTAATGTTTTAAGTTATGATTTCATTTTCACTTCTATGATATATCCCATGTTATGATATTATGAGCTCTTTTGCAGGTTAAGATTTCCAAAAGCTATGTATATGATGTGATTGATTTTTCTTTTGTTTACCCTTACTGAGCATTTGAGCTCACCCTTTTATGTTTTCTTTTCCCCAGGATATAAAGAAAGTTTTTTTTAGGTAAAAAAAAGGAAGATATTTATGGGAGATGTTGAAGATCTTTCCCCACGATTAGAAGATTTTATTCTGAGTTTCCAAAGACACTAAACTATTACGATCCTTGTGTGTGTGTTTTTGTTATGTACTAAGTATTCCGCAAAAGTAATGTAATGTCAATGTACGTCAGGCTACGGGTCTCTACAGTTGGTATCAGAGGAAAGGTTTAGTCAACCTTTGGAAACTAGGATGCGAGAACTTTAGTGAGATCCCTAGAGATATTTCTAAGGTATGTCTAGGGATGTCTCTAAGGTTAAGTATACGTATAGGTTATAGTCCTAGAATTGCGCTAACGATCTTCGAATTTAACCCAAGATGTTAGATATTGAGGGTACTAACCCTTTATTATGTTGTTTTCCCTAGCATGATTTTTGCCTCTCACACAATTATTTTGGGGTTTTAGACGATGGCTGGAACCCGAAGGAACCGTGTTAATGCGGAATGTGATGGGCAATGCAATGATTGTACCCCTGAGCAACCAAACGATATAGGAGCTGGAATGCAAAATCTTGTAGCCATGCTCACACAACTTTCTCAAGCTATGAATCATGCAGGACTTCCAAACGAGCAAAGGAAGGAGAAACATTCTGTTGAATCCTTCATGAGGCAGCGTCCACCTTCTTTCAGTGGGTCTACTGATCCATTAGTTGCTGAACAATGGATTAGTACTACTGAAAGGATATTTTCAGTTCTTCAATGTTCTGAACATGATAAAGTCATCCTAGCAGTGTATCGTTTGGAAGGAGATGCTGATCAATGGTGGAATCTTATTAAGAATACAAGGCAAAGAGATGAAATTGAGTCCATGGAATGGGACGAGTTCAAGAACTTGTTTTTCAGTAAGTACTTCCCTCGTATTCTTCGAACAAAGATGGAAAAGGAGTTTCTTTAACTGAAGCAAAGGGATGATGAATCTGTTGGTACCTATGAAGCGAATTTTACAAGACTTGCAAGGTACGCTTCTGGTATTATCATCCAACCTGAAAGTAAAGTTGATCGATTTTTCAGTGGCTTAAAACCAAGTCTTAGAAGGGCATTAGCTATAAAAGACTTCAGTAGCTATGAAGAAATTGTGCGTTGTGCTATCAAGGTAGAAATGGAAGTTGGTGTTACATATCCATCTCATGGTTTTGACAAGAAATGAAAGATGGAGTTCAAGGAGAAATCTCAGAATAATGGTGAAAAGAAGATGAATGTTTCCTTATGCACAAAGTGTGGAAAGAAGCATGGTGGAGATTGTCTTAAAGGGACTAGAAAATGTTTTAAGTGTGGAAAAGAAGGTCATCGAGCAGCTGAGTGTCGAAGTAATGGAAAAAGGGTTTCTAATGATGTGAATAAAGCAAACACTGCAGAGAATGCACCGCCAACACTTCAATGCTTCAAGTGCAAGGAAATGGGGCATTATGCTAATAATTGCCCTAATCCAAGGGTTAGTGATGATCAACATGAGCAACCACTGAAGGCAAAGGACAAAGGGAAATCACATGCGATCACTATTGGCAATGTTGAATATGACAACGATGTGGTGGAATGATTAAGTGTTTATGTAATGGGATTCCAAAATAATGTTGTATCATTGAGTATTGCAATATTTATTGATGTGGTATTCAAAGTGATTGAGATATTTTTTGGAAATAAGATGATATGCGCATAATGAAAACGAGAAAATGAAATGTTTAATAGTATTCATGAGCTCATGATTGATATAAGGACTAAGTGATATCATGGTTTGAGTATATAGAATTTTGAGGATTTTGGTATATGGAAAGTGTTAACTTTTAACTGCACTCACTAAGGTATTCAAGATAATACACAATTAAGGACTTTGAATGTTTGGAATGTGACCAACAAGACATATCTTATGTGGGGATCAACGACAGTATTAAATCTCTGGTAATCATTGTCACTATATTATGAGAGTGGACTGCAGTATTATGTATAAGCCTAAAGATTAGACTGGATTATGTTGGACATAAGTTAGTATTGTTTAAGGATAGAAGATTTTCGATATTATTGATGGGATGTTATAGTAACGTAGTTTTAGAAAAAGGACAACCTGCAGGACGGGCGACAGCCCATCGCTTCGGACAAGGCTGTAGGAATCGAACCCACAACCGAAGTGCGACTGGCCTTTATCGCCTACCACTGACCTACAGGAAGTCCCTGTTTAGTAGAAACTAGTTTTATTATATTAAGCAGCATGATATATGAAGTATAAGTCCATTTTAGGAACCATATATGATTAATCTCACTATAGAATGACTTATGTATATTTAATAACTTTTGCTAACCTTTTGTTTGAGACAGATGGAATGAACAGTCATTCTATCACATGATCTGCTAACACTTCACAAATAACAAATTCAACTTCATTTATTTAAGAGATGAAGTAGAAATTGTTCAAGGCACGAACAACAGCGAGATTGTACCAAAATAAAGTAAGTATTTACTCTAATTCAAATTCTTTAACTTTAGGGAAATGATCTTGAAAACCAAAAATGTTGTCCTAGTTCTATTATACCTGATGAATCAGATGGTACCTTAGATCGTCACAAATTTATGGATTTGTGATTACTGGATTTTCCATAGCCATGTTCTCTACCACTCTCCATCAGAACATGATGGTTAGATTTCTCTTCCATATCCATATTTTCACCTATGTGGAAACCCAGTGATTAGTTTATTTGGGTAATCGTTACATTTCATACTTTAGTTTTTAAAGCCAAGTTTTGGTATTCCCTTTTACGATGTGGGTTTCTATTAAATAAACTTTCAAATAGTAAACCATTTATAACCCCGACGAATTTCGAGGGCGAAATTCATTTTAAGGGGGGTAGAATGTAACAGCCCAAGATTTTATAAAAAAATATATTCTTTTTAATTTTATTAATGTCTTGTGTTGTACGCTACACCAAAAGGAGCTTGCACAACACACATCCTTGACTTGCCTTGCATTACACGCAATCGCGACCTTCCTCGATAGCGTGTGTAATACGCAATACTGAGTTTCATTAAACAACGATATGCTATTAAAATATTATTAAAACTAGCCGTTATGAATAGTAATAACCACTTTTTAAAATTCTATAAATCTTATTTTTCAAAATGAACTTCATTTTTGGATTCGGAATATCGAAATTAGCTTAGATTGAAATTTTGGTGATTTTCGGATAACTTTCATATTTTGATGAATAGTGAAAATTACTAAATTATAATTAAAAACAACTTTTTTAATCGAAATAATTAATAGTGATAAATCATTAATTTGAGTGGTTTTAAAGTATATTTAGAATATATTTTTACAATTTAATACAATGTTGGTCATTGGATGTAATTTCACATTTAAACTAGACATAAACAAGTGTCAATCTTTTGATAGATATTGTTTCTTAAAAACACGCTATTTGTTTTAACAGCGGGATTTAATTATAAAATTAATTAATGCAACTTTTATGTTATGAATTTGGTAAAATAGACTTCATTTTTGAATTCGGAATATGAAATATAGCTTGGGATGAAATTTTGGCATTGTTCTGAAAAACATCAAATTTTGATGAATAGTGAAACTACTAAGTGGTAGGTTAAAAACTGAATTTTGCATAAAACTTAATTTTACCGCTTCTGTGAATGGAATTTCGAAAATTCGAGAGACATGGTTAATATCAAGGACTAAAATGTGGTTCAATGAGATGAAAATAATTTTTTGGCGAATAGTAACTTTTTACTTTTTTTTACCACGGTTAATAGTAAATAGGGTAACTAAGGGTAAATATGATATTAATATTACCCTAAAACATGTCCTAATTCTATTGGACAAGTGTAATTCGACCAAAAACAAACTTAGGAATAAAATATGACCATTTAGGCCCACTTGGATTAGATTAGGACATTTATTATTAATTTATTTAAAGAAGGGTTAAAATAGTTAAAATCAAAGTTTAATAAGTAAATCATTTTTAATATGGGGTTATACATAAGATAAATTCGACTATAAATATTCATTAGAATGCTAAAAAGATTTCCTACATGATGGTATTTTATTTGTAATTTTTAGACATCAAATAATATAATTTATTTATGACACAAAAATGATTCAGTAATTATCTTATTAATGAAATATTGACATAATTGATAATATAAATACCAAAATAAATGTAATTTAAGACTTTTTATGAATTAAACTAATTTTATAGGTTACTATGATATATTGATGTTGATTTAATCAACTTGGTTCGAACATATAATTCTGTTATGACTTTCACAAAAATCATATATCAAATAGTGTCAAAATTGACACAAAATAGTTTCTAAATCAAATATTATATTATTAATTGTTATTTTATTCCTAAAAATCTAAGGTTCGGCCAAATGACTTAGATAAGGATATATATATTAATAATAAACAATTTGGGGTTCTTTTGGCATGTTATAGTACGTTTATTTACCATATAGTGAAAGAAAACAAAAAGACACGGTAAAAGTTAAATTATTTAACTTAGAGTTAAATCTAATTGATAAGGTTAAAATAATACCCTAAACTTGTCTAAATCTTATTGGTTGATAGGATTTCGACCCATCCCCACTTTAGCTTCGAAATAAGACCCTTTGGAACCATTATAAACCGATTTTGACTTTAATATAAAATAATATTTTGAGATATTCCTAAGGTGCCCCTCTCCTCCCTTATAAAAGGACACCTCCTCCCCCTCCTCCTCACACCAATTTGAGCACTAAATCTCGGCCAAACCCTGCCAAAATCTCTTATCCACTTCCCTAGAAACATCCTAGAGGTTCTGGTCTTCCTCAAAGACCAGTTTTAGTTCCCTAAGAGGAGGTCTCAAAGAGGCACTTCGAAGAAGAGGTAATTACCGTTACCAATTCTTTCATCTTTATTTCTTCTTCCACTTCTTATTCTTAGGTTGTTTCATTATGAAGTAATAACATCAGTATCACTCATATACTGATATGTTATTATAAGTATGAAACAACCCTATTTCACCATCTATCCATCCTACGGAAAAAGAAATCACCGCGCGTGCGTACGTACGGAATACCGTCTCCACGCCGTGGTGTAATCTATTTTCCACCACCACCTTACATGGATGGGTATAATGGTGTAAAGAATAACTATACATAGTTATTACAACATCATATTGATTCTGATATATTGTATAATCCACTCCAATTCAATTCAATATTTATAGAAATGATATCATCGCTCGTGCGTACGTACGGAATACCGTCTCCACGACGCGATGAGATTCATTCTCCATGTTAACCATTTAAGAATGATTATAATGTATATATAAGAAATAATAATGAAATATATGACATTATAAGGCTACTGGATTTATGTATATATATACATATGTATGTCATCTACTTACTTCCATTTCAAGATAATAAGGAAAGGAAAACAGCGTTCATGCGTACGTACGGACTACCGTCTCCATGAACGGTGTTTTTCATTTTATTTATCTACCTATTATATATATATATATATACTGAATATATATGATATATAAATCATATTTTATATTCTTGAAGTAAGTAAATCATGATATAAGTAATAATGATGTCAAGAACAACAAGTCAAAACACCTACGATAAATGAAACGATTTTACCCAAAACGCTTCTTTAACATGGAATTTACAAAAGAACGGGTAATATAATGTCATAAGTGAACCATATATGATATCATAACAATGAATATGATTCTGTAATAAGTCAATAACATGATTTAAATCATTATACAGGAGGTTCAGACACTTACAAAGCAAGTCGGACCTAAGGTAAGGGAAATATCACAATCTCATTTTTATCCGAGATTGTTTATTCGTAAGTATTTACTGGGGTGTATTTTATCATCCACATCCATGTTTACTCAATATGTAATATTATTTCCATCCACATAAAATTGTTTAAATCCATTTTTACCCTTCGGTGAGTTTTTAGTAATACGTATGAAAGGAATCTTTTGTCGTTTTTCGTACGAGGTACTTTTTGACTTTTCCGACAAAAGTACGAAGAATGTTTTTTTAAACTTATACGGCACGAACGGATTTCTACTGTTTTATAAAGCCTTATTTTCATGAAGCTTCCTCTAAAAGATTTCATGACTATTTTCAATAAAATCACTTTCTTTTAAAATTGCATGATGTTTTGTGAAAAGAAATTGATTTTGAAGAAGAAAGGATATTTTCCTCAAGAATTCAATTCAAGTGTTTTATCAAAATTATTTTCCATCTAAGATAATAAAGGGTTATGTTTATATCCATATTTTTACATTGATTTGACTATGTTGTGATGGAATTATGTTTATGAATTCCTTTATCTTATATGAATTGATTTATGATGTCATGATGTTTCAAGAATCCCATTTTTGTTACATGTGTTATGTGATGATGTATGTTTTATGATTATGTGGCACACATAAGAAAGGATTCATTATAAGATGGGTGGGACCTATATCTCCCTCCAATGCATTGGTTAAAGATTTTATATCTCATGAGATAGACATGGATGGAATGGTAGGTTATACCGGTTCAGTGAAACAGGACTGAAACGAGGATTACTCGATTCAGAAAGGGACTTTGTCCACTAAGATAGTCTTGGCAATGAGTCTTGACTAACAAGAAATGATTCTCTATGATTATGTGTGTATGCCACAATGAGTAATGTTTTAAGTTATGATTTCATTTTCACTTCTATGATATATCCCATGTTATGATATTATGAGCTCTTTTGCAGGTTAAGATTTCCAAAAGCTATGTATATGATGTGATTGATTTTTCTTTTGTTTACCCTTACTGAGCATTTGAGCTCACCCTTTTATGTTTTCTTTTCCCCAGGATATAAAGAAAGTTTTTTTTAGGTAAAAAAAAGGAAGATATTTATGGGAGATGTTGAAGATCTTTCCCCACGATTAGAAGATTTTATTCCGAGTTTCCAAAGACACTAAACTATTACGATCCTTGTGTGTGTGTTTTTGTTATGTACTAAGTATTCCGCAAAAGTAATGTAATGTCAATGTACGTCAGGATACGGGTCTCTACACTAAATCTAGCTTATAATATTTGTACTAAACTCCCTCTGATACCAACTATAATGCCCCGACCTCAGTTACCCATAGTCGGTTCATTATTACATAACATTGGCATGATCACAAAAAAGATCAAATCTCGAAATACCGATTGGTTTAGTAGCCTTGAAAACACTAGATATATTCATAAAGTTTTACATTACATCATGAAGTGAAACACTACTAAAAAAACATATTTTCTCCATAATCCACACTATTATCCCCTCATAATATCCCTATAGGTCATTCATAATTTACTTCTTCACATCCTGGGAAAAATAAAACATAGAAAAGGGGTGAGCTCAAATGCCCAGTATGGATAAAAATATAGTGAAAAATTTTATAAATAAGAATAAACATTTAAGGAAATGTGTAAGTAAAACAAAAGCCATTTAAACATGAACTTCAACATAGTATGTACAAAATAAAATGAAATAATGCCATTTACTTATTCACATGGATATTCTACTAATCGAATAATCACATGCAATATCAATAACCACATTCATAATGATGGAATGCATAATGCCAGACTATCATAACCACATAGCCAAGGCCTCGTGCCAAGACTACAAATAAGATTTTGTCAAGGCCTTATTCCAAGACACTAGTTTGTCTCATGGGACCTACCGATGCATCGAGGAGCTATAGCGGGCTCCACCCGTCACATATTATGTCCAATGCATTCCCATATGAAAAGGTTTAAACATAACATAAACATTCGTATTAAAACTAGCATATGAATTGTAAATACTTCATCCATAAACTATGAATGGTATAAAAATAACACATCCACAGTCAAAAATATCTCAAAACCTTCAATACAATACAAATGTTTTGTATCATAATAAATCAACTTCAAATAAGCGTAAAATCCATCAAAGGATGTTGACATAGATGAAATCAAAACTATTTTTAGAGAAATATCTCTTTCTATTTTGAAATCAATTAAAATTCATATATTTATAAAATAAAATATTTTCTTTGAAAATATTCTTGTAAGATTGTAAGGGAAGCTTCGGCGATTTTATAATGGCGGAAAATAGCTGCACCCACCGTATAAGTTAAAAAACATTCTTACCTTAATTATGTCGAAAAGGTTAAAAGTACCTTGTTTGTAAAATGACGGAAAGATTCCGTTATGAAACTCTTATGAAAAGTAAAAAAAGGGTATAAATGACTTTAACCCATATTCTTGTAAATAGTAAAAATGTTTTGAAATACATTTTTAAGAAACATTAATGTGGATGATAAAGAGATCCCAGTAGATTATTACGTATAAACAATCTCGGATAATGAAGAGATTGCGAAATAAACCCTTACCTTGTAATTTTCATTGGTTGGGTTAGGTTAACCTCCTGTATAATGGTAAAATAATTGTAATTAAATTTTTGAAGAATCATATAAATTAATATGATATCATATATGATCTTTTAACATTGATTTGTTAATAATATCTTAGTATTATCGTTGTTTCGGGTGTTAACTTACTGGTTTTCTTTTATATGTTTTGTTAAGTAAGCTGTGTTTTTCATGGATAGGTTGTATATTAATCATATCCAGAATGATATCAAGTCCTTAGATACTATTATTAATCACCAAATGAGAATTATACTTGAATGGATACGATGGAGAATGAATCTCATCGCGTTCGTGGAGACGGTAGTCTGTACGTACGCACGAGCGACAATATCATTCTTTTGATATTAAAATAATATATAATTGGATGTTATATCATATATACAGAATCATTATCATGTTATATTAATTATTTACATGAATTACACATCATTATTATACCCATCCAAATAATAATTTATTGAATAACAATTACACCACGATGTGGAGACGGTAAGCCGTACGCACGCAAGTATGGTGACATGTTATTCAAAGGATGGATAGAATACTAAATATGGTTGTACCATATTTATAATTACATCACAGTATATATAAGATACTGGATTTATTATTTTAGAATGGTAATAACAAAGAATGAAGAAGTGGAAGAAGAAAGGATCTTGAAAAAGGGTGGTGAAATCATTACCTCTTCTTTGGGTTCTTCCTTTTTAATTGATCAAAAGGGCTCCATAAGTTGGATTTATGACTAAAGGAAGGCCTCTAGGATGAATTGAGGGAAGTTGAGAGAGTATTTGGTCAGAAGTTGGCCGAACCGAAAGGCTTTTAAGGTGTGAGTTAATCAGAAGGGAGAGTTCCCTTTTATAAGAGGGGTGAGGGGCACCTTTAGAAAAGCTAGAAATATTATTTTATAATAAATTCATATTCGGTTTCTAATGGCTCCAAAGTGGATTATTTAATGATTAAGGTGGGGATAGGTCGAAAACCACTCAAAAAATATAATTTAGATAGTTTTGGGTTACTATATCTACGTTATCATTAAGTATAAACTCTTAGTTAATTAGTTTCACTTTTACAATGTCTCTTTGTATTTTTATATCATATGTATAATAAACTTACTATATACATCCAAGCGACCCCACAAGTGGTCCATTAACGATACATCTATAATTATATAAGTCTCTTGGAAGAACCTTATATTTTTAGGAATTTAATATCAATTAATAATATAATATTTGTTTTAAAAACTCTTTTATGTCAATTTTGACACTATTCAATAGTTGTTTTTTGTGAAAATTATAACAGAATTATTAGTTCAAAAAAATTTGATTAAATCAATCATAATATTTCATATTATCCTAGAAAATTAGTGTAATTCATTAAAAGCCTCAAATTATATTTATTTGGGTATTTATAATATCAATTATTTTAATTTTTCACTATTATGGTAATTACTGCATCATCATTGTGTCATAAATAAATTAAATTATTTAATGTCTAAAAATTATAAATAAAATATCATTATGTAGGAAATATGTTTATATATCTAATGAATATTTATAGTCGAATATCCATCATATATAACCCTATGTAAAAATTGTTTTTATTAAAGATATATGCTTGTGTCATTTTTGTATTCATTTTTACTTAATTAAAATAAAGTGTCCCTATCACTTAAAAGTGGCACCATGGGGTCCCAAAATTGACCCAGAGATGCCCATGGTCGAACATGTATCAACCAATAAGGTTAGGACACGTTTTAGGGTAATTGTTTATTATTATAATATTATTTTTTAACCCTTTATTTACCGGATTTACCTTTTAACCATGGTAAATAAAATATTTACCAAAGTAATTATTCAAGATGTATAAAAAATAAAATTTCCCTATTTACACAATTTGAACATCCTGATTCCAAATATGGAATCCATTTTTCCAAATTCAAAACACAGAAGTGGCAGAAATTAATTTAAAATTAATTCCCGCTGTCAAAACAAAAAGCGTGTTTTTAAGATATAATAACTATCAAAAGATTGATACTTGTTTATGTTCGGTTTAATTGTGAAATTATGTCCAATGAATAAAATTGTATTAAATGGTAAAAATATATTCTAAATATACTTTAAAACCACTCAAATTCATAATTTATCACACTTAATTATTTTGATTAAAAAGTTGTTTTTAATTAAAAATTATTAATTTTCACTATTAATCAAAATATGAATGTTATCCGAAAAGTACCAAAATTTCACCTGATGCTAAATTCGATACTCCGAATCCAAAAATGAATTCCATTTTGAGAGATAAAATTTTTATAATTTTAAAAAGTAGGTATTACTATTCATAACGGCAAGTTCGATCGGTTGTGGTGTGTGTTAGAACTCGATGTTGCGTACAACCCACGCTATCACATTATTCCAAGAGAAGCATACCGTAGAAGCTTGGGGTGTAACAATGAATAAATAAATACAGTTACATTATTTATTATTTTAATATATATTATTCATAATTTGGTAATTTTTATTCATTCATACTTATTTAGCAGTAAGGTTATAATGTTCACATTTATCTATTAATATTTTTATAGTATAGCATAGTTCACATAAAGCTCAGGGTTCGCTATTAATAAATACATCAAGCACTATATTATTTTAGAATAAATTATTATGGTGTTAAAATTAAATATTTATCCTAAACCAGTATAACATACCAACCAATTATTAAAAGTAAATTTATATTTATGAACATAACATATACATGCCATGAAAATTGATAATCCCACCATCAAAGTGCCACATTATAGGATAATACACATGTTTGTGTGTGTGGATGATGCAATTAACTATCCCCAAAATTAATTTTCAACAAAAAATATTCATTTCAAAAATTAATAATTGTATTCCCCCTTGGATAGGAATCTTTACTCCTTCCCACTTTAGATTATGGTATTCGAAAATTATTCAACATATAAAAAATTAAACAAAAAACCCATTTATTAGTACTTTAAAAATCTTTAAAAACCTTAAATTCGCAACTCTTTTAAAATATTTTAAGAAAATTCTGAAAATCAGGAATCATAATTTATCTGAAAGAATATGAATAAATAAATATATATGATAATTTCATCTCTCATATTGTGTATTTAGATCAAAGATGTATAGATAAATGGTTTGACACTACCTTAAACATCTAACACTTATTATCACCTGGATTTGTCACACACAAGTCCATTTAAATTCCTCAATTATTTTCTTACTCATATATAACATTATATCCATGTGCCTCTTATCATTTCATTAATTTTTTATAGAAAATTTTCTGTTCTCATTGGAGAGGCCTCAAGATTATATCCACGTAGTGAAACAAATTTTTTTCCCATATTTCGAAACATTTTTTTTTCTTTCAATGGTTAATTATTTGTTTTAAACTCATACCCATTTTCTAATGGAAACCAAATACATTTTCCATGTATATAAACCATTATATTCTTCTTTATGAATATGATAGAATATACTAGTTGAACATATAAATGAAAAGTTATCAAATGTTAATTTAAATTCATGTTACCAGTGAATCATTGGAAAGGAGATCAAACCCATCCCGAATAATGTTATATACAACACACTAAAATAAGGTAACTATTAAACTCTAGTAATTTTTCCTTTTCAACACAATTTAAAATTTAATTTGAATCAAGCCAATGATAAAATTATATTTTTAATATCAATTATTTTAAAAAACAATGTTGAAATATTGATTCAATATATATATATATGTTGGTTTATCAAAAAACCAACATTGAAAATCACATTCAATTAACATTATTATAGAAATCATCATATAATTGAACTCTCATCAGTTGTAAAATAAAATCTTGCTTTTCAAAAACGGACATTAAATATTTTACGTATATTTCTAGTATATTACAAAAAAACAAGTATGAGTACAATAATAGTTTAATGTCTATGGAAATGAGGAAAAAATCATATCCTTGTGAAATATATTCATCATCTTCCATAAATATATCCACCATTACTACATCTACCTAATACCATTGTTCATATCCAAGGGAATGGAATCCTAAGAAAGGGGTGAGCTCAAATGCATTGTAAGTGTAATCAAGGGAGATATGTAAGCATAATCATGAGCATAAGGTTATGAGAACATGATATTGAAAACAAATGATCACATCCTGAATATCAAAGATCATATACATGAATCATTGTATAAAAATGGATGTTTATAAGATGTGAATCATAAGGAAATAAAGAACATAATCCATGAAAGCATAACATAGGAATAAAACATTGAATTGTGGTAAATAATAAAGAATATAAATATTTACATAGTATACAATGAATAAATTCCAAGACAATCTAAGTTGTATGGGTTCACACCCCATAACATATTAGTATTCATGGTTCACTCACATTTCCATCTTAGTAGCATGAGTTCACTACACATTCCATGTTATTTGACATGGTTCACTCCCATAGGAATTTTAGAAGCATGAGTTAACTCCTCATTCAATATTAGTAGTCATGGTTCACTCTATTTCACATCATAGTACTCAAGGTTCACTCCAAATACCATATTAGTTTGTCTTATGGGATATAAATCATTTCCCAATTCATTAGAAGGAGATAAATTTCTCAAGTATTTCATAACGATATCATACATACATGTTCCGCAAAGACATTAAACATTTATCATAAACATAACACAATTAATAAACAATGCTTCATAATCATTTAACCATATCATAACCTATGGAAAAGATACATGTTTCATAATAATTTCATCAAAATAATAATCCATGAAAAGAAGTTTGTTTTCTTAAACACCATTCCAGTAAAACATAAACCATTCAGATAAAAAATATGAATGGTATTCTTGTACAATAACAATGTGTGTCATCGTTGGTGGGAAAGGATTTTGAATGATCACATGGGACATTATTTTTCCTTAAAAAATCTTTTTTTAAAACATAAATCATTTTGAAAACATTTTTTTAAAACACATTGAAATCATATAACCGAATCATGGAAATCATTTAAAATGGTTATTTAGAAAAATTTCCTTTATTCACTGAAATAGTTTTCACATAATAAAATGACATGAAATTTTAAAGGAATACATTTTATTTGAATGTAAACATGTAATATTGAATGGGAATATTCAAGGTAACATGTAATCATTAAAGAATAAAAATATGTTAATTCGACAAAAGTTAAATTACATTCTTTACAAACTTTTTCTAGGGAAGTTAAAAAGTACATTGTTTGGAAAATGATTGAATGATTTCAGTCAAACCGTCTAGTAAAAAGTCAAAAAATGGGTAAAAATTATTTTAACCATTCATAGGAGGATAGGAAAACATTTTATGAAATCATTTTAAGAAAACAAGGAGATGCATTATAAATATTCCCCAATAGAGACTTAACATGAAACAGTCCCAAATATGTGAAGGATTGTGAAGTCAATACTCATCACATTATAATCAATCAAATCATATGCCCTGTTTAAGAAGGAAAATCCTAAGAATATATAAATATCATATTATTCTGAATAATACTCATAAAATACTTTAATGGGTAGTATATACACCACATAGAAGAAACAAGTAGGGTATGAGGAATGTGTCTTATAGAAATAAAGGAGATACAGAAATACCTTACATAAAAAATAAAAAATTTTCCTTTTGAAAACATTTGAAGGAAATTAAAAGTAGTCATAATTTTTTTTTAAATTTTATATATATAAAAGTAAATATATATGATAATACTAATAATAATTAAATGGAGATAGGATTTATTATTTTAACATTGAATGTTTCCAATACCACTTCAAACATCTAAATAATATGAAAAATATCCAAAAATTAATATTTAAATAACACTAATATAAACAGGATATTCATATGAAATATAATATGATAATTACATACACCTCAATTAAGAAACTGTTGGCGAAGATGGCTTATATCTCATGAAAATTAAAAGTGAACCAAAATTCTCATAGCTGAAGTCCGATATTATCCAGACATGTTTAAAACTCATGTATAATGATTTTTAACATTTATAAACATATAATATAATCATAATAATATTTATTATATCATATATGTTTCTTTTATACATTTATAATACCTATTTATTAATAATTTCCACGTTTAAGCAACATTTGGGTAATTATCGCTTTTGTTATCGTACATGTTTTGAGTTTTTATTCTTAATCATATATGATAGATCATTATTTAATCTCATACAAATTGTTTAAAATGATTTATATATCATATATAGTCAGACTATAAATATATATAATATATAGATATATAAAATGGAATACATCACTTAGGGAGACGATAGACCATACGTACGCATGAACGTTGTTTCCGTTTTCTAATCATATAAAATGGAAATATGTGAATGAAATATATGTACATATATATATATATATAATTCCATTATAATTATTATATCATACATTTCATAGATATTAATAATATATAAAATTTTATAAACATCCATGAATGGTGAATGTGGAAGATTAATCTCATCGCGTCGTGGAGACGGTAAGTCATACGTATTCGCAAGCAATGATATCTTTTAATATTGGTAAAGGGTAGGTAATTTATTGGAATATAAATTATAAAAAAAATTTATATTCCTATTAATTTTTTACATACATTATATTCATCATCATAGTCATAGAAATAAAGTATAAATGAAAAACAATTTACGCCACTGCCTCGAGACAGTAAGCTATACGTATGCATGCATGGTGATATTTCAATTCATAGGATGGGTAATGTTAGGAATTTTTTTGTCCAAAAATCTTAGTAAAATATAATAATATATTATAGTAAATATTTATATCTTTTTTTTGTAGAAAACAATTAAATATGATGCATATGAGGAAAATAACATTGAAAATAGGTGATAAACAATTACCGCTTTTTCGGGATTCTCCTTTGGATTTGTATAAGAGGAATACTTAGGATGACCTTATAACCATAGTAAGGACTCTATGATTTATTGAGGGATGTTGGGATAGGAAATAGGTAGCGTTTGGATGACTAGAAAGGATTTAGAGGTGTAAATAATTGAGAAGGAGAGGTTCCCTTTTAATAGACGGAGGAGGGGCACTTTTGGAAACTCCAAAATATTTAATCGGTTAAAATACGACTTTTGCTTTAAAATATCTCAAAAGTGGGTTACATTGATTATAAGAAGAATTATGGTCTAAATTCTATCATCCAAGGAATTTTATACAAGATTATGTCACAAAATTAACCTTATCATTTGGCTCTAACCCTTAGCTAATTAATTTACCTTTCATCATGAAATCCTGTTTTTTCTACACTATATGGTTAAAATTTTTATTATAAAATGACAAAAAAACCTAATTGAATCATTTATGACATAATTTAAAACTATAAATGTTATTTGGACAAACCATATATTTTTATAAATTTTATAACATTTAAAAAAAATATTATTTATTTTATAGTATGATTTTTGTTAATTTTGATACTATTAAATTTTTTCCTTTTTAAAAATATCAAATAAAAAACCTGATAAATTTAAAAAAAATTCCAATATGTCACTAACATGTCTAATATTTCAATATTTTTTTGGTATGTCATTAATTAAGTAAATTATAATTATTTTTATTTTTTATAATATAATTTATTTGATATCTTAATTAATTAATCAATTAAATCATCATTATTATACAATCCTTCAATTAAGTTATTTCTTCTCGAAAAATTTGAAAAAAATTTAATAAAGAATATAAATTTATTATATTCCAAATTATTAATTATAGTAGAATTTATCATATGTTTAACCATATATTAAGAACGATTTTGTTTCTAAATATTGAATATGAAACTTTTATCTCTACTTTAAATAAAATATATAAATGTCTTAATCATACACAAGTTTCTTAAAAAGGACAATAATTTTTACCAAATATTTATTTGGGATGGAAATAAACTTGTCCAATGAAATTAGGATAACAATTAGGGAAATTTTTTATTATTATAATAGTAGTTTTACATTTAATTACCATATTTGCATTTATCATGATGAATAAAATTATAAAAGATATTATTCACCAAAAAAAATAATTGATCCTATTATACCAATTTATAAATACTTATTTTAAACATGAATTTACAATTTATGAAATTGAATTTACATAAGTTGTAAAATTATGTTTACTCTTAATCCTGCAAATATGGCTAGAAGGCGATTAAAAGAGAAGTTCAAAAGTTCAATAATTTTATTTATCATATTGTATTATAAAAATGATTCCAATGAACTACCTTGGAAAAATATATGTATTATTTATCTATTCTTACTATAAAATAAATTTAATAAAAAATATTTATTTAAATTAAAAATGTCTATTTTAACTACTCTAGTATTTTTCACGACCCATTAAAAATTTAATCATTTAAGAAAAATACAAAAAATTATCACATTGCTAATTTTTATATTCATAATACAAAAATAATGTTTATTTTATCAAAATGAATTTTAATGACTGTCTAAAATTAATTTTTTTATTTTATAGAAATGGATATAAAAATTAGTTATTTTAAGAAAATAATAGTTTTAAAAATATAATAAATTTACTAGAAATAATATTTTCATTATCAAAACCATTATATATAATATTTAAAAATTACTAATTACTATTCATATACCATTTTTAATGTCTACGTTTTTACTATCTTATTTGTATAATTAAAAGATTAAAATATTGTTTTAGAAAAACTCAGTGTTGCGGGAAATGCATGCCACGTCAGTGTTGCATGTAGTGAAAGGTTCCTTTGTTTTTGTGTATAAGATAATGCAAACATAGTTATTTTTATTAATAAAAAATATATATTCAGTGTTTCACGAGGTGTAAATATAAAAATATTAAATTAATTATAAAGAAATAAATTCATAATATCTCTCGGTGTTAAATTTGACCCCCCATTAAATGAATTTTTACCTCAAAATTCATCTGGGGTATCAAATCTTTCATATATAATGATTTATTTTATAAAAATCTACATTGTAAAAAGAATAATAAAAAATAATATTAAAAAGGGTTGTTAGAAACATAATGGTTACCCAAAGTAGCTCATCACAGGGATTCCACAAAAGAGAAAATAGGTGGGAATTGAAAACATAGATATGGATGAAAATCGAACTATCAAGTTTTAATGGAGAGTAATAGTGAACATCCTCTGGATAATGTTAAAAATCAAAATCCATAAATCTATGATGATCTAGGGGAACATATAATTCATCAGATAAGAAGGTATTATGATAAAATTTTGGGTTTTCAAGATCTTTTTTCTTCAATTGAAAGAACATGAGAATAAATTCATACTTTATTTCAGTACAATCTCACCATTTTTCTTTCCTTTAAATTTTTTCCCATTATCTCTTATTCAAAAAATGAAGTAGAATTTTTCATTCCAGAAGTGTTGGATGATCTTTTGATATGTAAAAAATATGTTAGGTCATTCTACATATCCTTATCATAATAATTACTCAAATATGCATAAGTACACCTATATTGATAGAGCACTTTTATCATAGAAACATATCATACGTTTAAATTCAACCTTCCATTAATGGATATGTACAGAATCCTTCTGAATGAAGAAAATCCAAAACCATAGAATTAATACTACAAAATCATCTTAAAATATATATCCCTTATATCATAAGACATTTACTTTTTCTAAAAATCCAAACATATCAATACTGTTGGTCGGAGTGGATACTCAAGAGGGGGGTGAATTGAGTTCCAATCAAAATATCTGTTTTAAAAACTTTGTTGTAAAAACCCCCAAATAAAATACTGAATTAAACTGTAGTGAATTTATATCAAAGTAAGGGTTCAGTTGGGTTCTCAAGGGATTGATTATTTCCCAGTTAATCAAAACAGAAAGGTTGTTTAACTTTTGAAACCAACTTACTGATTTACAACTAATATAAACACTTGCGAATTTAATTATCAAAGTGACTTTAAAACAGTTTTGGTTTTAAAGAGATTATCAGTGGAATTAAAGAATAACTTTGAAAGATATAGCACAGCAGATATAACCAAGAGGTTCAGTCTCAAGCCGATATTTAGTCCTCTCAAAAGCTTTTATAAAAAGATGATCCACACCCTGGATCGGGGATAACAACACCAACCAGCTGTCCAGGTCCAAGACCTCTACCACAGTTATACGTGGGAACAAACACAACATCAACCAGCTATTCAGGTCACACGACCTCTACCACTATCCCAGTGGGAAATGAAAGAAGTAAGAGTGTTGAGTGAGGATTTACAAATCCTCCAGTTAAGGAACAAGAGACAGTGTGTGTGTAAAATACAGCATATAACACACTATGCTCAATATGTAAAAAGATAAATCACAGAGAAAATATTTAGAGTTTAGAAATGGATCTAGTGATTGTCATGTAGTTCTGGACTCCTTTGATTGATCAGAAATCGCTCTGAGTCCTCTTCTAGTTTATGTCTGGAAAATAGAGTATCATCTGTTTCCTTGATTTCCAGGTTCAGAGATAGAGAAGAAGTAGTCGATGAAGTTCTTGTTTTATGTTCTCGTTCTCAGCTCTTCACTGGTTAGCATTGATGAAAGAGTTCCTCATGTAAGTTCAGTCGTCTCTTTGCATTCACACCCAGTTGTTCTTTCAGCACACCTTGTGGTCTGTATATGTCTATTTGTCTCTCTCTGGTTGTTTGTAGTAGCACATCCTTCCTCTATTTAAAGCACGTGCTCCGAAAAAAGAAATGATTTCTTTTTTCAGGTATGAGGTATGGTTCCCTGACATCCAACAACACACATTAAATAAATTACAGATCATTTAAAATATTTCTAATATGACCGTTGGATAGATTAAATAAAGATAATGAAATTTAAACAGCTGTTTATGACTATCAGTGTGTCAAGTGATCGGTGGGTCATCAGCATCGGTGAGACATCTTCGGTGACTCATTCGATCAGCATCGGTGAGACATCTTCAGTGACTCATTCGATCAGCATCGGTGAGACATCTTCAGTGAATCATTCGATGAGCATCGGTGAGATATCTTCGGTGACTCATTCGATCAGCATCGGTGAGACATCTTCGGTGACTCATTCGATCAGCATCAGTGAGACATATTCGGTGACTCATTTGATCAGCATCGGTGAGACATCTTCGGTGACTCATTCGATCAGCATCGGTGAGACATCTTCGGTGACTCATTCGATCAGCATCGGTGAGATATCTTCAGTGACTCATTTGATTAGCATCGGTGAGACATCTTCGGTGACTCATTCGATCAGCATCAGTGAGACATCTTCGGTGACTCATTTGATCAGCATCATTGAGACCTTTGTCCTTTGATATGGATCTGTGCGACCATTGTCCTTTGATATGGATCGGTGCGACCGCTTTCCTTTGATATGGATCGGTGTGACCGTTGTCTTTTGATATGGATCAGTGCGTCCGTTGTCCTTTGATATGGATCGGTGCATCTGTTGTCCTTTGATATGGATAACTTCCAGAATACTTGAAAATAAACAACAAAGAGATAAAAACATATCCAACCAATATACACAGATTCATTAAGAGATTGTGATTACGTATATGAAAAATCCAACCGGATTAAGTAATGTATGATTTGTGATTATTAAAACAGAAATCATAGGAAGAATTTAAAAATCATCCAGAGGGATCAACAATCTCCCCCTTTTTGATAATCACAAATCTTAGCCAATCACAAAGCTTAGCCATTAATAAATATAAGATATCATCAATAATAAGGCATAATAAGAATAAAAACATAATGAGATATAAATCTCCCCCTAAAATTAGGCCTTTTAAATACTTATACAAGCATTTCCATACAAAGATATAAATCTCCTCCCTTTAGAGATGCATCTCCCCCATATCTCCCATAGATCCATAGATATACAGATTTCTCCCATTTCCCCCATATCTCCCATAGATCCATAGATATACAGATTTCTCCCCCTTTGGGATAATCAAAAAAGAGGGAAACGAGATAAAGAAGAGATTAAAAGAAGGCAGTAGTGAGAATAAAAAGAAAAGAGAATAATGTTTATAAGACATCACAGTACAATCACAACAGGGTTCACCCTATCACCAACAACGCACAACTATTTATGGGGGTGTAATGGGGCTTTACCCTTGTCGGAAGGATCAATGGTGGTTAAGTTGGAAGGCTTGGAGGTAGGTTGAACTGGGAGAATTTGAAACGGTGGTATGATGACTCTGGAGGTTGTAGAGGAGGATGACACCGGGATTTGCTGTGGAGCTGTAGGAGCTGGTTGAGAAGATTGCTGAGAAACTGGTCAAATATGAGAGAGATCTTGAGCAATAGAGATCTCATTTGGAGCAACATCAGAGGCACCGAGAGGGTTAGCAGTAGGAAGCACAACAGCAGTGGCTTGTGCATTCAGATAAGGCTTCAAAAGATTTATGAAATTCTGAATAACTTCTGCACAATACTTCATAGCCTTCTCATAATCATCCTTATTTTCCATGAACCGTTCCAAGGTTGGAGTAAAATCTTGCAACTGTCGAACTTGAGTCTTGAAAGCTTGAGTGAATGGAGTTAGTCTCAGATTTTCAGCTAACACTTTGAAATTAGTGGTCATCTCATGCTTGGTATAGATTTTTGAAAAGTAGTGATCAACCTTTTCCTTGATCTCTCTCTGAGCTTTAGTGGAATCTGTTGAATATACTATTACCATCTTATGAATGTGATCATTGTGCTCCTTCATCTTCCTCCATGAGTCCAAATCAAGGACTTGCCTAATGGAGGCCAATTCATCATGCACAATCTTCTTTAGAGCCTCTAGCTCATGAGTAGTGATCTTGGTTACTTTGGCTGTACTGGCTTGAGCAACTATCTGAGTTATCTCAGCCTTCAAATTTCTCAGATCAGACTTCTTAAGATGTTCAATCAGATTTCTCAACACTTCCATCATACCAGATATGGTGGATCTAAATTCGTTGGATAGAGAAACTAACCCAGATTGTAGATCCTTCAGAATCTGATTTAGAGAATCTATGTGCCTGCCAATAAACTCACAAGTATTGGCCAGGTCTGGTGTAATAGCATTTGAAATTTCTTCTCTGACTGTGTCTCTCACAGCAGTAAGAAACTCCCTCTTGAACTTGTCAAAATTAGACTGAGAGACAGTAGAACTAGGTAGATGAGCACCTGCAGCATCAACAACATCAGCAGACCTTGCCTCAACTGGTTGACTTTCCATCATAACCGTAGTAGATTCTGATTCTTCTTATTCTTCCTCAGAATACTCTAAACCGAAAACAGCAAAACCAGGGTAATAATCCCAGACAGCAGCACACAGAGTATATTTCGGTTTATCATAACTTGCTTTTCCACTGTTTTCAAGAGATTCTCTCTTGCCATTGGCATCTGTTTCTGGTACAGCTTGATGTGTTTCCGTTGGAGGTACAACAAGACCATCCACTGGTCAGTTATCACCACCATCATCATTATCATCATCATCTCCATTCTCATTTCCATTTTTCACAGAAACGTCACTGTTAGATACTTCAGTGTCACTAGCTTCTTCGTCACCAAGAACTGGTTCTGATTTAGGTAAGGGTAAAGGTGGACTGGCAGATCCAAAGTCTATTCTTCTCCTAGGACTCACAGTATCAGGATCACTCCTATAATCAGGAGGTGACATACTTCCTTCTTCTGTTTCAGCGTCTTCCATCCCTTGTTTACCAGACTCTTCAGTGTCTTTATTCCTTTCAACATTTACTTTTTCATCATCATCAGAATAAATTGGCTCCTCATCTGATTTCAAACCAGGGTCTCTCAAACCCTTCGGCCTCTTTCCATGATCAGTGGGATTTTAGGATTCTTACAACTTGTCCTCATCAACAACCCATCATTTTTTCCACGGGTTCCAGTTTATTTTCATCCGTTTACAAATTTCATTGGTAATACAAAAAGAACTATCAGATTCAGCTATCTCATCAGCTTCATCAACACATTCCAGACTTTTTAACATAGCATAGATCATTTTGGGATAGAACATGGTAGTGGATTTATTAGAAGGTTTCACCATTCCAGCTATGTGCACCATTATATATCTACACAAATTGATTTTCTCATGTGTCTTATGTAAAAACAATAGAAACACATCCTGGTATCTTACAGCAGAAAAATCTCCTTTCCTGGAGAAAATTTGGTGCTGAATAAATTTAAATAGAAGTCTACATTCACCATCCAGCTCTGATCCTATGATTCTCCTTGACTCCCTATTTCCAGTCAAAAGCTCTAATTCTAACTCATAAGAGAAATATTCAGTGGTTGGAGGAATGTTTCCAGCATAATCCTCATACCGACCCTCGTGGGGTACATTCAAACATTAAGCCCATTGTTTAGACGAAAAAGATATTTTCACTCCTTTCACTACATAAGACATTCTGGCGGCCTCGACACCATCTAAAGTAACTTGCATAATTATATAAAACTCATTCACTAACTTTGGGTAGTATACACGAGTGTTGTCTGAGAACCAGGCTTTCCATCCTTGCGAATCTAAAACTTATAACAATAGCGACTTACTTGTCAAAAGCCAGGCGGAGCTGACTTCCTTTTCTACAGCAACAATCCGAGTTTCCAGGTTTGGATTTACTGATCATTGAGTGGTACTACTTGACTCGCCTCAAGAACTCTTTGAAGGTTCAGGACATTTTAATCCTTTGCTCGGTCTCTTCTGCTTAGCCATTTGATGATTCTGGGGAAAGCAGGAGTTCGAAGGTTCGTAGTGGAGGAGAAGAGAGGAAATAAGGTTTGGCAGGAAATAAATGAAAGATTGATGGTTTGGGGAATAGGAATAGTCGCGTATCATTTATTTCATCATTTAGGGTTCCCATAATAAAGATAAAAGTAGTTAATTAATCACAAAATAAAAAGTAATATAAAGACAGATCGGTTTCACAGATCAGTTTCACAGATCAGTTTCACAGATCAGTTTCATAGATCAGTTTCAGAGATCAGTTTCACAGATCAGTTTCACAGATCAGTTTCATAGATCCGTTTCACAGATCAGTTTCATATATCGGTTTCATAGATCAGTTTCACAAATCAGTTTCATAGATCGGTTTCACATATCGGTTTCACAGATCAGTTTCACAGATCAGTTGCACAGATCGGTTTCACAGATCAGTTTCACAGATCAGTTTCACATATCAATAATACACAATTCTTGTTTAATAAACTTCATTCTTTCAGATCATAAAGGCTTTGTAAAAATATTAGCTAATTTATTTTCAGAACTAATAAATTCTAGATAAATATCACCTTTCTGATAATGATCTCTTAGAAAGTGATGTCTGATATCAATGTGCTTAGTCCTAGAGTGAGACACAGGGTTCTTAGATATGTTGATCACACTTGTATTGTAACAGTTAATTGAAACCTGTTTAAAATCAAATCCATAGTCCAATAAGGTGTGTTTCATCCACAGAATCTGTGCACAGCAACTACCAGCAGCAATGTATTCTGATTCAGCAGTAGACAATGCAACTGAGTTCTGTTTCTTACTACACCATGATACTAGCAATTTTCCAAGTAAATGACATGTTCCAGATGTGCTTTTCCTATCTAACTTGCATCCAGCAAAGTCAGCATCTGAATAACTAGTTAGGTCAAATGATTGTCCTTTTGGATAAAACAGACTTAAATTCACAGTATACTTAAGATATTTAAAAATCCTTTTAATAGCTAGTAAGTGTGATTATTTAGAATTATCTTGAAATCTAGCACACATACATACACTGAACATAATATCTGGTTGACTAGTAGTAAGATAAAGTAAACTCTCAATCATACCTCTATAATTAGTTTGATCTACTGGTTTACCAGTTTCATCAATATCCAATTTACATGTGGTACTCATAGTTATGTCACTTTCTTTAATACTATCTAGACCATAAAGTTTAAATAAATCCTTAGTATATTTACTTTTATTTAGAATAATACCATCTTTAGTTTGAAAGATTTGATATCCAAGAAAATACTTAAGCTCTCCCATTAAGCTCATTTCAAATTCATTTTGCATAACCATTGAAAAATCAGTACATAAATAATTTTTCAAAGATCCAAAAATAATATCATCAACATAGATTTGTACTATTAACACATATTTTGAAATCCTTTTTATAAAAAGAGTGGGATCAACAATTCCTTTTGAAAATCCTTTTGAAATAAGGAAGTTTGAAAGTCTTTCATACCAAGCTCTTGGAGCTTGTTTTAAACCATATAAAGCATTAGAATGTTTAAAGACATGATTTTGAAAATGAGGATTTGTGAAACCAAGTGGATGTTCTACAAAAACATCTTCAATAGTAAAAACATTTAAAAATCACTTTTCACATCCATTTGATATAACTTGAAATTCAAATATGATGCATAGGCAAGTAAGATCATAATAGCCTCTAATCTACTAATCTATCTACAGGTGCAAAGGTTTCTTCATAGTCAATCCCCTCTTCTTGATTGTAACCTTGTGCAACGAGCCTAGCTTTGTTTCTAATGATGTTTCCAGATTCATCAACTTTGTTTCTAAACACCCATTTTGTGCCTATGGTGATAGTGTCCTTAGGTCTTTTTACTAATTTCCGGAAATTTTTTCTTTCAAATTGATTTAGTTCCTCTTGCATAGCCATTACCCTAGATTCATCATTGATAGCATAATTGATATTCTTAGGTTCTAGCTGTGACAAGAAGGCTTGATGTTCAACCTGATTTCTAAGAGAAGCTCTAGTCTGTGTCCCTATATCAAGATTTCCTACAACAACATCTAAAGGATGATTTTTCAGAATTCTAGTTGATCTAAAAAAGGTAGGGCTTGAGATTTCAGGTTCATCTACAGGTTGAGATTCAACAGAAGCAGGGTCTGGACAACATCCAGAACTGGATGTTTTAACTACAGGTCCACTGATTTTATCATTAAGGTTCAAACCAGAGAGATCATCTTCAAGATTTTCAAGAGAGGTCTTAGGTTCATGTGGATTACTTTCATCAAATTTGATGTGAACAGATTCTTCCACACATTTGGTTCTTTTATTGAAAACTATATAGGCTTTACTAGAAGTAGAGTAACCTAGGAAAATTCATTCATCACTCTTGGATACAAATTTGTCGAGATTGTATTTAGTATTAAGAATAAAGACTTTGCAGCGAAAAACCTTGAAGTAGTTAACCTTAGGTTTCCTATGGTTCCATAACTCATAAGGGGTCCTCTTAAGAACAGGTCTGATCAAGACTCTATTGATAACATAACAAGATGTATTTACAGATTCAGCCCAAAAGTAAACGGGTAGGTCATACTCATTAAGAATAATTCTACCAATTTCATGCAGGGTTCTATTCCTCCTTTCTACTACACCATTCTGTTGAGGTGTCCTAGGGGCAAAGAAATTGTGACTATAGCCACTGTGTGAGCAGTAAGATTCAAAATCATGATTTTCAAACTCACAGCCATGATCACTTCTCAGGGTTTTAATCTTAAGTCCGCTAAGGTTCTCTACAGACTTGGAATATTTAACAAAGTAAGAACAAGCTTCACTTTTGTGAGCTAGAAAATATACCCAAGTATATATAGAATAGTCATCTACAAGAACATATAAATAATGCTTCCCATTTAAACTAGAAACTCTATAAGGTCCAAATAAATCCATGTGAACCAACTCGAGAGGTTGAGAAGTTGACACTTCTTTCTTTGATTTAAAAGAAACTTTATGTTGCTTTCCCTTTTGACAGGGATTACAAACTTTGTCTGCTGGAAATTCAAGTTCGGGTAGGTCTCTAACTAAATTCTTCCTAGCAAGTATTCTAAGTGAATGCACATTGCAGTGTCCTAATATTCTGTGCCAGAGCCAAGACTCTTTATGAAAATCATTTAAACAAGTAATATTTTTCTTAGCTAAAGAATTTAAATCGACAGCATAAACGTTTTCATTTCATAAAGTAGAAAACACTAAAGAATTTTTAGAATTAAAAACATTGCAAGAATCATTTTAAAATTTAACATAAAAACCATCATCACATAACTAAGAAATACTTAACAAATTGTATTTAAGTCCATCAACAAATAAAAATTTAGAAATTAGTACTGAGTCAGTGTTACCAATCTGGACTAAGCCGATGATTTTCCCTTTAGAATTATCACCAATGGCGACAAAACCTCCATCAAATCTGACTAAGCTTTTAAAGCATGAGAAGTCTCCAGACATATGTCTTGAACATCCACTGTCCAAATACCAAGTCTTTCTACAGGAGCTCTTTAAGCAGGTTCCCTAAAAAACGGATTTAGATAGGAAATGATTTTGGTACCCAGATTTTCTTGGGTCTAGACAGGTTAGCCAATAACACTTTAGGTACCCATATTTGTCTAATAGGTCTCATAGAATTTATAGAATCAACAGACTTTGGGAGATAAACTTTATTAGATCCATAACTATGAATATAACTCGTTGAAGTATATAAAGTTCCAGAGCTAACTACATTGTGTCCAGATTTAGGAATGAATCTAGTTTGAGTAATTTTCCTTTTTCCAGGTTGGTATCCTATACCAGTAGTGTATCTAGGTGCTATTTTCTTACCTAGAATCTGAGTAAGAGTATCTTTACCATTTGTAAATTTCTCTAAGTATTTCTTGAGTTGCTCATTGGATAATTTTAGTTCAGTGTTCTCTTTAATCAACTGAGCATTCTTTTCCATTTCAATATCAATATCAGATTTATGTTTAACAGTTAAAGCATACTATTTCTTTAAACCTTTGTATTTGTCATTCAGCTCATTACAGGTTTTTCTAACATATCACAATAATCAAACAGTTCAGATTTAGACATGTTATCACATTCAGAATCATCTCCAGAATAATATGAATTAGAAGCAGGAGTTTCTGAAGTTACCTCAGAAGTGTTTGTCATAAAACACATGTTCGCCTTGTTTCTGTGTTCAGTTTCAAAAACTTCAGATTCACTAGAACTGTCCTCAGAAGAACTCCAGGTAGCCTTCATGGATTTCTTATACTTGTTATCCTTGTATTCATACTTCTTCTTGTATTTAAGCTTTGGACAGTCTGATTTTATGTGTCCTTTCCTTTTGCACTCATAACAGACAACTTCATCTGATTTGTCAGATTACTTCCAATCCTTTTTCCAATGTCCCTTGTTGTCATAATTACCTTTGTAGTTTGACTTTCTAAAAAACGTCTTCTTCCTATAAAATTTCTTAAACCTTCTAGCAATGTGAGCCATCTCAGTATCACTGTCATAATCACTCTCGCTGTCTTCACAGCTTGAACTTTCATTGATAGCTTGAAGCTTTTCCTTATCCTTAATCTTTGAGGTTATAGTTTTGAAGGAAATAGACTTCCTTCTAGGTTCATCATCTTCTTCTTTGTTCACCTTGAGTTCTTCTTCATACATCATCAACTTTCTAATTAGATCCTTGACTGGAAGTTCTCTAATGTCACACGATTCTCTAATGGAGACAGAGGTTCCTCTCCATCATTCAGGTAGACATCTCAAAATTCTCATGATTTGTTCCTTTGCTGGAACATCCTTTCCTATAGAAGTCATTGTATTGAAAATTTCATTGAACCTGAGATACATATTAGAAATGGTTTCATCAGGATTCATCTTAAAATTATCATACTTAATAGTATAAGTGTTCAATCTCATCTCCTTAACATTAGTTGTTCCTTCATGAGAAACAGCTAAGGTATCCCAAATTTCATAAGCAGTTTTACAGGAAGATATAATATTAAATTCATCATCTCCTAAATCACAGTACAAAGCATTCATTGAATTACAATTATAATTGTAGGCTGTCTTAGTAGCTTCATTCCAAGTAGTTCTAACAGTATTTGGTATTTTGTATTCAGATTCTATAGCAGTCCAAATATCAAAACCCATGCTCTCTAAATGAATTTTCATCCTGATTTTCCACTGAGCATAGTTGGTGCCATTGAAAAATGGTGGTCTATTGGTAGCAACACCTTCAACTCTATTGTCCATGATAACTAAATTAAAGCAAAGATTTTAAAGAGATAAAAATTTAGAAATAAAAGAAATTTTAAGAACATTAAAATACAACTAAAATCACAGTTGAAAAAACTTTTATAAAATATTTAAACCAACCTCTGATACCAATTGTTGGTCGGAGTGGATACTCAAGAGGGGGGAGAATTGAGTTCCAATTAAAATATCTGTTTTAGAAACATTGTCTTAAAACCCCCCAAATAAAATACTGAATTAAACTGTAGTGAATTTATATCAAAGTAAGGGTTCGGTTGGGTTCTCAAGGGATTGATTATTTCCCAGTTAATCAAAACAGAAAGGTTGATTAACTTTTGAAACCAACTTAATGATTTACAACTGATATAAACACTTGTGAATTTAATTATCAAAGTGACTTTAAAACAGTTTTGGGTTTAAAGAGATTAGAAGTGGAATAAAAGAATAACTTTGAAAGATATATCACAACAGATATAACCAAGAGGTTCAGTCTCAAGACAAGACTTAGTCCTCTCAAAAGCTTTTATAAAAAGTTGATCCACACCCTGGATCGGGGATAACAACAGAAACTAGCTATCCAGGTCCAAGACCTCTACCACAGTTATACGTGGGAAGAAACACAACAACAACCAGCAATTCAGGTCACACGACCTCTACCACTATCCCAGTGGGAAATGAAAGAAGTAAGAGAGTTGAGTGAGGATTTACAAATCCTCCAGTAAAGGCACAAGAGATAGTCTGTGTGTGTAAAATACAGCATATAACACACACTTCTCAATATGTAAAAAGATAAATCATAGAGAAAATATTTAGAGTTTTGAAATGGCTCTAGTGATTGTCGTGCAGTTCCAGACTCCTTTGATTGATCAGAAATCGCTCTGAGTCCTCTTCTGGTTTTTGTATGGAAAACAGAGTATCATCTATTTCCATGATTTCCAGGTTCAGAGACAGAGTAGAAGTAGTCGATGAAGTTCTTGTTTTATGTTCTCGTTCTCGGCTCTTCACTGGTTAGCATTGATGAAAGAGTTCCTCGTGTAAGTTCAGTCGTCTCTTTACATTCACACCCAGTTGTTCTTTCATCACACCTTGTGGTCTGTATATGTCTATTTGTCTCTCTCTTCTTGTTTGCAGTAGAACATCCTTCCTCTATTTAAAGCACGTGCTCCGGCAAAAGAAATGATTTCTTTTTTCAGGTACGAGGTACAGTTCCCTGACATCCAACAACACACATTAAATAAATGACAGAGCATTTAAAATATTCATAATATGACCATTGGTTAGATTAAATAAAGATAAAGAAATTTAAATAGCTGTTTATGACTATCAGTGTGTCAAGTGATCGGTGGGTCCTCAGCATCGGTGAGACATCTTCGGTTACTCATTCGATCAGCATCGGTGAGACATCTTCGGTGACTCATTCGATCAGGATCGGTGAGACATCTTCGGTGACTCATTCGATCAGCATCGGTGAGACATCTTCGGTGACTCATTCGATCAGTATCGGTGAGACATCTGACTCATTCGATCAGCATCAGTGAGACATCTTTAGTGACTCATTCGATCAGCATCGGTGAGACATATTCGGTGACTCATTCGATCAGTATCAGTGAGACATCTTCGGTGACTCATTAGATCAGCATTAGTGAGACATATTCGGTGACTCATTCGATCAACATCGGTGAGACATCGTCAGTGACTCATTTGATCAGCATCGGTGAGACAGTTTTCCTTTGATATGGATATGTGCGACCGTTGTCCTTTGATATGGATCGGTGCGACCGTTGTCCTTTGATATGGATATGTGCGACCGTTGTCCTTTGATATGGATATGTGCGACCGTTGTCCTTTGATATGGATCGGTGCGACTGTTGTCCTTTGATATGGATCGGTGCATCCGTTGTCCTTTGATACGGATCGGTGGATCCGTTGTCCTTTGATATGGATAACTTCCAGAATATTTGAAAATAAACAACAAAGAGATAAAAACATATCCAACCAATATACACAGATTCATTAAGAGATTGTGATTACGTATATGAGAAATCCAACCGGATTAAGTAATTTATGATTTGTGATTATTAAAATAGAGATCATAGGAAGAATTCAACAATCTTCCAGAGGGCTCAACAAATACCTTAATCATGTATTCTCTAGAAACATGGAAATAATTTGAATTACAATACATAAGTATTGAATACATGCATGTTTTCTTATTCTTATGTCAAAAATGATGCAAAATTCTTTATTGATATCTTATCCCACATGTCAATAAATCCTTAATCAGTTCCAAAGTAAAAAGTATCATCCAATTTACATATTCATATCCAACATGTCATTATCTAGTTTTCATTATCTCAACATCATGTTCATATTAAGGGTTATCTTTTCCTTAATCACATGTTTTCCAAAAATATCAACTTACTACCTCAATCAATTTTCATGGTTACCAGTACCATTCAACATATGTTCTTAAATAATTATGTAAAAACTACGGTGGACCAATCCATATAAGATTCATTATTCTTTAATACCATAAAAGTACATATATAACATTTTTTTAATTCCAGTAAATAAAAAGTTTGACTAATTCATCATTACACCTTTAACAAGGTCTCCTCATCCAATTACATGATACCTATTTATTTTTACATTTTTTCTGTTGTATCGTCATCATCAACAATGTAATAGTTACATGCACCATATTACAGGTTCCCATTAGAAGAATTAATCTTGCATCATTGGTTTGAATATTTACCATTTAATCCACACATAAAACTCTTAATTTTTTTTGATATCTTATGGAGGCCAGTATTCTCATTAATTTTGTTAACCAAACTCTTCATTTTTCCCTTATAGTCACTTGACTTATGACCTTATTTTCCATAGTAAAAAAATCATCTTGTTCCTCTCAGACATTCACAAAGGCGATTCATTCCTCATTCATGACAAAAATGAAACCAAATATTCCTTCCACCATGGTCTCCATTACTTGAACTCTCAACAATCTCCTTATCTTTTTTCCATAGTTATTCCAAGAGTTGTTTATGTTACATGTTGTCAATCATGTTTCTTTAAAACTGGTTATGCATGATCAAAACATCCCTCACTCTAGTAATCTTCCCATTTTACTTCTCATAAATAGATTGTCTATTTTACTCCACGTCAATTAAGTTCCTTCTGGTTCCCTCCATTGTCTGAAATAAATAATACTTGAGTAAGAAATGTTTATCATATAAAGGGTTCACATAATCATGAAAAAATCTAATATGATGTCAAAATTATGGCACCTTTTTTAAAATATTACTCATCAGGTTTATCATAGATTGTTAATAAAAAACTAATATTTCAATACTTCGTGATGATTCATGAAGTGTTTGTAAATTCCTAAAGCATATCCATCGGGAGTGTCAATCCTTCTTTGGTGCTAGGCCCATTATCATGTTCCATATTACCCCGAGATGGGACCAAAACATCATGTTAGAGTTGTTACTCCAAGGCACATCATTTCCAAATACACATCCACTTATAGTATACAAACATGGATGTATTCCTAAAAAACCTTTAACTCTTTCATTCTCCTGTATCCCATGAAGTTTTCCTAAACTTCTACTCATCGTTAGACTTATCCTAAGAGATATCCCATGAAATATGCCTTGAAATTTTTCTTATCGGTCTCACTAATGTTTTCTCATCATAGTTTCCAACTGTTTACTACAACTTTCCAGTGAAACAAACTATAGTGATCCTAGAATAACATACATGGATATTACAACATTTTAGATGTATATTTAGTACATTATAATAATATATTCCAAAGGATTGTAATAGTTTAGTGTCTTAGGAAACATAAAACCCAAATATGTAATCATGGTGAAAGTCATTCAAAATATTTCATAAAGATCTCCACCTTTACTAATTCTAGATAAAAACATTTTTCTTAACCTGGGGATTTTAAATATAAGAAAGGGGTTAGCATAAATGTTATGTATGGGTAGACAAAGGAGATATGTAACAATAATTAGGAGTATGAGGGTATGCGAACATGATCGTTAAAATAATAGTTTGTACACTATATATCAATGAACATATACATGAATCATTGCATAAATAATGGATGTCCATTAGACAAGAATCATAAGTAAATAAAGATCATATCCCATGAAATCATAACATAGGAACAAAACATGGAATTGTGGGAAACACATAAGAATATAATTATTACCATAATATCCAAGCCATCAATTCCATGACCATATTAGTAGTGGTGGTTTACTCTCCATACCAACTAAGTTGTCCTAGTTAACTCCCATGCCCATCATATTAGCATGAGTTCACTCATTATGCCATCTTAGTAGTCATTGTTCACTCCCATGACCATCATGTTAGTCATGTTTCATTCCCGATAACGTCTTAGTTTATCTCATGATATACAAATCTCTACCTCTTACATTGGATGGAGATATAGGTCCCACCCATCTCATAATGTAATCATACATACATGTACAAAAAAAATAGAAAACATTTACCATTAATATGACCCAAGGAGAAAAATTGGAATCATAAACATGTAATCATATCATAACATGTAGAAAATATAAAGGCCTCATAATAATTTCATCAAAATAATAACACATGAAAATTTGTGCAGTTTCATAAACACTATTCCATAAAAACATAAACCATTAATAAAATGAATATGAATGATATTATTGAACAGTAAAAAAGTATGTCATCATAGGTGGGGAAGAATTTTGAAATATCACATGGAAATTGAATATTTATACAAATATCTATTTTTAAAATACAAAACATTTTCACACCCCTTTTCATTGAAACTACATTGAAATCGTATAATATAATTATGAATACCATTTTAAATATTTTGTGAGTAAAATATCATTTCTTAACTGAAATAGTTTCCTTTCTTAAAATAATGAGTAATATTAAAAGAATTCATTTTATTTGAAAACATACTTGTATGATTTTATGAGAATATTCAATATAATAAGGCATCATGAAAGAAAAAAACAATTCTTGTCAGAATAGTTAAAAAATACTTTCATCACGTATTTTTGTCGGGGAAGTCAAAAAGCACATCATTTTGAAAATTAAAGAAATATTCCTTTCAAACCATGTAGTAAAATTCAAAATGGGTAAAATTTATTTTAATCATTCATATGATAGTAACAAAAAATATTTTAAACCATTTTTAGAAAAAATGCACATGGATGATAAATATTCCCCAACAGAGACTAAAAAGTTACTAATCTCAAATATGGGAGATATTGGGTAATCAATACTAATCACATTATAATTAATAGAATAATTTACCCCAAGTAAGATAATAATTAAATAGAAAATAGATATATCATAATTTTCTTGATAATTTTCATAAAATACATTCATGGGTAGTATATACACCATATAGAAGAAACAAGTTGTGTTTGAGGCATGTGTCCCGTAGAAATAATGGTGAGACAAAAATACCTTACTTAAAACCTTATAAACATTCCTTTTGAAATATTTTTAATGAAACAAAAAATTCCTAAATTTTATTTATAATCATCTATATTCATATAATAAAATATGTTTGATAATATCATTAATATAAAAAGGGAGAAAAGATTAATTCTATAAAGATTCATAGCATCCCATTACACTTTGAACATTTAATTAATATTCACAACATAATAAAATTATTCATTTAATAGAAATAATAGAATCATATTCATGATATCAAATATAATAGGAGAAGTACATACACGATAGACAAGAAAATCATGGTGAAAAAGGCTTGTATCTCACGCAAATTAAAAGTGAGATGGCATTCCTTTACATTAAGTTTGATAATCTTTATATATGTATAAAACTTATATATAATGATTCTAAATTTTTATTAACTTATACCAAAATCATAATAATAATCGTGATGTCACATATTATTCATTTATTGCTTTATATTACACGTTTATTTATAATTTCCATATTAATGCAACATTTTGGTTAATAATTACTTTCTTTATCGTACGTGTTTTGATTTGTTATTATTGATTGTATCACTTAGATCATGATTTAAAAACATCAAGAATTTATTACATGATTTATATGTCATATATATATTTTTATTGTATAAGTATATATAATAGATAGATATATGGAATGGAATACACTGATCATGGAGATGGTAGGCCCTACATATGTAGGAACGTTGTTTCCGTTTTCTTATCATATTGAATATAAATAAGTTATTAACATATACGTAAATATATATATATATATTATTCATTTAATAATTAATATATCAAAAATTTCATACATAATAATAATATATATAATTTTTTAATCAACCTTGAATGGTGAACGTGGAAGATGAATCCCATTGTTTCATGGAGACGGTAAGTCATACATACGAACGTGTGATAATATGATTCCATATTGATAAAGAGTAGTGAATTAGATGGAATATGAATTATACATAAACAATATTATGTCATTTATATTATTTACATCCACTATATTCATTATCATACCCAAAAAATAAAGTATGCACGAAAAATTGTTTACACCACTACGTGGAGATGGTAAGTCATACGTACGCACGCATGTTGATATTATTATTTTTATGATAGATAAAAGAAGGAATATGTTTTATATATAAAAAAATCTCAGAATATATTAGATTATGAAAATATTAAATTGGTATAGAAAAAACATATAAAGAGGAAGTAGAAGAACAAATGAACATTGAAAGAGGTGATAAAACAATTACCTCTTTTTCGGGTATCTCTTTTTAATTTGTACAAAATGACTCTATATGATGGATTCCTTACCAAAGTATGGAATCCTGTATCTATTTATGGATGTTTTCTGATGATAGGGGTATGTTTTTTCGGATTATAAAGCCTTTAGATGTGTGAATAAAAGACAAGAAGAGGAGCCCTTTTATATGTGGGAGGAGGGGCCCTTTTGAAAAATCAAAATCTATTAATTTATTATAAAAAAATTTTAAATTTTGAATAGCTCCATAGTGAGTTATTTCTAGAATAATATGAGTATGGTTAGTTATCCTCTCAAAAAATTAATTTTATACATGTTTAGGTTAAAAAAGTAACACTATCTTTGGGGTTTAACCATTAGTTAAATATTTTAAGTTTTACCGTGACAACTTATTTATTTACACTATAGGGTTATTATAGTTTATATAAATTTCCCAAAAACACAATTGGATAATTCAAAATTTCATTTATGCAATCCAATAAATTTTTATGTACCTTATATTTTTATGAATTTGATATCATTTAATAAAATATTATTTATTTTAACGTATCATTTATGTCAATTTAGATATTATTCAATATTATCATTTTTTTAATATATCAAACCAACATGATAATTTCAAACCAATACTTCCAATATGTCACTAAAATGTATAATATATCTATAATATTTTTGGATGTCATTAATTATGTCAAATTACATTTACTTTAATATTTTAATATCATTTATTATATATGTCAATAAATTAAAAAAATTACTTCAACATTATTATTCAAGCATTTAGTTAAGATATATCATCCATTAAAAGAAAAAATAAAATTTAATAAATAAGATACATGTTTTATATTTTAAATGAATAATTATAGTCAAACATATATTATTTATAACCCTATTTTATAAAATATTTATTTATTAAATTTTGAATATGACACTTTTAACACTTCTTTTAAATAAAATACAATAAATATCTTAATCTGAAAAAAGTGGGTTACAAAGGATCGTATTTTTTAAATAAGATTTATTTTATATTTAAAAACAATAATCCAATAAAATCAATACATGTTTTATGGTAATTCTATATTATTATAATATTATTTTTACCTTTTAAAACCATAATTATCTTTAACCATGGAAAATAATATTTAAAAAGTCATTATTCACCCTAAAATATTTTGATCCTATTTGACCGTATACTTTCATACTGATTATAACGATGAATGTAAATTTTTTTAAATTCAATTCTAAGAAGCAGTAAACTTATTTTTACTGCTAATCCTGGAAATCTGGCTAGAAGGCGGGTAAAAGGGACATTCAAAACATCAATAATTATTTTTTTAAATTGTAAATAACAAATATTTCAATGGAATAAATTGGATCAATATACCTATTATTTATCAATTTTTACTTGAAATAAAATTTAATGTAAAATTATAATTTAAATGAAAAAGTCAGTTTTTAACTATTATGTAGTATTTATCACAATTCATCAAAAATTGAATCTTCTCAGAAAAATAAAAAAACATCACCAAATTATAATTTTGACACTCACAATTCAAAAATAATGATTATTTTAACAAAATAAATTTCTGATTGACTAAAATTATTTTTAATATTTTTAACAAAAGGACATAAAAATTAATTCTTTTAAGGAAATATTAGTTTTAAGAATATAATGACTTTACAAAAAATTATATTTTTATTATCAAAATAATTATAAATAAAATTTATAAATTATTTATTACTATTCATATAATGAATTTAATTTCTAGGTTATAAATATCTTATTTAAAAATTTATAATAGTAAATTATTGTTTTATAAAAACTAAGTGTAGCACGTAATGCCAAACACGTTGGTCTTGTGTGTAGTTAAAGATTCCATTAAAATTTTGTATAAAATAATCCCAAAATAGTTATTTTATTTAATAAAAAATATATATTATGTGTTTCATTAAGTGGAAATATCAAAAGAATAAATTTATTTGAAAAATAAAAATTCATAAAATCCCTTGGTGATAGAGTAGTTATGATGATAAAAAATATATATTCCAACTAATTGTAGATATTTATAGACATTAAATGATAGATTTTGTAAACAACCTATATTGAAAGTCTCTTTATACATCAGATTTCATATAACCTATGTTGAATGTCACTTTTAATTTTAATTATATATTAAAATTAAAATGAATACAAAATTTATATAGAAATTGAACGATATTCAATGTTTGTTTTAATAAAAAATAACTATTCAACATCACTTTAATCCTTGGTTGTGATGAAAAATAACATCAAAAGTGACTTTTTATTTCAATTTTATAAATAAAAAATATTCAAATATTATTTATTTTTATTGATATATATTAAAATACAATAACACATTACCTATAAATTGAAAACCTATAGTAGTAATAAGTAGAAAATATCAGTAAAAACTGATTAAAAACATTTCAAAAAAATTAATCATTTACATATGAACCAATAAGTTAACAAAAAACTAAAAAATAGTCACGAAATAATCCCCAAAATTTGTATAAGTAATATTATAAATATGTTGAAACATAAAGAACCTAAAAATTATTTAAAAATAAAAAATTTAACATTTTAGATGATATGAGTTTTAATTTAATTAACCTCATGAAAATCAGTTATATTCCGATAATGATATTCATAAAAATGAATCCTAGTACATAATACTGACATTAAATATTTCTTTTTATGATGTAAGTTCATCTATGAAACAATAATTATAAAATATTAAATACAATATTTATAATGAAAAATAAGTATCAAATAATATAAAAGTAATCTAGATAGAATCATATATAATTAATTTCTTTTCAATTCTTTATCAATAAGGGATACTTGTTAAGAACCTTCCTATACTTCGGTCATTACCATGTAATAATTATCAATACATATATAAAAATATTTTTTATTAATGTACAAAAATAATAAAAAAACGTATGAATTCAACAAATCTTCAATATTTTTACAGTCATTACATAGTAAAAAGCATAACGAATATTTTGTGAAAACATTTCAGCATAATATAAATAATATATAATGTTTTATAAAATATATATAATGCGTATTAACTAAAATTATGATGAATTATAGTTAATAAATATGTCAATATTTTTACCAATCAAGGAATTAATGAAACCAGCACTTAATCTCTATTTTTTCCATTCATTAAAATTTATATTTAAAACTAGAAGTACTTTAAAGGTATTTCATATCCATTGAAATGTACCTTGGATCTGTGAAACTATAAAAAATATACTAATTTTTATTCAAATAGTTTCTAAATATCAAATTAGAATATTGGTAGATTAAGTGACTATTATATATATATATATATATTATAAAATGAAAATTCAACTTCAAATTTTCATAAATAGACATAAATGAATTTTTTTTCAGAGATAATATGAAATAAAATAAATAAGATATTTTAAAAAATATGTTAATGTATATTCTCTCCCACATATGTCATCAATCATTAGAAACTCATTATAATTATCCTATATATAATAATTCACTATAATCTTTATTATACCTTGAGAAAACGGAGATGTAAGTGAATAATTAACTGCTAGCATTGTCTCATGTGTACTTAGGAATAAAGAGAAAATAAAAAAATTGGTCTTGAAGTTTTTGATGTTTTTATATTTGGTATTTAGAATTGGGTTATAATTTTTTGAGACCCTTAAGAAAAGATTTTTCACTTCATATCAAATGTCAAGTGGTGCCTCGAGTTCATAGGTGGCAATTATTTTAGGTTAAAGGAATAATTTTTATAATTTTTGGGTTTTAGAAATGTCATTATGTTTTTGAGTTTGACGATAACACTATGATAAGTGGATGGTTGAGGGATCATGTCAAGGGCTGGTGAGGCACAATGGAATAGAGGTAGTAGTTCATTCCATGACCAACGTGTAACATGGTGTAGTGGATTTATATTAATAAATTTTTAGGGGAATTTTTTTAATGTACAAGGGCCATTAAATGACTGGGTGTCCTAGGCAATGATGTCCCATAAAAATTAGGTTTTGGGATATTATAATAATGTTGTAAATAGAGGCCTCATCTTGTCGATGGATGTCACATTTTGACCGTGCGTAAGAGAAAATCCTTACCTATTTCCATTATAAAATTGAGAGGGTATAGTCACATCTTAACACTTTAGTTCATGTTGTGATGAGGTTAATTGTGTTCTATGAGGCAAAAATTTCATGTAGTTAAGGTTCAAGGTAATGTTTTTTTAGGATAAATAATAATTTTTTTCCCAACTTGTTGGATGGGTTTCACATTTGGGCTTGAGAGTCACACCAAGGGGGATGGCCATGGTGATTTTAGTTCTATCTGATGGGGTGGGGGAGAACTTCCATATCATAATCCAATTGGACATTCAATCAGGAATGACTATGAAAATGGAATCACAATAAGACCCAAAGGATAATATACTATGATGGATCCTTTTACAGCATTTTAAACAATGGAATATGATGCATTTAGGTATTTTAAATTACCAACCCCTATTGGGTATCGTAACTTTTCCATCATGCGAGATGGGGAAAGTCAAGCCCTCTTTATTTCATTTCTCTTCTTTAACTTGATTTATTTATTCTTATTATAGGTTGGTTTCTTCATCATATAAAGGTGATATTTTCTATTTTTAATAATTTCTTCCACTTCAATAGTTTCCTATTGAGTTTTTTTTATTCATCTTATGGATGATATTTATTCCACAAATTGTAGAGTGGAATAGAGCTAATATCGTAGTTCATTAACTTCATTTTTCTATATGGGCACACAGGTGGATAAATAAGAAATGTAAATTATATTTTCAATTTTGTAATCTATATTCCTAAAATATTTTGATTTTTTTCTTAAAATTAAAATATATTTTATTGATGAATCGTTTTCAGGTGTTATGATTATTTTCAGATAAGGGATCGGGGGACTTTCATGAGTGATTTGAACATCGTTTCATATGTTTTTGGTGACATTACATCATTTGGTGAGTTATTATAAATTATTCCCTATTATTAAAAATAAAATACATTTTTATTTAATGTTAAAATAATTATAATCTATTTATAATTATTTTTAATGATTGGTGGTAGAGTTTTAACCATGTATAGACTCGCGATTGGTGGTTGGGACTGAATGATAATTATAAGTAATAGCTGAGATTTTCATAAATTTAATAGCACTATGTGCGGTAGATATTAAATAAAAATATCCTGAAGGTTTATGAATTATTTACACTCATGTGATAATTTAGTCTCTTCTCCTATGGGGGATTGACATTGAAATAAAATTTAATTGTCTTTTTTAAAGTTACATAGTATAATGGAGTTTCTTGGGCCATGATGAACCGTTGACCACTACCTTGATACCTTAATCACAGATGGTAATTGTATTGGACATAAATATGTGCAATTTTATATATAGAATCTAGAGGGGTATAAATTCATTTAGAAATTATAGTGGTCCTTTATATATTTCAGCATAGTTCCCTCTAATTGGGGATGTGTGATGAACCAAAAGATGTTGTCCTAGAGGTATTCTATATAGAATTTAGAGGTAATCTATTGCCATTTTAATAGATGATTTTATTATGGGGTGTCTGTTTCTCCCCCCAAAATTATGTGAGTACCCAAGGGGGTTTGTCAAGGAATATTGATAATATGAGGTTTGATGAGAGGAAATACCTAGTTTTACTTGTAAGGAAGATGGGCCTCATGCTATGTCTATAGTGTGATTCTTACTTTTTTTTACCTGTGTTTCTGATTAGAAAAAGTTGTAAGCATGGTTGTGTTCAGATAAATTATTCCCATAAAGAGAAAAAATTGACACCAGAATAGAATATTGCATGAAGGATATAATTGTAATTTCAAATTATGAATTCAATGATGGGTATAGGTTTTTTACATGGGATTACAACATAGTAAATGTGAATTAGGACCATGTTAGGGGAAAACCAAGAAAAAATTATATATATATATATTTTGGTTTGGGTAGATTTCTGTTAAACAAAGGTGAATGAATGATATATGCAGATCTGAGGAGCGATAATGCCCCGAGTATTACGAAATGAGAGGCTCAAGTGAGAGAAAATTCATCAACTTGTATGATATGTAATATTCTAGGTGGAGATGATCTTCTTGGGTGTATGCTATATGTAGTTCTATGGAGAATATTTCCCCTATACATGTGATATGAAATGTTTATATGATGAGAATCCACTTCCCCTAATGAGGATGTTGATGTGACATTTATGGTGTGGGGAACTATTCATACCTAATAATGATATTGATGAGTTGTTTACAAATGAGAAGTTTTATTTTCCATGATGGTGATGTTGACGAGATTTTTCTATGGTGGGGGACATATCTCCCCTCACAATGTCGTTGATGAAATATTTCTTGGGTGTGGCATTATTCCCCCTAACATTGATGTGATCAGATGATTCCATGATGGGGTATCATTTATCCTTAATGATGATGTGATGAATGATTCCATATAAGGGAAAAATTAACCTATGTCTTATGTGATATGTTTAGAGACATCAAGAACTGGTCAAAGTAGGTATGCTAGTTACATAGTTTTTCCTTTGAATGTGAGAATCTATAGGGGTTTAAATTGTTACTTTTTTATACATTATATGATTATTCTAACCATATCACATTGAGAAAATGCTAATTTTACATTTTATGTCAGGGAAACCATTTGTGAATGCATATTGAGTTATACCGCATTGGCTTGTAGTAAAGTTGAGAGTGACCCCATGAGTCTCACCTCAAATCAGCCTTGACTTTGTTACTAGCATTGAAAGTATAAAATATTCAAATTACTATAATTATCCTCAAACATCACAGGAACATGAAAAAAATCCAAAAATCAATTTCAGAATATTGTATAAATCCATGATCTCTCAGTAATTTGTAATTTGTGATATGTCATACAACTAAAATTATCCTATGTAAGGTATCAAAAGTAATATTTTCGGTAGTAACTCCATCAACTTCCCAATTATTTGAGATATAACTCTTGATTTTTTTCAAAAAATCCAACAAGGACCCTATAAAATGGATTTGTGAATATATTTTGGAGAATACATTAATAATCAAAAGGATCTTAATCAAAACCACTCACACAATTGTGGAAGTAGAATATAGTTTCATATACGAACAAACTAATAGACTTGGTTTTCTAGGACTTACTAATATATAATTTCGATTATCAGAATTTTCATAGAATTACATTTTAACAAGTAAATTATCAATTTTTATTGTACTTCATCATGAAATCTATGCAATAATGTTTGTGGCTACTTTTCCCACCAAAAGGCCATATCAGTTCCCCACTATGATAAGAACTTTGATGTGTCATCATACTATTCATAAATATATTTTCTAGATCTATATGGTATCATTTAGTGGGACATAAATGTTGAATTATATCGGGGATGGAGGCTTGTAGTACATTGAGACACATTATCATGGTGGACTCCCTTACTAATATTTAGAGTCATCGATTATGAGATCATGACCTTCCATTAAAAAATACACATTTATACGTGTAATTTGATTCTCCTATTGATTGATGTGTATAGTGATCCTTATACATTAAAAGTCTTATTATTTCATGTTCCCTGTTTTGTAAATTTATTTATTGATGAAAACCATTACGATATATGTTTGTGGAGAGGTAGGATACATTGATAGTGTCACTAGAAATACTTCACTAATAAATAATGTGGTGAAGGATTTACCCATTATATAATATAAAAGAAGTCGATATCTTCATAAATTTCATAGAAATGGAACTGACTTATTAATTCCATGGTCCATAAATTATGTTGGATTATTAATTTATTAAATTAAAAGAATCATACATTTAGAACATAATTTGATGACAGCAACATGTAGCCTATATTATTAGAAATATATTAATAAATGGTTTATGTTACAAGGTGTATGATTTTATGTGGTTATTATCATTGTAAAATTTATCATCATTCAATATGGTGTAATTGGTGTATTTTTAGATTATAATCATGTAATTTTGGTGTAAAACTGCAAAAAAATCACCATTAAATGGATGTTTATTATAGGTTATTTATGAAACCTGTACAAAAAAATGATAACAATTTAGGCATAGTTTTTTAAAACAAACCCATTAATAATTTATATTTAATAAAAAGTGAACATATGCCACCACGCATGATACCCCTTTTAAGTGGTCTTGATGGATCCCCACTTCCCCCTCATCAACACTCCTTGATCAAGATTGTATCTACTCCCTGATCCCCTTGGCCACATCCCCTAACTAGGCCCCCTATCCCACTCACCACCTCTTTCGGACCAAGGTCACTTTTTCACATCAAAACCACTTTTATCCAATCACAATGAAGCACCCCATTCCCTCTTACTACTCCCTAACCCCTTCCACTACTTGATCCAAGTCACCACCCCCCTTCCCCCTTACCACCCCTCCCAATATGAGCTTGAAAATAGTTCCTTTCCCCCTTACTGTTACTCTCAAATGATCCCTCACAACCTCTCACCAATCCCTTTCAACAACTTCTCAATATTCCCACCTTGATAACTTATCGCCTCTCCTTGAACGACTACTCCCCAAGGCATATATCCCTTGTAGAGTCGTCTATTGGCCCTTTTCACCCCTAAATGTTCCCTCAAAACTGCTCCCCTTCCCCTTTTCCAACATTTTTCCTAGCCACTGACTCTTTTCGGTTGAGACCTCACATCCAAGACCTCTCTACTGATCTACCGATACCTTTCCATCACTCCTCATCCTTCATCGTCGATCCCATGCTCTCCACTGATGCAATTTCCCCCACCATGACCTTTTTCCTCTACCAGTGTAGTTCTTTGTGATCCCCATTTTTATGGTTATTAATCTATTTGATAAATTTTTAATGTAATTATACAATGTTCATTTTATATTATAAATTCATTAAACAACATTATATACAAGATAAAATTTCTAATGGATTTTATAAATTTGAATTAAAATATTTGAAATATATTTTTGATAAAAAATGATTTTTAAAATCATAAAGAATTTATTATATTATACATTTCATATAAACTAGTAAATGGAATTAAAATTTCATGATATTTCTTATTTATAAATTTTCATTAATTAATTATAGGAACTTTGTGATATACGGATAAAAGATGGATCACAATACTATGGAACATACATGATTATGCTAATAGATGAAGGGAGTTTTTCGATTTCTTTTTTTTCAATCTCTATGTTGATGGAATACAAATATTTTCATTCCCTAAATGTAAAAATCGAGGAAGGTTGAATATACATGAATTTAATGAACACTTCATATTTAATCAATTTCCTTCTCAATAATTGTGTAGGATTTGGAACGAATAATTGAACATAAAAAACATTTGAACACTAATTTCAGTCAAAAAAATGAATTCAAAACTTCATCAATAATGTAAAATGAATAAAAATATCATTAAAATTATGCTTTTGGTATTAAAAGAAAAAAACAACAACATAAAAACGCATCAGAACATCCTGTTGAGGGTGTTAAAAATATTAAATAGTAAATTTATATTTTTTATAATATAGATCAACCATATCAAGATTGTAACATATATGTGGATCCCCTATTTTATGTTACAGTTACTAATGTAAGTGAAAACTTCACCAAGAATAAATTTTTTTCTTGAATTATTTGATGATTGAAATCTACAGTTTTTTGTGGGATATATGAAATATTAAAAACATTTTTTCCATTGAATTTTTATAACAACAAATGAAAATATGGAATTAAAAATAACGTGATTTCCATGATATTATAATTATTGTATGAACCATTTCCTAAAGATATTATTATGGATTCTTCTTATGACATAAAAAAATTTCATAACACGTTGGGATTGAATTATATAAAGATACGTGATTTTCTTAATGACTATTTTCTTTATTAGGGAGAGAATAATAGAATAAAATATTGAAAAAAATTCCTTGTTGATGTAATTAAATGTGTGATGCTTGAAGACTGAATGAATATTCTACAATGAAGAAGAAGAAGAAGAATAAAACAATTATAATGGTTTTTTTACTACATCCCTTTAAAACTTCATTTTCAATTATTATTCATGTCATAAAAAACCACTAAACACATGAATTTGAATTCTTTCGATAATAACAGTGATGAGTTAACGAGAGATATAATAGATTTAGAATATTGGATGAAATTTTATTTAATGCATCCATATTTCTCATTTGATCCAAGGAATGTGGGATTGGGATTTGTTGTCGCTGAATTAATCTAATACAGGGCTTTGAGTACTAATTATTGAATTGGGAATATTTTTTTATCCCTTTCAAAATACCTCCATGGATCTATATGCAATAAACTTAGTTTATCATATTTCGGTATTATTATGAGAAAAAAATTTCGTAAAAATAAAATTGATGCAAACTTCCATCATATAATATATGAAATAAAGAATTTATAGAGAATCATTGTTGAGACGCATGATGAATCTACTATAACCATGTTTAAAATGCATGATTCTCTATTGTGGACCATTAGTGACTTCCCAAGACACGGGGACTAATCTGGTGGGAACACATTCATGGGTTTGGATTTTCTTGTTTGAAACATTAATATTGAGGTTGAATGAATACATTACAATAATAAAGGTTCTTCTTGTGTCACTATATATTTCTCTTTGAATCTCATGGTTTTATATTAAAAAACTCATAATACAATTGGTATATTGATCAAAGGCAGAGGTAGTTGAAAGATTTTAAAATTTTAACAGAACCTGTATATATTGGAATAGAGTTTTATAATGTCCATCATATAATGATAGTGGGAAATTATTTGGAATTCTATCTTTAATTGAAATCATAATTCAAAAATGGGAAAAATTTTATGTTCCTCACACATTTATATTAGGAATTTAAATTTTTGATTCAAAGTCTCGATGTTATGAATATAGATTAGAATTAATGTAATAATTTATCATCACATTACATAATGAGGATTGACAATAGAAGGACCATTTCAAGGATATTAATGAATTATAGTCTAGGAATATATAGCATGATATATGGTTGGAAGATATTAGGAACTATGATCCAGAAATTTTAGTAATGAGAAATAGTTTTTAAGATACATTACTTTAAAATTTAAAACATATGAAATAATATAAGGGTTATACGAGTAATATATCAAGGTGTGTAAAATTAAATCATTGTAGGTTACATGGATATAAAATTCTTATTTCATATATTCAATTACAATAGTTACTAACATTACAATTCCATACATTGTTATCTTAATAAGGTAATGTTATTGTAATCCAATTTTTCACATTATTAATACCACTATATGAGAAAACTCTACAACAATATGTTCTTGAAAAAATTCATGATTAATTTTTACAAAAAGTTTTTCAATAAATATTATAATTCTATTATCATGTTTCACTTTCATGATTCATTTAATTGTACATTTAGACAAGAAAACTAAATATGGAGGTCTCATGCAATATCAATGGGGGCATCAAATTTAGAGGTGATTTAGTAAAATGTTTTTAATCTTTCGTAGAATATTATTGCAACTTAATCAATTACATAATTATGATTAATTAATTTTTTCATAGTTACTTTGTTCAGATGAAATCATATGAGGAATGTAATGCTCTTCCTAAATTCTATTTCTTGAATGGGTTTTCCCAATAATACTTTCTTATATTTTGGTCAAGAAACATGGATGATATTTAGAAAATATTTAACCGTATTTAATGTGTTGATTATATATCGACTCAATCTCAACTATATAAGAAGTTAAAAATATTTCCTATTGTAGGTCTATTAGTAGGGGGTCTATAATATTTCAAGGGTAAGAATGAAATTATTATAGGACCATAGATATGTGCTACTTAATAGTAAAATTTCATATCCATTTATTAAATAATTCAAGATACAAAAAAATAGATGAATGAGAAATTGAACATGAAGTGAGAATTATATAAAAATGTTGTTAATAAAGAGATTTCAGAATGGTTTTCACATAGTGTATGTTTATAAATATTGAAATAAATAAGGGTATTAGGTTGAAAAATATATTTTTAAAAATTAATAATGAATATAACTTTTTTAGACAATGAATTAAAATACTTGGGATGCGTTTTATTAATATTTGTACTTTTTTTCTTGAGGTAATCTAAAACATGCTATAATTTTTAATGCTTACAATCCTAATTGATTCAAAACAATTATTGTCGATCAATAAGAGGTTTTAAAAACATATAATACATGTATATTTATAGTTTCAAAATTGGGATACAATGGAAATTTGACTGATATTATCAAAATTACAACCATATTGGTTCTAAATTTTTTTTATTGAAAATAATGTATGTCTATATTACTATGATTATTAAAAGAGATTTGTGGAAATTTACTTCTGTGAAATCATATAGAACGATTGATATAAGTGAATATAAATTACATTATCCTTATGTCTTAACATCACAACTAAAATTTCTTATATTAAATTGATGATTACAGAGAAGAAGGGTGGAGTTTAGTCATTAATGGGTGGATAAATTAGATGATGTAATTATGGAGTAGTATAAAGATATGTATAATAGCCCAAATGACCCGAAGGCCTTCATTTTTGTTTATTATGGATAATACCCCTTTTAAGGGTCAATGGGGGACTCGTACATGACCCGTAGGCCCAAGGCACAAGGCCAGACTAACTCACAATACATGACCCGAAGGCCCAGAGGCATACCATGCCCAATACCTGACCCATAGGCCTAGCCCACTTGAACTGACCCTCCCCAGATTCTGGGTAATTGATCACATAGTTCCCCACTATGCATTGCTGATCAGATAGCATTGCCCCGTACAAAGTTGCATGGTGCCTGGTCCCGATGGTGGTTGCCATACCCTCTCATTCTTTCAATCTGGTTAGCTCTGCATTTTGTGGCTTCTACTCTTATTTCTATCATCATCTTCTAAGGAATGTTCTGTGTGATCTGGGCTACCCCACGGTCTTTATGTGGCCCGAAGGCCCTGTGGCCTGAAGGCCTTTGAGGACCCAAAGGCCATTGAGACCCGTAGGCCCAAACTGGTGGTCAGATGGCCCAAATCAGGTGAATAGTTTCGCCTGCTATAGTACTGAATAGTAACTGCTACAATACTTTGGAGATGTTTTCATATTTATATTTATGTTTCTATATGTTTTATTTAATTTTTAAATTTAAAAGTTATAATTTTTTGTATTCGTAAATATTGATTATCATAATTTTAAATATTATTTTTGTTAGTTTTGTGAAACTATTATCATTTATAAAGAACTTTTTCTAGATTTTTTTTGAAATATATGTTCTGCTATTATTTTTAAATTTTTAAATGAAATGAATTCTATGAAAGTTATATTTCACAAATTCTCATCTACTCCTATAAGATGCTCCACCAACCACATAGACACCTGATGATCAATCATTACCCCTCCCTATATCATCTAAAACGCCCCAATCTACCTCCATCTACATTTTCCAAACTATATATATTCATAACAACAATTTATGGAACATCCTCTTTATTTATCCCAACAACATTTGGCACATTGCCTCACGATTCAGCAAGTTCATCATGTGGTGACACTATACTAAGAGAATCGATGGTCACTTCTATTTCATCTTGATAATATTAGTGGATGATGGTTATAGTTATAAATCATAATGTGAATAATTTTATTTCAATTTTTTATATAGATATATATTTTTTATAAAATATGGAAACAATTTTACTTATGAATTAAATAATAACAGTTCAAATTTCTAGTATATGAGTATATTAAATATTGTTTTCCGCTTTGATTGTTATAGGGTCCCAACCAATGATGATGTAACATTATTTAGCTAGATTATAGTATTTTTCGCGATTGATCTGATTACTCATTGGATTATATATTATGATTATAGTCATAATCCACAATCCTATATGACTGTAGTATTTAATTCCCTGATAAAGGTAATTATGATACATTATGTATCAATTGAATAACATTATTTTAAATAATAATAATATTTTATAGAGTAATCAATTTCTACATATGTTATTCCACTTTACCATTGCTAATCTAATCATATGAAAGAGGTCGATGAAATTATTAGCTATGAATAGAAACATTTTAAATATAAATTATGGAATAAATTCTATGATATACTTTCAACCACATTGTTTTAGTATGATAAGGTGCCACAAGGGGTATCTGATATCATTTAAATGCATTTTTTTATAGTCATCTCCTTGAGTAGAACATGGTATTGAAAAAAATATTATTGTATTAATATCATATTTCATATATAAATCCATATCACAAGTATATTACATTGTATACATTATAATTAAATTATATGTTATTTATTTTCAGATGTTGTAAGAAAAATGTATCTTGTTGAGGTAAAAAAATCAACCACCACACTAGTATTTCAAATAGTATTTTAAGTAACTTGTAGACTGCCATAATATTTTAATTAGTATAAATATTCATAAGATAAAATTTTGAATTTCATATATTAAAAAAAATTAATCTTTGTTTAATTTAGTCAAAGACATTAGTGAAACAAGTCTTTTTTATGAAATATTGGATGTATATTCATACAGAATCTATTAGGAGTTATGTGAATTATCCTTCCAAATAAATTTGGGTATGAATTCCTTTTCCCTGATGATAAATTATTGTATATCGCAATTTGGATATTGTTTATTGATTTAATTATTATTTATATTTTAATATTGATTAAATTCAATGAACTATGGGATTCCAATCTTATAAAATCCTTATTAATCTCCCTAGATGATCTAGTTGGTCATGTTCTTCAGATGGATCATCATGGTCACATCCATGGTATGGGATAAGGACCATTTTTGTCTCCAGTCATCGGTAGTTTGTCCTGTATTACAACATCATTCTAACCTATGTCTTGTTAATCCATACATATAGATTCTCAAAGTGATTCTATTTTAATGTAATGAAAAAATAGTAGACAAAAATCTATAAATTAGGGTCTCAAAAATAGATAGAAGATGAAAAGGTCATTAATTTATAGAAATCATTTGTTAAATTATATTAAAAGTCAACTGGATGTGTACTTAGTGATATTGTTCCAACTGATAGTTTGAGTGAAGATGTAAATCAAAAAAAACCATTATACATTAATATATCGACAACTGTTGTTATTATGTTTAAATTTATAAAAACAACCCTATTTATGTTTCAATAAAATATTCATATAGGTGATTGTAGAAAGAATTGGAGATAGGGATAAATAAGGTGTCAATATTAGTTCATCGGTTTGTGATGAGGGTTGAAAATTGTTACCATGATGTTGATGTGTAACAAAACTCAGGAAAAATAACAGAATGATATAGTGATTGAGAAACAATGTCGTTTTTTGAGGTTAGTGATTGATATATGTCTCTTATATGGCATGAACTATATATACTTGGATTATTTTACCTCTTTTCCTCCACAAATTCCCATATAATAATCATTTTTAGGCTCTTCAAATTTATTTTTAAATGATCCCATGTGAATTACCACAATATTCTTTTCTGACCTTTTTCAATTTCATAAATTATATATCAGAGTTGGTATGAGTGGAGTATGATTATTGTGTTGAAAGAAGGGGTTTTAGTAGGATCATTTTATAATGGGGAGTTAGGTTGGACAATTTAATGTGGAGGTTAGAAGTATTTCATGGGAATATATTTTATTATTATATCTATTAATTATTATGTTATCATTGGGATGATTGTTCTCGTGGGGGGGGGGTGTTCAGTGGTTTCAAAAATTAATGTTGGGTTGTGTAATAATTTTGTGATCAATGGAGGAATAGTATTGTGGAGTTTTTCATTATATTATTGTTATTTGGAAGCCTTTTCATGATAATTTTTTTTTCAATAATGTTTTTCATGTTATTTTTTTTGGGGTAAGAATTGTTTCATAATAATGTTTTAATGATTTATGAATATGGTTAGAGAAATTATAAAATAGGTTTGCAATTGATATTTGGAGGTGGTGATGGTGTGAAATGATGTGTGGGGTTCTATATATATACTGTGTTTATGTGATTATTTTTAGTTATGTATTAATGTGGTAATATTTTGGAATGTTGATATATGTAATCCTAGATGATGTGGATACATGATTAGGTTGTTTTATTTTGTTTTTTGAGGATCATCATTTTTATTTATTTTAGTGGTCGAATTTTCTAATATTATAATTCCTTTCATTAATATTTATATGATCTTTCATTAGTATATTAAAAAAACACTAATTTTTTATTTTATTGTTAATTTAACACCCCGAGCTTCCACAGTACGCTTCTCTTTGAATAATACAGTAGCGTGTGTTGTTTGCAACTTTGAGTTCTAACACACACCACGCCCAATCAAAGTAGTCGTTATGAATAGTAATACCCACTTTTTGTAATTTTATAAAATTTATCTCTCAAAATGGACTTCATTTTTGGATTCATAATATCGAAATTATCCTAGGGTGAAATTTTGGTACTTTTCGGATTACTTTCATATTTTAATGAATAGTGAAAATTACTAAATTTTAATTAAAAACAACTTTTTTATAGAAATAATTAATAGTGATAAATTATGAATTTTAGTGGTTTTAAATTATATTTAGAATATATTTTTACCATTTAATCCAATGTTGGTCATGGGACATAATTTTAGATTTAAAATGGACATAAACAAGTGTCAATCTTTTAATAGTTATTGTTTCTTAAAAACACGCTCTTTGTTTTATCAACAGAAATTAATTTTAAAACAGTACATGAAACTTATATGTTCTGAATTTGGTAAAATATAATTCATTATTGAATTCAGAATATCAAAATTATATTAGGGTAAAATTTTGGTATTTTTCTGAAAACTTTCAATTTTTGATGAATAGTGAAAAACACTGAGTTACTGTTTAAAACTAGCTTTTTATTTAAATAATAATTTATATTATTTAAATTTAATTTAGTTCAAAATAGATACATAACACCTATATAAATTAAATTTAATTCATTGGAGGAAGTTTATAATTATTTTAGAAATATAAAAAGTCTATTGAACTTTTTCACCGTCTTTTACACACCTCCTAGGAGAATTTGTAAATTCACATAAAACTTCATTTTACATCTTCTGTGAGTGGAATTTCGAAAATCCAAGAGGCATGGTTAATATCACGGAGTAAAATGTGGTTCAATAAGATAATTTTTTTTGGTGAATAGTTACTTTTTACTTTTATTTACCACGGTAAAAAGTATATAGGGCAATTAAGGGTAAAAATGATATTATTATTACCCTATAACATGTCCTAATTCTATAGGATAAGTTTAATTCGACCAAATACAACATTAGTAATAAAATATGACCATTTAGGTCCACTAGGAATAGATTAGGACATTTATTATTATTTAATTCAAAGAAGAGTTAAAAGAGTTAAAATCAATGTTTAATAACTAAAATATTTATAAAATACGGTTATACATAAGATAAATTCTATTATAAATATTCATTAGAAATCTAAAAATATTTCCTACATAATTGTATTTTATTAATAATTTTTAGACGTTAAATAATTTAATTTATTTCTGACACAATGATGATGCAGTAATTAACTTATTAATGAAAGAATCAAATAAATGGTAATATAAATATTAATATAAATATAATTTCAAATTTTTTCTGACATACACCAATTTTATAGGTGACTATGACATGTTAGGGCTGATTCAATGTATCTTCTTCAAAGTAATCAAGTTGTGATGACTTTCACAAAAATTAAATACCAAATAGTGTCAAAATTGACATAAAAGTGTTTTTAAAACAAATATTATATTATTAATTGATATTAAATACATAAAAATCTAAGGTTCAGCAAAAGGACTTATATCATGATAGGTGTATCATTAATGGACCACTTGGGATCTCATGGAGGTATATAGTATGTTTATTAACTATATAATATAAAAATACAAAGTTACATGGTAAGTGTCAAACTAATTAACCAAGAGTTAAAACTAAAAGATAAGGTTAATATAATGACCCCAACCTGTATAAAATCTATTAGTTGAAAGGATTTAAACCCACCCCCAACTTAGTCTATTAATAATCCACTTTTGAGCCATTAGAAACCGAATATTAATTTATTATAAATTAGTAATTTATATTTTTCTTAAAGAGCCCCCCTATAAAAGGAATCCACTTATAACCAATTTATCACACCTATCAAGCCTTTTGGATCGTCCAAACTCTACCTAATTAATCTCCCTACATCTCTATCCTCCTCCTAGAAGCCTCAACTTATGCAGAAGGCACTTCAAGAGTCCATTTTGATTCAAACCAAAGGGAGTTACCCCAATTAAAAGTAATGATTTCTCTTAGCTTCTTTTATTTTATTTTACTTCTACAACCCCTAAACTCTTATCATTATTTTGTTTTGTAACAAAAATAGTATCCTAAATATACTAGGATATTGTTATGAGACGTATTCGAACTACACATACACACGCCTCCATCTAATGGGTGAAGAACATAATGTTTCTATGGATGGCAACCAAACACCTCACGAAACGATGATTGTTCAATTATCTTCTACCACATCTCATGGTGCCAATTATGATGGAAATATAATTAAATATGATATTGATGATATTTATTTTATATATAAGCTTATGTAATTACATTTTATTCCATACCATTATTCGGTTCCTGTTGTATATATATACGATAATTTCTTTTGAGGAAGTGCGGACTACCACCCCTTCAAAGTGATATGACTCATTTATACCATACATGGAACATATAAAGGATGGTATTAAAGAACATAAGTAACACATATAATATATTATATTATTCTTTAATAATAATATACCTATGTATTATTTGGTTTTTATTCCTTTTAAAATGAAAAATGAAATTGAAGTAGCGTTCGTGTGTACGTACGGACTACCGTCTCCACGAACGCGATGAGATTCATTCCCCATCGTATCCATTAAAGTTTAATTATCCTTTTATGATTAAAAATAATGTTTAAGGGCTTTATATAATTCTGGATATGTATAAGATACAACCAATCCACAACAAACATGGATTATGTAACAAAACATATAAAATAAAACGAGAATGTTAACACCCAAAACGACGATAATACTAAGATATTATTAAAAAAGAAATGTTAAAAGATCATATATGATATCACATTAATGTATATTATTCTTGTATAATTTAATAAAAATAATTTAACCATTATACAGGAGATTACCCTAACCTCGATGAAGGAAAAGTACAAGGTAAGGGGTTTTCATCTCACTCCTTATTCCCGTGAGATTCATGCCATACTGTCACTATTACCTTTTGTGTGGTATATATACTGCCCATAATTGTATTTTTTATGTAATACACTTTAATTTATGTGTACTTACAAATTTATTGAATGATACCTATTTCATGGGGTGTATGTTTCGTAAGTTACCAAATTGGTAAGGGTTAATATCACAATCTCTTTATTATCCGAGGCTGTTTTTACGTAAGTATCTATTAGGACATATTTATTATCCATGTTCATGTTTTATAAAAGAGTTTTCAAAGGTATTATTTTAAGGGACTTTTTACTAAAACATCATTTCAAATGTTTTAAATATTTATTCTTCTAAATCATTCTCATTAATGTACATGTCTTCAAAATGGGTTTTAAGGATTTATTTATATGGACATGAATGTTTTTAAAATTTTAATTCCTTTAAAAAGATACAAAGTGGTATGGGACACTTTGATTAAAAAATATCTTTAAATGAATTCTTTTCCAAATTGTGTGACTTTTAAATTTTTTCATGAAAAAGGGGTATTTCCCTCAAAGAGTTTTACAGATCATTTTCATCAACGTCAAAATCCTTTAATGAATTTTAAACTTGTTTTGAAGTTGATTTATCATGATACAAATCATCCATATTGTGTTGAAGGTTTTGTGATATGTTTGACTATGGATGTGTTATTTTTATACCATTCATGGTTTATGGTTAAAGTATTGACATTTCTTATCCTAGTTCTTATACGGATGTTTATGTTAAGTTTCATCCTTTTCATATGAGGAATGTATTGGACATAGTATGTGACGGGTGGAGCCCGCTATAGCTCCTCAATGCATTGGTAGGTCTCATGAGACAACTAGACATGGAATTGGTAGAGACCCTTTCCCAATTTGATATATGGTTTTGGCCGAGGCCTTATTCATTTTTAGACGTCTTGGCCGAGGCCTTGAAAAAATGTTTTAGAATGTTTGGCATTATACATTCCCTCATTATGGAAATAATATTGATGGTTCATGTGGTTATTCGACATGTAGAATACCCATGATTATGTTTTATTATGGAATTATTTACTCAACTCATGTTCTTACCATAAAAGTATTCATGTTTATTATTGGTAAAGGCATGCGGTTTCCATTATTCACCATGATTATTATTTATGTCATTTTCCGCATTATGTTTTACTCTTACTGAGCTTTTGAGATCACCCCTTTCTATGTTTTATTTTTCCAAGGATTCCAAAAAGTGTATTATGATTGATATGCATGGTTAAGGTGAAGGGAATAATGGCATTCTCAAAGAACTATTTATGATGTGTTTTATGTTTGAAATTGTAATGTAATGTTAATTTATGTAATATATTTTCCAAGACTGCCAAACTGATCGGTCCTTCGGGACTTGATTCATTGTAATCATGCCAATGTATTAAAATAATGCACCGACTCTGGGTAACTGGGGTCGGGGTGTTACAGTTAGTATCAGATAAAATTTATCAATAACCATGGAAGCTAGATTTAGATAAACTCTGATAAGAGCACATATCCCTAAGATAGAATTTGAGTATTAGTAGAGAATAACTTCCTAGAATTTTGATATTGTAGAGATTTTGTCAGTTTTCCGAGCAATACATCACTGTCTGGATACAATAAGATAGAGGCGGATTTGGCACATATGTACATAGGGGTAAAACTCGAAAACACTGCTTTGAGCTAGACTCGAACGAGAATTGGTGCACGACAACGGGCCTTGCTTCACTCTTGGTTACGACACTCCCGGGGGTTATGCTTAGGATAATTCTAATTTTCTTTACGAACCATTATGAATGGTTTATGAGTATAAACATCCTCAAAGAAGACATTTTTATGATTATGGATTATATCCATAAAGTGTTTAATTTATGTTAATTATTTTACATGTTTGGTATTAGGTATTTCTATCCATAAACGAATCTAGTGCATGCCACTGTTTATAAATGGAACCCAGTAGAAGGAATGAGAACTCCAACAATACGCAAGATCCAACGAGTAATAAAGATAAAATATTTCATGGTCTTAACCAATAATTTAGAAGGGAAATAGTCTCCCGTATATTATCATCATATGCAGAAATAGTATCATGTGTTGATACGATAAGTAAGGATTTCTCGGAGTCTTATGGCTTTGAAGGGAAGCCAGAGAAGGAAAGGATGGTAGAGAGAAGAACAGATAATGGAAATAAGGTAAAGTAGTATTTTCCCATATGTGATAACTGTGGAAAGAATCAGCTTGGAAAATTCTTTAAGGGAATGGGGGTATGTTATAAGTGTAGAGAAAATTGAATCCAAGTACATGACTTCAAGGGTAAGAAAAAGGTTTCAAATGTACTATCCTTCATCTGCAAGGAGTTTGGACACTATGCAAACAAATGTCCCAGTTATCAGACTATGTCGCAAATGATGCTATTGGATAATAGTCAAGTTATGATACTACCACAGATGAAGAGGAATGACTAGTGTTATTATGTTGTTATTTTGGAATTATTTCATTGATGTGTTGTATCAATGATGTACTGGAAATAAACAAAGATTGTACTGCAGTACTATTTCATTGAGGATTTGAGATTTTATGTTATTAGAAAAAGTGACTCTACAATGAGTTAAACTTTTTGGAAATTACATGGTTGAAGGAATGATAAACCCTAATATGGTCCTAATATTGAGGTACTGATTTTGGAATAAGATTTGGTTGATTTGGGTAAATTATATTGGATATTCTTGACTACCTTGAAACTGATTAAATATTTGTATATTCCATCATTGTTGCAGTTTACAATATTTTTGGATTGATAAAGTATATCCAGTATTCTATAAGGAATAAGTGAGCATGAATGTAATCAATAAGGTTTTATGGTAATTCAAGATGTTTTAGTGTTTTAAAAGAATACATGATGAAATTATTCACATACTATTACGGGGTAAAAAGGATCTACATTATGTTTACCTTTCATATAAATTTAGACTGAGAGCTCACAGAAGTAATTTGGATAAGTATAAAAGTTGTAAGGGATTATTTTTTAAAGGTTATTTTTGGATTTTTATAAATGGACAAAACACAGACCGTGTGACGACCCGTCGTGTCAGATAAAGCTGCAGGAATCGAACCCACAACCATAATGAAATTGTGATTTATCGCCTACCATTGTACTACATGAAGTTCCTGGATGGTATAATTTAGTTTCTTTTCATAAAGGGTCTGATATGTGAATTATAAATTCATTATATTTGTAACCCTATAGGATTAGGATAAATAGAGTATTTTTGAGTTGTATTATGTTTTGGGGTGAAAGATGAGTTTGTGGTAGAAATTTATTAATGGATAAAAATATAATTATAATGTATGTATATATCCTTATGATCTTATCCAATCTCATAAATACGTTCCTCAACATTAAAAAAATGATCTTAGAACAAAAAAATTTTCGTAAATGGTACCTTAGATCATCACTAATTTATGGTTTTGGGATTGTTGGCCTTTTCAAAGCCATGTTCTCTACCACTCTCCATCCGATATTGATTTTTATATTTCTCTTCCATATCCATATTTTTTACCTAGAACCCTAGTATGTGTTATTTTCAGTAATCATTATACTCTCCACTCTTAATTTTAAATCGAGGCCTCCTTAATTCATTTTTTGATGTGGGATTTCAACTAAGATATTTTGAAAAGTCAAACCCAAGATTCCAATACCGAGCATAAATTGCGAGGACACAATTTATTGAAGGAGGGGAGAATGTAACACCTGGTGGTTTCACATTACAGATCTCTTTGAATAATACAGTAGCATCTGTTGTACGCAACTTCGAGTTCTAACGCACACCACGACCAATCAAAGTAGCCATTATGAATAGTAATACCCAAATTTTGAAATTTTATAAATTTTATCTCTCAAAATGGACTTCTTTTTTGGATTCAGAATATCGAAATTAGCCTAGGGTGAATTTTTGGTACTTTTCATATAACTTTCATATTTTGTTGAATAGTTAAAATTACTAAATTTTAATTAAAAACAACTTTTTTATTCAAAATAATTAATAGTGATAATTTTTTAATTTTAGTGGTTTTAAATTATATTTTGAATATATTTTTACCATTTAATACAATTTTTGTCATTGGGCATAATTTCACATTTAAACTGGACATAAACAAGTGTCAATCTTTTGATATTTATTGTTTCTTAAAAACACACTTTTTTGTTTTAACAACAGGGATTAATTTTAAATTATTAAATAAAACTTATATGATTTGAATTTGGTAAAGTATACTTCATTATTTAATTCAGAATATCAAAATTATCTTAGGGTAAATTTTTGGTATTTTTCTGAAAAAATTCAATTTTTGATGAATAGTGAAAAACAGTGAGTTACTGTTTAAAACCGTCTTTTTATATAAATAATTATTTATATTATTTAAATTTATTTTAAGTCAAAATAGATAAATAAAACCTATATAAATTCAATTTAATTCATTGGAGGCAGTTTATAATAATTTTAGATATATAAAACTTTTATTTAACTTTATAACCGTCTTTTACCCACCTCCTAGGAGAATTTGTAAATTCACATAAAACGTAATTTTACCGCTTCTGTGAGTGGAATTTCTAAAATCAGAGAGGCATGGTAAATATCAAGGAGTAAAATGTGGTTCAATAAGATAAAAATAATTTTTGGTGAATAGTAACTTTTTACTTTTATTTACCACGGTAAAAAGTAAATAGGGTAATTCAGGGTAAAAATGATATTATTATTACCCTAAAACATGTCCAAATTCTATTGGATAAGTTTAATTCGACATAAAAACCTTAGGAATAAAATATGACCCTTTATGTCCACTTCGATTAGATTAGGACATTTATTATTATTTAATTCAAAGAAGAGTTAAAAGAGTTAAAATCAATGTTTAATAACTAAAACATTTTTAATATAGGGTTATACATAAGATAAATTCGATTATAAATATTCATTAGAAAGATAAAAATATTTCCTACATAATTTTTTTTAATTATAAATTTTAGACATTAAATAATTAAATTTATTTATGACACAATGATGATGCAGTAATTAACTTATTAATGAACGAATCAAATAAATGGTAATACAAATATTAAAATAAATATAATTTCAAATTTTTTATGACATCCACGAATTTTCTTGGTGAATATTACATGTTAGGGATGATTCAATTTATCTTTTTCTACATAATCAAGTTTTGGTGACTTTCAGAAAAGAAAAATATCGAATAGTGTCAAAATTGACATAAAAGAGTTTTTAAAACAAATATTATATTATTAATAGATATTAAATTCCTAATAATATAAGGTTCGGCCAAAGGACTTGTATAATGATATGTGTATCATTAATGAACCACTTGTGGGTCGCTTGAAGGTATATAGTATGTTTATTAACTATATAATATAAAAATACAATGTGACATAGTAAGTGTCAAACTAATTAACCAAGAGTTAAAACTAAATGATAAGGTTAATATAATGACCCAGACCTGTCGAAAATCTATTGGTTGAAATTATTTCGACTCATACCCACCTTAGTCTTTTAATAATTCACTTTGAAGCCATTATAAACCGAATATGAATTTATTATAAATTAATACTTTATGTTTTCCCTAAAGAGCCCCTCCCCCCTATAAAAGTACACCACTTATAACCAATTCCTCACACCTCTCAAGCCTTTTGTCTTGCCCAAACCTTGACCAATAAAGCTCCCTACATCCATCTTCTCCTCCTAGAATCCTCACCTTAGGCTGAATGCACTGAAGGGACCTTTTTGGTTCAAACCAGAGGGAGTTACCCCAATTAAAGGTAATGATTTCTCTTAGATTCTTTTCTTTTATTTTACTTCTCCAACCCCTAAAATCTTCTCAATCTTTTATTTTGTAACAAAACCAGTATCCTAAATATACTAGGATATTTTTATGAGAAGTATTCGAACTACACTTACACACACCATCGTCTAATGGGTGAGGAACATAATGTTTCTGTGGATGGAAACCAAACGCCTCACGAAACGATGATTGTCCAATTTTCTCCCACCACCTCTAATGGTGGCCATTACGATGGAACTATAATTATATATAATATTAATGATATTTATTTTATAAATAATCTTCTTTAATTACATTTTATTTCATACCATTATTCGTTTCATGTTGTATATATATATACACGATAATTTAATTTGAGGAAGTACGGACTACCGCCCCCTCAAAATGATATGACTCAATTATACAATACATAGAATATATAAAGCATGGTATTAATGACCTTAAGTAACACATATAAGACATTATATTATAATGTAATAATAATATACCTATGTATTATTTGTTTTTGATTCATTTTAAAATGAAAAATGAAATGGAAGTAGCGTTCGTGCGTACGTAGGGACTACCGTGTCCATGAACACGATGAGATTCATTCCCCATCCTATCCATTCACGTATAATTCTCATTTTATGATTAAAAATTATGTTTAAGGAAATGATATCATTATTTATATGTATAATATAAAACCTATCCATAACAAACTTGGCTTATGTAACAAAACATATTAAATAAAACGAGTAAGTTAACACCCGAAACGACGATAATTCTAAGATATTATTAACAAAGAAATGTTAAAAGTTCATATATGATATCATATTATTGAATATTATTCATTTATAATTTGATAACAATAATTTAACCATTATAAAGAAGATTACCCAAACCACGACAATGGAAAAGTACAGGGTAAGGCGTTTTCATCTCACTCCTTATTCCCAAGAGATTCATGCCATATTGACACTATTACCTTTTGTATGGTGTATGTACTACCCATAATTGTATTATTTATATAATACACTTTAATTTATGTGTATTTAAAAATTCATTATATGATACCTCTTTCATGGGGTGTATGTTTCGTAAGTTACCAAATTGGTAAGGGTTAATTTCACAATCTCTTTATTATCCGAGGTTGTTTTTACGTCTGTATCTACTAGGACATATTTATTATCCATGTTCATGTTTTAAGAAAGTGTTTTTAAAGAGATTATTTTAAGGGATTTTTTACTAAAAACAACATTTCAAATGTTTTAAATATTTTTTCTTCTAAATCTTTCTCATTAATGTTCATGTCTTCAAAATGGTTTTTTAGGATTTATTTATATGGACATGAATGTTTTTAAAATGTTATTTACAGTCAAAAGTTTCAAAGTGGTATGGGACACTTTGATTCAAAAATGTCTTTAAATGACTTCTTTTAAAAATTGTGAGAATTTTAAATGTTTTCATGAAAAAGGGGTATTTCCCTTAAAGAGTTTTACAAATAATTTTCATCAATGTCAAAATCCTTTAATGAATTTTAAACTTGTTTTTAAGCTGATTTATCATGATACAAATATTCCATATTGCGTTGAAGGTTTTGTGATATGTTTGACTGTGGATGTGTTATTTTTATACCAATCATGGTTTATGTTTAAATTATTGAAATTTCATATCCTAGTTCTTATATGAATGATTATGTTAAGTTTCATCCTTTTCATATGAGGAATGTATTGGATATAGTAAGTGATGAGTGGAGCCCGCTATAGTTTTTCGATGCATTGGTAGGTATCATGAGACAACTAGACATGGAATTGGCCGAGTCCTTTCCCAATTTGATATATGGTTTTGGCCAAGGCCTTAATCATTTTTAGACATCTTGGAAAAGTCATTGAAAAAATGTTTTAGAATGTCTTGCATTATACATTCCCTCATTATGGAAATAATATTGACGGTTCATGTGGTCATTCGACTAGTAGAATACCCATGATTAGGTTTTATTATGGAATTATTTAATCAACTCATATTATTTCCATAAAAGTATTCATGTTTATTATTGTTAAAGGAATCTGGTTTCAATTATTCACCATGCTTAATATTTATGTCATTTTCCCCATTATTTATTACCCTTACTGAACATTTGAGCTCACCCCTTTCTATGTTTTATTTTTTCCAAGATTCCAAGAAGTGTATTATATTTGATATACAGGGTTAAGCTAAAGGGAATAATGGAATTCTCAGAGAACTATTTATTCTGTGTTTTATGTTTCATATTGTAATGTAATGTTAATGTATGTAATCTATTTTCCAAGACTGCTAAACCAATCGGTCATTCGGGACTTGATTACTTGTAATCAAGCCAATGTATTAAAATAAAGCACGGACTCTGGGTAACTGGGGTCGAGGCATTACAATTAACCTTTTAATTATATATTATTTCATATATTTCGGTGTATCTTAATTCAATTCAAATTTCTAAATTTATAAACCCACGTTTGTGTTTAAAGATACAACAGAATTGGTTAAGCCTATATTAACAATATTCATGTTTTTATTGTTGACTATCACAACGTCATATTATTCCATGCATACTAGACACCATTATTCGTTCTATAAATTTATATATTTGAATATGGATTACATTTTACTTATGTAAAGATTATTTTTTAATTAAAACTACATTTATAGTTGGTATGATGTGGTTTTTATAATAACTATATGATTATATTATCTTCATGTATTATCCATTGCATTCATGATTTGTTTGTGGGGATGCATGCGTTGTTACTATTATTTTTTTAGTATCTATATATAGAGGTAGTTTAAAATGTGACTATATATGGAAGAAAAATAATGGTGATTTAAACCACTATTATATATTAATAAATAGTGTGGTAGTTTAATCACTCGTGGAATCCTCATTGTTTTGGAGAGGCAAAACAATAATTAAAAATTGAAATTACCACCAGTATTATTCTTCTTGTGACAATCACCAAAAAACAGCTGTTAAATAATCGATACCACCATGACTTGGATGGTGATCCCAACATTAGTGGCAGTTATAGAAAAACACCATGATTCAATTTGGAAATTATTTAAACAACATCCAACCTAATAAAAACCCAATACTAGTCCCTTATTTTGTGGTAGTGTAACAAGTTATTTCCATAGAGAAAGGGTCTTATAAGGTCACAAACACTGTATACTAATAATATAAGTTATACTCTAATGTAATTTGAAATGTAAAATAAATATTATTCTCATACATGATTTAAATATTATTTAGTTTCAGCTAATCACATATATTCATTCATTGTTGTTTGATAGAATATTATGTGGGATGAATTTTAAATAAATATTCATTTCATAATGAAATTGTTAATTATGTGAATATATAATATTCATTTTTTCTTGTGGATTTTTGGTAATAAATAAATATTTATTTATTTATGTAAAATTTTAGTAAATATTTACTCTCGAGTTTCTGGAATATGATGTTTATTTATTTACTGTAGAATAATGTAGTGATATTTATTAATAAAAATAATTTCCATTATCCAAATCCTGATAAATAATGAGGATGATTCCCTGGTATTTTTTTAATAGATCAATGTGAAATATCATATTAAATATTATTTGAATAACATTTTCATTTTTTATTCATGACGAGAATATTTATTTTATTTGTGTCATAAGTTCAAGTCATGTAAATAATAATATTTTTATTATTTAATTATGGGTGTTTTCAAGACTACTAAAAATGACAATATCATATGGGAAATTATTTTTTGTCTAACCTTATATTTATTTAAACCTAATAATGTTATTTTTGAACATTATCATCATTGTGCATAATATATGTCCAATTTTAATTATCTCAATATGTATATATATCTTATTATATAATGATCTCATCAATAAAGAGAAATTATCCTCCACCGACATCTCATGACTTGAGAGAATAGTAATAGTACCTCTAACTCGAAGAGATTCTTGTGCCAATCATTATTAAATGATGTAAGTATATGATTCTTCTATAATTTCATTTACTTAATTCCAACAGTGATGTTCATAGGTTGATGGAATGCCTATGGAGCACCAATAAATGGATTATATACTTGAATCCTTTTTCAATAATGATGGAATGAAAAAAGTTTTCCCTAATCCATAAATGAAAATTTTTCTATGTAAGTTATTTCTGTATCCAGATAAATTAAATATAAATTATCTAGGGTGATCATATATTATTTATTTCATCATAATACTATATTAGTTTTCATTTTAATTCTATTAATCATTCCATTCTATATCATCTATATCTTGTATTAAGTATTGATTATGAAAAAAATGGATAATTTCTTATGACCCCATGTCACTTATTCTCAACCATGATCCTCCTTGTTGTATTCGATTGGTCACATATTTATATTTACAATAATTATTTTTTGTAGATATCATTCACCCATGTGAAATACACAATGATGAACCCTAAGAAATCAGTTTCATTTTGTTGTAAATACAAGAGGAATGCATTAAATTCCCACATCGTTTTGACTGACCATGATTTGACAAGGTAAGAAGAAAAACAAAATGTGTGAAGCACATACATTTCCTGTGGTATATGAATTTTAATGGTAGAAAACACATTGTAAAATAAATGTAATATTTGTTTACACCACAAGTGTGGCAATCAATAAAAATATTTTGTAATTAAGGAAAACGATTTGTTGTTTTGGTAATTAATACACACATGGTGTATTTAATTCAAATGATGGAGTGGTAAAATTATTAATACACTTGTGGTTTTTTTAAAAGAAATCATGTGGTGTTCATTTAATAAATTCTCATATGGTGAAATTAACATTCATTATAACTATTTGACATATAATATGTAGTTAATTTACATGCGGTGTGTAATTAATTCACATATGATATCTAATAAATTCATAAGCTATTTAATTTATTAATTCACGCATTGAATATTTAACTAAATTTTATTTTAATTAATTACTAATCATGTGTTGTAATTAATTCACATGTGATGTAATTAATTTACACATAGTGTATTAGTAATATAAAATATGGGTGGGTTTACTATGAGTAATGTAATTAATTTATATGATGTACAATTCATTAGAGGGTGTACACACATAAATTAATTAATGTGGAAATATATTAAATTTATGGATTATTATAGTAAACACTCCATGTAGAATGGTTTAAGAAATATTAAATGCTTAATTAAATCCGCATTATAATCAAAACTACTATCTATGTTTCCTTCATATACACAGTATGAAATTATTTAATTTAAATAAAATTTATTTATTTATTTAATTTAGAATTATAGGTGATGGAATTTTAAGGACTATTTTGATATGTTAAAATGATTTAACTAATTAAATAATAATATAAATACTTGGATTAATTCAATGATAATTTATCTTAATTAATGGTTGAATTTAATTGAATAAAATAAAAAGGAAAATTTTATATTTCTTGGATGTCTGAGGATTATTATGTTCCTTGAAATACCTATGTATATGAATGGCTTCTTTTAATTTAATATTTTTACATTATTTTGAATATTTTATTAAAGTGATTTTATTGTATATATGTTATCCCATCCGTCTCATTCTATAGTGTCATTATTTTCTAGGATTTCATTTATGTAAACACATTAAAAAATATTTTGATTCCACTCACATGTGGGTGAGTAATCATAAATGAATGGATATTCCGTGAGAGAAGAGAATTTTAATGTTTGGAGTGGAAGGAAAAAAATCTAGGAGATTTATTGGAGGTATAATGGAATGTTAAAGCATGAACCAATTTATGGTTAAATGTATTTTATCCTAGAGTTATATGTTTTTTTAGGATCCACTAAAGTTATTAACAATTTGAAAAATATCATGAATATTCCACTTTTATTATTATATTTTGGAAAAGTTTCTTTGTAAATTTCATTATGGAAGATTTATCATAATTAGATAAATTAGTTAATTAACAATCATGCAAAATGTAATTAAAATAAAATCATATTATATGTATGTTTATCTATAGGTTGTCAATAACTTTAGTAAAATCCATTTAATATTAACAGTAATATTAATATTAATTATGGTCAATTTATTAATAATTAATAACCATCAAATTAAAATATTATGTCAATATATCCTTGTATTACATAACTTAAGATCAAACTATAGTTCAATTTACTATATCAGCCCATGTTTGGATAATTTAAATTATCAAGGAATTATGGATTGTTTTTTGGGTATACATTACCTAGCTTCCATCAATAGATGAATACACAAGAAATAAATTTTGTAACTAGTATTAAATTGTTGAGGAAATCCATATATAATATTTTTGTATTAGGGAGTTCACTAAATAGATCAAGGAAATATGATTTATAGTAGTTGAAAATATATACTATCATAGAACCCTTTGAATAGGTTTTCAAAGCCATGTATGGGTTTTTAAAACTAAAATATGGATATTCTTCACATGAATAACCATGTTACAAGATATTTAAATTCCAATAGTGAGGGATATTGTGTTTTATGAATATAGTGTGATTATAATAAATATAAAATTGTTATGTCATTTTTTTGTTATCAAGATAAAACTACATTCTTATGATAAATAAATATGGAATGAGAAATCATAAGAACACAATTTTATTTTTTTCAAAGATCATTAAATCACCATTAAAAATTTCTAATGGTGTTATAGTTCTTTAATAAAATAAATAATTGAATGAAAATTTAAACTTTGACCAATAATTTCATACAAATTCCCATTCACCTCAGAAATAAAGTGAAGGATAAAAGTATACCTACCTGCGGTACATAGTGATGATTCAATTATTTCTTACATTAGAATATTATTTATCTACTATGACATCCTAGAACTAGGTCACTTATATGTAACTATACTATGTTGGACACATGGCCTCTAGCGCTCCTCCTTATACACCGAAGGTTTCTAACCAGCTATAATGGTCTATAATGGTACAGTGGGAAAAGTAAACAATTTTTATCAAATTAGATAACAGTGGTGAATAATATATAACTAAACAAGAATAAGTAATATAATTGTTAAATATAAAGAATAATAATGAAAATAATGAGGTAAATGATACATTGATAATAACTTGTAATAATAATAATTACACGGAATATATTATAATTGCTGATGATTTCATGATGTTATAAAAATTGGTGTAAGGGGAACAGGAAGAAATAATACATAGTACATGTCGTATAAAACTATAAAAAATATTAAAACATAAACTCTTATAGAATCAAAATCACTATCGCGGACCCCTTCTCTCTTACTTTTTCCATTTATAAAAAATATTGTATCCTTAAAAAAATATTACCTCTTTTCCCTAACTACATTATTAAAGAATACTCAATTTCCCAAGGGTTTTTGTTATAGGACACCACTAGTGATGTCTAAAATAATTCCATCGGTGCATATATCATGAAAAAAGTGCGTGGGTAAAATAAAAATAGATTTACACAAACTATATAAAAAATGTGTTGGCTCAGGTTCCTCACGAGAAAATCGTCCGATACTTCAGTCTCAGACTAATCTGGAATGTCTCTGAACATTTTCAATTTTATAACCAATAAGGATTTTGATGTCAATTTTTTTTTCATATTATCAATTTGTAATATCATTTTCATTAGTACTAGATAAACTATAAGTGTAGTCATGTCCCTTAACCCCAAAACTAACAAGATGGAACATTGTGCACATCGATTCCAGATAACCATATGAAATATCAATTCTCTTTGTACCTTTTTACCAAGGGGTAATTCCATGCCCTATAGAATCACAAAAACAATATGGATTATCGTCTTTATTACAAAAATTAAAAACTAGGTATTACCAACCATGTCATATTAATATCATGTATAAGGAATTCAATCATTTTCATTAATAGATCAAATTCATAAATTGGTCTCATATAACTCATAAAAAGTGAGAAGGGAATAATGTGTACAACAACTTCATTTAATAAATTAAATTTATCATTCAAAACATATGATTTATGGGTAATAAAAATGGGGAATGTGGATACTACTTTCCATTGCATCATTTAACAAGGGTTATGTGATATGGTCTTACCATCCAAAATTTATTAATTTTATTTATAAGTTACTGTATTATCCATGTGTATGTCTACTCCACAAAAATCTCTTTAAATACCATTAAGGAACCTTTTTTAGGGGACATGTTGTCACACATCAAAGTTGGTTTAATTCCAATATTATGATTTATAGTGTTCATTGGCATATAATCAACACTACCCTAGGAATTTCTTTGTGTCGATGCATAAAACCTCAAAAAAACTCATTAGTTTTAAAGTTATAACAAATTTATTTCATAAAATTATAATAAATTAATTTAAAATTTTAGATTTCATGCATGGAAGTTTCATCATGAAGAACAATGATGCACCATAAAATTAAATTGACTTTTAATGAAAATTAATAGACCACTTACCACATCTCATTAGACAAATCATCTGATATCATTTTTAGATTTAGGATATAATGGTATAAATTGAATAAAAAATATAATTTTCCTAAAAATATTTCATATTAACTCAAATGAAAAAATAGAAAATGGAAAAATAAACCATGAAAATAAGGAAGGGGGTTTATAGCCTTACCCATAGTGATCCAATGTGACAAGTGGCAATCAGTTTCGAGTAATAGATATCAATATAGTTATTCAAAGAGATAAAAATGATAAAAAATTGGAGAGATAATTTTGGAATAGTGGTAGAGATATAGGTTCTAAAATGTAAATGAACTCAGGGAAAATTTTAATTTCCTTATATTTTAAGGTGCATATGGTTTGGAAAAAGTTAGGAAATATATGTTCTAACTATGCGACATAACTATCCCATGGAAAATGATAAAGAAAATTTATATTGAATATTTTATTGATTATATATTTATATCTTAATCTCTACCAATTTTTTTTAAATTTGTTTATTTATATAATATTTGTGATCAGATCATTCATTTTTTAATTTGATGAAAATCCATGTTTTGACTCTTTAAGGTGTATTATTTTATTTTAGCCACAAATATTTTTCAATAGATTATATGTTCCTTAGATAATGTAATATAATTATTCCCCAAATTTTATGCAAGTTTAATTGAGATTAGTAAAGGTGGATCATGCATTTTATTGGAGTAAATCGTCTATAAAATGATTGATGGACTAGACTCACCAGATTGGACACCACTTCACGATATTTTCCCTTACTTGTACATGATAGGGTGAATTGGTCTCATATTTGGGCAGTAGACATAGGAAAAAATTACTCAAAAATAATCTTTCTATAAGGATACATGTGTTGTGTGTTTTTGAGTTAAAAATGTTAGTGCATTTTGAATTTAAATATTTTTCCTAATTTCCCATTCAAACATAAGGATTCTTGAAACCCTAACCTCATCTAAACTGTATAAATATTTTTTTGCCTCATTTTTAGGGGTTTCCACATTCAATATAGTATTTTGAGAAGAGAAAATGTTTTTTCTACCATTTTAAATACACTATTAGTGGTTGGACACTCCTATTCAAGGATCTAGTCCAAAATGATATTTTTTTCAATAATTTGTTCTGTCATTGTGATTATTGTAATAAATAATCCTTTTTTACTTATATTTTATCATTTATTATCCATTTAAATATTATTTAACACAATTATTTAGTATTTGACTGATTATTATGAATGGGATTGGTTTATAACATTTCAAAACCTTTTCATATGAAAAACATTTCTACGATGACTACACAACCAAAAAAAGAGAAGTTGTTTATTTTCAATCGAACTAATTATCATCTTATTCCATTATTTATTTTAAATTAATGCACTACTATAATTAAAACAATATTATTTATGTTTTTTGGTTTTATCCTAACATTAACTCAGCATGAAATAGAAAAATTAACAAAAAAACACATGAGGTGAAGTGATGTGTTCATTGTGAAAGAGTGATATTAATCAATAAATCATGACAAAAAGGGTTCAATTTTTATATTACAAATATAATACCTAAAAAAAATTAATCCTCACATATAGTATGAATATAATCTCTAACTCACCACTTTCTATATTCTATCCTTGGAAGAAAAATAAAATATGGGTGCTACGATTGCATCTTCTGATGCATCCAAGGGTTTAATTCATAAAATCTTTACGGTTGAGGTAAATAATTGTGGGCATCAGCAGTTCAAAAATTAGAGGATAGTAATTTATTGGATGTGAATTTATACTATTATGATTAATAATTATGTGAATAGGTATATTTAGAATGATCATGCTTACTTAAAAAAATTTATAAAAAAATATTCTCACTATGTATCAATCAAATTTTAAAAAGATAAAACCAAAAAAAATCATATTCCAGAGTGCATCCTATAGTTTTATAAATGTTAAACAACCCATGTACTTTAACTAGTATATTTTCTAACTTCCATTAATATATTATTTTAGTTACTTTTTTCATTGATAAGGGACTTTGGTCTGCCACTCCACTACCCCTAAAATACCAAAAACCCACACATAAACTCAAAGTTACCAGAATAACAACATTTAAATTGGTGGATGTTCATTATTCAACCAATTAGAGGTATTATATAAAATATTCATTTCATCCACTTCTTCTCTTTTTTCTTCCTTCATTACACATTATCATGTTTTTTTATAATTTTATTGGACCATCAACTCATTCTTTTATTATTAGGGTCCACTTTTCATCATTTTATTTTTCATTGATTTGTGACATGAAATATTCTTCAGGATCTATAATATCTTGACCCTGAGAGTGAAAATTTTCTTATGGATCAATTCAGGGAGCCCTTGTTTATAAAAAGGTTCAACATTCACCTAATTGGGGAGTTCCTCCATTATGGGAATGTCGAAATTGGAATAAAATTTGAATCAAACATAAAAATAATAAAAATAATTGTAAATAGTAGAATTATAAAAATAAAACCATTTGATAATTGGCTACACTAGACATTTGTAATCAACTAATTTAAATTTCATACCCAAACCATGAATCAGAATATGAGTTAATTTCTATATTGATAATGATTATTCAGAAAAATAATGGGCTCTCTAGTGAGGATACAGAAACACATCTAATGGAAGTTAATGTTATTTTATCAATCATGAAAATAACAAAAGTCTCTAAAGATTAAATAAAATTATGACCATTCCCATTTTTATAAGAAGGAACAGAAAAATATTTGATGTATTATTTATTTACTAAGGAATTGAAATTTTTGAATGATTTGAAATGTATTTTTTGGTAGATATTTTTTCATAATCAAGGACCAAAACCATTTAAAAATAGATTTTAGGGATCATGAATCACAAGAGGAGTAAATGTATGAGTAATGGGAGTGATTTGAGAAGTTATGTGCAAGATAAATACATCACTAAATACGTGATAATCATTACATATAATACTTATAATAAGGCCTCATACCTTTTGATAGGATCATGGTGGATGTCATAGCTAGAGAGGAAATAGAAAAAAAATAGAAACGACACTTCTGTTGATCAAAAACATGAAACAAAACACTCAAAATTTTATGATCACATTACACCACATGTTAGAGGAGTAAATGAGGTATGACCAAATTATATTGAAAATAAATTAATTGATACCAATTTTTTAGAAATTGAATAATATGGTGAGTATTATATCATTGGTTGAAAATGCATCCCAACACACTCCTATGAAGCCTTATAAAATTTTCACTTACAATATACCACCCATCAATCTATTTCTCCAAAATATAAATATATGGGTGATTTTAAAGTAGTAATCAACGGAAAACCATTTAAATAACAACAAATACCTCATACCCAAAGGAATTGTGAATCATTTTTCCAACATACAACATAGGGTGGAATGATATATTAGACATGAGGTATATTTCTTGACAATAACAAAGTCCCCTATTATAAAAACTTCCAATAAACTCCACCTTACCAGTACTGTTTTCAACAACCATAATGAAGTTTCAATGACCGAACATCAACTAGTAAGAAATGGGAATTATCAACAGAATGAATATTCTAATAGTAATGGAATTTTGAATCAAATTGTTTTTAATCAACAAAATAAGCTAAAGAGTCAAACTTCAGTTTTGAGGGAGTTGAAGACTCAAATGAAAAATATTCCCACCATCCACTATTATCTTGTTTGTTAGAACTCCATAAATATTTTTTCTTATCCTATTCAAAATACCAATGGGAATGATAGTGTCATCAAATTATAAATTGGTAGACAAATGACTGATATATCTAAATAAAATTTTCCCCCAAGATTTACTATTTCTCTAGAGAAGCCCCATTCACAAAAATCTGATGAGGTGCCAATAGAGAAAAAAAGATAAGATAATTATTCATTATTCTCCTCATTAAACCATTCTATTTCAAAATAAATATATACAAACCATGTAAATGTATAAATATTTAATGAATAAAATTGTTTTTGGATATATTCGGGTTTGGTGATATAAGAATCCATCCACATTAAGTAATTAAGAAAAATACAAGGTATTCCATTTTTTAAGGAGTTTTTTTTTGAAATTGAATTGGGAAAAGGGAAATGAGTGGTCCAACCATGAGATGAATGTGTCTACACTCATCACATCGAACATATATATGCCAAAATAGTGAAAATACACTATAACATTCATTATTACATGCACTATAAGGGATTTTTATTTTTCTAATGCTTTATGTTATTTGGGTGCCTCCATCATTTTCAAGTCATGCTCTAATTTATCTTCCTTAATGTTTGGAATTTTAAATCTCCAAAGTATGGTGGTGTAACTGAAAAATAGGTTCAAAAATTACCCTATGGGGTCCTCAAGGATTTCCTTATTTCAGTAAGGGACGTGATATTTCATAGGGATTTCAAGGTGTTTAAATGGAGAATGATCGGGAAAGTTCTCATGATCCAATCATTGATGGAAGAAGATTCTAAAAAACTACCATTATAATAATATATTTATATAATGTTATACTTTCTATAGTGTATGGAGATGATATCGTAAAATTTAATATATTATAATCCTTGAATGACACCAAAAATGAGCATTATACATTCTTCAAATCCCATTCTAGATAATCTTGTAATAAATATCTAGAATTTTATTTTCAATCACTTTACAATGGGGTTCATTACATTCTTATAGAAATATTGAGAATCTCTTCCAGTTTAATGTCACAAAATACTACCATAACAGTTTTTAATCATCAAAACACACTCATTTTTGATTTTGATGTGGATTCTTGTCCTAATTCTGAATTTTTTGTTTTCAGACTATAACATGGTGGTTTGTATTTCAGATGGATCTAATTCATTATTCACTGATGTTCATGATGTATATTCAATCCCCAACATTATAAGAGTGAAAATTTCAGCCCCCACATCATTTACACCAATATAAAACTCTCCCAAATTGTAACTCAAAAAATTTAAAACGTACATGTAATATTCAAACCTATTGGATGATGAAAAATATCATGTAATAATTACAAATAATATCCTACCTAAACAAGTAATTTTTTTAAATTATTTTAAAGGATATTAACCAAGATGTTGGGTGGTCTGTAGAAGATGTGACAAGTATTATACCTTCAATTCAAATACATAACATTGTTTTAGAGGAAGGGTCTAAATCAGTTAGAAATCCACAAGAGGTACTTAACCAACACTATTATACATTTTGAAAAGTTTGGTGGGAAATTTACTTGAGGTGGGTATCATTGATCAAATAAATTACTCTCAATAGTTTTCACATGTCTATGATATACCGCTGAAAACTGGGTTTAGTGTAAAAAAATAATTAGAATGATGAGTTAGTTCCTATGAGAGTAGAAAATAGATGGTGATTCTAAATTAATTATAGAGAATTGTATCAATCCACTTATAAGGACCATTTCAACTTTCATTAATTTACAATATGATTTAGAGACCTGATAGTTGGACATTATACTGCTTCATTGATGTTTTCTTTAGATATTTAAAGGTTCTCATTATAGTAGTGGGCTAGTAAATGATAAAATTCACTTGTATATTCAATATAGTTGCTTATAAAATGATACTATTTGGGCTTTTTAATTCCCTAGAGCCTTCCAAAGATGCATGGATAATATATTTTAAGATTTTATTTGGATTAACATGGAGTTTGTTAACGATTATTCTACCATGAATGGATACTCATTTTATTAGTGTCTCTTTATTTTGGGTATTATGTTGCACCACTACATTGAGATAAATATTGTTTTGAACTTTTAGAAATTCAATTTCATTGAATAAAAGGGAATTTTACGAGGCCTTGTTTCTAAATAAAATGTAATTGAGGTTTATAGATCTAAAAGAGAAATAATTTCTCCCTTTATATATCCAACATGGGTGTACAAAGTTCGACCATTCATTGGACATGTTAGTTTTTTTATACTTCATCATAGATCACAGCAAGATCTACCTACCCGTATATTAATTTATTAAAAAAGATACACAATTATTTATTGATGATTTATGTATATAATCATTTTATGTGATAATTATGATTTTTATCACACCCCAAATCTTACAACCCCTATAGTGGGACCTCCATTTTCAGCTTATGTGTGGTGCTTCAAACATCATAGTTGGATCATTCTTATATCAGAGGGAGTAAGGGTGGTCCCATATGATTGATTTGGTTTTTTGAGGGCATCAAGTTCAGAATGAAAATATTACACATGAATAGAAAATTGGTTTATTTATTATTTATTTTCTTTTGAAAAAAATATCTCTTATTTGTTGGGATATGAATGGTTGTTTTCTATGATCATGTTACTTTGAGGTACCTCTTATAGAATCCAAATTTAAATCCACAACTTATTTGTTGGATTTTCATTCTTCAAAATTTTTACATCTAGGTAAAATATAATAAGGTGTTATATAACATGTGGGATAACTACATTATCATGGCCTCTAACCTATTTTAGCACCATATCCAAATATAGGTAGAACTTCTGGAATCATTCTTCAATGAGAATATCTTTGCGTTCTTAAGTATAAATCTCAGGTATGATGAATTATTGTATTACTTATCTTTCATGGAAACTATTTTAAACATAACGAAACACATAGTTAAATGTTTGATGAGTTAATCCGAGTTTTATGTGTGGAATGATCCTTACCATTTTACATTTTTGGTGAATTAGTGATTTGTTTATGTGTGCTTGATCATGAGTTTGAGTTTGTTTTTTTATTTTTTCAAACAATAACATATGGTGGAAAAATTAGACCCTAAAGGATGGCTAGGAAGGTATTATACTCTAAATTATATTACTTTACCATGTTTCATGATTCCCATTTGATTTCAGTGTAATGATCTAATTTTCAACAGACTGGAAGAATTTTGAACAGAGATAAGATTCCTCAATAGACCATATTATTTTGTGATATTTTTTATAAATCAGAAATTGATTTAATGGGTCTATTTAAAAGATCATGTTTTTCATGAACATTAATATTAGTGTTGTAACGACCCAAAATTTCATTAATGGAAAATCCCTCTTGATCCAGTTAAATGTTTCTTTATGTTTTTATAAGATGTCAACTTCTTTAGTTTTACGTTAAGATTTGTGACCGTTACTTTTATAGCCGTTGAACATTGATCATCTGGGTAGTTTAAATATAAGGCTTTAACGAAACCATTTTTACTCAGACAAAGGAAGCGATGGCCTCATCCAGTAGAATTTCCCCTTACGAAGCCCATTTGTCGGAGCTCGGAAAGGAGGTGGCGTCTTTGGGCTTTGCCCTTGACCAAGCCCAAGCTGAGCTTCATCAAGTCAAGCTCGAACGTGATCGTCTACGGGAAAAATGGAAGTTGATAGAGATCACCACTCGAGCGATGTTATCCGAGCAACCCCAAGAGTTTGTCACCATCGCACACCTTACCCTTAGGTCTTATGCGGCTATTTTAAGGGGTTATGTAACAAATAAGTAGCACCATGTTCATGTACATTATTTTTGTATATAATAATGAATATAATTTCTAGTCATTTTTGATGCATTGTAATTAGTTTTTAAAGTACAAATGATGTTTTTAGTTATTATTTAATTAAGAATTATATTTTATTAAATTAAAGGATTTTTGAATTAAATAATATTTTAATAAAATATTATTATTAATATTAAATTAATTTTTATTAAATATAAATGATCTTATAATTTTATGAATGCAATTAAAATTTTTATTAAGGTTTGAAAGCCATTTCTGTCAAAACCCGTGAATTTTTTATAAATGTCGGTTTTTATTTTAAAAGTGCAAATTCACATATTTAGAAAATTATTTAGATAAAATAAATATTATTTTTGGAATCAGGACGTCGAAATTATCCAACGGTGAATTTTTCATAATTTTCTGAGACAGTCCAATTTTTGGGTAAAAATTAAATACCTTTTAAATATATAATGTGATTTATGACATCATAATGACCCAATGGTGATGTAATAAAATACCATAATCCTTAGGTTCGGCCAATATATGTTTTATCATTAAAATAATGAGGTTTTGGGTTTGTTTGAATCACTTTTCAAAGCATTAATGGAGCCCTCAAGACTTATTCAACACTTTGCCTTTTTAAATTAATTTCCATGGGAGTGTGACTCACCTCCACATAAGCAACCCTAATTTTTTAATAAGTTCGGACCTTGGCCTTGTAAAATATTTTTTTCCTCTCTCCTTTTCCAGAAACCATGGGCAAATACCATGGGATGGTTTGTGGTTTGGATTATTTTAATATAAGGGGTCCCAAACCTAAATAATAAAGAATTCTCTCACCTTTCCTATATAAACCCACCCAAGCTCCCACTTCCTCCTCACTCAAAGCCCTTGAAGTTCGTCCAACCTCTGCCCTACTCTCTCTAGAATCCTCTCAAGGTGCCCCAAGCTCCCAAGAAGCCTCTCACAAGCCTCTCTCTAGCCTTTGGAAGCACACTTCCAAGTAAGGGTTTTTTCTTCCTTTCTCATTTTTGTCAATTTTCTTTAAGTTGTATTGCCCTTTTAATTTCATTTATGAATGTTGGGGTATGGTTTCGCATCTCTCCCATACTGCCCTCTTATTGTTTGAATGATGGGAGACCCCTTTCTCTCTCATTAAATGCCTCCCATGTACACCCGTTACTATGCCGAAATTCCGAAAGGAACCTTTTTCTCCTCTTTTATATTCAAGCAATACTTTTGTATCATGAATCTAAATTCCTTTTCAATTGTTGGGACATGTATTTATATGACCTTATTACTGTCCATTACATGTAAATATGATGAGGAACCCCTTTCTCTCTCATCAGCCTTTTTTATGAATTCTTATGTCACGCCGTTACGCTGCCGATTTTCTAAGCCAATATCATTGTGTAGTGAATACCATGCCCATTTCTCCATCAAGGGTATTCACCTTTATGCACATTTACGTATTGATTGTAAAGTTTCATGTATGAATTCCACATTCCTTTATCGTGGAATAAATGATTATGTTTTATGAATCCATGTTTTATGATCCATGTGGCACACTTATGCATGAAATGAAATGTTTAAGAAGGGTGCGCCCTGATAGCGCTCCAATGCATTGGGTAAAGTATAGTATCATGATACGTCATGTGCAATGAGTGTTGACTCATTCTAATTCAAGTGCAACGAGGGTTTACTCGTGCTTCAAGTGCAATGAGGGTTTACTCATGCTCCATGTGCAATGAGCCTTGGCTCATGCTAATTCAATGTTAAGTGTTGTTGCCACATTTCCATGTTATGATTATCATGCTTTATCATGCCTTTATGTTCATGTCTCTCTTATGCTCTATTGATATGCCTATTGCCTAACATGTATTGTACTCCTCATGTTATTCATTATGTACTCCCTTACTGGGCTTTATAGCTCACCCTTTTCTTATGCATGTCCTCAGGTTATCCCATGCAATGCTAGGTACGAAGGAATGTAGTGGTCATGTAAAGGAAGTTTTCAATAAGGATGTTGTATTTCAAGTTTAAAGTTTTTATGTAATAATCCTAAGCCCCAAAGACACTAAACCTCTCGATCTTCTTTGTTGTATCAAGTGAAGTTTTATGTAATAAAGCATGTTTAAGTTGTAATAAAAATCTGGGTTGTCATAGTTGGTATCAGAGGATAGGTTTAGTTATTTTTGGGATTAGGAAACCCTAGTAAAGCCTTAGCTACATGACTAAGCATAATAAAAACATCCCTAAGTTTTGGTAAATACTTAGTAAGTGGTTTATCAAACAAATACATCCCTGTCTGGATACGAGCAGGTAGAGGCGGCTCTGGCACAGATGTATCCTAGGGGTAAAACCCGAAAACACCGCTTTGAGCTAGACTCGAACGGGAACTGGTGCACGACAACGGGCCTTGCTGCACTCTTGGTTACGACACTCCCGGGGGATATGTTTTGATAAATTCACAATCTTAGTATGAACCCTTATTAAGGGAAAAATGCCCCTAAGAATATATGTTAGAAGGAAGATCCTGAAAAGCCTGGATTGAATCCTATAGACTCATGAGTTAAAGAGATCAAAGTTTATTTATAAGTCATCAACTTTTGTCTTTGGATTACCCTCTATGTGTTACCCCTAACTTTCCTTTTATTCCAGCCAATGGCCGGTAATAGGAGAACTCGGGCTAGCAACCGTTGTGAAGATCAGTGTGATGATTGTACTAATGAGATGCCCAATCCGATGGGAGCGGGAATCGCGAACTTTGTCACGCTTCTCTCTCAGCTAACTCAAGTTTTGAATAGAAACACTGGTCATGAGGAACGTTCAACCCCCCCTAAGAAAGAACAAGTCGCTATTGAAAGCTTCATGAGACAAAGGCCTCCTACTTTTAGTGGATCATCCGATCCCACGATTGCTGAACAATGGATCAACTCCATTGAAAAGATATTCTCCATCCTCCAATGCTCTGAAAAAGAGAAGGTTCTCCTGGCGGCTTATCGTATGGAGGGTGAAGCTGATCAATGGTGGACGTTGATCAAAAATACGAAGCCTGAGGAGGAGATCGAGGCTTTGGAATGGAAGGTTTTCCGGAAGATGTTTTTCGATAAATATTTTCCACGCACCCTCCGTCTTAAGATGGAAAGGGACTTCCTTTCCCTCAAGCAGAAAGATGAGGAATCTGTGGGAGCGTATGAGGCAAACTTCACAAGGCTTGCACGATACGCTTCTGGCTTTGTCGTTACCCCCGAATGCAAAGTTGACCGCTTCTTTGGTGGGCTGAAGCCTAGCTTGCGGAAAGCATTAGCGATCCGTGACTTTGACAGCTATGAGGAGATTGTCTGATGTGCCCTTAAGGTTGAAATGGAGATCGGAGAATCACAGGGGTATCATGGGGACAAGAAGCGGAAGGTGGACTTCAATGCTGGTGGTCCGATGGATAAATCCAACGGCGCTAAGAAATTCCAGCACCCCACTTGCCAAAAGTGTGGAAAGAAGCACCCTGGGAATTGCCTTAGGGGGACAAGAAAATGCTTCAAGTGTGGAAGAGAAGGGCACCTAGCTATTAACTGTCAGCAAGAAGGACCCGCGGCTGCGACGGAGGGGAGGAACGCTCCGTTCGAACCTCAACGCGTTGTTCAATGCTTCAAATGCAAAGAACCGGGTCATTTTGCGAATCAGTGCCCTAATCCAAGGGTTATCGGAGGCAATCAACAACCTCCACGACAGCAAGGAAGAGCTTTTGCCATCACTTCTGCCGAAGTGAACCCCGACAACGAAGTGGTGACAGGTACGCTAGTTATTCATTCAAGAATAGCGAACGTACTTTTTGATTCAGGTTCTACGCATTCTTTTATATCTCAAAAGTTTAGTAGGATAATCCCTGCACCACCACAAATCATGGAAGTAAAGATGTCGGTGAGTACGGCAAATGGGGCAATCATTGCATCCCATGAGTATAAGTCCTCCCCTGTTATAATCTGTGGATTGAATTTCCCGGCGAACCTCGTCATACTCCCTTTGGTGGAATTTGATGCAATTCTTGGCATGGATTGGCTTTCCTTATATAGAGCCAACATAAATTGTCGGGAGAGGGAAATCACACTCCATATGGAGCATCGACCCCCGATTCTTTACAAGTGTCAGGAGGAAGATGAATCTCCTTTAACTCCATCATCTCAAGCATGGATATTACTACCTTATGAGCACGCATATCTGGCTCAGATGATTGAGTCCAAGGAAGAAACCACCCTTGAAGAAATGCCTATTGTGAGGGAATTCGCTGAAGTATTTCCCGAGGAACTTCCTGGTCTTCCTCCAAGAAGAGATGTTGAGTTCTCAATTGAACTTATACCTGGGGCGCTACCAATATCCAAGACTCCATATAGAATGGCTGTGGTTGAGCTTGAAGAACTGAAGAAACAACTACAGGAGAATCTGGATAAAGGGTTTATACGCCCAAGTGCATCACCATGGGGTGCACCAGTCCTCTTCGTCAAGAAGAAGGATGGGTCAATGCGGCTTTGCATCGATTATCGTGAACTTAACAAAATCACGATAAAGAACAAGTATCCTCTCCCAAGAATCGATGACTTGTTTGATCAGCTGCGTGGAGCACAATACTTCTCCAAGGTCGACTTGCGGTCGGGATATTATCAAGTAAGGGTGAAGAAGGAAGATATCCCCAAGACTGCTTTTCGTACAAGGTACGGGCACTATGAATTCATAGTAATGCCTTTTGGACTCACCAATGCTCCAGAAATATTCATGGACTTGATGAATAGAGTCTTTAGAGATTACCTAGATAAATTTGTGGTAGTCTTTATAGATGATATTCTAATATACTCCAAAACCAAGGAGGACCATGAGGAGCATTTAAGAACTGTACTGGAGACTTTGCGCAAGGAGAATCTCTATGCCAAGTACAGCAAGTGTGAGTTCTGGTTGAAGGAGGTCTCATTCTTGGGCCATATCATCACAAGCAATGGGATATCTGTGGACCCCTCCAAAACAGATGCAATTGAGGGATGGCCGAGGCCAACATCGGTAACTGATATCCGTAGCTTCTTGGGGTTAGCTGGATATTATCGACGATTTGTGAGAAACTTCTCACGATTGTCCAACCCTCTTACCAAGCTAACTCGAAAGGGAGTAAAGTTTGCTTGGAGTGATGAATGCGAAGAAAGCTTCAAGGAGTTGAAAAGGAGGCTTATCACTGCACCTGTGCTCACTTTACCCACAAGTAGGGAGCTTTTTGTGGTATTCAGTGATGCTTCAAAGAAGGGCTTAGGATGTGTGCTGATGCAGAATGATAAAGTGATATCCTATGCCTCAAGACAGTTGAAAATCCATGAGCAAAACTATCCAACGCATGATCTGGAGTTGGCGGCGGTGATCTTTGCCTTGAAAATCTGGCGGCATTATCTCTATGGAGAGAAATGTGAGATATATACGGACCACAAGAGTCTTAAATATATATTCACACAGAAAGAGCTTAATATGCGCCAGAGAAGATGGATAGAGCTCATAAAGGATTATGACTGTTCAATACATTACCACCCTGGGAAGGCGAACAAGGTGGCGGATGCCCTAAGTAGAAAGGATCCAGCAATTCTATCAATGATGAGAATTGAGAAGGATCCAATCTTCTTAGACTTGATGAAGATGGAAGTGGGAATCATAAAGAAGGGAACATCATCAATCCTTTCACAAATGATTGCTCAACCATCTCTTTTGGAAAGGTTAAAGGATGCTCAAAAGGATGATGTGAGAATCCAAGAAAAAGTGGAAGCTATCAAAAAGGGAAAATCCTCAGAGTTTAATGTTAATGAAGAAGGAATTGTGCGGTTTGGGAAAAGACTATGTGTCCCATCAAGTTCGGAGCTGAAGAAGGAACTTTTGGATGATGCACATAGTTCAAATTTCTCTATTCACCTAGGGAGCACAAAGATGTATCGAGATCTCCGAGAAAACTTTTGGTGGGATAATATGAAGAAGGAGATCGCCGAATATACATCAAAGTGCCTTGTGTGTCAGCAAGTGAAGGCAGAAAGGCAGAAGTCTAAGGGGATGATGCAACCATTGCCCATACCAGAATGGAAATGGGAGAACATCACCATGGACTTCGTCACTGGACTTCCAAGGACATCCAAAAGCAACAATGCAATCTGGGTTATTGTGGATCGTCTTACAAAGACTGCACACTTCATTGCTATTCGAGAGAATTTCTCTTTGGATCAACTGGCACGGATATATATCAGGGAAGTGGTACGGTTGCATGGAGTACCACTATCTATTGTGTCTGACCGAGATCCAAGATTTACCTCTAAGTTTTGGAAGAGTCTTCAACATGCTCTGAATACTGAACTGAACTTCAGTACGGCCTATCATCCTCAAACTGATGGCCAATCCGAGCGGACTATCCAAACACTTGAGGATATGTTGAGAGCGTGCTCAATGGACTTTAAAGGAGGATGGGATCAACATCTTCCTCTAGTTGAGTTCTCTTATAAAAATAGTTTCCACTCGAGCATCCAAATGGCACCATATGAAGCCCTATATGGGAAAAGGTGTAGAACACCGGCATGTTGGGATGAGGTCGGTGAACGTAAGCTGCTTGGACCAGAAATGGTCGAAGAAATGGTGGAGAAGGTGAAAACCATTCAGCAGCATATCAAGGCAGCCCAAAGTCGACAGAAGAGTTATGCAGATAATCGTCGACGAGACCTTGAATTTAAAGTCGGAGACATGGTGTTTTTACGCATATCTCCGTGGAAGAAGGTCATGAGGTTTGGAAAGAAAGGGAAGTTAAGTCCAAGGTACATCGGCCCCTTCGAGATTCTTGATCGTGTTGGGGCTGTGGCCTATCGACTAGCACTTCCACCTACTATGGCCAAGGTGCATGATGTCTTCCATGTATCCCTCTTAAGGAAGTACATACCAGACCCTTCACATGTACTCTCTTCTGAGGTGGTACAATTAGAAGACGATCTTTCTTATGAGGAGCAACCAGTGAAGATCTTAGATCGTAGAGAAAAAGTTCTACGAAATAAGACAATGCCCCTCGTCAAGGTGTTGTGGAGAAACCACAAGTTTGAAGAAGCAACTTGGGAGTCGGAGGATATGATGAAGCTAAGTTACCCACATTTGTTTTAGTGTGGGAAAAGGAAAATTTCGAGGGCGAAATTTCTTAAGGGGGGAATGTTGTAACGACCCAAAATTTCATTAATGGAAAATCCCTCTTGATCCAGTTAAATGTTTCTTTATGTTTTTATAAGATATCAACTTCTTTAGTTTTACGTTAAGATTTGTGACCGTTACTTTTATAGCCGTTGAACATTGATCATCTGGGTAGTTTAAATATAAGGCTTTAACGAAACCATTTTTACTCAGACAAAGGAAGCGATGGCCTCATCCAGTAGAATTGCCCCTTACGAAGCCCATTTGTCGGAGCTCAGAAAGGAGGTGGCGTCTTTGGGCTTTGCCCTTGACCAAGCCCAAGCTGAGCTTCATCAAGTCAAGCTCGAACGTGATCGTCTACGGGAAAAATGGAAGTTGATAGAGATCACCACTCGAGCGATGTTATCCGAGCAACCCCAAGAGTCTGTCACCATCGCACACCTTACCCTTAGGTCTTATGCGGCTATTTTAAGGGGTTATGTAACAAATAAGTAGCACCATGTTCATGTACATTATTTTTGTATATAATAATGAATATAATTTCTAGTCATTTTTGATGCATTGTAATTAGTTTTTAAAGTACAAATGATGTTTTTAGTTATTATTTAATTAAGAATTATATTTTATTAAATTAAAGGATTTTTGAATTAAATAATATTTTAATAAAATATTATTATTAATATTAAATTAATTTTTATTAAATATAAATGATCTTATAATTTTATGAATTCAATTAAAATTTTTATTAAGGTTTGAAAGCCATTTCTGTCAAAACCCGTGAATTTTTTATAAATGTCGGTTTTTATTTTAAAAGTGCAAATTCACATATTTAGAAAATTATTTAGATAAAATAAATATTATTTTTGGAATCAGGACGTCGAAATTATCCAACGGTGAATTTTTCATAATTTTCTGAGACAGTCCAATTTTTGGGTAAAAATTAAATACCTTTTAAATATATAATGTGATTTATGACATCATAATGACCCAATGGTGATGTAATAAAATACCATAATCCTTAGGTTCGGCCAATATATGTTTTATCATTAAAATAATGAGGTTTTGGGTTTGTTTGAATCACTTTTCAAAGCATTAATGGAGCCCTCAAGACTTATTCAACACTTTGCCTTTTTAAATTAATTTCCATGGGAGTGTGACTCACCTCCACATAAGCAACCCTAATTTTTTAATAAGTTCGGACCTTGGCCTTGTAAAATATTGTTTTCCTCTCTCCTTTTCCAGAAACCATGGGCAAATACCATGGGATGGTTTGTGGTTTGGATTATTTTAATATAAGGGGTCCCAAACCTAAATAATAAAGAATTCTCTCACCTTTCCTATATAAACCCACCCAAGCTCCCACTTCCTCCTCACTCAAAGCCCTTGAAGTTCGTCCAACCTCTGCCCTACTCTCTCTAGAATCCTCTCAAGGTGCCCCAAGCTCCCAAGAAGCCTCTCACAAGCCTCTCTCTAGCGTTTGGAAGCACACTTCCAAGTAAGGGTTTTTTCTTCCTTTCTCATTTTTGTCAATTTTCTTTAAGTTGTATTGCCCTTTTAATTTCATTTATGAATGTTGGGGTATGGTTTCGCATCTCTCCCATACTGCCCTATTATTGTTTGAATGATGGGAGAACCCTTTCTCTCTCATTAAATGCCTCCCATGTACACCCGTTACTATGCCGAAATTCCGAAAGGAGCCTTTTTCTCCTCTTTTATATTCAAGCAATACTTTTGTATCATGAATCTAAATTCCTTTTCAATTGTTGGGACATGTATCTATATGACCTTCTTACTGTCCATTACATGTAAATATGATGAGGAACCCCTTTCTCTCTCATCAGCCTTTTTTATGAATTCTTATGTCACGCCGTTACGCTGCCGATTTTCTAAGCCAATATCATTGTGTAGTGAATACCATGCCCATTTCTCCATCAAGGGTATTCACCTTTATGCACATTTACGTATTGATTGTAAAGTTTCATGTATGAATTCCACATTCCTTTATCATGGAATAAATGATTATGTTTTATGAATCCATGTTTTATGATCCATGTGGCACACTTATGCATGAAATGAAATGTTTAAGAAGGGTGCGCCCTGATAGCGCTCCAATGCATTGGGTAAAGTATAGTATCATGATACATCATGTGCAATGAGTGTTGACTCATGCTAATTCAATTGCAACGAGGGTTTACTCGTGCTTCAAGTGCAATGAGGGTTTACTCATGCTCCATGTGCAATGAGCCTTGGCTCATGCTAATTCAATGTTAAGTGTTGTTGCCACATTTCCATGTTATGATTATCATGCTTTATCATGCCTTTATGTTCATGTCTCTCTTATGCTCTATTGATATGCCTATTGCCTAACATGTATTGTACTCCTCATGTTATTCATTATGTACTCCCTTACTGGGCTTTATAGCTCACCCTTTTCTTATGCATGTCCTCAGGTTATCCCATGCAATGCTAGGTACGAAGGAATGTAGTGGTCATGTAAAGGAAGTTTTCAATAAGGATGTTGTATTTCAAGTTTAAAGTTTTTATGTAATAATCCTAAGCCCCAAAGACACTAAACCTCTCGATCTTCTTTGTTGTATCAAGTGAAGTTTTATGTAATAAAGCATGTTTAAGTTGTAATAAAAATCTGGGTTGTCATAAGTGTTCATTATCTTATTAAATGGGTGGAGGGGAAATCCACCAATACTGATTATTAACATGTTGTAGTGAATTTTCTCGAAGCCCAAATCTTCAACAGGTTTCATGTATTAAAGGATATCATTAAATTCAATGAAAAATTATTTCCATAGAAATTTTGATTCCCTCCATTGAAAGTAAGGGGTGACATGAAAATATCAACAACATACCACCTCAAAAAATGCGAAGGTTAAACATTAAAATCATATTTTGGATCATATATTGTTTAATACAGTTTATCCAATATAATGGATTGGATAAAGTGGTTGGATGATTATTTATTGGGTTAGAAGATAGAATTTCGAACACTCATTGGTTTTTTCCCCTCCCAGATCATTTTATGGAATGTATCTAATCTCTCTTTGGAGATCTATCATCGGTTATATTTGGTAATAAAGAAATAAAATATGTATTCATCTGATGCTATAGAACAAGGGATGGTTCAAATTGAATTGCATGAGATGATTGAATTACCATCATATGATAACTCAATTCTATATAAATAATGATGAAAAAAATATAATTATATAATGTTATAAAAAAGGGATGTTTTTGTAGGATTGAATTCCCTTATTTATAGTTCATGATTCAATCTGATACCTATTGTGTTTTTTTTAAATTTGGATACGTAATTATTTTGTACCTATTGTTCTTTTTTTTATATGGTGAAATAGAGATCTCATAAGAAAAAATTGGTAGGAGAATTATAATATATGGGAAGTGGTTGAAGAAGTACATTGAGGGGTTCACCCACCCATGCAATTGATTTCATCCCACTACATGACCCCGTCAAAACATTATAATTTTAGGATATCCTTAATTCTTTCACATTTTATTTGTTTTTAGATTTATAATTCATTATTTTATATACATTTATAATGTCATAGGTTTACATTGAGGGAAAAGAAATATTATAAGTTTGGGAGAAGGGAAAACATTTTGGGGTAGCTTCATTTGGTTTTTCATTTTAATGTTCATGTGTGTGCGTGTGTGTAGTGTTAATTCTATAAGAAACCAATAACAAGAAAAGATATAACATGCTCATTTAGATGTAGAGCATTTGAAAAATGATTTTTTGAAGCACCATTGGTAGAATGATGATTTTGAGAATTATGTCACCAATATGGGTTTATTTTTAATAATAGCATAAATCAATGATATGATTGTTTTTATCATTATATATCTTATCATATTTTGACACCATTATATTGTGTATTTATTCAGGCCAAACAGATTTATTGATTACTACAAAAAAACGTTTCAAGAAACCACGAATATTGAAATATATCCGAATTAACTAATGGTATAGCCTTGTTAGGTAATAAAATTTGTCTTATAAACATGGTTGGTCCATATATTCATTTCTCTTACAACCAATTTCATTAATTTACTTAATTTACCTCTTCTTATGTTCCAAATATCTAACAGTACTACGACCTCAATAAAATAAAAAAATCATAAAAATTCTACAAAAAATTATATTAATAAATAGGTAAGGGATGAATTATGTTGCATTTTGGGATATTTAGGTTGTGAGCATAAGTTTTTTCTTTTAGGAATTAATTAGTGAGTAGGTCTTGAAATTTGATTATAATTAATGTAGAAAAATTTCAGTGGAATTAAACTAAGTTATAAAAAAATTACATAATTAGAATATACTAAAGAAATGGTGGATATATGACCTTGAAAAGGTTTTTACACACACAAACATGGGGAATTTATTCCATGGTAGACCAATTACTTGTTTCTCTTTGATTAGTGTCATTAATATTATATGTTTTTTTGATAAAATTTATGAGATAATGAATTTAATTTTTTTGATAATTACATCTGGTTGAGATTCTAAATATTCCTTTATTTCCACTATGTATTGGAAAATATGAACATGCATATTTTATTATAATTTTCTTGATTACATTTTCTGAGGTTTTTTCTAGAGTGATAAAGAGTAAGTGTGGGAGACTTAATAAAACACACCTGTATTAAATATTTTATTGATAATAAATTACATTATTTCCCCATTTTGTTTTAAATATGTTTATTTGTAGAATATCTGGGTCTAGGTCCTTCATTTCAAATTTTATGAAAATTACATTGTTTCCTACTTAACGTGTGTTTTTGGTATTTTATATATAAATAATTTTATATATTTTATTATAACATAGTATTTTAAAAAAATCAGAAATAAATTTTATCATACATTTATAGAGATCACCATATTTTATCATTCTTTTGATTTGAATAAATGGGAAATTATATCAAAGTTAGTCTAGACTCACCAGTTTGGACTCCACTTTACCATTATAGTGATATCTTCTACATAATGAATTTTATATTCCTGAAATTTTGAATGTTGATAGGGGAACCAATTAAAAAAATATAACTTCTCAAAGGATTGCAGTTTCAAACATTGTTAGTTTATCGAATTATTCAAATAGGATTAAAATATTTGGCTGAATTTCTCTTTCACACTTGAAAACTCTAGAAATAAAATCCACCCCTCCTATCTTTAAATATGTGTCTTCATAATTTGGAGGGGTTTAAAACGAATTATATGATTGGTACCAGAGGAGAAGTGACATATTTATATTTCAATACATGATTGTATGAGGTAATCTCTCATCTCTGATCTCCATTAAAATGCTCTTCCATTACTCTTCTTTATTGTTACATTGTTTCTTTAGAAATATAATATCCATTTCTTTTCTATTTTTTATATTATATTCAAGTTCCATCTTCTCTCATTTAATTAATTGTGCTGGATCACTTGAGAAGAAATGTGACTGGTTTACACCATTTATAAATATTTTCACAGGAACAAATATTGTTGGAAGACTACACCTCCCATGGTAGAGTAGTTTTTTGCAGACATTAATCTAATTATCAACATATTAAATTATTTTTTCAATAAATGAGCGAATTATATTCATATAATATACATATAAATTGAGTTTTAAACCTAAAATTAACAATTTAAAAAATAAAAAATTTAATAAAAACTACACTAGGTCCAGTCATGTATGAACTTTTTGTAACACTCCAAGATTTCATTGTACGGTATCTCATTAATGTAATTCAATAGGTTGAGTTACATGTAACACTGAGTTCGAGCACACCACAACTTACCCAATTAGCCATTCAGAAAGTAGTAATTAATATTATTAACTACATCATGAATCTATTATACTCTATATAATTTTAACATCCATATTATGTGTTTCATTGACATAATATAATAACAAATTCATTTTTTCAGATAAAGGAAGTATTTTTCAAAAAATGCAACTTTACGGCCTTTTAATGGTAATCCCATTTTAAAACCAGTATTTGAACCTTTTTTATATTCAAATTAAAGAAATTAAAATATTATTTAGATTCCTGACCTCAAAATTTTAGTTTGGATAAATTTTTGGTACATTTCTTATAACTTTGATATTTTGATGAATTGTGAAAAATACATTTTTTATTTGAAAACAACATTTTTAATCAAAATAATTTATAGTGTTAAATTATGAATTTGAATGTATTTGAAGTATAATTAGATTATATTTTTATCCTTTAATATAATATAGGTCATTATAAGAAATTTCACATTTAAATTGGACAGAAACACATGTCAATCTTTTGACACATTTTACTTTTTTAAAACCCACGTTTTGGTTCTGACAACAGGAATTAATTTAAAATTAATAGATGAAACTTCTATGTGTTGAATTTGTTAAAATAGACTTCATTTTTGAATTTGTAATATCAAAATTATCATTGGCTTAATTTTGATTATTTTTATAAAAACATTTAATTTTTTATGAATAGTGAAAAACATTGTATTATTGTTTAAAATCGATTTTTTATTAAAATAATAATTTAATTTATATAATATTTCTATGTAAAAATATATATATAATACCTATATAAGTTCATTTTAATTAATTGGAATTATTTTATAATAAAATAAGATGTATAAATTTTTATTGAACTTTTTGCTGTCTTTTACCCACCTTTTAGGAACATTTGCACATTTGCATAAAACGCAATTTTATCGCTTCTGTGAGTTGAATTTCAAAAATCCAAGAGACATGGTTAATCTCAGTAAATAAAATGTGGTTCAATAAGATGAAAATAATTATTGGTGAATAGTAACTTTTGACTTTTATTTACCACAGTTAAAGGTAAATAGGGTAAATAAGGGTAAAAATGATATCATAATTACCCTAAAACATGTCCTAATTATATTAGATAAGTATAATTAGACCAAAATAAAACTTAGGAATAAAATATGATCCTTTTTTTGTCCACATGGATTAGATTTGGACATTTATTATTATTTTATTTGAAGAAGAGCTAAAATAGTTAAATTCAAAATTTAATAACTAAACCATTTTTTATGTAAGGTTATACATAATATACATTTGACTACAAATATTAATTATAAATATAAAAATATGTACTACATAATGATATTTTATATATAATTATTAGACATTAAATAATTTAATTTATCTATGAAATACTGATGACGCAGTAATTACCTTAATAATGAAATATTAAAATAATTGATATTATAAATTCTAAATAAATGTAATTTGATAATTTTTATGAATTATAATAATTTCATAGGTTAATATGAAATTTTAGGATTAAACATATGAAATTATTTCTAAGTAATAACGTAGTTAGAACTTTCACAAAAAATATTTATTAAATAATGTCAAAATTGACATAATTGAGTTTTTAAATCAAATACTATATTATTGGTTTATATAACATTCCTAAATATCCTTTGTTTGGCCAAAGAGCCTTAAAAATGTTATATATGTCACTAATTAACCTATTGGGGTTTGTTTGGAAGTTTATAGTATGTTTATTAAACATATAATATAAAAATAAAAAGAGACACGGTAGAAGTCAAACTATTTAAATAAGAGTTAAATCTAAATGATAAGGTTAATATGATGACCTAAACCTATTTAAAACCTATTGAATGAGAGGTTTTCGTCCAATACTCACCGTATCCTTTAAAAAAATCATTTTTTAGCCATTAAAAACTGACTATGATTTTATTACAAAATAATATTTCAAGCTTTTCCTAAAGTGACCCTAACCTCTCTTATTAAATGTCACTTACACTTCTCTTATTTTCACACCTCCAAAGCCTTTTTTTTCGAAAACCCCAGCCCAAATATCCTCCAAAAATTAATCCCTTCATCCTAGAGGGATTCCACTGGTCAAAAATCCATCCTATATAGACCTTTTGATCAAATCAAAAGGAAGATCCCGAAGAAGAGGTAAATATTTCATCACCTCTTTCAATTTTTTTTCTTCAACTTCCTATTTCTTTGTTGTTTCAATTATAAAATAATAACTCCAGTATATTCTAAATTCTGTGATATTATTATTATAATGGTACAAATTTATTCATTATTCTATCCATCCTATAAATGACAATGACACCATACGTACGTACGTACAGATTACCGTCTCCACGTCGTGGTTTAGTTTGTTATTCAAACACATCATTATTTGGATAGGTATAATAATGAGTATAACTGATGGAAATAATAAATATAACATGTTAATGATTATTTATATATGATATACCATCCAATTTCATAATATTTCTTCATCAATATATATATATTTTCCCTCGTCCGTAAGTACGGATTACCATCTCCAAGAGGCGATTAGATTCATTTCCACGTTTACCGTTATACGATGATTATTAGAAATATTTAATTAATAAGTAAGTAATATATGACATAATAATGCAACTAGAGAGATATATATATTTATGTACTTAGATATATCTTATTTACTTAGTTCTGTTCAACACGATATGTAATCAGAAACTGTGTTTATGCGTACGTACGACCTACAATCTCCTAAAATGGTGTTTTTCATTTCATATATATGTCTATTATACATATTTATATTCTAACTATATATTATATATAAATAATTTTTTATATAATGGATGTATTTAAATCATGATCTATGTGATATAATCAATAGTAACACGTTAAAACAGGTACAATAATGAATTAAAAAAATACCCAGAATGTTAATTTAACATGGAAATAAATATTAAATGGGTAATATAATGTAATAAATTAATCATGTACAATATCATAAATTTTAGTATGGTTTTGGAATAATTTAATAAAAAACTATTTTCTTTATACAAGAGGATAAACGTACCCTCAACTAAAGGAAAGTGAAAGGTAAGGGTTAATTTCACTATATCTTTTTTATCCGAGGTTTTATTTACATAAGTATCTACTGGGACATATTTACTATCCATTTACATGTTACATAAAATAGTTTTCAAGGGGATTATTTTTAAGGGACTTGTTTTACTAAAACATTATTTTAAATGTTTTAAATATTTATTCTTCTAAATCATTCTCATTAAAGTCCATGTTTTCAAAATGGTTTTTATGGATTTTTTTTATTGGGTCAAGAATGTTTTTAAATTGTTAATTCATTTAAAAAGTTTGAAATTGGTATGGGACACTTTTATTTTAAAATATCTTTAAATTTACTCTTTTCTAAATTGTGAATATTTTAATTGTTTTTATGCAGAAGGGATATTTAACTCAAATATTTTTACAAACCATTTTCATCTATATCAACATCCCTTGATTGATTTTGAACTTGTTTGAAGTTGAATTATTAGGATACAAATATTCCAATTGTATTGAAGGTTTTGTGATTTTTTTTTACTATAGATGTGTTATTTTTATACCATTCATGGTTTATTGATAATGTATTCACATTTCATTTTCTAGTTTTAATACGAATGTTTATGTCATGTTTAAACCTTTTCATATAAGGAATGTGTTGCACTTACTATCTGACGGGTGGATCCCACTATAGCTCCCTGATGCATCGATACATATCATGAGAAAAACTAGTGTTTTGTCACAAGGTCTTGACAAAATCTTATTTTTAGTCTTGGCACAAGGCCTTGACTGTGTGGTTATGAAGTCTGGAATTAGGCCTTTCATCATTATGAAAGTGGATATTGATATTGCATGTGATTATTCGACTAGTAGAATACCCATGCGAACAAGTAAATGGAAGTATATGATTTTATCATTTCCATATTATGTTGATGTTTTAGATTAAAAAGGTTTTTTTTAGTCTAATACATTGCCTTTAATGTTTATGATTATTTATGAATGTTTCTGCTATATTTCTATCCTCACTGAGCATCTGATCTCACCCGTTTCTATTTTTTATTTTTCCCAGGATGTGTAGAAGTATTTTAAGATATATAAGCAGGTTTAAGCTAAGGGATTAATGGAATTCTCAAAGGATCATTTATGTTGTGTTTTATTTTCTAATGTGTAATTTAATGTTAATGTATGTAATATATTTTCAAAAACTTCTAAACTAATCAGTTTTTCGGGACTTGATTCCTTGTAATCATGTCAATCTATTAAAATAATGCACTGACTCCCATAACTAGGATCGGGGCATTATAGTTGGCATCAGAGAAAGTTTATCAACAACAATGGAAATAGATTTATATATACTCTAATTAGTGAACATTATCCTAAGAATGGCATTGTGGATTAGCATAAAATAACTTCATAAAATTTTGGTAATGTAGATATTTTGGGTATTTTTCAATGAAATACATCCATGTCTGGATACGAGCGGGTAGAGGCAGCTCTGGTACAAATGTACCAAGGAGTGAAAACACTGACAAGGAGTTTTGGGCTTGACCCGGGGTATCTAGGTAAACCACTGTGGGCCTTATTTCACTCTCTGTTAGGACCCTCCTTAGGGATATGCGTCGGATAATTCACATTTTCATAATAAGTCATTATAAAGGATTTTGGAGTAAATACTTCCTCAAAGAAATCATTTTATGATTATTGATTATATGCATAATATTTTCAATTTATGTTATGAATTTTACAAGTCTGTAATTATGCATTGTGATTCATAAACTAACATAGTGTATTTCATTGTGTAGAAATAGCGCCTAGTAGAAGGAATAAGAATTCCAGCAATATGCATGATTGAAAGATTAAGAAGGATCATATCATTCATTGTATTAAGACAACATTTAGAAGTGAAATAGTCTCCCACGTATTCTCATCATATCAATAAATAATATCATTTGTTAATAAAATAGGTAAATAATTATCTGATTCTTATGGATTTGAAGTGAAGAAAGTGAAGAAAAGGATTGATGAGAGAAATATAGATAAAGGGAAGAGGGGAAAGAATGATTTTCCCATACGTGATAAATGTGAAAATAATCACCTAGGAAAATGCTAGAAGGGAATCAGAGTTTGTTAGAAGTGTGGGTAAAAATGACACAAAGTATTTGATTGAAAAGGTAAGAAAAAGGTTTTAAAGGTACAATGCTTCATCTTCAAAGAGTTGGGACACTACACGAATCAATGTCTAAATCATCAGAGTAATCCCCAAATGATTCCATTGGATGATAATCAAGTTAAAATATTACAAAATATGAAGAGGAAAGACTACTGTTCTTAAGTTGTTATTAGAGAATTATTTCATTTGGTTGTTGTATCAATGATGTACTGATTATATGAATTATATAAATAAATAAGGATTGTACTGCAGTACTATATCATTAAGGATTTGAGATTGTATAGTACCAATTAATGTGACACAGTTTCAGGTTATACATTTGGGAAAATACACGATTGAAGGAATGGTAAACCATAATATAGTCCTGATACTGAGGTAGTGATTTTGGAATAAGATATGATTGATTCAGATAAATTATATTCAAGATTCTCGACTAATTTGTATCTAATTTGTTGTTGGTATATGCCATTATTGTTGGAATATTCAAATTTTTTGGATATAAGGAATATATATAGTTTCTATAAAGAATAAGGGAGCATGAATGTAATCAATAAGATTTTATGTTAATTCAGGGTATTACCATGTTTTAAAAGAATACATGATGAAGGTATTCATATACTATTATGTGGAAAAAGAGATCTTCATTTTTTTACCTTCATTATAATATTTGGACTATGAGTTTTGAAAGAAGTATTTTGGATTAGTCTTACACTATTAAAAAAACCTTTTTTTTATGTCGCACATTTTCATGTCGGATTTGGAGAACCGACGTGAAAATATCTGAAAATTGATTTTTTATGTCGGTTATTATATAACCAACGTAAAAAAACATTTTTGAAGAATTTTCACATCGATTATAGAATAACCAACATGAGAAATCCATTTAATTTGATTTTTCACGTGGGATATATAATAACCAACTTGAAAAATCAATGTACATAACATTTCCACGTTGGTTATCTAATAAACGACGTGAAAAATCCATTTCCATGAAAATATATTAAACTTTTTGCTTATTTTTCACGTCGGTTATTATAATACCGACCTGAAAAATGGATTTTAATTACTTTTTCACGTCTGTTATTAAATAACCGACGTTAATGGGTATTTTTTCACAATAGTTATTTAATAAATGATGTGAAAAAGTTTACAAAATTGTATTTCATTTTTCAGGATTTAATTGGACAGGTCACAGAGATCAAACAGAGTTAGAGATTAAAATTTATGGCCTTCAGAAGTTGGCCTTTCTTAAGACATTGTTTAGAGATGATCAACTTCTGAAAGCCATAACATTTAATCTGTAACACCATTTAAGCTCCATAACCTGTAAAATCAAAGCTTAGAAAATGAACTACATTTTTATAAACATTTTTCATGTCTTTTATTAAATAACAGACATGAAAAATACCTTTTAACGTCGGTTATTAAATAAACGACATGAAAAAGACATGAAAATCAATTTTTCACATCAGTTTTATAATAACTGAAGTGAAAAAGTGATGAAGATTGTTTTTTTACGTCGGTTTTATAATATCCGACCTGAAAAATAAGTGAAAATTTTAATATATTTTCACTTTGGTTATCATAAAACCGACGTGAAAGATAATTTTAATTTATCGCGAAAGGGAAATTTCAATTTTTTTTATCCTGACTTTCAAATTTTGAATTACCGCCGAAATTTTTTAATACCGTGTTTTCTCTTAGAATATCAGTTATATGTCTACATTATTCACATATCATAATTTAACGATCATTTATTTCAACCATTATCATTCCCCCAAATCGATTCTTTTGATCTTCAACGTAAACCAATTATTTCTTCTTTCCACGATCTCATCAAGGTATGTTTAATCATATATCCATGATTTAGGGTTTTTATGATTTGTTTTCATAATTGATATACCATTTTATGATCATTTAATTCAACCAACATTGTTCCACCGAATCAACATGTTTGATCTTCCACTTGAATCAATAATTTCTTATTTCTGCGACCTCGTCATGGTATTTGTAATTATTTTCCCATGAGTTTTATTTTCTATGAGTAATTTTCATAATTGATATACCATTTAATGATTATTAATTTATTGTATTAATGGATGATTCTTTATATCATGGTAAAACTACGAATCCCCCTACGGATTGAAAAATTATTTCTAAGATGAAGCTACGGTTGGCTCATTCAATCTTTCCTCGAAAAAATATCAAACTTCTGATGGTCATAAATTTTGATCTGTAACTCCGTTTCTGCTCTATGACCTGTAAAATGAAAGATTAGGAAATTTTCTACAAGATGGTAAACATTTTTTACATTGGTTATTTAATAACCTACATTAATCATAACTTTTAACATCAGTTATTAAATAACCGATGTAAAAAATGGAGTTTTAACATCGGTTTTTAAAAAACCAACTTAAAAAATGGCTTCATAATGCCATTTTTAGAACATATTTCATGTCAGATTTTGAAAAACCCAACTTAAAAACCATAAACCACATTTTTTTAGATGGTTATTAAATAACCGACGTAAAAAATCATATTTTTAACGTCACTCACAATAACATCGCCTAAAAACCAACATTAAAAAGCAAATAAACCGATGTAAAAAAATGTTTTTGTACTATAGTAAAGGGTGGAATGGATTATGTTTGACGTTGGATACTATTATTAAGGTTAAATAATTTCATAAGATTATTTTTTGATTGTTATAAAAAGGACAACCCAAAAGTCGGGCGACAAGATGTCGCGTCCGTCAAGGGCGCGAGACCTGAACCATCAATTGAAGGGAGACAAGGGTGTATCACCTAGTACTGGCCTATGTGATGTCATATTTTGAGTAGTTTATTTTTTTTAAACAGTCTGGCAAATGAATTATAAATACATTATTTTTGGAAGCGTATACGATTACGATAAATAGAATATTTTTGAATTCTATTATCTTTTGTAGTGAAAGGTTAGTTTGTGGTAGAAATTAGTTGAAGGAAAAAAATTTACTAACCAGATATATATTTTTTTCCTCCTATTCTAATAATAAATGAAATATAAAACTTTGTGGAATGGATCTTAAAACGAAAAATGTGTTATCCAAATACCTTATGTTTTGTTGAACCGATGATATTTTATATGATATTAGATTGTTGGTTTTGAGGCCCTAAATTTAACACATGTTTTTGATTGATGACCTCAATCACTCCCTGTAAATATTTATGGTTTTCCTCCAATTATGTGTTTATAATTTCCACCAATGTTCTCCTAATTGAGGACATAATTTTGTGGTAACATTTTTATTCCTTTTCCCTCTTATTAAGTCAAAATTTTATTTACCCAATTTTGGATGTAGGTTTTCTACAAAGGTATATTTCTATTTTTAACCTTTAATTTTGAAGAAGAATTTAAAATTTTGAGGAAACAATTTATTAATTTATGGGAGAATGTAACACCCCAAGATTTTATAGAACATTATCTCATTAAAGTAATTCAATAGCTTGACGACACACAACACTGAGTTCGAGCGCACCACAACCTACCAAATTAGTTATTCAAAAAGAAGTTATGAAAATTATTAACTGAATTTTTTATCTTATATACTCTATATAATTTTAACTTCCATATTATGTGTTTCATAGACATAATATAAGAACAAATTCATTTTTTCAGATAAAAGATACATTTTTCAAAAAAATAAATTTTATCACCTTTTAATGGAGAACCCATTTTAAAAACAATAGTTGACACTTTTATATATTAAATTTAAAGAAATTACATTCTTATTTATAAGTGGGACATAAAAATTTAGTTTTGAATTTTTTTCTACTTTTCTGATAATTGTCATATTTTGACGAATTGTGAAAAATACTATGTTTTAATTGAAATTGTTTTAATAAAAATAATTTATAGTGTTAAATTATTCATTTAAAAGGTTTTGATGAATAATTTGATAATATTCTTATCATTTAATACATTTTAGGTCATTATAAGTAGTTTCACATTTAAATTTTTTATAATCACATGTTAATATTTTAACAGTTTTTACTTTTTAAAAACCTGTTTTTTGGTTTTGACAATGGGAATTAATATTAAATTAATAAATGCTACTTAAATGCTTTTATTTTTGGTAAAATATACTTCATTTTTGAATTCAACAAATAAAATATTTCTTTGGGTGAATTTTTGGTATTTCTCTGAAAACATTCATTTTTAGATGAATAGTAAAATACACTGTGTTATTGTTTAAAATTGACTTTTTATTTATTAATAATTTATTTTATATAAAATTAATTTAAGAAAATATATATATATAATACCTATATAAGTTAAATTTAATTTATTGGAATCATTTTATAAAAAAGTTAAATTTTTATTGAACTTTTAACCGTCTTTTACCCACCTTCTAGAAACATTTTCAAATTTGCATAAAATATAATTTTATTGCTTCTGTGAGTTGAATTTCAAATATCTAAGAGGAATAGTTAATATAAGTATATAAAATGTGGTTTAATAAGTTAAAAATAATTTTTGTTTAATTGTAACATTTGACTTTTATTTACCACGGTTAAAAGTAAATAGGGTAATTAAGGGTAAAAATGATATCGTAATTACACTATCATATGTCCTAATTCTATCGGATAAGAATAATTCAACCAAAAACAAACATAGAACAAAATGTTATCCTCTTTGGTCAACGTGGATTAGATTAGGACATTTAATATTATTTTATTTAATGATGAGTTAAAACTGTTAAATTCAAATTATAATAACTGAACCATTTTTAATATAGAGTTATAATAATATAAATTCGTCTAAAAATATTCATAAGAAATATAAAAAAATTTCATGAATAATGATATTTTATTTACAAATTTTTTTCATTATGTAATTTAATTTATTTATGACACAGTGATGATGCAGAAATTACCATAATAATGAAATATTAAAATAATTTATATTATAAATATCCAAATAAATGTAATTTGAGAATTTTGATGAATTACACTGATTTTAAAGGTTATTATGACATGGTAGGATAGAACAGAATAATTTATTTCTATGTAACAATGTTTTTAGGACGTTAACCAAAATCATTTATTAAATACTGTTAAAATTGACATAATTGGGGTTTTAAAACAAATATTATATTATTGATTGATATAATATTCCAAAAAATATAAGGTATGGACAGAAGGCCTTAATAATATTATATATGACATTAATGATCCTATTGGGGTTTACTTGGACGTTTATAGTATGTTATTAAACATATAATATAAAAATACAAAGAGATATGGTAAAGGTCAAACTATTTAACAAAGAGTTAAATAAAAAAAGATAAGGTTAATATGATGACCTAAAGATGTCTGAAACCTATTGGTTGAGTAGTTTTAGACCCAAAACCACATTATCATTTAAATAATTCATTTTTTATCGATTATAAATATAAGGCCCCATCCTTAAACCATACTTAATCTTGAGTTATTACAAGATTACACGTTGAGGATCTTTTCAGGTTTAGAGTTTTAGAGAATTAGATCATAAAACTTGCATTACATTCCACATATAAACAAAGTGGTTACATAAAGATAGTATTCTTCATTCCCATCAATGGAAACACATTTAAAATAAAACATGGATTATTTCTTGACACATCCTTGACTCTATCATCTTATCATGTACCTTTCCCTTGACCTGTGAAAAACTTTTCAAAAACATGGGATGAGCATAAAAACTCAGTATGGGTTATAAAAAAAAACATGGAAAGGAAACATGAGTTCATATATACATAATAATGAAATCATACTTTACCCATAAAACATAGGCACTTTAACATACCTCATAAAATCATGAATAAATCATAGAAATCATAAGACATAAAGGTAACTTGAGGCATTCATAACATTCTTACGTAGGGAGTAACCCTCTTGGTTACGTTTGGAATACCCATCACAGTATATTCCCTAAAATCTCTTTGGAGAAACCTTAACGTTTCACTCCTTCGTGTTACCCAATGAATTGGAGAACTATAACGGGCTCACCCGCCCTTAGTTTATCACGGAACCACCCATCTTCATAATAATGCCCAAGAACCATAACATAATCATATCACATAAAACATGCATAAAGGAAACATAAAATTTCCACATTTAAATCACGAGATATCAATACAACACATTGATATAAAAACATTATGAAAACCATTTGCAATACTAAAATAAAAGAAAAGTAAAACATGGTATTTATTTTTCTTTTAAAAAGAAGGTATGGCTTGTAGAGGAAGCCAAAACTCAAATAACGGTCACGACGGCAGAGAAGTCGTTGTCGCCGCATACGTACGACAAAAACATTCCCTTTTGTCGTTTAGTAAACGCTTCGTATAAAAAAGATTCCTTTTGAATAAACGTAAAAGTCAAAGGGGTTTATACACCGTATAAAAGAAAGTTGTGTATAAAATAAAATATGCCTCAATGAAAGGAGATTGAGACGAAGTCCCATACCTCATATCTGAATTGACCCGACCGTTCTTTAATCTCATGAATAATAAACTTGAGTTAATCTCTACTTGCTTATGAATCTTTTTCAAGTTCATTATTCCTTTTATACCATGTTATGAACATCATGTAATCAGCTAAGTTAATAATGTTCATTTTGTCGGTATTTGGTTCTTAAGTCAAAAATAGACTTCTTACACTTACATGTTGTTAATTTGGTCAAAGGTTCATTATATCCAGAATGGTATTCATGATGTAGATATCATATATGTCATATATATCCAGTACATACTTGCATTTATAATATTACATAATCATTTAGAGGTAAGAAATGAAATGCACCGTTCATGGAGACGGTAAGCCGTACGTACGCATGAACGCTACTTTCATTTCTATTTCGTATTTTATTGAATGGAATCATAATGATATAAAGGTATATTATAATTCCAGTATAATATCATATATAATATCATAGTTCCATCCTTTATATGTCCCACATATGGTATTTAACGAATCAAATCACTTTGAGGGGGCAGTAGTCCGCACTTCCTAAAATGAAGATATCGTGTTTACCCATAATGGAAACCATAAAGGTATGCCTAAGATGAAAAAAAAACAGAAGCTTAAGGAAAACATAAACATATTATATATCATATATAAAAATAGTTACATTATAATGGCCACCTTTGAAGGTGTTAAATGAGTGTTGAACAATCATCGTTTCGAGAGGCAGAATTTCGCCATCCACAGAAACCGTATGTTCTTTAACCATTTGATGTAGTTGTGTGAGAGTGTAGCTCAAATAAATATTATAACAACATCCTTGTATATTTAAGATACTGGTGTTGTTACAGAAGAAGTAAATAAAAAGTGTTTAGGGGGTTGGAGAAGCAAAATAAAACAAATGAACATGAGAGAATGAATTACCTTTAAAAGTGTAACTCCTTTTGATTTGAGCCTAAAGGATTCCTTTGATAGGATTATGCCCAAGGGAATCCTCTAGGATGAGGAGAGGGATGTGGAGAGACTAAATGGTCAGGGTTTTGCCGAGCCAAAGGCTTGAGGAGTGTGTGAAATGAGGTAGAGGTGGGGGCCTTTTATAAGAGGAGAGGAGGGGCACTTTTGGAAAGTAAAGAAATATTACTTTATTTGAAACTGTTTTTCGGTTTTAAAAGGTCCCACATTGATATAATTCGTGGATAATGTTATAAGGGTTCGAAATCCACTCATCCAATTGGTTTTGGCCATGTGTAGTTCATAGATTTTACATTGTCTTTCCATTTTATTTAAATCGTCAAATAATGATGTCATCGCTGCATCATTATTATGTCATAAATAATTTAATTTATTTAATGTCTAAAAATTATAAAAAAATACTATGATGTAGGAAATATTTTTAGATTTCCAATGACTATTTATAATAAAAAATCTGACTTGTATAACCCCATGTAAAAATTGTTTTAGTAAAACATCTCATGTGTGTGTCATTTTTACTTTAACATTAAATAAAAAGTTATTTATGTCATTTCCCAACCAAAATGTCTCCATGGGGTCCCCAAGTTGACCCATGGCTTTTCTTGGTCAGCCATGACACAACCAATAAGTTTGGGACATGTTTCTAGGTCATTTCATATTATTAAAGAATTATTTATAACTTAAACTACACTAATTACAACTAATCGCGATTAAAAACTTAATAAGTTACTATTCACCAAAAAATTATTTTAATCTCATTGAACCACATTTTACTTCTTAATGAAAACCATGTATGTCGGATTTTTAAAATTCAATACACATTAGTGGTAAACTTTCATTTAACTGAAAAATCAGTTTGCTTGATTACCACTTAGTGGTTTCACTATTCATCAAAAATTGAAGTTTTTCAGAAAATTACCAAAAATTCACCCTAAGCT